>OU026157.1:25790000-28685000 GCA_907269105.1 Volucella inanis
TGATTTGCAAGTGGGGTTGAATTGCAGGCACAATTCAAGCAAAAAATGGAAAATTATGGCACAGATTCTAACATTTTTCAAAACAGTTTTGTGCCCCTTCGGCTAGTATGTGGTACAAAAAAACAGAAAACACAATGGCGAAATCCAATCCTATCATCACCATGATACTGTCGTCCTATTACGATCTCAGTCGTTCAAGAGACTGTGGATATAGCCCAACAGGAAATTGAGTATTTGCAAAAACAATTTTAATAGACAAAAAGTCGTATTCAGTAAATCATACAATGATGGTATCACAATGGTAGATGCCAAAGTCTGTAATGCCTTCACAAAGCCCACGTCAACAATGAGGTGCTACAATCGTGAAGCAACATCGAAAGAATTCAACCTGCACCTCTGCACCCACACACGAAAAATGTGACATCTCTTACTGACAAAGCCATTGTTAAAGAGGGGAAAAAGTCATTCATTCAGATGTACCGAAAGCTGGGTTTGGAAACAAAGCTTTTCGCCAATCCTGAATTAGGTGCGGAAGAAACTGTAGTGAATTTTAACTTGCACTGTCTCAAAGTCATCCTTGAAATTATAAATATCAAGTGGTCACAAGCTTAATTTGCAGAAGTCTGCAGGTTATTGCAAAGACATTGCAAAACTTTACATAAGTTCGTATCTGTGGTATCTTATTACACCTACGTGCACAAAATCTTTGTTGCCAATTATTTTCAAAAATTCAAAAATTTATTTTAAATTTTCAAGGGTTAAGTGTAACATCGATATTTTAAATAGATTATTACTCAGTTCTGACTCACTAATTGCCAGCATAAGACCAACCCTAAAAACAGACATTGCTTATCACGAAGGAAGTAATTACTCCCGCTGCACCTGACTCTAAAACTGACACAGCCTAAGCACATTTATTACCTAAAAGTCCTTGCGGCTTGCAATTATTAGCATCGAACTAGACATATGGTGTTGGTAAGCGTCCATAACGCCAGGATCTGTAATAATTACCAATTGTCTGTAAGATCGGAGCAACTAGTAAGTGAAGCAGAATGGTCAGTTAGCTCATTTTTGTCATAAAAGTACAAAAAACTTTCACTCAGCGTTGTTTGTTTTATATTTGATTTCTAATTCGTATTTTCGGATCCTCTTCTCACAACCAATCTAAAGTTTTTGTAATTAAAAATCCTGCGTCTGCTTAGCTTTCTTCATTTTAAATTCACTTGCTGCTTACTCTTTTTCTAGTTGAAACATTTTAACTTCTATTTCCAACTTTTTTTTGTTTTGATATTGGCATTGAAAAACCGTTTTGATTTTGAATCCTATAAGGTTCTGCTGGGCCCTCTGTGAAACTATCACATGCTTCGAAATTCGCTTCAACTGTTGGGTAGTACTTTATGGAGTTACTTTCTTCAAGCATAGCGTACACCACATCCACTGATGATTAAATAATAAATCTTGGATTTACCACTCACCTTTCACCAACAGGTTTTTTCAAGTTAATTCTACCTACGGCACACCTTCGCGATTTATTGCTCAACTCCTCAACTCTTATTTCGTAGCCGACGGCTAAAACACCAGTCCCTGTCTGATTCTTCCAGTTTAGAGCAGTTAGGTATGTGGATTTTAGGTGCCTCATATTATTTTTCATTAGCACCCAATTGATTTTTATAAAGTTTCAGTCCTGGCTCTGTCATTTTTGACAAGAACAGCTGATTTTGAATTGCACAACCAATTGCGCAAGTTTATGCTCCGATTTAATCGCGGAAATGCGCATAAGTTGTGCGACAATTTTTCATATACCCTTGAAGGACCTGAGTGTGAGCTCAAAACGCCGTTTTTCATCGTTCATGGTCCCGGGCACGTTTCTTCTAGTTTACTTGACCAATGCTTCTCGCATCCGCGATTACTTGATCTTTAAACCGGAGGTTCCATCTTCCTTTTCTTTGTGAACCGGATGACTGGGATTCGAAGATTCTCTTACCTAGAGCATTCTCGTTTGCTTTCGGACTACATCCACATATTTTTACAGCTCTAGAATGTCATTTGTAGAGTTTATATTGTATTTGCCCCAAAGTAGGTAAACTCCTTCACTACCTCAAAACTTGGTTTTATTTTCATGCTTGTTTATCTTGTTCTTCTATATCAGTAAAAGCCTCAATTATGGCACGCTGGTCGATATTGTCTGCATAGCTCAGTAGTTGCTCATTATATGCTCCAACATTATATGCTCCAGAACAAGATTAAAGAAAACCCACGACAGTGCGTTTCATTACCACAATCCGGTACCTGTTTGGAATATTTCAGAGGTTTTGATTCCAAGCTGCACAGTGCATTGCGAGTGCTCTGGCGTGGCGCGATACCTGGATCAGTTTTATCGGGTTCCGGAATTCACCCATCGCGTTATATAATTCAGTGCGATGAATGCTGTCGTATGCGGCTTTGAAATCGATGAAGAAATGATGAGAATCGATTTGGAACTCGTTGGTCTTTTCCAGTGTGAGGATTTGGTCTATTGCCAATTTCCCGGGCCTGAAGCCACACTGGTAGTTGCCGGTGAATGTGCTGCAAAACGGCTGTAGTAGTTCACACAGTACGCTGGATAGGATCTTGTAGGCTACGTTAAGCCGGGATAGACATAAGATGCCTTTCTTAA
Organism: Volucella inanis; assembly: GCA_907269105.1. Taxonomy (NCBI): domain Eukaryota; kingdom Metazoa; phylum Arthropoda; class Insecta; order Diptera; family Syrphidae; genus Volucella; species Volucella inanis. The sequence goes on from OU026157.1 coordinate 25,792,657, forward strand.
AGATGGAGCGAGCCATCAGCATTAAAGGGCTCTGAGGACAATTAGTTCGAAGCCGCGGCTTTATTGTTTTCCAGCTTTTTAATGGCTTTTCCAACTTCATCTAGGCTGGGTGAGAGAACTACTTCATCGACTAGAGTTGAGTTTCTTTTATACCCTATCACTCTTTACTGGTTATGCCCATCAAGCTTAAATGGAAATTCTGCTTAAATACATCCACAATACCCTGCGAGTCGGTGACAAGATTACCCTCAGTGTTTCGAAGGGCCTGAGTTAATGGTATGTAGCCTGCAGCCAGACTTTTAGCTCTTTTGTAAAAGTTTTTCACTCTTGCACTCTTCGATATCTTTGAGCTGGGTGGCTGCGAAGGCTCTTTTCTTTTTTCGCAGTAACTTCTTCTCCTCCCTCCTTCTGGCTCTGTGCTCATCATACGATTACATTGCCCGCGTTGTTCTTTACAACGTTGCTTCATCTGTTGCCTTCTTCTTCTGCATGCATTCGTCATCATACCATGGATTTCTTGTCGGGGGTGACTAGCAGCCTAGAGTTAATTTAGCTACTTCCTGCATAGTAATGCAGCATTCTAATCATATGTTGTTGGCGTTTATGGTAGGCAGTGGTATATTGCACAGCCTTTCGTCTAGTTGCTCTGTAGTCTCTGGCTATTTCCGGTGTGCTCACGGATAAAATGTTGTACCTCATTTTTGTTGTTTGACGCATCTTTCTTTCATTGGATAGTCGAGCTCTGAATCGGACTGCAACTAAATAGTGGTCAGACTCGACATTTGCCCGACTAAATGGTGGTTCTTCTGTCCGGAGTTAGACAGCTTGATTTGTGGACTCTCTTATAAGGGAATTCTGTGCTACTTATCACAGTATTACTAGGTGCCGCAAAGTCAGTGAGTCGGGAGGTGTTATCTATTGTCGTTTCGTGGAAGCTGTGTTTTCCGGCCACACCCACAAAGATGACTTCCTTACCAATTTTGGCATTGAAGTCCCCTGTCGTACTCCGGACAGACTCTGCATGATAAGTCCAAGAGGTCGCAGAAATCCTCTTTGATAGGTTCCTCAGCTTCATTGGTAGGGGAGTGTGCACATATGAGGCTGATGTTGTAGAATTTCTTTTGGATGCAGATCACAGCCAGACGATCGCCTTTATTTTGAAATAGATGACCTTCGATCGCAGCCGCTTTCCCACATCGCACTCTTTTTTTAACCCTACTCACAACCGCCAAATCCTGTCGGGGTAGAAGAACTTGTCTCTTGCTTAGAGAAGGGCTGCATACATAAGTTCACTATTTAACGGCTGCTGAGATAGCCATCCAGTGGTGCCACGTGCAGGCTGTATGTCAACTTGAATTGTGCAGTCACAGGGATCGTATTTAGCATCTCTCCTAGTAGAGCGCGTTCAGAACTTTACCCTTTATGTGCATTTCCAAACCATTGGAGGAGTTGAAACCAACAACCCTGTGGCTTTTAGATATTGAATATTCATATTATTTTCTACTTCGTTAAGAACTATCTTAAGTGTTGGCTTGTCTTGACTTGGCTACGCACTAAAAGAATTTGCTTAAATAATTTAGGGGCCATACATTCAAAATCAAGAAAGATCTAAACTGGAAACTTACTTAGCAGTATCTGGATACCAGCTTTTTCCTTTAGAGGTCAGTACTTTGAACCGCAAGATCTGGAGAAGAAATTTGCAGGACTTTTGATGGCAATTTCTTGCATTACACATCTTAGGAGTAGCATGTTTTGTTTCGTTAAATTACAATATATTCTAGTTATTTTCAAGTTGTATTATTAAGCCTTTACAGTGAAATCCGCAAATTTCTTTGAAAAGTTCAGGCAGAGACGACAAATAGCGTGCTCAAAGGTCAGAAAAGGTTTAACAACTGTCAAGCCAGGCCTAACAAACCCTAGTTGATCTGAAATGGACACAAAAACATAGGATAAGAATCAATGTTTTATTGAAGATTTTTGATAATTGAATACGAATACCGATGGAAGATCGTTTTTTACTTATAAGAAGACGATCCCTTAATTTAGTTCATGCTGTACAATAGACATCGAAATATCACGGTTAAAGAGAGTTTCGACATTCAGGGACAATTTATATATAAGATTCCTTAGCCTGAAACGAAAATTGCCACTGCATTTACCATAAAACCAACAGGGTTTCTTTGATAACCAACAAACATCAACTCACAACAGATAGCAGCACTCTGGTGACTTGAGAAATGTAGCAGTTGAACCCACCCTGGGTTCTCTGGTCGCCGATATTCTTTTGACTCAGATCGCATGGACATACCACGGAGGCGAATCGTCTACGTCTTTAGAAACAGCCAAGCTGCACTTAAGACTTTTTATTACCCTCTCATCACTTTTGAATTAAGTAAGCTTAAGAGTGCATGACTTCTTTGAATGTAGACAAAATATGGCATTCATTAAGTATTATCGGATGGAACAATTGAATCTTCAATAAACCTGCCAGACACAAAGAGGAAGATTTACGACCACATAAACTTACATACGAATGAATGGCTACATCATGGAATTGGGATGTTTGGCCAGTGGTATGATTACACAACTGCAAGCTGTATGATTCCCCAGGACTGTGACAGACTAAATAAATATTTTCAGATCTCCCTAAGAGGAGGCGTTCCTGTTGTCCCTCAATAGGTTAAGCTACAGACAGTTAAATGACATCAATTCGAAAAATTCTTCATAAATACGCAACATCACGCGATTCTTGTAGTGAGAATAATGACGATACCTTAGGAACTGAGGAACTGAGTGGAACTCGAGCTGATATAATGAGCCATTTAATTTCGTTACCATGAAATCTCTGGATTGATGATGATACCGGTACAATGAAAATATTATTTCGAAGTATCGTTCAAAAGAATGTCAAAGGAGTAGGTAATTTCGGAATCAACACGCAGTTAACACTATTCCAAGGACAACCAAACCCCACTTGCATCACCTTTCATCGAATCCCCTTCTGTCTTCCCTTTTAGAGGCAAACAAAGCGGATATTAATAATGTTCGTTTTTATGCTTCAACGAATGTCGAAGGATAACAGGATAAAAAAACAAGTAACATCGAAATCAGTATAAAACCGAAATCCGATTATCGGACAGTTGAAGCATACCAAACGGACAAACGCATTATCAGTGCGTGTGCAGAAACAGTAATCGTTTGATAAAATTTCCGCGTTAATTGCACTCCCACACCAATACCACATTACCAATACACACAAATTATGGTATGGACATCGAGTTGTTGGTATTGATATGAGGTTGAGAAATCACGAACTCAATTCGCATACGTGATGTGATATCAATGGGAAAAATAAATTAACAACAACAAAAGCATGCATGCGCTACTACAATGGCATCATAACAATATTAAATTAATTAAACTAATTTGTGAAGAGGAATTGTGTTTTATCCGCTCTTGACAATGAAGCCGATGTGATTTTGATATGTTTGCATTCCAGTTGATCAACTCGATTTAAAGAGCTTTCAAATCAATCTATAGCCAGTATCTGAAGGAATTTTTTTTAAATATGTACGTACGTACGTATACAATACCCTTGCACATTTTTATTACAGATAACGATGAGCCTTGATTAAATTAGTCGAAATCCTCTTTAAGTTTGCTACATTGAATAATGGGCTCAGTGAATTTGTACTGTGATTAAATGAGGGCTCATTTTTGAATCAGCGTATTAATTCAACCTTTCATTTATAAAGTAAAGAGCTCAATTATCACAAACCAACTCATCTTTAAAATTGAAATATATTCAGTTGTAACGATGATCGATGATTGAATACTGAACCACAGTATGACCACAATTTTATTTCAAACTTTTGAAATCATCCCAATATTTTGAATTTGCGAATAAGAAGGACGGGTCCTGGGACTAAACGAATATTTGTTTTCTGCCAGCTGGATCCCTAGTGTTTGCTGTCTAGAGTTTCTCACGCAGAATTAGTTGAGCCCTTAAGAATCATGTCTATATATGAACAGCCCGTATAATTATTCAAAGTACCACCAGGAGTTTTGATCGTTCTAGAAAATATATATATGATAAGGATCTAGTACAACATCTTCTTTGTAGTAATACCTTACTAATAAATTGTTTTTTTTTTTTAGCTCATAGAACAATGGGTTAGAGGTTTAATATTTAGTAATAATCTGCTTAGACGTACTAAAATTCTATACAAAGCTAAAGCGAATAAATCCAAATGACCCCCAGAACCGAACTTCAACTACTACTCTAACGAATGTGCGACTGACAGTCCACTGAATACTACCGATTATGACTTTTTACTTACATTTGTCCATTTACTATCATTGAGCAGAACTCTTTAAGTCGCAACATAGCATACTGATAGTTGCGCATTTCAAAATCATTAATGGCATCAAGAAATATGATCCCACGTCAACATTTTTTACCACCATATAAGTTTTGGTTCATAACCAAAAATAGATATAGCTATGAACGGGTTGATGGATGACTGTTAATCAGTGAAACTAAACAGCGTTGGGTGAGGTTCATAAACGGAAGAGCAAACCGATTATTGTCCCGCATAGACATGTTGAGTTTGAAATGAAGTTCAAAATATGTTTTGAGAATAGCAGCCATATGCGAAAGGTTTTAAACCAGAATCTCTTCTTATATTCTGCGGGAACACTGAAACAGGCATAATGGACAGAAATTTTAGGTCAAAGTGAGCAGTGCCTACAAGCCAAAATGTATCCATCGACCTTTACTTTGCCTTTATATTTAGAAGTTTACTTTGAATTTATGAAGACCTGATGAGTTTCGATTTGATATTCTTTAGTCTAGGTAAGGTAAAGATGGTCAATGTTGAGGCACTTAGATCAGTTATAAGTCTACCACTGGGAAAACGTGAGAGAGGGATGCCCTAGTTAATCCTGAAACCAAATAGATTTCTGGCAAATTTGACAAAGTGGTTACTTTAGCTATTTAAGGATTCCAATCTTTTTTCTCGTCTTTGCAACTTCAACAGAAATCTGTTCTTCTGATCTGTCCTTTTATTCATTTAAAATCGAGTTTGTGACAGACACCAAAGAATGAAGCGCTTGAAAGGTTGTCATTTGTTGACAATTCCCTGAGAAGTAAGAATATCCCGCAACCCAACAGCATGTTATAATATTGTGATACCTCGTTAATAGATACGACAGCCACTCACGAATTGAAAGTGTTCGATGTGATCTGACCCCTGCTTAACTGACTATATGTCATATATTGTGATATCCGACACGGGTATTGGAATCGTGTGGAATCAAATAGCGTGCTGATGAATACCTGACACTTCGGCAAAGAAAAAGTAGGTTTGTAGACTGAAGAAAAATTTGTGTGTGCAAATGTCCTTAGAGAAATTCCTTGCGCATTTGCCCTAGACCAGTCTATTAAGACGAAATTCGACTTATAAAGGAAGGAATCAAATGATTGAATTAAACATTGAAGTCACTTTCAAATAATTTAAGATCGGTTGATTGGGCTGCAGGATGCAATGGTTTGTCTGGTTTGTTCATTAGGTAAGATTAGGTTAGGTTAAACAGGGGTACGATGGAAAAGCCATCACATAGACAGCAGACACCAAAACGGGCTCATCGTGATCCCTGTTGGATCAGTTAAATTTGTCTTCAAATCGCACAAACCTTAACAATCTCTCTGGTAAAACACCCAATTTATTTGCAAAAGCTCAAAAGGCATTTGGAGGCCGTGCCGTCTACTTCCTTTAGGTTTTGGAAAAAGTATTTCCCTAAAAATTTCCTTCGACTACGCGATATTGCCTCAAATTTACATACATAGTATATGTGTTATGTCCTCAACTGCTTGTAAATCACTGCAGAATCTGCAAATATCCGTATCTGAAAATTTGAGTCTCCTTGCGTGTTTCCGCAAGAAACAGTGCCCTATCAGGATTACTATTGCTGTTCTAAGCTTATCTCTGTTTCATTTCATTAACTTTCAAGATCTGCAGTCAAAAAGCGGTCAGAAAGCCTTGGATAACTTGCAAGATCATCCGCTTGTTCATTTCCTTTAATACCACAGTGTCTTACTAGGTAAGACAACACAATCTTACCTGGTTCTGACTGCATAGCGCCTTGAACACTGTGTGACAGCCCCTAACTATATCAAAGTTGATGTTGGTTGATCCCATTGCCCTGAGTGCAGCCTGGCTATATACGTCCGGTAATTTTATATACACCCTTAGTCCTGGGTCTTCTGAAAAGATACCAGAACCTTTTCCTTCTGCTATTTTCGAGCCATATGCGAAAATTGCAATTTCATTTGATCTGATTATTTCATCTTTTTGGTAGTCCTTGGATAAGGTTATAATTGGATTGTCTAGCGCTCCGGTAGGACCGTGCAGTGTCTGAAACTACTGCTCTTGAATTAACCTAGATAAGTGAGTCGTATCGCACTGTTGCCAAAAATTTTTTTGATCTGTAAATCAACCGGTGTTAGGTGCGGAAAGGTGTTTAATGCTGCCGTATGGGTGATACGGAGCGCACTTGTAATGGCTATGGAAGCTGTTCTTTAAATCGCCGCAAATTTTCCATAAAGTGTTTTCTTGATGGTAACTTTCCACCATATCAGTGCGCCGTATGTAAGTATGGGTCTTACCACCACAGTATACAGCCAGTACACTAAATTAAAGCCTCAAATTTTTCCTACTGTTCTTTTGCAGATAAAAAGAGCGCTACATGCATTTTTGATTCTTGCCGCCAGATTAAGATTCCAATTTAGTTTTTGTCTAGAAACACACCCAGATACTTCGCGCTGTCCGAAAGGGACAGTTCCACTACAGAACTACGCAACTTCCATAATGTTTAAATATTATCCCTGCATTATTATGACCACGTTATCTGTCTAGGTAATGGCCTTATACCCATTTTACTAAGTTTTTTGAGGACGCCACTGACAACTAGCACCTACAGGAGTAGCGATAAGACTCCCCCTTGAGGGCTTTCCCTGGTTACAAACTTTGTAAACGAGCTTTGCCTAATGAAACAGTTTATTTTCGTACTTGCAAGCATGTTGCCAACCCAGTATGTAATGCCCTGTTCAATGTAAGCGTCTACTAGAGCATTTTTAATTACACTCCACTCCACGTTATTGAAGGCTCCTTCATTATCGAGCAAGACCGCCATCCCAAACTCACCGAAGTGTAGACTCTTCTCTATTTTCCCCATCTCCTCATGCAGGGTGGTTTCTTAAGAGTTATCTTTTGTATTTGCATGCTGTGACTCAGTGAAAATACCATTACTGCATCTATTTCTAATGTGAATTTCCAATAATCGTTCTAGTTTCAGTATTGTGATCTAGGCGTAATCCCTACTTTTATTTGTGGAGCCTTGAACCTACAGTCCTCATGCATAAAGTGCATTAAAGCTTTTTGTTTTTGCTCTGCATCATTCTGTGCTAACTTCAGTGTGCTATCTATTGAGAACTTAAGTACCTTGCATTCCTCGAAGATCACTACCATTGCGGCCGCTTACCCTCTCTCCTAATTACCTCATTACTGTAGGAAAGGAGAAAAATAAGGTTAGAGTAAGGTAAGTAAGAAGAAAAAGTGAGTACGATTTTGAATTTGTCGATATCGAAATACAACCTCAGCATCCGTTCAAGTTGGCATGCAGTGTTGTGGTTCTCCGTTTCCATTTTAACTTTTGCGATAGATGAAAGCGAAAATCAGTTACTTAGTTAGGATACTGAACTGTAAATAAAGGTGTTCAGAGCTGGATGAATCATCCAACATTTTACAGTTATGTATGAAATTTAAAAGATTTTTCGAGAAAAGTGTGATGACGACGTTTATTATTTACGGAAGTAAGACGTTCATTGTAAACTACAAGATTTGTACCTTATATCGAAAGAGTGATTCCCCTCAGGAATTAGTGATTAGTGGTTTGTTTTGGCAACGCAGCTCAGATCGATTTTCTCCTGATTGCGTGCTAACCCATAACAGCTTTGTTAAGTGTATAGGTGGTGTAGGATCACGACCATCATAGGACAGATACCCAGATGCGAGGCATGTCTTTTTGCTGTCTATGTTATTGCTGTCTATACTGTATTGACTGGAAGAAGGAGAGATTAAATTCTGGTTTGGTAAGTTTTGGGTACAACATTTTGTCTTGCAATTACAACTTCTTGTAGTTGGTGCCTTAGCCTCGGCGATGGGTCCCGCGGAGACCCTGTTACGGACAAGGACAATAGCGATGTTCACCACTCTCGGTGGGGCTTGAAGCGATGAACCAAGCCATGCGGAGGTAAATCTGTATCAGATCTATCCCTATAGTAGGGTGGTAGAGATAGCTTAATAACGGTGTCATCTAGATCTTCTGAGAGTGGCTCGTCCACTGGTCTTGCCTAAGTTGGTTCGCTGGTTATGGAAAGAGATATTAGCACGGAATGTTTCGAAGGGATAGCCCGATGCACTGAGTCTGATCGGTCAGATATCTGGATACTATTTTTTGTTGAAAACTCTTAAATCCTTGCACTTATCTCACGGTCGAAATCGTATGTCTTAAAAAAAAACATTTACTTGACAAACTTCTCGTTCTAGCCAAAAACATTGATTTTGGATCCGCTTTTCTTGGGTACCTGGTCATTGAAAGATTTTGAAATACTGCAAACTCGGTGGATATACCAAAAATGGCACAACCTTAAAAGTCTATTGTCGTCGCAGGATGTTGTGTCACTTATGTCAAGCACACTTAGCTAATAGGTAAAAGCCTAATGTCCCGTTGGGAGCTCAATAGATAGGGGAGGAAGCAAGGCATTGGCGCTCAAGAGAGGCATTCGCTTCGTCTGACGGCATGCTGAAAAATCACGCCCTCTACAATAGCGCAAAAGAGAGCCAATTGTCAGAAAGTAATCAAACGATACGCAGGCTGTTATTTTTTCCGATTCCATTTTGACCTGCGATCCCAAATCAGTCTTACGACTGCATTCAGAGAGGCTTTCATTTTCGAATTAGTTTGGTAGTAGTTAGACGGTTGGCCGATATTTTGTCACCTTCACAGATTTTTCACTGTACATCTTCGATTACAAAAAAGACACAAATCTACACAAAATTACATGGCTGGTCGATTTTCTATTATTTTCCTCTTTTAAAAATTCAAAGGACTTTATTCTCACGAGCTTAATAAAGGGTTTGTTTCATAACCTACTCACATACTGTTGACCACTTCCACACTGATATGAGTAATACCACCTAATTCAACAATTCGTCTCGTATATATGTATATATATTCGACTATGAAGTATGAAAACAAATAACATTTCAAAAACAAAACATTAATTGCCTTCCCATGAAAATCTAAAAATCAGGACATCATAAAGTGTAAACAAAAATCTGCCGATGGCAATGTGTTTAATAGCGATTTTCTGAATATATTGTTTTCAAAATGTCTCGTTATCTATGGATACATAGATACACTTGCGGCTACTGCTTATGGTGATGTTAGGCTTATCACTTGCCAATTACGGGATTCGAACGTCGTCCTGACCACAAAAACCCCCATTGTCAGAAAATTTGTTTATCTTGTTTTGGTATTTACGTTACTTCTTATTTTCTATGAGAAGAAATACATTCATATAATTTATCTATCTTTGATACATAGTTGTAGTATATATATTTACGAGTATATGGGTAGTTAAACAAACGTAGATACTTGAATAGCGATTTGTTTCTTATTTTTGTATCTGGCTTTACTCTTTATCGATTAAAAGTTGGCGGACACGAGTAAATTTCATTTCCTCGAAATGAAAGGAATGAAATTCGTTTAAAATATTTGACACATCTGTCAACGTTGATCTTTTTTGAAGCTGAGCATATTTCGAATGTAATTTCAAATGTTTACAGGCAAGCATGTATTATATATATACGAGTATGTATACATGTATTCAATCGGTATTAAGGGAGATTTTCAGCATTCTGTTTTCTGAATTCGTCATGTTTGCTGAGTGCTAAAATTCATGAGGAATGAATTAATAAAATGGCCAATTTGGAGACACGAATTTTTAGTAAAAAGTAGTAAAATGATGTTTGATGCTCTCATATAACCTGCTTAAACTACGAGCGCGAGCGAGGTTTCACTCTTTGATAAAAGAATAGCAAAACGAATTCCAGATGGAATAAATACTGCTGCCTACATCCAGCTTTTTGAACTGATGTTCCACAATGAGGGCTATTTTGACATATTTAAATAGTTTTCGGTATGGCCTCAAAGTCTAAAGTAGCCAGGCCTGTTCGTTAGAAATATTTTAAGTTCTATATAAAACCGCCTGGTGCGCCTAGTCTCTCGCACATGCTGCAATAAAGACTTCCGTAAGCAGATAGAGTGAATGAAAAACTATCGCGCAGATACGAAAAACGGGGATGGGATTGTTTGATGTGATCTATTTGAGTAGCTGAATCTCAATTTGTTAAAAAGGTAGCTGGGCTAGTTGGTTTGAGTCACACTTGAAACCTAAATGTAACTTCTGTAATGGAAAATATGATCGAGTGACAGATAAATTTTAAATATACAGAGATCCTGCGCTGAAACCATGTCGCGCAGTATTGTTAAATGCAACATTAAGCTTTTTTCTGTTTGTAGCGTAGCATTTACAGAAAAGTTTTCAGCCGTAGCTAAGAATAGGAATTATTAGCGTTTTTTTCTAGCAACATACGTGTTTTTAGAGGAGTAAAACTATGCGACATCTATAGCCGACGTAACATTTCATATACTTTGTGACTGTCCTGTTAATGTCCTGCTTATACTAAACCTAGGTTTCTTACAGTGGCCACATTTTTATTTCTATGAAATAGAATATGAAAGTTCCAGCGACTTATTGCTGATAACGATGCATTTCGTTTTAAAAGGGTTTAGAAGGACCCCAGTCTTCTTAGACCATATGGATATTCTCCAACTTCGAAGTAGTTTTGACATCGTCAGCAAACATGTGAATAGAAGATGTTACAAATAAAAGCATTGAATTCACGTACATGGAAAACAGTAGAGGCCCCAAAATAGAGCCTTGTGGAACACATCCACTGTTGTGAAACAGATCGGACGTATAAGGTCCAACCGGAACAGTTTATTTATCCTGTGTTTATGGTATGACTACATAAGGATTAAATTTGAGAACCCAAACCGAGATGATAATTTATTGCGGTGATTCGTATGATCTACAGTATCGAAGGCCTTCGAAAAATCTAGAAATACTAGGAAAGCCCTTTTTCCTCGTCCAGAAATTCCCTAATATCATTAGTGACTTTAACAGTCGCTGCGATATAACTTTGATGCTTCCTGAAACGAGATTGCATAGGTGAGTGTAGGTTATTCGAGGGCGGTATACATCAAATACTCTCAAATATTTGAGAGAAAAATGGTAATATCGAGATGGACCGGAAGTCATTCCTGCTTTTGTTTTTTTGAATGTTCAACATTTTTGCATTTTTTCACATTGCATTTCCAACACGTGGTCAGGATAAAGCTGAAGACGTCAACTAAAAAAGAAAGAATTACTGGACTAATAATGTTTACGAATTTGAAGTAAATTCTATAGCAACTTACATCATTGGACTTGACAGATAAAAGAGATGCGAGAACTTCGGTATTTTCAACACAAGTAAGTTCGAAGGATCCATCAATCACATTGTGTTACAATCACATTGTTGGTAAGGGAACCACATTCGAGGTAGGTAAAAGAAGAGATATGAAATGTTTGTCCAATTCATTTCTGTTTACGCTTTCCTCAGAACTTAGTTTTTCTATTTTGTTAACCACTCCTAACCTATCTGAGGTTTTTCCAAAGCTGGCGTCCTTTCTTCATCGGATTTCTTTTGGTTCGTTAAAAATTATTTTTAGTAGCCGTTATGTTACCAACAACTTGATTTCGCAACCACCATCAGATTTAAAAATGAGCATCTAGTTTGAAGCCCTTCCATATTTTATGTGTTTGGTTAAGTTGGTCGATTAGAGACCTAATTTCATGGGTAAACCAGGCTCATTGACCATGTTGAATATGCTTTTCCTTAATTGGATATTCATATGATTATTGAGAAAATCAATTTTTTCACAACTAAATGACATAAAATACACCCGATCCCAGTCAATTTATAGGGTATCTCCAACTGCTCCAACTAGCGAAAACTACCCGTAGTCGATGTTATGGAAGTCTCTATTTTTATAGCTTGTGTTCGAACATGTAATAGAGAATTTAAAAGTTAAAAATTGAAAGTCGAGCTTGGAGAAAGCGGATGCCGACGACAGGTCCTAAAAAAGGGCATTGTTGGGGTAGCTAATAAAAACGACATCAATAACAGTACTCGCCTCATCGGTAATATGTGTAGCGTTTATGGTATTAACTGGAAGTAAATTAAACGATCTCATGTCATCAGTGATATTCCTTTTAACCAGAAGATTACTGTTTATATCACCATAGACGATGATCTGTGGATAGAATACCAACACAGATTCTATGAGATTAAAGACGGGAGTAGTATAGATACGCTTGTTTGGACTATAAATAGATCCAGATGTTCTCCTTATTTGTTCACTCTCATTACTCGACTGGAAATTAGGAGTAGTTCTTAGCCGAGTCCGTACGTAAATCGAAGCACCACCTCCCACTCGTCGTATACGGTCCCCTCCAAAAAGCCAATAATCGTTTACTTTATCATCACCAACGTCTTTGTTGAACCAGAATTCACTGACGTAAATATCGTCAACCTTTGAACCTAGAAACAAATCTCTAAGCTCGTCAACTTTGGAAAATAAACTTTGAGCATTTAGCTGACACACTCTTAGGCCAGACTTTCGGTTGCTCAGGACATTAAGCATGGAATGAGAGATTTCATTGCTACCTTCACTGTTGGGACTCATTATGTCAGTAATTTTTTTATTTTTTTTATTAAGAACTTAACACTCAGGAGGGTATGACTACTCTTAAAATGCTGGAGCACGTGTTAAGATTTTCGGAAAATTAGATAAAAAGATAGAAAGATGTTTGGACTCAGTGGTAATATTCTCTCCGTGGGTGGCATCCAATATTTAATGGGAAGACTAAATTATTAGCGTAAATTGCCTTGTTGTTGTATTTTAGGCAACCATTTATCTTGCGAGATTTTAGTTGCTTGGGTACGGCTGGTATTGAACACCGAACCGTTCGATTGGGAAGCCAATACACTACCACTTAAGCCACGCCACAGATGAATAAATGAAGGGGAATGCGGTGAAAGACAAGCGGTAAACATAGGGCTGCGAGATATACGTTTCCCTATTTATCAACAACCAAAACGAGATTTCGAGGCCAGATTTAAAAGCAAATTGATATCTCTACTTACACAAATTGGCGATGTTATGAGGATAAGAAAAAAAAAAGAAAAAAAGTGTTAATTAACAAACAAAAGAAAAAGCAAGAAAAGCAAAATTCAATTTCAGAAAAAGAAAAATTAAAACAATAATAATGATACTTAGTAAATAATATAAAGTAAAAAGCGAAAGAAAACAGCTGAAGAGTAGCTGGTTTTCAATTATGCGGGCTATCATCCCTGGGAACTGCCAATTTCATGCAGCATAGTTATGTCAATACTAAGCTCTTCATCATATGAGTGATGTTTAACAAAGGCATGTCGATGCCCAATAAACACAAAATGGATTTATTGTTGTGTATTTAGTTGTAATGCAGCATGCAGGAATTTGTTTTGTTAACTGAGAAACACGCGCGTAGTTAGACATTTGATTGAGAGTTTAATCCGTTGTCGTGTAAGTTAAATGGCTTATTGTTTACCTTACGATATTTTACTGCGTAATTGATGCTTTTACCAAACTACAAAGAACGGCTTGTGTCTAAAGCGGCAGCCAAGCTGTGCTTAGAACCTTGCTGAACCTTGCGGTGGCCGTGGTGTAGTGGTATATGCATAGACTTCTCAAGCAGAGGGTCGTGGGTTCGAATCCCGTTGGAGGCAATTCTGTGAAAAAGTCTTTTCATAGAATTCGTATGTAGTTATATGGAAATCCCGTCGGCGTCAACTCTGTCATGACATTTTGACCTCTGGGAAAAATATCGAAACCTAATACACCTGTGTTTCAAGCTACTACACCACCCGCCCGCGCCCTGGAGAAAAGGCTAGTAAAAGGGTATTCATATCGCCAAAATGTGCGCGCGGTATTTTACAAAAAAAAACCTAAGCTATGTTAGTTCAGTAATGTAACAGATTTGGTGATCCTTGTCTGGGTCCCAGATCTCAGTGGGATCACGGGAAATGAAATCGCCGACTTACTTGTCCGGCAAAGTTCAGAGGAGAGAAGAAGACCCGAATCTATGTCGGGTCTGTTGGCGTTCTCGGTTAAGGCTTTCATTAGTTGGGTCTCATATCAGCCAACTTAAGATGGCATTACTCCCCAGGATGCAGACAGACCAAACGAATGCTCCACGGCGTCTCTAGGAAGTAAGCGGCCCTTCTACTGTGCCTTCGCATTAAAGCTGTAGGTTATTTACTGGCGTCGTGACAGGGTATTACACTTTTGCTAAGCACTTTAATGTTCTGGGCATAAGTGACATAATATCCTGCTTTGCCTGCTGTAGAAAGAATGACAACACCGCAGAGCACTATCTGTGTGAATGTCCAGCTTACGTTCGCATCGGATGCAGGTACTCGGCGCTGACGTGGTTTGTACTGGTGTCACTTAAAGCGCTAACTCATCTTTCTTCGTAAGACTGAAAGATTTCATTAAGAAGAATTTATAAAGAGTACAATGGACTAGCTCTTTATCTGAGTGCTCTGTTCTAACAAAAAAAAGCACGGAGTTTCCTTCGCAGACAGATCGGAATTTGATGATAATTAATGAAGTTATACTATTTAGCCAGGGTCATGTACGGAAGATATCACTTTAATGTTAATAACATGGCATAAGTGATTGAAATATGATTTAATGTTTTCATATGGGGTATAGGGAACTCCGAACAAAATTTCATCGCGAGAAACACTTTTATTTTCGTATTCTTCTTGTGTGTGTTTTATTTCTGCAAGTCGTGTTTAGAGGTCGAAACTTATTTTGATAACGTCAGAAAACGATGTTTTTAAAGTAAATAAATCTGATTTGAATATGTTAACATCACTACTATAATATTACCAATTGCCTTTTTAAATTCATAGAATTGCAACTCAATTTCTGAAGTAAGAAAAACATTGTTTTCCTTATTATAGAACATCAGTTTAATATAAGCATACGCCCTGTCGGATGAGAATGACGATAGCAATCAAAATGGTTTTTATGAGATCCTCGATAAGACATATGATCAATTTTTTTACCATGATCTTAAAGTTTTCCTAGACAATTTTTGGGCGAAGTTTTGAGGCAAAGATGATCCCCTAATCAATCAACCAACAGCATTTAATCACATTGCTATTAAAGAAACGTGCACCTTTAGTATTATGGATGCTAGAAATTTCCAATTGAACTACCTTATTATGGCGAACATAGCCTCATACTTCCTAAACCCTCTATAAAGGAGAAGTACAGTGAGAAAAAATTAATTTATAAATTAGTTGTCAGATCTATTGTATCACCGGTGCTTAATATATGTAGTATGTGCCAATGCATCAACAGTTGATATGCCCCAATATATTAGTCATTATCTTTGTTCTTGTTAAGGCACTTACATATTTTTTTTTCTCGTGGGTAGGTAAGAACCTTCATAGGCACCATAAGCACGCGCTCATAAGAGCTCCACCACAGCAGGCACAATAAGCACGAGCATCTACTGCCTACCATAGTGGCATAGCAGCGCCCACCATAAGCACGCGCTCGTGGTAGTGTTCAATTTTTACTCAATAAAAAAACCTCCCATTTTCTATAAGACTACGACTAAGTTACCTTAACAAGTAGCTCAACTTCTGTAGTTTATCGCGTTTAGTAGGTAGTTTTCCAGCGAAGGCACCTACTATTACCGTTATTTCATACAGTTCCTCCTTAAGCCGCTAAGTCGAACAGTCTTATTCCTTGAAGTCGCCTCACAAGATTTGTCTCGTCCAATCTCCGGATTATTTCCTAGTTGCAATGATGCACAAGACGAGTGCGAAGTTTACGAGCAAAGCTTGTTATTTCGTCTTTCACGGTTGCAATTCCCAGATCGCGGTGAATATCGCTATTCCTTATATACAATGGAGCATTTACGACTGCTCTAAGCGCTTTGTTCTGGAATACCTGTAGGACAGACATATTGTTTGGTTTGGTACAACCCCATAGTTGTATGTATACCATAAGTCCATAAAAGTTGTAGCACTTGCTTATATATAAGCAGCTTGTTATATGTACTCCTCCGATAAGACAATATCTCTTAACCTGATTTCGAGCTCTTCACGTTTCCTTTTTACGTGTGATTTTCACTTCAGTCTTGCATCTAGGGTCATTCCCAAATATTCTGCCTCATTTGCATATGGTATTTGTATCGATTTAATGAATAAAGATAAGTTGTTTAGATTTCTATACGTGAAATTGACGTGTGTTGACTTAGTTTCGTTAAGCAAGATTCACCAGCTCTTCGTCCACTCAAATATTTTGTTCAGAGCTCGTTGAAGTTTTTCAGTAGAGGATTAAACTGTTTGTCCTGTGGCGAAAATCACCGTCTCATCCGTGAACGTGGCTACCACAGTCTCTTCATCTAGAGGTATGTCTCTAGTGTATAGTAAGAATAGGTATGGCCCCAGAACGCTTCCTTGTGGAACGCCAGCTTGAATTTCCTTGAATTTAGAGTATTCAATCCCATATCTAACCCGAAATAGTTTATTTCTCTCTGTAAAATTTGTTATAGCTTATACTTCATACCTTGTCAAAGGCTTGCGATACATCGAGAAAAACGCTTGAACATATCTTTTTTTCCTCTAGCGCGTACATTTGTTATCCGATAGACCTGATTGATTGTGGAATGTTTGACCCTAAAGCGGAACTGGTTATCCGATATCAATCGCCTTTCTTTAGTTATCGGTTTTAAACGTTTAAGCAGAAGAATTTCGAATACTTTTGAAATTATCGGCAGGAGCGGAATGGGTTTGTATGATTTTTTGTCGTTTGGACTTTTAACGGGTTTTGAAACTATTATGACTTCTGCGACTTTCCATTGGCTTTGAACGTATAAAAGTCTCATGGAAGCATTTATGTATAATGTGGAGGAGCTTGAGAAATGCTTTTCGAGGTAGCTCCTTTACAATTTCACTTGTAATCAAATCGTATCTTGGAATCTTATTATTTTTTAGGTTTTTTATTGTTTGCTGTAGCTCAGATAATGATACGGATTTTATATTGAAGTTGTTGGATCCTGTTCTGAGATTAAGTTCTTGGGCCAATTGACGTCCTTCGAACGGTTTGAATGTTTCTTCCAAGTGGTCAGCAAACAAATTCGCTTTCTCTTTGTCTCCTTTTGCCCATTCGTCGTCGGCTGTTTTTATCGGTGCCAATTGCATAAAAGGTTTCTTTGTCGACTTCACGGCTTTCCAGAGTGAATAATTGGAACTCTTGTCCGCAGTCAAGCCTTCAAGGTAATTAGAAGTCTCACGGTTCTTATATTCTTGCAGCATTTGCTTTAGCTTATTTGATAGGCTGTTCAAATAGGATTAATGCGGGGGCGCACGTGATTGTTGCCATCTCCTCTATGTTTTCCTTTTTTCTCGTAGGAAGTCTTTTTCGTCGGTGGGCCAATAGGTTAGCTTTCCCGTTGAAAAAAAGTCCAAGCCACGTTTCATACTTGTTTGGTACAGTAGCCTACCCTTCCTCGAAATGAATCTTGAACCCCAAACACGTATACTTTGCGTCGAAATCACCACCGAAAATAAAGTTTGACCCAAGTTGGTAAAAAAGGTGATCGAGGTCGTCGTCTGCCATCTTATATCTCGGAGGGAAATAACAAGATATTATATTATAGTCTATATGATTTATGTTTACGGAAACTAAACTTATTTGCATAGATTCAAGTTCTATTGTCACGTTCTCGGCATGCTTAATGCAGTCTTTAATATCTGAGGGATGATGCGCGTGATAACCAGAGTAACCTCTTATCTTGTGTTTAAATTTTTTAAATGTGTTTCCGAAATCAGGCATATGTCAGTACGGTCTTTCCATAGAAAAAATTCTAATTCGTCAATATTTTTCAGAAGGCCATTTGAGTTCCATGTTAAAATCTTAGTCAACTGTTTCATTTTCATTTTTGTTAGATTTTTTCCGAGCAACGAACTCGAGCTTGCTTAGTTTTTCTAAGATAACTGCGAGAATTTGAGGCAGCGGATTTGTAGTGGCCGAATCTATTTTGTTGGCTTTTGACGCGACCTCAGCGTATAAACTTGCGCGGACCGGTACAGGTTTTTTGATTTGACTTGATTCGGCAACGTTTTTTTGAGCAGCTTTATGCTTTTGCGTTACCGGTTTCTTCATTTTGACCGATGAGCCCAAGACAGCTAGGTCTTAAGATATTGCACCTTTAGGTCCGGATGAATGAATTTCGTGGGACTTCTTCACCTCTTTTGTATTTTTTGTCGATTTGCAACGTCGGTAATTAGCTGGGTGATTTCCTGTGCAATTTACACAAACTGCCGGGATTTGCTTATTTGTTTTGCACTCTTCCGAGAAGTGTTTGCCTGCCATTTTACGCATCGTGGATCTTTTTGATAATACGCCCGCGTGTGGCTAAAATCTTGACAACGTTTGCATTGGACTATAGTTTGTTTGCCCTTACACATGGGCTCCATTTTGACTCTTATATTTAAGACAGATTTAATTTTATAAATATCATCGACTTTCTCGTTTCGATCAAAAGTAAGCATGAAAATAGGTAGTCCTCGTTTGACTACGGTATCTTTGTCGCTATCTGTTTGTTGCTTCACCTTCTTGATTATGTTCACGGCGTCAGTAATGTTGAAACCTTGTGCTTGAACGTCTTTCTTTACGTCTTATTTTTTCCACGATGGGTGAAGTCTCCTAGCGAAGAATCGTAACGGTTTTTCAAGCTTATCGGAGTCATCGACATTAATTTTCCACACGTTACTACGGAGTGAAAATATGTTGAACCATTCTTTTAGTGTTCTTTGGAGAAGGTCTCGTTAATTTTCGTAGTGTGATTAACCAGCGGACTTCGTTTTCTGGAAATATTCGATCTAGATGGTGTAGATCGGAGTGCCTTTGATGTTTCTGCAAAGGGATTTGATAGAAATAAATGATTCTTCCCAGAATCCGTAGAGCCTACCTCTGAAGAGGGTGGATTTGCCAGTGAAACTGGTTGCCACCTGGTGTATTATAGTTTTGTACTTTCGTTTGTTTTGTCCATTGCGTTTTTTGTATGCCCACGCACTATGCATACAGAGGGTGAATTTTAGTCGCCTTTTACTACAGGCATGCCTACCTCGGGTGTATTCTATATCCCCTACCCGAAGGGATAGGACATTAGATTTGGATCAAAAAATTCTATCACAACTAATTTTATGCGGGGAACTTAAAAGCTCCAAAGAGAACGATTCTTTTTTTTTGCATTCATTGTATCATCAGGTATGCCCTTTATGAGTAAACCAACGATGACATTATTCACTTAAATCTTACATATTCCTTTGCTGAGGATTGAAAAGACGTACTTGTGTCACTGATAAGTGAATAGTTCTATTGCAGGGACGGGTTTCTCTAAGTTGGCTTCTGTTAATGACTCTGTATTATGTTTGGACTAGTTCATGGAATAAACAGACATATACAGCCGAATAATTACATAGTGGATGCTTAGAATTATAAAAAAACAGATATTACTATTGGGTATATATTTTAATTCGTGCGGTTTTTTTTTCAAAATTTGAACGTTTATTTCAGAAAAACATGTCAAAGTATTGCCCATCTGAATGATTCCCATCTTTCTGGCAATTTGCGGATCAAATCCCAAAAGAACTGCGCCGGCTTGGCAGATAAGAATGAATCAATCCAATTTTTGATATTCTGCATCGACCGGAACAAATGGTAGTCAGAAGGAGCAAGATCTGGGCTATAAGATGGGTTGGATAAGACTTTCCATCCACTGTTTTCCAAATTCCAACCGTTGTCATGATGGAAAATTATTGCCTCGTGTCTGGTCGCATATTCCGGGCGTTTTTCGGCTACTGCTCTCTTCAAACGGATTAATTGTGTTTGGTAGCGTTGTCCATTGATGGTTTCACCCGATTTTAGCAGCTCATAATACAGCACCCCATCTGATCCCACCAAATACAGAGCATTACCTTTGCGTCATGGATATTCGGCTTTGCCGTTGATTTGGCTGGCTGGCCGAGTTTTACATATGATTTTTTGCGCTTAGGGTTGCCGTAATGGATCCATTTTTCACCACCAGTAACAATCCGATGCAAAAATGACTTCCTTTTGTGGCGTTCCAGCAACATTTCGGACAAGCAAAACCGCCTTTCGACGTCTCTCGTGGAACCCAATTTCCTTGCTTTTGAATATATCGAGCTGCTTTTAAAGGTTTTGAAATGGCTTCTTGAGTGAAACCCAAAGATTCTGTGAGCTCTTCTTGTGTTTGGCAACAATCTTCATAGAGTAATGCTTCCAGTTCTTCATCTTCAAACTTTTTTGGCTGCCCAGGACGTTCATGGTCTTCGAAGCCAAAATCACCAATTTTAAATCGTGCAAGCCACTTTTGGCACGTTCGCTAAGCTAGCGCATGTTGACTATAAACTTCCACCAAAATACGATGACTTTCGGCAGCAGTTTTCTTCATATTAAAATAATGAAGAAGAACTCCCCGCGAAAACACTTTTTCAGGCACAAAGTTCGACATATTTAAGTGAAAAAAAAATTATTGTTGTTTACGCTTCAAATGACATATACTGAAATGAAGTACAATGACAGTAGCTTTCCAACGCATATTCCAATGGAATAATAACAATGGAATAATACAAGTTACGCCATCTCGTAGCAAACCGCACGAATTAAGTGCTATCATTCCGCACTGAAGAAAAAAAAAAACTATGCTGACAATGAATGCTTCTGTGAGCTCCTCATAAAGACCTACATCTTGTTTATTAAAAAATGTACTTTTTACTACTATAAACGTATCCTATATAACAAAATGTCTAGAAATGGACTAATAGTGAACTATTTTGCTACATGAAAAAATATCTCTTCAGTTAGCACTACTCTTGCGGAATACTGACCTATTGCAATACTGTCACATTCTTCCAAGGTATTTGACAAGTAAATTCACTTATAAATCTACACGCATCCGCCAAAATAAACAATTTAGTGTATATCAATCTTAATTTAGGCAGATTCATGGCTACACTTCAGCAATACTTAAATTAACTGATGACATTCACCCGCCATCGATAAAGACCACTTAACCGCCTTACCGATTTAGAATGATTAGAAAGTAGAGAGCCTGGAAAGCCATCCCAAAAGTTGCACGAATAAAGAAAAAATTACGATATTTTAGAGTACATATTGTACAATAATGGGCATGAGGGTATACTTAGGAGCATTCATAGCAAGACGAGTGTTATGGTTAAAATTTTGAAGGGGCGGACTACCACTGTCACTTTTGGTCGAGCACTAGATAGCACTAGCGATAGAACGAGGTAAAGCAAGAGACGTTATGTCGGTGTTCGAGCATGTAAATTAACTGTGCTATATTAGCATCACATATGAGTTTTATCGCACGGTTTTGAATCTTATCAAGCTTGTGCAAAGAGGTCTTGGTAGCACCTGAACAGATGTGAACATTGTACTCTAATTTTGGCCGAATAAATGCCTTTTATATTGAGAAAGATGGTCAAATATTTTTTTTACATTGCTTGAGGAAACCGAGACATTTCGTAGCATTTTTGGCGACATCAAATAAGTAGTGATCCCAACATAAGTCGTCATTGACACACATACCGATAATGGAAAGTTTTTAAGTTTTGACGATTCAAGTGCCATTCATGGGTATGAGTACTTAAACTTCGTTTTAATGACAGCAAGGACCTGAGTCTGGAAACGAATACAAAAAGCAGAGAGTATTTTCGTCAGGAATATACATTCATATTATTCACATCATTTTTTTTTATGTATATCAGACTTGAAGCCATCGGTGCCGTGACAAAGGGCCAAGCGACATAAGGCCAAGTGACATAAGGCCAAATGGCATAAGGCCATACATTGGCCAACGACATACCAATATAAAAATAAATAAATATTTTGGCGCAACAGCCTGGTGTGAGCCAAGGCCTAGATTCACAGACTAATTTGTGTTTCTCACTTTGTGATTTTTTAACTCCTGGGCAGGACCTACTGTTTATTGCCGGTTCCTAACGGCTCTCCTAAGAAGCTTATTCATAGGCAGAATTTGACTTTCGGAGGTTTGCTATTGCCCGCCGAAAGAGTGATGACGATTTTTGAAAAAAATTGCTGTTGTGCTCCTACCGGGATTCGAACTCAGGCAGGTGACGTGACAGCAAGTAAGTCAACCATCACGTCATCGCACATATTGGTGGCAATTGGCATATGGACACTTTGATAAAGCGACATTAGGTCAATTGAGCATAGTGACATAAAGCCAAATTCTCGTAAATTGGCCTTTTGGCCATACAAATTCCGTTTTGCCATCGAAACCCTCCTGGACAATTTAAACTAAACGTTCTGAAAGTTAATCTCTCATCCATTGAGGAAGAGAGTCATCGATCCCAAAAGCATGCATTTTCGACAAATGAACCTGGTGCCAAACTCTGTCAAATTAGAAATATCGCATCGAAATAGTGCAAATATCTTGCTTTCGCCATATTTATTTACACTTTGGTTCCACTTTTTGGTGAAACTTGCTATCAAATCATCAGTGGATCAGTTGTCACGAAAACCGTACTACTGTTCATTAGGAAATTTTCGAGTTTCGAGATATTTCATGACCTGAGATTTTTTGAGCATTTCCATAACCTTGGAAAAAATGGTCGTAAGTGCAATGGGTCTGTTCGATCGAAAGGAAGAAGATTGACTTTTTTTAGGGACGGGCTGGACAAATGCTCTTTTTAGTCTACTCGGAAGGATTCCTAAAATGTAGGATTGATGAAAAAGTTTACGTAGTGGTTTTGCAAGCGAGGCAGAACACCTCTACAGAAGAAGGGGAGATATATGTATTATCTGCACCAACGAATTTATGAATGTTAAATTCTGTTTGGATGAATTATAGAAAAAAAAAACACCAGCGCTCTCCAGCAAAATCTGACTTACAACTTACAACATTGTAGTATTTTTGCTTTAGTTTTTGGTCATTTTTGTGATGTTATAACACACTCTAGAAAGACGTTGCAGCCATTCCTCGCTCGTTTGAACTTTTTTCGGTTTCCTTTGTCAGATTGGTTTGTACTCGAGTCCTAGCATACCTTTTTTTTTGGATTAATACTCTTAATCCTGTGAGAGATAAAAGATCATAATCTGCATAGAACATATCAGACGCCGTTACCTAAAAGAAAACATAGCGACTGGTTAAAATTCCTAAAGTAGCTGTTAAATCCACTTCAATTGGCATTCTTGTGTTGACATACAGTTCTTTTAGAAATTTAATTTCTAATTGTGTAGTCAGTGTACGATAAATTAACTGACATTGCACAATTGTCCGACGAGTCTCGATAACGATTTTAGTATGAGGATCCAGGGTCAAAATTGCTGTCCAGTTTGGAGCTTCTGTAAATAAAGAAATATACATAGGTTAATTATCTTACGGATATGGACTTTTAACCACATGAAATTGGATTTCAGATTCGAACAGAAGGAACTTGATAAGCTATATCACGTGAATGGCGAAACCGCGACGATAAAGGAATAATGGCTCCAAATCCTAGCCAGGTAGCTATAGATCAGAATGTTTTACTAAATGCTAAAATAACTGGCCTGTATTTAAAGTATTTGCTGTATCCACGTATGTTAAATCTTATTAGAAATCATCAAAAATTCATATAGATACTCACCACCCTGCTAATGGCTTTCTAGATGGATTGTAAATGACATGAAAAACGCTTGCTTTTCCGTAAGCGTCAGAAGCAATCTCGCTGAAACCTCTAATGTCATAAACATGCTTTAAACAGAATGATGCATTGTACTGGTACTTTAACATCATACTAGCCAGCACCAGAAGCACAATTTTTCAAAATTCCTTGTAACAAGATCCACAGCATCGAAAAATCAGGCAAAATATCACAATGGCCATAACTTTAAGGTTCTGCAGAGTAGTATCTTCCTCAGCTTTGCTATTAACTATAATAGTGGACTCTTATTAGAACTCAAAAATGAGCTATTTCTTTAGCCTAAAAAGACCTACTGAAATTCCATGTACGTATTTGGAGGGTGAAGAATTTCTTGGCCGTTTTGAGCGCAAGGTAAAGCGATGTTTGGTCCCGTTTACGTTGATGAGCTTTTTAGAAGAAAATATAAAGTGAACTGTATAGCTCGTACATCTGTTGATGTATCATTCTAGTCTGAAAAGCGTGCATAATGTTTCTATATATAAGATTTTTCAATTAACACACGGTAACTCAACACAGTAGAAGAAGAGCTCGCTTTAGGTGGCCTGCACACTAGTTAAAGATTAACTCAATCAGCTAGAAATTGCCAGCTAAATTTTGTTGACCACAGACCAGGATTACTAAAGATGCTTATGGGTTCAGACTCAACTCCATCTCGAACCGTAGCTGCATTTATTTAAGTAAGCATTCAATTAAGCATATCCATCTTCCAAAAAAAACAGGAACATCTATGCTCATCAAATGTAGCTGTGTTTGTTTATTATGTCAAATTATGTCAAATCATTAACTGACCTTCAAGACCTGAAAACTCCTGACAAAAACACAGTTTACCTCTATTCAGCAAACATCCTACGTCAGCTTATTTATGTGAAATAAAAAATACGTAACATATGCTTCACAAAAAAAGTCATACTCCGTTAACAAATAACCTCCATTCAAATAGAATCCCCTAGATTCAATATTTGAAGGAAAATCAATACGAGAAAGATTCAGATATACAATAAATTATTTGTCTCAAAATAAATAGACCATGTTCTCATGACAATCGTAGAGATTGGTTCTATCCTTGAGCATTCCATAATGTAGTCATTCATATTTGTATGTATGTATGTATGTTTGCGTACACGTGTGTATCTTAAATAAAGAATATTTCCGAATACAGTTCCGTTGCGAAAGTTAAAAAAAAAATTGAATATCTGTAAAATAAATAAATAAAACACATGAAAAGCAAACACAAAATGACGATAGTGTCCTCTTCAGAATGAACCTTATTCTAATTTATTTATTCGTTCTTATAAAGGCATTTCCGAGTTTGGTAAAAAGTAATTATATATCTCGATGTCTTTTCTTATTAAGGTAAGCCGATGGAATCTTAATTCAATCACTCTAATCTATAAAATATTTATATTCAAAGATACAACAACGGAAATCTTAAGGAATAATAGTGTATATCCCTTTGTATTGAAAATTAATTAACATTTCATGCAAAATAGCGATTGTAATAAAAGATACATTTGATGTTACGTTGTGATGTAGATGAGTAAGCGAGTAAGAATACACTAGACAGTTTTCGGTTTTGCCCCCTAACAAATAAGGGATGGCTTCAATTATGCACAGGTGTTAATGTAGCCCCGTAAATTGCAAAGATTGGTATACCTCAATGTAGACCGCATTTCCTCCCACTGGTAACAATTTCATTAATTCACTTTACTCCTAAATGAAAGTTATTTCACTCTCTGATTTATATGCTGTCGCGGTTTCTTTGGGTAACGCACAATGTGGTACAAGAGTTTATAAGTCAGTCTGTAATGTTCCGACTATGACGAAGTGGGTTTCTGAGGTGGAACATGTGTGATATGTTTGTCTATTCAAGTGTTGATATGGTTGAAATCCGTATCCTGCAATGGTGAATTTATTGTACTTTTTTTTTACTTATGTAATCAAACAGACGGTATAATATTTAGGTACAACAGTTAAAGAGTTAAAAAAATGTTTGGTGCACTTGGTAATAGTAGATGCTACATTCAATTTCCCATGCTTACACTCATTAGGTCGATGGCACCGGGGAAACGTTATTTTTAAAGCATCTTCAAGGTTCAACAAGTTTCTTTGTACATCTAATCAATCACAAATCGTCACAATTACTTCTTGTTATTTCAGAAAAATATCCTACCTGGAGCATTGTGCTTTAGATTTAATTAAATTTACGAGTATCTACTTAATTAGGGAATGACTTTTATTGGACATATTACTGTCATTAATGGAATTTTAAATGAAGATAAAGAGACAATCTCTTAGATTCGTTTATTGATTTTTGGAATGAAGGTTCGCCTACTGGAAAGAGTAAGAGATAAACACAGTCCTCAAACTAGGAAATAACCCATCTGATTCGAGAATGACCGAAAAAGCTCAGAGAGTTTTCTTTACAAGGGTTTCCTTCTCTGGTAATTGCAAAAAGTAATTTGAGTGAATATTAATAGATCAACCAACAGTCGTTATAGATAATTCGTGGTCAACAATAGTTGGTTCAAGTGAAATTGTTGGAAAAGATTTTTTGCCACCACCTTCAAAAACAGACTTGTTATCGGAATCACATGGTTTACAAATGAACCTAGAAATTTCCGACCAAAAATTAATTAAACCTATGGAGGACAAGGGTTCATACTTAATTATTATGTACAGATGGGGGTTTAGTCCTGATAGTTAAGTTCTCTTTTCACTTGTGTGCTCTACCTAAGACAACGTTTTATTCTACTGCTTTGTTCCTCCTGTTTGGAATCGAAGACTCATCGGGCTGAAGCGTTGATGTTCAATAGCCCTACATCTTATTGACTAATGTGCACATTTCTGATAAGGTCAAAGTCACTGTATAGCTCATTGAATTTGTCTTGTCCACATTCAAATCTCGTTTACACAAATTGGACCAAAAATCACTTGAAAAATCTTGGACATATTGATCCACCTTCTCTAATGTTTACCTGCACCATAAAGAAGAACTGCGATGTTGAGGTTCTTATAAAAAGTCTCCTTAGTATCGCTTTACAAGCTCTTATCACTCATCTGTTTTCTTAGGCCCGAAAAATAGCGATTGGCAAGCATTTGATTTCTCATGAGATGCTATAATCAAATTTAATAGCGAAATCGAGGTATCGAGGCCACTTAAAAGGCAAAGCTGCCTATTATTGTATGATATTATGTCCGATTCGTCGATGCTATGTGTTTTTGCTTGTATACACAATTCGATATGTTACTTTTCCCTCATTCACGACTGAGTACATATTTGCCGCTTTTGTTAAAATAATTAAGAATTAATAATTAATAACGCACTAGTGACAGTGAGTTCAACCAATGATGGCAATCTCATCATCGTATGTAAGTATTCATATATACTTTTGGACATTTTGCTTCTGCTTTTGACGTGCAAGTTGCGCGCAATTTTCTTAAGTATGATGTTGGAAAAATTACATGACAGCGCACCACTTTGAATAAATTCTCTTTGACAGCGAGCGTTTTCCACCGCTATCGTCTGATTTTAGGGATACCAAGGCTTGACAAGGGTCTATAGATGCTGTCAAATGCGGAATTAAAATCGATAAAGAGGTGGTACGTATCTATTTAGACTTCTTTTGTTCTTTCCAGAATCTACCAGATCGGTGGAGCGAGTCTAAGGGACAAAATTGACTCATTCAATTACTTGGATATTATTGAATGATGAGAAACAATTGTGAGGAGGTTTGACTACGAACTGCTGCAATTGCAGAAGTGTGCTGGAGTTGATTTTAATCGAGTCTTCTAAAAGTTGTCGGGGCTCTTCTTTTATAATTAGCGCTCAAAGGATTTGTGTACCCATAAAATGTTTTTACATGGCTTCATTGGCAGAAGTGTGATGAGAAGTGTCAACAAGAACACGCAGTAGAATAAAGTGATCAAAGATATATACTAAATCCAAAATTTGACAAGATGTGAAAAGCATCAACTTCTCAGAATACCTTTCGCTGACACACTTTCGCTCTTTTAGCCAGAATACATTATTTAACCTCAACCTGATCAAAATATCTGCGATAGAAAACATTTTTATCGTTGCTGGCCTGTACTTATTTTTAAATTTAATAAAACCTCGACACCTAGAGGTTTCGAATATTTAATGTTTTGATAATACTAATGGATGTGGACTTTCGAGAACAATTTGAGGCAAGTATCACATCGTTCTTACACTCTTTAACCTAAAAAGTTCTTTTTAGGTTCAGAAAATCTTCTTAACCACCATGAATAATACACATGTGTTGCCTTCATTATTAGATGGGTTCGAGATTTTTTTGAGCCTTTTTTTGTAGACAAGGTTAAAAGCGTCTTCTTCTTATCAAAACGATAAGGTACTTCAGGCGAGTCCTTACAATTTATTTGTAAATACAATAATATGCGTTCTGTATTGGTAATTTTTATGGATTAGTTTTGGGTTCCCCTCCTTATGGGATGTATCTGGTGGTAGAAATAGGTTTTTGCAGCAGACTTTTCTAGAATTATGTTGGTAATTCTTATATCACGTACTGAAGACAGTTTAAATTACATTATTTATACCTTATACCTGTTTCAATGGTGCAGCAACATTACATCCTTTTTTGTAGAGCAAGACTACCGGTGATCTCCAAATAGTTATTCGTTGTATGGAAATGTTAGGTTCCAAAATTTCTTTTCATTAAGGACGAACATCAAACTGATTTGTGATGATTTAATTTATTTAATGATTTAATCACCCAGACACTGTTTTTTGGGTCACCAAGGAATTTTGAATTTGTAGATATTTTCTGTATATGAACTTATGAACGATGAAATAAAAATCCTAATGTACACGTCCTCATGGTAGAGAGTGGGTAACGCTAACGTACATACAAGTGACGGATGGCTGCCAGGATAAGCAAACAAACCAGCATTGCTGGTCTGGGGACGATCTTATTCTTGGGTTGTACAAAAGCTCCTTAAAGACAACGGTATGAAAGTATTGATGGCGGATAAGCCTATCCTGTAGTACAATAAGTAGCGTCTGTATTCATAGTAGGTGTCTACAAAAGTCGTCTGTTTTTTTCATATTGGGCGGCCTGTCATTGAATATGGTCGATCGTCAAAAAAGGCTGGTGTGCCTGTCGAATCGAAGGCTTATGGGGTTATTAAATATATTCTGGAAAACACCAATGATGGAACGAAGAAAATTTTAACATAAAAAATGGCAACAAACGGTTATGAGTCCCCAAGTGTTAGCCAAACTTTGGTAAATCTTCCTGCGGTCCCAATGGCTATAGTAACCCGCACATCGATGCTACAAATAACGAATCGTCAACTAGAAACCACTTTATACAACAACGACGAATGAAGTCACTTTACGATGTAGAGAATGAAATAAGTGCGGATGCACGAAGTGATCATCATCTGCTTCTATAAACGCACACACTATGAACAGCTGCTAACCAGCTTCATTTAGAGAGTACACCAAGCAGACTTAATACGAATTTAATACGACCGCTCTTAGTGACGCAAATATTCGTCGTAATTTTACTAGGCATACGTAGATCTTCCAGGAGAATTGGCATTAACCACCTCAAAAATAACAGAAATAAGAACCGCGATCCTACTTCTAAAAAATAACAAGGCACCTGGATTAGATGGCATAATTGCCGAGTTCCTGAAAGCGGATCCCGAAGCAGCGGTCTCTAATTTTTTTTTCTACTTGTTCAGGCTGTTTAGTAGAATAAAACCTTTTCCAGGGAATGGGATAATGGAGTTTATGTCAAGATACCAATGAAAGGCTATCTTAAGAACTGCAGTAACTAGAGTATTATCACCGTGTTGTCCTTATTCCCAAAGGTGATGGCAAGTATCATTCTCCTGATTGAGTCGACGTTCAAGAGGCACCAAGAGGGGTTTTCACAGTAAAATTGATCATCCATCGATCATGCGTTGATAACGCGTCGATCATATTAACACCTTGTGAATCATACTTGAACCGAATTACCAATCACCGCTCTTCCTTATGTTCGTCGATTTTTAAAAGGCCTTCGACCGCGTTAATTGTGATTGCATCCGGATATCGCTTGCTATGAGAGGCATCCCTGAAAAAATTGTTGCTATTATTGAAGAGTCGTACAATTGCACAGGAAGCAGTTGTACTGTACGGATGTACTGTCACCAATTTTGTTCTTACTTGCGAGCGATGATGTAATGACTTGGTATCCAATGAAAACCGTTTGATAAGTTAAGCCATTTGGACTACGCTGATGATATTTGTTTTCTGACAAACAATATTGGTGCCCTTAACCAAATGTGTCATTCACTGCAACTGAATGGGAATGTGGCTGGCTTAAGGATAAGGCGGGAAACCATAGACGAGCT
Source organism: Volucella inanis (assembly GCA_907269105.1). Classification (NCBI taxonomy): domain Eukaryota; kingdom Metazoa; phylum Arthropoda; class Insecta; order Diptera; family Syrphidae; genus Volucella; species Volucella inanis. Next base: position 25,823,094 of record OU026157.1, read on the forward strand.
CACGCAGGTTAACTATCTGGGTAGTTATGTGTGACTCGATAGTAGGACAGACCTGGATGTTAGAAATATACAATACTAAATAAAGTAAGTAATGCATTCGGAATCCTTCCTCCAGTGTGGAAATCTAGCAAAATATCGTTTCGCACTAAGTTGAAACTGTTGGAATCCAATGTTAAATCTGTACTGCTATAAGCTTGTGAAACGTGGAAATGTTCCGTCAACATCTTGAGCAGGTTATAAGCCTTTGGTAATCGTTGTCTGCGTTATATTCTAAAGATCTGGTGGGCACAAACGATTTCCAAGAATGATTTGTGGCTTAGTAGTGGACAAACAAAAGTGGATGTTGACATCAAACAAAGAAAAAAGTGCTGGATTGGCCATACACTGAGGAAACCAGATGACAACATAGAGAAGCAGTGCCTCCAATGGAACCCTGAAGGTGTAAGACGAGCTGGTAAGCCAAGAATAACAAAGAGGTGAACTGTTTAGACGGAAGCTCAGTTACAAAATTTGCAATCGAGGACACAGCTGAGGTATCGAGCAAGCAGATAAAGACGGAAGGATCTGGTTGTCGCCCTTTGCTACAAGGAGAGCTAAAGTGTTGGTCCTAACAACAGCTTCCGGATTATAAGAAGAAGGTCTAAAAATATTTTAAAATAAAAATTATGTTTCCTGCTGCAAAATCATTGACTAAACATGTACTCTTGATGACAGCATGTGTATTGATACTTATGTAGTTTAGTTGGTTGTCACGATTTAAGTTTCTCGAGTTAAAAATCCTAAGTTAAAATGAATTCATGAAAAATGCAAACTAAGGAAGACATTCAACGGTTTTTTAATTGAATTGATAAAAATGATGACAATGTCGGTGATACCTATTGAAAAGCTCGTAAAGGTAGTTTTGACGACAATTGACACAATTAATTGGTAAAGATGGATAGATGCATGGTAGTGGTAGACTCATAACTCTGCCTACTCCAACAGTTGTCGAATCCTTCTAACTGTACTCCAAAAAAAAAAAAAACAATAAAAACGATAGTAAAACATTTTTATAAAGAAGCCTGTCATTCATGTAAAAAATGGAAAGCAACTCATTAGAAATCCGCTGCTTCTTAAGATTGCTAATTACTGCCGGAATATGTAGGCAAGACATTCAGGGTTTCAGTCATTTTGAGATCCTTGTGCGGGAATCTAATATTCTGGGCTTCAATGGAAAACAATTTTTTTTTTGTAATTCGATCGATAATTTACTTTTCTTAGTTAAAAATCTGAAAATGAGATAACAATGATCGGCCCTTTGAAAGGGCTTCTTTTAATTTATAAACTTCATACTTGGGAACATCCTTCTTCACTAGAGTTGGGGCTCTTTTAAAGAACTTCTTTGCTTGCACCAGATTTATGCCTTTCAGCAGATTTTTGTTTGCAAACTTTTGCTTCTCATCGAATTTTACAACTTTAACCTTGAAGGGTGTATGTACCTTCAATTAAGCAGCTTCCTTTTCATTTTCGACTGATTTGGGTGGCCCTCCTGGGATAAAAAGTTAGGAGACTTCTAAGAGATTTTTTAGGATTTGCTAGTTTTCGAACAACCACAGGCATGGGGGAGAACAGGTTTTTCAACACTAGCAGCGGTTGTAGTTGGTGTGACTTGAGCCAGCGAGTGCTGTGGGTTGATAAGCGTAACTGTTGAATAGTATTGTACTACGTCAGATGAAGAATTTTATTTAATTTCGTTCGGGAATTTCGGCACATCGTCGATAAAAAGATGAAATTTGACGATCTTCGATCCATTGAAGCCGAATGAATTAAGTATGAAGATATTTGTGGTAGCACACAAAACTATTCACTTTTGAGGTATTCATTACTTAGACTAAGAAGGTGAAAAACAAAGTTGCACCACCTTGGGTAAAAAGTGCTAGAGTATGAATAAGGGAACAAACCACCTTCATTTCTACCACTCTTGTTTCGAAGAAGAAAATTGCAGTGGGGCACTACAACAGTGAATCGTCGAAGACCATGTCGGCAAAGACACTTCGGATAGACAAAAACAAAGTCATAACGTCGACCGATGGTGCAATTTAACAATTTATTTGATATTGGTAAGTAATGTATAGTACAACTTAGAGAACTAGAGGTTGAATATATTTAAATAATAATTTATTCCCTTTTCACCTGGTTTCGCATCGCATGTACGGTGTTAACTAATTGGAATTACAATGCCAGTAAAAAGAGAAACATGTACATATATAAAGTAATTCGCTATTGAATTAGTTGCAACAAATATACAACCAAGAAGAATTGAGCACTATTTGGTTTCCAGGCGTGAAACTGATTTGATTATAAGAAGAAGATAATATGCGAGTATGTGCCCGTGGGAACAGGGTTGTGCATTCAAACAAAGATGTTCCACTGGCTTAATGCATACAAGAAATGAAAATTTAGCATTATGCAATAAGTGCGTGAATAAATGAAATAACTTATTCTGGTGTAACTTTTCAATTTTATTAATTGTCAACGCCAACGTTTCAGTGTGACCCGACGTCGCGGTTTATGGTACGATGTCGCTGACATGGTAAAAATATTGCGCGGTTACCCTTCATCCAATAGGGTTCTAATAAGTTCTAATGAATGTACTCTGTGAAGCTGAAATGCGATTAGATCAGTTTTATCAATTTTATGTTTTCGTCTTTCAATAATAACTCTTCTTACATTTCCAATCAAGTTAATTTATTACTTTACACGGTGAGTACAATTACTTCTTTTTGACTCTGCACCAGACTTTAGGTTAATGTTTTCTTCTTTGAAACACATATGTACATATGTACTATCATAAAAAAAAAAAAACTGTAACTGGATAATAAAACACACATGATTAGCATAATTGAAACAAAAGCACGTAGTTACTTTAATCAAGTGCTAATTAATGTCATGTGCAGGTGTTATTTTTAAGGATGTCCTTTAAGACATGATTATTTGAATATGTATTTCAATTATTTGCAACACAAGTATGAGTTACTTCATCTACTTCAGCTACCTATTGGCAGCAGATAAGTTCCATCTGAAATTTCAGTGTTGAAAAATCTTCAAGCAGCTTAAAGTGCTTACCGGTCTAACGATTTAAAGGCTAAAGACTTTCTCAACTTATGTTGTAGATAAGTTTAGTGCTTTTTTTTAAAGAAGTTTAAATACTTTTGTTTAACTAAAATACAAAGAATTTAACCTGATAACAATTTAATAACTTCATTTAAAGGATCATTTCATGTCATTTAATATTTGGAAACTGTCTCGTAAAAAGCGCAAACTTGACCGTTCTTGGTATACCAAATCACACTATCTTGGTGACCAATTGATGCGTCTGTTTCTTGAAATAATTCTATTGCCAAATTTTGTTTTTTGTAAAGCAATTCTTTAGTTGGAAATATGGAGTGGAGCACCATGTTGGAGCCACAGTTCTTCCGCATTGCAAATTAACCCCTTATTGCACGAATTATGAAAGCGAAGTTAAAATTTCTTTTATTAGACATAAGTAATTAGTTTATAATAGAAAATAAAACAAAATAATGTTTTTTCACAAAAGTTTATAAACAATCCATATACGGTTTTGTATGCATTGCAGCAAATTATTGTAGTTCAGATGTACATATTTGGCTTCGTATGAAGTAAAGATCAGAAACGAAATTAAGTCTTGTGAAAATCTTTAAAGCAATTTCGTTTCTCATTGAAGCACAAAATGACTTCACATAGGGTTCATAGGTCACATAGGTCACAGGGTTTTTTGGGCGGATTTACAATGAAATCATTTCATTTTGGCCTGGAAAAACACAAAAAAGCAATTTTTTTTTAACAGAATTTATTCATGCATAAATTATTCATCATACACCCTGACTAACTCGAACTGTAATCAATTTCAGACAGCTATAATTTCCAAACCGTTCATAACAGACACATGACAGACAATTTTATTATTTACAAACTTTTTAAACGATTTGCGTCTCAGTTGTGTTGAAAAAATTTCATCCGCGATGGAATTCAAACTCGATATTGGGATTGCTTTATATTTGGCTGGAAAACCACAAGTAGCTATCGTTAGAGCCCTCCAGCACCTCAACATGAATGACTCATTTATGTCTCGAACCAAAGCTCGTTACCGCAGCGTTGCAAAACGCCATAGAGGTGGTCATAAAAAAACAGCAACATCGGCAGAAATGGTTCGGAAAGTGAAGGCTCGAATTAAGCGAAATTCGCGTCGAAGTGGAAGAGAAATGGCTCGTGAGCTCAACATATCGTTGGAACGGATGCAACACATACTGAAAAATGAGCTTGAGCTCAAGCCATTGAAGTTCCAAAAAGCACACGATCTTACACCGCAACAGAAAAAAGTGAGAGTCGAAAGAGCGAAGGAGTTACTACGCTTACACGAAAGTGGTGACTTGCCGAATTTAGTTTTTTCCTATTCTATTCTAGCGATTTTCCAACTTCTTGATCCTGTCCGAAAAGTAATTTTCCGGAAGGTCTGCAAAATACTCCTCCATGGCGTGGAAGATTTCCTCGCGTGAGCTTAATTTTTTTATTGATGAGCAATCTTTTGAAGTTTGGGAAGAGATAATAGTCCAAGGGAGCCAAATCGGGCGAATATGGTGGATACGACAGCAATTGGAGCCATTAGTCATTGATTTTAGCCATGGTTGCGATGCCCTTGTGCGCCAATGCATTGTCTTGCAAAAACAAAATTTTTTTTTCGCTGAGGCCATATTGCTGCGATTTCGGCCTTCAATCGCTCCAATAATGCACATTATTACTTGCTGTAAATGGTTTTTCCTTTCTGGAGGTAGTCCACGAAGTGTATGCTATGAGAATCAAATCGAGCCTCCCTTCGCCGCTTCGAGCACTCGTGCCGGCTTCAGTCCATTGCCGGACACTCATTCTGTTCTGTGGTGTTCAACAGTTACCAATCGACGCAGCAAGTCCAAACACTCTTTGGAAGTGCTCTCGCTTTCGTGTTTTGGTCGGGAGTGAGTATGCCCGACACCCAGCAGCAGGATAACTTTTTCATATGCAGAATATTGCTTAAAATATGGCGTGTGCTAGTATCTGTGTGTATCTGCTAGCTCGTGCACCTTCACTTTCCGGTCAGCCAACACCATTTCACGCATTTTTTTGACATTGTCCTCTGTAACCGCATCAGAGGGCCTGCCGCAGCGGACTTGATCGCTGTAATTGACTGTGTAATCTGACGGATCATTAGCCCCATAAAATTTATCCAACTTATCTTTTATTTCCTTCTCCGTTTGGCCTCTCAAAAAATAATGTTTTATGAGAGAACGAAAATCGTTTTTGTCCACACTCAACATGATGCCAAACACGTCAACAACAATCAGCTGTCAAAACAAAACTAAAGACAGTATCGCATTGAAATTTGGCATTTGTGCCTAAATATAAACGGACTTCCAGGCACCATAACCGTTTTACTAACGAAGACTTCTTTTTATACTGCAACTTTCTTAAATTAGAAATAAGTGCATCTGAATTAAGAAGAAGCCTGTGCAAGAGATCCATATTAGTAACACCTCGGGATGTTATTATGGCATGTATTATCGCATCTGAATAGTTTGACTAATAATTACAAAACTCAGCGTCCTCTACAGATAATTAACCAATAGATAATAACTTATACCAAAAGAATTGCTCCACAAGCATCTTGGCAGTATCAAAAGCATAACTCTTAAATTTTTCTGAATTTATTTTATAACCAAAAGAAAGGTTCTGCAGAAGGTGACTACATCTGTCAATAAGATCTTTTTTAATACCTGTTATTTCAGATGAAATATCAGAGTAATGGAAAATGGTACGTGCTGTGTTTCCATCATTGGATGTGCCACTTCCTCCACTTCGAGGTTTGTCTACAATTAAACCTAATTTTTCCCTAAACTGCCGTTGAACTAACTCTTTTCTCTGAGCAAAACTAGCTTTATCTTCTGCAGAACGCGCTTGCCACGTGAATAAAATACTCGAAAAATCTTATGTATAAATGTAGAGAAGATAAGCCAAACTCAAATTTACTTGTATCAGGGACCTCTTTTAAACATATATATTAATCGTTCATCTCTTTTGGTGTTGCACCACAAATCTAACACCTACTCGTAGATAAGTCGCTAAGTGCAGAAAAAACTACATCAATCGTCAATTGTAAGGAATCGGTAATTTAAATTTCGTGGCCATTAATAAGCACTGAAGTAGGGACTAAATGGTTAATTTGGCTTTTGAAATGAACTTCTTCTTGCAAGGTGACTTACTTTGTTTCCTTTGTAAATTGAAAACGAATTGGTCTGCACTATCTAGTAGAAGGCGTGGGTTTTTCCAAATGATTGATTCATTACAGGTATTTGGTTTATAAACAAGTTAAAGAGGTACATAGGATGTGACAAATAAACTCGAAACTTCGATTGTTGAATCTGTAAATTTCTGCTTATATTCACTATGGCCTGTACTGCCATCAAAACCCCATTTATCAATTAAAACTAAGTCATCTTTGGGTTCGTGAAGACTTTCAAACACAGCTTTTTGAGATTCAACAATGCGACTTGATGTATGGTCTAACAATGATTGCAATTGGATAGCAACGTTTTTTGGCATCCAGCACTTTATGGTAGGATGGAAAAACATTTGGTATTTTAGAATGAATCACTTCTCTTAATAATAAATATTGGTTTTAAGTAAGCTTAGCTTCATTAATAAATGAAACAACTTTATCCGTGTTAAATTCCAAAGATCTTTCTGAGTGATTTGAACTGCTAAGTAAAGTAATTACATCTGTGATAAGACTGCTAATCTGCGACGTTTGGACCTCTTCCTGTATCGCGTTCCACTTGTAGAGTGAAGAAATTCCTTTTGCTCGTCGTTGTAGTTTCCACATACTTCTCAATCAGATACTTTAAGTATGCAAACTTTAGTCGCATTTAACGTGCTTTCGTATTTGGCCACTAGCTTAGCTTTTGATTTCCTTATGTGGGAAACCATTTACAGAGGTTCAAAAAGAGATTTCTCAAGCAATCAGTGTGGATATTTTCAGCATTCGGTAAAGAATTCGCAAGAGATCCAAACACCTCTCGAAACCTTTCTGCTTCATTTTCTTTATTTTTTGAAGCTATCCACATATTTAAAACAAGCATTCGGGTAAAAGAACACGTAATGGTTGTACCTGCAAAAGAAAAACACAAAAAATTAAAAAAAAAAATTCTAGTACTGGACCTAGTCTACTCAATGACCTGTAACAACCCTCAGAGTACCTAGGAGTACCTAGACTTTGCGGTTATTAAAACTAAGAAAATAAGAGATTATATTGATATATGACTCATTTATGGCGATTCGTGCCTTCATAAGTAAAAGCTAATGAAAAATGGTTAAAAACAAAAAAAGTGGAAGGTGTGTTTTGACGGAGCTAGTTATGAATAGTCGCATTGTTAAGGATAAGATAATTACTTTGAAAATATCGTGCATACCTTCAATTTGAATATCCATTGCACAATTATATTATAAACAATAAATTTCTCGGAAAAACTACACTTTAAAAACAACACCAATTTATGTGAACAAATAAGCTAATGAGCACAAATCAGATGTTATCACTTCCGGTGCACAAAATTAACTGCGCCGTATTTGTAATTGCATTGTTTTTTATACCTGTGAATAGAAGGGTTTTTTATGTTTTCTATACCGGTAAAATAACATCATATTTGCAATATCGGTATTTCGGCCCTATGACCTACGGCTGAACCACTGTGCATTGGCCGGAACGCAGGTGAATACTTTAATAGCCAAGGATAGAATCCAGTAAATCTACACCTCCCATATGTTTGTTATAAACATCTTCAGCTCTAGGAGATGTTACATCCACGTTTTTTTTTTCTCGCCGAGAATATCGGTTTTTTCTTGTCTTAGGTTCACTTCCAACAACCTTATTATCATACCTCACACTAAGCTTAGTTTAACACCGTCTATGATCGCTGTTTTTTCTGCCATGCTTCCGCGGCCTTGTTTTTTCAGTAGGTTTTTTCAAGCTAGGCACACGGTTAAGTCCTACTTTACCCAACGGTATCAAATAATTTTTAAACTAATAAACTTGAAGCATCGGACTATTAAAGCAATTATCAAAAAAAAATTTATAGCTTTGAAATTTTCGTACAGTAGAAGTGAGTCTGGTTATAACGTTTGAACTGAGACTAAGATCAGATGCATCCTATGGAAAGCAATTGCTTTGATGTTCACATAAAACCTGGTTTTTATAGCCCCATTTATAGTTTTGCAGGGTTATGTTGCTTCAGTTCATGACGGCATTTGGATGGAATTATTTGTTCATCCACCGACAAATATTCTTCTTTGGGCACCAATAGCTAACGCTTTCGAATTTTATCTAGAAGAGGTCCGACTTTAAAAAGTTTATCATGACCATCTGTTTCATAAGGTTTGAAGTGTTCATTGTTATTAAAGTGTAAGTTTTTCTTTATAGCCTCATATCTGTTACATGGCATGGTTTCATAGTCTTGAGACTGGCCAACATACTTCGCCCATTCCATCACCAGGAATATAATGAACAAGCTTGGAACTTCCATAAAAGCTAGAAGGTTTCATTTCTGTTAACAATGAAAGCACCTTTGAATGCATGTAAAGCCACATGTGAATGGTATGATTTTGTGCGGAATGCATTGGAAGCCAAATAAGGCAAGTTTACAAAACTATCAAAAATCAAGTTGAAAAAAGGACACACACAAAACCCATTACAATTGCTTGTTCTTGATAGTTCAGATATGTAATATTCAATTTTTTTAAACTTTACTCACTGTTTTCAATAGTTTTATTAATTTTTAAATGTAGCTCCTATTTAACATTATATAGGGTTTTCCAATAGGGACTTGACCACATTGAATTTATTTTGTGTACGCACTCTTTCACTAATCATCAAACTGTCACTGTCAATTTATTCAGTAGACTCAACATTTTCATCATGGTAAAGTACACTAACGAGCTACGTTCTCCGGTTGGGTTCTGAAGAAGATGCGCCAAGATGATGAAATTCAACGCAAAATCATCTTCAGTGACGAATCTCATTTTTGGCTCAATGGGTTCGTCAATAAGCAAAATATGCGTTATTGGTCGGGTGAAAACCCACATGTGCTTCATGAATCACCACTTCATCCACAAAAAATAATGGTTTGGTGTGGTTTGCATGCCGGCGGCGTATTGGGCCATATTTTTTCGTCGGCGATAGCGATCATCACGCTACTGTGAATGGTCAGCATTATCGCGCCATGATCACCGATTATTTTTGGCCCAAATTGGAAGATATGGACTTGAACGACATGTGGTTTCAACAGAATGGTGCCACAAGCCACATAGCACACGCTACAATCGATTTATTGAAGAGTAAGTATGGTGAACGTGTTATCTCAAGACATGGGCCAGTCGATTGGCCGCCTCGTTCGTGCGATTTAACGTCGCTTGACTATTTTCTGTGGGGCTACGTTAAGTCATTGGTTTATGTCAACACGCCGACGACGTTGGAAGACCTCAGAGCCAACATTGAAAGCGAAATAGCGGCCGTTTTGGCCGAAATGTGTGGCCGAGTCGTTGAAAATTGAAGTCGAGATCCATTCATAAATGTTTGGGTTTATAACATAATTCCTTTTGCTAAGAGATGGCGTAACTTGTATTATTCCAATGAAACATGCGTCGGAAAGTTACTGTCATTGTACGTCATTTCAGTATATGTCATTCATTTGAAGCGTAAACAACAATAATTTTTTTTCACTCAAATATGTCGAGCTTTGTGCCTGAAAAAATGTTTTTTCCGGGAGTTCTTCTTCATTACTTTAATATGAAGAAAACTGCTGCCAAAAGTCATCGTATTTTGGTGAAAGTTTATGGTGAACATGCTTTAGCTGAGCGAACGTGCCAAAAGTGGTTTGCACGATTTTAAAGTGGTGATTTTGGCTTGGAAGACGATGAACGTCCTGGGCAGCCAAAAAAGTTTGAAGATGAAGAACTGGAAACATTACTCTATGAAGATATTTGCCAAGCACAAGAAGAGCTCGCAGAATCTTTGGGTGTCACTCATGCAGCCATTTCAAAACGTTTAAAAGCAGCTGGATATATTTAAAAGCAAGGAAATCGGGTTCCACATGAACTCAAGCCGAGAGATGTCGAAAAGCGGTTTTGCATGTCCGAAATGCTGCTGGAACGCCACAAAAGGAAGTCATTTTTGCATCGGATTGTTACTGGTGATGAAAAATTGATCCGTTACGACAATCCCAAGCGCAGAAAATCATATGTGAAACCCGGCCAACCAGCCAAATCAACGGCAAAGCCGAATATTCATAGCGCGAAGGTAATGCTCTGTATTTGGTGGGATCAGATGGGTGTGCTGTATAATGAGCTGCTAAAACCGGGTAAAATCATCAATGGACAACGCTACCGAACACAATTAATCCGTTTGAAGAGAGCAGTAGCCGAAAAATGCCCGGAATATGCGACCAGACCCGAGGCAATAATTTTCCATCATGACAACGCTCGGCCCCACTTTGCTACTCTGGTTAAGAACTATCTGGAAAACAGTGGATGGAAAGTCTTACCCCACCCGCTTTATAGCCCAGACCTTGCCCCTTCTGACTAGCATTTGTTCCGATTGATGCAGAACGCCCTCACTGAAATACGGTTCACATCAGAGCAGAATATCAAAAATTGGCTTGATTCATTCTTGGCTGCCAAACCGGCGCAGTTCTTTTGGGATGGGATCCACAAATTGCCAGAAAGATGGGAAAAAGTCAAAAAAACCGCACGAATTGAGTTATATACCCAATACATACATGTTTTATTAGAAGTGATCGCTGATCAAAACAAATATTGATAAGTATACCGAAAACAAGCTTAAACATTAAAGAAACCATATATGGCTTTGTATGCGGTAAGGGATTAAGAGATAAATAATCGTTGATCATCGCATTATACCCGCGTCGCTTGTCAATAAATTGTGCTACGGCCATATTTTTGAAGAAGTAAGGACGGACGATTTTACTGTGTACAATTCGCGCCATACGGTAATTTTTTTTTTATTTTTATTTATTTATTTATTATTATTATTATTTTTTTTTTTTTTTTTTGAATGTAATGGCATCTGGTGAACTTTTTTGGGATACTCCTTGTTTACTTAGGAGTTTAAGCAAAAATAAGCCTCATCACTGTACAAAATTGTACGGTAAAAAACTTGGCCAACTTTCAGTTGATTCAAAAACCAATCACTGAACAATCGACGCTGTATATGAACATGCGGCTTTATATCTTGCCCCAATTCCATCTTATAAGCCTTAAGAACAGGATCATCATGTTCTATAGAATTTTGCCGATGGTGGATGGCTGGAGGTCAAGTAACTGCAAGTTACGACAACGGGTCGATAAATTGGGGTTCTATCAAACTGTCTTCGTTTTTGTTTATGTGTGAAGGCTATGTAAAGTCTTAGTGTGTGCTGATAGTCCGGAAGCTATTTTTGCCTCCCAATTCGTGTAGCTACTGATTAAAAAAACAATCTTGAAAAAAAACCCTTTGTAACTCAATATTACTCTTTGCTTTCAAAAAGGACATTAAAGTCGCTAAAGGACGATATACGAGGCGTGTTCAAAAAGTAACGTGACTTCATATTTTAATAAAAAAATATTTATTTATTCATCAATATTAATGTTGTCCGCTTCAAAGTAATTCCTCTCAGATACGAATAAAATACACTTGTGCCAACGCTTCTTCTATTCCTCTAAGGACTTATCATAGGCACTTTTTGGTATAGCTTTGAGCCCTTCAAGCGATGCCGTTTTTATTCCCTCAAGCGTTGCAAATATCTGTCCTTTCATAGGTTTCTTTAGTTTTGCGAACAGGAAAAAGTCTTTTGGAGCCAAATTCAGTGAATATGGTGGCTGAAGCATAAATGATGTGTTGTTTTTGACAAAAAAATTTCTCACAAGCAACGATCAATGAACAAGTGCATTATCGTGATAGAAAAGCCATTTATTGTTATTCCACAATTCCGGACGTTATCTTATTGTATCTCGCAAACGGCGTGTATTTTGAAGATAAAACTCCTCATTGACCATACGACCTTTAGGTTAAAACTCCTGATGCACTACGCCACGGTTATCGAAAAAAACAATGATCAAAACTTTGACATTTGAGCGAACTTCGTGTGCTTTTTTCGGTCTTGGCTCTCCTGGGTGCTTCCATTGGGACGATAGGTCTTTGGTTTCAACGTTATAATCATACACTCATGATTCGTCACCAGATATGATCTTTTGAGCAAGTCAGGATCATCATTGATTTTATTCAAGAGCTCCTGAGCGATGCTCATGCGACTGTTCTACTGATCAAAACTAAGAAGTTTCGAAACAAACTTCGCTGACACACGTTTCATGCTCAAAACATCCGAAAAAATTGCATCACACGAGCCAACCGATATGCCAACAACCTCAGTAAAATCTCTTATGGTAATTTGATGATTTTCCAAAACAATTTTCTTCACAGCTACAGGAAGAGCTTGTACCACTTGTACACTTTGTTTTACTTAGAACAGGCTCACCGTATGCCACTGTCAATATTTTAGGTATTTTAGAGCACTTGATCCCATTTTTTATATAACACTTGATGCAAATTAATTGCTCAATTTTTTATAATAATTGAAAATCGCCGAGCACACCAGATCACGTCTAACCTTATTATCTGTCAAAAACTAAGTATGATATATGCTTGAAACTGTGAATATATGTTCAAGACATGGATACCAACATAGCAAAAAAGAATAATCGAATGTACGTTGCCCGCGAATTTTCAAAAGTCACTTTAATTTTGGAACACACATTGTATAATGTATACAACTATTGTACGGCAATGCTCAATACTGGTTTTGACAATTGACAGTCTGCTTGGTCCTCATTTTCTTTCCTTCTTCCTCTTCCTTTTTTTTTCTTTTTTCTCTTTAACTCTTTACGTCGCTGAGACGTATTTTTTCATTTTTTCATCTTTATTTTATAAAATCTTTTCGTTTTGTAAACATTAAAGCTTCTGTTAATTAACGACTTTTTGTGGAACATCATCCATTAAATCTTTGAACTTCCACACAAGCACAATGTGACTTACTAAAAAAATAAAAATTGATTTGGAACTAAAATTTAATAAAATACTGAAGCAAACATTTATTGAAATAATAAATTCTCATCACTTTTATTTGTTTTAAAGATACGTCTTTGGTCTGCTTGTATATGGATGTACGTCAGCATTGAGGAAAGCTCCTTTCCATAAGGACATACAAGTCATTTCGTAGTAACAGACATTCCATCCAGAATACTTGTATATATTTTGTGTTGAGTTAGGGAAAAAATTTCCCAAAACATTGCACGTTTTCACCAGATTTGCTCATTGGAGGTGAGTTTCGAATGAAGCTTTTATTAAATTTACACACCCAATACTGGAAGGCAGCTGTTTGCAGCAGCATGCTGTTTTTGACTCTCATTTTTGATTTATCTCAAAAAGTTAGAAATGCGTAGTATCAGAGAGTCATTTGCACTCTCTTTGTCACATTGTGCTAGTCGTTGGTGTTCGTAACCTCTTATGGATCTAGGATTCCACGGTTTGTTTCTCGCCTATACATTACTGAAATTGTTTTTATATCTTCTGTAGCCTAAGACAAAATACCTACTGTGATCCACAGCCCCCAACGTCGACTTTCGATCCATCCATCTCTCAATGAAAATTGTGCGATGTCTTAGAGGGCGAGATTACTTTTATTACCCCGCAGTCGTCACATGTCTCCTTATTTTATCCTGTGTCGTTACACTTTTTATCACAATTCTAGTTTTACGAGTTTCTGATATGAACAAAATTCGAGTAGTAAAACTTGACTACTCTACAATAGTCGTACGTTCATATTTTTTTATTCTTACCTCAAAATTAGATAGACCTACCATAATGTGTACTTATGGTGGCGGTGGGTTTTTGTTTGCCAAAAATTTCCGACGATTTTCATCTTCATAATGAAAGGACACTTTCCTCAGCTCATCATGATAAATTGTGGATTCATTTTAAGGATATACTGTTTTTTTTTTTTTTTTTTTTTTTGCACAGGCTTTTGTCTCTGTAGCCCCTTTATCTTTTGTTTAAATGGCACCCAGTGATTTAGTAAGTTCTTTCAAACACACATACGCACGTAACAAATTATCTTTTCATATGAATGGTAAAGTGAATGATTGCATTTGGTATGGTGGGACTGTGGGAGAAATACTGAAAACTGAATCGTTGAATCGTTTTGGGCGGTTTTGGAAAAGCATACAAAGTTTATGTTCGGATAATTTTATGGGAGATAGCGAGCTTGAGTTGTGCACTTAATCAAAATCTTTTTTAATAGTAATTATGTTAGAAAAGTAGTAAATTGTGGATGATAATCATTTGTTATTGTGTATTTTTACTGCAGTAAAAGTAGTAGGGTATGTCCAACAAGAGTTTTAACGTAAATTTGTACATAAATCTCGTTTTTTGAAATGATCGTTTATGCAGAAACATGTGCTAACTTAAGTTGGGGAGATACCTTTTACATACTGGTACGTAAATTAATGAAATATATCAAATTTTTGAAGAAGATGTACTACCTTGATCAAAAAAAACACCGGAATAACCACAGTATGCCGCGCCCATTTTCCCGATTTGAATTCTGTTTTTTAAGTTGGTACATCTGTTGTTGACATTCCCTTTTAATCTCAGCGCCATAACTTGATATTTGCAAAAGTTACGTAGCCAAGAGTACATCTATGTCTGTGTGTACAATTTTAAAAATGGATTTCAATTTGCAACAACGAAATTGTATTAAATTTTGCGTAAAAAACGGATTTAATGGTGCGCGAACGTTGGAGCAGTAAGTATTTCAGCAACGATTCTCTTAAGAATTTCACCAGTGGCACGAGCGGTTCAAAAGTGGCCGTGAGTCAATGGAAGATGATCAAGGCAGTGGCAGACCATCGACATCGAAAACCGAGGAAAATGTTGATAATATAAAAGAAATGTTGGTCAATAACCGCAAATTAACCATCAGAGAGATAGCGGAGGACTTGAACATTGCCTATGGATCCGTCCAAGACATTTTCGTTAACGATTAGGGTTTCCGTGGTGTAGCAGCAAAGTTGGTGCCAAATGACTTCAATTTCATGCAAAAAAGAGATGATTTGCGAGGCTAAATCTGATCCCACATTCATCAAAAGGATCATTACTGGAGACGAGACGTGGGCTTATGAGTACGACACGCAATCCAGACATCAGTCAAGTGAACGGCGTTCACCAAATGAGCCGAGGCCAAAAATATCACGTCGTTTTCAGTCAAAAAAGAAGGCAATGCTCATGGTTTTTATGGATTACAACGGTGTAGCGCATCATGAGTTTTTGCCAAAAGGCCAGACAGTAAACAAAGAGTATTATTTGGGCATTATGAGACGTTTGCGTGAAGCAATTAACTGAAAGAGACCAGAATTGTGAGCAGAAAACTCGTGCCATCATTATTTGTAATATTTTGACGAAAAATGCAACGAATACCATCCAGACTTCGAATTGACCTGATTTGGCTCCCTGTGAAGTGGTTAAAAAACCACTACGGGGAACGCGTTTCAGCAGCCGAGAGGAAGTAATGGAAAAATTCGAACATCCGATGGACATACCGAAAACCAAATATAAAAAAATGTTTCGAGAATTGAATCAAGCACTAGCATAAGTGTGTTGCAGTCGATGGAGATTACTTTGAAGAGGACAATATACATCTAGATGATTAAACTTGTATTTTTAATTTTATGAATAAATTTGATCGTATGTACTAGTGTCTATCGGACAACGTGACTAAGCGGATTCTTATTAAGTGAATCCATTACATATGTACATTGTAGCTGATATAAGAGCTTGACTTGAGGAGGACTTGGCCTTCCCAAATTCTCTATTGCATGTAGGAAGGTTTGAATCTGAAAGTTAAATTGAAACCATGACCTGCAAACGAAAGTCCTCACACTAATTAAGAAAAAAAAAAAAAATGTTAATCAATCCACCATATTCTATTTACTATTTCATCCCGAACTGTGTAATGTTAAGCAAACCTGACTTCTTATATTACAAAAACTGAAGCTCTACAAGTCTAAGCTTTTAGTATTGATGGCTCATTGATGTAAGAAAACTGGGTTGTAAAGGTGTTATATAAAGTTGTATGCTCCAACATTTCTGTAAATCCAAGTTTTCTACTTGCAAGCAGCGGCGGAGAGAAAAACTGGCACGTGAATGGTCACTATACGCATATCAATTATAACGCTATACGGTTTACGATCGATACCGCTTCACCAATCTGCATTAACAGGACCACACACAAAGTGTGTAAATGGAATATCAATACCCTGGACGAAGATCTTTTACGCTTCGCACAAGAGTGCGATCTTGTAATCAAGGTGTCGCAGATAATGATAATGATGTCGCAGGTAATGCCTCAATGTCTATGCCGGGAGAGGGAAAACACCTATCTCTTGTATGCTGGTGGACTCCTGAAATCTTTATTTTTATGTCTGTTGGTATTGATTAATTAGAATTAATTTTAAGTAATTTAGATAAAGATTCATTTGACAAAATTGAATTGAATAGAGTAAAGAGAACTAAAATTCGAATTATTATTATTTATTGTACATTTTATAATTTTTGTATATTTATTATTTATTAAAGATTTTTACTTAAAAATATTAAGTTTGTAGGTTGTAAGAATCTTTTTGTTTTGATTTGAAAAAAAAAAAAAAAGCTGTAACTCGCCGTTAAATCATCCTGTGTCATTCAGTTCTCTCAGGTTATGCGGAAGTGAATTCCAAAGGCGAATAGTAGCTATGAAAAATTGTCTTTCGGATGTAAGGCAAGAGAAATGGGGAAGAATTAAACAGGCAGATCTGTTGGAAGCCGAAAACTGGATTTTGTTATAAAGGTATTGTTGCCTTGTTTTTAAAATGCTTAACAGAATACCAAGAGTACGAAACTTGACGTATTTCTGAAACGACATCCCTAAAAAGTTTTCTGACAAGTGTGAGATGTGGTCTAACATTCTGAACGGAGAGTGCTGTTAAGCGCTACCTACAGCTTCCTTTTGCTCTCAGCATCACAGTTATAAAATATTTCACATTCATTAATTAACACAGGAATAACCAGAGACTTAGCAAAAACTAACCATGTCCTCAGCGGTGTAAACTTCGATTGTGCCTTACCCACAATCGCGTTTATATGGTCATTCCATGTGAGTGTTCTATTGAATACCATGATTGCTATTGATTTTTTCAGTTTTCGACGAATTCTATTGCTGAATTTTTCATCATAAAGGCTGGAAAATTGGATAGCTCTAGCTTCTTTTTTGAAATAACTTAGCATTTACATTTGTTTGGATTAAGTGCCAGTTTATTCAAAAACCAGTTCGAGATCCTGTGAAGATCTATTTTCTAGTTTCTATATCATTTATGTAGAGTGAGAATAAGAAAGGTCCCAAAATCGATCCTTAGGGAACACCTAGCACTAAAGGGAGAAATTCTGACGGACCACCCTCCAGAGACACCCCCTGTTTTCTTTCTCTGAGATACGACAAAAGTAACCTTACAGCAAAGTGAGACATATAGTATTAAAATAATGACGTAATTTGTCCATAATAGTGGGGTGGTTAATCATATCGAAAAATTTGGAGAACAAGAAGGTAACATGGTCCTTATCCAATTTTCCTCTTATATCTTCTACCACGCTTATCAGAGCAGTGGTACAGCTATGTTTTTCAAAAAATCTAGATTGAACTGGAACTATAAGATTATTACGTGTGAGATACTCATTTATTTGCTTATGCATAATTCGTTTACACACTTTGGTGTGAACTAAAATCGGTATACGACCGAATAGAAAGAACTTACCAGAGATCTATGACTCTGCCGATGGAGGTAAAGCGTACGAAATTACGGGCGATATACCACAAGGATTGGTCTTACCCTCCTATTAAGGAATATTATAGACGATGAAATCTTACGGCTACAGATTCTATGCATAAAGTCAATTATCGGTTTTACTAATAACGTTGCTGTGGCTGTGACAAAAATGCGAGCAGAAATTTGACTCTTCAGCAGCAAAACAATTGAACGCGTTTATCACTGGTAATCTAGCACCAGTTTTCAATTCGTCGATTATTAAACTGAAGCATTACTAATAACGTGTAGGAAAATTTTCGAAAAGATAACGATTAGAGTTGGAGGAAATGAAATGGTTTCTCAACCGTTGTATCTTAGAGTTATTATATTATTGATAACATAGGGTTTTCTAATAACGACTTGACAACTTTTTTTTTTAAATAAAAGGCAAACTATTTGAGATATCTCAAAAACTATATTATTGGCTTGAAATACAATCAAAACATTTATGGATGGAACTCGACTTCGTTCATATGGCCACCGCGGGCACGTTTGCAGCGGTCGATTCGTTGGACCCTATTTTTAACGATTAGGCAACACATTTCTGCCGAAACTACCACTATTTCGCGTTCAATGTTGGCTCTGAGCTCTTCCAACGTCGTCGGGGTATTGGCATAAACCAATGACTTAACGTAGCTCCACAGGAAATAGTCAAGCGGCGTTAAATCCCACGAACGAGGCGGTCAACCGACTGGCCAATGTCTTGAGATAACACGCTCACCATACTTACTCTTCAATAAATCGATTGTAGAGTGTGCTATATGGCTTGTGGCACCATTCTGTTGAAACCACATGTCGTTCAAGTCCATATCTTCCATAACGCTGACCATTCACAGTAACGTGACTATCGTTATCTTCGACGAAAAATATGGCCCAATAACGCCGCCGGCATGCAAACCACACCAAACAGTTATTTTTTGTGGATGAAGTGGTGATTCATGAAGCACATGTGGGTTTTCACCCAACCAATTACGCATATTTTGCTTATTGACGAACCCATTGAGTGAGAATATCTGTAGAAAATTTTTATAATTTGCAGACTTTGCTCGTTAGTGTACTTAACCATTATGAAAATGTTGAGTTCATTGAATAAATTGACTGTGACAGTTTGATAATTAGTGGAAGAGTGCGTTCACAAATTAAATTTAAAGTTTTCAAGTCCCTATTGGAAAACCCTATAAAAGTATCCTTCTTTCTGGAGCTGCGAATTGAATACTCATTTTCATGGAAATATTGTCATGTGCCACATAGCACATTAGTCGTCACCGGTCTGTTTGGAAATTGTTCGCATACGCACACGAGTATTCCTTGTATCTTCAATGACATATGTCGATGTGTTTGTTGAGGAAAAAATCAATTGGCTGGACATGGCTGTTTCAGAGTGAATTTAATTAAACGCAAACACGAAAACATCCTAAACTGTCTATGTTTTGAACTTATCTCGGAAAACAAGGAATACGTGTTTTTTTCATTATCCAAGATAGGAAACCGAGAGAATAACCTTTTAATCAGGGTTCAATTTGGTGAGTGGCTCACTCCCAATACTATCATTGAATGCGAAGAAACCTGAACTATTGTTAGTAGTATAACAGTTCATTACTCAGAGATCTTAGAAGGTTAAAGCATCAACAAAAAGTGAACAGGTAAAATAATACAATCGCATAGAGTAAGTCAGTAAGTTTTCAAGTCAAACCCCGGGAAATAACAGAATGATCTGTTCAGATGGAAGAATTTTTACCCGGTAACAATCCAGAACTACTAATGCAAACTCATGTAAGGTTTCCAGATTAAAAAAATAATAATAAATATGTTTCTATATATTTTTTCTATCTATTCCAAGTCTGATACCCAAATAATATACACTGATAAAAGCTTTGAAGATGTATCATTATTATCATTTCAGATACTCGTTAATGGCGACATTGAGTTCACTTCTGCATCATAAATCAGAAATAAATCAAAATTTTGTAGGATTCATCGCTAAGTATCCTGTTATCCATATTACCAAGTTATTAGAGAATTAATGATTTCCTACGGAGTGCAACAAGTTTTTGTTGCAGCAGCCAGGGTGTTGAGCAACAAATAAAATATTACCACTAACCGGATAAAACCGCGTGACTAAGTCCATGGTAGTGAAAGTAGTCAGCATAGCAGATGCCTTATATGAGCTAACATACTTCTAAGTATATGAAGTTCCGACCCATACAATTTTTTGATGACTAGTTCAAATATTTCTCTTCTATTGGAGACCAATCTTTTGACACAATGAAATCCCCAAGTGCATTTATGGCATCCGCTCGATTTTCGAAGATTTTCTGCAGGACAAATTACTCTACTTCTGGAAAGATGACAGTCCGTTGTTGAAATATCAAAGAGTACGGTGGATTCAGAAGAAATTCAAATCATAACTGTAGCAGTTTTAGCATCTTTACGCATGAATAATGGGGCTAGGCATTATGGTGCAATAGGATTGAACGGTATCTATTGACTAACACAGGCACTGTGTCAATTTCTTCTTTTAATACTTGACAGCATTTATTGATACGCATAAAGTATCCACCAGACAGTAACGATAGCAATTTCTCGGCGAAGACCGTCCTTGATCCTAGGTTTTTTGGTTTCCCACCTTCATTTAATCACCGCCTAGGTTCTTTATGATAGCCGTACAGAATCCATTTTTCTTCTCGATTAATTATCCAACGCATTTTAGTATTTAGAGATTTGTAACCGTCGCAGCTTTAGAACTCGTTTAGTATAAGGGGTACCCACTTGTCGAATTTCTTTACTCTTCTTATGCTGATGAGAGGTGCCGACTTATTGTCAATGAGAATAATCTGATATTTATGATATTATTGATATTTATATATATATATATAAAATTATTTAATCAATGTTATTGTTATGGAGCAACGACTTCGGCTCTGTTTGAAAATGCATAGTACCTCCGGTTGCTTGGACGAGCCAAGGCCAAGAATTCCACATCTGGATAGTATTGACGAAAAGACTAAGACTAGAGTAACACCGGTAAATATGATGACATGATCTGGTCGAGACACTAAATCGTTGCTTATTAAAGATAACTTGGCTGATTTAATTGTATGCCATTAGATAGCAGAGTAATAGAATAAAAAGATTATCAAAGTGTGTAAAGTAATTTTGAGTAATTAGAGATTCTGTCATAACGTCTTAGGAAAAAAATAGAACTCATCGGGGTATTGAATCCGACATTAAACCTTCATTGGCTATAAGCATCACAGTTGCAGTTGATGATAAGTGTTTTTACTAGCTATATCCGGGTCCTAAGCGGTGAATAAAATTGTAACCTATTGAGAAGTACTAAATTTTTCACAGTTTCGACATATTCAACTTTAGAAGCACAGAGCATAATGTCAGAAAAATAACACATATCTAACAATGCGTTTGGTCTTAAGAGGATTTAAGGAGAAACCATTTTCCTCACACCAATGAATTTTAGCTAAGTCGAGGTTTATAGAATTTGCACAAGTTTTTATTAATCCAAGTGGACATCTGCAATATAATTACATGTCATCAGCATACGATCAGGACAGAATTTCATTAACATAAAAACAGAAAAAAGTGGCCTCAAGATCGAACCCTGAGGAAAACCTCAAGAAGTATAAAGAAAATTAGCCGAACTATCATTTATCATATTTGTTTATCTAATATAATTTAATGCATGACATAAAAGTACAAGCAGTATTTGAGTAACCAAATCAAAGTTCGAAGTTTGTAGCACAACTTGGTGTCAACAACATAGTCGAGCGCTTTAGAGAAGTCTGGAAGCAATAGGAACGTGACATTGTCATCTTTTAGAAATTCCCTTATGTTATACACAAGTTTCTTTTGTGCTTTTATACAACTGTGATTTTTCCTGATCCCATATTGAAAAGGAGAAAGCAAGATATTCAAATCAGCTTATCTCTGGAGTGTTTTCTCAAATACACCAGATAAATAGTGTAAAATGGAGATTGGAGATCTTAACTATTCGAAGATTTTTGGCACAGGCATCATTTTTGAGGATTTCCATGGAGTTGGATAAATACCAGTAGTTAGTATTGGATTACATATGTGCACTAGGCTGAGTGCAATGACATGAAGAATAAATTTTACAAGTTTAGGGTGCACATCGTCATAACCAGTGCCATCTTATTTAATGGACACACGGAAATCAACAATTTCAACAGGCAGTGACAAAGGTACATGTAAAGATCGAATTCAGTTCATTTAGATTTAGTTGAAGTCATTCAAGCTCCGATTTGTTTGAGATTTTTTTTATTTTTTCGTCTTTCAGAAGTGGGTTTTGCTACCTTTATTTTATTGACTACTCCTTTTCGCAGAGACTTATATAATTGATTGATTCTTAATCTCGTCTGCAACGCTTCCAATAATTAAAGGATTCAATTCTCTGCTCAGTAAGTAGTTGAATTACAGAGTAAAACCACGAGCACTGACCATACTTTAACCTCTTAAACATACAATAATAGCGATATGATTATTATGTACGTTTTGTTTCAAAACGTTTTTTGATCACAAGGAGTAAACATAAGAAAGAGGACGGAAATTTACGTTCGAGTCTGCACTTGGAAGGCTCAAAACGTGACCACACTACATACTGTAGACGGCAGTCTAAGACACTCTAAGCTTTGAGCTTACGATACGTGTGGGATCTTATGCGCATATGATCTAATTTGCCATCATCAGCAACGACTTCAATTACACTAATAATTTAGTCTCTCCATTAAGTATTGAATGCCACCCATGAAGCGAAATAACCACTGACCCAAAAACCTTTTTTTTTCTATCTCATTTACCTAAAAACTTAATATGTGCTCAGGCACTGGAGTGTTAAGCCCCTTAGAAAAAAAAAAAAAAAAATAAACGTGCGTCTACGGTTATCTCAGACCCCACAACAACCGAAAACAGGTTTGTGATTCGGTTCGAGAACTGAAGAGCATTTGATCACTCCCGAAGAAGTTCATTTCATTTCAAGTGTTTTGCGCCACGTTCATCTAGTCTGTCCCGACAGTTTTGTTGGCATGGATGCTCGAATTTTATTACTCGGCATATTTTAGAGTGATATTATCTTCGCGGCATAAAATTGGTTCAATCCACCACAATTTGTCTTTCATCTAGGGCTGTCACTTGCCTGGCTTCTAATAAGGCTGGTTCGCTGAAAATATGATTTGAAAAAAAAAAAAAAAATATTAAAGCTGATAATTTTACAAATATGTACGAAATCTATGAAGTAGCCTGCATGTGTAAGTTATAATTACCTTTTAAGTACTGCCCTTATATGTTGTGCTGATTTCACACTGAATCTGCACATCTGCAGCTAGTGATCAGATCTTCAGATAGCATTCCGAACGCTAGATTCCTTTCTGTCCTTTCAATTTTACTGAACAGTTCTAGTGTGATGAATATCGATTATTCGATGAAAAAGTAGCCTGACATAATCAGAGTAGTCAATGTACTACCAATGTACCAATATGGTAAAAGCTCATAGTCCATAGGATTCCATTACCGAGGAATATGTAAGATTGCATTTCTGACGTACCATACTCCAATTTGAAATCAAAAATTCTACGAGTATGAGACCTTACCTTTGTATAAGACGTCACATTAACTATGTTCGTATGCAACCCATTTTCTCATACACTTCGAATATTGTATAGCAGTTAGGCCAACATATGTATTTGGTGCAGCTTTAAATATGTCGGCTGGGATGGTGTCAATACACACCGCTCTGCTTTTCTTGAGTGACTTGATTGCAGTTGTTTTATTATCGGGTTTACCATGAGGTACATACGTTTTAATAATTTGTTTCTTTGCCTTGTGATTTGGGAGTGTTATGAGGCTTACCCCCATCTGAAATGCAAATCTGTTTGTAATCCCAATGTCTTTGGACTATGGACTATTGGAGTACTGTTTAAAGGCTCAGCCTTTTGGTTGTTTGTGAAATAAAACAAATTACTCATATCTTCCTCAGAAATTTATAAATTTATATTTTTTTCCTGGATGAATTATAGGTAGTCTCCAGGTGGGAGAAAACCAGATTGGTGAATACCAGATGGGTAAATATGAAGGAAAACAATATCGGAGATTATTGTCATGAACCTCAAATCCTCTTTAACATACGACACTTATTCTATCACATTCATTTTGGGACAACTTATAAAATGAGTGCGTTTATGTTAGTAATTCAAACAAATCAAATAGAAGCGGTCTGAAAACTAGAATAAGTGCTGATCCTTATCCGAAACCTAAACCAAACACTGGATGTTCTTTAAAGCTCCGGCTACTAATAAGCTGAGTGATAATAGAGGTAGGGCAACAAACACACCTTCTTACAGATTTATTTTCCCTTGAGGCAAGTGGACCGATATGTCCTATATTGAACACCTTTTTTCGACGTGATCAAATGATTAGGCGGTTGGTATTTTAAAGGTTCATAGATCGCTTTACCCTTGAACTTGAATTCCTTCAAAGCCATAACGATGTTCCCAATAGACGTCTGATTTAAGACACCTACTAAGTGGCTAAAGAAATTGACCTTATAATCTCATTGTTGACAATTTTTCTTACTCTACTTGGAATCTTGGTACTTATAACACTCATTTGATTACCAAGATATGAGATAAGATAAGGGATGCTTCCTGCTTCTGGAGCCACCATCAGTCTGACTCCGTAGCGTAGTGCTATCGGCTGGTCTACTCGATTAGAACATAACAATGTTTTTTCCCGACGATTGAAATTGCCTAGTATCTCATCGATTTATTTCTTTCTGCTCCATCATGTCTAGGTTTTACCGAGCGGATCGGGGGGCGGTCGATCCAAAAGCCGATAATTGTCCGTGTACGATATCTATTAGTGAACCATACGGGCAATTAGTTTTTATTATGGTGCAAGAGGCTCAAAGCAGGTTCACAATTTCCAAAGAAATTATTTTGCAAGTCCTTTGCGAAACAAAGCTCTTGATTTAAGGTCAAAATATTGAAGCTACGTTCTCAACATACCAGGTGTACCGGTATAAAGTGAGCGTAAAGATACAAATGTCTCGATAGGGAACATTTATTGTGAACGAGCCTTAACTTTTTTTTTTTTTTTTGTGTGGTTGCTATGACACCTGTCTAACATATTTAGTATACATCAAGTCATTGCGCGAACATCATATTTTTTCATCGTGTTAAAAATGTTGAATTTTGTACCAGAAAAAGAGCGGAGAGCATTAATTTTTTGTTTTCATTTGAAGAAAAGTTCTGCAGAGTCGCATCGAATGCTTGTCAAGGCATATGGTGATATGCTCTATCAGAAGCATGCAAAAGATGGTTTCAACGGTTCAGAGATAATGATTTTGATGTGAGAAATATAGAACGTGGAAGACCACCAAAAAAGTTTGAAGACGCCGAATTGCAAACAATATTGGATGAAGATGACACTTTGAGTCAGAAACAAATAGCAAAAATGTTAAATGTTGCACAACAAACAATTTCTGACCGTTTAAAAGCTATGGGAAAGATCCAAAGGTCTGCAAAATGGGTGCCACATGAATTGAATGAAAGACAGATGGAAAACAGAAAAACCACTTGTGAAATTTTGCTTCAAAGACACGATAAAAAATCAGTTTTGCATTAAATTGTTACTGGTGATGAAAAATGGATTTATTTTCAGAATCTTAAACGGAAAAAATCATTTGTTAATCCGGCACAACCATCAACTCTGACTGCAAAACCAGATCGATTCGGCAAGAAGATAATGCTGTGTTTCTGGTGTGGTGTACCACAAGCTCCTTAAATCCGGTGAAACCACTAATACAGATCGCTACCGACAACAAATTATCAATTTGAACCATGCATTGACCGAAAAACGACCAGAATGTTCCAGAGGACACGGTAAGGTAATTTTGCTCCATGACAATGCACTTGCACACAAAGCAAAAGTGGTTCAGGATACAACCAAAGCACTTGGCTGGGAGCTGCTACCCCACCCGCCGTATTCACCAAACTTTGCTCCTTCCGACTACCATTTGTTTTCATCGATGGGACACTTATTAGCTGGGCAGCACTTTGAATCCTACGAGGAAGTCGAAGATTGGGTGACTTTTTGATTTGCTTCAAAAGACGAGCAGTTTTATTGGCATGGAATCCATAAATTGCCTGAAAGATGGGAAAAATATGTAGCTAGCAATGGCCAATACTTTGAATAAAATGTTTTTTACTTTCCCATTAAAAATTAGTTTTTTATTTTCACTTCATACCGGTACAGCTGGTAAACTTTTTGGTATGCGACCTTTTACCGCATAGAGCATATCAAGTTCTGGTTTTTCTTAGATAAGGTTTTGTAAGACATGATTTTAGAAATCTGACTGAGTTGAATGTTTCCACTTTAAATAGAGTAGAGCGTGGACAATGAACCCTTCATTGGCACAGGTCTCTTTGCATGCGAGTCTCTGGAGGAGGAGAATAAGATGGTGGAGCTTTTTCTTTTCATTTAGGTCCACCATATTATAATACTAGTGAGTGTTGACGTTTCTCACCATCATTGAGTGAGTGAACTTTGGGGTCATATCGCATGCTTTTAAGAGCCCACATGATTTAAGTAATTTTATTGTTTATTTTAATTTTAAATTTATAGTTTATTTCTTAAATTCAAAAAAAATGTATATATATACCTATCGGCACCACTATCTATATTGATGCATTTATCAATATCTATATCCCTATCGATATTCATATCCATATCCATATGCAACCAAACCACAATGATTACAAATTTTATGATTGGAAAATGTTTGCCTACTTAAAAATGTGAATTTGTATATTTTCGAGAGCTTAACACCTCACAATGTGGAAATATATGCTTTTAAATGAAAATTGGTTTAAAGTCGATAGCCAGAAAGTTTTCAGAATGCGAGATACTTATTGTACATAGATATGTGTTCGAGCATAGATATATACAATCAGCATACCATATGCAAATCTGAAAGGTAAAATATCAAAACCATTTCGCTCAAGTGGATTCATTTTTATACAGATATGTATATACAAGTACTATTATCTGGGGTACATACCTTTTTATATTGGTATCTGTCCTTCAGCTACTCCTAGATATGCCATTAGAAGCATTTTCACTGGACCACCATTGTACTTACCTGTCCTGGAAAAACCTCGTTACGATGATTTCTGTTCAAATAATTTTAATTGAATTTCACAGCTCGTAATTGTTTGCTTAAAGTTGTCGACCGTTGGCAGTAATCCTTGTGCCATGTGAACCATTATGAAGTTTCCCCTTGTTGATACACGTAAAATCAAATTACTGTTACTGGAATAGTTGGGATCATTTGTGATAGCAGTGATGACAAAATGACGTCAACGGAAATATATAAGAGGGCACTTGTCTTGTTAGATAATTGGAGCTGAAATCATCATTTTTTTTTAAAGACAGTTCAAATTAAGGGTTGGCGTCTAACATTTCAAGCAGTGGACAAAAATTGGTTCTAATGAATTTTTAAAATATGGTAAGGTGGCACCTCTTTTATTTCTGATGAATGTACGAGTATATTTGATAAATTTGTATTACATAAAATATTATTTGGCTACTTAGTTGAATCGCCAGTGATGGGTCAAGGTGATACACATTGCAGGCTGAAAAGATTCATTCGGAAATTTAGGATTCTAAGTGGAGGAAGATAAGCTGCATAAACTCACCAATATTGTGTTTATTAAAAGGAAGCAGCGCGCTCTGCGTTGCATTAACCACAATTGATGAAATCTCACATCTAATCTTACACGTTCTGGACTTTGCAGACACTGAGAAAAACAAGTAAAAACAAATATTGGGTCATATAAAAATTCTCCGCGGTTTTTTATCACTAGATGGTGTTGGTGTCTATTTATCTGGAAACACTAATCTGATTATATCAAACAAACACGTTTTTGAAAGGTGACATATCAGGCTACATTTTTTGTGAAGACAGCTATGTAATTCGTTGGTCGTGTTTAGAGTTATACTGATTGGAATTTGAGAGAAATATCTAAAGAAATACACTATGCGATGTTTTTTTTCTATAAAAAAAGTTAAAAAAACTGCAAAAAACATTTCGAAAAGTTTGTAGAGTTAGTACAAGCTAATACAGGAGTGGTTTGTTCGATTGAAAGATTCACCTCGCACTGGTCGGCCTATCACTGAAAAAGTCAATAAAATTTTGCAATTACCATCAACCGTATAATAGTTTGGAATCATCTAAAAAGAGCAGGCTACTTAAAAAAGCTCCATGTTTGGATGCCGTGGGATGGCCATGGTGTAGTGGTATATGCATAGACTACTTAAGCAGAGGGTCGCGGGTTTGAATCCCGTGCGAGGCAATTCTATGAAAAAGTCTTTTCATAGAATTTGTATGTAATTATATGAAAATCCCGTGGGCATCAACTCTGGCATAAAAGCATAACACTGATGTTGGAGTGATTGCTGGCTGGGCTAAATGTAACGAACTAACAACTGCCACGTACTAAGATCCTCTGAATCAGGATGCACTGGCTCGTCCCGTTCATTTTGACAATAGCCTTTGGGAAAAAAATATCGAAACCTAATACACCTGAGTTTTAAACTACTATACCACCCGCCCGCGCTCTGGACAAAAGCCTGGAAAAGGGTATTCATATATCCTTGGTGCGCGCGCAAGATTATAAAAAAAAATGCCTCATGAATTAACAAAAATAAATTTATATGACTGAATAACCATGAGTGAAACACTGCTGCAACGTAACAAAATGGAACCATTTATGAAGCGATTCATTACGGGCGATAAAAAGTGGACTATATACGAGAATATTTAGCGCATGGTCAAAGGCCGATTTCAAAGCCTGGATTGACGGCAAACAAAGTTATGTTAAGTGTTTGGTGTAATTGAAAGGGAATTGTCTATGATGAGTTGCTAGAACGTGGCGAAACGTTAAATTCGATCCTTTACTGTACACAACTCGACTGTTTAAATGAAACTATCAAGAAAGAGCGACCAGCCAACAGAAAGGGAGTTGCCTTCCATCATGACAATGTTAGGCCTCATACATTTTTGATGACCCGCAACAAATTAACGGAGCATTGTTGGGAAGTTTTTACGCATCCACCGTATAGCGCGGACCTTGCACCCTCTGATAACCATTTGTTTCGGTCCTTGCAAAACTCTCTTGATGGTAAAAAATTTACCGACCGAAGAGCCGCTGAAAATCACTTGGCCAAGTTTTTTGCTGATAAACCACAGAAGTTAAACACCAATGGAATTATGAAGGCACCCGGAAAATGACAAGAGGTCACAGATAATAATGGCCAATATGTATTTCAAAAATGTACCAAAAAACCGCGCAGATTTTTATATGACCCAATATTTATCATTGAAAATGGCTTTATTATTTTCCAAAATTCCCTCCATGAAGCTCAATATTCTTTTGTAGGCGTTTGAAGCAATCATCGAAACACTTTTCCATTCCAAATCAGATAACCCCAAAATACGCGGTTTAAACCCATTAACCACTTCTTCAGGCGCCGAAAAACCTTGACGTCGCAACTTATTTTTCCTGTACATTTGGTAATTGCGTACCAAATCAGGCTGTACAGCGGATAAGCCTTGAATTGTAAGTTTTGAGTGCAAAAAAGGTCACTTGCTTGAGCTTGATACCCATTGTTGGGTTTAAACATTTCTTTGGACAAATCGACACGAAAATTTAAGTGAAATTTAGAGTATGCAAGTAGAAATAATGCAGAAGTATGTCTTAATTTCAAGATAAGTCACATGACGATCTCGTTATATCAGTTCCCACTCGACATCGATGTTTTCTGCAACAACAACCGATTTTGGGAGACTTTCATAAAATCATAAAACGATAGCTTGGGGTGGTGGTTCCTAACCAAAAGCTTGTTGATTGGCACTCTGTTGTAACTCAATAATACTCAAAGCGTCAAAAATCATAAAAAATTATCTCTCAAAAATGTTCACGGTTTAATTAATTTTCCAAGTGTCTGTTAAAAACGCAATTTGAAATCACTCACGATGAAAACTTATGTGATGAGACGTTGCCGAATGCAAAATCCAGTCATCAATTGTTGCGAACTCCATTCCCTCGTTGCCAAAATTTTCACAAACTAATGCATCGATTTCAAGTCTCTGTGCAGAGCGAACCATTGATTACCGATTCATAGGACATTCTTTCTTCCAATGTCCACTTTCTTTGCAAGAAACATTTGCCCTTTCTGTTATAGTTACCCTTGGTAAAATTCTCTGTTTTTTTTTTTTTACTACCATATTCTTCCGAAAAGGTAATACCGAAAATGTGCTTTGTTCCTCACTTACACTGTGAGTCTTAAACGATGATGATGGTCTTTAGTACATTTCTAGGCCTATCTCTTCCATAATGAGTCTGGATGTGAGATTTTCCAATGGTTTTTAGAAACTGAAAAAATAACGGAAGTTCGTTGGAAGAGTCATTAAAATTGTTTCCGCTTCTTCCTTGAGTGACCGCACTAGGGCTTCCAGACTTCCTATATAAAGTGCAATGTCACTGCCTGCTTTTTTTTTAAACATGAATAATTTTTGTTGCAGCAAATGCATCTTCGCCTGAGACTTCTGAGACTGAGATCCAGAAATGCAGCCCTCAAAATTTCGGTTGTGGCTCGTGCAATATGCGCCGTTGCTCCATCTTGTTAGAACCACTTGTTGTTGAAGCAAAAAGTAGTTTATCATGGCTCTGTAGCGCATGATCGAAAAAATAAGGCCCGATGACGCCTCCAGCGTGATGATGATGGATGGGGGAATGGAAATGGGCTTCGTCGCTCAAAATGATTTTCGAAGAAAAGTTGTCTCCCTCGTGGTCGACATTCAGGATGGCTTAAGGTTTGGAGAGCTACAGCTTACAGCTGATGCACTCTCTGCACTTTTTAAGAAAGTCTTACAGTTTTTTACCAAAACTTTGTGTAAAGATCGCCAATTGATGCCAAATTACGTTCTTCGTCATCTCGTCGTTACTTCTGGGTAATCTGCGACATCTTCAACTACAGCGGTAATATTCTCATCAGAATGACTGCTCCGGGGCGAGCGGCTAAGCTTCATAGTGTTTACCCAGTTGATGCCGGACTACCGGGAAATCCGCCCTTAAATTCACGCGAATGCCATCATTGAATTATTTCGCAAAAAATCATAATACAATTATTCCGCCTTTTTTTAGGAGTATAGCGTTTCATGTCTTGTTGACGTGTATTTTGTATCTGTGTACTTCTCAAATATTAAAGTAGAATTGACTTTTTCCGCTATTTGCAAAAACTGTAGCATCTTGTATATGTCACCGATTTTGAATCTTCTTTTGTAATTATCAGCCCACCTCACTTTTTGGATGGCTGTAATATTTGTTTTATAGCAGTCTAAAGCCTCTACTGTAAGTGGGCTGTCCCAGGTCTAAACATTCAATGTGCCGATCCGAATGTACTTGTTCTTTTACCGTTTTGCAGGATCGTCAACAGATAATTCCTCCTCATCCAAGGCTATTATTTGCTTCACCACCAACAATCCTTAACCATGGGCAAATTCAGATTTAAGCTGCTCAGTACGTAACTTAATAACACAAAACGTACCTACCTGATTACCTTTGCAATTTGATCCTATCACAAAATTGCACAGCTTCAAATACAAGGATAACGATACCAACCCTTGTGACTTATAGCTGTGCAAAATCTTTACTATAGCAACGATTGAACTTGCCTTGAGAAGTTAAATTAAGCAAGTCAGCATACAAAAAAGTGCTTAATAATCCTGATGCCACCGCAAGACTTCAGTTCTCAGTTCATTCCTTTTTACCCAAGTGAGTATCTTTTCTTGCAAAGTACCCTGGCTAGAGAACCATTGCATACCAAAGATTCATTTATCAAAAATAATGTAATACCTATCCGCAATTAAAAAAAAAAAAAAAAAAAAAAAAAAAAAAAACACAAACATAATCGGATTTCTCTCTTTTGTTTTCGGTTGTAATCGCAATCTATTCAGCTGCTCCCATAAACTTGGTAAACTTATTTTGGCTTTAAAGTTTTTTTTTCCCCACAATTATGAACTTATGTATACTTTAAGTACATAGTAGCTTGCATTTCAATTGTTTATAAAACACAATACGCTTTCTGTTGTACAGCCGTCGACTGTTTTCGTGAAACTCGTTATTCCCCATTACAACTTTTATTAGAACGTTCTCTATTTACAGACAACAACGAATACGAATAGGAAACGTGAGTGTATCTAGAAACTATTTCCGACAATCCATCCTCTGGCTGGCTTGCCATTGTTTATTTCTGCTTTTGTCAAATTTTATGCGAAATAAGGCAAATATTTGTTATTGTCTGTACATTTCCAGGCAAAATGTGAATAACCCGAATTCCATAATGGTTCCATCTAAACAGACTCGGTTTGATATGACAAAAAGGACGAGTTAGAGACGAGACCGGGTACAGGAACGGGATTGAAAACGGCCGGAATGGTTATGTGTATAATATAAAGAAAGGCAAGGAAGTTTTGCTTTTTTCCCTCTCTGTAAACATTAATAAATGACATCTCAAAGTTCTAATGTTTCCGATAGACACATTTGGTGTCAATCCGACTTCTGTACGTGCCCCAAAAACAAGATGAAGCATGTATAATATCAAATCTTTAGTAAAAGGATTTATCCAGTTTTTGGGGTATGAGAAAGGAGTAAAAGACTTTACTCGACGTCTGAGCTGAAATATTTTAAGCTGATTTAAAAAAAAAAAAAAAAAATATTTAATTTTGAGAATTTGATTTTCAGAACGATGCAATGGCAATTGAGTGTATTTTTGATGTTGATGAGATGCGAATCTTTTTGAAGAATTATTTAAATTCATTCCTAGAGCTACTTAGGTATAAAGTTGAACGATTTGAATGTCTGGAAGACTTGTGAACCTACTCAGATAAAACATAAATTGTTTGTGGAAAAAAAAAAGTCGCAAGAAGTAAAATCCGAAAATACGGTGGGTAGGAGAGCAATACGTAGTGCAATTCGACAAATTCGGCTGTGGCGGCTGCGGAGGTGTGAGCCGGTGCGTTATCGTGGTGCAAGAGCACTTTTTTCTTCGCCAAATGTAGTCATTTTTTCTTCTAATCCACGCTAACTCGACGTAGTATACTCCTGTGATTGTTTTTTCCTTCATCAAACGTGGATCACACCTCGCGCGTCCCAAAAAAAAACTGTGACCATCACCTTTCTTGCCGAAGGTACCGTCTTCGCCTTCTTTGGAGCACTTTCAACGGGTAAAACCCATTGTTTCGATTATTCTTTGGTCTCTGGTGTATACCAATGAATTCATGTCTCATCGACGGTCACAAAACGATGCAGAAACTGTTCCGGATTTCGATAAAACAGGACCAATCACGCCCAAAATCTCGTGCAGAATATGGCTACCGTGTTCAGTTTAGATGCCTGATATCTTAGCCAACTCTAGAATTTTCACTCGGCAATCCACCGATACGAGATCATGGATTTTGTCCACGGTTACCTCTGTGGTAACCATTTTTGGGCCATCTGGGCACTGTTCATCAAAAAAAAAAAAAGAAAAAAGATGAATGGGTCCCATACAAACCGTTCATACTAGGCTTGATTTCCTCGTATGTTTTACCACCCAAAAACAAAGATCGGATCACGGAGCGATACTGCTCTTTTTCCATGGTAGTAAAAAACACAAATACGATGTTTTAATACGTGGGCTGAAAAGTCGTTGCCGTTTCTAAGAGGGGGCACCACTTGAATAAAGTCCATACCATTTTCAGTTAGTACCAACCTTCGAAAGATATGTGTATAAATTTGACAGCTGTCGGACGATTAGTTCTCGACGTATAGCGTTCTGAGTGAAGCAACTTTTGTTATTATGGAAAAATATGGACTCGAAGCAATTTCGTGTGATGATTTATCATTGCTTTTTGATGGGAAAAAATGCAGCCGATGCAATGAAATGGCTTGATTAGTGTTACCCGGACTCTGCACCAACTGAAAGAACCATTCGCAAGTGGATTGAAAAATTTAACAGTGGTCATACAAGCACTGAAGATGATGCACGCAGTAGACGTCCAAAAGAGGCTGTTTCAGTTGAAAACATCAAAAAAGTCCACAAAATGATTACGAATGACCGTAAAGTGAAGTTGATCGAGATAGCTGAGGCTCTGAAGATATCAAAAGAGCGTGTTGGATATATCATACACGAATATTTGGAAATGCGAAAGCTCTGTTCAAAGTGGGTGCCGCATTTGCTTACAGTCGACCAAAAACAACAACGTGTTGATGATTCAGAGGAGTGTTTAAAGCTGTTTAACAGCAAAAAAGCCGAATTTTTGCGTTGATATGTGACAATAGATGAAACTTGGCTCTATCACTTCACACCAGAGTCAAGTCGGCAGTCAGCTGAGTGGCGAGCAGCCGACGAACCTCGTCAAAAACGACCAAAAACTCAACAGTCTCAAAAATTTTGTGTTTTACTATAAAACGGCACTGACTTTTCAGCCCATGTGTTATAATGGGTGTCCAAACAAAACTAAGCTTCGGATTGTCACCAAATTGTAAAAAGCGGGTTAAAAGATATTATACTAAATAATGGTATACTCATGTTGGTACAGTAGAACCACCTTTCTTTCAACCCGGGTACTCATCAAACAGCCATATGTATGTTTTCTTTAAATTTGTTTAGGAAAAATTCTTAATAAAATTCAGATTTCAACTGCAATCGCTGGCAAAGAGATTTTCAGAAATTACACGAAATAGCGCATTGCTGCGGTAAGCGGAATGTTTGTGCGATAGGACACCAGAACACAGGAATAGGAAAAGAAGGATGCACTGGAAAAAAAAAAAAGTTGGAATACGTCAACAATTTAAAAACCAAATTTGGAACCCAAATGGTACCAAGGTGTTGGACTGAATGGTAGTAGTTTAAGTGACACATTTGGAGAACGATCGACTATAAACGACTGTTGTCTATGAGGTGGTAGTTGGAACATCCTTCAAACCCATTTTCATATTTAGTTCACCTTCCGATGTTGTAAACTTTTAGCTGAAGGTAACGGATAACTTGGGTGCAAGACAAGTGAATCTCATACCGTAACTTATATGGAATAATTCTCGTATAGAAGGCAACTGGACGAGAAACTTTTAACCCATGTCCTTGTGGACTTCAACGGAATTGAAAATATTGTAGAGAAAGTGCCCCAACGCATAGCCGATCTAAGAGTAATAAAAAAACGATACGTAATTCTGGAATAGGGGGTTAGCCAACAGCTAGTGTAGAAATGTTCATTACATCAAACACACATATATTTTGAAATTAATGTAGAATGTACGACAATTATGAATGGAGTACAACATGTGTTCAAGTTCATGTGACCACCACGGCTTCTGTTGCAAGCGACCATCCAAAGGTCGCTGAATATGTTTAAAGAATATGTTCGAATATCTTATGTTTGAGATCCTGAAATGTCGCAGGGCTATTGGCATATATCTTACTCTTCAAATTTCCCCACAGAAAGAAATCTAAAAGTGTCAAATCGCATGAACTCGGAGGTCAGTCAACTTTTCTAACCGAAATAATTGATTGATGGCTTTTGTGAACGGTTCCAACATCCTGTTAAAATCAGAGATCATCCAGATCCATACGTACCCATCCATCCAAAAATGGGCTTCATAGGAAAAGATCAAATTCGATGACAATTTGTCTTGGCGATCCAACATCCAGTTAACAAATCGTCGACATCGTAGATGGTCCAAAGGATTCAGTTGTTGTGTAATTTGAATTTTATGGGCGTGCAAATGGAAATGAACATTAAAAATTCGTTCTGAAGTGTCATAAGTGAGACGCAATTGCTGACTTTGGCGACGAATTGAAGTGCCTGGTAGTTCTCAGCACTTTCGCTCACAGTGGTGATGCTTTGGCGTATACGTGTTGGTCGATTATGCTGATATAAGTTTTTACACGATACTGAACCAGTTACCTCAAAATGCCTCCTCATTGTGTGAACTCCAAACTCACTATGGCGATTATGTTGACCGAAAAATACGAATTTTACGAGATGTTACTTTTACAGATCGTCCATTTTCATAATATAATTGAATAGGAAAAATGCGTTGTTGACATCTGTCAAAAATATCAACCACATTGAATTTAGTAAATGACAGCCAACATCCACACCATCTGTTGGCTCACCCTGAGATTTCACTCCAAGTTAGGAAAACTTGCGTCTGCCTTCCAAGCGAAAGAGCTTGACAAAGAGCTACGAGTATATGGTATTGTGAAGAATTGATGTAGGGGGTGCATCATGCTGCAGGTACTCAGCGTTGAGGTGATGGGTACTGGTACTGTAAGTAATTTATCACTAAAGCGCTTACTCATCTTTCCTTGAATGACTGAGAAATTTCAGTAGAAGGAGCATACAAGAAGTATTGTATGTTTCCCTTTTTTTTTTTACAAGTGACGAAAGTGAAAAAAAAAAAAAATCCATAATTTAAGTAAGAAATGGATGGCAACTTCTTAATTGTCTTATCTTTTAGTGATTCTTTCACTCATTATAACTAAATTCAATTTCTTTAATTTCTTTTCAATGATTTATTTTTACAATTTCCCTCTTGCAATGGGATGCCGTTCTTCAGCACAGCTTATGAAAATACATAAAATAAAACAAAAACGTGCTTAATTGAAATGCAAATGAGACAATGTTTCCATCATTATCATTCAAAGTTTGGTAGAAAGATTTTATGAAAAAAGGAAAGTACAACGAAAGCCTGTCAAGTGGTGAGTTCTTTATTCTTTTGCCATCACAACGAAACATCGTCACCTCCCACTGTTTTGCAACATTTTCTTTGTCATTTTTAGACATCATAGCGAATTTATAATGGCACAAAGCTCCTCTCTATCTCATTTTTCCTCTCTCTTTCTCCGCTTCTATATCTTAGTGAAATTTTCTGTTGTTGTTTTTTTTTTTTTTTTTTTTTTTATTCTTTAACGGAAATTTCTACTCCGGAACTTCTCAGCTACACTCGGTAAGTTCCTTTGGCATGTTTTGAAGCCGGAAATTATGGCGGTGTTGCAAAAATAACAACATTTCCAACAACACGTTTACAGTCCTCAGCTTTAGAGGACATTTTTACCAACTACGTGACTTCTTCCATATTCATACAGTGCACCTACCGTTATATAGGTACATTTCCTCTTACTGTTCGTGAATGCTCATTCAGCTTTCACCATTCCTCCATGGAGATATTCTCACCCCCATATGAATTTAATTATTTGTGAAAGGGTGTTGAAGTTAAAGGATTTCACAGTCTTTTTTGGCCATTCACCAGGTTTAACATTTGTCTCCTTTTGATTTTTTTTTTCTGTTTTTTTTTTTTATGAAATTAACGGGAGATGTTTCCGAAACTGCGGATAAAGCTTTTCAGGAACTGTCACCAAGGCTAGTTGTGTATCATTTGCATTTTCCTGTACTTCACTTAAGAGCCCCGTAAACACTTTTTTTTTTGATGTAGACTTGTCAATTAATTGAACAATGTTATATGTTACATGGTGTATGCAGGAGGGTTATTTGATAGCTGTTAAGCTGTTAACAAATAAATATGCAGTATATAATTTCAACCCTAAAAAGAGGAACTGGTAGGGGTAATAATAATTTGCTTTGAACGTGGAATTAAATGAACGACAATTTTTTAAATAAAAAGACTTGTGCTTATAGTTTCAATGAAATTTTATTTTAAGATTGAAAGATAATTTATACCACAAGATTTGAAAAACGACATCATTCGACTCCATGTAAGCGCTTGGCATAAGTCGGTGAACTAGACCTAAATTTTCGTGGCTTTTTCCAGTTTATTTTATCGAGTTTGTGTCCAGGTCGTCTATGGTTTTGGGCTCTTTGAATTAGAGCCCTAATTTAGCCCCAAAATAAAAGTCTTAAGGTGTTATATAGTATGACTCAATTTGCAGGCGACATTACAATCCCTACAGGAGAGTACCTCCTTGATATACTTTGACATATAATTAACACATTGGCAACCAAGGCATTTTAGCGATTTGGATCCCAGGGTTCATTTTCGTGTCTCACAGTACCAAAAAAGTAGTTCTCCATCACTCTCGATCTTTTATTTGTCCCAACTAGGAAATTCGGTTTTTTTGTGTGGCGGGTTTTCGTCCGACGTAACTCTAGTCGGTGTTTTATCTTCTGCCAAGCCACGTCCTACGAAAACGTGCGATGGTTACCTCGATTAAGTAAACAATTGTGAATATGGAACGAAAAAACGTAAGAGACGAAAAGGTGATACTGACTTTTTCAGCGATGACTACGACGTTGTCCACAATAAGCAAGGACTTTAAAGTAATCAACGTTTTCGATTTGGAAGCTCGAGCTAAATTGGACCGAGTTTTCATCAAGACAAAAAACATTTGCTTTTACAGGCAGATTTGGTTTTCTCATAGGTGTTGCAAGCAATATACTCATAAGTGTCCTTGATGCGTTCTACCTTTTTGTCTACGAAGAACTTATTGAGCACATAGTTCATGAAATAAAAGCACATTCATTTACAGTTTTTACTGAATTTTTTACATTTGGCGGATGATAGAATTGGCAAACTTAAGCCTCTTGTGGATACGCTGCATACAAAATTTCAAAGAGTCGCATGCCTGAAGAAGATATAGTAATTGACTTAACCATAGTTCCTTGTAGAGGTAGATTTGTTTTCCTCCAATATATCCCAAACAAATCTCATCCTTATGGGGCTGAATTATTAAAGCTGTGCTCGACAGAATGATTTACACAGTCAATAAATTATATTTATACGGGCAAAAGCTCAACAGGTGTGCGAGAAGTTTGGCTTGGTAGGAATGCTTGCGGGGACCTGAATTGTCTTTTGAAAGGACAGGAGCGTACCCTTTTAGTGGATAATTTTTATACGAGTTACAAACTTGTACGTTCCACGCTTGATCAGCAAACTCACTTGATTGAAACCTTACGGGCCAACAAAAAATGTTGCACAAAAGAGGTAATGAAAGCTACATCAAATAAGAAAGTTTCAGGAAGAGATATCTGATGGGTTATTAGATCTGTTGCCTCCACAACCCATAACTTCAAGAAAACACAGCATAGAAAAACGAAAATATGGGATGTGTATTGTACTACGCGATAGCAAAAAAAAAATCGCCTGACAGAGATACTGCAAGAAACGAAATCAAGAGGACAACCACCTACAACAATTTCGAAAATGTTATTCATCGTAATGCATATAAAGAAAAAGTATCTGCAGAAAAACCTTAACTGCGATTGTTTTAAAATAAAGGTTATATCACATAGGCCCTTCTTCCACTCGTTCCTTTTTATGTGTGAAAAATAATATTATTTGAATGTCCACTACGAGCACGTCCATAGGCTCTCATACGCACATTAAAATTTTCAAGGACTCACTCGAACGCTACTGCAATAAGTTCATCAATTTCGATCCGAGTGTTATTTTTCAGCTGTGCTATTGTTATTGGCTTACCCACATACAATTTACTTTTCAAAAAAAAAAGCTCAAAGAAAGTAATCTTTTGGTGTTAAATCGCTTGATCTAGGCAGCCAGTTTATGTCACCATTACGCGAAATAAGTCGATCTAGAAACTTATACCGCAATGTTTCTATGTTTGCACGTGTTGTGTGACTTGTAGCTTCATCCTGTTGAAAACAAAGATCATTTGCATCTACTTCTTTAATATGGCCATAATAAGGCCATAAAAACCTTCAAATGTTTGTCTTCATTGACAGTAACCACTCTTTCATTTTCATTTTTGAAGAAAAATAGAGTACGAAATACGAAGAGTAAATTTTTGTGGATGTAATGACTTTTCTGAAATCATTCGAGGATTTTCTCCTCCTCAGATGCGACAATTTTGTTTGTTGACAAATCCATCGAACGTGGAATGAGCTTCATCATCAAAGATGATTTAACGTGTAAAATCAGCATCACATTCTAACAATTAGTAAATACACACCAGCCTTTTTGACACTAAGTGAAATACATGTAGATAACCGACCACATCTCTGAATGGC
Organism: Volucella inanis; assembly: GCA_907269105.1. Classification (NCBI taxonomy): domain Eukaryota; kingdom Metazoa; phylum Arthropoda; class Insecta; order Diptera; family Syrphidae; genus Volucella; species Volucella inanis. Next base: position 25,863,241 of record OU026157.1, read on the forward strand.
TACGAACTAATGTCATTATTCTAATGATTTTGCTTACCAAACCCCAGCACAATGTAATCCCTATTCCAATCCGGAATTCAACTTCAAGTTGTTAAAATTCCATCTCCGAAAGCAAGTAATCCTATTTAACAGAAGTCCCAAACTGGACAGCTCTTCGATCTTAAACAAGTTTGATGCGCTGTCTGACTTCATTCAAATAATTATATCACTGTACCCTCATACTGAAAGAGCTGACGTGAATGCCAGACGTCAACCACCAACACCCTGGGCTTGTTTTTAACTTCTCACCCTGATAAGTACACTGTTAATGTGATTTCTCTTGAAGGCTCGTCGGACATTGTTTCACACAGCCACCACTAACCGTATGGAAATACGAGAAAGCCAATTGGAATAGACTTAACAGCTTCTTTAAGAATTTTAACAGGTCGTTAAGTTTCCTTAATAATGACGTGAATGCCACAGCTGAAATGATCACATACACCATTCTCTTTGGAATGAGAAAAGTCATGAAATTTCAATACAACCAAAAGCTGAGGCAAGAAATACTACAATGTCCCAAAAGTAGTAAAAGCTTTTGGTCGCTTATCAAAAACATCAGAAATTCTGCCAAACGCTCATTTACAGTGACGTGGGGGTGGCCGTGGTGTAGTGGTATATGCATAGACTCCTCAAGTAGAGGGTCGCGGGTTCGAATCCCGTGCCAGGCAATTCTGTGAAAAAGTCGTTTCATAGAATTTGTATGTAGTTATATGAAAATCCCGTCGGCGTCAACTCTGGCATGAAGGCATAACCCTGATGTTGGAGTGATTGCTGGCTGGGCTAAATGTAACGAACTAACAATTAGCACGTACTTAAGACCCATTGGTTGAGGAGGATGTACTAGCTCGTCCCGTCCAGTTTGACAACACCTGAGTTCCAAATTACTACACCACCCGCCCGCGCCCTGTAGAAAAAGCCAGTAAAAGGGTATTCATATCCCCTTGGTGCGCGCGCGGTATTAAAAAAAAAAAAAAAAAAAAACGTTGCAACTGTCAGCTCTTTAAACAAGGCCAATCTGCTTGCTGAATATTTTGTGGCCAGATCAACACTTCCAAATTATGCTTTGTCTCTGTTTACAATTGAGTGCATCGAATCCACTTTCGCACTCGTGTAGTAGCAAGACTACTTAAAATCCTCAACAAACATAAGCCCGCTGGTCCAGATGGTATAACTCACCTTCTTCTGAAGAGGTGTTTCCCCACGCTGGCAAAACCTCTGCGTAAACTTTTCCATCGATCCTACTCCTTCCGGACTTGGACTCTTTCCGAGCAGATGAAAAACAGCATTTGTCCAGCCCGCCCCCAACAAAGAGGAATCTTCACTGGTAATTTGATAGCATACCTCTCAGAAAAGTGGAGTTAAAGCGTACATTAATCTGGTAAAAACAAAAGAGTTGCAGTTGCTATTTCTAAGGCATTTCTTAAATTTGGCATCGGGCTCTTTTGTCGAAAATGCGTGCATTTGGGAGCAACTACTCTCTCCTTCAGTGGATTAGAAACTGCCTTTCGGAACGTTCAATCCAAGTTGTCGTGAATAGTTTCAAGTCCGATATTCACAAAATAAATGCTGGTGTGCCCCAGGGCTCCATTCTCTCTCGGACACTCTTCAATTTTTATCAATTGTCAGTCACTTCTAATCCTATATATTCCTTTGCTGACGATAGTAATATCTGCTTTTCACATTCGTTCCTGGACTCACATCCCTGCTTTCGGCTGTAGAACGAGAACTGCAGCGTGTATTAAGCTCATTAAATACTGATGTTTACAGCATAACCAGTTGAGAAACTATCAACAGATTGGAATTTACTGCTTCCAAAACACAATGCTGTCTTCTATCGTTAAAGCGAAATTTCAACACCCAGGCATTATTCATGAATAGCACTTGCATCTTCGAAAGCGAAAAACTTTCCATTCTCCGTATGTACTCGTCTGTCAATGATAACTTTCGTTGGAATGACCACATATTCCGTGTCGTCAAAAATGCTGCAAAATGTCTAGGTTGCCTCAAGCGATTTAAGAAATATACGAGGCATTCATCCGCCCAAAATTGGAGTACAATGACCAAATCTAGTCATATCTGCACCTGCTAGATGGGATTCAAAACCGTGCAAGCATTCCATCCATTCAAATCTTCAACCGTGACACTCGTGTCGCTATAAATACTCATCTGTTAAAGTCTAAGACAACTTTCGAACGTACTCTGAAATATCGTAATTCATTCCTAAGCTGCGGAATGCCCTGCCGAGCTTTTTTTTCCTAGTCATTGTAACATCCAGACATTTAAAGCCAACGTCCATCGGTACCTATCTTTCTTTTCTCCTTAATTTTCCTTCGTCCGCATTGTGTGCATACATTTTGGGGGGACTTTAACCCTATGAGCGCGTGCTATTTACAAAAAAAAATTGATTGTGATCTGCTGGCTTCAATTCTTGTATTAATTCAAATTGTACATGTCTCTACTTCACAAATCCCAAAAATGATATTAAAAATGGTAGCGTTCAGAAATTATTCCGTTATGAGTAACATTTTCATTGCTCAAGCCATTGTACATGTTAATCCCAGAGTCCCTGAACTTACGAAGACGCATTTATTAAGAGTACATTACTTTATGAATACACCGTCTACGTTTGCTTGACTAGCAAAAGTAAATACGCCAAAAAGGTTCTTTTCCGAAATGGTTTTAAAAAATTATATCTTTTCTCTATGTATTCAAAGATCATATGACTTTTACCAGAATTTGCTTCAAATTTAGAAGAAAATCAAAAGCTAAAAAATTTTGTGAAAAGTATACGTAAAAGTATTTCCAACTCCCAAGCTCGTCTGCTAAAGTGATGGCCTAAACATATTTCTTTAACCAATCGATGACAGTCAAATTCTTTTGAAATATTAATTCAATTTCCTATCTTCGAAAATCTAATTTGCTCAAATAATTTCAACGATAAGATAATTTTCATATTTGATTTATTGAAAAACGTTTTCGTTTCATATTCAGTTCGTGTTTTCAAAGTTTCAAAGTGTTTAACATCGAAGTTTCACAGACAAGCCGAACATACAGGCAAAGTACAAGTACTCTGTTTGAAAATTTAAATTGGTATGCAGATGATAGAGATCTTTGCTCTTCAACACGGGGGTGATGTAAGAGAGCTCATATGTACACCAATTTTAGGATATTCGATTTATTTTTTTATTTTTTTTTTAATGCTAAAACTTCCAATTTGTAAAGTTTTGCGTTTGCAGTACTTACATTTAAACTAGTTGAACATAGTTGCTTAGCTATTTTGATTGAACTTTCGAGAAAGTTTGCCTGTTTTAATATTTGTTTCGATCGTAAGTAAAGGCAAATTGTTAAGCATCGATATATACAATAGTAGGTATATGAAACGTTTGAGAAAATAATATAAATTTGCGTGTGTTTGAAATTTTCAGTTAAAATAAATACTAAGTTAAAGTATTTCGAAGTCAACCAAGTAAAGAAGATGCACGGCACTCGAAATATTCATTTTGGTGGAAACATCTATTGTTCGATTAATATTGGTCATATGAAAAGTCTCCGCGGTTTTTTGGTACATTTTTGAAAAAAATTTTCTATATTCAAAATAAATTTCAATCAAGTACATATTGGCCATTATTATCTATGACCTTTTCCCATTTTCCGGGTGGCTTCATAATTCTATTGGTGTAGAACTTCTTTGGTTTATCAGCAAAAAACTTGACCAAGTGATCTTCAGCGGCTCTAGGGTCGTCCAATTTTTTACCATTAAGGACCGAAATAAATAGTAATCAGAGGATGCAAGGTCTGGTCTACATGGTGGATGCATCAAAACTTTCCAACCAACCTCCGTCAATTTGTTCCGGGTCATCAAATATGTGTGTGGCCTAGGATTGTCATGATAGAAGACAACTCCCTTTCTATTGGCCTTATCTGTTCGCTGTTTCTTGAAAGCTTCTATCAAACGGTCGAGTTGTGCACAGTTGATGATCGAATTGACCGTTTCACAACGTTCTAGCAGCTCGTAATAGACAATTCTCTTCCAATCTCACCAAACACTCAACATAACCTTGTTTGCCGTCAATCCGGCCTTTGATCATGATAGCTTCCGTTAGATATTCTCGTATCGAATCCATTTTGTATCGCACGTAACGAATCGCTTCGTGTGCTGTATTATGAGCTGCTAAAACCGGGTGAAACCATCAACAGACAACGCTACCGAACACAATTAATCTGTTTGAAGAGAGCAGTAGCCGAAAAACGCCCGGAATATGGGATCATACATGACCATGACATGGGATCATGACAACGCTCGGTCCCACGTTGCTATTCCGGTTAAGAACTATTTGGAAAACAGTGGATGGGAAGTCTTACTCCACCCGCCTTATAGCCCAGACCTTGCCCCTTCTGACTACGCACACCAAATTGGCTTGATTCATTCTTGGCTGCCCAGCCGGCGCAGTTGTTTTGGGGATGGGATCCACAAATTGCCAGAAAGATGGGCAAAACTCATAGTTATTTTTTCTTAAATAAACGTTCAAATTTTGAAAAAAAAAAAACTGCACGAATTAAATTACATATAAGTGTTACAGATAAGTGTTTAAAAATAAAAGGACACCAACACCATCTAGTGACAAAAAACAGCGGAGAATTTTTATATGACCAAATATTACATAAATTTATGTGGAATCCCAGTGTGGAAGAACAAAAACACTATTTATTTAATATTTTTTTAGTTTATTAATCATTACAATTCAGTTTATAATTTTACAAGTTCTTCTCTTTTTCCATTCAATTAATTATTACATTTCAGTTTATTATTTAACAAATTCTTTTCTTTTCTTACCACAATGGTATTCTTGACTGCACGATTCGACTGTTTGATTACGCGTGCCGGCTTTCTGGTCTTGTGTCTGTTGTGTAAATAGTTGTACGTCATCGATATTTCGTTTTTCTATCGCGTGATTATCGTCTGTCTGGTTCATTCCTACTGGTCTTGTATGTATCGTGTTAATAGTTGTACGTCGTCCGTTGGGTATCATCTCGTAGTTTGTCCCAATCCCATATTCGGCCTCGAATGAAGGAACCAATTTTTTCATATTCACCGCAATTGTATTTGCTGTTATTGGGCCTTCATGATCACCTATCTTGTGCACTTCGTATCTTTCGTGATTTAGTACTTTAGTTATTTTATAAGGCCCAAGAAACTTAGGTCGCAGCTTCATACTCGTCCCAAACTGAGTGCGCTTAATAGCGACTAACTCATTTGCCTCGTGTCCCCTAGGTAGCTCAGTTCAATGTCCGTTTGGAAATTAAACATTTCCTCCTCGGTTGACAAACAGATACTACGAAATTCTTCAACTAATCCTTCAACATTGCTCCCCAACTTAGGGCTTTCAAATTCGTTCGGGCTTTTTACTTTTCCCACGGCAATATTCTTCCCTACTATATCGGTCCTCTGTTCAGCTTTGATCGCATATCGGCCTACACCTAAGACGCTCTTGTCTACCTCTTCTAGAGGGTTTTGTCATAAGGCACTTGACAACTTTGAATTTATTTTGTGAACGCACTCTTTCACTAAGCATCAAACCGTCACTGCCAATTTATTCAGTAAGCTCAACATAGGTAAAGTACACTAACGAGCAACGTCTGCAAATTATAAAAATTTTCTACAGATATTCGGAGTCGGTGACTGCAACTTTAAGAGCGTTAATTCCAGTTTTCGGTCGTAATTCTTTCCCTAGTAGACAGGCAATAATAAGTTTGGTACAAAAATTTGAGTCTATATATTCGTTGTTTGATGTTGTCGTGTCAGCGAGACAATGGGTTGGTCGAAGTGTCAAAAATATCGCTGCCGTTCAGACGTCCGTAGCAAACGATCCAAATCAGTCAACTCCATGCGTTCTCAAGAATTGGGAATCGCTCAGACCACATTATGGCGTATTTTGCGTAAAGATCTTGGTTTACACTTATACAAGATCAAGCTGACTCAAGAATTGAAGCCGATGGACCATTTGAAGCGACGTACGTTCTCCGATTGGGTTCTGGAGAAGATGCGCCAAGATCATGAATCTCATCACAAAATCATCTTCAGTGACGAAGCTCATTTTTGGCTCAATGGGTTCGTCAAAAAGCAAAATATGCGTTATTGGTCGGGTGAAAACCCACATGTGCTTCATAGGTCACCACTTCATCCACAAAAAATAACTGTTTGGTGCGGTTTGCATGCCGGCGGCGTTATTGGGCCATATTTTTTCGTCGACGATAACGATCGTCACGTTACTGTGAATGGTCAGCATTATCGCGCCATGATCAGAAATTATTCTTGGCCCGAATTGGAAGATATGGACTTGGACGACATGTGGTTTCAACAAGATGGTGCCACAAGCCACATAGCACACGCTACAATCGATTTATTGAAGAGTAAGTATGGTGAGCGTGTTATCTCAAGACATGGGCCAGTCGATTGGCTGCCTCGTTCGTGCGATTTAACGTCGCTTGACTATTTTCTGTGGGGCTGCGTTAAGTCATTGGTTTATGCCAACACGCCGATGACGTTGGAAGAGCTCAGAGCCAACATTGATTAAGAAATAGCGGTCGTTTCGGCCGAAATGTGTGACTGAGTCGTTGAAAATTGTGTCAAAATTGTGTTTCGAGAGTTTCATGGTGGCCGCAACACCACTACCGATCAAGTTCGCAGCGGCTGGCTTTCAGAGGACAATGTCAAAAAAATACATGAAATGGTATTGGCTGACCGGAAAGTGAAGGATACCTCATAGATTAGTACTAAGCGCACACGCCATATTCTGGGCAATATTCTTCATTTGAAAAAGTTATCTTGCCGCTGGGTGCCGCGCATACTCACTCCTGACCAAAAACACGAACGCGAGAGCACTTCAAAAGAGTGTTTGGGCTTGCTGACGCGTATTCGGGCGTAATTTTGGCGACAATTTGTAACTGTTGAACACCAGAGAACAGAATGAGTGCCCGGCAATGGACTGAAGCCGGCACTTATGCTCCGAAGCGGCGAAGGGAGGCTCAATGGGTCGGAAATTGATTGTTGGATTGTCATGGCATACTCTTCGTGGACTACTATTGGAGCGATTGAAAGCCGAAATCGCTGCAAAACTTCCTCACTTCAAGCGAAAAAAAAAATTTGTTTTTGCAAGAAATATACCGGCGCACAAGAGCATCGTAACCATGGCTAAAATCAATGACTTACGGCTCCAATTGTTGTCGCATCCACCGTATTTGCCCGCTTTGGTTTCCTCGGACTATTATCTCTTTTCAAACTTCAAAAGATGGCTCATCAATAAAAAATTCTGCTCACGCGAGGAAATCATCGACGCCACGGAGGAGTATTATGCAAACCTTCCGGAAAATTACTTTTCGGACGGGATCAAGAAGTTGGAAAATCGCTAGAATAAGTGTATTACAATAAAAGGGGATTATATATTGAATAAGTAACCAAGGAGGTTACTTTTCACCCCACCGCGAAGATATCATCTATTATTAGTAAGAGAATGATACAAATTAATTTGTAGGGTCCGTGATTTAACGCCGGGGTACTATGCCCACGTGGCGCGTTTTGTCAACAGCACACTGAGAACTGAGTTCCCATGTGGTAACCCACCTACGTACTTACCAAGCCCAACACTGTTTGATTTCGGTGATCTAGTGGGAACCGATGCTTTCAGTGTGGCGAGGCCGTTGACACCACGAAGTTATTTTACAGTTGTATTGGTAGTTCCTGGAGCATATAATATTGAAAAATTTCAGGAGCATACTATTAAATTATTGTCCGTTTTCGCGCCGTGTCGTCGTTTTATATCGGGTCCATTATTTTCCAATGTAGTTAGTTAGTTCTCTCTTAAGGATGATTTCTTTTACGTGGTTGGGCCGTTAGCCTGACGCACAACCGCCAAATCCTATCATAGTACAAGAATGTGTCTCTTACTTAGAACACGGCTGCATACAATAATTCACTATTCTGCTGCTGCTGAGAGAGCTACCCAGGGGCGCCAAGTGAAGTGACAAGGATAGTATCTGGCATCTCTCCTAGTATAACTTTACCCTGTATGTGCATTTCCATGCCATTGAGGAAGTTGAATCCACCAACCCAATTTCAATGTCAAGGTTTGGAAAAACAAAACAGTTGCGAACCAATACTTTTTATATGGTTATGCCATAAGAAGTTTCAATTGCGAATACGAGGTATTTGATATTTTTCTCGATTCGAAGACTTAGTTTTTAGCTGGCAATGGTCATTTCGAAATATCAATATCAATAATTGTTTCCGCTTTGAATTATGTTTATAAACATTGGTCGCGGCATCATTTTGAGGCATGAATTTTTCTTGCATTATTGCTTTTACTAAATCCAGGCATTACAACTCTATAGCAGTGTCGTCTGCATTAGCAAATGCCGAACTTTTTTTTTTTGAATATGCGGGGTAGTTTTTTGGTAAATGGGATAAATAATATTGGTTCCAATTTTGAATCCTGCGGCACGTCACAAAAGCTCTATTTATCTTGGCTTAATATATCTGAAACCTTCACGCTCATAGTTCTTTCTAATAAATAGCTCTTATGACAACCCTGTCAGGACTTTCTAACAGCTTATCATGATTTAATGTATCGAAAGCTTTGCTGATTGACAAGCACAAGCATGTGATGGTTTTTATTTAAACCTCCATTAACAAGATTTGTGAATCCTCCCAGTGGCTTTCGAATACCTTTATTTTTTTTTCAAAGCCGTACTGATTCTTTTGTAGAATTTGAAGTCTTTCAATAAATCTGATGAGCAGATTTAGTATACAAGGTAGTATTGCATTTTCTCTAAGATTCCAAATGACTTTAAATGCAAAATTTTAGATGACAAACCCTCATTCCACCAAATGCCAGTGTAACGTTGAAAACAATTACTTCACGTTATCGTCCGGTTAAAGTAAAAATGTCTCCCAAAATGCCATTCCTGCTTTGTTCTGCACTTTGCATGCCTGACGTCATCGCACCACTCATCAGAGAAAAATTGCATCCAATTTTCTCCTTAAACTATATCACTGTGAGAAACTCAGAACAGTCCTCTTCCTTAGCTAAACCACTTAATTTCAAAGGCAGACAATACCGTTCACTTAGCAGGGTACACGAAGGGTATGCCATAGAACAAATTTGCTTGCTGCTGCTTGATTGTGCAGATTTGTGGGATTTGCCAGGCTTCTGACTGAATTTCGTTGTCCCTGCTGGTGTTCGGTGAATGTGTTTGTCGAAAAAGGCCTCCTATCTTAAGCTTCTAAGGGTAATACTATTTGGCTGTATCAGCTTTAGTAACAAACGCCTGAAGCTGGAATTTTGGAGAACCTTTCAGGCCATCTATAGGTACTGTGCGTTACGTACATCAAAATGCCAAAAGCTAAAATCCTTGGATATATGGTACATACGTATACATAAAACATTTTTCATTTCGGTCCAAACAACCGAAAAGATAATCCACTTGGATCGGAATCACAATTATAACAAGTCAATGAACCATATTTTGATGGATTTTCTCGCATCGGAAATGTATATCAATAAATGGAAAGGGTCCTTAGGATCTATGTGTATCTATCATAGTTTTAAATACGGGTAGATCTGTGGGTATCTTTCGAAATGATTTGGAAATTTAATTTGAGATTAGATTTGTGGATATGGCTGAATTGTATTGAAATATTTCGAAATTTACAACTGGGAATTAAAGGATTTCACATTTTGATGGATTTCCACAGAAAATAGGACTAAAAGTATTTTACATTTGTAATTGGTAATACGAGTACAGGAAAATCTGCGAACCTATGTAGGTTATTTTTTGATTCCAGTTTTCAATTGAGCAACGTAAAAATTGATTGATTAAATCTATTGCTGTAAGGAAACGTTTTGAGTGAAGTATAATTCTAAGTTATAAAGATGATACATTAGCTATCGATGCTCCATTAAAAATGCACTGTTTGGTGAGATATGTGTGCTGGAGGCATGATTGGGAGTTAAAAATTAAAAAATTTGATTAATATTTTTTTGTCTGAACAAGATGCCGATACATGCCACGACAGAAGAAAAAAAAAGTTTTCGATGACAACATTGTGTGATTTTATGCCGCTTGACTATTTTCTGTGGGGATATCTGAATTCATTTGTTTATGAAGTCAATAACAACCTTATCCTTGCAAAGCAAGATCAAGCACATCGTTCATGAGACATCGCCTTTAATGATCGAAAAATTGGTCAAAAATTCGAGTTCCAGGGTGCTGGAAATATGCCCATATGGCCATATTTTTTTTCAAAATTTCACACAACTTCACTGAAACTTTTTTTTTAAATTGAAATACTTGTATACGCTGGACATATTTTACGGCGTTTCTGAATATCATTACCGAATTTCGTTACACAAGTCGGCTGTGTAAAGGTCCTATTGAAACCAAATGTCCTAGTTTCAATTATTGCTGAAAAGAAGAAAAGGTGTACAAGGAGCGATAACGGCCCTCGACTGTAACCGGTTCGGTATGATTTAGAAGGAAATACGGCCCAATGAAACCACGAAAACCACACCAAACAATAAATTTTTTCATATACTGTTTCTATTTCTGTTTATAGCTGTTTCAGCAGCTCCTTCTCCTTGCTTTTCACAAAGCGTGAATTTTGTTTATTAACAAAGCCAAAATTAAGGCTCATTATTGAGGATGATCTCATACATATGTAATAGACCCCTAACACTTTGGTCATTTGGCTTTAACTCTTCGCTCAATACGATTATATGCGAACGCATACTCAATTCTTTTCGCAAAATATGCCACAGGCGTATCAAGAGATACCCAGCTGTTGAGAATGGCATGAAATTTATTGATTGCGAATTCGCCTAGAGCCTCAATACTTCCTTAACTTCTGTGGTTTTGATGTCTCACTGGCTGTTGTGACATATGTTATAGAGCGAATAAGTTAATTAGATTTTTTTTAACTAAAAGCTCTTAACGTAATCGAACCTGACCACGATTCGATGATTAGATGATTTTTAAGTGTTGTTTAGACGTATACTTTTCCGAGTGGTAGACAAACTGCAACACAAATTTGACATATGTCAAAAGATGGTATGGGTGAGTTCAGTGAATCTCTATTGTAAAATGAGGCCCATCTAATAAAAAACCTTTCAGTAACGAATTATTTTCGATTTAGTAGTCACATTTGTGAAGTTAGAATTGGCATTAATAATAAAGTTTTTCTTAGGAACATATGAGAATAGTCCCGTTAAAACTATTTTATGATATTGAAGCTGATATCCATGTAAATTGTTAGGAATCAAAGCAATATTTTTCCAGACAGACACAGCTAGTTTAAGGATATTAACGCAATAAGATGGAAAAAAAGTCTACAGTAATGTTTCTTCTGAAGCCTTTGTTCGGGCAATGTTATCACAAATTCTTCTTTGATGTTTGCTTGACGTATTTTGAGAATTCGTATATGACCTTACAGAGGTTAACCCCTTGTTGAATTTGTCTGTTTCTTTTTCTATACCTTTATTTTCATCCTATATTTTTTCGCGGCATGTAAATTGGGTAAATGTTATTCGGCTGCGATTTGGGAAAAGCTTTTCTTCCACTGTTCAACTTGCATGTGGTTGTTTATCGAAAAAGTTGAGGGACTAATTTTATGTAAAATATAAAAAATAGGGCTGAGATTTTTTGTTGATTAAATTAAGCTGTTTCGGTTAGCTAATTCTGATTCTGGAAATTACATGGCGAAAAAATGACTCATGCAGTAGTTGAATTGTTTCTTGGGCTGTGTGTCATGTTGCACCGTCTTGTTCAAAACACATGTCGTCCAGATCAATATCTTTCAACTGAAGTACAAAAATCTAGATTATCATGTCGCGAAAGCGATCACCATTAATTGTTATTGGCTGTCCAGCCCAAAATTCGCACTAAAAAGTGAAACGTTGTAGATGTATTTATTCTCAAAAATCACTTATAGATTTTTTTAACACCATATTCGGCCAAAGTTATCAAGATGAAAATAACTTCATCATCGCTATGCGCGGTTATTAGGCTTCAGTTCTTTCAAATCTTTCATTAGAAAATCGCTGTTGAAAGCTTTTCGAAATATCAAATTCTTGACCACGATGGCGAATTAATGTTTCTGGACCCTTAGCCCCACTCTCACAAGTTGCTTCGATGTTGAAGGACGACCAGAGTGTCTAAAATGATCCAGTCTCCCTGATCCATTTCTGAATTAATTTCTTCACAGTTGATGAAGTTATGTGAATCATTATTCCGACCACATTTTGTACAAAAAATTGCGAACTGTAGTTACTAAGACTTCATTTTTTTTTTTAAATGGAAATGAAACGGAAACGCGTTATTCTTTCATGTAGAGCTCCATTTTTAATAAACTTGAACTGCCAATTATCACGCTGTCTTTTATTTTTCGTAAGCAACACAACAAATGGCACAAAATGTGAATCTTGCATGAATTTCGGAACACCCTTTATATGTACATTTGTTTTGTTCCCACATTTGTGGTAAATTAATTATAAATAGCAGAATCTGCTAAATAAACAAAGAAAATTGAAATGTATGCTTACAAAATTAATTTCAAAAGTTATGGACCATCACTTGAGAATGTCTGCAAGAACCTAGACAATTTTGATCTGTCAGACGTAAATATCCAAAAGAAATAATGAGTCAAATTATCAAACCTCATCTGAGAGCTGCCTACCCGCCAACCGCATTTCTAAAACGATATTATTTTACACTACAACACATATTTTTTTTTTTACAGTTAAGGTGCTCAGTCGTAGACGCAACCTCATGAACAAATCTTTAAAATAACCTTTTTCGACGTGGAGCATATCTTACAAACAAATGTTTATGTGTGCTAATTTTTAATTAAATTTTCAAAGGCAAGTTTCTTTTAAACTCAAGTTTGTCTTAATTCTTTCATTTCAACAACATCCTCCTCAACTTTTCTCGCATTGCCAACTTATCTATACTCGTATAGACTTACATATTCATATGTATCTGAATACCCACACTAGCTACCCGTCAATTAGCAAACCTATTCACCCTTATAAAGACGAGGAAAAAGAAAAGGAAAACTTTTTATCTTATTAAGAAACAGAGTAGAGAACTCCTAGTTACTTGAAATGTTATATCAAAAAAGTTTGTTAGCCTAAAGAAATTTAGTTGAACCAAAAATAGATAAATGAATGTCTTGAAAACAAAATGCTTAAGATACCGTAAAAAGTTGATAAAAACGGATACTGATGTTCTTGATATTCATCTAAAATATTTTGATACGAAAGTCATTTGGAACGCTCATAGGTATAAAATTAATTAAGGTAAAATAAACGGTGGCCCTATAACTTAAAAAGTGCTGCTTAGCACCTACTTGCCAATTTTTCAATAGGGTTGTGTATGTCAATTTCTGATCTAAGCCAGAAAAATTTTAAAACTGGAACGCAGTTGAAAACTTAGTAATTTAATATGGATAATTTGAAAAATATTGTAGTATTACACTGCTTAATTATTCAAAATGACTATGTCCATATAAATATATTTAAAACGTTTATCTCCTTAAACAAGTGCATCCAAGTATCCTTTTCTAATACAATAAACTTCCAATTTTCATTCAGAATAAACTTTTTTTTTTAATTTGTTGATTTCCCGGGATACAGCATTTAATGATAATTTTTGTTCGCATATATCAAAAATATCCAGCACATGTCGACATGCTCCCAATTAACGCCTCAATTAGTTAATTACTAATTGCCAAGCTTTGCGCTTAGGATATTTTTCATTTTCACACATCTGCATCAGCTTCGATGATTATACCCATGGGTGGTATAACTTTGGAATTATCGCATGCAACCATCGATTTTCTCGCCCTATGGTGTCGTTATGAATTATTGTGATATGTTCAATAAAATGACTTATCGTTGACAGGTGATTAGTTTTGGGCTAGATATTTTTATTTGTTTGTTCTCTGCTTCCAATGTTTAAACACGATTTGCATTGATTATTGCATTTCTAGACATGACTATATGTAAGCTCTCTATTAATTCAAAATACATTTCCAGTTACAAACAAAATATACACAATTATGTAAATACTAAATTAATTAGTTTTTTATGCCGAATTTAATACTCCGTTTTTTGAATAAGCGCAAAGAGAGCGAGCAAATAACACTGGGTGATAAAATTTGTCACGTTTGATTTAATTTTTAAAACTCCAGTTTTATTAAAATATTTAAAGTTTACTTAAGCAAAAATAACAGAAATTCAGTTTGAATCAAAAATATTTAAATATTATGAAGAGTGCTTCAGGTCAATATGTTTTTTCACAAAGTCGGTCCAATATCAATCGCCTCTTACCTAGATTTGGGCTGATTATTTTGTCGTATATTATAATACCCCGAAGACTTTACACAGGCCTACAAAAAAAAAAAAAAAATGGATTTGCGTCAAATCGCAAGATCTCAGTGACCGATTCACTAGTCCAATTAATATAACGTTATCGTCACATCCTCAGATTCTGTGTCCCATATTGTCCATTAAAACTGCGGAATTCCACATACCGTCCAAATCCATTGACTGTAACTCGAGCATAATTTTCGAAAAAATAGGAATCTATGAAGGAACCAGTGTAAAAATCGCAGTAAACAGGCAGTAAACAGTCTTCTTTTGATTCGATTCACTACAGAAATGTAAAACATTCTCCAACCCGTTGATCTAAGACCAAGCCTTTGCCAACAAGAGTGCGCTTCAAAATTTGGTGGGGAGATTTAAAGAAGCACTCGAGAAGAAGGAATACGCGCTGTACAGCTCCATCCATATTGAGAATACTTTCGACAACGAAGTTTTCGAAGGCATGTAAAGAATGTTTCAAAAAATGTTGTAGGATTTGAAAGCCCAATTACTTTACAACTAATGCACGCTAGGTTGGCATATGGTAACAGATTTCATCTATGAATTTGGTAAGTCTGCCATGGCATGCTACAAAGTGAAAAAAAAATCCAAATTGTTGAATTTTATTACGAATATTCACGTTCAATCGTGGCAACGATGCGAACAATTCTAGTCTATTTTGTACGTAATCACGTGCCTTTCAAGACGAGTGTACGCAACATAATCAAAAAATTCCAGTAGACGGAACGTTTTCGCCCGGGACGTTCACTTGATACCGTTTTTTATGAGCTTGACCTCTTCACAGCCACACTGTGCACCAAATGTTGACTTAGAAAATCGGCGGCTACGTTAATAAACAGAATTGGCGCATTTGGGGACCAAAAATTAGGAAATGATACAGTAGATGCCAATGCACCCAGAACATGTAACTTTTTGTTTCAGTTTATGGGTCAGAGGAGTCATAGGGTCATACTCTGACGAAAATGAGACCGAAAAATTCATTAAGGTCAAAGTAGGGAGCTACCGTGGCATGATAAACAATTTTTAGTAGTCAAAGGCATAAGATTTAGAAACGGACGACTATCCACAACAAATTCCAACCTTGAAAGCGAACATTGAAGCCGCCATTGGCGAGATAGGGCCTCTATATGTGAGAGAGTAATTGATAATTTCAAGAAAAGAATGAGGTGTTTCATAAATAATTCTCATATGTCTACTATACTAGTCTATGTCTACCAAAGTTCCCGGAATTTACTCAGATAATTGAAAACACAAGTTTATTCACCGAAATCTATATTGTCCCCTTCAAAGTAATCCCCATCGACTGCAACACACTTATGCCATTTACTTGCTGATGTCTGGATTACGTGTCGTACTCATAAGCCCACGTCTCGTCTCCAGTAACGATCCTTTTGATGAATGTGCGACGTCAACACGGTCTCTTTTTTGCATGAAATTGAGGTCTTTTGGCACCAACTTTGCTGCTACACGACGGAAACCCAAATCATTAAACAAAGTGTCTTGCACGGATCCATAGGCAATGTTCAAGTCCTCCGCTATCTCTCTGATGGTTAATTTGCGGTTATTGACCAACAAATTCTTTTACTTCATCAATGTTTTCGTCGTCACGAATGTCACAAACACTTTTGAATCGCTCGTACCACTGGCAAACGACCGTTTTCTTTTTAACATTTCCAACGTTCGCGCACCATAAAATCCGTTTTTTATGCAAAATACAAGTTCGTTGTTGCAAATTTAAATCCATTTCTAAAATTGTAAAAAAATCGCCAACACACACTCTTGGGTAGTACGTAACTTTTGCAAATATCAAGCTATGACGCTAAGATTTAGAAGAAATGTCAACAACAGATGTACCAACTTAACAAAAAAAAAAAAACTCAAATCACACCGTGACGCCAAGGGGAACAATTTGATCTTGTTAGAACACCTTTTATAAGTCGGCTCGATGGCGTAGACAAATCATTAGTTTCATGGATAAAATCAATGCTGAAGAATAGAAGACTGCAAAGTTTAGAAATATCTAAACCCAACATATGATGACATAGGCAAACAGGGGTTGCCCGCAAGGCGGTGTCCTCTTTCCACTACTTTAGTGCATATTTTTAGACTCACTGTCTAACGTTTTTAATAGTTCTGACGCCTGCTCAAGAATATGATGAAGCTGTACTATATGTTGGACCACATCTAGCGACTGCTTGTTTTAAATCGCAAAAGCTTTTTCAAGCAGCCAGTCAGTTGATCACATTCTAGCACTGCGCTTGTTCTCTTTATAAGTACTTAAAGGCATCACCATTTCGGTATCATCTGAAGTACCAAACTTCTTTGGACTAAACACTTTAAGTGCTTCTAAGGCGGAGTTTTTTGAACTATAAGCTTTTAGTTCTTTGCCTGGTGGAACAAATTTTCACAAAAATACATAGTTTTGCTTTTACTAGACTGTAGAAAATGGTCTGTAGCTTTCCTTAGATTTGATCTAGGTCCACTGATGAATTTCTCTCATATATATATCCAGCATATTCAAAGTCATTTTCCGTTTAAAGATATGTGATCTTTGGTACAACCCGCACTGGAGCTTGTGCGCTGACTGTTTTTTGACCCTATTTATTATGCAGCCGTTGTGTCTTTCTGCACGACGACAGCATTGCTGAACCCTCTTTGACTTCGAAGGCAGTTCGGTATGAAAGACTTCACAAAATGCGGTCGGAATGCTGAATTCACTGAGCCTTGTCTAGGTCACTGTTCAGAATGGGACCACGAAAAATTAAATTAACAAAGAGCTTGCTAAGTGAGGTATAGAAAAGACCCTTTCAGGACTCGAATCTACGTACTGACTGCATGCGTCCCCGGTTAAGCCTTCATATGATCCTAACTTCAGACGTCATTACTCTTCAGGTTACCGGCAGACCAAAAAAATTCTTCCCTAAGAGGCTAGCGGCTTTCCTGTCCCTCAATAAGAAAAGCCGCTGAATTCTTGCTGACTTTGTAACAGGATATTAAGCAATTGCCAAGCACTAAATTGTGCTGGGCATAAGTAATACAACATCTTGTGACGCTTGCTCGGATACCCGGCGCTGAGGTAGTAGATGTTAGTATTGTAGAAATTTTGTCACTGAAGCGCATACCCATATTTCTTCGAAAATTAGAGAAATTTCAGTAAATGGAGCATACAAAGAATACAAATGGAATAGATTTAGAACTTGTACTAAATTTTGCGTAAAAAACGGATAATGGTGCGCGAATGTTGGAAATGTTGGAAAAGTGTTTCGGCAGCGATTCTCTAAAGAAAACGGTCATTTACCAGTAGCACGAGCCATTCAAAAGTGGTCGTGAGTCATTCGAAGATGATGAACGCAGTGGCAGACCGTCGACATCGAAAACCGACGAAAACATTGATGAAGTAGAAGAAATGTTGGTCAATAACTGCAAATTAACCATCAGAGATAGAACATTGCCTATGGATCCGTGCAAGACATTTTGTTTAATGATTTGGGTTTCCGTCGTGTAGCAGCAAAGTTGGTGCCAAAAGACCTCAATTTCATGCAAAAAAGAGACCGTGTTGATGTCGCAAACGATATCAAAAGGATCATTCCTGGAGGCGAGACGTGGGTTTATGAGTACGATACGCAATTGAGACATCAGGCAAGTGAATAGCGTTCACCGAATGGCGAGCCGATACCAATAAAATCACGTCGGTTTCAGTCAAAAAAGCAGGAAATGCTCACGGTTTTTATGGATTACAACGGTGTAGTGCATCATGAATTTTTGCCAGAAGGTCATACAGTAAACAAAAAGTATTATTTAGGCGTTATGGGACGTTTCTGTGAAGCAATTCGGCAAAAGAGACCAGAATTGTGGGCAGAAAACTCCTGGATTTTGCACCATGATAACCGAATTCACCTGATTTGGCTCCTTGTGACTTCTTTCTGTTCAATCGAGTTAAAAAACCACTACGGGGAACGCGTTGAGGAAGTAATGGAAAAATCGCAGGAAGCACTGATGGACATAATAATATTAAAAATGTTTCGAGGATTGAATCAAGCGCTGGCATAAGTGTATTGCAGTCGATGGGGATTACTTTAAAGGGGACAATATAGGTTTAGATGAATAAACCTGTATTTTAAATTTTCTGAATTAATTCCGGGATATATATAAGCAACTGATCTGGTCCGAGCAGTTGGGCTCTAGCATTTCTGGGGTATGTGTTCGAAATCACATTTGAACATTTCAATGCCAAAGTTGGTAGCGGATAAGTTTTTTTGAAGGTGTAATGAAACAATAACAGATAACCTCTTCCGGGTAACATAACTCCGCAGCTCTTACCAAATAAGAGGATAAGCCGTTCCTGGTCCTGTAAAAGTATCCACTTAGTGATCTAAATAATTCCAGATGCTCAAATATTCAACTATATCGCCCATTTTCTGATCTAAGAAAGAGGCGTGATCGAAGAAAAATTAGTTATGCCATATGGAATGCATGCAAAGTGGTCGGGTAACAGAAATTCACACAAATATAATTAAGCGAGTGAAATAATAAAGATAATCGAAGATTCTTGCGATGGTAGCAACATCCTATAGCAACATCTGGGAAATCTACCTGCAAACTATTCCCCGAAAGCACTCCATTCAAGCTTGTAGATGCGCCATAATGCGACTCATATATTAAGTTCAGCACTGAAATTAAAATGCATGTGACAGATGTTAGCACTATCTAAACATGTATGTTCGAAATGCTGCCGAAACTGACTTAATCGGTAGCACCTAAGAAGAGGAATTTACCGTCAATAAAGAACACACGAAAAGAGGTAGAATGATAATTTATTTAATGAGATGATCACAAAAAAATACTTGCTGGCAACAAACAAAACATGAACTGCCTATTGCTTTGAGATAGATGTTACTGTCGACAGCTGTATCAAAATAAGCGATGGATAGCTGATGAAAATTTACCAAAGCAACCCTTTCTTCTTTGGGCGTAAATTTTCTAACTCGAAAGACCAATATGATGTTTTTCAAAATCCCGATCCAGACATTTATATTCTTCGGCGCGGAGAGATAAGCAATTAGCAGAAAGGTAGAGCTGACATTTGGTTTCTTGGGATATCTTCCCATGTTAAATCTTATATGAAAAGTGAGATACATCTCCAAATCTTAGATTTTCAACAATAGGCATGGATATGTGTGTAAGGCCAAAATAAGAATGCTACATTAGTTTGACCAAAGAAAGCTAAAATATAAAGTTTCATCATATACTCCATATTTTTTTATGAAATTGATCTACTATGCTATTCCAATCCTAGGCATATACGCTGTTCTAATATGTAAGTCCAAGCCGTTACAAAAAATGTTTTTTTTTAAAAGTAAACTGGAAAAAAAAAAATACAACAAACTGTTCAACTTTAAATATGTGCATACCTATGTAAGTTTTCCATAGTGAGTTACGAAAACACTAATATCTATTTCATTCAGTTCAAATGGAAGAGAATAGAACAGGATTTTCTTTACAATCAGATCCATATCCTGGGGATAGAGGTGTTTTTGTTTTCCAAACTGCCTTTGTTTCTGTTTCTTGTGGTTATTGGATATTTGTAGCTAGGGAAAGCATATAACAGCTGTTTCATTAGTATTATTTTCTTTTTCTAGTCGAACACTCTTTGTTATAGTATTCAATGGAAAAGGATTGAGATTACGTTACGAAGAATTATGCACGTTTATATTTGAACAATTCAGAATTCATATTTTTGCCTTTTTCCCCAAAACATCGATTTAATGATTATTTTCCATTGAGAAGTCTCCATTGATTCTAACAAAACTGGTATTTAAAATTTGGCTAAATTAAGAAAAAACCCCAATGACTGGAAAAAAGAAGTATTTAAAGGTTAGCACTTTTAACTTCTTTTTTTGGCCAATTTTGGTGTCCCACAAGGCAGCCATGTAAGTATCCTTCTTTTCATCTTAATCTTTTTTCATTTCCGCCAACGAAACAAAATTACACTAAGACTCTATTTAAAATTAGCTTTAAGCTAAATATCGCCAAATTTCACTTCATAGCTTTGTCACTTTAGCCTTCGACTTTATTATCTGCACGACCCAGGTTTAATACCAACGATTGAGAGTCAAATTACCGCTCGCATATTGTTAAGATAACCTTTAAAGCCAACTGAAAATTAAGTTTTATCAAACGATAGTTTGAAGAACTTTCCAACTCCTGTGTTACCAGGTCTCTAAAGATTACCATGTTGCTCCCTTTCAGCGGGTTTATATATCCCGAATAGAAACCATTCAAATTTTTTTTATGGTCCAACATTCCTTTCACTTATGAAATGCGCTCTGGTTCTGTAGATTGAGCCTGCCATTACAACTTGTTTTGTTATAATTAGCGTACGTTCAAAGGATCTGGATAGGATACCATAACATACCGTAGGATAAAATGTTTGCACACAGCACGGGCGAAGGAAAATCTTAAAACATTGGTCTTAAATGCTTGCAAGTTATAATGAATTGGAAATAGAAAACTCGGCAGGGCTTTCCATAACCGAGTTTTACGGCTTAGGAATGAATCAGGATATTTCAGAGCACCCTCATACTGATGAGCATTTAAAGCGAGAGGGCTGTTACGATTGAAAGTTAGATTGGACAGAATGTTGCTGGCGATTTCTACGAAACACTGGTGGCGATAATAGCCATCGAACAGAGGTGATTTGTCGTAAGGTTTGATTTATAATTTAAAATAAAACACATAAATTTGAAAGTGAACTTAAAATTTTTATTATCGGTTAAAAGAACAATTCACGGCATTTAGTTTTTGAAAACGATATTACGTAAATGTTGGCCATGACTACGTCTGAAGTGGTCCATTCGGAAGGTCTAATTTTGGGCGACTCATTCGAGCATAGCGACTGTTATATAGTAGATAAGACGATTAATGTAGGCTTCCAAAGGGTTAATCGTAGCTGACTTATTCCTGATGAACTGAGACTTTACACATCTCCAGAGAAAATAGTCAAAAGGTGTGATATCGCACGATCTAGGCGGCCAATTTACCGCAGCAAAACGTGAAATTAAGTCCTCACCAAAATGATTTCTCAGCAACTCCTTTATTTCACGTGCTGTATGACTCTTAGCGCCGTTTTGTTGAAACCAGAGCTCACCGAGACCATGTGCTTGTAACATTCTGATTTGCCTCATTTTTGAAGAAATATGGACCAATGATTCCACCAGCCCATAAACCACATCATACCGTCGTTTTAATGGATGTAATGGTAACTCTTGGTACTCTTTGGGTTGCTCATAAGCCCAAATACGGCAATTTTGTATATTAACGTATCCATTAAGCCAGAAATGGGCTTCATCACTGAACAAAATTTCACGATAAAACACTGGATTTTCATTGAGTTTTTCAAGAGTCTATTCACTGAAATTATAACGTAAATTCAAGTCGCCTGACTTGAATTCTTGCACAAGTTGAATTTTGTATACTCTTTGGCTAAGATCCTCACGTAAAATACGCCAATTTGTCGAATACGCCAAACCAAGCTGCTGAGAACGACGACGAATCTATCCGTCACGGTCTTCGCGTACACTCTCAGCTACAGCTGCTATTGTCTCTTCACTACGTGCTGGGTGTGGTCTAACCGGTCGAGTGTCATCCACTAATGTAAACTGGGACTCGAATTTGCGAATGGTATTGGCAATAAGTCGATTATGCGCACCGTAAGTTCCTCGAATCGCACGAAAAACATTTCTCACAGAACGCTGATTTTCGTAATAGAGCTGAACAATTTGGAGACGCTGTTGTGGTGTGAGTCTTTCCATGATTATTTGCCAAACGATACTGAACAAAAATGACAAAGCAGTTGCATAGGAGTCACGCGCGATCTGTCGAAGAAAGCCTAGTGACTTGATCAGACAGGGGAATGTTGAAAAGTTTATATTTCTTATATCACTTGAGGAATCCTAGACATGTCGGAACATTTTTAACGACATCGTTTAATAGGGTGTTCCAACGTAGGTTGTAACCGATACATATATCGAGAAGGTAAACTTTTTCGGTTTCGACGATGTGAGTGCCATTCATGGATAATGGCTTGGCATTTAAATTTCGATTTAATGACAGCAAACGGCATTGTGTTTTGGAAGCATTAAATTTTACTATGTTGATAGTTCCCCAATTGGTTATCCTGTCCATATCGGAATAAGATGAGCCTAACATACGCCGTCGTTTCCGTTCTACAGGCGAAGAACAGGGACATGAGTCCGGGAACGAATATGCAAAGCAAAGAATTCTGTTGTCAGCAATGGAATATATTGGATTTAAAGTGGCAAACAAGAGATCATTGATGAAAGTTGAAAAGAGTGTCGGAGACAGAACAGAGCTCTAAGGTACTTCAGAAAGTGCAATTATCTTGTTTTTATCAGATTGATGTATAGTACGCTTTCGTTCCACTTTTCTGGAAGTGTTGAATTGGCCACAAAGTCTGCAACAAGCAGATTGACCTTGTATAAATAGCTGACAATTGGAATGTCATTGTAGGATGAAGCGAATTTCTTATGCTTTTGACGAACGACCAAAAATTGTTACTACCATTGGGACATTGTAGTATTTTTTGCCTCAGTTTTTGATCGTATTAGAATTTTGTCATATCTGGCTCGTTTGAACTTTTTTCAGTTATCCTCAGTAGGAGCGAAAAACATTTCTCTAACCCTGATAGCCTTTTTACAGGTCAAGTCGTACCATGCCTTTTCTTTTTGTTTGAGACTCTTCATCCGATGAGGTATAAGGCATCTCATTCCGAAGTGAATGATGTCTGTGATCATATCAGCAGCGGTATCCATGTCGTTATCGAGGAAACGTAACGCAAAATTTCTAAAAAACTGTTAAGTCCGCTCCAATTGGCTTTCTCGTGTTGCCATACGGTTCTTTTAGGAATCTTCGCTCTTATTGTGTGGTTGATGTACGAGAAATTACCTGATATGGCACAGTGCTCCGACGAGCCTTAAGAGGATAGCACATTGACATTGTATTTATCATGATGAGAAGTAAAAAAAATGGTCTAGGGTATTTACGGTATGATTATCATAAACTGGGTAAAGTTGTTTTTCCCCCCCCTTCAACACTAACCATTATAATTTAGGACGTCATCGTCTCTTCTATACACCAAGCCATTGCATCTCATATGGTTCCAATGGGCCAAGTTCCTGTATGCCAAGAAAGGTCAATTCTAAAGTCCCCGATTTCGATTTTAACTTAAGCACGCTTCGTCTCAAAGTCAGTTTTATCTAGATTCCTAGTTTCATATCTTTTTGTTATTTTTTAAGTTAGATTACGTCTGCACTATGTCTAATATAGTAAATAGGATGTTAAAACCACGCCAAAGTTAAATTTTTAAAATCTGAAGGCCATGGTGAGAAAAGAATAATGACATTAAGTCGTATCCTGGCATTTTAAGACCCAATTGGTGAACTGTGTGCCGAAGCAATGGAGAACTTTTTCTTAGCTACATACATTTAGTCCGCACTCCGGAGTTATTAAAGAGGAAAAACAAGAAATAAAAACGGACTTGATACGCAAGTTCGAGAGGTGACAATTTCAATTTTATAACACACGTACGAGTACACTGAATCATTTATTTTGCCATATGATAATATTATAAAGTCTATACTTACAAAAGCACTACCAGTGCCACATCAGAGCGTGCAAGTAGAAAACTGTATCTTTGGTCTTGGCTGGCGAGTTTCTCACAATTTTTTCTAACATGATATCAAGGAACTCACATAATAGCGCATCTCCCTGTGTAAACGCTTCTTGACATCTAAGATCTCGGTGACATTATTTCCGAACTTTTAGGAGCAAAAAATGTTCTCCATCATCATTTTGCGTAATCTAACAATTTTGGCTGGAATGCCAAAAAATACTGTATTTAATTATAAGAGTGAAAATTATTCAAGGTATAATTATTCATACCATGTACATGTACCAAATTTTCTGAATTTTACAAGTGCTTCCAAAGCAAAGTATGTAGATTCAAAAGATTTAAAAATATCGGATATGATGTGGATTTCGTTCGAAATAAATTTTGCGTAAAATGTTGTTTTTAGTAAAATTTAAAGTTTCAGCAATTATATCTTTATACTTGTATAAACCAACTTCAATAGTCGATAAGTGGGGAAGAGCCTTTTATTCTAATCCGTAGTAATTCCTCTGGTAAATGTTGACTCCATAAAGAAAACTCATCTAGCAGGACCTTCATTGTTTCCAGAGGTCTGTATGTATACACTTTATCATAACCTGAGGAATTAAACTAGCAATTTATTATTTTTTCATACAACGATTACATAATATGTCCTTTGTACTTCTGGTTTCAGAGCTCTCTGGATTATTCCAGTTAGTTCACTAATTTTGAAATTTTATTATTTATGAAACCTAGTGCTGCACTTCATTGAAAAAAAAAAAAACATTTTGGCATTCATAAAAATGCGAAATGTGAGTGGAAAAACTATATGTATGTTCCAAATAGGAGATGTACCATTCTTAATTCTTAACGCAGGTACTATCCAGAACATGACGTTCCATACGATATTTGCTAGATAACTAAAAG
Organism: Volucella inanis; assembly: GCA_907269105.1. Taxonomy (NCBI): domain Eukaryota; kingdom Metazoa; phylum Arthropoda; class Insecta; order Diptera; family Syrphidae; genus Volucella; species Volucella inanis. Next base: position 25,888,309 of record OU026157.1, read on the forward strand.
ATTCCGGAATGAAATTACTTATGCAGTTGGTATTATAAGGGTGATTGTTTAAGATTTTGGTTTTCAGTTATCAAAATGTTGACCCCGACCTTGTTTTAAGGGGTTATACGCAGTTGAAAGGACGAAAAAATACGTCTTTTTATGAATTTTTTCTGAAAAGTTATTTTATTTTTTATAAATATCTAAGTTTATAATGGCACTAATGATTTGTTAAAATATCTATCTGGTGTGCACCTGCAGACGATCTCCTGAAGGTCCTCCAAAACAAAGTGTTTGGCGGAGATCATAATATCTCCGGTTTAGTTCATCTGAAACTAAAAAACATAAAAGATTCTTTTAGTGTATGGATAAAACTAGGTATTGGTCGAAGAAATAATATAAATTTTAATTTTTAACAAAATGGCGGCTTTGTAAAAAAGAATCTATTATTCGACCAGAATTAAGAGGTAAATATATTTAAGAAAATAGAAAAAAATATCTGAAAACTTATTCCTTCAATCAATACCTGAGGAATATATCTGAAAAGGTTGTTTTAATAACAGAGGCCGATCGGTTAGGTCGCTTTCTACAAATCTTGATCACCGACTTCGAAACCATAGTTTTGAGAAAAACACGTTATAAGTCTCGAAAGAAGTTTTCACATAGATGTAATTGTTTTCTTTCCAAGACCATAAGATGAACCCTCCGTAGCATCAGCAGCTTCTAATATCTGCTATTGATGTTGTGTACGAGCTATTCTTTCCTCTCGCGAACTCCCACGCGCTCCCAAGTGAGAGATCATAACACAATCTGCATCCTCTCCCTCCATATAGACATGGACACTGAGGCTAATTGATATTCCCATTCCATTCATGCAATATGAAATTGAAGTTGTACCTTCGTTGAACATCTCGACAGCGGTAAGCTGTTACTTAAAAAAAATTTTTGAGCCACACGGAAGAATTTTTGGAATTATTTTCCATACCAACTGATTGTAGCTCTCATTGTTGTTTTGCCTAAATCGGTGAGATTTATACAGATAAATAAGTTAGCTTCAGCAACATCAGGTGGTAAAGACAGATCATGTTTATAAAAAGATAACTTGTCTGAAGCTCACGCTCGCTGCCAACAACACCATGAATCTTCTCCAACCTTTCATCTTTCGTGTTGAGGATTTTCATCAGGTAAACAGTTGCCTATAGTATATTGTATTATACATATTTTCAACAGAATGACAGTGTCTCCTAATTTCCAAGCCATAATAAACTGTCAACTTTTCTATCATTTTACCAGTGAGTTTACCTTTTTCACGCAAAAAATGTTTTTCACAGAGCACGAATTTCGATAACAAAATTAAATGATTTGTAAGCGTTGTTCGGGTAAAAATCTTTTCATAAAGAAATGCCAAAACTAACTGAGTATGTTTGACTTTGACACATGTCACATATCACGCGTGAGCTGACAAAAATAGAACACTGAAAAACCATGCATTAAAAAAATCACCCTTTATAAATAACTCCCTATGAGGTACTAACTAATTGATACTTACTAGCCGAGTTATTTTGACCTTACAGGATGCTTTGATTGTCAGCAAAACATCCTTATGATATCTTTATTTCATAAGGAAACTTATGTTGCCTTCACAAACAATGACTTAATAGTCACTACCTACTAACTTGGCTTCCGAATTATTAAATATTCTAACATGAGGTACTATTTGGCATCTTTCCCTGGCAAAATAAGGGACAGGGATTGAAAGAATGTTTAAGCTAATCGAAATTATTGAACAGTTTATAGAGTTGGCAATTAGCTCTCCTCGCACTCTCGGCCTATCACGTAAAATACTTCCCTTTCGAATGATTTCAAAGCTCCCCTCTTATATTAAGAATCTAACACTTGGCATCATATAGAAGAAATGTAGAGTAAGGGTAATGTAGAACACATTTTGGTCATCTAAATTATATGTTGCGAACCCAGTTATTACACTATGCCTAGGTTGGATTTGTTTAGAAAATAGGCTCATCGTTGGAGTTCCACTATGATCACATTAATTCTAAAGTATGTTATTGTATATACACTTCTTTCCTAATAAGCAATGAGAAGCTAATTCTTTATTTGTCAACAGCTGTGTTTTGGGTTTTTTTTTTTTTTTACTTTCAATGACTTTAATTTACGTCCACAAAGGGGCTCGTTGAATTGATATCTCAGTACATGTTTGATTTTTTGTGGACTAGCGAAAAGATTCTCCTTTAAATCATGAAGAACCTGGATTGGGCAACTAAAACTAGCTAATATGTTCTTTGGTTTTCAAACTCGCGATATTATTTATTTCACAGCACTGCAGCTAGGTTATGTTTCTTAGTAGAACTTTATTTTCTTTCTTTCTCCATGACTGTAAGCCTTTTCTAGCTGCTACAGAGTTATAATTTTTTGTTTCATATATTTTTTTTTTTGCTAAGCGTCTTAATCGTACTATTTTAGGAATGATATATACTCCAAAGTCAGTTTGGTTCTTGATGACTATGCGTAACTGCGTATTCTTTAGCTATAAAAGTCGTGATAAGGCATCTTATGTTAAATTTTCACAGTTAAGAAGTCAATCAAACCGTAATCAAAAAAATATCAGGGTTAACATGTGCATTCCAAAAGTTCGTACATCCAGTATATTAAAGACATTCAGCATGCTTGATCATTTGAATTGAATAAGGTCGCGTAACCTTAAGAGAAATTTTGTGCTACATATCACCTATGTTGTGATCCCATTGTTAATTTGTATCGTCACATTCTGAGGTATATGTTATGCATCCCAAACATCCCCACCTAGCACGATCTACTGCCAACTGTCGCACTGCAAGTTAGTTGAGGTCACCTTTCACTTGCTCGCGCCAGCTCAAATACGGTCGCCCTCTGCTGCGTCATCCCTCGGGATAAGAATCGAAGCTGTGCTATTCTTTCGCTCAAAATGATCTAAGATTCCTAGACACTTGACTAGACACATGTCGACGGAGAACGCGAACAGGTGGTTATTATCTTTTTTTCCGTCATTATCACCGGGAACTAAAACCATGCACAGTATTTTTAGCTCGAAATGGCCAAGTGCTTCTTCATCCGTTTTCGGACAAGGTTTTAATCTCCACATCAGAACAGGGCCGGGATGATAAGAGGTTTATTATACGAGAAAGGGGTCTGAAACTCGATTGGCTTATGAGATTAAAGAAATAGGGATTGACAAGAAAAGTTTTGGCTCCAATTTGTATACTGATGTCGTTGCTGGTTATAAATGTAGCTAAGGTAGGCGAAGTCCTTAACTACCTCGAAGTTATTACTGCCAATAGCGATGTTTTAATCAAGCCGTCACATCGGTGGTGTACATCGCTTTTCATTAACCACTCGCTTACCAATATCATCCAAGTGCGCAATTGTGCTGTCTTAAAAAAGGTTATACCTCTTTTGTTGGTCAGTTTCTTCTAAGGTGATGTTAAAAAAGCCAGCAATACTATGATCCCTGTGGCGCCGCAAAGTAGGTGTGGTTTTCAATAAAGAAGACCTCGGGTAACCTATGAAAAATTGACAACACATGGTATTGTATTAGACCTTCATATTGAAGGTCTCGGTTAATTGATCTCGACCGCAGCGAGAATTCTTCATAGTTATCCCGCACAACCTAACGACTTTGACAGTGTGTCAAAACTAAACGTGGCATTTTGTGTACGCTGTCATACCACCTTGATCCAAAACGGAATAACCACCGTTCCGATTTGAGTTCTGTTTTTTTTTTTTTTTTGGCAAGTTGGTACATCTGTTGTTGACATTCCCTCTAAATCTTAGCATCATAACTTGACATTTTGAAAATATTACGTAGCCAAGAGTACATCTATCTCTGTGTGAGTTGGCAATTTTTTTAAATTTTAGAAATAGATTTAAATTTGCGTCAACGAACTTGTATTAAATTTTGAGTAAAAAACGGATTTAATGGTGCGCGAACGTTGAAAACATTGGAAACGTGTTTCGGCAAAGTCTCTAAAGAAAACTGTCGTTTACCAGTGGTATAAGCGGTTCAATCAATGGATTTGCACCATGATAACGCACCGTTGCACAGTGCCATCATTATTCGTAATTTTTTGACAAAAATGCAACAAATACCATCTAACAGCCACCGAATCGAGTTAAAAAACTAATACGGGGAACGCGTTTCAGCAGCCGAGAGCAAGTAATGGAAAAATCGCAGGAAGCACTGATGGACATACCGAAAACCGAATTTTAAAAATGTTTAGAGGATTGGATCAAGCGCTGGCATTAGTGTGTTGCGGTCGATGGGGATTACTTTGAAGGGGACAATATAGATTAAGATGAATAAACTTGTATTTTTAACTTTTTGAATAATTTTTTTGATCAAGGTGGTATGCACTTTTGAAGTCCACAAACAAATGCTGAGTCGATCTGAAATTCTCTAGCCTTTTCCAAAATTTGCCGTTGTGTGAATATTTGATCGATGCTGGATTTCCCTGAAACCGCACCGGTATGGGCTAACTAGATACAAAAGATCTTATAGGCGATTTTTCAAAGACTTATTACTTCATAGATTGCAAAGTCTGTTCTGAAATTCTATGCTGCGGGCATGCTGCACCTGCAGCTTGAATAGTCTTTAGCTTCGATATTCGGTAGTCATGGGGACTGAATTCTCTTTCGTCTTTATGCAGGGTGAATGGTTCGTTCTTCCTGACAGCTACATTTTGACCATCAGCGCCGTTGTACAATCTGTCAAAGTAGTCTTTCCATATTCCCAGCATCGACTGGGACTCTACTACTAGTTTTCCATGTTCATTTTTGCAATTTTTAATTCTGGAGTTGAAGCCCTGGCATGTTCCTTTTATTCGCTGATAAACTTTCTTTTTCGTAGAGCTCAATAGCTTTTATCGGTGTGCGATGCAACATTGCTTCCTTGGTTTTCTTGACTTCATGTAGCACTGAATTGCTGGAGAACTTCAATTAGGGGTATTATTCTGATCGTGCTGTTATTTTTAATGTTTCTGTAACATTTATGATAATTATTCTTTTACAAATCACCATAAGTAGACTTTCACTACAAAAAAACGCTTCCGTTATTAAAAATTATATTTGTAATTATTCGCAGTAGTTTGGCCTTTTTTCATTCACTTTTGGAAAATGTTGCGGAAAGATCTTAATTGGGTCTTAGCTGAAACCAACACAAGGACCAGCTGTTGTGGACTGAATTTCTAAGCAGCTTGATATTTTTTCTTATTTTTATCGGAAAATCTTGTTCAGTAAAGAGGCTTACTGTTGGCTCAATACGTTTGTGAACAAAAAAATTTGTAGCTTGAAATAAAAACAAAAACGAAACAACCTATTAGTGGAATTTCTATAAACCTATATATTTATATCGCCTTTTAAAATCAATATCTAAGTGTCAAATCATTCATTTACCCGTATTCTAACATTCATAAATATGCGAGAGCAAAGCATAGTTGCAGTGGTCATAATTTACGGTGGATATTTTGCTCTTCGTTCTGAATATTTCCGGGATTTGAGGCATCCCCAAAACCAGTGAGTAATTAAGAAAATGGCTTAATATTTGCTTTTAATTTTCGTGCGAAAATTGGCCACAATTTCTCCATCTAAGCACTTAAGGTGTACTGAATTGTTATTTTCGAAAAACAATTGTACTTGGAGCAACATAAAATAGAGTTGCTATTTTGCCCTGGTTTACATAAAGCCTTTCTTGTGTGAACATTTTCTCACACGACCAAATCTGTCGCGGGTCAGACGACAGAGTACTAGCGGAACAATTATTCATCATTTTTCTAAATATTGGTCAACCGTGCTCTTGATTAGTATCATATGTTTGACATGGTTAGCTAAATCTACGAAATATACGTGTCAAACGATACCTCCTCCTGTAATTTAGTTTGGATAATATTTGACACTACAACTTAGACTTAAAAAGTTTAGCACTATCAAAGAGTATATTACTCGTACTTGGTAATTTAATGTGAAGATTTTTCTTTTAAGATATTCAGTAAGGTTAACCACATATCTTGCTTTTACGCTTTATGAACGTGCGGAAATTATTAAAAAATACTGTCGAAATTCCGGCTCAGTTGTAAATTCGCAACATGATATTCGTCGTGAAGTCGGTCGTTATAATGGCTTCAGTATGCAATCAACTCATAGCGCGGTGGAAAATTTTAAGCATGGCTATACTCTTTTGGATCTTAAGCCACCAACCAGACAGAGATTGGTGCAAATTGAAGAAAACACAGCCGCCGTAACGTCCACTATCAAAGAAGACCCAGAAATGTCGACTCGGCGCCGATCAGCTGAATTGGACATTACCAAAAAGTCAATCCGGTTTATTTTTTCGTTTATATTTAAACCTATATCCATATAAGGATGTGTTGATGCAAGAAATAAACCCGAACGAGCATATACAATGCGTTGAGTTTGCTAATTGGTCTCTGGAAATGTTGGCCGGAGATCCGGATATTGGCTAAAAACTTATCTTTTCGGACAAGGCCCATTTTTTGGCTCAACGGCTATGTCAACAAGCAAAATTGCCGTTATTGGGGCAAACACGATTCAGCCAAACATCAATGCATCCAAACAGATAGACTGTTTGGTGCGTTTTATGGCATGGCGGCATCATCAGACCTTTTTTTTTCGAAATGAGGAAGGAGACACCGTTACCTACAATGTTCTCAGGTACAAAACAATGTTAACCAATTATTTGTAGACAGAGCTCAACGAGGCTCTCTCATGCCATACAAACGACACAATGCTTGAAGTTGTGCAGGAAAAATTTGGTGACTGAGTCATGATAAGCGTTCATCAATTGGCCGCTGCGATCATGCGATTTAACGCAACTCGATCTGGGGCTACGTCAATTCTTTTATCTACGCTAAAAAGCCAACAATTTTTGACCAGCGCAACGTCAAAATTCGACATGCTATTGCATGCTATTGTTAGAACTGCCAGCGAAGCCGAAGCCATTGAAGGCCATTTGAATGCTGTATTATTCCACATATAATCCCATGGACGTAGCTTAAAAATAAAGTCAGAATTAATTTTATATCTCGCACCGATTTTGTTTTATTATTCCTATCGTTCTTTTCTGGCCAACCCTTATAAAATCCTTTTAAAATTTGTAATAGAGTTTAAAAATTGTATTTCCATAATCCTTTAAATTATCCCTTTATGACAAATTCAATTCAAAAAAAACTCCTTTATTTGAATAAGAACAATAATAACAAAACCACTTCTTTGTATTCATCAATTTTTCAATTTCGACAATTTCTTTGATGTCCGCTTTGCCCCCTGCAACTCATCATAATCAAAACAAAAACATAACCCACCACAAGAAAGGGTAATGTTTTTCTTTCAATCTGCTTTAAAGAGCAAAAGAAAACATGCCAATGCTCATGGCTTCAGGAAATATACATTTCTTTCTTGTTTTATATTTTCTTTTCATTGTGGTCTTTCGAATTCCATTTTTATTTTCCCTTTATGTTTCTGTCAGATGAAATAAAAGATTGAAATGCCCCACTTATTTTCAACTTTCGTATAAAATAAATAAATAAATGGTTATCTCTAAAGCACGCAACGTATTGGCATGAGAATATTATTGAGAATTTTATTGAAAAATCAAATATTTAGAAAATGTACATAATATTGTTTTACATTATATAAATAGACGGCCTAAAGACTTAAGAAATCATCACGAAAGCAGAAGACGAGCAAGACAGATCAAACCTCTAGCCAATGACTGTTGATTTGTCTTCAATTTAAATATAGATACACAATCGTGTTGACACAAATTTGCTACTATTAATTATCTTTTAAGTAAGTTAATTAATCAACAAACTTCATGGTTATCTAACCATGTGACTCCTCGACGAAACATCCGTCTGGATAGAATTTGATCGGTTTTAGAGCGCTTGACATGTTACCCTGCAAAGCACTTTGCACAAAGTTTTCAAATTGCTTCAATTATTCTACATATTATCGTCATTAATCCATAACCTATTTCCGGCAACATAGAATCGTGTTCCCTAATAGATACTTATGGGATTGTTTAAGCAAATTCCAAACGTTTAACCGAAATTTACCTTGCAACCAGAAACCACACTAATAAACCATCAGGTTGAGTTTATAATTGTTGTTATTAGGAAAGTCTTGACATCGAATAGTCGAAGGAACAACCCATGTGGTTAACACATGGTTTTACTTCATGAATATTCCTTTAGATTTTGATATACGGATACACAAGTTTGGGTAGATTTTAGATATTGTGAAATTAATTAATGACTCTAAGTAAAGAACACTCATATAGAAACCGTACTTTTTTCTAAAGAAAATGGAAAAGATACACAGTATTAATGTTAAATGAATATGCAGCAGTGAGAAGCTTTATTTTTTTTTTCAATACTTGAATTTAGCTATTACTGTCCAAGGAATGCTTAAGTGTTTGATCTGTGAGGACTTAACGCCTGGTAAATATGAAGGGAGACATGATCCTTCTTATTAACCTGTTTGACCAGAAGATTCGATAAGCATGGGAACGAATATGCTTTCATATACATAATTATGACAACACATCAATTATGTTTCTGTTACCTCCACATGGTAGTCGCTGGCTACTAGTCTCGTTCAATTAGATGTGATCTGCTAGACTTATAAGTGCTTAATCTGAGCAAGAGAAAATAAAAGCACTGTAACTCGCTTTCAGAAGCGACGGAACCTCAGAAGGAGGAGTTACGGCAGATGAATTTCATTCTACATTATATGGGTTACTTCAATGTATTTTCAGATGAGGTCAATTAGGATTTTTAAGTAGAGATGGTAGCTGACTCTAATTGGGTCAAGGGCAGCTCCTAAGCCCGGATGTTGGTTACTGACTCCGAAATATCAGGCCCTTTTAACCAACGGGTAATATAAGTGCCCTTAGACTGGAGGCTGTGGGTGAGAATACCTTCCTGGCTACGTAAAAAGCTTGCTACTTCTAAGCAAACAAAAGCCTCGGATAAAGACGCATCTACTGTTGACGACCGTGCAATAAGAAAGAATACAACGACATTGGAATCTGCATATTAAATGCTTGAACATTGAATAGATCTCTTCCAGCTAAATAACAAGTCAAACATTCAGAAAGTGCAGTAGAATAGACCGATTAAAAGGTAATGAAATTCTGAAATTCATATTCTACGGCAATTACTGCATAAAAAACCAACAGCGTGTACTTGGGTGTGGATTCATTGCAACCGACAGACTTAGGCAAGAAGTCTTGAGATAACAATTCACATTGAGGCTCTATACCCCCACAGAGAAAAAATATGACACCTATTAAACCTATGAACACCGCGACAAAACGTATGATCAATTTCCAAAATATAACGTTAACATAATCCTATGTGACGTTTAAATGTTAAAAACACACTAAGACTTAATAAATTTGCTGCGGAGAAAATAATCACAATAGCTAGCATACAGTTTCGTCACCTTAGTACTTCACAATGAAACATGGCGGTCATCTGATCATCAATCAGTCAACTTAATTGGTCAAGCGGTTTACGTACTTTTAAAGAAGGCTCAATATTGCTAGCGACAAACATAAATTCGGATCACTATCAAGGTTTGATTTATAATGTAAAAGAAAACACATAAATTTGAAAAAAAAAAACTTAAAATTTTTATTATTAATTAAAAGAAAAATTCATGTCATCTAATTCTAAAAAATGATATTATGTAAATGTTGCCACGACTACGTCTAAGGTGGTCCATTCGGAAAGTCTGATTTTGGGCGACTCGTTTGAGCATTGCGAACGTTGGCTTTCAAAGCGTCAATCGTAGCTGGCTTATTTCTGAAGACCTGAGACTTTACATATCCTCAGAGAAAATAGTCTAAAGTTGTGATATCGCACGATCTAGGCGGCCAATTTACCGTAGCAAAACGTGAAATTAAGTGCTCACCAAAATGATTTCTCCACAAGTCCATGGTATGTATGGCTCGTAGTGCCGTTGGTTGAAACCAGAGCTTACCGAGACCATGTGCTTGAATTTCAGGGAGCACATAGTCCGTTTACATGGCGCGATAATGGTTATCATTGATGGTAACATTCTGATTTGCCTAATTTTTGAAGAAATATGGACCAATGATTCCACCAGCCCATAAACCACACCATATCATTGTTTTTATGTAATGTAATGGTAGATCTTGGTACTCTTCGGGTTGCTCATCAGCTCAAATACGGCAATTTTGTTTATTAATATATCCATTGAGCCAGAAATGGGCTCCATCACTAAACAAAAGTTCACGATAAAACACCGGATTTTCATTGAGTTTTTCCAGAGCCCGTTCACTGAAAATATGACGCAAATTCAAGTCGCCTGGCTTCAATTATTGTACAAGTTGAATTTTGCACGCTTTTAGGCCGAGATCCTAGCGTAAAATACGCCAAGTTTTTGAATACGCCAAGCCAAGCTGCTGAGAACGACGACGAATCGATTCTTCTACTATAGTCTCTTCACTGCGTACTGGATGTGGTCTAACTGGTCGAGTATTATATACTTATTTCAACTGGGACACAAATTTAAGAATGCAAGTTCCTCCAATCGCACGAAAAGCATTTCTCACAGAACGCTGATTTTCGTTATACAGCTGAACAATTTGGAGACGCTGTTGTGGTGTGAGTCTGTCCATGATGACTTGTTAAAAGATACTGAATAAAAATTACAAAGCAGTTTGATAGGAGTCCCGCGTGATCTATCAAAGATAACCTATAGTCAAGAGATCCATTAGACTGACCAAGATGAACTGTAAATAGTAATACCCGAACATAAGTACAAGAAGGCTCCGGATTTGGAGCAGATTTGGTCGGCAGAAAACGTGCCTTAAAAATGGAACCTTAGCACCTTTTGTTCGATCCACTATAAAAAAGGCTTTCTTTCCAATTACAGAGGCATTAGACTTCTTATAATCGCTTATAAGATGTTATCTGCCATCTTACGTGAATGTCGAAAGAAATTAATTAATGATTTCATTTGCCCCTATCTACAGATACTGGAAAATACCTGAAAAGTCAAAATCTATAGATGCGACTATAGAGACGAGCTATACAATGTCTAACTTTGGTATCTCTGCTAAACTTGTCAGTTTGTGCAGAATGACGATGCTCGATGCTCCCTAAGGGTTGGAAACAATCTTTCCGCAGCCATTGATCTTAAGGAAGAATTTAGGTAAGGTGATCACCATGTCATGTAATTTTGTTAACGTCATACTGAGAAAAAAGTCAGTACAACTACTTGAGTACACTGATATAATTGACACTATTGTCAAAATTCAGGAGGTATTACTGGTGCATTTGCAAGTATTGAAACAGAAACGGCAGAAATGGATTTAGTCGTGAATGATTCAAAACAAAGTATATAGTATGTATTTGCCGAAAACAAGAAGTGATACACTGGATCGACGAATCGGGCAGATCGTTGCAATAGACAACTTTTGTATAGGTTTAATTTAGACAGATGCTTCATATACCTTGGCTCCGATATCTTATCGGAAACCAGACAAAGAGCTATTCTTGCCAATCACTCTTTCTACGACCTATGGATGCAAATGAGGTATGAGGGCTTGTCCGGAAATTTAAGGAAACGAGTGTTTAACAAGAGGTATAGGATTTGAAAGGTTTGGCATATAGTGACCGATTTCAACTACAAATTTTTGGAATTTTACCATTGACCCCTACACAGTGGAAAAAAAAAATAAAATCATTGAATTTTAATACAAAAATTAACCTTCAATCACGGCAACGATTCGAAAAATGCCTCCCAATTTTGCGCTTAATCAAGTGTTTTCCGAGACTTGAGTGCGCCACATAACCAAAAAACTCCATATCGACTAAGTAAAAGCAAGTTTCGAAAACGACCCAAATACCTCCATTCGTCAGGAGCTTGAAATATTTGGCTCTCCCTGCGTACAAGTCCAACAACTGTCCGCTTTATTTAAAAAACAAATAACACACCTTTTGTTCAAACACTGTATATGTTTTAAGATGAAGATACCCTCTTCCTTTTTGAAGGCAAAATTATTCGAATAATTTTCAATGTGGTCAGAAAAGTGCACATTAATGGTCTAAGATGCCTAGGATATGTAGTGCAAAAGAACACCAACCTTCCCGCCAGAGAAGTCTTCGATTCCAATTCCGATCGACAACGCAGTAAAAGAAGTCCTCGTCTTAGAGAACGTGCACAAGTAGAATGGGACCTCAACAACTTAAGATGTGTAACTAGATGCAGCTATCTAGAGACCGCACCAACTGGAGAGGCCAACTACTTTAGGCTTAAGTTCAACCCGGACTGTAGCGTCATCTAAGTAAGTAAGTAAAAATGTTAATGGTTACTGTGTCTCAGATAAGTTAAAATGAGGTGAATTTGGCTACGTGCAAATTAAATTAAGTAGACAGACGAGCTACTTACTAACTCCTAAACTGAGGAAAGCTTTCCTACTGATGTACTTAACAGGATGTTATCAGAGCTTAAAGAGAAAGGAAGGCTAGTGGTGCTACAGTTGGAGACCTCACGACTGAAAGGGAGAAATTCGTGAACTACAGACGAGGGTTGTTGACACATAAAACATGACAACCGGAATTGGTAGTGGAACTTCAAAGGATATAGAGAAATCAATACTTATTTTATTTGAATGGTGAAAATTTTATAATTGCAAGATGAATTAAAAAACTCCAGTGCTCCAAATCTACAATGTAAACATCAAAGTTTTTATTTTTATTTTATCCGGCACATTCCGCTGTACTCTTTTGATGGCTATGATATCTGCTTTGAGGCTGCTTAATTGGCTATAAGTGGCCTACTCACGATCTTTTTTTTTTTTTTTTTGTTTTTGTTTCGTGGAGTCAACAAAAAGGTGGATTACCTTTATCGTCGTTAGTTGCCCACTTCGGTGATATCTCATAGCTGCCGTTTTGATATTTGATATTCTTCATGAGAATCCAGTAAATTAAATCTCGTCAATATCAAGATTCACTTTTGATTTGGATTAATTTTATCTCAGTAAAATCACTAATCAAGTCACTAATAACTTAATCCAAGAAATATTTTATCACTTCCCAGAAATAGATTTCGCTTAATAAATATGTTACTGTATACAGGTTGCCTCTATTCGTCAAGGATAATTTGAGAAGTGATTCTTGGGTACATTCTAAAAAAAAATCGTTCTACAGTTAGGGTCTATCTCGAAACTTGACATCATTTATCTAGGATTTAGGAAGAGGCTTACTTTAGTATACTCTGACACATGTTATCGGGAAATGTTCTGCTAATACTAATGTCAAAAACTTAATTTAGGACCTTGTTGTTGGAAGAAATACTAGCCTTTGTAACTGCATTTAAATTCCCTAGCAGAAAAAAAAGGAATTCATGGATTTTTACCTACGTTTGTAACAATAAGAGTGGTTTTCCAAGAATAAATAATTTTCCAATAATTTTTCTTTTAAATTGCATACCTATTACTTGAAAAGTTTATTTGACTATCTGTCAAAATCCTTATTTCCTTACCCTGTTCCTTAAAATATCTCAGAAAGATTTGGATTTGGGCTATGAATTCATACTTGCAAAATTTACCAAACAGAAATAGTATAAAAGATTTGAATAAAAAATTTATTCATCAGTTAAATTTTTTTACACAGAGGTTACAGTTTCTTAGAAACGCTATTTGAAATGTCTGCATTTACTGCACGCTGATATTATTTACGTTTATGGGCTGTGCAATGAACGTTCAACTAGAGCACGACAAAGAAAGTATCCTAATCGACGACTTACTAGTAAAGGAGAATTTTGAAATACGTATCGAAGATGAAAGAAAGTATTTAGAGAATTTCAACTGATGAAAGAATACTGGAAGATGTTAAAACTGATTCATCAATATCAGACGCTTAGCTTTGCAATTTAATATTTTCAGGCATAAAATTTCTAATGTACTGCATGAAGAAAATTTTTATCCATACCACCATACCATTGTGCAAGAACTGCTTCTCGATGATTTCGAAAAAAAAACCTGAGTTTTGTAACTGATTATTGGAGCATAGCTTGGATGACAACGAGCTTACTGTCAAAATTCTTTAGAAGGGCGATTCTCAATTTACCAAAGATGGGTTCACAAATTTTCATAATCTCCATACATGGGCTGCGAACAATCCACATAAAAGGATTTCATTACAAGTTCAGCGTCAAGATATGGGAAACAAGTCAATCGGCCCCTTCGAACTACCACCTGCAGTTTTTCCGAAATGATTTACCAGAATTTTTCAACTAGATTCATCATATATCCAATAGAATGGTGCTCCAGCCCGCTACGGCCAGTTCACTAGCTTACAAGATCTCCTGATCTAACAATTTTGGTTTTTTTTTTATAAGAAAGAATAAAAGAATTGTTTATTTAATCAAAATACTAACTTTAAGTGAATTGGAGGAGCGTATTCTCGAAACGTTATCAAAAGTTAGACAGCAGTTAGCTTCAAAGATCAGGTTTGGTTATTTAAGCCATCGAAGGTGCTCTGTTCCAACAATACTCGTATCATACATTAACAGGGGTTCGGTTGAGAAATGTATTATTGGAGAATTTTTTGTACCAAAGTCTGACGAAACTTACCGAGGGAGTGTCCGGAAGTCCTATCTTATGAAGAAATTGCATAAGCAAATATTTGAAAATCGCCAAATCACAAATTACAAGAAGATTACGCTAGATATCCGCATGCTAATCTGGGCACTAAATTTGCTCTAAAACTATGTTCAATAAATGTATCTCTGGACCTGAAGCAACAAATCAATCTCAACAAATCCGGTTGAGCTCAGTCGGTGGACCTTTGTGTCATATCTTGTAACAACTCGTACAGTGGTGTGCTCAGGCCTGCGGTATCCTTAAGGGCCAAGGTCAACGTTTTTGTATCTAAGTAACTAAGTACAAAGCACTTGTGTGCTCGGCGTTATCCACAACAACGGAACTTTTCCAAGCCGAACATGAATTGAAAATGATGCTCATACAGTACACACAAATTAAATACTACTGAGTTAAATACCGGTGAAGCGGGTATGAATTCGACAATCTTCATTGAATACCTCGGTATGATTTTCGGCTCCAACTCTTTCAAAAAAAATTTTAGATACACGCACAGTAGAGAATCGAGGTCAGGTAAGATGCGATACCTGATGCGATACAGATACACAAGATACTTTTTTTCGCTTTAAGTGAGCTTCTCCTTGATGACTTTTCCAAAGGATTTAACTTTAGCCAGCTCGATTCCAGTAAATACTGACGGAAAACCACCACTGCTAGAATAGAATTTTTGAGTCGCCACCTAAGTTACAAAATCCTCAACTTGATAGCACTCAATACAGTAGTCCTGAATTCTGAAACATATAAGTTTAAACCAGAGAGACAGTGAGTCATTTCCTTCAAAAAATGTCGCCGGTTTTTGACCAGAATATTCGGCGTGATGGCCGGCACTTTTGATTTAAAGCCCGATTTCTTTAAAAAGTGTCAGGTTCTCTTTAATTATTCTTCGCAATCAATCGACAACAATAATGGTGACATTGTACTTTCGTTTAACAGATTGTAAGTTTTAATGTACACAGATTGCATAAAAGTAACGTTTATCGTACACTTTTCAGTTTTGAGGTCGCCGGAGTTCATCCAACATTCTAGTGAAAACATAGGGAACAGCCGTAGGTATGCTTAGTACAATTCGTCCTTTGAAGAAAGTAAAATAATATCATATTTATTCCAACTTTTATTTAAATATCTCTCAGGAATCCAGTGGATAGTTATAAGATTAAAAATTCTGTGACATTATCTCGACATTTCAATGCTTAAGTATTAAAACTGTATAGGTTGCGCAACAATAATTTAATCAGTACAAAGTAGGTTAAACGTGAAAAATGTGTTCCAGAATCAAGCGATCATAAGAAAAGTTCTACCATAATCATTTAACAGGATTGTATTCAAACTATTCACGCCTTGTTCCTTGTTCCTTGTTCCGCTTTGATCCCTAAGAGCTATGTACTTTTCAAGGTGATTGTCTACTCTGATTCAGCGCTTCTCATATAAAAGTTTCATAGTCCGATTAAATAAATACAGTTATAGGGGAGCATGTGGAGTATGACTAAAAGATTTAGATTTCTTGAAGGAGAACTGGATAGTATTTGAAAGGGAGTAATTCTAAATATCAAAATAATTGGATTCCTAGCTGTGATGCATCAAAATATTTAGCTGTTATTGAAACCAATTTCACTTAGTCCTTTTAGTTGTTCTAGTCTTATCGGCATAACATGTTATAGTGAAGCAGTTGATAATACGTTTTAATGCGTCTGGGAGTCACCTAAACAAAACTACATAGTATCACCGCTAAGCTGATATTCTCTAGGACGTATACGTATTATTTTTACTTCTATCACCTACAAAGCCGTCAAATATCGTTATACTCGTATAATAACAATATCGTCATGATTATCTTACGAGTATATTACAAGTTTTTATTGCTCTACTGCTTGGCCAAGATGTGAGATAATTCCGTACAATTCCTCGTGGTGAGTGCAATAAGCCTTGACGTGTATTCCATGATATTCGTCACCGTGAAGAAGGTATTAATGTTTAAGCACCATGAAGTGCTATATGATGAGTAATCGTCATACAGAGTTCGTGACGTGACACACAATGCGACCAAGTATACTGAGCACATATTTCAAGAAATCCGTTTTACTTGTAAGGACAGTTTTGGAATTCTATGTCCCAGGCAGACAAAAAAAAAAAAAAAAAAAAAAAAAAACACAAGTAAGAAGAAAAGGACAATAATAAAAAGTAATTTACAATCCCAAAAAATGACTTCACCTCAAATCTTTTGTGTGCAAGAAAAATATTTCATTCGAATACCTTGACTAGGGAAGATACTTTCGTTTTTTTTTTTTTTTTTTTTTTTTTTTTTGAGTGTATAATCTCTCACGTACATAAAAGCATAGCAGGCAGTAAGGTGTTATTGGATATAATGGCTTCTGCGGGTCATGCCTGTTGGGTAAAACTATGGTGACCAGCATATACCATACAAATGGGTAAATAACTACAGCAACGTTTCACATGGACATAAGTTAGGTCACCCAAGTTGCTGTATCCATGTCAGTACAATAGATGTTCTTTGATACTAAGGTGGACGAGTAGATTACTACGTGATATATGTTATGAAGCGAAAAAAGGCATCGTGAAACAGCATAAAGGTTAAATCAGATTTTTCATATATTTTTTGTTTATTCTTCACCTAAGTCTTTCTCATTTTTAAAGGTGTTTTGATACATTTTTGTTCACTTCTTAGGTTTGGTAGATAAACCAAAAAATTTACCTAAATATATTTCACCATTCATTACACATTAACTTTTAATTGGCTATTATGTTTTATTGAACGTAAAGCCACTGCCGCCTGGAATACATAATTTGTTGTTCATTAATAATTTATATTTTTTTTTTTTTTTTTTTGACTCTTGCCTGGATTGAAAACGAATAACTTTTGTCTTATTGATGGACGTGCGAAAAGAACTTCTTCAATTTTCGTACGATCGTAAATCAAGTAGGAAGAATGTGAGAGGGAGGGTATTGTAGAATTTTGAAAAAAAAATTAAGTTTTAATTGAACATGAATCAGAAATCAAGGAGAACCAATAAAATGGAAAAATTAGAAAAAATAAATTTTCGCATCGATATTATACGTTGGATACTCAGTAATGTCCAATAGAATCAGTTTTGTATTGCTGCTTTGATGTGTTCGGGCATCGTCGGTCAGAGACTTTTTAGACGTCGAATTTTCTCATCGCCTTTAAAAAGTTTAACTCAGACTAACCAAATTAAAAACCTAATATTCCAGACTTTCACATATCGGAAGTAGATATTGTTTAGCCTAATTAACAAAAGTAGAAAATGACTATATGGTAATTTATAAAAAAGAAAGTAAACGCATTTTAAATCAGTAATCTTTTAAAGGATGAGCCAACAGATGGTGTGGATATTGGCTGTCAATTACTATTATTTACTGGTTGATCTTCTTGACAACCGGCAATTTAGAGTCGCTTACCAAGCAACAACACGTTTTTGTTATTCAATCTTATTACGAAAATTGGTGATCTGTAAAATTCGTGAATATTTCGGTCAACATAACCGCCCTAATGACTCCAGAATTCGTGCGTCTTGAATAAACTGGTTCGGCATCGGGTCAAACTCAATATCAGCATGCTCGGACAGCACGTACACACGATAACATCAACACTGTGATCGAAAATGTTCAAAATCAACATTTGGGCCTCACTTATGCCTCTTTATGGCGAATTTTAAAAATTGAGCTTCACTTTCAAGCCCACACAACAATTAAAGCCTTCGGACCATCTACGATGTCGCTGATTTGTTAACTGGATGTTGGATCGCCAGGACAATATGTTATGGAATTTGATCTTTTCAGATGAAGCCATTTTTGGATGGATGGGTACGTAACATAAATAAACAAAATTGTTATTTCTAGGGACCGGAAAACCCATACGAAATTCACGAAAAACTAATGCATCCCAAAAAATTTACTGTATGGTGCGGAGTATGGGTTGGCAGCATCATTGGCCCGTACTTTTCCGGAGATGAGGCGAGATAGACAGTTACAGTGAATGGAGAACGTCACTGTATATTTTCCTGTGCGGTTATTTAAAAAGTAAGGTCTATGCCAAAAACCCATCTTATAAGCGCTGTTAGAGAGGAAAGATTTTTTTTTTATTGATCATTTAAAGAATACTATGATTCAACGCATCGGTCACACATTCATCTGGTCAAATTTCATAAATATAAATTCCTTAGAAGTCCTTCAGCTGCTAATTTGAATAGGTCTGCAGATCTTCAGATCTTAAAGTCTTGTTTTCAAATTTAAATATTACAACTCTAATCTCGTATCAGTCGGCACGATGAAATTTTTGAGGACAATAGACAATTAAATAATTTTGCCTATCAGTTAACTATTGGTGGCATCCTCAAAAAACATCTGGACAAATAATCCTTAATAACACCAATTAGTTCTAGCCTGTTCCGGAAAAGGTTGAGGACACACACAGGACTTCCAAAAATCATTTTCAATAAAGCAATTCCTAATAATCCCGACTGCATTCTTATTTGAGTCTTGTGCTCTTGCTTTTCTTGTGAAGTAGCCGGTATTCTGCTTTCCTTCTTTGCTTATAAGGCTTGCTCGTATTCTCCTGTGCTATACAGTTTTCGTCATCAAATCTAGGATTTTGTTGGACATTGGATATAATGTCTGTTATTGCCTGCTGGCAGTGATGTTACTCTTCTTCTATATTTAGGGTGGTGTTGTATAGGACTACAGCAGTTGTTGTAGTCGGATGCAATTAGACATACTCCCAACTCGATAACATTAGCAAAACCAGTTGATCACACAATCATGGTTGATTGTGATCACGCATGGTTGGAAGTTACTCCGGTCACATAACAGAGCTGCCTTAAAGGGCTAGACTAGACCGGCCGCTCTACAACCAAAGGAGGATAGAAGAACATCGACTATCAAGCAATTGGAGAGGCGCTACTCTGCGATCAACATTCGGGAAACTTATCTAAAGCTAATAAAATGTGTCAACCCAGCAAAATCACACACATATGCGTAGAAAAAATTAAGAAATGAGCCATAGTCGATGCTAACGATATGGAAAAACAGTGTTTTCAACAGCGGCGATGGCCAAAACTTCCCTGCCAGAATAAGTTATTCATACTGTATATAAATAATTGTAAATAATGTACAAGTATAATTCATGTGTTTTTTAGTTAACCAATTCAGGTTACAAAAATATTGATGAGGCAGATGCGATGAAGCCTGTGCATGTTTTTTTGATATGTGAAATTTGAGCAGGGGATTAGGTCAGGAAAAAGCACACCTGATGAAAACAGAAAACCCTACAAGCTATACAGCAACATCAACCTGGTAAGAAAAGGGCGAATCACTGGCCAACATACACTTGGCGATTGAATATTAATGTTCCGGTTTGAAGAATCTTCGTTTGCTATAAGAAGACTTTGTCAAAGCCGGTGCGCACAAGTGAAAAAAGATCGACATTAAATACGTTGGGTGTGAAACTGAAGAGGCTTACCGATTTATGCTCAATTCCCCTAAACTGTGTCACCATCTATGTAAGTAATATGGTATCTCAAAATCTTCTTGACTCTCTGATAACTAGTCCGCTTTCGAATGTGCCCTATTTCCATTTTCTGTATTAAATCGCAAGCAGTGACATTAGCTTTCTGGAAGTAGATTGTCAAGCGAACAATGCCTGTTAGTAGAAGCATCTAAGACTCCAAACGCAGATCCATTTGTTTATTTCATCTGACAGGATCGTAATGAATTATATCCATTTCCTAAAAATCTTTTTGTTATTTCATGGCAGGGCATTATTTTTTGAACGCTCTTGCAATATCGACAGACGACGTAAGCAATAAATCGCAGTAGCGATAAATACAATATATGATTACATCAGGAGAAGCACTTTGTAGTAACCTAATAACCACTACTTTGATGTAACGCAAGCACTAGACTATGAACACAACTTAATAAATGCCAAAAAGCAATTGGCCATCTGTCAGTGCAAGGTCGCGGTTCTAACCATCAGAAAATCCTTGTGGGCTTATACTGCAGCCATGAGCACGTCTCTTCTTGTATACACCGCTTGTTTGACGGATTAAGTGTTCACGTATCTAATAAATACGTTAAGAATTGCAAGACATTATGGATCTCTGGAACCTGTATCGATCAACGTCTTATGTCCTGATGAGCGTTATTCTGTGATAGTTATGTCGCTGCACAATTAAAACTATTTTATATTATGAAGTAATTAATTGACAACTAACCTATAAACGCTGACATATGTAATTTTACGTAATAGTACAAGGACTCCAAACTTAAGTATTACCATCGAATGACTTGCACCGAGATTCCACAGATTGGGCTTTTGAGCCGCTTGCTTTTAACGAAAGGTCATCCTTAGTAACAAGGCTCACTTTTAGTTCAATGGATTCGTAAAAGAAAATATTTTCAAATGTGCAATGTTCGGTGTGGTCTTTACAGACCTAAACCATTGTAGGTCCTTATTTTTTCAAACATGAGGTCTGATCAATGAGTAATAATCAATGATTATTTCTTCTAAAATATGGGCGAATTTAATCCAACCGATATGCGATTCTGTCTGGATGACGCCCAACAATAACTCAATTCAACGACAATATATTATTATATCACGAATTGGACTAGAGATATGAACACTAAATCGTGCGATTTGACACTTTTTATAGGATTTATGCTAATTCCTTTGTATGCGCTAAAAGCCGCCATAATATTTAGGCTTTGAAAGCCAACACTCAACGTGTTATTGGTGAGGTAGATCCCCAAATACTCGAAAGATATAAAGGGTTTTCCAATAGGGACTTGACAACTTGACTAATTTGTGAACGCACTGTTTTACTAATCATCAAACTGTCACCGTCAATTTATTCAGTAAAACTCAAGATTTTCATCATAGTAAGGTACACTAACGAGCTACGTTCTCCGATTGGGTTCTGGAGAAGATGCGCCAAGATGATGAATTTCATCGCAAAATCCTCTTTAGTGACGAAGCTCATTTTTGGCTCAATGGGTTCGTCAATAAGCAAAATATGCGTTATTGGTCGGGTGAAAACCCACATGTGCTTTATGAATCACCACTTCATCCACAAAAAGTAACTGTTTGGTGCGGTTTGCATGCCGGCGGCGTTATTGGGCCATATTTTTTCGTCGACGATAACGATCGTCACGTTACTGTGAATGGTCAGCATTATCGCGCCATGATCACATATTATTCTTGGCCCGAATTGGAAGATATGGACTTGGACGACATGTGGTTTCAACAAGATGGTGCCACAAGCCACACAGCACACGCTACAATCGATTTATTGAAGAGTAAGTATGGTGATCTCAAGACATGGGCCAGTCGATTGGCCCTCGTTCGTGCGATTTAATTCCGCTTGACTATTTTCTGTGGGGCTTTGTTAAGTCATTGACTTATGCCAACACGCCGACGACGTTGGAAGAGCTTAGAGTTAACATTGAACGCGAAATAGCGGCCGTTTTGGCCGAAATGTGTGGCCGAGTCGTTGAAAATTGGGTCCAAAAAATCGACTGCTGCAAACGTGCCCGCGGTGGCCATATGAACGAAGTCGAGTTCCATTCATAAATGTTTTGATTGTACTTCAAGCCAATAATAAAGTTTTTGAAATATCTCAAATGGTTTGCCTTTTATTTTAAAAAAAAAAATTGTCAAGTTGTTATTAGAAAACCCTATATGTTAACTCCTCAAAACAAAGCTCGATATAGATTAGATTAAATTTATTAATTATTTCATTGGTTTCTTAAGCAAGAGTACCATAAATTGCACATACTTATCAAAAAAATTTCCATATCATGACAAAAATACAAAATCCAAATCCATGTCATCGATGTCATCGATGTCATCGACTTCTTTAATCTTTAATCAATTTCAAATGATTGAAATGCAAACGCGTATGCTATGTGTGGTTTCCTAATTAAATTAATGCGCCATCGTTGGTGTATAAGGACTGCGGGAGTTTTTCCAATCCATTAGGATTGAGCATAATAAAGAGACGACAACAATCTGAAAATTAAAAATTAAAAGAAATCCGATTTGCTTTTCGTGTCGAGACTTCAAAGTTGAATGCCTCATCCGGGAATCAGGCAGAAACTCTTAAATTGGTATTTGGAATCCTCGCTTGCAAAAAGGAAATTGAATCACTGTATTCACTTTTGAGAAAAAAAAATCCACTTCAGAAGCAGTAAGGATTATTACAAATTCTAATTTTCCCAACGGTATACATGGTTTTTTCTTTTCTTTTTAAAGTTGGATAAGACATTCAGTAAGGAGAAAATACAAAAATATTAATCATATATGGGAAATGAGATAAGTGATATTTAAACGTTCATTCTCTTGCATTCTTAAATATTTAAAATCTATTTGGTAAAACTTAAATCTTGATAATATCTTATTCTTGAACAAGTATTGGGCAAATTTTTATCAGACCAAATTTCGTGAATTAGTTATTCTCATTTCTATGTCTTCAGCTGCAGGGTGGTTGTTGAACTTAAGTTTATATCTTTAATTTTTCTAGGTCATATTGGTCAAATTGTTGGTTGTTACCCTTCAAATCTCATAGTTCGTTCTGAATGAATTTAGAATCTACTACAACTCTTGTACGTTCTTTATTGCCCTAAATTGATGTTTTTGCCATTTGACATTTTTGTTCGCAGAACTCATAAAGAACTCTTCACGCTTTATGTGGTTCTCGACATTGTAATTCGAACCGGGGGTTTTATTGCGGTGGGCAAAAGAAATCCACCACATCAGTTCTTAATGTTGGTTGCAAAATATTTCTTGAGGCACTAAGAGTCATTTGATCGGGAAGGACTCCGTAGATCTGTTTTGATCGTATAGGAACATGTAGAGATATAGAAAGAAACCTTGTAGTAGAGTCATAGTCGAGACAGAGAATATGGAAAAAGTTCTTCTGCAGACTATATAAGCAGACTATATAACAATGACGAAAATCAACATCCCACCACCATTTAATACTCTTCGTCATCAACCTATTTGGCTCCCAATTAGTTTTAATATTGTAATTTTAAGATGTACTGGTAATAAATAAGGCAAATTTAAGATAATTTAAGGTGTATTTAATTTCTAAAAGTGCATGAGTGATTTATTCGGAAACAAGTTGCGGATATTGTGTTGTGTATGATTGTGTTTAAATATTTTTCGTTAATTTTTAAGAGTTATGAGTGAATGTGCTTACCCTTGTAAGTAGTTTCTTGTTTAATTTTATAAAAGACCTTTATTAGAGCAGGTTTTATTTGATGGAAGAAGGAATATTTTCGTTGTAGGTCGTTTCATTTCTACGTTTTGCGTTTTTATTGTGACCACGCGAGTTATGTTGTCAGTTCCTGGATGAGAGTCGGTGATCCGGGCCAGGCTCCGTTTCGATGGTGGTAACCGCGCATCCTTCACCAAGACAAGATCTCCGATGTATGGCTGATGTTCGAGCTTGTGTCATTTGGGTCGTTGTTGGAGCGTATGCTGTGCTCCAATGTTTCCAAAATCTTTGATAGAAACTAAATTCTTTACCGTTAGTCAGGTCCGGGTGAGGTACGTTTTTAAGTGGTTCACCGATGAGAAAGTGTCCTGGTGTCAGTGGTGAGAAGTCGTCAGAGTTGTTGGTCATTGGACAGAGTGGCCTCGAATTTATACACGCTTCTACCTGTGTTAGAAGCGTGTTGAACTCCTCAAAAGTGAAAACCTCTGACCCAACAATGCGTCTCAAATGGAATTTAATGGATTTCACTCCTGCTACCCATAACCCTCCAAAGTGGGGAGAAGCTGGAGGAATAAAATTCCATTTTTTGCTATCCTTTGCAAGTATTTTGGCGACCTCCTTTCAATCATCTTGAGCAACCTTCAGCAATTTCTGCAACTCCTTGTCAGCTTCCACGAAATTAATTCGCTGAATAGTTGTATGGTAATACCTCTTCGCGCCGTAAACCTTCTAAATGCAGCTTTAAACGCTTTAGTAGTCAGATCACTTACCAGCTCAATATGGATAGCTTTAGTAGCAAGACAAATGAATATGGCAAAGTATCCCTTAAAAATCTTTGAACCTCGTCCTTTCCAAGCCTTGATTTCAATTGAGCCCGCGTAATCAACCCCAAAGTGTGAAAATGGTCGTGAACTACATACTCGGGGAGCTGGTAAGCTGTCCATCATTTGTTGTGCTGGTCGGGCTCGGAAGCGAAAACAAATATTGCAGTTATGAACAAATTTTTTGACGCAACTCTTAAAACGCAATATCCAGTATTTGGTTCGCAAGTATGCCATCATCTTCCGGATTCCTCCATGCAAAGTCCTCTCATGTGCATCACAAAGTAGCAGTTGAGTGAAGTGATGATTTGGGCTGAGGACGATCGGATGCTGTTGCTCGTAAGTCAGGTTTGATTGTTCCAAACTTCCTCCTACCTGCAAGATGTCATCTTTGTCGGAAAAGGGTTTAAAGATTTTAGCTTGCCGATTGTTCCAGCCTTAATACTTGCAAATTTCTGCTTCGAACATCTCACCTTGTGCTATCCGTGTTACCAGAAGTGTAGCTGTAAAGATTTCTAAAGGCGAGAGAACATCATGGTTTCTTTCACTGCATGTCTGTTTACTCTTAAAAGTTTTAATAACCTGGAATGGCTTTGAATCAAAAAACTTATTTTATTTTCTTCCCTAATTGCGCAATGCGCACAAATTGACCTTTCCTCTATTTCAGTTTCTAGGTCGGTGGGCTGTTGAGGATAATGAAAATTCCAGCTGTTGTGCAAGAACTATGGATCGTTCTATTTGTTTTCTGCCAGAGCTGACAGAAGAATACCGCGAGATGCCAGATCAGCTGGGTTAAATTGTGTTGGGACGTGTTTCCAGATCTCATCGTTTATCAGCCTCTGTATTTCTGCTACCCGGTTGCTAACAAATGTGGTCCATTTGAATGGAGGTGCAGCAATCCACGCTAAAACGATAGTCGAATCTACCCAAGCATACATGCGAACCTTACTGAAACCAAGGGCAGCAGATGCGTAATCCAAGAGATTGGCCAGGATTACCGCTCCGCACAATTCAAGACGTGGCAGACTCACCTTTTGTTTTTGACAGGAGCAGATGTACATGGATCTTAACTTTAAAGTCCAAAACGCGAAGGTATACCGCAGACTCGTATACTCGCTGAGACGCGTCACTAAATCTGTGTCCCAGTCTTATTTTCGAGACCATAATTGCTGCATCATTATTTTGGCCTTTATGATACAGGGTGAGATCCATCCTAATGGGTCATACAATCTCACAGTTATTGAAAGAATGGACCTTTTCGTCACCTCGGATGTATCGCAGCAAATGTTTTGGAATGAGAATAAATCTTTATGTGTTCGGGTGAACCCAAGGGAAGAGAAAAGTCGACTTCACGCTGATTTGCCGGTATGTGATGGAGAATTTCATCGGAATTGCTCGTCCATTTTCTTAAGATGAACCCTGCTGAGGAAAGCGAACCTTGTATTTCGTAATAACCTTGTATTTGTAAATTCTCCACCTTAAGATTATATCTATAATACTATTTTATGCCTTTGGTCCACTGTGAAGATGCTGGTTTAACGACGTCCCGTCTAAAGTCTTTGCAGCAGCATCGAAGACTACTCGTAGCTTAGTGATGGAGCTGGACTCTTTAAAAACTACATGGTTGGGAACGAAGTAGTGAAAAGGTGTTTTGAGGACTTGGTTGTTGCCAACTTCAACTTCAATTCTTGCACGAATTATATTTTTTAAGATTTTAGACCAAAATCCTTGCGTAAAATCTTCCACGTAGTCGAGTAACACAATCCCAATTCCTGCGAATGGCAACGAATGGAGAAATCACGGTCGCCATGGACACTGGCGTATACAACAATAGAAGTAGGTGGCATAATGTCCAATGTGAAATTGGTGCGATGTTTAGTCACTGTGGCTTGAATTGCTTGCTCAGTGCGTAAGCTTGGTCAAAGTGCGCAAAAAGCATTTTTCACAGAGCACTTATTTTGATAATAACATAAATAGAAAGCGTTGTTCGAGTGTAAGTCTTTCTTTGATAAAATGACAATGCTAACTGAGCATGTTTGACTTTAACAGATATCTCGAATCACACGTGAGCTATAAAATATAGAACAATAAAAAACAAAGCCGCAAGCAAATGACTCTTTAGATATATAAGTCTTTGAGTGAAGAAGTGAACTACGAGATTTATTGCACAAATCAATTTCTTATTGAAGAATCGTTATTGAGTTTGCATACATCTCAACGAATGTACATAAGTTTAAAGCTCCAGAGTATTTACAATTTCTGCCTCTTTTTTCCGAAAGTGTCTGTTCATTAATGAGCGTTTTTAATTGCTTACTTTGCATTGTTTTTTGAATAAAAGGAGCAACTGTTGAAATATATATGAAACATTTATTGTTTTATATAGTAGACACATGCGGATTGTTTATAAAACAAAACATCTTCCAAATGACTGACCGCCTCGGCTCTGCTTGCAGACCCTTATGCTTTTCCGAAAATTTCCAATCACTCTTTCACAAAATTTGGGCTCTTATCTCGGCGATGGCGGATTTATTATTCACCTTTAGAGTTAAAATTGTTTTACGGATAGTTGGAATGGACATTGATTTTAACATAGCCTCAAAGAAAGAAGTCTAACGGTGTTAAGTAGCACGATCTTTTCGGCCAAAGAGTGTTTCGAAACACGAATTTGCGCGCCTGGGAAACTTTGTGGACGATAACTCGATTGTTTCGCGACTTGTATGACACGTACTAGCACCACGTTGAAATAAGAGGCTATCCGTATCCTTATCCTCGAGATCCGGCTACAAAAAATAATTTATCATGTCTCGGTAGCGCACTCTATACGAATACGTTGCTGCATACAGCACTTAACTTATTAATGAAGCCCCCAATGTGGATATGTGGGCCTCATCCAAAAACACAATTTTCATGCAAGAATCAATGTCAGCATGCAAGTTTTCTAGGACCCCATTCAAGAACGTACTGTTTGGATCGTTTTCGACAATTGCCTGTAATGCGGCGATTTCTTCCATTAAAAAGGCACTTTTTGACATCTTTACATCCTGTAGAAGTACTGAGCCTGTCCCTTGAAATTGCTTGATTATGTTCAAAAATGGCACGAATTTTTCGCAATTCAATGAATTGGATTTTCTATTTCACTGAGTAGAGTTGCATGGTAAATTTGACAAATAATTTGTAACGACAAAACAAGCCTATGTGCTTTTTGCGTATAAGCAAAATTGTTACACGTGCATATGTATGTATATTTAGGGTTTTCTCATAACGACTTGACAACTTTTTTTTTAAATAAAAGGCAAGCCATTTGAGATATTTCAAAAACTTTATTATTGGATTGAAGTACAATCAAAACATTTATGAATGGAACTCGACTTCGATCATATGGCCACCGTGGGCACGTTTGCAGCAGTCAATTCGTTGGACCCAATTTTCAATGACTCGGCAACACATTTTCGCGTTCAATGTTGGCTTTGAGCTCTTCCAACGTCGTTGGCGTGTTGGCATAAACCAATGACTTAACGTAACCCCACAGACAGTCAAGCGGCGTTAAATCGCACGAACGAGACGGCCAATCGACTGGCCCATGTCTTGAGATAACACGCTCACCATACTTACTCTTCAATAAATCGATTGTAAGGTGTACTGTGTGGCTTGTGGCACCATCCTGTTGAAACCACATGTCGTCCAAGTCCATATCTTCCAATTCGGGCCAAAAACAATCGGTGATCATGGCGCGATAATGCTGACCATTCACAGTAACGTGACGATCGTTATCGTCGACGAAAAAATATGGCCCAATAACGCCGCCGGCATACAAACCGACCAACAACGCATATTTTGTTTATTGACGAACCCATTGAGCCAAAAATGAGCTTAGTCACTGAAGATGATTTTGCTATGAAATTCATCATCTTGGCGCATCTTCTCCAGAACCCAATCGGTTTTTTTTTCAGCTTCAATTTTTGAGTCAGCTTGATCTTGTATGGGTGTCAACCAAGATCCTCACGCAAAATACGACATAATGTGGTCTGAGCGATGCCCAATTCCGATTTGGATCGTTTGCTACGGACGTCCGAACGGCAGCGATATTTTCGACACTTCGACCAACCTGTTGTCTCACTGACACAGTAACATCACACAACGAATATGTAGACTCAAATTTTTGCACTAAACCTGTTATTGCCTGTCTACTAGGGCGAGAATTACGACCGAAAATTGGAGTTAACGCTCTTCAAGTTGCAGTCACCGACTCCGAATATCTGTAGAAAATTTTTATAATTTGCAGACGTTGTTCGTTAGTGTACTTTACCATGATGAAAATGTTGAGTTTACTGAATAAATTGAGAGTGACAGTTTGATGATTAGTGAAAGAGTGCGTACACAAATTAAATTCAAAGTTGTCAAGTCCCTATTGGAAAACCCTATGTGAGTACCCCACTATTTATGAAAATGTACCATTTGGTGCGGTTTTTCCGCTAGTAGCACAGTCGGATCTTATACATTCAAAAATTTGGGAGTAGACTTTGCTCACTGACAATCATTCAACCATTCAAATTCAGACAATTTAATTACGAATAATGATACGTGCGAGTATGTATAGCGATTACCTGCAAAATCATGTAATTCCAATTTTTTTAAATTGTTGTGTCACTGATCTACATACTCGTATGTTAAACAACCAGCAGCAAATGACGACATTTTTAATCTTATTCTCGGCAATTGTCTATATCAAGAAAATGACCTGTATTACAGAACTGCGATAGTGGCTAACCGCCAACAATTATCTTGAAATAAAATATGACTTATACGAGTATACATATTTTTTTTAAATTCATAGACAATACATAGAACTAAGCAAACATCAGGTAGATGCCATCATTAGTTGTAGCCTCTCTCTACTTGGCTTTGGCCTAACTTGCTGGCTGTTAAGTCTCGGTGCAAATTACTCAAGATTAGTTTTGGGATGACAAACATCCTTTAGAAAAATCATATCATTTAAGTTATTCATTCAGCAGTCAATGTCCTGCTTCCGAAAGTCTACTTTAAATCGTCTACTTGTATCCCCGACTCAAAAACAATTTCGTTAAATTTAGTACAATTGCGGATTTTTTACATTAATATTCAATCCAAGTGGACGTATATAGTCCAGAGAAAAAGTAATAATCTCAGAGAAACGAAATGAAAATACACCGATATGAGCGCTAAGTCAACCAATATTTTTTTTTAATCTCTGCACAAAGTGTTGCATGAGAAGTTTTAAGTGCATTCTGAGATGAAATGTGCGGAAAATTATACCGAATGGATAAGTAACCATACTTGGATGGAAATCGATTCAAAAATACACGGTATCAGATCTTTCAAATGCACACGACTGGCTTAAGTTGCAATAAGTAGTGACCATATGTTACGAGGTATTTTCCCATAAAAATGAATCTGATGGTTGTTGTAGGAATTTTATTTTAAATTGGAGAAACCATATGGCAAAAGTGGTGATTTCTACAAGAATATACTGCAATCTTTACTGTTGGTAGTATAGAATATTTCAGTTGTTTCGAATATTTTTTTGTTTTACATAAATACGAATCAATGTAGAAGGTATGAGGGTAAGACCGTAATCAACTTTAACTGATTTGTGAGGAATGCTGTCGAGATGAAAAGCTTTTTCTGTCAGAATTTCACATTAACTCAGAACAAGATAAAATGCTTAGCCAATATGAAATAAATACACGGTTAGTCAGCGCGACGGGTACACTGAGTTCATAGTCAAGAGTAAATTTAACTCAGTTCAGAAGCTATGTTAAGAACATTTTTGTTTTGCATTTTGTTAAGCAAAAATAATATTTGTTGATAGTTGTATTGTACTGGTCGTAGATAGGCTTCTTACAAAAGTTGTAGCATTTTCTGGTTTTCGCCTAGGTTTACGTTGTTTTGAGCGCACCTGGCATGATCTGAAATTTTGAGCCACCCGATGGATGTCCTCCGTGGTGTTTTCCGTGATGATGATGGCTTATGTGTTGCAGGTGTATGTGAATGTATCCTCTGGCCACGCATATCTTCAATGCCATCTTTTGTATTGAAGGTGCGTTAAATGCATGTACAACTGCTTTTTCAACAATCAGGAATTGTTGGCACTTATCCTTTCTCATTCGGGCTTCTTTGTTGTGCTCAGTATAAAAAACGTGGGCCATCTATCCACAAAACTGGAGTTTACATATATTAAAACGGCAAACTATTTTGTCCATTATACTAGGTGGGGTGAAAAGTAACCTTCTTGGGAATAAAAAATAAATTTTTTTTTAATGTTTTTTTCTATCATATTCAATATAGTCCCCTTTTAGTTTGATAAACTTATTCTAGCGATTTTCGAACTTCTTGATCCCGTCCGAAAAGTAATTTTCCGGAAGGTCTGCAAAACACTCCTCCGTGGCGTAAGCTGAATTTTTTATTGATGAACCATCTTTTGAAGTTTGAAAAGAGATAATAGTCCGAGGAAGCCAAATCGGGCAAATGCGGTGGATGCGACAGCAATTGGAGCCTTAAGTCATCGATTTTAGCCGTGGTTGCGATGCTCTTGTGCGCCGGTGCATTGTCTTGCAAAAACAAAAAATTTTTTCGCTTCATGTAAGGTCGTTTTGCAGCGATTTCGGCCTTCAATCACTCCAATAATGCTCAGTAATACTTGCTGTTGATGGTTTTTCCTTTTTCGATGTAGTCCACGAAGAGTATGCCATGACAATCCCAGAAAACCGACGCCGTAACCTTTCCGGCTTCAGTCCATTGCCGGGCACTTATTATGTTCTCTGGTGTATAAAGTGGATCCAAGTTTTATCAACAGTTACCAATCGATCCCAAAAGTCCGACCTATTCCTTATCAGCAAGTCCAAACACTCTTTCGAAGTGCTCTCGCGTTCGTGTTTTTGGTCAGGAGTGAGTATGTGCGGCACCCAGAGACAGGATAACTTTTTCATATACAGAATATTGCCCAAAATATGGCGTATGCGCTCATTACTAATCTTTGTGGTATCTGTTAGCTTGCGCACCATCACTTTCCCGTCAACAACCACCATTTAATTTTTTTTTTTTTTTTTGACATTGTCCTCTGTAATCGCATAAGAGGAAACTCTCGAAACCAATATTTAACGGTGTAATCAGACGGAGCATAAGCCCCATAATTTTTAACCAACTTTTTTTGTTTCCTTTCCCGTTTTTCTTCTCAAAAAATAATGTTTTATGAGAGAACGAAAATCGTTGTTGTCCATGATGCCAAACACGTCAACAACAATCAGCTGTCAAAATAAAACTAAAGACAGTCTGAAATTTGGCATGTCTGCCTAAATATGAACGGACTTCAAGGCACCAGCAGTTGCAGCGCATTCTAACAGTTAAGGAGGCTAATTTTCATCTCACCTAGTAATCAGCATGTTATTCGAGTAATCGCGGATCGTTTTTAGACCACACATAATCTAATTGACAACATGCATTAACAGAAACATCTCAAAGTGCACACCGAAGAAGTAATTGCTTTTCCGGATCATAATATTGAGGAGGATCCGATTAGATCAATTCGCCATAGTGCACAGCAATTGTACCTGTGTCCATTTAATTTATGGAAGGTCTTACGAAAAGATTACGGTTTGAGAATTTGCAAGATTCAGCTCGTGCCAGAGTGAAGCCGGTTTACCATCGTGTACGTCATACGTTCGGATAATACTCGTATACCGATCACGATATTGCTCTTGGTCCTATTTTTCACAATAAAATCCTTTTTCACCAATTTATCCATCATCTATTTGTTGTGATGGGGGTAACAGCATTGCAGAGTATTTCTTTTCCGGCCTTAAACTATACCGTCGAATTAAGTTTGACATACCACCTTGAATAATAATAACCACGGTGTGGCGCTCCCATTGGTCCGATTTCAGTTCTGTTTTTTTTTTTTTTCTTTTTTGTTAAGTTGGTACATCTGTTGTCGACATTTAGCTTGATATTTGCAAAAGTTACGTAGCCAAGAGTACATCTTTCTCTGTGTGTGTTGTCGATTTCTTACAATTTTAGAAATGGATTTAAATTTTCAACAACGAACTTGTATTAAATTTTGCGTTAAAACGGATTTAATGGCGCGCGAACGTCGGAAATGTTAGAAAAGTGTTTCGACAACCATTCTCTAAAGCAAATGGTCGTTTACCAGTGGCACGAGCGGTTCAAAAGTGGTCGTAAGTCAATCGAAGATGTTGAACGCAGTGGCAGACCATCGACATCGAAAACCGATGAAAATATTGATGAAGTAAAAGAAATGTTGGTCAATGACCGCAAATTAATCATCAGAGAGAGCACATTGCCTATGGATTCGTGCAAGACATTTTGGTTAATGATTTGGGTTTTCGTCGTGTAGCAGCAAAGTTGGTGCCAAAAGACTTCAATTGCAAAAAAGAAATTGCTGGAGACGATACTTGGGCTTATGAGTACGACACGCAATCCAGACATCAGGCAAGAGAATAGCGTTCACCAAATAAGCCGAGATCAGAAAAACCACGTCGTTTTAAGTCAAAAAAAGGCAATACTCACGGTTTTCATGGATTACAACGATGTAGTACATCATGAATTTTTGCCAACAGCCACCGAAATCACCTGATTTGGCTCATTGTGACTTCTTTCTGTTCAATCGAGTTAAAAAACCACAACGGGGAACGCGTTGAGGAAGTAATGGAAAAATCGCAGGAAGCACTGATGGACATACCGAAAACCGAATATAAAAATGTTTCGAGGATTGGATCAAGCGCTGGCATAAATGTGTTGCAATCGATGGAGATTACTTTGAAGGGGACAATGTTTATTTATAGATTTAGATGAATAAACTTGTATTTTTAATTTTCTGAATAAATTCCGAGATTTTTTTGATCAAGGTGTTAAATAGTTTATACAGTGCACTATTCGAATTACGGGTCCATGAAGGACTAAATTTCCTGTAATGAATACAATAAACTTGTGTTTTGCTTGAGTGTTATGTCTGAACAGAAAAAGTTTACCATCATTTACTGCTTGAAAAACGTATGTTTTTTAAAAATGTGAAACTTCGGTCTAGTCAATGTGTAAAGCATAAGTCAAGACCTATATCAACGTCAAAGAACGTTATCATATGCTTTCCCTATAGATGATCTCTAGAGCTTATTAGAAAGTCTATGCAAATCTTCTCCTTACATAGTGGAAGTTCTAGTGGCAGACATTTTTTTTATTTTACAAGTTTGCAGATACTGAAAAATAACCACTGATAAGCATTAAATTTCCAGGACATTTATCCATTGTTTATCTACTAACTCATACACTGATGGAATTTTTGGATAAAAGATATCTCAAAAAAGGTTATCATAGTGTCAATCCAGAAATGTATACACATGTGCACACAATGATCTTACATATATGTATGTGTTATTATTTTACTTACATGCCTGTGTATTTCAAAAGTACTACATGACAAATTATTATTCCCATTTCACGCCCATCTGCCTTTCGACTGACAAAAGCGAGTATACAACAAACTTTAGCACTTCCCTGCCCACAATGTTGAATATTGCAATCAAAACAGCTAGATCTGTGAGAATAGAAAAAAAGGGGCGAAAAGATAGGAAAATGAAAAAAAAAAAAAAGACAAAATAAAACACAATTCTAAGGACAAACGAGGGACAGTAGTTGTTGTGGAGAACGGATACTTTCTATATGAAAAATGTGAGCAACAACTCCATGTGAATCGTTCAAATGGAATTGTGCTCTATTAATCATTTTAAAGTGAAACATGGAACAATTTCTCTGTATCACACATGTGCACAGCATACAAACATATATTAAAAGGGCACAGATCAAGGATGAGTGCTGGCTAGCAAAGAGACTTGTAGGAGCCTCATCACTCTTCGCCCACATTTTAGCACTAAGCTTGCTAAGGGGTTAGATTTTTTATGCGTTTCATGGTACCTTAACCAGTTTCCTAGCACTAACTAACAGACAGACGGAATTTCTGGTCAGTTTTTTCCCCCCATGCGTGCAATATTTTTGTGTGTAAAATTGCAGGGTATCTGTATCAGTTGGCGTATCCCTTTCTGTATCCTGTTGAATTGTCGTGTCGGTATTTTTTAAGTCGTCTTATTTAGTTTAGCCAAACTCGAAAGTGGACGTGTGAATTTGAGGTTGAGTGGTATGCAAGTAAACAAATTGTTGGTCATTTAGATAAATGGACAAGGCCTCAACTGAAGAGGATTTGTTACATTTCATTTCCATCTTATTTTCTTTTAACAACAATTCTAGATGGATGGACAAGAAGAAAGATTAATGTCGAAACAGATATTGTTGAAATTGAGCATTTTTCCTCCCCTGGCTTAGTTGTCTACTATGACGTTCTACATGAATCAAAGGATTTTTTTTTTTTCTTTTTTGTGTGAACGTAAAATCTTTTTTAGCTGGTTGTTTGTATATTTGTCTATTTGGTATGGCATTATCGAGTAAGGAGAGACCGAGAGAAAAACGTACAAATAGAGTTAGGTGCAAACTTTGAAATTGAAGGAAAAAGTTTGTTTTAACAAGGTAGTTTCCAATCACGTATAACAGGATGCCATATAGAGAACAGCATTAAAAAAGTTCAAATGCAATTTATAAGTTTTCATCTCTGCATTGGAGAAGAGCGAAACGATGACCAATACAATGGGGGAAAAAAATGCATAATACATTAATGGAACGGATTTATCAGCCAACTGTAAGGTGCCACCAACTTTTCTTTCCCAATGTTTTCCAGCTTCATCTGTCAGTTTTTAAGTCTGAAAGGATTTTGAAATACAATATATTGTTTCTTTTTTAAGTTAATACAAAAATCATAAGTGTAACGAAAAAGGTTTTAATGGTTCAATGCTAACTGATCAGCTTATTCAGGCAAAGCCACATTTGGTAAAGAACAACTCTTTTTGAGCTTTTAATCATAAATTTCAGGCAGCATGACTTATTCTATGGATTTAAACGCACCAAACCAATATCACAGGCTGTTGCTATTGTGTAATGGATTTCACGTCAGAGTTTTATAAGGCATCAGATTTCCTCATTAACGAATGAGAACAATATACCACTTAAATTTAAGCAAGTAACCAACAGCACTAAACATGTTGTTTATTAAGCAAGACACTCAACTATTTACAACAGCTGTGGTAACTTAACCCAGATAGATTGCCATCTATGCTGAAAAAAACTAAAATGAGAAGTGTTAAATATTTTAAGCCAATATAAGTCGTAAAAATAATCTTAAATAGGAAGGGAATCAGCTCTGAGCGATTAATTTACAAAATATGTACTATCAAGTACAAGAAAAGTCCAAAAACAATGATTTTAAATCAAAAGACAAGTTTCACATAAACAAAGAAAGAAGGTAGAGGACCAATGAAATGAAAATTTCGATCCTTCTTAGCATGCAGCGAAAATACTGAACTAATAAAAAAAATTATTTTTCTTTCTCTTCGTATGTGTAGTGGTAGCTAATGCATATACGATGCAGTAGAAGAGTAGACCCGCTATATCGGGAATCAGAAGATAGATCCTCACAACCTATAAGCAGGTGCAAGAAATAGAAGAAATGCAATACCGTAGCACAGAAAACCAGGAAGAACAAAGTCGCAAAAGATATCATTGCTGACGATACGCCTTTTCAATAGTTAAAAGTCTATTACAGTGAGCTGCTATGTTAAGACCAATGACATTTTATCATAGAAAAACTGACGCCGCAACAATGATCTTAAATCGAACCTCTGTTCGTAAAACTTATAAAGCACTGGGTGAAACCTACACTAGATATCTTGGGCCATCTGAACGTGCTATTTATCGAATTATGGAAAAATTTTACAACCAAATCATGTTATTGGATACTCACACATCAGGAATAACGAGGACAGTTTAGAAGAAAAAAATACCGAACTAGTAGAGAGCTTGCATTAAAGAGAACCCCAATTTATCCATTCGTTGTCGTGCACAGTCTTGGCCTGTCAATACAGATACAATTTCATGGTCAACTTTTATGTGCTCCCAAATCTACATGGCATTAATATGTTTCCAACAGGATGGTGCTCCATCCCAAACAAAAACATCGCTTCCTTAAAAACACGATTTGGAAAACATGAAGTTGAACCATACCATCTGAGAAATGAGCGACAATCGGAAGAGTCGAACAGATGGCTAAATATTGAATAGCGAGTTCTTTGTTTCGCTGTATAAAGGCAAGCGTTACGAAAAATTTTGCATTAGACAGCAAATTTATATGACCGAAAAGTAAGCGCGTCTAGTCGTCTAAATTCACGTCCTATTTGTACTTCTTTTTAACCTTTAACCTTGCAGAGATTTATTTATCACGTTTTTATATTAAACAAGTTTCATCAATATATGCATATGAAAAACCTCCTTCACTACCAGAAGCGAAGCACCAGCAAAACAAAATTTGAATGGGCATGTAAATTTTATCTTTTTATACGTTTTGATATAACCATGGCGTGCTTAATGGTCTCTCTTCTTTTGCATGTCACGTAAATTTTAAACGCATACTACACCTTCAGAAAACCCGATCTAGTTTCATCATCAAGGTTATCAACCAGCTGCTAATGCAATCGATTGTATTTTTAATGCGACATTGTTATTTTTTAAATGATTTTAAACTACCTTAGCTTCTATGGACTCATACTGACCAGTCCTTCATTAAAGCAAAAACTCTCACCTCTGGTAAAGAAAATCTTTTCAGCGACAGATTTTCTGACTCCAGTTTGTATCAATTAAGAAATTTCAAAAATAACATTGGCAGACTACTCGACCTAGTCTTCGGCACTGATACAGATAACCGATTTGTTTCAGAAAGTAGACATCTTCTCTCTAAGTTGGATAGTTTCCAATCTCTCTTTTCTCTTACGTGGTTATATGACAATGGCCAATTTTAACTTTCTCAACGATAATCCTAACTTTACGATTAACACACACATTCTCTCTCTCTCTCTCTTCATCCTTTTATACCGAAATTTTCAATTTTCTCTTTCAATCTGAACCTTCTTGAACCAAAAGGAATCTCTAATCTTCACAACCCTGATATTGTAAGGAGCTGCGTTCTCCTCGATACAAAAAAAAAAATAAACTCTTGTGTACTTATTTAAAATCGCATTTCGACGCCGATTTCTTCTACTACTTGTCTGCCCAAATAAAATTCTCTGTACTCTACCAAACTCTCTATGCCAACCATTTAAACCGAATGGACCACACACTCACATCAAAACTAAAAGTAAATTGGATAACTATCTATCATCTCTAAATTTTCTTGATACTCGTAAGTCCGTGAACGATCCCCAAATTATTGCAAATCTCTTCGCAATATTTTTTAGCCAAGCATTCGCCATTCATACCCAAGAGTCAGACCACTCTAACTTTTCCTACTTAAATTGCTGTATACAAACGACTTTGGAATCAGTGTCCATAACTTTTACTCTTAAGATAAAATAAAAAATCTCAAAGATAACTCTTCTGCTGCACCTGGCTTTTAAAGAAATGTGAAATTCACCTAACCAAAAAGTCTTATAGTTTTCTTTTAGCTTTCTTTTACTTAGGGATTATTTTCCTCAACCTGGAGAAGAACTTTCAATTATTTTCTAAAATAGAAAAGGTTTCAAAGGCGATATTTCTAAGTATCGACCAATCGCTAAGCTGTCCTGCATACCTGAGCTTTTTAAGAGCAATATTTATGACATAATGCTTTTCCATTAAAAATCTATTGTGTTCCAAAACCAGCATGAATTTCTCAAAGGTAGATCTTTTTACACCAACCTAATGGAATTCGTATCGAGCACTTTATTTGCACTAGAATCTGGAAATGAAGTTAACGTGATTGCCAACGATTTCAGCAAAGTCTTCGATAAATTTTCTCATGATACAATCTTTCTAAAATTAAAAGCTCTTGGTTTTCAAATAAGCTTTATAACATGGGTTCAATCCCATTTACTAGGTGGAGTGAAAAGTAACCTTTTTGACTGCCAGAATGCGCTGCTACTGCAAAAAATGTTATGGTGCCTTGAAGTCCGTTTATATTTAGGCAGACATGCCAAATTTCAATGCGATACTGTGTGTAGTCTTATTTTGACAGCTGATTGTTGTTTCATGTTCAGTATGGACAAAAACGATTTTCGTTCTCTCATAAAACATTATTTTTTGAGAGGCAAAACGGCGAAGGAAACAAAAGAAAAGTTGGATAAATATTATGTGGCTAATGTTCCGTCAGATAACACCGTCGAATATTGGTTTCCAGAGTTTCGTAGTGGCCGAAACTCCACTACCGATCAAGGCCGCAGTGGCAGGCCCTCCGATGCGGTTACAGAGGACAATGTCAAAAAATACATGAAATGGTATTCCGGTCAGCCGGAAAGTGAGGGTACGCGAACTAACAGATACCACAAAGATTAGTACTGAGCGCACACGCCTTATTTTGGGCAATATTCTGCATATGAAAAAGTTATCCTGCTTTTGGGTGCCCCGCATACTCACTCCTGACGAAAAACACGAACGTGAGAGCACTTCGAAAAAGTATTTGGACTTGCTGATGCGGAATCGGGTGGACTTTTGGCGAGAACAGAGAACAGAATGAGTGCACGGCAATGAACTGAAGCCGGCACGAGTGCTCCAA
Organism: Volucella inanis; assembly: GCA_907269105.1. Taxonomy (NCBI): domain Eukaryota; kingdom Metazoa; phylum Arthropoda; class Insecta; order Diptera; family Syrphidae; genus Volucella; species Volucella inanis. The sequence continues at coordinate 25,927,741 of OU026157.1, forward strand.
AGCGGCCGAGGGAGGCTCGATAGGCCGGAAAGGTTATGGCGTCGGTTTTCTGGGATTGTCATGGCATACTCTTCGTGGACTACCTCGAAAAAAGAAAAATCATCAACAGCTAGTATTACTGTACATTATTGGAGTGATTGAAGGCCGAAATCGCTAGAAAACGGTCTCACATGAAGCGAAAAAAAATGTTATTTTTGCAAGACAATGCACCAGCGCGCAAGAGCATCGCAACCATGGCTCGAATTGCTGTCGCAACCACCGCATTCGCCCCATTTGGCTCCCTCGAACTATTATCTCTTCTGAAACCTCAAAAGATGGCTCATCAATAAAAAATTCGACTCACATGAGTAAATTGTCGACGCCACGGAGGAGTATTTTGCAGACCTTCCGGAAAATTACTTTTTAGACGGGATCAAGAAGTTCGAAAATCGCTAGAATAAGTGTATCAAACTAAAAGGGGACTATATTGAATAAAAAAAAAAAAAACATTTAAAAAATTCTTTTTTTTTCATTCCCAAGAAGGTTACTTTTCACTCCACCTAGTAAGTGAATGACACTACTTTGTCCTATTTAAGTCCGTGGTTTCAGACTCAATTAAAGTCTTTCCTGGTGTACCTCAAGGCATCCACCTTGGTCCCTTATTATTCATTCTGACTATAAATAATTTTATTTTCTTACGCAGATGATGATGAAAATCTTTAGATATAATTTTCCACAGACAGTCTACCACTACAGGAAGATCTAGACAGATTTTATACTTGGTGTTAGCAGAATTTCCTTGAGCTTAACGTCAATGCGTTTCAGGCTAGAAGTATAAGCGCCCACCTACTTCACCTCGCTGCTATCTGATCTTTAATCTGCCTGTTTTCTTGGTGAATGAATAAATGTGTTATTTAAGTGTTGTCTAAGTTAGGGACCGGAATTTCCGTTCTCACATTGATAATATGACAAAAAAAAAAGAAACTCTGCCCTTGCCGTCATCAAACGGTAGTCTAAGGAGTTTTCCAAACCTTATGTTACCAAATCTCTTTACATTATCTTTGTTAGGACTCTTCTTGAATATGCAAGCCAAGTTTGATCACCCAACTACAGAACTTACATCATTTGGTTATAGGCTCTTCAAAGAAGATTTTTTTACGATTTGCTTAAAGTGGTCTTCCCTGGGATGATAGCCAAAACTTACCACCATACACGGATCAGCTTAAACTTATAAATTTACAACCGCTTTCTATACGCCGAAAAGCTGCCTATATTGTCTTTATTCATCAGATCTTAGTTGGCAATATTAATTGTCCCTCAATACTTTAACATATTTCTCTTAACACCAACCCACGCAATCTTAGGTTTTTGCCAATTTTCCGTCCTAATCTTCACAAAATGAATTAAGGACCCCTTGGGCCAATATTTAGAATGCTTTGTGAAGCTTACGATATTCTGCCTCTCCTCGACTACCACCTCAGCAAACTGTCCCTCAAGAACATTTTTATTTCTACCTATGCTTCATGTCCTAAGTTCCTTTAACCGCTCTCATCCTTTAGTTTTTATCTTAAGTTTTAAGCGAAATTGTTAGTTTTAAGAATATGTTTGTGATAAGCTTTAATAAATCTGTCCGGGGTTGACCGGACAAAGTATCCTGCTTTCTAAAGTGACAGGCCGATGCTTGACATTTATGGAAAAACAAGAATCGACAATTCCTACTACCAACTGAGTCCGACCCATGACACTCCTATTTATCATTAAACTCCAGTTTAATGAAACTTGACTAGAAGGCCTGTGAATATTGCAGACGGTCCACAGTGTCGCATTTTAGTCATAATTGAATTTTCGATTGGATCTACGAGGGCGAACCCAGAAGTACCCAACCTGACCAAGAAATGGCGTAATTGTTTGAAAATATCACTATCATTAGTACGCAGTCTATAAAGCATATGTCGCCATATTGTTTATTATTTGTTTGGCAGCCATCAATAGTAAACGTTGTCATCACGTTCATCGTTATGTGATACAATACTTTTATTTCAAAAGCCTCAGCCCAACCAATATAAAAGCTGAACTGGATTCTACTCTGGGTGAGTCTGCTCCTTCGTTAACAACAGTAAAATTTTGGGTTACTGAGTTTAAACGAGGCCGTACGAGCTGCCAAGACGACCATCGCAGTAGTCGACCAAATGAGGTGATGACTCCATAAATGGTGAAGAAAATCGACAAAGCGGTACTGGATGATCGTCGACTGAAAGTGCGCGAGCTAGCAGACATTGTAGTCATTTCAAAAAGTGCGGTACATCGCATATTATTTGAAAATTTGGACATGAGAAAGCTGTGTGCAAGATGGGTACCACGTTTGCTCACACTCGAGCAAAAACAGTGTCGTGAAGATGTTTCAATTGAGTATTTAGCAAAGTTTCACAGCAACAAAGCAGAATTTTTGCGCCGTTTCATAACAATGGATCAAACATGGGTCCATCACTTTACACCCGAGACACCAAAATAATCAAAACAATGGATTCAAAAGGGAGAACCGGCTCCAAAGAAGACGAAGACCGTTTCATCTGCAGACAAGGTCATGGCGTCGATTTTTTGGGATGCGCGTGGGATATAGACTATCTTGAAAGAGGAAAAACTATCAACGACCAGTATTATGCGAACTTACTGCAACGTTTGAGCGAAGAAATCAAGCAAAATGGCCGTATTTGGAAGAAAGTGCTGTTTCATCAAGACAATGCGCCAGCTCACAAATCCCTTATTGCAATGGCCAAAATTAATGAAACTAAGTTTGAATTCCCACCTCATGCACCCTATTCGCCAGATTTAGCCCCCTCGGATTATTTTCTGTTCCCAAACCAGAAAAACGGGCTCAGTGGTCAAAGATTTTCCAACGATGAACTGTCGGCAGTTAATGGCTATTGTGAGTAGCAAGACTGTTCTTATTATAAAAAAGAGTATCGAACTTTTTGAACATCGCTGGGAAAAGTGCATAGAGCTGAAAGGCGAATACGTTGAAAAATAAATAAATTTTTTTTCAAAGTTTTTGTGTTTTCTTTGTTGGGTCGGGTACTTCTGGGATCGCTATCGTATAATGCAAAACCTTTAAATTCACTGGATTAACAAATGTTTTGAAATCTGGTAATCGAACAACATACTCGTACTTCATTAGAATCAATAGTTGTAGCTTGTAGAGCTAGTAAAAATTGAGTAAATTTTAAAATCAATCTTAAATTTTTTTTATGTTAGGCCTGACTGTAGAAACTAGGCAAACAGTTTTTAGAAATCATTTCTTTTCATTCTGTGTGATGTATCTGTATATAACCAACTTATATGTTAAATTTGGCATTGAATAAGATAAGATACCCAAATACTTCTTCTCATTGTAAACTATGTTTTTGGAGGAAAGGAGAAGTTTCCGACCCATAATAGATTATTTTGAAATTATTTAGAAAATACTTGTTTAGGAAAAGTTCATTTTAACAATGGATAAAAGTCCATATGTTTAGGAAAAGAAGGTTGTTTTAAAGTAGGCAATACTCAAAGCAAGTTTAGTCAAAACATATGGGTTCCCTCCTTTATTTACAAACAATCAAAACTTTTCTCTTTCTCACTTTTAGTAAAAAAAAAAAAAAATTTTAAAGTTTGCCAGACAGTTTCTTATGTCATGTTTTAAAAATTCCAAATATTTATGACAATTTCTGTGCACCCTTTTATCCTTCAAAGTATTTCGTTTTTCAAATTCAATCCTTTTGTAATTCTTCCTCAATTTTATCCTTTAAGTTAAAACAAAGACAAGCGTTTTTAATAACCACTCATTTAAAAATTAAAAAAAATCCATAATCCCTAAAGGACTTTCCAAGGAGATTTTCAGATAGTTGAAAACCAACCAAGCGCGCTATAGAAGTTCACTTAAAACCTTTATCTATACAGAGTTGTATACCACTTCAGCAATAATCGAGGAAGAACTAAAACAATGGAAGCAAAAAAAGAAAGAAAATTCGTCCCTTGTTGTCGCTGATGATGATACTGACATAGGGTCATTATCGCCAAAAGTTTCATCAAGTTTCATCCTTCTTCGAAAAAAATCTCATTAACCTCATCAACACAGGGAATACCTTTAAAAAAAAAAAGAAATGGTATTGGTTTAAGTTTTGCTACAATAGCAGCGCTAACTCACGACTCTTTTTTGGTAAAATGGATTGTTTATGATTCATAATCTGACCATGTAAATGGAATGCAGTTGACAAATTGTATCAACAGCCAACTATGATTATTTAGATTTGCTCTTCATAAATAAGACTTGATTAGTACTTGGAAGATGTGTCAATACATTTCTTAGGAAAGTCTTGCTCCGCTCATATTACCAGAATTGAATTACAAATAAGCCATGTTATACAGATCGATGTAGCTGTATTTGTATAATATTGGATCTGGTGACATATTAGACTATACCCAGGAACAATGATAATGTGAATAATATGCAGCAAAAATATAGCCAATCTTCTTTTAGTTCTGATGCAAATCTTGATTGATAGCTAGACTGTGGCCCAAAAGATGAGCTACTTCAGTAAGAGTGGCTTTTGGAAATCTGCTACCGGAATTCAACGTGCTATCGAAGAATATGAATACACATTGAACATTCCAATTGACACTTAAACTGTCTTGTGAAACTGAATCATTGGTGACATACTACATATATTATATATTACTCGGTCAGATGTATGCGGCGTATATAAATCACTACGAGCAGTTTTGCAAGCTAACCAATCACTAATGAACAGAACCTTGGTTGACCGCAGTGACCTGTCTCCACTGAAATATTGTATATTCAAAACTTGAAAGTATAGTGCTGTCATCAGCAAAATAACATATTGCATTGAAAGTACAACACAAGGAGTGTTTAATTAAACTTAACAAGAGCGTAAGAGACTTTCATGCCACCAGCACATATTTTGTGAATATCAGTTCGGGATCCATCCAAAAAAGTGTACATTGACTGTTCCGCAGGGAAATTTTTTTAGTCATTGAAGAAAGCATTCGATTCCAAAAACACACGATTTCGACAAAGAGCCTGACGTCAGATTTATCAGATTCATATAAAATGTCATTGCAACAAACTAGCTTTCATCAAAAAATGTTTAATTTTGTACAAATATGATGTTTGCAGGAAGATTTGGTCTGAGAGCCTCGACGTTTTTATATGTAAAAAGTGGTGCAAAAGTTGTCAATCTAGTTAGGTTCTTTAGCTGTATTTTTTTTTTATGAATGGAAAATTTTGGTTCTGCTTTTGTATTGCGTTTATTTAATCTTTAAATTTTCTCATTAAGTCGAGAGAATGATATCGGCTAAGTGGCCGCCACCAGAATTGATGACCATTCGAGCCCGATTTGTGGCATTTTCCATTACCTTCTCCAGAGCTTCCGGCGAAAAGTAACTTTGAGCGGGTATAATGGCTCTTAGTGAGTTAAACGCGGATTTTCGATGGAAATTGGCCTCTTCGCTCATGATAATTTTCGATGAAAAGTTGTCTCCCTCGTGGTCGAGATTTATGATGACGTGAGAATGGATTACACGGGCTTGGGGGTCGACAGCTAACAGCTGATACACTGACTGTCCTTTTTAAAGAATACCTTACTGTCTTTACCAAAATTTCCTATAAGGACCGCCGATTGATACCCAGTTGAATGGCACGTCATCTGGTCTATACTCTTGAATCTTCTGCTAAATCTTCAACCGCAGTTGCTATTTTCTTAGCAGAACGGCTGTTCCGGGGCCGACTTAACCTGGCAGCATCTCATGTTTTCCTATACTCTTCTAGGCAAGCGACTAAACATCGTAGTGTTTGCCTAAGTGGTGTCAGACGACCAAGAAATTTGCGCCAACACCACCATTGAATTATTCATAACAATTAGTTTTTAAGGAGCTCTTGAGGAGTATAACGTTTCATGTCTTGGACGTGTATTTTGTATCTGTTTACAGCATCTTCCCATAAGGTGATGACTTTTGCTTTACCTAGTACTAACTTTATTAGCTTTTAATTCCGCTTCGGCTTAAGAAACGCAGTTTCAGTTTCCACATTTCGTGAGATCAACCTGCCATTCTTCATTCAACTTTCTTACCGGGCTTTCCTTTTAACTGCGTGGTGTTCGGAATTTCAGCTGTCTGTAGGTTCTTTCAGTCCATTATCCATTATCTGCATCTTAAGCCTTAAATGTCATTTAGGAAATTATTTTTTCTTCATAGGAACTGACAGGTATAAACTAGGCGATGCCCAGGGTAGTAACTGTTCCTACAGATCAATTTTGTGGTTATTTTACCTCCAAGTGTTAAATATCGGGTGCTGGTCGATTGGCAAACTTATATTTGCGAATGCTGACCAGCAGACAAAAATAGCAGAACTATAAACGGGACAGCGAATGTTTTCCCTAGATGGAATCAACGGTGGAGTAAAATACCGAAATAAAAGAAATAAGACCTTAGCCGGGCTGTTCTGATAGTAAAATTTACATGACACCACCTATGAGAACGGGTTCAGTCTAATCGACTTTGTAGCTGAGCAAAACATTGTCGTAGCCAGCACACGGTTCTCACATCTTGATAATTATAAGAGGAGCTGCAGATATCCTAAGCCGTCAGCCAGATTGACAACACGGCGATCGACGAAAGTCATTATGGATGTCCGAACCTTCTGAGGGGCCAAAATTGACTCAAACTATTACCTTATTGTAACATCGAAAAGGCGAGATAATATTGTCGGGAAGTTTGACTTTGAACGATTACGATCACAAGAGACTGCCAAATCTTTTTCCAATCTAGTTAACCATAATCTCTTAAGAGGTCCTATGCCGGCAGAATTAAGTAATGAAGAGCAGTGGCAACTTTGACAAAAGGCCATCAGAGATCCCACATCTGATGTAGTTGGTTGCAATCGGGGGCGACCTCTGGTTTGACGACGAGTGCTGGGAAGAATTTGCAACTAAGCTCTAAGCTAGAGTCACAACAAAACATAAAAGAGCTAGAACTGCTCACCAGCTTTACGAGCAGGTGCTTCTCAGGACGAAAAAGTAGCAGAATGAGAAGCACCCGGTCGAAGAAATTGAGAGACCCTACCCCGGAAGTTTAATAAAGAAATAAACCAGGCCAGGCACAAACCTAGAACGGAAACCTGTAGAGACGAACAAGAGGACATAGTAATAAAGTCGGTCTCCATGCCGAGAATTTTTAAATAGAATTTCTATAAATTGTATAACGGCGATGACGAATCAAATACCGCTGTCAGGCAGAATGATCCCTTTTAGCCTGGACGATATACACCAACATACAAGCTTAAGGCGAGCTCTTCGAAGCGTCAGACGATGACTTGCTAAGGAGCATATATCAACTCATCTGGTCGGATAAAAATATGCCCGATAAATAGAATCTCAGATCTTGTCTGCCGGATTGTGTGAACGACTGAAGCCGTTCGTCAACAGCCTGATCAATCGATATCAGTGTGGCTTTAGGCCAGACCATCGATCAAACATTATAACGAAAGAAGATCTTGGAGAAAACCTATGAGCTCCAAGTCGATACACACCACCTATTTATCAATTTTAAGGTCGCATATGACAGCGCCTTTAGAGATGACCTAAACAAAACAATGTCTAGTTCGCCAATCTCCACCGAGATTCCTCCTCAATACGCACGATGACAATGGAGAATGCACGCTGTTTCATTAAATTTGGTAAAAAACTCGCCAGGAAATTTGATTTCAAAAAAATATTAAGACAAGGCGATGCGCTGTAATGCGATTTTTTAACATCATTCCAGAAGGAATAGTGCAAAAGTCACGCACTAATACAAGAGGCACAATCTTTCAAAAGTTCGTCCAACAACTGGCATACACCGATGATATTGACATAAAAGGATGAAAACATCGTGATGTCAGTGGCACTTTCATGAGTATTGAGAGGTGATGAGGGCAAGACCAAGTATTGTATATATAGTCAACAAGAAATTACATCCAACACCGACATTTCGAACAGAACGTTACTCTTGGCAGATATAACTTTGAAGCTTTGACTTTGTCCACCTAAGCTCCGCTATAAGCTCAGACAACGACACCAGCGCTGAGATCAAACGAAGAATAACTCTTACCAATCGCTAGTTCGTTGGGCTCGAGGATGAGGATGAGGCTGCTTTGAGACGAAAATTGTTTGTGTGATTTTCGGTCCAGTCTACATAGATGGTGATCCGGTCCGAAAGCTCTTCGAATCCACTCCCGAAGGACAGCGCAGTAGAAGAAGACAGGGGCCAGGTGGCGCACGCAAATAGAAGGGGACCTCAATCAACTTAGCATGCGAAATTGGAAGCAGCTATCTAAAGATCGAGCAGGATGTAACGCTATTATCAATGGTGGCTTCTCTGGTCGTTTGTGAAGAGTCTTAAGCGTTCACATAATACGTCAGATAGTATTTTATGTGCGATGTTGAGAAGATTGGAGACAGGAGACCTGGAGTTGGCGCATTTCAGAGGATTCCCCTACTTAAGGATCGGACAAACAAAACGGGCATATTTGAGATTTTGGTTATGAGCTGAAGTATTCTCCATAACCAATCGCCATCTGCTGCGTTAAGCAGCTTCGCAGTTAAGCCATCGTGTCCAGCATCTTTGTTAGACTAAAACTTGTTTTTTTTCTTTTCTGATTACATCTTGATCGAGTAGTTTTTTTTGTTTTATGGTAGCGGCATCGGTGTTCTAAAGAGTTAAGTACCAGAAAAAGCACTGGTGGCATATTGCGTTTACTAGGTCTAATGTATTTAACCTTCATATAAAATTAAGAAACAAAAATCGCGCCAAATGTCACCAATATCTTTTTTCAAATCCAATCAAATGGAAAGCACGTAATATGAACCTGTATCTTTAGAAAAAAATAAAATTCGCTTAAACGGTTTCGCATAATTCCTTTTTCCTGGATTAAAACTAAAGAAAAGGTTGCTTCAAACTTGAAAAAAAAAAGTAATTATAATTTCATCCAACGGAAAAAGGAAGTATTAAATGTTTACTTGACTTATCCTGGATACGGTACAAAAGCTTTCAGATAAATGGTGTCTGCTACTTCAATCGCTTTCTTGCAATTGACCCATTCTAAGCATCCGTTTCATGGATTACCGGAATAAGGAGTTCATTAGTGCAATTAGGAAATATTAGGGTCTGTTTATATTGAAAATGTATCCATGCCTATGAACCCCCCTAATATTTGGATAAACACTTTCTGACGATTTTAAGCTAACCTCCCATAAAAGCTTGATTTCTATTTTCATTTTGTTTCCGCTCAATGGAAAGAGGTAGCTCAGGGGATTGCAATCTTTATGTTTTATTTTCCTTGGGTCTGTTTGAGTATTTTCATTCGTGTGGAGTATCGTATGTATCCTGGAGATTTGATTAAGATATTTCGAAAATAAAATCATAAATAACTGATTGCGCTTGCTACGAATTACCAAGGTGAACAACAGTCAAGTTAATCAAGCTGAGGTTATGTAGGAACTGCATCCATTTTAAAATGTCCACACACTGCAACTAACAGGGTTGCCGCTTTACCACTCTAAAGATAACATTTTTCATTTTTAAAAACAATACATGTTACTGTACACTAACTTACTTATTAAGACAGTGCCACAGTGCGGAGTGAACCCAGCACTAGTCCAATTGTTGGTTGAGGATCCTCTGCACGTTAGTGTGGAACCTGAGATGAAGTCTTTCATTGTCATGTTTTGCCCCGATTTTGAATTCAAAGGCATTTTGAGCTGAAACTTTTGTGTCCATAATTTTTACATATCCCTGCCATCTACGAATTTTTGGTTCTTTTAGCTAAGACCGTTTCAAGTTACAGCCTGTATTGTTCTAGGTTAAATCTCTCCCCCCGCTCTTGATCGATGTATAGAGGGCTGTAGATCGCTCGGAGCACTTCTTTCTCGAAAAGACCAAGGGGCTTCTCATGCTTTTATAACAAAGTCCATGCCTCTTTGCGATATAGGAGGAATGGCACAATCAATGTCTTAAAGAACGCTACTTTGGTTTTCCGGAAGAAGTCTATACAAAGCAGAGGCAGATAAAGTCCTTGATTATTTCAAAGTTGTAATTATCTTTTATGATGTTTTGTTCCAGTCATAGTGGCTGTGTGTGTTTTCCCGACTAGAGTGCGTACTTCGATTTTTTCTCGTTTATTGCCAGACTCAACTTTGCTGCCGCTGCTTGAATACTTCCAAACACCGCACGAGGAGCTCGCTTTATTATGCTGGCATCCATGCTTATATGGTACTTATACTCTGGTGTAGTACCAACAAGTAGCTCCTTATTTACGGCCAGTAACAAGCTTATCAAGACTACTGCTGACATGACTAAAATTCACGGTCTGATCACAAAAGACAAATTGCTCTAAGCTCTACATAGCTTAAAACCATACAAATCTGCTGGGCTGGACCGTATAATACCTACCAAGCTACAAATTGCCTCAGTTATCATCCTGTCAACGCAAGTAAATATCATGGGTAACTGCGTAGAATCGGTCTATCGGTTGCCTGCTCATGTAGAGAAGTTAATGTAATTTTCATTCTTAAAGCTGGAAAATGTCCTCATTTTGTTCCAAAGGACTTCAAACCTATAAGTCTATCATCTTTCGTTTTGAAAACTCTAGAACAACAAATTTTTTTTTATAATTTTCGCGCACACAAAATGTTAAAACCTTAAGAAGTTTGCACATAGAGAAAGAAGAGAGATACCGATGTGCGTTGGCTTTAAATGTTTGTAAATTATAGTGACTAGGATTGATATTCATATGAGATCTAGAATTGATTCACGTCTTTTGTCATTCTTACTGCAAAAGTTAAAAGTTAAAAAGTTGCCGGAAACGGATTTACATTCGTTGGCTAGCCATACCGAACAATTCCTACAATATATAGGGTATAAATCTTAGGCTTAATAGCAGGATAATCAACTCCAAGTTGGGCTGGACTTCTAGTAAAAGATATGCCGGCAGAGAGACGCCACAAGATGGTGTCCTTTCACTCCTTCTAGGGAACTTAGTGGTCAATGAACTGCTGATATACCTAAAAGCGGGTGTTAGCAGGGTTGTTGCCTATGCGAATGATATTGATACAGCCATCTCAGAAAAGCGTATCAATATCATTAAAAAACACCAACAGCAAAATCTTAACAGGTTAATCCTTTGAGCGGATCACCCAAAATGGATAACTAATCTTGTCCTCTTTTCCAGAAAATATAAAATTCTAAATGTAAACCTTCCCTCAATCAACGGTACCAGCTCAGTCTTTTCCGATACAGTGAAATATGTGTGTCTTATTTTTGACAGAAAACTGACCTGGAAACCTATGATTCAATAAAGAGTAAAGAAAACTACAGTCTTGCAAATAAGCCATTGGGAACAAATAGGACCTTCAACCTGGCTAACGTCTGGGTTGTAAGACTGGTCTGTTGGACGGCCTCAGATAAGGCAGCCAACTGCATATGCTTTCGTGCTTTCCATTTCTCTACGGATGGATCCAGGATTGATAGTTTTTTTCAGATAACCTTGGCCAAATCGTCTTCTTGCGTTTTCCAAATCACTATAGCGTCATCCAGGTGAAAATTTTGACGATTAAAGAAGTCCTGTACTGGCTGAAAAACCTGATATCTTCAAAGGATATCCGCATCTTTTCGGATAGTCAGCCACTATCGAATCCCTGTATAAAAAAATGCTAAATTTGCCCTTGAATGCCGATTATCTCTCACGGAGATGACAGAGAAATGCAACATTTAACTATGTCGGGTGCCTGGCCACAGAGATATTCCAGAGAATTGTAGGGCCGGCGAACTCACCAAAATTGAAACCACTCTAGCTATCCTATCTGTAAAAGGTCACATCGGTAACATTAGAAGAACAAACCGTGGGTGAACTATTAGGTCAACATATCTATAAATCAAACAAATCTGATCAAAACTGGATCTAATTCACTCTAAGAGTTTGGTCTTTTTAAAGAGGAACCATTTCAGTGCTATCATTATCAAAGGTGTCACCACTTGACACTCTTTTCTAGGGAAGCATGCAAGAAGGCTTAACGTTTACAAAAATGACTTTTGCATAAGCTGCATGGACGAGGCAATGGATGAGTTAATCCTCCTTCTAATCTGTACATTCCCAGCGACATAAACTTCATTTCGTAGCTTTCTTCTATATGTAGATGTTAACATTTTCCTACTCTTCATCAGAATTTCAAATTGCTCCCAAGTGCAGGAGGACAACAGATCCTTGTGGCTTTATAATGGCCGATTTGGATTAGCTTTTTCCCAACAGGCACTATAACCTTAGCTAACCTAACCGAACCTATGAAACCGGGCACTAAACTACAAGTTTAAGGGCCACCTTAGTTTAATACGGAAAGAATCAGTAGATCTGATAGTCTTCGGCCAGTAGAGATCTATAAAAAATGTTTGCATGAGGCTCAAAGAAGCAGCTAGGTAGAGCTACCGTTCGACATAAAAAAGCTAACTCAAGATCATAGCATCCATATGTGATTTAGAGCTCAAATTATAATAATCACGTTTTTAGCCGGATCTTAACTTAACCCTCAGTGTCATGTGAAAACAAACTAAGGGGGTATTCTAGTCTACAAATTAAAAAAAAATCGAGAACTTTTCAAAGTTTAGACATTCAAGCTATAGCCATTTTTGTGACGCGGCATCTACTCCGGTCTGACCGGAACAAATGTTGTTTTCGAAACTAGTTTTTTCGAGTTGGTGTCCACGATATCTCAAGTTCCGATAAACCGATTTATTTAAAATTTTGTGTGAACATTTCTTGAACATTACTCTTTCGCCTTAAGTACGCTCAGATCAGAATTTGTTTAGAATTATTAAAAAAAAGACAAAAAAAATCCAAACGCCCGTCATTTTGTGAATTTTTTTTACTTTTCAAGGTTTAGGCTATAGCGCCATCTACAAATCTACATCAAAAAGTTTATTTAGAAATTAAAAATACAAGTATATTCATCTAAATCTTTATTGTCTCCTTCAAAGTAATCCACATCGACCGCAACACGCTTATGCCAGGGCTTGATCCAATCCTCGAAACAAATTTTTTATTTGGTTTTCGGTATGCCCATCAGTGCTTATAGCGATGGCTGCCGAAATGCATTCCCAGTAGTGGTTTTTTAACTCGACTAAACAGAAAGAAGTCGCAGGGAGTCAAATCAGGTGAATTCGGTAGCTGTAAGCTGGTGTTTGTTGTGTGTACAATGGTGCGTTATCATGGTGCAAAATCCACGAGTTTTCTGCAAATAATTCTGGTCTCTTTTGGCGAATTTCTTCACGCAAACGTCTTATAACGCCTAAATAATACTCTTTGTTTACTGTCTGGCCTTCTAGCAGAAATTCATGATGCACTACACCGTTGTAATCCGTGAGAATTGCCTTCTTTTTTGACTGAAAACGACGTGGTTTCTTGGTCTCGGGTCATTTGGCGAACCCCATTCACTTGCATGATGTCTGGATTGCGTCTCGTATCTAGTAATGATCCTTTGAATGAATGTGAGATCGGATTCAGCCTCGCAAATCATCTCTTTTGCGACGTCAAACACGGTCACTTTTTGCATGAAATTGAGGTCTTTTGGCACTAACTTCGCTGCTACACGACGGAAACCCAAATCATTTACCAAAATGCCTTAGACGGATCCATGGGCAAAGTTCAAGTCCTCCGCTATATCTCTGATTGTTAATTTGCGGTTATTGACACTTTTTTTTTTTTTTTGGACCCCCTAGCTTGCCAGCTCATAACTGTATAACATAATTTTGAGTTTCTACCACTACCGTCTCGTTGATCGTTACCACTTCTGTTACTGGCCTTTACAGTAACTTTCGATTGCGATTTTCGTTGCATGATTTCGCATGACTTCCTGGTTAGAAAATCACTCTTCTATCATTGGTATGGCTAGTTCTTTTGAGACCTGGCGTAGAAAATTCTGCCCCTGTTAGTATTGTAAAAAGAGCTAGAGGCCATCTGCACGTTCACAGTTGAGTGGAATATCTCATGCGCATTTGATCCACAGTATCAACGCCAGCTTTAGTTTTATTATAAAACAAAATTATTTCTGATTTCTGGTGAAATGCATTAGAGATCTTAGCATCATTGTGCATCATGCTGAGAAGAGTCACAACAACGGTCTAGAGTTCGAAGGTTTCACTTATTGAAGAATTAATTTTTTTTTTTTTTTTTTGAAAGTACCGACGATAGTGAGCTTCATTAACAAAAGACTCTCTGCCAAAGGTGAGGTGGTGAAAAATCTCTCCATGCTAATATTCGGACCAGATCCTTTGTAAGCAGCGACCAGTTCTTTCACAACTCATTCTCCTTGATTGACTTCTGGAGTCCCTTTGAGGGGATAACTATTATCTACGTCGCACAACCAAAATACTTTTTTAGCAGGCTTCGATGGCATGTACTCGGTATACTTCGTTCTTCCTCGAAAAGGAGGGGAAAGTTCGTCGAAAGTCGCTAGGTTTGAATTCAGCTATACGGCTTTACTGCTTCAAAAATGTAGGCATGTTTGTCTACGTGTTTCAAAAGTGTTCTCGAATACTCTTCAGTTATAAAAGAACAAAATTATCGGCCCTTCTGTTTTTTACCTGCTTTATGACTTCCAAGGTCACTGTACATAATTTAGTTGTTATATGCAGGTAGGAATACCTACCTAGAATATAAGAATATAAGAATTACAATTGCAATTAGAATACTAACAATTTAATATTGATTTAATGCATATATACGAGGTGTGCTCAAAAGGTATGGTGACTTTGTATTTGTTATAAAAAATTATTAATGTTGTTCCTTTTAAAGTAATGCCCTTCAGATGTAATAAACTTGTATAGTACCTACGCTTTTTCCAATCTTCAAAGCATTTCTCATAAATACTTTTTGTAAAGTTTCGAAACAAACTTCACTGACATACGTCTCATGCCCAAGCCATCCGAAAAAATTAGATGACACGAGTCGACCGGTATGCAAACATCCTTAACAACTTTACTTATGGTAATTCGACGATTTTTCAAAAGAATTTTCTTCACAGCTTTGTTGTTATCATCTCTTTTTGATTTGCTGCGGCATTCAGAAGAACTTGGAAGAACTTGTACTACTTGTTATTTTATTTAGAGCAAGATTTCAAGTATTTTAGAGCATTTTATTCCATTTTTTATATAAAATTTGATGCACTTTATTTGCTCCATTTTTTATAATAATTGAAAATCACCGAGCACACCAAAACACGTCTAACCTTTCTATCTGTCAAAAACAAACTAAATATGCTATATATTTGAAACTGTGAACATATGTTCGGGACATGTGTACCACCATAGCAAAAAAATAGATAATCGGATGTACGTCGCCCGCGAAATTTCAAAAGTCTCTTACTTTTTGGACACACCTCGTTATTATTTTCAGTTACAATGGACCTTTACAGTCCATTTTGAAGGCAGTTTAGCCGGGTACCCGGGTGGCTGTGAGTTTTTTTGGATGGCAACACAAGGGTTAAAGTTGTTGGGGTATACAGAAATCCCATATAGGTTATTGTAACAAAAACCAAGGAATGGCTTCTAGGGTAAATGGGTAAACCTCGAAATATATTTAATATGGACGAGACTGAATGTCATTTGAATAATCGCCCAGAACTAGTCGTGGCAGACAAGGGCTCCAGAAATATTGCAGCAATCACTTCTGGTGAAAAGGACGATACAATCACGGTAATCGCTTGTTGTAATGCCGAGGGTAGCTTTTCACAACCAGCCTTTTTCTCCAAAGGTTTGTCATCATTTACATAATATTTATTTTAGCTAACTCTTCTATTTTTGTTTTAAAGGTAAAATATGAGGACGGTTCTTACATATACATGGGTGAAAAGTCAGCATACGTTACCAGTGAAATCTTTTTTTCCTGATTAAAAAATCATTTCACCCTTAGACAACCGGAGGGTAAATTGTTGTTGATATTAAATGGGCAGTCTTATCTTTGTAGCAATGTTGGAATGCTGGAATACGTCACTGAGCAAGAAATTATTTTATTATGTCCTCCTCCTCACACGACTCAGTTCTTCCAGCCGTTGGATAGGGCATTTTTTAATCGTTTAGCAGCCATTACTTTTCGGTGTGTAATTTATATCGGAAACAATCAGAATGGAAAAATTTCTTTTTTGATTCACGGAGTAAATTTTCAGTGCCATTTCAGCATTCACAATGGCTTGAATATGTTTATTCAGTCCATACGTCTTTCCTAACTACGCATTTATTGAACTCAACCAAGATCAGTAGAATTTTGCTGAAATACACCTACACACGGCAGGTATAAATTAGGATAAATACAAGAAACCAAACGACTCGAGTCCTTACTTCACTCGAAAATATGACGCAACAACAACCAAAATCTCTAAAGTGAAAGGCAAAACCACCAAAAACTTTAAAAGCTAAGCTTCCGCAGATGAGATCAAACAAAACAGTGTATTCTTTGCCAAAAATGGTCACATGACATATGCACGTCGTATGTGAATACGTACAATAAATGTACTAAAAAACTATAATGTACCGTATACCTGAAAGGGTATACCATATCACCTGAGCTAGAAAGCAATATGATTTTTGTTAATATTTTTTTTTTTTTGATTTCTTAGTACTGAATTTAAATTTGTTTTTCTAATTTTTATATTTGTGTTTTAATAAAGAATATTTCTGTTTTTATTTCATTTAAAAATGTCCTTTAGTTTTGAAAATATTCAAAAAATAAGAAAGATTCACCATATCCCCCAACTTTACCATATACTCAAACGATCGGAAGAGAGTATACGAATCTAAACCGACTGCACTTGCCGTAGATATACCATCGTATAGTTCTTCAATGTAGATTTTGCAATTTCAATATCTAAACAATATATTATAAGAAATAGCTGAAATATATTAGCAGTAGACAAGTCCCACGAAAGAGCAATTAACCCTTTTGACCACTCCCATATAAATGACATAACTCTAAATCACTCTAAATCTGCTTGGTGGATTTAATTTGTTGAGAAGGACTATGGACCATCCTGGGAAACGAAATCTCTTTTGATCTTTCTAAGTACAGAAGACGTTTCCAAAGACCTGCTGAATATTGACGCCAAATTCCGGACAACAAGGTAGAAACAATAGACATAAAGTATACGAGGACTGTTTAATGAGTACCCAGATTGGAAGATAGGTGGCGCTACTACCAAAATGAATATACCATTTTGTATAACCTCTTTTAGCCCGCCGATCAAATTTTGGTGACAACCCAACGCTTACTGTTTTTTGAGATCATGGAAAAAGATCAGTATAGCTCCGTGATCTAATTCTCGTTTTTGTTTGGCAAAACCTGCGAGGAAATCAAGCCCATTCTCGATGGTGTGTATGAAACCCATTCATCATCCCTTACAACTGTTTACCATTGGTTTGGAGAGTTTTGCCGTGGCCGCACGTCGATTTTTAATGAACAGGGAACCATGGACAAAATCCATGATATCGTATTGGCAGACCGCCGAGAAAAAATCGCGAGTTGGCTGATATGGCAAGCATCATAACTGAATACGTAAACCATATCCTGCACCAGGTTTTTGGTATGAGAAAGCTGTCCGTGCGATGGGTGTCACTTTTGATCTTACTGGAGAATAAGCAAAATCGTGAAACCACTTCAAAGACGTGCTTGGGCTTGTTTACTTGAAATCCGGAGGAGTTTCTGCACAGTTTCGTGATTATTGATGAGACATGGATATATTGGTACACACCATAGTCCAAAGAACAATTGAAACAATAAGTTTAACCCGGTGAACATGCTCCAAAGAAGGCGAAGATTGTTCCTTCGACGGAAATGTGATGGCCACCGTTTTTTAAGACGCTCGAAGTGTGATCCACGTTAACTATTTGGAGAAGAGAAAAACAATCACAAGATTCAACGCTGTTTTCTCTGGATTTGGCTCCCTTCGACTTCTGTTTATTCCTTAACCTTAAACAAACAAAGAATTCATCGCCGCCGAGGAGGAGTATTTTGCAGGCCAACAAAAGTCGTACTATACGGAGGAGTTAAAAAAGTTGCAGCATCGCTGGGATAAGTGTATCGAGTTGAAAGGGGATTATATTAAAAAATAAATTGTCAAAATCTAAAAAAGTTGCTTTGTCATTTCTAATTCAGGTATTCATCAAACAGCTCTCGTATTTATTTATATTTAATATATGGTATATAACTTTTAATCAAATTTCGTTTGATCAATGTATTTCACTCTGTTTGGTAACCTTTGACCTCTAATGGAGAAAATTTCATTTTGGCAAGGCACTTCTATTTTATTCATTAATGGCAACCCTAGGAGCAAATCTGTAGCTACGCTTAGACGATCTGAATAATAGAAATTCTTCATTTAGACAGAGAAAGCAGCAAATTCTGCATTACCAAGAATGTTTCTTTAAGTATGATTGAATTCATAATGCGAGAATTATGAAACACGTAGTAGAAGTACAAGAAGAAGGATTTATCTTAAATATTGTTCGACAATTGTGTATAAGGTGTGTTGAATAATCCCAATGGAGTTATAAATCAAAGTAGCAAAGCGATTATTTCATTAAGATATCCGTACCATAAATACCTTTAAGAATATCTTAAATAACTTTGAACGCAGTATAAAGCATTTTCTTTACAAGTTTTTGAACTTAAGCTGCAATAAATTTTGGAAACTGAGTTGCAATTTCTTCGCCTAGAAGAGTTTATTATAAGTGCTGTTATCTAGTATGGAAATACTAAGGACAGTAATAGTTAACCACTTTAAAAAATGCAAGGCTTGTGCAATATAATAGTCCTCTGCTTCATATTTATTCTTCTCCATTAACAAAAAATACATTTCATTATTGTGCGAGAAAATGTTCCTTTCACAACAAAACAATTTGAAATTCATCACCTCTGAGTTCAAAAAAAAATCAACAAGATTACTAACGTCTGTTGATATTGTACATTCGCCATATTCCAATGTTGTTTTCTCTTGGAAAATGTATAAATTGCTTCTTCAATGTTAACCTACTCTATAAGTCCACAAGGTATTCTATAATAAATAATAAATGTTTGGATCTTATGAGAAATAATAATTTTCACCATTCCAGCATTGCAATGTACTCGTATCTATGTTCTCTGGAATTGGGCTATATGCCAGAAAAGATAAATGGAAATTGTTATGGAAAAACTGCACAAAAATTTCCGGTAGTTCAGCTCTTGTAGCCTATCCTAGATAAGTAGACACGAGATGAAACATTCCACTCATAGTTGCACATTTTGAATTGCAGCAAACATTTATTGGCTTTCAAATTTATTTGCAACAATGAATTGAATGTTCGGAAAATTGATGGGGTGTGAGAGGTCAACATTTTTTTTTTTTTTTTATTTCTTCATATTGGATTGTGTTATATGGGATACATTGAGACTCCTAGAAATCGCTTAATACCAACAAAATTTATTTCGTGGTAATGAACCGGAGTACAGATATAATCTGTATTGTATGACATGGTAATGGTCGCTTTGTAGTTTCAAGAAGAAATAGTAATAGGCAGACGAAGGTTAGTCTGCTCTAAGTTAGCCTTTACAGGAGTCGTATCATTGAATTCTTCTTAATTTTTTTAAGAAGTCACTACAGCTTGGAGGCAATATTAAGCATGCTCTTGCACCAATCGCATGAAGTCGCATACTCTGAGTTAGTCGAGGTATATCTTTCCTGTGAGGTCAAAGAGGAGGGGTGATGATGAACATTCGCATAGTTATATTATATGCCCTAAGCAGCTAAGCGGAAGAAATCGAGCCCATCCGACGAATTTACT
The DNA here is from genome assembly GCA_907269105.1 of Volucella inanis. Classification (NCBI taxonomy): domain Eukaryota; kingdom Metazoa; phylum Arthropoda; class Insecta; order Diptera; family Syrphidae; genus Volucella; species Volucella inanis. The sequence goes on from OU026157.1 coordinate 25,947,610, forward strand.
GTGGGACGATTAGGGTTTTAAGGTTAAGGTTGTTTGTCAGAGGGAGAAAATTCTCAATTTCCTTCTTTATCCAAAAAATAACCATTGACAACAACGATTTTTCCTTGATCTGTATGGTTGTGTAGCTTTTTAAGTTTACAAAGGAGCCCTGTTGGAAGAAGTTTTGTGGCGTGTTGTTCGAGCTGTTGGAATAAGGTGTCCTTTTTTTGACAGCATATACTTAGTTTTACTCTCATTTACCGCAAAACCTAACTTCTCTACAACTGCTTCAATGCCCAGCAACGCTTCGCTGACAGCACTGCTGTCTCCGCACAGTTCTTTAGGTATGACGCGTCGTATTTCGAGATCTCTTTTTTACATAAAATTCCTCGATGGTATTATTACTAACATTTATGGAGCCGCATTTTCCATTGCTATTTATACAAATGGACGACTTTGGCAGAGACGATCAAACTTAACATAGTTCTATATAGCTTCTTTCTATTAATGCTGCCATATGGAACCTTAAAATCAATAAACATGTGGTGAGCCTCGATTTTAAATTGTTGCGCTCTTTTCCAATAATTGCCGTGAGTTAAATATCTGGGCAATGATGAAATGCATTTTGAAAATATAGGGATACAAGCATTTACATAGAACGTTTGATGAAATCTTGAGCGTGATATTAAGATAATTGATTCTTCTATAGATGGAGCAGCTCCTACCTTCTACCGGATAAACGATACTGGGATTACTTTCACCGGACGTACTTAAGAGCGATGACATTTAAGAGATGGGTTACACCTTACCAGTTCAACCCCTGTCTAGCATAATCCTGCTAATGCAGCTTCATTAATGCTTAGGCTAGATCTCGCTTTTCTTACTTTTTCTTGATAAGTTTCACTAAGTTTTTTATCGATTATCGCACAAAGTCCATCCCACTAGATAGCGAAATGTTAGGAGTATCCACCGTTATACCATCAGCATAAGTATTCGTTTCAAATTGTAAATACTTACTGTATAATGAGACTATGCCTATATCTGCATCTTTTCTTTCAGCCATTATTGTTCCTGGAAAGTTTTTTTTTGAAAGCTTTTTGTGAGACTTGATCAGAAAAGGCCCTAGCGAACACTTACGATTATAGTAATCGGTTGACTTCAATTCTTTACTGAATATTTACATTTTTCCCTTGGCTAGAAAAAAATAAGTGGTCTTAGCAGATGTGGGCTCCTTGAACTAACCATTCTTGGATTTGAGTGACATCTAAATAAATTTTCTGAATAAATATTCCACTGCATGTGCACCAATAAATATCGTTAGTATGTCAATTTTCTTGTTTGGGCCATCAACTATAAATTTGTCAATATACGGGACTCGTTTGTGCTTCACATTATAAAGTCTTTAACAACTTTACACGTGAAGAACCAGTGCCTTCAGGGGATAGTGCCAACAGCCCACAATGGGTGCAGCATCAACCACAGAAGACTGTCGAACTGTTAGATGTCGTAAAGCTAATACTTGAGATAAAGGCGTGTATGTAGCAACTATAAATTTCAGCGGTTATTGAAATTTGAAGAAAATTCTTTACCATAAATCTTCAAGCACTTAGTCATTGTTTCATGGAATAAATGCTCCCCAATCATGGAAACTTCTAATGGCTATATTGACGTTCAACACGTTCGTTCACTTTCTATGTGCGATTTATTGAAAGAACGTAATCTTTCATCTCGCTTTCAATAGCTTATCAGAAACCTATACAAAATCTCGGAGGGTATAGATGGAATATTTCATGTTTCAAACCTCTGTAAGAAGATAGAGATTTTGTTTTTTTTTTTAGTAAAGCTAATAGTTTCGTCCAAAATCTGAATGGCATAAGTCCATAGAGCACTTTTAAATCTTACCTACCTACGTTATTCTCATCCTCTTGACCTCTATACCACCTTGATTTAATCAGAGTCAAAAATAAAAAATAAAAAATAAAAAAATATGGCTGATATTCACAAATTTTAACTAAGTTCATACTAAGTACTTTTAAAGATAATCTGGAGTTTATCCTATTGATACACAATTTAAACCTGTGCTTACTAGGAAAATGAGCCTTCCTTCAACTGCGGGGTATGCTGTATTTAGGTTGTGTTTTGTGTTGTGAAATGTCAATCAAACAAAATAATCTTCAGTACAGCGAAGTAAAAAAAAAAAAAAAATAAATTTCACAGTTTTAAAGGATTTCTAAGAACGATATCGGCTGGTAAAGAAGCTTACCAATTTCCGGAAGGCTACAAGCTTTGACAGCATCGAGGTAAGTCAGTATTTCTTTCGAATGTCATTTTTCAATACAGAAGTTTCCATGAGCACAATTATGCTTAAATTCCCAACGTATGTTAATATTAAATCGACTATAGTCAGTCGATGTTTATTTTTAATGTTAGCAAAAGCTAGCTTATCACGCGCGCACTAAGGGCACATCTTGTGTGAAATTTGGGAAAAATATTTTCTTTAGTTTTAGTCTATACCTTTAAAAATAAACAAAATAAAATTTCAAATGAATGTCTCAAATAATTTTTGAGTTACAGCCTTCTAAGGAGTAGCCGCTCGGCGGTCAAAAAGTTACGTTTGCTAGGGGGTCTACCTGAGTTATTGTTCGGGCTCTGTCATCCTCGGCAGAGGATAAACTCCTTTAGGTAGTTTATGTTAATAAATACGTCGCTTGTTTTACTGTGACCGGTATACTGAGCACTTCGTAAGTTATTTTATTAAGAATTAATGACCAACCTCTGTATTCAAATCAAAAAAGATACTCACGACATTCCCAGGCAAAGATCAATTTCAAGAAAACGAAAGTTTACGTGAACTGCAAAACTATCACTAAATAATGAAAATACTGTGATTTATCCAACTCTTACATTTCGGTTTTTTATGTAATTAGCAATTCAGTTATGTGCAAAACTTGTAAAAAAAAAAATGTGACTTTTAATCAAGCAAGTCCGCGAGGCTTAGGGTCAAAAATTGCTGTCATGTGTGACTGCTGCGGTGTTTCGCACATCAATTCCGGGTCTATGATTGAAAACCCATTTGAAATAAATAGACGTTTAGTGGCTGTGATACGTCTTTCGGGTATCGCAATAAACAGATTTTATCTCTTTTGAGGTTTGATGGATTAAGCAAGTAAATTTTATCATCAAACTTTCGGTGGATGTTTCACAAATTTGACAATTTCGGGAGATGGCACGTGAAAAAAACTTAAAAACGTGATCATATTTCACGGTGTAGTTACTCTTGCAAAAAAATATTGTAAATAAATTGTCGATTAGTGTGTTACTGTCAGAGCTGTGTATTTTGAGAAAATAAAAAAAATAGCGGTCCTGAATTTGAATGGAATTCGACAGTGTAAAAGACATGTTTGGTTTGATGGTGAAAGTGACACATATGAAGGATTTTTAGATTTGAATCCATATGATATTCCTGTAGAAAAACCGAAGTGCTATCAACTTGTTAAAAAATAAATGGGATCACGATGCCGTAATTTAAAAAAAAACCGATAAGAGCTTAAGAGGAAAAAGTAAATCCACGCTTAAATTAACTGTCAACTGAATTAATAAATTTCAAAAGTATTATGTGGATAAAATATATTAAGAAATCTGGGATACATTTCATCATTTGAGTTCGACTGATAAGAATCCATGGAAACTGTCTAGAAGGCGCAGTGAGTTGGTGCACTTATTGCCTGAAGCTGAAGCGGAAGGAATGAACTTGACTAAGTTCAAAAACGATTATCTCACACTTTATCCAAATGTTCAAAAACTCTGAAGCCAATATACGAGGACTTGTCTCGGTGTGAATTGCTTGATAGATGTAAGACTAATAAAATGCAGAATGGTTTACTTTGGCACTTTGCTACGAAACACATTCACAGTGGTATCAAAACTTTTTAATCATTAAATTACATTGCCACTTCAATATTCAATGACAGTTATACATCTATTTTAAAAATATTTAATGTGATGGGAGTGTTAGTTGGACTTGCTGCAAGAGATTATATCGCTACGAGTAGCAGAGCATCGCCAACAGGTTACCTCAAAAAAGTTCTGATCATCTTGAAGAAGAGCTTCAACAGCCAAGCAGGAGCTTTTTTAAAAAAGAAGAAGATGAATTATATGGGCATAGAATAGCGGAGCAATGATTCTAGATATAAACGTGATTTTCTCAAAACTTCTCGAAACATTTTCTCGAATTGCTAACTTTGTATATACCACCTTGATCAAAAAGTTCAGAAAATTAAAAATACAAATTTATTCATCTAAATCTATATTATCCCCTTTAAAGTATTAACCATCAAATACAACACACTTATGCCAGCGAATCCAATTCTCGAAACAAATTTTTTATTCGGTTTTCGGTATGCCCATCAGTGCATTACTTCTTCTCGGCTGCTGAAGCGCATTCCCCGTAGTAGTTTTTTAACTCGATTGAATAGAAAAAAGTCACAGCGAACCAAATCAGATGAATTCTGTGGCTGTTGGGTGGTATTTGTTACATTTTTCGTCAAAAAATTACGAATAATAATGGCACTGTGCGACGGTGCGTTATCATGGTTCAAAATCCACGAATTTTCTGCCCACAATTCTGGTCTCTTTCAGCGAATTGCTTAACGTAAACGTCTCATAACACCTAAGTAATACTCTTTGTTTACTGTCTGGCCTTCTGGAAAAAATTCATGATGCACTACACCGTTGTAATCCATGAAAACCGTGAGTATTGCCTTTTTTTGACTAAAAACGACGTGGTTTTTTTGATCTCGACTTATTTGGTGAACGCTATTCACTTGCCTGATGTCTGGATTGCGTGTCGTACTGATAAGTCCACGTATCGTCTCCAGTAATGATCCTTTTGATGAATGTGGGATCGGATTCAGTCTCGCAAATCATCTCTTTTGCGACGTCAACACGGTCACTTTTTGCATGAAATTGAGGTCTTTTGGCACTAACTTCGCTGCTACACGACGGAAACCCAAATCATTTACCAAAATGCCTTAGACGGATCCATTGGCAAAGTTCAAGTCCTCCGCTATATCTCTGATTGTTAATTTGCGGTTATTGACCAACATTTCCTTTGCTTCATCAATGTTTTCGTCGGTTTTCGATGTCGATAGTCCGCCACTGCGTTCATCATCTTCGATTGACTCACGACCACTTTTGAAACGTTCGTGCCACTGGTAAGCGACCGTTTTCTTTAGAGAATCGTTGCCGAAACACTTTTCCAACATTTCCAACGTTCGTGCACCATTAAATCCGTTTTTTCGCCAACACACACAGAGATAGATATACTCTTAGCCACGTGACTTTTGCAAATGCCAAGCTATGACCCTAAGATTTAGAGGGAATGTCAACAATGGATGAACCAACTTAACAATAAAATAAAAAAAAGAACTCAAATCGAAACAATGGGAGCGTCATACAGTGGTTATTCTTTTTTTTTTTTTTTTTTTGATCAAGGTGGTATTTTCCTATACAGTGACACTCCAGTTTTTCGATTGTATAAAAAGTGTAATATTGGCGGGCCAAAAATCATCAAAGTTTTGGGCAAAACTCGACATTCTTTTATAAAACTCTGCCATTTCGTTTAATTTTTTTACAAGTTTAATATTTTTTATTTATTTTTATTTGTATACATATACCAAATAAGTCGCAACGGATGTTCTTTTGTAAATGTGCAAGTTACCAAAGATCTATTTTGTAAATATTTGCAAATACCTTTTTATGTGTTTTTCGAGTATGATTATAAAAGCAGAAATAATGTTCTAGATATACAATAATTCCCGTATATGGAATAACTATGTATAGACTAAAGGACACGCTTGAACGAATAAGAAGTTATCACAATTAAATCTTCTTTGAAGATACTGGCTACCCATTGCCAAACATTTTGTTTACTCTTGTAAGAAATCTGCCAACTCCACTAGACCGAATATTTAACATTTGCCACATTGCGACCAGGAATAAAACGCAGTGAATGGGAAATGAATGAATGAAAAAATCAAGTCAATATGTTCAAATTTTGAGAGTTTTAGACTTGATCTAGATACAACTAAGAATATTGCTAGGGCAGAAGCTGTTTTGCACAACATAGCTAAGAAGAGAAATATATCCTGTAGGTGATAATTTTTTTTTTTTTTTTTGTCTTTTGTGATTATGCTGAAGTTTATTTTTCTAGTTTTTATGGTGAAGTTATTCCCGCAGAAGAAGAAAATATTAATGAGGCAAGAGCTTTAATCGCACAAATATTTAGATAAAATTTCATTAACCAGCACTTCAATTGTAGCAAGTTTATTCATTTTAATCAGAGTTTTTCAACTCCATAATACCATACTTATAACTTACTCATATATAATATAAAACATATAAATAAAAAATTACACTATTACACTATACATCGGATATATTTAGCCTGGTTTGGTTGTTTCCACTTTTCGTTCTCCAGTATAGTTTTCGCGTTGTATTGTTGTATTTGTATTCGCAGCAACTCCAGACGAAGGTTGTGATGTTTATGACTATGCGGTTTTTCTTTAAAAAAAAATTTTCTCCTTTGCTAAAGAACATCAACGGCTGGCTTTGCCGCTGTCCTTGGGAGGCATTTACGTCATTGAACTGGGGTTTATATTCTTTCCACTACATCAATACTTTCCCCTAAAAAATTTAATTTCGACATCGTTGCTTTCTATTAAAATTGTGTCCTTAATAAAATCTTCGGTTGTTTTATGCCATGTTACCAGGGACAAGCTGCAAAACTTCCATAGTACTGAAGCTTTCTTTGTCTGAGTTTTTTATACGATGTCACTGATACTGCAATTTAATTATATTACTTCCTTCTGGTAGCCTGCAGCGTGCACCTCTGTTTGAACGGAATACCAAGATGTTTTTCCCAATATCATTTTTTTTTTTTCCTGCTATCGGTGATATGCAAACGTTTTCCATCAATTCTCTCAGAATTTTCTTTTCTTGTTGACACCAGTTTTGCCTTCTCTCACGTTTCTAATTTTCCTTGTTATTATCTATGGTATGATGTAATTAAAAATCGTGCTGACGATGGTTACTTTTTTTAAGTTTACCTCTTTTAGTTTTTATACTACAATCACAGTTTAAAAAAAATGTATATATTTTGGATTCGATATACCGTTTTCAAATCACAAATTGACAGATGCAATAATTTCGTACATAATTCTGGCTAAGTTGTAATAGCTGAATTTAATAAAGTCATATCTAATTACACTCAACTAAGGAGCTGCGTTCAACCTGTTTTTTAACTAACTTCGGATAGTATATTTATTCAAGTTATTCAATTCGAAATCCAGTTCAATCTACATTGTTAAATGCATAATGCATTTTTCCCAGTCTTACTTTTTTCCCTTCATTCTTTTTCAACAGTAGAAATATCTCTCCTCAAAGATGAAATAGATTCATATTTTGCAATTCACCGCACATAAACGTAAGTGAAAATATATGAAGCAACTTTAGTTGGATTACGAGCACAAATACGAGTACGAGTATAACAGTGTCGCAACTCGCATCTAACATCCTTATACAAAATTTCACACCTCCATTTGACTTTAATTCACTTCAGTTGACTGGTGTCTCTTGGTATCATAACCAATCTCCAGCTCATAAAAGTAACGTCAAGCACATTTTTATTTTGTTAGGAGGGTGCAAGAACACTGTTATGAACATCAGACATTACAGCAAATTACCCTGAAAGGATAACGCCCAATGCTGTTACATAATAATAATATCTAAGACACAAACATATATATATATATAAAAGAAACAACAAAAAGGGGACGAAATGAAGAGGAGAAAAAAAAAACCCCTTGTGAATTCCCTGCAAGGCCGAGCCTAAATCAAAAGAAACCAACATTTGGAGGGACACCCTAGCAGATAAGGGTGATAAAACTGTAATTTGTCTCTGTGTGCGGACAATATCCATTACTTTTTCGGTTGGGTAATTTGAATCATCTGTAATAGAGACAGGAAAAAAATTAATCGTGAAATATGAAACAACTAAGAGAGTTATATTCATTTGAGCGACACAAAATAAAGGGGGGCAATCGATCGTTTAAGGACCTATAAATAAAAGTTCAAATAAAATTTTTCGATGCTAAAGTCCACCAGTGTCCGGTTGGATTACTCCAATCGGGCTGCCCGGGCCGGCACACGCCTCCTTACAGTGGTATTACGACCAAATGGAGTTATTTAACTTTGATATAATAGATTACTAAAGTGGGAGTGCGGATAGCAGTGCTATGCCAATAAATTATCAAAGTAATGCTGAAGTTTTCAATGTCCTTTGAATGGCAAAGTACCGGACATCGTTTATTGGAACTTATCATTCAATATTTATTTGTTTTTGTTCCTTTTTTTTTTTTTTCTTTTCTCTGTTACTTAAGGGTGTTTAAATCTCAACTGCTTCTCATTGCGATTTGTTGGTGTTGCGGAAATGAATAAGACCGATGATAAAGACAAGAGTTCATGGACGACAATAGATTCAGCAGCGGGAATACGAGACACTATGAACAAGTTTCGCACGCTTTTGCTAGAAAATATGGTATATCTGGTGAAGCCCTGTTATGAGCTTTTTCCAAGTATTGCTCGTTACGTTTACATTGTGATTCTTATAAGGTGGAAACTCCAGTCAACTCGAAAATGGTCTTGTTCAATATCAAATTCAATAACCAAATTAAGCTGCGGACAACCAATTGTAATGCGATAAATTTATTGTAGCTTAAACTAACATCTGCTTCTTTTATACATTCCAAGGATTTGCACTTGGAAAGAACCTGAATTAGCGGTAACAGAAAAGGTTTATGTCCTCACTTTTGCTAAAAAGCTTGAGCTGAAACTTACATATAAAAGCACATTTTCGAAGGCTGTTTGATGAATCTCCGGATTAGAAATGACAACGCAACTTTTTTAGGTTTTGAGAATTTATTTTTCAATATATCTAATCACCTTTCAACTCGATACACTTTTCCCAGCGGTGTTGCAGGTTTTTTAACCCCTCCGAATAGTACGGCTTATGTTGGCCAGGAAAATATATACTTTTCGGTGGCGGTGATGGTTTGCTCTTTGGACCCGTTCTTATTTTCGGTGAGCGTTCTTTTAAGGTTTCGAAACAGAAAGAAGTCGCATGGAGCAACTTTGTAGTGCATTTCGACCATTTTGGCTGTGGCGACTGCGAAGGTGTGTGCCGGTACGCAATCGTGGTGGAAGAGCACTTTTTTCTTCGCCAAAAATGATGGTTTTTTCTTCAAATTGACGTTGAATCGGCTAGATAAATCGACGTGGTATACTCCTGTGATTGTTTTCCCTTTTCCAAATAGTCAACCTCGCGCGCCCTAAAAAACGTTGGCCATCACTCGCAGGTTTTGCCACTTAAAAACAAAATCGGACCATGAAACTGTACTGCTCTTTTTCCATGGTCACAAAAAATGATAACGCGATGTTTTTAAATGGGTGTCGAAACAAAACTAAGCATCTGATTGTCACCAAATTTTGACAGGCGTGCTAAAAGAGGTTATACTTAATGATGGTACCTTCAGTAGCCCCAGGTATCTTTGAATCCGGGTACTCATCATACAATATTTTGGGCATGAGACGAGTTGAAGCGCGGCTTGTGCCGGGAATGCTAAGTTTGTTGAATTGAATTTGAAAATCTTGTACGCAACTATTTGATCAAAAATAGTGTTCATAGCGTTCCGCAAGCTCCAAATTCATCTAGCTCTAAGGCGATAAAGGAGAATTCACAGAAGGAGTATGAAAAGTATGAAAAGTATTTTGAAGATTAAAGAAAGCGTTGGAATATGTGTATTGCTTGCAATAGAGATTACTTTGAACTGAATAAAATGAATATCGCTGAATAATTGAACCGTTTTCGTTTTATTGAAGAATTCCAGGTGCATTTTAATTAGAAGGTATTTGTATAAATCAAGAAGAGCTGATATGGGCTTAGATGGGCCGAGGGAAACCTTCTTCATTTTCCATGGCTAGATTGTAAACTTTAGTTCTATTCTACAGGCTCCTCTATTTTGGAAAATTTCATCAGAGTATCAGATAGTTTGCAGATGTTTTTTTTATTGTTGTGGTTAAATCATTTTTTCCCTCTTCTTCTAACCTCGGCTAGAAAATAAGCTTCTATGACCTTTTTGACCGGGTTTCGATAATCTTCATTGAACATGGAAAAACCAATTGAAGTTCGTTCATTATCGATATTTAAGTTCGAAGCTTTAGCGCAAGTGCATACAAGATCACGTTTCATCGCATTTTCATTTGCGTTTCTGTTATTTTCACTTTATACTTATCGCACTTCGCCCAGCATTGAGTATAACAAATCCTAAAATTTAAGAGGCATTAAAGCCAATTCATGTTTGTGACATCTTTATAACAGTTTTCTTGATAGTTAACGGCTGGGCTAAGTAGGTAGAAAGGTAGGGGTGGCGGTTTTTAGGAGAAAAACCAAATTGATAATTGTTGTCCCGTTTTTCTACAATAAGGAAGCAGAGCCTAAGAAAAGGATTATTTCTTCGATCCTTATAGTTCTTCAATTTCATTTAAGACAAGTTTACCTTATGCCATGTGCATGGTTCTCGTTAAAACCGGGCACTTGCAAAGAAAGTGGGTTTACCACAGTAAGTGGTAATCTTTACAGCTTAAACAGAAGATGTTATAGGATTTACCTACGGATCTTACTTTTGTTCTTACTATATTACAACTGCATGACGACATTTTTAAGTCTATGTCAGTCTAGTGACTACTCCTAGCGCAATGTTGACTGTTCCTTTAATGAGTCACCAAGGGCTGACCACTGCCTCCTCAGTTCATCGACTGCTTCTTTACCTTCAATATCATTGTGTCCTTTAACCTAAATGATGGTAACTCTTAATTTTGAACCAACTAGAGTTAAGATTGACATTGTCTGACTACTTTTGAAGATGTAGTAGCTGAATTAGTAGCTTTAACTTCTGCTTGGGCGTTTTTAATCCGTGGGGAGTTTCTCAGTAAAATACAAGCCTCTATAACCGCGATAAGCTCTGCCTGGAAAAAGTTCGCATAGTCTGGTAGATGAACATTCTTGACCTATCTGCAGATATTTCATAATTCTTTCAAAATTTTAGAAGCTATTTCCTTCTACTGGTGGAAATATAGACACAACAACGAACACTTCATTCTTGTTAGATAATATAAGTGTAATTTACAAGTATCATCGCGCGGTTTTAAATGCCATCTAGTGGGTGCAAAAGTGTTTCATCGGAGCTTGGTAGCACTTTATTTAGCTTTTCGTTTTATCGTAGTTCGAAAAAATGAAAGTTTCCCTTCAAGAATTCACTTCAACAGAACAATCCACCTCCCAAAAACACTGGCAATGGGAAAATTGAGTCATTTGACATATGAATTGCTGCAACAACTCGCCTTTTTGCCATATTTGGTTCCCTCTAACTTCTACCTATTCCCAAATCTTAAGAAATGTGGTAGCAGCGGTAAATGGATGCTATGAAGACCTTATAGAATCGAATTTCATGCACGGGATCCAGTTGTTAGAGAAACGTTCGAAAAAAAAATTACTGAGCTAAAGGAGACCACACTCAAAATTGAATGCATTTTTAAAATGCGTAAATACAAATTTTTTTACTACCTCAACGAGAGCTTTTCACCTTGGCTCACATGTATAAAACTATCGTTCCTTAGACTTTTTTTTAAATTCGATAAAGGACTCAGTTTTTGTGTTACAGTGTTCAGTGTTGGTACTTTTGCTTCAAATATGCTTTGCCTTTTCAAATCAAACCTGTTAAAGGCACATCGCTCTACAGTACATCTTGCTTAAAATCACACAAGAAACATTAAAAAAATACATAATTCCACTAATTTTTTCTCGCTTATTGTCTCTTCCATATTTACATTCCGCAATCATGGTGCATTATCATCAAATGTGAAGCTGTATTCTCCCTTTGTAGATTGTCATAGTATTACTATAGAGTTTTCCAATAGGAACTTGACAACTTTGAATTTAATTTGTGAACGCACTCTTTCAATAATCATCAAACTGTCACCGTCAATTTATTCAGTAAACTCTACATTTTCATCATGGTAAAGTACACCAACGAGCAACGTCTGCAAATTATAAAAATTTTCTACAGATATACGGAGGCGCTGACTGCAACTGTAAAAGCGTTAACTCCAATTTTCAGTCGTAATTCTCGCCCAAGTAGACAGGCAATGACAAGTTTAGTGCAAAAATTTGAAGCTACATATTCGTTGTGTGATGCTGCCGTGTCAGTGAGATAACGGATTGGTCGAAGTGTCGAAAATATCGCTGCGGTTCAGACGTCTGTAGCAAACTATCCAAATCAGTCAATTCTACGGCGTTCTCAAAAATTGGGCATCGCTCAGACCACATTATGGCATATTTTGCGTAAAGATCTTGGTTTACACCCATACGAGATCAAGCTGACTCAAGAATTGAAGCCGATGGACCATTTGAAGCGACGTACGTCCTCCGATTGGGTTCTGGAGAAGATGCGCCAAGATGATGAATTTCATCGCAAAATCATCTTCAGTGACTAAGCTCATTTTTGGATCAATGGGTTCGTCAATAAGCAAAATATGCGTTGTTGGTCGGTTTGCATGCCGGCGGCGTTATTGGGCCATATTTTTTCGTCGACGATAACGATCGTCACATTACTGTTAATGGTCAGCGTTATCGCGCCATGATCACCGATTATTTTTTCCCGAATTGGAATATATGGACTTGGACGACATGTGGTTTCAACAGGATCATGCCACAAGCCACACAGCACACGCTACAATCGATTTATTGAAGAGTAAGTATAGTGAGCGTGTTATCTCAAGACATGGGCAGGTCGATTGGCCCTCGTTCGTGCAATTTAACGTCGCTTGACTATTTTCTGTGGGGCTATGTTAAGTCATTGGTTTATGCCAACACGCCGACGACGTTGGAAGAGCTTAGAGCCAACATTGAACGAGAATAGCGGCCGTTTCGGCCGAAATGTGTTGCCTAGTAGTTAAAAATTGGGTCCAACGAATCGACCGCTGCAAAAGTGCCCGCGGTGGCCATATGAACGAAGTCGAGTTCCATCCATAAATGTTTTGATTGTACTTCAAGCGAATATTAAAGTTTTTGAAATATCTCAAATGGTTTGCCTTTTATTAAAAAAAGAAAAGTTGTCAAGTCGTTATTAGAAAACCCTATATTATGCGTACTACTGCTCGTCTACTGAGATAACGATATGCATTAGATTTTGTTGCTTGTGTTCCTTTGTGTATGTGTGACAGCCTACTGGAAGTTTGGAGGTTCAACCAACACTTGCTTTCCTCTTTTATAACATCTGTGACATCAAACTAAATTTAATGTCAGTCTTTGTCTAGATTGTGTATCGAAAAACGTTCAATTAAAACTTAAATATGAGTGCAGTAAGTAAGAAGACAGAATATCTATCCATAAAACAAAAAATTGAAACCCTAGAGCGCTTGAAAAATGGGAAGCCAAGAAAGGAAGTCGCTAAGCAATATAGCTGCGATGTAAACAAAATGAAAACAATCTACGAGAAATAGCCAACAAAAACGAGAATATTAAACGAAAACGAATGCATAAAATTAAGATAGCGTGAAGAATTTTGAATTTTGTTAATGTGCAGCAAACGACCTTTTAGGAAATCACGAACATGTTGATTGTGCTGCGATCATTTGGTTTCGCAAAGTGAGAACGAAAAATGTTACATCAAATGGCCCAATTTTAAAAGAGCAGGCAATAAAATTTGCTCAGATGCTTAATTTGAAGCAAGCAATGATTGACTTACTCGCTGAAAAGCCAGAAATAGCATTCATTTCCAGAAAATTCAAGGCGAAAGAGGAGATGCTGGCAAAATATTTTGCCAAGTCTTATAGAGTATTATGCTCCAAAAAATATTTTTATTGCAGACGAAAGCGGTTTGTACTTTCTTGCTTTTCTCAGTGGCACAATGGCAAAATGACCGTTTTAAATATTTCACAAATAAAAAAGCCTGGATGACCAGTTTTATATGGACAGAAATTTTGCGAGAGTGGGATTAATCCTTGCTAAAAGAAAAACGGAATGTTCCGCTTAAAGTCACATTATTATGCTCCCTGTTTGGCGTGACATTAAGAGGGTTTGACTGTTTCCCGTATTTATCTGAGATGGTAAATTAAATTGGTCTGATTTTTTTTTTTAATTTGAACGTTTATTTAAGAAAACCATGAACAATAGTATTATTCAAAGTATTGCCCATCTGAAGATACGACTTTTTCCTATCTTTCTGGCAAATTGTGGATCCCATCCCAAAAGAACTGCGCCGGCTTGGCACCCAAGAATGAATCAAGCCAATTTTTGATATTCTGCTCTGATGTGAACTGTATTTCAGTGAGGGCTGTCTGCATAAACCGGAACAAATGGTAGTCAAAAGGGGAAAGGTCTGGGCTATAAGGCGGGTGAGGTAAGACTTCCCATCCACTGTTTTCCAAATAGTTCTTTACCGGAATAGCAACGTGGGGCCGAGCGTTGTCATGATGGAAAATTATTGCCTCGTATCTGGTCGCATATTCCGGGCATTTTTCGGCTACTACTCTCTTCAAGCAGATTTATTGTGTTCGGTAGCGTTGTCCATTAATGGTTTCACCCGGTTTTAGCAGCTCATAATACAGCACACCCATCTGATCCCACCAAATACAGAGCATTACCTTCGCGGTATGGATATTCGGCTTTGCCGTTGATTTGGCTGGTTGGCCGGATTTCACATATGATTTTTTGCGCTTGCGATGCAAAAATGACTTCCTTTTGTGGCGTTCAAGCAGCATTTCGGACATGCAAATCCGCCTTTCGACGTCTCTCGGCTTGAGTTCATGTGGAACCAAATTTCCGTGCTTTTGAATACATCCAGCTGCTTTTAAACGTTTTGAAATGGCTGCTTGAGTGACATCCAAAGATTCTAGATTGGCAACAATCTTCATAGAGTAATGCTTCCAGTTCTTCATCTTCAAACTTTTTTGGCTGCCCAGGACGTTCATCGTTTTCCAAGCCAAAATCACCACTTTTAAATCGTGCAAACCACTTTTGGCACGTTTGCTCAGCTAGCGCATGTTCACCATAAACTTCCACCAAAATACGATGACTTTCGGGAGCAGTTTTCAGTAATGAAGACGAACTCCCCGCAAAAACACTTTTCCATGCACAAAGTTCGACATATTTGAGTGAAAAAAAAAGATTGTTGTTTACGTTTCAAATGAATGACATATACTGAAATGACGTACAATGACAGTAGCTTTCCAACGCATGTTCCAATGGAATAATACAAGTTACGCACGAATAGCGTATACTAAGGACTTGACATAGCCCTAGAGAAAATAATCGAGAGGTTTCAAATCGCATGATCGAGGCGGCGATCTCCTACACAACTTCGAGCGTCGCGTCGCTTGTATGGCATATAGTGCCATCTTGTTGGAACTACAGCTCCGATATATCGATGTTGTCGAGTTCTGGCCACAGAAAGTCGCCTAGCATCTTGAGACCATTGAGGGTAACGATGTCTCCTTCCTCACTTCGAAAGAAATAAGGTCCGATGCCATTAACCGCACAAAACAGTCAATCTTTGTGAATGCATTGATGGCTGGCCGAACACTTGTAGACTATATTTGCTCCAATAACAGCAATTTTGCTTGTTGACATAGACGCTGAGATAAAAATAGGCCTCGGGCGAAAAGAAGAGTTTTTGGCTAAAATCCGAATTTCCGGGAAACATTTTCAATGCCCAATTAGTGATCACATGGCGTTGTTTATGGTCGTCCTGCTTCTGTTCTTACGTCCGCACAATCCTATATTGATGTAGGCCCAAAGCCAACCTCAAAATAAGCCGAGTTGGTTCTCTGGCGATGCCAAATTCACCTGATAGGCACCGAATTGACATTTCTGCGTACTTACAGCTTTTCTTTGATACTTACCGCTACGGCGGCTATGTTTTCTTCACATTGCACCAATCTCTCTCCGGTTTGTGACTTAAGATCCAAAAGTGTGTACTCACGCGTACACTTTTCCACGGTTCGACGAATTGTCTGCACAATAAAGCCATGAAGACGGCCGACATCACAACGAAATTTACGTTGCGTATGCACAACCGGTGTCGTTGACGTGACAGCCAGTGAGCTAGGCTGTCACGTCAACCTACCTGGGTCCGAATGCCGGTAAAAGCAAAACAGCAAATTTTCAAAATCGTTATCACCCTTTCGGCGGGCAATGGCAAACCTTCGAAAGTCAAATGCTGCCTATGAAATTGCTTCTCAGTAGAGCTGTTCGGAGCCGGCTATAAACAGTTGGCCCTGCTCAAAAGTGAGAAACACAAATGAGTGCGAGAGCTAGGCCTTGGCCCACACGAGCTGCCGCGTTAAAGTATTTATTTATTTATTTACAACTGAGCCGGAATTTCGATAATTTTTTTTTTTTTAAATTACCCCACGTTCGGCAAGCATAAAACGATGCATAACGAAGTGACAAATCTCATTGAATATTGTGACAGCTGCATGTCATTGGTAACTTTGACTGCTGCTGAAACATAACAATTGGAAAAACGATCATTGCTATCTTCTTAGCCTACGATAGCGGTCGCAGAAGTACCCGACCCAACAAAGAAAATACCAAAATTTTGGAAAATTTTTCAACATAATCGCCTTTTAGCTCTATACACTTTTCCCAGCGATGTTCAAAATGTTCGACACCCTTTTTAGCCATTTTTAGCCATTTTTTCAAGTTTGGAACAGAAAATAATCCGAGGGGGCTAAATCTGACGAATAGGATGCATGAGGTAGCAATTCAAACTTTAATTCATTAATTTTGGCCATTGCAATAACGGATTTGTGAGCTGGTGCATTGTCTTGGTGAAACAACACTTTATTCTTAGCCAAATGCTGCCATTTTTGCTTGATTTCTTCGCTCAAACGTTGCTATAAGTTCGCATTATAATGGCCGCTGATTGTTTTTCCTTTTTCAAGATAGTCAATGAAAATTATCCCACGCGGACGCCATAACCTTGCCTGCAGATAAAACGGTCTTCTCCTTCTTTGGAGCCGGTTCTCCCTTTTGAATCCATTATTTTGATTGTTCTTTTGTCTCGAGTGTAAAGTGACGGACCCATGTTTCATCCATTGCTATGAAACGGCGCAAAAATTCTGCTTTGTTACTGTGAAACTTAGCTAAACATTCAATTGAAACATCTTCACGACACTGTTTTTGCTCGAGTGTGAGCAAACGCGGTACCCATCTTGCACACAGCTTTCTCATACCCAAATTTTCAAATGATATGCGATGTATTGCACTTTTTGAAATGCCTACAAAGTCTGCTAGCTCGCGCACTTTCAATCGACGATCTTCCAGTACCGCTTTGTGTATGTTTTTTTTCACCATTTCTGGAGTCGTCACCTCATTTGGTCGACCACTGCGATGCTCGTCTTGGCAACTCGTACGGCCTCGTTTAAACTCAGCAACCCAACATTTTACTGTTGTAAACGAAGAAGCATACTCACCCAGAGTAGAATCCAGTTCAGCTTTTATATTGGTTGGGCTGAGGCCTTTCAAATAAAAGTATTGTATCACATAACGATGAACGTAATGACAACATTTACTATTGATGGCTGCCAACAAATACTAAACATTTGCTTAATAAACCGCTTACATTCCAATTCAGTGATATTATCAAACAACTACGGCGATGTCTTTGTCAGGCCGGGTACGCCCTCGTATATTAGTTATTTCGAAATAAGAGATTCGTAACTTGGCAACAAGGAAATCAATTTGTTTCAATTTGCCAATCAAAAAAGGTCTCCTAAAGTAAAATATCTTCTGAATGAAAAAGTATCTCGCTTTATTGTGAAAAATATATATATTTGCCTTCTCAGTTTGATGACTATGTTTTATAAAACGACCCACATCTAAATTTATTAATTGGTGGGAATATGTGTTGTATGAACATTTAGTACATTTATTTAAAAAAAAATTTAAAAGTGCGCCATCTTGTTTAATTTTTAAAGTATTTGTTATTAGAAACTCCGCAATCTATTGAGTTTCTCTAAGAAATGAGCTTTTAACTATTTATTTTTCCGAGGACAAGAACCAACAAGATTAAAGCTACGTTCCACATCAAATAGCACAGTTAAAGACTTTGAATTCCGTAAATACTGGGAAAATAGCACGGACATCAGGATACATTTAATTGAGTTCTACTGCTTATTAAAATTTCTCAAGTGTAGATGGCTCAGAAGAAGCATGGTTTAGAAATTGAGTAGTTTTGGGTGTAATTTTTGAGTCATCCGCTCTTTATCAAGGCAGATAAAATGTGAAATATCAAATCTGTGTTTTCCCCATATTCTCCTCAACTAAAGTAATATGATTAGAGAGTACATAAAAAAATCGTAAAATATAATTACATGTTATTGTTTTGGATAAGCGATTTTTTTTTAAGTCTAAGGGTAAATTGCCTGCCGCAATTTATTGTACTAAGTCATGTAACATCATTCGACAAAATTTGTATAAAAACATGTGCCACAAGAAAGTCATTTACATATTTTACTGACATTGTACGTACATAGAAATTGTTGTCGACAAGTCATTGAATATGCAACAAACATGCAGCACATCGAATCATAACTTCAAACTTATGGTCATATTCATGATGTCTGGCTCATTCCCATTCATGTCCTTCTTCTTCTTCTTCTTCTGCTTCGTAATGCTGCAACCGAAAAATTCCATTCATATGGTACTTATGACACACACAACATATCCAATCGAAAGTAATAAGGATCACGCTTATGAACATCAACGCTCATGCACTGGAAGGTCATACAGTGCTGTTCACACTCAGATGTAGCCTTTAATATGACCAACACCCATCCTAAAAACCAATATGGAACTTATACTGCTCCTACTACTCATACTACAGCTACCTATTCGAAGGAAGTCACCACAAAATTTTAACCAAAAATCCCGTAAACTTTGACATTTTATGTTCGTAAACCGTTGGGGGTGGATTAAATGTGTATGTGTGTATCTTTGTATCCTTACGTGATTTTCTGCCCTTTGCCATGTCATGTTTGTTCTCGTCCTTTGGATAGATTATTAAGGCAAAGATGGCCATTGTCATTATCGTTATCGACTCTACTTAACATTTTGATTGAGGACTAAAATTGTGTATCAACGACGGGGACAATTCTTTGGGGGTTCACCACACTGACAATATATGGATACTTGCTATAAGTTAAAGCAACTCTGTTATATTGAACGCATAATAGAAATAGCATAGACGAGGACTTAAGCAAAAGGGTAAAGACGGTACAGAGGAGATAAACGTTTTCATTTTCCTCGTTTGGTTTGACTTTCACTCTTGTTGTCTGTCAACAAAACTAAATGATCAAAAAAAAAAAAAAAAGGATGTTCTGGAAAGGCAGTGAATTTTTATGACAACCAAAAGACATGACAGAATTGTTTAAGGAGGTACTTTAGCCAAAACTGAAAGCGGACAGTGGATGTAAATTGAAAAGAATTACCTCCAGATTGTGCAAGCGTTCTTTTGGAAAATTGATTGTTAAAAGGACATCTACATGGAAATGAGAAAGGTTAATCCGATGTGGTGCTAAGAAACCTGGATTTGCGATTTTCTTTTTCTGATATGAGAGTTTCAATTTATTCAATTTTATTATGGATTACAACTGAATTCTAGGGGTCAAGATTTAATTTGAAATTATCTTCCATTTGAGCGGTTATGAGAAAAGTAAATTGTTGTTTGTCGTAAAACTTTTACTGAAGGTGTTTGCAATTTATCCTTTTTTTATCATAACGAATAAATACAATGATTTACCTTCGGTAATGGAGGGGAAGAGTTAATTGTACCTACGTATATATATTCCTTGCAGGAATATTCAATTATTAGTTAGGACATGTGAAAGAACGCTTTGTAACCATCCGTGCCAAGGTTTAATTCACTATCCCAAACCTAGTATAGGTCTAGGTGATTTTGGAAAAGAATTACCCACTCGATCAACGAAATTAAACATCAAATTACCATATGAGAGAATATTCGATAGCACAGCATCTTGGAAAGAAAAGAGTATGAACCGAGGTTATTTGTCCTTAACCCAGGGCAATTGCACCCACTCAAACAAAAGGACATCTAAGTAGCAAAGTTGAAAGTTTGTTTGGTAATAAGCACACAAACTCGTCTTGGAAGTGTTGTTAAACTAAAGAATACCTGATGAACTTCAGCATGACTTGCTTGGTCCTGAAGCTAAGCAGACACTTGTACTACGCCAACTACAGGAAAATCAGTCTTTTAACGTCGTTAACCAAATACTGCGTACTCTGTGAATGTCCCAAGCCAGACTCTTCGTATCAAAAAATACGTCGCGCACTTGTATGCGTTTTTTAACTGTAAAAAATTGTGAGAACTCGCAACAAATGTCCTTTTTTAAAAAAAAGTTAGATTCCACTTCGTTTGCTAACGAGTGTAATGAGAGACCTCATTATTTATTTATGGTATTAAGTTGGACTAGCCTTCAGCATTCCATGTCTGGTACTGGCCTTCCGCATTGATGACTAAATTTCACGTGAAATACGAAACGCATCTGGGGTAATACACTATGTAACGAGCGATCTGAAAGACCATGAACTTGTTTTTTTTATGTTGAATTCACTTCATATCTTTGTCTTTTGAAGTCAAAAGCTACGAAAATATTGTAATAGAGAGAGTATAAGTTCATCGTTTAGTTAATTTATTTCTTCTTTCAGTCATAGCTGCCCTAACCACGAAAGGTAGTACACAAAGTAATTAAATTTTGATATGTGGATAAGATGGGACATACAATAATTTTTTCGATAAGTAGCAGACATGCAGTGAATAAGAATTATATTGTGAATTTCAAACTTTCGTCTGAACTGGATGTCAACCAAAGTTATTACGAAAGCAAGACAGCATACTACCGACTTAATGCTTCCCAGAAGAAATTTTAAGGAAATTACTACGTCAAACTATAGCAATTTATAATTAAAAATAGTGTGCAAAGCATAGACCTCGCTTAAGAACAGGGTTTCGAGAAAACTCAACCAACTCCTCTAACCGAAGGACCAAGTGAGGTAAGAAATACAATCCACCGTAGGTGGTACCTATCATTTCAGTTGTAAAAAAACATTTAAATTCTCTTTTGCATGCTTAAATGGCCTTTAGCCAACTGCTATTGATGACTAACACCAGTTATGGCTAGCTCTGACGAATATTTTTATTGCAAGTGTAGCATTGGTCTATATACCGAACTTCTAGCGAACAGTGAGCGTTTTACTTTGATGTAACAAAGGACTTTGTCTACCAACTTTGTTAACAAAATTACCAACACTGCTCTAGAAGTCAAGCTATAGGGGACTTTTGCATTCGCCTAAAAAGGAAAATCAAAATTAAATCCTCATGACATGTTACTTGCATATGGTATACGCCGCGTATTGATCGGGAAACTGTTCACTGTGTTTGGTATATTTCTGGCAGATTAATTTTTATGGAAGTGGAACTATTTGCAATGAATGTGAAGAATAAAGTAAGTTTTACAAAAAGTATCCAGGGTTTTAGGAAGAACTGCGTGGCGATTGTAGAGTATCCTATAACTTGAATTGGCTTAGCAGCGCAACAGTCAAGTTTGTAGCGAAGTGCTTGTTTTACCTTCCAACGGTGGGCCCCGGTAACTGGGGCATGCCCGGCCAATAGTATAATACTGGTCTACGCCACCATAGGGCTTACAAACCTTTACGAAAGAGAATAAAATGTGTGACGAACCAACAGTAGGATTACTGTTGATGTACAATAACCTTCGTAATTGCACGTAGAATGTTCGTACCCTTAACAGGCCAGGTGCAGACGAACAATTAGCGGAGACCCATGACTGCTAGAGGATAGAAAACTGTGATATATGGACACTAAGGTGAATGTTATAGGGAAAAGAAACAGCGCTATTTTGATGCAAATTTACCATGTGCGGTAGATTAAGGAAAGAAGTTTTAAACTTTTGATACCTGAGCGAGTGTCTTATGACACCTACTATACTTCTCTATCCCTACGACAGGGATATAGAAGAAGAAATGAGAGCAATAGAAGTGCACGATCGGAGATATTGAACAGATAAAAAGAACATGTCAAGACAAGAAGACGGTAAAAAGCTCAACATGCCAATTTCAGACAAAATAGAACATTCAAATTAGATGAAGATAGCCGAAACTTCCTCTGACCAGAACGAAGTAAGGATAGCAACATCTTAGCTAAAAGCCAACAAATCAACTGGACCTGACGGCTTACTGGCAAAGATTTTCATATGACCTTTTGCCATTTTCTGGGTAGCTTCATAATTCCATTGGTGTAGAACTTCTGTGGTTTATCAGCGAAAAACTTGTCCAAGTGATTTTCATGGCTCTTCGGTTGGCCAATTTTTTACCAGGAAGTTTTGCAAAAACCGAAACAAATAGTAATCAGAGGGTGCAAAGTACGGCCTCCCTCAATTTGTTCCTTGTCATCAAAGATGTGGCTTAGTATTGTCATGATGAAAGAGAACTCCCTATCTGTTGGCCGACTCTGGTCGCTCTTTCTTGATAACTTCATTTAAACGGTCGAGTTGTACATAATAGAGGATCGAATTGACCGTTTCGCCACATTCTAGCAGTTCATAATAGACAAGTCCCTTTCCATCCAACCAAACACTCAACATAACCGTGCTCTCCGTCAATCCAGGCTTTGAAGTCTTTTGTGGTCGGTCACCGACCTTTAACCATGATCGCTTGCGTTGAATATTCTCATATTTAATTCATTTTTCATCGTCCGTAATGAATCGCTTCGAAAATGGTTCCATTTCATTACCTTTCAGCAGAGTTTCACTGATTGTTATTCGGTGAATTAAATTTGTTTGCGTTAATTCTTGTGGCACCCAAACATCGAGCTTCTTTGAGTAGCCTGCTCATTTTAGATGATTTCAAACTGTCGTATAGTTGGCCTTTAGTGCCTTCTGTCTGTAGACAGCTTTTGTGCCGGTCTTGCTCCATCAGTTGCAAAAGTTCATCATCCAGTACGAGGTGCAACTTTCACATCGAAATTTCCGGAACGGAATAGAACAAATCGTCCGGAGGTTTATTGTAAACAAGCATCACATAGCGTATTTCTTCAGATATTTCACTCATATTCCAATCACTATAACTTTTCACACGAGCAACGAATGACACAGCTGTCTTCACAAAAAATGTAGCCTGATATGTCACCTTTCGAACACGTGTTCGTTTGACACAAACAGATAAGTTTTTCCAGATAAATGGACACCAACACCATCTAGTGACAAAAAACCGCAGAGAGTTTTTATATGACTCAATATATTTCCTTTATTCGTAAATACCCAAACACCACTGATTAAAGTTTCTTACAAGAAGATACCAAATGAAGTTTCATCCTTAAAACTTTGGTTTCCCGTTGTTTAGATTATGCAGGAAACTACTCTTAACCATACAACAGAATGCTCTAACCCATGAACAACACAACATCGTCTATTCCTACAAATACAGTCAATAAATTTGTAATCGAGTTTTATAATCATCAAGTTGTTTTCTCGATGTACACTGTACTAGTATTTATCTTGCATACCTAAGTTTATAGAACGTATGTTTACCTTGATCAGTGCTCTCAATGTTGTCAACCAAAATTTCCCTTTATTTAACTGGAAAAAAACCCTGAACAGGTAAACTGTGAAGATACAGTTTAAACAATATTATTGTAATTGACCAGAAAGACCTTTTTATATTAATAAGTTAGGTTGACAGTATCTAATCTACATTCAATGTATATATGTACATTTGTATGTGGGACGCTGATTCGTGTTGCATTGATTCCGTTCCCACGGGCAATGCAAAAAACGAAGGTCATCAAACAAAGAAGGCCAGACTATACGCGGAAGGCTAAGAGTAACCATCAATCTATGAAGTCTAGATTAAACTCTATGCTTTTATTTATTTTTTTTTTTTTTATCAACCGATTTAATTAACTAAATAAAGATCATTGTTTCATTTTCTCACATGTATACATATGTATATGTAGGTTTAAGCAAAGGTAGCACACAAGCAATAACTTCCGATGACTGAAGTTTACCTTGCTTGCAATGAAGATTTATGAGTGAGTATCCTGGCAGTCGAGACCATCTTTGGATTACTTACACCTAAATTGCAGCAAACTTTAAGCTGTAGCGTATACGAGTACGCTTCAAATACTAAGGTCAGGCTAATCGACGTAGCAATAGAACGAAATGGTATCGAATCATATATTTTTCACACTTTTACATCATCGACCACACCCTTCACTGTGCAATGGATGCAAGAAACAGCTTAAATATTCTGAATGTCTTGTCCGCACAAACCAGATATTTTAAACGTCAAAGTAAGTACCGAAGAACTATTAAAAGAATGTTTGACTTTGAACTGTGGGTCTCCAAAACCCGAAACGAAATCGTTTGTTTAAAAAGAAATGCCGACACGCAACAAAAAATATGTATCTGACAAATTGGACAGCAGGAACACTACTGCGATAAAAAAAGAAAGCACATTTGTCAACGAATGTACTGATGCACTGATTGGAATTTCTAACAGAAGAACATTCTAGGCTAAAACAGCCCTAGTTGAGCCAACAGAGATATTTAAGAAAACAAAACAAAAGAGCTACAAGAGGTGTCGAAAGTCGGTAGTGATAGACCATTGAGATGCTTCAACAGCTGTCAAAGTAACCAATCCAAACATCCAGCTGTCGCCCTGTGGAAAAGTGTGAGCTTAAGTACAAACTTTTAAATCTTAAGCCACCAACGACAGAGATTGAAGAAAATATAGCTGCCGTAGCGGCCAGTATCAAACAAGATCCAATGCCAATCAGCTAAATTGGGCATATCCAGGCAGTCAAGCCCGTTTATTTTGCTGTTGAATTTGGGCCTACATCCGTATAAGATTATGCTATACCGTGAGTTCGCTAATTGGGCGCTGGAAATATTGACCGGAGATTTGGATTTTGGCTAAAAGATCATCTTCCCGAACGCGGACCACTTTTGACTCAGAGGCTATGTCAACAAACAAAATTGCAGCCAAGCATCAATGCATCCACAAACATTGACAGAGTGATATAAGACGACTTTCTGTGGTCAGATTTCAAAAATACCATACCAATATATCCGAGCTGTGGTTCCAACAAGACGCCGCTACATGTCAAACAAACGGCGTAACGCTCGATCATGGATTTGACACCACTGTCTACGATTCAAAGCCAACTACTTTCGAACAGCTCGAGGACAACATTCGACACGATACTGCCAGAATATCGCAGCACATATTGGACCGAGTCATCAAAAATTAGACCGACCGCTTGAAGCACTCCCAGTGAAGACGAGGCAACCATGTGAATGATGTGCTATTCTACATATAATGGCATGTACGTAGCTTCAAAATAAAGTCAGAATCAGTTTTATATCTCACACCGTTGTTGTTTCATTTAATTTTATCTTATCTGGTCACCCGTTAGAAGTCACATTCGTGTAACAACAAGGTCTCTTACTGGACACTGTTAAGCCAAAAACACCTCAATTCCATATTTCGAGTTATAACTCAAGATAACACTTGCATGTACACTATGAATGTACAACGAGGACGAAGGTGCAGCAGAACAGATGACTATTTAGTCACAGAATAAATAGAATAAGAACAATTTGTAAGACGATCTCACGGCGATCTGAAGCAGCAACTTTTTTCAAATTTAAATTGAGGGCTACTGCATGCAACTTGTACTACAGTGGGCGACTAAACTTTGTTTATTTCATTTAGCGTATGGATTTACATATCTGTTACATTCAACAAAACTTGTATTCACAAATACAATATATATAATCATTCAAAAAAAAACTTTAGACTAACATTTAGTATCCACAGTCACATTAGATACAAGCATAAGACAAATAAAACTGAATCACATCATCTAGGTTTTGTAACCAGTCTATCACAGGTAGGTTGCTATTGGAGCCCCCAAAGTGTTGGATACCCCTATGATACACTTCCCTAGTTTAACAGCGAATCTGCGCATCTGCCGCGGTTGCTTTAGATGTTGTTGAGCGTCGAAGGATCGGCATGATAGCTTCGAGATGGTGATGTAATCATCTTTCACTGATGGTTTCCATTTTGCTGACCAAGTAGAATGTACTGTTGAGTTTTGTTGAGTTGCGTGTCCACTTTTCGCACATGTACACTATTCAGCCACACTGAAACGCAATTTTTGGCTATGGAGCATATAATTCTAAGTGCGGCAGTACGAAGCGTTGATTCACTTGAACCCCAGGTTGATCCAGTGAGTTTTGGATTATGTTGTTGCGGGTTTTGAGTTTATAATTCGCTCGTTGACTGGTAAGATGGAGGTGGAGACTGTCATTGTCTAAAATATACATTGAATGTTCACTATGTCCTTATTCTGCGTGGCGATTGCCGAGTCATCTCCATGTCAAAGTTGAACGCTTTATTCGGGTTCATGCAGGAATTTGTAGTTGAAGCTCCTGCTTAGTCCACGTTTGCGAAGTGTGGAGGGTCTCATCAAGCAATCTTAGTAGCTCTTAGCCAGTTTTGGGGTCTCCAGATACCTTGAATATTGCACATCTTATATTCAATTAATTTATATGTACGCTCCATCCAGGAATGTATTGTTTGCGAAAGTCGTGAGGAATATGTTTTTCGACATTTGCCGAAAATGCCACAAATCTGTCATAATTCTGTGTCAGCCGCGAAATAAATCTTAAACATGAGCCGAGTTTGTGTTGTTCAGGAGCTGTAGAAGATAAGGCAGGACTGTTCTGCAAGCAAGCTGGAGTTGTGTTCCGCATCACAGGTTACGAAACACAGGTCCAGGTTGTAGTCTTTTTACCATCTCCGAGAGTAAAAAGTCGCTTAGTCCTTTGCTATGAAGATAAGTTATAGGTGGTTTGAGTCTGCCAATTCCATTGTCACTATTGTCGTCATTATTTTTCACTCCACATTTTATGGGGGCTGTTCAAATCGCCAATGAAGGCTGAGGGTCTATCACTTTGAGGATATTTGGATCCTTGTTGTAAAGATGTTGTTGCAAGAGTCTGCGTTAATCAGTTTTGCTTCCACTAAGCTGTTTCTGAGGTAGGTTGCTGGCTGGTATGATTGGTCAAATGTGGCTTCGAAAGTAGCCGGTGACAGTTTCTTTAGCCTTTTGAGCATCGTCCGATCTGTCTCTGATGAAGGCAACATCGATTTTGCTAGTCAGTAATAGTTTAGATATGTAGTCGCTTTTGGGTTTGCTTATACCTTTGATATTAAGTTGATATATTTTTGAACAGAAGGTCTTTTAAGCTGGCACTGAAAAGTGCTGACCATGGTGAAACCGATGATATTAACGTTGGTATTTGTGTTACTGTTGTTTTATTTGCAATTGGATATGGGCAGGAAAATAATTTCTTGTCTAGTTTCGTTAAACAATAGTCCATCTAGCGTTATCCAAGGTATACCACGAGTAGTGGTTTACATATATTTACATTCCAGTGACTTTACACAGACTTCGACCGATCTGCATAAGTACGAGTACGAGTACAAACTCTCTATGAGGCTCAAAATATATATTAGCATCTCATTGCATAAAAGTTATTTAAACAATTGAAAAAGAAGAACAATTTTTAGCGAATAAATGCTCGCAGGATATCTCTTAAATAAGTTCACATGTCCTCCCAGTAAGATGTATATTTTTCAATAAAATCACCGAATATAGGATATATCCCTTGAACTGATAACACTGAACTTAGTTGCCATTTTAAACCCCCAGGATAGTTTCCTGTTCTACTTACGGTGTGCATAAAACAAAACACACCATTGTATCCGAGTACGAGTATGTCTTAAAAGACGATTGATTATTTATTGCCTGTCAATTAAAACTGAACGAGAGTGTAACTAAGAAGATTTCCAACGTGGTCAAGGATTTAACAGGATTTTGTTTTATTATCTTATTTTCCCTAGAATGCTGTCATAGTTTCGACACACCCTAGTAAATTTTATAAGTTTCTTTTTTTATTGATTGTAAAATATTATTTCGACAGAGAAGGCGAAAAGTTATATATTGTATTATCTTGCGGGAGGAGATGTTTACTCTACTGCAGTCTTTTGAAGGTGGAAATTGAGAAAGTTTAAGTTCCTTCACTTAAAAGGTATTTTATTGATTGGTGTATGTATCCGAGGAAATGGATAGGGTTGGTTTTTAATGTGATTTTACTTTAAGATCTTGCGACTTTTAAAGCCTTGTATTTGCAAATTCAATTCATAATTCATAAATCATACCAGACATCTACCACTTGTTTTGTTCATTTCATTGGCAATTATCTAAAAAGGATGATGATTTGGGAAATAGGTATACTAAATTCCTTTTCATCATCTAGAGAAATGGAGATTGATTTAGGCAAGAAATGTATCTAACCAGAGGTTATTCGGTCTTTAATTGATTTCAGTTTACAATAATCCTGTGAGCTATTGCACGTTTGAAAATTGTGTATCCTTTATTGTCTAAGTTTTGAGAGTAAGCGATTATAATAGTATACGATTACTAAAACTGCATATAGGCTTTACAGATTACTAGGATAAATTCATCCTGCACTTCGTGTATTCTGTTACCATTTCCTGGTTTCAGAAATGAGGAGTGAAAGCTATTATTATCATCAGTTACATTTTCGTCTTCCACAAGTATGCTATTGCATATGCAACAGGCTTAACACTAACATAGAACAATGTGAAACGATTGAAATTGATGAAAGGTAAGTGCTTTGTAAATACAGTACTATTCAATAATTGATGGTTAAATCGGATTTGTGTGAAAGTTATCAGTATAGTGTACGTAGTGAATATCAGCAATCACAATGCAGGCGCCATAAAATCGATAAATATTTATTATTCAATTTGGTCTGATCTTTCTCTTTCCTTGAAAATTTGATACAAATTCTTAGAATAGTATTTTGTGTAAGTATGAATAAGAATGTAAAGCAAGGAAAAGTAAGGAGGTGTCATGTCATCATTTTGGATCAGATATCATTTTTTGAAAACTTTATGTATATCCTTAGTTATCTCATTGTAACAAAACATCACTTTTAAAATATATTAATAGGTATACCATCATAATTGCTATATTCGTTGTAATGTATTCAGTTAATTTTCCCTCTAGGTGCTATATAGTCGTTGCGTTTGGTTTTTAATTGTCAAAAAGAAAACAGCAAAATTGCAAAAGCGTATACAATTTTTATTTAATTGATAAATCAATGCTTGCCACTTACCTCTTAAGGAGTATTTCATGTTAATGTTCACCACGACTACGT
The DNA here is from genome assembly GCA_907269105.1 of Volucella inanis. NCBI lineage: Eukaryota > Metazoa > Arthropoda > Insecta > Diptera > Syrphidae > Volucella > Volucella inanis. Next base: position 25,977,058 of record OU026157.1, read on the forward strand.
TTTAATTGCTCCATATGGAGATTCCAATTTTGAATCACTTTTTTGATAATACCAGGTGTGCCGGTATGAAGTGAGCGTCAAGATACCAATGTCTTGATATGGAATATTTGTTGTGAACGGGCTATATATATTTTTTTTTGTTTTGACACCTATCAAACATATTTAGTATACATCAAGTCATTGAGCAAACAACATCACAGTTTTTTATCGTCCGAAAAATGTCAAATTTTGTACCAGAAAATGATGACTTGCGGAAAGCATTAATTTTTTGTTTTCATTTGAAGGAAAGTGCTGCAGAGTCGCATCGAATGCTTTTCGGGGTATGCTCTATCAGAAGCAACATGCAAACATGAAATTTCATGAAAGTTCAGAGATAACGATTTTGATGTAAAAAATGAAGAACGTGGAAGACCACGAAACAAGTTTGAAAACGACGAATTACAAACAATATTGGATGAAGATGACACTTTGAGTCAGAAACAATTGGCAGAAAATTTCTAACCGTTTAAAAGCTATAAGAAAGATCCAAAATTCTGGAAAATGTGTGCCACATGAATTGAATGAAAGACAGTTATAAAACCGCAAAACCGCTTGTGAAATTTTGCTTGAAAGACACGGTAAAAAATCTGTTTTGAATCGAATTGTTACTGGCGATGAAAAATGGATTTATTTTCAAAATCCTAAACGGAAAAAATCATGGGCTAATCCGGGACAACCATCAACTTCGACTGCAAAACCAGATCGATTCGGCAAGAAGACAATGCTGTCTGGTGGAACCAAGAAGTTGTGGTGTACCATGAGCTCCTTAAACCTGGTGAAACCGTTAATACAGATCGCTACCTACAACAAATGATCAATTTGAACCAAGCATTGGCCGAAAAAGGACCAGAATGGGCCAGGAGACACGGCAAGGTAATTTTGCTCCATGACAATGCACCTGCACACAAAGCAAAACTGGTTCAGGATACAATCAAAGCAATTGGCTAGGAGCTGCTACCCCACCCGTAGTATTCACCAGACTTAGCTCCTTCCGACTACTATTTGTTTTCATCGATAGGACACGCATTAGCTGAGCAGCACTTCGAATCCCACGAGAAAGTCGGAAATTCCGGTGACTTTTTGGTTTGCTTTAAAAGACAAGCAGTTTTATTGGCGTAGAATCCATTAGTTGCCTGAAAGATGTAAAAAATGTGTAGCTAGTAATGGCCAATACTTTGAATAAAATGTTTTTTACTTTTCCATTAAAAATTAATGTTTTATTTTCACAAAAAAAAACACTCACATTATATCGGTACACCTGGCTAAGCCTTGCTGGTCTATCGGCACTAATGAGTGATTTGACGTATCCCCATACGTCAAATCGCACGGTCTTACTGACCAATTCATCTCATTTCTCAATTTGTTCATCGATTTGCATAATGTGTGGCATATAGGAATCTTTCTCCAACTTTTCTAAGACCCACTCACTGAAAATTCGACACTGTGGCAGTTATCTCGGCTACATTATTGCACGAGCTGTATTTTGTAAGCCTTTAAACCCACATTTCTGCATAAAATCTTCCAGATAGTCGAGTGACACAATCCCAATTACTGCGAACGGCGACAAATCAAATCAAGACAAATCACGGTCTTCATTAATACTGACAGGATACAGCAGCAATATTTTCCTCTGTACACACTCTTCGCATATGGAAATGAAAGGAATAGCGTGAAATTGGTGCGAAATTTGGTCACTATGGCTTGAACTGCTGGCTCAGTAGGTTGATTATGACGACCGTAAAATGATCGAAGTCTGCGAAAAACGTTTTTCACAGAGCACGAATTTTGATAATGAAATTCAATAATTTGTAAGCATTGTTCGGGTGTTAGTATTTCCATGATAAAATAGCAATGCTACCTGAGCATGTTTGATTTTGACACTTGTCAGGAATCATGCGTGAGCTGTCAAAAAGAGAATACTGAAAAACCAAACAGCAAAAAGATCACACTTTATTTATTGATGACCTCTTCGAACGGCAATCGGCTCAGAACTGTAAAGCTCACTAAATGTCTTTCGGGCTCGGTTAGGAATTAACGCCGGACGGTTCGGTTTGAAAGACAGTGCACTACCACTTAAACCACGATCACCCACCCACTAAAGATAAGAAGGACAACTTGTTCGTTTTGTGTTATTCTATAAAGCTAATGCGCTAACATTTTTAATAAGCCCAGGTACGATCCCAATTGTCTTACTGATCCACTGAGTTCGCCGGAGATCTCTGAAAAAATGTAACACATGGGCTGAAAAGTGAGTGCCGTTTTATAGTAAAACACAAATTTTTTGCAAAATTCAACTTTATTCATCCATATAGTTGCCTTCGAGGGCGATACACCGATTGAAACGATTTCGGTTTAGCCTTAAAATAGGCCTCTGTTTCGGCGATTACTTCTTTATCGGTCTTAAATCTCTTTCCGGCAAGCATAATTTTGAGGTTTGCGAACAGGAAATAGTCGCTGGGGGCCAAATCTGGAGAACACGGTGGGTGGGGAAGCAGTTCGTAGCTGAATTCATTCAATTTTTAAATCGTTTTCATCGACTTGTGACACGGTGCATTTTCTTGATGAAACAGCACTTTCTTTTTCTTCAAATGCGGCCGTTTTTTGCTATTTCGTCCTTCAAATGCTCCAACAATGCAATGTAATAGTCGCTGTTGATAGTCTGCCCCTTTTGGAGATAGTCGATGAAAATAACTCCATGTGTATCCCAAAACACGGATACCAAAACCTTGCCAGGGACTGTTGAGTTTTTGGTTGTTTTGGACGAGGTTCGTCGCCTGCTCTTCACTCAGCTGACTGCTGACTTGACTCTGGTGTAAAGTGATGGAGCCAAGTTTCATCCATTGTCATACATACCGACGCGAAAATTCGGCTTTTTTTGCGGTTGAACAGCTTTAAACACTCCTCTGAATCATCAACACGTAGTTGTTTTTGGTCGACTGTGAGCAAACGCGGCACCCACTTTGAACAGAGCTTTAGCATGTCCAAATATTCGTGTATGATATATCCAACACGTTCTTTTGATATCTTCAGAGCCTCAGCTATCTCGATCAACTTCACTTTACGGTCATTCATAATCATTTTGTGGACTTTTTTGATGTTTTCATCTGAAACAGCCTCTTTTTGACGTCCACTGCGTGCATCATCTTCGATGCTTGTATGACCACTTTTTAATTTTTCAATCCACTTGCGAATGGTTCGCTCGGCTGGTACAGAGTCCAGGTAACACCTATCAAGCCATTTCTTTGCATCGGATGCATTTTTTACCATCAAAAAGCAATGATAAATCGACACACGAAATTGCTTTGAATCCATTTTTTTTTACAATAACAAAAGTTGCTTCACTCACAACCCTATATCTCGAGAACGTATCTTTTGGAAATGGTATGGATTTAATTCAAGTGGTTCCCTCTTTTAGAAACGGCACTTTTATTATATGGGTAAAGTATGCATGGTAATTTATAGAAATTAGGAAATATACAAATGTTACAAATATAATGGAGGCTCTTAAGAAGAACACAGCATTTAATGGCATCCTGATAGAGTTTTTTCGAGATATGCCAAGTAATGTAAATTCGCAATGCTGCTTAGGTACACCATAGCTAGCTGCACTGGCTATTCATTCCAGTCACCAATTTTCCGATGATGACATAGACCAGAACTATGTTATGTTATGTTATGGATCACATTCTGTAGTAAGAAATACGCTGTAGGGAATTTTGAGATGAGAACTTCTGTACACCACTGTTTTGCACATCGGAGACATATTTTAACTCAGTTATAACAGCTGTAATTGACTCGTAGACTCTAGTTTTACTCATAGCAGACTCGCCATAGGTATTTGTTAACATTTCAGACACTTTGTTACACTTTATTCCATTTCTACGCAAAGTTTGATACAAATTCTTTGATCCATTTCTTTTAAAAAACGAAAATTGCCGAGCTAATAAAAATACGTCCAACCTTATCGGCTGTCACAAACAAAGTAAACAATTAATACTCTGAAAACCCGCGAAGTTTAAAAATGCATGCTATTTTCTGAACTCACCTCGTACATAGTACTAAGTGGTTTCTACACTATAAAAAAACAACACATAAGGGACGGTGTCTCAAGGTTTTCGCCAAAGAAAACACCTTAATCCAGCTTCAGAATCCTACGTAAAAATTCATGTCACTGAAACCCTAAACTTATTTCTTACCCCTGATCGTTGATGTCAAATCATTCTAGCCTTACCGGACTACCATTTCAGATCCGCTAGTTTCACGTAAACAGACAAAAAGTTCTCTAAGGAATATGAGAAAATCACTTTAGGAATTTCAATTGTTGCTATGTCTTCAACTGACATTCATACACAAGTGCTTTTTTGTTTAGAATTAAGTCCTTAATCCCTCCCCACCTTAAGACTCTAAAAACAAATGCACCTTATATGCACCTTGGGACTCACATAAAAGTGTGGTTAACGACATGTTATATCCTGTTTGTATTTGTATGTATTGTCATATAGAACATAACCTTAGTAATGAAAATTGTGAATTTCTTGGCTTTTGTAGCTGAAATATTTTCGTCACAACAAAATTATAGACGTTCTGCCAAAAGTGACCGATTTCCATTGTCTATGAAGAGGACTATAGTCTGTAACTGCTTGATTTTCATCGTTTTCAATAATTCCATCTGACCACAGCACTCACATTCAAACCAAGGCCATTACTCTAGGCTCTGGATAGCTGGAATGTCAAGGTCTTAAAAAGGAACACTTACATACCTACTGCACTCGAATAACCATTGTTTCATTTCCGCCACTCTAAGTTCTATTATATAGGGTAATTCATCGTAAGGTTTGATTTTCAATAGGCTTTTTTTGACAGATCACGCTTGACTCCTACCAATTTTTTTCATCAGTTTTGTTCAGTATTATTTGGCATATTATCATGGAAAGACTCACACCACAACAGCGTCTCCAAATTTTTCAGCTGTATTACGAAATCAGCTTTCCGTGAGAAATGTTTTTCGCGCAATTCGAGGAACTTACGGTGAGCATAATCGACCTACTGAAACCACTATTGCCAATAGCATTCGCAAATTTGTGTCCCAGTTTACATTAGTGGATGATACTCGACCGGTAAGACCACATCCAGCACGTAGTGAAGAGACTAAAGCAGCTGTAGCAGAGAATGTACGCGAAGACCGTGCCGAATCGATTCGTCGTCGTTCTCAGCAGCTTGGCTTGGCGTATTCGACAACTAGGCATATTTTACGTGAGGACCTCGGCCTAAAAGCGTACAAAGTTCAACTTGTGCAAGAATTGAAGCCAGACGACTTGAATTTGCGTCATATATTCAGTGAATATGCTCTGGAAAACCTCAATGAAAATTCGGTGTTTTATCATGAAATTTTGTTCAGTGATGAAGCCCATTTCTGGCTCAATGGCTACGTTAAAAACAAAATTGCCATATGTGGGCTGATGAGCAACCCGAAGAGTACCAAGAGCTACCATTACATCCATTAAAAACAACGGTATGGTGTGGTTTATGGGTTGGTATAATCATTGGTCCGTATTTCTTCAATAATGAGGCAAATCAGAATGTTACCGTCAATAGCAATGGACTATGTGCTTCCTGACATTCTAGCACATGGTCTTGGTGAGCTCTGGCTTCAACAAAACGGCGCTACGAGCCGTAAAGCGCGTGAAACCATGGACTTGTTGAGAAATCATTTTGATGAGCACTTGCTGCGGTAAATTGGCCCCCTAGATCGTTCGATATCACACTTTTGGACTATTTTCTCTGGGCATATGTAAAGTATCAGGTTTTTAGGAATAAGCCAGCTACGATTGACGAATTGGAAGCCAACATTACTCGTGTTATCCGCAAGATACCAGTCGCTATGCTCGAACGAGTATGGACCGCTTAAGACATAGTCGTGGCCAACATTTAATCAAAATGATTTTTAAAAAATAAATACCATAAATTGTCCTTTTAACCAATAATAAAAATTTTGTGTTCACTTTCAAATTTATGTATTTTATTTTACGTTATAAATCAAACCTGATGTGCTTGCTTCTCATTTTTGTAAAAATGTTAATAGTGGAAAATTGAGCATACTCGTATCTGGTTGCTTGTCTTCTTCTGATAGATTATAGTCTTTTTCTATCAGAGAATCAAATTTTCAAAATTTGAATCAGGTTCATTAATCTAAAACCACTGCTTCATCTTTCATTTAAACTACAAGCACAGTGTCATTAGGTTTTATATACTCGCACCATACAACACAAAAGCTGCATGTCAATTCGATGTATCTAAGAGTTCCATTCCTGAAAGATTTTTTTAAACAAACTTCGAAACAAAAATGACTTCGAAACCAAATTAGCAATGATATCCTGAACTCAACAGAGCGTTCGGCTCAGACTTCAATAGTTGATTCCTTAACTTTTCATTTGGTCTTAATTTGCTCCCAATATAACATGTTCAGAAGAAAAAGCGATTTTCCTTTCCACACTGACAAATACGGTTTGTAATCTCCACTTATTCTCATGAATAATTTCTGCTTGTATTGGAAAACCTCAGCAGAACAATGTGCTCCATGTACTCGTATACCCGACTGCCACTTGTACTAATGTATACTTCAACCAAGGCCAACTACAACCCTTTCGCTTGCTTTTGTGCATTAAACCTTAATCGAATGCATTAGTTCTACGTTGGAAACAGCCTTGTGCTTGATTTCATGGAGCCCTTGATCCAGTATTTGCTGGCTCGGTAAGAACAGCTATACCCGAAACCATTTAATTACCGTCGATTGAGGATAGAATAGGGAAGTACCACCAACGGAATCCATTTCAAATTCATTCGAATAGAAAATTCTTACCAACGAATTTAACGAGATCTTAAATCAACACATATGGTGTAATGATTTTTTTATTTCTGCACTCGTAAAAGAGAATGAATGGGGATATGGAGAAATCCGCCATCGAATAAATATGCATGCTGTGAATAATGCATCCACCAAATCACTGATGGGTCCTTTTAGGTTCTAGTTTCGCGTGTAATTTGACTATCGACGCTTATCTGTACAAATATTTGCGTATCTCTTTAACAAGTTTATTGTGTAATTGTAGTAAAGTAAGGTTAAATGCAAATCTAAGTTTATGATCTTAAAAGTGGAATGCAGCTCGTATTACGACTACGTGTTTGCGTTAAGCGTACGCCTAGTACTTTTCACACGAAACTGACACTGCCTCCGAAAAGTAATGATTAGATTTTGGTTTTAAACTATGATGAGCTGAATCAAGTATGGCAAAATAAAAAGACTGAGTAAAAGCCTCAGGAACATAACACTTTTTAACTTTTTCCGGAACACCCTTCGATAGCCACTAAAGAATTTCAACACCTTCGATGTACATTCTGAATTTCTGCAAGCCGTCCAGTTTCCGGACAAATTTAGATTGCAAAATCTTCAACGACATAAAAAAAGCATATATGCAACATCGGCCAACAAAAAAATGTTCGAGTGCTCTGAAAGTTGTGGCAATCTATAACACCTATACGAGCGCATGGGCTTGTAGACCGAAAGTCTACAAGCTAACAAAAACCCCATACCACCTTGATATATTCCCGGAAATTATTCAGAAAATTGATATTACAAGTTTATTCATCTAAATCTATATTATCCCCTTCAAAGTAATCCCCATCGACACACTTATGCCAGCGCTTGACCCCATCCTCGAAACAATTTTAATATTCGGTTTGTATATCCATCAGTGATTCCTGCGATTTTTCCATTATTTCCTCTCGGCTGCTGAAACGCGTTACCCGTAGTGGTTTTTTAACTCGATTGAACAGAAAGAAGTAAAAGAGGTGAATTCGGTGGCTGTTGAATGGTATTTGTTGGATTTTTTTTGTCAAAAAATTACGAATAATGATGGCACTGTGCGACGATGCGTAATCAAGGTGCAAAATCCACTAGTTTTTTGCCCACAATTCTGGTCTCTTTCGGCCAATTGCCTCACGCAAACGTCTTATCCTCACGCAAACGTCTTATACCGCCTAAATAATACTCTGGCCTTCTGGTAAAATTCATGATGCACTACACCGTTGTAATCTATGAAAACCGCGAGCTTTGCCTTCTGTTTTGACTGAAAACAACTTGGATTTTTTGGCCTCGGCTCATTTGGTGAGAACCATTTACTTGCCTGATGTCTAGATTGCGTGTTGTACTCATAAACCCATGTCTCGTCTCCAGTAATGATCCTTTCGATGAATGTGGGATCGGATTCATCCTCGAAAATCATCAATTATGCGACATTAACACGGTCTCTTTTTTGCATGAGATTGAGGTCTTTTGGCACTAACCAAAATTCTTGGACGGATAGACAATGTTCAAGTCCTCTGCCATCTCTCTGATTGTTAATTTGCGTTCATTGACCAACATTTCTTTTATTTCATCAATGTTTTCGTCGGTTTTCGATGTCGATTGTCTGCCACTGCGTTCATCATCTTCGATTGACTCACGATCACTTTTGAACTGGCACTGGTAAACGACCGTTTGTTTTAGAGAATCGTTGCCGAAACACTTTTCCAACATTTCCAACGTTCGCGCACCATTAAAGTAAATCCATTTCTAAATCCATTTCTAAAATTAAAAAAAAAAAAAACGCCAACACACACAGGGATAGATCTACTCTTGGCTACGTAACTTTTGCAAATATCAAGCTATGACGCTAAGATTTAAAGGGAATATAAACAACAGATGTATCAACTTAACAAAAAAAACAGAACTCAAATCGGAATAAAGCGCCACACGGCCACACTTTTTGATCAATTTGACAACTATTTCTTTTTAAAGCTTCCTATTTAGTGTCCTGAGATACGTATTCAGCTTCTATGTTTCACCTGATAATTGAATGTCATCGGCACAATGAAGAGCAAAATATTCAAACCAGGACACATATTACGGCAACAAATCTCAATATCCAGAAACAAATTGTCGAAATGATGGAAACAGGATCGGCTACATAAACTCGTAAGCGAAGGCGTTAAAAATGTAAAATTACGTAACGGAACGAAATTATGATGAAATTTACGTCAAGTTGACAGCTAAATTCAATCATAAATTATACTGACTAATGGCAATGATAATTGATCACAAAGCTTGGAATATTGTTAGCGCCACAAGTATTTTTTTATATATTTTGGCGTGACTTTGATGAGGTTACAAACAAAAAATTAAGAATGGAAGATCTTTTCATCGATGCGAATACGAGGACTGCCATAGAGTAAAAGGTTTCGAAGGAATGAGTGGGAGTGGCCTTGGTGTAGTGGTATATACATAGACTCCTCAAGCAGAGGGTCGCGGGTTCGAATCCCGTGCGAGGCAATTCTCTTTTTTTGTTTTTCTTTTTACAGAATTTGTAAGTAGTTATATGAAAATCCCATTATGTCATGTCAACTCTGACATGAAGGCATAACACTGATGTTGGAATGGTTGCTGGCTGGGCTAAATGTAACGAACTAACAGTAATGGCCACTGGTTTAGGATGCACTGGCTCCAGTTTGACAACCACCTCTGGGAAAAAGATCTAAACCTAATACACCTGAGTTTCAAAAACTACTACACAACCCGCCTGCGCCCTGGAGAAAAGCCAATAAAATGCTATTCTATCCCCTTGGTGCGCTCGCGGGATTAATAAAAAAAAAACTCATCAGAAGATGGTAAATTCATCTAACACAAATGACACGATCTAACTATACTCTCTAAGCTATTTATAAGAAAACGCGGCTATTGATTACATAACATACTGCTGCGGGGATTAACAAACAAACTATTGAGCTGGAATTAAAAATGGAATCCAAAAGCTATCGGATAGTCGCAATATATTTAATTTGTAGTCATTGGCAGCACGACTTTGATACAACAAGGTATCTATTAAACGTTATAGCATCAACAGATCTTATATTAATCGGCGACTTCAATGGCAGAATCTGGTTATCACAAATTAATTTTGCCAGCGGGCTTGACTCGGAATATATAAAAGTAATCTGCACATGGCGCCATATACCTTTGTACGCGGCACGGCGTGCTCAGTCATCGACTATTGTTTTCTATCTGGATCTTGGATTTCCCTACTCAACGAGTTTAGAGTGACAATGAAAACATTCTCGGACCACATGCCTCTTGAAACAACATTTAAAATTTCATCTCCTTCTAACTTGATTCCGAGATCCGTACTAAATGCGGATATCAGTAGGTTGAGCGAAACTAATACTCTTTTCAGTACCGAACTTCTAACGGAGATCATTAAAAGAACCGTCCCACAAAGAACCCTTACAGGAGAAAATATAAGAGTCAGAAAAAAAAGTGGTTTGATAGGAAATGCATGAGAGCCAGGGACGCTTCTTTTGCATATCTAAGATTACTGCGTTACCGCTCCAAGCCTGCAAGCAAATATGCTCAAATACCACTTTACTCAGCTCCTAAATACACCGCAAATCTCTGCATCTTTTCATTACGCAGCACCTTTAATTATGGACAAATTCCTGGATACCACAATTACATTAGGAGAAGTTAGAAGATCAATTACCAAAGCAAAGGTGAATAAAGCACCAGGAGAAGATCGAATTCTACAAAAACTGTACCCCCGAATTTCTAACAGCGCTAACATCAGAATTTAATCGGATCTTCGAAACGGCGGACGTCTCAGAGAGCTTTTGATAAGCGATAATATATCCGTTACAAAAAAAGGGAGACTACGAGGACCCGCCTAGTGAATTTCTGAATGCGTCAACGAACTTATTTCAATTTCAAACAGGTTTTAGATCTAAGTATTCAACAATTGACCAAATATTTTCACTTATTAACATAGTGGAAATCTATAAGAAGAGACGCTGATTTCTTGAACAGCATTTGATACTACAAAAAGATAGTTAGATTTTTCACAAAAGTCATTAACGTTTTAAGGGCTATGTATGAAAGTAACACGGCTTGTCTTTGGGACGGGAACCACTTATCCGAGCAGTTTCGCATGACTATGGGTATAAAACAATGATATATCCTTAGCACGTTGTTGTTTATTTTATATATTAACGACATAATAGACTCTATTAAAGGAGGAATAGAGACAAGCAGAATATAAATTCTTTGCAGATACTATAGATGGTGCGCAGCTGATGATAAAGAAACTGGAAAGCTACTGCAAGACCTGGAACTTGTCTCTAAACCTAGCAAAGTCAAAGATGATGATTTTCAGGGAAGGTAGGGGGAGGTACTTCCGACGAGAAAAATGAAAATATCAGAATGAGCCAATTGAAGTTGTACGCGAGTAAAAATACATCAAATTGTTCAGCTGTATGGCGAAAATCAGCGTTCTGTAGGAAATGTTTTTCGTGCGGTTTGAGGAACCTACGATGAGCATAATCGACCTACTGAAAACACTTTGCCAATACCATTCGCAAATTTGTGTCCCAGTTTACATTATTGGATGATACTTGACCAGTTAGACCACATCCAGCACGTAGTGAAGACACTTTAGCAGCTGTAGCTAAGAGTGTACGCGAAGACCGAGCCGAATCGATTCGTCGTCGTTCTCAGCAGCTTGGCTTGACGTATTCGACAAATTTGCGTCATATTTTTAGTGAATGGGCTCTGAAAAAACTCAATTAAAATCCGGTGTTTTGTCGTGAAATTTTGTTCAGTGATGAAGCCCATTCCTGGGTCAATGCATACGTTAATATACAAAATTGTCGTATTTGGGCTGATGAGCAACCCGAAGAGTACTAAGAGCTACCATTACATCCATTAAAAACAACTGTATGGAGTAGTTTATGGGCTGGTGGAATCATTGGTCCATATTTCTTCAAAAGTGAGGCAAATCAGAATGTTACCGTCAATGGTAAACGACATCGCGCGATGTTAACGGACTATATGCTTCCTGAAATTCAGGCACATGGTCTCGATGAGCTCTGATTTCAAGAAAATGGCGCTACGAGCCATACAGCGAGTGAAACAATGGACTTGTTGAGAAATAATTCTGGTATGCACTTAATTTCACATTTTGATACGGTAAATTAGCCGCTTAGATCGTGCGATATCTTACCTTGGGCTATTTGACTATTTTCTCTGGGAATATGTAAAGTCTCAGATCTTCACAAATAAGCCAGCTGCGATTTACGCTTTGGAAGCCAACATTACTCGTGTTATCAGCGAGATACCAGTCCCTATACTCGAACGAGTCGCCCAAAATTGGACCTTCCAAATGAACCACCTCAGACGTAGTCGTGGCCAACATTTACATAATATCATTTTCAAAAAGTAAATGCCATGAATTGTTGTTTTAACCGATAATAAAAATTTTAAGTTCACTTTCAAATTTATGTGCTTTATTTTACACTGCACTTAACATCAAAATAAGCAGTGGCAAAGCGTGCTGTCGGTGCTGTTTGGGGAAGTTGCATTAACAATAAAAATATATACCACAGCGCGAATCTGAAAATATTCCGCGCAACTGCATCTACCATAGACCTTTATGGATATGAGGATATTGACCATTCCAAGAGGTAGAAAAATTTCTTAGTTATTTTATAAGAAGGACACTCAGATTGCTGAGCAGTTCACCTATTTACATACTCCATTTGGAGACAAGTATTGCCTGTTTTTGGACACTCTCAAGCTACACTTAGATTATGCGGTGAACGAAGACATACTACCAAAAATAGTTTTAACGCAAATGCTATTGACAAAGGGCGTACAAGAGTAAGAAAGTCTGGCATCTGAATGAGAATACAATCTATCTGTTACCCGATGGGCAGTAAGAACCTCTGAATAATAAGTTAAACTCCCTATTGGAAAAAACCAGTCAAATTTTGTATAATCAACCATCAACTTATCAACACAGATCTTATTAAAGTAGACTGAGCCATTATCTACGGGAAAATCATATTTGTTAGATGGCATATCCACTAATATGATGAGCACCATTTTTAGACTAAGGGGAGAACTCTTACGTTACTGAAACTGTATAATTGGTAAACTTTTTTAAATTTTTAATTTGATTTTTTTTTTCTTTTTTGAAATTTGCAAACTATAAAAATAGGTTTAAATATTGCTTATAAATGTTTTCTGGTAGACGGCCCTCGGCCAAACCGATAAAAATTAAGAAATTGCATTTTAAATTGCATTTTTGCATTTTATGAAATAAATTGTCTAATTAACTAACTAACTACTCGTATTGTATGGTATAATATATAACTTGCGAGTAAATGGCATCAACGAGTGCACACGTTGTCCATTGTATTGAACAAAATTTTTGTTAATTTCTATGTTAAAATTTCATTTTACTTCGGAAATTTTTTCGAAAAAATTGTTTTCTCAATTTTGGGGCTCACAGTAAAAAATCCTTCATTGAAACGCTTTCAAACTTAAAACAAAATAAACTATAGACCACACGAAAATCATGAGTTTACATGATTACAAATTCCAAACGATATCGTTGAAATGTATCGTACAAACGATGTTTGATGGCGCAGTTTTCATTGGAAATGTTTACGTAGTAAATTCATGGAGGTTCCAATGTTATACGGAGTTACCTCATCTGTTGGAACCAAGTGTGTGATGAGTTAGTTGAGTATGTTCGCAAATCAGGTGATCATGAACATAATTTTTACTCCTCAGTTCGGACCTAGCAGAACATCAAGGAGAGATCTGAAGAAGTTTTTTCGCGGGCAACGTTTTTTTACCTCAAGATCGTACGGTCAATAAGGAGTATTACCCTAAAGCTATGCGCTGTTTGCGAGAATCAATACGAAAAAAACTTTCGGAATTATGGAAAAACAGTTCATGGCATTTGGATCATGATAATGCACTTGCTCGTTCATCGTTGCTTGTGACAGATTTTTTAGCCAAAAACAATACGATTATCATGCCTCAGCAGCATATTCACCGGATTTCGCCCCATGCCCCAAAAAGAGACCTATGAAAGGATGGAGATTTGCAACGTTTGAGGAAATAAAACGGCATCGCTTGAAGAGCTCAAGGCTATACCAAAACGGGCTTAAGAGAATTGCTTCGAGGATTATAAAAAGCGTTGATACAAGTGTATTATATCTGAGGGGAATTATTTTGAAGGAGACAACATTAATATTGATGAATAAATAATTATTTTTTTATAAAAATTTAAAATCACCTTACTTTATGAACACGCCTCGTAGCGCATCACTCTTTCGGCAAATATTAAAATGTGAACGGACTCTAGGTGATTTATATGACGCTAACTTCTCCAGCAGAGCTTATATCTTTTTAATACATTCACATTTTAAAACATAAATCTGCCACCGCATACTCTGTATACGACGTGTTGGAAATAAATTCAACTCACTAACATAAATTGAATTCAAATAAAATATTTGTGTAAACGTAGTAAGAAAAAATTCTATGCTTAGTAACTACTATGCGACATGTATTAGAAAACAAGAAATGTCAAATGTCATATAAAAGGAAACTTTAAACCAAATAAAGACACAATCACTTTTAAAACGTTTTGGAGATGGTTAGTTTTATTATTCCGTTTTTTAGACAGTTTTCATGGCGTATAAATCGTATAAAACTTTGTTAATTAAGGACAATTTACTGAAAAATATCAAATTTCTGTTATATTTGAAGTTTTCTTACAGAAGATGCAGTTTTATATCTGTGATCATCGATATAGCACCCCTTCATACCTAGCGTCACTTTAAGAACTATTTGGTTACAGTCTTTGATCTTCCCAAATAACATTTAAGATTTCATTATAACCTACCAGAAAAAACTATCTTCATATTTATTATGTAAATCTCGGAAACTTCAAGTCAATTTAAAATTTTACATGTAATATAGTAAAATGGCCTTAATACATAGAATTTTCGTACGAACTTCTCATCTAATTATTGTACAAGTACGCATAATTAATGTTTAGAGTTAATCAATTCGATATCCGGTCCAAGCGTTTAAATCTCTATTACTCATTTAAAGTTACATCATAAATTCTATAATATTCAGTTAATCAGTTTAATTTAAATCCTCCATCGCCATCCGGCGAACGCACAATCACTATATCCATTTTAAATCGAAAATAATTAAATCCCCTTACAGCCGCATAATATATATAAATTCCGATTGTAACCAACAACCACTGATACTGGTATTTGATATAATTAGACCTCAAATCCGAATCGAATTCGAACTTTAATTCGGTTTCATAACGTAAATACCGATACATGTGCAAATTGCTTGCATCGCACTGTTGGGGATCTTAATCCGTAACCAAATTTGTGCGTAGTGAAGTGTAAATTTTAAAACCATCTATTCAGAACTGAAAAGATAAATACGTTTCGGCAGGATGCTGTTATAAATTCGTAACGATATGCCATTAATACCTTTTCATGTCATTTGCATGTCATTTCTATTCAATGATTAGATTTTCAGTTTTGGCTCTGCATATGCGTGTTTAAGTGGTTTGGCAAAAAATGTCCGTATTACTTTTTTTATTTTTTTAATTTTTTTATTTTTTGGCTACTTCTGGGCAGAAATGACAATTAATTAATTAAATTCAGGTTATGTAAAGTGATGATTTTATTTTGTTTTTTTTAATAAGTGGTTGCAATATTGTGTGAGCGGTATGTTTTATGGAAGCAGAAAAATAAAATCAAAATCGTTTTTTCAGCGTTTATATGCGTTCTCTTCTGACCATAACAATCTTACAGCACAACTCCACACATTTTATGAAAGATGAGCACTCTCATAGAGCGGCACTAGATATTCGACACCACCGAAGAGGGCCGATAAATAGTGTATTCAAGGGATTTTTTGCCTATGTTACTGCAATCCTTCCATATAATTCGCAAGATATAATCGGTTAAAAAAATTAATTCCACAGTGAAGTTAACTGGAGAGGCATCCTATTTTCATTGGTATAGTCTATTTTGAGTAATTCCATACTTTATGGTCAGAAGCATTCAATGCACAGGTTGTGAATCAGAGGCAGTCGCACTGTTTTTTTTTAGATCACGAACAGTGGCTCTTTGGCTTACACGTAGCCAGTCGTTGATATAATCAAATAATTGGCACACAATAAATGGGCTTTTAGTCTAGAAGTCTCTTCAGATAAGATGACCTTGAATTATCTGAAAGTGATTTTAATCACCTGATTGTAGAAAGAAGCCAGCCGAGGGCAGTTGGACTTGAGTCTTCTCTGAAAACCTTTGCATATATAAACCCCTCAATCCACCCATATACTGTACTAACAGTACTTCCAAGCCGAAATTTCAGCTATTCATCGTGATAAGGCTTGGCTCACCCTGAACCCAACAATATTGACGAATATTGAATTATTTTTAACAAGTCAAAAAGTGATTAGAGATTGCTGAGCGTCGAATGAAGATAGCTGAGTAGGGAAGCAACGCACTTTGTTAGATTCCGGAATACTCGGAAGTTCTAGGAAATTGCGTAGCTGATAAACCTGAAGCCATCAATGTCTCACACCAAACAAATAAAAAACTTTCAAACTAGATGAACTCATCCAGAACCTAGTGTAAAATATCTAGAATAGTATGACACATATTAAACGGTCAGTAGAGTTGATCAACCTTAGGAGAAGAAACATCCACAAACCGTGAACTTGCCAGAATAGATAAGGATCCTAGCACGCTTTCTCAGGAATATAACAAAGTACTCAATACTGTTGCAAATGCACTTCAACAAGGACTACCCCTACCCACCTACCCAACCTAACATAGGACTTTTCTGCCTACGAAGAGAAACAGACTCTTCTAGTAACATAGGGTATCATCGACCGTTTCTCAAACAAAGGAAAGTATTTGGATGCCATCATCCTTTGTAGTATGCGTATCGCCTAGAAAACTGAAAAGGCTGCATTCGTTTTTTGATAGCTTTTAGCTTGATGCGGTGGTTCTTGTCATAATTTTTAGAATCTACAGACAAAATTAAGATAAAAGATTTTAACCTGTGTATCAGTTGAATTAAATTTAAAGCCACTTTTGGTTCCATCAGACTCCAAATAATAGTTGACCTCAGATGCATAGAGCTTCCCTTGAGCATATTAAGGCATTTTTTAATACAACTCGCATCGCGGTTTCAATAACTTTAAACTGCCACTTTCTTCTGAGTCATGTCTTATATACTAGCACATATCATCTGAGGATAGGAGATCAAAACTCCGTTTGCTACAGGAATACGAAGTCGATTCAGGAATGGGTTCAATAAGAATTTGGGAAGAGATGCAGTCTTCAAGATTGGCTTGAATAACGAGCGATAGCCAAGCTATACATGAGACCTTTCTGTACTGGCTAATTACTTTCAAACTAAAATAGAACTGATTCAATGTGAGGTCATAATAAAATCGCGAGAAATGAAATCAAAGATTTACTTGAGAGGAAACCTGAATCTACATTGAAAATACCTGGGTAAAAGCTGACATTGGGTTTGGTGTGAGAACAACTATAAGTGACACGACTCTTTAGGATTTCGGCAGATTGCTTTCTGGCATCTTCTTGCTATGAGAAACTGGACTTAAATACTAAATACAGTCTTTTCTACTGATAGACATCATGAAAGTCGCCGATCTCTTAGAAACGTTAGGAAGAATTCCTTTGGTCTCCCAGCAATCTGGATAGTTATGCCATCTTCAAATATGCCCTTATGTATGCCTTTACGAAGGTAAAGGCAGCTCTAACGCAGATTTGTGTTCTGCAAAACTCAAACATCTGAACTTCGCTTAGCACGCTCTTCGCGAATTCATTTCCAATAATCCTATTGTAAACTGGGACTCAAACAAGACTTATTTAACTTAGCCCTCCGACCGCAATCAGTGAGGTTTTGCATTCTCGATATAGCTTGAAAGTCGTGAGATGGTTAAACAAACTGTTGCTATAGATGCAAATGCTTCGCTCCTACAATTCTTCAAAATACAGTCGTTGCAATTAGGATTGGGCATATCTCCGTTCGGAAACTGGCGCAAGTTTTCCTAACCTGATATCTAACGTTTATACCGCCCAAAAAATCATCCGCATCCTAAATCGTTTTTGGAGCCATCCGTGACTACCCGACTAAATTCTTTTTCTGGTTCGTATTCTGGCCAAATCCATTCCTATGTATAAGAAAAGTCGGTTTCTTATCGGCACAGGCCAGAGGCAAATGACAGTCGGCTCGCAAAGTCATCAAAACTGGTCGTGTTAGACCAAAGACCACTTCTCTTTGAACGTTAGACGGCCTTGAGATGATTGCATGAATGTCAAGGAGAGGTAGATTCATTAGTGGATCGCATCATACTGCAATTTGGTGGCACATTCTTACCGACACATTACAAAAACCTAAGAAATTCATTAAAAAAAAAATAGGTCCATGGAATAATATGAAGTTGTGGTTATTTCACAATAATAGTTCGACTCACAAAGAAACAACACGCTAGTCGAACATAGCTACAACGACAATGTTTTCACCACAACTCCATTTAGAGCGCTAGCTTTCACTATTTTGTTTTCCAGTTTTCGCATCTCAAGCCTTGAATCTATTTTTTCTCGTGATGCTCGGGTTTGGACGTATTTCTTTTTAATTATTTTGTCAATAAAACGTAAATCATTAGTGTTTGTTTATTATTCCTACGGGCAGTAAATTCTTAACAGAGTTATTCTTTGTCTTAATGCCTTATACTGAGAAGAAAAAGTCAAAGCCATTTTTGAAAATTTTGCGAGCATTTGGGAAAGTCGATTGTGCACCAAGCCTTACTCTTGCATATATCCTTGGGTTTCCTATAGCATAGGAAATGCCGACTTTTCAAAAGGTACAGAAATAATACTACAACTGCGAGCCCAAATTTATGTATATAGAGAGAGGCAGGATTATGTTGGGATAGCTAATTTATATGGCAGGACTAGAGCGAGAATCTATACTCGCATTGCGAGATATGCACTGAAATATTATATAACTAGATTGAAGCATGTCTTTGAAACCAAATCATATCACTCTAGTTTAGATTGTGAGATAAAATACATAAATCAGGAAAATCTGGAATTGAATGCTAATGAAAGTAAAACAAATATTTTTTATATGCTGAAATGATTTTAGTGAAAAAGTCTGAAAAAATAGACAAGAATCTTATTTTATAGGCCACCAAAGCTTCGAAAAACCTGACAAATCAGATGCTGGTAAAAAATCCATTCAGCAAACAATTTTATAGACAATATACCATCTTGATTGTTCAGAAAATTAAAAATACAAGTTTATTCATCTTAATTTATATTGTCCCCTTTAAAGTAGTCCCCATCGACTGTGACACACTTATGCCACCGCTTGATCCAATCCTCGAAACATTTTTTATATTCGGTTTTCGGTATGACCATCAGTGCCTCCTGTGATTTTTCCATTATTTCCTCTCGACTGCTGAAAGGCGTTTCCCGCAGTGGTTTTTTAACTAGATTGAACAGAAAGAAGTCACAGAGATTTAAATCAGGTAAATTCGGTGGCTGTTTCATAGTATTTGTTGCAATTTTCGTCAAAAAATTACGAATAATGATTTTCACTGTGCGACGGTGCGTTATCATGGTGCAAAATACACAAGTTTTCTGCCACAATTCTGGTCTCTTTCGGCAAATTGCTTCACGCAAACGTCTCATAACGCCCAAATAATACTCTGACTGAGAACGACGTGGTTTTTTTTGGTCTCGGCTCATTTGGTGGACTCTATTCACTTGCCTGATGTCTCAATTGCGTATCGTACTCATAAACCCACGTCTCGTCTCCAGTAATGATCCTTTTGATGAATGTCGGATCGGATTCAGCCTCGCAAATCATCTCTTTTGCGACGTCAACACGGTTAATTTTTTGCATAAGATTGAGGTTTTTTGGCACCAACTTTGCTGCTACACGACGGAAATTCAAATCATTAACCAAAATTCTTGGACGGATCCATAGACAATGTTCAAGTCCTCCGCTATTTTTCTGATGGTTAATTTGCGTTCATTTCTTTTATTTCATCAATGTTTTCGTCGGTTTTCGATGTTGATAGTCTGCCACTGCGTTCATCATCTTCGATTGACTCACGACCACTTTTGAACCGATCGTGCCACTGGTAAACGACCGTTTCCTTTAGAGAATCTATGCCGAAACACTTTTTCAATATTTCCAACGTTCGCGCACCTTTAAATCCGTTTTTTACGCAAAATTTAATACAAGTTCGTTGTTGCAAATTTCTATGCATTTCTAAAATTGTAAAAAATCGCCAGCACACACAGGGATCGATGTACTCTTGGCTACGTGACTTTTGCAAATGCCAAGCAAAAAAGGAAATGTCAACATCAGATGTTCGAACTTAACAAAAAAAAAAAAACATAACTTTAATCGGGACAATGGGAGCGCCACACGGTGACGCCACCGGGAAGCATTTGATCAAGGTGGTGTACAGGGTGAGTTTTTTAACTTGAGACATCCAAATTACTCGAAAAATACGCGATATCGCGAAAAATGTTTCAGACAAAAGTCACAAGGTTCTGAAGGGGACATAAGATGTTGACCACGAGGTTGACCTTGAGCCCCATTTTCAAGGTTAAACGAAGGCCACTTTTGATTTTTTTAATGGGAAGCCCTTTGACAGATTCGTAACCGGCGTGAAAAATTACAATTCTTTTACATGAAACACTTTTTTCAAAAATGCGTTCTTTTGCTGTCAGAGGGCACCATAAAACTTAAGACATCAAAATTATTTCAAAAGTACGAAATATCGCGAAAAATGTTTCAGACAAAAGTCACAAGGTTCTGAAGGGGACATAAGAAGGTCACTTTTGATTTCTTAAATGATAATTCCTGATTTTCATTGCTCAGTCGTATTGCTCGTAGGCTTGCCATTTATTTTTACATACTGCGTTTAGCATAACCGAGAAACAACGACGTGGACGTAACAGTATTTTGTTTCCTTCGGGGTGATTAATTAGAGTGGGTCCCCTTGCCTCCCACTGTTGAATCATTGAATTCTTCCCATTTCAACGTTTATTTCCCGAAATTATTTCAACAAATGCGACTATTCAATTCAATACACTTGTCTTTCCGCGCTCTAAATGAACCAACAAAACTGAGAAGTATTTCTGACGTAATCTTCCGGCAAGCTTCAGTTATTCGTCTTTTCATGTCCTCACGTGTTGTTGGCTTTTTTCTGTAAACCTCACTTTTTAAGTAGCCCTACAAGAAGAAATCAAGTGACGTAAGATCAGGTGATCTAGCAGGCCATTGTCTCGGACCCCCTCGTCCGATCCATCGTTGTTTAATACGCCCCGGGCTACTTGGGAATAAATGGCTGGACAACCATCATGTTGAAACCACATTGTTTGTCGCAACTCCAATGGCAGTTCTTCTAGTGATACTGGAAGATGGTCCCGCATGAAGTTTGCATACTTTTAGCCATTCAAGTTGCCCAAACAATTACATTCCAAGGGTGCTTTCGTTCAACTTGTCGCAACCAAAAAGGGTTTTAGGTAGCCCAGTAAAGCATATTATGTCGATTGACCCTACCGTGATTGGTGAAAGTCGACTCATCAGAGAATAATACCTTGGCGTCATTGACAAAAGGAAACCTGGTTACGAAAATCCTCAATAGAAAGTTCTTGATGCATTGAAACATGATAAGGATGGTATTTATGCCGATGTAATATCTTACAGACAGTCGTTTGAGAAATTCCTGATTCACGACTTATTTGTCGAGTGCTAATGTGAGGATCGTGTGCAACGGCAGCTAACACTGCTATTTCATTGTCCTCAACAGCCACTCTATCTGACCGATTCATTTTCTTTGGCTGCACACTTCCTTCACCAGTGAATTGTTGGATGACCCGATAAAAGGAAGCGCGCAATCGTATCTGGTCTGGGAAACGTTGGGCGTAAAGAGCAACAGCACCATAGATGTTCCTTTCACTTTCTCCATAAATCAATATCATTTCAATTTTCTCTTAAATTGAAATAGCCTGCATTATTAATCTGGAAAACGTTACTAATAATAATCAGTTCCACAAAACAAATATCGAACTTCTTAATGAAGCACAGTTTCGTTCAAGTAGAAAAAAAGGGCAGAGTGCACATCATACACTCTCAGATAAGTTTAGGATAATTTGTCTCTATCTGCAATTTCTTTGAGTTTTAACTTCACTCGATGCAATAATGACTTCCTCAAAACAAATCTCGACCTTCTAACACCCTAACAACGTTGGAAACCGATTAATGATTTAGGCGTGCCAGTGCAGTGGTATCTAGCACTGAATGAATAAGACCTTTGAGACAAAGTCGTGTGCCCCATTGAGGAATACGACTGAGCAATGAAAATCAGGAATTACCATTTGAAAAATCAAACTCGTGGTCACCATCTTATGTCCCCTTCAGAACCTTGTGACTTTTGTCTGAAACATTTTTCACAATATCGCGTATTTTTCGAGTAATTTGGATGTCTCAAGTTAAAAACTCACCCTGTATAGTCATTACAACCTTCAAACATTTAAAACCAACGTTCATCGGTACTTCTCCTTATTTCCTCTCTGATTTTCCTTCACCTGCGATGAGCGCAAACATTTAAAGGATACTTAAGTCTCTTGAGCTCGCGCAAATTATAAAACAAGAAAAAATATTATAAAAATTAGTTAATAAGCAACAAGTTTTCGATAACTACAAATAATTTTTTCTTTAATTATGATCATTTATCAGTCCTTTGTAAAGTTATTTGTGCTAAGTACCGATTGGGAACGGTTTTGGTTGCAGTTGGGTCTCTTAAAAAGCCTTTTACTTCTTCGCCAGTCATAAAAATATATACATTCCAGCTGAAAACTCACATGTACTATTACTATTGTAGATTAAAATCGTGACATCCAAAACTCAAAAGAAAAAGGAAAAATTAAGCGACTCACCGAAACCTAATTGAAATACATAGCACCCAATTAACCACCATTCCCGTATCTCGTTAATGTTCACATCAATGTAACAACTTACGGGCTTAAATTATTATCCTTTCTCTTTCTCAGGACTAGGAGCTGAATATGACTGAATTAATGCCCGTAATGCGATACCCCAATCCCACATGATCCTAATTTGCTCATCTCACATTATGTGTATTTTCCTCTTATGTTATTTCCACTTGAGTTCCCCACCTTAAGATGCTCCTACCACGAATACATGACGAAGAGCACATCCTACACATGACTTGAAATTAATGTCCATGATAACGGCGCCCCCTTTTTTGGTAGACACGTAGACTAAAGCGACTACAGGCTTAAGCTACTTTGTTGACGCGTTGCTTTAATACCCTTTCAACATGTAGGCCCTAAAATATTTACCTTCAAAAGTAAGAGGTTATGTTTGGAATTCTCCTTGCTAAGTGTTTCAGCGGAAGTGTTAGGAAAAATGTAGCCTATTATCAACCAACCTTTTAAGGCTTTAAATCTAAGGACTCTTCTACCCTTGAGTTTTATTATATCAAATGTAGTACAACAAACATATACTAATACATTATTATTATGAATTTAATTTCAGTTATATTTTCAATGGAACACATTTCGTTCGCATAATTCACAGTCTTTATAGTTCTTTGCTGTTTAAAGATCGTAGTTAGATATTTTGGAAAACTGAAAATCGAAGTAGACAATCAGATATTTTACCCAGTATATCATATGGTATACTGCAATATATAGAATATACTTTAAATAGTATGTTTTTAACTAAAATCCAAGTCGAACTTTAGTTGAAATTAATTTATGTAATCAACATAAGGGCAACAACCACAATATTTGGTTATTAAAGAGGTAACCTTTGATAGAATTAGTACTACTCACCGCATTGTGTGTGTGGAAACATCGGTTTTGTGGTTGTAATGAAAATAATAACAATAAAAAGAACTTATGTGGGTACTTTTGTGTTTATACAACTTCATGATGAACCCATATCTTCCACAAGTTTAACCACAAACGCATTGTGTGTGATAATTAAACTTTAACTTCATTCCAAGAGATTATATTAATCTCATTACTCGTGTGTAGTAAAAACTTTGCGGTAAGGTGAACGAAATAATACCACGGGTCTTTGTAATGTATTTTCTTTGATTTGCCTACAACTTATGATCCATGGACAGTCACTCCTTTGAAGTAGATTCATTATGAGTTTTTATAACAACTACTAGGGCATAAATAGTTAGTGGATTTTCTGTAGAAAGACTCTTTTCCAACGAGTCATTTGTGATATGAAAATTATCAGTAGAATCATCGGCGTCGTTAACGAGGCAGAAAATATTTTCTATCTGAACTATAAACATTTCGTCTTGACAACGATTTACAAAAACAGGATGGCCATTAAAGGTTTTTTATAAGTCTTTACGGAATTAAAAAAATAAGCCTTGGATATGAATTATGGATGAGATTAATGGATATTGGCTCCACCAAGCTTATTTTGAGCATTGCAAAGAAATCGTGATAGACGATATTAACATCAGAAACAGTAATGAAGTAGTTTCCGGTAGGAACGTTGGAAATAGCAGTTCCGAACCTAAGACAATCGACAATAAATTGATGTAATTGGTAGCAATCGGTTCCCTCATAACAGAGAAAATGAAATATTAACCTAAAGAAATGATCCGAAAGCAAACAACTAATAACAGTCCGCATTGAGGCTAAATTCGCAAACACTAGTAGCCTGTATATGCTCATGCCCTGCAGAGGATAAAGATGACTCTGTCAAACATTGTTTCTATGAGAAGTTCATCTTAAAAACATGATGTTATAAACATGATGTTAAATTCGTCCTGGGTGAGTTCAATGCCAAGCTAACAACTTGGGACTTAGGTTAATTGATTTTTCAGCGAAGCGAAATGCCATCATTGCCAACAACCGCCAACCAAATTAACCATATGGCGATCGACGCAAAATACAGTTCCAACATTTTGGATGTCCAAATGTTCCTGAAAGCTAACATTGACTCGGACCACTACATTGTTACAGCCAAGGTGTGAATGCGGTTAAGCCGGACATCAAAACATTGACGTGAAGAAATTTGGCGTTGAATGGCTACAATCGCCAGAGAATGCTAGAGCTAATCGGGTTTCCAAAATTTAATCGACGTTGAGGGTGCCAGACAACATGGCGTAGACGAGTCACTGGTCTTATGGATTAAAGCAATGCTGATTAATAGGACATTAATTGCAGATGCTAGCCGCGACCAATATGTGGTGGCGGATGTAAACAGGGGCTACCACCAAGGTAGCATTCTGTCTCCACTGCTATGTTAGTCAACGCACTCAATAGTTCTAACGTCTACGCACAAGAATATGCGGATGATGTAGTTGTACTATCTATTGGATCGTGTCTAGCGACTGTCTGCTCAAAAGTGCAGGCAGCACTAGATGTTATAGACGACTGGTGTACTAGTAATGTAATTGTTGTAATGTTCTAGTGCTTAGAGGCATCACCATCCAATTCTCCAAAAAAACTAAGTATTTGGGTGCTAAACATGTTACGACAAAAGCATCTAAGGCGCTGTCGGCCTTCTGAGAGTGCAGATAAGCTATCGGAAAGACATGGGGTCTGTCACCGAAAATGGCCCTTTGGATCTACATGGCTATGATAAAGACAATTTTATCCTATGCGTCGATTGTCTGGTGGAATAAGCTCTCGCGAAAATACGTAATTGCTGCTTTCACCAGACTAAAAAGAACAGTTTGTCCCGGATGCATGGGGGCTTTCCCTAGCACTCCTGGCTCCGCTATAGACGTATTGATGAATCCACCTCTCATGGGCTACACCCTCAAAGCCATCTTCCGATTAAAAAGAAGTGGTCATTGGTACAACACGCACTGGAGCTCCGATGACCTTACGCATCGCATCAGATTTACACGAAAAGTGCTTTAAGTAGTTTAAATAAGGTAAATTAATAGATGACAATCAAACTTGTAAACGAGAACTGTTTTCGTTTGTCTCTGGATTTTTCCAAAGTCCGGAATAATATACAAAATTTTAAAACACTTCTGATGTGTTAGATAATTGGTCGAAGGCTTAACCCAGTTGGAAATAGAACATGTTTGCAAATTTGATTGGGATGATTCCAGAGATGAAAACAATGGAGAAAATGGAGAGGATACCGATACACTTGACAATTTAGAAAATTTTATTGAAGACCCAATGCAGGATGTTATTGCCAAGGGTGAAGAGGAGTGAGTCCGAAAGCAATAATTTCGAATTTGATGATGAAACGGTGCATCAGGAAATACAGAAAAACTGTAAACGAAAATAAAGCAAAAAAATCATGAGAAAGGTCCATCAATATTTCAGTAACAAAGGAACAAATATCAGTTTTTTTATGTACTTCATGACGAAATTTTGAAGGAAATTTGTACTGACACTAATTTTTACGCTTTACAAACTAATGAAGTGGAACATAAATGCGATGTAATCAAAATCAAACGTTTTATTGGGTGTAGTCAAAATATCTGTATGGGGAATGGCAATCAAAGTTAAGACTGCCTGCGGTCGCTGATTCAATGAGTCGAAATAGACTTGAGATAATTAAATCAAATTTTCATTTAAATGACAACTGAAAGGAATCCCAGAAGGGTGCGGATAATTATGACAAGTTATATAAAATCCGTCCGTTACTTGTCGAAAATGAAACAAAAACGCTATGCAATGAACTGAAACAAGAGGGGTATTAAAGCGTTGATGAACAAATGATTTCATTTAAAGGTATGTTGTAACAAAAATATATTTTTATATTTATTGACAAACAAAAACCTTTCTTATGCAGGTCAATAAAGAAAGTCACATAAGTACAGCTTTAAAAGGTTTTCAAGGGCTGATATACGATTTCTATCTTTATATTGGTAAAGGAACTTGAGGTTCCTTTGAACTTGGACTATCTTCGGATATTGTCCTTCATTTGGCTTCACATGTTCCCAAAAAGCAAAACTACACAATATTCTTTGATAACTGGTTCACGTTAAGATTGCGTTAAAAGAAAAAGCTATTCTCGAAGTCGGAACAATTCGTCCCATTCATCTTAAAAATTGTGTCCTGAAAAATGAAAAGGACCTTGCTAAAGAAAGTCGAGGATCTTATGATTTTAAAGTGAAAACTTAGCAAAATTTGATTGCTCGTCGCTCGTATGACAACAAAAGTGTCCAACTGATGTCAAAATATATTGGAAACTAACCAATGCACTCGCTTGTGACAAAAGGAGAACAAAAATGTACAGGTTAGAGTTGTAGAGAAGATAAAATCGAACATTGAATTTAATGCGTCTTAAAAGGCAGATGCAGAATGTGCAAAATAGCATACCCTCATTCCAAAAAAATTGCTCTGTATCGTACCAACATTAGATGTTAAGTCTGCAAAAGAGGGTTGATAATCTTAGAAAATGTGTTTTACACTTCAAAGTACAAAAATAATCCAGAAATTAAGAATTAATGAATAAAAATACGAGTATTCGTATTTTTTAATGAAAATATGGGCAACATTTTGATAAGATACAAATTAGGATACGTACGGCTTTTAAATTGATTTTGATTAATATTTGTCGTCATATTATTAGTATAATGATATATAAATTTATCACTTTAAATAACTCCATAGAAAGAAGTCTAGGGAAGTCAAATCGGGTAACTTTGCACGACAGTGCAAATCACCACAACGCGATATCTGATGATCAAAAAACGGCTGTAAAGAAATAAGGCTTTCGATTGAGGAATGAAAATTCATTGTACATATTTCTGTAGCGCTCACCAACCGTTTGGCTCGCGCCGTTTAAAAAAAAAACAGAGTTCAATGACTTCTTCGGCATAAATAGCGCACCATGCAGATACCTTGAATGGATATAATGGCTCTTCATGTATTACTCGCAGATTTTCGATGATCCAGGACCGCAAATTATGTTTTCTCTCGTATCCACATAAGTGGAAATGGGAATCGTCACTCATGAGGCCGTAAGCGTAGGTTAGATGCGATTCACGGTCAGCACTTATCAGCTGTCTGCAGTTTGAAAGGAAAATTCTTCAAGTTTTTCACCTAAATTCGCCGCAGAGACACGCATGGAACAACCAATTGCGTGGTACGTCATCTGGCCTATGTCGACCAGATGCCTATACGAAATCTTCAGTTGCAACAGCGATATTCTTGGCCCAACGAGATGTATGGGGGCATCATCCCATTCCCGTGTTATTCCAGTCACATTGAACGATCAGTTTGTATCGAGCGGCCAGGAGAACGGGCACAGACTGCAGGTTACGTTATAATCACCGACGAATTGTTAATCGAAAATCTAGTGACGATTTTTCCGTGTTCTTAGGGGTATATAGTTAGATTGGTATTTCACATAAATTTTAATTTTGTTTACTTCAAAAATGTCAAAATCTAATTTATATTCGATGCCATTTGTAGAATCTCTGAGACTTTCCGATAGAATCATACATTACGGCTCATCTACACATATTATCAGGTATATTTTTTTTTTTAGAAGTGTAGAAGTTTTATTAAAAATAAAACACAGAAAATTTAATTAAATAACCAATATTTTTGGTCTATTAGCTCGCAAATGGCATTTAGTATTTGAAAACAATTACGGACATATAGCCACCGTTTCTGTGTCTGATGAAGACCGTCCTATCGGTCCAATTTTGCACCACCTTTTTTCAGCAGAGCTTTCGCCAAATGTTTGCTTCTTAGTCGTTAAATGTAGCTGGTTTATCAGTATACTTAAGTGACTTAAAATACCCCAATAAAAAGTATTCCAAAAGAGTCAAACCACATGACATAGGCGGGCAATTAACAGATGCATTAACGCCATTGACGGTAATGTTGCCTACATCCTTATATTTGAAAAAAAAAATGGCCCAATTATACCTCCAGCATGTAAAAAGCTCCAAACAGTGATATAATGGTATCTCGAGAGTTTCGTGAATATTGTGCTCAGTTCAAAAATGGCAATTTTGCTTGTTAACATATTAATTTAGCAAGATGATTGATTTTCAGCTTATTCACCCAACGCACAACGCAAGGGATAGTCCATTTGTTTTAATGACTGTAGCAGTTGGATCTTATACGGGTGTTGGCCAGGGTCCTTTCTCAAAATCTTCCACGTAGTGGAAGAGCAGAAGTCGAGTTACTGGAAACGGCGTCGAATCGATAAATTTGGATCCTTGGTCACCTGTACTGAGGCTATGGCTTCTTCGGTACACATGGACATAAAACAATCCATAATATTAAGAATAAGCTGTTGACAGTTGTGAGCCTAGTAAATTGGCCACAAAAGTATTTTTTGGAAAAAGAATTTCCACGATTTGTAAAGGTTGTTCGGATGTAAGTCTTTAGTAATTTGCCAAGGTATACTGAACAAAACCCTATCAGAACTTCTATACCTCTAAAATTAAACACCCGTTATAAATATATTGAAAAAGTTGCAATTCATAGTACAGTTAGGTTACTACAAAAAGTAGAGACGAAATTTGTAATACAAGCGGACCTCGCAATGTTCATCTCAGATATTGCTTAACTCGATATAGTGTGCTCATAAATTACCGCATGTCAAAAACTTTAAACTTCCATAGGAGATTAAACATAGTGATCCAAAATCGGGATGCGCGGAACTTCCAAATCCCAGCATCAAATATTAAATGTGAGAAATTATGTGTGGATGGATTTGAAATGGACACCAGCTACGCACGGCCCAAAGGCAAACGTAGCAAGGCCGTCGAGAAAAAGTCCTAGTAACTTCCAACCTGAGCTCGATTCTATCCAAGAATGCATGCAAGAAATGCATATAATTACGGAGCGTCCAGCGGCATTGAAAGCGTTATGCTCAAACCTGTTTGATCCCAAGTCAGTGCTACACTGCTTCAATACGTTCAGAAACAAAGTTAAACTCTTGTGGATACCAAAGCACAAGTGTAAAAAAGGAAATCCAAAAGCCGATAAACTGTCTAGAAAAAGTTCAGTTGATGCATTCAATGACCCAGAGCCCTTTTGTGTCATCCCGTATTCGGCAAAAATTCAGCGAGACAGTTTGGAGAACAATAACATATGTCTTAAAAAGGCTAAAAGAGCTATAAAACTCTTCCAAATTAATTCCAAATTATATCTTAACTACAGAAGCGATGATATCAGAAGACTGGTCAGCTTTACAATCTCTTACACAAAGTCAGTATTACTCAAGGAACTCAATGTCGCTTTTGTACTATATAGCAGACAACGAAACCGAAGAACACATGATTTTAATGCACCAAAACGAGACGAACTCTTAGTGACTGAGGAACTTCAAATTGGTGGGTCAGGATCCCTAAAAAAAAAAAAAAGCAACCAAGTGTAGTTGGCTTAGGATAGCAAATAACTTCAGTTTTCATAATGCAAATTCTATATCAGTTTTGCAGTTGAATTTTTACTCATTATACTTTTTGTTGGAATTATGTCGAAAAAAATTAATAAATGAATCTGGTTATTTTTAATCATTCTGATAGTCAACTTGCACTTAACATCTTGCGAAGTACCTAACTCAAAGGCTTATAAATAAAATATGATAAATGTCTCTAGTGATTAAATCGCATTTCGAAAGATGTTCAACTTTGGTGCAGTATTGTGATGTCCTTTAAAAAATAACTAAACTCAATTCAATAAAAAACCAGCCCTCAATAACTACTAATGACCATATCATCACGTATTTTGTTCTCTATTGCATTTTTTATATTCCCCTCAAACAAAAAAATAATAAATGAAACAAGAGGGGCGACTTGTGACAGATTATTCCTTCCTTTGTAGCAGCAAGCGAAATTGAATAAACATAAAATAAAAATAAGCAATATAAAAGACAAAAATACAACAAAATTCGCTTTCAATGAAGTCGATATAAAATCAAATGGCCATTAAGTTGTCATTGATCTTAAGAATCACTGAGGAAGAATATTCACTTTATCCACTCCTCATAAGCCAATCGAACCAAATCAATCTATCGTGAGCATGCTAAAAATGTCTTCAGAAAGTTTTCTTGGTCTCATTGTCATTCAAAGCACACAATTCGCGTACAATGGCCGAGAGAAATCAACTAGCCAACTGAATAAAAGTATAGCAAAAGCCATGTCTCACAGAAAACAAGGATTCAAAGTTATGATAAATTTACGCTATGCATGGTCATCGACTATGTCATTATATTCCCATGAAATATTCATGAAGAAACGTAAAATATCCTAGCACTATTTGATGTAGTTTTATTAGTACAAGACCCATCTTGGTGTGATGACAGTGGTAGTTTTTGCCGCAGTCTCTTGCCTTAACAGACTATTTATGTTTTGCAATGACATAAAATATCAATTTAATTATGTCATGGTTTGTTAGAGGTGTTTTGTCCTTTGACAATATATTTATCATACTTAAAAGGACCCTAAAGAAATAATGTGGAAAGCAGAAACCAATGATGGTAGGCAAATAATTAGAACTACATGTTGGGAAGGCTAATCGGTAGCGACCCAGTGCTCTTCCAAAATGAAAAGGCCTACGAAGATTGAGCAATTTTGTAAACATGAAGTGGATCTTTTCTCTTCATTAATTAACTTCCGGGCCGGATGTGGTATATGTTTGTATTTCTTGCCATGCTTTTGAGTATTAAGGGTAATTATTATTCTCAATATGCTTGATGGACATTTACCAATAATGAAATTAATTCCCTACAATTGAATCGAATTTCCGGCGTACGAAGCAGGCATATTGACACCAATAAAGCTAAACAAACCAGTTGTGCGTTGTTGATCATTCAAAGCAAATAACATATACCAACTGATGTGGCGTGGTGTTGTAACGGCTACAGACAAAAATGACTAATGAGGATCAATATGCCCCGGAGTGAACATGAAGTGCTTTCCCATACGCTAATAAAATATACGAACAAATATGGTCATACAAACATATTTGTAAATAAGTGAATACTTGTATAGTTTATGATTTCCGGTTGGGAGAAAAAGGAAAAAAAAAAAAAACTATAGAGTTGAAAACAAGTTGGGATATTTCATTCGGTTTGTCTGTTGTTGTACTTCATTCACTCTAATGTCTAAACGCTGCAGGAAGTTCATATAGAAAATTACGACTCGTGATGAAAAATATATTTTACCGTAAAATTCAAGAGAACTCAGAATGCTGGTAAAATGGAAGGTCCCCATAGAAAAGCGCAAAAATGAAAAAAGTAATGATAAGTGTGTAAATTGGCTGCAACATGTACATGGGATGTTCGGTATCGTAACGTTCATCTCATTAGCATACATACATATGAATATATAATTTAAAGCAAAGTTATTTATCACTTAGGGTAATACTGAGTCCACACAAAACTATTATAGATGCAAATATTTAGTCAGGAAACCAGGGTTTTAGTTGCGATATAAAGGATATTGTTGCTCATTAACTGGAGTATTTTGAAAATTTGAAATGCACACAATAACGGTAATATATGTATTTATGTACACAAGTCTCATTTTCCCTTAAGCATATTTCATACGTACCAAATTGTTGAAGAACTATCATTTATTTTTGAAATGGTGCTTCATACATATTTTAATTGATTTCTGTCACTAATCAGAACCTTTTCTTTTCTTTGTAGCGTTCAATATACGTAGTTGGGCTTTTCGCAATTAGGAAGGCCACTGAGTGATGTCAACTAAACTGTAATTTTACTACACATCTGTTGTGTTTATTTCACCAGCAGCTTGTTGCCACCGGTCTCCTCCAACCGGACTTTATTTATAAATGTGAAAAATATATCTAAAATATATTTTAAATATCATGTCAGATATGACCGAACCTAAGAACTAAATCAACGGGTAAATCGATTATCAGCAGGGAAAATTACTTATACGTATATGACAAACTTTTATGTAATTGAAGCTAAGCTTAGTAAAGATTTTTCAACGTATGCTCTGCTGACGAAATGACGTTTGAATCTGAACATAGAATATTCAAACTTTGAAAATGCCACGGGCGGTCAAACAACAAGCAAGAGCCTTAGACTGCTCAGAGCGGGAAGTCCAGGAAGTTTGGTAGAATGAGCCAGAAAAAATTAGGACAAAACGATGTGACATATAGTACTATGAGTACTGCAGAGAACAAAGCATTTGAATTTTTTGTAAGCGGCAGACTAAGCTAATAAGTTCTGTGATTTTGGCATGCGAGCAACCGCAATGCATTTCAATTACATTCGCCAACATCGGCTTGATATGTACCTACACTACCATAAATGAAATAAATGATGCTACCAAAGGAAGTTTTAACGTGCTTCTTGCAAACATATACGAGCAATGTCCCAAATATTAAGTTAAAAAGAACATGTCACAAATAAATCAAATAAATCATATTGTGGTCGACGCATGGCAGTTTTATATGAAGTCATCAAAAATGCCTCAACTAAAATGTTGGCTTTCATTCGAGCACTTCCACAAAAACTCTTATTTGGTGAAGAAAGCAGGAAGGCCCAAGTTGCATGATAATAAGGAGCGGGCCTAGTGCGCTGCTGAACAAAGAATTATCAAGTAAATGGGTGAGTTGTTACCCACAAACATTGTTCAGAAAACAATGTAACAACGCGAGGTTTTGTTTTAAAATCGGGCCACTACATAAAATATGCCAAAGAATCATCCTTAAAGACAGCATCAGTTGCGAATTTCAAAGAGAGATTAACCATACGAGTATGGCTTTGCATTCTAATGTCAATTATCGGAATTACCAACGTTATTCAATAACCTAAATACACGGATGCTCACTTTTAATAAGATCACTTGTAGCCATTTATCTACGTATCGTTTGTTCATTAAATACATAATTTGAAAAAATTTGTTTGAAAACCCTTTTATAAAAAACTGGTTGATTCATACGAATAATTGAAAATCGTACTCAAATTGATGCCTTAAATAGGTAGGCCATCCAGATTGCAAACATCTATAAAGAGTGTAGTCAGCCACGTGGGCATTCATGATGCAGAAGTAGATGGCAGTGGCAAGCTCGCGGTTGCTCGGCTCTAGCTCGTTGGATTGGAATGGTTCTTGCCACTTCCTCGTGCACCTCTACTCACTTACCCTTTTATTTCGTGCCAAAATATCAAAAAGAAAATCAAAAGAAACAAGAATAGTTAATTAAACGGACGGACTTAGAGAAGCCCGGGACGTTCGCTCTTAAACTAATCCTATATTAACCTAAACCCTAAATAACGAGTTTAATTCAACGAATTAAAACTAAACCTACAACTAACTTAACAATATGTACCC
Source organism: Volucella inanis (assembly GCA_907269105.1). NCBI lineage: Eukaryota > Metazoa > Arthropoda > Insecta > Diptera > Syrphidae > Volucella > Volucella inanis. The sequence continues at coordinate 26,011,374 of OU026157.1, forward strand.
TATGACAGGTCGTTTCGACATGAAATAAGTAGGGTGTTGTTGGCTGAGGATGGCTCTTATCGCCCTTATTGCACTTAAATGCGACAAATTGCTACTAAAATCTAGCCCTTAGATTTATATGTATATATACATATATGTAGGACTAACCAGATTCTACAGATCCCTCGTCGTTCTGGCGCCAACACTTCGAAAAACCCTTTTCCCAATTCTATAAAACTTTTATATCTTTTTTTTCGCGTGCAAAACCCAAATAAAATCCAAAAAAAAAAAATAATAATAATTAACTTAAATCTAACACCCTATCCTTACTCTACATAATTTAAAAAAAAAAATTATCTATGATAAATTATGCGAAAACAAAAATCAGACCTTAACCCAAACTATATGGTATATATGGGGGAGCGTATTTCATACCCTTATCCGGAGGTTTAATTTTTGTCCGCGGTAGTCACTTTTTTTGTTTGCCCGAAAAAATTTTTTCTCGATTGGTATGAAACTCGGAAATTTGATGGGAAATTTTACGCCCTTACGGCTGCAGAAAATCCCTTTTTTTTGTGGGAAGGGTTTTTTTTCTTCTTTTTTCCGCACAAAGAAAATGCCGCTATCTTACCAGACACCCAAAAAAAAAACCGTCTACTGATTCTATCAGCTGACCAAAACCCGCAAAGGCTGTTGAATTGGTCTCGTTCTCTTAAAAATTCCATTTTTTTTCTCCCTATTTTGCTTACTACCTCCTTCGCGTCATATCATGTATGATTAAACCATGATCTTTCTCGCAAAACAAAAGGTTCCTGCCTAAAATAAATCTCTCATCACGATACATAGCCTACATATACATAAACATTCATATCTAAAGCATTTGTAACCTTTAGTAAGGCTTTTCAACTCTTCCACCAGAGTTCGGACCACTAAACACTCTCTAGGACACATTCACTATAGGAACAAGAGCACAGTAAGAGATGGAGCTTACGAAGAAAGTGGAATGAAGGAACTCAAAAATAGAGTGATGATTGATAGGATCAGGCTCTATGGTGGGTTGGAAAGAGCGATTAGTAGAGCCAATTTAATTGAAAGATGTGCTTAAAAGAAGGGGTCAATCCATGTGGCTTGGAACAGTGAATCAAACATGATCACCACAGATTAATGTATTGATTACTTTTTTTTTTTTTTTGGTTAAAAGGATGACGCTACACATCGTTCTATGAAAATCTTCGCAAAAGTTGTTTTTTTTTTCATTTCTTCTACTCCGACTGTACTACTAAGTTTTGCTCAATTTAGGGAGCTTCTATATGCAAGGCTTGGTAGTACTTTTCAGCCTTGCATAAATCTTTTAAATATTGCTCCTGCTGTAACACCTATCAAAATCTTTCATAAGTTCTCATGCTACTTCCTTTTTTCACCGCAAAAGCAAATGTTCATCCATTGCTCGTAAAGCAAGAGACTCACTGGTCATTCTATGTAGGATCCATTAATATGCAACAAATTCTTGCCTGACACATCAGGCGAAAACAAACACATCAGTTATAGCATTTTTGACGACTTACTGCCATGGATAATACTAATCTTCCCCAGTAATACGGTTTGCAAACGTATTTGCGAGAAGTTGAGCGGATATAATTCTTTTGGTTCACCGTCTTTTGATATTGCGATCGATATGTTCTTTTGCGATTATTCCATATAGTACCAAAGTTGTTCTCTTTCTCTAAAGTAATGTTACCTATAAGGTGTCGTTCAAAAGTCGCGCCTAGATGTCAGTAGTGAATAGTCTCTGAACGCTACTTCTCCTTATGTCATATTTGACATTTGTGAAGTAAACACATGTTCAATATTAACAATGGATAATTCCAGGCTAAAACAATGCTTTAAAATTATTCAAACTTATTATGAAAAATCATACAAATGAGTCAATAATCCAAAGGTTGGTGAAACAATTTGAAAAAAAGGTCTGGTAGACCCAATAAAATTATTCAAAAATGTACTGTTTAGTTTGATGCAAATCAAAGACCTGTTACTGTCAATGGAGAGCGCTATAGACAATTGATGGCAAATTCTTTGTGGCCTCAAATCAAAGAAGTACCAGGTGTACCGGTATGAGCGTCAAGATACAAATGTCAAACATATTTAGTATAAGTACATCAAGTCTTTGAGCAAACATGTTGTTTTTTCATTGTGTTAAAAATGTCGAACTTTGTACCAGAAAATGATGTTTTGCGGAAAGCATTAATTTTTTGTTTTCATTTGAAGAAAAGTGCGGCAGAGTCGCATCGAATGCTTGTCGAAGCATATAGTGATCATGCTCAGATCATGCATCAGAAGCAACATGCAAAAGATGGTTTAAACGGTTTAGAGATATCGATTTTGATGTGAGAAACGAAGATCACGGAAGATCACCAACAAAGTTTGAAGACGCCGAATTGCAAACAACATTGGATGAAGATGACACTTTGAGTCAGAAACAAATGGCAGAAATAGTAAATGTTGTACAACAAACAATCTCTGACCGTTTAAAAGCTATGGAAAAGATCCAAAAGTCTGAAAAATGGGTGCCACATGAATTGAATGAAAGACAGATGGAAAACCGAAAAACCACTTGTGAAATTTTGCTTCAAAAAACGATAAAAAATCAGTTTTGCATCGAATTGTTACTGGCGATGAAAAATGGATTTATTTTCAGGGCTCCGTTCTGTCTCCGACACGTTTGTCTTTTCTTTTCTGATCTTGTTTGCTACTTCTAATCCAATATATTTTTTGCTGATAACAATACACTCTACTTTTCATATTCGTTCCAAGACTCTGCTCGTCGGCTGTAGAACGGGAAAGACAGCATATGATAAGCCCAGCCGAGATTTATATTTTCTAGTCACTTAACATCCAGACATATTAAACGAACGTACCTACCTTTCTTTCCTCCACAATTTTTCATGTCTCGCGTTGTGTGCAAACATTTAAAGGGTACCTTAACCCTTTGAGCGCGTGCTATTTAAAAACAAAATAAGAGATAGTCGGTTCTAAGTGGACGAACATCAGTATCGAATTGCCACAGCTTCTATGTTACACATGTACAATGAGGATTTAGTGGTTTATATATCAGTGATATCGCTTATTAATTTTATGCTATATCGATCTGAAATCAATTAAAAACTTAAAATCAAACTCACCAAAAACAAAAACTATCTTTTTTCGAACATCTCCAAAACAAAAACAAAAAAATGGAAAATATAAACTTTGACGAATTAGCTTAACTAGAGTTTAAAAATTTTCTTTATTAATTAAGACACTAATTAAAACTCGGAACCCTCTTATATAAGGACTGAATTTCAAATGTCCCAACTTACAACCCAGGGCAATGCAGTTTTGAATTCCTTACTTACAAAATAAAATATTTCGCGTGCTGTTATTTAAATAATGACTCATGAAGAAAGTCGCCATAAATGGTGTGGCGTGGATGGCAAAGTCCTTGCTAACTGTGAAAATTAAATAAAGACCCATATACTCTAAACTCTAAAGGACTCAGCAAGTGAATTTAGTTGCTCAACATTCATCCAAGTTGAACACTGCTTTCCTTATTTGCACCACTCTGAGATTCATTTGCAAGAGAATTTAAGTTAACAAAAAATTTAAAAAAAAAGTAAAAAAAAAAAAATAAAACGTCATAGTTAAATCGTTTCGCTTGTTTTTTTTTTTTTTGCAAACAATGGGAAACTTTACAACACCACCCTCTGGCCGACCTCACTTAAGGATATCCCTAAAGTTTCTCAGCACCCAGCCCTTTATTGTTATGCTTCAGAGAGTCCATTTAAATTTCGTCCGTCGCCAAGGCTGCGTAATATTTATTTAAAGGAACATTATCGCTTCTGGATGCAGTAATTACTTGAAATTAAGAAAAATTTTCAAGTTTGCCATTGTACTCGTATTTGAATTTTTTATTCCCAGAAGCTATTTGCCAGAGATTTCTGTTGGTGTTTTATGAAACATTGGTGTTTGGAGAATTTATTAGAAATAATGGCCTTTAGATCAGAAATGATAAGTTTTTGAGATGGATTTATGCTATGTTTGTTCGTTGCTATCATGTTGAAGTCATGATTGAATTGAAAGTCAGTGATGTTATGTTTATATTATCAATGGAACTATAAAATACGAATACAATCTACAAAGTTTACGAGTGGGATGAGCGACCATTCTTCGCTTTGCAAAATGTGTATCTATTTTTACGAGAAATTTACATTTCCGCGAAGATAGAATTCAATTTATTCTTCCGAAAACTAATCAATTTTTTTTCTCAAAAGCTTGTCTGTGCCATTGATGTACATACTAGTATGTGAGTTACAGAGCCTGGTGCAGCATTCGTAGTATTTGTCTATGCTTGTGCATGCTAGAATTGTGTGTTTCTATGAGTGCTTGAAGTATACTCCTGAGAGCAATGCATACACGCAAATATTTGGATTCATAAATTCTGACAATTGATTCAGTGTGACATGCACTTCAAAATTGCTTTCAATATTCACTTGTAAGAATTCTGATGCACTCGCCTTTAATGTGATTTAATTTTTTTTTTTTTTTTTATTTCCATAATTTGTTATAGCAGACGTGAATTTGTATGAAATTAAACTGAACTACTTAATGTGAAATGTGTTCAAACACACTTGCAATTATATAGAGATTCATACTATCTTCCATATGCTGTATGCCAGCATCCTCAGTTTTATTGAGCCAATGTAACTAAACACTCCAACCCTTACAAGCACTGCTGAGTCTTACCCTCCCAAAGGAGGAAATTGACAGATTCATACAACAAGTGAATGAGACCATACAACGAACGATGGACAGTATCATCGGTATCGATATCACTGCCCAGAAAGGCACATTCCGGAACAAAATTATTGATGCATTGCACCAGCACCAGTCGAGACTAAAAACCTTGTACAGATAGTTCACTGAAAAATTTTAATAAAAAAAAGAAAAAAATCATAGAGCCCCAGTAAGTTTTGAATACAACAACAAAATTAGGGCTAGGAACACCACCAAGCCAAATATATTCCCAGCAAACGAATAGTATATTTCGGAGCAAATATCAAAACAATCTTACCATACTGTTTACAGCAGGCATGGATTTAGAAGAAGGTGGAAGTCATAGAAACAGCAGCATTCCAGAAAGTGTACAAATGTTCAAAAGATGCTATTGGCCCGAACCAGGAATTACAAAATCCAGGCCGTTTGCATGATATATACCTTCGAAATGATATGGAGAACTGGCTATTAAACAACTACGGTTTCTTTGAGTTGGAACAAAATTGTTTCATCCTGTAAATAAATAAAGCCCATTATCTAGCGTTTGTTTATCCAGTTCCCAAAGGTGACAAAATTTTAGCCCAATCCTGCCTGTGGGATTAACTTCAATAAGGCCTCCGAAACCGCATAGTTATGAACCTATTTTCAAGCTAATCAGGCTGGGCATAAGTAAAATACTGATTTGTGCTGAAATATTGTATTTGACATTAAAATAGCTCTGCAACACGGTGCTAATACGCCGATTTTATTCAATAGTTACATATTCGCGATATTGCGAGAACGCTTCACCATCCTATAGCGTACTCAGACGATTTGTTGGTGGAAAGATCAGATTTGAGGATACAAGTTGCTTATATTCTTTTATAACCTGGCATGGATAAGACTAAGCGCTAGTACAATAACAATAATACTTTTGTTCAGGTCCTCCATGGATACCAGAAAGAATTTGCAAAAGTTTTCGATTGTGGGACAACACGGGCAATCAATTTCTTGTCGAAATATAGTCAGATACTTTGAAATCTCATTAGAACAGTATTTGTATTTCAATAAACACATTCGTATAGTTTAGATACTGCTCTAGCCAGACCTTAAGGTAGTTAAGTCCTTGATAAGGTACTGTTTTTTAGCAGCCTGCTCAATGGGAGGATGAAAGTAATCTAGTATATGGGCCTTGTCCAGCCTATGCTTGCATTTGGGTATGGAATTTGAAACATTTTCCTTCGAGCTTGTTTTCGCTTTAGTAGAACACCAAAGTCGGAGAGCATTAATGTTCCTATGCAGTTTTGTGTAATAGTGCTTACCAAGTAAAAATAGATATTTTCGTTATGGAGCGCATTGACCTAGATGGACAACCTTATTTCCGTGGCTTACTACCCTTACTACATGTAATACGGAGGAATATCTATGTGCTAATAATTAACTATTCCAGGCTATTCCAAGCCAAAGAAACGGTATCGCTTATCATTAATATCGCCGGAATAGCTGCAAACAATTAAAGCCAACGCACATCGGTATCTCTCTATTTTCTTTTCCTAATTTCTCTTTGCCCTCGCTATGTGCAAACATCTTATATAAAATAAAATGAAGAGAAAGGAAACTCTCTACTCAACGAGACGCCAGACATGGTAGCGAAAACCAACCTCGGTTCAGTAGAGAAGCTGGAAGTCGGGGCAGAAGTAATGTTGTTTGGCAGTGCCATGAATTTTAATGGCTTACTGAAAAAGAGAAAAGTCCTAAGTTACATTTTTTTAATTCGGGGTAATTTTACTAAGTTCCAAAGTCCGTATTCTTAAATTCTAAGTAACGTTACTTAGTCGTAATTAACCAAAAGCTCTAATAAAAAAAATTGTATGATTGGTAAACGTTGTTGATGCGTATATCTTTGCAAGATGGAACAATAGATAATCTTGAACACAAATATGACTTCTGTAGAAAGATGGTATTTCAGATTTCAGAAAATCTCTATTCGATAGACCGGGTGCACATAATGAAAATGCATTCTGAAGTGCAGAGGAGAATTTGGACCTGCGGTATCCTTAAGTATAAATATTAACGGAATATTTTCCGAGACATTAAACACTTTTTCTTCATACGATTGACGACATGAGTTCCACCATGTCTGACTAAACCCAAAATAATAACGCATCGCACCCATGATTTACTCCTTATTTTAGAACTCTAAAACACACCAAGAAGACTATCGGTATTGAATAGGGTGATTCTCCGTAAGGTTTGATTTGTAATGTAAAATAAAATACATAAATTTGAAAGCGAACTTACAATTTTTATCACCGATTAGAAAACCAATTCATGACATTTACTTTTTAAAAATGATATCATGGAATTATTGGCCACGATTCGTTCGAGCATAGCGACTGGTATCTCGTGGATAACACGAGTAATGTTGGCTTTTAAAGAGTCAATCGTAGCTGGCTTATTCATGAAGACCTGATATCTTACATATTCCTAGAGAAAATAGTCCAAAGGTGTAATATCGCGGCCAATTTACCGTAGCAAAACGTGAAATTAAGTGGGATTAAAGGATTTCCCAACAAATTCATTGTTTCACGCACTGTATTGCTCGTAGCACCGTACCGCCAGAGCTCACCGAAACATGTACTTGAATTTCAGAAAGCACCCGTTAATATGGCGCGTTAATGATTACCATTGACGATAGCATTCTGATTTGCTTCATTTTTGAAGAAATATGGACCAATGATTCCACCAGCCCATAAACCACACCATACCGTTGTTTTTAATGGTAGCTCTTAGTACTCTTCGGGTTACTCATCAGCCAAAATATAGCAATTTTATTTATTAACGTATCCATTAAGCCAGAAATTGGTTTCATCTCTGAACAAAATTTCACGATAAAACCCCGGATTTTCATTGAGTTTTTCCAGAGCCCATTCACTGAAAATATGACGCAAATTCACGTCGCCTGGCTTCAATTCTTGCATAAGTTGAGTTTTGTACGCTTTTAGGCCGAAATCCTCACGTAAAATACTCCAAGTTGTCGAATACGCCAAGCCAAGCTGCTGACAACTACTATGAATCGATTCGTCACGGTCTTCGCGTACACTCTCAGCTACAGCTGCTTTAGTCGCTTCACTACGTGCTGGATGTCGTCTAGTATCTAGTCGGTCGAGTATCAACCACTAATGTAAACTGGGACGCAAATTTGCAAATGATATTGGCAATAGTGGTTTCAGTAGGTCGATTACGCGCACCGTAATTTCCTCGAATCGCACGAAAAACATTTCTCACGGAACGCTGATTTCGTAGTACAATTTGGAGACGCTGTTGTGGTATGAGTCTTTCCATGATAAATTGGCCAAATTATACTGAACAAAAATGATAAAGCAATTTGATAGGAGTCACTGGTGATCAGTTCAGAAAGCCTATTGAAAGTCAAACCTCGCGATAAATCATCTTATGCATGGAAATATATTAGTCAGCCTGTTAGTATGGGGGCTATTGAAGGATAATATACAAAGCGGTAATTTAGTCTTTAAAAAAAATGGTAACACCTGAAAGGTAACATCTTCTCTTTTTTAGGTGGCGCTACAGTTCTGGGTGGATCTTGGCCTCAACTAAGAAACCTCTCCAGTTAAATCGGCCTTTAGCTAACTGCCTGCTGTGTCAACCATGCAGGCCCGCCCAAGGTGGATCTGTGAACCAGAACTTACAGTTGATTAAGTGATCTGTTCTTGTAAAGCTGGATCTCCCGGATTTTCAGCAGATTTGACGTTGTTAAGCTACATGGGAGTGATGACTTTCCGAATTCGATTAACTCTTGTTTTTACAAGTTTGTTGTTAATCTCATCATTATAACTAACTTACTCACTATCTGTAGACATAGTTATAGTGAGATTAGAAGACTGAAGCTTGCATCTTACTTCAGTTCTGTAAAGAGCAGATTTCACAGCCAAGGTAGGCACTGTCTTGCTACCTCAAAACTACAGCTGTCGACTGTGACGTTCTTTCCAATTTGTCGATATTGTGTTTCCATACTTGCTGGCAGCTTGTACTTGGTCTTGCCCTCAATTAGTTACTGCTAAACCCATTTTGGCATCTTACAATTCAATTCTAGTGATCGCACAAGTGACAGCTAGACAGAAGTTGACATCTTAGGTCTCGGTTAAATCGTTCCTTGTTCCTTGACGGAACAGCGAACCTTCTAATCGTCATTCTGCACAGACGATGAACTTGGCAGGAATGCCAAAAGCAAAAGCTTTATATAGATGGTCCCTATTACTGCTGTAATATGCGATATTAAAATCGAAGAAAAAAATATGGTGGGTATCGATTTGCACTTCCTGAGTTTTTTTTAGGATCTGCCGAAGTGTGAAGTGTAATCTGAAGCCACACAGGTAGGGGCCAATCAGGTTGTTACGTTAAGCTTCATGCAATGTGGGAGATAAGATCTTGTACACAATGTTGAGGAGTTTTATGCCTACTTTTTTGTAGATCAGGCAAACGATGTTGAGAGTCCATTCATCAGGCATACACTCTTCTGACGAGATCTGAAAAATGTGTTAGTGTATGCTCTCCACAAAGTCATTTCTAGCATCTTTGTAAATTCGGCCGATAGGCCATCAAGTCCAGTTTATTTGTTGGGTTTTGGCTTGGATATCCGACATTGGGGACATGTTTTTCTCATGAGCCGACAAAGGGTTTCACATTCTGGACGCTGCCCATGTTCGTACAAGATCTTCCTCAAAGATTAATCATCACTATGATAAGGCATTTGATGTCAAAAAAAAAAAAAAAAAACTGTGCTAGACCACGCGAATTTTATCATATCGTATTCAAAAGACGACAGATAGAACAAAAGATTAATAAGATGAGTAATAAAAGCAAAACAAAATATTTGCTATCAGCAGGTATTTTTAACTGCGGCACAAAAGTCATTTTAAGCATTGAGGCCCATTTCTATCTTTAAGTCAGAAAAATTACCATCACACAACGTGATACCATTTTGTGCTGTTTTTGGTTAAGAGTTTTTTTTTATACCCGGAACTTGAGGCTATTTATATTTATTTCCTCGCCGAGTCAACGCCTTTAAGTTGATCAAAATTAGCAGCTAAGTTCACACAATTAAACGCCATATGACTTTTTTCTTTGATGCCATGTAAAAAAGAAAAAGCTTCATGCCAAAGCTCCGCAGTCAATTGAAGCACTCAAAAATAATATCAGTGATGTCGTATATAATGGAGGCATAGATGTGGAAAAATATTATTTAATTTTACAAGCCATTTTAATGTCAGCGTCGAAAAGAAAAACCTTTTTAAAGTCTTTATGAGAAGAAAGCCCAATACATGTCTCTGAGCATACCCTCTACTTCTTTCTACTTTTCAAATTCTTTTATCTCAATTCTATGCACTTTGTATTTTCACTATAAATCGTTTTAAGTAATTTTAAATCTACTCATGACAGTTAGTATATTGGTGACTTACTTCCCATAAATTCCAAACTTAAGGTACAAAATGTGCATTTAATCAATTCCCTGAAGATAACAGATATATTTTGTGATTAATAGAATGCACACGAAACAATTGTATATTGCAAAACCACAAATTTCTCTTGTTTCCTATTAATACTAATCAGCCTTACGTGAATACATTATGTTTTATGGTCAGAAATACAAGGATCTATGGCATCAGAGAAACCACATTTACTTGACTGACACTTTGCTGCCGAATCTAATGTAGATCCCAATTTGTAATTAAGCTCCACAACTGAATTACATGAGGGTATAAGCCTTCAGCAAGGTGGTGGGTGTATTTATCATTCCCTTCAACAATTAGGTGTCTAACACAGAATTTAATCAGCCCCGAGGTAGCCATGGTAGACAAGACAAATTGCTTTATTAGACTATGGTTATCGTACACCAGCAGGACTGATGCTTCAACCACTATTACACTTCAGTAATTGCGAGCTAATTGCACTTTTGAAATCCGCTCAATGTTTTGTATTGGGCAATTGCGATTTCCAATTGATTTTCTTCTATCTATCGTCTCCTGATATTCTCCGTTCGTCTCCTAACTATCTCATTAGGAAAGGATCAAGGATGCACTTGTCATTGTCATTACAAACAATGTCTTCACAAAAAAAATATATCGATTGTATGATCTCTAGGGAAAATTGGTTATAGCCAGTTTCAAAAGATTAATCCAGAAACAAAATTGAACACAAAAAAACTACAAGGTAAGAGCAGATTGTTGTAATTACGGCGTTTAATTAAGTTTCTTTTTTTGTTGTTTAACTTTCAGCGCTCTCCTTTTTGGAGTTAACGAATAAAAAATGATTATGCTAATTGAAACTGAATTAAAATGCGAAAGATAGAGAGAAAAGCGGGAAAGAATTTCTAGGATTTTGTGTTGTCTGAGCAATCCTTAATTAATTTTCTAAATGCAGACATCACAGCCATTTACATGTGATATATAACGATGAGAAGAAATAACATTATGATAACCAGGAATATTTAATAATGTGTATCTTAAATATTAATAGGATAAAATCGTCTATACTTCAATTTAATTATATCCAAGGCTACTTTATAAGTTTTAATTGGAAAATTATGTCTTTTCTGTTCAATAAATAAATTCGTTTATTAATTGGACATACTTCAACAGCCATGGAACGCCAAGAACTTGAAATCCATTGCAGTTGACAAAAATAGAATAACAATACGTTGACATTGCGTTATTTATTTTATACTCTTAGATGGTAGAAAATTTATCCATAACGTGAAACATACCGAACTCAGTTGGCGGATTATGAAGACCAAACAAATAATGTAAACTTTTATAGTTGTGGAGAGTTGAAAGGTCATTTTCGAAACAAGTTTGAGTGGAAGAGTTTTTCTGGTTTGAGTCGATTTGTGATGAACTGTTAAACAATATTGAACATGAATTACGAACTGTCAAAAAAAAAACCCCTTATGTGAAAAATAGTAAAAAAAAAAATCCTTCTTAAATGATCCTTGTAATGCTAAAATATTTACTTATTTGGGTGTCCGTTTAGTTCAAAGTGACCAACTGTTTCCTGTTGGGCTTAAGAAGATGGTTGTGATGCCTTCGCATCACCTAATGCGAAGACTTCGCTACTATGCTATTCGCCGGGAAGGAGTGCAAGACTCTACGAATCGGAGTGTTAAAATCGTTTTATTATAGATGTTCTAGATGGTGTGGCTAGTGCTAAATTTTATTTAATAAGATGCGCACTCTTTGAAGGCACAAACGAAACTACCTTTATTACCCAAATTCTTAAGACTAATATTTACATAAAATGAGGATGTGCCTGTGAAAATATATAACACTACTCCTCCCCAATTTTCAATAATACATTTTAGGAAATAACAAAATAAATTCAATTCATAAAAGATATCGCTGCCGTTCAGACGTCCGTAGCAAATGATCCAAATCAGTCAATTCCACGGCGTTCTCAAGAATTGGGCATCGCTCAGACCACATTATGGCGTATTTTGCGTAAGGATCTTGGTTTACACCCATACAAGATCAAGTTGACTCAAGAATTGAAGCCGATATACCATTTGAAGCGACGTACGTTCTCAGATTGGGTTCTGGAGAAGATACGCCAAGATGATGAATTTCATCGCAAAATCATTTTCAGTGACAAAGCTCATTTTTGGCTCAATGGGTTCGTCAATAAGCAAAATATGCGTTATTGGTCGGGTGAAAACCCACATGTGCTTCATGAATCACCACTTCACCCACATGCCGGCGGCGCACCAAACTGTTTGGTGCGGTTTGCATGCCATCGGCGTTATTGGACCATATTTTTTCGTCGGCGATAACGATCGTCACTTTACTGTGAATGGTCAACGTTATCTCACCATGATCACCGTTTATTTTTGGCCCGAATTGGAAGATATGAACTTGGACGACAAGTGATTTCAACAGGATGGTGACACAAGCCACACAGCACACGCTACAATCGATTTATTGAAGAGTAAGTATGGTGAGCGTGTTATCTCAAGACATGGGTCAGGCGATTGGCCGCCTCGTTCGTGCTGTTTAACGCCGCTTGACTATTTTCTGTGGGGCTATGTTACGTCATTGGTTTATGCCAACACGCCGACGACGTTGGAAGAGCCCAGAGCCAACATTGAACGCGAAATAGCGGTCGTTTCGGCCGAAATGTGTGGTCGAGTCGGTTGAAAATTGGGTCCAACGAATCGACCGCTGCAAACGTGCCCGCGGTGGCCATATGAACGAAGTTGTCAAGTCGTTATTAGAAAACCCTTAAACTTCAAATAATCATAATAAATTTAATGTGAAAGATATACTATATATGTATCATACTGATATTCCAATATTTTAAAATTTTCTTCGAAAATTCTCTTTCTCGTAACGTAATATTTCTCGGCGAATTCTTGTTGTTCTGCAAAATTGACTATTTTCTTGAGAAGCATCTGAACTTTGTTCATTCTTCGGATTTGCTGATATAGACTCATTTCCACCTGGTTGAATTGTAGAATATCCAGACATAGATGGTGATACTTTATGGTGATGCTTCATAATGACATTATCAGTGTTTATAGTCGGAGAACTTCTCGTTTTCATCTGATTAATATGACATCGACAAAGTCCCTTTTCGGTGTTTACCATAAATATTATTTTGCTAATTACCATTTGAATAATACCTGGTATCCACTTTTCCCCCTTATCATAGTTTCTGATGTAAATCTTATCATTTACCTGGAATTTTGATGATTTCGATGAATTTTGGTAAAACTTCTTCGAAGGTTCTAACAGCTGCAACCGCATTGTCTGAATTGGTCTACCACATGTTAGCTTCGCAGGAGATTTACCATCGATGTTTGGCATAACATGAAAGGTCGAAAAAAATGTATGGACAGCGTCTTTAATTGGCATCTCGTTGTCGATATTTTTTCGCACTGATATGTTGAACGTTCTAACGAAATGATCAGCTAACCCTTTTGATGCTGGGTGAAACGGCGTTGTTGTTACATGTCGAATACCAAGAGTTGTGTAGAATTTGCCGAATTTTTCAGAAGTGGGCTGCAGTCCGTTGTCGCTTACAATTGTTTTGGGTATGCCCTCTATAGAATAAATTGCGGACAGGGCAGAAATCGTATCCTCTGTTCTAGTATTAGATATCGAAGACGTCTATGGATGGGATTTGCGAATATAAATAAACGAAAATAACCACATTGAGTTAAATATTGGTCCCGCGAAATCTATGTGAATTCGTTTCCAAAGTTCTGTAGATTTCGAGTAGCTTTCGAAGACTTTAGGAGGTGCTTGATTTTGTACCTTTTATATTTCGCAGCCTGAAGCTATCTATGCGATATCGGTATCGATTTTGCTTCACCATATATATTGCCAGGCAAGTTGTTTCATCTGAATTATTCCGCAATGTCCATCATGCAAAAGCTTCAGTGTCTCCTTTTTTAAAGAATCTGAAATGACCACTCGAATATACTCAGTTTGTAAGCAAATTAGTTCATTCTGAATAGTTAAAACATTTCTATGAATGAAAAAAGGTTTGATGTTCGCTTGTTCCAAAGGTTATTTTTTTTGGCCAACCATCTTTTACAAAATGATAAACTTGATGCACGATAAACTATCAGATTTGGCATGCTTTCTTATGAGGTCAGTATTTATAGGAAAATTGTCAAATGTTATACCAAAACATGACTCTTCTTTATCAAAAATACTATCGGTTCCAATAGGTAAGCGTGATAAAGCATCCGCATTTCCGTGGTCGCCATAACCGTTACAGCCCAGCGATGAATTCTATGATGGGTCATTGATGGTAAATGTTTATTAGGATTAAAAATACCCACCAATGGTTTATGTTCTGCAATCAGGATAAATTTACGATCATAAAGAAGCTGATGGAAACGCTTAACGCCGAAAACAATTGCAAGGCCTTCCTTCTGGATCTGGCTGTATTTCTCCTGGTGTTTATCTAATGTTTTTGACGCGAATGCGATAGGCCTCTACATGCTGTTTGTGTAAAGATGAGAAATGACATCCCCTATAAATTTTTTTGAAAGTGAGCAAGTTCTGTCGCGTTTGCAATGTATGATTTAAGTTCGTCGAAGGCTTTTTGTTGACTTTTCGCCGGCGAAAAGGAATATTTTTTCATCGTAACTTGTTTGTGGGAGCAGCAACGTTATAAAGGTTAGCCACAAAGTTTTGATAATAGTTCACTTTACCCATAAAGGTTTCCAGTTGTGCGGAATTTACACTTTTAATGGCATTGGATCTAATTTGACGTCCAAGATACGTAATTTTTTGCTGAAGAAATGCACACTTGTTTTTCTTGCATTTAATACCACTTTCTTGTAAAATCTTAAGTACTTGTTTAAGTCGCTGTAAATGTTTTGTTAGAGTAGGTCCTGAATTTGATTATACCATCGATTTAATTTGCACAACCTTCGATGCCATTTAGAAGTTGCTCAATATACTTTTGGAAGATATCAGGAGCGCTAGCAATGCCATACGGCAACCGTTGGTATTGGAAAAGTCCAAGTAATTGGATATTTCATCCAATTCCATTTGAAGATATGCACCCTTCATATCGATTTTTGAAAAAAAAACTTTTCAAAGCGAATTGTGTGAAACAAATTCTTACGAGTAGGAAGCGGGAACTTTTCGATGTCAATTTGCTAGTTTACAGCTACTTTAAAATGCGAATTAAATTGTTTGGCTTCTTTGCTAGCACTATGGAAGAAGTCAGCCCACTAAATTTTATCGGCGTTAGTATTTTCAGTTCAACAAGTCTTTCTATTTCTGTTTTAAAAATTTGCATTTGAGCAAACGGTTGAGCAATTGGTTTAAGGTATATATTTGCTTTAAAATTTTTTACAGTACCAAGAGCTAGTTGAAAAACATCATCAAATTTTATACACAATTCGTTAACTTGATTAGCAATTTCATCTGAAATAGAATTAATTTGTTTAATTTGGAATCCAAATGTTTTAAATACATCAAAGCCAAATAAATTTTCACCAGCACAGACATTTACCACAATCAATGATACTTCTTCTTCCATCTTTCCACATTTTACTTTAGTGTGAAGTTCATCTAATACTGGAATTTCTTTTTTTACCAAATCCATACACAATTCTGTTTGTTTTAATTAATTTGGGTTTATTTAATTTCTCAAATGTCTTCAAATTGATTACTGAAACTGACGCGCCTGAGTCCATCTGAAAATTGATATTTTATTATCAATTTCAACATCAATTACACTTTTCAAGTTTTTTGACTTAGCTTCACCGGTAATGTCAAATATTATCTCTATAACATCGACGCTGTCCTTTTGCTTTCTTTTTTGATATACTTTATTATACATACAGACGGGAGCTATGTATGTGTCCTTTTTTGCCACACTTGTTACATATAGGGTATTTAAATTTACACTCATCTCGTTTATATGTGTCAAAACAACCAGAGCACGATTTGTATCTTTTGCTGTTATTTTCTTTTCTCACGAACAACTGTTTTTTCTTCACTATATGTTATTATATTTATGTGGATTGTTTTTTTATTAGACTTTTTTTTTTATTGCTGCTATTGTTTTTGTTGTTGCTTCAAAGCTCTCTGTAATAAGTAAAACTTCGGTGAGAGTTGCATGTTGTTTCTGTAGGGCTGCTGTTCTCACAGAATCGTGGGGTGTGTTAACGATTTTTCGGTGGCGGATCATGTCATCATTCGGAATTACACAGAAACTTACATGTTCGCGCTATCCTACGAAGGTCACTATCCATTCTTTGTAAGATTGTGTGCTCTTCATTTGCCTCTTGAAAAATTCATACCGCGCTGCTACTATGTGCTGACTGTCTGCAAAATGTTACATTAATTTACCCGATAGCTGTAAAAAAGTAAGATTTTCAAGGCTCTCTACGCCGAATAATTTTTTGAGCAAATCAAATAACTCCGGTCCGCACCACGACAAGAAGAAAGATTTCTGTTTTTCTGCTGTATTTACAGAATAAGCGAGGAAGTGCTGCTCAAATTGCTGAATATATATTAGCTCCATTCTTGTCTATTCCTGTTGAACTTGTGGAAAGCTGGTACTATAGGCTGCTCAGTTTTATGAGGAACAGTTTTTGTTTTTGTTTGAAAAATGGACTTCACAGGACAGGACAGCAGGAGTGTTGAGCCAGAAAATTTTTCGTGAATTCTTGCTGTTGTTGCAAGAGCAATTCAACGCCCTTAAGATCGTTTGCCATTTATGTAAATATATTATTTGGTATGGTTATGTGTATAACTACAAACGACCGTACTGTTTCTTTGGTTTTTTTTGATGAATAAGATGCGCACTTATGAAGGTACAAACGAAACTGCCAATCCAACATCGCTCCATTGGCGAGTCGCTTAACTACATGAGCTTACCTGTAATCTTCATTGCCATGATTCTAGCGATTTGTTGCGATTGCAGCCGCTCAACATTAAACATTGGTTCGCTGTTGTAGTGGCTAGCATACCAATAAACGTACCTTGGCCGGAACGAAGTAGTTCGCAATTGCAAAATGAATAATTTGGGAGATAGTTGTATGAATACAGAGGGCATTGAACAGTGTGCTATCTAAAGTGATATTCCGTCACGCAATGAATTCGGTTATTGCTCCCAAACAAAGTGTCGTGTAAGCTATGCTTTTTGACATCCAAAGGTGTCCCATTTTCTTATTCTTATTTCAGAATCACCTAGAATAATTTTAACTTTAAGTTTAACTTTAAGGTTGCTTGCAAGCCTTCTATTTGGTATCGTCTATTTCTTTTTTTGGTGAGCGTATATCAGGCTGATGCTGGCGAATTTACTCCTGATGCGGACTGTTACAATGCTTTTTCTCACATGCCAAAGGCTCAGTCCTTAATCTGGATCCTAAAACAAATCCGCACTCAACGAGGCATTGATTGCTTCTGTTCGCCGTAATAGTTAGTGTAGTTTACTCGTGCATATCTCATACGTCTTTATCCGTTTTTACACCGTCGGCAACTAAACCCAACAATTTCCAATCTGGGGGGCCAATCCTTAAGACCTTTTTGAGGGAAATAGCCGGAAATTCCAAAGTCAGTAACTCGCTTTGGGTATATGAGAGCTGGTGTTGGACCATTAAGGGTTCATCACCATTTCTTATACAAGGAAAGTGCTATGCCGACTAATGATGCCACCGTTGATTAAGGCACGTCTCCGTATTACGCTGCAAAGCCCATGAACTTAATCAAATTTCAGCTTGTATATTAAGGACTTTTTCTTCTTTAAGTAAATTTTGTGAAAAGTTTGCGCACTCAGAAGTTTCTTTTTTTTTAAATAAAGAAAACCGATGGATCGTAATAAATTACTTAATCTTCATGATATAATCTCTCACGTAATGATTACCAAATTGATCTACCTAAAGTTTAGACAGAAGTGCCAGATATCTAATTCATCCAAAGTGTTTGGGCGCAAATTTATGAAGCTATTGTGGTACCAGAAAAAATGAGGAAAGTGTTCAATCGTGGGCAGCATATAGTGATCTAAAAAGTACGATACAAAGCCGGACAATGGATTCATGTATTTGGAATTTTAACGGAGTTTTATAATACCGTAGACAGCACGCACTTGTTTTCCACATCCCAGTATGTAAAAAGGGACTGGGCTACCTCATGATCAATCCACCATTCACCAGATTGATCACCTTGCAATCGATGCCAGATACAAGTCTTCCTCCAACGCTATGGAAGTGTGAACTTTCCGAGGAACCAATATCGAATTATTACCTTGTTGCATTTAGAGTACGAAAGGGGATTTCATAGGCACAAAGGAATCAAGTTCGAGGTCGAAAAGCTGCAATCACAAGAGACCGGTCGCATTTCACAAAAGCTCACTCAAAATCCACAAATTATAAAATATCAATGGAAATATTGTCAATGAGCCATCAGAGAAGATGCTTCTGATATGCCTCATTTAAAACGCCACATCAAAGAAACTTTTTGGTTTGACTATAAATCTATTTACTTGCAGCCAAAGAAGAAGCTGCACTACATCGAAGGGCACGAGAGCTCTACGAGCAAAATATAAGGGACGAGCAGAGGAATTTTAGAAATACCAGTAGGCGCGAGTTATCGAAGAAGTGGACAATTGCTAGAGATGTTTAGATTGAGAGCACGGAATAGCGCATCGAAGCATGTAATCTCAGCATTATTTGTCAATTTCAGAAGAAAGGAGACTCCTTTGATTCGCCAACGAAGAATACTTCGACGGCATCAGGGCAGTTACAACCAACAGTAACATCAACTCAGAATGACCAAACTGGTCATTATATACGAAACCTTTATTATTTTTTCTTGTTCTATGGCGTAGTATCTGGGACCTTGTAGAAAGCGGATGAAGAGGGATTTTGCCATTTCATTTGCATTAACGAGGAATGAAGGAAGAGATTCAACCACAAACATCAACCAGTGACATCAGTCGAATCAGGCGGATACGAATCCAACGTCTGAGACAACATGGCCATGTACAGCGAATGGGTTCCACAATCTTTGAATCCACACTCAAGGGACAGTACATCAGAAAATAACAGTGGCAAACATTTTCACTGCATAAAAAAGTTAAAGTAGGATGGTCAGTTGAAAAAATAATAGGACACATAAGGAGCTTAGTAAATTGATTTCAAACTAAAGTGCACTGGTTTACCAGGAAAGCATTTCGTTTATATTCTAAAATGTTCCGAAAAGTCTGCTTCCTTAATAAGAAAATTTTATTTTTTTCCAACACGGCTTCAATTTTGTTGAAATAGAAATAACATCGTTACCTGAGTGTCAGTGGAAACGCGGCTATAATCATCCAAAAAATTGAAGGGGGATAATGACCTAGAATTAAGACCAGCCTACTCTTAAAGTGGAAAACAAATTAAGTAGA
Organism: Volucella inanis; assembly: GCA_907269105.1. Taxonomy (NCBI): domain Eukaryota; kingdom Metazoa; phylum Arthropoda; class Insecta; order Diptera; family Syrphidae; genus Volucella; species Volucella inanis. The sequence goes on from OU026157.1 coordinate 26,031,069, forward strand.
CTGCATTTCGTTTGCAGAGCAAGCTGTTCAGTAATCAAGTGCATACAGTATCAGCCACCACCACGTCAACGAGGATTATCTTCAGCCTGTCGCGAGCGTTAGGCGGACATTCACAGAAGTAGTACTCCGCGGTGTGGTCAGCAGTTTTACAGCAAGGGCCGCAGGGTGTTGTATCACTTATGCCTAGTATATTTAAATGTTAAGCAAAAGTTTGTGCCCTGTTGAGATCCAAGGGAGGCAGCCTGCAATATTTCCTACTGAGGGCCAGCAGAAAGGCCGCTGAGATCTTAGAGATATCGGGAAGAATTCGCTTGGTCTACCTTCAACCTGAAAAGTCATGTCATCTATAGTTGTTCTCATACGAGACCCAACTATTAATGGAAACTCTACCCTAGGATGCAGACAGAACTAACGTAGGTTCGGGTCCTGAAAACTATCTTCTGAGCCTTGCCTAGCAAGTTTTTCGACGACTTAATTTTCAATGATCCCATTGTGACCTGTGACCCGTGCAAGACTCAATGAATTTAGCTTTTCGACTGCAATCAGTGAAGTCTTGCATTCCCAAACTAACTTGGAAGCCATAAAAGGATTCAAAATGGCTTTAAGTGCAGCTTGGCTATTACTACGATTGTAAATGCTTCACCCCTTACACTGATGGCAATATAGTCCGTTGCCATCAGGATTGTGTATATCTCTGCTTAAAAAGTAGACGCAAGTTTTCCTAACGGGAAGTGAAATTTATTGTTGTCATTCTCTAGAAAAACTACAGCTCCGCATCCAAAATCCATGAAGACCCGACACCTTTCTTTTCTGACACAGCTTCCGTCCGAAACCATTTTTGGGCTCAGCGAAAATTGGCTTCGTATTTTTTCCGCAGCCGGAATTCTGGTATCATCGTATCAGACTGCATGTCCGGAAAATCAGACAATCAATTCCAGTGTGTTTTATACCAGAAACCACTTATTTTTAAACGGGCGTGCTAGGGAAAGCCTCAATGGAGCTGAAACATACCATTCTTTAGTGTCTGGTAAGAGCAGTAAAAATAAATTTCTGTGAGAGCTTGTTCCAGCAGATAATAGACGCATAGATTATACTTGGCCATATCAAAGCCATGTAGATTCAAAGGACCCTCCTCGGTTACAGACCCCATGTTTTGCCGACAGCTCTTTTCCAGCCGAGAGTTCCTTAGAGGCTTTCGACGTAACACGTTAAGTGCAAAATGTTTGTTTTCCAGGATAACACCCTAATACTTAGATTCTTTGGAGAACTAGATTGTGATGTCTTTAAGCACTAGACACTAGATGAGAATGCTCAACGCATATTCCAAATTTTGCGCACATGGATAACCATTCTCTCCATGCTCTTCAACATAAAGGAACTCAGATTTATGGATCTGAAGCGATTTTCGGGATAAAGGCAACTTCCACTATTTGCACAGTGTATTCCCATATGTCAGTGCCAAGCTTGCAGTGAAGATTCTCCTCAGAGTTACCAGCAGCTGATCTACCATATACAGTTTTTCAATATGTGTTAACTGGTGCCAACCGAATTGGCTTCGTCCGTCACCACAAGTACAACAAGTACATCACCAGCTACAACGTGGTGTGTTATTCAGCTTACCTACTTCGTTAGTAGGAGCTGATTGTGAGCTGGTTCTGATTGACTTACATGGGAAGTAATCCTCAAGTTTAAGACGGAGATTAAAGGTTTCGAAATAAGCTTTGTCTATGCCCACAACAAGAGAAGAACTGTCCTTATTTTCCCGATGTTAAAATTGATTTCCCACTTTTCGATTTCAATTCCATGGTACTGGGCATGAAAACAAAACAGCACATATTTCGTGTTTCTGAGTTGACCTGTAACTCAGACAATGGCACGCATCATTTATTCATTCATTCGAGAGTTTGGAATTTCAAAGCCATAGGGGCTTTGACTCTTAGGCCTTCCTGGTATTACAAGGCATTTAAAGAAAGAACGGGAGTTGTTACATAGTTCAAACATGATAATGAAATTTTCTTAAAGTAAATAGCTAGAAATCAATCTTTTCACGAAAGATTTCGCTACACTGAATTCACACAAAAAAATATACACAAAGTATACATAGTATTCAAAAAGAGGCATCAATTTGTGTACACCATCTTTTAACACTTTTCCTCTTACCACATGTATCAGCAGTCCTTTTGTCGGGTAGCTAAGAGCATTATATAAAATGTATCTATATATAGAAATTGTATACCCACGTATAACATACAATTTTCATACTTTCTAATAACTGAATACATCCGTTCACAGGACCATATCAATTTCTCTTGAACTGTACGCCAACTTTTGTAAAACTAGGAAATATGTATACATTTGCCCAGCATTAACCTAGACAAGAATATACTTATACTCGTAATAGGCATGGGGAAGATTCATTTGTCACCCGACAAAGTTGTAGGTAATTTTTCAAAGTTATTCTTCTTCATCCTCGTAGAGGACATATGAATAGGAAAAGTTATAATATACGATGGCAGCACGAAGGATGTGCATAATTTCAATATGTCAAAAGGAGCTTTGTTATTTCAGAATACATGTACTCGTACATGCATTGTGAAATAGTGTCAGATAGTTTCACACATATGCTTAGATTGACGTTATATTTTCATAAGCAAACACTTACATCTGTTCAACTGGGAGCGGGTTGGTGGGAAAGTTAAGAAGGTGGGCAGCACAAAAAAAAAAAAAAAAAAAACCTGGCGACAGTGAACCTCCATTTGGTCACATCCTGTGAAAACAAATTTATCATGCTTATCTGGCGACATGCCATTTCAACTTGAAACTATTCAAGCCTAGCATACATACATATCTTTATATACTTGCTCGTACATCACAAGACAATATGTGTCCTACTACTGATGGCATATCTAATGGCCTTAACTAATTTGATCATCTGCCACCTCTCTCTTTCAGCACCGTACAGGCACACTATTTGAACACGATGCGTTCTCAAATTCGCAAACAAATGTATTCTATGCGCAAAAGATGCTGCATGTCAGAGATGTATATTACAGTGTGAGATGGCGTAGTCACTATTGTAGAATGGTAATTCTGTACACCTTTACAGAATTATTGATTTTCTTATCGGATTTATTTACGCACCGTCGCTAAATTGATATCAGGTATTACAAAGGAAAAATATCTACATATATACTCGTGTAGAACATTGATATAATAAAAATTATGAATCCCCACATAAATAATAAAACAAAGGTCGGTTTTATATGTCAGAATTTTAATTACTTTCCATAGATTAAATTGTCATCGTTGAAAATTTATGATGTATAACTAACCGCAAATGGATAGCGGGTTAATAAAGAAAGAAAAGCTTTAACGTTGAGGATTAGACAAAGATTTGCAATTATGATTGACGTAGGAAATTAATTGACACCCAACTGTAAATTAAAATAGAATTTCATAGTGAATAAGTAATATTAAGTTCATTTATGTTCATTTTATCTGAACTGAGTTTGTGGAAAATGTATTTTTTATTAGCTATTTTTAAGGTCGCACATTGCTGTTAAAGACTATTGCTATCGAGGGTTCTGAAGATATATCGTTCGTCATATTGTTCGTTTTTTTCGTGTTTCAAAACACGAGTTTTCTAATATTGTCTTCACTTTCTCTCAGAGATTTTGCATAATCGCTTCAATCGAATAAAGGCAAAGGACCATAACGAAGTTATGCCAGGCCAGATCTGATAAATACGATCAATTGAATGAATTATTATCGCATAAGACCCACAAATTGTTCTTCCAAAAATCTGGCCCTTGACAATATCCATTATTGATCATCTGTTCCTCTGAAATGAATTCATGATGCACCAAATCACCAGAAAACTAGAAAACAAGCAGCATTGCCTTAATTTTTGAACAACTTTGATGAGTTTTTTTTTTCGGTTTCAAAACGTCTTTTGTCCTTCACTCTGATTACCGTCGACTTCTTTGCACATCAAACTCGTAGATCCGTCACCAATTATGATGCGTTCTATTAATGTGGGATCAAAATTGGTGTCATCCAGCATAGTTCTGCTTCAGATGTTTTGAAAGCAACTATGCGGCGCACTATAGGCTCGTATGACGTTTAGCGTCTGAAAATCTGTAACTTAATTATTATAATTATTATTATTATATTAAAATATCATTCAAAATTGAACATATTAAGACTTATGGGAAAAACGGCGCTTTTTGTAATAAAAGATGGTAAACCTTGTAAACCGCCTGACATTAATAATAGGCGACGAAAGACATCCTCGTTAGTTGCTATTCTTGAACACTTTTTTTTGTAGTCCTTATTATGGGACTCTTGTGTCTTGCATCTGCTTCCAGAACTTAATTTAAGAGGTGCCATGATAACACATCTTATTGCCTATTGCTTTATTGAAATAATTTTTAGGAAACGGGAAAACGCAATTTTAGATTTCTATAATTGAATGTTAAATCCTTTCTTGGGTAATATTTATCACCTTGAAGAGCTCCGGGCGGATAATGGATCATATTAGTCCTTAAAGTTATGAAAAGGTAATCTGTTTTACGTAATTTTTTGGAGTATAGCTTGGATTTAAGACTGTTATGCCGGAGTGCGAGCAACGAGAATATAGTGAAAATGGCCTATAAATTGTAACATCCATTATATGCATAAATAGCTTTTTTCGAAATATATCATCGCCTTTCTTGCAGATGTAAAAGTGAAATGACAAACAACACAATCAAAAATACATTCACTCTTTGGAAAGCTAAGCGCATGTACTTACTGCTGTTGCTGCCAACTAAATAGTTTCACAGAACTGCAATTATCTAAAACATTTAACCCACAAAAGCACGTTGCTAGCATTTGCATTATAAAAGCTTATACACTTTACCAAAAACGTTCAACCAATTATTTTCGAAAACATTCAACTACATGTTGCACAAACAAATGCCTAGTGGTTATAAGAAAAAAAAAAAAAAAACTTTAAACCTCCCATAACAATGAATCAACAAGCTTTGCTGTAATGGTGTGCTAATAGATTTCTCTGAAACAAAAACTTGATACTTTAGGATTTTCTTTGGAAATTCCTGAACTTATGCCAACAAATATCGGAATGCTGAAGTCAGTTCTGGAATTTGGTTTTTTGGCAACTACGAATACATGGGCATGGCATTTTCAAAGCCAACAAGGATAAATTAATTCTTTGGGTCAGGTTTTCCTATCCAAAGGATAGTCCAAATCCAGGAACAATATTCTCGCATTCACACATATGATATTTTTCGTTATCAGATGTGTGTGGTATGGTAGTAAAAGTATCTCTGCTGTTTGAGTAAAATGAGGGTATTGGTATTTTTGTATACAGTGAATGGCAAGTGGACACTGGCAAAGAAAAGACCAAACTCCATGGACTATCCTTGCTTGCACGTATGCCTTACAAATAGGAACAAGCAAAGATAAGAGAACAAATGTAAACATAAATTTGAGGCAATAAATTATTTTGCGTTACAAAAGATACAAATCGAAACAAGAAGGTACCAGGAAGGTGCTTTTAACAAAAAGTAAAAAAGCTTTAGCTTAAAATCAATAGATAGCTAGAGAACGAACTCTAGGTGAAATTAAGATATTGAAAGTATAAAATATTATTAAGATGCACATGCCATTAAAAAACTTAAAAAAGTCATTTTATTAGCCAGCTGTACGCCTAAGGAACAAACCACAATATCTCAGAGAATATCCGAAATTTGACAAGAAGGTCAAAAGATGATTATTCATAATGCTGAAAATTTCGATAAGGTACCAGTGCTAAAAATAGTAATAGAAGAAGCTAAGACAAGTGATATTACGCTGGTGCATAAGGATTTCAGTTGACAGTAAAATATAGTCATCACCTATGAATTTTACCGCAGGTGTTTGAATCCTACCAAGTGGAGTGAGGTCTTTACGATATTTAATTGGATGTGTGCATTATATTTTAATTTTTACGGATAATCTTCTTCTATACTAAACCCAGGTTAGAGGGAATGTAGTATTTCTTACACCACTTGAGCATGAAAAAGTATTTCGTTACATTTATTGCGACATCGAGCATATTGACACACAGACCTTAAATGGAAAGTTCTTCCGTTCCAACAATATCAGTACCATGTGTGAAAAAAGTTTGTGTTTGTCTAAATTCTATTGTAATCATATAGAATGGCGTTGTGTTTAGGAAGCATTAAACTTCACTTGGTTAATGGTTCCCGAACGAGTCGTCTTTTTAACATATGTTCTTGTTTTATTGTATGATACAATTGAGTTGCATGGACTTGAATCCGGGGTCGAATATAAAAAGCAGAGAGTATTGTCGTCAGTAAAGGATAAGAATGTAGCTGCCATGGGTACATTGATGAAAATGAAAAAAAAAAAAAAATATGTCAGAAACAGAACATTTTTCTGGGGCACACCACCATTTATTATATTTTGTGGGTAACTTGATGCCGTCCAATACGACTTGAATAGAAAGTTTCGGTAGGTAAGAAAATATTCATCAATTTCAATTGCACGCATATTCGGCAAAAGAGTCTGATGCTTAACTGCCAAATGTTTTTGAGATATTCTTGCCTTCACCAGATTTTTGCAGAGTTTGGTTCTTCTTTTGAACAAAACATCCCATAAGACCATCAATGGGCATATTTCAATATTGACAGCCGCTGAGAAATTCTCTTGTATCAACATACCTCTTAGGCTGCCGATTAAGCAACGTTTCCATGACTTTGAAAATAAGAAATTTAAGTGGGTCTGTAGGAGGAGTGAGAAAAAAAGGATTCTGTTTTAGGAATAACCTCAAAAAATATATATAAAACTATAAACTATGACGTGAACATCTTCTGCGCAAAGAATTCCAAATAAACTTTCATTGTTGAATGCTTTCTGGAAGTAGAAAATATCTACTCATATGTTTCAAATATTGTTATACATATAAGCAGAGTCTTCATTCGGTCATTACTGGAGGATTCGAGAAGGAATATGCTTGAAATAAAGTAAAGCTACGATTGAGGTAAGGTAACGTGATTTTAAATTTCTCACTCAATTTGGTTGCCTCCCTTTGCGAGTTTGATGATTATGGCCTTTCTTCATGAGGTTTTCGTTTTTTCAAAGTCACCTAAAATAGGTCCTCAAAAATGCCATTTAGAACTTCTATCTGATTTAATATCTGAGGACTCAGGTTTTAAATCGGTAATTTGTTGCAAAGCACAACACATTTGGGTCAAATGTTAAAAGGATACCATCCACACTCTTTGCTTAATTCTATGTGAAGATCTGGCCACCTATCTTCTCGCTAAAACTGATGGGTTATCTCACAAGAGGATTTATATGGTTTTGCTTTTAACATCTCTCATTAGACTGCACTTCTTTAAACCTTATGCGGTATTGGACTTCAAGTTATTTTCTCTCCACAGCTGAAGATGCTACAATTTAAACTTTGCGTTATGTATTAACATCGATCCGTCTTCAAAGACGGTTGATTCTGTAGATCTAGGCAAAATATAGATGAATCATGGCATAATGAAGCCTATCGTTGCTGTAGTTGATTTGAAAGATGGCTAATCCGCAATATAGTTGTTGAAACAATTTCCTGATCCTAAGTAGTACATAGATCTGGTGGAAGGTGACTTGCTTTACAGTTAAAATCTAATCATATTAGAGTTTTTTGCTCAAACGTAGTGCCATTGGTAACATCGCCGATTACTCAACACACGTTTTAGCCTGCAGTTATTGTTGTTTTCTTTAGCATACCACACCTCTTTACCGATGACAATTTGAATTGGGAGTTCTATTGATAGCGACATGTAGCTGACTGAAGAAATTTTTCTATTCTTTCTCCATTGCAGTTCTAATCAGTGAAAAGCATTTTACTTTGTAATCTTTTCGTCATAATTCGCTCATTAAAGGTCTTCTTAGATATAAGGCCTTGGTATACTAAAATAAATTTGAGTTATACCATACCAGACGGTGGGCTGGTTTTCTGGCTCGTAAGACAGTATTAATTGTCAGGGACAGGGACAGGTACATGTCTCCAACGAACTATATTATTTCGTTAGACGCAAATTTTGAATCGTATGAATCTAATTCTTGAGTTGAAAGAGTTTGAACCTTTTCGAGAAGCTGGTTGAATTCTAAGAGCGTAAAGTCTTTTGCAGTTTTATGGTAGCTATAAGGCACTCCTCTATTTTTTAATGAAACAAACTTTTGCTTGTCAACGGCCTCGCCACATTGAAAGCATCTTTTTCCTTTCTCTTTTTCCTTACTCGGTAAGTACCTAGATGGAGGACTGCATGGGAATTCAATACAAATAGACCGTACTGTCGCTAACGCCACATGGGCACAGCACCCCAGCGTAAGATACCGGACTTTAAAAAAAAAAATGTATTGTATCCTTTGAAAATTATAAAATAAATAAATGAACCTATGCTTAAGTACATTTTCATATATGATTTACAGATGAATGTATTACCTCGTAACAGAACAAATAAATGGATAAACCTTTTGATGCAATGGCAACAAGACTTCAGGACTTGTTTATAGTCTACCAACTTTCTTTCAATTAGTAAATGCTATAAAATTCTTATGGATAACCTTGTTGATAAACCGAAATGGGTATCCTTGGGGGGGTGGGGGGGGGGGGCAGAAACATCTTAGATAATTTTACGTCAAATTATCTCTGTCTTCTAAATGAGAGCTAATGAAATTTCAATGATAATGCATTATATTAACTTAAGGGTTAAAGAAAGAAAGGATATGAGCTTTAAACTAAAGCCAAGCTACACTTAGCGCATTGCTAACTACTGTGGTTTGTTTCAAATTTACTGTAGAGGGTCAATATCTGGTTTGCGTTTTAATTATGACCAGGTCACACGGATATTAAATTCAAAACCCAAGGCTTTGAGGATTTGGTGTTTCTATAACCGTCGATTTCTGATTTGTGTCTTTTTCATCACGAGATGAGTGAACCGATTTTCCTTCTTTCTTTCATGAGTAAATCAGATATATCGTAGTGAACTAATTTACAACTTTACCTTTATAAACCGTCTAAGCCTGATAAAGAAGCTTAACAATCCCAGATATTTTACCTTATTCTGGAGAAAGGAATAGAATAGAAGATAATTTCTTCTAAGATTGCTCTGCCCATTATCGTTTTAAGTTGCAATTGTAAAAGAAGCACTGGAATTGCTTCTTTTAATGGCATTTTTATAAACGTTTACCATGACGGCTTTGTGAAAAGAAATAACATAAAACTTAGCAAAGCATTATTTACAAAAAAAAAAAAGAAAAATAAAAAATTATTGAATCCCAAAGAGGATGAATTTTATTTCTTAGTGCAGATTAATGCTAAAATGCTTTTATCGATACTTTATAGCTTTTACGAGTATCACATTGCTTTTATTCTCTCCTCGCAGCAGTTAAAATATTACTTACAGTTGTTGACTTCAAAAACTGTTCACTGCCTTTAATATTCGTAATTTAACCATTCCCCTCTGTCAGTGTTCTCATTTTTTTTAAAAAAGAAAAAAACAAAAAGTAATTGTAATATCGAACCGATATAACCTTAAGGCAGAAACTATGTATGCTTGTCTGAGAGTTTAAAAAAGGGCTTTATTGCATTCTTCCCCAACACGTCTATGTACTCGTATTACTTACAAAATGAAATCACTTAATATGCCCCTTGAGCGAATGACGTTTAAAAGGAAATGTTCGCTCCAATTGATTGACGACCACCATAAAACTTCAATAGAAGACCAAAGCGCTCCATTTGTGCTCGATGACATTGGCAAAAGTAAAATCTTCTGTTCGACTGGTCATCTAGGTCGAGGACAATTGAAGCAGTCTCACTCGATAACGTTTTATACAACAGGAGTAAAATTATTGTTTGACTTCGATTCAAAAGTCAAGACAAGGTCCTGTTCGTTGAGCAACACGGGAAGAAACCAGTACCTACAAGTAGAAAAAAAATAAATAAAAATTTAATTTGCATTTTCTCCCTCTTTGCCAATTAAAAAAAAAAAAAAAAAAAAAACACAAGGAGCACTCGAAAACTCCTTAACTCCTCAGCTAATCAGTGCGGTACGTGAATGCATAAAAAAAAGCAGGAGTGAGGAAAAAATTGGAAAAAAATTCTTTCCTGCTGGTTGGAAAAACGAAACAAAGGGCGTCACCAGTTCCGGCCGATGAATAACTTTTGTTCCGAGGGGTGAATCCTTTTGGGCGAAAGTTCCTTTGCGGTGGTCGGTGAAAACAAATTGCCCGTCTGAAAGTAATTTTCCCTCCAACTTGAATGACCCATTTAAGTGTGTGTGCGGTCTTACTGTATTACTGACCGCAATAAATTCTCTGTTGAAAGAGCATCGTTTGCTGGACGAACGAACAAACAAACGAACAAGCGAACGGGCGGACGCATGGTCGGATGAATACCACCTCCCTCATGTCGTGGGTGAGTACTTGTGTATGTGCTTGCGTGGAAATTTATTTTCCTCTACCAGAACCCGTACATGTATGAATATATTGTTTTGTTGCCAGAATTGCATAGCAATAGCGGCCTACTACTGCTACTGCTACACAACAACGAGTGAAATTTCCCAGAAAACCAGCAGCCAACATATAAACACAAAAGTCCACATACTCGTACTCGTACATAAGTTTATATGTACATACTCGTACTCATAGATGAGAACAGTGCTGAGCTGATGTCCTTTTGTTGGTTTCTGAACTTTATGTTCCACTTTTACTTTTCATTTTCCTGGGTAAGAATACTTTGAAGTATCCTACAGAATGGGAATTTCATGCGTACAAATACAAATAAATATAGGCCAAATGAATTCGTTTTGTTTAGGGTATGGTTAATAGGGTGAGAAATGTTTCCGGTTGACGGTGCAAGTTGACCTTAAGTACTGCTTATATTTTGTATACAAACTGTTATTACTTTTGACCGCTCTTTGGAAGGGATTTACTCCAATTCATAAAGAAGAACAGATAGAAGGATGCAATATGATTTAGACAATTTAGTAGACGATTAGATTGATCCCGATTTTCCCTTATTCATTTGGAGGATAAAAAAAGTTGTCCTTAATGTAGAAATAGATCTTAGACACCAACTTGGCTTACTTGACTAGTTCTTACTCTTAAACCTTTGTGAAGCAATAGGAATATTGGCTGACGAGTACGTCAAATTGAATCTGTCGGAAAAAAGAGTAAACTTTTATAACGTCACCACTCTTTCAGAGGACAATATCAATCCTCCGAAATAGAAATCTGCTGCTTATAAAAATTTTCTCATTCTTCTACCGTTTAGAGTCGGTAAGAAACCACAGGTCCCCTCTTTCTACCCATGAAATTGTGTTTGACTCTGCTAGATCTGCAGCCCGTACCAACAATTTTATACACTCATACATTTATTTGAAATCATCTTCGACTATGTGATGCGTTTATGCCTCCACCGTTACTTTAGACTGGTGTTTCCTCTAACAACGTGAAATAAAACTCTTGTCTTTGTCCTGTTAATAAATATATCTTAGTTAAGGTAAATCGTTTGTATCGTAAAACTAAATCACTGCAACTAACATGTAATAGTTAAATACTCTCAAGTCTCTCAAGTCCTTTATGGCAGTTTTTCCATAGTTTTTTTGGGCATAACTTGGAGTTTTTTTTTTGAAATTGGCACTTGCTCAGAGGATCTTGCAGCCGAAGGTAAGAAAGGAGGATACCGCTGTACGTTGGTCTTAAATGTTTGCAAGTTATAATGACCAGGAAATAAAGAGCTCTGCAGAGCTTAGAAATGAATCACTTAATTAAGACGCGTGTTGCGGTTGAAAACTTGAAGGGGCGGAATGCTACTGGCAATTTCGATGGCGTACTGGTGGTGAAATTAGCGATACAACAAGAAGGGATATGAGACGTTACGACCGTATCCGAAGGTTTTGAATGACTGTGTGACACTGGCATTGCCTATGAGTTTTCTCACACGGTTTTGAATTCCATCTAGAAGGTGTAGAGATATTATAGGATCACCTTACCAGGTTTGTGCATTGTACTCCAATTTCGGGCATTTATATACTATATACATTAAGGCCGGATCAGAAGGTGTGAAGTATATCTTACAACGCTTAAGGAAACCTAGACATTCCGTATCATTTTTGGCAATATGAAATATGTGTTTGTGGTATGATTATCATTTAAAAGCTGGGTCAAGTTGTTTTTCGCAGCGAATAACTCAAAACACCATTCTTCTGGTATTTTTCTGTAACGATTTCAGTATGACAATACAGATATACAATTCTTTAAATGGAGTCAAACATGGCATCAAACTCATTAATGATCAAATGGCTGTCCAGTCAATAATTTCCTGACGGAGATGGGATTTTGAAAAAAGAAAAAGTTCGTAGCTTGATAGCTTCAAATCTAAGTGATTTGGGTAGTATTGGCGGGGATTTACCAGTGTTTCACTAAATGCCAAAACAGTTGGTCTCTATTTGTAGACGTGAAAGTTTGCAGGAAAGTGTTTACATTTTAGTTTACGGATATTTGCTTTGTCCACTCTAAATTCGCGGTTCATTATAACAAAGAAACACAAAAAATAAAAACGCCAAATATACTAACTAATATGAAAGGCTTATGTAGAGATTCGCTTTTGTGTTTGTATCCGCCATCAACTCAGTCCTTAAACAACACTTATTCTGGTAATTTTCAAGACAGGTGGGTATCATATGATAGGGTGTCATTTCTGCTCATACGAAAATAGAATTGCTCCTATGAAGGTATGTTGACTGAACATAGACAGACAACTGATAGAGTAACTCCTTTTAAAGTGCAGGTTTATTGCAGTTCCCAAATGAAGGGTGCGGAAGCATAAACACAGATTGCAGGACTAAAAGCCTTTACGGCTGTCAATCCACTGTTGTAGAAATCCGACGGAATAAGTCTATCAATTTCTAAGAATTCTACTGTGGTCATAGACGTGGCCTGTACCTTGGCTTTTGTGAGAGTTTGACCAGCACGAGAACCGTTACAGAGGCTACATTCGAGAGTAGATCTGGGCTTCAACTAGAACCAATAAACCTCTACAGTTAGGGAGCTATTCAGGCAATTGCTTTCACTTGCGCACTCCTATTTGCTCTTGGGTTTTGTCTAGGATCTGTTGCAGTGTCATCATTTCGTTAATTGTGGACCGCCATAAACCGTACCCGTATGGGCCAAACAAAACGTTGACAAATGGCTTCAGACACTTATACAACACTGTAGACTAGATCTTGTAGGCGATGTTAAGAAAACAATTACCATTATAGTTGTAATATTTTAAAGACCCTTCTTTCTTGTGGATCGAGCATATCTCCAAAAAAATTTGGAAATGTGCCCGGTAGAGTGGCCGTCTGCGCCGGTAGAGAAAAGCAAATATTCTTATTCCCTTTGCTCGCAGGACTGCTGTATAGATGTTCTTCATCAAATTTAAAGTCTGACAAAATCCAGCACGTCAGTGTCATTTCTGGAAGACTCTTAGCATCAATGTCACTAATTTTTGATACTTATTACAGATCGAAAAGACTCTGGGAGAAGTCAGGGAATACGCAAACGACAAAGATTCTGGCAGTTTATTACAAATTCAGCCGTTCAATGTTAGACAAAGAATTTCCCTCTCATCTGCAAACATTTATTCGGTGCAAAGAGGTAGTGTTCCAAATGTACATACATTGGTCTATACATCTATAAGACCCAAGAAATGCCTTTCATCGATCGCAGCATTATTATTTTGGTTGACTGCTTTATAATCAAGCGAATGTCAAGTTCCTTCATGAATATTGAAGTAAAAGAACTGTTTCCTTGCTATAGTGATACTCCATACTGAAACTGTCGCTGTCGCGTGGGAGTTATATTTTCAGATTATACTACTAAAGATGTCCTCTTTCCCTATATCGGTATTAAGATTTCGATAATAAATCTGTGTTTAGGGCATTATGCGAAAAGTTTGCCGATTTGCCAGTAGAAGCAATGCCTCAACCAAACGTAGTAATCACTGTAGAATATGTCACAGATTTTGCACACTCCCCGGTAATGGGTTAAAAAAATACTAACTGAAAGCATTCAAATTCAATGAGAATTTAGCAGAAAAATTCAATGATCTTTTTGCCTTTGTTGGCACAAAAATATTATCTGATAATTGCGCTAATTTTTCCAAGTGCGAATGTCTAGCTCAAAAATTAATAAATTGTATGAAATTGTTTTCTATGTTTTGTTCAATGCTTTCGCTTTAGTTCCCTATAAACTAAAGATCACAGATATATTGTTAGTTTAAATTAAGCTCATTTAAGTTGATCATTACCATGCATAACTTATTTTTTAATGTAAATAATAGATAAAGTACAAAATTAAATTGAGCTGAAATTGATATTGATTGAACTATCTGGTCCATCAGACCGCAGTAACTGGATAGCGGTGATATATGCTTTGTAGCACTTTTATGCCTCTGCTTGTTATTCAGATGTACGTGATCTGTCTAAAGTGAGAATACTCATAACCAAATACAAACGCTGACAAATATGTGTACTGACCATAGCCAGGAATACTAAGAAACTTGGATAAAATACGCTGGGTATTCGTGTGACAGTAACCCATTAGGGATCCATCAACCACTGTCTGTAGTCCTGGAAAACTGTTTGACCACTGTTGTTAATACGTTTATGTAGTTCATATTAGAAATCTGTCATGCAGATTGTGGACGCCACTGTTAATTCAATGACGTAAATTTATAATGTTAATATTATCTCCTGCTCGACAGTAGATGCTTAGTCAAGGTTACAATATTTCGCTTAACTATTTTGAAGCTATTCGGTACCTACTCTAGTGTACTATAAGTCAGTCTTAAATTTTTTATTTTCAAATTATTTCTAATTGCGATAGCAATATCTATCAACATTTGTGTGTATAATAAGTTTGATATAAATTGCGAGATACAATTTTTTAAAGCACCCTCTCGATATACCTAACCACAAGGTTAATACAGCCGATGCATTCGACAAGCTTCCAAAGAAACAATTAAAAAAAAGGCTTCAGAGAAGGTATGCCATCGTTTTTTCAATGTATTAAAAGCAAAGAAAAAAACAAACACAACCCATATTGAACCTACCTCAACAACTGGCGTTCAACTTTGGGCACTAGAGCATATTCAAATATCAACATGAATAAATTCCACAATTCATTTTAACGAGAGAGGAGAAAAACTTCCCTTTACTCGAAGTTGAAGAAGGGAAATCACCTTCTCCAAAAAAAAAAAAAAACTAAATTTCCATCCACAATTCATTTACGCAGCGAAAACAAACACATCCCAATCTACGAAGTACACAATCCGTATACTCGTATGTGTATTATAAAAGTGAACCATTGAGAATTACTACCTTCATAAAAAATTCAAACCTTGTCCCGTTGAAGTATCCTGACCTCTTTCAAGGAAATTTATATATCAATAAATTGTTCCCAATTTAAATTTTTATTTACTACCAATTTGTGACAAGGCCGCCTAAGGGGCGAGTTTACTTTCAGCACAGTACGATTACACGTTTTACGTGCTATCGCAACTCCATTCATTCTAGGAATTCATAATTTAGGGAATAATTAAAGAACAAGGACCTTGTAAACAAAACCAAGTACGAATATTTACTGGAAAACCAAAACCATAAGCAAATCAGAGAAGGAGGAGGAGAAGAAGAAAATGAAAACAAAACAAAACAAAGTCAGACTCCCGGGTGAAGGGCTTGATGAAAATGCATTTTCACTCCTTTTATGGTATATTGGTGGGCATAATACTGCTCGTAGTTTTGGAGTGAACAAAAAAAAGTTCCCTTAAGGACTGGCACGGTTTTTGGCAGCAACTTAAATAATTCTACAAGAGAGCTAGGGCCAGTTCGTTTAGTCGTTGTGCCATGCAAGTAAAGTGGTTGTTGACCTTTTTTCCGAAAAGTGGGCACAAAAAAATTAGGTTGATTGTATGCAGATTTGCCGGATGGTTTTTGTGGAATTTTTTTCTTCTTCAGTTTTTTTTTTTTTTTTTGTGAAGGTGGATGAAACAGTTTAATACCCGATTGGCAGGTAGCCAGTAAATAGAGGTTTTCTTTTTTATTTAATTTTTTTTTTTTTTTTTCGTATTAAGGATTATGCCTTATGAAGTCGTAAGAAGAAAATTGGAAAAAGGTGAAATTACATTGTAATTGAGTGGGCTGTTGGATTGGGGAAGTGAAATGATATTTTCTTTCGGAAAGGTGGTAGTCATACTTTTTCGTTATAAGATTGACTCATGGACTTATGAGATAATTTCAAATCGACTTTGTACTTCATGTATGTATGCAGGAGAAAGACTTTGTGTTCCTGAATGTGTTTACAAAGGTAGCAAATGAACAAAAAAGCAATGAATACATTCGTATATAATACGTAGGCTTACATATGTAGGTGTACAATAAAATTAAAATTTCCTAATTTTTGGATGGATGATATACAGGTCTTCTTAAATCATTGCTGAAATAGGCTTGGTGATTTTGGTAATTTTGAATTTAATATCGACTAAGCAAAATTAACACAGAAAAGCTTTTCACCAGAAACATAGCGAATCAAAAGATTGATTTCCCGATGGCTAAGTTCAAAGATCTAATCCAACTAATGGGCTGAAAAGTCAATGCCGTTTCTAAGAGAATTAGAATTAAATCCATACCATTCAAAAGATACGTGTATACAATAAGTTTGACATTTCTCGAGATATAGCGTTGTGAGTGAAGGAACTTTTGTTATTGTGAAAAAAAATGGATTCAAAGCAATTTCGTGTGTCGATTTATCATTGCTTTTTGATAAGAAAAAATGTAGCCGATGCAAAGAAATGGCTTGATAAGTGTTAACCGGACTCTGCACCAGCCGAAAGAACCATTCGCAAGTGAATTGAAAATTTTTAAAGTGGTCATACAAGCACCGAAGATGATGCACGCAGTGGACGTCCAAAAAAGACTGTTTCAGATGAAAACATCAAAAAAGTCCACAAAATAATTACGAATGACCGTAAGGTGAAGTTGATTGCAATAGCTGAGGCACTGAAGATATCAAAAGAGCGTATTGGATATATCATACACGAATATTTGGACACGCGAAAGCTCAACAGTTGCCTGACAAGGTTATGGCATCCGTATTTTGGAATACACATGGAATAATTTTCATCGACTATCTCCAAAAGGGGCAGACTATCAGCAGCGAATATTACATTGTGTTGTTGGAGCGTTTGAAAGACGAAATCGCAGAAAAACGGCCGCATTTGAAGAAAAAGAAAGTGCTGTTTCATCAAGACAATGCACCGTGTCACAAGTCGATGAAAACGATGGCAAAATTGAATGAATTCAGCTACGAATTGCTTCCCCACCCACCGTGTTCTCCAGATTTGGCCCCCAGCGACTATTTTCTGTTCACCGAAATCGTACTACAAAACTGGTATAGAAAGATTGAAAAATCGTTTCAATCCTTGTATCGCAATCGAAGGCAACTATATTGATAAATAAAGTTGAATTTTGCAAAAATTTTGTATTTTACTATTAAAGCACGGACTTTTCTGTCCATGGTTATGATTTTATTCTTTACAAGACTTCGACCAACTTATAATTCATAAACGCTAAGGCATTGTTTTGAATAATTTACGATACAGTATGCAGTAAGAACTTATGTAATTTGTGGTGCAAAAGTTAGCCATAGTTTTTATTTCTTACTTTGTGTAGTTCAAAAATAGGACTAGAAATGGTAACCACTTTTTATATAAAGTCATCGCTATAGTCCATCTCTAGAAAATTACTTTTTTAAACTTCGCGAAAGGCAATGCGTATTAAAACTAATGGATAAAAGGCGAATAAGCCTTGCGACGCATAGAAACGATTTAGAAAACAGGATTGGATAAAATTTACAGAAATGGTGTTTAGAAATGGTATACAGAATGGCATTCGAATTCAAGAATAGTACGAGATATGTATGGCGAAATTAAAATGAAAGCTAAATACTTGTTTACGGTGGGAATAACTGGAGAATTCGAAGTTGAGATTGAAGTACACCATGACTTTTTAATGTCATATTTTCTCTTGTAGAAACATGTCTATTTATTCATCAATATTATGTTGTCCCCTTCAAAGTAATCCCCCTCAGATATACTACACTTGTGACAACGCTTTTTTCAATCCTCGAAGCATTTCTCATAAGTACTTTTTAGTATAGCCTTGAGCTCTTCCAGCGATGCCGTTTTTATTTCCTCAGTCGTTGAAATGGGGCCAAATCCTGTGAATATGACGCTTTTGAGCATGTTGGGATCATCATTGACGTTATTCAAGAGCTCCTGAGCGATGCTCATGCGACGGTTCTTCTGAGCAAAATTAAGAAGTTTCGGAACAAGCTTCGCTGACACATGTCTAATGCCCAAAATATCCGAAAAAATTGCATGACACGAGCCGAGCGATATGCTAACATCTTCAGTAACTTCACTTATGG
Source organism: Volucella inanis (assembly GCA_907269105.1). Lineage (NCBI taxonomy): Eukaryota > Metazoa > Arthropoda > Insecta > Diptera > Syrphidae > Volucella > Volucella inanis. Next base: position 26,049,603 of record OU026157.1, read on the forward strand.
TAATTCAACGATTTTCCAAAACAAATTTCTTCACAATCTCGACGTTATCTTTTTTTGTTGGTGCATCCAGAGTGAGGTTAGTAATTGCCATCTATCTTCTCGGCCATCTGGAGAGAGCTTGTACCACTTGTACCACCGTATGCCACTGTCGACATTCCAAGTATTTAAGAGCACATGATAATTTGATGCAAAATTTTTGCTCCATTTTTTATAAAAATTGAAAATCGCCGAACACACCAAAACACGTTTGATCTTTCTATCTGTCAAAATCAAACTAAGTATGCTTTAAATTTTAAACTGTGAAGATATGTTTAGAATATGTGTTTTAACACAGCAAAAGAATCGAAAATCGAATATACTTTGCCCGCGAAGTTACTTTTTGAACACACACTCGTAGTCCCCGTTGTATTTTTATGACGCACATATAGTAAGCCTTGGGTTACATAAATGACAAGAATACTCAGCAGTATTTTGAGACAGCAAGGACTTAAGCCTAAGCTTGAAGGTAAATATGATGGTGATGCTCGGCAGTAGCTCAACGGATTGGGGGATCTTGTTGTCACCAACCTACTTCCAAAATAGTGACTGTGCCTGCGAAATGAAACGAGCACACGAGAGCACGATCACAGATAACACCATACTGCCAGATGTTTTGTGAGGCAAAGACGATGACTTCGTTACAGGTCTTATCTACTCTTTCATGCAAAGATTGAGACACACAGGTTGCTTTGCCTGTGTACATTGATAACAATCACCTTAGTTCTAACACATTACAAATTACATCACATATATTACTATGCCACACCACAGCAAGTAAGTCACAGGTCTACACAAATAAGCCAAAGTATGCAACCCTTTAATAAGGAGATTTCCCTTCTAATGACTTCGAAAACTATTGTGAAGGACATGACTGACATTAATCTAAATGCCATTAGTTAGAAGTTAATCCAGCACATCCGAAAAGAGGTTTTGAAAAATGCTCAGATAAAAGGCCTGTCTATATTAGAGTTTTTCAGCAGCACCGTGTATCATTTAGCAGGCATATTGGGAAATTTCTCCAGTGATTTCGATTAATTAACTTTTCTCCCATTGTATTTGCCGTCGTCATTTTTTTACGTCATTTTACAATACTAGACTTGGATCAAGTCTTGATATCATTTGAGACTATAAAACAGTGCTGAAACCACCATTCTAACGCGTCAATGATAATTTTGAAGTAAAGCTTTACTCGTATATAGTGATTTGTTTCTTATTTGGATTTTGGAACATCCCTAACAGTCTTTTTGGCATAAGATAATAAATAGTTACGAATATTCATCGCAGATGTCGATTTATAGAAGCAGTCCCTAGAATCGTTTACTAATTTCGGTGATCCTTCGAGCTCTGGCGGCTTCTTCCAACGTTGTGCCAGAGATCTTTTTATTCCATAAGATGTAATATAGACTCTCAGTGATATTGACTTAGTCTGCATATGTCTAAAAAGATAAGATGACTAAGTCTTATAAGGCTCACGGACACGGATCCAAACCTAACGAAAAGAACCGATGAAGTATAAAAAGGTCATTGGATTGAGGTTAAATCATCACTAGTAATTTAAAGCTAATCAGACAGTTTTGAAGCATATTGAGGAATTCGGCAAGAAAATGCCTTTTCAAGTGATTACCTCCATCTCGCTCCGGGTTTTGTAAACATCAAGACAGTGTTATAATTAACTTCTCCTATCATACCGGCGCCCCGTCTTTCACTGCATCTGAAGGTATATCGGCTATGGTAAACCGTAAATATTGGCAAGCACAATTGCTAAACCATTGTGCAGTTTACCTTCCTCAAGGAAATATAAACTTTATGATTATTTGAATAATATCTATGCCAGCGAACAGTTTCTACTTCAAAATGCTTGATGGAAAATTATCGATTATACTTAATATCAAATAGTCACACGTTCGTGAAAAGCGATTGGTAAAAATTACACCACCGCGAACTTTGAATACGAATATATTAGTATTCCAGAAAGCCCCAATATGTTACATCGACTACGTTTTATATTTTCATTTTTCCTCACGAATTATTCATTTCAATTGTAGGATTTCCAAATCTAAATAATAGCCACCCATATAGTGCGATGTGCATTTCGTGAACAAACGTGAACTGGTGAGCAAACTCAACAAGCTGATATGTGTTGTGGTTTGTTTTTTGAATGAACTCATATATACCACGCTTCTATTTACATAGGTTAATCGGAGCAAACTTTATTTTAAGCACGTACCTACTGAAAAGTGTAGTGAAAGTATTAACAATCGTGGTGACCATCCCACCAAAAATAAATCCGAGGTGCAATGCAATCAAACGTCTATCTCCTACCCTTATCACACTATTCACAATTTCAATGACGGAATTAAAACCGCATATCAAACAGTTCCATTGCAATTCCATTTCCAAAAGACAACATCTATTTCGCTTCAAAATGTCACAGCCCAAGTCATTCCGCAAAGAGATTTCAATACCTTATCAGCCTCTCTGCTCGGTTGCTCTGCATCCTATAATACGATTTCGTACTCGTATTACATGCTCTTTCACCAAGCGGCCAAATTGAAATTGAATATCCTGGAAGAGTGTACCTTTGCATGACATTTCGACAGCCCATTTAGAGAATGTCATTTTCAAACGCAATTCCATTCAACAACTGAACTGGATCCATGCTAGATAAAAAAAAAAAAAAAAAAAAAAAACTCAAAGCAACCGCTTTCTCACAACCCTTTTCGGGAAGAAAACGAATCAAATTTACAAACCCCGGCTCCAAAATGGAGCATTCACTTAAAGTAGTTCCAACATATCTGTAGGACGGTATCTATTCCTGCTCTTTCGTTGTTTTCTGAGTGACAGGTGTCTTAAATACATCGAATCATTGTGAAAAACAAAATGTTTTGTACGAATACTTGTGATTTGTCTAAATGAGTTTAGATACAATGTGATGTGGATATGTGATGTCAGAAACGAAGTGTCAGAAAAATTGCCATAATTTTCACATACTTTGACTAAGGTAGTCGTATCTGTATCGCTTTAACGCGCTATTAAATTCGTTTGGCATACAGAAATCGATTACCTGATTTAGCTAGTACTACAAAATATTCGAAGATCCGCGAGAATGATGATGAAAAATTCTGTAAGTTACTCATGACAGATTGATTGCTTGTATTTGGTGATGTTATGCACGTATTTCGAATGAATAAATTGGTTATAGGGGTACGTTTGGTGTTGAACGTGAGCGCGGCAGCATAATCGTATACAAGTATTGAAGATACAGATACAGTAGGTCGAGGGAATCCGCTATTGTTTCACGAAATAAGAGAACGATTTTTTATGCGTGATGAATACGTCGCCTTTTTTTCAGAGATTTTACGAGTAAGAAGCTGAAGTCCTTTATCCCCTGCATTTGCACAATGTATGAGAGTTTTTCCTTATCCATGGGAATTAGGGTATGATTGAAATTCCATAGCAGGAGTTTTATCTTTCTTAGCCTGAGGGACCAGACTCGATTTGCATCAAGTAAATACCTACATACGATTGGTTTCGGTTTTGGTGTAGGCTAAGGCCCCCATATATTTGGTTTAATGTAAGCTTAATACCAGAATTCATAAACAAACAAAAAGATTTTAGAGCTAGGGACCAAGGAAATGATATAGGAGAACCCAAGGAGGAGCATACCGGCGATTGAAGTGGTTGGAACTATAAGCGATGGATCGGTAGTAGGAAGAAATGTTGAAGAATAGATTTGTAAAGGGATACACAGTCAGTGGAACCTGAGAGTAGTCGATGAATGATGACAGCTATATTCTTACGTTATTCTACGAAATTCAAAATGAAACATTTGAAGCGGTCCTGATAGGGACCTCGGAAAGGGGAACAAATCTTGACTGGAATACTCAAAGATAACATAGAGAAATCTGGTTGCTTAAGGGTTGGAAAATTCCTTGGACCACCGTTTACTAAAGCCAAAAGATGAACTGGGAACGGAAACTAAGATCACGGTCGAATAATATGTCAAGGTCTTGAAAAAATTTAACAATGGGAACGGGTAAGCCATAGCGAAGATAAAGTCGAGGAGGAGAAGGATTGAATTTACATAGGAAGGTTAGAAATAGATTGGCATTTGGCGATATTAAGTTCTAAGCAGTTTTTTAGACATCAGACTGAAAATCGATCGTCATGGAGAGAAGAAATAGCTTTAAAAAAAAATAGTTTCGTAAGCGTAAAGGGAGAGGAAGGAATTTCAACTCTCTCAAAATCGCTAATAGTAAAAAAGAAAAGAACGGAACTAAAACGGTTGCCTTATGGAACCCCATAGGAGGCCAGGAAAGGACCTAAATAGGAAAATCTGAACCGAATTTTACAATATTGGGTTACCAAGTAAGAAGATACCTATTTTAGTAAAAGAAGTTCAAGCCTAAGAGCAGGCAATGTGAAGAAATTCGATTGATGAAATATCTTATAAGTTGCAATAGGTTTCGATAACATCTATTTCATTGCCATTCTTTAAGACTGCGAGAACAAAAGATACGAATTTAATTAAGTTTGTGGTAGTTGATTTGCCTTTCGGAAAACCATGTTTTCTAGGTTAAATAAAAATGTTGCACTTAAGCTTCAGGCTTCGTTTAAAATGCTTTGAAAGAGTTTGATTATATGAGAGAATTTAGCAATAGGACGGTAATTCGCAACTTTTTGTTTTTGATACCCTTTTTTGTATCGGGATTATAAAAGAGGTCTTCCAAATCTGGGAAAATTCTCCCTCTCTAAGGGATAGACGAAATAGTTAGGTAAGGGGTAGAGAAAAGTTGGAAAAGCAATTTTTAAGAACAACGACGGTGAGATCATCTGGACCGGGAAGAAAATGGTAGGAGGATCACTTGAAGTTTTGTTTTCGAAAGAAATGCAGAAAGCACCACTAAAAGGTGGTGATCTTAACGGTAGCTATACCTACGCCGAGCATTGGTATCAGTTATAAATGTTATAAAGTCTTTGATGATTGCTAGTTGGACTAGATGAAACTAATAGCAAATTGCTTACTTTATTTATGCTCGATAATAAGTTCTGATCTCTTTTGGTTTGCCCAAAATATGATAACCAATTTTCTAGAAAAAAAACGTCTATCAAAACGGATTTCAGTTCATCTATGTATATCTTTCATATTATTAACGACAAACTAATAGAATGCCTGAAATTTGAATTCAATTCTTGCGCGTCTGACTGTATAACCAACAGTCTTTTGAAGTGTATTTCTTTTTTTTTTTTTTTTGTAATTGATCTGTTTAGAAAAGTGCTTAGGTAGTATTTTTTTTTTTTTTTTCTTAATTTTAGCCACATTTATTTGATCTACTCAATGGATATTTTATTTTCTAATAAATTTAGCAAACACGGTCCTTAAAAGTGAAATTTTAAGATGTGGCATTATGTCATAGTAGAAATATTGTGTGTTAATATGTCTAAAAATATTTTTTTTCCAAGACCAATTAAATAAGTCAAAACGATTTAAATGCATTTTATATTGAAAAATAAATTATTTTATTGTATGAAATATATAAAAGCAATAATAGTGCACTGCAACATCGCATTTATTACACTTTGATGGTGCATTTTGATGGCATACCCGGCATCTTTATTATGATGTGATTCTTTTGGTCGTTTCTACCAGCAAGATTTTCTACAGCAGATGGGAGAGATTATATCTTCTTGAAAGGGTATACGACTTAGAAAAATTCGACGGTAGAAACCTAGCTGGTCAAGTTTTCCTCCATTAAACTTGTGCAGTTGTCATGCACTAGTAGCTGCAATTTCTATGCAATGAGTTATTAAAGGGAAATACAAGTTCTTTCCTCGAATCTCACACCTGTGAAGGGTTATGTTTTGATCTGATCGATGTATGCCTCCCATTTCTTTATTCTAAGAACTTATAGCTTTCGGCTGTTCTATAGTAATGTATTTTTTATCCGATTTGCTTAACCGTTTGGATATTTGCGTGGGTAGAGCCAGAACTATGTTGTTGGAGGCAATGTGGACTTTACTGTTATCAATCACGGGGCAAAGATTCTGCAGCTCCTTTTGATTAAGTATCCAAACCTCTCTCCCAATATATTGATCGACTAGAAAATCCATTGTCACCGCTAAGCAAAATAATCCCAACCAATCTCTTCATTTTCGCAAGAGTAACATTTCCAATTGAATTATTCTGCGCAGTGTAGACATTGGTATGATGGGTATGATGGGTTATCGTCATTCGTCAATTAGAAGTATTGTAGTTGACTTTTTTCCAAAGCCATTTCTGCATCGTGAGTTCTTAATCCACTCTTCAAGTCAAATTGTGTATTACATTTGTAAGTTTGCTTCTGATAGGGCTTCTGGATTCTTTGAATGGAAGTCTTTAGAATAGCTAGGGGAATTTCTTCTTCGGATTCTCATTCACTCTCACTGTCATTATCTCTCATCTGTACAAATAGCGCCGGGGCCTCAAGGTGTTGTCTTGGTAAAATATTAACAGTCACATTATCGTCTTCACCTGAGTCTTCACTGTTATGTAGTCATTTGAATTATTGTGCGGCAAAATGTATATATTTTCGTTTTTTAATTCATTGTCGTCTTCTATAACATCCTGAATTTCGTGAATTTTTAAAAACCTTAAAATATAAAAACAAAAAGGAATGGTAGTACTCCTACTGATACATTGTGTCGCAGTTATATTTTAAGCGCAATATTAACTGCATCGAAAAAACTACTTTTGGAATTTAAAGCTGCATTGTTCGTAAAATGTAAGAAATTATCTTGCTTTTTACTGCACATTCTCAACTCTTTTAAAAATTTTAAATTTCGGTTAGAAAAACACACAGTTACGATCTTAAATTTGCACGAAAAAGACTAAATTCTGAAAGATCACATGACAACAATTTGAAAAAAAAAAAAAAAAAACAAAGTCTACCATGGTAGTTTGCGATTTAATTTATTTTAATGTTACATAATGTATCAGTAGAAAAATGTGGGTTATCTTAAATTAACCTCTCTTACTTCCAACATTCAGTAAAATTTTTGAAAAACTAATAAAAGCTCGAATTACATAATTTCTAAAAAAAAAAACAATATGGTTTTCGTGAAGGGAAATCCACTGAAGATGCTATTATTAAGCTCTGTAGTGAAATGTATTACAGTTTCAATAACAGCAACCCTAATTTAGTACTCTTCATAGATATGACCAAAGCATTTGATATGGTCAATCGTGAAATTTTGCTCGATAAGTTATACAAGGTAGGCTTAAGAGCTGTAACTCTTATATTTATGGTTCTCTTTATATTTATCTGATAAAATTCAATGAACAAAATTAAATGGTATTTTTAACGATTCATTAAAAATTAAGATACATAATACATAGGCTGAAAAGTCTGTGCCGTTTCTAAGAGAGGGCACCACTTGAATTAAATCCATACCATTCAAAAGATACGTGTATAAATTTGACAGTTCTCGAGATATAGCGTTGTGAGTGAAGGAACTTTTGTTATTATGAAAAAAATGGATTCAAAGCAAATTCTTGTGTTGATCTATTATTGCTTTTTGATGGGAAAAAATGTAGCCGATGCAAAAAAATGGCTTGATAAGTGTTACCCGGACTCTGCACCAGCCGAACGAATCATTCGCAAGTGGATTGAAAAAACGCAGTGGACGTCCAAAAGAGGCTGTTTCAGATGAAAACATCAAAAAAGTCCACAAAATGATTACGAATGACCGTAAAGTGAAGTTGATCGACATAGCTGAGGCTCTGATTGGAAAATCATTTCAATCAGTGTGTCGCCCTTGAAAAGGCAACTATATTGATAAATAAAGTTGAATTATGCAAAAATTCTGTGTTTTTTTACCACTTTAAGGTGTTCGAATATATACAGACTAGATAAATTATATGACAATGTTCAAAATTCCGTTCTCTAAAAAAACTTGTTGCCTTATATTTAACACTACGACAGCACCAAAGCTTTTCCATAAATAACCAGTACATATAAGAAAACTGGATCAGCCCACTTTATTTTTAAAAGAACTAAAAAAATTTTCCTTTAGAGTACAAGTTCTTCTCAATACAAATTTCTAATATCAAATTTCTTTGTCGTTAAATTGGCCCCCCTGATTGCTCCTTATGTAATATCTGAAATCAAAATTCCAAAAATATTATTAATAGGTAGGGTTATCGTTCTGTCCCGTAGCAGATTTAAAAGATTTATAATCGAGATAAAAAAATGGATAAAAAAATCTAATTCTGGTACCGGACAGAACCATTCATGTGTAGAATATTGTGTTAAAATTTCAGCCGAATCGGAGAAAAATGCATTTAAAGTTTAGAGAAGAGATCTATTCCTGGTGCGTTCAGTATACCTTCGGTTTCCTCATAATCATCATTTATAGCAACTCTAGATATATACGTGCAATTCTTTCACTTCTTACGACGTCAGACATCCACTTCTCTGTGTTGTATATGCGAGTGTCATCAGACCATTGTGCAAAGTCCATGGCCTCTGCACCTGCCCGCACACACAATTACATCCATTACTATTTTCAAAACGCTTTTTTGGCCTTTATTAAAAATAAGCGTTGCAATTTACAAAAAATTTTTGCCCGTAAAAATGTGTTTAGGAGTTAAATTCTAAACACAGCTATTAAATCTTTTATTTTTATTTTAAGTTTTTCCACATAAACATCTTTTTAAAATACTGTCGTCCCACAAGTCTTCGTAGATCGGCTTTCAAACTTTAATAACTTTTCCATCAAAAGTTGGTGGATGTATAAATGCATTTTTTTATTGCTGGTTTGAGTTGCTGATACTGACAACAGGAAGTTTCACCTTCTGGACAATAATGATGTTGCGGATTGTCAACGGTATAAGTTATGTGATAAAACTTTGCCCACACAGCTTTTTTTATTTCATCCAGAAAATTTATATTTCTCATAATTGCAAGGCTGTAAAAAGTAGATAATTTCAGCACAATTTTATTAGTCAAGAGTATCGTTTTTGGTTTTATTTCTTTCTTCTTTTTTGGTGCACCTTGTTTTCGAGCCTTATAATTTCCCGCAGCTTCCAGTTGTTTTTTAGCTTTTTGTGTACTGATTAATTATTTTTTTTTGCCTCTTTCACACGCCTATATATATATTTTTCACGTGTAAAACACACTCAAGTTTTTCACTTATAGGGTCGCCGTTATAAGGATCTCCTTTAAATAAATTTTTTAATGTCTTAGTATCTCCATCACCAATATATGTACTTTGTATGTTTTACACCAAGAAATTCTTCAGATCTTTTAAACATTTTGATGATCTCGTCAACCTCCATTTTACCTGCACTACCTTCGTGATTAGCTGTACAAAATTTCAAAACACTAAAATGGCTATATCTTCTAAACTAAGCGTCTGCGGGGGTCAGATTTTGCACCAAAAATAAAAAATTTTAAATGTAGCCGGTTAAAATTTCAAAACACTAAAATGGCTGTAACTTCTAAATTAAGCGTCTGTGGGGGTAATATTTTGCACCAAAAATAAAAAATTTGAAAAGTAGCCGGTTAAAATTTCGAAACATTAAAATGGCTGTATCTTCTAAACTAAGCGTCTGCGGGGGTCATATTGTGCACCAAAAATAAAAAATTTGAAAAGTAGCCGGTTAAAATTTCGAAACATTAAAATGGCTGTATCTTCTAAACTAAGCGTCTGCGGGGGTCATATTTTGCACCAAAAATTAAAAAATTTGAATTATAGCCGGTTAAAATTTCAAAACTTTAAAGTGGCTGTATCTTCTAAACTAAGCGTCTACGGGGGTCATATTTTGCACCAAAAATAAAAAATTCGAAAAGTAACCGGTCAAAATTTCATAACACTAAAATGGCTGTATCGTCTAAACTAAGCGTCTACGGGGTTCCTTTGGGAACACTAATATCGCAGACGCCGTGATTGAAGGTACTGGTAGACAAGAACTATAAATAGTATCCGCTGGTGTGTAGCATGAGCGGTTATCGCTACTGAAAGAAGTCCATTTCGTTTGGAAAAAAACAAAAAAGTATAAAAGAAACTACAACGAAATTAAATTTTGTCAAACTACCTCTACCCTCTTTATCTGTAATATAGAAACATGCTTATATTTAGGTTCTGGGTTTCTCGATATTACGTTCACAATAAATTGGTAGCTGAAGATTATCCGTAGAATCCATTACGACATTTTGGTTAGTCATTTTTAACTATCTAAAGACAGTTTGAATATAAAATTGTTGATTTAATTTGATGAGCTCACTCTATCTACTCACACTCACACTCATAGGATCAAAAGACGTGTTTTTAGGACCGATACCGCACATATGGAACTGAGCTGTTTGATCACCCCGTTAGAGACAGATAAGTAATATTTTTGAATTTGACATTAGCTCAAGGGCACATTCCAGCTATGTAACCAAGATATTTTCATTTGTTTTTTCCTATATTTCCTTACTAAACTAGGAACCCACTACTCATATGTTTCAATCTGTCATTAATTTTTCAAGGTGAACATGGTAATTGACTTCATCCTTCAACTGACGGGCAAGCTTTAATAATTTAATTTCACATCCTAGTAAATCCGCATATTTCACAAATTTATCCGCTCTCAAATCAAACATTTTGCGCAACGAATAAAATTTTACAAGCAGTGAAATGTATTCAAAAACTTCTGTGTAAACTCTATCCTATGTTATACTTAAAAAAACACAAATGATTTCTATCAACTCTCCTTCCACCTCCATAAATTGTAATATACCAACCGCAGTGCTAACATTGCGCCTTTTTCCTACTATCATGTGCTGCAAGGATGCCTAGATTAGGAATGAGCAACAACAGTAGAAAAAAAAAAAATAAAAAAAGAAACACAAAATAAAAAGGAAAATATACGAGTACAAAAAAAGCTAAAATCAGAATAACGTCTTCACACAGAAGTACACTAGAAAACACAGGTAATAACGAAAACACTCATCACACAGTCAAAACCCTCCCCAAAACAGATCGTTGTCGACGTTGTCATTTCACACGACAAGTGTCCTCAAAATGTTGCAATAAAAATGCAAAACATATGATTACCTCCTGCAACTATTCTACCACTTCAACGTACACAAAGCTACACATCCACTTTACTTTGTTAAGCATGTGTACATACATGTATACATACCCATGTACAATTCAGATAGCATTCGGGCAAAAAAGAACAGAATAAAGGATACGTCGGGAGGAAATTGCTTTTTCCTTTGTCTAGTAACAATCACCCCAGGCATTCTGACAGAGTTGTTTTCGGTGATAACAAAACGCGCAGAGAAGCGCGCAATCCTTTTGCCAGGATAAATATGACAATCAAGAAGGAAACCAGTTAAACATAAAAAAAAAAAAAAAAAATAAACTCTACTCCGTATACGGATGCAGAAGACGAATAGGATAGAAACAAAAACCTAAAACTGATCTTTCTACGGACATCCACTTTTGCGAATAAATTTACAAAATACAAATGGAAAAAAAAAATTATAAGTCAGGATACTAGGATATGACTTTTGCATCAACCTTTTCCATTATGTTTTAAGAGTATAGTCCAGTGTGGTCATATAACCCTTCCAATAAACGAACTGTGGCTTTTAATTTATGAAATGTAACGTGAACTATGATACAATTTTACTCATTGTTAACTCGTTACAAGCGCCATTATGACCACAAAAATACACCATGGCTTATGCGGTTTGCCATAATTGGACTCTTATTCAAAAATAATGCTGGAGCTCAAATTGTGACACACGGAGATCGTTACGGAACCATGATCTATAAATACTGCCTCAGGCAACAATGATGGACGATGTATTTTTATAAAACGACATACTAGAGAAGGACGTCGTGTGTTTCGAATGAGCTAAATTATAATAATTGGTATCAAGGCTAGATTCACCGACTATAGCCTGATATTCTCGCATGCCACCAAAGAATAAATATGTAGGTAATGCTACCAAAGAATGTTTTTATAAGCTCCTAAACAAAACCGTCGAGTAATGCCTTTCCGCAAAAAATTTGCTTTGGGGAAGCAAACACATGTAGAAAAATAACTCAGCCGCATAGAAGGAATGCTCGTGTGTGCATTTATAGATAAGCAGAGAAATTTAGAAGTAGAGTCATGGCTGAGTATATTTATGTAGTCTAAATAATGGCGCGAACGACTCAAATTCCGCTGTCAGCCAGATCGAACCATGTAGCTTGAGCGAGGAATGCCAATAATTGCTTCCACCCGTTTAACATCGGACGGCCTGGCAGGGTATTGAAAGCAGCAAAATATAACTTGCCAGACACCACCTCGTTACCAAGATTTGGTCGCAGGAATGTCCATCCAACAAAGAGCAAACCTTTATGACATTGATTATTGAAAAAATGTCATAAGCTGCCGCGTGAAGGGGCAAATTATGGTTCAGCTGTAAATGAGATGTTTTGCATGTAAAGAGTATTTTTATTTTAATAAAAATATGCGACACAGCTTTTGATGTTAAAAACTATTTGATTTGAAAAAAACAATTCTTTATTATTTGATTTCAGTCATATAAACCCAGTAACTTACAATTGAAAAGTGTATCTGTCTAAATTTTGACCACTTTTTCGAGAATATGTGCGCAGTATGCTGTCTTTAATTTTTGCTGATTTATCCACGTAATCAACCGATTTTATGGGTACCCAGAGAAAATAATAGAGTGATAAAATCGCAAGATCTTTGTGGCCAATTTACAGCGTCAATCTAGAAACCATTCTATTGCCAAACTTTGATTTTAATGAATCAATCCTGCTGGAACTACATATCTTTTACATCGAAGTCACATAAACTTGATAAGACGATTTCGTTGATCTTATTTTCGAACCATGTGTAACGCTTGCCACCAGCGAACAAACATGTTTATAGTTATAATATTGTCTGAAGAGTCTCACTCCAAATAGAGCGAATTTGCTTACGCAGGTCGCTACTTAAGTTTGGACAAAAACAAGTAAAAACAAACATTTATCATAGAAAATAGTTTTATTGGTTTTCAAAATACACACAATGAAGTTCAACACAATTTTTCATGCGTCTTAACCTTCTTTCGAAGCACTCTTTCCACTCCGTACGAATTAACTCCAAAACATGCTTTTTATATACAACAAAGCTTCTTCAAGAGTCGAAAAACCTTGACCTCGCAGCTTATTTTTTTCTGCGGTTATAAAAGGAAGTCATTGGGTGTCAAATCAGGGCTGATGTCCCTTATTTGAGATAACCTGCGAGAGCTCGCATTCTTGGTGGAGAATGATCCGTGTTCGGCTTTTCCTTATTATTAAGATTTCTGACAAATAAATGGTGGTATTCCATTCTAAACTGACCGTTCTACAATACGTCGCTCTTATGGCACGGTGGCGATATTTTCGGTTTTTCCAAAGTCACAAGCGATCATTTCCGTCGAAATGCTTCTAGCGTGAACAACGTTTGTTTTTTTTTGGATTTGGTTCATTTGAAAAACCCAACTTAAGTAGTACACGCTCTTCCAAGATGACCGAAAAGATGCCCATGAACAAAATAGAAGTTGCTGAGGATGTTGGCATATCGGGCGGCTTGTGTCTTGCAATTTTTTCGGATGCTTTGGGCATGAGACATGTGTCAGCGAAGCTTGTTCCGAAACTTCTTAATTTTGATCAGAAGAACCTTCGCATGAGCATCGCTCAATAGCCCTTTAATGACGTCAATGCCCAAAAGGGTCATAACAGATAACAAATCATGGGTTTATGGTTATGACGTAGAAACCAAAGCCCAATGGTCCCAATGAAAGCACCAAAGAGAGCCAATACCGAAAAAAAAACACACTAAGTTCGATCAAATGTCAAAATGTTGATCAATGTTTTTTTCGAATACGTAGCGTAGTTTTTACCTCGAGGTCGTACGGTCAATAAGAATTATTACCTTGAAGTTATGCCCCGTTTACGAGAAGCAATATAAAAAAACTTCCGGAATTGCGGAAAAACAGTTCATGACTTTTGGATCATTATAATGCACTTGCTCATTCATCGTTGCTTGTGATAGATTTTTTGACCAAAAACAACACGACAATTATGTCTCAGCCAATCGGGCCCGATTTGTGTCATTTTCACTCCATCTTGCTAGAACTTCCGGCAATAGATCCTCGCTTTATTGACGGATGAATCTAAATCTTATTGACATAGAGTCGTCACTTCAAAAAACAACACAAAAAGAAGTCTGAAGCCTTAAAATTAGGCGATTTTACCGGCCAGTGGAAATCGCCAGAACGAGAGATAAGGCAACCTAGAAATGCAGCCCTCAAAATTTCAGTTGTGTTTCTTGCAGAATGAGCCGTTGTTTCATCCTGTTGGAACCACATGTTCTCCAGTTCCAATTCATCCAATTAAGGAAGAAGAAAGTCATTGAACATGGCTCTGTAGCGCATGCTACAGCGTTTCCAGGTACGTTTTGACGGGTTTGGCAATGTAAATCCGAGGATTGTCATGCTTTAGAATCACTTTTTCGTGCTTCTGGTCGTATTGTGACGGTTTTTGTGCGCGGTTCACAATAAATAACTCCGACCTGGTACCATCAAATACACAGCATAACCTTCGCAGCTTTAATATTCGACCGAGCCGACGACGTAGAAGCCTGACCGGATATGATTTTCTTCTTTATGAGTTACTGTAATGAATCCATTCTTCATCACCCGTCATGATGAACTGCCGCTGAAGCAGTTGTTCACAGGCGAAAAAACGACGCTCAACATCCATTGGCATCAATTCATAAGGAACACAATTTCCTTGTTTCGAATTCATTCCCAACGCATGCAATCGCTTGGAAACGACTTGGCGGGTAATTTCTAATGCTGAAGCAAGCGCTTCTAGCGTTTGGCATTGATCCTCATCGAGCACAATGCCTCCAATTTTAGCGTCTTCGTAGGATTTTGGCTTTCCTTCACGCGGACGGTTGTCAAATTCGAAATCACCATTTTTGAAGCAACTGAACCAATCACTGCACGCTGTTTCACTTAGAGCAGCATCTCCGTAAACTTTTTGGGAGCTCACGATGAGCTTCTGCCGCCGTTTTCTTCGAATGGAAGAAGAAAATTAATACTTCCTGCAACTGACGATTATTTCATTTTCACACAAACAAAAGTATACGACGTCAAGACACAATCACTAATGTGGCAAAACGGTTTGTTTACCATTACATTTTTGAAAATCGACCAGCACTTACTGCCGGAGCCATATATTGACAAACAGATGTCAGAACATGCGAGATATTAGTTGTGCATTTAATATTTTGTAGTTCTGGTCACACTGATGCTCAGTACCATGATGTATGAGGGCCTTCAACCATGTCCTTTAACTGAAACAAACATTGGCACCACGAAAAGACAGGTGGCGACACAATATCCTTTGGGACAGCACTGGGTTGACAGAGATAGTTAACCGCAAGTGTATTTTACTTTATTCCTTTCTACCTACCATTACCTGATTCATGTGTTATTTATTTTAATTAGCATTCTGTAGCCAAAGTTGGAAATTCAGAGCAACGATAGTAAATGCAAATATTTTTGCTAAAGTCCTTTGCATATAAATAAGGATCAATGTACTACCTTGAGACTGTCAGTCCTAAAGAACATGCGAGTCCATTTTATTTTTCCTTACTATCTACTGCTTTTCCGTTAAATTCATGTAGGATGCCTAAATTCCATATGACTTAACTAAAAAAAATGAATCCCTTCCGGAAAAGAAAATCCTTCCGCGAAATTTACACATGCCCACGTATGTTATTAGCATAAGTCTTCATATATATTCCTCCTGGAAAAGTACCATATATCCCTGTACTTCATTTACCGCATAATTCATTCCTTTTATGAATACCTTTACTTGAAGTGGGATACCTTCGGTGAATCAGATAACCAATGAAGTGTTGACATCCTGTGTTGTATCCTTGGCAAATCCTGGGGGATGCAATTGGTATGTTTGCGAAAAGGGGGAAAACATCCAAAAGGCAAAAGGCAAAAGGCAAAAAGGTAAGGGCAATAAGGATTTTAACGAAACCGAAAAGTGAAAGAAGAAAAGGCGTAAAATAAATTAGTTTTATACACTGGTTAAGTGAAAAACTGAATCCAAAATTTTCACGCTGTTTGACGGTACGCATTGGTATAGTCATAGTCTTGGAACAAGTAGATGTTACTGCTTCAGTTTCGTTCGTACGTATACGAATGGTTTGTTTTGGAATGCTAAGAAAAGGAGCACTAGGTGGAATGACATCTCAGAGAAGTCAAGCAGGCTTGATGCTTCTCGCTTGGCATAGGTAATTCCATTAAAATCCAGTAGTGATGACAAAAGGGGAGAAGAGCTCGCGCAATAAAAGGCAACATCACACGGGTGTTAAGTGCGAATATAATTGAAAACGTGATGGGATGGAAGTATTAGATCTTGAGAGACAACGATAGAAGGTGGGCAGTAGTGTCATAGTAGTCATGTTAATGCAGAATCTACTAAATGGCAGGACCCACAATTTGAAGAGCTCGGTGTTTTTCTTATTAAGATTTATTTTCCCGTCCTTGATTCGTTATAATTTTCTTGTTCATAAAGACACTTTGAAATAGCATGTACATTCATATATGTGAGAAAAGATTTTATGGACGTTTTTATCGTTTTATGATATTTAATATTTTTTAAGGAGTTGGCAGATATTTTGGTTAAATGAAATATTATGGATAAGCGTAGGGGAGACAATATATTTTACTGGTTGGCTTCATTGGTGCTTATTTAAATCTGTTATTGATGCCTTAGCAAAACAGTTTTTTTTCCTTTATATTTTACTTCTTTTTAAATGTTACGTTCCTTTTTTTTAGTTTTTAGTACCATTAAAATGCTTGCACACAGTGCAGGCGAAGAAAGAAAGAGAGATACCGATGCACGTTGGTTTTAAATGTTTACAGGTTATAATGTTTAGTTAATAAAGAGCTCAGCTGAGAATTCTACAAGCGAGTTGTAGGGTTTAGGAATGAATTACAATATTTTTATTGTCCCAAAAGCCTATTTTACACCGGCCCAAATTATGACTCACTTCAAGCATAACCAAAAGCAATTTATGATTACAAACGTAAAGACCTACAATGAACGATCTGAGTTCTGACAGGTAGACTAGAAAATAAGCTTGAAGCTCTCATAATTGCCTTCCTGTGCGGGATTACTCATAATAGAACCTTGTCGCACTTATACAGTACCAACTTTTTTATTCAGCCTTTGTTCATTTATCGGTGCAACTGTTGATTTTATGCCTTTTTTACTGCCTTTCTCATTAAAAGCGGATTTAAATTTTTCATATTGTAGAGGCTATGATTAATCTTAGTGCTTTTAGTTAGTACTTACTCGAATTCTTTCTTTTAGCTGGCTGCCTTACTGTGGAGTTAAAGCTTAAATGTCAAAGATCCTTCGGCTGTAGAAAAAACCCAGCTCAGACGTGAAACTAAGTGCCAGTGATGTTGAAACTAAATTTTAAATCGTTAACAGTATAGAGGGGACCGTAAAGAATCGTACTCCAGATGCTACTCATAATTTCAAGAATTTTCTTACCTTAACCAATATATTAAAGAAATACCCCGCTGATTTAGGCTCTCGTCCAGGAGTCACTGGATCTCTGTTGTCGATGACTCCTGCTGCTGTTTGTACGATTAAGCTTATGACAACCAGCTCACATCAACGCAGCTACGATTGGGGTGAGTAATACAAGACGCCGTAGCTTATCTCCAGTTTTACTCCACAAAGATATAGACCGACTCCTTGCAACTTTCAAGAGAATTTCCTCTGCTTGCTAGGTACTGGAATACACATCGTTGCTCTGCCAAACTGTGACAGCCTTTGTACTGAAAATCAGAAAAGATAATTACACACTCGCTGAGAGCTTATAGCTAATCAGTCTGACATCCTTCATATTGAAGATCATGGAGAGAAGCTATATGCTCGACAAGGCTTCATTTGCTCAAAGCAGCTTTGCAAATGGATTCTCTGTCAAAGATTCTCTTAAGCGCAGATAGATCTACACGCAATGGACGACTAGTGTACTATAAGTTAGCTTTTATTCAAGCCTAGTCTGTTTCGTTCAGTGCCTGAATGCACATTGCACATGCACATGCGCATACGAAGTTAAGTATTTATATGTCATCCTGCATAACAAAATTTTTTAGACTAGGCATGTCGCGTTGAAAATCTTAATGCACTGTCGGCTCTCCGACAATGGATTCCAGCAATAGTTTCGACCTGAATCTGTGCCAAAGAGGCAATATAGTCGAATTTTCAAGGACGGCTTCAAAACAGATTAACATGCGGCGCTTGTGTCTTCCTGAAAAACTACAAAGTTCGATTTTACTCCCTGATAGGAAAACTTGCATTTATCTTATATAGAAGTGGAGAGAGAAGAAATCCTGATGGCAGTGATCTACGTACATTGCGAAGAATCGGTGGAAGAAAGGAAGCATCTGTAAGCTGAACTTAAATCCTTACCGATCCTTCTATAGACTTCAAAGCTAGGTCATGAATGGCAAACCTCACTTAACTTAGTCGGAAAGCTGAATTCTTTCAGTTTTGTTTGGGTCCCAGGTAACAATGAAATTACGGGAAGTAAGGCGAAGTGGCCAATGAACTTGCTAGATAAGGCTCAGAAGACGGTTTTTAATACTCAAACCTGCGTTTGGAATGTCATCTGCAGTTAGGTTTCACACAAGCATAACTGCAATTAACACGACAATATACGTTTCCAGCAGATCAAACAGATGCTTCACGACGTCACTAAGAGGTCAGGGACATGTTTTCCCTTAGTAAGAAGGCTACAGACTGTCTGTGCATAAGTGACATAACATCTTACTACGCATGCTATGAGAGTGATGACAACACCGCACAACACTATATCTGTTAGCATCTAAACTCGCATCAGGCTGATGTGATGAGTGCTGGTACTGCAGATACCTTATCTGAAAATATCTTAGTTTTCTACAAATTTTTGTAAAAAGAACATCT
Source organism: Volucella inanis (assembly GCA_907269105.1). NCBI lineage: Eukaryota > Metazoa > Arthropoda > Insecta > Diptera > Syrphidae > Volucella > Volucella inanis. Next base: position 26,068,680 of record OU026157.1, read on the forward strand.
CACCATATTTTACGCTAGCTATTTTTCCAATTTTATCTGGGTATGATCAAGCAACTTGGGTATTGCCGTTTTTAATGACATTCGACTATAAAACGGATTTTATTATTATGATTAGCTAGGTATTGTCGATACGCTAACATTTAGTGAAATAAAAGTTCACCTTATCATATTACATTCGATCAGACGGCCTGTCCTCCAAAAAAGTTGTACCACAAAAGGACAGAAGAAGATGATTTCTATGTGCTTGATAACGATTTTATATTTTACCAGCCAATCTTATCAATCTATCGACATCTACAATAAGAAGAGGAAGGATAAATGTCTTTTCCGATGCTAGGCAGAAAAGGTTCGTATATAAATACGGATGAGAAATGTAATTGGCTGGAAGGATTTCCTCAATGTTGGTATCAAAACGCATGGTTCTTCCTGACAGGAATAAAATGCAATCTAGTGAACACATATCGAAACTATTGGACGAGTTGTTCGAAACGAGTCTGCTTCAATGGAAAGTGGCCTACAAAACTTAAGTCCACCACCTGATATTGATAAAAATTGGAGCCAAAACGCTGCATTGTTATTCAAAATATGAGCCAAGAAGCTAACAATGTACATGAACATTCAGTAATGAAGTTCGTATATTAGCAGCACCACCAGCGTCGAATGCCTGCATTCTGGGGCAATCTTAAACCGCTGTGGATTGTAATCGTTTTCATGGCCAATTTTGCTAATGCCTTAGTGCTTAGCAAAGGCAGAATCCCTCATTAAGATGCTATTAAGAAATCTAGTCATTCCCACTGAGGAATAACAAAAAAGGTAATGTTTTTTGAGATACGACGCTGACTTAAGGAAACCCAACTATGCCAGGTCGAATGAAAACTACTTATTTACTTATTTAGATAGCGAGTAGTCTGGGTTTGAACCGGTTTGAGCCAATAGGTCTCTATCGCTAGCAAAATCTCTGGCTGACTGCCTCCATTTGAGCATTTCTAGTTTCTTTTGAAACATAAAGCTGGATTGGGATGATGAGGATCTTATATACAGTCTCATTAGTATTTCTTGAGAGACCCTTATTACTCATTTGCCTTTTTAGGCCAATGTCTAGGTATGAGTTTCTGATGAAATGTCGTCATCAGATATAATAACGGAGCCGAGATATACAATGTCCCTAGCTATCTCAAAGTTCTAGCTGTCTATTGTGGCAATTTCTCCGTTTCAACAATATGGTATGTTTCATACTGATTTAATTGTTCATACCAAATCGCATCGACTTTTCCATTTAACCATTCAATAAGTGTAACATGATACAAGATACAAAGCAATTTCGGAATCCATTCTTTGTCTTGTTTTATAGAAGGATTCAAATAAAGTTGATAAACCTGCTTTACTTTTTCAGTAACAGCCCTACACTAAGCCTTTACAATATATTAGCTACACACATAACAAAATTTATTGGGACAATTTTCACAAGACGACCGAAATCACTTTTTTTTAAATTATTTATTCCGATTGCTAACCGAACAAAAAAGACAACTGAATTGTGATGTGGTGTAGTGGTATATGCACAGACTCCTCAAGCAGAGGGCCGCGGGTTCGAATCCCGTGCGAGGCAATTCTCTGAAAAAAGTCTTTTCATGGAATTTGTATGTAGTTATATCTAAATCCCGTCGGCCTCAACTCTGACATAAAGGCATAACACTGATGTTGGAGTGGTTGCTAGCTGGGATAAATGTAACGAACTAACAACTAGCACGTATTTAAGACCCACTGGTTGAGGATGCACTGGCTCGTCCCGTCCAGTTTGACAACCACCTCTGCGAAAAATATCGAAACCTAACACCCGAGTTTCAAAGCTACTACACCACACGCCAGGGCGCTGGTGGAAAACCTGTAAAAGGGTATCCTCTTGGTGTGCGCGCAGTATTAAAAAAAAAATTAAAAAAGAAACTGAATTGAATTGTTCGTATACTTAACAAATGAAGGTAGCTTTCATAAATGCATCAATAACACCAGAAGTTGACGTGATGTGCCAGTTTTGCGTTTAGTTACTATTTTAAGTAACTGTAAAGAAACAGTTACACATGTCAGCACTCGTGTTAGCAAAACCTTGCCACGCTGTGTAATTATATTATTCCCACCATATGATTTTAAAGCTCTACACTTAATTAATTTACCTGCTGCTGAGGTACGTTTTTTCCGCAGGATCAATAAGTGCACTTTTAATTCTTTTATTTAAGCTCATATAAATATTAACATCGAAACTTTCTCCATCCAAATCCCATTTATATAAAAACATAATCCAACTTTTCCAGCTGATGCTTAAGCAATGATAAGCCCGAAAGAGGAAAATAAATTTATCTAAGCAAGTCCTTTGGAGATGCAAGCCAGATCCCTATGCCCAAAATTAATTTAAGTACTATACCAAATATGTGCTTTTAATGGAAATACATTACTAACAGAATTTATGTGCGAATAAAACATTTTCTTGCTTTATAATAAGGGAGGATATAATTTCCAGGTACGACTACGCCAAGACTGCTATGCTCTCAACTCATCGCAAAATCATAAAACAAGAGTGATAACAGATACAAATGAAAATACAAACAAATACCATATATTTAGCCGTACATATTTTCTGTTTAAAACAACCATACAAGTTTTATTAAATGAGTACTTACTTTTTCCGGGAAATACTATTTTTCAGAAAACAGAAGTGCATGTTGAGATACTTAAAATAGCAACCATTTCCGGTTTCGGTTTAATCTCAAACTCCAACCACACTCTCCACGTGGGATGACTTATTAGTGTCTACATGTTTATACTGGTTTTATGTTTATTTCCTAAAACTTAACACGTAAAACCCGTTTGGAAATAAAATTCTCTTAAAATTTATACCACCTCAAACCTAATATTAAGCTTAAAAGTGTTCAGAGATACCTACGGTAGATAACATATTATATTTAAGGGTTTCCTCATCTAAAAATCTTTCCGCACTATAAAATTTTTTTATTTTGGCTCCTTTTGTTAAAATATCCGTATTGTGATTTGCTTGGATCATGTAGATGCACTAAAGTTCACCAGATTTTTATTTTTATTTATTTTTTTTTTTTTTACGAAAAGAACCTAATACTCTAGTGGGTATGAATACAATTACAATGCTTTAGCATATGTAAAGTTTTTTGGAAAATTGGACAGAGAAAAGAGGGAAGTTTGACCTCAGTGGGTATTTCGCTCAATGGGTGGCTTCCAACATTAAATGGGGAGACTAAAATGTTACTGGAAGTTAACTGGTTGTCGTTTTCTACTCAACTCGTTATCTTATATGATTTAAGTTGACTGAAGAAATGAGTGTCTTTCGGCAAGGTTGGGATTCGAACATTGAACCCTCTGATTTGGAAGCCATTTTACTACCACTACTTTGCATACTGCAAAATATTATTCTTTTTTGCCTTGACATTGAATTGGCTCATGATAATCGAATCCGTAGCGCACTTATTCATCACCTTTTCACTTTTTCTAAAACTGAAAACTTAGCACATTGGATATTGTTTTGGGACATTCAAGAACCTAGGTGACCAACTGAAAGTAACTATTGTAGAAGTGTATGACTTCCGCTGCATAATTTTCCAAGAAAACAACTTTAAAAAAAATGATACTACTCAGTCTCAGGTTTATTGCTGACTGACAAAATACGATGGCGGTCGCAGAGCCAACAAAGAAAACACACAAATTTTGGAAAAAAATTTATTTATTTTTCAACATAATCGCCTTTAAGCTCTATACACTATTCCTAGCTATATTCAAAAAGTTCGATAGCCATTAACTGCCGACATCGTTAAAAAATCTTTGACCACTGAGCCATTTTTTCAAAGTTTGGGAACAGAAAATAATCCGAGGGGGCAATTCAAAATTTAATTCATTAATTTTGGCCATTGCAATAACGGATTTGTAAGGTGGTGCATTGTCTTAATGAAACAACACTTTATTCTTAGCCAAATGCGGCCATTTTTGCTTGATTTCTTCGCTCAAACGTTGCAATACTATAAATTCGCATAATACTGGCCATTGATAGTTTTTCCTTTTTCGAGATAGTCAATGAAAATTATCCCACGCACATTCCAAAAAATCGACGGCATGACTTTGCCTGCAGATGAAAGGGTGTTCGCCTACTTTGGAGTCGGTTCTCCCTTTTGAATCCATTGTTATGAAACAGCGCAAAAATTCTGCTTTGTTCTTCACGACACTGTTTTTGGTCGAGTGTGAGCAAACGCGGCACCCATCTTGCACATAGCTTTCTCATGTCGAAATTTTCAAATAATATGCGGTGTACTGCACTTTTTAAAATGCCTACAATGTCTGATAGCTCGTTCACTTTCCCTCGACGATCATCCAGTACCGCTTTGTGGATCACATCACATAACGATGACCAATTTCCCATTTCTACAATCAATTTTGATGACACATTTGCCCACTTCTATAACTTGTAACAAATCAAAATAATTTCTATATGATACATACCAAAAAGTATATATCGACATAAACCGTCTTTAACGACAACTATTGAATATTGTTAAGTCTGCTAGATAAAACAGATGTCATCTTTTGAATATTCATTTTGAAATAAGGACCACTTTACTCTTCCATTGAACGTTAGTCATTTCCACGTCAAAATAATAATATTCGATTTACATCAATTGAAATCGTATCCAAAAACAGTTTACTCACAGAACCGTAATTCGATTTACGTGTGCGTGTTGCACCGTGATTAAAATTTTACCGTCTGTGGTAGATGCTGAAATTGCACTGATTAATAGCACTGCACTGTAATTGTATCGCAGAAGAGACAGCCATTGGCAGATACTTCAATTCAAGAGTGTACTTTGCACTTGGATCGTTCGCTAAATATTAGAATTGCTATTTTGCATCGCTTAAGCCTCATGTAAATGCCTGTTGCCGTACGGATACATTTTCACCCGTATGAATTCGAATTGAATGGTCAAGTCCGTTGGTACTGTTTATAGTTCTGTATATATCTATTATAGTTGTATCTTTTCAACTCGTTCACTCACTGATAAGTACTAATTTGATGATGGTACGTACGTACTTTGCTTTGGGAATGTTCAGAAGCCCTCAGTAGGAAATTGTGTTCGCTTTTGGTAGTATGCAATTAGTTTCTTTTAAACCTCTAATGCTGCTGATATTTAATATTTTAGTGAGTCAGTTTTGCTACTCACGTTACTTATGTAGGTTATTGGAAGCATCTGTAATGAGATTTCTTGGATAGAACCTCTTAGCCTATCATAGATTCTGGTTAGAATTAGATTAGCACTAGATAATGTTATTTGAAAAAAATATTATATGTACTGATAAACTATTAGTACCTTAAGGATAAATTCGGTTTGTTCCTATATTTTGAGAGTTTAGACAATCTTAAACTTGGTATTCGAAGGCCATTTTATCTGTAGTCTCGTCGCCTTTACGCTCGAGTAATACCATATGTTTTCCCACATTTCAGTTTTTTTTTTTTTTTTTTTTGACTTTACCACAATTGAAGTTCGTTGGCTTAATTTCTCCTCAATCGCAGTCTCCACTCACGAGATGGATTATAAATCTTCACTTCCATTTTTTTTTCATTGACCTTGCCAGCATAGCTATAAGCTGAGAAAGCTGGTGAAAATAGTGCCTTTTTAATTAAAACTGTAGTATAGGGGATGGTCTAGAATAACCCAGGCTCGTAGATTTCTCAATCGATCTTGTCGTTAGCGAAGGGCACTACATTTGAAAGCGCTGCTTTGCTACCCTCTCTGCCGCGTTTTGTGCTGTGTGAAGAACGCATCATACGCTGAACAGGGGGTTAAGCAAATGAGTAATTAATTAATAGAAAAACTTGGACAATTAAAATGGAACAATATCTTTTATTCAATTCATTTCAAAAGGGTAAAAAAAGAAAAAAAAAAAACAAAAGAAAATTAAATTAAAAAAGGTATTTAAGTGTACGTGCTTAAAGCAGCAGAAATGACCCGACTGTTGCAACACTCAAACTCAAAATTGCAGTTTTACAAATCAGCGCAAGATTTTCTCACGCAAGTGTGGCATCTTTCAAGACTAGTGGACTAACCCGACCTTTGTGAGATACCAAACTTGAGTGGGGCTTTAACGTCATCTATTTTAGATTTATATTTATCCGACACAATACTTGGGTGTGAATCATAAGCTAAGTAAAAGCTTTTAGTTGCAATATGAGCTTTTGTTAGTACGAGCGTTTTGTATGCAGTATGATCTTGAACTTTCTTTTATGGCGTTGCCAAGTTCCCTTTTCAATTATTGCAAAGTTTCTTTTTTTTAGAATAAACGAATTTGTACAAAACCTAACTCAATCACTCTCTTTTTTAGCACTAATCTGAAGAAAGAGCTCAATAAATCATCAGTATCTCTGGAGAAGTTGTGTGTTAACTTTCAATTTAGTGTTTTTGGTTTACTTTCGATTTTGCAGAAAAGTGAAATTCATACTGGTACTTGCCACTGAGTTAAGTGCCACACAGTGCACTGAATATTGATAATTATACCAAGTCATACCATAAGCTAGACTTTCCCGTGGATGGACTCCTATCGTATATTAATTGGTTGACACTTTGTCCACCTAGAATTTGTCTGGTTTCTCAGTGAATATTTTTGTGGAAAGAACTCATTACTACTTATCAGCTACTGAGGTTTATACAGCTATTCCACGTGTCATTCTATGACAATTAGACTAATTAAAGTCTGTGAGTAAAAACTTTACATCAGACTTAAAAAAAAATATTAAAGCTTTCCTTCAAAGTATCTTCGGTAGGAACATGTTCTGATAAAAGGTAATTTAATCCCTAAGATCCAATGCCTTTTGGCCAAAGATGAATTCCTTAAGCCAAATCGTATGCTCACGCAAAATTCTAGAGTGAATAGCGTACTTATACACTTGAATCAAAGTATACTCCTCACATCGCGTGTGCATTCGCAATATAATTTTAAATACGGATAGAAGGATAAGTACTTTGCGAAGAGAACATGTTTTTATTTATTTTTTTTTTTTTCTTATAGACATAGCCTGTTATATAGTTGTAGTATCTTGTTTTTATTTGTTATTGTGATTACTCAAGCCCTTCAAATATTCCTTTGTTGCAAGGCTTATTCCTCCCACACCTTTTCTGAAAAAATATTTTACATATCAAGAAAATATGGTGGATAAGGAAGTAATTTGTAGTTCGATGGAAGAAAACTTTTCTCTTTGCCTAATGTAGATGGGTTTTCTTAAAATTTTAATTAAAACGATCCAATAAGTCAGGGTAGCATTCGTCAGTTATTATTCTTCTCTATTGGAGCTTTGCTTTTGCATTGTAGAATACTGCCTTTCAAGCTGATAAAATAAATTTGCGTTCTTCGGCGTTGATACATCGAAGCATAATTTATTTTGAATCACGATTAAGCTTGACAAAAATTGTCAAGATATTTCGCGCATTCGAGTATACTTGCTTAGTCCACTATTTTTTTTTTTTTTTTTTCTTACAAAGGCTTAGAGTTTTCAAAAAAAATTTTTTTATTCAGTTTGATTTCATCGTTATTTACATTTTCGTAAAAATAATAGCATTTAATTAAGTAGCGTTATTTCTTGCGAAAATAAGTTACTATCACTTTACCTCCGTAACACTCTTGTTGATGCAATTTTTGCTATCTTAACGCTTTCATATTTGCAGTGACTTAAACATGACAGATTCCTCCCACAACTCAATCAAATAACAGAACACGACGCCGATTATTAGCCGTTACTTGAGTTAATCCTTATATTGGGTCTATAACTTAATTCGGTTTGCGGTTTTAGCGGTTTGCTAAGATATGGCGTAACTTGTATTATTCCATTGGAACGTGCGTTGTAAAGCTACTGTCATTGTACTTCATTTCAGCATATGTCATTCATTTGAAGCGTGAATAACAATAATTTTTTTTCCACTCAAATATGTCAAACTTTGTGCCTGAAAAAGTGTTTTTGCTAGGAGTTCTTCTTCATTACTTTAATATGAAGAACACTGCTGCCGAAAGTCATCGTATTTTGGTGGACGTTTATGGTGAACATGCGCTAGCTGAGCGAACGTGCCAAAAGCGGTTTGCACGATTTAAAAGTGGTGATTTTGGCTTGGAAGACTATGAACGTCCTGGGCAGCCAAAAAGTTTGAAGATACTCTATGAAGATTGTTACCAAACACAAGAAGAGCTCGTAGAATCTTCGGGTGTCACTCAAGCAGCCATTTCAAAACGTTTAAAAGCAGCTGGATATATTCAAAAGCAAGGAAATTGTGTTACACATGGATTCAAGCCGAGAGACGTCGAAAGGCGGTTTTGCATGTGCGAAATACCGGTTGTTACTGGTGATGAAAAATGGATTCATTACGACAACACCAAGCGCAAAAAATCATATGTGAAACCCGGCCAACCAGTCAAATCAACGGCAAAGCCGAATATCCATGGCGCGAAGGTAATGCTCTGTATTTGGGGGGTTAAATGGGTGTGCTGTATTATGAGCTACTAAAACAGGGTAAAACGATCAATGGACAACGCTACCGAACACAATAAGTCAGTTTGAAGAGAGCACTAGCCGAAAAACTCCCGGAATATGCGACCAGACACGATGCAATAATTTTCCATCATGACAACGCTCGGCCCCATGTTGCTTTTCCGGTTAAGAACTATTTGGAAAACAGTGGATGGGAAGTCTTACCCCACCCACCTTATATCTAAGACCTTGCTCCTTCTGAATACCATTTTTGGTTGAAGGTGGCAGCCATTCCTACCGTTATTTATGCAATTTCAATTTTATGCAAATGGTCAATTTTATATCAAATCGATTAATTAATTCACTGTTTACTGCCATCTGATTGTGCTTTTAAGATTATTCGCACAATTATGCGCACAAGCTCCTGCAGAGTTTGTCTGCTTTGAAGTTTATAGCGGTATTCGCTTGTCCACTTGATAGCGGTTTCCTAGGACATCTATTTGTACGGTCTGTGCTAATTCGTACACTTCCATCTAACGATCGGCGTGAACAATTCGCCACAGATATTTTTAGTGATTTTCTCATTTATTATGTCAACCAGGTGACCTGTGTGGTCCTAATCGAAAACAAATGTACGGCTGCGTTTAAATTCGTTTAACTAATGTCTCACGGTTGTCGTAGTTGGTACGTAGTTGTCATCCAAAAATAAAAATCTAATTACGGATCGAAATTGCTAATTTTTTATTTATCAAAATACAACACAAGATATTCTTTTGAATGTCATGACAGCGATTTAGTTTATAAAATAGTTGAGATCCTTTCACTAATTTAAAACATCTTTTTCTACCAGAAAATTATCAGCGCCTTACCAGTTTTTAATTATACGGGCTTAGTCCACTGAGGTTTATTTTCTAGCTCAAAGTCCTCAAAGAAGACTAATTAGCCAGGTTGAGTTAAACACGTCGAGTTGAAAACCTACAAGAAACCGTAGGATATCTGGCAGTGTAGAGGAGCTTTCAGGAAGACATGAGGCTCGTCACCGAATTAGCTGCATTGGACACGGCAATGTAAAACCAGTTATTTCTTACACATCGGTTGTCTGGTGAAACAAACTTTCACAAAAATACTTTACTGCTGCTTTGCTGATTTTGTGTGTAAGCTGTCTTTGACTCTGGTCCTGTATAGTAGATATGCCACCTGATGCATTTGCACCAGAACCCCTGTAGCTGCGAAAATATGTAATCGACTTTCTTTATTGGCAGGATTAGCTTCGGCCAAAATATGCGCCAAGAAAGGAATTTAGTTAAGTCTTCACTAACGCCTGCGAAACCGATTTAAGATGCCGGCATCTGTGTTTTCGAGGACGGCAACGCTAGGTGTACGCAATGCTGATTGGGTTTTTGACTAAGTAATTGTCGATTTCACATATAGATGTCTCTGACCATATTTTTTATTGGCTTCTGTCAGTGACTTATGTTTTCCTTTTACCATTTGTTAGCTGTCAGTCTTACTTTGCTTTAGAAGTAAATTGAGCGTATTTTTGTGAAAAGGTAATAGTGTGGCGTCAGTTTTAATATGGAGTACAAAAACGAGGATTTTCGTCATATTTTACTTTTTTATTTTCGTAGAGGAAAAAACGTGATGTATGTACCGGAATTCGTTTGACAAATTTCGTTCCGGAGATTTTTCACTGAAAAATAAACAACAATCAGGTCGATCAGATGAGCTTAGTGATGATCAAATTTAAGCAATAATCGAATCGCATCGTCATATAACTATACGAGAGATAGCGAAAAAGTTATTGTAAATGTATCACATACATATATATTTTTGACAGTTTAGCTGCGGTAAATGACTTTTTGAATCCTTTCCAAGATATTTAGAGACTACAATGCTTCTCTGAACACAGTTGAATGACTGGATTTAATGAATCTTTTGTGACTATAACTGTAGATAGGAGGTCCTTTAGGGATGTTACCAAACAAACCGAACGCATTTCGACGTGGTAAAAAGGTCAGTGACTTTCTTGTTATTGTATAGTAGCAATAAATAAAGACTACTTGCTGGTGGCGAAGCAGAACCCAGCGTTTTTCCAAAGCACCTAAGAGTTCTAGGCACAAAAGTCACAACATGTGTGAGATGTTGCACTTTTTCAGTTAATCTCTGGTCTAGGTGCCTATGCATGTAGTTGGCTGATATGCTTTAGCATTTCCACTAAAGCAATACTCATCTTTCTGGATACATACCTTAAAGAAACATGCAAGAGGTGAAATGGACTAGTTTCTTCTCGGAGTGGTCGCCATAGAATCCAACACTCCCAGCGAGTTCTGAGTCCGAATTGGTGCTCCTTATATAAAAATTCTTGAACCTAGCACATTTTGGATAGCACTTGGAGTGGAATCTATATATGCCATGGAAAATCAATGCTGAGACTTTACGTTGATATGGTATTTTTTATAGCATACCCCATTATTACACTCTTTTAAGACCGCAACTAGACTCCCGGTACGTGCCGATTATTGATAGGATTGATTTAAAAAAATGATTTCCGCAAAACCGCAGAGATAAACATTTCTCTCACCATAACAGACGTTTTCAGGCGCAACCACCTACGGCCGCATAGCCGACACAATCCAGTCACTCTATTTTTAATATGAAAACACTAGATGCTTTGAATTTCAAATACATTTTCGTATGGAATTTACTGATTCTGTAGATTAAGTAGATGTTTATGTCAAACTCACTTAATCTTTATAATCCGCAACGTGTTGTGCCTTAAATTCAAAACTCAAATACATAAACATAGCTTTTATTTATCTTTGATTTCGTCCTTCAGTTTATTTTTGGTTTTTTGTATTTTGTGTGCATTTATGAAATGACGCAGTAAGTTTACTAGTTTCCTTTCATAGAATAATTTTATTAAAAAGACGACCAACGGCACTGTCACACATGAACCAAAGGGGGGAAAACCAACAAATTCTCATCACGTCCCAACTAGTAAAATTTGATTTATACGAATACAAAATGTTGTCAATATTCCAGAAAGTAGTAGACATGCTGTTCGTGTCCTTTTGCTAAGATAAATGAAACCAATCGAGCAAAAAAAAAAAAAAAAAAACTAAAAAAAAAGCTTCACATTATTTTCTTATCTCTCTCAGTTTCGCTGTAATATTTATTCACCCTCATCAGCTATTCCCGGAACTCAGATAAAGAAGTACACAACCGGAAAATATTGAAATGAAGCAGATATTTTATTAATACAGTCTTTTGGACAAACGGCGCGATGATGTGGGTGGTAAGCTGAGGCTGGTAGATGGGTGAGAAAATTATAAGGATAATCAATTCAATTCAATTTTACTCAGATGTACTCAGAGTGAAATTAATGGAAGTCGGATCTATTTTAAATGGACCTCAATTTTCCTGAAACACAGTCGTCGAATCGTCGAATCGTCGAATCAGGCTTTTCAGCTTCTTTTACTTGATCCCATAGGGAGAATACGCTGGAAAAAAAAAATACAAAATCCACTTCACAAATTATCATGAAAATTGTCTTGCTTTTTTGGATTCTCATTATGTTCAATTTACTTTGAAAGGTAATAAATTTTGCTCCTTCCTGTGGTAAATATTCGCTCGTTTAAATGTGTTCTTTTTTCAATTTGTTTGTGCGCGGCGTTTATCCGACGTTCTACTCCCTCACCACTCTGGCTAACACCACGATTTTGATATGGCACTGTAGTATGCTCAACTGTCTACGTCTGATCCTTGTATTTATCTTATCACCCTCATCTTGCGGTGGTCGGCATAAAGTTTGAAAACGAAAGGGAAAGCGTTTTTGCTTTTATCCTACTATCGAATGCGATAGGTATGATAGCCCCGCAATCGGGTGAAAAAGTTATATTCCAATCCAGTGTTGCCAAATAGGTGAGGGAAAACAACATACAAATATCTTGATCGTAATTGAATAACATTTACTATTTTATAAACTTTATTAAAATCTTTTATTACTTTTGTAAAGGAATTAACACTGGCTTTCAGTTGAACCATTTAAAAAAAAAAAAAAAAAAAAAATATGTCAGGTTTCATTTTGATTTATAACAGAAGTACTTACTTAATTTTATTAAATAAGATTTGATTTTTATTTTTCTAAGTAACGGAAGTATTGCCATAATGCCACAAAGGGTAACGTCCATACCTGGATTTTTGGATAAAATTGTTCATCGCATTTTCCCATATTCGCGGTCCTTTTTCATCAATCACAGCACAGAGTTCTTCAATTGACTGTCCCAGAGACATCCATACCATACCATACCAGGTCATAAGACTTTGTTGATGTTTATTCGAAAGCGCAATCTATTAACGGTAACAACCATACGCCGATTATGCCTCTTACTTATTTGCTTGGATAGAGCTGGAGTCGGAGGTAGATTAGAGGCTCAGCTAACATGCCTCTTGATCTAGCGAAATCTTTTTTCAGCTACCTCCAGGTGGATACATAAAGTTGGCAGGGGTCTCATTCCACTTGTATACGCTACCTATGATAAGGCTGTTCTCAACTGTGTTAGGTTTGAAAATTTCCGAGCCGGTGTGCAGCTGTCCATGCGTTCAAAGTGATCTAGGCCGAGTTACTTGAGCTTTTCTGACGAGGTGAGCATCGCCGTTGAAACATCTCCTGCATTCTCTTTTAATGCAAACGGGACCTAAAATTACCCGAAGGAATTTCTCTCAAAGAAACCCAGTGCATTTTCATCCGCTATTATCAGCGATTTGAAATGTTGACTCTTCGCATGACTTCCGCGCTGATATCGTTGCCGGAGTTGATAGCGGAGCCGAGGTAGATAAAGCCTCTTACTACCTCAAGTCTGTTGTTACTTAAAGTGACGCTTCGTCTTAGGTGGCGATGTTGTGTGTTCTTTATTTTGTTCTTCATTCTTTGACCGATAAACCCACAAATGCCATCAATGCTCTCTAAGTATGCGGGTAACCGCAATAAAGAAAGATGTTGTATCTGTTAGTACAATAGCTGGTCTGTTTCGCACAATTCTTTCAAAAACCATGTTAAAAAAGTTACCTGATAAGGCATCGCCTTGTTTGAGTCCTCTTCTGACATTTAAGGTCCCGGGCTTGCCATTGCTAACCTTGATGGAACGTTTATATACTATATCATCAGGAATGATAGAACTAGACATGATTCTGTACAGTTTGCCTCTATAGATGCCGTCATATGCAAAATCGATGAAGAGAAGATGTATTTAGATTAAGAACTCCCGAATTTTTTGTGAAAGGTGGACTTTAATGGTTTAAAATCACACTAAAAGGATCCGGTTAGACTGTTGACAAAAGATTATAGGCATTCATAAATATAATTCGGTAGACAGGACTTTGTATGTAAGGGTACCTCCTTTCTTTCGGATCCGACAAACATAGCTGAAATTCGATTATATATACTCCAATTTTGGGCGGATGAATGCCTTATATATTGATGCCAGATCAGAGGGGGTGAAATACTTTTTACATCGCTTGAGGGAACCTAGATATTTTCTAGCATTCTTGACGACATCGACATCGTGTGCATCTGTGGATCAACTTAAATTTTTCAACATTAATTGTAAGTCCGTTATCGTAAAACCATGTTGAGATAGCATCGAATTTCATTTGTAATATTTCCACAGCCGGGTTTAGATCTTTTACTATTGTACGATAGCTAAGTCATCCGCATATACAAATACAGTACTATTTTTAAAAACTAATAAAAGTTGTTTTGTGAACAATATAAATAGAATTAAACCCAATTTTCAACCTTGTGGAACCCCATACACACTTATTTTGCCTTGGCTCATCGTTGTCGATACCTTAACCCTGATAGTTCTATGACTTTTTGTTTCTGCCTGACAATTCTAGCTAATGATATTAATTTATATAGATTATTCCAACAAGGCGGATTGAAAAAGGAAGTAAACACTGTCATCTTCGCCACATTACTAGAGCATTTCTGATAACCAGCAAAATATTTTTGAGATGATCACATACAAAAGCTGGAAAACAATAAAAAGTTTCTAACACTTCAGTAACAACATCAATTCTAACCCATTTGGTACAGACGGATACGACAGACATTTTTTTTTTTTAATATAAGACCATTTTTGAAAGAAAATAATGCAATGGCTTCTATTTAACCCAAAAGAAGCGTTTCTTGCGGTGGATGAGAAAACAATACCCACTAACTGCGGTCACGAACTAAGAAATAAGGCCTTAAAAAGCAAGTTCTATCATTCATTCTATCACCGTATATTGAAAGCGAGCAAATTATCACCAAATGGCGTTATTTGAAAAAAGATAAATAGTACAAGGATATTCGTGCTATTCAAGCTGTTGAAGTTAATAATAAAAAGTGGTGTAAGAAAATAAAACTCCAAGCGAAAGCATCTTCAGAGACACCAAGACCTTGCCCCTTTTTTAGCCAGCCAGGATGGTTTGTATAGCTGCCGAAAATGGAAAAACAAAGTCAGGTACGAGTATATCAAGACAATTGTCAATTTCAATGTTTTAATTTTTGCAAAAAGTGTAAAAAGTTTATTTATGCTACAATAAAAAGAGCAATTTTTGTTCTCAACTTCATGATAAGGGGGCCACTCTACGAATTTCAAAAAATTTGATTTTTTTTATTGCTTTCAATGGTTCTTTATGACCTCAAAAATGATATCACAAAAGATTATGGCCGGTTCTTTTTTTTTCAAAGTATAGTACAAAGCCGCCACGTATGACTTTCCATAATTAAAAATTTTAAACGTGTTTATCTTAAAACTGCTTTTTTCAAGTTGGCCAGCTCCATAACTTGAATAATTTTCAACCAATTCACTTAAAATTTTAACTAGATCCTTAAAAAATATATTGTCTAAATAAGTATGTAGGATTTTTTTTTTTGAAAATGGATTTTATATAGCTGTTGTTATGTACAATAAAAAAATTTTGTGACTCATTATAATTCAAAATGTACAGGAGCTGTTGGTACAGCTGTAAGCCCTTCTAAAAAGAGAGGTCATTTGAGAAACTTCTACCCTTGTAAAGTTGATTTATTTTAAATTTTTTCTAAAACACAAATCACAAAAAGCCTATTTTTACGGCCTCTATATATACTCTTAAAAGATATGTTGAGAACCTTATGTTTAATTAAATAATTTTTCTTTTATATTTGAATTATTTGTTCTTTCCTTTTAACTAGATTTTACAAATGTATAACAGATACATTACAGTGTTCTCGTAACCCTTAATGCATAAGAAGCTTGGTTTTTTTTTTCTAAACAAATACAAATTTTTATATTATTTTAGTAAAAGTTGGTTAAGAACCCTTAAACCAAACCATTTCAAATGACTTTAATTTTTTTCTCTGCTCAGGATGTAATCCATGCAGTAGTAGCCCTCTGCTAATAGTTTGACTCTACTTGTATGCTTTTGAAATTTATACTGGTTTTGATGTAGAATGTTATGTTTATTTGGAAAGCGATTGAGCCTTTTAACAATGACTTCCTCCTTTTCATCATCCGATAAAATTAAAATTTTTTATACCAGTTTTGTAGATTAACCGAAGAATCAAAGTTTTAATTACTGTGGTACATAACCTTGTGTTGTATTTCGACTCATTATTGCTCGCATAATAGGAACAAATATGCAGGCATTTATAATAATTTAAGATTTATTGTTCTAATTTTGTCTGTTTAAGGACCCTCTATGGTGTTCAATTGACACAGCAATTGAAATATTTTTTCTCCTCAGTGGCGTGTTCTATTTTAGATAAATACTCTGCTATAAGCTGTAGAATGTCATGGTTTGACGTTTCAATATTGGATATATGCATGGTTGCTGAGAGAAAATTGAACCACGAAATATACCACAATGCCATTGAAATCATTATCACTTATTGAATAATTGTTGTCTGTGGCTACTTCAATCGAAGGTTTCTTTCTTCCCAAAAGTTCGTTTATAATGTTCTATGTTTTTTCTGGGATCATTCCGGTTGCTATTTGTAAAAGTTAGCTTTAGTTGCTTGAATGTTTTTATTGATAATGTTTCCTCCCTCTTGAACATTGTTATTATTTCACTCGTAATCCACTGTTGATTCCGTATTTATTATATTCCAACTGGTTTGCTATATAAATTCTTGTTCTTGTTGATCTATATGCACAGAACGCAACCCATTGATCATATGGTGGTTTTCTGGATCTTTTGTTACGAATAACACTGTATAATTTTCGGAAAGGTCCATTTCGTTAATGTCTGAAAATATAATACATGGGCTGAAAAGTCCGTTTCTAAGAGAGGGCACCACTTGAATTAAACCCGTTTAAGCCATTTTCAGTTAGTACCAACCTTCAAAAGATACGTGTATAAATTTGACAGCTGTCGGACGTTTAGTTCTCGAGATATAGCGTTGTGAGTGAAGCAACTTTAGTTATTGTAAAAAAAAACAAAAAAATGGATTCAAAGCAATTTCGTGTGTTGATCTATCATTGTTTTTTGATGGGAAAAAATGCAGTCGATGCAAAGAAATGGCTTGATAAGTGTTACGCGGACTCTGCACCAGCCGAACGAACCATTCGCAAGTGGATTGAAAAATTTAAAGGTGGTCATACAAGCACCGAAGATGATGCAGTCAGTGGACGTCCAAAAGAGGCTGTTTCATCAAAAAAATCCACAAAATGATTACGAATGACCGTAAAGTGAAGTTGATCGAGATAGCTGAAGCTCTGAATTGATTGGTGTTGGATATATCATACACGAATATTTGGACATGCGAAAGCTCTGTTCGAAGTGGGTGCCGCGTTTTCTCACAGTGGACCAAAAACAACAACGTGTTGATGATTCAGACGAGTGTTTAAAGCTGTTCAACCGCAATAAAGCCGAATTTTTGCGTCGTTATGTGACAATGGATGAAACTTGGCTCCATCACTTCACATCAGAGTCAAGTCGGCAGTCAGCTGAGTGGCGAGCAGGCGACGAACCTCGTCCAAAACAACCAAATACTCAACAGTCGGCTGGCAAGGTTATGGCATCCGTATTTTGGGACACACATGGAATAATTTTCATCAACTATCTCCAAAAGGAGCAGACTATCAACAGCGACTATTACATTGCATTGTTGGAGCGTTTGAGGGACGAAATCGCAGAAAATCGGCAGCATTTGAAGAAGAAGAAAGTGCTGTTTGATCAAGACAATGCACCGTGTCACAAGTCGATGAAAACGATGGCAAAATTGAATGAATTCGGCTACGAATTGCTTCCCTACCCACCGTATTCTCCAGATTTGGCCCCCCGCGACTCTTTCCTGGAGAGAGATTTAAGACCGATGAAGAAGTAATCGCCGAAACAGGCCTATTTTGAGGCTAAACCGAAATCGTACTACAAAACTGGTATCGAAGGATTGAAAAATCGTTTCAATCGGTGTATCGCCGTCGAAGGCAACTATATTGATAAAGTTGAATTTTGCAAAAATTTTGTGTTTTACTATAAAACGGCACTGACTTTTCAGCTCATGTGTTATACAGTTTTGTAAGACTAACAAAAATTGTGATCATTCAGACTGGGGGTAAGGCTAAATGACAAAAAATCATATAGATCTATGGTATATCGCTCTTGCCGATAATTTCAAAAGTCTTCGAGATTTTTTGCTTAAACGATTGAAACTGATAACTGAGGAAAGACGATTGATCCCGGATCACCAGTTTGGCTTTATTTTCAAACATTTAACAATGCACCAGATATACCGAATAAAAAACGTAATTGAAAGCGCCCCAAAAGAAAAAAGATATTCTCTTCTCTACCTAGCCTTCGACTAGGTATGGCACGAAGGTCTAAAGTATAAGCTACAGCAACAATCGGGCAATTTTACCAGACTATTGAAATATAACCTTGAAAACAGATTTCTTCGGGTTAGATAAGGGACTGAATACTCAGAATTCTAGGAAATTTACGCCTGTGTTTGATAACGAAGCGTTCTCAGTTCATATCTGTTCCTAGTGTATACAGAAGATATACCTCAATATTAACATACTGGGTAGCTACGTTCGTGGAGGATACGGCTATACTCGCGACACGTCAAACAATTAAATCTTCGACGGGAAAACTCCAACAAGCTTTGAACTCAATATTTGAGTGAAGGAAGGCCTGGCGAATCGTCCTAACCGCGATGAAGTCAACACATGTCATTTTTACATATAGAAAGCCAAACAATTTAATCCTATTCATCAACTCGGTAAAAACACCGCACGTAAGCGAGACAAAAGCGTGATGAGCTCGAAACCAGGGTTAGAAAACTGAATTGGCTTATCGGTAGATGTTCGAAACAAAGCTTATATAACAAGCTCCTTTTGTATAAGCAAGTGCTGAAACCCTCTTGCATATATTGTTTGCAACTTTGGGGTTACACCAAATAAAAAAATATGTCTGTTATAACGACTGAATAATTATTCTTATCTTGTACCATGTATTAATAATCATGTCGTCTAATACAATATTTTTTCTGTCACCTATATGTACAGCTGCGGTCAAAAAAATAGCACCAAGAGTGTGTTATTAGTATTTATGAGCTTAATTTTAAATTTAGTCTTTTTTTTTCCTAACTAGACAATAAAATACTATTAATCGAAGTATGGTCTGTAATATTTTAATTAAAAACGTTCACAATAATAGTGGTTATTTTTATTATATGCAATTTTCGAACAATAACGCCGTGGGTGTGCAGTCAAAAAAATAGCACCACCCGCAATATTCCAGGCAAATAAGAACACCAAGGACGTCTAAAGTAAAAATTTATTTCTTTTTGTCTTTGTAATTGAGTAATAAATATAGTTATTGAATATTCAATAGTTTGTTGCATACCTTTTATTGCAAATAACGGTATTATAGAGTCCTGGCATAGAATCGTTCAATGACTGACACCTCTGCAAGGGTATGGCATACCAGCAACGTTGAATTGTTGTCCAAAGGTCGTTAATGTTACTCGGTTGTTGCTCCGGAACCCTTTTTTTTACATCGGCCCATAAATTTTATAGTGGATTTAAGTCTGGAGACTGAGGTGGCCATTCCGTAACATTGACCTGTTTTTCGAACCACCTTTTAGCTGTTTTGCTGGTATGTTTGGGGTCGTTGTCGTGCTGGAAGACCCACCTCAACGGCATTTCCTCAGAAGCAAATGGTTACATAACTTCCTCCATAGTTTTAACATAAAGGTGTTGGTCAAGCAAAGACTTGATCCAATATATTGAACCAACACCATGGTAGGAAAAACATACCCAAACCATCATCTTGCAACCGCCGTGTTTTACTGTTTTTAAGGTATAAACTGGGTTGAATTCCTTGTTTATGGGGCCTTCTTACGTAGCAACTAGTCCCAATACCACCAAACTATACGATCTTGCACTTCTGAACTGGCCAATCGATGTGGTTCCTTGCAAACGACAATCTTTTTGCCACATGATAAGGTCCCAGCATTGGAACTTTTCTTGGCCTCCGGGTATTCAAATTAACTTCCCCCAATCTCCGACGCACTGGTCGATACATCCAGTTGCACAGCTGATTTAAAGGGATCCTTTTTAGCGGGTCTTACCGTGAGTTTTATATCATGAGGCGACATTTCAGGCTTTCTACCACGTGCTTCTTCCTTCGGTTGGTATAAAATCGCATTCCGAATCATTTTATTCGAACATTCAACAATTTTCCGAATTTCCTTGTAGGTTTTACCTTCAGAAATTAAATTTTTTTATTAGAGCCCTTTTAACTTCGGTGCAGTGTTTTCCATGGCCTATGTCTGCAAAATTAATGGCTGTTTTCTTTTATTTTTTTGAAGAAAAATATGTATCACTTATAAATTTACCAAACTAAATTGATTTGCAAGTTATTTTATAGAATTGTTCTATCTCTTAGCCGACATCCTCTGATGGTGCTATTATTTTAACTACACGCGTACGGATTTGTTGTTGCAAAATTGCAGATAACAAAAACTACCGTTACCATTATATATAATTTTCAATAAAATAGCAAAGAGCATATTTCCAATAACGGGGTTCAACAGTGAGATGTTAAAAAAAATAATCAAATAAGAAATATTGCTCATAAAAGTTTTAATGCGATAATGGTGCTATTTTTTTGACCGCAGCTGTATATTGCAGGAATATACTTTTGTTCACTTTTATGAGTAATTTCCACGTATATTGCTTTATGATTAGTGACACATTTGATCAAGTGCTAAAAGTCCACTTCTGTTATACTAATTAAATTACATTGACTACGTCTAGTATTATCTGTGCCTGAAAGAAGTCAGTTCATAGGAATAATTCAGCAGGCGTTAGAGCGCCTGAGAACATAGCATCGTGTTGGCACAAACTCCTTGTGCCAAAGGTTGCCTTCCTCTTTGTTTTGTTCAAAGTAGATAAAAAATAGATAGCTGCGTCACTATCTCTAGTGGTTTCACATGAACCGAATAAGTCTCAATCACTGACGAGCAGCCTGAATATATATATCTTATAATTAGCCAAACCTTTCCGCTACTCTCTCCACAGTGGCAGTCCAATTTATTAAAATGTCGTATATGAAGCTGCTTGTATTAAGGGAATGGTGACATCTAGCAACTCGTTGATCAGCGCTTAAATTCGCTTGTCGACAGGCATTTAGGTTCGGGATTGAGGTCTAAGGAGTATTAAGATACTAAAATTCTTAAGTCATGTCTGAAAAATTTAAATAACATATAAAGTGTGAACTTGATTCGGGTGGGGGCTTTATCGGCTTGAAATTGCACAGAATGGTAACGATTAGTTGACTTATAAAATTTCTAGGGCTGATGCTTTAATATCGGCCAAACCTGATTTATATTTCACTTATCGGACTTTCGTACCAATTTTGTAGATAGTTACAATAATAAACCCTGTATTCATGTTGGTCAAGCACTTTAATTAAAAGAAATGATGGCTTCTTATCTTCTAAGCATCTTGCAGTTACAGCACTTCTCAATCTTTTCGATCATTCGCTACACGTGATACTTTCTTTTTTTCGTTCAACGACCGGTGGTCTGCTTTAGAGCAAGACAGTTAATCATGCTCCATTGTGCAGAGGTTCTATCTGAACATAAAATTTTGCTGTATCCTTTTCGTATGTGGAATTATGCGTGTAAGTGAGTCAATCTTTTTGAATATTTATGCTTTGATAGCATTGTCATAAGACTACTTATCAGAATAGGCTTCATACTGCACAACGGAATCACAGTCGCAATTCTTCCTATTATTTTCTAATCGTTTAGCAAGTTTAACACCTCGCACACGAACACAGAGTAAATCTCCTCTCTGTGAAAACAATTTAAACCTCAAGAAATTGTTTTTTTATATTTTTTTTACTAGCTGAAGAGAGCGTCAAATATTTTTAATATCTTGTACGAAAAATTATAGACTGGCAACACTGTTACGAATATGAACATAGAAGAAAATTGTCGAAAATTATATTAATTCATAAGCTGGCGCTGAAAGTTCCCACCTCGGAGACTTTGTGTCACAGTGGAAAGTTGACACCGGAGGATAACTATAAGAGAGCAGAAGGACTTATTCGCTTTCGTTTCACTCCAATTCTTAATGTGTCAGACTCGATTCCCATGTGCGTTACGTTAAATGGAAGTGCGGATGCGAACGTTATTTTTATCTAGCGTGTCTCGTTTAGTGAATGTGAGGGAGTATATTCGTGTAAGTTGGTCGCGGTTAAACCGTGAAACTGTAGAGTGGTGAAACAGGTCAAGTTAGCTATCTCAGCGGGAGTTGGCGCCACAATTAGAGGTTCTGATGCCGATGAGAGAAGATGAACCCGGGAAATGGAGACATTTCGAAGTCATTAATTTTAATGGCGATTTAATGGAGCGAATATGCTTGTCAGTATTGGGATATGTTGCACAGCAGCAATTTTTAACACGGATCCACGTGGGAGGGTCTTCTATTTTTAGGCAACTATTTAGCGTCTGTGGTGTAAAACCTGTAGAAAGCTTAGACGCAATTTACAGAATTTCACGAAATAACTTAACCAATTTTAAATTATAAATTATACAAAATTTGGTAGTTAAAGGCGTAAAATATTCCAACGATTTCTAGTTTTATGGTCACTCATAGTGATATAGTAATCAAAATTGAACTACCCGACACCTCTCAATAATATAAATTTAATAGAGAAGATTTTAGGGTATTTAAATGTTCAAAGTACATGGAAACCAGAACTTGCAAAGTTCCACGAAAAGTGAAGAAGTAAGATCTACATTTGCAACAGTGTCATAAAGTGTTTGAACAATGTTATGTCCCACGTTAATTGGTAACTTTAGACCGATAAACACGAGCGATTATCCAAAAACCTAGTTCCGATAGTTTCCAAACTAGAGTAAGTCTTCCACTTTCC
The DNA here is from genome assembly GCA_907269105.1 of Volucella inanis. Lineage (NCBI taxonomy): Eukaryota > Metazoa > Arthropoda > Insecta > Diptera > Syrphidae > Volucella > Volucella inanis. The sequence continues at coordinate 26,091,616 of OU026157.1, forward strand.
CGCTTTTTACGAGTGGGCAACAAAATTTGTAGTGGATTAATGCTCGTAGCCTAAATGCTTATAATTAAGATTATCTGAGGTAGACGTTATTTGCGAAAGTGAAACTTGGTTCATCTCCGAAGTTAAAAATTTTGTTTATGATATCTACGAGGGCGGTCCTAGAAGTGCCCGGTCTGGCGGTAATTGTTTAAGAATATCACTCTATTGGAAAGTACGCATTCTATAAAGCTATAAAGCAAAAAGTGCGGTATATCGCATATTATTTGAAAATTTGGACATGAGAAAGCTGTGTGCAAGATGGGTGACGCGTTTTCTTACACTCGAGCAAAATCAGTGTCGTTATTGCAATGGCCAAAATTAATGAATTAAAGTTTGAATTGCTACCTCAAGCACCCTAGCCTCCGCGGATTATTTTCTGTTCCCAAACTTGAAAAAATGGCTCAGTGTCAAAGATTTTTCAACGATAAAGAAGTGATGTCGGCAGTTAATGGCTATTTTGAGAAGCAAGACAATTCTTATTATAAAAAGGGTATCGAACTTTGTAAACATCTGTGCTAAAAGTGTATAGAGCTGAAAGGCGATTATGTTTAAAAATAAATAAATTGTTTTCCAAAATTGTTGTTTTCTTTCTTGGGTCGGGTACTTCTGGGACCGCCATCGTATGGTTACAAATTATATCGTAACGATCATATAGCAATTACGATTGTTGGAAGTATTGCAACATTGTAACATTACTTAATCGGTACCTAAAGTAGATCTAAGGGATTTAAATTGCAAAATATTTTTCTGTTATGAGTTTATAAAGCTAAACATTTTGTTTGCTGAACTTCTTTCTTCTCTGGCTTTGCTCATTTTGCTGTTCTACAATGAATACATAATTATGTGTGGCAGTTTTAATACAAATTTATTGGTAAATAATAGGTTGATCGACACTTTATCGTACTGCTGTCCGAAAATAAACTTGCTGTTATAAATTCTTCACCCACTAGGTAAGCTCTAAACGTCATAGCAAGTTTACTTGATCTTGTTGTATCTGCGGTAGTTAACCTTTTACGATGCAATCAAATTTAATGGGATGTCAGACTCTTTTTTTTTACAAAATGCCATCCGTTTTTATCTTTTAGATATTACAAAAATATCAATATTGAAGCACAGATCGGAGATGTTAATGTTTATAACTGGAACCAATGTACATACCTTCTCGACACAAATGGTTTTTTGTGTCGTTTCGTGACCTTCGATGAGACATTGATTCAGTGGTACACACCAGACATCAAAGAACATTCGAAGCAATGTGAACGTATTCCAAAAAAAGCGAAAACCGTGCTTTCGGTCGGAAAGATGATGGCCCTGGTTTTTTGTAGGACGCGCAAGGTGTGATCCACATTGACTATTGTGAAAAGGGAAAAACAATCACAGGAGCGTACTACGTCGATTTAGTGGGCCGATTCAACGTCAATTTGAAGAAAACACGACCGCATTTGGTGGAAAAAAAGTGTTCTTTCACCACGATAACGCACCGGCTCACACCTCCGCAGTCATCACAGCTAAATAAGTCGAATTACCCTACAAATTGCTCCCCAATTCTCTGAGGAGAATTGTTGCAAGCCGACAAAAGTCGTACTATGCGGAGAGATTAAAAAAGTTGCAGCACCTATGGGATAAGTGTACTGAGTTGAAAAAATATTATATTGGAAAATAAATTTTCAAAACTCAAAAAAGTTGCGTTGTCATTTCTAATCCGAGTATTCTTCACCAGAAGAAAACTCGTTGATTTTCTACCATGATAACGCACCGTCGCACAGTGCCGTCATTATTCGTAATTTTTTGACGAAAAATGCAACAAATAATATCCAACAGCCACTGAATTCATCTGGTTTGGCTCCCTGTGACTTCTTTCTGTTCAATCCAGTTAAAAAATCACTATGGGAAACCAGTTTCAGCAGCCGAGAGGAAGCAATGGAAAAATCGCAGGAAGCGCTGATGGACATAGCGAAAAACGAATATAAAAAATGGGGATTACTTTGAAGGGGACAATATAGATTTAGATGAATAAACTTGTCTTTTTAATTTTCTGATTTTTTCTGAACTTCTTGATCAAAATTACCCCGATCTATTGAACTTTACACAATGGCATCGGAACTAAGGCTACGGTAATCAAACTGTCACTGTGCCACAAGCCACACAGCACACGCTACAATCGATTTATTGAAGAGTAAGTATGGTGAGCGTGTTATCTCAAGACATGGGCCAGTCGATTGGCCGCCTCGTTCGTGCAATTTAACGCCGCTTCACTATTTTCTGTGGGGCTACGTTATGTCATTGGTTTATGCCAACACACCGACGACGTTGGAAGAGCTCAGAGCCAACGAAATGTGTGCCCAAGTCGTTGAAAATTGGGTCGAACGAATTTTAGCAGGACTTTCAAGGTTGCAGATAGACCAAATGAATACTGTCGAACGTGTGTAGGAAGTCAGGGATCTGTTTGTGTTAAGCGTGATAAATATACGTGACGCCGCCTTCTTCGATGATTGAAAAGAACTTCTGCTGTTAATTTCCGACTTACACTCGCAATTATATCTTTGAAAATGATGCATTTCCCTTGATATCAAGAGAAATATGGTGAAAATAATAAAAATATTATTTAATGGGATAGAAATTCATGAACGAGTCGACGAGCTTAAAACAACAAACCTTGAGAAAAAAAAAATCTAAATCTCTTTGTTTGCAGAATTAAAAGCCATACAAGAAAGTTCCACATACGTAATTACTTTCAATATTGGTTTTCGTTCAATTTATAATGATGTAGAGACTGACCTAGATCTCTTTGATAAATTATTCCTAAGAACAAAGTTCAATAAAAACAATACCCTCACAATTACACAGATAAATTCAAAAGTGGTGAAGCAATCAAGGTACGAGTACACTCCAATGCAACTCACACCATTATTTATTCACTGATATGCAGTTACTATGCAAACGGTCCGACAAACTTTCGCCAGTTATTACTAAATTTATGATTTTGACAAATTTCCGCTTAGAAACTTCCGCTCTTTCTTTAGCCACATCACGGTGTCCCCATAACTTAACCGTGAAGCCAAGTTCGCTTTTCCAAAGAAACCTTATACATCCAGCTATAGGCCAAGGATATAGTTCGGGTTGCTGCTAACCATCGGATAAATTGCCTAAAAACTTTGACAATAGACGAAATTATTCGTAAACTTTTACTATAGTACGAATAAGTTCCTCTATCAAAACAGGGTGACGCTGACAACTCGATCCAAGTAAAGGTTATGAATTCCAAATGCATTTTTGGGACGGCATTTTATAAGTATTGCTATTGCCCCCTTTCTAACCCTGTGACAGAGACATTTGTGGCAGTGTTTGGGACAGCTTTCTACTGTCTTCAATGGCAGCGCACTTCGGTAGCGCACTTCGGTGATGGGTTGCAATGGCTTTTGTTTGGCTTTTTCCATAGCAGTATGTGCATCCTTCGTCTTTTCAAATTTCAGATGAAACAAAGAGGAGGGTAAATTAAATGCTACCGGATGTTGTGAGGTAGAAATTCCAATGCAATTTTGCGGAGCGTTCTTAAAATTATTCCAGTCGCCACAAAGTCAATTCGAATGCCGGGTGCTTCATGGATTTGTGAACTTTTATTGTTTGTAAGTGAAAAATCTGATTGTGTACTATGAATTTAGTCTCGGCAAAGTGATTTTGGGTTAAGCAAAGCAGGAAACTTGGTATACAATTCATTTCCGAATATATCAAGTTGAATTGCTGTTTCGGTTTCGTTATTAAAAAACTTTTTCCCAAAAATTAGCTATTTGGATAAGTTCAATGTGAATTCTCAATGCATGAGCTAGGATTTTATTAATAAATCCTATAACTCTGTTATAAACATACATAAATCATTCATGTAAATGAATTTTCGAATATTAAGATACACTTTTATAAATCTACTTTGGGAGAAAGGATTTTTCGAAAGTTAAACTTCATAAAACCATTGTCGAGTCTGACATACTACAATAGTATCATGTACGAGTATATGAAAAGTTTTGCTTCATTTATTTTTATTGTTTTATTATGTTATTGAAAAAACTAAATAAAATAATTTTGACCTTATTTTTGAAGAACAACAAAGTTTAAGATTAGTGGGTGAGGTGACAGATCTATGTAAAAATGGTATGGGATGTGTTCAATTTATTAAGTTATTAAGTACATAAGATATTAAATTAATTTTCTGATATACAATTTTTTTTTTCCTAAAAAAGTGCTAGATAAATGGCAGAGGAACCAAGAAAGCTTTGTAGGAGGCTCTGCGAATATTCTCATGTTAAATTTGTGGATTTTATACCTAAAGCATAACAAAGATGTAAGAAGTATCAGCCTGCCCTCATTATTTCCAATACTGTTTGAGAAACTATTAAACACTTCCATCAGAACATCAACACGGTTCTTCTTCCAACATCTAAACATATATATTGCAAAGCTTAATTATAATGCAGCCCAGCACTCAGCAGTATTTTTATTAGGAAATAGGCTTTAGACATCTTTCCTAACACTGTCAAAATCAAAGTGATAACAACAGTGGTTTTAGATCTGGGACTAAATGAGCCTCAGCACCGTTGAGTTCTTTTCACTTATTCTTCACAGAAAACTATTAGTTTTTGTCAAATAAGGAATACAATGATTCTAGGTAGTATACTGAGTTCAAAGTCAAATATCCAGCACACTAACTGCAGCGGTCGATCTGTATACATATCAGCAGCGTTTTGAGATCCACCCCAACTGCACTTAAGTCATTTTATACCTCCTATCTCTGGGCATATATGGCAAGCAGATCGTAGTCTGTACATCTAAATATCTAAAAGCCTCTTTGCAGTGGACCAGTCTCCAAATAAGAATTTCATCTATCTCTTATTCAAAAACAAACAAATCTTTGTAGGTATTGACTACATACATTTTTTTAAAACAGTTATGATGTTAAAATCCCGAAAAGCGAAGACTGAATAAGTGGAATGAGACATTTTTTAGGGATACCTGCATTTTCACTGGTAGTAAAACTGCCTTAAAATTGGTTTTGATAATTTCAAAAGTAGTTAAGTTCAAATTGTATAAAACTTTTTTTGAAATCACTTTTGCACAGATGGACATGTCTCTATTAAAATCGATAAAAAAATGCTGAATATCGATTTGAACTTCATGAGTTTTTTTTTTTTCAGAATTTGCCGAAGTGAGAAAACTTAGTCGATTGTGGACTTTCCTTCTCTTAAACTATACTTTTACGGGCCAATCAACAATCTGATAGCGAAGGGTTTTAGAAGTTCACACAATATGGCAGATAAGATCTTGAATCCGAAATTAGGGAGACTTATACCTATATAGTTGAGCTGAGATTCCTATCATTAGACATACAATCTTCTGACTTGACCTGAGAAATGAGTTGATGCTCTCCACAAAATCATTTCAAGCAACTTTGAATACCTCGTCCGGTTAGACGTCAGGTTCATCAGCTTTGTTGGATTTACCCTTAGATATTGTTATCCTTACTTCATTTAGGTCAGGTGGATGAAATACAAGCCTTTTATTTCACGCCGACAACATAGTTTTCTAAAAAATAGATCAACTACCACAAATCTAGTTGAATTCATGTCTTTTGATCACTCAGCCTTAGAAAATGGCAAAGAAATTGATGTTATCGCAACTGATTTCACTAAAGCGTTTGATAAGATATTTCATCAATTGAACCTCTTCAAACTGTCCGCTCTCGGCTTTGAGCCTTTCTTATTAAAATGAATTTCTTCTTACCTCGTACACCGATTTTATAGTGTTCGGTTTAGATCCGCCCTTTCTGTTCCTTACCTGGCCTCATCTGGAGTTCCACAAGGCAGTCATTTTGGTGGTCTTCTTTTTATTCTTACTATCAACGATGTTAAGAGACTCATTAATCACTCCTCCCTTTCCTTTTATGCTGACCACACAAAATTTTTTAAAACTGTTTCCTCTCCCCATGAATTTGCCCTTCTTCAAGAAGACCTTGATCGGTTTTCAATCTGTTGTCTCAAAAACTGCCTAGAACTTAATATAACCAAATGTCAATCTATAACCTTCTCACGTAAATGCAACCCGTCTCCTCCCCGACCTTGTTTTCTGTATGGTCAACCAATTCCCTGGGTTCAGTCTTTTCAAGGCCTTGGCATATTATTCGACTGTGAGCTTAATTTCCGTTCGCATATCGATAAGATGATCCACAAAGCCAACTCCTCACTTGGCTTTATTAAACGGTGGTCCAAGGAATTTTCCAACCCGTATGTAACCAGATCTCTCTATATTACTTTTGTTCGCCCCCTACTTGAGTATGCTAGTCAAGCTTGGTCCCCTCTTCACCGGGTTCATATTTCCCGAATCGAGGGTATTCAACATCGATTCCTCCGATTTGCTCTCCATGATCTGCCGTGGAACGACCCTTTAATCTTACCTCCCTATCAGGACGGCCTCAAACTTTTAGATATGAATTTGTTAGAAGAACGTAGGAATACTGCTGACATTCTTTTCCTTCATCGACTTCTCTCAGGTGCATCATCATCGACTGTGCATCTATTTTGAACTCCATTTCCTTCAATACCAAACCCCGCAATCTACGTTGTCCTAGTCTCTTCTATCTACCGGTCCACCACACCTCTTATGGCCCCAACGAACCGATCTCCCAATTGCTCCAAAAGGTCAACGCAAACTTCTCCCTTTTTGATATCCACCTGAGCATTTCTCGTCTCAAACAAGATCTCCTCCATCACTTCCTTTAGTCTGTTAGTCTCTGTCAGTTTTTAAGTTAGATTAAGCCAATAAATGGGGGCTTTTTTCCCATATTCTCAGCACCGACTGGGACTCTATTATAACGTTTCCCTTTTCGTCTCTACAAGTTTCGGTACGTGTTTTCTTTGCTTTGGCATATTCTTTTACCTGTTGATAAAATTTCCGCACGCTATTCCTGGATATATTCGATCGCATGTTTCCCGCGATCTCTTTTCTTCTGCTGGAGAAGCTGATGTTCTTCCCGTCTCTTGTGCTACTAGGGCTCGCGAGGGGCTCTCGTCCCTCTGTTGCAACGTCACTTTGTACACTTCTAGTTTAGCTGCATGTGCTTGCCGGAGCTCACCATCAAACCAGAGATTTATTGGTGGTGGTTGAGTGAATCCCAGCACGTGTAGGTATTGACTTCCCGAAACGTTTGGACGTCCAGAAAACTGGAAGCATGCCTTACGTCTATCGCAGTGTGATGAATTTTATCTAGCGTTTCATGATCCGTAGACCGTCATACCTCCTTGTGTATATTGAGACGAGCAAACCATGTGCTTTCTACAGTGATATTTTATTCGCCGTAAGGTCAATAAAATTAAGTCCGTTGCATGACGTGTCCCATAATAGATGTCCTCCGCCGAACATTGCTCATATGTCTTGTCGAGGACCTCTTAGATACATTCTTTGGTGGCATCGTCCTTGTCTTTCGTAAGGGCTTGGTGTATATAAGCTTTAGCTTTGATTAGCTATAGCTTTGATCCGGACTGTTATAAGATACTTGCTCAAGTGTCGGAAGATTTAGACTTCTTGCTTAGGTCCACAGCATATAGCAAATATACATAAGCACTTATTCTTTTCCCTATACCAATCATCGTAGTATACGAGTATATCACAGCTTTTATCTCCTTATGTTTGGCACATCCCATCGCACTTCCTGCATGGGGTGATATCTGCATGATAGCAGTCGATGCCCTCTGCTTATTATTTGGCTGTACGTGGCCTGTTAAGGATCCGAAATTTCCACTGACACATCCGAAGCTCATAAATCCAACAACAGTGAATTCATTTTTATCCGAGGCATTAGTTCCTTCCTTTTAATCTCTTCCGTGTATGGTTGTGAGACCTATGCCGGCCAATGGCCGATCATGCACTCGCCATTTTAGCCTGAATGATAAGAGTTTACTCATACAGTTGCCGGGGATCACCATTGGGAGGTAAGTCAAACGCTTCGTTGCCAATTTTTTTATTATTATTATGGTGCTGGCCCAATCCAAGTTATAGGACAGTCATCTGTTTACCGATCAGTGGCCATGCAGGTCCTCTAAAGAAATATGAGTGTGCGTTTAGTTTAAGCATTTTCAATCGGTCCACCGTAACACAAGCCGCAAAGGGGAACTTATCATTCTTCAAATGTGTAAGGAATCCTTTCATTTTATGAAAACAATCGCAAGTTAGACCCGAGTTTTTAAAGGCTTATGTTAATTATACTATTTTAGAATGAAAAACAATATTTTGCTCAGATGGTTCCAAGTTCAACATGAAGGTTTCTGATGGGTTGAGTCGTGAACGAAGACAAAAAGCCGAAACGATCAATCCCTTCTTCACAAGAGGAAAAGTGAAACATGGTGTAGGAAATGTAATGTTCTCGGCGTATTTTTTTGGCCAAGAAATGGAGCCGTTTCAAAAATTAACATGTATGCCGATGTCTGTGATTAAAACCTGTTTGACGCCACCGATTTCGGACAGTCCTGAGCAAAAAAAAAAAAAAAAAATTGAATTATATTGGCCTTCGCATTATCCGGACTTGAGAACACTTGTCTTTTTTCTGAAAGCATACCATATTTGGGGCGAAAAGTGTACATAAATAAACTTGTTAAAATTTTGCAGCTAAACCAGAATATTCTTGTTGAAATACAAGTGTTGTACGCAGATATTTTAGGAACTGTTATGGAAAACACTTTTCAAATAAATCTTCGTTATGAAGCTGAATCTGGTGCTCGATTAAAAAATAACTCAATCACCCATATTAATAAATAATAATTAGAGAAAATAAAATCTAGTAAAAGTTATAGTTATTTTACCCCAGTGACTTTTGCACCACCCTCTATCTGGAGATTGGAGTGAAATTCGCCGAAAACTGTTTACAGGTTTTTGTAAAAAGTTGCTGATGCTTTTTTTAGAATAATGGAGTTGAAATTACCATTTATATCCTTGTACATGTACGAGTACATATGGTAAGGGTAAGCCTTAGAAAAAAAATTAGCTTTGTAGATGTGATGAATGTACGTTATAAATATATTGCAAAATTTAATGAAAAACGGGTACGATATACCAACATATCGGGGTATTTGAACATATACGTCAAAACCTTAGTTGGCATCTGCAATGTATCTCATTTCACCACAGATGTGACAAATTGTCTACCATGAAAGATGTTTTAAGTTGCTTTCATAATTTTCATGTCCAAACTTTAAGAATTAATTATTCGTTGCTCCTGTAACAGCCAGTGTAAGAATATATAAATGCTTGGTAGATACATGGTTTTCTATAGCTCTTCTCGTTGGAGGCAGACTAAATTTAAATTTGATGGAGCCGCCACACTTGGGTACGTAAATTATCCATACTTGCTCTTTTTGATATTGCGTTAGAAGGAATTGTGACAGAGAAAAGATCATTTAGGTACTACATTTTTACTTAATTGTAACAAGCGTTGTAAAGCCTTGACATATGTATAATTACAGACGAGCGTTTGTAAAATAATAGCACATAAAATATTTTTTAACTTAAACATTCTAATTCTCCAAACAGCTTTAATTTGTCGTTCAATAAAAATAGTTAAAAGCAAAATATGCTTACCTAACCACGATATACCTAACTTAGTATTATACTTCACTTGTTCACGTTAGTTCTAGAGTTCTAGTTTTTTTTTTTTTTTTTCAAGTATGATACTTAGGAAACCTAATTTGCAAACAAAATGCGAAGAACTGTTCACAGCACAGATTAAAGTACCGTCGGCTTCACAGAAAGAAAAAGAAAAAGCAAAGAAGCACTCGATGGATGGAGAGGTGCCTCTGGGGAAATAATGTTTTGAAGATCTACCAAAAACAAACAGAGCTTGCCAACGACATAAATTGCAAACAAAAGCACGCAGAAGTAAGGCTGAAAATGTAAAAGTTGAAAGTTGACAATTACGAAGTAATATTCTGCTTTCAGGCAGAATGAACCATTCAACAAAGATGACAACCGAAAACAACTTCTTTTATCCGGCCAAACAGCTATCTCAATAGCGGTCCTTAAATGAATGAACATTAAGCCTGACGAACCAGACGGTCAAAATCCTGAATAATTTAAAGCAGTAAAGCTTGAGAGGTACTGACGTGCATTGGTTTTAAATGTTTGTAAGCTATAATAACAAGGAAATGAAAGCTTGGCAGGGAAGTCCATAAGCGAGTTGTACGGCTAAGGAAAGGCTCACGATATTTCAGAGTACATCCGAAGTTGGATGTACTGATAAGAATTCAAAGAGGGACGGGTATTACGGTTGGAAGTTTAAACTTGTTGAGCGCTGGTGGTGAAAAAAACGATACAACAAGGTGATACGTTACGATTGTATTCGAATGACTGTATAACATTTGCATCCCCAATGAGTTTTATCGCATGCCGCCCTGCTGCACACCAGCATTTTTTTTTTTTTTTTTTTTTTTTTTTTATTTTTTTTTTTTTGTGAATATCAGACTTGAAACCATACAAGACAACTTGAATTAGAGGTTCCGAAAGATAATTTTTAATCCATTGAAGAAGAGAGTCGTCGACCCTTGTCTGTCAAGTGCCTTAGAAATATCAAGTACAACTATCTTGCATTCACCAGATTGGTGTAGACTTTGATTTCACATGCCATCAAATCACCAGGCCCACTGGTTGCTACGAGGAGGAGGAGAAAAAAGAAAATTCGCCTTTTTTAGGTACGAGCTGGCCACATTTTATTTTTTCATTTGCTCGGAAGTTGTCCTAAAGAGTAGGATTGATGAAAAAACTTACGCAGTGGTTTTGCTGGCAAATAAGAGCACCCCTTCAGAAGAAGAAGAGATATACCATCTGGACCAGCGAATTTGTGTATTGAGATCATTAAGTACTCTTTAAGTACACACAACTGCCAAACTGAATTCGTCCAATTGCACATTCGACGCACTCAAGTGTAGGAGGAGACAAAGCACAAACTGAAAGTGTTGAACTGACCGCAAAGTATGCAGCAAGCGCAGTGGCCTTGTCCAAACGGCACACTGCTAGAATATCATTGTAAATGAACGTTGGGATGGAGAACGAAGCAGAATTTCTGATGTTTTTGACGAACGACTAAAAATGTGTACCACCTTTGGACAGTGTAGTATTTTTTGCCTGAGTTTTCAATCGTATTGAAGTTTCACACGTTTAAAGAAGGTGTTCTAGTCATTCCTGGCTCGTTTGAACTTTCATCAGTTTTCTTTGTTTTGTTGATCTTACAGGACTCAAAAAACATTTATTTAAAACTGACAGCCTCTTTACAGATCGAGGTGTACCACGCCTTTTCTTTTGGTTTGACAATCTTCATCCGATGAGGGATAAATGATCTCGTTCCAAAGAGAAAAATGTCTATGATCATACCAGCAGCGGCATTTACGTCGTTATCTAGGAAACATAACGACCAGTTCACCTAAAGAAGGTGTTAAGACCGCTCCAATTGACTTTCTTGTATTACCATAAGTTTGTTTTAGGAATTTTTTCTCAAACTGTGTGGTGGGTGTATGAGAAATTAATTGATATGACACATCGGTCCCACAAGCCTAGAAAGAAAGCACATCAACAGTATTCTGATCAGGATTAGAAGCTTAGAACAAGTCCAGGTCGGTGGCGGTATTCGTACGGTATTCGTGTGGTCTTATTTACAAACTGAGTTAAGTTATTTTCCGCAGCGAAGAATAATGGCACTAGTTCGTAGCTGGCAGCTCCTGATCAGAGTGATCTGAGAGACATGGACGAGGACCAGGTTAGAAAGACACACCACCTCGTTTGTAAAACATGATCAAATGAATGTGTTCACCATAAATAGAATTTCTTCGTCATTTGCCCATTCTACAAGAAGGGAGGCCTTTTAAACTACGCAAGCTATATGTCTTCATCAGAGTGGTTTCAGGTTCGATAAGCTCACCTTCAAACCTATGAACTTCAAATCAATACCTGCCACCTGCTTGCTACAATATTTTTAAATCCAAGACAGTATTTATAGAGATAATCTACGAGTGTATAAAGATTTGGCATCTAAATTCTTTCTTTTGTGTAGAATGACAATGAAGAAAGATCCCTGTCCCATAAAAGTCGATTCATAAGAGTGTGTCAAAAAAAAAATTTCGACATCAAACTGTCACGGAAGCGTTTTAAAGTATTGCAGCAGAAGCGGCAAAAATGGGTTAATCTGTAAGTGAAGACAAATCCAAGTATCATGTATATAACATCAATGTTTCCGACAGCACCCCGACAGCACCCCGACAGCACACCAAACAATAATTGAGGTGTTAAAGACTACATTGACTTTGTTGTAATATCAAACAATAGATTGAAAAACCAACTGAGTAGTAAGTAATAAGTAATAAACAAGGAATAAAATAATGTACAAAGCCCATAAGGGCTGATGCGGAGGCATAAAACTCATCTAAGGCGGACGATAATATTTTTGGGTTCTTCGAGATAAAAGTTCTTCGAGTAGTTTTCGGTCGTATCTTCGTAAAAGAAGTTTTGAGCAGAAGATCTAGCAATAATTATACTCGTATGAGCTGCAGAGTCGCATTGACCTAGTTAGAAGGGCTAGAATTAATCGGCTCGTATGGCTAGGTTTTTATTGGCGAATAAATGCTACATGTCCGAATCCATTCCAGAGAAGTAAGGCGGTAAAAGACGACTTTGCATTGAGGGTGCGCTCGAGTGAAAAGAGACCTCAGATAATTTGGTGTGCGTGATTGAAGGCGATTAGCAAAGGATTGCTCTAAATAGAGGAAGCTGTTGTTTGATATCCAAGTTCACTACTGACTGCAGCAGCTCTTAAGTAAAGTAAAATGAATTCTTCTCACTACCGCTTTTGATGATAGGGTAGCATGTTCCCTGATGTCTCGGTATACCCCTATTATTTATTGTATATATATACAATGGGCGTTCCAAAGCTAACATTTCATAAATAAGATAATTTTTTTGACAAAACCGATTGATTTTATTCCAGATATTCCCTCCCGACTCAATTCAGCGATTTACTCGGTCTAGAAACATGTCAAATAAGTGTTTAAGGTCATCGACCGGGATGTCTATGTCTTTTAAGATGTCGGTACAAACCTTTTGGATGGCTTCTTCGTCCAGAAAACGCTCTCCTTTCATCGGCAACTGCCGTTTTCTGAAAAGGTTATAGTTACGCAGCACCAAATCAATAAAATGCATCAGTAAAAACCCGATGCAAAAATGACTTCCATTAGTGCCGTTCCAGCAGCATTTCAGACAAGCAAAACAGCCTTTCGACTTCTCTCGGCTTGAGTTCATGTGGAACCCAATTTCCTTGCTTTTGAATATATCCAGCTGCTCTTAAACATTTTGAAATGGCTGCTTGAGTGACATCCAAAGATTCTACGAGCTGTTCTTGTGTTTGGCAACAATCTTCATAGAGTAATGCTTCCAGTTCTTCATTTTCAAACTTTTTTGGCTGCCCAAGACGTTTATCGTCTTCCAAGATTTCGGTTGGGTCGATGAATGATTGGTTAAGTACACATAGTCTGGCTCCCGCTAGCGCCGGGAATTTTCAGAGGAAATGAGAAACAGTTTCGTTCTCATTTTCATTCCCGCAACTGCAGTGGTGGGATACATTGTAGCATGATCATTAATTAGCCAATGCCCCTAAATTATCGCCTTGATTCTGACGATATCTGGACGAGTTTTATTTAGTAGGTCTTTTGTTATATTCTTATTGTAAAGTAGGTCGGCCATATAATCCTCGATATGGCGCAGTCAGTTAAGCCCCTCCATTATAAATTGACTTTCTGCTTTCTGAAAGGCAAATGTATGTACATACCTTTTGTTGATTACATCCAATTTACTTGTCATTGCACATAAAAATTCACCTTGAATTATAGAGTACTTGAGAAGTTAAAGAAAACATTTTAAGTACTATTGGTACTGTCAAAGAATTTTCAAGTACATTTAGAATTACTTGTACTGGTAATTGATTTTTTTAGTACAAGTATCAAGGAATTGGTACTGGTATAGTATCTATAAAAATTAAAGTACGAGGAATTGTACTTGTAATTGTATTTGTACTTGGATTTTACATGCAATAATACAAAAATTTTGACATAATTTCACCAGCATTTTAATTCCTTTTAAAAACACCAGAGTGCATATCAAAGGTATGCCTCCAAATATTTTGCCTGTGCCATTGAGATAATCTGTGTACTATTCATTTAATTCTTGTAATACTAGAAGTTAATATGAGTGCACTGATTTCTCTCTGAAAACTTTTTTTTTTGAGCACTTTTATGTGCAAGGAACCGTTTCATGTAGAAAGCAATTGAGTTGCTAAAAGCCTTGACGGTCTTATCAACTGTATAGGCGAACTTGTACAGGCTAGTTTCGGATTTCATAGCCAGCCTATGCTTCTATGTCGGTGCCTAACGATACAGTCACACCAACATCTTAGGTCCTTCCTCCACTTCATTTTGTTTCGGATTTTGATATAACTTTCGTTGTTCGATCAATTCATCAATACCATAATCTGTGTTACTGGGATAAGGGACTGGTTACAAAACCCTCGCCAAAAAAAAAGAATATGCAACACCGACACTTAATTGCCAGTCTTGTCCTGAAGTGAAACCCGATTCTTCAAAATTTTATTTCTTTAATTTTATTTCTGAGATTTAAGTCTCTTTATTCCCTCTCCAGCAATCCCATAAATATTTTTCGCTGATGGTAGTCATTAAATCTGTCATGTAAGCACTGCAAAGACTTTAACTTTCTGGAAAAGCCATATAGACAACTGCAAATGTTCTCAAAAAGATAACCATCTTAAACCATATTTTCTCAGAAATATATCCCATCCTTACTGTTCCCTTAAATGATAAAAGAGATCATAAAGAGGGATTCCCCAAGATGAGATATGAGCACTTATTTATCACATTGACTAAATCTCGGTTTATTCAATCAATCATGATGGATTTTGTTCATAAAGAACTTAAACAGAAATTGAATCACACAACTTTAACCCTTTTTGAACTCTTCCTATTTCTTTTTTCGAGAGAAGATATAATATACAAATATCAGTACGACTTTTTGGGACTATATCGAATCAAATTTTGGCTACAATATTTGCAATGATAAGTCCTATCATATTAACATCATGTCTTACATTAATCCCAGCATGTTACACAGAACCCAACAAAACAACTGTGACACTTTCTGATCCATTCTATTTGGTGGGGTTGCTATACCATTCCCCAAAGGAAGATGACGACAAGGACAACGACAATCCTTGCCGCAAAAATTGAGAACCGTAAAGTTGTATTTTCTTTGCGATTCCTTAGGGTCTAGGTAAATCTGTTGTTAATTTTCCACCCACCGTTTCCGTTCGGTTGAAATAAATCTTTTTATAATGACCATAGGGCGAATCTTGCTAAATAATAAAAAAGGGTCAGAAAAAAAAGGAAGACTTTGCACAAACAAATGAAATGTTGTCCTTTTTTCCGTTTTGTCTTTTGTTTTTCTGTTTTTATTTTTTCCTCTCCCTTTTGTTGGATATAACAAATTTGCTTTCGATTTTATTCTGGAGAGAATGTTTTATATGGCTTTATCGAGAGTAGAAACTGTGTGGGGTTGCAGGTGCTTGTGTGTATTTCTTTTGCCTTTTTTTTTTTTGAGGAAGGACAATATGTGTGTCAGTTGGAATGTGTGTTATCTTTGTATGTCCCTTCGACAACCAAATACGAGAACCAATTGAAATCACATCCAAATCATCAACATGTTGTCGATTTTCTTGACCGTAATTTATTTCTTAAGTTTGATATCTGGGATTGTATGTACACGTACATATTTATGTGTGTATGTATTATAATATAAAAAAAAAAAAAATTACTTGAGAAGGATATTGATGACAACCTGCTGAGTGGTTTATACAACATCGTTTCGAATTTGTTTAAGTTCAAATTGATTACCTAAAAGCAGGTACATACATATGTAGGTGAATATATGTATGTGTGTTTAAAAAAAAAAATATTAGGGAAGAAAAATTTTGTCGTGTGGCAACGGATTACAGAATATTTCTGCAGTTTGTTTCCCTGCTTGTATTGTATATTGTAAGTAGGCGACTTAATGGGGAAAAATCGTATTCAGGCATTCTAACACGTAAGTTACCACAACAATTTCTACTCTTTCCCTTGTATTTTGACCTTCACTCACACACTTTCTTTTCTGTTTGTTACTCAAAATCCCAGAACGGTGGCGAGCAGCCATGAGTCTATCAGCCACTGGTGCACCTTTCTAGTATCTTGAAGGATCAAAAACAGTAGGTAGGACGAACAGTCTGTTATAAGGCAGACAGAGGATCTGCCAAGAAGAAGGTGTGAAACCAGCGCCAAACATAGTTGTATACACCCTGCCTGACTCGAACTGCAACCAACTTCAGACTGCTATAATTTCCAAACCGTTCATTACTGTGAGCCTTTTAAACGATTTACGTCTCAGTTGTTTAGAAAAAATTTTATCCGCGATGGAATTCAAACGTGATAGTGTGATTGCTTTATATTTGGCTGGAAAATACAAGTAGCTATCATTAGAGCCATCCAGCACCTTAACGTGAATAAATCATTTGTGTCTCGAACCGGGCTTGAATTGAGAGAAATCCGCGTCGAAGTGGAAGAAAAATGGCTTGTCAGCTCAACATATCGTTAGAACGGATGAAACACATACTGAAAAATGAGCTTGGGCTCAAGCCGTTAAAATTCTAAAAAGCACACGATCTTACACCGCAACAGAAAAAAGTAAGAGTCGAAAGAGCGAAGGAGTTACAACGCTTGCACGAAAGTGGTGAGTTGCCGAATTTGGTTATCGAGCGACATTTTTTATCGAGCAATATGTCAACAAAATGACCGAGATTACTTGCCAGAAAGATCCTTCGAAAATTAACACCTTCATATGGCCACCAGAAAGCAGGCAGCACCGATGGTGATGGTTTGGGCAGCCATAACCGCCAATGGTCGCTCTCCGCTCGTATTTTTGGACCGTGACCTTAAAGTTAATGCGATCGTATACCATGAAACTGTCTTAGAAGCGGTATTGAAGCCTTGGGCAAACAATCATTTCGGTCTAAAACCGTGAACATTTCAACAAATTGTCACTAAAAAATACCAAAGTTTGGACCACCTCAAACAAGCATTTCGCCAAGATTGGGCCAAAATACCGCAGAGCCACTTACGTGCAGCGTGCAATGCTTTCTTCGGTCGTCTTAACGCCATTATTCGCGCCAAAGGTGGACATATTGAAAACTGCTGGTACAATTTGAAAATTGATTTATTCTTCAACA
Source organism: Volucella inanis (assembly GCA_907269105.1). Taxonomy (NCBI): domain Eukaryota; kingdom Metazoa; phylum Arthropoda; class Insecta; order Diptera; family Syrphidae; genus Volucella; species Volucella inanis. The sequence continues at coordinate 26,108,999 of OU026157.1, forward strand.
TTTTTTGCTTTGGCACAATAAAATTTATCAAAAAAAAAAAATATTATAGCATTTTAAACAGTTGCAGTTCGAGTCAGGCAGGGTGTATAATACCTTTGTGAAGTTGTCGGCACTTGTCCCTTGTGTGTTGTTGTCTCTCCAATCCCTAACTCACCTACCCCATACGTTTTTTCCCCTACCCCTTCATTTTATGTCCCTTATTTCCTTAGAGAAGCATATAAGCGGGAAGAATTAGTGGTTACTTGAACTCTATCGGAGGGGACAGCCCATATGTCTGCAATAAAGCAAGGACAGTAATATTTGTGGAAATGACATAGCGCACGTTAATCCCAGCACTGCACGTCTAGAGCCATATGGATGATCTGAAATTCTTTGCGTATAATAAATACCTTAAGCCACAGAGCCAGGTGGACTGCCACCGACGCTATATTCGATGACTGACGATCACTCAACAGAATCACCCAACCACTCATTAATTTAATGCTTTACAAAAGGATTCGCCGGGTGTCGTTGTTTAGTCTTACATTAGGTAGCACTTTAAACGGAGAATTACTTTTGCTGTGCTCGTCTCATGAGAAGTTCCTTGTTTCGCCCTCATTGTACACCATCCGATAATTATCGGAAACGGATAAAGATCAGGATTTATACTATAAATGGAAGTTAGCAAATTAACTCTTTCCTTTTTTTTATATTTTGGAAAGGACCAGTGTTGCATTGAGACTGAATGCAACGCCAACACCCAAATATTTCCGCAGTTTTGGGAAATAAGAAAAAATACGAATATGTGCTTCACTTCACTTCAGCAAATTTTCAGAATAGGTCTGCACGGATGCATCAATGAGTTTATATCGATGGGATAAGGTTATTTACCTCTTGGTTGACCATCAAAACGTTTAGAATAAAAAAAGATTAAAAACACAGAAACAAAACCAAATCTATTAAGAAAAAATAAGAGGAACAGTCGCGGGAAGAAAAAAAAAACGAATAAAATTTTTTGGTTTCGCTGGCAGATCGCAATTGAAATTGCAATTATCCGCAATTGTAGGCAAAGAACTCGCTGACCGTGCTGCAAATCTATGTCATATTTCGTCATCACTTATGTTCCAATCCTCAAGAAGAAGGGATCTGAACGGCCTAGTAATTGACAAAATCAAAGAACATCATACACTGAAGTGTACTTAATATAAGCACTACTATCAAACTATTAACACCAAAAAAATCAGTCCCTTCTACCCTACCAATATTTCTAAGGTGAACCTAATACGAGTAAGTTTCATTCGTTTACGCCTAAGACACACCCAACTGCCTCACGAGTATCTTTTAAAGAAAGAAACATCCCCTATGTGCCCGAAATGCAACACCACTATCACGATATCTCATGTTTTGAGATCAATTTATCTTTCAGCTAGTAACGACTTCAAAATCCAAAATCTCATAAACAAATTACTTTTTCTTCATAAAATTAAAACTTAAATTTAACCCTATTATATGTATATTTAAGAAGAGTCAAAAGCCTTAGTTGTAAGTACTCTTTATTGATTGTATTAATAATAGATTTAAATTTATTGTTAATTTTATAAATAAATAAATAAATAAATAATTAGTTATCATCATCTTTATAGCTGGAGAAAAGTGACCTCAAAATTAAAAATTTGCAGGGAAGAAAAATGTAACAGGCTTCGAAAGTGGATATCTGAAAACCCAAACAAGATATCAATTTTATTTAAGCGCAGTTACAAAGACTACTATTTTTTCTAAAAATAAAGTTTTAAGTAAATTTTCTATCATTCGTATTTACAGAGCAATTACCGTTAACATGGGTCAATAAACACCAAAGTAAGTCTTTCCTTAAATCCTCGATAAATGATGTCAACATTGGAGATAGACCCTCTCTGTAAAACGATTTTTTTCTTAGAATATACCCAGGAAAGATTTTCCAAATTATCCTTGGCGAACTATGTAATAAATTGTGTACAATATGTATATAATAAATTCATCAATTTCTTCAAGACATTTTGTTTTAAATGAGCATAAATATTTTGTCTTCGAGGGGTTTGTAAAGCCTAGTAAAACATATAATTTGTATGGAAAATACTTCATTTATTGTGTTTAAATGACATAGTAATAGACATTTATGTACTATATAATATAGTAAGGTTTAAGAAGTACAGAATACAATATACGAGTAGTAAATACAAAAACGTTTTCTTAGAACTAACATTTTTTAACTTACTTGTTTTGAAGAAAACACTTCACGAATGTATGTCGAGTTTATACGCGTGTACTTGTTTCCTACAATTTTAACTAGTTGAAAACTTTCTGCTTTTTCAAAGATGTTTTCTCTTTTTGCAGATGCTTGCAGGTGCCCAACTAATCACTGGGAAGTAATATATGAGAAGGATATTCTGTTTCCACGTAATTCCTTATGTCCATATTCCACGGCAAAGTTTTTAATCAGTTTTCCGAAGTTAATCAGTCGGCTCTAAGACTGCACTCAGTAGTCGAACTCAAGATGTATAAATGAGTTTACAAATGAATGAGTCACGGACCCAACGGCTACCGGGCAGAAAGGTATTCACAATTCCCATCCAATGACAAAGTTTTAAACAAAACTCGGACAAAGTTTGAATTCTCTGCAGCGGTAGATTTAATATTAATTTTAATGAAAGTGTTCGTAGAACCAAGTAGTGAAGTATACGCTTGCTAAGATTTTGTGGCTTGGAAAATCTTCAAAGTAAAGAGCATTCAAAGCTACTCTTCTCGTTGCCGACATAGTTGACGTTGTATTTATTTATATGGCTTGAATCGGATCCTAAGTTCATAATAGATAGCTTGAAATCATTAGCTTAACAGAACTTAAGCAACATAGTGCTTTAAGATAAGATGGACATGTAGGACATGTAGTGAAATTATGTATTCAACCACATTCTAACACTGTAAGGGCAGTGCACATAAGTATTTGCATATCGACACATGATTTGTTAATTAGACATTAATTGTTAGCCGATTAGTAATTGGACAAGGTTAAATATTAAGTACAGCTAAGTGAATACAGATTATTTATTAAAAAAAAAAAAAAAAATACTGTAACAAAGCTGGTTTTTAAGTCCTCGGAAATTGTATCCTCTTTCCTTCCTTGGCCTCTCCGTTACAAATAACGAGTGAACTATTGCAACAAATAATCGTAACACCATAATGTGGAGTAGTTTATGCGTGTCTTAAGCCTTGTTAATAATAAATGCAAGACATTTCATGTACTATGGGCATTGCTATAATTTCACGGATTCATTTATCCACATCACAGCACAACATTTTTTGACGAAGGTATTCTTATAGACTGAAGTAATATGGTACAAATTTGTGACAAGAAGCTTAATGTTAACATAAAATTTACTGATCGGATGTAATGTCAGATAGGCTTTTTTCGGTTTTCCTTCGTTGGGTCTTGTAAAATCGAAAAAACAGTTCTCAAACCCTGATAACTCTTAAATTCATTCGAAAGACTATCTTATTTGGAAAGAACTTAGGAAATTTGTTTATCATGGCTGTCTCGTAGAAAGCGCATTCTAGATGTCCAATTTGCGACCACTTTTACAAGTAATTTTGGTTGTATATTGCGTATTATTCAAGCAATATTTAATAATATCAACAATGACTAGTGACTTGACGTAGCTCAACAGAAAATAATCCAATTTGGTCAAATCGAACCACCCTTTGAAATTACAGTTCAATATTTCTTCAAAATTTTGAAGAAATAATCGCTGATCATCACATTGTATTGATGTCTTTTGAGAGCACCTCGTTTTTGAAAAAATAAGGATCGATGATGCCACCAGCGTACAATCTGCATCACTCAGCAAACTTTTGTGGATGAAATGTCATTAGGTAAAGATTTTGCCAGTTTGCCTCCAAACATGGCAATTCTATTCGTATACGTAGCCGTCTCATAACTGAATAAAATTTTAAAGTAAAAGACTGGGACGATTTTCAGTTGGTTTAAAGCCAGATCCCCATCGAGTGCAACACACTTATGCCAGCGCTTGATCCAATCCTCGAAACATTTTTTATATTTGGTTTTCGGTATGTCCATCGTGCTTCCTGCGACTTTTTTCATTACTTCCTCTCGGCTGCTAAAACGCGTTCCCCGTAGTGACTTTTTAACTCGTTTACTGTCTGAACTTCTGAGAAAAAATCATGATGCACAACGCCGTTGTTATCCATGAAAATCGTGAGCATCGCCTTCTTTTATGACTGAAAACGACGTGGTTTTTTTTAGTCTTGGTTCATTTGGTGAACGTCATTCACTTGCCTGATGTCTGGATTGCGTGTCGTACTCATAAATACACGTCTCGTCTCCAATAATGATCCTTTTGATGAATGTGGGATCGGATTCAGCCTCCAAATCATCTCTTTTGCGACGTCAACAAGGTCTCTTTTTTGCATGAAATTGAGGTCTTTTGGCACCAACTTTGCTGCAACACAACGGAAACCCAAACTAATAACTAATGTTTGGGACGGATCCATAGGCAATGTGCAAGTTCTCCACTGCCTCTCTGTAGTTAATGCGGTTATTGACCAACATTTCTTTTACTTCATCAATTTTTTCATCGGTTTTTTATGTCGATGGTCTGACACTGCATTTATCATCTTCGATTGACTCATGACCTCTTTTGAACCGCTTGTGCCACTTTTAAACAACCGTTTTCTTTAGAGAATCGTTGCCGAAACAATTTTCCAACATTCCGTTTTTTGGAAAAATTTAATACAAGTTCGTTGTTGCAAATTTGAATCCATCGCCAACACACACAGAGATAGATGTACTCTTGGCCACGTGACTTTTGCAAATGTCAAGCTATACGCTAAGATTTAGTGGGAATGTCAACAATGATGTAGCAACTTAACAAAAGAAACCGAACTCCTCAAATCGAAACAATGGGAGCGCCTCACCTTTTCCTATCGCTATTTTTACTACCAGTGCTTCACCGAAATTGCCAGTTGCATTCCATCCCAACAAACTTTTAACCGTAACAGCTGTTTCGCTATGAATGATCATCAGTATACCCTCAAAATCACTTTCGGATGTACTCTTAAATATCGCGATTCTTTTCTAAGCCGTACAACTCGCTTTCCCTGTCGAGCTGTCTATTTCCTAGCCATTGTAACTTGCAATGGCCTCGGGTGGGCGATAAATATAAAAAAATAGATCCATGAGTCTGATAAATCCGCCCTAAAAGTTCTGTGGTGCCTAGTAAGTGGGGTGAAAAATAACCTCCTTGGGAATGAAAAAAATTTTTTTTAAATGTTTTTTATTTTATTCAATATAGTCCGTTTTTAGTTTGATACACTTATTCCAGCGAATTACCAACTTCTTGATCCCGTCCGAAAAATAATTTTCAGGAAGGTCTGCAAAATACTCCTCCGTAGCGTCGATGATTTCTTCGCGTGAGCTGAATTTCTTATTGATGAGCCATTTTTTGAGGTTTGAGAAGAGATGGTAGTCCGAGAGAGCCAAATCAGGCGAATACGGTGGATTCGACAGCAATTGGAGCCGTAAGTCATTGATTTAAGCCATGGTCTCGATGCTCTTGTGCGTCGGTGCATTGTCTTGCAAAAACAAAATTTTTTTTGCATCATGTGAGGCCATTTTGCTGCGATTTTGACCTTCAATGCACAGTAATACTCACGGTTGATAGTTTTTCCTTTTTCGAGGTAGTTCACGAAGAGTATGCCATGGCAATCCCAAAAAACCGACGCTATAACCTTTCCGACCCATCGAACCGTGCCAAGTCCATTGCCGGGCACTTATTCTGTTCTCTGGTGTTCAACAGTTACCAATCGATGCCAAAAGTCTGCCCGATTCCGCATCAGTAAGTCCAAACACTCTTTCGAAGAGCTCTTGCTTTCATGTTTTTGGTCAGGAGTGAGTATGCCCGGCACCCAGCGGCAGGATAACTTTTTCATATGCAGAATATTACCCAAAATATGGCGTGTGCGCTCAGTATTAATCTTTGTGTTGTCTGCTAGCTCGCCCACTCTCACTTTCCGTTCAGCCAACACCATTTCATGTATTTTTTTGACATTGTCCACTGTAACCGCATCGGAGGGCCTGCTGCTGCGGACTTGATCGGTAGTGAAGTTGCGGCCACCACGAAACTCTTGAAACCAATATTTGACGGTGTAATCTGACTGAGCATTAGCCCCATAATATTTATCCAACTTTTCTTCTGTTTCCTTCGCCGTTTTGCCTCTCAAAAAATAATGTTTTATGAGAGAACGGAAATCGATTTTGTCCATACTTAACATGATGCCAAACACGTCAACAACAATCAGCTATCAAAACAAAACTAAAGACAGTATAGCATTGAAATTTGGCATGTCTGCCTAAATATAAACGGACTTCCAGGCACCATAACCTTTTGTCGCAGTAACAGCGCATTCTGGCCGTCAAGGAGGTTACATTTCACTCCATCTAGTATTGTCATGTATAATTCTTCATGATGAATGAAGATTTTTGATTCAAACACAATTCCAGTCATTATTGTTTAATAAAAAGAACACCCTTTAGTTAGAGCAAGTTTCATGAACACCAGGAAGAGATGTTACATCAAAAAACGGTATTCAAATGTCTAAGCAGATGTTTTAAAGAACAAGGACACAATAAAATTGAATGAATTATTTCTACAAACTGTTCAACAGCAAAACCAATCGAAATAACGCTGTCAGTATGAAATCAATTATAATGAAGAGCTTTGTGGAGATTGATCTGGGTAATTATTTAAAGCAGCGGGAATTGATTTGGTTGGAAATATGCACCAACTTATACCATATGTAATGGTTCATGCTCCTTGATGATGAATGAGGTGACAATATTCTGTTTAACTTTTCGCATAGCTTGATAATATTGACACTATGCTAATAAATCCCTCTTAGTGTCACTAGTGCGCTTGTCACAATTGAAGCAGTTTAGTGACTGCATAGGGTTCATTATACTATTTAATAAGGGCGGTCAATATTAAAGTTCATATGATACACTATAGCGTTGCAATGTTTACTTGAGCTTCGTGGTAAATTCAAACAAGTACACCACCACCTAGATAACAAACGTGAGACTCTTACTGATGGACTAACAAGACAGCTGAGGTATAGTATAAGAGTATACGAATATCTCTCACACAAACAATAAAGAAAAAACTCTGTTAGTAGCCTTACCATTCAACTCCTATTTAACAAACATAGAATAGTAGTTAAAGAAGCAGTAAGAGGCTACAGCTGTCAGAATGTCTAGAGTATTATAGAACTGCCAAAACAGATTAGAATACATCCAGTAAGGAGCTTATAAACTAAATATCATCAGCTGAGATGAAACTGAATAATACAAAACAAAATGCGACTTCACAGCACAACAAAAATAGTAGCGGTGACCAAGTCATTAATGAAAGTAAAGTGGCAAACTTTGATTCAATTTCTTTCCTGAGATTAGGAAACAGCATTTAAATCGTTATTGTATCGCAAATATATGCATCCGTTTACAGTCGAATATGATAAATACCTTATATTCCTCGACCAACACACAGAATGTATATCTTTTATTTTGCCAACGTTTGTATTCAATCACTTAAAAAACAACCGCCCCAGTCCACGAAGTAGAATCCTCTGATGGCCAAAGAAGAGCGAATAAAAAAGTAACTATATCATATTTCAGATATTTTGCCTTGAAATCAAGTGAAGGCAAGCACTACAGTTTAGCATGAAATAAATTTTAAATGCACGTTATCTTCAAATAACAGCTGAATCAATTCGTCTATTGCTCAAACAATAAAAATGATGGAAAATTTTCTTTGGATAAATTAGGCCGCTCCATTCTACCATTTTAAGCTGATTGCAGAAATTTCCAAATCTACAGCAAGTATCAGCAAATATCACTTTATGTGATTGCTCAGCTAATTTAGAAGACAAATTGCCCTTTCCCAAAGGATGTCTTCTAATGCGGCATAAAATATAAAACTCAAGCAAAAAAGGAAAAAAAAAATATTATACTGGTTACATTTTATTTTGTTCTTTTTTAGGGTCCTAATTGAATTCCACATCGATGGAAGGATATGTTAAAAAAAAAACCTCAAAGAGTAAATCTACAAGGAGGGAACACAAATCAATTATTGATGTGGATTTTTTTTTCTATTCTTTCGTGTTTATTTTCCATTCGAATCTTTTGACGAGAAAAACGAAATCTAAAAGGCAACCGAAAATGAAAATCATTTGAATTAAATTATAGATTTTTACAATATTTGCAAACCTGATTTCTTTATAAAATGATTACGGGTTACTTTACAGATTGAATTTATTTTGTACGTGTGCACGTATATGTGTAGTATTGTTAACAAAACTTTATTCTTGGAGAAGTTTTTGATAATGTTAATATTGTAGTACATATATAGGTAATTTATAGTACAAAACAACGACTAAGTGAAGTAGGTACTATTAGGGAAGACAATGAGTCCTGGTACCCAGTGGTATATTTATGTATATATGACAACACAATACTTATTTTATCCGGATACTAGTCTCGTTCAACCGGTCGAAAGTAAACTAAACTGTGGCGAAACAGCAGTTCAGTGTCAGTTTATATTCATTTTTATTATATCCAATTCATTTACACTTACAAGCTTGACAATATAGTGCTAAAAATCAGCTTAATTAATTTATACTATATATTATGATAACTTACTAAATCTAAAGCTTAATCTATATCATTCGACGTAATTTAACAGGGTAATTTAAATATTTCATTGCACTAAGAAAATGATTTTTTTTTAAAAAAAAACTTGGTACATGGATTTTTTTTAAATTAAGTAAAACGTAGAAACTATCTTAATAATTATCTCTACCTACTTAAACTATCTCAATTTTAGAGAAATTGTTTTGTTTTTTTTTTTTTTTTTTTTTTTTTTAGAAGTTGTAACCCATCTTATTATGTTTATTTATTTATTTATTTTTTTAACTACCTTAATCCTAACTTAACTATATAAGCCGGCCATAGCAACTGGGACTACCCCTAATTAGAAGCAAACGGCGAGGGTGTTTCTGGTCCTGCCGAGCAACATCAATCAAATCACTACTCTCTACCGTCCTACGGAAGCAGAGAAGCTCCGCACTGTCGTGTGCGACATCTCTGTTTTAACTGTCCGCAGCTGTTCGACCAACGCGACGTGAAAGATTTCGGCACCGTTAATTTTTCTTGTATTTTCAGACATCCGAATTTTTTCCATTAAACTTGTTATAACTTTGACCCACACGGGATAACCAAATACAAGCATAGACTAGATAAGGGCCATGTAGCAGATAACCTTTACCCCCGCATCAAGTTGACTGCTATAACACAGTTTCTTTGCAAAGGCGAAAGCATCTTTTGCTCTGGCCAGAGCAACATATAGCAAGCAAGTGGGTGCACATGCTGTCCTACGATCGAATGGAGGCCCCAGGCAAAGGCGTCCTAAACAGAATGATTTCCGATGTCTGAAAGTTGATCTTTAACTTCAACTTATTTATCGCAATATCGTTTGACTTTATCCAAGTCGCTTTGCAAGTGCATATTAAATAGCTCAATTCTTGGACCTGATGCGATCAAGTCGTCTACATACGCTGTGGCGTGATGAAATGAATCGACGAATTAAGCGCGCCTTTTTTCAAACCATTTTTATTGTCAATTATTCCAGCATAAGTCGCATTGTCATTCTTCACGATGAACTTTCTACTAGTGAGCATATCAAAACGAATGTACAGCAGTGGTTTATTTATGCCCAGTCTGCTCAGCTTGAAGAAAAGTCCCTCTAATCATACGGTGTCGAACGCTTTCTCCAAGTCAATCAGCCGAGCACCCAGACATTGTTTCATGCTTTTGTTCCACTGGATATCAGATACCAGTTTAGACGCGCCTTAAAACCGAATTGATTATTTGGAACTATATTTTTGTCCTCAAACCATTTATTCAGGACTCTATTGATCACTTTCTCGAAAACCTTACTAATATTTAGAAGGAGACTTATCGACCAAAGATTCGCCGGATTGAACATGTCTTTATTCCTTTTGGAAATCGTATGCACCACCACTGTCTACCCATGCGCTGGATAATGGGAATTATTTAAATAATTATTAAACTGGGGGATGTTTAACACGATATTTGAAATTCCATCGGTTCCCACTGATTTCTTACATCAATTCGAAAATCGCATGAAGTTCTTTCTTCTCAATGAAAGGGGGAAGCTCTCTCCCGTTGGCTATGACATAATTTGCCATATTTTCGTCATTGAACTCAGTAAACCCTAAGATCTCGTATCCAGTTGCCCATATCATTTCGACGGTAGAAATTGTGCGAAAGGCCCTGATTTTCCAGGTCGCGGTTCGGGCCAGTGACATCAATCGACTTGTACGCTTCTTGGAAAAACACTCCAATAGCCTCTACCTTCTCTTGCGGATCTTCGACCACAACGAATTTGTCATCATCGACGGCTTCTTTTGTACCTATGCTGCCTGCTGTTAACAATGTTTATTCGTTGTAAGTCGTTCTGACAATCCTTAGACATGGAAAGTTTTTTTTTTATCTTTTCTCCTAAATATTTTGTTTATTTGCGAGAACATATTTGAGTTACTGGTGTTTACTGCCCGAATTTTATTATTCCAATAAAAACTTACTGATGCTCTGTAATTTTCTTTTATTAATATTTAGAGATTTTTGACTGAAGACGACAGTGCCATGTCCTCCAGGTTATGTCTGTCAGTAAACTGCCAGTACAAGGTTTTTAATCTCGACAGCAGTCTACTTTTGTGTCGGTGCAGTGCGTCAATGGTTGCATTGTAGAACGTGTCTTCATTGTTAGTGTTTTCATGTCGAGGTATCGTACTGTCTATCGTCTGTTTTATGGTTTCACCCAATTGTTTAAGGTACCTGTCAATCTCCTCCTCCAATAAGAAAGGGTTCACGACTCTGCAAAGTGAAAAAAATTACGAACGCGTTTGGATATATAGAAAATCTGATCAAACAAAAATAGACCAAGTGAACCAAGTGAATGCCCGCGAAGACCCCATACTGCTATAAAGTAGATCTCATCGTCGGACAACAGAAGTAGGAACAAATTTCTTATAAGTGATAGACTAAGGTAACTCAGTAGCTTCCTGACCAAAGGCATTCTAATAATCCGCATCAAGGCTAAATTTGCCATCATCAGTCTGATAGGTACCCATTCTACTATAGAAAAAATATATGATTCTCCCAAAGAATGTTTCTATGAGCTCCCTGACAAAACCAACGAGCAATTGCCTTGAAATTACGCTAAAATCGTTTTTGATAATTTTAAAGGAAAAATAAGAGGTACAGACATCTACACAACAACACGTCTGGCAACGAGTTTCTCTGTTGCGCGATGATAATAGAAAAATACTATGAGGAAGCTTACCATTCGTTGATCATTAGAAACTGCTAAAATGTTTGCTGCTTGCATATATATCAATCTTGCATTCACGCCTTTACAATTTGCTTATATCTGACGCATTGTAGAGTAGGTGTTGGCTAGTGAAGGCTGGTGAAGGCTGGTGAAGGCTGGTGTGATAAATGTCGAATAAGAAATGGTCATTACCACATACAAATATTCCAACAAACCTAAGGCCTGCCACCGACGTGTTTTAAATACTGCGATGAGAAATTTCAAAGCCAATGAAAACAGCGACAACAACTCACTCATAGCTCGAGTACACAAAATTTGAAATAACGTTTGCCGATGACATATTCCACAAGAAAGACTGACAACTTTACCTATTCATAGATTACAAATGCGATGACAATGTAGGGGGCATTGGATTGGACAATAGGACCTATAGGACCAATTGGTGGTATGTTAATACCCTCAGCAAGGGAAAAGAATGACAACACTATACTAACTGTGGAAATACGCTTCAGAAAAAGAACACTCAGATTCAACATTGAAAGTCAAACAAGCAGGTTTTTGCATCTACCATATAAAAAGCTTATCGCTTTGAAAGGTCTCCACTCCACGAGGTTTTCCAGAATACTTCAATAAACTTCAATAAGCGGTCATAAACAAATAAATGAAGATTCAAAATGTCGCATTCTACACAACCGTAGGCTGTTATACTATTAAGGGTACACAAAACGACTGCATTTTTACACAGCAGCACTCTTATAAGAAACAAGAACAATACAAAAGACAATGAGGTCGTATCATAACATTTGAACCTCTCTAACGATATCTGCCTTCTTTTGAACTTAAAGGAAAAGTCTAATCCAAGTTTCAAAATATCAGCTTCATAAAGAACATTGTTCAGAAGCCGATAGACATCACAATATGGTGAAAGCAATGTAAGTGTATAAGTTGAAACCCAAAGACAAATTTTATTTCGTAGTCCCCAATACAAGAAAATTCTATAACCTATCTAGTCAGGCAGAAGAGTAAGTTGTCAAAAGGAGGCACGGCGTAGAAAAAATATGATTCAAACCCGAAGTTAATGATGCGTAAACATTTTTGACGTTTAATGTTACAAGAGCCAGTGAGGGAGTTAAAAAAACATGACAATTACTAAGAGATCACCAGCACAAAAACTTAAAAAAATAAAATCGAAATGGAAGATAATTTATCCTTTAAAACTTTACAAAACTGTGTCTGACTATATTATGTGGTTTTGGGATATTATTTCAAAACCGTACCAGGTCTTTATTTTCCCTGCTGTCTTCCCACTTTTAGTTAAATGATTGAACGGACAATTACCAGCGTACAACACTTTGAATATTCATAATAATGCATCGTTTTCAAGATGCAAAACGCATCTCAGGTAACTGTAGTAATTATGGCCACAAGGCATTCATGAGTCGGAAATATTTTGCAAGCAAATAAGTAGATCGTCTCTATTCTGTTTTACTATCTTTTTTTTTTAAATATATAATATTTAATACCACAAAGTATTTGTGCACATAAGTAGGTAATCGGTTTTAACAAGTTGCAACCCGATCTCTATAATAAATGGTAAAAGTGTCCATTCTCCTTAAAAGCTAACCTTAATCTCATTTCGTACTACGAGTAGTGAAATAAATAAAATTACATTATTCTAATATCACTTCTACATTCATTAATATTAAACAATCTTGAAGAATTTTATTAAGATTTTGAGTAATATAAAACCAAAACAGTTTTGTCTTGGCAGCATCACGTCATTTTGTCTCTACAGGACATTATAACCAACCGCAGTGTCATCCAAAGTGGCAGCAAATAATTTCAAATGAAATAATAATGGAAAGATAACATCCACACATGACATAAATTCGCTCATGTAATAAGAAACATTCATCTTTCCGGCCATATATCCAAATACTACGAATATAGGAATATTTATGTCTCTGACTATATACATATATCAACCGGTTGGCCTGTTTCAAAAATGCCATCCTGATGAAAGGATAGACCATTTCTGCAATTCAACTCGCATTGAGTGACATATGTTTTCATGTCATGTCCCATTTTGCGTCTACATAAATGAATGCATAAGGATGAAAATGTTTTCAGCTACACATATCCATACATAGAACATATTCGTAACATATCCTGCGTGCGCCTTAGGGGGTAAGGATAAGCATAAGTATTATGCGAATGACCAAAATGTGTTTGTTTCACTGGAACTGTATTACCCATCTTTTGAGCATTGAAAATTTTGTCAGGCTTTGTCAGCTTTTGAAGCCCATACCCATACCGATGGATTTTATGGAAACAGAAAATTGTTGTTAGAAATTTCTGGGCACAAATACTACTGCCTACTGTCTTTTCTTCAGCATTTAAATCTTATTATTTTATGTTTTAAAGTAATACCAGAGAAATGTGAATATTTTGGTCATAAGTAGTTTACATAGGGCTATTTTCTTCATAGATCCATTCATGAAATATTTACTATATCGTTTAATTGGGCCAACTGTCAGGTTCCAAATGAAAGCTTTTAAACTAGTGGTTGTGGTAGTAGGCAGCAGTAGTGATAATTTAGTAGAGCTAACTAAGTGGCTTTGAGGTTTTGTTGACGTGCGATATGTAAAGAGTCATTCAACTATAATCAGCACGCTTTAAGGATACCTCAATATTTTGTTCGGGCTTAAAATTATCTCTGTTAAGAGCTGAGGTAAAATTCAAGAGTCATTGCTCTCTATCATGTCCATTAAATGGATATATTGAATCAACGAAATTGAATCAATCTCATAAATCGTCCCGTCATTTATCTGACAATTTGATTAGAAAAATATGAAAGTCACTGTGAATTGGTTTTTTTATGGATCTTTTGCTTTCACTCGAGATTTTCTGATACAATCATAACAGCTTGTCGTCTCCATTTGTGTGTGGATGGTATCAATGAAAGTTATCGAATTGGTTTTGGTTTCCATCTGCTAGTTAAAATTAACACTGAAGATACATTTTGAAGAATCCTGCGAATTGTATTGATTATATGGAGAAACCACCATTTATTAATACGACATCTCTGACACGCCTCTGGATGGGCACTTTGGGGTGGCTCAGGATTTCGGTGTATTAAATATTAAAAATATTTTATTGTAAATTGTAAACAGCGGATTCACAGTGTGGCTTATTTAACATAAAAGCAATTTTTCGAAGTAAAATGAGTACACTAAAATGTATCATATTACAACTTAGGTAGAGGCATAGTAGTACCGCTTTCACTTAGGTTATGCTATAACTCTTATGAGTCCAAGCTTCAATGAATTATCCCTTAGTTCTTTCAAATGTCTTTTAAGCCAGAATAGTTAAGGATAAAGGTGGGATCTTGATATGATGTACCTTCAACTTTCAATGAACCCGAATATTGTCCGAGCTATCCATGTGACCAATATATTCTAGCTATAGCTGGGTTCGTACTATTCTAACTAGTTAAATGCCGCTGTAAAAGTCTGTGTATTGTATGTCTTACGATGTGGAATCCTAGACAGTTGACGACTTCACTCATTTTGACTTTAACATAAGAAAATGTAGTTTTAAAAAATTCTACAAATTGGAGTCACAAATTATAAACTATATACCACTATACTGACAAATGCTAAAGTGTGCGTTACACTAAGAACGACTTTACTTATAGCAATATAGTAATCTGATGCATTTAATTACATCCCCAGCTAGTGCGAATATCTGGCTAACCTCCTTATCGTGGTGGTCTAGCTTTCGCTTTAGCCACTTCTAAATCCCTCACTCAACTAAATTTCACTCCCGAAAACATCATCATCAACACTTCGACTCAGTAATTAAGATCTGATTCCAATTTTTCGACGAGCATCCTTCCAAACAGCAAGGGGGATAAGGTAGCCAGTGTAATAAGTAAAAAATTTACTTTGATATCAACCACTCTAAAATATTAACCGCTCCCGAGAAACTTGTAGAATTTGACTGGCATAACTCATAATATATGGCCATGTTAGTAACTTTATCCATCTTATCTAACAATCTTCACTGAGAGTCAATCATCAGTCAAGTGTATTCCGTTTTACCTTGATGATGGATTATAATTCCAGATATGCATAATCCTGAGATTAATCTGAGAACATTTTTTCAATCTTTTGTACCTTCAGTATGAGTAACTGAAGCCTAGTATGACCGTAACCTAAACTTACACACGAATATTTTATACGTTTGTCTTTTTTAAAGCAAACGTCGTCCTAGGTAGTGTCACTTCTGCACATTCATAAGAAATTTGAAATCCGTAGGTGTCTGTGGGTGATTCATCCTAAGATTTGATTTTAAATGTAAAATAAAATAAATAACTTTAAAAGTAAACTTAAAATTTTTATTATCAGTTAAAACAAGAATTTATGGCATTTATTTTTTAAAAATAATCTTTTGTAAATATTAAACATGACTACATTTCTAATGATCATTTTGAAAGGTCCAATTTTGAGCGACTCGTTCAAGCATAGCAACTGGTATCTCGCGGATAACACGAACAATGTTGGCTTTCAAAGCGTCAATCGTAGCTGTCTTATTCCTAAAGAACACAGACCTTACATTTCCCCAGAGAAAATAGTCCAAAGGTTTGATATCGCATCATTTAGGCGGCCAATTTTTCGTAGCAAATCGTGAAATAAAGTGTTTACCAAAATGATTTCTCAACAAGTCCATTGTTTCACGCGCTGTATTGCTCGTAGTGCGGTCTTGTTAAAGCCAGATCTCACCGAGACCATGTGCTTAAATTTCAGGAAGCACATAGTCCGTTAATATGGCGCGATAACGGTTACCATTGACGGTAACATTCTGATTTGCCTCATTTTTGAAATATGGAGCAATGATTCCACCAGCCCATAAACCACACCATACCCTTGTGTTTAATGGATATAATGGTAGCTCTTGGCACTCTTCGGGTTGCTCATCAGCCCAAATACGGCAATTTTATTTATTGACGTATCCATTGAGCCAGAAATGGGCTTCATCACTGAACAAAATTTTCACGATAAAACACCGGATTTTCATTGAGTTTTTTCAGAGCTGAAAATATGACACAAATTCAAGTCGTCTGGCATAAATTCTTGCACAAATTGAATTTTGTACGTAAACTGGGACTCAAATTTGCGAATGGTTTTGGCAATAGTGATTTCAGTAGGTCGATCATGTAAGTTCCTCGAATCGCACGAAAAACATTTCTAGCAGAACGCTGATTTTGTCTTGAAAATAACTCCTCTGAGCCTTGCCAAACAATTAGCACGTGTGGAAGTTATTAAAGGGTTGAAGTATCCACAAAGCAGTTTTGTTACGCCTTTTGTCTTTTCCTTCATCTTAAGCGAAAGTGTAAGTGAAGCATATGTGTTTTAGGATGTTACTTATGGTATGCACTCGTGCATATCTAACAACAATGACAACAATACTAATTATCCGGTGCAGCTACACTTTTGATTGAATCACACCAAATCTTTTCTCGGTGATTTTCCTTTCTTACAGCCGAAATCGTTTACTTAGATATTACACCTAGATTTCGATTATTAGCAATTTCTATCCTTTTTCTCGTACTTGCGTTTGTCTTTCGAAACGTGTTGCTGGAAGACATACAATAGCGGTCATCTTTTTGTGCTCTGTAGCTGCAGATCCGAATTTAACTTCACTTATATTCAACGTGAAAATCTCAACCATTTCCTCCGATAGAGGATCCATACCTCCTGGAAGATTCTTGCTTCAAAATTCCGTCGTTGGTCAGGTAGATAGAGTGAGTATAGGTAGATAGTATAGGTGCCTTTTTGTTACCACGAGTCGTTTGATATGTGAGACAATCGGTGTCTAGATCTAGCCTGTCGATCGTATTCCTTTACTCGAGATTTCGGTTGGGTCGATGAATGATTGGTTAAGTACACATAGTCTGGCTCCCGCTAGCGCCGGGAATTTTCAGACGAAATGAGAAACAGTTTCGTTCTCATTTTCATTCCCGCAACTGCAGTGGTGGGATACATTGTAGCATGATCATTAATTAGCCAATGCCCCTAAATTATCGCCTTGATTCTGACGATATCTGGACGAGTTTTATTTAGTAGGTCTTTTGTTATATTCTTATTGTAAAGTAGGTCGGCCATATAATCCTCGATATGGCGCAGTCAGTTAAGCTCCTCCATTATAAATTGACTTTCTGCTGGATCTTTCTGATCCTTGCAGAGCTGAGCCCTGACGAGTCAGGTAATCTGCACGCTTGTTTCCTTTTATGTCACTGTGCCTTGGAACCTAGAACAGTGTGACCCTAAAACTTTTGCCCAGGCTCGCTCCGGCACTCCTGCAATAGCTTAGAGGATATGGTAGTCGAGCAATGTTTTAAGTAGATGACAGCAATGTTTTTTTTTCGTGCGTTGTGTCATGCGCGAGTTGCATGAATTCCTCTCTGATTGCCAGCCTGGAAGACGTAGAAAGCTGGTGAGTATCGATCTGCACTTCTAGAATTGTCTCTCGGATCTATCGAAGTGCGACGTAGTGCACAGGTCTTGTTGAGCGGGTAAGCAATGTTGAGGTTGAGTATATCATCACGCGCAATTTCTTTTGGGTAAATCCTAAAAATGATTGGGTATATCTTCTGTTCCAACTTATCTCCTACTGCCTTAAGTAGAGCGACAAGTTGACAGCCTTACTATACTTAAGTAAAGATATTGTTTTTTTTATTTCATATCGGTTGGGTAAATGGAAACATAGCTTTCGTCGTCCAAATTGGGTCATTAGTTACATAGTCTCCAGAAATGGTTTTTTTATATCCTATTCTCCTGGTTCATATTTATAGGTTTCTATTCAGGTATTGTTGACCTGAAACATTCTTGAAATCTCTTGATAAAACTCGTGAACATTATTCCTGGACTGTACCTTTCCATTTCACTGACCACAAACTTCAAAGGCTTTTGCTCTTCTTCTCCGTTATTACCAGAGCGCATCTGTATGCGCTTGCTTCTTTCTTAACATTACCGTGAGTTTCATGCGGATTGTAGGATGCAACCCACCATGCCAGTTGTGGTATTCCTGATGTCGTAAAGGTGTTGCCAAAAACCTGTGCGATACCCAACAGGGAAAGGTTCTGACGATTTGTTTCGATTGCATCCGTCCAACGTTACATCTCCTCATAGTTTTCTCTCATTGTTGTAGCTCCTACAACATCCGTAGATTACCTTGGCTGCAACTAGGTTGAGCTCCAAGTTTTCATCAGCAGCTCGAAACGAATGGATATCTTTATTACTAGTGGTGTGCCTGACTTCGATCGCAATATAATACAATATTAGGGCCCATTAAAGATAAAGGAGAGGATCTTCGTTAGAATATTATCAAGAAACAGAACTATAATCATACCCTACGAATATACAAATTACAATATATTGGTCAAATTGCTTGATACTTTATCAAAATAATGTAATTGCATACGTAAAAATAGTGAACAAGAGAATGGGATCTACGTAATTACCATACGATTAATTAAAGCTTAGCAGCGACTTGCGGCCTGAGTTGCCCAAACCAAGGTAAGGTGTTCCATCTGCGTTATCTCTCCAGAATGGATTCAAAGCCTTGTCGGGTCAGATTTTTTACCTGAAAGTACCACCAGATAGTATAGCATTTTGTTGTATATCGTAAAGAATACTAAATTAAATTAAAATGCACGGCATTCATCAAATTTGCAAAAAAGGAGTTTAGCATCTTTACAGGAAACAAACATTTCAACTCCTAGTTTGAACATATTTCAAGAAAGTATCATTTAAAAAAGACCCGTAGATATGTAATGAACAGGATACGTTTAACAAAAGGGCTTAGAACATAAAAAAGCAAGCACAACTGTTTTTATTGTAGTACCTACTATTTTTTTATATGACCGATAAAACAAAGTGCGGAAGACATGTCTTCAATTTTATATTTTATGCTCAAATGATGATAATAATGATTTGATGACTACTTTTGTGAGCATAATATGAGTGCTTCATTCACGAGAAAGTTTATAGTAAAGTGCAGACATTAACTTTTATTACTATGACCTCATGACCGCAGCCATCATAGTTCTAGCAGACAAGATGTAACCTCGTTATACATGACGTTTCTTGCTCTTACTGTTGGAATATCTTTAATGATAGATTTTTATTTTAATGAATTGGTTTTATTTGAAATTGGTGCAAAGAATATATGAACAATCGCACTTCCGAAAATGGTTTTTATAAAAACGTTTTTAGTGAAAAAATTAATGTTAGTTGTCCAGCAACAGAAAAGTAACCTCCTTGACCACCAGAATGCGCTCCTACTGCAAAAAAGGTTATGGTGCCTTGAAGTCCGTTCATATTTAGGCAGACATACCAAATTTCAGTGCGATACATGACATTCCAACAGTGCGATGTTGTTGACGTGCTTGACATCATGTTGAGTATGGACAAAAACGAATTTCGTTCTCTCATAAAACATTATTTTTTGAGAGGCAAAACGACAAAAGAAAAGTTGGATACATATTATGGGGCTAATGACCCGTCATATTACACCGTCAAATATTGATTTCGAGAGTTTCGTGGTGGCCGCAACTCCACTGCCGATCAAGTCCGCAGCGGCAGGCCTTCCGATGCGGTTACAGAGTACAATGTCAAAAAAATACATGAAATGATGTTGGCTGACCGGAAAGTGAAGGTGCGCGAGCTAGCAGATACCACAAAGATTAGTACTGAGTGCACACGCTACATTTTGGGCAATATTCTGCATACGAAAAAGTTATCCTGCAGCTGGGTGCCGCGCATACTCACACCTGACCAGAAACACGAGAGCGAGAGCAGTTCGAAAGAATGCTTGGGCGGACTTTTGGCGTCGATTGGTAACTGTTGATGAAACTTGTATCCACTATTATACACCAGAGAACAGAATGAGTGCCCAGTAATGGACTGAAGCCGGCACGGATGCTCCGAAGCGGCCGAGGGAGGCTCGATGGGCCGGAAAGGTTATAGCGTTGGCTTTCTGGGATTGTCATGGCATAATCTTCGTGGACTACCTCGAGAAAGGAAAAACCATCAACAGCGAGTATTACTGTGCATTATTGGAGCGATTGAAGGCCGAAATCGCTGCAAAACCGCTTCACATGAAGCGAAAAAAAATTTTGTTTTTGCAAGACAATGTACCGGAGCACAAGAGCATCGCAACCACGGCTAAAATCAATGACTTACGGCTCCAATTGCTGTCGCAACCACCGTATTCGCCTGATTTGGCTCCCTCCGACTATTATCTCTTCTCAAACATCAAAAGATGGCTCATTTATAAAAAATTCAGCTCAAGCGAGAAAATCATTGACGCCACGGAGGAGTATTTTGCAGACCTTCCGGAAAACTACTTGTCGGACAGGATCAAGAAGTTAGAAAATCGCTGGAATAAGTGTATCAAACTAAATTAAAACTGAACAAAATAAAAAAAATTAAAAAAAAGGTTATTTTTCACCCCATCTAGTATTGGAGAACATCATTTGCTTCTTGTAAATGCTCCTATATCGATATTAATAATTAGTTCATTAAAAAAATAATAATTTTATCAAGTAATGGACCATAAAAATGTTATATTTTGAATAAAAGGAAGGAAGGAAGGAGGAGAAATCGCTGATTAAGTACCTTACTTATTTAGCAGCTATTCCATATTGCATGACACCTACGCCAATAAAGTGGCTCGACCGATTTTAAAAACATAGCTCAAACTGTAGGCAGTGCCTAAAGTTTATGGATTATTTATTTTTGAAAACTTAGAGTTTTGCACAACAAAATTAAATTCAAATTTTTTTAATATTATCACTTCTTTCTAATTTGATACATATTGCTCCAAGATGACGATTTGATGAGTAACAAATAAGTGCTTCAAGTCCGTGACAAGCTTACCCTTGTCAAGGCAGATCCTGCAAGCCAGGACTCAACGTTGGATAAAAGAACAACCAAACAACTCCCCAGATAAAACGAAGGATGTTGCTTGCGTCCAGCCCTTTAACCTAGTGATCCGCTTTCAGAGCCCACTAGGGCTATAAGGGGCCCTTGTCAGGATCAGTAGAGATGGTGGTGAGGAATTCAAATTGGGTCAACAACAACACTTATAGCCATATTTGTAATATTGGGTCTAGAATATCCGAATCATACTGTCCAGCAGTTCCAAGAATTGTCTGGCCCCCCATGTTGAGGATGGTTATGAAATAACCGTAAGCTTTGGATATGAATGATCACTGTTAGCAACTCAGACTATTTGTAAGATAGAAACGACTTTTGGTAATGTGCGTTGAATATTAGCTATCTTAATAGACTAGATATAGCCAGATAACATAAAAAGATACCAGACTGTTAAAAGTGGAAATCTCGTAATCCAAAAAGTGTGATAGAATGCACCTTGTATAACAAGGATAAAAAAAACTCCGATATACAATACCTTATATCACGTTGATTACTACCTAAAAGACAAGAATCAGCTATTTGGGTTCGTAAAATAGGATCAGGCTTATCGACGTCGCTTCGGAGTAAAATGTCTTCATAGCAGCCACCCAGTCCCCGCATTACCTCATTCATAAGGGGGCCTCTTTATCAATCTTCCACCAACCACATTTCCAACACTGCGATTGACGCAAGTCACAATTCCAGTGTTTCGATAAACTGTCCTTCAAGCTTGCTCGATGTAATGCGACCAGGGTATCCTGTCCTAAAATACAGCAGCAAAGCTACCAACAACCACCCAAAAATTCCGTGTGTCAGATTTAACTCGCCGCGAACCTAGCGAACCTAGTTGTGGACTGACAATCAGTGCTGCGGATATGAATGAATCATTTCTGCAAAATGTTAAACGAGGAAGACGATCACAATACTAAACTCTCGATGAAGTTCGGGAAGGATATTCAAACTTCCAATTTATCTGTTAAATATTTTCGGACGAAAACATACCACACGAATATAGCATTAGATCGGTTCTCCATGTTGATAATGTCCTAACCGATTACTTTAATGTCAAAAAGGACTACCGACAAGGCAATCCACTATCCACTACCATGCGATTTCGTTTGTGAGACATTTACAAGTATTGAAGGAAAAGCGTCTAAGATAGGTTTGACGGTTTGACGCAAGTTAGGGAAAAAGAAAGTATCATACATATAGTCATCGAGAAAATCGACGACTCGGGCAAGTAATTCTTTAATGTACTCAAGGACTATGTCTACTTTGACTCCCAGGTTAGTAGTTAATAAGACAACAATTCGAAGAGTAACTATGGGCAATTGCTTACACTCAAAAATCAGTTAAGTACAATAGAAGAACTTGCTGTCGGACAACCGAAATAGCAGTATAGCAGCTCCACGAGAAGCTGGGTTGTTTCGTGTTATTTGCGAGTCTATCTACAGACTGTACAGCAACACGGACTTGGTTAAAATAATCTGATCTGATCATCGACCGGCGTATACGGCTGGGAGAAATTCAGCGGATGGATGTCACCAAAGGAACACGCGATAAATGCAGATCCCATAGCAGGTGGTCTGCGCAAGTGGAAAAAGGTCTCAATCACCTTAGTTGTAAAATTAAAAGCAGCTGGCAAATAACAGCACTAGCTGCAAAGGCATGTAAGTTAAACCACATGCTCACTCCGTTTCTGTACTACCACCGTAACGCAAGGTATGGCATATTTTTTAGAAAATTTTTACGTCATTTGGTTCACAGTCTAAGTGGATCTCCAGTTTTCAAGAAGATTAACAGCCATTTCCCTAATTTTATTGAAATCGGTGTTAAGTGTATCGATTTGAAAATCAAGGTTAATCATCGATAGGCCTAAAAACCATACATAAAGATAAGTTAGCTAATTGAGGAAATACACGTTACAAACAATAACAGGCAAGATCTTGTAGGTAACCCTTTAGAGTCTGGTGCCTCCGCCTAATTTTTTTTCTTGCTGAAACTGCATGGGGTATCATATCAGATTTTGGATCTCCGTTTATAGAAATGTTTTTTTTTTTTTTTTTTAAATTTTTGACTGCTATTGCAGTTTCCTCATTCGGCTTCATTTCGTGATTTTTTTAGATACTCTTATCTTTTGGTATAATTTACAAATATTTTTTTTTTGCAATAAAATTGCACGTTTCATGAGTTTTTTTCATCCTCATGTGCTGCCCCATTTCTATTATTTCTATGAATGAGCTATTTGGCAGTTTTAATTTCCTAAAAAACACTGTAAAGGCTGCCAGAAGATAGATAGACGGCTTGGGGCTTCTGGAGAGTTTAAGGAGTACCAGTCGTCCACTGTTTGAGGACGGTATTTTCATATGTCCATCTTGGATGCAAAGAGGTAATGTTCCGGTTCCATTGGGAATGCTCGGAATATAATATACAAAGTTGTATATAAAGGCGAGTCACGCAATATTGTAAATTTGGTTGACGGACATGTTGGCTTTTTCACTATACTTTGTAAGGAGTGTAGTCAGCCAAGGAGGCATCCATGATGCAGGAGTAGATGGCATTTGCACGCTTGCGATTGTTTGGCTCTAGCTCGTCGGATTAGGATGGTTCTTGGCACTTATCCGTCTATCTCTACTCACTTACCCTTTTATTTCGTGCCAAAATATCAAAAAAATCAAAAGAAATGAGAATAGTCTGGAGAAAGTTACGTTACTTTACGTTTATTTAACGGACGGACTTAAAAGAAACGAGGAGAAAAAGATGAAAGAAATAAAAGGGCAAGGAAAAAGGAAGATCACATATGTATCCTATCACCACTATTCAAGCCCGGGACGTTAACGCTTAGACTAACTAATCCTATCTTAACCTCAACCCTAAATACCAAGTTTAATTCAACGAATTAAAACTAAGCCTACAACTAACTTACCTCTATGTACCCTATACGAATAATATGTCCCAGGATCACACAGCGATGACAGGTCGTTTCGATGTGAAATAAGCCTAGTATTGTAGGCTGAGGATGGCCAACCCACTCTTACCGCACTTAAGCGCAATCAACTACCACCATTCTGGGCAGAACTGTGAATGGTGAACCCTAGACGAATTCCTCCCAGTCGTAACCTTTAAGAAAAAGGAATTAGTGAAAGTCCGTTACGTCATTTCCTGTCATGTCATCATCGTCCGTCCGCCCATCAGCACACCACTAGCGCTAAATTTAAGCCATCATGATAAAACAACTATTTCATTTCACCTTACAATATCCACTAGTTTATTAAAAAAAAAAAATTAACACCAATGAAAGCTTATATTCTAATGACGAGCATTGAATTTTATTTTATTTTTAAAACTATTCTTATTTTTAACTCTGTGGCTATTCTTAATCTAGCCAAAAAAGAGAAAAAAAAACTTATAACTACAATTTACGGGATTTTGCGGATTCTTAGTCGTTCAGGAAGAATCCTTTCTATATGAAATATACTAAAATAACTTAGGCTTAGATCTAACCTTACTCTACGCATCACATTCAAAAAAAAAAACGCAAATCTAAATCTTACTTATCTAATTGAATAGATATGTACATCCCGCTTTGTATACTAGAATTCACAATCCACTTTTTTCATTATTATTATGATACACGACGAAAGTTAAAAATAAAAAAATATCTCCGCGTATCTTCCAAATAAGGAAGGTGTTTGTTCTTCGCGCACAATGTCTAGAGTAATCGCGAACTAAAACATCCTTTTTTTTTGGTAGACTATCTTTTTTTTTTTTTTGTTTGAATATTTCGAAACTATCCGTCTAACCGAGCACCATCTTTGAAGCAAAAAAACTCGAAAAAAAAAGAATGTTGCGATGACGTCTCGACTATAAAAAATTCAACTCCAGAAAAAAAAAGCCACGATCTTGCGCGCCGATGTCTCGAACCAAAAAAAAAAATCTCGTCACACCCAAAAGCAACCTCGACTCCCATCCAATTCGATCTTACCGCTATCTCACCAAACACCCCCCAATAAAATAAAAAACGATCTGTTGATTCGATCAGCTCTCGTTCGCTTAAAAAATAAATTCCATTTTTTCCTTCCCTTCCTATCATCTTTGATTACACTATGATCTCTTTCGTAAAAAAAAAGTTCCTGCCTAAAAAAAAAAACTCACATCACGATACATAACCTACATACAAACATTCATATCTAAAGTATATGTATTATTCCCACACGATTTGTAACCTTTAGCAAGGCTTTTCAACCCTTCCACCAGAGTTCGGACTACTCAGCACTCTCTAGGACAAAATAAACAAATTCGCCAAAAGAACAAGAGCACAGGGGAGAGGTAGCTTATGAAGAAAGTGGAATACGGGAACTCAAAAATAGAGTGATTATTGACAGGATCAGGCTCTGTTGGAAAGGGAGTAGTAGTAGGGTCAATTGAATTATTGGGAGGGGAAGATGTGTTTAAAAGAAGGTGTCAATCCATTGGGCTTGGAATAGTGACTTAAACATAAGTACCACAGATAAATGCATTGATTACTTTTTTTTTTTACTTAAAGCGCTGAAGCTATAACTTTTTCCTAAAAGCTTTTCAAATTCTTATTCACCGGGGCTTAGTTTATGCGTTGCAGCACTTAAAGGTAAATGCTGTCTTGATCACACTGCAGTCCTAAGCAAAAACGTTGTAGGTGAAAAGAGTCATAATTTGAGTTGACGTGAGTCAATATAATTGTTTGTATCAGGTGAATAACTCAAAACAAATAAGAAACGATTCTCTAAAGCAAATCTATATTTTGATAATGCATATTAAGCTTTTGTTAGCTCACGGGAACACGAGCACACGGGCACAAAGTTTCTAATTGCATCTATGGCCAATAGATGCATGTTTCCAATGAATTTAACATGGTTCCACATGTACTGTAAGATTTCTTGATATGACAATAAAACATATTAATTCCAATTCAAACTCAACCTAATATTAAACGAAATTTCTTGATTTTATACCTGAGATATCCGACAAGAGATAATGTTCTTTTTATCTCCGCGCGGTTACATTTCAAATTGTTTCTTCAAATGTTTTTCTCATCACTTATATATTACGTCAATACATTAGAAAACTCTCCCCTCTACAAACTCTACGATTGTCCATTTGTACAAACCAACGAGAATCTCTCCAGTTTCATTCAAGTTGTCATGTTATTCTTCACAGATACTTATGTTCTTCTCTTCACTTTTATCATCTTCAACTAACCATCCGTATAGGCATTTGTGAAAAGTTTAGTAAACTTAATCAATTACCTTGTGGTTATCCTATTAGGCACACAATATGATATGTTATTAAATCAAGTTGATAAACTTACTATGAAAGTTACGTCCAAGATGTCCAGATATCTTGAAAACTGACAGTGGGTAGCATCGTACACTTGTTGGGGTTTCATCAGAACTTTTCAGAGATTATCCTCTTAAAAGGCAATAAAGCTGCTCGGTTTATTGAGGGTACTCATGCACATTTAAGATAGAATTTCAAAGTTTTTTGGAATAGCCAATAACTCGCTTTATTGTCTTGGTTAATGGTTCAATATCGAAAGAAAAGACTTTTTTTTTGAAATACGAAAATAATTTAAGCGTAATTCATGTTGGTTGCATATATGGAGAAATATATAAATGAATCCATAATACTATGTGTTTCCGGAGCTTTGTTGTACTTAAGTTAAGATGTGAGTATCCTTTCTTCATCAAGGTAGATGGAATTGAGGCCCATTATCATCTGGATTGAATAACAAGCAGAATGTTGGTCATCATCGGCGTATAACAGTTTGCAGAAATGCTTCCACTATAACTTCATTCATTTCCAAACCTCTTTCCTATTTCCTCAGTTCTCTCAGCGGCGTCTATAAATATGTGCATACCGCTACTGATATGATCCCGAAATGCAATTAAATATTTTATTTTTCATCGGATAAACAAAACCAGGTCAAATGATAAAATGTAGTACGACTCGAGCAAAACCAACAAAATTCAAACGAGCCAGGAATGATGACTCTAAAGAGTGTGAAATTCATAAACGACAAGAAACTGAATCAAGAATCATTGCATTGTACGAATGGTACTTACTTTTCAGAAAGTTGTGTTGGATAGTTAAAAGTCTGATTTTCGTAACAAATGTACTGATGTGCTCCAGGGCTCCGTTTTGTCTCCGGCATTCTTTCTATCTAATAATATCTTATTCAGCAATACTAATCCAATATATTCTTTTATTGCTGACAGTGCTTTCTGCTTCTCATACTCGTTCTCGGACTCAACAACTGTGTTCCCCTTTAGAATAAGAACAGGAGCATATGTTAAGCTCATAGAATTCCCATAATAACAGCGTTTCTAATTGGGGAACCGCCAACAGAGTGGAATTTAGTGATTCCAAAATACAATGATATCTGCTGTCGTTAAAGCGAAGGTGCAATGCCCTTACCTAATCCACGAATGCGCTTTCATCCAGAAACCGAGTTACTTTCCATTTTTTTTTTTTTTTTTTTTTGTATTTTTGTCAAAAATTCTGCTGCATAATGTCTAGACTTCCATAAGCGATGTAGAACATCGCTATTTTGTGAGACTCGCTCGTGCATAGCGACTGGTATCTCGCGGATAACACGAGTACTGTTGGCTTCCAAAGCTTCAATCGTAGCTGGCCTATTCCTGAAGACCGAAACTTTACATATCCTTAGAGAAAATAGTCCAAAGGTGTGATATCGCACGATCTAGGCGGCCAATTTGCCGTAAAAAATTGAAAATTAAATTGAAATTAAGTGCTCACCAAAATGATCTCTTAACAAATTCATTGTTTCAGGCGCTGTATGGCTCGTAGTATCGTCTTGTTGAAATCAGAGCTCACCGAAACCATGTGCTTGAATTTCAGGAAGCAAATGGTCCTTTAACATGGCGCGATATGGTCTTCGCGTACACTGATTTTCGTAGTACAGCTGAACAATTTGGAGACGCTGTATCTTTTCATAATGACTTGTCAAACGGTAATAAACAAAAATGACAAATCAGTTTGACAAGAGTCATGCGTGATCTGTCAAAAAAAAACCTATTCAAAGTCAAACCTTACGATGAATTACCCTATATAAGGCCTTATAAGTGCAATGCATAAGTTTGGTCACTTGCTTCCAAGACCTATTTGCACTAGTGCATAGGTGACGTCGTTAGTTTACAGTCAATTGACACACTCGTACAGCGACGTAATGTCTCTTGGCTTACCTTGTCCTATTTTCGTCACCAGTGCTCTATGAAAACTGCAAGTAGTATTCCGCCCTTTCAAACCTTCAACCAACAGAATTCTTGTTATCTATGCTCATCAGTATACCCTCAAGGACACTTCGGATGTACTCTGAAATATCGTGATACGTTCAATCGAACCGTCTATTTCCTGGTCATTGTAAATTGCAAACATTTAAGACTAACGAACATCGGTACCTTTCTCCCTTATTAAATTTCCTTCACCCGCGCCGTGTGCAAACATTTTAAAGGTACTAATAACCCCTTGAGATACGATTCAAAACTGTGTAATAGAACTCATATGTGATTCTAATATCACATTCTAAAACAGCGCCTCCTATCTCACCTTGTTCTATTACTACTTTCACCACCAGTGCGCCATCGGAATTGCCGGTAACATCAGCCCCTTTTAGTCTTCAACCGTAACAGCCGTATCGCTTATAATGTTTATCAGTTCACCTTTAGCCCTCTTTCAGAATCTGTGAACATTCAAAATCAACGAACATCGGTATATCTGTTTTCTTTCTTCCCTAACTTTTCTTTGCCTGCGTTATGTGCAAATATTTAAGGTCACGCAAACCAAAAAAACACACGAACTCTGGCCACCACCACGAAATATTTGGAGATCCGAAATACTCGGGAAGTACCTTGCATTAATTATACGGTTTTCAATTAGCTTTGTATTAGATTAATTAGCAGACCACCAAACGAATATCGAGTTGCGTGAACTGCATGCTTGCTACGATAAAGTATGTAAGCCTTAATCCGTTGTCGAATGTCGTATGTCAAGCAGGCCACATTTATCGACCGTACTACCAAAGATGTCCTCGTTTCACAGGCTTCTACAATAAAAACTTCTTCTACATATAAAACATAATTTTTAGGACATTGAACTTATGTCTTTCCAAGGAGTTCAAAAAAACAGTCATTGGTGCTGTCGCCTTTATCTTTTATTGGGAAAGCGTGGATATGCGAATTGTCTTACAAAGTTCACGCATACGTACATTCAACTCACGTAATTGATTCTTAAAAAACGTAATGACTTTTTTAAAAGCACGCCACTAAAACTAAACTAAATTAGAGTCAGCACTTTTGCAGGATAGACTTAACGGAAAAGAAAAAACAAAGGCAAAAGAACACCGTCAGCGAAAATTGTTTTCCAAATTCATTTTGCTAATTTTTTAATTTTTCCAATCCTACCACATCTAGATAAGATAAAGCTGCTGTCCTTTAAGCCCCAATAATATTTTCCTAGCACTCATTTAGTGTTATTTTCTATTATGAAATACACAGACATTTGTGTCCTTAATCGTTCATCTAAATATCCTTCAAACATCCTGTCCGTACCTCCAGTCGACTTATTAAGTTAATTCTTTAATGAAACGAAAGAAGGAAAAAAACTAATCTCGTCAGCAATTATTGTTTTATGGGTTGGGAGGTGATGACTAAATAAAAGTATAGGAAAGAAGAAAATCTGTAAACTGAAAACAATTCTAACTACTCAAGGATATCCTTACCTACTTATCTTCCTACGAATTTCCTCAAGCATTTCCAGTAGATGTAAGCCAGTTCTGAGTACAAATCCGAAAACCAGTAATCAAAATAATGTTGCAAAACATTTGTGTCAGATGCGCATGCCAATGGAATCCACAATTCACTCGAAACTACCCCTAACCGCCTGTGTATCAAGCGTTCGCCTTTGAACTTCATCGATTTGATAAGACTCACTTGTCAGTCTTTTTCGAGTGTTCAATTCGATCGGTATTATCTTACGGTAGAATGCGCGTTTCTATGTGAGAGCTTATTGCTAGGATATCGAGATCGTATTCGAAGTTTTTCGTCCGTGATAAGTTACTTTTAATTCTCTACTTTTCCATCATAAGCATCGTTGGGTTGGCTTCCATTCTCGGGCGCTATTTTTTCTTCCCTTTATTTTTTTTTTTTTGTTTTGGTCGTTTTTCAATAGATGGAGTGTCGGGCACACCGAAACCTCCCTGTGTAACCGGGATGTAACCGACTTCATGATGACGCTAAGGCTCAGGGGATGATGTGATTATTACGTGGAAATATGATATGGGAAAAATTTCGCAACTGTTTCCTCAAGGTTTCATATTTTGTTTCCCAAAAGCGTGCATAATAAAAGAAAATGGAAAAATAACGAAAAAGAAAAAAATAATAACAAAAACGAAGAATGAGGAAAACAATTTTTTTTTTTTTTTTTTGATTGCCTTGTCCCAAATGGAAAATAATGAATAAGAGGGCAAAATCTAAGGAAAAAAAAAAAAGAAATTTGCAAAACCTATTTTTAAATAAAGTGAACCCAAATCTCAATCGAAATCCTAATCCCTTGTCGAGGGTTGAAGAGGTGGATAAATTTGTGCTAGTTTTTATTGGTGTTGCGTGTTTTATCATATAATGAGTGGATTCCAAAGTGCAATCTAATACCCACAGATGAACTTATTGTCTCACTTCAAGTGGCTTGTCGTTAAACCATTATTGTTTAATTGCTAGTGGCTGCTATAGAAACGGAACGAAAGAAGTCCTTAATTGATCGGTGAATGTACACAAATTGTACACGCGGTTAAGTGGTTTGTGGGAATTGAGTGCTCCGTTCAATGTTAAATTGTGATAAGGAATGAATTGATGTTTTTTTTGTTTCTTTTTTTGTTTTTGTATCTTCAACATTCTGCTTTTTAATTATGTGATTTTTGAAATTAACACCCTGCTAAATCGTTTTAACGCCTGTGGTTGGATTGGATTGAATGGATGATTTATAAAGTTGCTCCTGTTAATGGTTATTCAATTGGAAGAGGTAATTTCCACCGATAGCTCTATTGGAAATTTGTCTCCGTGAATTTATTTATTTTTATTTTTTTGTTTTGATGTTCAAATTTATTTAATATGTTTTATTTCTGATCCGCATAATTGATAATATGCAAATATAGTCACTCGTGTGTATACGCATACATATAACATTGAATAGTTTTTGTCGAAAACAAAGTGATTGTCAATAAAAATGAGTGATGTTGGAGTTTTGGTGTGCCCATTATGAGAGCAAATATTAGCTCGATAAATGTTACGTATACGCCACCTATAAGCATGAATAACTACAAATAATTTTGGAAATTTGTTGAGTGGAAACTGTTTGTTTACTCATATTAAGGGTTCAAAAAAAAAAATTCTTAAATAGCCTTCTATTATGATTTTTATATTTTGGGTTATTTTCTGTTATCGTAAAACATACATGTGGATGGTTGCACATCTTTGTTGATAATGAATGTTTAAAATAGTTTATATTTATTTTATTTCCCGAATTTTGAAATGAAGGAAAAGAGAAAATCAAATTTTGTTTGGAATTGAATTATGCATATGCCTGTGTTAATGAAGGCAATGACACTGGGTGAGAATTGCTTCGACGCACTCTTTTTTCTTCTTTATAGCTGCTAATCCTCAGAATGATCTTCTGGCAATGCAGCAAAAGTTTTAAATTAATTATTCCGAAAGCATTCCACCATATGCTCAGTAACACATTTTGCAGATAGAGTCTTTCTTTAGCACTTTTTGGAACAAAAAGTTTTATGACGAAATATGATGTCTGATATGACTGCAGAGGAGTGAAAATGGGAAAAATTGAGGCTCCTGCAATGAGACCTCTTTACTTGTATCTATCTAGTCGTCTGCCTATATTTTTGGCCACATTATTTAGACCTTTAAAGCATTAATAAAAAGCAATTTTATGTATATGTTTTGGTGTCGCAGATATGTATAAATATAATGAAAAGTAAAGTCGAAGCTGATCATACGAATTGGTCCAGTTGATATATGAACTGAAGCCAGCAGATTATACACAACGCTTTACTTTCGTTTATTCGAGTGAATGAACATGATTATAATTTTTTACATAGAATTATTCTGAGTATTGAGGCTCGTTTCCAGTTGTTTAAGTAAATGAACAAACAAAGCTGTCACATCTAGATTTCCGAAGACCCAGAAGAAATTGTTTAACAACTTCTCCATCAACCACTAGTAACAGTTTGGTACGGTTTTTGGCTGATGGTGTCATTGAGCCATATTTCTCGAAAATGATGCACCGATTATCTGACTATTAACTGATTTTTTTTTTTCTTTTTTTTTGCCTGAAATTGATGTGACGAATATGAACGACTTTAATTTTTAGCAAAACCGTGGCACATGTCACACAGCTGGTGAAACAGTGGGTCTTTTGGGAGACAAAATACTTGAACGTGTGATTTCTCGAAAGGGAGACTTCAATTGGCCACCGATATCGCGCGATTTAACACCATTGAGTGTAAAATACACAAGTGTTTGTATTTTAGACTAAAATAAAAAAAACACTTTTCATAAGAATGTTCCGATTTTCCATTAATTTAAAATAACATCACCCTACAGGAGCGCCTATTGTTCTATTTTTTTTATTACCGACGTAGTTTTACTTGTCGTCGGTCGAAAAAATAACACAACATACCGCAAAAACGTGGATTATTCATAAATTTTGTCGGAAAAAAAAAATATAATATGTCGAAGAAACTAAAGACCTGCTGATGAAGCTTTATAGTCGTTATCTATTTTACTTTTTAAGAAAACGTCCAAATTATTTTAAGTTCACAGAACTCAGATTCATATTATTGGGAAGGGTTTCGATTTTTGACTTCAATAAATACTTTACACAGAGCACTGCAAAGTATTGGACATGTGGTTGAAGATCCGGTATTAAGCTACAACTTATTTGAGTTCAGTCATCAGGATAATAATTGTGTTGTGACGTAAATAAAGTAATCCCCAGAACCGCCAGTACTAAAGGGTCTTCAAAAGTCGATCCTAGATGTTTCTTTTTTTAATCAAACATGTATATACTTCGATTTTCTCACAGTGCCCGACCTTTGTCTCAAGCTAAAAGTTGTTGTCTTGTGATAAAGTCATCATTATAGGCAAATGGTTATAATAGCCCTTGAAGCAACGAATAATGCCCTAATTTAAAAATTGGGTGACAGACGTTACCTCCAGGGGCAAACAACAAAACTGAAATTAACACAATTATTCTTGGCCCAGAAATTTAAGGCAAGCAGCGTTCTCCGCACTTTTCGATTACGATTTTCTTTTTGTAATGGTTTGCCCCAATCCAGTAGAATCGCACTCTAAAGGATACTTGCCATTCACGATTTTTTATTTGCAAACTATTTGATAGGAATATTTTTACCCCTAAAAAATAGCGAGGCTGATTTCCACGATCTATGGAAAATATTTTTTTCACAGGACCGTTCATATCAGTAAAACCAAAAAGACCTATGCGGTTTTTTGACATTTTCCATCAGTTGTATGGTCTCCCATGAAAGCTAGAGTGCCACTGAGAAGTAAAGAGATTTGATTTTTGTAGCACTTTTGTATTGCTAAGGAAAAAAAAAGGCAGCGTGACAGTTCAGAGTTATTAAAACTTGAGCGCTGCACAAAAGAACAAACCAGTTTTCAATATTGAGCAATATTTTAAAAATAATAAAGCTTTGACAGCTACAGTTCGCATTCTCGTACAAAGTGTCCGTATTAGTGACTTAACTTCATCAAATCTGAACTGAATTCAAGAATTCAGGAAGACTGGATCAATAAGTGATCGTAGGCACTCTGGCTGTCCTACAATAAGTCGTTTAATACAAAACATCGAAGCTTTTCGTAAGAATATTGGAACAGGCAGAGCAATTTGGAACCATGGTGAAGAATTGGACATTTCGAGCAGCTCTCTACAGTGAATTCTCACAAAAGATTTCATACATACAAAGTGCAATTGACTCAAGAGCTGAAGTCTATTGACCACGGATTGGGAAGTGTCTAGATTGAATGTATTATGAAACAACAAGTGGATGCTGATTTTTCAAAGAAAATTATCTTCTGTTAAGGTGATAGTCTTCGATTAGTTTTGATAACGTATTTTGAATCCAATTGTTTATCATAAATGTATCTTCATCGCCTCTTTCTCCTTGAATCTTTTGAAATATAATATTGTTTCGAGCTTTTTAATGACTAAGCCATCAGCCTTAAAATGTACGATTTTTACCATTTCAGCAAACCAAATTATTACAGCTTATCATGATTTCCCAATTCCTTAATTTAATTTGTGAAGTTTACCTAAGTTGTTAATTTGTTATGTTTCTGCTTCTTGTGACCACTTCTTGAATAAGGTCATCCCAATTAGATACTACTTAAGGTAAACAGTATTGTTGATCTAGTTGATCTAGAACGATTATTAGGTATTTAAAATTAAGTACATATTCAATTTGAAAGCAGCCCCTTGCACAGCTTTCATTTTCCTTTAATGACATTAGATCATGTGGATTAAGACAAAATCTCAAACAATTTACAATTATAGAAAACTTTTGATTGAATAGAGCAGGATCGTCAGAAAAGGCTGTGATTTTGCCCTTAAAAGGTTGGATAAATATCGGGTTAATATACCACCTTGATCAAAAAGTTCCCGGTGGTGTCACCGTGTGGCGCTCCCATTGTTCCGATTTGAGTTCTGTTTTCTTTTTTTTGTTAAGTTGGTACATCTGTTGTTGACATTCGCTCTTAGTCTTAGCGTCATAGTTTGACATTTGCAATAGTTACGTAGCCAAGAGTACATCTATCTCTATGTGTGTTGGTGATTTATTATAATTTTAGAAGTAGATTTAAATTTGCAACAACGAACTTGTATTAAATTTTGCATAAAAAGCGGATTTAACAGTGCGCGAACGTTGGAAATGTTGGAAAAGTTTTTCGGCAACGATTCTCTAAAGAAAACGGTCATTTATCAGTGGCAAGAGCGGCTCAAAAATGGTCCTGAGTCAATCGAAGATGATAAACGCAGTGACAGACCACTGACATCGAAAACCGACGAAAACATTGATGAAGTAAAAGAAATGTTGGTCAATAACCGCATATTAACCACCAGAGAGATAGCCGAGGACTTGAACATTGCCTATGGATATGTCCAAGACATTTTGCTTAATGATTTGTGTTCCCGTCGTGTAGCAGCAAAGTTGGTGCCAAAAGACCTCAATTTCATGCAAAAAATTAACCGTGTTGACGTCGCAAAAGAGATAATTTGCGAGGCTGAATCCGATCCGACATTCATCAAAAGGATCATTATTGGAGACGAAACGTGGGTTTATGAGTACAACACGTAAACCAGACATTAGGCAAGTGAATGGCGTTCACCAAATGAGCCGCGACCAACAAAAACCATGTCATTTCCAGTCAAAAAAGAAGGCAATGGTCACGGTTTTCATGGATTACAACGGTGTAGTGCATCATTAATATTTGCCAGAAGGCCAGATAGTAAACAAAGACTTTTATTTGGGCGTTATAAGAAGTTTTCGTGAAGCGATTCGCCGAAAGAGACCAGAATTGTGGGCACAAAACTCGTGGCACAAAAAACATTGCACCATGATAACGCACTGTCGAACAGTGCCATCATTAACCGTAATTTTTTGACGAAAAATGCAACAAATACCATCCAACAGCCACCGAATTCATCTAATTTGGCTCCCTGTGACTTCTTTCTGTTTAATCTGTTCCCACTACGGGGAACGTGTTTCAGCAGCCGAGAGGAAGTAATGGAAAAATCGCAGGAAGCATTGATGGACAACGAAAACCAAATATTAAAAATGTTTCGAAGATAAGGTCAAGCACTGGCATAAGTGTGTCGCAGTCGATGGGGATTACTTTAAAGGGAGCAATATAGATTTAGATGAATAAACTTTTATTTTTAATTTTCTGAATAATTTCCTGGAAATCTGATCAAGGTAGTATATAAGAAACAACATCGGCCCCCGGGACAGAGCCTTGAGGACCACCAACACTTATACCATTTTTGAACTTAGAATATTATTTATTTTGACAATTTGCTTGCGACCACTTAAATAAGAAGGAAACCAGAAATGCATCAATCCTTTAAATCTCGCGTTAAAAAGTTTGTTTAACAACAATGTATTGTTCACCATATCACAAGCTTTAGTGATATCAATAAGTAAAGTAGACGGAATTGTGAATAATTTAGATAGTCGTAAATTTCTCCAGTTAGTTTAAGCAATCCATTTTCGGTGGATCTCCCAGTTCCAAAGCCATACTATAAGTCACTAAAGCATGAATGCCTAAAGCTGTTGTATGATAATAAATCTTAACATAGGCTGAAAAGTCAGTGCCGTTTTATAGTAAAACACAAAATTTTTGCAAAATTCAACTTTATTTATCCATATAGTTGTCTTCGAGGGCGATACACTGATTGAAACGATTTTTTAATCTTTCAATATCAGTTTTGTAGTACGATTTCGGTTTAGCCTCAAAATAGGCCTCTGTTTCGGCGATTACTTCTTCATCGGTCTTAAAACTCTTTCCGGTGACCATTCTTTTGAGGTCTGTAAACAGAAAATAATCGCTGATGGCCAAATCTGGAGAATACGGTGGATGGGGAAGCAATTCGTAGCTGAATTCTTTCAATTTTGCCATCGTTTTCATCGACTTGTGACAAGGTGCATTGTCTTGGTGAAATAGCACTTTCGTTTTTCTGCGATTTTGTCCTTCAAACGCTCCAACAACGCAATGTAATAGTCGCTGTTGATATTCTGCCCCTTTTGGAGATAGTCGATTAAAATTATTCCATGTGTATCCCAAAATACGGATGCCATAACCTTGCCAGGCGACTGTTGAATTTTTGGTTGTTTTGGACGAGGCTCGTCGCCTGCTCGTCACTCAGCTGACTGCCCACATGACTCTGGTGTGAAGTGATTGTACCAAGTTTCATCCATTGTCACATACCGACGCAAAAATTCGGCTTTATTGTGGTTGGACAGCTATAAACACTCCTCTGAATCATCAACACGTTGTTGTTTTTGGTCGACTATGAGCAAACGCGGCACCCACTTTGAACAGAGCTTTCGCATGTCCAAATATTCGTGTATGATATATCCAACACACTCTTTTGATATCTTCAGAGCTTCAGCTATCTCGATCAACTTCACTTTACGGTCATTCGTAATCATTTTGTGGACTTTTTTGATGTTTTCATTTGAAACAGCCTCTTTTGAACCTCCACTGTGTGCATCATCTTCAGTGCTTGTATGACCACTTTTAAATTTTTCAATCCATTTGCGAATGGTTCGTTCAGCTAGTGCAGAGTCAAGGTAACACTTGTCAAGCCATTTCTTTGCATCGGCTGCATTTTTTCCCATCAAAAAGCAAATATAAATCAACACACGAAATTGCTTTGAGTCCATTTCTTTTTTTTCACAATAACTAGAGTTGCTTCATTCACAACGCTCTATCTCGAGAACTAATCGTCCGACAGCTGTCAAATTTTTACTTTTGAAGGTTGGTACTAACTGAAAATGGTATGGATTTAATTGAAGTGGTGTCTTCTCTTGGACTTTTCAGCCCATTATATATGATATACTTATCAAGGCCAATACTCAGCGCGTTTTTGAGCCCAAATGCTCGATAGAATGATCCTTGATAAGAGCGACAGTGACATAATGATAGGAGCAATTTTTTATAACAAAAAAAGTTCGATTTATACAAATGTAATATACGAGTAGATGTTAAAAGGTTTCTTTATGTCAAAATTTAAAATTAAAATAAATTTTATTGGAAGTTCTTATATATGTTATGCATATATATACATCTGTATGCATTTGATTTGGTATGACCTTTATGCATTTTTTAAATATTTTAAATGTGTCTGTACGAAGCTTTTCCTATATTTATTTACTTGAAAACTCCTTTAAAAAACGAAGTACCCTGGACATAAAAGTATCAGTAAATATTTCAAACTATCATTTAGCCCAAAATACAATGAAACTATTCCAATTAATTTCGTTCTAATAAGTTATAGCAAATTAATTTGGGATTTGAAAATTGCTACAAATGCCACAAGCAATTCATACGATACTACAAACAAATGTTTTCCATTTTGGACAAATTTATTCAAAACTCATTTAAAATACAAATATTGGAATAATCATTTCAATTTGCAAATTTAATATTAAAACAATAACACACACAATAAATAATGTAACAATTTCATAGTTTAAAATGTCACTTCAAATTAGACAACTCTCCGACAGCAAGCAGGAATTCAATTAATAATTTTAAAAAGAAAAATATTTTTATTTTAAAATATCAATGAAAAAACAACTAATAATTTATTTCAAATCCACATCCGCAGTCATGTGCCACATTTCACTCATATTAAAGCTCATTAATCATTTACCATCGACAGAAGTGATTTTTGAGAGTTTAATCCTTTTTCTATTGTAGTTTGTTTGAAATCCTTCCACAGCCAACAGACAAATTCCATTAATAACGTTTAGAGAGGCGTTTTTGTAACAAATTGTTTTGCCTTTTACAAACATAAATCGCCAACGCCACCGCCACCGCCACCGCCACCGCCACCGCCTCCCTTCTCTACTCATTTTTCTGGGGTGAGCCAAAAAATCAAATCCTGAATTGGGATTCGTACGATTGATTTATGATCGCCACAGATTTTTCGTATTGATATTTGTTGTTGGGTTTTAAAACGTTACAAAAATTGTAAGAAAAACTTACAAAAGCTCTCAGTGTAGGTCGCCGGAAAATGCATAAACCATGTACATAGTTTGTTACAACGTTTTTAGGTTTCCCGTTTTTTTTTTTTTGATTATGCAGGAGGAAAGCATGTGTGTGATGTGATGTATCCCTTTGCAATTTTTATTACATACATATTCATATGCATGAAATTATTGAATTTATAGGGTTCATTTACATGCAAATTGTTTCGATATTTTATTGAAATTTTCTAACAATATATGATTTTATCAAATATTTTAATTGTATGACTTTGTAATCCAAACAAATGTTTTAAAGTTGATTAAAACAAAACAATGTGGCAACCACTTAATCATTATATATATTTTTTTTTTTAATTAAAATATTAGAGAATGTGTAACGTACGCGATTATAATCACATACCTATATCCATACATAATGACCGACATCTGTTCGAACCACTGATTAAAAAATATAGAATTTTTTAAACTTTGTGCAAAAATTGAACTACTTAGAAAAACAAACGACCTGCGACTTTTATATTCAATTTTTGTTCACTATCACTATCACTATCAACTTTGAATTAAATTTGTGAACGCACTCTTTCACTAATCATCAAACTGTCACTGTCAATTTATTCAGTAAACTCAACACTTTCATCATGGTAAAGTACATTAACGAGCAACGTCTGCGAATTATAAAATTTTTTTACAGATATTCGGAGTCGGTGACTGCAACTTTAAGAGCGTTAACTCCAATTTTCGGTCGTAATTCTCGCCCTAGTAGACAGGCAATAACAAGTTTAGTGCAAAAATTTGAGTCTACATATTCGTTGTGTGATGCTGCCTGGTCAGTGAGATAACGGGTTGGTCGAAGTGTCGAAAATATCGCTGCCGTTCAGACGTCCGTAGCAAACGATCCAAATAAGTCGATTCCATGGCGTTCTCAAGAATTGGGCATAGCTCAGACCACATTATGGCGTATTTTACGTAAGGATCTTAGTTTACACCCATACAAGATCAAGCTAACTCAAGGATTGAAGCCGATGGACCATTTGCAGCGACGTACGTTCTCCGATTGAGTTCTGGAGAAGATGCGTCAAGATGATGAATTTCATCGCAAAATCATCTTCAGTGACGAAGCTCATTTTTGGTTCAATGGGTTCGTCAATAAGCAAAATATGCGTTATTGGTCGGGTGGAAACCCACATGTGCTTCACGAATCACCACTTCATCCACAAAAAATAATTGTTCGGTGCGGTTTGCATGCCGGCGTTATTGGGCCATATAACGATCGTCACGTTACTGTGAATGGTCAGCGTTATCGCGCCATGATCACCGATTATTTTTGGCCCGAATTGGAAGATATGGACTTGGGCGATATGTGGTTTCAACAGGATGGTGCCACAAGCCACACAACACACGCTACAATCGATTTTTTGAAGAGTAAGTATGATGAGCATGTTATCTCAAGACATGGGCCAGTCGATTGGCCGCCTTGTTCGTGCGATTTAACGCCGCTTGACTATTTTCTGTGGGGCTACGTTAAGTCATTGGTTTATGCAAACATGCCAACGACGTTGAAAGAGCTCAGAGCCAACATTGAACGCGAAATGGCGGCCGTTTCGACCGCTGCAAACGTGTCCGCGGTGGTCATATGAACAAAGTCGAATTTCATTCGTAAATGTTTTGATCGTATTTCAAGCCAATAATAAAGTTTTTGAAATATCCCAAATGGTTTGCCTTTTATTTAAAAAAAAAAAAGTTGTCAAGTCGTTATTGGAAAACCCTAGTTACTCGTTTTTAGGCAGTATCACAATCTAGATTCAACAGAAGACCGCACAATTGCATTATCAAATAGCCTTTTGCGAATGGCCTGCAGTTGCGTTGTAAATTAGTTG
This sequence comes from Volucella inanis, assembly GCA_907269105.1. Taxonomy (NCBI): domain Eukaryota; kingdom Metazoa; phylum Arthropoda; class Insecta; order Diptera; family Syrphidae; genus Volucella; species Volucella inanis. Next base: position 26,150,151 of record OU026157.1, read on the forward strand.
AAGCCATCGTCAACACGTTTACTCTAACTTAGGCGAGAAGTTCCACTTGGCGTTGTTCCTCTGGCTTGGGTACAAGAAATATATTCACGGAAGTCCAGGTGCACAATCGCTCAATAGGCATGCGATGTGTAACTAAGGTGACTTTTGAACCTTTGCGGCCAACGTACATTCGATTATCAATATATTTTTTTGCTGTATTGGTACACATGTCCCCAATATATGTTCACAGTTTCAAGTATATAGCATACTTAGTTTGTTTTTGACGGATAGAAAAGTTAGACATGTTTTGGGGTGCTCCTGGATTTCCAATTGTTTTAAAAAATGGAGCAAAGAATTTGCATCAAATAATGTGTAAAAAATTGAATCAAGTGCTCTAAAACACTTGAAATGTTGACAGTGGAATACGGTAAGTCCGCTCTAAGTAAAAATGTTTACAAGTGGTACAAACTCTTCTTAGATAGCCGAAAAGATACCAATGACGAACCTCGTTCTGGACGCCCCAGAAGATAAACAAAAAATGATAACGTCGAAGCTGTGAAGAAAATTGTTTTGGAAAATGGTCAAATTACTATAAGAAAAGTTGCTGAGGATGTGGGAATATCGATTGGCTCGTGTCACGCAATGTCATATTTTGGGCATGAGACGTATGTCAGCGAAGTTTGTTCCGAAGCTTCTTAATTTTGATCAGAAGAAACGTCGCATGAGCATCACTTAGGAGCTCTTGAAAGACGTCAATGATGATCTTGACTTGCTTAAAAGGGTTATAACTGATGACGAATCATAGGTATATAATTTTGACGTCGAAACCAAAGCCTTATCGTCCCAACAGACGAATATTTGCAACGACTGAGGTAATAAAAGCGGCATCGCTGGATATACAAAAGGATATACAAAAAGTAGAATTGCTTCGAAGATTGGAAAAAACGTTGGCACAAGTGGATTTATATCTGAGGGGATTACTTTGAAGGGGACAACGTTAATATTAGTGAATAAATAAATATTCTTTTTATTAAAATGTAAAGTCACCTTAGTTTTTGAACATACCACTAGGTGGTTTATTAACAGTCTCCTGAATAGGTTGGCATCACTATACAGTTTTGTACATGGTTGAATCTTGGTCTCTTAAACCCGACGAGACGAAAATCTTTCCGTTCTTGCGACAAAATTTATCCTTATTAGGTTAAGCTTCATAATGCAGGAAAGGGATAATTAGAGATTTGTATAGAAATATCTTGGTTTACAAAGGAGGGCTTAAAGGATCAGTTCTCTGCCAAGGATGCCAATTCTATTCTCACATACTAGTAGCTGCATGCAAATTGATGATACTATTTATTATTATAGAATTCTTTATACTCTGTCTCTCTCTCTCTCTCTCTCTATTTACATTGTCATATGAGGCCTTGTATACAAACTGGTTAATTACTTGGGTTTCCCTGGATCTGCCGTTTTCTAATTTTCTTCATTTTGGACACTGATATCTTCATTTCATTTTATTCAGGTGGGCGATTATAATGGCTGTCATCGTTTAGTGTATGTGGTGCTTGTCTACAATACGATTTTCGTCTTCGACATCGTTAAGCAATCTATAACACGGTTTCTAATTCCATGTATAAAAGCTATTGTAACGGGTGTATTGTAGTTTTTCCAATTGTTACGTTTCAGCAGCTGTCGAAGTTACCAATGACAATAAGCTGCCAAAATATTCAGTAAAGTTTCCCATTTCATCATGCATCGATAACAATTACCGAACGTGGGAAAATTATTCAAAACTGTTATCGATATTCCAGCTCATTTGTATATACGCAACGTGAATTTCGTCGTGTATCAAAAGTAAATGTATATTCTCTGCCGATCAGCTTGTTTGGGTCACGCAGCTTGTTTTGCGGCGGTTGGATTTTGCCGACATCCGTATAAGATCGTGCTGAGCGCTGGAAATGTTGGCCGGAGATCAAAATGTTGGCCAAAAAAATCATCTTCTCGGACGAGACCTATTTTTGGCTCAGCGGCTATGTCTACACGCAAAATTGCCATTATTGGAGCGAACACAATCTACAAGTATTCGGCAAATCATCAATGCATTCAATAAGATTGATTCTTTGGTGCGGTTTATGGCATGAGGGCATCACCTGACCTTATTTCTTTTAAAATGAGGAAGGAGACACCGTTACTGTCATTGGTCTCAGGTATCGAGCGATTTTAACCCACTTTCTGTTGTCAGAGCTCGACAACATCGATATATCCGGGCTGTGGTTGCAACAACGTGGCACTACGTGACATACAAGCGAAACAACGGTCGAAATCGTAAAGGAGAAATTTGGCGACTGGGTCATCTCACGGCGAGCGTTTGTCATTTGGCTGCCGCGATCGTACGATTTGATGCCACTCGATTATTTTCTCTAGAGCATCGTCATGTCCTTAGTCTACGCTAACAAGCCAACCACTTTGGACAAGCTCAAAGTCAATATTCGACACGCTGTTGTCGGAATAACGCAGCACATATTGAACCAGGTCATCAAAAATTGGATCGACCCCTTGAAGCACAACTAGAGAAACCAAGGCGGCTACTTAAACAATCTGTTATTCCACACATAATGGCATGAATGTAGCTTTAAAATAAAGCCAGAATCTATTTTATATCCCACACTGTTGTTATTTTATTTAAATTTTTTTCCTATCGTTCATATCTTGTAATTTTTTTAATCATTTGATCATTTTCAAACATTGTTTCTGCAGTGGGACCTCTTTATAAATTGATCACGAGCTTGTTTTTCCTCCAAAGAACTCAATATACTTTTCTCTTTATAAAGCTCTGTAGTGGCTAAGGCAGCTTCCGTTGTCCTTCGTGATTTAGCGATTTAGCTATATGTGCACGCTTGTCTTACTATTAATTTTCTATTTATCAGAATATCAGTTATTTACAGGCTGACGGATAAAACCGCTCAGATCATGCGACATCTCCAATGGTAGGTTGACAGTTTAAGCAATAATAATCTACTCTAGTCGTTAGACGTATTTTCAAAGAATATTGCGGCCCGCTGTTGTTGTGACTTATCTCAATGTTTTCCCCATATTTGGGCATGAGTTATATCTGAATATAAACATTGCCTGCAAAAAGGATACGGACCTATGTTGGGTGTGTCCATACTTTGTCCAGTAGTAAGCTATATTAATTTCGAGTCGTTGTCTGACGGTTGCATTGTTGATTGGATTGCAAAAATGTATTCTATCCTAGTCAATGTAAAAGAAAATGTGTCTTTCGGGGGACTCTTTTTCAGAGTTCGAACACTTGATGTAAATATTATTGTTGTTGTTATTTACCCTTCTCTTAACTAGAAGAATTTGCAATTTAAATCACCAATATGCAAGATGTCTCAAGTGTCCACCACAAGGACCTAAGGAAAACAATTGGTACAAAATTAAAATGTTGTTCTACTCGTCCAGATCTTACCTTTGACAGTCAATGGTAACCTATTTAATCCATACTCAGATTTAATCACTATTTAATCATTTTAAATTTAATATTAGGAACGGTTGTCGATTGGTCTTATTTCACGAATATGCGTTACATTTGGCAATTTCGTACTTTCATTAAATAAGATTAAGGTTTTTCAAACATTTTGTTGATTGTCCGCTCATTTAACGAGGAGCTTTTTAGAAATTCCTTGAAATAACAAAATATTTATGTATTTTCCATGCAATAAGAATTATTGATTCATAAAAAAAAAACTAATTAAAAAATCGGAAGAACCCGATTGCGTAAAAACCGAACTAAAAATATGGACAAAAGATAAAATAAAAAAATTAATATTCTTATTGTAAAATGGGCACGATTCTAGGCTTTGAGGGTGCGAAATTGTAAAGGCATAGAAAGTATTGTGGACTCTCTAAAATTCATTAAATCAGAACATAACACGCAGTCAATGGCATTTTATATCGCTCTAGAGGAGGTATAGAGCAGTACCGCACTTCATGTTTAACTTGTTATTATTACTATATGTATGCCTCAGACTGCATTAGTCTTTTAATTGAACGAATTTAAGAGAGTCCACGATATTTTCTATCATCGTCTAATATCACACCCCAAAAGCCTGAGAACCGTGACCATTTTACGCAAAGGGAGAAGAATATTAATTTTTCTATTCTATTTTGTTTCCATTTTTATAATCTTCTTTTTACTCAGTCGTTTTTTTTTTTTTTTAATTAATTTCTTTTATGTGTATCTGTTTAGTGTTAGGTACTGTTTTTTTTTTTTTTTTAATAAGAAATAACCACCTATTGGGCTGTACTTTATTTTTTAAATAGTTTAAAACCTCTATGTAGGTTTTTGTTATGAAGATGGTAGGTTGAACTGAATGAGACCTGATTCTCATATGATAACCCTTCGCGAAAAGTTTATTGCTTACATCGACAATAGTCCGGTCTAAAGTAGTTCTTTGTAATTTGTATTCCGTCACCGTCGAGCTTAGGATTAAACGAAGTATGCTCTGCTTAACTTTGCCTTTGTCACGACAAGGAAAATGTAAGCGCACCAACATTAATCTAATTATTAATTAATTTAAAGAACGAGTGGGGCCATATTACTTATTAATTAATTTTAAGTAGTAGCGGTTGCATATTAATAAACAAAAAAACGACTTTTCACACTTAATATACCCTATATGACACTGTAATGACACTTCACTTAGTAAAATCCATCCATCCGATTGGATGATATGATAGAATAAAATATCCCACATACATACCAGGTGTACCGGTTTTTTGTGAAAATAAAATACTAATTTCTAATGGGAAAGTAAAAAACATTTTATTCAAAGTATTGGCCATTGCTAGCTCTACATATTTCCCATCTTTCAGACAATTTATAGATTCTACGCCAATAAAACTGTTCGTCTTTTGAAGCAAACCAAAAAGTCACCCAATTTTCGAGTTCCTCGTAGGATTCGAAGTGCTGCTCAGCTAATGAGTGTCTCATCGATAAAAACAAATGGTAGTCGGAAGGAGCCAAGTCTGATGAATACGACTGGTGGGGTAGCAGCTCCCAGTCAAGTGCTTTGGTTGTATCCTGAACGAGTTTTGCTTTGTGTGCAGGTGCATTGTCATGGAGCAAAATTACCTTGCCGTGATTTCTGGCCCATTCTGGTAATTTTTCGATAAATACATGGATCAAATTGATCATTTGTTGTCGGTAGCGATCACCAAATTTTAGGAGCTCGTCACACTAGACACACACAGCATTGTCTTCTTGCCGAATCGATCTGATTTTTCAGTCGAAGTTGATGGTTGTCCCGGATTAACCCATGATTTTTTCCGTTTAGGATTCTGAAAGTAAATCCATTTTTCATCTCCAGTAACAATTCGATGCAAAAATGATTTTTTATCGTGTCTTTGAAGCAAAATTTCACAAGTGGTTTTTCGCTTTTAAATCTGTCCTTCATTCAATTCATGTGGCACACATTTTCCAGACTTTTGGATCTTACCCATAGCTTTTAAACCGTCAAAAATTGTTTGTTGTGCAACATTTAACATTTTTGCCATTTATTTCTGACTCAAAGTTTCATCTTTATCCAAAATTGTTTACGATTCGGCGTCGTTCTTTATTTCTCACATCAAAATCGTTATCTCTGTTATTGTGAGTACTCAAGAGAATGTACATGGCAATCAGCTATATTATAGCGTATCCCTAGCAGATGTCATCAGTAGTGTAATATTTGTTATTTATCGAATTAATATAGTCCATCGAAGTTATTGAGGTTATAAAGAAGTGAGAAATACTCCCCAAAATATTGCTTCCTTATTCAAAGAAAAGTTTTTTTTTAAATATTATAGTTGTAATCTAGGATGAGAGCTCTCATTTTAACTATTTATCGGGCTTCGTGAGGTTTTAATTCTATCGCCTGGCTTTCTAGGCTGACCATGTTCTTTTTCTTCTAAGGACTTCTTCTTCATCACCTGCTAAAGCATATACATATACAAGACTGTCCCTGTATTTATTTAAAGGGGTTATACGCAGTTGCAAGGACGAAAAAAGACGTTTTTTTATGGACTTTTTCTGAAAAGGTATTTTATATTACAGAAACAAAAAGTATAGGTACTCGTACATTAAGGCTATATCTAAGTTTATGATGACACTAATGATTTATAAAAATATCGATATGGTGTGCTTCTGCAGACGATCTCCTGAAGGCCTCCAAAAAACAGGTCTTCGATGGTGATCACGATATCTCCGGTTTAGTTTATCCGAAATCAAAAAACCCGAAAGATTCTTTTAGTGGATAGTTGAGACTAGGTATTGAAAAAATCGAATTTTCAACCAAAATTGTCACGTAAAATTGTTTAAAAAAATAAAAATAAATATCTGAAATCTTATTACTTCGATCAATACCTGAGGAATATATCTGAGATGGTTGTGTTTAATTTTCAAACCGATCGGTTGAGCTGTTTTTTTAGAAATCGTGATCACCCACTTCGAAGTTTCGGAAGAAGTTTACACATAGTCCGAGATGTCCCTTTAAATATGCGTATATCTTGAAAAGTATTAAAAAAAACAAATTTTTAGAAAATTCTAACTGCGTATAACCTCTTAAACGTTACTTATTTAGTCATTTAAAAGCATTTGTGAAAGGTTGAGTGTCTAGTCTTAGCCTTTTTTATGAGATTGAAGTCACATCTTTTTTTGAATGAGCCAGTCAATAAACACAGAATGATTGAACATTTGCATCTCTAAAATAGACTACTCAGTAGTCGACCGTAAAGCTATCGGGATCCTACTTGATATATTATTTTATGAATTCTTGATTGTATTTACTGTAGTGGTTTAATTTTACTTGGTTTCCCTTTCACGAATATCTATGACGTGGGCGGAATTCCACTAGCTCAAAGAGAAATTGGCCACAATACGTCCCAATTTAGTAGAGCAATCATGATTTTCCTTCAGATGATACCACTAAAATGACATTTTTGTGCCCCTAGATTAATGAATAAAAATATTCTATTCCTAGTGGTATTAACCTTACTTATTTTTATTTCCAAGTTCAAATCTTGGCTTATATATGTATATTTTGATTTCACAGCGTTTATTAAATTCCAGGCTGATATTGATTGCTGATATTTTTAATATCCACAAAGCGTGATCTACGAAAAAATTTACCACCGACTCAATAAAACACTATGCAGTTCGGGATTATTGCGCAGTTTTTAATCACCCTTTGCAATTGAACTGTTCGGCGAATTTGCTGTGGAGTTGCTCCTTAAAAAAAAAAAAAAAAACGTTGCAACCGTTCAATCGACTGTGTATTCGGCACTTTTGAAGCTAGTTAATAGGACAAACAAAAAGGTAATTTTTTACATACATATGCATATATGTATATACGAACATGTATTTTATTTCAGACCAAACTGGATGCAATCAATTGCAAAACGGTTGATTGCTTTCCCTAAGAGCCTGACGTGTTGTGTGACTTTTTTATTATTGATTTTGAGGGATTTAGTTCCGTCGGCGGGGCAATTTTGTGCACAATTCTGCAGCAATTAAATGATTCTCTATATTTTGCACGAATTAAGCATTTGACAAAAAAAAAATTTACTCTTGTGGTTTTGCAGAAATTAATTTCAGCTCTTATAGTTCTAGCGTTTATATTTTTTAGCGAGTAACCCTATTTGCCTGCATTTTAATGGATAAATCATCATTAAGACCTTACGAAGTATGATTTTTCGGTAGGTACTTGCCATAAAATAATAAAACATAAATACCCATGAAGACGGCAGACAAGTTCAATTGTAGTATTACGTGTTCCTACAACACTGTGTTGTGGATTTCAAACTCACATGATAGAACTCCACGTCAATGCGATCTAAACAAAGTCTTAGGATTACCGTCGAGAAGAAAAGAGAAACATAGTAACTCAATGCAGACATGCTGAAATGCCATAGGCGTGGGCTTTGTTGTCTTTGAGCATTTTTGTCAGGAATTATAATTTAAGGAATTCATTGATAAAGATTCTATTTTATTATATTTTTGAACGCTCTTTTCCTATTCTTGGCTTGTTTTCATGAAGAAGCGAGTGGTCAAAACAAAATTATTTTATGTTGGACTATCGATAACAGTCGGCGCCTTGTTTGTATTGTTCTATATGATCATCGCGATTATAAAAAACATATTGGGTATGTAATTTTCCGAGCGTTGTCATAATGGAAAATTATTGCCTCGTGTCTGGTCGCATATTCCGGGCGTTTTTCGGCTACTGCTCTCTTCAAACGGATTAATTATGTTCGGTAGCGTTCACCCGGTTTTAGTTGCTCATAATACAGCACACCCATCTGATAACACCAAATACAGAGCATTACCTTCGCACTATGGATATTCAACTTTGCCGTTGATTTGGCTGGTTAACCGGGTTTCACATATGATTTTTTGCGCTTGGGGTTTTCGTAATGAAACCATTTTTCAGCACCAGTAAAAATCTGATGCAAAAATAACTTCCTTTTGTTTCGTTTCAGCAGCATTTCGGACATGCAAAACCGCCTTTCGACGTCTCTCGGCTTAAGTTCATATGGAACACAATTTTTGAATATATCCAGCTGCTTTTAAACGTTTTGAAATGGCTGCTTGAGTGACACTCAAAGATTCTGCGAGCTTTTCTTGTATTTGGCAATAATCTTCATAGAGTTATGCTTCCAGTTCTTCATCTTCAAACTTTTTTGGCTGCCCAGGACACGTTCATCGTCTTCCAAGAAAAAATCACCACGTTTAAATCGTGCAAACCATTTCTTGCACAATTGCTCAGCTAGCGCATGTTCACCATAAACTTCCACCAAAATACAATGACTTTTGGCAACAGTTTTCTTCATATTAAAGTAATGAAGAAGAACTCCCCGCAAAAACACTTTTTCAGACACAAAGTTCGACATATTTGAGTGAAAAAAAATTATTTTTGTTTACGCTTCAAATTAATGACATATACTGAAATGACATACAATGACAGTAGCTTACCAACGCATGTACCAATAGAATAATACAAATTACGCCATCTCTTAGCAAACCGCACGAATTAAGACCCAATATTTAATTTGCGTTGGTGTTGTATGCTGCTAGACACATGCTGATGGTTTTTTTATTTGCAGTCTCAATTTATCTTAGTGCTAGAGCGCCAGTTAGGTCTTTCAAAGATTATACAATATATTATTTTTTGGCTATTTTAAAGTAATAAAGACCATCACTAACTTACCACTAAGAAATCAACAGGTAGATCCCCGCCCAGTTGCCACAATTTTCAGATCTTTTGATGCGCTATCTGAATCGAAACAAATGATTGTATCCCTGTATCTTCATACTGAAATAGTTATTACGATCGATAACTATGTTTACAATTCTGAGAGGCTTCAACATTCCGGACAGACAACACCCGAGAGATGGTGTGTTGAGATCTTCACTGCGGAAAATAAATTGACCTAGCTTGTAAGTAAGTCCACGCAAATACCAAAATCTAATAAGAATACTGCTGATATGCTCATCCCTCTAGGCTCGTCGGACCATTGTATCATATCAGCTAATTTCACGAATGTTGACCACACATTCAGAGAAAAGCTTCCTAAAAGAGCCGCATGTCAATACGTGAAAGCCAATTGGAGCATATTGGGTGGGGATATTTTGTCAAGAGGTAAAGACCAAAGTTATCAATTGCCACAAAAACGTATTATCTTTTCCCTACAAAGTCATAAAGCCAGTTCGCACGCGTTTCCCGGTAACTTTATTCATGTGATCTGTTGCGCTGCAGCTCCTCACTTTTTTCGCCATCACTGTGCTTACAAAGTCAGCTTAAAAGTGTTCTTACGGATATCCTAATTATTGTCTCTTATAGATTAGTTTTTTTCAAATATATCTAAACCCAATGTATGAGTATCAATAGTAGGATAAGAAGTGCCATTTTTCCAGTCCATTGTTGATCTCTCGGAAGCAAAACAGTAAAAATCTTTTATGTTTAAGTTTTGCTGCTGTTATAAGGCTCTCGCTGTTTGTCAATAGGCTCTAAAAACGGTGATTTCGATGTTGACGACCGTCCGCGTGAAGCAAGGTCAAAATTGTTCGAAGACGCTAAACTGGAGGCATTGCTCGATAAGGATCCGTGCCAAACGCTAGAAGAGCTTGCTTCAGCATTTGGAGTTACCCACCAAGCCATTTCCAAACGATTGCATGCGTTGAGAATGATTCAAAAACAAGAAATTCGGGTTCTTTATGATTTGAAGCCAAGGGACGTTGAACGTCGTCAGAAAATGAAGACGGATTTATTACAGCAACTCGAGAGAAGAAAGTCATGGAGACTGCCCCGTCATGCCACTACGTTGTCGGCTCGGCCGAATAATCACGGTGCTGTTTATTTGGTGAGACCAGGTCGATGTTATTTGTTAGGAACTGTTGAAACCTAACGAAACCATCACTGGGGAACAGTATTGACTTTAATTGGTGCGACTGAGCCGTACACTGCCCAAAAAAGGCCACAATACGAGTAGAGGCGTGAAGAAGTGTTTCTACAGCATAACAACGCTCGGCCTCACGTTGCCAAACCCGTTAAAACCTACCTGGAAACCCTCAAATGTGAAGTCCTACCCCACCCGCAATATTCTGCAGAATGCGTCGTCCGATTATTACTTGTTTCGTTCGATGGCACATGGCTTGGTGAGTTCCGCTCATATGAAGACACCAAAAAATAGTTTCATTCGTTGATAGCCTAAAATGATAAAAACTTTTACCGTAATGGTATACGAGCTCTTCCAGAAAGATGGAAAAAAGTAGTAGCTAGCTATAGGCAATACTTTGAATGATTCATTTATAAACATTTTTTCACAATAATGTTGCATTTACGTCAAAAAAAAAAACAGCGATAATTTAGTTGCGTACCTAATAATATTTTTGACTTATCGAGTTTTATTAAGAAATAATCTTTTCAAAATTTTTTCCCTTTAAAAGTATTTTAATCTTAAAGTTGTTTAGTTGTAATACATACATAACAAATGCACTCTCAAATATTTATTTAATCAAGATGAATTGTAAATTATATTTCCAAAAAATAATAAATAATAAATTGTATTAAAATATTTCTGGTCATGAATTCGAAATCACATATGTTATATAAATTTGTTTGCTTCATCCGACATAAGTACCTCAATATAAGAAATCTTTATACACCTCAACATCATCAACATCACATCTGAAAATGTATTTTTACCTGATATATGCTTCACTATTTAAAAAAAAAAAAAATATCATAAATAACAACGTATCTTGAAGGTATCTTTTGACGTTGAAATATGACTTGAGAGGATTATATTATAGAAAAAGGAATAAACGCTCCTGTCAGATAAAAAATTCATACGAACACTGAAGAAAAAACCATACACATATGTAAGCATGAACATAAATGCTTATATAAAATGATTTAAAGCCATTTAAAAATGTAGCCCAAACGGCAAAATCAAACCCAATCCCAATGGCAAATAATTCAACGTTATTTTGAATAAACCGACCTGTTTTTGTTTAGAATCATATACGAATATTGAAAATAAAGCGGATTACTGATTTAATTTGTGGTCTGTATTCATAATTCATATTGTTGAATTGAAATCAATTAGGGTAATTAAACCAATACAAGCATCTATTTGAATTCGTTTTAATTTATTTAAGCTAATAGTAATAATAATAATAATAATAAAAGTTGACCAATTATTACCTGCCGCCAGGTTGCAAAAATAAATAGTCCCTATAATTTACCTGCGTATTCCTACATCAATTAATAAATACATTAGTTCTAATTACGACTACAAGTAACTAAGACAACAGGGCATACTAATAGATTAGGATCTACAATTAAGTTACTTAACTTTGATTAAGAAAACAAATTTTTTTTTCCAAAATAAGATACCGAATGCCGCAAAGTTTACATCAGTTTTCTTAGAAACACCTCCAAAAAAAGTCTGTAAAAGACATTTCCATTTGGAGATGAATAAGAAAATATTTCTTCTATTTATATGGGCCATTTGCTGTCATTTTTATGGTTTATGTTAACGATTTTAGTAATATTCTTTTCCCAAAAATTTTAATAAATTGCTTTAAGAAACGATATCAGTTGGGGAATACTAATTGAAGACATTATTTCAAAATGTTTTTTAGTATTTTTATGGGTTACATTTACCATAAGTGAGTAGATGTTTTTTGGTAGTTGTTTTTTTTTATTTATTAATAATTTGCTCTATTGGCTATGAAGACATAAAAAAGACAATAAATGAACGTATAATATAGATATAACCATCCGCGTATACTAAGTTTTGTTCTCCTTAATGCTTTATTATTTTAAGCAGGTTTTCTCTTGATATTTCCAAATGTCCCCTTGACAAGTCTGAATGTTCTCTAAGTTATGAAGTATCACCATTTTTCCCTAGCATTTTGAACAAATATACCTATTAAGTCAATTCAGTTGATAAAGGTCTTTTCTGGCCTGAAACTTTTCGTCAAAAAAATGGAAAACACTCAGAAAACTAACAATTGCACGGTTTGTTGCAAAAATTTTCAATTTTGCGGAAAAACATTAGTGAAAACTACAGTGGTTAAGTACATAGGTATGTTCCGTGCTCAGGGATCAATAAAAATAAACAACAAAGCGTTGTGGTTGGTGCTTAATGACCATACACGGATACCATGAATACATAAACTACAAAGCAGTGCAGTGTGCAGGCAGCACAAATGACGCTCACTTCTTAGAGACGTCAAGATACATTCGATTGGTCTGCCGTCATTGTGGGATGACATACATGAAGCTATAAAGGGTAAGCCAACAGATGGTGTAGTTGTTGGCTGTCATTTACTGAATTCAATGTGGTAGATCTATTGGACAGGTGTCATATAATTTTTGGCAATTTAAGTCATGAAGTCGTTTACAACGCAACAACGCATTTTAGTTACTCAATTTTACTACGAAAATGGGCGATCTGTAAAAGTATCATTTCGCAAAATTCGTGAATTTTTCAGTCAACTTAATCGCCCTTGTGAGTCCGGAATTCGTGCAATGGTGAAGCAACAATTGTCAAAGAATTTGATCGTTTTCGATGAAGTCCAGCTTTGGATGAATTGGTACATAAATAAACAAAATTGTCGTTTCTGGAGACCGTAAAACTCATAACGAAAAACCAATTCATTCTGTATGGTGTGGAATATGGGTTGGTTGCATTAGGATAATACTACCGCCCACACAAGCCACCAATCAATCAAAATATTGCGTATGAAATTTGAAGATCGCATTTTTTCGATTATAGGAGAAGTTGATTGTCCTACAAGGTCATGCGATTTGACACTTGTAGACTTTTTCCTGTGGGGTTATTTGAAGAGTAAGGTCTATAAAAATAACCCAGCGACAATCAAGGTGTCAAACCTAACATCCAAACTGAAATTGCACCCATTGATGCACTTATTTTTCAAACAATCATAGAAGCCGTGGTGATCACTCATAATTGCCATAGACTTAACCTTATGAATCAATGGAATTCTATATTGATTTCACAATAATGTGTCTTTACTTACTCGTAACTCACCTATCATCGGTGACCTTATTTCCCTGATCGTTTGGGTTCCAAGCAAACTCGGAGCATTCAGCTTTTTGATTGCATTCCTAGAAATCTCGCACTCTTGAATGAGCTTGAAAGCTCTTTCTTTTACCGATTCTTCACAACATAAGTAACTGCTATCAAGATTGCATATATTTCCTTTTGAAGTACAGACGCAAAGTTTCACAATGGGGAATGTAGTCTTCCAAAAATATATGTTATCACCACAATATCCTAGACCGGTTTTGCAGCCATCCGTGTTACCACCAATACTTGGAACAGAGAAAACCGATTTCGTAATTTTCACAGCAACAGAAATTCTATAATTATTGCCTTAGATGGCAGGAGTGTAAGGCCATTAAAACTTCAGTCCATGGTTTCCAAAATTCATTTTCTTGAGCAGAGCCGGTCATGTTAAGGAACACCGCTTGAAGCCGAGGCATACCTTGTTTTAGAGTCTGGCAACCGAGGCATAATATATAATTGGTCTTAGAATAGCACAAAAGCTCACAACATCTTGATCCTGAAGATTTCGTTGATGTATTTAAGCTATAGGTCAATTAGAATAATCAGGTTCCTTCCTTTTGAAAAGAAAATGATCTCATTTTTGACTGAAACTCCATTTCTAGTGCACCAACTGTTGATCATTTTCAAGGGTACTGCACTTTAGAGCAAATGTCGGCATACGAAGTGTGGTTCGAAAAGTAAGGTGACTTTTGTAACTTCGCGGGCAACGTACATCCGATTATCGATTTTTTTTAATTTTTTTTTTTTTTTTTATGTTGGTACACATGTCCCGAACACATGTTCACAGTGTGATTCATTGTGAGATTTGATTTATAATATAAAATAAAACAGATAAATTTGAAAGTGAACTTAAAAGTTTTATTATCGGTTAAAAGAACAATTCGTGGCACTAACTTTTTGAAAATGATAGCATGTAAATATTCGCCACGAGCACAGCGACTCGTATCTCGCGGATAACACGAGTAATGTTGGCTTCTAAAGCGCACTATCTAGACGGCCAATTTACCGTAGCAAAACGTCAAATTAAGTGCTCAACAAAATGATTTCTTAACAAGTCCATTGTTTCACGAGATATATGGCTCGTAGCACCGTCTTGTTGAAACCAGAGCCAAGACCATGTGCTGGAATTTCAGGAAGCACATAGTCCGTTAACATGGCGCGGTAACGGTTACCATTGACGGTAACATTCTGATTTGCCTCATTTTTAAAGAAATATGGACCAATGATTTCACCAGCCCATTAACCACACTATACCGTTGTTTTTAATGAATGTAATGGTAGCTCCTGGTACTCTTCGGGTTGCTCAGCAGCCTAAATATGGAAATTTTGTTGATCAACGTATCCATTGAGCCAGAAATGGGTTTCATCACTGAACAAAAACACCGGATTTTCATTGAGTTTTTCCAGAGCCCATTCACTGAAAATATGACGCAAATTCAAGTCGCCTGGCTTCAATTCATGCACAAGTTGAATTTTGTACGCTTTTAGGCCGAGATCCTTACGTAAAATACGCCAAGCCAAGCTTTTGAGAACGACGACGAATCGATTCGTTACGGCCTTCGCGTACACTCTCAGCTACAGCTGCTATAGTCTCTTCACTGCGTGCTAGATGTGGTCTAACCGGTCGAGTATCGAGTACTGGCAAGTGTTTTTAGTATGTCGATTATGTGCACCGTAAGTTCCTCGTGAGTGTGGTGTGAGTCTTTCTATGATGATTTGCCAAATAATACTGAACAAAAATGACAAAACAGTTTGATAGAATTCGCACGTGATCTGTCAAAAAAAAGCCTGTTGAAAATCAAACCTCACGATGAATAAGCATTTCCAGTTTGTTTTTGACAGATATAAAGGTTAGACGTGAATGAATGAATTTGCATCGAATTTTATGTAAAAATGAAATGCTGACGGTGATATACTGCTCTAAATAAAAAAAAAAATGCTTACCGAGAATATTCCAATGACGAACCTCGCTCTGGACGCCCCAGCACATAAACAAAAGATGATAAAGTCGAAATTTTTAAGAAAATTGTTTTGGAAAGTCATCAAATTACCATAAAAGAAGTTGCTGATGATGTTGGCATATCGGTCAGGTCGTGTCATGTAATTTTTTTTTTATGTTTTGGGCAGAAAAACCATTGCATTAGGAGCTCTTGAACGCCAACAATGATGATGCTGACTTACTCAAAACTGGTGACGATGCATGAGTATATGGTTATGACGTCGAAACCAAAGCCCAGTCATCCCAATGGAAGCACCCAGGAGAGTAAAGACCGAAAAAAACACGCATCGCTTGAAGAGCTCAAGCTTATACCTTAAAGTGCATATGAGAAGTGTTTTGAGGACTGGAAACAGGGTTGGTACCAGTGTATTATATCTGGGGGGGGGGGGGTAACTTTGAAGGGAACAACATTAATATCGATGAATAAATAAATATTTTTTTTTGTAAAAATAAAACGACCTCGTATTCCTGAGCGTAAATTTTATACCAATTGAGACCGTTATACAGTGATAGTAATAGAAACAGGGCCCCGACTAGAGGTTAACCCTTGCCTTCCTGTTATTTAGGAAACTTGTGATTCGCAAACGCCTTTACTTTTACTCACCGAGGAAGGTATCTTGAATATTGGACAAAAAATTAATCAGAAAACGTTGCGCAGATGGGGCCCAACCAATTTCTTCATGTTCTTCTACTTAAAGAAATTTAAACTGATTGAGTCTGAAACTCTTGACGAACATGTTGTCAACTTTCCTAGTCACTAACAAATGATATATACGTTTTCGTGCATAACTTGATGTAGCTTTGTTGTAAATTCAATCTCAGACAATAGACAGAATAGTTTCGAAATTCTCTTTTCTCAATTTAACGAATTTTTTATGATACATTTGATAATGTATTTTATTTGTCTAGCCACAGTGGAAACACGAAAAAGGAAATAATAATATCGGTGGCCGCTTTATTCTCTGTCACACATTTTTTGCGGCTTACGTATTTTCGTTGATTATATCTCTACGCTTGTTAATAAAAAAAATGAATAATAGTTTTTAAATTATCATAAAAGTGAAAGTAGAAAACAAATTCTCTTTATATATCTGTTCTTCTAACTACAGCAACAAATACTAAAATCGATTATTTTGCTTGGATATAAAAAAAGCCTCTTTGATATACCATAATCCAAGCTTTTAACAAAAATCAAGGACAAATAAAAAATTTAAGAAAAAATGTTTTAAGCACGAAAATAAATTAAGCTCGTATATTATTTTAGATCTATTAATGAAACTATTCTCTGTTGCTTATTCATATAAGATACGAAAAGTATTTATTTCAAAAGTGGTAGTTTGGTTAACTTTTTTTTTTTTTAATATTGAAGTTCATAAATATCTCCTGCAAATTGAAGAGATGCTGTCTGAAAATAAAATAATACTCAGTTAATCAAGACGTAATTTTATATAGTCTGGCAAGTACTTAAAAAAAAGGAAAATACCTTAGACTTTTTTCAAAATTTTTGGAATGTACAAATTTAATTATTTATATCAGTGGGTACTTTCATATGTACAGACAAACAAGTAGCCTTAAAGTACCGAAACTCCAGACAGAAAAAACCCTACTCATTCTTTGTTTTGATGGAAATAAATCCTTGAAAACGAATTGCACTTTGAGTTAATGGAAAAAATTCCATGGTTTCTGGCATGTTACAAAAATGTTAGTTGTACCTTGCGCTACTGGCTGTTCGAAAGGAAATTCAAAGAGCCGATTAAAATTAATAACGGTATTACAAATAGAATTCTTTATTAAGCCAAATTGAAAAAATTAAACTTTTTTTTAGAAAGAAAATCAAAAATTCAAAAAGACTGGATCAATTAATGATATTAGGTACTCTGGTCGTCCTTCAACAAGCCAACAGTTCAACACAAAACATTGAAGCAGTTCGTGAGAGTGTTGCCGAGAGTCCAGGAACATCAATTTGGCAACAAATTCAAGAATTGGACATTTTAAGAAGATATTCACACCGTATTCTCATGAAAGGTTTCCATCTTCATACATACAAAGTAAATTAAATGAAGAAATGAAGAAGCCCAAAGTTCGTTGAATGGATTATACAATAGAACAACAACAGTGGATTCTTATTTTTCAAGCGAAATCATCTTTGGCGATGAGTCTCATTTTCGTATTGATGACTTTTCTAATCGACAAAATGATTAAATTTGGAGTTCAGACGGTGCCACATGACACACACTACAAGAAACTATTCAATTAGAGTAAGAGTCATTTTCCGGTCGTGTTGGCCGACTTAGTTATTTGTGAAATTCAGACCCCTTTATGTACAAATATGTACAGTAAAATGTAAGTATAAAAGAATATTGGAAAACATGTTTACCTGTCATTCTCTGTAAACTGTGTACAGAAGCCGGTAATCATTCTAACTCTTTCATTTTGTGCTCCTAAAGCAGACAATAAGATGCAGTTTAGGTCTGTCAGAAAGTACCACGTATCTAGGTTTAGTTCTGGACAATTATTTGAGATAGAGCTTCGTTACATTCGCTACGCAGTGAGACACAAATAGCTGGACCTATGGGTAAAGGCAATGGACAATTTCATCACGATAACACACCCGCTTATTCTTCATACACAATTTGGGGAATCATAGCCAAAAACAACACACCAATCTCGTTCCCTGTGATTTCTGGGTTTTCCTCAAGCCGAAAACGTCTTTGAAATGAATTAGATTTAGGTTTAGATTAAGACTGCATGCAGGTTGCGATAGACCATCTATGCGCCATACCAGAACAGACTTTGCAGTGTTGCTTCCAGCAGAGACAAAACATTGGAAGAAGTGTACTCGTACATCAACTTAAGAGGAATACTTTGAAGGGAATTGGTATTATATTGAGAAAAATGTTGTTTTGTGAATAAAGGATACTTTTTGAATATCCTTTATACCCACGGTGCATCCTATGCACCGAACAGAATCATATATTACTCTGCCTTCGAAATGATTTAAGTCACACATGTATTGGTCAGGCTGGGTTCTCTAGGAATAATTCAAAGTCAAGCCAATTATAAGCTTTGTCAAATGGATGAAACACACTCAAATGCTTTCTAGCAATAAACATAGATGAGTTCTTAGGGACAAGAGGATCTATAGACAAGGGATCTATAGCCCATACTGATTCCTAAAAAAAAGTGAAGGGCTGACCAACCTTAGAAGAACTAAACAGCATTATTGAGAGAAAAAAAACTTTTCTGCACTTCTCTTATCATTTTCCGATGTACGTATCACTGAACACTTACCAAAATCTTCCAACATTTAAATGATCTCTGATCCATAAAGATGACCGACCTCGATAATTCCATCAAGATATCTGATCATAACTAATACGAACTGTTGCGATGCTTCTCTATCATCACCCGTAACATTTGAATCACGTCATATGCGTGATGAGATGCGTTGCCGATTCTCTAGAACAGTCTCGTATATAATGATAGTATAAGCCATTTGTTTCACCGATTGTTTGTTGTTTCAATTTCTCGTGTCGCCTTTGCCCTTATACAATAAAACAAAAAAGCTCTCTGCGAACTATTTAGCCATCTAAGTCACCATTTTTTTAACAAATTGACCAACTGAGTTGATTATAGCTCATTCTTCAAAGGGTATGAGATCTGGTATGATTGCACACCTATTTCGAAAATAGTGGTTCACCTAACCATCCATTCGTCTACCTGAGGAAGATGTCGTACAATGTGCACTGAAGCATCCTTTGTTGCTGTAGAGAACCCAGTTGGGTCGACTTCCCATTTGCGCAGAAAGTGATGCTATGTCAATTGAATTGTTCTATACGTTTGTGTATATAACATAAATTCTGTGAGAAAATATGAAGTGGACAGTCTATAATAATAATAATAATATTTATTCAAGTACTTCTGACACAGTAAGAATACACTTTTAAGTCTGTGAGAGATAAACAATTGGTATAAATTTAAAAATAAGAGATAAAATCAAAGATAGATTTAAAATATAATAACATATTAACAAATGAATATATGATTACAATGGGTTGAAGAGTATTACAAAGGTTAACCAATATATTGTTATACTAATATTTACAATTCATTATTCATACTCGCATATTTCAAATTGCATAGTGAAACTTGTTGTGAATTGATTTTGCTGAAAACAAGGTGATAGGTAAGCTTAATTCTAGTTGCTTTGATTTTTGAGGAAACGCTGTAGTTCACTTCTAAATCGACTAATGTCATTCAGCTCCCTCTGGTAACGCGGCAGTAATTTCCACAGACGAATGGCAGCAATGAAAAATTGTCTTTCAGACGGTGGACAGAAGAGATGCGGGATAATTAAAGACCTTCGCCTTCAAAATACCCCAAACAGAGAAATCCAACGGAGAATTTGCAATGCATTGTGTCGAAGAAATGAAGTGTGGAACATTGTTTTTTAACCAATCTTGGCTGACGCGCGCTTTGTGAGGCGGTGCCGAGTTTTGTTGAAATGTTCACGGTCTTCGACCGAAATGATTGTATGCCCAAGGCTTCAATACCGCCTCTAAGACAGTTTCATGGTATACGATCGCATTAACTTTGAGGCCGCGGTCAAAAATACGAGCGGAGAGCGACCATTGGCGGTTATGGCGGCCCAAACCATCACCATCGGTGCTGCCTGCTTTCTGTTGACCGTCCGAAGGTGTTAATCTTTGAAGGACCTCTCTGGCAAGTAAACTCGGTCATTTTGTTGACATATTGCTTAATAACAAATGTCGACTCATCGGAAAAAACCAAATTCGGCAACTCACCACTTTCGTGCATGCGTAGTAACTCCTTCGCTCTTTTGACTCTAACTTTTTTTCTGTTGCGTGCTTTTTGGAACTTCAATGGCTTGAGCCCAACCTCATTTTTCAGTACATGCTGCATCCGTTCCATCGGTATGTTGAGCTCACGAGCCATTTTTCTTCCACTTCGACGCGGATTTTGCTTAATTCGAGCCTTCACTTTCCGAACTATTTCTGCCGATGTTGCTGTTTTTTTCTGACCACCTCCATGGCGTTTTTCAACGCTGCCACGGTAATGAGTTATGGTTCGTGACACACATGATTTATTCACGTTGAGATGCTGGAGGGCTCTAACGATAGCTACTTGTGGTTTTCCAGCCAAATATAAAGCAATCACACTATAACGTTTGAATTCCATCGCGGATAAAAATTTTTCAACACAACTCGTTTAAAATCGTTTAAATAATAAAATTATCTGTCATATGTCAAAATTTGAGCTCACTGTCGTGAACTGTTTAGAAGTTATAGCAGTCTGAAGTTGGTTGCAGTTCGAATCAGTCAGGGTGTAAATACGTCGGTTGCCTTGTTTTTATAATGCTATACATCATAACGAGAGTACGAAATTTGACGTAGTTCTGAAAAGACATACCCAATAGTTTGTTAACCAAATGTGACACACGGTCAAACCTTCTTAGGCCATAGACATACCGGATAGTGCTATTAAAAGCAACTTGAAGCTTTCTTTTACTGTCAGCATCACAGTTACCAAATATTTCGCAACCATAAACAAGTACAGGGATAACCATTGTTTAAGCAAGAGTTAATCTTGTCTTCGGTGATGTAAACTTTTGAGCAGTATATAGAGTTCGAAGAATGCCATATGTTCTACCTACTATCGCATTTATATGGTTGTTCCAAGTGAGCGTCGAATTGAATATTAAAACTAGATTTTTAGAAGATCCAACGAATTCAATTGCTGAACTGTTTAATGTGATTGCTAGAAAATAGGATAGCTCTAGCTTCTTCTTTGAAATATAATATAATTAGGCATTTAAATTTGCTAGGATTAAGTGCCAGGTCATTTTCCAGACCAATTCGAGATCCTTTGAAGATCTTCATTTATATCATTAGCACAGTCTTCAATAAGTCCAAAGGCACAATTCTTATAAATTTGAATATTGTCTACGTAAAAGTATTTTACTGACGTCAAAATTACCGTTTACATATCGTTGATATACATTGAGAATAAGAGAGGTCCCAAAATTGACCCCTGGGGAACGCCTCGTGCCAAAGGAAAAAATTCTGATAGGACGCCCTCCAGAGCTTGTTTTCTTTCCTTAGTTGAGATGAGGGTCAGGAAAGTAACGTGGTCTTTATCGAGTTTCTCTCTTATATCTTCCACCTCACTCATCAAAGCAGTAGTACAGCTATGTTTGGCTCGAAATCCAGATTGAATTGGAACCAGTAGATTTGTATGTTTAAGATACTCATTTATTTGCTTATGCATATTTCGTTCACATACTTTGGCAAGGAAAGGTAGAATTAATATAGGTCTGAATTCATCACCTGACGGATTTTTAGGGATTGATGGTGTTAATAACATGCGTAATATAAGCATGTAGTAATGGTAATATGGCTTTGATAAAAACTGGATGAACTCCATCGAGTCATACCGCATTTGATTTTATGGACAAAAAACTTTCGACAACATCCATGTTTTCTATTCTTGTAAAGATGTGGAATCGATAAGAACCTACGACTAAGTCCATTGCAATCTATTTCCACAAAGCAGGGATAATGGACGACGGAGATTCACAGGTACCTAAAACAAATGAACGAACCAATTAAACAAACGATGGACGTTATAATACCTCAGTATGAACACATATTCAATGAAGAACTATTGCAAGTTGGGAGAAGAACGTAGAAGTTGGGAGACTAAAATCGTTGGTTAAAAACCTCCAAATATTGATAAGAGAGAATTACAGAGCATCTGTAAGTTTGTAATGAAACAACAGAATTCGGACTGTAAATTCCAGTAAACAAATAAACAAAAGATTTCGGAGAAAAAATCAAAACGACAGACAATGAAGAAATACTGACTAATGCAGTCAACAGATCCAATTAAAGGTACAGATGATGATAATTTTTTTGTGATCGAAGATCATAGGAGCGACTTTTTAGGAAGTGTTTAAAACCAGTGACGCTTCAAATCACGATCTGAAGAATCTAGTCCTCCTACACAACATTATCCAAAACACTAGAAAACTACGGTGGTTTATCCCATCCCTAAAGGGGGTAAAGATATATCCAATCCGTCGAAATTCCGATCGATAGGTCTCCTTTCAAAAATCAGTAAAGTGTTCGAATAGGTAATCAATAGGGTTTTGACTCAGTGAGTTGAGGACAAAAATATAATTCCGGATAATCAATTCGGTTTTAAGGCGTTCATGATGTCATACATGCTGCCTCTAACCTGGTGTCAGATATCCAATGGAATAAAAATGACTTGACACCGAATGGTTAGAGGGACTGCCTATCAGTAAACCACTTTTGTATATCCATAATATGCACACCAACAGACAGTTAATCATAAAAAATGGCTATGCGACTTCTGTAGAAACATTTCACATTAAAAACGGTCATTCGCCGATCTTATTCTACATATACAGAGGCGATTTGATAAGTTCACTTCCTTATAGCATAGCTTATGTAGACGACTTGATGGCGTACAGAACAGATCCAAAAATCGAGGTCATTAACGTGCTTTTGTAAGGTGACTTCGAACAGATTATTAGATTTTGCGATGAAGTCTGAAACAACTCTGTTAAGAATGTCGTTTTTTGATGCCTCTAGGGACACCTAGAGGTGGCGAAAATTCTCGATCTTTGGACAACACGGCCAGCCACTTGCTTGTCGAAATGTAGAGAGATATTTTGGGATCTGCCTATACCTGGCCAGAGCCAAAGGTGCTTTTGCCCTTACAAAGAAACTCTTTTAGACCAGCCAACTCGATGGAAGGGTGAAAGTTATCTGCAACATGGCCCTCATCCGGCCCATGCCGGCAAGCTTAATGAAAAAGATTCGGGTGTTTGAGAGGGCTTTCCTTAGGGCTTGTTCTCACCTTTATAGAACACTCGAATCGGAGTACATAAATTTAGTCAAAACGCAATTTAAAAAAATGTTGTTCTGCAGCATCAAAATATTTGGTGGTTAGGTGAAGAAGGGTTAGGATAGTTTTAAGGTATTTAAGGTTGGCTACCTTAGGTTAGCCAGATAGGCCAGATTTTATCCTTAGTCAATTAGTGAAAGGTTTAGTATAAATTAGTATATCATTTATATTTAATTTTATATAAGTATAAGAATGAGTCTTGTATAAATAAATTCCTAATAAGCCTAATATCATGGTCGTTCCTTGGATTTGTATGTACCCTATTTTATTTTAAAGTTTCACACTCTCTATTTAAGGGAACTTTTTATATTTTATGTTCATTAAAATTTACAGGAGCTTTGTCCTTGATTTATTTACATTTTTAATTCCTAATTACAAAGTAAGAGATTCTTGCTCATATGCAAGGTAAAATTCGTAATCGAGATTGCATGGGAATTCTTGATTTATCTTCCTTTGATGAGGCTACTGACGATATTGCCATTCGAGACTTAAGTGTAACATGTCTTATTCTTTTTTTTATAAATATGTTAGCCTGAACTTTAATACACATATATGTACTTAGTGTAGCGGTATATCATTTTAAAGCAAAGAGCTCTATCGGAAAATGAAAATTTTTGTAAAATCACTCCACTAAATCTAGGAAAGAACCTCATAAAAAATAAAGAAGTTATGTAATCCCTTGTATTTTGTTTAATTCTGTCCTAAAAGAAATAAATTCACAATACATAAAAATATGAAAATAATTTACGTCATGTCCTTTTGCTTTTTAAATAAATCAAAAGTGTCACAACCTAAACAACCTTAAATTAAAAAATATTTCCGCATGACTCCAAACTATTCAATGAAAATATTGTTTTGCATTTCCCTAAATAGTTTTCAGGACTAATTTTGCTCAGAAATCAAAAGTTTTTTTTTTGTTTTGTAAAACAATTGCACTATATATGAATGAGGGTGGTCGAATAACTTTTTCAAAATACTGAACAAAAAGTGTCCAAACCCGTTGGTCGGGGTACCTACTAAAAATAAAAAATAAAAAGACGAAAATAAGTGGTTGCGCGTGTTTTTTAAATTAATTTTCATTTGCATGCATGTACTCGTACTTTGTCGCTGACTAAACTTTATCTCAATTTACGCATGAATGCTTCACATTTCGACTCAGCTGGCTAAAATTTAATAAATTGGGATTGGCTTTTTTATTTATTATGTTTTGAATTTTTCGGATTGAAATCCTGGGGATTCATTTTGGGAATTAAAAACACATATAGACTCGTATATATTTATATTATTGTTTTCATACCCATGTGTGTGTTTCAGTCTATTAATTTTATTGGAATTAAAAATTAATTTAAAATATTAACACTTGTGAGGAGAGATTCGTTTATTTTGGACCACTTGATGAATGTTAAGGATCCTGATTTACCAAAGGTTGTTAAGTTAACTGTTTTCATTCATTATCGATCGGTATGTTTTTCTTTTATTAATTTTAATTAGCAATTCATTGTGCAGCGACAGGATAATCTCTTAATGAGTGAGTGTTTGGGGAAAAATGTAATTAATTTTCATTCTCGGGTTACAAAAGGAGCTGCACGTAGTGTTGCAACTGAAATGTACGTTGCGGTGGTTGTTGAATTTTTGTGAAAACGTAGGGAAATATATGAGTGCTGATAAAATGCTGAAGACGATAGATAACCTTGTTAAGAAATAGATACGAGTTTGTGTAATTAAAATTAAGTTTGCTGCAAATTTATCGTATGTGGCATGAAGGTTCCATTTTTGCCAATCTGTGTGTTCAAGTGAGTGGTACACATTTTAAAGTTCTAATAAGTAAGAAGGAACCTTTAAGTGAGTGTGAAAATAAAAACGTTTTATATACTTCAGTTAGCCCCAAACCATCAAAAATGTAATACACAGCGAGCTTAGGCAACCATTTGAATAAAATAATATTAATTGGTCGGATAGTTAATATAAGTGTTGTCAATATAGTCACCAAATTTAAAATTTTGGTTTATATTTGTAGTAATTAAAAAAAAACTCAATTGGCTTGCTATTTAAAAAGGACTATCAGCCTTTAAGTCTTAGCGGACACCATAAATAATATATAGTGGTTGTGATCCAATGTTATGAATGATCTGAAGAACTATCTTTGCAACATACAGATATGAATGTAACTTAAAAAGAGGCTTAATGGTTTGCCTAAACTCCCTTTACTCTTGAGTAGCCATTATTTTTCTATCCGAATTTGTATTTTTCTCATAAGTGTGGATAACTGTGTCAAATGCACTGATGCTTACGTTCATGTTTCTGCCACATAAATTAGCAGTGGGATGATAAAAGTCTTACATTACCAAAGAAGCACCAACTGGGAAGTGCAATTGGCCATTTGAATATTGATAAGATATTGATAAGACGGCGCTACGAGCCATACAGCGCGTGAAACAATGGACTTGTTGAGAAATCATTTTGGTGAGCACAACATTATTCATGTTATCCGCGAAATACCAGTCGCTATGCTCGAACGAGTCGCCCAAAATTGGACCTTCCGAATGGACCATCTCAGACGTAGTCGTGGCCAACATTTACATGATATCATTTTCAAGATGTAAATGCCATGAATTGTTCTTTTAATCGATAATATAAATTTTAAGTTCACTTTCGAATACTATACTTTGTTCTGCCTTCATTCACCACTAAGCATCCGTCTACCTTCAATGCTTGTAAACACCATCCACAGTTCTCTGCGATTTGTCAATGATATTAAGCATCAACGAATGCAAGTAGTTGCTCTAATTTTTTTAAAATTTTGCAACTAGTGTGGCATCGGTGTCTCACACAACTTTCTCAAGTATGAGAATTCCCTTGACAGTGTATCACCAGTTAGATTGCTTTCAGTAGACTTAGAGGGAAGCGAAGATTAGACATCGTTAAGTTTGGCTCTCCCTAAGGATTCTGTCAGATGCGGTCTTAATATCGACAAAGGCCGGGTGAATATGGATATAGTTTTCTTGAGTTTTTTTTTATAAAATTAGGTATAGTTAATATTTGATAGATTATGGACTTGTCCAAGCTAGAATCGAACTGATATGCGCCAATCACACCATTGTATGCGATGTTAATTCGCCTAATGCTTTTATATTTGGCAAGAGGGGTACTCGTATCTTTCTTATACATTGGCCAAATGATGCTGACGGTACATTCACCATGCTATTTTATGCGGCTGGTTTAGTTAGTTTTGGTATTATGAATGGCTTCCTGAAATCGACAACACTGACCTTAACAGGTTGTAAAAGTGTTGTAGATTACGTAATTGACTGTATGGTAAATCGGTGGTTTGTTGAGATCGAAAGGATGTAAGGTAAAATCTGTGATATTCATAAATGTAACTTGGCTGCAATGTTCGGACTCGGAGGAGTTAATTCCACTGTTTATATTATAATCAATTTAGCCGACTTTTCTATGACTAAGTTACCGTCATGTTGCTTTATGAATATTGAGGTGAGTAAAACGTGTCATAGCTATAGTGATGTTTTGTCCTGCAACAAAGTCAATTACCCTAACTCCATTTCCGCACGTGTTGTCTTGTGGGCTTTGTTTTTTTTTCCTTATTTTAGCGATACAAATATCTAAATTAATTTTAATGTCTTTTATAGGACAACATCGTCTAATTTCACTGCGAGGGCGTTAGCGCATTGCAGGCAAATTTTGGCGAATTAGACCTTGATTTGGTATGGTTCGAGTACTTCATGTGCACTTCCGGTCGACATTCTACAACAATAAGTCCATCCACACTCGAACTTATTGGATGTTTTGCAACTGTGGAATTTTTTTGTAGTCGAATAATTATCTCCAATCACAATCCCCAATATTTCTGGGATTCCTTGGCCAAAAGGGGCCGGATATTTCGAAGCCAGTAATCTACTTCGGAGACATGAGATCTTCTAACACCAATGGTTCATCAATCTAGAAAAAAATCCTGTCTGATGATGCCACCATTACGTTGGTTCAGTCACGCAAAATCGTATTCCGTGCGTTTGTCCTTTGAGGTTCAGTCATTTTTACATGACATTATGATGTTTGTAGTTTCTCTTGATCAACACTCAGCTAACTTTGACAAGTTTAACCTGGTTCCTCGGGCCAATACACAGTAACCACCATGAGCAGGTCAAATACATAAGAACAACTAGTGTGTAGCCATAATTTCAACACTGAACATATCAGAAACATCTAGCAGGCTGAGCTTTAAAGCCACTCTTCACACCCTTCCAGTTCAACCTACTCGACATATTGTATAAGGAGGACAGTATTTATCAGAATACTAAGCGCAGCGTCTTATAGCGGAGCGCTTAAACGAAAAGGGCTTTATAAGTAGTTTTAATAATGCCTCTCTGATGATTTTTCGGTGTTGCCTATACCATCTGAATAAAAGAAATACCTTGTCTCTTCAAACTTTTGACATTTAAACCTTTCCACCACGATAAAACAAAAAAAAAAAATTCAATATAAGATATGGATTCAAGAGAAAAAAAACTTAGTTCATTATGTAAGGAAAGGCAATGCTAATATCTAAATTAAATGGAACGAATAACTAAATAGTGGTATGCAAATGGCAATGGCAAACAATACAAACACTTAGATCTCGAAATCAGGGCAATGTGTTGAGTAAATTTATGAAATCAACCCAATACTCAAATACCATTATCAAGTTTCATTTCAGCAATCGATGCCCTAGTTCTAATCAAAATATTATGCAACACTGCTTTACTTCGAACTCTTTCTTATTGAGCCTATTTGGGTGATTATTGAATAACTTAGTCTACCTTATATTCATAACATAACTTTTCTTTCAATTTTCCAATTTCCAACAAATGATTTCTAAACCGATTTTCCTTTTTTCGTTTAGCGTTCCTTTTGATATACGTTTACGGGTGTACTCGTAATCCATAAGTTGATTAGTTTCAATAAATGTCAGAAATCATATTAATAATTCCCGAAACGAAAGC
The DNA here is from genome assembly GCA_907269105.1 of Volucella inanis. Taxonomy (NCBI): domain Eukaryota; kingdom Metazoa; phylum Arthropoda; class Insecta; order Diptera; family Syrphidae; genus Volucella; species Volucella inanis. The sequence goes on from OU026157.1 coordinate 26,178,717, forward strand.
CAAATCAAATCAGACATGAAAGTTCAAAGCTATTTAACTCAAACTCTATATATAGTAAACCCTCTGGCAAGTCAAAGTTTAGGTTAAACTTTATCATTTTCTCCCATGTCAAATTGTATTAGGACAACATTGCGTGTTCAGTTCGCACGACATGGCCACATTTTTAAGATGCTTTTCCTTCGTCCACACTTTCTTTAAAAAACATTGCCATCCTTGATTCGATACTTTAAGACCTGAAATGATTTTCACAGCTTGAATTTTCCATCGGTCGTATTTCGTGTGTACCATCACAAGGAGAGAATATTGTCACAGGGTTCAGGGGGATACTGAAAAATACCTATTAGAGAACGTGATTTGTGCGTTAAGTTTGAGGAGAGAAGTTTTTTACTTCTTTGGGCTCCTTTCTTTTTCAATTTGTTCAACCATTTCATCCATTGAACATGGAATTGGAGTCTAAGGGATGCTAATAGTAGACCTTTGGGCATATTAAATTAACAATGCAATTTTTCAGGAAATTTTTACAGAAAAAACAATCTTTAAGAAATTCTGAAGTTTCTTCATCGAATCCCAAAGGATGATTCAAATTGAAATAAAATGAAAGTATGTTGTCTGAAAATAAATTAGTAAAGGAATTGTGATAAAATATAGACACAAGAAAATTCATAGAAGAAGAAATGATTCTTTTAAAATTCACATGAATAAAATATTGTTGCAGACATCCTAGTCATAGAATTTCAAAATAGAATTTAAAGTAGATACCGAAGTTAATTGGATTTAAGACAACAAATTCCGTGCAAACCAACAAAATACGCTACATGACAGGTGGTACAAAAAGTCCGGAGACTAACATATGAAAACACAATTATTTGGAAAAAATTCGACTTTATTCATCAACATAGTCTTTTCTAGAGTAATACAATCATTCAATCGCCACTCGAACTTTGCTATGCCTTTCTTAGAGAACGATTTGTCACGCTTTTCAAAATACGCCCCAGTTTCGGCGATTGCCCGTTCAATTAAGCCATATCTTTACCGGTGAGCATTTTTTTAGGATATTTTTTTTTTTAGTTTAAGTAACTCCAAACAGCGCTTTGAATCATCAATACGTTGTTGTTTTTGGTCCAAACGCTGCACATTCGTTGGAACAAAGTTTTCGCATACCCAAATACTCCTTCAAAATGTGATGTATGTTACATTGTCTATTGATATTTTTACGATCTCAGCTATCTCACCCACTTTCGCTTTATGATTTTTGATTATTTCTGTCGAAACATTAGGCACCCAGAGCGTTTAGCACTATTGAAATCTGCACGATAACAGCAAACCAGCGAAAAAATGGTTGTTTTCGACGGAGCAGATTCTTTGTTACATTTTTCAAGCCATTTTTGAGTTTTAATGGTATTTTTTTTTTATCAGAGAACAATGTTTTATAAAAATACAAAACTCGTTTTTCTCCAATATCTCGATGACCAATAGTCGAAAAGTCATCGCGTATTATTTGAAGGTTGGTACTAACTAAGGGTTGAGTCACAGACACAGGACTTTTCGAACTATTTATTAGAGCTTTTGAAACATGAACCAAAATTCAGTTCAAAGCAGCATACAAAATGAGATTAGAATAAATAGAACCACCAAAGAAAGAAGAGGTAATAATTAGAATAGGCTTATTATATTTAAATTTAAATAAAATCAAATTTAAAACATTTTGTAGTAACATACCACTAAATTTTCATGTTTTTCGCTACGAATCAGTATACCTAGAAAGTTTCGCATTCTTCATTGACTTTAGGAATTCCCCTGAAATAATAAGAAAAGGGCCAAGAAATCACAGCTACATGTTTTAGCTCTTTCGAATTGATCGAATTTTTCCTATTGTATCCAGGCATACCTTATTTCCTGTGCTCCGATAGAAGTTATTAAAAGGTATGGAGTTTTAAGCTTCAACCACTCGTGAATTTTCGTATCTTTCAGGTATCCTTCTACTTGTTTCAACTTCCTTAGGCGAAGTCTGCCATTGCGAGGTCCCTATTGATATGCAAACCGCAATATTGGTGTCCCTGCAATCCACGAGTTCATGACCTAGTGTCCTCTTTCCGACTAGGTCGGTCCTGTGGTATACTTCGCCATTAAATTTCCCCCTTCAAAACTTATTCACGCTAACGGAACCGAGTATGCGAGTATACAAGAAACTTTTCTCTTGAAAGTACTGAGGATATCTTCATCCACCTTCGATAAGGTTCATGGCTCAGTTCCATAAAGTAACATTGGGGTGATAAATGTCTTATAAAGAACTTTACTACTCACTTACTTTCTTTGCCCAAAAAACTAGCGATTGGTAAGAGTTATTCTTGGTTTTATTTCTACTGAGGTATTGGCAGAATTGATAGTACTAGGTGAGGTGAAAAGTAACCTCATTGGGAATGAAAAAAAAAAATTTTTTAATGTTTTTTTATTTTATTCGATTTTATATTTTATTTTATTTTACAGCGATTTTCCAACTTCTTAATCCCGTCCGAAAAGTAATTTTCCGGAAGGTCTGCAAAATACTCCTCCGTGTCGTCCATGATTTCCTCGCGTGAGCTGAATTTTTTATTGATGAGCTATCTGTTGAGGTTTGGGAAGAGATAATAGTCCGAGGGACGTAGAACTTACGAGCAGCTCTCGTCTGTCATTGCTACACGGCTTTGTATGCATTTGACTCACTAAACCAGTGATTTCTTGGCATTTGTCATGTAACACTTAACATATCAGTTGCTGTGTCTTTGATGATATATTGAGAGCATTGACATTGGTATTTGGTACTTGATGCTGGTGGCGAGGAGATCTTTGAAACTTTCTAGGGCCGGGTTATCCTGGTTCTTCATGGGGCATGAGCGCATTATAGGTGTATGTAAACGGATTTAGCCTTTACGCGGGTTGTCATAGTATATCTTACCTAGATCTATCGCGTGTGATAACTAGGCGCTATTTCTATTTTTTATAGCAATCACCATAGCAGATTTTAATCCTCCTTTTATACGATGGAGTTTAAATGTGCATGATACCAGTCAGAGGCTGGGATTGTCAAAAATAAGGTGTGGGTGGTCGTAGCTCAAGTGGCTTCCCAATCGGACGGTTCGGGTTTCAATACCAGGAGTGATCGAAAGACTTTTTTTCATGCAATTAAGATCTAGTGAGATGAATGGTTACTTAAATAAATTGTAATTACAACTTTAATTCAGCTTACACTAATAATTTAGTCTCGCCATTAAACGTTGGATGCTACCTATGGGACGAAATAGTCACTGAACCCAAACATCTTTCCTTCACTTTCTGTCCCATTTTTCAACACATGCCTCGACATCGCAAATGTAGTCATACCCAACTGAGTGTAAGTTCTGTTTTAAAAAAAAAAAGAAACAATGGTCATCGAAAACCGAGTTTTATTGTTTCCTTGGTTTCAATGGAAAAAGAGCCTGGATTTTTCGATGCCCCTTAGAGGTTATGGCATCGAGTTTACAAAGGTATAGTTTTATAGTACATATGATTGACTATAAAACAGAATTTTTATAGAATAGTTTATTTAAAAATGGTGGCTGTGCGGCGTTTCTCAGATGACCTTTCTTTTTTGTAAAAGCTTATGGCCGTACCAACAGCTCCTGTAAATTTTGAATTATGAAGCACTGCTGATTTTTTTTATTGTACATATTGTAAAAACACCTATAGAAGTACGTAGGATTTTTTTGATATATTGATTTTTGACCAAATGGTGCACTTCCCAATTCAAACTTGCGAAATTCGCAGAAAAATCGCCACAAAAATGTTAATTACAAATGAACTACGCCATATAAAAAAAAATACTATTTGTTTATGTATACAATATAATTTTAAAAATTAAGTTGAAATTTGAAGTGAATTGGTTGAAAGTGGTTCAAGTTATGGGTGCGGCAATTTTGAAAAATGCAGTTTTGAGATAAATGCGTGCAAAATTTTAAGATATAGAAAGTCATACCAAGCAGCCGTGTACTATACTTTAAAAGGACTTTGAGATATTTAGCGGCCATAATCTTCTGGGATATCATTTTTGAGGTCCTAAAGGACCATTGACAGAATTAAAAGAAAATAAATGTTTTGAAAATCCTGGATTAACCACTTAACACACTTCTGGGATGCGAGCGCTACCGTAAGCCTATTAAAACCCGTTTGCTACTTTTTCTTTTTCCAAAGCACTGCCTCAGTCTTGTAAGTTCCTTACTGGGCATCCAATACGTCGGAGTAGTTCAAATCAAGCTTCTTGTTCTATGGCTGTATACATCACCGTTGACTCTTCCTTCTGAGGACCGATCGTTAGACATCTGAAGGCGCTTGTCCATTAAGTCAGCAAGAGAAGCGTCCAGCGCATGCTGACCTGAAGTTCATTCGGCTGAGCTCTCGCTGTGCCGAGTATTTATCCACACATATGTAGTCAAACTAAGCATGCGGTCATCTATTAAACGATTCACTATAAGATAGCTGTCCAGACTCATCCGCCATATTCTCCAGATTCAGACGCCAGTTACTGTTTCCAAACCCGAAGAAATGGCTCGGAAAAAAGAAATCTCTCAAACAATTTGATAAATCTGGACAAGTATTATAATTTGGAATTGATCCGAAAATTGGAAAACCGTTGGACAAGTGAATGTATTGAGTTGAATGAATACGGTGTTTAGAAATAAAAATTATCCTCTAAATCTTAGCGTCATAGCTAAGATTTGCAAAAGTTGCGTAGCCAAGAGTACATCTATCTTGAACGTTGGAAATGTTGTGTTTCGGAAACGATTCTCTAAAGGAAACAGTCGTTTACCAGTGGCACGAGCGGTTAAAAGTGGTCGTGAGTCAAACCGACGAAAAAATTTATGAAGTAAAAGAAATGTTGGTCAATCACCGCAAATTAACCATCAGAGAGATAGCGGAGGACTTGAACATTGTTTATGGATCCGTCCAAGACATGTTGGTTTATGATTTGGGTTTCCGTCGTATAGCAGCAAAGTTGGTGCCAAGAGACCTCAATTTCATGCAAAAAAGAGACCGTATTGACGTCCGAAAAGAGATGATTTGCGAGGCTGAATTCGATTCCACATTCATCAAAAAGATCATTATTGGAGACGAAATTTGGGTTTATGAGAACGAAACGCAATCCAGACATCAGACAAGTGAATGGCGTTCACCAAATGAGCCGAGACAAAAAAAAAAAAAAAAACACGTGGTTTTCAGTCAAAAAAGAAGGCGATGCTCATGATTTTCATGGATTGCAACATGTAGTACATCTTGAATTTTTGCCAGAAGTTCAGATAGTAAACATAGAGTATTATTTGGGCGTTATGAGACGTTTTTGTGAAGCAATTCGCCGAAAAAAACCAGAATTGTGGGCAGAAAACTTGTGGATTTTTCACCATTATAACGCACCGTCGCACACTGCCATCATTATTCGTAATTTTTTAACAAAAAATGCAACAAATACTATCCAACAACCACCGAATTAACCTGATGTGCCTCACTGTGACTTCTTTCTGTTCAATCGAGTTAAAAACCGCTACGGGGAACGAGTTTCAGCCGCCGAGAAGAAGTTATGGAAAAATCGCAGGAAGCGCTGATGGACATAGCGAAAACCGAATATAAAAAATATTTCGAGGATTAGATCAAGCGCTGTCATAAGTGTGATGCAGTCGATGGGGATTACTTTGAAGGGGACAATATAGCTTTAGATGAATAAACTTGTATTTTTAATTTTCTGAATAAATTCCAATTTTTTTTTTTGGTATTAACTCTAATTGTAAACAAGCATAATGTACATGAATGCATACAGCTATATGTATAATTGATAATAAACGCTTCGGTTAATATTTTGTTATAGTGATTTTTGGTTTTCTCAAAATGTGTTGGCTTTTACACTGATTTTATTGCGAATATTTAGCGATGTTTAAATTTTCTTCGAAGAAATTAGTCTTACATATGTGCTTTCAGGACTACAAATTATTTTACAAAAATTGCGAATTTTATATTATGATTTGCAGACTAACACAATTTGATTCAAAAACACAGAACTTTACTCTGAGCTTCATAACGATTCAAAGAGGAATGAAATATTTTCCTTATAAAAATTCATTAGATTTGAAATCACATAAACTACTCAAAACAAGAAAACCACCCCAAAAAAACAGGAAAAAAAACACTCAAAGTTCAGTTTTTGTTAAACTTGTTTGATAAGTATTCCCATTTCTTCAAGGACATATCCCAGATAAAAACTCAGCATATATATTCATCAAATCAAATGAACCGCAAAATTAACTATCCCTAGCACCATGTTTCTAATAAGACCAAGAGTTTCTCTTCCGCTCTGAAAAGTATTTAAAGTGCATATGTATATTGTACTTGTGTACACATAAGTGTACTAGATAAGGGATCGAGAACCAAAGAGGAGCACACTCATGGAAAAACCTAATTCTTGAAAACCAATTACTCTCCCACTCTAATTCCTTTTCTGTATCCTTTCCCTCAGGAATAATTATTATTTTTTAACGAGTTTTCAGAACCAAATCACCGCTAGCTTTACCATTCAATCCACTCATATATACACTGATATGACTTCTATGGTATGGTAGTTTCGTTTCGTTTACACAAAGAATGTATGAAAACTTTTCAATTTTATGTACAAATAACTTGGAGTATTTTTTTTTCGAATAAAAATCTCTATAGACATGATAAATGTACTCGTATATATGAAAAAACACACTAACATACATATATCTGTTAGACATGACTGAGCCCGAAGGTATATTCGCTTCATAATTGAGTATGTGAAATAGATTTCAACACATCAAAATTATTTCAATTTGCCGAAGAACACTAACTCCAACAGAGGATCGACGTAATGAAATTTCCAACTTAAAACCACATTTTCACATTGATTAAAAATATTAAAAAAAAAAACTTTTTTTAAATGGCATTGGTCCATAAACATTACATTTGATGAATCTGATTTCAACTTTTTAAGCAGTAAAGAAGGATTTTAATTAACTTTTAGAGTACTTGCCAAAAACTTACATGAAAACTACAATAATTTAATTTGAGACTCAAGTGTCATAAACCTATAATATGTATATATATGTATGTGCGACATATCCGGATAGTCGTCTCATCACCACGAAAACAGAAAGCTACAATGTTGAATGTGTCAGATCCATGTCTTAGATATGAAATAAAAGACTGTCGCGGGTATAAAAGATCACGCGCAGGTTGATTTTCTTACAGAAAATAACATTTTGAAAGAAAATATTTTTTTTTTTTTGTGTACTTGGCGATATTGAAGGCACTTGGTGCCGCTAGACAAGAACGCTCCACTCATTCTACCTGTCCAGTAGAATATGTATTACTTCACCTTTTTTGTTATGCTCGTATTTTAGTTTTTTTTTTTTTTTTTTTTTTTTGTTATCTTTCCTTCTTCAATATTAAAAAAACTTTCAGCGACTTTTTTTCCTCTTTTTTTTTCTTCACTTTTTTTTCTAGAAGAAAATTTCCTTCTTATTTATTTATTTATTTTTTTTTTTTACTTTTTTATCTTTTTGATGGTCAATCAACAGGTGATTAATCGTATCCCATCGATGTTAGTTTTGATCGTGGGTCTCCCACACACGCTTACCCATATATGTGTTCAGACCGATGCATCAGGTTTTCCAATAAGGACTTGACAACTTTGAATTTAATTTGTGAAGGCATTCTTTCACTAATTATCAAACTGTCAACTGTCAGTTTCGGTCGTAATTCTCGCCCTAGCAGACAGGCAATAACAAGTTTAGTGCAAAAATTTGAGTCTGCATATTCGTTGTGTGATGTTGTGTCAGTGAGACAACGGGTTGGTCGAAGTGTCGAAAATATCGCTACCGATATCCAAATCAGTCAATTCCACGGCGTTCTCAAGAATTGGGCATCGTTCACACCACAATATGGCGTATTTTGCGTAAGGATCTTGGTTTACGACGGAGCGACGTACGTTCTCCGATTGTGCTCTGGAGAAGATGCGCCAAGATAATGAATTTCATCTCAAAATCATCTTCAGTGACGAAGCTCATTTTTTATCAATGGGTTCGTCAATAAGCAAAATATGCGTTATTGGTCGGGTGAAAACCCACATGTACTTCATGAGTCACCATTTCATCCACAAGAATAACTGTTTGGTGCTGTTTGCATGCCGGCGGCGTTATTGGGCCATATTTTTTAGTCGACGATAACGATCGTCACGTTACTGTGAATGGTCAGCGTTATCGCGCCATGATCACCGATTATTTTTGGCCCGAATTGGAAGATATGGACTTGGGCGACATGTGGTTTTAACAGGATGGTGCCACAAGCCACACAATACACGCTACAATTGATTTATTGAAGAGTAAGTATGATGAGCATGTTATCTCAAGACATGGGCCAGTCGATTGGCCGCCTCGTTCGTGCGATTTAACGCCGCTTGACTATTTTCTGTGGGGCTACGTTAAGTCATTGGTTTATGCAAACACGCCAACGACGTTGGAAGAGCTCAGAGCCAACATTGAACGCGAAATGGCGTCCGTTTCGACCGCTGCAAACGTGCCCGCGGTGGTCATATGAACAAAGTCGAGTTTTATTCGTAAATGTTTTGATTGTACTTCAAGCCAATAATAAAGTTTTTGAAATATCTCAAATAGTTTGCCTTTTATTTAAAAAAAAAAAAAGTTGTCAAGTCGTTATTAGAAAACCCTAAAGTTGTTGTGTGCAACACTCCATAAATTCTTCTGAAGCGTACTAAGATGCCTTGGACCTCCGTTGCTTCTACTCTCGCACTCATACTCGATAATTTTTTCTCACATTCCAGTTGATGAGTAATTTCCTTCTAGATTGGGAGCTCCCTTTGGCCCGAGCTGACATTTCCCATTAAAATTAGCCACTGGAGTTGAAACAGCAGACCTTCCCATAAAAATAAAAAAAAAGCAAAACGAGGCTTGTCAACAAAACGAGTATATGACCTACTAGTGTTTATTAACCGTAAATACTGATCAATATTCGGAATATAGACCCATAGCAATTCTTCCCTTTAAATGCAAAGTGTTCGAATCGAGTTTAAGCAATCAAATAAAACAATTAATTGAAGAAATTAAATTTCCGGTCTGCGCACATCTGTACATCAGCCTTAATTACAATTTCTGACAATATTAGTCAAGCAATTGACGAAAATTATACCGCTGTAATAGAATTGCTTAACTTTTCTAAATCATTTGACTGTGTTAATTCTTGTATTGTCTGTAATAAGCTGACAAATTATTTTAATTTCTATGACACATCTAATAAACTTACTTATTCATATATGAACTTTAGCTGGCAAGCTGTTTCATGTAATAATATTAATTTCTTCGTTTCGTCCTGTTTATAGTGGTGTTCCCCAAGGATCTATTCTTGCTCCATTACTATTCTCTCTGTTCATAAATGACTTACTTTCTGTCTTATTTCATTTTCGATTCCACATATATGCGGACGGTGTTCAACTGTACATTATTTTTCCTATTGGCATGGTTGAAGATGCAATTTCGAAATTAAATGACAACCTACATATCTTCAATATTCAAGTGGTTCATATAGAGTCGTATTAAATTAAACCCTGATAAAACAAAAGCTATACCTACAACTAAGCACCAACCACATTTCACTAACTTTCCTCATGTTATATTAAACACATCTCAAGTTGGGTATGTCACCCATGCTAAAAATCTTGGAATCCGTTTCAATAATAAACTAATTTGGAATGCTCATGTTAACTACGAGTAACATCTCTAACAAAAGCAAATTTGACGACACAAGTTAAGCTTTAACAAGTAAAGAAATTTATAGTTCCAATAATCTCTTATGGTTATGAGTTGTTTGCCAATCCCGACTTGCACACGCTTTAAAACTTAGTGTTTGTATCAATCGTCGTAGATTTGATCAGATCTCAAATTCTTGGCTGTAACTTAGTGCCGTACGTCAAATATAAGTGCAGTTCCTTCGATTTCAAAGTTATTCACAAGAGAGAGCCAATCTACCTGTTTAAAAAAATTAACTCTTGTTTATCCGATCGCCACATAAATTTGCGATCATCCATATACACCTGCTTAACATCCCGCAGGCAGATCTTTATTTATGCTGTCAAACTCTGGAATAATCTCCCTAATCACGTGAAGTCTAGAATCGGACACAGAAAATTTCAAGCAGAATGCTTTGACCACTTATCCAGTTTGAAATGGTATAGCTTTGGTATGATTTTTTTTATTAATTATTTGCGTTTGTTTTTTTATTAAATTCATCTTATTTTTGCTTTTATCTATTCATTCTTATAATTGTTATTATTTTTTTTTTGTTTGTTGTCATTATTTTAATTTATTGTAATTTACTTTTTATAATTTGCTTTGTTAGTTTATATCCTGTGCAAATCTAAAAAGTTTTGCTTAATGTACAGCTTTTTTTTTTATTCAATAAAAATTAAATATCCATTTATATGATAATAATGAACAGATTGGGCGCAGTGAACGCGAAACAAGTAACTACTCATACTAGGAGCCCAGTAGAAGGAATTCTACTTCTGGAGAAAATGCAAAGTTTAACAATTACACCCCGGTAAATCATTTTTTTCAAGGATTTCGTTGAAGTGGGGCAGCAAATAAAGGTCCATTATATACAGCAATAATGATTTGAGAAATGTATTTTCTCTTGGGGAAAGATCTGGTGGGTGATCATCTGTCACCGAAGAAGGTGTCGGTGGTAATCCGCTTTCATCTGAGGTCAGTTTCATATAGACTACTGGTTTGAAGACCTATTAGTTGTCCCCTTCGACGAGCATAAAACCAGAAAGGCATAGTTCAAAAGCCCACTAAATCTTCCCACTAATATGGTTCTCCATGGAAAAAATGGAAATAAAATAAAGGGGCAGGCCAAAACAACAGCACGGCGATGAGTTAGACCCTCTAATGGACGAGTAAAGGCAACAATTAAAAAAAAAGAATGAAAATTGTTGGTGCAATAAAACGTGAAAAGCTTTTAACAAGTGTTAAGATTCGTCCACCTACCAGCTCTTTGGTGTAACATCTGTTTGCGAATCTTTCTGTATCTTTTTTTTATGTTTTATTATTTTTTATATATTTATTTCATTTTACAACTATTTATATACATATATCATTAAATATGGAACAAAAATAATTCATTGATGAATGAAGTAAAGTTTGTGACATTTTATATTTTTTATACATAAGTAATGAAAATAGTGTCAAATGTCTCATCGGGCTTTTCTAGTAAACATAACAAATGTGGGTGGGGTGACTCAAAACATAGATTTAAAGAAAAGAATAAAAGAAAGATTACATTATTCAAGAATTATACAAATAATTCAATGGATGAAACAGAACAGGAAAATGAGTTACATTTTTGCAATTGATATATTATGTTAATTTTTCATTTATTGTATATGATAACTTACATCAGAATATCAGAAAAGTAGAATTCTTAGCTGGAATTATTTAAATCAAAGAGCCAAACTTTCACGTGCTTTTTAAAATCTCGACAATACGTTATTGATCTGATAAATAATGAAAGTTTGTTGAACAAACGTCACGATGAAACCAAATATACATTACGGAATGCGGAGATACGGATTTCGGCACAGAAACAACAAATGAATAGTTAGTTCGTAGACTTTAGTTAGAAATTAACCTGAAATTTCGGTGACCAGATTTCGAGAAAAAAAACTTTTAGTACTTTAAAGCAGTAAAGATGTCTAAGTGGCAACATTTTCAAATCACTAAAAATGGAAAACAGGGATGAAGATAATGTTTATTTAAAATAATACATGGGCTGAAAAGTTAGTGCCATTTTATAGTAAAACACAAAATTTTATTTATCAATATAGTTGCCTTCGAGGGCTATACACTGATTGAAAAGATTTTTCAATCTTTCGATACCAGTTTTGTAATACGATTTCGGTTTAGCCTCATAATAGGCCTCTGTTTCGGCGATTACTTCTTCATCGGTCTTAAATCTCTTTCCTGCGAGCATTCTTTTGAGGTCTGCGAACAGAAAATAGTCGCTGGGTGCCAAATCTGGAGAATACAGTGGGTGGGGAAGCAATTCGTAGCCGAATTCATTCAATTTTGCCATCGTTTTCATTGTCTTGATGAAACAGCACTTTCTTTTTCTTAAAAAATGCGGCCGTTTTTCGCGATCTCGTCCTTCAGACGCTCCAACGCAATGTAATAGTCGCTGTTGATAGTCTGCCCCTTTTGGAGATAGTCGATGAAAATTATTCCATGTGTATCCCAAAATATGGATGCCATAACCTTGCCAGCCGACTGTTGAGTTTTTGGTCGTCTTGGAAGAGGTTCGTCGCCTGCTCGCCACTCAGCTGACTGCCGACTTGACTCTGGTTTGAAGTAATGGAGCCAAGTTTCATCCATTGTCACATACCGACGCAAAAATTCGGCTTTATTGCGGTTGGACAGCTTTAAACACTCCTCTGAATCATCAACACGTTGTTGTTTTTGGTCGACTGTGAACAAACGCGGCACCCACTTTGAACAGAGCTTTCGCATGTCCAAATATTCGTGTATGATATATCCAACACGCTCTTTTGATATCTTCAGAGCCTCAGCTAGGTCGATCAACTTCACTTTACGGTCATTCGTAATCATTTTGTGAAATTTTTTTTGTTTTCAGCTGAAACAGCCTCTTTTAGACGTCCACTGCGTGCATCATCTTCGGTGCTTGTATGACCACTTTTAAAATTTTCAATCCACTTGCGAATGGTTCGTTCGGCTGGTGCAGAGTCCGGGTAACACTTATCAAGCCATTTCTTTGCATCGGATGCATTTTTTCCCATCAAAAAGCAATGATAAATCAACACACGAAATTGCTTTGAATCCATTTTTTTTTTTTCACAATAACAAAAGTTGCTTCACTTACAACGCTATATCTCGAGACCTAATCGTCCAAAAGCTGTCAAATTTATACACGTATCTTTTGAAGGTTGGTACTAACTGAAAATGGTATGGATTTAATCCATGTGGTGCACTTTTGGCACTATGGCACTTTTCAGCCCATGTCTTATTTCTCAATACCATTTTTTGTAAAATTAATAAAAGCTGTATTTTGTTCGCAAAAATTCCTTCCCAACATGCAATGTTATATTAAAGTCTTGAATGGAATATGTTATTCCGAAGTAAATTATTTTAAAAAAAACTTATCTTATCTAAGATTAAAAAATCTTCGAAGATTACTACGAAAATAGTTACCGAAGTACTCAGTATGACTAGAAAATGACATCTGTGAGTCAATAATAAGCCCCGAGCACTTAAATTCTTTTACTTCCTCAATCAAAAAACAATTCTCACTGCAGTTGAGCACACTACTGAAAGTATAGTATGTGATGATGAGCTTGTGGCACAAATGCGGCAATTACTTTGTACTTTAGACAGTCTGGTGCGTGATAGTTAATCTTTGCATTCATAAGATGTTGATTTGTTAAGCTAAAAAACATTGTTTTAGTTTTGGAATTTATGATTAGGCTATGCTTAGCAAACCACAATCGTATTCGGCTAAGATCCCAATTAATATTGGAAATGAGTTCCAATTAAATTTTGGATCCATACACGTAATCCACGTATTATAGAAAAAGAAGAGTTTATATAAATAAAACTAGACCTTGCGGAACACCTAAAAAAAAAATCGTCCTTCACTTCTCGCTTCCCCAATCTGCACCCTTTGAGATCTGTTCCAAAATAACGAACAAAGCCATTCGAGCATGAACCCTCAAATCACTTTTAGCAATTCTAGAGGTGTGATATGTTCGATTGCAAAACTGCTTTCTTGAAATTGACCACTTATATCATCAACATTATTGCAAGAACTGCAATTAATTTTTAAAGAATTAGTAGGTAAAAAGTTTGACAATGACGTAAAGTAAGTATTTAATTCTTAAGCAACATCTATATGATCAGAAACTTTACAGTTATCAGTAGTAATAGAAGAAGGCATAGAAGTAAAAGAAGGTTAATTTAGTATGTTATTAACCATTTACCATTCTGATTTTTAATATCCTTTTGCGGTTTTAAACTTTCTACGGCAGTACATATCACGACAAAAAGGAATTTACTTCTTTAGCTGAATACACATCATATTACTCATATAATCGTTTTTTTAAGCTAGAATTAGATGGATTCTTAATTTTATACCTAAAATATTTTTTTTACGAAATATTCAGGAATCCGTGGCTTGAAAGTGAGACACTTTTATCTAAAGACCCAATAAAAATATCATAAGCCAAAGAAGCATTATCTTCCAAAAAACATTATTCCATTATTCATTGAGAAGATAGTGCTTTAGCTTTGAGATATCAATTTTAGATCGCATACTCGTATCTGTATCTTTAGCCACCGCATTGATATTGTTGTATTGTTCTTTCGTAGTCTAAATTTAACATTTTTCATCCAATGCGATGTATTACAAAATTTTGCTCTATTCTTTCTTGTGCTGGTATAAACCCCTCATAACCGACTCACCTATCGACTGTATTCTTATGATATTAAATGGTGGTATCATTGAGCATTGTGTCCCATAATAAAATGCGCCATACTCGCACATTATTATATAAAGTAATTCATCGTCAGGTTTGATTTATAATGTAACATAAAGCATATAAATTTGAAATTGAACTAAAAATTTTTATTATCGCTTTTTGAAAATGATATCATGTAAATGTTGGCCACGACTATATCTGAGGTGGTCTATTCGGAAGGTTCAATTTTGGGCGACTCGTTCGAGCATAGCGACTGGTATCTCGCGGATAACATGAGTAATGTTGTATTCCAAAGCGTGAATTGTAGCTGAGTTATTTCTGAAGTCCTGAGACTTTACACATCCCCAGAGAAAATAATCCAAAACGTGAAAATGCTCCCCAAAATGATTTCTCAAGAAGTCCATTGTTTCACGCGCTGTATGGCTCGTAGTGCCGTCTTGTTGAAACCAGAGTTCACCGAGACCATGTGCTTGAATTTCAAGAAGCATTCTGTAACATTCTGATTTGCCTCATTTTTGAAGAAATATGGACCAATGATTCCACCAGTCCATAAACCACACCATACCGTTGTTTTTAATGGATGTAATGGTACCTCTTAGTACTCTTCGGGTTGCTCATCTGCCCAAATACGACAGTTTTGTTTATTAACGTATCCATTGAGATAGAAATGGGCTTCACCACTAAACAACATTTTACAATAAAACACCGGATTTTCATTAAGTTTTTCCAGAACCCATTCACTGAAAATATGACCCAAATTCAGGTCGCCTGGCTTCAATTCTTGCGCAAGTTGAATTTTGTACGCTTTCAGGCCGAGATCCTTACGTAAAATACGTCAAGTTGTCGAATTCCCCAAGCCAAGCTGCTGAGAACGACGATGAATCGATTCATCACGGTCTTCGAGTACACTCTCAGCTACAGCTGCTATATTCTCTTCAGTGCATGCTGGATGTGGTCTTACTGCTCGAGTATCATCTACTAATGCAAATTGAGACTCAAATTTGCGAATGGTATTGGCAATAGTGGTTTCAATTATGCGCACCGTAAGTTCCTCGAATCACACGAAAAACATATCTCACAGAAAGCTGATTTTCGTAATACAGCTGAACAATTTGAAGACGCTGTTGTGGTGTGAGTCTTTCCATGATGACTTACCAAACGATACTCAACAAATGTGACTAAGCAATTTGATAGGAATCATGCGTGATCTATCAAAAAAGCCTAATAAAAATCAAACCTTACGATGAACTACCCTTACAACTAACTTTAACCAGCAAATTCGTCCGCATAAAACTCAGATTATGAGAGTTCTTTACTTTTTAATTATCAAAAGCTGTCCAACTAACTTTCAATGAAAACACCATGAAAATTAGCTTAATTGCTAATTAAGAATTATAATTGGCTTAAACGAACACACAAAAGGACAGGGACAATAATAAGTGATTTACGTGAAATATACTATACAGATATAAATGGATGAAAAGGTGTAAAATTATGTCTTATTAATAAAATTGAACTCAGTAAAGGACAAAGTCATTGTAACGCTTCCTTATAAACGATGGTAGTTGTAGTATTGCAACTTGCTAACACAACAACATTTGAGGTATCACTCACACGGGAACAAACCACCTTTAATACATAAATAAATCTTAACTCAGATCTATGCCTGCTATCTATTGATGATTGTGAAGCTAACATTAATAAGAAACTGCAATCTTTCAAATTAGAATGGATACTTCGATGGAACTAAAGATATTCTAGTTATAAACATAAATGTTTCACCTTTGCTACAACCAACTATAATCACAGCTTCGA
This sequence comes from Volucella inanis, assembly GCA_907269105.1. Taxonomy (NCBI): domain Eukaryota; kingdom Metazoa; phylum Arthropoda; class Insecta; order Diptera; family Syrphidae; genus Volucella; species Volucella inanis. Next base: position 26,195,110 of record OU026157.1, read on the forward strand.
TTACAATTTTCTGTAAAGAAACTACTCGCGACCTAGTGTTATTGCTAAGTTTCGGTGGATTCAAATTACAAAGCAGCATAATGAGTTCGCCAACTTTTAGATCTATTTATATTTTGTGGAGAACAAAATCGGTACCAACGACGCTTTTCAAAAATTCCACTGGGTAGTGTACCGCTTCTGCTGTATTGCACACCTGGCAGCACTGAAAGTGTATTATAGCTTGGCACCACAGCCCGGGAGTGAGAAAGACATATGTATTAAAATAACGACTGGGCATTTCTCAAAAATAACTGTTTTTTCTTTGTTTTTTCGATTTTTAAATTCTCAAAAGAACAGACGCGTGGTTAAAAATACGAATTCTGTAGTTTCTCCTCCCTTTTTCTTAAAAGTACTTGTACAAAATATTTATAAAATTACTTATAACTAAGTGAAAATAAATTCTTTGTTTGTAAAAAAAAAAAAAAACGAAACATTTGTCAAGACAAGCAGCAGTTCAAGTTCTTTAAGTGTTCAACAGTAACATACTTATAGATAGATAAGATATTAAGATATTTTTTCCAACATATGATTATTGAGTAACCATTTCTGAAATTTTTTCGGCGTTAAAATAGATCTTTTACACAATCCTGAATCTTCTTTTGCATTGAGATCGCTGATATCGTCATAAATATTCGATATTAAAGCTTCAGTATCTGTCACGATCTGATAGAGAGCGGCTGGAACTTCTATGTCATGGTTTTTATTAATCTCTGGGTATTTTCTTTCGCCAATTTCTAGGAGAACCTTACAAATTTTTTTTTTTTTTTTTTTGGTAGGTGAGAAATCTTTATAGACACTATAAGTCCGGTGCTTATAGTATGAGATTTTTACTCACTAAAAAACGTATCCCTTATGCAGACTACGACTGAGTTCACACTCAACAAGCAGTTCTTCTTTCGCGTTTTATTTTGCTTTGATAAGATATTTTGCAGGCGATTTTCCATTGAAGTTTCCTACGTTCTGTTTCCTTATTCTGAACGTTTTCGACTTCTAGATCTCTGTGGATATCATCGTTTCTAATGTACCACGGTGCATTAACAAACCCTCGGAGAACTTTGTTTTGGAATGTCTGTAAGACGTTAACGTTACTAGTTTTGGTACAACCCCAAAACTGTATACCACATGTCCAGACCGGTTTTAGAACTTCCTTATATAGCAGCAATTTGTTTTCTAAACTGAGCTTAGACTACTTTCCAGGAAGCTAGTACATGTCTCTATATTTAATCTCAAGCTTTTCACGTTTTTTCTTAACGTGTGCTCTCCATTTTAGTTTAACGTCGAGTGTCATACTAAGATATTTGGCCTCGATTGTCAGTTTTCCTGAGAGTGAAGTTCACATGGACAGACTTGTTTTCATTAAGTGCGATTCACCAAGTCTTTGTCCAATTGTGAATCCGTGTAAGGGCGCGATGTAACTTTCGTCTATTTTCGGCATGTCGCAGGTAAGAAGAAAATATAGCATAGCAATATAGAGGGTCAAGTACACTTCCTTGCGGCACCCCCAACTTTATTGTCTTAAAATTGGAATATTCGTTTCCGTGTCTGACACAGAAGAGTCGGTCGTCTAGATATGAACTTAAAATATGAGTCAATTGCTCGGGTAGAACTTGTCGAAGTTTATATTTCAGGCCCTCGTGCTACACCTTATCAAGAGCTTGCGAAACTTCAAGGAATGTGCTTGAACGGACCAACATATACTCGATTGTTCGTTCAATTACATCGGTTTTTCGATGCACTTGGTCGACAGTAGAATGTTGGCTTCTAAAACCAAATTGATGATCGGGCAAGAGACGATAATCGGCTTAAGACGATTTAGTAAGATTCAATATAATTGGGAGGAGCGATATTGGTCTGTATGACTTGACTTCAGTTACCGGTTTAACGAGTTTCGGAACCATAATAACTTCGGCACTTTTCCACTGATGCGGTACGTGCTCTAGTCTTATGGTGGTATTTATAAGATAGAGCAGCTTTAGCAAACCCTTTTTTCGGTAGCGCTTTAAGTATCTCTCCCGTAATTAAGTCATATCAGCGAGTTTTTTGGGGCTTAAGCGTGTCTATAACTTGTCTAAGTTCCCTAAATGAAGCCTTTTCTATTGAAAGGTTCGTCGTCACGTCTAATGTATTTACAGTCTCTGGAAGCTTTTCCCCGTCGAATGGTTTGAACGTTTCTGCAAGATGGTCGGCCAAAACGTTAGTTTTTTCTTTATCTTCTGTCGCCTAGTCATCCTGGTTTCTTCTTATTGGCGCCATGTGTATCACAATCCCTTGGGATCTCATTTTTTTTTTTCCAATGAAGCTTTTCAATATGTGTCGAAAGTACTGAGCATTTTCAACATGCATTAACCTCATCTGCTCGTATTCCTTTAGCGACGACTGGTAACGTTTGTCAAAAAAGTCACTCGACCGATTAAGTGATAATTGGCTCTTAAATCTTTCATTGTTCTATTGACAGCTCCAATCAATACTTTGTTCGCAATAGTGCATTTATATCAAAGACACAGTCTTATGTCTGCATTTTTCGTAGGTTTGCTTCAATTGGTATCTTGAACATAGAGTGAAATGTTTTTCCTCCGAGAAGTAGAGTTGCAGCGTTAGTACCACCCGTAGCATTAAAGAAATATATACCACCAGCACTCGCGCTTACTCTTTCAATAATGAGCCGGTAAACTTGATTTTGTTCATTTTATTACCTTGGTCCACTGTCGTTTATAATATGTAGAAGTTCCATTAAATTGAAATTCGTTCGTTCATTGTATTCTCTGTTAAAATTTTTTCGGAGATAATAAGCCATAATGTACTTCTGAACAATATTTTGTAATCGAAGATGTACATGATTAGTTATTTTATCTATATGAGTATTTATATAGGAATCTTGGTATTGGAATTCGAGCTCTCCAGCAACTTATTCCATAACTCTTATGGATTAAAAACACTGCAGAAAATCAATGTAAGAGTAAACAGCTCACGCAGTTTTTGCCACTTTCCAATAAACATGCTGCTTGATATGTTCACAGTTTTCAAACTTTGGAATGAAATTGGACCTCTAAGAACGTGTTATAACATCTGTAGATAATAGTATTTTTGCTTATTAGGACTTTTCCAAAAGTATGCTCCTAAAGTACACCTTCAACAGGAGTACCGCGGCGCTGCCTTTGAAAAGTCCCATTTTACTTAATAAGAAGTAAAGTAAGCTGGCACATCTTCATATAGCAAGGTGGTTTGGAATTCGTCGTTCTAACATAAATTATAACATACCATGAATGATGTATTCTTTGGATTCTCTAGTACAGCTTCGGCATTATTTGGATCAAAATAACCTCTCTGACCATTTCCTAAATATGACATACCTTATGTCCAGTTGAGTAAGCGGAGGAAAATGTTCATGAATGGGAAATGAAAAGATGGGCCAAACTGCTTCGGAAGTATTAAAATTGTACGATATATGGTATCTTCTGTTAAGATATGAAGTCGCTTCCTTGGATAAAGGCCAAGCTGTTGTGATCTCCACCAAATTGACAATTATGTAACATTTTTACTCACATCGTATGTGATATGAAAATTATTCACAACGAGATATATATGCAGCAAGCTCAGTTGGCCAGTTATGAAGACCAAACAAATCAAGTAATCTTCTACACGTTTCACATATCGAAAACTCATTTTCATAACAAGTTTGAACAATATCCAAGCGTTATTCTGCTATGATAATTTTTAAAACAATTTTAAACGTATGGAAATATCAAAGAATTGTTAACTGCTTTCCAATATATATACATACTTACTTGACGCTATAGTCCGGAATGGATATAGGCCTCAACTAATAGGCATCTCCAGATACACCATCCAATTTTAAGTACCCTTGCATGTGCGGGTGCACCTATGGTCTTTCTCTACTACGTTATAGCTACCGGTTCGTTCACTCTGCATGGCATATCCATATTAGACAACAAATGTACACTTTTTTGATCAAGGCAATTTCACTAAGCAATTCGTAGATTTTGCCGTAAAGTCTCTGCCTGAGAGCTCCGTCAACTCAAAACGCTAACTGATATCTTCATCCACCTTCGCTGAGGTCCATGTTTTTGTTTCATAAACTAGGACTTATGTAGAGTCTCCATCGATTAGCAACAGTAATTCTACATTGTTGACTACATACAATTTTCTCAAGTATGATGTTGAAAAAATCACGTGATGTCTAAATTCTATTTGACCTCAAAGATATCAGTGAGATTTTTTCCGATTCTAAAGGAGGCTTCTTATCATCATTTTGGACAAGATTTCTTAGTTTGTCCGGGATACCAAGTCTAGACATGGCTCAATATAGCTCGTTTCTATAAGCACTAGCATATGCAAATTAGTAATTCGATTTTTAAACTTTCTTTTAAAAAAAAAAAAAAACTTTACTTATCTGTCAAAAAATACTTAAAACGATAACCCTGTGATGACGAAAATAAAACTGCCCCTTGGCTATGCTTTAAATAGTATTGCTGTGTGCTGTTCTTTTTAGGTATCCTTAGAAGGGTCGTGTGAAGTGATAAGTATTCTGGAATCTCATAAAGGGTCGTGTGAAGTGGTAAGGATTATGGAATCTCATGAAGGGTCGTGTAAAGTGGTATTCTGAGGCGCCCAGCTCCAGTTTTCACATTTCAAAAACTAATATTAGTATGGGTACAATGGGCTTAAGTTATCAACGTGTTATCACTGTAATCCCTATTGCATTATAGCTTTCAGTACCTTAATACTTTTAGCCATCATAAGGAGGTAAAGCAACCCCCCAATGAAAATCATCATAATCGACTTTTATACAAATTATAAAACAAATATATATTTATACAATCAACCAAATCTGTACATTTTGTTCGGTTAAAAAAAAAAAAAAAAAAAAAACAATTAGACTTTAAACTGACTCGTAAAGAGTGTAGGGGTTGAATTGTGTTGTTAATTTCTTCAATCCGGACAAGCATATGATTTTTGGGGATTTTCGAAGAACATGCAGACAGGCAAATTAAAACCATACTGCTACGACTATAAGAGGCACATAGAATTAAGATAATCCGACGTTCGACTGATGTTTTCATAAATCGACATTTGTTTAATTATTCTCTAGTGTTTTAAGCATTTCCCCAATTCCTTTTAGAAGCTAAACGTTTCAAATATTGTAGTTTTTGAACAGGAAATGGTTTTAAATCTACATCAAAGGGTAATAAAATATCGCTTTGAGACAAGTTTCAAAAATAATTAAAGAAAATTGCTAAATGCATTTTCAAATATCGACCTCTATGAAAAATCTACAAATACAAAACCCAACGGAATTTTATTGTTTCTTTACGTGAATTCTTAATTACAAAATCTCAGAAATGGAATCACAAATAACAATGACTTACTGACAAAGCAAAACAAAATCAAAAAAGCAAAGAAAATCACTTACACAAACCACCGCCTCCAAACCAAACAGTTGTTGAAAGATTGTAAGTGCTATTGTTCCCGAAGACATAAAAGTACATTTTACGAGCTCTAACTCGCCATGAACAAAAGATATTAATTTTACAGCCTGTGAATACATTTTTGAAGGCAGACTAAATATTCTGTAAATTTCCTGAAATAAAAGGCTAAAATTAATGTCCCAACAAATTTCTAATTAAAATAATTCCTCCAAATGTATTTCGATCAAAATTAGGAAAATTGGATAAGATCATGCCAGTTGGGAGGACAAAGTAGAAGACTATGACAAAAATGTATTTCATTTTCAATTTCGAGTACTAGGAGGTCCTTGGAGAAAGCACTTTCAGTTTTCCATTAATTTTTTGGAAACATAATCTCAGTTTTTGATTTCAACTTAACACATAACGTCACGCAACTATTTTCCTATAAAAGCATCGAATTTAATCGATTGTCCAAAAAAGGGTTCGGTACTTTTGCAATAGTAGCAATGGAAAACAAGAAGTAAAACGCAGATTAATTTGGAAGGTTGTTAATAACTTCAGATTTCCATTTCTATTTTGTTTTTCTGTCTGCCAATGTCAATCTTTGTTGTATGATTTTATGGTACTGACCATGTCGTTTTATTTTGTCTTTTATTTTTTTGACCTCAATCCGATTTTATTTCTATCTATAAACTTATTCAGTACCAACTGACGATTTCATTTCGGTTGTATTCATTGAAATGGGACCATGAACTCATAAAATATTTTCACCACTTATATTGGTTATATTTACCTGTTTATGCGAAACATGATTTTTATTCTTAAGTCAACCAAAAATTTTGTCCACAAATTAACTTCTTACTCAAACTAAATAATCTTTTGCAAAATGTTATTATAACGATAAATTTTCCAAGCCATTGAAATGTATATGTACTCTTCTAGACTTGAATTACAAGATCAAATTAAGTGCTTTTACACGCAAATACAAATAAAGGGTGACCAGATAGCAATGATAATTTTTCCAGTTGTTGTGTTTCAGCAGCTGTCAAAATTACCAGTGATATTCAACTGTCAACAGAATATTCAGTAAGGTTTGCCATTTTATGATACATCGTTTTACGCTTGCCGAACGTGCGGAAATTATTACAAAATGTTATTAAAATTACGGCTCAGTTATAAATAGGCAACGTGAATTTCGTCATGAGGTCGGTTATTATCATGACTTCAGTATACCACCAATTCGTCACACCGTGGAAAAGTTTGAGCATGAGTACACTCTTTTGGATCTTAGCCAGCATCCAGAAAGAGATTGGTGCGAAGTGAAGAAAATTAAGCATCGCTAAAAAGTCAACCCGGCTCTTTTAACGAATGAATTTGGGCCTATATCCGTATAAGATTGTGCTTACGCTAGAAATGAAGCCGGACGACCATAGAAAATACCGTGAGTTCTTTAATTGGGCACTGGAAATGTTGGCCGGAGATCCGGATTTTGAAGAAACAATCATCTCCTCGGATGATGCACAGTTTTGGCTCAGCGGCTTGGTCAACAAGCAAAATTGCCATTATTGGAGCGAACACAATTCACAGGCGTTTATCCAAGCACCAAGGCATCAACAAAAATTGAAAAAATTTATTTTTTTCGAAATGAGAAAGGACACACCGTTACCGTCAATGGTATCAGGAATAGAGCGATGCCAACCGACTTTCTTTTTTTTAAGAACTCGAAAACATCGATATATGCGAGCTATGGTTCCAATAACACGGCGCTATATGCCATACAAGCGACGCAACGCTCGAAGTTGTGAAGGGAAAATTTGGAGACTGGGTCATCTTACAGCGAGCGTTCATTAATTCAATCAAAAATCATGGAATTTGTCACCAGTTGATTATTTTTTCGGAGACTACGTCAAATCCTGAGCTTACGCTATGAATCCAACAACTTGAGGCCAACATTCGACACGTTATTGCCGAGTCATCAAAAAACTGGACCCACCGCTTATGGAACTTCCAGCAAAACTGAGGCAGCTATTTGAATGATGTGTTATTCCAAATATAATGCCATGAACGTAGCTTCAAAATAAAGCCAGAATCGATTTGACCAGGCGTACCGGTGAGTAGCACCTCCCAGCCAAGTGCTTTGGTTGTATCCTGAACCAGTTTTGCTTTATGTGCAGTCGCATTGTCATGGAAAAAATATACCTTGCCGTGTCTTCGGACCCATTCTGATCATTTGTTATCGGTAGCGATCTGTATAAACGGTTTTTCCAGGTTTTAGGAGCTCGTGGTAGACCAAACCTTTCTGGTCCCACCAGACACACAGCATTGTCTTCTTGCCGAATCGATATGGTTTTGCAGTCGAAGTTGATGGTTATCCAGGATTAACCCATGATTTTTTCCGTTTGGGATTCTGAAAATAAATCTATTTTTCATCGCCAGTAACATTTCAATGCAAAACTGATTTTTTATCGTGTTTTTAGAGCGAAATTTCACAAGTGGTTTTTCGGTTTTCCATCTGTCTTTCGATCAATTCATGTGGCACCCATTTTCTAGACTTTTGGATCCTTCCGATAGCTTTTAAATGGTCAGAAATTGTTTGTTGTGCAATAGTTGACATTTCTGCCATATGTTTCTGACTCAAAGTGTCATCTTCATTTAATATTGTTTGCAATTCGGCGACTTCAAACTTTTTTGGTGGTTATCTCTGAACCGTTGAAACCATCTTTTTTTGTTGCTTCTGATAGAGCATATGCCTCGACAAGCATTCGATGCGACTCTGCATCGCTTTTCTTCAAATGAAAACAAAAAATTAATGCTTACCGCAAGTCATCATTTTCTGGTACCAACTTCGACATTTTTAACACGATGAAAAAATATGATGTTGTTTGCTTAATGGCTTGATATATACTAAATATGTTTGACAGGTGTCTTAGCAACCAAACAAGAAAAAAATTAAAACCCGTTCACAATAAATGTTCCCTATCGAGACATTTGTATCTTGACGCTCTTTTTATACCGTTACACCTGGTATATCTCAGACTGTTGCTTATGTTTTATTTATTTAAATTTTTTTCTATCGTTCTTATCTGGTCACCCTTATAAATGTTGGCTGTCAATTACTGTCACTTACTTAGTTCAATGTTATTTATCTTTCTGATAGATCCCCTACAATTTTTGCCAATTTTAATCATGGTATCGTTTAACACGCAACAGTGCACTTTTGTTATTCAATCCTGTTACTAGCATTTCGCAAAATTAGTGTATTTTTCGGTCAACATAATCCTCCTAGTGAGTCCGATATTTATGCAATGAGGAAGTGTTTTGAAGAAAGTTGTTCGCTGCCGGGTCAAACCCCAGCACGTACACGCTAAAACATCACCACTGTGCGTGAAAGTGTTCTAAATCAGCCAGGCACCTTAATTCGTCGCCAAAGTCAATGATTTGGCCAAACTTTTGGCACTTTACGGCAAAATTTTAAAAGTTGACCTTCATTTGCACGCCTATAAAATCCAAATTACACAACAATTGACCACAATTACACATCCAATAAAGCTACTGTATAGTGCGGATCATTGGCCCGTACTTTTTCGAAGATGAGGCTGTAGAGACAGTTACAGTGAATGGATAACGTTACCGCAACACACATGACTAGCTATTTTTTTCCAAAATTAAATGATTTACATCTGAACGATCTCTGGTTTCAACAGGATGGTGCTGCCGCCCAACCAAGCCATCAATCAATCAATTTATTGCGTATTAAATTTGAAAATCGCATTATTTTGGTTTGAGGAAAGGTTGATTGGCCTTCAAAGTCATGCGATTTGAAACCTGAAGACTTCTTCCTGTGGGGTTCCGTTCCTGCTCCGTTCAAGTCTGTCATAATGTGAAGATCTTACCATACATCCCGCCGAAACTATTTGATTTTTCCTCATTTGGTCGTTACAGTATCTTCGAACTAGTACGTACGTTCATATAACTATTTTCTCTGGGGGTATGTAAGGTCTCAAGTCTTCAGGAATAAGCCAGCTACGATTGATGTTTTGGAAGCCAACATTACTCCTGTTATCCGCGAGATGCCAGTCGCTATGCCCGAACGAGTCGCTCAAAATTGAACCTTCCGAATGGACCACTTCAGACGTAGTCGTGGTCAACATTTACATGATATCATTTTCAAAAAATAAATGTTATGAATTGTTATTGTTATTTTAACCGATAATAAAATTAAAAAAATTATCTGGTTGTCTATCTAAATGTTTCGTTAGCTGATATGGAATTCGAAAATGCATTTCTGTGGTTAACACATGACTTATGCACTGAAATTAGCAAAACACCACAATATACGAGTATCTAAAACAATTTGCCACCATAGGAAGGACATAAAATCAGAGAACAACATGTTAAACATCGTTACTTATTGTAAATTAGAGTTAAGACGCTATTTGTTAAATAAAATTACGTCAATACGTCAGCTGTTAAGGTATCTCAAGCATAACATTAGCAATGTAAATGCTCAGATACTCAGTTTATACATAACGATCCAATTTCTACCGGCACAAAGTAAACCATCAATTTAGAATTCATGTTATACTGCAAAAGTGATTTAAAAGAACAATTTAAGACATTTCCCTGTCAAGAGCTGCATCCTCCTTATATCTTTCTTTTCAACTTGGTAATTGATGACAATTCATCATTACACCCTAATTCCCCACCACTAAAGCATCCAGACACCGAAACACAAAAACACCCCATTTCAGTCTCAAACACCTTGTCACTCAAATTCATCTAAATCAACATCTGTTCAGACAATAGAAATTCTTCTTCACCGTCATCTTCCCTATCTCTTCTCAACCATACCCGGACTGTCATTTTGTACCATCTGCCTGTGAGCATTTGAAAATTTGACAGTGTCAACGAGAAACTGGTCTGGGAATGTAAAGAGCATACCGCTTGTCCTGAAATAGGAGAGGCACACAGAAACCTCCGCATCGGGATCAAATCAACAAATGCGAACTGACATTAATTTTCGTTCCCTTTTTCTCAGAATTTAAAATAACCGGAGGGACTTGAAACTTAAAAAGCATTCAAATGTCAAACCAACCATTTCCAACCGACCCACATCCACCTAAACATTTAACTGTCTCATTCACACAACATCACATTGGTCGAAACAATGTTACTTAAACTACAACCAGAAAAAAGGGTAAAATATCAACAAGGGTTCTATTACCCTCGCATAACACCAACTACGAATGTATACGAATAAACGTGTACTCGTATGTACGAGTATGTTTGCAATCTCAGAGTGGGACGCGGGCAAAATAAGATTCATGCATACGAGTACATGCAAAGTTTCCTGTCAGTCATATTATGCCTTTCTGGCTGATGGCCCTCCGCAGCACAATGTCGGACCAGATATTTGCTCATTTCCTGTTTTTTTTTTTTTAACTAACTCCCCTTCTGACAAGTCAACAGGGTTTCCGTCAACTATTAGCAACGCCTCTTAACAACAAAACGGCAGAAACCCAAAGAAAAAAAAATATTGCAGAACTTTAACGGTTTTTTTTGTCCCTGACCATACCTAAATAGTGAAATAGTTTTTCCACTGTATACGATTCTCCATTCCCGAGGGTTGAGTTTTTGTGCTTCTGTACCATGGCGTTTACAACGTGTTAACTGGTGCCAAACTCTGAACAAGTTGAAAAAAAAAAAAATTATAAAATTTTTTCCGTTTAAGTACGTGCATGCCGGTCTCGTATTGCGATCACAAAAACCGATGTCAATAACCTCTTACCCAACACCCAACACCTAGCCCTCCACCATGTGGGTTTTAACATATATTTAAAAATTTATCGTTCTATCGCAAAGTATTTGTGGCAGCTAGAAATGGGTGCAGATGAGGGTTTCTGGTGCGACTTCGGTGTCGAAGTAGGTAATAGAACTGCATATTAAAATTTTGTTAGTGTTCCATGGCGATAGTGATAGATACATGCGAGTACCTGTGTAAATTTGTGACCGTAGTTAATTGAGAACGTTGACAAATAATTGACGTTCGGTTTGGAAAACCGACCCGTTGTGAGGGTGCGCGTCCAGAGTTATTGGTTTCAAGCTAACGAAATGTGTGCACTTGTCAAGTTGATTTGACTTTTAATTAGAGACAAATTTGCTGGAGTAAGGGTAAGTTTTCGGCGTATGGCCCAATATAGTAGTTTGTTTAGAGAACGTAAAATTTATAATGAGAATGCTAGTTGTGCAAAACAATCACTTGACGTACAATGGTTGCAGCGCACTTCAGAAAAGCACTGAAATGAACTTCGAACATATTGTCATCAACTGTATATGAAATTAAATCCGCCCAAAAGGTAAAAGACCCGAAGGACTGAACATTGGTCCTTGCAATGAAGTCGACGCGACATAAAATGTAGTAGTGTATTTTAGGCAAAATTAATTCCTACACCAGCTCATGCGAATAAGGCACTTCGAAACCACCTTTATCTGATGAGATGATAAAAGATTACAAAATAAAATTAAATGCAAGCAAAGATCTAAGCTTCTTTACAGTCTAGTAAATCTCCAGCATCTAGTTAAGAAAACCCATATCATTTTCGTCTTAGTCCAGTCACTTTGGACATACATAAATATCTCTTCTGATCTAAAAACTTATATACATTTTTTTAATCAGTTTGTTTATTGAGAACGAGATCAATTTCGCATAAAGGTCAAAGTTCATAAAAAGCGTTTTTTTTGTTTTTGCGAATATCGCGCTTTCTATGGCTTGGAAGCCAATTATGGTCAACAAAAAATTATCTATTCTTTTTTTTATGTGCAAAAGCAAAAGACTGATCCGAAGTTTCCACGAAAGGCGTATAGCCCATGCATAAAAGATGAGTTTGTTGTACGTATAGAAATTTATAACCTGACCTGCTATACCTCTTCTGCGTTATTTAATAAAGGTTAGCGTAATTCTATTAAAATATCTGAAGAACGTACTGCTCTACAGCTTTATGGTGAAGTTTTCAAACAAACAATTGTTCGCAACAACTTATATTTGAGAATGGAGTACATCTACTTATGACAATATAAGTAAACTCTAAAAATAAACTTGACAATCATCAATATTTAAGTTCTGTGAATTTGACTATATTTAATGCAGCAGTAAAGTTACCATCTTTTCCACCTACGACTGCAGTGGCTCAACAACACCTGTACCGTGTATATTACCAAACTTGATCCAAACCTGGCTAGGAAAAGATAAGTTCATTTACAATGGAGGTGAATCTTGACTATCAATTACTTAAAACGAGCTTGACAGGGCGCACAAAGACCTTGTGTACCCTTAAAATGTTTGCACACAGCGAGGACGAAGGAAATTTAGTGAAGAAGAAAAGAGAGGTACCGATGTACATTGTTTTTAAATGTTTGCAAGTTATAATGAATAGAAAATAAAGAGCTCGGCAAGCAGGGCGAATTGTACAGCTTAGAAACGAATCACTATATTTTAGAGTACTTCCGAAAGTGGGCTTGAAGGTATACTGATGGGCATTCATATCGAGGCGGATGCTACGGTTGAAAGTTTGAATGAGTGGTATGTTACTGGTGATTTCGATGGAGCACTGTTGGTGGAAAAATCGATAAAACAAATTGAGAAAAGGAAAATTACGTCGGTGTTCAAGGATTTCGATTGACTGACTAATATTAGCATCACCTATGAGTTTTATCGCACGGTTTTGAATCAGAGGGTAGAGAGGTTTTAGGAGCACTTGACCAGATATGGGTTTAATAATATCTTATATACGGTTTTCTAATAACGACTTGACAACTTTTTTTTTAAATAAAAGGCAAACCATTTGAGATATTTCAAAAACTTTATTACTGAATTGAAATACAATCAAAACATTTATGAATGAAACTCGACTTCGTTCATATGGCCACCGCGGGCACGTCTGCAGCGGTCGATTCGTTGGACCCAATTTTCAACGACTCGGCCACACATTTCGGCCGAAACAGCCGCTATTTCGCGTTCAATGTTGGCTCTGAGCTTTTCCAACGTCGTCGGCGTGTTGGCATAAAGCAATGACATAACGTCATAGATGACTTAACGTAATAAATAGTCCAGCGGCGTTAAATCGCACGAACGAGGCGGCCAATCGACTGGCCCATGTCTTGAGATAACACGCTCACCATACTTACTTTTCAATAAATCGATTGTAGCGTGTGCTGTGTGGCTTGTGGCACCATCCTGTTGAAACCACATGTCGTCTAAGTCCATATCTTCCAATTCGGGCCAAAAATAGTTGGTGATCATGGCGCGATAACGCTGACCATTCACAGTTACGTGACGATCGTTATCGTCGACGAAAAAATATGGGCCAATAACGCCGCCGGCATGCAAACCGCACCAAACAGTTATTTTTTGTGGATGAAGTAGGTGGGTTTTCACCCGACCAATAACGCATATTTTGCTTATTGACGAACCCATTGAGCCAAAAATGAGCTTCGTCACAGAAGATGATTTTGCGATGAAATTTGTCATCTTGGCGCATCTTCTCCAGAACCCAATCGGAGAACGTACGTCGCTTTAAATTGTCCATCGGCTTCAATTCTTGAGTCAGCTTGATCTTGTATGGGTGTAAACCAAGATCCTTACGCAAAATACGCTATAATGTGGTCTGAACGATGCCCAATTCTTGAGAATGACGTGGAATTGACTGATTTGGACCGTTTGCTGCGGACGTCTGATCTGCAGCGATATTTTCGACACTTCGACCAACCTCACTTACACGGCAACTTCACACAACGAATATGTAATCTCAAATTTTTGCACCTAATTTGTTATTGTCTGTCTACTAGAGCGAAATTTACGACCGAAAATTGCAACTGCAACGCTCTTAAAGTTGCAGTCACCGACTCCGAATATCTGTAGAAAATTTTTATAATTTGCGGACGTTGCTCGTTAGTGTACTTTACCATGATGAAAATGTTGAGCTTACTGAATAAATTGTGACAGTTTGATGATTAGTGAAAGAGTGCGTTCACAAATTAAATTCAAAGTTGTCAAGCCCCTATTGGAAAACCCTATATATGAAGGCTAGATCAAAGGAGGTAAAATATTCCTTAGATCACTTGAGAAAACTTGGAGATTTCGCAGTATTTTAAGAGATATCAAGTACTTGGACATTTCAATGTAGGTTGTCAGTTACATACATACCTAGAATGGCAAACGTCATTCATGGATAAAGTTTGGTTGTTTAAATTTCGATTTAACAACCGTGGACAACATCGCGTTTATGAAGCACTAAATTCCACCCTGTTGGTGATTCCCCATTAAGTGATTGAATTTATTTCGAAATATAATGAGCTTAGCATACGCTGCCGATCCCGTTTTACAGTCGAAAGCAGGGACGTGAGTGTAGGAGCAAAGTAATATATTAGGTTAGAAGCAGAAGGGAAGCAGATATCATTGATGAAAATTAAAAAGATTGTCGGATACAGAACGGAGACAACATAAATTAAACTTTCCGAAAGGTAGTTTCTAATCCATTGAAGAAGAGATTCGTCGATCCCAAATGCACGCATTTTCGATAAAAGAGTCTAATGCCAAACTCTGTCAAATGCCTTAAGATTATCAACTGCAACTACTTTCCTTTCGCCAGGCTGATGTTATGGTTGCAACGAAAACCTCACTGCCGATCATTGAGCAGTTTTCGTGTTTCAAGGTAATTTAAACATGGCCATCCGTAAAAAATTAGTTCTTACATGCACAATACATTTATTTACATTAAAACATACATATATTTATTTATTTATTATTTTTTACAAAATTTGCATGTTTATGTTTTTGTTAAATTTTTGTATTATCCTTATTTTTCCGCACGTTATTTTACAATCAAATTTAATTTTTTTGTTATTTATACGGAAGCACTGTGTAGTATCTACAATACATAACGTACATCTGTGAATCTGAATACTTCCATATTACGGAGAGAAAATGAAAATAAAAAAAAAAACTCCACACAGAAATTTTATTTGTATTTATCCAGAGAAAGAAAAAAAAAAAAAAAAAGAAACTTCCAGGAAGCAGAACGAACACAAAGAGGACTTTTCGACATTCACTACTCAAGCCTTCATTCGAATACCTTCACATATCTCTCAGATTGACAATAGCAGCTCACAGCAAACCAATTTTTCTTCAGCAAAATAACACCCTGTAACTAAAAAAATAAAAAATGAACAAATAAAAAGTAAAAGGAAAAAATCTCTAACATTCTCTTTTCCTCAATAGAATGTCATTTTGTTGATATACAAACAAATATACTATATACCTATATTTTTATGGTAAGCCTTCCTAAGACCCGTGCCTATATTTTTTCATAACAATGAAATACAGGAAAACAATTTTTTTGCTTTATGTGATTTGAAGAAACAAAATTCCAAATTGTTTTTAAAAAACTTGCAATCCAAACAGAACCATCTTTTTATTGTCAGATACATATATATGTACATACTACCGACGGAAGTGGTACCTCACTTCAAGCAGGAGTAGCAAATAGTTTTAGTTTTGAATAAAAAATGTCAAGTGTGGTCGTAGGTTGAACACTTGTAAAAATAGGATTTTATTGTGAAGTGAATTGGAATTTTAGGTCCACATGCCCTACAAATTCTATAATACGAATGAATAAGAAGAAAGATAGTGCCACTTGATGTATATATTTTTTTTTTTTAATAAACCAGAACCCAGCGAAGGATATGTTTGCAAACTTGACTTGAGATGGAGAGTGATTTACAAAAGAATCATAAGATCATAAGTAATCCTATACAAGAGAGTTTTTTTCAAGTTTGTTTCTTAATTTTGTATACAATACCATACATTCTCTTTATAGTGAGTAGGTACTCCTAGTTCTTGCACATCCTTCAACATCTTTTCTGTCTTCCAATTGTTTAGTCCAAAAGTCGTTCTGTTAAAGTTTAAATCGACTACATCTTCTGTGTATACCATACTTTAGGGTTAAAAAATGTTATATTTGCCTAACAACTTAATATTACTAATGCCAAATTCATATTTCCATATAAATGATTCTTTAAAACTCCAGTAGAAATCGAGATGATGATAGAAGACGAACGAAGGACACCACCTAACCTTATGAGTAGTTATAGGCATTATCGAATAAAATTCGATTTCAACTATCGAATAGTTTTATTCGTTCAATTATTCATATTCGTGCATCCCAAAAACATTTTGTCATACGCAGTGGGGAAAGGGTTGTACCTTATATGTATATAGGGTGATTCATCGTGAGATTTGATTTTCAATAGGCTTTTTTGACAGATCACGTGTAACTTCTTTCAAACTGTTTTATAATTTTTATTCAGTATCATTTGGCAAGTTATAATGGAAAGACTCATACCACAACTGCGTCTGCAAATTGTTCAGCTGTACTAGTATTACGAAAATCAGCGTTCTGTGAGAAATGTTTTTCGTGCGATTCGATGAACTTACGGTGCGCATAATCGACCTACTGAAACCACTATTGTCAAAACCATTCGCAAATTTGAGTCCCAGCTTACATTAGTGGATGTGCAGTGAAGAGACTATAGCAGCTGTACTTGAGAGTGTACTCGAACACAGTGACGAATCGAATCGTAGTCCTTCTCAGCAGCTTGACTTGGCGTATTCAACAACTCGGCCTAAAAGCGTACAAAATTCAACTTGTGAAAGAATTGAAGCCAGGCGACTTGAATTTGCGTCATATTTCCAGTGAATGGGCTCTTGAGAAACTCAATGAAAATCCGGTGTTTTATCGTGAAATTTTGTTCAGTGATGAAGCCCACTTCTGGCTCAATGGATACGTCAATAAACAAAATTGCCGTATTTGGGCTGATGAACAACCCGAAGAGTTGCGGTATGGTGTGGTTTATGGGTTGGTGGTGCATATTTCTTTAAAATTGAGGCAAATCAGAATGCTACTGTCAATGGTAACCGTTATCGCGCCATATTAACGGACTATGTGCTTCCAAAAATTCAACACATGGTCTCGGTGAGATCTGGCTTCAACAAAACGGCAATTACGAGTCATACAGCTCGTGAAACAATGGATTTGTTGAGAAATCGTTTTGTGGAGCACTTAGTTTCACGTTTTGTTACAAAAATTGGCCGAATAAACTATTCGATATCAAACCATTGGACTATTTTCTCTGGGGATATGTAAAGTCTTAGTTCTTTAGGAATAAGCCAGCTACGATTGACGCTTTGGAAACCAACATTGTTTATGTTATCCGCGAGATACCAGAGACTATGCTCGAACGAGTCTCCCAAAATTACAAATGAAAGGAATTGTTCTTTTAACCGATAATAAAAACTTTAAGTTCGCTTTCACATTTATGTATTTTATTTTACATTATAAATCAAAGCTCACAACGAATCACCCTATAAATACTTATATACTTTACACACATTGATATAAATTTCAAATATTTTCAACCCCAATAGTCCAAAGTCCACAAAATCATTCATGCGTATGAAAGGCAAGGAAACATTACTCCCAACCAGATAGTCCACACTTCATACGAGTGAAAAAATTATTCGAATGTTCGAAAATAATCAAACATTTGAATTTTTTTTTTATTCGAGGGGTTTGAACGAATGATTTCTAAAAAGTAGTACTTGAACGATTTTTGGATAACTATCGAATAAATTAATATTTTGCAACTATCGAATAATTCGATTGTTTTTATTCGATAGTTTCCAACACTACACATGATTCTGCCTACTGATATCTAACCTAACATAGTAACGTAATATAAACTTATCAACAGCTGTAAAACGAGCAACAGCATTGGATATCTATGATATTGATTTGCAAATTCTGCTAATTCCTTAACTGTAGAAAGTAAAAGTCATGGTAGTAATACAATATGAGATCAAGGTTAGTAGTTCCTATAAACAGAAAGATCAGCGCCAATACAGTTTAATGTCATTAGAAATCTTGAAACAGTCATATAGGCGAAATACTGATAGCGGTCTATCAAACATTACTCCCCTATTCACCCTGAAAAAAACTATAGAAATATTTTTCGGGAATGTAGTAGCAGAAACACCTGAGACACATTCGATGAGAAGATAAATTTTTTTATAGAATGCTCATAGTTTTTGAGAAATTCTTTTTTTTTTTTCGAACTCTTTTCACTTTAAAAGTCATGTCTCGACCTATATAAAAAACAAGACATATTTTTTAAAAATTGAAATTTTACAGATGATTGTGTGGCCGCGGAGAAATATGGTATAAGTCGATTTAAAATGTAAAGATGATATGTTTACGTAAAAAATATGACCAGCCAGAAGAAAATCGACCGAAAAATGACAAAGCTATTAGCGATTAAGTGAAGCCCGCATCTTCTCAATATGTTTTTTTTTTTTTTGAAAATTTATTAAATAATAAGTTAATATAGCTAAAATAACCATTTTGATTGTTACCAAAGTGTATAAGAGTATTTTAGAAGAAGTTTTGGCTCTGGATTTGTTTTCGGTTGGTTTTGGGATTTGTTTCTCTCGCGGGGAACCTTACGTAGTCTCCTAACATTGTTTTATCCCAAAACCTTTGATAAGGCCGCTCATTGGTCTTAATTTGTTTATGAAATCACTTACCGTGTTCGTCACTTACATCACCAGATTGTCGAGAAAGAAATTCAAATTCTAAAGCAAAAAAATGGATTTTCAGAGACATATTTACGCCTGTTAAAAATAAATAAAATGATTAAAACATACAATAGAAAACGAACAAGAATGAAATAATGGTATTCCATACCTAAAGTGTTGTAGTTCTCCAGCAAATCGGTAATAATTGCCACCTGAAATTGATTCCAACCCTCATTTTCGAAAAGGATATTAAATATGTTGGAAACTTTATACTTTTGAGCAATTTTTTGGTGTGACACCTTCCTTTATTTTTGCTGTAGAAAGCTGCGAGAAAAGAGTTCTCAAATAGGAGAATACTTTGCCGTCCTTGCCTAAGGCCTTACAAAATTGATACTGCTGTCAAGTTTAATGTCCATCGCTGCAAGAATTATATTTTATTTCTTAACAGGAGGCAAAAATTTGATGTTGGCTCTTTCCACCGTGACGTTCTATTTTGTGACAAGTTTTTTCTCCTCCCAAAGAAAAAGAAAGCAGCAATATTTTGTATATCAATTTTTGTAATTAATTATCAAAATGGCAATGGTGGCAATAATCACAATCTAATATGCACCGCTTTGAACTTGGTTCGACACGCAGAGACAGGTTCCCAGCTGAGTTGGCATATTATTTGCTTGCAGATATACCTTTGGAAGTCTACGCACGTGGAGGCTACTCGACTCTGGATAGGATACATGCGAATTGGGCGATAGAACGAGTCAGTAAATATCCATAGCGAAACAGATTCTACTGCCGCATAAGTCCATTTGGCATTCGATTAGTTCAGGCAAAAGTAACAATGAAGCGTATGGCAGAGCGGCTCTCTCCGCATCATCGGTACTGCATTTCAAATATCGTCTATGAAATGTTCATATGAAATCATCAACAATTTGTATACATAAATTTAAACTTGCTTTGTTGAACCAGAAGCCCACGCAGTAAGAATTACGAGTATACCACCTTGATCAAATTTATTCAGAAAATTAAAAATACAAGTTTATTTATATAGGGTTTTCTAATAACGACTTGACAACTTTTTTTTTAAATAAAAGTCAAACCATTTGAGATATTTCCAAAACTTTGTTATTGGCTTGAAGTACAATCAAAACATTTATAAATGGAACTCGACTTCGTTCATATGGCCACCGCGGACACGTTGGACCCAATTTTCAACGATTCGGCCACACATTTCGGCCAAAACGCGTTCGCGTTTAATGTTGGCTCTGAGCTCTTCCAACGTCGTCGGCGTATTGTCATAAACCAATGACTTAACGTAGCCCCACAGAAAATAGTCAACCGGCGTTAAATCGAACGAACGGGGCGGCCAATCAACTGGCCCATGTCTTGAGATAACACGCTCACCATACTTACTCTTCAATAAATCGATTGTAGCGTGTGCTGTATGGCTTGTGGCACCATCCTGTTTAAACCACATGTCGTCCAAGTCCATATCTTCCAATTCGGGCTTAAAATAGTTGGTGATCATGGCGCGATAACGCTGACCATTCACAGTTACGTGACGATCGTTATCGTCGACGAAAAGATATGGCCCAATAACGCCGCCGGCATGCAAACCACACCAAACAGTTATTTCTTTGTGGATGAAGTGGTGATTCATGAAGCACATATGGGTTTTCGCCCATAGTGTACTTTACCATGAAGAAAATTTTGAGTTTTCTGAATAAATTGACAGTGACAGTTTGATGATTAGTGAAAGAGTGCGTTCACAAATTAAATTCAAAGTTGTCAAGTCCCTATTGGAAAACCCTATATAAATCTATATTGTCCTCTTCAAAGTAATTCCCATCGACTGCAACACACTTATGCCAGCGTTTGATCCAATCCTCGAAACATTTTTTATGTTCGGTTTTCGGTATGTCCATCAGTGCTTCCTGCGATTTTTCTATTACTTCCTCTCTGCTACTGAAACGCGTTCACCGTAGTGGTTTTTTAACTCGATTGAACAGAAAGAAGTCACAGAGAGCCAAATCAGGTGAAAAGTGGCTTTCAAGGTCAAACCTTGAAAATGGGTCTCAAGGTCAAACTCGTGGTCAGCATCTTGTGTCCCCTTCAGAACCTTGTGACTTTTGTCTGAAACATTTTTCGCGATATCGCGTATTTTTCGAATTATTTGGATGTCTCAAGTTAAAAAACTCACCCTGTATATTGTGAGTGTTTAGTTTTTGTGTAATAAGTCAAAAATAGGCGTTAAGAAACTTAAAACAAACAATTTTTTCTATTAGGATCATCAGGTTCAAGAGTTGTGACCAGAGACTATCTATATAATATTACGGAAGAAAATTGTAGCGGGAATATAAATGAAAAATTAAATTATCTTAAAGGCTGTTTACTTTCTGGTCCTTTATCGCAAGAACAACTTCGAACCTATAAGCCAAAAGTTGCTAAACTTTTGTACGATTTTAAGAAAAAATGGTTGGAATCCAGTTCTAAAAAGGTTTTATTCTCAGAAAACAATAAATCATGCCTAGAACGTTTATTGACAATTCCCACCTATTGTGCCAAACCTAGGCGGCCCAAAAAATCGTTTGATAAATTATGCGACAGGAGTAAACGAAGGAAAACGGAAAAAATTAGGGAAACTGCTCAAATCGAGGAATTAGCTTATGCAGCTCAAATGAAGTTGAGAGAATCGAGAAAAAATGCGGCATCAAAAGTTTTAACGGAAATCTTGAAAACTCCCCAAAGAGCGATGATATATAAAAAAACTTATAGCGATTCTCCCACGGCCAAAAACGAAAAACTTCCCATACTTGAAGCACTTTTCATGTTCGTGAAAGCAAAACTATCCAGAAAACAGTATGAAATTATTGCAGCTACCGGTAAGAAATTTTTTCCGTGCTACAGTTTGCTGCAAAAAGCAAAAAAAGATTACTATCCAGTTGAAGAGTCATTTACTGTGACTGAAACCTTAGCCGAGATCAATCTTCAGGATTTGTTGGACCACCCAATCATCGATTGCTAATAAGTTTGCAGGAGGTTACTCAAACTTTAAATGAAACCGAGCGCAAATCCCTTGAACTTATCACTAAAAGGGGATGTGATGGATCCCGACAAGTCCAATATAAACAAAAATTTGAAGATAGTTCTGATTCAGATGCTTGCATTTTCAAAAGTTCACTTGTGTCATTGCGGTTCATTTGGCAAAATCCAACTCCCTCTTCTTCTCGATTCTGCCGGCCCATAAGAATTAATTTTGTAAAAGAAACCACAGACATTACTAGAAGTGAATTGATTTGCATTAAGAACAAAATTTAATTTTTGAAAAAAAACAGAGTTTTCTAGTATAGAGGTTAAACATACCTTACTTTTCACAATGGTAGATGGAAAACAGAAACTACTTCAACTCAAAAGTGCTACATATGCGGATTGAATTCAAAATATTTCAATAATTTGAGCATGGCAAGAAAGGAAATCGATGTAAAACAGCTCTTGAGTTTGGACTTTCAATTCTACATACTCGTATTAGAGTTTTTGAAAGGCTATTACATATTTCCTACAAACTGCCTTTAAAAAATGGCCAATAAGTTCGGACGATGAGAAGGATATATGTAAAATACGAAAAATTCAAATTCAAAGAGAATTTAGGAATAAACTGGGCCTTATTGTTGATTTCTCACGAGCTGGTTTTGGAAGAAGTAGAAGATTTTTTGAAAATCCTAAAGTTGCCTCCGAAATAACAGGAATTGATTTTAATCTGATATTTCGTTTTAAAATAATTTTAGAAACTATTTCAAATGGATACAAAATTAACCTATTAAAATTTGAGTCATTTGCAATGGAAACAGCAAAACTTTATGTAAAGTTTTACTCATGGTATCCAATGACTCATTGGATAAAATACATTGCATAAAATATTTGTTCATGGATCTGTCATAATTAAAAATGCTCTGCTTCCAATTGGGCAACTATTTGAAGAAGCTGCAGAAGCTAGAAGTAAACATTTCAGGTTTGTGTATAAACTTTTTCTTTTTCAAACTTTAAAAGTTATGATTTTTATCAAATATATTACGAATTTTAAATACAGACTGAACCGGCTGTATTATGCAAGAAAGTTTTCTAGAAGAGACTGCAACCTCGACATACTTAATAGGCGGCTTATAAGTTCTGATCCTCTTTTAAGTTGCCTCAGATAATCGTCTTCAAAGACTAAAAAGAAGAAAAAGAAATGCCGCTGATGGTATATTTTCATCTTTTCATGATGGAAATAGTGAAGAAAGTGAAGACGATGAAGAGTCTCAATACAGCGATTGAATACATTTCTTTCTTTTTTTCAATTTATTTACATAAAACTTTATGAAATATATCTAAAATTTGTTTTTCATTGCATAAATATATAATTCTAACAAAAATAAATTGTTTTACTTCAAAAAATAATTTTGTCAAGATTTTCGGTCGGAATACTCCTATGTGTGATGGTGCGTTATTATGGTGCAAAATCCACGAGCTTTCTGCCCACGATTCTGGTCTCTTTTGGCGAATTGCTTCACGCAAACGTCTCATAACGCCCAAATAATACTTTTTGTTTACTGTCTGGCCTTCAGGAAAAAATTCATGATGCACTACACCGTTGTAATCCATGAAAACCGTGAGCATTTCCTTCTTTTTTCACTGAAAACGACGTGGTTTTTTTTGGTCTCGGCTCATTTGGTGAACGCCATTCACTTGCCTGATTTCTGGATTACGTGTCGTACTCATAAACACACGTCTCGTCTCCAAAAATGATCCTTTTGATGAATGTGGGATCGGATTCAGCCTCGCAAATCATCTCTTTTGCAACGTCAACAAGGTTTTTTTGCATGAAATTGAGGTCTTTTGCTCAAGTCCTCCGCTTTCTGATTGTTAATTTGCGGTTATTTCTTTTACTTCATCAATGTTTTCGTCGGTTTTCGATTTCGATGTTCTGCCACTGCGTTCATCATCTTCGATTGACTCACGACCACTTTTGAACCGTTCGTGCCACTGACAAACGACCGTTTTCTTTAGAAAATCGTTGCCGAAACATTTCTCCAACATTTCCAACGTTCGCGCACTATTAAATCCGTTTTTTTACGCAAAATTTCATACAAGTTCTTTGTTGCAAATTTAAATCCATTTCTAAAATTGTTAAAAAATCGCCAACACACACAGAGATAGTTGTACTATTGGCTTCGTAACTTTTGCAAATGTCAAGCTATGAGGGAATGTCAACAACAGATGTACCAACTTAAAAAAAAAAAAACGGAACTCAAATCGGAACACGATGACGCCTCAGGGAACTTTTTGATCAATGTGGTAGGTGGAAATAAAAATGTTCTTGAGGGAGAGTTTGCTAAGGTGATAGTCGAAGCGAGGCAGATTATTGTAAGCTTCACGGAGCATTCTATACATTGGCTCAAGGTGTCCGTAATTCATTCTGTGAATATTGAGCTAGAAAAGTAGCACAGACCTATGATTATGTCGGTTTGTCTTAAAACAAATAAGTGGAAGTTAGAAGGACAATCGATATTACC
The DNA here is from genome assembly GCA_907269105.1 of Volucella inanis. Taxonomy (NCBI): domain Eukaryota; kingdom Metazoa; phylum Arthropoda; class Insecta; order Diptera; family Syrphidae; genus Volucella; species Volucella inanis. The sequence goes on from OU026157.1 coordinate 26,219,748, forward strand.
AACTAAGATCTGATGATTAAAGAGAATATCGGCAACATTTCGCCGATCGGATAATTTGAGTCCTGTAGTAGGGTAACCAAACTTGGCTTGCATATTCCAGATGAGGAGTAACAAAGGTTATGCACTCGTATATGTATTTTGTAACACAAGAATTGCTTGATGAAGCAAATGACAGAGTTGGCCTTCTTTATTATATTATCAATGTGAAAACGGAAATTAAATTCCTTATCACAGATTACACCTGAAACATACAACTCATTCACTAAGAGAACAGGCACATTAGACACCAAGTACTAAATCTTTCTAGATCTTCCTGCACTCGTAGGTTGTCCAAATAAGGTGATATATATCTAAAGATTTTTATATCATGTGCGTAAACAGATATGTATGAATTTTTAATGATGCAATCAACAGCATTAATAGACAGATGAAATAATAAGGGACCAGGATAGCTGCCTTGAGGGACACCAGAGGAGGCTTTGATTGGGTCTGAAACCATAGTCCTTAATAAAACATAATAATGCCATTTCATATTATAGGATTGAACACATGTTATAAAGCTCATTTGGAAACCAAGAGCTTTTAACTTTAGAAGGATTTTATCATGAGAAATTCCAGCAAAGGCTTTGCTGAAATCGGTGGCAAGCACGTCAACTCTATTTCCAGATTCCAGTGCACATAGAGTGCTTTATACGAATTTCGTTAGGTTGGTAGTAGCAGGTTTACCTTTGAGAGATCTGTGCTGGTTTAAGGAAACAATAGACTTACAATGAAAAAGCATTATGTCAAAAAGAATGCTCTCAAAAATGTAGGTATGTAGTATGTATGTAGGACAGCTTCGTAATTGGTCAATAGTTGGAAATATCTTGTTGTTGGTTGTTTATCTTTTCGACCTTTTTTATGTAGGGGAATAATAAAAGACGCTTTCCAAGTTGAGGGAAATAATCTTTATGCGATAGAAAGCTGAAAGAGAGCTGTAAGAGGATGGGATATGGGAGGAAGATCAACAGGTCCATCAGAATAATCATCTTTGAGGTTTATTTTTATATTTCTAACTTGCCTTAAAGTTATATACACTGATTCGAAATTATTTGTGGGTTGCTATTTAAGTAGAAATATAAGAATGGTCCGACTTTTGGAAATGGAATACGAATGCTTGGCTAAAAAAAAAAAAATGTGAAGAAATTTGCAATAATTTATCCGATTTACTTTTAGTTTTAGTCGGTGGTCCATTCGGCTTAAATAATTGTCATAGAGGGTTTGACAAGGTACAGATAAATTTGTTTTGGCAGACTGTTAGAAGAAGAAATCAGTGTTCGAACGCGATGTTAAGTAACTAGACCAGAGGTTATTTCTCTTATTACGTAGAGATCACAGCTCTTTATTATTCTAGGGTGGTGAAGATGAGCGATTCTTTTTGGGTTAAAAAGGTACAGATTGGTAGAGACATTTAAAAATATAGGTTAGGATTATCGTAGAAAAAGTGAAAATTTGCAATACTGATGAGGTGCTTCAGTTTGGCGTAGTTGAGCCAATGCATTGGGTGCGGTTTTTTTTTTCAAAATTTGAACGTTTATTTAAGAAAAAACATGTACAATAGTATTATTCAAAGTTTTGCCTATCTGAAGCTATGACTTTTTCCCATCTTTCTGGCAATTTGTGGATCCCAGCCAAGAATGAATCAAGCCAATTTTTGATATTCTGCTATGATGTGAACCGTATTTCAGTGAGGGCGTTCTGCATCGACCGGAACAAATGGTAGTCAGAAGAGGCAAGGTCTGGGCTATAAAGCGGGTGGGGTAAGACTTCCCATCCACTGTTTTCCAAATAGTTCTTAAACGGAATAACAACGTGGGGCCGAGCGTTGTCATGATGAAAAAACATTGCCTCGTATCTGGTCGCATATTCCGGGCGTTTTTCGGCTACTGCTCTCTTCAAACGTATTAATTGTGTTTGGTAGTGTTGTCCATTTTTGGTTTCACCCAGTTTTAGCAGCTCATAATACAGCACACCCATCTGATCTAACCAAATACAGAGCATTACCTTCGCGCCATGGATATTCGGCTTTGCCGTTGATTTTTCTGGTTGGCCGGGTTTCACATATGATTTTTTGCGTTGAAGTTGTCGTAATGGATCAATTTTTCATCACCAGTAACAATCCGATGCAAAAATGACTTCCTTTTGGGGCGTTCCAGCAGCATTTCGGACATGCAAAACAGCCTCTCGACGTCTCTCGGCTTGAGTTCATGTGGAACCCAATTTCCTTGCTTTTGAATATATCCAGCTTCTTTTAAACGTTTTGAAATGGCTGCTTGAGTTACACCCAAAGATTCTGCGAGCTCTTCCTGTATTTGGCAACAATCTTCATAGAGTAATGCTTCCAGTTCTTCACCTTCAAACTTTTTTGGCTGCCCAGGACGTTCATCGTCTTCCAAGCCAAAATTACCACTTTTAAATCATGCAAACCACTTTTGGCACGTTCGCTCAGCTAGCGCATGTTCATAATAAACTTCCTCTAAAATACGATAACTTTCGGCAGCAGTTTTCTTCATATTAAAGTAATGAAGAAGATTTCCCCGCAAAAACACTTTTTTAGGCACAAAGTTCGACATATTTGAATGAAAAAAAATTATTGTTGTTTACGCTTCAAATGAATGACATATACTGAAATGACGTATAATGACAGTAACAATGGAATAGTACAAGTAACGCCATCTCTTAGCAAACCGCACGAATTAAGTTATAGACCCAATAAATTAAAACTGTAAGAATACTCATAGGAAACGGGACTAAAACCATTGTCATACGACCACGTGTGATAAAGGGGTGGGTGGTAACTATCGTACTTAGAGAGAAAATGTCTACATTCTAAAACAACGATCCGTATCAGTGGCGATGACTAGGTCGAGTTGTTTGCCAATGTTACTGGTGACGCCACTTAATTGATACAGCCGAGAGTCAGTAAGGCAGTCGATGAAAAGATTTTCTTTATCAAAGGTGGGATTTGTTGTAGTAAAGAAAGACTGGTCAGTCTGAGCCCATAGAACCTTAGGTAGATTACAATCACTTAAAAAAATAATAACGTCATTAGGATCAGCAGCATTAAGCTTACAATCGATTGCATCAACAATTCTAGCGCAAACAAATTCAAAGAATCCAGTGGACGATTTTTTAAAGGGTCTAGATTCGAAACGAAAGTGTGTAACTCCTCTTTATCTAGACCATCGTCACGGTGTAAGCCAAAGTCTAGGAAAAATTCATTATTCTTAATACTAGGGGTGATACTGGATCCTGTGAGGGAAGAATCTGCCGGTTTGCTAAGAGATGACGTAACTTGTATTATTCCATTGTAACATGCTTTGGAAAGCTACTGTCATTGTACGTCATTTCAGTATATGTCATTCATTTTTCGTCGCCCCTGTTGTCTCGTATAACGCGGCAACATGAATTTTACCCAAAGTGGTAAAGTTCTTAAATTGGTATTCTGCCATCTTTCGAAGAAAAGACTTGTATGTACTTTTTATTAACATTTAAGCCATTGCCTTAATTTGCAGTGAAATACTGATAAAAAGGACACCAAATCTTAAAATCAATTACAAGAAGAGACTTTGGTATAGGTGGGGCATTTAAGTGGAGATGTTCAAGACTATAGCATTACCTAAGGAAAACTAAGTATTAAAGTCATCTGTCTTAATTTCCTATTCTTTATCCAATTAGCATCTACATTTTCATCGATTGTATATATAAACAGATCTCCACTTGTCGTGGATACTGATTTGGTTTTGTATTTTCTTCGCTCGAAATTGAAACAGTCTTAAACTACAGGCAATATTTCCCTACAAAGCGCATTTCGGGTCTAGTAAGCTCTTTTTTGCGTAAAGAAATCTAACGTTTGACCTTATTCTCTGATTAATTAAAAATATCTTTTCATCTCCATGAATTTTGTTTCAGAAGAATTCGTTACGCCTCGTAAAGCCCTAAACAAACTAATCACATTCTGTTACACGAAATACTCCTACTCCATCTATATTTGTGTCGCTAGTTTCAGTTTCGTAGCAGAATTATTTAAGTTAAGTTATAGCTCACGGAGCCATACGGGGGCGCTAGTCCCCTCGTCAACCCGGATGCTGGCATTGTATGGTGAAATATATGCTTATGCTTTAGCGGATCTCTCTTGTTACATAGCGTGTCAAATCTTGACAGACCCTTGTCAATGCAGTTTTAAGAAATGGTAAGCTCACAATTGACCAAATATTAACACTATCCCAGATTGTGTAGAGGGTCGAAGTAGTCCAGATCGATACTTATCCCTTCTTCATGGATTTTAAGGCCACAGATGACAGCATCTTTAGAGAAGTTCTACACAAATTTGCTACAAATCCACTTTCTGCTCTTTGTTAAACTCTACTTACTATGCAGAATGAAGATTACCGAGAATTTTTATGACAAAAAGGTTTGAACAGAAAGAAGCGTTGCCATATAGTAAATCCTCCCTAACATTACACTGAAGATAATTATGCCGAATTCGCAGGCCAACAATTTTGGGACAATTTTTAAAAGTCTGTGCATACTTCCATATTTGATAAAAATAACAACATAATCAGAATGAATAGAGTGTTTTCAAGTATTGAAATAGAAGCAGCAAATAAGAATTCAAGTGTAAATGAGCAGTTGGCAAAAATCGAGTCAAAAGGAAAGAATGCATAACGTCGACAAATCGAACAGAACGTCATAATAGGCAACAATAACTTTGAGGCAGTTAGGGATCTTGTCTAATTCTGATATGTTGTGGAGAATTACATGTTTTGCTTTTGAAATAGATTTCATAATATTCTTAAGCCGAGAAAATTCTGAAGAAATGAATCTCAAAGTGTGTTACTAACCGACATCTGAAATGTTGATTATTATTAAGCCATAAACATTGTTGAAAGCAATTCACAAATGCTTAATGAGGTTTTCCGAATAGGGATAGAAGATTGAAAATATAATTTATTTCGAAAGAACACAACTCTAAGTAGGAAAAAAAAATCTCTGTTCCATGATATTTTTTTCCTACAATAAATGCCTGATACTAAAAACTCTATAAAAAAAACCAAACTTGTAATCTTAAGCATCAAGGTCTTGATGCATGATACAAAAATATTTATGTCGTAAATTATAAACACCCCGTAAATAAATTATCCCTGTCAACTCAAATGCTTAATCTCCTTAACCAACTTTCATCTCCCTATCACTAAGTTACAATCGATGGAAGCCAGACAGGCTTAATAAGCCAACAAGGACACACCATTTCAGATGTTCTTTTGTTGAAAATCTCTCCTGCCGCTTTGCCGAAATTTCTTTTCCCTTGGCAGAATAGGAAAACTTTTCTGTTGACATACGCAATCCTCTGTGGTATATTGAACTCAATTTGAGTCATGTGAATTATCCCCATGTGACAATCGTCACAGATACACTCTCTTAGGCATGGTGTAGATACAATCGGGTAAAATGAGATGAGAAGAATTGGGAAATAACCGCACAGCTTTAATCTGAAACACAAACTCTTACTTTATTCACACTCATAGTCATAGTTATAGTCATAGCCAAAGTTACAGCCAATGGCATGCAAAAACAAATACAAATACAAAAACACAAGTCCAAACAAACTGAGCTGAATAAATGGATAACATGTGTCGCACCATGAATATCGATTTTATTCGTCATCTATAAATTACATATGTACAAGTATGTTATAATGAGTTGAAAACCAAAAACAAAACAAAAAAAAGAAACTAAATAAATAAAAAATATTCTGCTGGGTATAATTTAATATATACAGCAGCAGTGCCAAAATTCCTTTCAAATGAAAATGTCGGCATGTGTCGGCAATATGTCACAAGTGTCAATTTTAACATCATCATCATAAGGCAACAGAAGGAAAACATCGAACAGGAAAAACTCGATGTTGGAACTCAATAAAATATCTGCATCCGAAGCGTAGGGATGTTTATATTCTTTAAGTACGATAAGATGGTTTTAAGGACTTAATGGAATTTTTTCTATTTTCCGATCCATGTTTACTTCTAGATCCGGCTAGAGTGACAGCTATCAATTGGCTATTGGATTTCCGAAATCCTTGCTTTGTAATGTAATGGGTATTGACTTGCGGTTTTAATGATTGAGAAATTTGTTTTATTTTTCTTCTCAGTATTCCTTAGCCTGCATCAATTTTCTTCTCTAGTGATGGATGAAACCTCTATTTGATTTATGTATTTCTCTATTTCGGTTTGAAAATTGGAGAACTTCAATCTATTGCATGGTAGTGGACTATATAGCACTCTATCCTCAATTAATCAATTTTTCATTTCATTTTCAACATATGTGAAAGAAATCTAAAAAGCATTTTTTATTCAAGTGTTTCTGGATTTCAAAAGGTCACTCAAAACGATTTTTTATTTATTTGGATCTAAAACACCTTGTAAGATTGCTTCTAAATATAGTATTTCAGCCATAAGCCTCCACTGACCATACCAATTGTGCTCTAAATCGTAAAATGAGCACCCCCTAAATAAGAAGGTAATACGAAAGAAAAACTTAAAAGGAACCACCAGCTACGAATAATAACTGCTTGTTTGCCACCCTCAAAAAGCTAGAAAGCTCAGGTCTGCTTTGTGAATTATCGAATGCTAAAAAAAACCGCACACAATAATTGTAAATTTAACGAACATTTCATGCCGGTTCACAGTCAATATGTAGAATGCGGGGTATCATTTTTTTAAGATTGGTTTGACAGCGAGTAAGCATAGCTTTTAGATTTCTGCGCTTAGAAATGGACTCGCAAGAGAATTTTCTGAAATATAGACTGAGTCCCAGATAAGTCCTGGAAACTTCAAAGTGTTATTCGTTGAAAAATGCATATTAAATATTTTAAAATTTCAGTCGAGCCTGACCATATTAGTTACTTATGAAACTACCCGAAGTCTGTATTCGTGAGCAGGTTCCCCCGTTTAGAGACTCTCGGTTAGGCAAAATAAATTTGGGATGTACATATTTTATTTGTTGGGTATATAACTTAATTGCTATGAGATGGCGTAACTTGTATTATTCCAATGTTATTATTTTATTGGAACATGCGTTGGAAAGCTACTGTCATTGTACGTCATTTCAGTATATGTCATTCATTTGAAGCGTAAACAACAATAATTTTTTTTCACTCAAATATGTCGAACTTTGTGCCTGAAAAAGTGTTTTTGCGGGGAGTTCTTCTTCATTGCTTTAATATGAAGAAAACTGCTGCCGAAAGTTATCGTATTTTGGTGGAAGTTTATGGTGAACATGCGCTAGCTGAGCGAACGTGCCAAAAGTGGTTTGCATGATTTAAAAGTGGTAATTTTGGCTTGGAAGACGATGAACGTCCTGGGCAGCCAAAAAAGTTTGAAGATGAAGAACTGGAAGCATCACTCTATGAAGATTGTTGCCAAACACAAGAAGAGCTCGCAGAATCTTTGGGTGTCACTCAAGCAGCCATTTCAAAACGTTTAAAAGCAGCTGGATATATCCAAAAGCAAGGAAATTGGGTTCCACATGAACTCAAGTCGTGAGACGTCGAAAAGCGGTTTTGCATGTCCGAAATTCTGCTGGAACGGCACAAAAGGAAGTCATTTTTGCATCGGATTGTTACCTGTGATGAAAAATGGATCCATTACGATAACCCTAAGCGCAAAGAATCATATGTGAAACTCGGCCAACCAGCCAAATCAAGGGCAAAGCCGAATATCCATGGCGCCAAAGTAATGCTCTTTATTTGGTGGGATCATAATAAACATTCAAATTTTTAAAAAAATAACCGCACGAATTAAATTACATACCCAATATTTTATTTTTATTTAATAAATATCAGCGTCACACTGATTATATCTGCAATGTCTTTTTGTTCTCACCCGTAAATCCAACGTCTGGCATATACTTAGAAGGAGTTTAAAAAATTCAAAAAAATTCAAATACTTAGACTTATTGTTAACAACTAAGGAAATTATGAAGACGATGATACTTCACATTTAGTCTGGGGTGGCTTAAATAACGTGACAACTCCGCTGTATTCTGTTACAGAAAAATACTTCTTAAGTCTTCTTAAGACAGTCGTTCATACAGCTTTAATATAGCATGGTAATATTGTTGACATACGAAAAATATAACGAAACAATCACAGCAACAGAAATAAAATGTTTACGAATGTCAATGGGTGTCTTATAAGAAGCAGGCGAATCCGCGAAATCTACAAATTAAGAAACCGATGGTGGCGAAAGTCCATGTTATGCAAATTAGCTAGTTTTGCCATGTTCAATGAAGCTCAAAATCTATCCGGGCTACAAAGAAAAGGCCGAAAGAACAATAATACGAAAACACTAGCAAACTCTTGACCTCATTTACGAGGTAATCTAGAATAGAGCAACCTGTATTTTTTTTCCTCCATCACTCGCAGTGGAGGTTACTTTGTGGGCTGACGTCTAAGTTGTAGAAAGTAATTATAACATTCGTGGTGAATTGGGACTCATCCGTCCATAGAATCGGTTCAATAAAAATGTTGTCCACAAAGTATCTTTCTAATTGTAACTCGGATTTTAGATGATGTACTGGTGTACTTATCTCCTCAAATATAAGACTTACTTAAAATAAAATTTTATATACTTTGCCTTTGGCTCAGACAGAGAAAGCATTCTACAATGTTGTAAGTAGTGGTCTCACAAAATACAGGAGATGTACCTTAAAGGTACTTTTTAGGAGGTTCTCTTCAATATGAAAGCACTCAGACAGCTAATCGTAAATCTTAAGACTGAGATCATCCTTTTATTTAATATTGTTTGGAAAGTAATCGTGCAAAGGCTTTTGCCCGAGCTACTTTTACAAATCTTTGAAATCTATTCCCCAAATCAATGTTAAGGTTAAAACGTTTGTAAGGCGCTACCCCAATTTTATGTCAACATAAACGACCAATTGAGTTGGCTATTCGCAACTTATTTAAAATTGATTGATTTCATTTACTCGTTTACTAGGTGGAGTTAAAAGTAACCACTTTGACCGCCAGAATGCGTTGCTACTGCAAAAAAGGTTATGGTACCTTGAAGTCCGTTCATATTTAGGCCGACATACTAAATTTCAGTGCGAAACTTGACATGTTGTTGACGTGTTTGACATCATGTTGAGTATGGACAAAAACGATTTTCGTTCTCTCATAAAACATTATTTTTTTAGAGGCAAAACGACGAAGGAAACAAAAGCAAAGTTGGATAAATATTATGGGGCTAATGCTCCGTCAGATTACACCGTCAAATATTGGTTTCGAGAGTTTCGTAGTGGCCGCAACTCCACTACCGATCAAGTCCGCAGCGTCAGGTCCTCCGATGTGGTTACAGAGGACACTGTCAAAAAAATACATGAAATGGTGTTGGCTGACCGGAAAGTGAAGGTGCGCGAGCTAGCAGATACCACAAAGATTAGTACTGAGCGTACACGTCCGGCGACTTTACAGAAAATTTTGTGCAACGATCTTGGCTAAGACGCTTACAATCGAGACTTCGCTGATTGAATGCTTGAAAAGTTGGAAATCGATCCACTTTTTTACCGTCAAATTTTATTTCACTGGTGAGGCTCACTTCTGTCTCAGTGAAGCAAAATAAATAACTTTGGATCAAATCATCTGTCGATGAAACGATTGGTGGTTTATTAGGCGGCAGCACCATCGGGTCGTTCTTCTTCAAAAATGATGCAAATTGGGATGTCACGATTTTTTATTTCCAAAAGTGCGTGAACATGGTATGCAAACAATTGATTTCAACAGGATAGTGCTACTTGCCATATTGAAAGCGAAACCATCGAGATGTTATATGAAGTGTTCGATGACAATGTTATCTCCAGAAATGGACCTGTGGTCTGGCCTCGAAGATTATGTAATATGATGGCGCTGGACTATTTTCTGAGAGGGTATTTAAGGTCGTTGATCTATGCGGAAAAGCCAAAAACGACTTAAACCTTGTAAGCCAATATCGAGTGTACAAAAATGGACACGACTGCGGCACTTGAAAAAGTGGTTGATAATTGGAGCCCATGTCTTGAGATAACACGCTCACCATACTTACTCTTCAATAAATCGATTGCAGCGTATGCTGTATGGCTAGTGGCACCATCCTGTTTAAACCACATGTCATCCAAATCCATATCTTCCAATTCGAGCCAAAAATAATCGGTGATCATGACGCTATAACGCTGACCATTCACAATAACGTGACGATCGTTATCGTCGACGGAAAAATATGGCCCAATGACGCCGATTTATATATTTATCCCTGATATTGTAACCTCCAATCAATTAGATCCAAAATTAAAAGTTCCTGTTTCCTTCTATTCAATTGCTGCACAAAAGTAGAAGTCATTTAATGATGACTCTTCCGAAACGCGTACGGTTATACAAAAATTCGGCAACAACAATAACATATATGGTACATAGATAGGTATGTATATGCTATATTACATCTTGCCTTACACGTGTATAAAAAACATTTACAACCCAAACAAATATGTACTTCAAAACATTTTAGTTGCTAAATGTTTGAGTTAAAGAAGACATGTGTAGTTATCTCGTATTATACAAGTTTACAAAACTTATCTTGCAGTAGAAGCGAAACGAGTTTATCCATTTGCAACTACTTAGCTTTGCTTTTAATACTAATCGGTTAGTATACAAGTATACAAACATACGGATTTCTAAACTAATAGCGCCTGTAACGTGAATATTTCGTCATTATCTTGTTGTATCTTGTATCATAATGAATTACTCACTGTATCAATTAATTAAATAGCGAATAAAATATCTACGGTCAGGTTCTGCGCCGTTCCGAGGAATAGTGATTAGTCTTATACGCATAGCATTTGCCTTTTCTACCTTAGTATAAATGTCCTCAATGCTTTTCAGTTCACTTTTCTATATGGCTATGATTGATTAGGCCAAGTGTAAGCATCTACATAACCAACTGTTAACAATTTAAAAAAAAAAGAAAAAAAAAACTGTAATCTATCTTTCCGACTGCGAAATGAGCATTTGGATATAAGTAGCAGTATACATCGTCGAACTGTCAACCAAATCCAAGATGTGCTAATAGTTTCAACTCACACATTTAGAATTCTGAATGTGCAAGCATTCAGAGGGGCAAATGTGCTTCTTGCAGCCTGATTCAGAGGATATGTTAAATATTCGAGGAGAAGGAAAGGCAAGTCAATCAGAAAAATACCATAAGTTCAATGTTGGAACCTTATGCATCACTGAAGTCGAATTCTAGAGGGAGCACCTGAAGGATACTCTCCTCGCTACACACCAACAATCTGTACAAAGACATACCATAATCAAAGAGTGACGAGATTACAGTAGGTCAGCAGCCTCCAGTAAAAATAGTTATGCTGCGGAAAGCAAGAGCAGTTTTGGAGGGGTATCGAACTTGACAAAGGGAAAAAAAGAAAAGCATTCCCTTCTTCAATACTTTAATTGATACGTTACTACAAGTATGTGGCTTGCGGCCTGGAAAATAGACGATCGACCAAATTTTCACATTAACGCAAATCCTGGAAACGACCAACGAAGATCAAGTCGAGGCTTATCACCACTTCAGTTTCAAGGCCGAATTTGATATCCCGGTAAACCTGGTCATGCTGACGCTGACTGTAGGTGCATTGAATATTATTTCTTCAATCTAGTGCTGGAACAAGTCAGGCTGCTGCGATATGAACATGACATCGATAACATCTGTGATTTCTAGTCCGTTTTAGTTTTAGTTAGCCAAATGAGGATAAAGTATATGCGTACAAAACAAAAATATTTAAATAAGAACTAGGAGCACAATAAAATGAAATATAATTTCATTACAAAGGATAAGTTTGTTCCTTCATAAATAATTTAACTACAATACATCACAAAAAGACTCTGAAACTCCTATTTATCCTACTTTATTAGGACTTTTCTGAATCTGAGTGTACCCATCTTGTCAAGAAACAAAAAAGGATCTGCCCACTGTACAGGAAAAAACGCTACTTTTCGAACTAGTAAAGACGTTTACCTACACCAAAAAAGACATTGGAGATTCAGCGAGGACTAATCCTGCGCTGCTACCTCAGGTTTTTCGATACAAAAGGGCTTAAAACTCTCAACTGACAAGACGTTATACATGTTCTACAAAACAGAGCATTTGGTGTCAGAAACCGAGACTTTTCACGGATCAGAAGTCGATAACCCTAGAAAGCTAATGTTCGTCAAAATCACAAACATCCAACAGATATTTACCTTTCTCTTCTGTATTGTTTGACTTACATAATCGTGCTATCGCGCCAACGCAGTCAACGATGGTCTGTCTCTCGTGGTCGATGTGTTTTGCTTGTAAGTGTTATTTGTTTCAATCTTTGCTTGAATTCCGTGGTCGTTGCAAATTTAAAATGTACATTCCTAACAAACCGAGCAAGTACGGCTTAAAAAATGAAATGATGTGTGACAGTGGAACCAGATTCATGATTGATGCCATGCCTTGACTTGCGAAAGGGACAAACACAGGAAGCATTCCTCTTGCAGAATATGTTGTAAAGAAGATAACACGAACGTTACCACCGAAAATTGGTTTACTTCAGTTCCGTTAACATAACAATTGCTCATCATCATCAACCTCACAAATTGACAATTTTCGGAACTTTGTGAGCGAACAAAAGAGAAATCCCAAGATCAACCGTGGAAGGCCAATTGGAACTTCGATGTTTTGTTTTGATGGGCCACTTACTCTCGTGTCATATAAACCAAAGCCTACTAAAGTGATTTATTTGCTATCATCATGTGATGAAGAAGCAAATGTCAACCCAACATCAAGAAAACCAAACAGGATTGAAATTAACAATGCCACCTTAGTACAAATGTGTTCAAATATGTCATGCAAACGGAAGACAAACAGGTGGCCCATGGGCATATTTTATGATATGCTTAATATAGCTAGCATTAACTCGTATTTAATTTATTGCCATAATGTCAGCATATCGGGAGGTGAAACATTATCTCGAAGAAGCTACGTGATGGAATTGCATGAGGAACTTGTTAAACAATGGCTTAAAGCTCGTTTAGAAACAACAACAATGACACGAAAAATAAAGGACACAATAAGGGATGTGTTGGTTTTAAACAACAAATAACGGGTTGAAGGCCAACGTGAGATCAAATTTCTAGACTATCTGATTCTTGAAGTCCTCTGGTTTCAGAAAATGATCCAACAAGAAAGAGAAAGAGCTGCGGTTTGTGTTTTTACAAGAATTGTTGCAAAAGTTGCGACATGTGGCGAACATACTGCTCATTTCAAAAACAATCTTTAAATGTTCTTCAAAAAGTCGAATGATAAGCTTTTCATGGCAGTTCAAACACGTTAGCTTTCTAGGGTTAAGTAAAGTATGTAGACATTCGCCTCTTGAAAATACCGAATTTTTGCATTGGCAGCTTCCACTCATTTTTTTCTAGACTTGTGTTTGCTTCTAAGTCAATCTTTATTATTATTGCTGGACTTTAAAAAAATCACCGGCACAGCATTTCTAAATTCTTTTTTTTTTTTATATGAGTGGTGCTTTGGTATCCCTCTATCAACATGGAAATCGAATTACTCAGAGCATTTAGTCCTCTCACTTAAAGAGTGTATTTCAGTCTTATTTTGTTACTTAGTGGCACTACAGTCAAAGGTGGAACTGAGCCTTAGCTTACATGCGTCTCCAGGTAGCACCGTCTTTTTCCAGGGGCCTCAAATCTTGCACACGAAATTGGTCGAGGTTTTCTTCCATTTATGAAATGGTTTGGAGTTGAAAACTTTTCAGCCAAGGACGCTCGTATCCATGAATTCAAGGTGACTTAGCCACGTAATTTGGCTACCTGAGATCAGCATCGCTGTACAGCCCATAAATTTCGCCATTGAAAATTCCCCTCCATTCGAAAAATTAGCTACTTAAATGCATTCAAAGATGTACTACTTCCTTTACGGTTTGTGAGTATTCAGAAAAAGACAAAAAAGTCCAAAGAACATTTTTCAAATCTCCACCTAAATAAATAAGTTGATTTATTTTATTTGAAAGGAATTTAAGGATTTTTGAAAATATATAACACTCTTAATACTCGTACATCTAAATACCCTCCAGCTGATTATATGTATGTGGGGTGTCATATTTCAAAACTCTCCAAACTTTTTACTTAAGATTTCATCTGATTCTTTCAATTTCCATATTTTCTTCTTTTCGGTGGGTAAGACCTAATAGATAACTTGCTTTTGTCCCTTCAGAAAAACGTGCAGGGAATACTTTAAGAACAATTTTGCGTCCAACATTGTTGAGATAATGGTACAAGAAGGGTTTCACCGATCCAAACAGCAATCTTTTATTTGCATCGCACCCTTCACGAACACAATTTATAAATCTCACATTCGGTTTTTTTTTTTTTTTTGTATTTTTTTTTTTTTTGTATCGTTTTCCTCGCTATGACACTTCTTGAATCAGTAGCAGTTCTGATTTTCAACCAAGAAGGAGCTAGCAAAAGAGCACTCACGAAAACTGTATTTCTCTGGTTCTGAAATACCATCGTACTCATACATTGTTCTATTAAATGCCCAATTTAACCCAATAGAACTACCTCTATTACGGAGTAGAAAATTGCTCCCAACGGTGCTATTTCTAAGTTGTGATTTATTTCAATAGCTGTACGGAAGGATTCTCCTTTCGTCCATCGTCCGTGTGACTACTACACATACAAATAGTCGCCATATAAACATGTTCAATTCTTGTGGATCTCGTTTAATTTGACTTTTTTTTCATTCTCCTTACAGTATCATCACAACCATCATGGCGTTTGTCATCAGCCGACCCGCAACAGTAGAATGGTTATAAATCGATGCCTTTAAATGACGTCTTATCGAAGATAGTTTTCATTCAACGTCTCTCAGATACATAATACAAACATATATGTACTCGGTAATACTGAGTGTTAAATTATTACAACAAAAAATAATAAGAGGATCTTATATGAAAAATAATATAAAATATAATCGAAAATGCTGTTATGACAAACATCTAGGCCTGCCTACTATATCTGAAGGGTACGAATAACAATTGGTGACTGTTATCGTTTGGTTAAGTGGATTTTAAAGCAAACAATACTAATCTTAGCTGCATCTATAAGTTGAATTAAAGCTTTAGAGAAGTTAAACGAGGAATCCCTTTCTGTTTCAGTTTCTTCAACGCAAAGTCACGAAGCGAATATACAATGCGGGTTCATTTCCTCAGATAACCAACTGTCTACACTAACAAATGAGCAGGACTACCAAAAAATCGTGACACATGGCTATGTACTATTATGCTAGTAAAATATCGGCAATCGCCTGCGGGACACGATGTAAGCAGACGGTGCTACAAAAATCCAGAGGGCAACGAGATCGTGACAAATTTGATGCATTCGGTTATATGCACGATAACGAGAATGTTATCGATATGGATTTCGGATGTCAAGAGGTGAGTAGTTTATGATATCGATTTTCATGTTACATTTCAATAAGGGACACAATGCTAGTTTATTGTTGTACGTGTCATATGAGTGCTAGTAAATATATATTTTATGTGTAAATTTGGTCCAAAAGGATGAGATAATCAAACTAGCTTTCGATTTGGCTGGACAATTTATTCAGAGATTGACATACGATAATGTGAGTGCTTTTCTGCTTAGCTCTAATTTAATTGTAGTGGTAAATGGTCAACCAATAATAATAGTGACATCTTCCACTGACACAGATATAGAACGTGTTTGGCATTCCAAGTAGACTAAATTGAGAATCAAAAACATGTTGAGAATAATAAGCTGGAAGGTAGGTCATTATTGAAACAGCATTGTGAGCCTTTGATGAACACAAGATGTTTTCTAAAAGGTTTCTAAGATACGTACGACACGTAGTGCTTTATGTACTCGTATGTGTATGATATTTTATGTGAATCCTGAAGGTAATTTCTGAAATCGGCAACTTAATATTCTGGAGTATAGACAGACCGATAAAAGTTTAAAATTTTATAGATCGTACAAGTTTATATTTTGCGTAAAGTTTCATAAAGTTTGACCTCGAGTCTCACCACATCCTAAAAGATGTTAGATAAAAAGTGGATAAATCCTTGCATCCACTCGAAACAGTAGTAGTTGCATAATAAATATGAAGCTGAATATATAAATAGATATTTTGGAGAGGGAGATATTTTTTATTTGGGTAACTAAATACAAAGTCCTTAGGAATTTTTTAAGACTGAAAATTATCAGAATATTGGTATATTGTTTTAGGTGTTCGCAATTGCAGGTGAAAATATGAAGTTTGATCTACCTGTAGTTAGTCTATGCGGCAAACCATGCTAAATTAGGTCAAGTTAGAGTGGCTGTTAGAAAACCAATTTGAACTTCTGACCAAGGAGACTGTTTACGTCTATGGTATATTATTTAGATCATTTAAGGCTTTGTAGAAGAAGTGAAGTTTTCGTCTTTGGGAGAGAGCTGGCCATGGACAGAGTAAAGGAAAGATAGTCTCCTTCTCTTCCTTTTCCATGAAGTTTCTTCAGAAGTCGACTGTAAAAACGCCAAGCCGTCTTCCGTGGTTGCCTTTAAAACAGTGTCCAGTGAAGACAGGCTATTATTGCGCTGAGATGTTTCCTATTTAAAAAGATCAAATTCTTAGAGCGATTCAGATCCAGTTATGACCAGATTTGTTTGGTCGCTAGACATGTTCATCCAACAGCTCACCTATGGTTTTTTTTTCTATTAGTAGCCAGCTTTACTATTAGTTTGCACGTTTGCACAATTGGTATATCAACTGTAACTTTTTCAGGTAAGATAGACAAAGTGGTTCTAATCTTGGCGAGTTCGTCAGCCCAAGAATTCCCCGGAATATCTTTGTGGCCCGGCACCCAATATCGGTGAATATTGAATATTAAAAACTATCAAGGGAAGCTTTAGAATTTTGTGAGAAAGAGATCAGGGATTTGATAGCGGCCTGACTATCCGAAAAGATGCGGATATTCTTTAAAAATATCACAGTTTTCTTCAGCTGGAAAAGGGCTCCTTTAATTACCAAATATTCAGCCTGAACCATGCTACAGTGATTTGGAAGGCGGAAGGAGAAGCTAAGTTTAAGCTGGACTGAGAAAACACCGCAACCAGCCCCGCTATCAGTCTTGAGTCCATATGTATAGAAATGGATTCCATGAAGTCATCATTCTCCTAGAAAGATCATAAAGGGGATGCTTTCATGAAAGAATTTGTGAAATCAATGTTGGGCAAAATGTAGTCAATGTTCTCTGGAAGTGTTCCTCATATATTCGCTAATATTTTTATTACCGTGGCTAAATAGTTTGTTTGTCTTCTATCTAGTTGCTTTAAGATGAATAGCAGTCACATGCCTGCTGAAAATATCGAGGGGTGTTAGTTCAAACAAAATATCCAGTGCCGCCGAGGGAGTAAGTAAGGTAAGGCTCCTCTTATGTACAGACATGATGTCTGTTGGACTTTGCTTATCTTGCTACAGTTAACTGCATTGCCTAAGATTGTCCACCAGACAACCATCTTTTAGGTGTGTATTGGTCGAATAACCAAGACGTATAGCCAGTGAGTAATGCGAAATCGAAGGCCCCATCTGTCCCCAATATTTAGAAGAGAATAAAGTTACTGTAGCTTTCTTTACTCTTGTTTGAAACTTATACAATACAATATTAAGCTGGTACCGCTGGCGAGGGAATTGGAATTTTATATTATCTAGAAAAGAGGACAAGATCAGTTTTAAAAGGGGTTTACTCTCAACATCTATCCAATGGGTAAACCTGTTAATATTGATCTCAAGGAGTTCTTTAAAGGTATTGAGATGCTTTTCAGAGATGGTTATAGCAACTTCATCCGCATAGGCAATCACCTTGCTAACAGTGGCTTCCTGGTATATCAGCATTTTGTTGACCACTTAGTTCTAGAGAAAGAGTAAAGGACTGCACATATCTTAGCAGAAACTTAATACCGTTTCGAGTTGATGGTGCTGCGATTTGACATAAGCCTAATCAACTCTCCAAATTTGTCTTCTACCTTCAGAGTTGACAGCGCAGTTCCTTTACAATAGGCATGTTGAGCTGTAGACAGTCATTAATCAATTTTGGATCGTATATGTATATCAATCAGTCACTCTAGAGTTTCTGAAGGAAAGATGATAAAGTTAAAGATCTGACGTTCTTTAAAACTACATAAGAAATTTTTGAATGAAAACTACATTAACTTCTCTGCATAACAAGGGGATAGGAGTTATATCTACGCAACTAATCATGATATTCACTAGTATTGGCAGCAGGTATTATACCATCCATCCCAGCAAACTTGTGCCATTACAACATGCTCTGTTGTCCAAGAAACATATTCAAATTCAATAACTAATATAGCAGGTAACAAACAAAAATACATGTATTGGGTTAGCCAATAAGTTCGCTCTGTTTTTTTAGTTTCAATTAAAGATTAAATATTTATTGTTAGGAAACGGTTTAATCAGTCATATATGCACATTCTGCCACCTTTTGGATAATTTCCAAGTGAATTTTACAAGCTTCCAGCGAGACGAAATTTTCTCCATTAAGTGAGTTCTGCAGGAAATCGAAAGGTGCAAGATCAGGAGAATACGACGGGTTAGGTAAAACATCCTATCCAAATAGCACCAACTTCTACCGAGTCTGCGAAGAGATATGGGGTCTAGCGTTGTTTTGAACGGACACGGGCATTCCAGGCGTTTTTCGTTAATTGCATTGTTCAGTCTATCCAATTGAGATCACTACTTATGGAAATCAATGTACTTTCAATGCCACCAAATACAGAGCATAGCCTTTTTAGGGTGAAGACCAACTTTTGGAATAGCTGAAGGTGGCTCACGTTGTTGTACAGAATCCATTTTTCATGGATCGTTATCATCCGTTTTAATAAGGGTTTACTTTTGTTGTGTTTCTGCAGGGAGAATAAATGTAATTTTTTTTATTAATCATAAATTTAACGAAAAAAATAAAATACTTTACTAAAACTACAAGTTATCATAAATATTCACTTCCTCTGAATAATCGCTGAAGAATATTGTAACAGATAGTTGAATTGCGAAGTTCTGAATTAGTTCAATTGTGCTGCCGATTTTATGAAATCGTAAACAAGTTGCTGATTTTTATGCGTAATAAAAGCTTACCTGCTAATGGAAGTCGTCTTACATGGGGCAATAGGCTGTTGAAAAAGTCTCACCTTCATCAAATATTGCTGGTTGGTTGTTTGATTCTTTTTCAACATCTCCAATTTACGTTTTCATTTAGCTAAACCTACACTGCTGAAGGACTTGAAGTTGCCATGGAGGAAAAATGAGAAACATCAATTAAGTCATCGGGAATGAGAGTATCATTAATGGCCACTTCACCTTCAACTGAATCAGTAGTCACCTCAGGCAAACGTCCCCCAGATCATCGGTGGTAAGTTGATCTTGAAGGAAAACAAGGCTATCAAAATATTTCCAACTTGATTTCCCGGAAGTCTAAGACCCACCGGCCCCAGAATTAGGATGTGGCTTCTTCTGTAGTTCCTTGCGGAAGGTGTCTCAAAATGTGTTCCATTAACAACAACCGTACAACCGTACAACATTTCCGGCAAGAAATAAAAGATGAACTCTCACAGTTATAAACTTTCTTTTTTTATTGAAGATATGTTGCTTTTGGGGCATCTTTCAAAAGTCCTGGTTTAACATTTTGAATAGTTGCAAGTACAATTTGTTGAAACATACACGAAACCATAGACGCAACATGGGAAATTCTCCAACCATTTAATAAGCCAATACCTAAACAAGAAATGTTCAAGGAAACTTCGCGCAATTTTTTTGAGAAATGAATTTTTTTTTCTTTGCCTTGGAGCCATGGATAGCAAACATTGTCCTGGGAAACGCCTACCACATTCTGCAATTCTGTTCCATAATTATAAACACTTTTTTTTCATCTTTTTGCAAGGCGTTGCTGATGTGTAATTTATGAAATTGGTAAATATTGAAACAGAGCGATGGATACCCGTTCACAATTTTTCGCTCTCCACTTAATGTAATCTGAACGTTTGAATACTCCTCCCGGCCTGTACAAGACATGGCGATAGTTGTTTGAAAATATCACAGTATTGGAAAGCATATGTTTCAAATTTGAAAGCACCACATTGTTTAGCATTTGTTTGGCAGCCATCAATAGTAAACGTTGTCAGTGAATTTGTGAAAATGGAGAAAATTGGTCATCGTTGTGTGATACAATACTTTTATTTCAAAGGCCTCAACCCAACCAATATAAATGCTGAACTGGATTCTTCTCTGGGGGAGTCTGCTCCTTCGTTTACAACAGTAAAATTTTGGGCTGCTGAGTTTAAACGAGGCCGTACGAGCTGTGGTCGACCAAATGAGTTTACGACTCCATAAATGGTGAAGATCCATCATTTTCCACAAATTGTATTGGATGATCGTCGACTGAAAGTGCGCGAGTTAGCAGACATTGTAGGCATTTAAAAAAGTGCAGTACATCGCATATTATTTGAAAATAATAATTTAACAACACTCGAGCAAAAACAGTGTCGTGAAGATGCATCAATTGAGTATTTAGCAAAGTTTCACAGAAACAAAGCAGAATTTTTGCGACAATCAAAACAATGGATTCAAAAGATAACCGGCTCCAAAGTAGACGAAGACCGCTTCATCTGCAGGCAAGGTTATGGCATCGATTTTTTGGGATGCGCGTGGAATAATTTTCATTGACTATCTTGAAAAAGGAAGAACTATCAACGGGCAGTATTTTGCGAATTTATAGTATTGCAACGTTTGAGTGAAGAAATCAAGCAAAAACGGCAGCATTTGCTTAAGAAGAAAGTGTTGTTTCATCAAGTCAATGCACCAGCTCACAAATCCGTTATTGCAATGGCCAACATTAGTGAATTAAAGTTTGAAGTAACGAGGTAGCAATACCTCATACACCCTATTCGCCAGATTTGGCCCCCTCGGATTTTTTTTCTATTCCCAAACTTGAAAAAATGACTCAGTGGTCAAAGATTTTCCAACGATGAAGAAGTGATGTCGGCAGTTAATAGCTATTTTTAGGAGCAAGACAGTTCTTATTATAAAAAGGGTATCGAATTGTTTGAACATCGCTGGAAAAAGTGTATGGAGCTGAAAGGCGATTATGTTGAAAAATAAATAAATTTATTTCCAAAATTTTTATTTTTATTTTTTTTTTTTTTTGTTGTGTCGGGTACTTCTGGGACCGCCCTCGTATTTCCAGGAACAGGTATTATAGCGTCCCACGTTTTTATAGGCGATGCAGTCTTTCCACTACTTTGAAATTTGCTAAAACCTTACCAAGGCTGGGATTTAATAGCTGAACAAGAAATTTTTAACATGCGTTATGGTATGTTACTGAATACGCGTTTGGAATACTGACTGTAAAATTTTGCATCCTATGGAAACCAGGAAACCGATCGAAACCACACCTATCTTGACAGATAAAATCACTAAATGTGTATGTATTTTGCATAAGTGGAATGGACATTGTGATCAACACACTATTAAGTACACGTGGGGGAGAGACAATCGACCAATTTAAACAGGCTCTTGTACTCGATATTTTCAAAACATTTGGGTGTGGCAATAAAATCTGATATATAACTAGACCCTACTCAAAACTGTTACAAACAAGTTGAATATTGCAATTTTTTGTTAATATGTATTCAATTGCTTGTAACTAGGTATTTTGCTTAGATTTGAATAAAAAATTATCATTATTTACTTGTTTTCATTTCAACGGCCACGTCATCGCACTTTTTATCCAACAGATATCTGTTTTGATGCTCAGTATATTTTTGATCACACAAAACAAAACACTGAACAAATAAAACTACCCACACGCATTTTTTAAAATAACTATAGGTAAAAAGTGTGCAACCACTCCACGATCACGTTTAGTGAAAAATCAATGGAATGAGAGCGGAAAAATCAAACATGTTAAAGATCCTCGCTTTGCTCTCTTGTTGACGCTTTACTCGACAATCGAATGACGTGTTTCATTACACATGTCTGATTTCATCGCTTTGCTGTTTGCTCTTAGCACGTGCTTACTCCCCACTCCACTTTTAGGCTACACTAAGACTTTACGGCCGCCAAATTTTGTATTTCTATTCTGAGATTAATCGTTCATGTTCGCCTAAGCAGTCTGAAATATATTCAAGGACATCAAGGAGAATGCAATACCCCTCAGATTTAACCTGGGTGTACTGCTCATTGTGTTCTCTTTAGCATCAGTCGATTGTACGAATTTATATTTCGATCAAAGTAATATCTCGGAAACCTAATTTTTTTTTTAGGTACGTAAGATATTTCACACTATATGTGATCTTAAAAAATTGAACAGCGCTTACTCTTAGAAGTTAAAGTTTTACGATTCAGGAGTTCACCCAGTTGCCAAATTTCTTCTTTACTGTTTCGAGCGTTGCGTCGCTTGTATGGCATGTAGCGCCGTCTTTAAGTTAACATCGCTCTATACCTGACGGTAACGGACTGCACCAAATAGTCGCTCTTTGTGAATGCATTGATGCTTGACCGAACACGTTTGGATTGTGTTCGCTCCAATAACGGCGATTTTGCTACTTGCTATGTCAAGTGGGCCTTGTCCGGGAAGATGATTATTTGATCAAAATTTGAATCTCCGGCTAACATTTCCAGCGCCCAATTAGCTAATTGACGACGTTGTCTATGGTCGTCCAGCTTCAATTTTGCGTTAAATAAGTTTACTGAATATTTTGTTGACAGCTGAATGTCATTGGTAATTTTGGCAGCTGCTGAAATATAACAATTAAAAAAACTATCAATGCTATTTGGTCACCCGTTACTATAAAACATAATGCATACCACGTCCTGGAATATTTTTTAAGAACGACTTTAATCCACTCGATTTTTTTGAATTGTAAGCATCAGGATTCAGCACTTCAAAGAGATGACTTAAAAAATATGAAAAATGCCACCCAAATATTTTGTTTGAATTTCGTATACGGATATATGGTTATCAGCGTAATCAAATTTTCCAAGACATGTGATTTAATATTCAGTCAACAAAACGAACAGTTTGATTTTTGAAAAAAAACACCATCTGAGTCATCAAGAAGTATACCTATAGCTTCGAGTACGAGTGCATGGAATTTACTTCATCATCACTTATCCGTACCCGGTTGGACACTTACCCAGTTAATGTCACTGGCCCTCTACTTACATACATAAAAGAATTAAATACAAAAAATATTTCTGGTGAACATGTTGTATCAGCTGTTTTATAATTATCACGTCAACGCCTCAAAGTAAACACAATCAGAGATATAATTAAATTTTTTTATGATAAATTTTCATTTCCTGTTTATTAATGCTCAATAATAACTGTTTGCTAATGGAGTTCGGCTAATGGAACCACCATAGAGCCTGTCACATCTGATATTTGTAATAAATGCTTTTCAGTTCTTGGAAATAGCGTGTGCATTCGAAGTGCCAGCTTAATTGTGAAATTAAATTAAAATTTACATTCACTTGTTAATTAAATTTTTTGTGCTCGTTACAACATTGCTCCATGAAATTATCATGGTTTCCTTTTTGTATCTATGTATAGTACATCAGTGAATAGGGGAAAACCGAGAGGATAGTAGAGAAAAATCAATTTATGTTACTGGTTTGTGAAAATTTTTAATTTCTTTTGTAACAAGAGTCAAAACATGACAGCATGCGGATGCATTTCTCTTTAACAATACTACTAAATACGTTAGAGTCAATATATAGTTTATTCGATCTGAAACGGCTTCTAGGTACGAGGTTGTCCTATACAGAGAGCTTTTGCAGAGCGAAGCACTATTAAGTCGAACATGAAGTACGTGAAACGATACTTAGACACTTGATGAGACCTTGTTCAAAGATTCTAGTAAGTGTTTACAGACTACATGAAACCGCGATTAAATGTCTAGACAAGTTCAAATAAGGATCAACTTAGAGATTGTGTGAATTTTATTTTCTCTACAGCTTATGTCATGCAAGTACCATATTATTGTGGATGATAAATGATGCTTCAAGTTCTAAATGAGCTTCACGCACTACCAAATTTCTATGTCATACCATCATACCCCATATTTATTAATGTTGTGCGCGGAATTTTTTCCATTCTTGCTATGTACGAGCATAGAAAGAAACACTTCGCGAGGTTGTCGATTCGGTTCATTGCGTATTGATTTTATAGAAAAATAATGTGGGAACATCATCAAATATTACTTCAAGTACACATCTCCATTTTATTCCTCTTTATCGAGATTCGTAAACCTTTTAATAATGTAAATAGAGAGCTCATTTTTATGACGTTGCACACAAAATCTATCCTCGAAAAGCTGAAGACCATTATCGTTATATAACAGTGCTTAATGTCTAGCATGTCACAGAGATAATTTGCTGAGATTCGTAAGGATACCTTCTCGTATGAGGCCGTATATAACATATATGTATTAGTAACATATGAGTTCAAATGATTTTGAAAAAATAAAACTCTGAGGTTTTGCAGAAATTACAATTTCCTCCAAAATTTAAATTTAACCAACATCTTGATAGTAGGTTAGTTAGTCAGTTCGATTGTTTGATTAATTAAATATTCTGTTCACTAACCCATCAAAGAAACAGAGGACTTGGCTAACTTTATTTTTGAACCACTTATATAATATCCAGTTATGAAGGGTGATCCAACTGAGGGTGTGAATGTTAGCTGCCAATTACTATTGTATCCTGAACTCAATGTATTTGATCTTTTTAACCAATATTACATAATCTTTGACAATTTTAGACGTGGAGTTGTTTTTAACGCAATAATGCATTTTTGTAATTCAATCTTATTACAAATATGGGCGATCTGTAAAAGTAATATTTCATAAAATTTGTAAATTTTTCGGTCAACATAATAGCCCCAGTGAGTCCGAAATTCGTGCAATGGTGACACTCCATATGAGCATGCTCAGCTAATGCGTACACTTCAAAACATCATCACTATGAGCGAAAGTGTTCAGCCAGGCACCTCAATTCGTCGCCGAAGTCAAAAATTAAGCCTCACTAATGGCACTTTACTGTCAATATTAAAAATTGATCTTCATTTACACTCCCTTAAAATTCAAATTACACAACAATTGAAGCCTTTGGACCGTCTACGACGTCGCCGATTTATTAACTGGACGTTGAATTGCCAGGATAATTTATCATCGAATTTGATCTTTTCCGATTGCCCATACGAGATTCACGAAAAACCAATGCATCCCAAAAAAGTCCGTCTATGGTGCGGATTATGGGTTGACGGCATCATTGGCCCGTACTTTTTTGAAGGTGAGGCTGGAGAGACAGTTATAGTTAATGGAGAACGTTGCCGTAACATTTTAACCGGCTTTTTTTCCAAAATTTAATGTATTGGGTCTGGACGATCTCCGATTTCAACAGGATGGCCCACACAAACCATCAATCAATCAATTTACTGAGTACGAAATTCGAAGATCGCATTATTTCGGTTAGAGGAGAAATTGATTGGCCTCCAATCATATTTGAAAAATAGGATCTATGCCAATAACATAGCAATATTTCAAACATAACATACAAATTAAAATTGCGGCTATTGATCTTCGGCTGGTCGCTTGGAACAAAAGCCGTGGTGGTAACATGAACAATGTTGTATTGCAATCATAATTGCCATAGATTGGGCTTTATTAATCAATAAAATTGTAAGTTGATTTCGCAACAAATGTTTGCTTAATTTAATGAAAATTTCCAGACGAGCTGCTGATTCACCCTTTACTCGTAACAAAAGTATAACTCGTTTTTTCCGGGGATATTTTCCAATTACCATAAAATATACAAAGTCAATTTAATCTCGAAACCAGTATTGAAATTCGTCTTTGAGTTACATTATTCATTTAGTCTGAAAATTTTGCTATTGCAAGCATTTAAAATGGATGTATCGGAAGATCATATTCGGGATATTTTATTGTTTTATTTCCGGAAATATCAGAATAGAAGTGTGGCCACCTAAAAAATCCAAAATTTGTGTGGAGAAAGTGTTCTCAGCAAGTCCAAGTGTCGGCTTTGGGTTGCAAAGTTCAGAAATGGCTATTTTGACCTCGTTCGGGTAGGCCAGAAGAGGTAGGTGATGAGCTGCTGAAGTACACCGTCTAGGGTAAGAGAAATCGCAACGAAACTCAATATAAGACATATTCTTTGATCAAAAAGTTCTTTAATGAAATGGAAACAGTTCAATTATTCATAGAAATTCAAAAACCTGTCCATTGCAAGCAATACATATATTCCAAAACTTACTCCAATCTTCAGAACAAATTCGAATGTGCCGATTTTGGAATCGCCTTCAGCTTCTTTTGCGAATTCTCCATTATCACCTAAATCATCTCAAAACGCTTTTCCCGAAGTGGTAACTTTATTCGTCATAAGGCGCAATGTCAGGTGAATACGGAAATTTGTGAACGGTAAGAACGTTGTTTTTGATCAAATAGTCGCGTACAAGATTCAGCACCCTCGACACCAGCCGCCCTTCAACTCGTCTCATGCCCAAAACATCATGAATAACACTTTGCAACGATCCGAAGGAGACACCAAGATCGGCTGCTATCTCCCTGATGCTCACACGACTATCTGCGAGGACAATAAAACCACAGTACGGTCCGCTTTAAACTTATTGTACCACTCGCACGCTTAAGTTTTCAAAATTTTCGAGTCCCCGTAGGCTACCATTAACATTTCTTACGTTTCCGCACATCATATTTTGTTCGAAATACAAAAAATTTCAAGCAAACTCTTTGTTCAAATAAATTTGACATTGCGAAATTCGTGCAACACAACAAACACTAACTTGTTTACAAAGCTATCATCCAAAAACTCCTGACAAATTGTGTTGAAATAGATATTTGAGCGTCAGATGACAGATGTAACATACCAAGCTAAAATAAAAAATCTTTTGACAATATCTCAAGCGCGACTTGTTAAATTGGGAATTCCGGGTAGCTATTGATCAGACGGTGTGACCATCCATCGACTCCTAACAAATATGGGAAAAGTAATAAAGTTGCGAATGTGCGTACCACACCAGCAAAGAATCGAAGCTTGCACTGCCTTTCTGTCGCGTCAAAATCAAGAGCGGCTTTTGAACCGAATCGTTACCATAAGTGTAAAATGGGTTTTTTACATTATTATGAACCCATTCTGGGTTAACTCTATCAAAAGCTTAATCCAAAAGGCAGACCAGCACAATATCCCAGAAATGGGGTTCATCCGCTCAAGGTGGTGCTGTCTGTATGAGCATGGTGGGGTTCTGAAAGAATAATCCCATTTGAAGTGTTGCCTCGTAATCAGACTATCATCGCAGAAATCCTCTGTCAACAGGTGTGTAGATTAGAGTCGGAAGAAACGACCAGGTCTGGTTAATCGAAGAAGTGTTCTACTGATATCATCACCGTTACATGTAGTGTTTCATTTAGATAAGTAATCTCCAAATTCAATAAAGTCTTCCAACTTGTCCTCGTTTCTTATTCTTCATTAATACTTTGTTTTATGAACCTACATCAATTTCAAAACCACACAAAATTGGTAAACCTATACAGTTAAGCCAAAGGACCATAAATATTCGTCCATATACGAGTTTACCAACCAACACCTGATGTTAGTCGAAAGCTTGATGTAATCAAAGCACCTTATTAAAGAAAGAACATGACCTTTATAGATTAGATTTTAGGGGCCAGTTTAAGGCTATTGCGATTGCCTTAACTTGAAGCTCATTCACGATGCCCGAATTTTTAATAAATTCGCCTATATATTCGAGTGAACTGGCGACAATATCTTCTGCCTTAAGGCATAGCTTACCTATAAGTCGTACACGTGTTCTGCTTAGGCCGTTACAATAGTACAGGATATGGTCTGCTGTTTCTCCGTCCTCGTTGAGCATGCGACAGGGATTGTCTTGTGCCATTCCCACAGTTAGAAGCTGTTTATTGACTCTACAGTGACACATTAGGAATCAGGTCACAGCGTGTGACTGATATCTAGAAAGCTGTACGAGTTGTTTTGTTATTTTGAGGGAAGAGGTTAATAAAAAGTTTTTGGCTTGGGTGTTACCTTCAGTTTTTATCCAGTAATGGAGTGGATAGTGGAGTTAGTAACCAGTTGTTTATATAACTTTATATGGAATTAATTAGTAACCCGCAGAATGGTGGTGGCAACGTGAATATTGAGTCCAAAGCTTTTCTGGGCAATTCGTCTGCTTTTTCGTTACCATTATAACCTCTGTAACCTGGCACACAGATTGAATAGTCACTATTGGTAATAGCTAGTATTATGAGAAGTTTAATTCAGTCCCAGACAATTTTTAAGGTTATCTCAAACGTGTCGATAGCATGTAGAACCATTTTGCTGCCAGAGAGAATATAAATGTTCTTCCTGTTTAAATTCTTTCAAATGCAAAGCTCTATTGCGAGTATCTCAGGTTGAATTATAGGGATGCTTTTGTCCCTACTTTATTTTTTTATGCCGTTTATGCCTGCCCCAACTCTTTCTGTTTTAGATCCGTCAATGTAGCACAGGGATTTTTTTTTAAACAGGGATTTATCCTGTTCCCAATTCTGTTTATCAGAGAATGTGACCTTGAAGTTATACGTTTTCAAACAGTTATAGTATCTGTAAGAGTAAATTCTAATAGTTCATTTCTCATAAGTTGCAGTGAAAGCTCTGAGTGAACTTTGACATGCAGGCGTTTGCCAAGGCTTCTTTATTTATGTGGAGACGAACTATGCAACTATGCTAGTTTCTTTGAGTTCAACCTATTCGATCCAATTTAATACGAATTTAAGAGCTCTCTTTGGATCAGCATATCCCTGAACATAAAAACCATCGTTGGTAAGTACATATAATCAGGAGTTCAATGATTACGTTAGTCCAAAATTATCGAAAAAGACTCTCCCCTTATGGACAGCCTTTCGCAGTAATGACTCTGAGTAGTAGTTTTTTTATTCTTCTGTTAGCTAGCATATTTTTTATCCACTAACATCCTTTGTTTTGGATAAATCTTGAAAATTGAGTGTAATTTGTGCTGTTGAACGTGCCTTCGATATCCAAAAAGCAAACAACCGCAATTTTCTTCTCTTTGAATGATTTCTCAATCCTCTAGGTTAGACATTGAAGAGCGGTTAATTTTCCTGGCTGGTAGGCAAATTGATTGATATGAAGAGGGCTTTACTTAAGAGCCCCTACGAATTTTATCATTGTTTTGAGGATAAATGAAGACAGACTTATCGGTCGATAGGATTTTGGTAGTTTAGAAGATCTACCCCCAATTGTGGGTATATATCTTATGATAATATATCTTCATATATTTGAAATGTATCCTCAAGCATAACTTGTTGTAAAGACGTTTATCAGAGAAGATGTTAAGATTTGGGTCCCCTTCGGAAGCAAAGCCCCTACCATCATCGCTCGGGGCTTTGGATGATTGAAACGGAGGTGATTGAATATTTTATCTTGCCTTCATGAAATAGTATTCAACCAATCCTCTCTGAAGGGTCTTCTTGTCTTATAATTGTATCCAGTGAGGCTATCTCCATATCACGTATCCACGTTTTCTGGTCACAGTTCTCATTCTCAATTCTATTGCCTTTCTTAGTTTTTTTTTTTTATTTATTATTTTTATTTTTTTAACGACTAAACACTCGAGTTGGTTTGACTATACTTAAAATGCCCGAGCACGTGTTAAGTTTTTAGGAAAGCTTAGGAAGGATTGGTGATAGGCACTTGTAATGGATGTGATTAGGTTGCCACAAGTAAGTTCAGGGTTATCAATATCTCTTACTAGTCGTGTTTTCCATTAGTTTTAAGCAAGTCCTAGTCTGTGGATCTTGACTGTATGTTTCTTTAAGAATAGTTCCAAGATTGGCATTAAGTAGAATGTAACGATGACCAAAATGTTAAAGTTTTTGTTCGTACATATATCCCAAATTTCAATGAAGTTTTTTACCAATGGGAGAGATACAGGGAGAGATCTAGGACTTCTTTCCCGATTCTGTGTATGAAAGTGGGGCTATTCCCATAGTTAAAAATTTCTCCTCATCTCTGATGTTTATGTTGGAGTTTCCACACATTGTGTGGTGAGTATTCAAAATACACTAAATTGAGGGTTCCTACGGCCACAGTAGTCCAAAAGTCCCTTCAGTGGCAGGAATTCTAGGTCGGTGGTGTTGCACGGAAAATATGCTGAGCAAATGGCTGCTTCCAGCATACCTGCTTCAGTTCGCAGCTCGGTTATTGCCGCCACCAAGTCTTTGGGGGGTAAACTTTGGAATTGGAGGAATTTTAATATTAATAATTTTTTTAGTTAGGCTCTTAGTCTGCCTTCGTTATAAGGTAGCGCTGGTGAACAAAAAATTCCCAATTATCTTTCACGACAACGCTAGACCACATGGCTTCCAATTGAACTTTAAAGAGTTAACGCAACTTGGGTTTGAAATTTTGCGATATCCCGCCTTCTTATGAGCTTAAGCAACAGCATCATTTAGCAGTGCTTCCGAAATCGCGAGGTATCGTGGCTGCCTTTGAAGAATTTCCACTAGAACATTGCCAAAAGACCATTGATGAGAATGGAGACTATTCCTTTGAATAAATATTTCCTCATATTGTACTACCTCGTTTTATTTCAGACTAAACAGCTCGGACATTACATTGAAAGACCAATATTATTAGTTTTTGTTCTATGCTGGATGCAATCGTAAGTAGTCTGATCAGTCAAATCTATAATCCTTGGTGTAATCTGGGAAATAACTATCAATTTGCTTGAGGTTACCATGTTTATTTTCAGCACCATCTGTTTAGTTTTTATTTGATACTCCTCTGCTGGTCACAATGTAGCCTCCTTACTTAGATGGTGTTTGAGAGTGGACTTGGAGCACAAGCAATAAACCTTTTTAATTAACTAAGTGTTAAGTCAATGCACCTTTCTGTAAAACTCGTTAAGTTTGCTCTGTTATGTGTTGACGTAAACAGAACCAAAATGACCAGGAATAGTTTGATAAGGTCCTTCGTTGAGTTTTCTCAGTGTTTCTTGACAAAGCATTATTAGCGAATCACTTTTTAAGTGTTAAGAAACAGCAATTGACATATGTCACTGATAGGCTGTTATTATCAGGATTAAAAGCGGAGCCGAGGTAGAAAAAATATCTAACTACCCCAAAATTAAAACTGCCTACTGCCAAAGATATCAATGTCGCATGCATATGCAACAAGTTGTGCAATCTTTTTTTTTCGCAAAATTATCTCGAGCATGATGTTAAAAAATATATCCACTGCAGAATCTGACAAGTTCGGCAGGGATTCCAACTATACATGGCTCCACATAACTCGCCTAATTACGACCTCAAAATCGATAAAAGATATCATGGCAGGTAGGCCGTCCGGTTAGACAATCTTGTTACAAAGTTATGCTGTTTTAAACTCCGTTTCGAATATTATTATTATTATTATTATTATTATAATTATTATTATTATTATTAAGGGAACGATACAAATTAATTTATAGGGTCCGGGATTTAACGCCGGGGTACTATGTCAACAGCACGCGGAGTACTGAGTTCCCCACCTACGTACTTACCGCGCCCAACACTGCTTGATTTCGGTGATCTAGTGGGAACCGATGCTTTCAGTGTGACGAGGCCGTTGACCATTTTGAATAATAGTGATAGGAATTGGGTGTTGAAGAACAGTTCATGAGACTAAGTCCCCTGAAACGAGTTTTGGTATGTTTTTTTTTTTTTGCTATTTTTAACGAAGCTTATCCTGTCTGTCTAATGTTTGACCATCATTTTGACATGGATTTTACATGACCCCACGGCACCTTTTGAATTTCATATATTGTCCGGATCAATGTCATTTACATTTTCAAAAAATTAGTTACGTTGGTCATTGGCTTCTCTGGTGTAATTAAAAAAAAAAGGCCTGATGATGCCACTAGCGTGAAAACTACACCAAATAGTGGGTGTAGTTAAGTCTTATGATTTGCCTTGCTCAGGAAATATCAACCTTGTCACTGAACACCCTTTTCGATAAGAGTTAATTTCAAGTTGTTCAAGAGCTCATTCCTCGAACTTCCATCGCAAGCCAGCTGGATCTTATACAGATGTGGACTGACCCACCCGAAGTTGTAAATCTCTTACTAAAACTTATAATATCTTCAAGATAGCAAATCTCGGATACTCCTATTATTTTATAGATCAAATTCTTACAAATTCTGGTTAGTTTAAATATGTTTTCCATATTCTTATAAAAATTTTAGGGGAACAAAAATATTTATGCACACACGAGAAATTTGTGAACTATCCACGAGGATTTTGTATGAATTTAGATTTTTCTTTTCAAGCATTATCCTGCTTTTATCTGTTGATGCCCATAGCTCTTGTAAACTAGCTGGCCTTTATCTAGTTTGTAAAATACAAACACCGAGGACGATGCAAACAAAAATTAAATTACTGGCTACCGTCCAGGAATCCTTAAGTTAAGTGGTTGGTGACCAAACCAGACCACATGCTATTTTAACATGAAATTAAGATTCCAATTTTGCATAGTTGTGCGTGTAATTGGGCTCCCCTGCGCTTTGATAGTATTAAAGGGACAAAAGCTATGCTGAAATATATCACATAAGTACAATCTCTATGTTCCGTCGGTTGTTTTGTGAAAGTGAAATTTTTTGTGAAAATATTGCTCGTACTCGTATCGTAGTCTTGTGCAATCTCATTTCCGTTTGTTTGCATTTCGTTATCGCAAATATTTATCCGGTAGCTGAGGCAGGAAGAGGATAAATAAATGCAAATAAAGACACGGGTACTTTCTTGGTTTCTCGGTATCTTGGCTCCCTATTTCTCATCTTTCATCTCAGCAACAGCAGCAGCAGCATTTTGAAGAGGAAACGATGATACCCGCAATATAAACTCAAGATTGGTTGCAAAATGGTGCCATGGCACAGAAGAAGACTGTAAGTGACTTCTTTTTCGTCCTTTGAGGGTAAACATCAATGATAGAAAAAAGAAAATACTCGTAAATTAAAAAAAAGTACACTCGAAAAAAAAGGAAAATCTAGAGAAGATGTCTGAGGAGGTTCCCTTTTCTTCGTAACCAAAGAAATAAAGCGCTTCCTCAATGAGTTTCTCTGCCAGGTAGTTGATCAAAGCGCGAATATACTTGAAATTGGTTTTGAATCGTTGAGATAGAAATTTTTTTCTCTTCATTTTGGCCCTTGTGAATGGGTGTTTGTATTTCTAGACGAGATGTGTCCCATTTAAGATTTATAGTAGACACTTCTAAGGCAAAAATTAGACAACAAATGACAATTCCGATCTTCAAGATGTATCATACATTTGTAGATGCTAGTATATACGAGTAATTCTAGTTCAGTTTCCTTTTTTTTTTTTTTTTGTTTTTTTTGTTTTTAAATAGAACATAGCCTGCTTGTCTGAGCATATCAAATGTGAAAAAAAAGAAATATGGAAATTTTAGAATAGAAACACGTATAAGCATTTCAATGATGCAAATGCGAAATGCACACTACAAGTACGAGAAGACGAGTACATAAGAGGATGAAGGATACGATTACGAGTCTCTGTATTTGCGTGCTTTTAAATTATCTCAAGGCAAGACACTCTCTACTTATATTTGTAGTCATGATGAACCATCAGTTGTCAGAGTTATCTATGTACAAGGATGTACTCGAGTGCACACATCATATGGCAAGATGATGACGCCTTGAAGTTGAGAAAACTCAAGACGGTACTGGCACTATTTGAGATACATTTGGGGAACATAAGTTTGTAATACACGAATATGTAGTCGTTCATCTTGGATTATGCCAGGCATACATACGAGTACGTGTTTTTATTTATTTTTATTTTTTTTTTGTGGGGGGAAAGTTTTTGAATTTATTTTCATAGCACTTCTTCTTTTTGTTTTCACATCTGCTAAAGGTTATTGCATTTTATTTGTTTCCAAGCGCCGAAAAGCACTAAGTTGTGGAGATTCTTTATCTGAAACAAGAACACACTTGTTTTTCACTTTCATACCTTAAGATAAAATATTTTAAGAGTTGTATGCATAATGATATTAATTTCATGCTGAAATTGATCTAAATAGAAAATATAAATTTATAAGTCTGAAAATAGCGAAAATATTTGGATTAACTATTTTTAATTTAATCTTATAATGAACTGTAAAAATAGTTCTTTATTTGGCTTTTACAAAATATGAATTCATACCTCTTACATAGGCGAACAGAAAGTGCGACATCTAAATGGCAGTTGAATGTGGATTTTTCATTGGAAGCAAGCTAAATAATCAAGTCATATGCAAACCTACTCCATAGTCCCTTATTATCTGCATCAAGTATGGTTTATCAGTGCCAATAATGTAAGGAGACCACCGGGAATGCTCCCTCTAAGAGGGCGCCCACAAATAAGTAACCTGTTCTACGATGAACACCAATGGAGTGTGGAAAAGTTTGTACGTTTGCTGTAGACGGCAATGACGATGAAAATATCACTCCAGGATGGGCAAACTATTTAACCCAAATCGTAAGCTGACAGCTTATCTAACATTCTTTTCAAAGTTGTAAATAATAATTTGCTAACGAGAATGTATCAGGTCATTTGTAAAATTCCTCCAAGGAACGCTTGCTCTATTAAAGGACATTTAGTATATTCAGTCCAACCTTACAGAAACAAGACCTCATAACTTCAAGTACTAAAGGTCGTGTGCAAGAAAAGCTCTTTTTACCAAATGACAAAAGATTTTTCGTGCGATCTCCGGATCCGTCTGTATTGATGGAGGAGAAGGTGCTACAAAGAGCTGTACCGGCTGTGCAGCGACAAGGATCTCTCGCATATCGTCAAAAAAAGAATCACGCCTCACCAACGCTTAAGCTTGGTAGAAATTTATTTCAAAATTCATGATCTGTTCGAGATTCGAGATCATATCATTTGATGCTTCTTGCCTTTTTTTTTAAAACCACGCGCGCACCAAGGGAATCATATACCCTTTTACTGGTTTTTTCTCTAGGGCGCGGACGGGTGGTGTAGAACTTTGAAACTCAGGTGTATTAGGTTTCGATATTTTTCCCAGAGGTGGTTATCAAACTGGACGGTACGAGCTAGTACATCCTCAACCAAGGGGTCTTAAGTACGTGCTAGTTGTTTGTTCGTTACATTTAGCCCAGCTAGCAACCTGGCACGAGATTCGAACCCGCGTGCTTGAGGAGTCAATACATATACCACTTCACCACGGGCACCCCCTATATGACTATGTTCTTCAGAGAAACAATTATTCCAATTATTGCTACACTGTCAAGGTAAATTAAAAAGGTTAAATTAAACAAAAGAAATATAAAAGTAATGCTCGAAACCCGAATTCTAGCCTTGTACCTGGTCTCCTTCTATACTTTTCTCTGTCGCACCAGAGTACTCAGACGAAAAACTAATCCATTGTACTCCTTGTAAATTTTTTTTAATGAAATTTTCCAGTCTTACGAAGAAATATGAGTAAGCGCTTCAATGATAAAGTGCCTACAGTACCAGTACTCAGCTTAGCTTAGCTGCTATCGCTACAGATGCAAATGCTTCACCTCCTTCATCGGTTCTCTGCAATGTTATTCGTTGCCATCAGGATTGCGTCAATCTCCGCTTGAAAGACAGATGCAAACTTTCCTAACGTGAAGTAAAATTTAACGTTGTCGTCCTCCAGAAAGATACCAGCTCCGCATCCTATATCATTATCATCAGACATCAGACGGCATGTTCATGAGATCAGAGTCATAAGCAAGACCACTCCTTTTTAAACGGAAAATGGATTTGAGAGTCCAGCCCATGATATGATTATCAAGAGGAGCGAGATTCATCAATGCCCCATGAGCGGAGCCGGAAGTGCTGGAGAAAGCCAACATGCATCCGAGATGAACCGTTCTTTGAACTTTGAAGTCTGGTAAAAGCAGCAATAACGTATTTTCGCTAAAGCTCATTCTACCAGACAACCGAAGCATAAGACATAATTTACCATATCATAGCCGTGTAGATCCAAAGGACCCTTCTCGGTGACAGGCTCTATGTCTTGTCGAGAATGCGTGCTTTAGTAATCGACGACTCTCTTCTTCAATCGACTTAAAATCACATTTCGGAACGTTCACCTCAAGTAGTCTTAGATGGTTTCAAGTCTGATATTTACAGGATAAATGCTGATGTGCAACAGGTCTCTATACCATCTCCGACAATCTTTTTAATTTTCTTGTCTGCTACCTTTAATCCTATATATTCCTTTGCTGACGACGGTATGTATGGTATGGTATGGTATGGTATGTGTGTCAATGACGACTTACGAATAAATGACCACATATTCGTTCCGTCAAAAATGCTGCGAAATGTATTAGTTTCCTCAAACGATGTAAAAAATATAGGGTTTTCTAATAACGACTTGACAACTTTTTTTTTTTAAATAAAAGGCAAACCATTTGAGATATTTCAAAAACTTTATTATTGGCTTGAAGTGCAATCAAAACATTTATAATTGGAACTCGACTTCGTTAATATGGCCACCGCGGGCACGTTTGCAGCGGTCGATTCGTTGGACCCAATTTTCAATGACTCGGCAACACATTTCGGCCGAAAGGGCCGCTATTTCGCGTTCAATGTTGTCTCTGAGCTCTTTCAACGTCGTCGGCTTGTTGGCATAAACCAATGACTTAACGTAGACCTATAGAAAATAGTCAAGCGGCGTTAAATCGCACGAAAGAGGCGGCCAATCGACTGGCCCATGTCTTGAGATAACACGCTCACCATACTTACTCTTCAATAAATCGATTGTAGCGTGTGCTGTGTGGCTTGTGGTACCATCCTGTTGAAACCACATGTCGTCCAAGTCCATATTTTCCAATTCGGGCCAAAAATAATCGGTGATCATGGCGCGATAACGCTGACCATTCACAGTAACGTGACGATCGTTATCGTCGATGAAAAAATATGTCCCAATAACGCCGCGGGTATGCAAACCGCACCAAACAGTTATTGGTGATTTATGAAGCACATGTGGGTTTTTACCCGACCAATAACGCATATTTTGCTTATTGACGAACCCATTGAGCCAAAAATGAGCTTCGTCACTGAAAATGATTTTGCGTTGAAATTCATTATCTTGGCGCATCTTCTCCAGAACCCAATCGGAAAGCGTACGTTGCTTCAAATGGTCCATCGGCTTCGATTCTTGAGTTAGCTTGATCTTGTATGGGAGTAAACGAAGATCCTTACGCGAAATACGCCATAATGTGGTCTGAGCGATGCCCAATTCTTGAGAACGCCGTTTGCTACGGACTTCTGAACGGCAGCGATATTTTCGACACTTCGACCAACCCATTGTCTCACTGACACGGCAACAACACACAACGAATATGTAGACTCAAATTTCTGCACTAAATTTGTTATTGCTTGACTACTAGGGCGAGAATTACGACCGAAAATTGGAGTTAACGCTTTTAAGGTTGCAGTCACCGACTCCGAATATCTGTAGAAAATTTTTATAATTTGCAGACGTTGCTCGTTAGTGTACTTTACCATGATGAAAATGTTGAGCTTACTGAATAAATTGACAGTGACAGTTTGATGATTAGTGGAAGAGTGCGTTCACAAATTAAATTCAAAGTTGTCAAGTCCCTATTGGAAAAACCCTATACCTCAGCCACTCAACCGGAGACCTGGATCTTGGCCAAAAAAAAAAGTCATCTTGTCGGACGAGGACCATGTCTGGCTCAGCAACTATGTCAGCAATCAAAATTGCCATTATTGGAGTGAACACAATCCACAAGTGTTCTGCCAAGCATCAATGCATCCACAAAAATTGACTGTTTGATGCGGTTTATGGCATGGCGGCGTCATCGGACCTTATTTATTTCGAAATCACAACGGAAACATACCTGTATGCCACAGGTATAGAGCGATGTTAACCGACTTTTTGTGGTAAGAGCTCGACAACATCGATATATCCGAGCTGTGATTTTAACAAAATGGCGCTGCATGCCATACAAGCGATTCTGCTCGAAGTTCTGAAGGAGAAATTTAGGGACTGAATCATCTCACGGCGAGCGTTCATCAATTGGCCGTCACGATCATGCGATTTAACGCAACAATTTTTGACCAGCGCGACATCAACATTCGACATGCTGTTGCTAGAATAACGCCGCAGATATTGGATAGAGTCATCAAAAATTGGATCGAGCGCTCGAAGCACTGCCAGCAAAAGCGAGGCAGTCATTTGAAGGACACCCTTGAACACCGACGTAATGTCTCCTATTTCACTGTTTTCTATAGCTATTTCCACCACTAGCGCTTCATAGAAATCGCTATTAGAATTCCTTCGCTTCAAACTTGTTACCATAACACCCATCTTGCTACGAATCCTCATCAATACACCCTCAAGCCTACTTTCGGTTGCCTTCTAAAATACCATGATTTGTTTTAAAGCCATATAACTCATTAATGGAATGCCCTGTCGATTTCTTTATTTACTTGTCATTATAGCCTTCAAACATTTGAAACCAACGTTTGGTACCCCTATTTCTTTCCTCTTTCCTCTTTCCTCCCTTGTATTCTATTACCCACATTTTAAGGTACTCAAATCTCTTGAACACGCGCAAATTATAAAAAAAATGTCCGCCTTTTGTTCGTATGTTTCTAGTATAAATGATTTGTCTAGGGGCTCGTAAAAACATTCTTTTGTAGCGTCGTCCATGTTAGGCGAATTTAGCCTTGATGTGGATTGTCATAAAATGTTCGCTCACGTGTCGGAAGCTCAAGGTTTCTTGCCTTATTCTGCCGCATATGATAAATTCGAATCCGAATATGTGCTGACTTGTTTCCCTATAGCAAT
This sequence comes from Volucella inanis, assembly GCA_907269105.1. Classification (NCBI taxonomy): domain Eukaryota; kingdom Metazoa; phylum Arthropoda; class Insecta; order Diptera; family Syrphidae; genus Volucella; species Volucella inanis. The sequence goes on from OU026157.1 coordinate 26,258,822, forward strand.
TACAGTAGTACGAGCATATATCTAAGTTTACCATCCTTTTTTATCCGGTCCATCCCATCGGTGATATCTGCATGATAGCAGTCAATGGCATCTTCTAATTATTCGTCTATACGTGTCATATTATGGGTCAGAGCATTCCACGTGCAGATCCGGAGGTCGTTGCCTTTAAACGTTTGCAAGGGTCGTCAACGGATCACATCACATCTTTTTAATCTCTTCTGTATAGGAATTTGATTCATTTTGAAGACGTTTTAAACAGAAGCAAAAAATGTTCGAAATCCAATTTAAAAGGTGAAATAACTAAATAACCTTAATTGGAAAATAGTAATGCCATCACGTCGAACCGAAATTGTAAACCTGTATTTTAACGTCGTCCTTTCAACTCATCCTGTTCAATATAAAGCAATGCATTATTTTGTAAAATTGTCTTTGTTAATTTCCTGCATGCTACATAACTGGCCTTAAAAACTTTTAATTGGCTTGATGTAATGCTGCCTCTATTAACTCAATTGTTTTTTTCGTAATTTTGAATTCTATCCGGGTAGTGGACACCGCCACAATAGTTAATAAAATTTTCAATACGCGGTTTTGCAAGCTGTTTTTTGTTAAAATTAACGATAACGTACATATACCGGTTAAGGACTATTGAAAGGTTGTAGGAATTAAATTTTATTTTTCGAATGACCTAATGAATGGCACAATTGTAAAACAAAAACATTAAGTACTTTAGTTGTTCAAATTGTGCCTTGCATCCATTGTAATTAGTGGTTTCGTCCGGAGGGTTAAATTTTACTAGAATGAGTAATGCATTCCAGATACAAAAACAAAGAACGTACGAATAAAAAAAAGAGCGGTTAGAGCAGCTTTCAATTGGATGTGAGTACAAGTATTATAAAATAATAAATCATTTCCGTTTGGGAAATTATGGTGACATTTTAGGTCTCATTAATTCATTATGGTGTAATTAAGCTCCAGTGGTAGAGAACAGATTAATGCAAACTTTTTCTGTTGGCCGGATTAGGGTTGGATGTTTTATTGAAGGGAAACCGTTGTATTTTTTAGCGGTTGAGTAAATACTGGATTTATTCTATGTCAACTCGATGGCTGATAAGAAAATTAATTGCACAGTGGATAATAAAAGCATGATAGGATTTATTTAAGCTACAAAGTGTTAATTCAGTGTAACGAATTTAATTGAACTTGTTTTAGAATATTTACAAGAGTTAATTATGTAAACAATTTACAATAAAATGATTATGTGCCAGAATTTAATTTTGGTTCATTTTGCTTTGAATACAACAAGAGTGTAAAACGAATTAATTCGTACCAAGATAGCTTAGTAATGATAGGACTCATTGACTTAGAGGATGAAAATTTAAATATGTTCATAACGGTGACTTATAAGAATAGATCAGTGTGTATTATGCAAAGCCTAACACTTATAGGTATCCAATATTAACTTACATCTCGGGCATTTCTTTTCATTAAGTGTTATCGGATTTTTTTCTGTCGGGATCATAAACTCAAACTAATCAATGGTCAAGTGCTTACAGTGCTTACACCCACCGCATACCTTGATTCCAGCGTCGGATGAACAATGACACTAAAGATAGCGTCATCATCACTCTGAAGCAAGCATCACATGGTATTGTGTTTCGCATACCTATGATACTGAGGTACTTAAAAAAAGTGTAGTGCCCCGTGTAGATGACAATTAATAGTCTTTTCTGCTAACGGTCAGCAAAAGGCGTTCACCCCTTAGAGATTTTGTGAAGATTTTGCGTGGACATTGTGGCAGTTATAAGTAGGTTTAGCAAGGCTTTAAACACAGATTCTACCTTAAACCGATTCCAAACAATATAATTCAATGCCAAGAGGAATACGTAACATACTATATATCACCGCTTAAGAGAAAGACAAACATTTTTTTTTAATGAGAAGAATTACGTCCGTAAATCAAAGTGAAAGATCATTTTCTTTTAATTAGAAGATGAATTACAAAATAGTCAGGGGAAAGATCATCATCGTCAACAGGGAAAGGTTTAGGTGTGCTAGTTAAATCCTCAATTCAGATCGTTCTTTGAAGTCATTTACCCGTAGGCTATAACTGATCTACTCATAACAGTGCAGATAAAAAGGATATTTCCTGGTAACAAGACTCATGTCTCACAGTTAACCGGGTGTGAAGCTTTGTAAAGGCTAAAAGCGCCACTACGAAATTCAATTCAATTCACTGCCTGAAGGCCTGTAATAATCGCCCATCACTTCTCAGGCTACCTGCACTTAAAAGTTGATATTCGCAACGCATGATCTAACGGTCAGTACAGCTACATCATCTGCATATACCTGAGCATTAACGAAAGAACCTTAGAAAGAGTTAAGACAACAATTCGATAAACATTAGAACAGGGTGTTATAGGCTATCTGATTATAACCATCTTGCCAGCTGTATTTATTAAAACGATCGATTTTGTAATCGTTGCCTTGTGGATATACATCTTATTTAACTATGAATTTTTGACTTTTAATATTACCCACAAAAAATCCTACACATTCTCAAACAAAGATAAATTCGAACCTTCATACTTAGCTTGAAACTATAGCCATACTTCGTTGCTATCGTATGCGCTTTTACACCTAGCTGACTAAATTTGCCCGCAAAAGAATTTCCAGCATGCCACGACAGTTATTACTAGTAACTGCAAGCAGTACCTCTATACAATATCTATACAATAGATAAGCCCAATGTTTACGTCATAAAAATCTTTCTTTAAAAATGTTAAGCAGTAAGATCTGAACTCATTAATGATTCTTAATGAGGGTGTATATGGAAGAAACTCGACTGAAATTCCTCTTGTTCCCCTCAGGAATTTTCCTCCATACTACCAAATTTTATTCTGACTAAGATTTACCTAAATCCTTTCAATTTTCAGAGCCCGGAAGTTCATATTTTAAAAAATCCTTTAAATGTGTAATTGGAAATATCTGCCAACAGTCTAATAGGGTGTCACAAAGGACTTTTTTTTTGTAAAGTAAGAAAAAAATAAATAAATAAATTCTTGTGGCATTCGATATTTAATACTAGTGAGTTCAAATAATGTTGAATGCCACTTCAAAACGATTAATACAAACAGTTGGGGTGGGGTGTTGAACAAAAAATAGAGAAAAAAGAAAACAAATTTCAATATTAAATTCATTTAACATGATATCAATTTGTTATTGCTTCATAAAGGATCAAAAATTTATATAATAAATATACTAATATCAAAGATTTAAACAAAAATTAGATCAAAATATTAGAAGTACGAGAGTCTAAACTACAATAATCTTGAGAGAACAGCCAGTTTTTTACGCGCTTAAGAAAACATTTGGACATGTGAACACATCTGATTTCTTCTGGGAGGACATTAAATAAACGATCACATAATATATGGGCCGTTTCTAACAGAGGGCACCACTTGAATTAAATCCATACCATTTTCAGTTAGTACCAACCTTCAAAAGATACGTGTATAAATTTGACAGCTGTTGGACGATTTGTTATTGTGAAAAAAATGGATTCAAAGCAATTTCGTGTGTTGATTAATCATTGCTTTTTAAGAAATGCCTTAATAAGTGTTACCTGGACTCTGCACCAGCCGAACGAACCATTCGCAAGTGGATTGAAAAATTTAAAAGTGGTCATACAAGCACCGAAGATGATGCAGGCAGGGGACGTCAAAAAGAGGCTGTTTCAGATGAAAACATCAAAAAAGTCCACAAAATGCTTACGAATGACCGTAAAGTGAAGTTGATCGAGATAGCTGATTCTCTGAAGATATCAAAAGAGCGTGTTGGATATATCATACACGAATATTTGGACATGCGAAAGCTCTGTTCAAAGTGGGTGCCGCGTTTGCTCACAGAATTTTTGCGTCAGTATGTGACAATGGATGAAACTTGGCTCCATGTCTTCACACCAGAGTCAAGTCGGCAGTCAGCTGATTGGCGAGCAGGCTACGAACCTCGTCCAAAACGACCAAAAACTCAATGGTCGGCTGACAAGGTTATGGCATCCGTATTTTGGGATTCACATGGAACAATTTTCATCGACTATCTTCAAAGGGGACAGACTATCAACAGCGACTATTACATTGCGTTGTTGGAGCGTTTGAAGGACGAAATCGCAGAAAAACGGCCGCATTTGAAGAAAAAAAAAAGTGATGTTCCATCAAGACAATGCACCGTGTCACAAGTCGATGAAAACGATGGCAAAATTGAATGAATCCGGCTACGAATTGCTTCCACACCCAACTTATTCTCAAGATTCGGCCCCCAGCGACTATTTCCTGTTCGCAGACCTCAAAAGAATGCTCGCCAGAAAGAGATTTAAGACTGACGAAGAAGTAATCGCCGAAACAGAGGCCTATTTTGAGGCTAAACCGAAATCGTACTACAAAACTAGCACAATTTTGTGTTTTTCTATAAAACGGCACGGCTTTTCAGCCCATGTGTTATAACTGAATAAGAATTTCTACATCCTGACTGACTCGAACTGCAACCAACGTCAGACTACTATAATTTCCAAACCGTTCATGACAATGAGCTCAAATTTTGACACGTGACATATAATTTAATGATTTTAAACGATTTGCGTCTCAGTTGTGTTGAAAAATTTTTATCCGCGATGGAATTCAAACGTTTCCATTGAAGTTTCAAAAAGCACACGATCTTACACCACAACAGAAAAAATTTAGAGTCGAAAGAGCGAAGGAGTTGCTACGCTTGCACGAAATTGGTGAGTTGCCGAATTTGGTTTTTTCCGATGAGTCGCCATTTGTTATCGAGCAATATGTCAACAAACAAAATGACCGAGTTTACTTAAAAGAGAGCTCCTTCGAGAATTTACACCTTCAGACGGCCACCAGTAAGCAGGCAGCACCGATGGTGATGGTTTGTGCCGCCATAACCGCCGATGGTCGCTCTCCGCTCGTATTTTTGGACCGTGGCGTCAAAATTAATGCGATCGTATACCGTGAAACTATTTTAGAGGCAGTATTGAAGCCTTGGGCAAACAATCATTTCAGTCGGAGTCCGTGGACATTTCAACAAGACTCGGCACCGTCTCACAAAAGCGCATCAACCAAGATTGGTTAAAAAACAATGTTCCACACTTCATTTCATCGACACAATGAATTGCGAATTCTCCGGATGTAAATCCGTTAAATTTTTCTGTCTGAGGTATTTTAAAGGCAAAGGTTGGCACTAAAAAATACCAAAGTTTGGACCACCTCAAACAAGCACTTCGCCGGGAATGGGCCAAAATACCGCAGAGCCACTTGCGTGCAGCGTGTGATGCTTTCTTCGGCCGTCTCAAGGCCATTATTCGCGCCAAAGACGGACATATTAAAAACTATTGATACATTTAGGAAATTTATGTATTTTCCAACATTTTTTGCTTTGGCACAATAAAATTTATCAAAAAATAAAAAAATTGTAGCATTTTAAAAAGTTGCAGTTCGAGTCAGTCACCCTGTATATGCGGTGATTCGATAGTTTGGCACTTGTAACATATTAAGCGAGTTATTACGTAGGTTATAGTTTGAGATAATACGAAATTTTCGGTTACCAGACTTCATAAAGAATGCTTTTAGAACCTTAAAACATTATAAGTGACGAACAGGAAGAATCCCTAATTGACAAAACAACGGAAAACAACTTTCGGACAACATTCTTTTGCAAAACTAGCAATGGCTGAATTTTGTTTTGATAGCCACCTCCTCAGCAATTTATATCGTATTGCAGCTTAGAATTAAAAGGTCAATAGTAAATTATGGTTAGGAGATAAGTTGAACATATATTACGGAGGTAATAAAAATGCCTAAGTGTGGAGATAAAGTACTTCTTCAGTGCAGTACCGTGAGATGAAGATTTCATATTAGAATCAAGTAAGAGTCCTAGGTACATAAATTCTCTATCAAAAAACAATCATCACTACAATTTTCACTAGCACAAAATAATTGACCAAACACACTGGTTGCACATTTACATTGATGCAAATGAAATTTTTTGCAATTCGGTGCATGAAAATAAACATCCGGTTTTGGATTAACGGACGGAGATAAATTAAAGAACATTAATTTAGCCTTAGGACTTATTTGTGTTCAGCGAACCATTGTCTTAGTGTATGTACATCGCAATTTATGTTAACATTAAGATCTAAGGGACTTTTGACGCCATACGATAACCCAACATCGTCAGCAAAAGTTGTAGGTAAGCCTTTTAGATCGAGGTGGAAGAGTAAGTTGATATAAATTAAAAATAGAATGGGACCCGGGACTGAACTTTCTGGTACCCCAAGCCTGATTATTTGCACATCACTTCTCGTCTCATTCAACTTTACTGTCTGTGATCTATTATTCAGATATGAATTAAACCATTCAAGCATGAAGCCACGTACACCTGCAGTTTTCAGTTAACTAAACAAAATTGAATTGTCAACCATGTCGAAGGCTTTGGTTATATCAATGAATAACGCCGCGGTATATTTTCTTTTGTCAAGGTTGCATATTATCTGAGAGCAAAACTCTAGGAGTCCTTCCTCTGTTGATTTGCCCTTTTAAAATCCAAATTAAGAGGGATGTAAGAATATCGTCTTGTCTAAGTTTTTCGAAAACTTTACTTATGGTTGTCAAAAGGGAAATCGGTCTATAATTTCGTATTTCAGTTGGAGAGCCTTTTTTAAACAAAGGAATAACATCTGCACACTTTAGATCGTCAGGAAAAATACCAGAAAAAAATATTCGACGATTGAATACATCAGCTAATACATCCACAATGAAACATGCAATATTTTTAAAGGCAACATTAGAAATACCATCGACACCACATGAATTTGAGTTATTCAAACTTCGTACTTAAAATCTCTAAAGGAGTTATAGGGTCAAAAACAAAACTTCTACAGTGCACAGAGTTTACATCATTAAGAGCAGAACATTGAGGACATAGATTCTGCATTAGTCCATTATGTAATTTAAGTCTGACACTTGATAAATTTCTATTAAAAGCGTCAGCGATTTCATTGTTATTTGTTATTTCCTTATCACTAGTACGTAGGACCATAGTTTTTTGAATGGGAGATTTTTGGCAGATACTCTTAAGTCCAATCGCTTGGTTGATTTGACACTGAACTTTTGGAAATTTTTCTTTTTATAGGACGAAATGGACGATTTTAAAATTTGATTTATCAGAGACAGATTATATAATTTTATAACTTTCGGTTCGCGAAGAATCATTCAGAGGCTCCGTAATGTTGTGTTTCAGATGATCATATATAAATCTGGGTTTAGTGTCCACAATTATAACACATGGGCTGAAGAGTCAGTGCCGTTTTATAGTAAAACACAAAATTTCTGCAAAATTCAACTTTATCAATATAGTTGCTTTCGAGGGCGATACACTGATTGAAACGAACAGGAGGCCAAATCTGGAGAATACGGTGGGTGGGGAAGCAATTCGTAGCCGAGTTCATTCAATTTTGCCATCGTTTTCATCGACTTGTGACACGGTGCATTGTTTTAATGAAACAGCACTTTTCTTTTTCTTGAAATGCCGTTTTTCTGCGGTTTCATCCTTTAAACGCTCCAACAACGCAATGTAATAGTCGCTGTTGATAGTCTGCCCCTTTTGGAGATAGTTGATGAAAATTATTCCATGTGTATCCCAAAATACGGATGTCATAACCTTGCCAGCCGACTGTTGAGTTTTAGGTCGTTTTGGACGAAATTCGTAGTCTGCGCGCCACTCAGCTGACTGCCGACTTAACTCTGGTGTGAAGTGATGGAGCTAAGTTTCATCCATTGTCACATACCGACGCAAAAATTCGACTTTATTGCGGTTGAACTGCTTTAAACACTCCTCTGGATCATCAACACGTTGTTGTTTTTGGTCGACTGTGAGCAAACGCGGCATCCACTTTGAACAGAGTTTTCGCATGTCCAAATATTCGTGTATGATATATCCAACACGCTCTTTTGATATCTTCACAGCCTCAGCTATCTCGATCAATTTCACTTTACGGTCATTCGTAATCATTTTGTGGACTTTTTTTATGTTTTCATCTGAAACAGCCTCTTTTGGACGTCCACTACGTGCATCATCTTCGGTGCTTGTAAGACCACTTTTAAATTTTCCAATTCACTTGCGACCAAAGGTGATGAAAAATAGAATTTAGTTTAGTAATTTTTTAATGAATAACATTTTAAAACACAAACTACGGAAATTTTTCCTTTTTTTTCTCGAGAAATCACTTTAAAGGTATTTTTAAAAGATAGTGTGCCAGATCAACAAAGGAAACAATTCACTACGGTGTATTTTATAGGGTGGGGAGCAAATGTATGTCACTTACTAATTTCATAATTATACATTGATTTTCTTAAGTACAGTTATGTCAGATATTATCAGAATAATACAATGCTATGTAATGCCATACAAAAGCGTTTTAATCTAGATAATGCAAATATGGTTTGCACAACTATTCGTATCTCCTGTTTTGCATATAAACTTGCAAACTTATCTTAAGGTAATTTGAAAATCCAACTATGTATCTACGTTCAGAAAAAAAAAAATTGCAAGGGATCAAGATATTGAGATGTTTTTGCTTTGCTGCTTAGACATATTATGTATCTCTGTGCTATTATCTTAGCCCAAGCACCTTACATGATCGAAACATTTTATGTTAGCACAACAGATTAGCATATAAATGATGTTAAAGCTGTTAAGATACTTTTCGACGCACGCTGTACCAACACACATGTTGAAATGAATGTTCTTTCGAGAAGTCATACAGATAAGAGGAAATGGTGATGAGCTTATTTGACGGAAGCAGCTTGCTTGGATTATCTAAGCAATTTGCTGTTAAAATTTATGCAAGGAAAACACTCTTTATAAGGAAACTTCATACGAATTTCTAAAGTGTACATTTCTAGAGTGTGAAAAACGAACCCGGAAACTTATGCACATTTAAAAACCAAAAGTGGAATATTTTGTTGTTGGGATTTATAAAAAAAATCGATTGGCATTTACATTCCTGCAGTTTTACTGCAAACTATAAATATTGTACGAGTATGCAAAATTTTTACAATTCCACTTAAAAAATTATTCCATACTTCCATGGCACGAGACTCCCATTTGTATCCTTGTCTTTAACAGTTTGTGGGTCTTTACCCTGTCTTCCCTGCCTGGATTTCTTAAAAAGTATTTTTATACCAAATTTACTTCCTGCGTGCCTAACACATATCGGAATTCGTTTGCCACTTTTTAAACATACTCATATAGGAGCTTTTCATGCTAAAAAATCATGATTGTTGATTTCATTCATTCACTTTCACAAAATATTTCCAGTTTAGTAAACTGAGAAAAATAATCTTAAAGCAAAACAGTCCAAGGGATTACTAGAGCTTTAGTATCATTCGGTCAAAAGACACTGAATAAGGCCAAATGCAAAAGGCAATCAAACCATTCTTATTCAAGTTTATTATAGAAAAGTTTTGACGGTCCAGTTGTTATAATTTATTTCCATCAACAGACAGTAGTTGGCCAAAATCACAAGTAGAAGTGGAATACATTTTTTTACCGGGAATGGGTTCAGCACGTTAAATGCATCTACACCTGTGGCATGTTTTGTGTAGACAGAGAGAATGACTGAAAATATATCATCTTAATGCACACATCTCAATATGAATAAATCAGATTATTTGAGCTAGAATTCTAAGGATTCAAATCTAATATTGGGGATTATGTTTGTGATATTCCTAACTTTAAATTGCACAGCAAAGATAGGATAACTTGTACAATAGAGGGCTCTGAAAAATGATTCGCGTGCTTTTCAAATTCAAGAGCTTACTTTTTCCTTTGGACTGCTCTTGTATTTCCCCTAAACCAGCCTTCCTTTTAGCATATTAGGTGTGCGACTAAGTTCTCTCAATAGATGGTTCCAGCAGTAAGTTCTGGCCAGATTTGACATATCCAAAATGTGATAGCACGATGTTGACGACCGTCCGCGTAAAGGTAGGCCAAAATTCTTCGAAGACACTAAATTGGAGGCATTGCTCAATAAGAATCCGTGGCAAACACAAGAACAGCTAGCTTTAGCATAAGGAGTTACCCGGAAAGCCATTTCCAAGCCACTACAACCTAAAGAACTTTTGTTCCTTATGATCTGAAGCCAAGTTACGTTGAGCGCGGTTTTTTCGCCTGTGAATAGCTGCTCCAGCGGCAATAAAAGTAAGGGTTTTCTTCATTGCATAGCGACGAGTGATGAAAAATGAATTCATTACAGCAACTCAAAGAGAAGAAAATCATAGGGACTGTCCGGTCATGCTTTTACGTATTCGGCTCGGCCGAATATTCACGTTGCGAATGTTGTGCTGTGTATTTGGTGGGACAAAATCGGTGTTTTCTATTATGAACTATTAATGAAACCAATTTTGGGGAATAGTATTGACTTCAATTGATGCAGTGGCACAAAAAGTAATTCTACAGCATGATAATGCTCGGCCATACCTTGCCAAGCCCGTTAAAACCTACCTGGAAACGCTCAAATGGTTTCATTTTCATAAAAAGAAAAAACAAAATTATATGAATACGCATAATCAGTTGGCTTTCCTACCGATTTCAACATCGTTCTCATTTAAAGACTTCGGTTCAATTGACATCTATGCATTACAATATGCTGCTATTGCTCTACCCTGGGAGCTTTGTAGATTAAGTCCTGACTCGAATAAAAAATTGAATCACTTCCAAAATGTTTTCTCCTAGTTATTTTACGAATACCTTCCCACTAAAACAGTCAACATCTCTAATAAAAGCAGTCTGTGTTCTGTTTTGCATGTTCACAAATTCCTTGCCTTCACTCCAGCTGTACGCTGAAGATGTCTTTCTTTTCTCTTTCTCTTTTTATCGCGACTTTTACACGATCCCGTGTGATCAATAAAGATCTGGCCAATATCCATTACTGGCTATTTAAAAAAAGGTTAGTCATCAACCCTGCGAAATCTTAAACGATCACATCCGTCGATATAATCAAATTTCTTTATTTTTGGTTTTGTCATAATAAACTAAGAGTCGCTGAATGTGTATCTAGTCTTGGTTTTACCATAAATCGCCACTTGACTGCCAACAACCATGTGAATGTTGTGAATGTGAATGTAATAATAGGTTGACTCCACGGACGTCTTCGAAAACTTTGGCTCACCGCAAATTTCACTCCGGTAGAAAAACAAATAAAGACTTATAAGAGCGCGATTAAACCTTGGAACTCACTGTCATTGGCTTTAAAGGGTGTATCTAACGCTGCTAGGTTTAAAGACGCAATTTTTTAACATTTTTCCCATGTTCCCTTTTGAATCTTTTTTACATTTTCTCAGTTCAAATTTACTACCGAAAGTAATTTAACAAATTGTTAAATCAATAAATTATTTTATTTGAAATATTTTAAGTTTAAGGCTTAGTTTTTCTTTTTTATTGTTTTGTTACCTCAATGAACTGGAATATCTTAAGCTTACTTCTATGTACAATAAAAGACTAAGTTTTAATGTATTATATTTGACAAAATAAATAAATATTGAAAAGAAATGAAAACAAATGATATTATCGATAGGATAAATGAAATTCTTCTGCGAGCCTTTTGTACTCCTCGATTCGTCTATTAATGATGTACGTGTATTATTCACGGTCTTATCCCCATCGTTAACGAAGTCTGTTCAAAAAGTATGCGACTATTATTTTTATTGGAAAAACAAGCAACGTTTTGGAGCAGCCCTTGGTTACTGCACGTGTTAGTAAAAACCGTCGGATTATATTTTGTAAGGGGAATGGAGAAAAATTTGAACAGCGTAACTACATTTAATTTTGTTTTGATTCTCATAAACATGACAAGTCTTCAGATTATGTGTATGACCCTAAGTTCCAGTAATCACAACGGAAGCATGCAATATACCCGAGGCCCAGAAAAAAAAAACACATTTCTGCAGCAATCCGAAAGTCACGTTGAGCAGGTTTTTTGTGTCTATGTGTCATGGCACCACTGTCTACCGGGTGCTATAGAATATCACCTTCGTGATGCAGCGAGACGGAAACGGCCAGACCTGCGTCCGAATTGCGGCTGCCAGCTTCATCACAATAACGCACCCATTCGTGTTTCACATATAACTCGAAGTTTCTTTGCCAATTACAACACAACTGTAGGCAGAAATAAAAAACAATCTGCACATTGTGCAACATCCCAATTAGCCTTGTTCAAAGAGCTGGATTGTCATTATTAGTGAGTATTGGGATAGAAAAAGGCAAATTTTCTAATATGTTGACGAATGATCAAAGAACAGTAATATGTTTGAGACATTGTAATATTTTTTGCCTCTTTACAGTTCGTTTTTGTTTGGTCATATTGGAATTTCACACGCTTAAGAAAGGCGTTGCCGTCATTTCTGGCTTGTTTGAACTTTCTTCGGTTTTAATCTATCGGATTGATCTTGTAGGACTGAAAAAACATTTCTTTAACCCTAACAGCTCGAGTCGTACCAGCCTTTTCTGTTGGTATGATACTCTTCCTTCGAGAATATCATTCCAAATAGAAGTTTGTCTGTTGTCATATCAACAGCTATGGTATTGCTATACCGTTCTTCTTCCAGGAATCTTTTCTCTAACTGTGTGGCTGATTTGAGACAGTGATCCAAAGAGCCTAGTGGGGGTAGCACATTGACCTTTTATTTAACAGGGAGATAGTTTAAAACAAGTCCAGGATGTTGGTGGTATGACTATCAACGTCTGGTATAAGTGCGAAGATTCCAACACACCGTTCTTAGGGTGTTGTCTGTCCAGAATTTCAAAGCCATTTAGAGTTATAAATATTGATATCGCCCGCAATAAAGATTTCACCCTCATTATGTCTTAAGTGTCTTTGTTTTATTGGGTTCCAATTTACTGTTCTCTGAACGCCGGTTATTATGGCAAATTCGAATGCCAAGTAACTGCTATATCGGTCAAGTGGGTATGGGATGGGGATGGGTATGAATTTATGCGAAAGATTATCTTAAAATATATCTAAAATATTTCATAAATATCAAAAGGAGGGGCTTCTTATGCGCTTGAGGTAAGGTAAAATACGTACCTACATACAACAATTATCTATTGAAAAGTACTTAACCTCTATCAGAACTTTTTTTGAGTTATATCACGCTTGTAATTTATTTATTTTTCATGACAGGACACTATAATTAATAAAGTAGTAAGTGTTTGTATGTTTAAAAGGCCAGGCTTTAATTAAAAATAAATAAAAAACTTTTTCTGTTCATTTTTTGAGTGAGTGACATAGACATAGGCACCCTGTGTTTGTCATCTGAGGGTACACCATCGAACAATACTGCTGCCGGGTCAAGTTCTTTTTTTTTTTTTTTCTTAAATTGGTGCCTCTCATATTTTGGATAGAAAAGCAGCAAGTGGCGTACGAGTACAACGACTATTTGACATCAACAGAATTTCAATGAGCTATCGATTTTCTTGTTCACTACACGAACTTACACCTGGCGTCTATGGACCCATGAGAAGTCCCTGTTACGGATAACTGTTTTCATAGGGAATACCAATCTACTGGCATTCGGGAATGCGACCAAAATGCTTCTGTCATAAAATCTTTGGAAATTCTCTTTTAATTTCCACGTGCTTCACAATATTTTTTTAAGGTAGCTCTGTTCGCTTTTCTTTCGATTGAATAGAGGCCAATTGGTGTGGTTGTGGTAGATGAACTTGGGGTTGGTTGCATTTTCGAAAAATATCGCACCCTCTTCTCGCTTCAGTTCAGTTATTTTTTTTTTTTTTTTACTTTTTTTCATTTTTTCTCTTTTGAATGAGATTCTTAAAAATATTTTACATGCTTTTGTCCGCGAGGTTTTTTTTTTTTTTTTTTTTGATTCGTGTTCTTTTACACGGATTCTTAGTTTTATAATGGACCTTGGTTGAACCGTTGGCAGGTGCTTTGGTTGAAAAGATAGTGCTTTAAAGATATAATTTACTGAAATGCGGTTATTTTATATGAAAGTGGTAGTAGATGTTGGAGATAGCGAAGCATCCCTTAACCTGACCTTAAAAGGGGTTCTTTTAATCTTTTCTATAGGCGTGTACATATCTTACATTAGCTTGGTAGATGAAGTTTTGTCATGTTGGCTTAATGGGGTCTTGTGGGATTTTTTAAGCAGATCGCTTAAAGTAAAACTTTTTAGGTATCTTGAATAGTTTGTATGGTATTAAATGGAAGACTAATGATTTCAGTGCTCGAAAAGGTCAAAGTGAACTAAAGTAGGTCAAATGGTTTTAGATGTACGGTTATTACCTAAATTATGCGGACAATATTCTTGTCATTATGAGCAAACTCAATATTTTTATTTAAATCAAGGGGTCTTAGAACTTTTGTTAGTGACCAGTTAGTATTATAAATAATTAGATACAGAAAAATAAATGCCTAGTCAATAAATCGGACTCAGAAGTTTTTTACCAAATTATTATTAAATTAAATATTCAATTATTATATTGTACATACAGCCGTATGTACAAAAAGAATTCTTTATTTCTTGTAATTGAAAAAACTACAGAAAAATCTATATGTGTTCCTTGACTATATCGCCAATTGAAACGCTGAGAGAAGACTCTGCGCCGTTGGCTATTTTAGAGCCGTGTGTGAAAATAGAGAAGAATCTACTGAGGATGACTTCGCCATCTCTTCATTCCTACCTTCCAGAAATCAATTGACGGTTAGTAAAGAAAGGATTGGTTAGGGAAGACCGCAGTGTACCACGAATAGACTAACATGCTCTATATTCACTTCTTACAATTACTAAGTGCCTTTCAGTCTAAGGGCATTGATTGCGGAAAGTTGAAAATATCAATGGGTAGCAATTGAAACAGTCCGTGTCGGGCAGGATAACCGTATGCCACTGTCAACACTTTCAGTGTTTTAGAGCACTTGATTCCATTTTTTACACAAAATGTGATGTAAATTCTTTTCTCCATTTTTTTTAATAATTGAAAACCGCCGAGCACACCAAAAAACACGTCTAACCTTTGTATCTGTCAAGAACAAAATAAGTATGCTTTATACTTGAAACTATGAACATGTATACCAATCGATAGTCGAATGTACTTAGCCGAGAAATTTCAAAAGTCATCTTACTTTTTAAACACACCTCGTGTTGTACCTCCAATTTGGAGTTTGAACTAATCCTTTTTAGAGCTGATGAATGGGCGCGCCTTTCTTTGCTGCTTTAAGAATGATACTGGCACATTTGTGGATGACATGAAGCTCTGCTTGAAACGTGCTGTTATTTTTTCCCATTATCCTTGTAATGTTAGTTTCTAACTCATAGGTACTTGCGCTTTATTCGGTGTCAAATTTGAATCCATCCGTACACCATTTGTTACCTGTAAGATTATTTTTTGACATTCAATGTATGTCGATTTGGAATTATTATATTAAACCTCCTGGTGAAGTATTTAGTTTGCGGTATGCAGTCATTTACGGAACAGACCATGTCGAGTTCCTGAATTTCAGAGATGGAACTTCCTAAGTCAAATTTTACTGGGAGTCTCATCTCTCCTACTTGATTTAACCCAATTTTACTGCCAATTGCCACTTTTTTAACATGTATATGAAGTGGAATGTGGTCAAAAAAATTTAAAAGTTCTAAATAAGCTTATCACCCTTTTAACTTTGTCTTCACTGACATTTTTCCAGACATACAATTGGCTCCTCTACAGTGTGAAAGGCACTTGAATCAGAACTGGAGAGAATTGATGATCGGAAAAGTTTCAACATTGTGGACTATCAACGTTTTCGAATCTCTTGTGTTGAAAATATATTGACGGCTGAACACCTTTCTGTTTGCACTTAACGTAAATATCTACAGCTTTCAAACATTTTTAAGAAGAAAAATCACCAATTGGTAGTTGTGAGATCCTTCGGGAGAACGTATTAGGTTTGGATATGAAAACTACTTAAACCTCGAGCGGCATATTGAACATGGAGCTAACCTGACCGTGCGAAACAGAGACACCAACTGATTCTGCTCTTTTATCTGATTCGAAACTGCAAGCTGCCTGCAGGTGGGAATATTTCCTTAAAATAACTGTGAGATGCATTGAGAGTGCACCCTGAAAACTGAATATTCATAAACAGATCCTTGCATGCTTCTTTAGATAAAACCCAAGTACCACCTGGGTCTTTAAATATACTTGAAATTCTCGTACTTTACCATGTATAATCATTTTTTTATTTTAGTTAGCTCAAAAAATCGTAAAAATTTAATTTTTTTTTTTCTGCTCAAAAATGTATAATACAAATCTACTTTGGTATACAAAAAAATGTATGAGTCAATGATAAAATATGACAAATTTATGTTATCATAGGGTTCCAGGTTAAAATTGAAGGTCTATCTTATGAATTTATAAATATATTGCAAACGTCTTTCAAAAGGTAAGCTTAGTTAGTTACTTAAATTACAATTTTAAAAAACCCAACGTACATTACTGGTTTTATATGCAGTTATGGAGCTCTATTCTGATTTTGTTATTGTTTAAGGGATACTTCCTTATAATAGGATTTTTGTTCCTTATTTGCATCAAAATGCCATTTTACTCAATGGAATTTGTGTACAGCGAAATGAACTCATACTTCCTGAAGTACATTCAGTTTTTACTCCTTATATATTTTTATTGAATTAAGGTATTTTTTTAGTAAACTTTAAAAAGAATGGTCTATTAGTTGCTTCGTTTCTTTCGAAAAGGGACATTGAAAACGTTTTGTTCCACATAAATCAAACTTTTTAATGAATTAAATTAAAACCCTGTAGTCTATAAAATGATGTTTGAAACCGCCTTAAGTTTTGTTTTTGTGCAGTTAAAACAATGCCCTTTGTTACTTTTGAATGCAGTCTATGCTTTAATGATTCCTTTGTTCTAAATGGGAAAAAAATCTGCACGCTTTTTCCTTTTTTATAAGTTCTACTATTTTATAGCAGAAAATATTACACTAGCCTCATTTTAATTAACTGACACACAATAACAAATATAATGACTGGTGTAACTAAGACTGTTCTCCAATTTCCTTTCGGAAACAATGGTCAGCAGACAAAGCAAAATGAGACATGCTAATGCTACCCATTTACTTGTATTTCATTACATTGTCAGAGCAATTCCAAAAGAAGTGTTTTGTAATATGTATACATTTTTAAAGAGTTAATTAAACGTGGAAATAAAATATTTAATTCCATTAAAACCAAATACCGATGTAGTTTTTAGATTATTGAAATGGCTGTACTTCAAAGAACTAAACAGACAATGATCGCTTTCCTTAAGGATTCCATGTGTATCATTTTGCACGGGTATGTGACAAAATGCTGGAAAGAAATGGTAGGTAAACTTAGGCACCACGATCTCTAGAACTTGCGATTCGAGAACTCAGTCAAATAAAAACCTCAAATTATGTCACCGGCCGCCGATAGGGAACTATTTCCGTTAATTTTGAAAGAAGACCTCCAACCAATCTTCGAATTATTAATAAGCAAGGAATAATTGGAACCCATTTGAAACTGATCACTGTGTCTCGACTTGTTAAGGGGATATTCAAACCATCTTGCTTAGCAATGTGTACACCTACTATTTAGCACATTGGTTTACAGTGGTGACGCATCCAGTTGCCAAAAGAAATAAAGACACATTAAGTCCGGCGAATCTTCGTTCGATAAGTCACCTCCCGAATATCAACAAAGTATTCAAAAAAGTGATCATAGCGCTCCAAATATGCGGGTTGAGGAAAATAATATAATTTCGGATACTCAATTTGGTTTCAAGGTGGGACATGATATCTTTCATGTCGCGACTAAATAGAAATAGAACCCTGATTAAGGGGTTGTCTTTATTTGTATAGAAGACCAGAATTAGGATACATAAAAGTACCTAATAAGTTCCTATACTACAATTCGAAGCTTATAAAAATGATCAGTTTCATAAAGAAGCCGACTCGAAGATACGTTGCAAAAGTAATGGATAACTTCGCTTTAATGAATGCAAACATCATTGAGTTTTGGAAGCATTAAATTCCACTTTCTTGATAGTTGCCCAATTGAATATGGCGCTAATATCGCAACGATATGAGCTTATCATACGCTGCCTTTTCCATTCTACAGCCGAGAGCAGGGACCTGAGCCCGAAAACAAACAGGAAAGGCAGAGAGTACTGTCATCAACAAAGAAGTAGCAGATAAGATATCACTACTGACAATTAAAAAGAATGTCGGAGACAGAACTGAGTCCTGGGGCACACCAGCATTTATTCTGTGAATATTAGATTTGAAACCATCCAAGACAGCTTGATTTTAGCATTCGTAAAGGTAATTTCTATTCCATTGAAAAAGATAGTCATCGATCCCAAAAGCACGCATTTTCGACAAAAGACCCTAATGTCAAACAGAAATATCAAGTGCAACTACATTGCTTTCGCCAGATTAATGTACGTTTTAGTTCCACCTTTCGGTGAGACATGTAATCAGATCACCAGTGGACTGTTGCTACGAAAAACGCACGTCGTTAAGAAATTTTGGTATTTCGAGATATTTCGTGAGCTGACGGCTTACAGTGTTTCCATGACGTAAGTGCGATGGGTATGTTAGAGGAGAGAGGGCCGGACAAATGCTGCTTTTACATTTACTCGGAAAGTGTTCTAAACAGTAGAAGTGATGAAAATGTTTTCTTTTCCAGCATAAAAAAACAGCTCTTCAGAAGAAGGGGAGATGTACCATCTGGACCAGCGGATTTGTGAATGTTAAGATCTTTTAGAACGCGATTGCGAAAGTGGATTCGTGCCATTGAAGATTAGACGTATCCCTGTATAGGCGGAGCTGAATTACAATCTGGAGGTGTTGAGTTGGTCGCAAGATGTGCAGCAAGTTAATTGACCTTGTCCAAAGAACTAATAGCTAGAATATCATTATAAATGAGCGTTTGGATGGAGAATGAGGCAGAATTTTTAATATTTTTGAAGAACGACCGAAATTTTTAACTGTCTTTGGGACATTATCGTAAAAATTGGTTCAGTTTTTGGTCGTGTTGGAATTTCAGACACCTAAAAAAGAGGTTACTGTCATTCCTGGCCCGCTTAGAATTTTTTCGGTTTTCCTCTATCGGGTTGATCTTGAAAGACTGAAGGAATATTTCTCTAACCCTGACAGCCTCTTTACAGTTTGAGTTATACCACCAAGCCTCTTCTCTTGGCTTGATACTCTTCATCCAATGAGGGATAAAGGATCTCATTCCAAAGAGAATAGTGTCTGTGATCATATCAGCAGCGGCATCCACATCATTATCGAGAAAACATGATGACCAGTTAAAATTCTTAAAGAAACTGTTAAGCTACACGGTTCTTTTAGGAATCTTTTATCTTACTATGTGGTCAGTGTATAAGAAATTAGGTAATATGATACAGTGGTCCGACGAACCTAGAGAGGATAGCACCTAGACCTTGTATTTGTCAGGGTGAGAAATTTAAAACAAGTCCAGGGTGTTGGCGGTGTGACTATCAATGTCTAGTATTCGAGTGGGCTCATTTACAACGTGACTTAGATATGTATGTAGAACGAATGAATATATTTATACCATCATAAAAAGTCCTCTTCGATACCCATCTTCGAATCACCAGTACTATCTTTAACTGAAACCCTAAAAAAAAAACTAAAAACCGAAAAATGGCTATGAAATTGACATTATTGCAACAGATTTCGCTTCTTATTATTGGACGGAACTTGGTGTTTCACAAGGCAGCCACCTAGATTCTCATCTTTTCATCCTTACTTCAGAGGTTTACTAAGCTCGCTCTTTCTCTGCGCAGATGATTCCAAATTTTTCACGCGGCATAGCCAAAAGAAAATGTCAATATATTGCCTTATAACGTTAGTGCTTCACCATTGCATTTTGTACAACAAGGAGCCATACATATATTTATGTATGTTTATATTGATAAAATTATCCTCGATGATAACTTGACTTCATCAAATGGTAATCCGGTAATTATCCAGTCCTCTACTAAACCTACAAGCGTGGTCTCCTTTTAGGTGAGTTCATGTGTCCAGAATTAAAATCCTTCAACGTCGTTTAAGTAATTCATTGTATCTAAAATTTAAAACTGAAAAACCTTTTCTAAAAAAAATATTCGTTATTATTAAGGGGCGATTTTCATTATAGTAAGATTTGTAAATTTTAATTTTTTGAAAAATGGTTTTCATTTTAGTTAGGACTTAGAATTTTTTTCCACAAAAACATCGTCCTTAATTTATTTATAGAAAAATCTTTATTTTAAAAAATCACACGTCATCTAACTGATAACGGAGTGAAGAAATAATATTATTAATTATACATAAGTTTAAAATTTTGAACTGAATTAGCTTAATTGCTCTCGAGATATTATGATTGATCATGTTGTAACTTCATCAAAGTGTATTTTTTTTTTTAATGTAAATGAAGAACTGAACTACAAAAATATTTTCAGATAATCGAATCGTCGGAAGCAACCGCATATATGTAGTAGCTCCTTAAGTCAATAAAACAATAAGATTATTCATATGTTTGCCAAGAATTTTAGATATACATAAGTATTGTGTGTTATGTATATGAATTCTTTCTCCATCAGTACCAAATCAGTTTCTTATTAAATTGTTTTTCATTGTCCATTTCCCAGAGATACAAGATACATACTCGTTTATCCACATATTAAGCAGTTAATAGTCAGTTGATTGCTTCCTTAATATCGGGGATAGTATGAACGCCTTTGGGCAATTGTTTCAGTTGTCAATAATTATTCAAATAATCAAACACAAAATGACTAGGAATAACTTCTAGCTACAGGAATTTGTCTTCACTTCGGCTCTTCCATTAAGTGAGAAAATTATTTAGTGCATTAATTTCACCTAGAGTTTCCTGGACTTTCCTAAACATTCATGCGCTCTAAACAATTCTACGTGCATATAGATTTACCTAAAACGCTATTTTCATTTATTCCAGAAAGACAGATATCCTGCTGCACGAATGCATCCTTCTCATCCCAGTGAAGCAGTCGATTAGTTCGAAATCTCTCTTACTGAAATGTACGAGTGCTGAAGTGTGCTTTATTGGTAAAGTGGTCTACCTACTCTTGCGTGAAATGTGTTTTAATTAGTACCCTTGCGGTTGCTCTCAAATACTTCTTGAAGACTAATTGCCAAATGATTGGTTTTGCTGGTTATATTAGCGGAAGAAGGGTATCCTGCAGCTTTTTAAAACATTAAAGTTCTAGCCGTTCAATGAGAGAAAAAAAATGAAAATTGGCTGAAATATTTTAGGAAAATTTGTCGAATTTCACAACAGGAAACCATGCCATCAGTATGGATTTTTTTCGATAAGTAAACCTACCTCTTCAATTTTTTTTTTTTAATATTGTTTTCTAATTGACACTAGATAAAACCTGTACCTTTCTCCGGTATGTACATTTTAAATTAAAAATAAAAAAATAATAATAACGAATTAAATTTTTAATAGGAGTACCAATACCAGACCCTGTAATTTACTGTTTTATTTCTGCTGCGAGATAGGTCCAAACACTTGTCGTACTGACCGGCTGGTGTGGCTTACAGTGGAGTTATTTTTGCATCCTTAGGTGAAGCTTGGTCAATGTTAGAAAAACATATACGATCATAGTTTTAGCTTTCCTTGTTCGATTTTGACACCGAGATACACGTACATATTTATGTATCCGAAATACGAATATAATAATCCACAAGGTCATTGTGAGAGATCTTTAAGCAGAAGTTTAAATCTTCAGCATCGAAAGTTTAATCCAGTTATTTTTTGACTCTGTCTTTTAATTTGAAGATAAAAAAATATAAACATTTACTTACTACCAGCTCTCCTACTGCTACTGCACTCCATACCGGACCCACAGCGAAAAATACTCATATGAGTAGTTTTTATACCTTAAACCAGCAAAAATAACTACCATATTCGCTTGCACAGTTGCACACCTATCAATCCGACTTCCCTTCTTTCAATATGTGGTTGAGTTTTACCATATATGTGCAAAAGTCCTTCGCAAATATATCATTTGTCTAAGATGCAATATGCACAAGATCTTCTTCGATTACGTTCCACATTCTTGTGGGCAGGACATTGATATTAAGAGTGCCTTCAACGACGCATGACTCGACTAGACTGCTTTTGAGAACTAAGCCTATGCTGGTGAACAAAACTAAATGATAGAAAGTGTCGTTTATCCACAACTATGGTGCATGTTGGTAGTTCTCTGTTTAATACTCTTATACCAGATTACGCACCTGCACTAGCTGTCCGATCGGATCCATTGAATGTCTGCTCCCTTGAGCCAATTCGCTCGAAATTGAGGTTTTTCACTTCACGAAAAGGAGAAAGCGTCAACACCCATTTATTAGAGTATTTAAAGTATGTAAGTGTTATTCCAGATAGCTAACTTCTTTGAACTGTCGACTTTATGGTAAGGTCGCTTTTGACAGGGCTTATAACTACGATTATGGTAAAATAAATGCTATAAAAATAATGAGTAGTATTTGTATCGGCTATTGGAGAGGTTTTCCTAGTACACCGGCCTATAGATACACTGATGAACCTTCCTTGTGTTGACAATCTTCTACACTCCCAAAAAAATTTTCTTTAAGAAGAATTGGTTTTTGTTGCAAACAGCATAATGTTGACCTTCCGTGCCCATTATCATTTATCATTATCAGATCCGGCCAAAATCTGAAAGAACGAAAGGATCACCGATGGTTACAAGTCTAATGAAGAATGTGAGGCTGGCATATTTGTGTAGTGCCATACTGCTAGACTTCATTGCTCTTTGGGCAAACTTGCAAGAGGTGTGCTCAAAAAAATAACGTCCATTCAATTATCGATTTTTTTTTTTTTTTTTTGCTGCGTTGATGCACATGTCCCGAGCATATGTTCAGAGTTTCAAGCATACAGCATACACTATCCCTTTAAAAGGGATAGTAAGTATCAGATGCATTAGTAATATTTTTACTTAATTTTAATTTTTTTTTTTTTTTTTTCGATATATATTCGCAAAGATAAGAACGAACACAAAATCTTTCAAAAAGACAGCCTGTGTTCTACAGTAACTACAGAGTACATTACAGTTGTGACATTCTGTTGAATAACTTATGTGGGATTGCAATTGTTGTCCTACAAAAGATCTCCATATGTCATGTTGTACAAATTTAAATTATAAATAAGTCCTGTATGACAGAAGTACTTCGTTATGTCTCTTGAGATATATCTAAGTGCAAAACTCATTTATTTAGTTCTCTATGCACACTTTTTTCCAATTAGACACAAAATATATCCAACTAAATGGATATGTCTTGTAATAAACAAACAAATCTCCTACAACTACGTTTTTTTTTCTCTCTCTCAGTTACTGATCCATAGTTCAAGGAATGTCCTTAGCAGTTGAACAACGCAATTCACATATTCATGAGAGAAGAGAATAAGATAAAAGAAAATCCTCGCAACGTACAATACTACCCACTTGGTGGCATCTTCGAGAACTGTCAATAATTTAAAATGTATGTCGAAGCTCTGCTCCCTTACTTAGGAACAGCAAAAAGGTTATATTTTGTCTTGCCTGGATTGTACGAATACGTATTCCTTCAGTTTGCTACTTTACAACATTCTAATGAGAAAATTCTGAACGCATATATGATATAAATTTAAATGTGAGATAATTTCTGTTCATCCCAAAAATCTGTAAGAAATTCTTAACGAGAAACCAAGTTCATGCACCCCTCGTCTGTGAAGATGAGAATCTTATAAGATTCCAGCAATTCTAAACGCACGTACGAAACGAAATCTGAATGGCATTTGACATAAGAGAAAAGCTTAGACATTCATCATTTATGTAGAGAATTAAAATTTTATAATTTATAAGCGATAACGTGATTGTGTATGCTCCAGTGCTATTGAATTGCATAAACAATGTTTCTCGTTTGCGATGTATATAGTATCTTTAAAGTGATAGGTCTATTTACTGGAACTATAAGGTGCATAATACCTTATAGCTCGTAGCTCACCTTCTGCAATCGAAAGCAGTAAAAAGGATTAACATTTAAGTGGCTTTTAATGTCGCTCAGAGAGACATCCTGGTCTAAATGTCAAGGTTTTTTATTTCAGATGATGCCAACCCATGTTGTCAAGCGGGGGAACAGATAGTCTCAAAATTCACGCAAGATTTGAATTTTGCGCCATTTATGTGGGAAGTATGACAACGTGACAGTTCGGGTTTATTAAAAATTGAGCGCTACACAAAACAACAACGCGTTTTCTTTGTTGAGAAATATTTTAAAAATAATGAGGGTTTGGCATTTACATTTACATGTGATCGAAAGAGTGATTTAACTTCACCAACTGTGAAGATATTAATTTAAAAAATCAGATAGACTGCATTCATCAGTGAACTTGGACACTCTGTCCGTCCTTCAACAAGTCGTTCAACACAAAACATCGAAACAGTTCGTGAGAGTGTTCCTAAGAGTCCATGAACATCAATTCAGCATAGTGGTCAAGAAATCAAGACCTTTCGAAAATCTCTGAATAGCGTATACCCACAAAAGGTTTTCATTGAATCTTCATGCATAAAAACTGCAATTGACAAGAAAACTGAACCCTAATGACCACGCACAGCGAAGAGGATGCCAATTTTTCAAACAAAATCATCTTAAGCGATGAGGCCCATATTCCTCTTGATCTTGTTGAATTTGTGGTTCAAAAAGTACACGATTATTTGTTGGGAAACAAACACGTCCACAATATGTCACTGTTTAGTGCGGATTTTGAGCTGAACGGATTATCTGACCATTTTTCTTTGAAAATGCTCCTGATCAGGTAATGGTACATGTTACCGCAACATAATCATCTAATTTTTGTGTCCCAAAATTACAAGATATAGAAGTGGATGAAATGTATCGTTTACCAAGCAACAATGCATTTTTGTTATTCAATCGTGAATTTTTCAGTTAACATAATCGCCATAGTTAGTCCGAGATTCGTGCAATGGTAAAGGGTTTTGAAGAAACTGGTTCAGTATCGGGTCAAACTCCATATCAGCATGCTTGGTCAGCACGTATACAACAAAATATCACCAAGGTGAGTGAAAGTGTTCAAAATCAGCCAGGCACCTCAATTCGACGCCGAAGTCAACAATTGAGCCTCACTTATAGCACTTTACAGCAAACTTTGAAAGTTATTCTTCATTTGAAAATTTGCACGTCTAAAAAACCCATATTACACAACAATTGAAGCTTTTGGACATCTACGATGTCTCCAGTACAATTTGTCATCAAATTTGATCTTTTCCGATGAAGCCCACTTTTGGATGGATAAACAATATTGTCGTTTCTGGGGACCGGAAAGCCCATACGAGTTTCAATAGAAACCAATGCATTCCAGAAAAGTCACTCTATGGTGCGGATTATAGGTTGTCGGCATCATTGGCCAGTTTTTTCTAAAGACGAGACTTGAGAGACAGTAACAGTGAAACAGTTCGACCTCGTTCGACCCGCACTTGTTTCCGGCGAGTGATCTTTTAAAGTTTTTGCGAAATCCGGAGAATATGGAGGATGGGGGAGCAATTTGTAGTGCACTTCAACCACGTTTTCGTGGTGGAAAAGCACTTGTTTCTTCGCCAAATGTGTTCGTTTTTTCTTCAAATGGACGTTGAATCGGTCCAATAAATCGGCGAAGTATGCTCCTGTGATTGTTTTTCGTTCTCAAAAACCCATTGTTTCCATTGTTCTTTAGTCTCTAGTGTGTACCAATGAATGTCACATCAACTGTCACAAACTGACGCAAAAATTCCTCGGGATTTCGATTAAACAGAGCCAATCACGTCTTTGAAGTGGTCTCACGATTGCGCTTGTTTTCTCTTCCCAAAATCTCGTGCAGGATATAGCTAACACGATAAGTGAAGATGCCTGCTATTTTAGCCAACTCTCGAATTTTCACTCGGCGGTCCGTCAATACGAATTCATAAATTTTGTCCACGGTTTCCTCTGTGGTAATCGTGTTTGGACCACCTGGGCGCGGTTTATCAAAAACCGACGTGCGGCCACGGGAAAACTCTGTGAACCAACGGTAAACGGTTTTACGGGAAGATGTATGGAACCCATACACACCATCGAGAATAGGCTTGATTTCCTCGCGGGTAAAACCAAGAATCGGATCGCGGAGCGATACTGCCCTTTTTCCATGGTCACAAAAAAAACTCACATGATGTTTCGAAATGGGTGTCTAAACAAAACTAAGTGTCCGATTGTAACCAAATTTTGAGAGGTGGGCAGCAGCGCCACCTATCTTCCAATTCCGGTACTCATCAAACAGCTCTCATACATCTAGGAACGCGGCAATTTTGTTATCTCTATTATGTAGGGATTGTTCGATGTTGCTAGCCAGTGAATTTTTAGCCATTTCCACTGACTTTACTTTACAATAAGGATGCCTCAACATCCGTGGATCAATTCTATACAGATATTAATCACTCGTTCTATAGTTTTCAGAGGAAATATGATAGATTTATGGTTTTCCCTAGCGTTGCCAAGACGGTATCTAAGGGCCAAACAGACTTGTGTGGTTTGAAGCAATTCGTGTTACTTCCGCCGATTCGTTTCGTATCTTTATTACCGCTGGATAAATGACTTTACGCGGTGGGTTTAACTGGCACTTAGAAGGTAGCCCTTTAAGAGTGCCTCTTCTAGGGCCCATTCAACATTTCCGATTTCTTGTCTAGTCTGATGGAGTTTACCCGCAACATGCTTGGTTTCTTTTTGGTATTCTCCGCATCGTGTCATAGAAAGAGCCGCAGGTGTCATTGGAGTCGAAAGATCTGGCAATACCTAGGCCAGCAGCTGAATTGGCACTATGGTTTTTTGAAATGCTGGTTGGGGCTACAGAATCCATGTCGGAAAGACCACGCATGGAATATGAATACCACCTGATATATGTTATTATCGTCTATTTTCAAGCCCATATCCTTTAGCCACTTAACGTCTAGTTTAGACATCGATTAGTTCGACGTCTTTTCAGCACGTTCTTTACCTACCTGCCACGTCAAAATAGAATAAAATGCTTCACCGGGGTACTTAAGCGGTTTTCTTAAGGCAATAAAAGACTTAAAGTGTTACAATATTTCTAGGTCCTTAAGACTTCCTAAGTTATAATAGAATTATTATTCCAGTGCTCCGAAAAATGTTTCACATATTATACATTCATCAGCCTGGAAATCTTCTACTTTTAATTTGGATGATGATCGATTGAACCAACTTCAAAGGAAGCACTTCAGAGCTCTTTTCTTCATGTGATGGAATTTCTTAAGATTTGATTACCATTTCCTTTTGTAGAAATCACTGTGTGTGAAAGCTCATGTATACGTACATCCCTGTGTGAAAATACTTTGAACAGATAAATCAGACCAATAAGTGTAGCCTCTGAATATTGCAGCATTTGCAGGACTAATAATCTAATCACACATAGTTCTCAGAAAAGAACGGTATAACTTCAATGAACATTTATCTAGGAGATTATGCGGATTCCTCTCGAGAATTTTCGATTTCACATGTATCTGCTCACTAAGCGTAAGTTGGGCTCTAAAGAAATTCAATTTGAATGGTTCCGTCATGCAAGGTCGTTAAACAGGCACACAAGTCCATTTATAAAATTCCAAAAGAAAATTGAAATTCCAGTCGTACTCGCTTAATAATACCATTTAATTTTTTTTTTTACAGTTTCACTTAAAAAGATTCTAATGACTCCTATCTTTTTCTTCATGCTTAACGTGTACATATCACATATCCCATCAATTCTGGAACTCCGACTTAGTGCTTACTGCTTACGTACTCAAGTGTGATAAAGTAGCACAAGTAGGTCTTCGGAATAAAGTGTCATTAATAAATATTAACTCGTTCCTATCATTTTTCACTCAGATGTACGATGGTATATTAAAATCGCATCTCATCGCTTACCATGCTTGGCTAAAAAAAAAAAAAAAAAAAAAAACAAACAAACCAATATACACTCATCCACACGTACATATTCGTATATGAAGAAATAGATACTCGAACGACGTTTTGAATATTCTGACATTTTGACAAATTGCAATTGATGATGCATAGCAATAGGGAGTTTTTCCGGCAAAATCCTTGAGATAAACGAAGTTTTCCATCTCCATTATGTGAAACCGCGTGGGAAATCACAATTCGGAATAATTGAGTATCGCATTCATGTAAAATATATCTGAGGAAGAATGTACACACATAAATCAAAATAGTTCTTAGATTTTATGGTTATCGTTTATCTTATTCAGATAGATTAGAGTGCGAAATGATTTTAATGAACTATTTTGGGGAACGAAATCAAACTTTCCCAGAACTGCTGAAGTAAGTATGAGGCACTCTGATAGTTGATGTCATTATTGGAATATTTTGAAGATATTTACAAAAGTAATTTCAAATTTTTGTGAAAAAGAACTTATTTGGAAGATTCTTGAGTTAATGGGATTCTTTTAATGATTTTGACGACTTAGTTCGCCGAGTGCTATTTGTTTTTGGCTATACAATGTCGAAGAAGTGTTACATAAATTTTATATTTTAAACCAGTGCACTATTATACAAATTTATTGCCATTTGAAAAAATTCACTTCCCTAGCTTCCAAGGAATGTTAAGATTTTCGTCTTTAGGAAAGCTCTGGAGAGAATAATGATATTTTAGAGTACGACTGAAGGTGGGTGGAATGAGTTTTACGGTTCAGGGTTTGAAGGGTATATATTTTAATTCGTGCGGTTTTTTTTTCAAAATTTGAACGTTTATCTAAGAAAAACATGTACAATAGTATTATTCAAAGTATTGCCCATCTGAAGCTATGACTTTTTCCCATCTTTCTGGAAATTTGCGAATCCCATCCAAAAAGAACTGCGCCGGCTTGGCAGCCAAGAATGAATCAAGCCAATTTTTGATATTCTGCTCTGATGTGAACCGTATTTCAGTGAAGGCGTTCTGCATCGACCGGAACAAATGGTAGTCAGATGGATCAAGGTCTAGGCTATAATGGGTGATGTAAGACTTCCCATCCACTGTTTTCCAAATAGTTCTTAACCGGAATAGCAACGTGGGGCCGAGCGTTGTCATGATGAAAAATATTGCCTCGTGTCTGGTCGCATATTCAGGGCGTTTTTCGGCTACTGCTCTCTTCAAACGGAATAATTGTGTTCGGTAGCGTTGTCCATTGATGGTTTCACCCGGTTTTAGCAGCTCATAATACAGCACACCCATCTGATCCCACCAAATACAGAGCATTACCTTCGCGCCATGTATATTCGGCTTTGCCGTTGATTTGGCTGGTTGGCTGGGTTTCACATATGATTTTTTGCGCTTGGGGTTGTCGTAATGGATCCATTTTTCATCACCAGTAACAATCCGATGCAAAAATGACTTCCTTTTGTGGCGTTCCAGCAGCATTTCGGACATGCAAAACCGCCTTTCAAAGTCTCTCCGCTTGAGTTCATGTGGAACCCAATTTCCTTGCTTTTGAATATATCCAGCTGCTTTTAAACGTTTTGAAATGACTGCTTGAGTGACACCCAAGGATTCTGCGAGCTCTTCTTATGTTTGGCAACAATCATCTTCATCTTCAAACTTTTTTGGCTGCCCAGGACGTTCATCGTCTTCCAAGCTAAAATCACCACTTTTAAATCGTGCAAACCGCTTTTGGCACGTTCGCTCAGCTAGCTCATGTTCACCATAAACTTTTACCAAAATACGATGACTTTCGGCAACAGTTTTCTTCATATTAAAGTAGTGAAGAGGAACTCCGCGCAAAAGCACTTTTTCAGGCACAAAGTTCGACATATTTGAGTGAAAAAAAAATTATTGTTGTTTACGCTTCAAATGATTGACATATAATGAAATGATGTATAATGATAGTAGCTTTTCAACGCATGTTCCAATGGAATAATAACAATAGAACAATACAAGCTACGCCATCTCTTAACAAACGCACGAAGTTATAGACCCATATATTGAGACCAAATCAGAGGGGGTGGCATAATAATAGACAGAAATAAAAAGACATTTTGCACCATTTTTAATGACATCGAATATGCGGTCATTCCAACGTCAGTCGTCACTAACACCTTAGTGTCATTCATTGATAATGGCTGGGTGTCTAAATTTCGCCTTAACGACAACAGATAGCATTGTGTTTTGGAAGCATTCAAATCTACTCTGTTAGTGGTTCCAAAATTAGTTATGCTTTTAGTATTAGGAGCTCATGAGCTTGACATACGCGGCCATTCCTATTCTATGGCCGAAGAGAATGAACGTTAATTTGGGAACAAATATGAAAAGCAGAGAATATTGTCGTCAGCCAAGGAATATATTGCATTAGAAGTAGCAGACAAAAGAACGGAGCCCTTGGCCACACCAGCATTTATTTTGTGAATATCGAACTTGGGACCATTCTAATACACTTTGAATTGAACCTTACAAAAGGTAATTCCTAATTTATTGAAGAAAAGACTAATCGATCTAAAATCCACGAATTTTCGACGGAAGAGTTTGGTGCCAAACTGTGTTAACTGCCTTAGAAGTATCAATTGAAATTATCTTGCTTGCGTCAGATTGATGTAAACCTTGGTTCAACTTTTCTGTGAGACATGCCACCATATCACAATGGACTTGTTGCTATGAAAACCGTACTGTCGTTCAATGAGAACCTTACGTGCATCGAAAACCTTCGAAAGGCAAATGTAAGTGCAATGGGTCTGAAGAAGATGGAGAAGAAGTTTTTTTTCTGTTTTTCACCTTCCCCAAAAGAGTGCTAGAGAATATGATTAAAAGTTTAAGCAGTGAACCTGCAAGCAAAAAATGACACCTCTTTAAAAAAAAAAAAATGGATAGCATCTGGATCAATATTTGTTTAAATCTATTCTTACTACTACACGAGTAGAAATCGATTTTACCCGCTAAGAACACATTCAGCTAGTTGCAGATACTGATCATGGTGTCCTTTCTACGTATAAAAATCGAGCTTATCTCACATATCCTAACTTGTAATTCATTGCAATCACTTCTTTACATTGTATTCCTCCGATAAACACTCGTTTTAGTTACAAAGATTACGTTAGAGTGGTCCTGATTGACTAGCTGTAAGTCCATTGTGATACTACTGCGAAATCGTGGAAGGGCTTACTTACTTCATTAGTTTTTCAAGCTCAATGAACTTCATAAAAAAAGGACATTAAGGTCCTAGAATTTGTAAGTGCCTAGAAATTTCATTCTGATGCGTGCCAATAACAGGTCAGTTGTACAGAAATTGGATAGATTCTCCTTTCTCTTCGTCTCTACAGCTCATGCAGAAATCTATAAGGAAAACTCAATAGTAGTACGTACCTTCCAATGGCACACTATGCCATGATTCTCTTTATGAGTTGAGAGATATCTTTTGTTGAGGTTGACCAGCTCTCTTGATCGCTTTTGATCGAGTATGGACTACATAAGTTTCTCACAGTTTTTCGGTGAACTCAACTGGTTTTGAAAAAAAAAAAGCGCTTGGAAATGTGTCATTTGTGTGGCTTAGGACATTGGTGACTTGATATTATTAAGCTGTCTACTATTTGTTGCTAAGGATGGAAGTCAGGTCAGATCTTCAGGGATGCTATTCCCTTGGATTTCCAAGGGTCTCGGAAACCAACAGAGTGTGATACTGTGTTGCTTAGCCATCGCTCCTGTTCGTTTGGTGCTCAATCTGATCTGTGCTTGGCTATCTATTCGCATGTATTGCAATATCCGACAAGGATATTGGATATAAGCTAAGCCAGCTTGACGGAGTACTGAGACTTCTGCTGGGAAACCTATACAATATGTTGATAAACTGAAAGATTTGTAATCCAAAGCTCCACAGACAACACCTCTACGCCAACCTTAAGGAACATCTTAGAGCCTTTTGTGAGGATGGACATTTACTTACTGAGATTCCTTTTTTAAATCAGATGATTGAAGTCAATGTTGAAGATATTTTAAGATGGCTAAAGACAAGTTGATTGGACAACAGTGATGCTTATGCAGTCATCTCGTTACGAAGAACCTTTTGATGTAAGTCAGTCTTTGTGCGGATTATGACCGAAAAGAGAATTGGTCTCACTACTGTGGTGAGTGTTGACCCTTCCTTGAGCTTATCGCCCTCTTGCACAAATAGCAGCGAATTGGAGCTTTATTTTTTGCTCCGCAATATTTCCGCTTCAGGTTGATATTAAAAATTTCTGTGTCTCTAGGGCCAGCGTCCTTGAAGAGGTGCTAGGGAGCATGTTATTGGATTGAAGACAATGAAAGCAAGTAATTGATTCTTCCGTCAAGATGACACATGTTGAGAACTGTAACTATGTAACCCGTTTTTTAAATGTCTTTGAGAAAATTTTAGCCATCCTCATTTTCTTATGACGTACAACTCGTCGATGGATTGCACCATTTTTGGGTACAGCCAGTTTTTCAACAACACGTGCACGCCTTTGTTCATAGGAATGCGTATCCAAATTTTAGTCTTCATAATTTTGGTTTTTACACTTCGTTATTGAGTAGAGCTTGAGGGAACCTTTACCTCTTGCTTTAATTGGTTTGCCTGTCGGTAGTTTCTCGATAGCTAAGAGAAACGAGACCCTCTCTGTTTAAACTCAACCTTTTTCCGACTTCTAATAAAAACTGTCAAGATACGAAGTAAGGAGTAGCCCTAGGCTGCTGCATCTATTCGGTCTTCAACAAGAGAGGTCGTGTCGTATTCTTGGCAGCTGACCTCTACACAGATGGTTGAGGTTTTCGCTTGACATGACACTGATAGCGTCATTAAGACTAGACAGATGCCCTTAAATCTCACAAGTCTTATCAGTAATGCAACGTGGGCGATAGAGGAATTGTTTGTGGTATTTGATTGAGACTCGGCATCAGAGATTCATCCAGCAGCTAAACCCATTGTTTCCATTTCTTTCGTTTGATTTGAATTTGTAATAGGATCGACAATGCAGTTACAGATTGCATAAAAGATATATTTCTCTTGTATTGATTTTATTTAATTAATCACATTTTTGTAAAATGTTAAAACTTATTTTGTTTGCATTTTCTTAATTCGTTAATCAACACCATTGTCACTATATTCATGAAAGTGAAAAGTTATTCTCTAAAAAGTTTGAAATCACTTTATCATTTAGCCCAAATTCAACTTCGACAATTTGTTTCCTCAACATCATTAGCGCAGACTGCTAAAATAGTTTTCTGAAGCTCTAACGAAGGTATAACAGCAGCCTACTGAGCCAGCATTTGATGGAAAAACAACGACTACAGTATCCAACCCTAAAGACAAATGTTCTTGAAGAACTTCTTAAAGACTATTAAATCGCAGAATGTTTGTTTGAAAGGGTAAATGAAAACTTTTTTTTTATCATTTCCAAGTGCTTAATGCCATTTTCGAAGTTGGGAAAAATCTCAATGAGTGCTGCCAAGTTGTGCGCAAACAACCACTGTATCTTTGTACATATACACTTCTACTCTGCAGCCCTTCAAAGTAAATTTACCTTGAAGTGCAACTGATATAAAAACAAAGTTTTCGACGACAGTCCCGTGTTGGTTTATCATGGCTGTTTCAAAACTCTTTTGTAAATTATTAACTTCTGTGAAGTTAAATAAATTAAAAAACAATTTTGTTGATTTAATTCTTGCGTGTTTTCCTTCAAATAAAAATACTAAGCACTGTTAGAAAAAGCAGCGACTATCGTTACACACTTTTTAGAAAATATTTAAGGCTGATTTTTTTTTAAGGATTCTTCTTTTTTAGTAAAGGCATTCTAGTATTCCTTGGAAATGCACTTACATGAAATGACAGAAAAAAAAAAATCTTTACCGATTCTGGAGTAAGTTTAAACAAAACTGACGCGTTCGGTAAAGCTAGAGAACGAGATTTATCAGAAGCACTTCTGAATATAAATGAAGGTAAAGAGATGTAAGAAGAAAAATGAGTTTATTGAATGAATGTGGACAATAGGGATGAGATTATTGATTGTATAATTGAAATCGAAACTGAATAAATAGAAATCAAGTAATCATTTGATACAGTTCTTTTAACCATGTGCTTCTACGTATACATGAATTATTGAAATCTCTTTCAGCACCTTTAAATATCAACGTTTGAGATACTTAGATTCAGAATATTTTATGACAATGTAAATTTATCAGAGGCCTGATTGATCAAATTACACTTAATGCTACTTCTGAACAAGTGTGAAGAAGAATATGAATAATAGATAAAGATTTATGTTAGATAAATGGATGAATTCAGAAATTTTCTTCTGGAGTGTAGTAGATTCACATGATTTAAAGTCAAAGTTTTAATTATTCAACCGAATAAATGGGTGATGAACGATATTTGGACATTACCTATTGTATGGAAGTACCCTTTCTCGAACTCGAACCAATTGAATAGCTACGACGGTTAAATTGTAGTATATAGATCAGAGAGATACGGAACAATACCAGGGGAAGAGTATTATAGCTTATAACCTATAAATTGGTTATTAAGCTGCGTTCTACAATGTAGTACATATATCTGCAAAATTTATATGTATTTCCAGGATTTTTAGCCAAAACGATAATGAGTCTCTTCTCGAGCAATTTAAAGTAAATATGGATAAACACTTGATTTTTTAACTTAATCTGGTCTTGGGTTTCACATACTTTCTTATTTACTAGGTGGAGTGAAAGGTAACCTCTTTGACCGCCAAAATGTGCTGCTCCTACAAAAAATGTTATGGTTCATTGAAGTCTGTTCATATTTAAGCAAACATGCTAAATTTCAGTGCGATAGTATTTACAAAAACAATTTTCGTTCGGCGAAGGAAACAAAAGAAAAGTTGGATAAATAACATATTATGGAGCTAATGCTCCGTCAGATTACACCGTCAAATATTGGACCGATCAAGTCCGCAACAACAGGCCCTCCGATGCGGTTACAGAGGACAATGTCAAAAAAATACATGAAATGGTGTTGGCTGACCGGAAAATGAAGGTGCGTGAGCTAGCAGATACCACAAAGATTAGTACTGAGTGCACACGCCATATTTTGGGCAATATTGTGCATATGAAAAGTTATCCTGCCGCTGGATGCCGCGCATATTCATTCCTGACCAAAAACACGAACGCGAGAGCACTTCGAAAGAGTGTTTGGACTTGCTGATGCGGAATCGGGCGGACTTTTGGCTTCGATTGGTAACTGTTGAAAACCAGACAACAGAATGAGTGTCCGGCAATAGACTGAAGCGGCCGAGGGAGGCTCGATGGGTCGGAAAGGTTATGACGTCGGATTTCTGGGATTGTCATGGCATACTCTTCGTGGACTACCTCGAAAAAGGAAAAACCATCAACAGCGAGTATTACTGTGCATTATTGGAGCGATTGAAGACCGAAATCGCAGCCAAACGGCTTCACATGAAGCGAAAAAAAATTTTGTTTTTGCAAGACAATGCACCGGCGCACAAGAGCATCGCAAAAACGGCTAAAATCAATGACTTACTCCTCCCTCCTATTATCTCTTCCCAAACCTCAAAAGATGGTTCATCAATAAAAAATTCAGCTCACGGGAGAAGTATTTTGCAGACCTTCCGGAAAATTACTTTTCGCACGAGATCAAGAAGTTGGAAAATCGCTAGAATAAGTGTATCAAACTAAAAGGGGACTATATTGAATAAAATAAAAAGACATTTAAAAAAAAAAAAATTTTCATTCCCAAGGAGGTTACTTTTCACCCCACCTAGTAGATCTGTCGGTTGAACTTCGAGTTATATAGCTCTCTAGCTACTGCAGTTTTTGTTGAACTGCCTTCAGTGACGCACTTAATGATGTGGTTCTACTTCCACATGTAACCTAAGGCGATGTCTTACCCTACTCTCGTCCAACAAGATTTTAATCGAACATTCTTCTGACCGGAGTGTTGATTATAGTATTGTGCTCCTGGTGTAAGCTTGCAAATTTACAAAGTCACATGATACCATCATCTTCTCTTAACACTTTATTGACATCAAAGTCTCGGTAAGATTACTTGCGACTTTTACGGAGCAACGAGTGTTCTCCATCTCGTTATTCTGACCAATCTGTCGAGTTTAGCAGTGTACATATGTTAAGGTTAACTATTGAGTGTCCGTCTTGACTTCTTCGTTTTACTTTAAGATCCCTTATAGTTTCAATATTTAATTAAGTGTGGACTTACTTGACCTAAAACCATCACTGAAAAATAGTTTTAGGGACCAACGGAATACGACAGATAAGACCTTATACGCGATACAATACGAACGCTTTTTCCTTAATCAGTTTACTTAACTTGAATTTCAAAAATATATAACATTACTTTAAGCATCCAATTCTTCATCACTTGACAACATCTCAAGTTTTTTTTGAAGCAAATTATTGATGTTATATTTCCACTTTTTGCTTTCTAGAAGGTGCAGCAGTTGTACCACTGCTTCACAAAAAAGGTGAAAAGATGATATTATATAATAACCAACCCACTTCTCTTCAACTTTATTTATTAATATCACTTATGCTTTCGATATGGTAAACCATATATTGTTGATAAACAAAGTATTTAACGCGCGACTCAGAGGATCTATACATACATTGCTGGTTTTATTTTTATTTAAGAGGTCGTAAGCAAGTTGCTAAAATAAATAATGTTCTAAGTTGACAAAATGGTATTAATTTAGAAGTTCCTCAATAATGGATTTAAAACCGAGAGCTGGGTTATTGGCGGTGTTTTCTCAGATAAGCTAAATCTAAACCTCTCCTTCCGTCTTACTAATCAGGCGGCAATTTTGTTGTTTAGAAAGCTCTGTCCTAGCTGAAGAGAAACATGATATCTGCAAAGTATAACATATCCACATCTTTTCGGATAGTCAAGCCCCTATCAAGTCCCAGTCTCACTAAATTCTAAGACCGCCCTTGATTGCCGATTATCTCTTACAGAGATGGCAGAGGAGTTCAACCTTAACCTTTGTTGGGTGCCGAACCACAGGGAAATTCCAGAAAATTGCAGGGAATAGAACCACTCTACCTTTTCTACCGGAAAAGGATAGCATATTTATACCAATCGCTACGTGCAAATTATTATTTAAGCTGGAGGCTAATACAAAAACAGACCGTAGATGGATCAGTGGGCCAACATGTCTAGCGACTAAACAGATCTGGCCAAAGGTGGATCTAAATCGCTCTAAGAGTCTGCTTCTTTTAAATAGGAACCAGCTCATTATAGATGTCATCACTAGACACTGCCTTATAGGCAAGCATGCAATAAGGCTTTTGCTTTCTATTCGGGTTTTGTTAGCTTGAGACCTTTTTACTATATTTATATTATATATTTACGATATCAAATACAACGATATCAATTAGGGGACTGTGTTATGACCAAATGATCTCCATGAGCCTTTTTGAATATTGAATAAATTTTCCATGTGTGATGCCGTGCAGGTAATGCTTTTTGAATGTTCGGCATTGCTCCTAGATTTTGTTGCCTATCTTTTCTATTTCTAGGCGACTACGTATACCAGGCTGGTCCTGTGAACTGAAACCTTGTAGCGGACTATTTCAATACGGTCGCTCATGTGCCAAAAGCTTCTTAGCCGGATATTACGTAGTCAGTAACCCGCTTCTTCGTCCACTTGCATGCGATCATACGAGCCTTAAAAATTCACAAAAAGATGGTGACTGGCAAGTTGAAGTTTTTGGAACCTATCATTATGTGAAAATTTGTAATATGGTGTGTTTTCCAGGCCCAAAACCACACTTATAGGCACCGATCAGACGGTTGACGAAGAATCATAAGCGTTCATATAATACGGCAGACAGAATTTAATATGCTGCGACGAGGAGACTTTTTTGTCTATTCTTGAATCAGTTCAGGAGATCTTCCTTATATAGGATCGGAAGACAATGTTGAGGTTACATTCGTCGGGCATACTTTCATCATGAATTTATGTATGATCCGTTTCCAATCATCACTTGCGGCGTTAAACAGCTTGGCAGTTAATCCACCGGGGCTCGCAGGCGCTAAGAATATATCTGGAGGGCAGCTCTATACATATATCCGCTGTTTTTCTGAATTTACCTGTCTCCATTCATCATCGAACCAGGAGTTTCTTTGTTGTGGCATATCAGACGCAGCCCTTCTTTCTTTTACATTCCTGGTGGCATTTCTCGAAAGAGTTTCAATTAGAAAAGGACTTGGTCATCTCTTGCGATTGAAGCCGTTCGGCGCTGAGTTCCCTGACAATGGAACTATATATTGGCTACAAGAATCTAAAACAAGCTGCAATGATAACCGCTCGGAATGTTCGGCCATCCAAAGGATTAGAGGAATGACACGTCTTGATAGCGATATGATCAATTTGGTAAGATGTTTGTTAATCAAGTATTAGGCAGGTCTCTATATCGATATCATGGTATGAAAAAAGACAATAGTTGCATTACGTCCGCCACACTTTCTATACTTTTCTACTCTATCACCAAAGTTGCCGTCCTTGCACTTAAATGGTATTGCTCATAGAGGTTTTGTCGAGGAAATCGTAAAAACAATCTTTGGTAAGATCGTCTCTCCACTCTATCGGCGATGAGAATTTATGGGTCTAATGTTGGCGCGTTGTCGTCAGGCGTTCGCTTTAATGCTTGAATTTCAGAACTTTTTCATTAATTTTTTCTCCACGACAACAGTGTTCGTCCTCATCAAGCCGACTCTCTGTAACATTCTTCATAGTAGGTTATCAAAGCTGTGACTAGTCTTTTACTGAAATATAATTCCTCTTGCTCCTCTTTTTTTTGGGAGGAAGGAATCCTAATCTTTAATCAGTTTGCTATATTTATCGAATTTTTCGTTGAGCAGTATCTGAAGATCTCGCTGATAACCTTTAATCCAAACGAAAAACTTGTTTATCGGGCTTATATTAATTTATGATACTGATTTTTTGTTTTTTTAGAGCTATGATATTTTCCATTGTATTTAGACGATGAAAAATAAAGCTATTTATGGTGCTGAAACCGTGTCTTGGCTGTCTAAAATCCCCATACTATTTCGTCTTATTTCTGTGGTTTTTATCATAAAACAACAAAGCAAACAATTTGAAAAAAACTAAATTAAAAGTAGATTTTTCGATTTCTTGTGACCAAAAATCCAGTTGAACGCGAAAGTCAATAATTACCATCTAAAGTTACAGGTCTTTTTTCGCTTTTATTGTTGCGTAAATGGCACATCCTAGCCCCTACTCCATGGGAAGATGAATACTTTGATGTAAGAAATTACTTTCAATATTAAAAAAAAAAATTAGTGACTCAGATAAAAGATTTTTCATCCGCTTTCATCCTCATATTAAATGGCTCAAGCTCATATGTAAATTTTCTTTGAAATTATTAAATTTATCCACAATTACGGAAATTTTAATTTTAAACTTTTGTACATATGTATTTGCTTTCAAAATCCAATTGTATCATAGTAAAATTTCTTTAAAATTCGAAAATTAAATAAATCTTTTTATGGAAAAATACATAGGTAAACGAAAGAAAAAGATTAAAAAAAAAAAAAGCCATTTTCTGAATAATGACTTCCTCTTCAAGCCCACTATGGTACTTCATCACTGCAGTAGTTTCGATGTTGCAATTTTTTTCCCCTTTTTTTAAATTTTTTGTTGTGTTTGCTGCGAATTCTCTTCGGAAATGTAATCCATGTAAAACCGTAGAGCACACTACCCCCTGTCGAAAAACTAGCACGAAACATCAACATGAAGTACTCGTACTTGTACTTCTCCGCCACAAGAGAAAAACTGCAACATATTTATGCTTGGAGCACTCGCGTGCCTCGGGTATCGGGTATCCAGTATCCACCCTCCAACTATAATTGCAAGCTACAAGCGCATAACAAGTTTGCCATTCAAATAACAATGTAACATCCTCTATTCAGGCATGGCGGATGCCTCTGGGTCGGAAGTTGGAATTCGGTTCAGTGTAAAGTAATAATGCAGATACGAGTATAAGCACTACCTCCCTGGATGTGCCTCAATTTTTTAATATTTTTCCTGGCATACCATTTCTATTTGGACATCGCAGTAGTGGTCAGTCGGTCAGTTAGTTGGAGGTTTGAAGGTGAACGGATGTACGTATGCACGCAGACACTGTGAACTTCTGACCATAGTCCGATTTGCAAGTTCTATTTCTGAAGCTAAATATGTGAGCAAAGTTGCATTCGTACGAAAATATCTGCAAACATAACATATATATTACTTTTCGACCAGAAAATATACCAAAAAAGGCTTTCCGATACTATTATGCAGTGAATACATACATATACTCGTTCGTATCTACATTCAGTTAAGCTCGTACTCATCAACCTTAAAACCTAGACTAGTCCATTTTGGAAAACCAATGAATTTTTGAGCAGGGTTAATTGATTGTGATATGGATTACTGAACCTTCATAAACCTGATTTGTAATTCATGGTTGCTGATTTTCTGGATGAGGTACCCCTATTGGTAATCTCATTTATTGAATGGATTATTGAACAATGTCTCAACGCCTTAAATAAACTTTGGATGAATTTAGTATATTGTATGGTGTAGGTTGTAGGTTGTGTGTGTTTGCCTTAAAGTAATCTAGAAATATACACATGAAAATGATCCTAAAACAAATGGGCTTTATCAAATTAATATGAGTTCCTAAAACAGTTTGCATGTTGCACTCTCTAAAACAAGCTTTTACCATGCCTTCGGGTATACCAACAATTTTCAAACTCATATTCTGCCATATCTGCATCAGAACACTACTTTATGTGCATTTATCTGTAAATTTTGAGTATTTTATCAATAATCCCTTAATATTACACATAAATTACTATCACAAAGGTTCTATGGCCTTTGATTTACAAAATTGCACAAAATTACACAAATTTTCATTTTGTCCTTAACAACGTGCTTCCCTTCCAGATATGTGTTCTTAATGACTAACGAATTTGCATTGAAATATAACTTTCCATTGCAGGTTTCAACTTTTAAAACAGTGAAGAGCTGCAGCGATATAAATGCGGATGAAGTTGTTCAATATGACAGACCCAAAATTACTTATCCCCAGGCTCAGTCTGTCAATTATGAGGTAGGTTTGAAATTTCATATTTATTTCAAAAATTGAGGTAGATTATTTTGTAATCCACTATTATAGATTCGAAAAATAGTTACAATATTAAGGAAAAATTCAATTGTAAATGCTTTCACGAAGCTAATTGGATTTACTGGGAATTGGTGTTTTAAGTCCTTCATTATGGTAAATGATAACCCTTGTTTGATGATAATTAAAAATGATATGGTCTTGGGATAGTTCTTCATGTTTCCTTTCTTAATGGATTTGAACCAATCCATTTGATTTATGCTTCCAAAGTAAATACTCTCATATATACGCAGTTGCAAGGACGAAAAAAGACGTTTTATTATGAACTTTTTTCTGGAAAGGTATTTTATTTTACAAAAACAAAAAGTACAAGTTCATCTAGTGGCAACATCTAAGTTTATAGTTTCACTTATCCTGGAGACGATCTCCTGAAGGTCCTCCAAAAAACAGGTGTTTGGCGGTAATCACGATATCTCCGGTTAAGTTCATCTGAAATCAAAAAACCCGAAAGATTCTTTTATGAGACTAGGTATTAATTGAAGGAATAATCGAAATTTTGATATTTCGTAAAAAACAAATCGAATTTTCGACCAAAATTGCCACGCAAAATTGTTTAAAAAAATTTAAATAATTATCCGAAATCCGAACCTAAGGAATATATCCAAGAAGGTTGTGTTAAAACTTCAGACCAATCAATTGAACCGTTTTTTTTAGAAATCTAGATTACCGACTAATGTCAGGATATTTTCCAACTTCCCATCTAGGTATCTGGCTCTGAGACATCGCCTACAAAACATTAATTTCCTAGAGAGACTGAGTGCTGACTTTTTCTACTAGAAAGCTGAAAAACCGCTGAACATATATTGTGTGAATAAAACATTCGGCTGCTGCTTATGAAGTCTCGTGGTCAACCTAGAGAAATCAAAGGTGATGATTTTAAAAACGGTGGAGGAAGAAACTGTACCAACGAGAGATGGACTTTTAATCGGGATCAAATCGAAATTGTCAATGAGTACAATTACCAAGGTATGATATCAACCAACGATATGAGAATGGAGAAATAACTGAAAAAGGAGCACACGAAGGCTAAAACTGCAATAAATACGACATGGAGTAAATGTTTTGCAAAAGTAAATATAGCTCATAGTAGTAAATATAAAGTTTTCAAAGCGGTTGCAGAGGTTATTCTTTTTTATGCAGCGCAAGTGTGGGATAATAAGAGGTATGAAATCGTCGAAAAACTTCAGAAATACTACGTCAACCGAATTCTCCACCTGCCCCAATACATCGAACTATATGCTGGTAATCGAGACAGGACTATCTCCCATATTTATTGAAACATTTAAGCTGCAAGTTCACTTTATTATAAAGGTTCTGGGAATGGAAAACCATCGTCTACTTAAGATAGTTGCACTCAAGGCTATTAGGATCGCCAATTTAGAGATGATTGTTGTAGAGAAGCGGAGAAGCAAGTTGATTCATCTAAATTATATCCCACACAGGAGTGATGATGATGAGAGGGAGGATGTTTTCCACTTCAAAGAAAGATGCCCAACACTGCGGAAAACAAGGCGACACTTCTTTGGAACGGACTATTTATCAGAGAAGTAGGTTATCAACCACCTAAATGAAATGAATGTTCCCATATTGTACGAGTTCTACAAAACAGCATTAAATAATCGAGAAAGGATATTAACCGAAAAATTGTAATTGATCTTAAACTTAACTAACCATGATATTGAAAAATTAATATAATAAAAATCATTTACTACTACTACTACAAATTTGGAAGGCGCAGGTTACTGAGAATATTATCAAAGTCATATTATCATAACTATACTATATATAGATAAAGATTTCCTATTATTATCGGCTTTAAAAAAAATAAACTATTTTTCAGTAGAATTATGTTTTCTGTATACCTATAATATGATGGCGAACTGACGCAGGCTTAAGTTCGTCGACTAATTTGTGTAATAAGTGCAAAAATCGAGCTTTTTTGAACAGCAACGAGTACTCATATATGCTTCCACGAATAAATATATAAATATATCCGAATGATCAAAATCACGTTTGGTGTCTAAAAATCGTCCAAAAAGCTGATAACATACAAATATTACTAGCATTACATATGGATTCAGAAGAAATTGGATCCTTTAGGATTGACAATGGGAACTCCTTACGGCAAATGATATTGCTAGCTCTAGCCACAATTTTGGAAAATCGAATCCCTATGCATTACTTCTAACTTCAAAATGAAGTATAGAATAGACGGACGTGGAATTGGATAGGCATAAAGATTTCATCAGGTTTAGAGGCAAAGAAATGGCAAATAATGTCATCGCTACCCCGTATTTCAAATAAGAAATCAGCTACACCCGATGGAGATCTGAAAATTGTGCCTCTACATCTCCAAAAAGGAACGTTGGATACTAAAGCAACCCTGCTTAGCAAAGCATTGAAAAATTTCATTTCGCCAACCCTCTGGAAGACAACAGTGGTGCATCCTTTCTCCACATGGATAAATGTACTTCCAGTACAGCAAGTTTCGTAATTCTTCCGAATATCAGCAAAGTACTCGAAAAAGTGATCATTTGGACTCCGGTTAGTTGGGTTATTTTGTAATCTGAGCGAAAGCCCCTTCTATGCTATACGATTAAATACAAGCTTACATTAAGATTTGACAAATCTAAACTTAAGACTATTAGGAATGGTGAAGGCGATCTAGTTTAAAGCGGAAGGTGCCATGATCGAAATCGAAAACGCTGATATTTATTGAAGTTCCACAGCATACGGGAGATTGGCTCGTTGGAACCATAAGAGGAACGGTGGACCGATAGATAAAGAAAAGCGACTGCAATCTAAATAACATTGGAGGAATTGAAACTAATAAGTATGAAGCGATCCATATAGGAAGGTAAGATTAAAGGGTCGTTCCAGGGTACGAAAAACAAATCTGAGAAATCGACGTTAAATACCCTCGATTCGGGAAACATAAACTTGTTAAAAGGGAGATCTAGTTAGATATGGATTGAATAATCATAATCAATCAGAAAGAATCATCTTATTGGTATGTTGACGGAAATTAAGCTCACTGCCGAATAATATTCCGAGGTCTTGGAAAAATTGAACCAGAATAGTTGCCTATAGAGAAAATAAAGTCGGTGAGAAGATGGATTACATTTATGTGAGAATTGATAAATTGGCGTTTGGCGATATTATGTCCTCAAAATCGATGTCTTAATGAATGCTTAATGACCCCCGCATGATCGTTAAAAGTAGTAAGTAATAGTAAAAATGAAGAGAAGGAGTCCAAAAGGGATGTCTTGTGAAACCCCAGTGGTGGAAGTCAAGAAGGAACTGAAAGGGCGAGTCTAAGCCGAACACTTTAATGCCAGGCTTACCAGCCAAGAAAATATACATTTTAATGTAAGAGA
The DNA here is from genome assembly GCA_907269105.1 of Volucella inanis. NCBI lineage: Eukaryota > Metazoa > Arthropoda > Insecta > Diptera > Syrphidae > Volucella > Volucella inanis. The sequence continues at coordinate 26,303,556 of OU026157.1, forward strand.
TTCAAAGCCGAGAGCAGACAATTTGAAAAAATCAATTGAAGAGAGTTCTTACAAAAATTACTAGTGAAAACGATAATATAAATTTCTTTGTCATTTTTTAAAGCGGGAAGACCAAAAGATACGAATCCAACTAGACTTCGAAGGATTCGTATAAAATGTTCTCAAATATTTTGGGTGTATGAGAGAGTTTAGCAATGGAACTGTTTACTCGGAAAGCAAGGTAGATTATGATAGTTTTATCTGCGCGATATTGAGACCAAAGATTGCAGAAACATACAGGTACCTTCTATAGTAATCAAGGGAACCGATATCGAGAAATCTACTACAATGCATGTATGTTACTTTACATATATATAGACAATAGGGATACATGTAATATGTAATATGTAATGTTGCCCAGGAACAGATTAAAATAACTTTTTGCTTTCTAAGGGCACTTTTAAGAGCATTATATCAACTGGTCTAACCAAGTATTTCAAAATCCTGCTCCGGAACTAGCGACGAATTCTATTACTTATACAAAAAACGTGCCTTCGAAAAAATCGACCAGTCTCCTACTGTTCGAAATTGGCAAAAAATCGTTATTCTCCCTATCTGGACACAATATGGCAAGACCAACAATACAGCGAACGAAGAGACTTTTTCTAATTCTACAATACTATATCTCCATTACCTGCCTTATTCATTTCCATATTCCAACTGTAGTGATTATTTTTGTTTTAAGACAAAATGACTCGATTTTGACAATAATCTAAGCATATCCTTCAACGTTCTTTAACATGGAAATTAAGGAAATTTTAAGGACACAAAAATGTTCATCTGATTTTTACTTATTTTCATTAAAAGTTCTCCTTTAAGATTATCGTCAAGCTTAAGTGTAAAATAAGATTAGTTTTAGTATGGTTCTATTGTACACAAAAAGATGTCTTAGGGTTTCAGTCATTTTTATTCTCCTTAGAACGCTGATATGGTGATCGCTACAAGGGAGTAAATCTTCATAATTAAAATGAAAATCTCCTCACAATGATATTAATTAAGCTTAATCCTATTCGTAATAGAAACTAATAAGTTGTAATGTATATACGTACATATATTCTGAATAATATTAAAAGCTCAGATCCTTTCTAGTTGTAGCACCATTAAGGAGTATATGCAGTGAACCATGTAATCAAACTGTCTTAAAGGCACTTACAAATCGCATTTATCCCAGGTACCGCTCATACATATGATGCAATTCTATACTCTCATACATAGATACACTTAAGCGCCTTAAATACCTTACATTGACTACACATGTGTAGAGCAATATTGCTCAATTCAATTGAATAGAATTTTCGTGACGTGTAAGTGTAGTCCTTCACTCTTGAAGGTTAAAAGCACCCCAACTGTCCCTCTGCTATGTGAATGAAGGATATCGCAAAAGTTTTGCTGGAAAATCGTTGAGCTTGTGGTATACCTCATTAAAACTGCCAACTGTGCACTGGAGAAGAAATTTTTCAATTTTATGCAGCGAAAAATCTTTTAAATAATGACTATGACTGAATACTTCTCACACAAGGGACAGGTTTTTGGAATTGAGGTTGATGTAGAGGCTATCCCAACATCAACTTTGCTGCTTCACCCTTATCCAATGTCATTCAATTCAAAATAATATTCCTCTAACAGTTATTACTCAGAACCATTCACAGATGAGATCCATGTCATATTTGCTGTTCTGTAATTATTTAACGTAAACCTTCATCCCTGATTACAGGTGAAGGGTTAGGTTCTCTACCAGTGGGTAGTGTCGAATTAAGGTGTTGGATGCAGTAGATACGAGTATGCTTGATACCCTTTAAAAAGGGCTTTTAGAATAATGTTTGGATTTTGGGTTTTTCATTACGATCACGCACATTCTTCATTATCTTTGTTGTATGTTCTTGGTGTTGCTGCTATTGCTAATACTTCTGGTATTCATATCTTCTTGTTTTACTTTTTCTTTTTTTTTTTGCAGAATTCGGTACTCGGATCAGGTGGCATTATGTACGTGAATGGGAAAATTGTTTCTGGACCGCTGGAATCCCTGGTGGATACATTAGTGCCGAAGAATGTCGATGAATTAGATAAGGTAAGTTGCTCTGTTCTGTATGCCGTTTTCTATTTCCTGTTTTACTAACTTGCTTGTGTTTTTCACTTCTACTCATATTCTATTCAGGTACCAAGTGGGTGGGCGAAAATCACCTTCTTTTGTTTCAATGATTTACTATGTCCCACATGAAAGGCTATTGCGGAAATAATGAAACCTTTTTAACCCTTTCACTATGCCCACGTACACCCAGCAGTGCAATTAGTTTTTTGGGATATTTCGAAACTATGTATAATTTTGAGCGTTCACAGGTGTTTTTGAGGGTAAATTTACCATTTTGTATTAAGTTACTTGTTAGGGACCAGGTAGCACATTTGTTGGATCAGAATCGTCGAAAATGGTTTATTGGATATTTTAAACCTTACAAGGAACTAGTTGATGCAGCTACCTTTTAAAGAAGGAAGATACAATAAGTTGTGATATAAATTGTTTGTTCAACTCTATATGATAAATAATGTTTGAGTCTATATGTCTAATAAGTAATGTCCCATTCTGAAGCCTCTTATTTTTTTTCGGACGAGAATTATTTCGTAAGGGATATCAAATAGATAAACACAGCTCTGTGCACCGTGTTGCTCTAAATGCTGTGATCAACGTTTGTAAATGCAACAAAAGTGATAAATTTTAACCTGGGATGCATGCTACTTTTATATTAAAAGCGCTTATTGTTATAGGAATTATTGTAACACACTTTCTTAATTGCGTATTAGTTTGTTCTAAATTATTTGTCACAGTTCGTAAAATATTTGCTCTAACATTTCAAAAGTCATGGAACTTTTTTTCAATATTGAGATCAATTACATTAAATGTTATTGGTTCACTGAAAGTTCGGCCCTCATGTTATACCCGAGCAAACAGACAAATTTTCAATAAACTAGTATTCTACTAGCACCACGTTTATGAAAAAAAAAAAGAACAAATGAATCTTAGACCAATTATCATGAAAGTACCAAATTCATATCTTACCTCGCTACAAAATACATTAAGTAGATAAACTTAAAAATGATATCTAATCACATCAAATCCCTCCAGTCATCAATTGCTAATTTGCAATTTAAGTAGTCTTTCTCCCGCAATTCTATTCGGTTGGACTTTTAATTTATAATGTACTCAAAGTAAGATCTTTCTCTACTTCGTTCCCTCCGTGACTCTTCGTGACGGCTTTGTATATACTCGTATCCATCCATCAACATATCCCAGCCATTTCACTTGACTGATAGGAACTTTTCGACCAGTTCTATTCCGTTGTATCTCGTACAAGTAGCTACTATAACTCCTCCTTCAAAGCACGTCAACACAAATAAGAACAGATTTGTATCGGGGGATCTGACCGTTTCAAACATTCTGCCTTCGATAGCGTCCATATTTCCATGCCAAAGAACAGGCCTTGTATAATGAAGGCCTTCAAAAAGTTCCCTTAGTCATTCTTAATAATCTCCTTTAACTATATTGAAATTATAAAATGTAACTCTTCGTTTTATTTATGATAAAGCATTATTATCAGAGTAATTTTCGAACCCGGGGTAGACAAAATGCCTAAGTAACTGAAATTTCTTGCTGTTTTTGGATTGTTTGGATTTTTTGTTGACAGCGTACACTTGGTTTTATCCATCAAAATCCCACCTTAGCCTATATTCATCAGTTCTGTTTCAATAGTTACTAATACACAAGTCACAGTTTACGTCTTGCCAAAAAAATGTCAAAGCATTCAGCACAGACATCTGGAAATTTGTATGACTGACAAACGAGTTTCCAACAATTTTTGCAAGTATAGGATTTTCTAATAATGACTTGACCACTTTTTTTTTAAATAAAAGGCAAACCATTTGAGATATTTCAAAAACTTTATTATTGGCTTGAAGTACAACCAAAACGGCCGCTATTTCGCGTTTAATGTTGGCTCTGAGCTCTTCCAACGTCGTCGACGTGTTTGCATAAACCAATGACTTAACGTAGCCCCACAGAAAATAGTCAAACCCACCATACTTACTCTTCAATAATTCGATTGTAGCGTGTGCTGTGTGGCTTGTGGTACCACCCTGTTGAAAACACATGTCGTCCAAGTCCATATCTTTCAATTCGGGCCAAAAATATTCACAGTAACGTGACAATCTTTATCGTCGACGAAAAGATATGGCCAGTAACGCCGCCGGCATGCAAACCGCACCAAACAGTTATTTTTTGTGGATGAAGTGGTGACTCATGAAGCACATGTGGCTTTTCACCCGACCCATAGAGCCAAAAATGAGCTTCGTCACTGAAGATGATTTTGCGATAAAATTCATCATCTTGGCGCATCTTCTCCGGAACCCAATCGGGGAACGTACGTCGCTTCAAATGATCCGTCGGGTTCAATTCGAAGTCAGCTTGATCTCGTATGAGTGTAAACCAAGTTCCTTACGCAAAATACGCCATAATGTGGTCTGAACGATGCCCAATTCTTGAGAACGCCGTGGAATTGACTGATTTGGATCGTTTGCTATGGACGTCTGAATGGCAGAGATATTTTCGACACTTCGACGAACCCGTTGTCTCACTGACACGGCAACATTACACAACGAATATGTAGACTCAAATTTTTGCACTAAACTTGTTATTGTCTGTCTACTAGGGCGAGAATTACGACCGAAAATTGGAGTTAACGCTCTTAAAGTTGCAGTCACTGACTCCGAATATCTGTAGAAAATTTTTATGATTTACAGACATTGCTCGTTAGTGTACTTCACTATGATGAAAATATTGAGTTTACGGAATAAATTGACTGTGACAGTTTGATGATTAGTGAAAGAGTGCGTTCACAAATTAAATTCAAAGTTGTCAAGTCCCTATTGGAAAACCCTATATTATACGATGATACTCGTAAGGAAGGCAGATTACTTCACTTGAACTACGAGTATCATCATCGCATCATTGTCTAAGCTCTTTTTTGATATTAAAAATCTTGAGGCATGGCCTAGCCTAGCTCCTCTCTATATATGGTGTCATGTACGCCATCGGCATGAAATCAAAAAAGACTCTCAATCTGAACGTCTTGGGTTTTCTCTGAGGTCGTTGGTGACTTGAGGACTTGAGGTCTTAATGGGCATGATACTGCAAGATGTCAATCAGATTAATGACAAATGCTTTCAGGTGTTGTGTAAATACACGGCACACAAAGTCTCCTGGCTGCAACAAGGTGGTAGCCGCAGACTACAATGGCCGCTTGAAGTGTTTGAAAAATGTGTATCGATTGCAACATAATTAATTTATTTGGCTGTTTTATAGCCGGAAGACTGCCGTATTCCTTTGTAAATACTAACGCCAGACAACTGTGAACAGTTGTAGTGATATCCTGCACACCAGCATTCTCATCCGAACTACCTCCTTTTCCAGACCTGTTGTTCGTCCGACTGTATTACAAAATATGTCACCTTTTCCTAGTTTGGCTTTAAAATTATTAAAAAACTATTTATAAGCCATAACTGGAGCATTCATCATGTGTTTTGTAGAAGAGCCACTTTCGTAGCAGGGTCTATTTCTTCTGTGTGGGAGTGAGTTCATATCAGTCTGATTTTGGTGAATTTAGCTTTCACGCGATTTATTACAAAATTATTAATTAAAAATTAAAGCAGGTTTGGCAGCTAGAGTTCGTATAAAATATGGTCGGAATAGTGGTTTAATATTATCAACTGTGGAGAGATTAAATCAACAAAAAGTCGTTCAAAACAGTACATGGTGAGACTGTACCTGAGAATTTAGGAACATAAATTCAACACCGTAGTTAAGAATTTGATATGTCGAGAAGCTCATGAGTATTATCACGAAAAATTTGCATCTTCATGCATACAAAGTCAATTGACTCAAGAACAGAAACTTACTGACCACGCGCAGCGAAGAGAGTTTGTTGTATAGATTATGGAACGAAAACAAGTGGATGCAAACTTTTCAAATAAAATCATTTTCAGCGATGAGGCTTATATTTATTTTGATGGATTCATTAACCATCAAAATTGTCGAATTGGGGGTTCAGAAAGTAATATAATGTAATATATGTAGTGTTTGTTGAGATACAAATGCATCCACAACATGTCACTGTTTGGCGTGGATTTTGGGCTGGATGTATCGTCGGATCATTCTTCTTAGAAATTGATGTCGTGTAATTTCCAATTTTTAGGATCAGAATTGTTCGCCTAGATTCATGCTGTTAAATGCCGTTGGACTTTTCTCTGTGAGGTTTTTGAAGCCAAAATTTTATGTCAATAAGCCCACGACCATCTTCGCCTTAAGGGATCGAATTAAACGCTATAAAACTGTCATGTGGAAGCCATTTATCCGATATGTTATTAACTATATAACTCTATACTGTATATATATGTTTTGATACTTTATGATTTTTTTAAAATTTTCAATAAAAATAAAATATCAAAATTTCAGTGTGAATTTTCGGACACCCTGTTTTAACCTTTACATAATCCGGGTACTTCGTTAGTTGTGGAGGTGGTTGTTAAATTTAAAGACACTTCATATAAAGATTCGATCGTCATTGTATTGTATTATCTCTATCTTTCAGGGAAAAATGGGCTGATATTCCGGAGTTAGTAATCTGTTTTGAGGATATCAGAGCTGCCGTTCATCTATTACGAGTTCAGCCACCATCATCTCTTTTTCAGCGCCCTTACTATCTCGTAAATACTAAGACCCTCAGCTCCATACAAGTAGAAGAATCTCATGTACGGAATCAATGATGTTGACTTTTTCCGTCTCCATTAATTCAGTCACGCTAATTTATCTGCTTTACGTTAATTACGTCCTCTTTCTGATATTGCTGACATTTTCACACGCTCAATATAGTATTTCCGTCAACAACTTTGAGAAGTTAAGTCTGATTGAACGATTCTTGTACCGGAATGTACAACTGATATATGCATATTCATATCGGCGGGTTGACCCCGATATGTGGCATTTATAATCGGACAATACCCAGCCACCAACGTGGACCTTGATGTATTATACATTAATGTCTTCGTTTTTGCAAATTACATTCAATCTATTTTCCTCAAAAGTTCTACAATACGAATATTTGCAAAAGCCTCCTAAACATTTAAAAAAAAATAATTTTTAATTCGACAAGACTCAGCTTACAAACTTAAAACTTTTTAAAAGATCTCAAATATAGAAGAAAATGTTCATCAATCTTTTAAAAATTTATAAAACCGTATCTAAAATATCTAAAAATGTACCATGTCAGTTTTAGATTGTCTGAATTGTCTTTTCCAATGTCACACATCACAAAAAGTGAACAACATTTTACATCGTAATTCCACTCTCTAAATCAACACTTAAGTTGAAATCAAATTTAAGTCCTCTCGACCGATGTCTTAATAAATAATGCTCTGCGATTGATGTTATGTGCCCTTCTTTCTTTTTTTTTTTTTTCCAATTTACAAAATCAAATACAATCCTCTGAGGCTGTAATTCACTTTCCCAATGAATTTCTCATTTGATGCGTATCGTGTCCTTTTTTCCTTATCGACTTTTATTTTGTGTTTGGTTGTTGACATACTGTTCCCTTCGTTGAAAAGCTAAAATCCTAATCGAATTCTAAATGACATACCGGCATCGTCCTAATCGTATAGAGTGGTCGAATCCGGGGTAAAAATGTCCTTTTACATCCTAACTTACAGCTCTGAAAGGTTCCTGCCTTTGGTAGTAAATATTGAATACAGAATCTCGAAGTTTTAATCCAATTAGCAAGATATGTTTTCTCTTTCCGGTGGAAAATTGTATCTTCTTTTTGAAATGGCTTGTGTTGGCATGGCCACAAGTTTTGAACCTATGTAATTTCTGTTAGCGTACAATAATCCTTTTCCGTTGCCCTCATTCTCTGGTGACCATTTAGCCCTCATCTGGAGGAGCGCTTACCCCATCTTAATTGAATCGGACACCAAACCAACAGCAGGTCAACTCAAATTCTCATGATATGCACGTATTTATTTTGAAATTTCTGAATGATTTTCCATTTGTTCAGTTTTAATTGGCTCATGGTAAGAACAACGGATACCGATACTGCTATTCACCTACTCATCATAAAAATTGAAAGGTAGGTAGAGATATCCGTAGACAAAACATAAGCTCTGTGAAATCTGTACCTGCTACAGCATTTTAATTAAATTTGCTGAAACTAGATAGATCAAAACATCTCTTAAGCGGAAGCACGAATGTGTATTCCAGTATTTCAGGAGTGATGAAAGCTTAGTCTTGGTTGGAGTTAATTTTCAATGAATTCATGGGGATGTTACATACAACATGCTGCCCGGAAAGCAAAATATTCCGTAAAGGGTGTTAATTTAATCTGAATATTGAGCTCAACTTTTTATTCATAGCACGGAGAGAAATTCAGTAGCAGTAGGTAAACTCACAACCAATGTACCCAACATGTTTTTACTTTGAAAGCAGGAGTTAATTTTTTTGCACAGAAGTTTTTGATTTTTTTGAAATTGACTTGCTTCTTGAATATGCAAACATTCGAAAATCAATGATTCCTATCAACCGAATCTTGTAAATTGTAAAACTTGGAGAATATATTTAAAATGATTTTGGACTTTCAAAGCAAAATAAAAATACATCTTATTAGGTTTTATTTACGCCTAGTGTACTTGAAATAGACCGTCTGCCTTTTTTATTCATTAATTAATCTACGTCTATCTAATATATATCAGTAAAGGCATTGCAAGGACAAAATTTAACACACGCTATGGAGGTTTACATATGATATATGTTCAATTCTACACAGTGCAGTGAAATAGATTTTATGCTACATATGTATGTGTTATGTAAGAACATCAAATCATGAAAACTGGGAACTACAGCAAAGTATTTACGTAGAAGAAGCAACCGAAGCGAAAATTTATAAAATAATGTATTAATTGAACTGCAATAAATGTCCTGGAGTATATAACATAAGGCCAATTGATTTGAAAATAAATGCAGTGTATCTAGCTTATAAAGACAATCGTTGAATAAAGTATAAATCAATGCATTGTTCCAAGGCTGATGAAAATATCGATTATTTGACCAATATACAAGGGAGGAACTAAAAACAACATTGAAAACTATAGGCCAATCGCAATTTTGTCAGTTGTTGAAAAGTGTATGGAGGAGGTAGTTGTTAATCGACTTAACAGCTTAATAACCAAACACAAAATATTACATCCAAACCAATACGGTTTTCAGAATAATAAAAGTACCGGAATGTTGATAGGCGAGTTTACCAATACTGTTAATGCCGGCCTGAACAGAAATCACCATGTTCTCGTCCTATTTATGGATTTCAGTAAAGCGTTGGATATACTAATGCATGAAAAGCTAATCGAAAGCCTCACAAAATAGATTTGAGAGGAATAATGGCAAACTGGCTTAAGAGCTATTTGATAGATAGAACCATAAAAGTTAAGGTCTCAGACAAAATGAGCGAGGAAAAACCAAGTGAATACGGTGTACCACAGGGCTCCAAACTGGGCTCGTTGTTATTTATCCTCTATATTAACGAACTCTTGCGCTTATTCAAAAAAAGTACTGCCTATGCCTATGCTGATGACATAGCAATTGTGGTTTAGTGTTTAAACTCTGCGGTGGAAATATTGCAAGAAGAATTTAACACCTTCTCTAAATGATGTCATGATAAAGGCCTTCTAATAAATGCGACCAAGACAAAAGTAATGCACATACGCACCCCCTCTAAGCGAGAAGATATTGTTCAAATATATCACCGAAACGAACACTGCCAATTGTCAGCCAGTAATAAAAAAATTGAAATAGTTATAAGCTTGAAATACCTTTGGATAATTATAGATGAACACCTATTATGGCGAGAGCATATAAATAGCCAACGTCTTCAATTTAAGAGCGCGTTCTTTGCGATGGCATACCTTAAAAGATATTCCTATATTGAAGTGCAGAAACAAATGTACTACTCGCTATCAGAATCAAGAATCAGATATGGGATTCTAGCTTGGGGATATCTTATCTGGCTTGATAAGATATTGAATCTTCAACATCGTTTATTTAAAGTTTTTTTTAAAGTCTTAGATGTCAACGCAATATTTCAGATGACAACATTCATACACTATATGGATGATCAGAGATTTCTGCAACCTAAACGTCATACGCAAAACACCAGAAGACGAGCCCACGGAATGCTAAAAGTACCAGAAACATTCAACATCTATGGAAAACGAGAACTACGGTATGCTATTCCAATACTTATGAACAAACTTCCTCAATCTTTGAAATACATTCCTAACCTTAGAAAACAAAAAAAAGAATTAAAAAAATTATTTATTTCGATGTACTTTGTAAAGTAGAATAGTTACCAATAATGAAATTAGTTATTGTATATCTTTTATACAATAATACTGAGATATTATTTTAAATGACCTAAAAACCAACTAATGATACAAATGCTAACAACCACCTGCAGATAAGCACTTTGCTTTGCAGGTAAATTGATGTAAATTGATGTAAATTTAAAATGTAAATAAATAAAAATAAAATAAAATTGAAGAAATAAAAACGGCATCGCTGGAAGAGCTTAAGGCTATACCAAAAAGTGCTTATGAGAAGTGCTTCGAGTATTGGAAAAAGCTTTGGCACAAGTATATTATATTTGAGGGAGATTACTTTGAAGGGGACAATAATAATATTGATTAATACATAAATACATTTTTGTATTGTAAAATATTTTTTTTTTCTTTACACTAATTTAAAAATCAAATTATTAACACCCTGTTCCTTAGTAATATGAAAACACTCGAATAGCATAAGATAAAATCGTACTGTGAAACCATTGAATAGCCTGCTCGTTTTATCTTTCAACGTTTGAAGTACTACCATTTCGAAACTGAAAAAAAGTGATAATTGATTGAGATCACCACATTGTTTAAGTCGTCGAACTTTATATTGGACAAATGAAATCAGCGCGAAAGACTTTTTGAAGAGTTCATGGAAGGATCTTCAAGTGGTATTTTGGATAATTAATTTATTTTACAACAAAGAGCTATAAACTCAAATGGGTATTTTATTACGATCAGGGGAGGCAGTAACACTAAGATCAAGTCTATTATATGTATGATATACATATAACGTCGTTTATAAATAGATATTAAACCAAATCAGCTATATAAAATTACTAAAATTCGCATTTATGTACGTATGCAATAGGGCTGCAAAAAAGAGATGTGGCACGAGTTTGGGTTATAGCTTACTATATATTTTTTTTAAGTATTAAGACCCGCATTACGAAAGGAGCTTTGGAGACATGTAATCTATTTCAACTCGCAACATTTGAAGCATCGCATGTTTTTTATTTCCTCTTCTTTTCGGAATCATCTGAGCTCTTTGCCTATCGGAACGCCATACAATGCATACAGAAATGCGACATCCTTTACCAACCTTGAGAATTTCCTATTAAAATTTATCATTTTAATCACGTCTTAAAGATTAATCATCAGTCATAAAAAAACCGAAAAGCAATTAAATCTTTATTTTGAAATTACCTTAATTCAAGGCACTCATTTCCCCAATCATCGCATTTTTCCGTTTGTCCTTGTCTGAAGGATCAAATGACATTAAGTTTAACCTTACCTCTAGCAAATCAGAGATACAAGTATTGAAGACTCAACCACCCTAAATCATTACTATCACCCAGTTACAGAACAAAACAGATACCTTTAGAGAAAAAACCGTCGTAAGCTCAAACCCAAGAGGGCACTAAAACAGATTTGTTAGATACGAAATTAAGAACCATCTGATTGTGCCATCATTAACAATCAAGTACTGACAACGATACCTAATCTTGTTAGGCCGATTTCTTTAGTCAGTCTAATGCGGTCCCACTGCTGGGCAGTCACACACACAAAAAAAATCCATTTTCTACTTAATGATAATGAATCTTCTGAGGGGCGTCAGTGGAAAGTATCCATACAACCGTACATGCTGGTCCACTGGAGTTCTTAAAGTGACATCCTCTTCTCCTGATTTTGTCCAATATCATGGGGTAGATTGTATATGGTAACATAACATACAAACCAAGCAACCTACCAGCGAAACCCAACCAACGAACTGGTTCTGTGGAATGAATTTAATGAGCGCATAGCCGCTTATAATTTTTCCCATCTGGACATAAACTTCCTTGTGCTTGCTGTTCGGCCAGTGTAAAAATAAGAGGACGGATAGGCATCTCCCTCCTGGCTTTTTTGGCAATCATCCCTTATTAAGTGATAAAATAATTAATGCCGCAACAAATCCCACATCATCTCCAATAAAAGTCATCTGGTTGATTGTACACACTTGTAGAGTAATCGAGTTTACTTTCCGCATGATTGTGTTATCCTTTATGTGTGCGAATGTGTCGGTTTGTGTTTGTCCTCATGTTTAACAATCTTTCAACTTCATGTTTTTAATATTCTACAATACTTTGTTTTTTTTTTTTTTTTTTTTTTTTGAATCAATTTTTCTGCAGGAGTTTATTTTCTCATTTCTATTGTCGTCACGTCTTTTCCTGCGTCCGCATGAGCTATTGGGTAAACTTTTATCCTCCGTACCTGATAGTGAATCCTTAGACACGTTAGTCGCATTATTAGCCGAATGGACTCATCGCTTCCCATACGATTTTCGCGATGAACGGATCATGAGCTATGTCAAACATATCGTTTCAAGGTAAGTTCGGGAATGTTCTTCCACTGAATGACTCTTATTAGAACTAATCTGGAACCATTTATGTTTGCTTCTTGGAAAAGATGTTCCAACACTGGACTAGAAGAGTTAGTTTCGGAAATATTGAGTGCCTTGTTAAAACGCCTGACTGAATTAGAGAAACACGAAGGAGATTTACGTGCTTGTCAAAGTAATACAGACAAGGTTAGTTGATTGTAATCAATGGGTGTTTATCTACCCTATTTCGATGTTTTTTTTCTTTTGGTTTTCTTTTCTTTTTTTTTGTTATGGTTACTAATAGAATCTTGCTTTCAGACAGATTCAATAGACTGCCCAACTGCATCACATTACGCACAAATTTTATGTCGTATCGAAAGGAAGTTGGCTAAACATGTTGGACCTGAAGAATTTCTACAATGTAGCAATAATGTGCTTTTGGATAAACAAGTAAGTTTTTGGATGTTTGATACAAAACAAAAATATTATTCTCCTCTTACAAACTGCTTAGGTTAACTGTTACATCTTTATTTCTACTATTGGTTTGATTGCAATTAGCTTTCGCCCCATTACTTTTGCGAATTCGGAATCCTCTATTAACACATTGGCAAATTATAGAAAAAAAAATCTCTAAACTCAAATTTCAAACACACCTAGGTGTGATGAGGTATGCATATATGTCCAACCGGTAGATCGCAGCATTTACAGTCGACACATGTGCCACAAATTAAATAACAAATACGCCAAACATGAATATTGTTCAGAAACAATAGTGAAATCGACACGCAAATGTATATAAAGGGTGATTCATCGTGAGGTTTGATTTATTATGTTAAATAAAACACATAAATTTGAAAGTGAACTTAAAATTTTTATTATCGGTTAAAAGAACAATTCATGGCCTTCACTTATGTAAATATTTGCCACGACTACGTCTGAGGTGGTATATTCGAAAGGTCGTTCGAGATTAGCGACTGGTATCTCACGGGTAACACGAGAAATGTTAACTTCCAAAGCGTCAATCATAGCTGGCTTATTCCTGAAGACCTGAGACCTTACATATCCCTAGAGAAAATAGTCCAAAGGTGTGATATTGCACGATCTAGGCGACCAATTTACCTTAGCAAAACGTGGAATTAAATGCTCACCAAAATGATTTGTCAACAAATCCGTTGTCTCACGCGCTGTATTGCTCTTAGCACCGTACCGCTCGTAGAGCTCATGTACTTGAATTTCAGAAAACACCCGCTAATATGGCGCGATAACGGTTACCATTGACGGTAACATTCTGATTTGCCTCATTTTTGAAGAAATATGGACCAATGATTCCACCAGCTCATAAACCACATTACTGAACAAAATTTCACGATAAAACACCAGACCTTCATTGAGTTTTCCAGAGTTAATTCACTGAAAATATGATGCCAATTCAAGTCGCCTAGCTTCAATTCTTGCACAAGTTGAACTTTGCACGCTTTTAGGCCGAAATCCTCACGTAAAATACGCCAAGTTGTCGAATACGCCAAGCCAAGCTGCTGAGAACGACAACAAATCAATTCGTCACGGTCTTCGCGTACACTCTTAGCTCCAGCTGCTATAGTGTCTTCACTACATGCTGTATGTGGTCTAACCAGCCACTAATGCAAATTTGCGAATGGTATTGGCAATAGTGGTTTCAGTAGGTCGATTATGCGCACCGTAAGTTCCTCGAATCGGACGAAAAACGTTTCTCACAGAACGTTGATTTTCGTAATACAGCTGAACCATTTGGAGAAGCTGTTGTAAATTAAGTCTTTCTACAATAACTTGCCAAAGTATGCTAAACAAAAATGATAAAACAGTTTGATAGAAATCACGCACGATCTGTCAAATAAAGCCTATAGGAAATCAAACCTTACGATGAATCTACCCTTGGAAGCAAACAAAATTGTAATGTGTGTACGAGTACCTACATACATACATACATATGTATGTCAAATAGTTACGGAATAAGAAGAACAAAATTTTGTCAGTTAAGATATAACGGCAGTATTACTACCGTTAACAAAATACGCCATTTCGACTGTACTCTTCTACACTAAAAATGAAAAGTGTGCGCGCATTTCCTCATGTCTATAGGATATTCACTGGATGAACTTCAGAGTTCTCGTTGATATCAAATTACTTGGTCGCTATTATAATGCAGTGCATTTACTATTTTCTATTATTTAAAGTAGACGTATACCTGACTTTAAAAAAACGATAAGTAAATATTTTTCACGACATGAGTCAGGCGGGTACGAGTGTTAAAAAACCTAAGCAATATCATTACAACGATGGGTGGGAGCAACATTTTTTTTTTTTTTTTTGACATGAAAAGGGAAAAGTGTATATATTATTTGCAACTCAATCATTGCACTGTCGAAAAGATCCAACGTTGAAAAGCATTTTCGAATAGTCTATAAGAAATACGAAAGTGAATATCCAGTAGGTACCGACCTACGAAAAGGTAAAGTTCGGCAGTTAAAGTCACAATTGTTTATGCAGCAATCACTTATTTCTATATTATGTACTAGTTCTCAGTTATCAATAACTTCGTCATTTAAAACTACTGAGATTTAAGTTCGGCATAAAAATCCCTTTGAGGATGAAAAAGTATGGAAGAAGACTTCCACCAAGGCTGGATAGGTTCTTTTTCAAGATTTAAAGAATATGGTAAATCGGAAATTCTGGCTTCCATCAATATAATATGACGTCTTGGAAGAAATTTTACAAGAAAACATTAATAAATGCGTATACCCGTCATTTCACTTTGACGTATCGACAGATTGTACAGATACTGCACAGCTATGTGTTTTTACTCGAATGGTTTTTCAAAGAAGAATTGTTGACTATCCTTCCAATGAAGGGACAAACAAGAGGGCAGGTTATTTACGAACCATTCAAGCCTTTTATTAATCATACAAAGTTTTCAATCCAGAAGCTTGTATCGATTACAACAGATGGAGCTCCTACTATGTATGATTGGAAAAAATATCGGATTTGTTACTCTTTGTAAAAAAGATGAAGAAATACCGCCTTTTACTAGCGGTATCAGCAGTCCATATGTGCAAAAATATTAAATTCAAGCCAGGTCATGAACGTTGCATTTAAAGTTGTCAACTCTATACGTGCAAGAAATTCGCAAAGACGTCAGTTTCAGGCGTTATTAAAAGAATGCGAAGCAGAACAATTCGATCTTTTTTGCACACATATGTTAGATAGCTAAGCCGTGCTAAATTTATAAAGTGATTAGGAGACAATTTACCCGAGATATAGCACTTCCTAACGACAAATGAGCAATTAATTCCTCAACTTGAGGATTGTGACATTACGAAAACATTAAATGAAGTAAACTCGCAGTTGCAAGGAAAGGGAAAAACTATAATCGATATTGATAAGTGTCATAAAGACATTCAAGGAATACTGACTACGTGTGTCAACCAGTTAAAACGCGGTGAATTAATACATTTTAAAAATATGGCAGAAGAATGTGTCGATGCACAAGACACAAAGTATGATCGGATAGCTATGTTGCTTGACGAGTTTAATGGACGGTTTAAAGATTTTTGTAAGCCAACAGATATTATCAAATTTATGTTATTTCCATTTGTGGGTGATATCAGTGTGAAAGACGTAGCAGTGAAGATTGGAAAATTTCGGGATGCAGACCAACATTCGTTTTGGTCTACGTACCTGTGAGCATAAAAATTCTTTTCAATGAATGTCATCAAGACAAAATATCGATCTCGTTTAACAGACCAACATTTGGTGATATGTTTGCGAATTGCAATCAGTGTAAACGAACCACAGTATAAAAAACTTGCTTCAAATATGCAGTATCTTATTTTAGGAGCATCTTCAAGTAATATTCTGTAATCGTTATTATTAATTTCCTTTAATTTTATGAATTTTATGACTTTTTTGAGAATTTTAAGTTCTTGTAGAATAAAAAAAATATATTTAACTTATGTCCGCACTCATTTTCTGTGCAGCATATAATTTAAGCTTGAATTAGCACATTTTTATTAAAATTATTTTGTTTGTTTTGTTAAAGCTTGCATCAATAAAAGTATACAAACATTGCACTTAAATTGTTGGTATATTGTATATTTATATTTTTTTCCAAGTCAGAACAATGGGTAGCAGGCGTAAACGATTTCTGCGAAAAGTCGCTCACATGGCCTGCAAGTTTGGCCATTCCTGCTTGCTTAACTAAACTAAATAAATTTGAAGCAAAACTTAAATATTATCACATCAAAATAAAATGTACATATGCAAACTAACATTTTTACGAAAATAAGTAAATAGTAATTACAAAAAATAAATCAAGCCCCTCAGTAGGAGTAAATCAACTGAACTGACTCAAAAGTAGAGACTGATAGTTTCATGACCAGAATCTCTTTGTCAGGTAATCCACCTTGATCAAAAAGTTCATTTAATTTTTTCAGAAAATTAAAAATACAAGTTCATTCATCTAAATCTATATTCCAACACACTTATGCCAGCGCTTGATCCAATCCTCGAGACATTTTTTATATTCGGTTTTTGGTATGTCCATCAGTGCTTCCTGCGATTTTTCTATTATTTTCTCTCGGCTGCTGAAACGCGTTCCCCGAAGTGGTTTTTTAACTCGATTAAACAGAAAGAAGTCACATTGAGCCAAATCAGGTGAATTCGGTGGCTGTTGGATGGTATTTGTTGAATTTTTCGTCAAGAAATTACGAATAATGATGGCACTGTGCGACGGTGCGTTATAATGGTGCAAAATCCACGAGTTTTCTGCCCACAATTCTGGTGTCTTTCGGCGAATTGCTTCACTCAAACGTCTCATAACACCCAAATAATACTCTTTGCTTACTGTCTCGCCTTCTTGCAAAAATTCATGATGCACTACACCGTTGTAATCCATGAAAACCGTGAGCATTGCCTTCTTTTTTTACTGAAAATGACGTGGTTTTTTTGGTCTCGGCTCATTTGGTGAACGCCATTCACTTGCCTGATGTTTGGATTGCATCTCGTACTCATAAGCCCATGTCGCATCTCCAATAATGATCCTTTTGATGAATGTGGGATCGGATTCAGCCTCGCAAATCATCTCTTTTGCGACATCAACAACCCAAATCATTAACCAAAATGTCTTGGACGGATCCATAGGCAATGTTCAAGTTATTTGCTATCTCTATGATGGGTAATTTGCGGTTATTGACCAACATTTCTTTTATTTCATCAATGTTTTCGCCGGTTTTCGATGCCAATGGTCTGCCACTGCGTTCATCGTCTTCGATTGACTCATGACCTCTTCTGAACCGCTTGTGCCACTTTTAAACAAACTTTTTCCTTAGAGAATCGTTGCCGAAATAGTTTTTCAACATTTCCAACGTTCGCGCACAATTAAATCTATCAGATATAGATGTACTATTGGCTATGTAACTTTTGCAAATGTCAAGCTATGACGCTAAGATTTAGAGGGAATGTCAACAACAGATGTACCAACAAATTGCAATAATAGGAGCTCCACACGGTGGTTATTCCGGGTAATATTTTTAATACTTTTATTCAATCGAAATATCGAAATAACTTTCTTCCAACGTGATAAAAGGTGAAATATTCCTTTTTCGGAGAAGTGCTGACTTTTTGAGGATAAGACATCTTCTTAGGCTTTTATGACTTCTGCTCGGTTCCGGAAGACCTTCTGCAGGCAAAATGAATTCAGATTACGGAAAAAATGGTAATCCATTGGGGAAATATCAGGTGAATACGGTAAATGCGGAAGAGTTTTAAATCCCAACTGCAACAGTCTTTGCACTGTTGCTTGTGACATATGGGGTCTAGCATTGTCATGCAAAAGGATCGATACGTAACTATTAACCATCGCAAGTTGCTTTTTAGCCAATTTGGCATGCAGCGTGTTGATTTCCTCACAATATTTGATAGCATTTATCGTTTCTCCTGGTTGAAGAAATGAAAAGTGGATTGGTCATTTCGATGTCCACCAAATTGTCACCATAATCTTTTTTGAGTGAAGATCGGGCTTGAGATGTGTTTTGGTTTTTCATCTGCACCAAACCACTGCCAAGATCTTTTACGATTATCATACAGAATCCACTTTTCATCACAGATAACTATCCGGTGCAAAAGCAGTTCAGTTTGGTTTCTCAATGCAAGCGATGCACAGATTTTCAGGAGCCAAAATTTTTGGGATTCGTTCATTTCATGGGGTACCCTCTTATCGAGTTTCTTTACCTTTCCTACGTGGTAAAAGTGTCGACTTATTGTCATCGGGAATACTCCCATGCTTTGTGCAAACTTCTGCGCCGATCTCGTTGGGTCCGCATCCACCGTTGCTTTTAAAACATCGTCGTCAATTAAGGTTTACGACTTCCGACGTGATCCATTTTCTAGGCTTAAATCTCCCGAACGGAACTTTCTACACCAAAGTCGTATAGTGCATTTGTTAATTGCTGCATCCTCAAATGCATCAATAATGTTTTTATTACCAATGACGCATTATACCTAATTTTAAATTCGTAAAAGAAGGGGGTTCGAATTTGAACTGCTGACAGCATCGTAAATAATTCTTAGAAAAAAAAAATTTTACTTGTATCGAACCCTAAATTTCTCAGACGTCAGGCACACGTACCACTTTATTTTATAAAAAAAAAAAAATGTTTGCGTTCTGGCACAGATGTTTACTGGAGAACTTCTTATTTCCGACTGAGCGAAAACCGGACATTTTATGTGGTATAACCCAATACAACCGTCTTAGCTTGTATCTGTTATAGGTTGTGAAGTTAAAAGGCCTTTTGATGGCTTTAGCCCGCCAAGTCCCGATAACATGCGAAACTGCACCTTAATTTGAATGCATTCATTACTAGTCTAGCACTGATTCGCAAAATCCTTGGCGTATAATTAGAACAGCTCTTATACTAAAATGTCGGAAAGGATGACTTAACAAGATCTTCCGATATTCCGTTGAACTTTACGTGCGGAATTCTGTCTCCTAAATAATATGGTACATACCTACATACCAATATGAAAGATTACTAGAATTGAGCATGTTCTCCTTAACAACAGCCAACTTGGAGATTTGGGATGATATAAAGAGTACCCTCGATAAACTATAAACCGACTAAACAGACCACCAATAGAGCAACCATTGCGGCTTCTTTCAGATATACCGGATTGTCCAGTAAAAACTTTAGGTTTGAACAAGTAAAAACTGCTCAACTAATAAAAATGGAGCAATACCCGCTCCAACAATTCCTTAAAATTGCTAAAAACCACCACAAGAATATTAAAGTTTCTTTGAATAAGTTTGAAAAGTTACAAGTTTCCTCCACCGAAGTGAGGCATTTCCTCTGCCAGAAATAGTTCAATTTGTTCAGAACTTTGAACTATTGAATCAAGAAAGTGATGGAAAGAATAAAAAATAAACAACCGAGAATATTTCTTTTGTAGCTCGAAATGTAGGCGAAAATCCATGTTTGTTGATTCTACGTTGATCTCAAGAATCAGGAAGAATCACAGTTACGCCTAGCAGCGTCATAATTTTGGCAATTGTGAATTCAGAATACCTGACGTTACTCAACTCATAAAACGAAAAATTATTTCGAGAAATGAGGCACATTTTTATCTTCAAAACTTTGTGAATAAGCAAAATTTCCAAATTTGGGGCTTAGAAAATGCAAGAATGAATATCAAGAAGCCCCCATACCCACAATTTGTTAAGGTTTGGTTCTGTTTTCGGGCAGGAATCATCATAAGACCTTATTTCCTCGAAAATGGTGGCTTAAACGTGAATGAATTATCATACACTATCGAACCATGACCACTGATTTCCAATGGGCTAAGCTTAAGAGTATGGATGACGGTGATCTTTATATCTTAGGGGGCAATGTGCCACGCAAATGCGTGGCTTTTACGAAAAAAGTTTCCTAGCCAAGTTATATCATATATTATAAAATTAGACACCGTGCGACTTCTTTCCTTGAGGCTATGTGAAAGGCAAGGCAAAGCTTATGCCAACATTTTCCAGTTGACCAACGAACTTTTTACGGGAAAACCTTTTGTATAGATGGTCCAGCTTTAGACAGACTTGTGTCTGTCTGTAGTATGATGCACTAGTAAAATGCTTTCAATCAACCCTATTAAAACTAAGGTTCTTCTAATTTATTTACCAGAAGTAAATAGTTATAGTACCCATTAATTGATGTCAAAAGTAGTAGTTGTAAAGCAATACAAAGGTGCTTTGCGCATGAAGATAATTTTTCACCGAGAAGGTCACCACTATTTATGGTTTTCGCCAGAAACTGATCCAGATAATTTAGTAATTAGATTTGTTTGCCTTTCTCCTTGCATGATAAATATGCATCTGTCCTCCAAACATAAACATGCCCAGTTTTTATAGCCAATATGCGGTAGGCAATGCCTTTTCTTGAACATAGAAAATAAACTACTTCAAAAATGCAACAATTTTCTCAAAAGAATCATAATGGCGTTGGAAATAAAATCGTCGGAAAAATTGCAAGCAATAGCCCACAGTCTGCTTACTTGTGTAAATTTTTATGTCTCCTTGGTGTTCCAATTGCTTGCATAAAAGCATACAAGAGTCTAATTTTAGTTTTCAGTTAAGAGGTGCTATGGTTTGATACCGGAATCGTCGGTTAGAAAGCTTTGTAATTTTGAAACCACAGTCACTTCACAGTCACAGCCACTATTTTCCAAAATAGAAGGCAATAATTGTTTATTTTCATGTTTTATTAGCTTTTACGCTTTCAGTGTATCTTTTAACATAAAGCGCAGAATTTTCTAAACTGATCCTACTGAGCACTGGATTCTTATCAGTGGACCAACCATGGACAGGACGAAGTCCTTTATCGATTTTACAAACCTTATTTGTCATGGAAACGGGGTAAAAGCTGATTTGGCTTGTTTATTTTAGTACAGGCCAACGGCCTGTTTTTATATTGGCTCTTTTCCCATATTTTTTATGATGGGCACCCTTCTGGAACGCGTGATAGATTTTAGGTCGGGATTATACTACATGTGGGTGTTAGTTTCATATTATATTTTTAATCCACAGTCGTTGAGCAAAAGGTTCTCAGCTTATTAAGGAAAGACATGAGTCACTTGAAATAAATGGAAACATACCTTAACATTGCAAGCGACCATATGCAGAAATGTTGTCTTTAGCTAAAAAGCTAAGAACTTATATCCCGGTAATGGCCTAAATTACACGCCTTCCTTAACATAATTGTCTTTAAAACGAGGTATCTTTGGTGGCTTCTTTTGCAAATTTATTTGAAGCAACTCCAGACCAACTTAAAATTTTTCTAAAACTGGAAAATTGACAATGCTAATCTTACTTGTTCGAAATGAAAAGAAGCAATCAAACTTCCAGGTCATCAAAAATCTTTCCACATTACTGAGAACGGAAAAAAAACGATACAAGCTATTTTGTTTATTGTCTTCATCTGAAATAAATGTCATCATGCTGAATTATTCACTTTCAACTGACACCATCAGACACAGCTTTGAAGTCATGAATATTTCACTTTATAATCTCTTCATGAAGGAATTCAAAGGCGCCTGTACAAATATTGACACACCTAACCACTTCAATTCAATTAGGCTTGGCAAAAACACAAAAAAATGTCTTTCAGTACAGAGTAAAACATCTATGAATGATTCTATTTCCAGAAAACGAATATTCATTTTTCCAATCCTGTGTCAGTTTTGTCCAGAAGCTGTCGGAACATTTCTTTGAATGTGCACCAACAAAAACCCATTGTACCCACATACGAGTATGTACATATATATAGTGTATCTGAATCACATTAGCAAATTAAAAAGGCAAGAGTATACCTTCCTTTTGTATCTTTTATGTGTGTCAAATATTCTCTCGTCTATAAATAAATGACTCACTTAACATTCTGGCACAATTCCCCAATACCTATTGCAGACAAAACTGAAATAGGGCGTTGTGTTGTTGTTTCTTACACAATAGCTCGTACCCACTTTACTAAGTTTGAAGTGACAAATCTTTACCAGTGCTTCAAATTCCTTGGGGGCAATTGATACTCTCCCATGTTTAGTCAGTCCTCTTTCTCCCACGGCAAATATCATAGATAACAATAAACAAACAAATTAGACACACATATACGCAATGAAGCACGGCATTTGGGGGGAAGCTCACCAATATCCCCTTTCTAAGCATCCTCAATTGTTAACGCTTGTTTTGCCTTCGCTTCAATTTCATTTCACCATCTATTGTAAGACAAGCAAAACCGATTCGGGCTAAAAGAATTCAAGAAATGCTAAAGTAAAAAGAAAACAAATTCAATTCCATTAAAAATTCCATTTGAGAACGCAACCAGATACCGTCATCAGTCGGTGGCGGGAGATATTTTCCTATTGATAGACCTACATATGTATGTACTCGTATACTCGAATGTGGAGAACTCGCTTTCAGGATGTTAACATCTAAACACATTATACAAATATGCTGTAGTGCCTACCGAGCGAATATGTTCAATCAGCCTTTTGCATACACACTAACACAACAAATACCAATACAAAGGAATTTATTCTGTTGTTTTGCCCGTCGCAACACAATTAAAGCCACACGCGAACGAATAAGGAATATCTAAATGCGAGCTACACCGGTTTCTACTTTTGGCTTACCCCCTCCCCCAACCCACCCCCACCCAACTTGGAGTTGGTGAAATGATAAGTGTGTTGATTCAATTCAGTTCCGTACTTCAACTTAGACTTGCACGGAATGGTTTATAAAAGCTAAAACATGGTGCCAAGAATAGAGATACCGTTGTGGCAATATATTCGTACCTTGATACTCTCTTATGATTATATTGTTCCTTTATCCGCTTATCTTGGTACCCTTTCAGAGGCTTACCTATAAAACTCTACGGGTGTCAAAATCAAGATTGTTATCTTTACGAGTAAAAGAAGGCGGCTGGTTTAAAAGTATTGTTCAAAACCAGCACGATTGCAGCTTGAAATAATGAACAATGGATTCATAGATCAACTATAAAACTACAGTTTGTCTGACATACGGAATGACTTTCCGTAACATGCCTAACCTTAAAGAACAGAAAAGTTATATTTTATCCTACTACCCCCATCTAACAAATACGCCTAAACAGAAGACATCACTGGTTCTGAGACAACTTTATCCAGATTCTTAGCCGAGGAAAGCATATAAAAGAAACTTTGGGGATAGCTCTAGAAACAGTGTAAAAGCCAAAACCGCATTTATCCACGCATTTCCGTTTTAACTTTTTTTGTGGAGTACAGATGATCCAGATGGGCAACCAACCAAAAGCTTGAAGTTGCTAGATTCGGGCATCGTTCGCTGGGTAAATTTGCAGGGTTTTTTATTAGATGCTTCACAATTTGTATTTTTTTTATATAAAACTTTTATTTCGGATTGAGCTATGAATGCCATTATTGAGTTATCCTCCACAGAACCGCCTACTTAAGGGAATGCGCTGGCTCCATCAATTTCAATGTCCGTTTTCAAGGCGTCTAAACAGTTTGGCGTGTTGGCGTCAAAGACTGTAGCCCAATAGAAAAGGGTATTAAGATGCCTACACCGCAATTAATAAGACCATTTATGACAGTAAGACGATAAAGCGGCACACTCCTATTTAAATCACATGTCCTTTAAGACTTCAAGTTCCAATTTATTTCTAACTAACAAGAGTTCGATGTGTACTATATTCATTTGGATTTAGCTGTTGCTACGTCACAGTGACATTCTGCATATGTGCAACTCTTTAGAATGCGGTGTATTCCTGGAGTCATAGAAGGCCTAAGCTGGCTGGAGTACTAAGGGTACATAGTCCCACCTCCCCGCTCGATTGATTGATTATGATCTTGATCTACCAACTCACATATGGGCACAGTATTTTCTACGTTTCTGACTGTATTGATCGCCTTAAAGGACGATAGTGTTGATCGTAAATTGGAGGTAACTTACTAACTTACTAGCTAACTGTGTAATATTGTCGACAAACTGGAACACAAATGTTCCATCCGCCTCGAAATGGAATGCATGAGTTCAAAAGTTTTTTATTGAACAAATGTAACATATCTAATGAAAAATTCTTTAATCATAATACAAAACGAGAATAATAAGCATCTTAAATGAAGTTACTTTGGTGGCTTTGATAGGGTACCTCCACTTCTGAATATCCTTGATCAAGGTACTGCGAACGTTTGTCGTCAAATCAATGATTTTCTTGGTGGTGTCGAATGAATTTGAAATATGAATATGATGGCAGTAATACTACTGAAACTAAAAAATTGTTCAGATCTCTCTGATCTCCCTTTTCCTAGGTCTTCCATCAGTTTGTCAAAAAATGTACAAATTTTTCTGACCGTTTGAGTGGTATATGACTATAATTAGAACAACCATTTAGTGAACCGATTATGTGGAGGTTAAACAAACTTAAGCCGCCAGGTTACCAATAAAAATAAAATTCACTTTTCTACAAACGAAGACTCTGCTTTTTCCCAAAATTGCCACTACTTATTGCAACTTTTCAGAGTTCTCCAACGGCAATACTTTCTAAGAGGACCCCCATCATCTATCACTACCAACAACACACTCCTAACCCACAGCGACAAATTACATTTGCCGACGAATAACATTTTAATTCTGGGAAATGATTTTCACTTCCTATTCGAAGGCGAATCACATTAAATTAAAGTCAAAAAAGGATCAATTGCATGTGGGTGCGGTAGTTGCCGCGTATATTTATGTATGTTTTTGTAAGTTTGTGTATGTTTCTTTAAGTAGGCACTTACGAGTACATATAAGGAGAAATTGGAAGTCCCTTGAGAAAATGGAGTTGGGTGTTCGACGAGTTTTCGATGTCGTTTTCATTGTAGCTATTTGGTGGTTGGTGTACGAATACAAGTGTTCATCAGTACTTGTAGGGGTGAGAAAATTTTGGTAGACATGATTTTCTGGTTATTTTCGGGACTAAATTGAAATGCTTCGAAATGCGTAGGACGTGATGAGAGCTGAGATGAGACTGTTTTGGAAATTAATATCATTATTGTTGCGTGCAAGCTCTCATCACACACAATCCGTGTCCTAAAGAATGTTTTGCCACATGTGACTTGACTTTTTTGTATCTCTCATATACGTGTATATATATTATTTTTTTGTCATTTGTTAAGTAAGACGATCTGATTTTGGTGATAACCTAATTGTAAGCAATTTGAGAAAATGCTATAATCTTGATCTAACATTATTTAAGTGTGAAAGTGTATTTACGATTTCATATTCATGTTGGCACGCACTTAAAGGGTTTACTCAATTAAATATTTAAAACACTAATTTAATATAGACACACATTTGGAAAGAAATTGTTAATCTTTAGATTTATAGATCATATATTCAGATCTATGTGTTAATTTTCCAATTCTTTGTTTGAGAACTCCAAAATACTACTTGTGCACATCACCAAAGATATAGTCTTCCTCTACTCTAGAAGATTGGTTGGGACGAAATGTTAACATATATTCGCTCGACATAGCCCATCCATCTAAGGCGACGGATGTTCATTTTTGTGACAGCTCTATGTATTCTGCCTCTGATATTATTGTCATAAGGAAGTTATATGGCAGCGCATTAGCTAATCGAATCCCTTTATTGCATAAGCACAGGTCTCGGTGGTATTGCTTCTAATTCCTATGAGCAACGATTGTTTCTCATCTTCATTTAGCAGTGTATACATAGTAGAAATGAGAAAACTAGAAACCGCTCTGAGTACCTCGCCTTTGCAGGCGAGGAATAGGGGTGGTAAGTGTCGATCTGTATTCTCTGGGATCTATAAATATTTCATTTTTTTAGGATTACCTCGCACCAACTTTTGCAGACGTCAACACAATATGGCACACAAGATCTTGTATGCAATTCAAATGAGGCTAATGGCTCTGTAGTAACCGCAACTCCAAGCGTCTTCTATCTTTGTGGACCGGATAAACGACGCTAAAATTCCATTTCTCAGGCATGCTTTCCTCTGACAAAATCATGGAAGTTAGCTTAAATATTCTTGTTAAAACTTCGGAATTATGTTATTGCGATACAACCCAATTTTTTCCCCATCGCTTGCTTTTAATGCTCTTTTGTATCGACGTAGCCTAGTCCGTTTTCAGACGTGGTACCATGTAAGCCTCGCCTTCCGACTGTATTACCAATAATGTTCTCTTTTCTTTATCGATTAAAGTCTCCCATCACGATTTGGGGTTAAGACGCTGCTCGTCGTCTATTGCTTTTTCAAAGACGTGAACGCTGACCAAGCTGATGTTGGAGACATTCTTGGAAGCTCAAAACTTCTTGCCCTTGTCTGCCGGTTGCAAGTAATCTACACTCGAATGTGTGCTTCTTTTCTTCCTTATACCGTCGTATACTCCATAGTTTCCTATCCTATCTTTATACTGCTCATCTCACCGCAGTTACTGAATGGAATTGAAATCTAATTTTCAGTAGTTTAGTACCTTCAGAAGTTGTTCTGGCAAACGACATTTGCTGTCGCAACAAAATGTTTTTTATGCTGCCGGAGCAGGGTGTTGAAAATATAACTATAAAAGCCATGTATTCATGCGGGCTCACTAACAAGCTGGGTTAAGTTGTTTTTCGCAGCGGAGGTCTCAGCATATTGTCCTTGGTATGTCTTCTATCCAGAATGTCGAAATCACCCTGAATTATGACTTCTGAAATGACAGACGATATTAATATAAATATGAGGATGGTGGGATATAATTCTTTGCATGGAGTTAGACAGTACATCAAATTCTGGTTTAGGTTAGCAGTGGATAAGTTGCTTACGGAGATGGGATTTTAACTACCTTCTATAGACTAAGAAGGCAAATAAAAATACCCTTACCATTGCAGTCCAGCTTTATGTTGCAAACTTTTTTTCTCGTCCTCAGAATGATGATAGTATTTTTCAGTTTGACTGGGTAATATAGGCTTTTCCAATAGGGACTTGACAACTTTGAATCTAATTTGTGAACGCACTCTTTCACAAATCATCAAATTTATTCAGTCAACTCAACATTTTCATCATAGTAAAGTACACCAACGAGTAACGTCTGCAAATTACAAAAATTTTCGGAGTCGGTGACTGCAACTTTAAGAGCGTTAACTCAAATTTTCGGTCGTAATTCTCGCCCTAGTAGACAGGCAATAACAAGTTTAATGCAAAAATTTGAGTCTACATATTCGTTGTGTGATGTTGCCGTGTCAGTGAGACAACGGGTTGGTCGAAGAGTCGAAAATATCGTTGCCCTTCAGACGTCCGTAGCAAACGATTCAAATCAGTCAACTCCACGGCGTTCTCAAGAATTGGGCATCGCTCAGACCACATTATGGCGTATTGCGACTCAAGAATTGAAGCCGATGGACCATTTGAAGCGACGTACTCCGATTGGGTTCTGGAGAAGATGCGCCAAGATGATGAATTTCATCGCAAAATCATCTTCAGTGACGAAGCTCATTTTTGGCTCAATGGGTTCGTCAATAAGCAAAACATGCGTTATTGGTCGGGTAAAAACCCACATGTGCTTCATGAATCACCACTTCGTCCACAAAAAATAACTGTTTGGTTCGGTTTGCATGCCGGCGGCGTTATTGGGCCATATTTTTTCGTCGACGATAACGATCGTCACGTTACTGTGAATGGTCAGCGTTATCGCGCCATGATCACCAATTATTTTTGGCCCGAATTGGAAGATATGGACTTGGGCGACATGTGGTTTCAACAGGATGGTGCCACAAGCCACACAGCACACTCTATAATTGGTTTATTGAAGAGTAAGTATGGTGAGCGTGTTATCTAAATACATGGGCCAGTCGATTGGCCGCCTCGTTCGTGCAATTTAACGCCGCTTGACTATTTTCTGTGGGGCTACGTTAAGTCATTGGTTTATGCCAATGTGTAGCCGAGTCGTTGAAAATTGGGTCCAACGCTTCAAACGTGCCCGCGGTGGCCATATGAACGGAGTTCCATTCATAAATGTTTTGATTGTACTTCAAGCCAATTATAAAGTTTTTGAAATATCTCAAATGGTTTGCCTTTTATTTAAAAAAGAGTTGTCAAGTCGTTATTATAAAACCCTATATATGACCCCTATGGAAGTTTCAGAAAATCTTTTTCAAACCATTATTATATGACCACGTCTATATTTTGGTCTCATCTTTTCTCAGAACTAGTTTTTTCTTTAGCACTAAACTCTTCAAGAAAATCTGTTTTTTTCATCGTAAATGAAGTTAACATATTGGAATATATGGGCACAATTTAGGATCGTATTGAAACATTTTTGTTAAAAATTAGAAGAATTGAAATTCAAACATTTGTACTTGCAAACTGCCTAAGTCTGTACAGTCTTATTTTTAGGTTTATTTATAAAAAGATTCATTTCTTGCCCTTAAATCTAATAACAGAAGCCCTCATTTGTCCAACAACCACTTATCTGTCATGTCAAACTCATTTCTTTGTTTAAATTTGTTTCGCCTTCGTTCTTAACCAGTTGCTTTTTTTAACTAAACCGAACTGTTCTATCCGGAAGTACCGGCAACTGCAGATACTTAAGTATTTACATCTTTACAATTGCAGTAGGAAACTAGCTCAACATACTTTTCAAACTTTATCTCGTCGGAAACATTCTACGAATGACTGAGCAAAACATAACTGAACGAAGGACAAATACATGGAAACACAGGATACGAGTATGTAGCAACATTAATGTGCAAAACTTCCCAAGACAACGGGTGTGGTTATAAATCTTTTAAACCTTATGCCCGAAGTGAAATAATTTTTAGTCAAGGCAACTAAAAAAAATTATACACAAGTATAAAAGGACAATAAGATGAACCTTACAGGAAAGCAAGAAAGTTTAATTAAACCTTCCGTTGCAGTAACACATCTGGTCCTTAGCTAGATAACTTTACTCCGAGCTCTAGTTGGGAATATTTTCTATACCACTTTCACTTCTTTGTCAGTCCTTTCGGTACAAGTTTTTAAATAAGTTAATTTTTGCACAAGAACTTGGTAGTTTAAAGGGAATTAGTGAAATGACTTTTGTGAAAAGTGACGCAGAGCACGACGATAACCATAGTGGTGAGCTTTTGAAGAAGTTCTTAATTGTTTTAAATTATTGAACTAGACAAAAACAAAACTGCAGATCTATGGCATTCTCTTGATTTTCTTTCATGCATACGAAAAGGTTTTACTGTGTTTTCCTTGAAAACTTTTGAAAACTGCAGGAGCCAAGTGTAGGGAAAAAGTACTTTGATTTGCTCAAAGGAGTAAATGAAAAATTTCTTTTCGAGACGGACATCAAATTACTGACTTCAAATATCATACAATTTATAAACTATGCTCACGAACATACAAATACATGAACGTCAATTCAAAAAGTTTTTCATCGTACATACCCTGAAGTTAAATTTCAAAACAACAGGTGTCAGAATAAGTATATCGAAAGTATACCTTATGCAGATTGGCAACATCAAGTCAATGCATAAGGCAACTTGACACTTTGCATCACAAACGTAGAACAAATCAAAGGAAATTTCGTTTACACTTTGCACTGCATGACAGTTATTCAACCACATTTGCAAGATTTAAATCAAAATAATGCAAACCCTAACAAAGAAAGATGAAACGAATGTAATTATTTCAATCTAGGACGTATTTAAGTCAGAGGCTTATCCAAACCTCTGAGTAGTACGTTACTTTAAAATGTTGTTGATGTGGCTTTTCTACAGCTCATCAAAGAATACTTCATACAAATCGTCTGATGCAAATGAGTTCAAAATTTACACCACCAAACACCCGATGGAAGCTCCTCTGAAAACTTTGAGGATCGAACTGTAGTGCTGTGTCTTGAAAATGTATCTTTAAGCCTCGACTAACAAATTCACTGGTAAAATATAGTTTGATTCATCGTCAGGTTTGGTTTATAATCTAAAACAAAATACATAAATTTGAAAGCTAACTCAAAATTCTTCTTATTGGTTAAAGGAACAATTCATGGCATTTACTTTTTAAAAGTGATATTATGTAAATGTTGACCACGACTAAGTTTGAGGTGGTTTATTTCGAAGATCTAATTTTGGGCGACTAGTTCGAGCATAGCGACTGGTATCTTGCGGATAACACTAGTAATATTGGCTTCCAAAGCGTCAATCGTAGCTGACTTATTCCTGAAGATCTTAGACTTTACATATCCAAAATGATTTCTCAACAAGTCCATTGTTTCACGCACTGTATGGCTCGTAGCGCCGTCTTGTCGAAACCAGAGCTCACCGAGACCATGTTTTAGAATTTCAGGAAGCACAAAGTCCGTTAACATGGCGCGATAACGGTTACCATTGACGGTAACACTCTGATTTGCCTCATTTTTGAAGAAATATGGACCAATGATTCCACCGGCCAATAAACCACACAATACCGTTGGTAGCTCTTGGTACTCTTCGGGTTTCTCATCAGACAAATATGGCAATTTTGTTTATTAACGTATCCATTGAGCCAGAAATGGGCTTCATCAATGAACAAAATATCACGAAAAAACACCGGATTTTCATTGAGTCTTTCCAGAACCCATTCACTAAATATGACGCAAATTCAAGTCACATGGCTTAAATTCTTGCACTAGTTGAATTTTGTACGCTTTTAGGTCGAGATAATAGCGTAGAATACGCCAAGTTGTCGAATACGTCAAGCCAAGCTGCTGAGGAACGACGATAAAGCTATTCGTCACGGTCTTCGCGTACACTCTCAGCTACAGCTGTTATAGTCTTATCACTACATGCTGGATGTAGTCTAACCGGCTGAGTATCATCCACTGTGACTCAAATTTGCGAATGGTATTGGCAATAGTGGTTTCAATAGGTCGATTATGCGCACCGTAAGTTCCTCGAATCGCACAAAAAACATTTCTCACAGCTGAAAAATTTGGTGACGCTGTTATGGTGTGAGTCTTTGCATGATGACTTGTCAAACGATACTGAACAAAAATGATAAAGCAGTTTGATGGAAGTCACGCGTGATCTGTCAAAAAAGCCTATTAAAAATTAAACGATGAATCACATAATATGGTATTTCCTAGAACAGTAACAATCAAGCTTAAAACCACTGGGGCTTACCCTCTTTTCAACCCAACTATGGTATGTACTTTGAAATATTAATTGTTTTTCTTTCATTCTTCCCCATAAAAAATCCAATACTGTAAGGTCAGGAGATCTTAGAGCCTAATGAAC
The DNA here is from genome assembly GCA_907269105.1 of Volucella inanis. Lineage (NCBI taxonomy): Eukaryota > Metazoa > Arthropoda > Insecta > Diptera > Syrphidae > Volucella > Volucella inanis. The sequence goes on from OU026157.1 coordinate 26,335,688, forward strand.
AGGTCCACTTCTTCCTATACAACGATTACCTTACTCTTCATAAAGCCAATTCTTAACCTAACAACCATAGTGGACTGGAGTACCATCCTGTTGGAAATATGATGAAGCTAGTTAAATCAGTAGAATGTCCTCCAATAGCTCTGGTAAATCATTTCCTAAAAACTCCAGATAGTTTATAGAACTCAGAAGTGGTAGTTTTGAGGGGCCGATTAACTTGTTTCCATTTACACCTATCCACATATTGATTGATTATGAAAATTTTGTTATCCCATATTTTGCAACTCATCCATCGTTTTCATCCAAGCTCCGATCCAGCACCCAGTTAGGAAACTCAAGTCCCTTTTTTCAAATCATCGGGAAACAGTTCTTGCACAGTTGTATTGTGCAAGATCGTCTCCATGCAGTACATTAAAATTTTTATTTCTGGAAACATTGAATTGCATTGCTAACCAACTGATGCTGATTGATGCAGTAGTTGTTACTGATTTTAGTATTTTTCATCAGCCGAAATTCTTCTTACTTGTCGTGTATATGAAACAGATCCCGTTTCTCGAAGCCTTCGATACGTATTTCCAAATACTCCTTTACTAGGTAGTCTTCTATTAGGATAAAGATCATGGCATCATTATCGCGCTCTCGTTGAACTTCCATTGCATAGACAATAAACGTAAATAATGTATGCGTCTGTGATGATATTTCCAATAGCGTTTCTAAGTTAAAAATTAAACTGATGAATTAATTTTTTTTTTCTAATCTTTTATAGCATTTTTGAAAGGAAATTTTTCCAATTAACCCTTCTTACTCTTTCTGAGAACTTTTAAAGAACAGTGTAAGGAAGTGAAGGTTTTGACAGATAGTCAAACAAAGATAAGCGAGCCCGCTTTAAAACTTTTTAATAGCTATGCACTTTTAAAAAATTATGGAAAAATTATTAATTGTTGGAAAACCACTCTTATTGTAGTTAGAAACATAGGTAAAAGATCATAAATTCTTCTTTTTTTTCCACCGATGGAGGTTTTTGCAAGTATCATAAAATCTATGGGTTTTCCTGCAAACTTGTTGATGATTTTTGCTCTGCAATATATAAAATATAAAAACGTAAAGAAAAAACGGTTCTGCTCTGGTCGTATTGTTGTCATAACGAAAGCTCTCAGTACTCGGTTCAATTATTTTCCTTATATATATAAACTCTTTATCCTCCCTGCCTTTTATGGGTTGGGGTTACAACATTACCGGATGACCTAGGAATTGCATATTGCATATGACTCATGATATTCACATGGTTTACGAAAAACGAGCTAATTATTAACATTACAAGTGAAATGAAAATAATGTTTTTAACTTAAGTATAGATATGTTTCCGGTTATACTCGTATGTCAGATTTATTTTTTCTTGGAGCTGATTGCTATAGATACAGTTTGTCTATTTGTAAGTGCAATGGTAAAAGCTGTGGGATCTACTTCAATATCACTGTTATATATAGTAAGATATGCTTTCAGATCGAAGTTGTGGTTGCCTATAAATACTTAGGCAACACTATTGAACACAGATTGAGCTTGTCGAACATACGTTAAATCTAAAAAAATATTTTCTGTCTAAAACATTGTTCTATAGGCGCTACAAAAATAGTTTATTATGGTATATTTCATTCAAAACTTTAGTATTAAATTACTTTCTAGAGTGTTACTTATCTAAATAAAATTCAGCCGATGTCTGTCATGCAAAAATGTACCATCAGAAAAATAAGCAAGACATATCGTTTAACCCGTTCTATTGATCACTTTAAAACTGTAAAAATTTTTCATCTGAGACAAATTTCCTGTTTTAAAATTATAAAAGGAGTGCTACGTAGAAACAGCAGTTGATTTATTGATTTTAATTTTAATCATTCCATTTGAATAATTATAACAGTTGAATTTAACAATTAATTCTTAGTAATAATTGTGAAACGAATAACAATAATCATTCTGTAACTATTTAAAGTTAGTGATGATTAACGCTTAAGTAATATTTTCAAATTTAGGAAACTGGTGTGGGGTAGTTATCAGTGTTACAAAAAATAAAGATAAGAGAAAGTACTTATGTGTAAATATCGAAAGAAAAGAATCTGAGTACAAACATAAAGCAAATAATGAATCCTATGATAATCTACATATTGTAAATAAAAAATCTTTAGCCTTATTTACAAACGAGTGAAAAACATTTTGGCGCAGTAACAGTAAAAAAATGAAAACATTTGGTTCTATGTGCGATCGGAACATTAACCAATGATTATTAACGTGCAAACTATAAGAAGTTGAGTTTTTGTTTAGAGTGTAACCACGTCGCTTAAAGAATTCCCATAGAACTTTAAAAATATATACAGTGTGACTGACTAGAACTGCAACTTTTTAAAATGCTACAACTTTTTTATTTTTTGATAAATTTTATTGTGCCAAAGCAAAAAATGTTGGAAAATACATCAGTTTTCAAATTGTATCAGTAGTTTTTCATATGTCCACCTTTGGCGCGAATAATGACCTTGAGACGGCCGAAGAAAGCATCGCACACTGCACGTAAGTGGCTCTGCGGTAATTTGGCCCATTCCCCGCGAAGTGCTTGTTTGACGTGGTCCAAACTTTGGTATTTTTTAGTGCTAACCTTCGCCTTCAAAATACCCCAAACAGAGAAATCCAACGGATTTGCATCCGGAGAATTTGTAATCCATTGTGTCGAAGAAATGAAGTGTGGAACATTGTTTTTTAACCAATCTTGGTTGACGCGCGCTTTGTTCAAATGTCCACAGTCTCCGACCAAAATGATTGCTTGCCAAAGGCAGTTTGCCTCTAAGACAGTTTAAAGGTATATGATCGCATTAATTTTGACGCCACGGTCTAAAAACACGAGCGGAGAGCGACCATCGGCGGTTATGGCGGCCCAAACCATCACCGTCGGTGCTGTCTGCTTTCTGGTGGCCGTCCGAAGGTGTAAATTTTCGAAGGACCTCTCTGGCAAGTAAACTCGGTCATTTTGTTTGTTGACATATTGCTCTTTAACAAATCGCGACTTATCGGAAAAAACCAAATTCGGCAAGTGTAGCAACTCATTCGCTCTTTCGGCTCTAACTTTTTTCTGTTGCGGTGTAAGATCGTGTGTTTTTTGGAACTTCAATGGCTTGAGCCCAAACTCATTTTTCAGTATGTGTTGCATGTGTTCCAATGATATGTTGAGCTCACGAGCCATTTTTCTTCCACTTCGACGCGGATTTCACTCAATTCGAGCCTTCACTTTCCGAACCATTGCTGCCGATGTTGCTGTTTTTTTATGACAACCTCTATGGAGTTTTGCAAAGCTGCCAGTATCGCGGATAAAAATTTTCCAACACAACTGAGACGCAAATCGTTTAAAAGGCTTGTAAATAATAAAATTATCTGTCATGTGTCAAAATTTAAGCTCACTGTCATGAACGGTTTGGAAATTATAGCAGTCTGAAATTGGTTGCAGTTCGAGTCAGTCAGGGTGTATAGGTGTCTTAACCGAAGAATTCTCAACTCTCTAAACAACGGCCAACCATGAGCTAAACGATTAATACCGTAAATTATTCTTATTAAATATTTTTGAGCTATGAATAAGGAACTAAAAGCGTTATCATAGGATCAAACCAAACTCGCTATACCACATTGCAACTTAGAGAAAACGAGGCCGTAGTAAATCATAGTTTATAATTGTTAGGAGCAGTAAAGTTTTACAAGATACATTATTCGAGCCACATGCATCATATATGATTTAACTGTTTGCGTATAATTTTTCCAGCTTAAATTGAGAACAAAAAAGGCTCCCAGATATTTAAATTGACTAACAGACTCAATTTTAAAGCACCTGCTTGAACATTGAGCATTTTCATTAAAATTTATACATCCACAAGTATGCTTTCCTAACATTTTGAAAGCCATCAATTTTGTTTTTTTCGCTGATAATCAGCTGATGAAATGTAAATCACTGCCTTAATTTTTGTAGATCTTCCTCAATTTCGATAACACATTCGATCGACGTGAGTCCTTGATAGGAGAGTGCTATATCATCAGTGAACGCTGTTGGTAAACCGTTGAAGTTTTAATTGGAGATTGAGTTAATATAGATTAAGGCCGAAGACAGAGCCCTGCGGAACACCATTCTTTATTTTAAGGGACCTACTAAAACTTCCATTGATATTGAGCACTTGTTCCCTATCTGTGAGATAAGAGCGAAACCAATCACGTAAGACTCCTCTAAAACCAGCGTTGTACAATATATCCAGAAGCAAATTATGGTCCACCATGTAAAATGCTTTTGTCATGCCAATAAAAAGAGCCATTATAGATTTGGAATTAGTGAACACTTCATTCAATTGGGTACAGAACTTGATAATGGCATCTTCTGTGGATTTTCCCGAACTAATACCGAACTGATTTTCAGAAAAGAAATTCTAGTTATCCAAAAAAGACATCATGCGTGATTTTAGTAGATTTTCAAACAGTTTAGAAAATGTGGGAAGCAGCGGTATACTATAGGTCTATAATTACCCACATCTTTGCGATTTCTTTTTTTGAACAGTGGTATAATATTCGTTATTTCGTAAGTAAACCCATATTTCGTACCACTTTTTACAGAAACTTTTATGAGAATTAAGAGAATATAAAAAAAATACAATAAAAAAAAAAAAAAATGACCTGCTCAAAAGGATACTGAAAATCTATGCACTTACAAAAGCTCGTTAAATAATGTCTTCGCCATCCCTTGGCTAACTTCATTACAGCAACCTCTTAAGACTCTCCATTATTATGAAAATGTTATCTCCAAAAAGGACAGATTACTTAAAAGTAAAATTGCATTATTCTATACAATTAATCCACTTGTCAAAAGTTAATTTTATTTATAACGGCTTTTATTTGACTTTATTTAATCCTCTTTCCTCTGTTATTCTCTGTTTTTCAGTCAAAGAAATGGGACCAACCATCAACATCAGGTGGTCCACCTGGTGTACAGGATCCAAAAAAGACATGCAATCTGGAAACATATCTGGAATGGTCTGCTCGTTTACGCTTATTTGTATGCAATGAAATTCTTCAGGTAAGTAAATTAAATTTATTCTCTTAGACCGGAAATACCCAAACACTGCTCGATCCCGCATTTGAATGGGGGATGAATGGGAATGAATAGTTGTGTGGTCCTTGTTGGCCAAGCATATCCTGTGCATATGCATTTATTCAGTTAATCTTGCGATGTTGGCTATACGAATGTGTATAGATATGTATGTATGTATATATGATGGCATGTAAATTCACGTAGTAGATCATCAGTTGTTGCAACAGTCGTTGTAACGTGAGTAAAATTTCAGACAACTTACAAGCATCCTACGATGTTGACGACGAAAGTCCTTTTAAGGTTTTCAGTGGGAGGATGGAGTGATATACGAGTAGTTAACATTGAACATTTTGGGTTGTGCATTACCACATTGTTGTTGTTATTGGTAAACATGTGCGTTTATATGGACTGTGGATTTATCCCTTTCCAACAGACATTGTGTTAGACCATTTCTCAGTTGTGTGGTTGATTAAAAAGACATGAATTTTGATGCTTACGTTGAGCAAGTTTGATTTGTGTACACTTGTTGTATTCTGACGACTGTTGATATTTTTGGACTAACTCCATCTAGAGGTACACATTGCTTCAAAATACGAGTAGAAGACTCATTCTACCCTTGCATTGTTATTAAAATAGCAGTAATCTAGTTGATTAGATTTGTCTTAAATAAAGAACGAATTGGCATTTGGGTTGAACACTCCCATTAGAAAATAGTTATCTTTGTCGATACAAGGCAAGGGATAAGAAATTTTGTATACAGGTATATTTTCTACTCTCGAGATTTTTAGGCATTTACGGAAAAACACCATACAAAAGTCTTCGAACTATAGGTTGCAGTGAATCTAAATCTATATACGAGTATGTGTATCAAGAAAGTCTTGGATAAATTGTAAATTATTGGGGAAAAATGAAAAGCTTGGCTCTCGACTTGTTACAAAGGAATGGAATTCATTTCGAATAACCTTGACTTTATACAGCGACAAGTATGTATATTTGTATCTTATGCTACTGTAAGTGTGATTCAGCAATGTGATAAGCATTATGTTAAGCAATATGTAACTCAGTAGTGTAGTTTTAATAATTTAATTTTGTATTTATTGTTTAATGTTAATATATGTACATAAAATCTTCTGAGGTCTCCCGGTTCTTTCAGATGTACACATGTACATCAGTCCATATTCAACAAAGAGGAGCTTCTTTGAACTGCGTCGTTAATATTAGTTCTTTATGATCTAGCCATTTAGGTGAACGTTACATACATGCCTTTTCAGCCATGTGAATGTCGCTTCACAATTCATAGAGTCTGCTCTTATGTCACTTACTCCTGCCCGTTCACAACAATTAAACCACACATTACTCGAAGAATCATGCTTCTGCGCCCCAGGACATGACTAGTATAATGATGGTCTGACAGCCATTTAGGAAGTATTAATCCTAGTTTCCTCATGAGATGCTATTCCCAAAGTTTAGAGTGAATCTAAGGTAAAACGAATCTTCTCTTTGCTTCGTCGATATTGCATGTCACTTCTTTTTAACAGCACATGCCTTGTCTTGGCTTTTTAGCCCATTTTTGCAATAACACCAGTGATAACTAACCTCTAATACATTTTCTTTTTCTTGCGGATAATCCGATGTTCTTTTATCCACGATTGCTTGTAGAACACACGCTGTAGCGCTGAGAGTTATTTTAGTTGTTTGCATTCATCTGGTGGAACTCAGATTATTAGCTTCTGACGTTTCCTTGACATTAATGCATCTGATCTTTGAGTCAAATTTGTAGTATCTGAGATATTCATCGACATTCCTACGTAGTGTTTTGATCCTAAAGGGGGATTTATCGTGAGGTTTGGTTTTCAATAGGCTTTTTTGACAGATCACGCGTGACGCCTATCAAACTGCTCTGTTATTTTTATTCAGTATCGTTTGGCAAATTATCATGGAAAGACTTACACCACAATAGCGTCTCCATATTGTTCAGCTATTTTACGAAAATCAGCGTCCTGATGCAACTTTTGTAAGAATTGAAGCCAAGCGATTTGAATTTGCGTCATACTTTCAGTGAATGGGCTCTGGAAAAACTCAATGAAAATCCGGTGTTTTATCGTGAAATTTTGTTCAGTGATGAAGCTTATTTCTGGCTTAATGGATACGTTAATAAACAAAATTGCCGTATTTGGGCTGATGAGCAACCCGAAGAGTACCAAGAGCTACCATTACACTCTGCCTGACTCAAATTACAACCAACTTCAGGCTTAAATTTTGACACATGACAGATAATTTTATTATTTACAAATCTTTTAAACGATTTGCGTCTCAGTTGTATTGAAAATTTTTTATCCGTGATGGAATTCGAACGTCATAGTGTGATTGCTTTATATTTGGCTAGAAAACCACAAGTAGCTATCGTTAGAGGCCTCCAGCACAACGTGAATAAATCATTTGTGTCTCGAACCATAGTTCATTACCGTGATACTGACAGCGTTGCAAAACGCCATGGAGGTGGTCATAAAAAAACAGCAACATCGGCAGAAATGGTTCGGAAAGTGAAGGCTCGAATTGAGTGAAATCCGAAGGAAGTGAAAGGAAAATGGCTCGTGAGCTCGTGAAGTGGAACGGATGCAACACATACTGAAGAATTATGATTTCCGATAAGTCGCCATTTGTTATCAAGCAATATGTCAACAAACAAAATGACCGATTTTACTTGCCACCGAGGTCCTTAGAAAATTTACACCTTCGGATGTCCACCAGAAAACAGGCAGCCGCCTGCTTGGACCGCCATAACCGGCGATGGTCGCTCTCCGCTCGTATTTTTGAGCCGTGGCGTCAAAATTAATGCGATCATATGCCTTAAAACTGTCTTAGAGGCAAACTGCCTTTGGCAAACAATCATTTCGGTCAAAACCGTGGGCGTTTCAACAAGACTCGACACTATCTCACAAAGCGCTCGTCAACTAAGATTGGTTAAAAAACAATGTTCCACACTTCATTTCATCGACATCGACACAATGGATTGCAAATTCTCCGGATGCAAATCCGTTGGATTTCTCTGTCTAAGGTATTTTGAAGGCGAAAGTTGGCACTAAAAAATACCAAAGTTTGGACCACCTCAAACAAGCACTTCGCCGGGAATGGGCCCAAATACCGCAGAGCCACTTGCGTGCAGCGTGTGATGCTTTCTTCGGCAGTCTTAAGGCCATTCTTCGCGCCAAAGGTGGACATATTGAAAACTATTGATACAATTTGATGTATTTTCCAACATTTTCTGCTTCGGCACAATAAAATTTATCAAAAAGTAAAAAAATTAAAGCATTTTAAAAAGTTGCAGTTCGAGTCAGGGTGTACATCCATTAAAAACAACGGTATAGTGTGGTTTATGGGCTGGTGGAATCATTGGTCCATATTTCTTCAAAAATGAGGCAAATCAGAATGTTACCGTCAATGGTAACCTTTATCGCGCCATATTAGCGGGTGTTTTCTAAAATTTAAGTACATGTTCCGGTGACCTCAGGTTTCAACAAGACGGTGTTACGAGCCATACAGCGCGTGAAATAATGGACTTGTTGAGAAATCATTTTGGTGAGCCCTTAATTTCACACTTTGCTACGGTAATTTGGCTGCCTAGATCGTGCGATATCACACTTTTGGATTATTTTCTCTGAGGATATATAAAGTCTCAGGTTTTTAGGAATAAGCCAACTACGATTGACGCTTTGGAAGCCAACATTACTCGTGTTATCCCCGAGATACCAGTCGCTATGCTCGAACGAGTCGCCCAAAATTGAACCTTCGAAATGGACCCCCTTAGACGTCCATAGTCAATATTTACATGATATCGCTTTTAAAAAGTAAATGCCATCAATTTTTCTTTTAAGCGATAATAAAAATTTTAAGTTCACTTTCAAATTTATGTATTTCATTTTACATTATAAATTAAACTTAACAATGAATCACCTTTTATATTGACCTCTCGGAAATTTCGATAATTTATAATACTGAAGGAGCGCAAATCATCTACCGCAACATGATAATTTCGGTTGGCTGTTTTATGAACAGGTGATCACCATGTGAGGTGAGGAAAATGTGCAATTACTATAGTGATATGCTGTGCCGCCTCAAAGCCAATTAGCTTATGTCGATTTTCAGACATGGTGTCGTGTAGACTATGCTATCCGATTGCACTACCAAAAGTATCCTTTTATCACCAAAAATAGTGTTAATATTCGACTTAGGGCATTGCTCGTATAAACATTCCTTTTTAGAATTATTTATTTATGTTGTGAGGTTGTAAACACATATGAGGCCGAAATCCGATAATTAGTTCTTATGCAGATTGCAATAATATGCTTGCTCATGTGCATTTGATTTTACATTAAAAAGATAGCTTTGACATAATATTATATGGAGCATGCGGACTATATTCCCCTTCTTACTATAATTAATTTATTTAAGTTTCTAACAAAATTTATATCCTCCCTTGTTATATTACAAAAGTGCTGGTAGATCTTCTCTCTGTAAGGTATAATCAGACCTCAGAAACATAAGTAAGAAATCTGTATTCATCACGGTAGATTGTTTTATACAGCTTGTCCAAAGCTGGAACTAATCACATTTACCTAGTCTGTATATTCACACTTGTGTGTGTTAATAAAATTATGGTTTCCAACCTTCGCTAATACTGAGATTTAAGTTCCAAGTCCCTATGCGAATGCTTATAGACTCCTCGACTTCCATTGTATTCCTCGCAAAGTCGCCTTTTTCAACAACTTAATATCTTCGATATTCAAAACTTTCAGGATGTAATCCTAGGAATTCAAACAATTTGATGATAGGCTTATCAGCATTAGAATATAATACTGAGTGTTAAGCTAAAAATTGAATGCTCTGTCTGTCCATTCTCATATTTCATTCCTCTATAAACTTTTACAACATAGAACATGATGAACCTTTTATTTTCACCCATTGGTGGTGCATTTGTTACTAAGACATTTCATCCAAACAACACTGATGGACACTATCAGCAAGAGATGTGCTTTGATCTGTTCATGTTAACTGGATATCTCCAGATAGAATATATTCCATTACATCGTTCCTTGCTACCGACAATGGCTGAAATCATGTTGAACAACCCTCTCCACTTCACACCTCTGATTTGATATCAACATATAGATTTTGGATAGTTCCTGTAAATTACATCAACATGACCACGTTGTAAAGTTTACAGATAAGAGCGTTTGAAACCGTCTTTGATTCGTGATAAAGTGACCAACATTTCTTTTTTTTTTTTTCCAAGAATCTGTTTTACTACTGCTCTATGTCAATTTTAGGGCAAGTAATTCATAGTAGATTCGTTTTTGTTCTTTCAATAAGACATTCAAACTCCTATTAGTTTTTTTTTAATCATCCAATTTATGCCACTTTTAGTCCATTGCCGTAATAGCGTGAGCTAGGCAAACGATAGTTGTCTAATTTTGTAGCACTTTCAATATTGCTTCTTTTTGAAGTGTTTTTGTTAATACGCGGATTCTCGTCTTTAATATATACATCTGTATATACTTAAATTTAAGTAAAATATGTATCCTATTCCATTAGTAGTTGTTGGTCTCCAGTTTCTTTATATACATAGATTATTTATCTAAGAGAACGTTCTACATATATAACCCTTTCTCTCTAATTCAGGATGTAACTTATAAAAAAAAATTATGGAATTTTTCATGAGTATATGTATACATGTTTATGTACTTGCTGGTATTTTATTATCACTGGTTCTAGGTCAAATCAATACAGCTCCATCTCCTTCGATTACATATTTACACAGATAGGACAATTCGAAGCGACTATAATCTCTCTCCGTAGCCTAGCATATCTATTGAAGCACTTACTTTTTAATGTTAATTTGCAAAACCTCTCTACAAAGCCGGCAAAATGCACTATATCTCTTATCGAAAAAAAAAACTTCCTATTTGGCTTCTTTACGGTTCGTTCCCGCTTAACTTGCATCACACAGAGGCTAGCGAGCTTGCTCATATAAATATGTATTACCCTACATAGATTCTTAAGTGTATTCACTAACGTTAAACGTGCACACGAACATAATATGTATCTAACTATTTTTCTTTACTTTCATGCTTTTACTTGCTGCATACACACTATGTTGGATTCCGCTCTTGAAAAAAACTAAAAAATAAAAAATACTAATACCGATGATACTCCAGTGTAATGGCATCCGAGAACGTAAGAAAATCGTGGAACTATGGAGTGGGGTCGCACAGTATTGCCTTTTAGTCGGTAACTACAATAGCGCGACAGCAATTTTGGAAACTCTCGAATCACCACCGATAGCTCGACTCAAAGTTACGGTAAGTACATACTCAAACCCCATTTCCGTTTAACCCCCACTTATTCTCATTCCCAATACACCATATAACTTTGATCCCAAAAAGTATCCTTTCATGTAAAGCTCTCAGACAAAACATTTCGAATTTTCTAGCCATTCGTCTCCTTTAAATTTCGTTTAAATGTTACCCTTAACAACATGTGTGTATAGGTGTGTATGTCAGTGCATTCTGTGTTCGTTCATTTGAGAATTACCTACACAGCAGTGCATACCAACGACTCCAAGGAATCTCTTTCCTTCTCCATACATACCGCATAAGCGAACCCTAGTCCTCTCGTGAACTGCATAAAGTGAATTCTCATCTCCGAAAATGTGTGGAAAATATTTTTCCTGCCATTGCATCGCATCCAGATAGGTAACTAAAAAGGAAATTTACTTCTTTTTACCGGCTTCCTGGTGGCTCTTTGACTCAAGCCCATAACTCGATATTGTCGATATTGATTTATGGTGCAAGGCCTTGGTATCTGTTCGAAGTTGCATCCCGGCTGTGACCTTTCTAACTTGAAGTTTACCGACATTTGGTCTGATCAGCAGCATACAGGCCAAAGTGTAAGTTACAGATGTCCGTTTAGAAAATTTATTACAACACTCTCGTTTAACCGGACCGTTTGGTATTTTCGAAATCGATGGAATTTGGCATTGCAGCTGTAAATTTAGTCAAACTGAATCAGGAAAGGATAGAAATTTGTATTTTTTTATTCAACCCAAGTAAAATTGCAATTTTAGCTAAATGTTCGTTAGATGTAAACTATGTTGTTGATTGATTTAGACAAATGATAATGCTTTGGGGAGAATATTTTGAAAACATTTCATAATGTATTGGTATTCTAATTGAAATGTTTACTTTTATTTATAGAAAGGGGCAACTAATGCCACAGCAGTTGCTGCAGGATCTGAAAGTGAAGAAACTGCAAGAGCTACAATATTTATTTCAACTTCTTCCTTAAAGCATTCAAGTATCAGGCAAATATTGATTTGACTTAATGAAAAAACTTTTCAAATAAATCAATATTTAACAAATATGCCAAACTGCCAGAGATTAAGCATACAAGCTCCAACAATTTCTACAGAAACATTGCGAAGATAATCATTTATCTGGTTGTGAAATGATTGTGAAATGATAAATTGAACATGCCCCATTTGATTTTTAACTAGTCATCTTTTGTCAGTACTCGTATGGTATGGTATGGTATGGTATACTCGTATATTCCAATGACGTAAATAAATTTCCCGGAATTATTCCAATAAAATACGGAAGGAAGGCTTTCATTATGTAATACAACGCCCAGTGTTTCGTATCGACCAAAATATCCAGTAAGCTATGAGTACAGCGTATGTGTACCAATGTATCTATCTCGCACTTACTGTGCATGTCAATCACTTACCATATAATGATAAAAACAATGATTTTACAATAGGCAAACATCTCCATCTCCAAAAAGGCGATGACAAAAATGTAATGTCCTGTGAGAGCAACAATAAGTTTGGAAACGATTGTCAATCTGCTTCCATTCATCAACAAATTGAAATTTTGAAATTAAATTCAAATCTGTGGAAACAAACGACTCTAATTATGTACACAGTACCTCCCATCGACTTTGACAATCTATTCAACTATACCAACCCAGCGGAGGTGCATTAGAACCCAAACTAGTTAAATTCAATTTCATACACACCTACGCAGATAACTCAATAGATAGACCGATGTCTATACGTTTGGGTATTTCGAAATTATGAGAATTAAACTTCTAGTTTGCTCTGAGGGTGAGCTCGTATACGGTTTTAATCTCATGTGGTATTATCTCCGGGGATAAACTATGCAAGCATAAGTATACACGTAATATGATAATACGCACAAAATGAAAAGCCGCATCCGACTCCATGAGAAGGAGTTCCAATCATAAGCCTTGGTTCCCTGCTTTTAATTCGGTGTGGAAACCGTTTAATAATTGGGTGCCACCGCTTTCTTTTTTGAGGACTTTAACCAGTTTACTCGTTTCTCCAAGTGTTTAAGTCTTTTGCTAAAGTCCTTATAAGAACAATTCTTTGAAATTCATATAAACCCTGTTTATTCTTGTAACTTCAATCTGTTTAAACTCAAGTCCTCTTCCAATTAAGACGTATGTGCTTTATCTATCCGTATAAACCTTTCGATTTTTATACGAAGTTGCAGTAGATTTGGGTTCCACTTCAGAGCTGATAATCTGAAGGGTGTTAGTCTTCTCAGACAAGTAAGAATAAAATTTTTAATTTTGGTGAGAGCGAAGGCCCCCATTTATTCGGCTTAATATAAGCTATAAAGACTTAAACTTAAAACTAAGGTTGGTTGGAGCGGTGAAGGAAAAAGGATTTGAGGGAGGGAGTGGTGCGGTGAAAGTTTGATTTGATTTTTCGTAACATACGAAAGATTGGTTAGTTTGCGCCATAGGAAATGTGGTAGGTGTTGGGGAAAAATAGAGCTGTGAAGGGACGCCTAATCAATGTGAACTGAAAGGAGTCGATGAATGAAGAGAAAGTCGGCTGCATCTCTGAGTTCCCTAAGGGTATTTAAGTTAATAAGATTGAGACGGTTTTGATAGGGGATAGAATAAAAGGATCATCCCAAGGCAGAATGCTTTTAATTTTCGAGACATGAACACGAGAAGGGGTCCAACAAAGATAATATAAAAGGACCTGGTCACGTATGGGTTGGAGAATTCTTTGCGCCACCATTTTACAAAACCTAGTGCAGAGTTGGCTTTAAGGATTATCTCATTCATATGTAAACAGAAGTTGGGCTCTCTATCACACAAAATCCCGAGGTTACGAAGAGATTAAACGGAGCAGATAGGTTGGTTGTGGAGAAGGTAGAGTCGGAAAGGAGATTGGTGCCGCTTATGCGAAAATGTGATGGATTGGCATTTGGCGATGTTGAGTTTCAAAAAATGTTTGAGGCACCACATTGAAAAACGAAAAACTAGCTGAAGAAGTCAGGAGTCATGGGGTGAGGAAATGGTTTTGAAAAAATTGGTATTGTCAGCATAACATGTTAGATGATCTTATCGAAATCATATATGGTTAAGTAGAAAAGAAGTGGATTGAGATGGCTGACTTGTGGAACTCCATAAGTGGCCAAAAAATGGAGCCGAGTGGACTGACCTAAAACGAACACTATAAAAACAGTTTTCCAGGTAAGAGGATATTCATTTTAAAAGTATGGGTTGAAGTTGAAGAGTTGAAGAGTATTAATCGATGAGAGATTATATCGAAAGCCCTTGCTAAGGTCGGTTGTAACTACATCGACTTCTTTATGGGCAGAGAAGGCAAAGAATACAAATTCAAAATTTGTGTTGGTGGACCTAACCTTCAGGAAATCATGTTGTCTAGGGGAAATAGGTGATTTGCATTGAAAGCTTAGAGCTTCATACAGAGTTTGGTTATATGGGGAATTTAGCTATGGAACAATAGTTGGTTATTTCATTTTTTGATCCGTTTTTGTGGATCGATGTTATGAAATAGGTTTTCCAAGGCTAAACAAGTAGGCCATTTAGGCCGGTTGTGATTTTATCATTAAGTTCGTGTTACTAATATTCGATATAAGATGGGCCCAAGGTGTGAGAGAAAAGTGAGCCATTGAAGAGATTCAGTAGGTAATTGAAACAGGTTGGATCTGGTACAAAGGAGATCTGGATTAGTGGAGGATTGTGTAAAAAAGGTGGCAACTAGAATCGAAATGGTGAGTGAATCGGGGTTGATGACTTGTTATTGAAAAAGAGTGAAGGAGGGTAACCATAGCAGTTTCTTTTGTAATTACTAAATTGGAAAAAGAACTTACGGTCGTTTATAGGTTGATTTGTGCATTGTAAAAGTAACTCTGATAAAGGAGCTCGTAAAGTTCGGTAAAATAAAGATAATTGCCAAGATAGTTGAAGTAGTTTGAAAAGGATCTGGAACGAAAGGAAACATCCCGTAACTTGTTTCTTTTATTTCGTAAAGAACGAAATTTGCGATTACAATAGGAAGGACTAGTAGATGATGTTTTAAGGCGGGAAAACGGAACATGAAAAGAGAATAAGGCATCATTTGTAATTAGGATCCGCTGAGATAATCACAGATTTTCTGAAACTTTAGCTTATGAAAGTGGTAGGATGAAAGTGTTGTAAGAAAGCGAAAGAGGATGGTGGTAGTTATTGTTTATAAATAAAGAGGGCACTAAGGAGTTAATTGAATTAGTTGTGAAAAAAATGGATGGAGAGAAACCACATTCAGGTAATTATAATTAAAATTTTCGTCTTCGATTTTACTATTTTTACGTGTTTCGTCTCATGTCTCGATACTCGTACTAAGTTCCTGTTTTGAAGCAGTCGTGTCTAAAAGTTTATTGAATGTGCACTTAATCACTATTGGGATTAATGATAATAAGGTCTTAGTGCCTGCGCATGTATCATAGTTGAATATACCGCTGACTTGGCATAGATTTGAGTCTGTTAAGCGATCTAAGAAGAGACATTCCTTAGCTGAGCATTAGGTGGTAAAAAACGACTGATTATCTGATGTAATCCGCTGTAACTGAGGAGGATTTTAGTTGCCAAGAATACAGATATCGTCAATAAGGTCAGACAGGTCAGTTAATTGGTCGTTCGCATAGATGGCAAGTTGGTAAGATCCAATAGAGCTGGTAGAATCATCACTACTTCTGCGTTATTTTAACACCGTTTCAATTCGTTTCTCTACGTTTTTAGTATAGTTTGATCGTGTAATTTGCATAAGTGTATCTTTTTCATCTGAAATTTTATGCAAATGTTGCCTCTATGGCAGTCTCATTTGCAGTTCGAGTCCTCGAAGTGCCCGTTTCAATGTGCAGCAATGAAAAGCATTCCCTCTGCTGATGTTCTG
This sequence comes from Volucella inanis, assembly GCA_907269105.1. Lineage (NCBI taxonomy): Eukaryota > Metazoa > Arthropoda > Insecta > Diptera > Syrphidae > Volucella > Volucella inanis. The sequence continues at coordinate 26,352,064 of OU026157.1, forward strand.
TTTTGTTGATCATTGCCTACTAGACCCTAGCAGTGTTGCAAGTTTCGTGTTCAACTTGTTATTAAAGAAGTCAGCTGTCATCATAATTGCAACTCAACACAAGTGCAAGTAACGGACCCTGTTTCTGACATTTCATAACTTTGTTTCTTGAAAAAATGCCGATTACAGGTTACCGTTGTACGTTTCTTGCCTCAAAACTTTGGCCCGTCATCGTGCCAACGTTTAATCCTGCGATACGCAGTTATGCAACAGGTTACCGACATGGATATCACCATGCTCTACCGAAAAAATTTCGGGTGGGATGGGGTATATGATGAGTTACTTTCGAACTCATATCTTTCACCCACTTAGCTGAATACATACACTTTATATATGAATACATACTTTCGTCTCACTAGAGGTAGGAAATCAATCACGCATATATTTTGTGTAGATTTTAAAGCGTTTCCAGCTCATCCTTAATTTCAAATTGCTCAAATATGATTTTTCTCTCTCACTTTTGACAAAAAGTGAGGAAACGAACGGCGGCAATACTCGTGTTCCCATTTTACTATTTTCTTGCCCATCTGACTTCTAAAAATCTCAAGGATACATCATGCCTCATCGATGCAAAAAAAAATGTAAAACATAATCCTGCTTTCATTCTGTTTAAAGTAAACGAAAAAGAATTTTTTCAAAACATGTAAAATTGAAATTTTCTACTCAAACTTGCTCTTTGTATCTGTCTTCGGAAATTATTTAATATCCTTAATAAGCATCTCCTTTTTGTATTACTGTCAAAATTGTAACTTATTCCCTTTGATTGACAATATTACCCTCGTAATTTATGCGACGGAAATTGTGACATGAATTTGACAGGCTGAAACCTTTTTGCGCAGGCAAGCTTCATTCTTTTTAAGGATTTCTGATTTCTATTTTGAGATTGTAATTCCTGGGATAACAAGTCCTATACGTATAATTTTCCTACATCACTTTTGTAATAAGATACATATCTAGCTACCTGATTTATACTTAAACTTGAATTTTCATTAGGTTTTTTTCTATTTTAATTTAAATAATCTCTTTGGTAAAAATATTGGCTGAAATCTTAAATAAAATGAACAATTTCCTAACCTATTTTCCGAGAAAATATTAATTCTCTTCTTTTAACTTGGTTAGTTTTTTTTTTTCATTTTAAAATTGATTTTGGAACCATGACATTTAGAGAATTTGCAATTAGCTTTTGTACACAAGTTGTTTAACTGTTAAGTGGCTTAAAATATCATTTCTCGTGCGGTTTCTGCTGACAACTTTCGCTTTTCTGACTCTGCAATAATTCGATTGAACGGTTTGACGGTGATTTTTTTTTTTCCATTTTTTCATTGCGTTTCAATTATTCGATGCCTTTGTTTCTATACTCAAATTCATGCTGGCTATTTTTAGATATGCGTACATAGGAAGGTTTTTTTTTCAGCGCTTAAAAACGCCGAGGGTGGAAAACACACATAACAATTCCTTTTACTAAGTTTGATAGAACTCAATTGCCCGAATGCATAGTTCTGATTAGTTTGGAAAATCCATTTTTCCATTTCATCGCCAGAAACTTTGTAAATCAATGAAATTTAAATTTTTTCCCCTAGAGTTTTATTTCCCGACAGAAGAAAATGGATATCCTCCTTCCTTTGCGATAGCAGTTGGAAAAATGCAAATCCTTTTTAATACAAACTGGATGAGTACTGTACAATTCAAGGTACTGGAGAAAATGTAACTTCAATTTTAAAGAGATATTTTTCTTCCAAAATAAATTTTAATACGGAGGTGAATATTCAGTAGGCGAATATTGAGCATATGTCTTGTCTAGAAGCTTATAATAAAAGTCGTCAGCGCCATCGTGTTTCTCCTCCGTTTGACCACGTTCGAATACTGGACTTATGTTGGCGAATTAGTTTTTATGCGAATTGTCATGAGGCACCCGTTCATATGTCTAAAACTTCAGAGTTTAAGATAGTCTTTTAAAGTTTAGGTCCCTAATGACAAATTTACATCTAAATATCTGCTGATTGTCCTATCTCTAGCTCTGGCCTGCACTCACTTGCGATTTTATCCTGCATGTTAGTATAAGGGTTTATGTATCCAGCCGATAGTGTCCACCACGAGGAGGCAAAGCAAGTACCTGACAAGAACTTTAAATGTATCAATCTGGATTAGTTAATGTCAGTCAATCGTCTTCTAGGTCCCCGGACAATCAGTATATTTTGTTATATTTTGTTGACTGACTAAAGTTCACTTAAGTAAATGAAGTGGATACCCAGTTATGAAAGTTTAAGGCACACTAATACAGAGTGACGGCAAAGTCAATGATTGAACTTATATGCAAAATTCTTTAACAAATTTAATTTTTTTAATAATTCCTTATAGATTAGCAAAGTATGATTAATGGAGATTTCTTCCACGAGATCGATGTTAAGCCTAACAATTACGGACCCTTTCTTAAGCATTTTTCATAACAATTCGTAAAATATCTTGATGCAGCAGTTGTATACTCACCACTAAAATTCTCAATTAGCCGCTCGATAGTAGTGGGTCTATTGATTTACACTTTTTTCTTCAAATATCCCACACGGGAAAAAGTTTGGTGTTGTCAAATACCGACAGGTCTCACCTGCAATTTCAAATGCCGATCCTATGGCGATAGTCAATTGGATTACATTTTCGTCGAGAATATTTCTAGGGAAGATGATCTCTTCATGGGTGTGGTATATATGTATGTAGACCAAATAATCTTATCGATATCGCTACTCTTTATGCCCTTTTAGTGGACTTATCCCTTAACTCCCACAATATCATAATTAGAGAGGACATCAACAGCAATTTATTCAATTACTGGAGGACTATAAAGTCGGTATGAGATCATTCAACCTGTCACCGATTAATAAATGCAGAGCACCTCACTTCCTTAAGCATTCGAATACATTGTTGGATATCTTTTTCGTAAGCGATATAAACAAGATACTGTTTATATCAGTATTTCCAAACTGAACCGCTTTTGCACCGGATAGTCACCTGTGATGAAAAGTGGATACTGTATGACAATCGTTAAAGATCTGGGCAGTGGTTGGATGCAGATGAAAAACCAAAACACACCCCCAAGCCCGATCTTCCCTCAAAAAATATAATGGTGACAATTTGGTGGACATCGAAAAGACCATTTCGATGTCATTTCTTAACCAAGACAAACAATAAACGCTATCAAATATTGTTAGGAAATCAACATATTGCATGACAAATTGGCTGAAAAGCAACCTGCGATGGTCAATAGTTACAACAGTTATTTGCATGATAATGCTAATCTAATCCCCATATCTCACAAGTAAGGGTGCAAAAACTGTTGCGGTTGGGGTTTGAAATTCTACCGCATCCACCGTACAGATTACCATTTTTCCGTAATCAGGATTCATTTTGCCGGCAGAAGGTCTTCCGGACCGAGCAGAAGTCATAAAAGCCTTAGAAGATGTCATTTCCTCAAAAAGTCAGCACTTCTACGAAAAAGGAATATTTCACCTTGTACGAGTATCACGTTACATGAAAGTTATTTCGATATTTCGATTAAAAATAAATTCCAAAAATATTACCCGGAATAACCACCGTGTGACGCTCCCATTGCGCCGATTTGAGTTCTATTTTTTTTTTTTTGTTAAGTTGGTATATCTGTTGTTGACATTCCCTTTAAATCTTAACATCATAGCTTGACATTTGCAAAAGTTACGTACTTCTATCTCTGTGTGTTTTGGCGATTTTTTACAATTTTCGAAATGAATTTCAATTTTCAACAACGAACTTGTATTAAATTTTGCGTCAAAAACGGATTAAATAGTGCGCGAACATTGGAAAAGTTGGAAATGTGTTTCGGCAACGATTCTCTAAAAAAAAAACGGTCGTTTACCAGTGGCACGAGCGGTTCAAAAGTGGTCGTGAGACAATCAAAGATGATGAACGCAGTGGCAGACCATCGACATCGAAAACCGACGAAAACATTGACGAAATAAAAGAAATGAACGCAAATTAACCATCAGAAAGATAGCGGAGGACTTGAACATTGTCTATGGATCTGTCCAAGATATTTTGGTTAATGATTTGGGTTTCCGTCAAGAAGTAGCAAAGTTGGTGCCAAAATACCTCAATTTCATGCAAAAAAGAGACCGTGTTGACGTCGTAAAAGAGATGATTTGCGAGACTGAATCCGATCCCACATTCATCAAAAGGATCATAACTGGAGACGAAACTTGGGTTTATGAGTACGACACGCAATCCAGATATCAGGCAAGTGAATGGCGTTCACCAAATGAGCCGAGACCAAAAAAAACACGTCGTTTTTAGTCAAAAAGTAGGCAATGCTCACGGTTTTCATGGATAACAACGGTGAAGTGCATCATGAATTTTTGCCAGAAGGCCAGACAGTAAACAAAGATATTATTTTGAAGTTATGAGACGTTTGCGTGAAGCAATTCGCCGAAAGAGACCAGAAATGTGGGCAGAAAACTGGTGGATCTTGCACCATGATAACGCACCGTCGCACAGTGCCATCATTATTCGTAATTTTTTGACGAAAAATGCAACAAATGCCATCCAACAGCCACCGAATTTACCTGATTTGGCTCCCAATGACTTCTTTCTGTTCAATCGAGTTAAAAAAACAGTACGGGGAACGCGTTTCAGCAGCCGAGAGAAAATATTAGAAAAATCGCATGAAGCACTAATGGACATACCGAAAACCGAATATAAAAAATGTTTCGAGGATTGGATCAAGCGCTGGCATAAGTATGTTGCAGTCGGTTTGGATTACTTTGATCGTATAGCAACAAACTAAATTCAACTATCATATAAAGGGACGACAATTTTTGAAAAAATTTAAGCTAACTAGGATTCGGTAAGCCCAAGCAAAAATATAATTAAAGTATCGATATTTTCGTACTAAGCCCCAATCATCAGATATACATTTTAAACAGCTCTTTCGAAGAATCCTTTCATTAATTTATAAAAAGCACCAGCACTATTGAAAGTTTTCTCTTCATCAAGTCTAACTCGGTCGGGATTGTCGATTGGTTTATTTGATCAGGAACACTTTAGCAGAATCTATTTTTCTCCTAAGAAGTTTAGTTGCTGCTATTTCAATTTCAAAATTCTACGAAAATTTCTAAATTCTACCTGGCTTTGCCAGGGTTGCTAAAACTAAAGATTTCTATGTATAGCCAGTCTCTTTAAATATTGTCATATGCGACTTTGAAATCAATAGAGAGATCATGAATGTCGATATGATTTTCTAGCTTTATCTCCAGGATCTTTTGATTTGTAAAAATTTAGTCACCGACTTACCCATCCAAAAACTAGACTGATATAATTCAATATCGTTGACAAAAAGCTTTATTAGCTCAGACGACCGACAAGAATTTTTTAAGCGTTTTAATAAGACTGATGTCACTTTTGCTTGTGCAATTGAGGGGATTCTTTTTCTGGATCAATCAAACCATACCGGGGTTCTATTCATCAGGTTAGCTTTTCGTCCGATGAAATCTTTGATATGAGTTGGTGTATGATCTCTTCCAAGTCGATAAGTAAGCCCTACGGTCCAGTAGCACAGTGCGTGTTGTTCCCGCTAATTAAAAGTCTAAAAAAAGTTTTTTTATTTTTTTTTTTTTTTTCCTTAGCATCGACTTTGACTTTACTACTACAAAAAATTTCCTTGCTAATCTCTGTTCAAGTCTTGTTCGCTTGACACGTTCTTTTTACATTTTGGTAAGACTTCCGAAACAGTTGCAGTGTTTTGACGACTTGGTCACGGATTGTCAAACGTATATATTTAATAATTCAACAGCTCGTGATCTTCTTTTTTCTTTCACAATATATACTCGTAAAACTACTATCTGATCTTTCTGATTAAGCACGAAGTGCCTGCTAGCACTAGCACAAAATTTTTAAGTAATTTCTTGTGCGATGTTTAACTTACTTATTTTTAGCTTATCACAGTGAAGAACGAAGAATGCAGCCTTTATTAAGTCGTCTTCATTAAGTTCAAATCCTTTATTTGATGCAGATATACGAGTATGCCCCACAACAAGTTAAAGCTTCTTCATTAACTAACTGCTAATTTATTTGGGATTTTAATTAAATGAATACGATTTCCTAATGAGGCAATAAAGAATTTATCTTTAAAAATAAATTATTTGTTGTACGTGCTGGCCTTAAGTCTCAATTTTTTCCTATCCCCTATCTGAGCATTTTATATCATCTCATTCGTTTGTTTGAAAAATAATTTCAGATTTTCCTTACGTGCTTTGAAAGCGGAAATGAAACACCTCCATAAAGTTACAGAAAGTTTATATAGAGTTTACTACCCTCAACCTACATCGCAAACGAGTTGCAGTAGCCAAAGCAGTGAAACTTTAAATTCTTTGAAGCTCTTTTTACTTTTAAATCCTTCATAACCACCCTTTACAAAGGAACAAAAAAAAAATGTATAATACTTGAGAAAAGTTAAACGTGAATCATTTCCGTTAACCATAAATACCAGGGGAAGCACCATAATTCCTGGAGTTCAGGATGATGAAAATTTAAAATAAAAATGTCTTCGAAGGTATGCGAATCTCAAACTCAAATTTACAACTACATTTTCATTTAAGTCTCTAGATTCCAATTCGATTTCAAAACCTTCCCGATAGAGATGAATTAATGAAAAATTATAAGTCATTCACGGGATATGAGTACGAGTACGAGTACTTCATGAGAAATGGAAATGAAAAAGGATAATGTTTCTACTTCAGCTCGTCGTTATGTCGATTAAACTTCATTGAATGTTATCTTTATAAATTGTTCACGTTCCACATTACTTACGAGTAAAGGGGGAAAGGAAAGTTTAACGTACTTTACCATTTTTCTTTAGCACCAAATCCGAAACTATTACTTTACAACTCATTTGGGATTCGCCAGAGTGCATTTAATTTCTTCCAAATGAAATAATTACAATTGGAAATGAAATGAAGGTCATTGGAGGGACAAGTCAAGGAATGAGACTAAATTAGATTGGAATAATTGTACGCAATCAAAATAATAGCGAAAACGTGATTTCAGTACAATGGTAATAAAATTTCCAAAACGATTTGTTAAAGTGTAGCGAAGGGAGTGAAAAAGTGAAAACTATTTCGTAAATATGACAAAGGAAATGATAACTACTTAAATTATGATGCTAATTTTCAAGCGTCATAATTCTTGATGGAGATTGTTATCAAATTTTCTAAATTTTGCTTTCTAAGAGAAAGGACTCCACATAAATTGTTATTGCTATTATTTTTCCTTTAATCGAAGGAGAAAAGTGATCTTAGTTTTTATTAATTTGTGAGAAGAGAAGTGTTTCCAGTTTATTTGTTACGAAAACTACATATATTAGGTCAGGTGGAATTTTCCTTATACTTTGCATTCGATTATTTTTAATCGACGTTCAATTATGATAGCATTCTAGAAAAATATAGCATATCCTCGTACATATAGTATGTATGTATGTTCATTTTAGAGAATCATTACTTTGCCACATTATTGGTGGAAATATTTTCACTTGATACTATAAAATGGGTATTAGAATACATAATTAATTTATTTATTTTCTTTTTATATTTTTCAATAAATCAAATCAAAGGCATTGAGCATTCACTGCATTTACCATAGTACTGAAGCCTAACACTGTCAGTTTTTTACTATGTGTTCTTCTATCTGACTATTTTGGTCATATTAAGTCAATATTGTTTGAAGCCAAACTCCTAAAAACGGCTAAAAAGTTTTGAAAGAGCAGATCGGAGGACGAAGATGTCTGAAGGAAATGTTATACATGGAACCAACTCTTTCTACCCGTAAAATGTATTACCCATAGTAGTGGACCATATACACCATATTCCTATATAATCAATTAGTATTTGCATACTAGATGGGGAGAAAAGTAATTTTTTTAAATGTTTTTTTTTTATTTTATTCAATATAGTCCCCTTGTAGTTTGATATACTTATTCTAGCGATTTTCCAACTTCTTGATCCCGTCTGAAAAGTAATTTTCCGGAAGGTCTGCAAAATACTCCTTCGTGGCGTCGATGATTTCCTCGCGTGACCTCAATTTTTTATTGATGAGCCATCCTTTAAGGTTTGGGAAGAGATAATAGTCCGAGGGAGCCAAATCGGGCGAATACGGTGGATGCGAGAGCCTCCCTCGACCGCTTCGGAGCACTCGTGCCGGCTTCAGTTTATTGCCGGGCACTCATTCTGTTCTCTGGCATTCAACAGTTACCAATCGACGCCAAAAGTGTACCCAATTCCGCATCAGCAAGTATAAACACTCTTTCGAAGTGCTCTCGCGTTCATGTTTTTGGTCAGGAATGAGTATGCGCAGCACCCAGCGGTAGGATAACTTTTTTATATGCAGAATATTCCCAAAAATATGGCGTGTGCACTCAGTACTAATCTTTGTGGTATCTGCTAGCTCGCGCACCTTCACCATTTCATGTATTTTTTTTACATTGTCCACTGTAACCGTATCGGAGGACCTGCCGCATCGGTAGTGGAGTTGCGGTGTAATCTAACGGAGCATTAGCTCCATAATATTTATCCAACTTTTTCTTTGTTTCTTTCGCCGTTTCGCCTCTCAAAAAATATTGATGCCAAACACGTCAACAACAATCAACTGTCAAAACAAAACTAAAGACAGTATCACACTAAAATTTGGCATGTCTGCCTAAATATAAACAGACTTCAAGGCACCATAACCTTTTTTGCAGTAGCAGCGCATTCTGGCGGTCAAAGAGGTTACTTTTGACTCCACCGAATATATCCTAATTTAGAAAGGAGACGCCTTGAGAGATGGAGCTTACTCCTTTGTTGCGAGTTCGTCAACCCTTTTATTGCACAGAGTATCAATATCACCTGATATATTCATATGATCATAGGTTCCAGTGACAATTGCCTTCTCGGTTGACAAAACTGATTCTTCGCTTGATTCTTACGCCAGTATCATAGTTTGACCTCACAGCAGAGCCCAGGTGTAGAATGTTTTCCGTATGGGAATGCTGTCCAAGTCATTGATGTTGAGTCTGAGTTTTTCCAATTATGTCGATATCATCGGCTTACGCCAGTAACTGCATAGACTTTTGAAAGAATGTACCTCCAGTTCCTGTACAATAATTTCAAGTGTGATTTTAAAGAAGCGCGTTGTCTAAAACCTTTTTTTGACATCAAAGGTCTAGGTTATCTCGTTATCGATCTTGACGGAGCATTTATCTTCCTCATGATGACAAATGTTAAAGCCAATCAGAAGATGGTGGGTATTGATTTGAACTTATTGAGATTTTTTCAGGATCTGCCAGAGTGCAAGGATTCGGTCGATTGTGGACTTTCCTGTATTTTTTTGAAACCGCACTGATACGAGCGAATTAGGTTTTTGACGAAGGATTTCTGAGGTTGAGGGGGTCTCCTTTTTCGTGGATCGAACACATGATACTGAGAGTCCATTTATCAGACAAACACTCTCTGACTCTCAGAAAAGGTTGATGTACTGACTCTATAAAGTCATTTCCAGTAACTTTGAATAAATCGACAAGTAAGCCATCAGATGCAGCTGCTCTGTTGGATTTAGGCTTAGACATTGCTATCTTTACTTGGCCATGATCAGTAGACGGAAACTTTGGCCATCATCTTCTAAGTTGAATAGTCTATTCTGCCTGGCGGTGGTATGGTGGGCTTCGACGACATTACACGAGTACAGTCTTGCAGAAAAGGTTTTTCATATTCTGAGCACCGATTGTGACTCTGCTACAAGGTTCCCTTCATCACGTCTACAGGTTTCTGTACAATTCTTCTTGCCCTAAAACGTTCTTTTTATCTGTTGGTAAGACTTCCGTATATTATTCCTGAAATACAACTTATCAATGTCTTTTCTTTCTTCTTCTTGATAAGCCAATCTTTCTATCTTTTGCTCATAGAGCAAACGATGGATTTCTTCGTTGTGGTCGGGTGGAACCCAACATGATAATTTAGCGTTTCATGATTCAGAGTCCGCCATATCCCCTTGAGTGTATAGAGATGAGGAAAGTGTATGATTGATACACTGATATTTCATCCACCGTTGCCAGACGCGGTGTTTTGTAGGCTATGCTTAGCAATTGTCCTACAAAATGTGTTCTGCTTTGATATTCTGGTGTTTAAATTACCTAATAATTTACGATCTTAACGTAGTACTTCCTACATTGTTCATATGTCTTCTTGGGGAGTTCGTAGAAATATTCTTTGGTGGCGTCGTCTTTGCCTTTCATAGGGAAACGGGCATATTAGGCTTATCTTAGGGAATTTAGCCTTAATCCATATTGTCATAAGACGCTCGCTCGCATATTTGAAATTCAAGACTTCTTGCCTTATTCTGCGCGATTTCTCTTCAGTATAGCAATCACCACAGTATATGGTTTATCACAGTTTTTCATCCCCCTTATATTCGCCCCATCTCATCGCACTGCCTGGATGGCCGTCAATTGCTCAGCTATACTTGGCCTATTAAGGGGCCGGATATTCCACGTCCAGATCCGAAGGTCGTTGTCCTTTAAACACTTACGAGGATTATCAACTGTAAATCTATTTCTATCCAAGACCATTAGTTGACCCTTCACACCTTTTCAATCTCTTTAGAATTGAGTTGTGAGCTCTACAATGGCGCAGACTGACCTAGCATGTCCTAGCCAATTTTTCCTGCATAAGTAAACCAGATACCACCACTGGGAGGTAAGGGAAGCATTCCGCTACGAAATTTATTCTTGTGCATCTGGCCCAATCCAAGTTATAAGACACTCAGCAGTTCCCCGATCAATCTTTACAAAGCCAGACAATTTTAAAGGAACAAGGAAGTAATCAAATATCGAAGGATTCGGAAGTGCCGATTTTTAATGAAAATTCCTTACTAAATCAAGCAATGCATTTATCTGCCTCTAATTAAATAGACCAGTTTTATTGTTATGTCAAGCAAATCTAACTTTCTGACTATGCTACTAAAAATGTTCTCCTTCGCCTGCTACAAATAATATTTTTTAAAAGTATTCCAAAATTTTAATAAAATAAATAAATACTTTGGAGCGACAGGCCGGTGTAAGCCAAGACCTAGCTCCTCGCACTCATTTGTGTTTCTCACTTTATGAATTTGTATTCTCCTGATCAGTGCCTTCTGTTTATTAGCGGTTCCAAAAGGTTCTCCTGAGAAGCTTTTTCATAGGCAAAATTTGACTTTCGGAGGTTTGCCATTGCCGCCAAAAGGGTGATGACGATTTGAAAAATTTTGCTGTTGAGCTCCTACCGGGATTCGATTCGATGGCCATCGCCATCCAAAATTTTAATATTGTTGGTATTATTTATCCAGACCATTGCAAGGAAATTCGGTCCTATTGGATTAAGAGTGCATAAGCTTATATTTTCTAAGTTGTTGAGTATTGTTGTACAAGATTCCTTGGTAAAATCGTTTTGTTTTAGGGAACCATAACTGAACAGACGCTATTTTATTCGTTTGAGAATTGCTGTAGTAGGTGATACTATTTATTTTTACACAAAACTTTCAACAAGAAAAATCTATTATAGTCCATGGTCCTGCGGATGGGAGATTGTTATGCTCTAAAATCTCTTTTTCATTAATTTAATCATTATTACATACACTCACATTCAATAATACCTTAAAACTTAACAAAAATCGCTTAGTATCGGTTTTATGATTTTATTTTAATCGAACTTTATTTATTTTAATTGTACTTTGTTCTCGAAAAAAAACAAATCTTTTCTAATAAACTTGCTCACACGTTGAACCACACAGGACAATCATAGTCCGGGCCATGGTCATGTACAATAGCAGATTACTTTAACTTTTATATCAAGTTGGATGTTATAAAATAGTATTTTTGTAAGGACAAAAACGCCTTTGGATCCAAATCCCAAAGTATCGACAAGCAAGTGATCACCAGTAATATCCCACGATCGCAATCTCTTGCCAATTTTTTTCTGGTGTCGATACATACTTAGTCGCCTTATATGTTCTGTGAAGAATCCCTTCTATGGTCTCTACCTTCACAATGACTTTGTCATCAACGAAAGCTTCTTCTGAATATATGTTATACCTACTGTAAGGATTACTTGTTAATTGAGTCGAGATATTATTTTGCTCTCATCCATTTGTTGTACGTGTGCCAATTTCCCAACTAATTAAAAAACAATACTAAGTAGAGGGCAAAGGAAAAAATAATAGTAAGCCATTGGTGTTTTACTTTCTACTTAAATTATTTTCTCTATTTAGATAACGTATCTTATATGGATTGGCAATGATTGGAAATGATTCAGTATTTGTACCAGGCCTCAAAATTGGGAAACAAAAATCCATATGCACACCTATAATTCACGAAAACCGAATGCCACATGGTGCAGATTATGGATTGGCAGTATAATTGGCCCGTACTTTTTCGAAAATGAAGCTAGACAATTACAGTAAATGGAAAACGTTACCGCAACATGTTGACTAGCTTATTTTCCCAAAATTAAAAGAATTAAGTTTAAACGATTTCTGATATTAACAAGACGGCGCAACCATCCACTCAAGCCATCAATCAATTTATTGCGTACGAAATTTGAAGATTGCATTATTTCGGTTAGAGAAGAAGTTAATTGGCCTCCAAGATCGTTCGATTTGACACCTTTAGACTTCTTCCTGTGAAGTTATTTGAAAAGTAAAGTCTGTGCCAATAACCCAGCGATAATTCTGAATCTCAAACATAACATTGACCCACATATTCTTCAAAAAGTCATGGATAATTTTTACCTTCGGATGGTCGATTGCAACAGAAGCAGTGGTAGTCACATGAACGATGTTGTGTTTCAATCATAACAGCCGTAGACCCAACTTTATTATTCAATAAAATTCTACATTAATTTCGCAATAAATGTGTATTTAATTTAATGAACACTTCAACACAAGCTGTTGGCTCACCATCTATATGAAATAAGAATAATTGTCGACGTCGAATAACTGTTATAATTTCGCACTCGGCATCACAGCTGTTAATCAAATTGCCAAAATACTGTATTCACATTTTCAATATCAACTGCGATTCTTGAATACACTTGCCTCTTTATGTTCCCCTTCCTTAAAAATGTTGTACTTCTTCTACCCGGTATAACCAGGCCTTTGCCTTGATACCAAATTTCTATTCGATCGAGTCTTTTTCGCAGTATATGACGTGTGGTTTGAGAATACTACGATATCAAATGCTGTATTTATATAGGGTTTTCCAATACGGACTTGACAACTTTGAATTTAATTTGTGAACGCACTCTTTCACTAATCATCAAACTGTCACTGTTGGTCGAAGTGTCGAAAATATCGATGCCGTTCAGAAGTTCGTAGCAAACGATCCAAATCAGTCAATTCCACGGCGTTCTCAAGAATTGGGCATCGCTCAGACCACATTATGACGTATCTTGCGTTAGGATCTTGGTTTACACCCATACAAGATCAAGCTTACTCATGAATTGAAGCCTATGGACCATTTGAAGCGACGTACGTTCTCCGATTGGGTTCTGAAGAAGATGCGCCAAGATGATCAATTTCATCGCAAAATCATCTTCATTGACGAAGCTCATTTTTAGCTCAATTGGTTCGTCAATAAGCAATATATGCATTATTAGTCGGGTGAAAACCCAACACTTCATCCACAAAAACTAACTGTTTGGTGCGGTTTGCATGCCGGCGGCGTTATTGGGCCATATTTTTTCGTCGACGATAACGATCGTCACGGTACTGTGAATGGTCAGCGTTATCGCGACATGATCACCGATTATTTTTGGCCTGAACTGGAAGATATGAACTTGGATGACATGTGGTTTCAACATGATGATTCCACAAGCCACACAGCACACGCTACATTCGATTTATTGAAGAGTAAGTATGGTGAGCGTGTTATCTAAAGACATGGGCCAGTCGATTGGCCGCCTCGTTCGTGCGATTTAACGGCGCTTGACTATTTTCTGTGCGGCTACGTTAAGTCATTGGTCTATGCCAACACGCCGACGACGTTGGAAGAGCTCAGAGCCAAAATTGAACGCGAAATAGCGGCCGTTTCGGCCGAAATGTGTGGCCGAGTCGTTGAAAATTGGGTACAACGAATCGACCGCTGCAAACGTGCCCGCGGTGGCCATATGAACGAAGTCAAGTTCCATTCATAAATGTTTTACTTGTACTTCAAGCCAATAACAAAGTTTTTGAAATATCTCAAATGGTTTGCCTTTTATTTAAAAAAAAATTTGTCAAGTCGTTATTCGAAAACCCTATAGGTATATGTATTGAATGCACGCCACTCTTGTATATTGTTTGTATACTGCTGGATAACCAAAAAATTTAAATTCAAAAATTAATTACAATTATTTTTGCCAATATTCCTTCCAACGTTATCCCATTTCCATATATGAACATAGGAATGTATTTCAAAGCATCAATCTATTGATCATGAAACGAAGTTCTCGTATACAAAAATTCATTAAATCCACTCACACCCACAGGAATTCATCAATGTTAGCGAAGCGGGTAAATAGGAAATAAAATATTTGCATTCTGTATCCTTTGCGTTTCTTTATTTTTTTTATTATTATTTTTTTTCTTTTTTGTATTTCTTATTTTTATTAAAGTGCACTTTTTTATCGGTATCGTGTTGTAGGGTGTTGAAAGGATTGATTGAATCACGCTTCAGTAAATGCAATCCTCATACATTCATCACTGGCGTTATCCTGTGATTCGATTAATTTTATGGAGATGCCGTGAACTTACGGACAAGAGTAAACCATGAAGGAACAAAGAAAAAAGAATTATATTGCCTGTCGAAAATCCACTGTTAACCAGCATCCGATTGGAAACACTGGACAATTTCGCTGTTTTTTCTCTTTTTTATTTCGTTTTTGTGCTTCCCTTTTTTTACTTTCGTTCTTTTTGATTTGAGTTTATTGCATTTTGCCTTGATCCTCTGAACTGAAAGAAGGATAATAAATTTGGAATTGATGCCACTGAATTGTGCAAGTGGCAGCCTAATTTAGTTATAAGAAATTTGTTGTGTTAAAGGAAATTTGTACTCGAGAAGATATATTAAATAATATAGTTGAGAGCCAAATTGGAAATGAAACTGGGTTGGTAAATTATTTTAAATAAAATTGATTTCGAAAGGACTGTAAAATACTTTAATCATTGCAGAAATATACCTTGAAAAATATTCACAGGCTTAAAATTTATTGATTTTAATGCACAGAGTATGAAGAACGCTCGAAGTGTACAAGTTTTACTTCCACCAAAGAACGTGAAAAAAGCGTGACATTTGCTCCAATTAAAACCCTTTTTCCTCTTATATTCACTTACAACCAGAACACTGATGGAAAATACTCAAGCTCCGATAAGAGAATTGAAATTCCTGGGCCCAAGTACCAGTAGTATCAAGCTTGACTTCAAAGAGTACTCTGATTAATCCCCATTTGAGGCTTCTAGAATCCTTATTTCTGTGATATATGAACTTGTTCACAGTTTTATTGCAAAACTTGAAGACATCCGTTAAGAATTTCATGACTCATAAAATGCTCGGTTGTGAAACAAAATGAAAATTTAAATCACATTCTAGAACAATAACTTTGTACCTTTAAGGAGAACAATGAACAGGATGATATTTTGATGGCATATACAATATTATTTACGAACTCCTGTAATATAGAAACGTGTGTTATTGTGTGAAATATACGTGTATATCACCTTAAGGCTTTCTCTTATTGGGTTTGCTTAATATTTCTTTTGTTGGTAGTATTACATATTGTAAGGTAAGCTTTATTGAAGTAAGTTTACTTAATGTTTTATATGTCGTCAAAGCCATACATTCTAAGGCAATGCTACCCTAAGTAATACATTTTATGTTAAAAGGGTAGACATATGTTTGTATAACCTAGTACTCAAACTACATATCTACCTCAAAAGTAATAAGAAAATACTGTACCCCCTTTTAACGTGAACTGAGTCGAAATGAATTTTTTTATGAACAAAACATATTGTATCCCTGCAAGCAGTTTACTTAGATTTCTCTCGACACTACGATATTATTTCTTTCTGGTTACGAGTGCGTCCACTCACCCGATAAATGCTCTACATCAAGAAGTACGATGTTTATAGGAAAATTGGTTCCGACAAACTCAACATAGTGAAAATCTTTTCTTTTACTTATACTTTAACTCTGATATTATTGTTTAAAATATACTAGTGTGTGTGACTGTACATTACGTAAGAATGAGAACACTCAAGCAGTTTTCACAGGTTTACCTAGATCAAAAAGTGCCTTGGCTGGGTTTTAGAAATCGGCTTCAGCCAGAAAGTTTAAAGTTCCCTCTCCCATCTCAAATATACATAAGTATACAAGTATTTAACGTATGTATGTGGCTTAAGAACACCTATCGTCAGGGTTATGAAGTGATAACCTGTCGACGCGTACTAACCTGGTTCTACAAAGTTCATTCCAAAGTAAACAGGTACTTTTAAAAATAGATATTTCTAGTGAGGTCATCCATCGGCAATTAGATCGGAAGTTAGATCCTTCACTAATGTACTAGCAAAACTTCATGACCTTTGAACGAATAGGAGCGGAGTTCTTGCGCCTGAAGTGACAGTATGTTTGT
Source organism: Volucella inanis (assembly GCA_907269105.1). Taxonomy (NCBI): domain Eukaryota; kingdom Metazoa; phylum Arthropoda; class Insecta; order Diptera; family Syrphidae; genus Volucella; species Volucella inanis. The sequence continues at coordinate 26,368,788 of OU026157.1, forward strand.
ATCATCGGTAAACAATTGAGCATCGAACAGAAGTACTCGGAATTCAACATTAGAAAGGTATGATCAAAAAACTTACTATACATCATTGTGACTGGTGATGAAACGTGGTGTTTTTAATGTGATCCAGAAACCAGGTGTTTAAGTGCCAAAACCCAAAAAATCCTCGTAAGTGGAAGTCAACAGTGAAGACAATGTTAATTTGCTTTTACGATTCCAAAGGCATTGTGAACAACAACAAAGAGTTCGCTCCACTGGGCCAAAAAGCTAATGCACAATTCTATTTTGGTGCTTTGAAGCGATTGGAGGTTGTATTCGGCGTATTCGGCCAGAATATCGCGAAGAAGAAAGTTGCCGCTTGTTGCACGATAATGCGCCATCTCATTGCTCGACTCATGATCGATTTGTTGCCTAAAAATCGTATTAACTGTCAATCTCTCCCTCTACTCGCCTGATTTGGTATCCTACGACTTTTATGCTTTCGAAAAATTGCTTATGCTGATGAAAGGAAAGTATTTTAAGGACGTAGAAGCCATCAAAAAAGCTTGTACCGATATCCTGGAACATCCCGCCCGACGAAATAGAACACTCATTAGACATGCTTTTAGACCGTGCAAGTCTCTGTATTGAGTCGGAAGGAGACTATTTTGAACAAAATAACTTGGTTGTGCTAAAAAACAAAACTTTTTGTTGTTCATCTTTTTAAAAAGTCATGTTTACTTTGGAACGCAAGTTGTATTATTCGGTCCGTTTATCTCCATATACCAATGAATTTTTCTGCCTATTTATTGTTTTATTTTGGTTCCTCTGATCCCTCGTTGGGCATAAATAGTCAACAATGATTGCGCAGGTTGTGGCAACATGTTGAAGCTCTCCCCAACTCATTTTCAGACCCTTTGCTTCCTCCGCTGTCGTCCTACACAAAGTTTGCCTTTGGCGGTCTGTCCTTCTTACTAAGCAGATTACTATAAAATATTTTGCAAATGAATTTCTTCACGGTGTAATGTTATATACTCTATCCACTGCTAACTTTATGGTGTTGTGGACACATATTCGCCCCGTCCTCAGCAAAATCTTTGTACCCAATGCAAATTTTCAGCGAAATATCTTTAGAATAACACGAAGACATCTACGAATATTTACAAAGATTTACAGCAACCAAACGCAGGTTTTGCTCTTTCGATTTTTCTGCTTACTTCGAGTTTGGTGCCTCCATCAGCTGAGACTAAGCTTCTTTTTGTAAGTAAGGCAACCTTACTCCTAATTAAGACTTTTTTTTGAATTTTGGTTCTGTTATCCGTTTTAGTACGTGGATTTCTCTTATCGGAGTTTCCTAAAGAACATCACTAGTTATCAGCACAAATAACACAAGTGACAATGTACAGACTTCTACCATACCTCTGATACCTTATTTTCGACCTCAAGTGTTCACTTGATTGTATCCATTAGCAGTCGTCTTTAGTTTTCTAATTTTATTAAGTTGCCTCTCTCCATGAGCTTTATAATCGCTACTATCTTTAACTCGTTTGGAAAGATTTCTGCTTTCAAATGGTGTGCATACTATCAAACCCCACTGCCTTATTTTTATCAAGTTTTCTTACTGTAGTTAAGATATCTGCTTTTCTGGAAGGTAGAATACATTTATGTCGCAACGGATAGCTGATTCGACTCCAGGCCCATGACACTATCATTTAAAAGGTTAAATACCAAAGCCTTTGCTAGTATACCTCATCGTTTGTGGTGACGGACGAGGCCATTACCCATGCTGTTGCTTTCATCTGTGGCTTCTAGTTAAATGGCACCGATGGCCATATACTGGGTATATATGTTACAAAAAGGTATAAATCAGCTTCTGGTCCCTCTGGAGACAAACCTTAATACTAGCCTGGCACTGGTATATATACCGGAACACTGGTGAACAGTGAGAGCAGCCTTTACACTGAAAATCGGAAAAGAGGTTCACACACCCGCCAAGAGCTTCAAACCTGTACGTCTGACTTCCTTCATTTTAAAGAGCATGGAGCATGTTCATCGACGTTGAGAATGCTTTCGACAACGAAACTTTTAACGGCATATGTAACTTGCCCAGACAACACGACGTAGATGAGTCACTAGTTTTGTAGATAAAATTAATGCTGGTGACACTGGTTGGTGGCCAGTGTGTAATGAAAGGAGTTATCACATATTGCCCGAAAAGCGGCGTTCTGCCGTCCCTGCTTAAGTATGCTCACACTGTCTGTTGGATCGGGTCTAGCATCTGTCTACTTTAAAGCGCAGGCAGCCCTAGACGTGATTGGCGATTGGCGCACCAGAAATGGGCTTTCAGTTAATCCTCTCAAAACTGAGATTGTTCTCTTACAAGAAGGAGGATGATGTCTGGTCTGACTCATCTAGTGCATAAAGGCATCACCATACAATTTTCCAAAGGAGATAAATATATCCTCCATAACAAATTTCTATTAACTTAACATGTAACGTCAAAAGCCTCTAAAGAACAGTCGGCCTTTTGGCAGTGCAAAGGAGCTATCGCCTAAACATGGGGCATGTCACCGAGAAGGGTCCTCTGGATCTTAACTATGGTAAGGCCAATCATATCCTATACATCGGTTGTTCTCACGAGAATGCGTTATTGCTGGCATTTACCATACCTCAAAGAAGGGCTCTATCCCAGCTGATGGGGGGGCTTTCCCTAGTATGCTTGGCTCCACTCTAGATGCGTAAATTTTTGGTACAAGACGCACTGGAGCTTTAATGTCCTTACCCACTGACTGTCTTAAGACTAAGATCTTACAGACATGCCCTCTGATACAATAACTTGATCACTGAACGCAGTCGTAAGGTTAAATTTACTGAGTCTTGTCAGAGTCCGAGGTCAAAATGGTATCACGAAAAATGAGATCGCTGATGAACTCGCCAGATAAAACTCAGAAGATAGTTTTTCAGAACCCAAATCTACATTGAGTCCATCTGCTTCCTCTGTTAAAGCTTTCCTAGACAGTTGGATTTCATATGAACGCAGATAGCATAACTCACCAGGTTGCAGGCAAATCAAACGAATGCTTCTCGACGTCTCTAAATTGTCAACGGACTTCCTATTGCCACGCATATGTGATACAAAAATAAAAAATCTTCTCCGTTCTTTAGTACATTTGTATGTCTCAGCCCTCAAAAAGCTTGCTTAAAGGAAACACCTAGTGTGTAAGATGTTTTATTATTTGAAGAATTTATTTATACATAAATCATGAATGTACACTGAAATTTTCAAAGGAAAAATTTAAATTTTTAGCGAGTTATTAGCTATCTCCAGAGTCACACAAAAAAACGGTCCTCCACTGCTGCAGTGATTACGACCTTAACCAAATTGAAATCAAAAAAACTAAAAAGATTATTAAACTAGAAATTATTGCCTATACACTGACTCACGATTGTAAAAAAAAAAGTGAAATTTAACGAAATGGCAGAGTTTTGAAAAAAAAATGTCGAATTTCGTCCGAAAATTTTATGATTTTTGGCCTACCAAAATAACATTTTTTATACAATCACAAAACTGAACGGTCATTGTATAGAGAATGAGCCAAATAAGCAAAGGAAAGGAAATCAAATTGATCAAATGATTTGTCTTCGAGTTACAACTGCAGCAAATTTGAAAAATGTAATTTTGAGAAAAACGCGTTTAAAGATAAAGTGACCGCTAAGCGACTACTCTTTAGAAGGCTGCAACTCAAAAACTATTTGAGATATTCGATATAGACTATCGAAATATAGAAAAAAAAATAGATTTTTCAAAATTTCGCACTATGTGTGCCCGTTAATCTTACCAAGATGTCCTATTCTTTGTTGGGCTCAAAGGCAAAACAAGAAAAAATACTACCGTTTCAGTAGGTAATAACAAAACTCTTAATGAGATACCATCTGATGAAAAAATTTGTATTTCATCGCCGTCGCCGAAAAGATATAATTCCCTCACTCGATAAACCAACAAAACAAGATTAACTAGTGAGAAGAAGAACCAACTGTTGGACCGCACCAAATTGTTGCACCCTAATTTTTTTTTTTTTTTTTTTTTGTTTTCTTCCGCTAAATATTGCCACTCCTCCTACAGAAATCATTTAAAAAAAAATAACCTAAAGGTCATCTATTTTGGAATACCCCTTAGTTTAAGCAGACACGAACTCGAATTCTTCTCAAGCAATAGGAATTTCAAGCTACTGCGAAACCCCAATTTGTATCCAATGTTTATATTGTATTTGTCGGGGTGTCATGTATTTTAGTTACAATCAGAAATCTATTAAGGCTGAACACAAGATTCTCCCGTATCGCAGTCATTTACCAAACTTGACGCCGGCAGCGTTGCATTAAAGTCATAGTTTGATCGCAGCTTGTAATTCAAAACTCAAAACCTTCATAAGTTACGAATTGTGTCACCGGTATAAGGTGAAGTCCCAAAATTATATCATTTTCCTTAGCGTATCGCTAGATAGATTTACCTAGCGAGGATAAAATGTTTAGTCACAAAATTCTATTTTTATCCATTTCAGTCTTCAGTCTACATTCTCCATGTAATTCTTGAATTGTAACAAATAAATCTTTAGCATGCGTTGTACGTAAAATGTTTGTTTCAAAAAAGCAAGACCATACAAATCCCAAAACCTGTCGAAGAGCTTTATTTTTAATCGAAAAGCAAAATTAAAACCGGAAAATAAAATTCAAACTCTTTCGGTATATATCGATATATACTCGAATCTCCAACGGCTGCCACAGTGCAATTAAAATAGATAAGCCCTTTTTCTAAAATACCACCATTTTCACAAATCCACCGCAGTTTCATTTTATCCTTCTCAATTTTTATTGCATAGTAATTATGTGCTTATTTTTTATAGGCGCAAAAACCCACAAAACGAGGAGCCCCACAAAATACGATTAAAGTGGGTCGTACTGGTGATGCAATAAAAAAAAAAACCCACAGGCAGGATCTGAAATCAGAAATAAAAATTTCAAATATCGCCAAATCCATCCCTTAGATTAATTATCAAATCTGTCTACAAGTCAAGTTGGTGGAAACGAACGTAATTACGAATATTTCCCTTCTTAAGACAATAATTGACTGTGTACCGCAAAATTGCTCCTGTTTTTACTTTTATTTATAAGCGACTTGACATTTGACCATATCTACTACGTGCAACCCACATAATTCCAGAAAATGTAATTCACCCCACATTCGGGCATTCTACTGACGAGAAATATAATTTCAATAATACTCCGTCTCCAATGTCGATAGATTTCATGGCATTTAGCATGTCATAAAATCTGAATTACAATCTCCATTATGGATTTATTATCCAATTGGTAGAACTCAATCCGTCTGTGGGTTGAATAAAGCCTTGTCAATCTCTTTCTTTGTGTGCACAAGTATTGTAGGTTTGTATTCATACCTATTCTTAGTAGCATTAGCATTCTGTTCGGAAATACACAAAACCACATATATGTACACATATCCTGTCATTCTGCTTATCAAGGCGAATCGAATCGAATCGAATCATTGCCAAAAAAAAAAAAAAAAAAAAAAAATAGACGAAAAAAATACACGTTTCCTTTCAGGAAGACCACTCTCTTTTGCTGTTACATTCCTTGTTTATGTAATGTCCTTGTACTTTTGTGGGTGGATCTCCTCTTTTATTTTACCCAACCCCCTGCTCGGTTATATTGTTACTACATGTGTAGATGTTCTTGTTTTCTTTCTTGGAATTGGAAATGGGATACCACTTACACCACCAACTTCAATGCCATCGTGGACATGGATACAAATACCCATGCTGGCATGATAACAACACGACGATGATATGTTTAGTGGAGTAAGTTATCATCGACATGCCAGCAATTGGATTGCATGCAACGTCATGCCGAAGGATACGTAGATTTGTGGACAAAACAAGCAATCGTCTTAAATGAAAATCAAAAGACTGATCCTACGGCCGTTGTGGTGGTCGTATCTTCAACTTCTACCGCAGCAACAACATCAGCATCATCATCGTCATCAGCTACAACAGCTACGGCTTCAGCTTCTATTACAGCTATAGCGACACCATCAGCAGCAACATCAGCAGCGACAACAACAGCAGCAACCGTAGCGGCAACAACTGTGACAACAACATCATCGACGTCCTCATCATCGGAGAGGAAAACAACAAAACCAAACGATTGGGTGGTCATACCCGTGTTTGCGGATATTGTTAAGCTTGCCATATCCGGACGTGAGGATTGCCTGCAGAGGTAAGCTCCATATACTGTTTTTGTGTATCCTTGATTTGATTTTTCCCTTCTTTTCCTTCTTCTTTGTTATAACAAAATTCTTAACGAAGCCATACGAGCCCACTCAAACTCAGTCTCCTTCCTCTTTACCGGAATGACCAAAGAAAATTGAACATTTGAGATTGTAACTCTTGATGGCGGACCTCGATTTAATGGCGCGTATATAGGTATAGGTTTCCTTATTTATTTTTTTTTTTTTTCTTATTTTTACATACAGAATGTGAGTATGTGCTGAATTATACTCGACCTAAATTACGTGTAAGCTGGTAGAAAAATGTCATTTCTGGGCAATGGGTAAATATTGCGCAAAATATCTACGGATATACGAATTTTATTAAATATCCGCAGACAGTTTATTGCTTTTTAATATTGTGTTTAACTTTCATTTTGAGAATTGACAGTGCGTATGAGTTTATGTATATTCCGATAGCCGAAAAATTTAATTGACCGTTGCGCCATGTTATTTTTGCCTTAAAACACCAAACCTCTGCATTAGTTGACATTATAAGGCAGCTTTTATCATGGCTTTGTTTATGAGTGACACTGCAATGACATCGGATTAAATTTGTATGGTAGTACGGAATGAAATTATAATATCTGCGTTGTATTTGAATAAGAGGTAATCAATATGTGTACTTACTCCAATAAAATAACGCTTTAAATTTCTGTAAAAAAAAAAATATAAATAAAACTTTCTTACATTTTTTAACGAAAATTGCTAACCACTTTCTTGGTTCAAGTGGATAGACTCCTATAGCTCTCCACAAACCATACCTTGTATCATTTCCTAGAGTATCTTCTTCTCCCCATCAAAGCAGTACCATTGAATATATGTATGTACACTAGTCTCCTCTTCTTTCTACATAATTTGTCACTATCATCATCAAAATAAAGAATGGATTGATTCTAACGCGCTTACATCTAAAGTTGCAGTTCAGACAAGTTAATCTTTGACAATCAATCCAAGGGGATATGAATACCCTTTTTACTGGCTTTTCACCAGGGCGCAGGCGGGTGGTGTAGTAGTTTGAAACTTAGGTTTCGATATTTTTCCAAAGGTGGTTGCTAAGCTGGAGCCAGTGCATCTTCAACCAATTCGTTACATTTAGCCCAGCCAGCAACCACTCCAACATCAGTGTTATGCCTTCATGTCAGAGTTGACGCCGACGGGATTTACATATAACTACATACAAATTCCACGAAAAGACTTTTTCAGAGAATTGTCTCGCACGGGATTCGAACCCGCGACCCTCTGCTTGAGGAGTCTATTCATATACCACTACACCACGGTCACCCCTATTGTAGTAGATTCTACTTTTGTAGCCTGTAACAGAGGAAATAATAAGCTTTTATTACTTAAAAATGCCAAGAAGTGCCTAAAGTCAACCCTACCGCCAATAACCTCTCAAGTTCGAAACATACATATTTAATCACACTTACTGCTCCACACATAGAAGAAGCAATCGTTGGATGATGAACTGGAAGAAATTATACATGCCAAACTGACTGAATATGGATATCACATTCCTATATGTCAGCTACACGAATGCAATCCAAATTGATAGTGCTTCTTTTCTTAATCATGTCGTATGTACCTGCAGTAAAGGATTGGTACCCTCAGGAACTTTGTTGCAAGGCTGGGATCCTTTCCTAAACTCTAAAAAGTCATCTATATGACCTAGAACCTATATATATGCCAACTGGAATTGGTGTTTAGCTTTGATTTTTGGGACTGTTCTCTGCAATCTACGAGAAAAGCAACAATGAACACCTTAAAGCTTCAAAACATATAAACCATGTGAACACAATCCTAAGTTCCCTGCACAGTTGTGCAAATTCATTTTCAGAATGTCAAATACAACCTGGTATGTATTTTTAAAGCCTCTTTGAACCCCTGTACAATACCCTGCCCCTAGACTAAGGCAAATCTTAATCCCAAATCGAACAAGTTCTTCGAAATAACTTCAGACCAGTTTTTGCTTCTTACTTCACATAAAGTCCAGTTTCAATTACAAAAGACGATCCTTTCAAGATATCTACCAAAGAAGGAAAAATTGGTTGATATCGCACACGCACTACGTGTTCCACGTAGTTCTCTCTAAGAACAATATTTCATCACTCTCAACAGTAATGTGTTGAATGCTGGTCTACCAGAAAAAAACCACACTGAGGAACACCACAAGGAGGCAGGATGTAGCGTGACAACTTGCGCATGCGGCTTCACTCTGTATACACATATAGTCTATTATGATTTTAACATGCCATAGGCAGCTGTAGTTTTTATGTCGAAACGTTGAGAACGGATTTGTCTTCTTCACATGATAAATTAAAACACATTTATCATCATACCCAAGTTAAAAATCACCTCGAATATCTAGATTTCATTTAATATAACACGCTAAAGTACCCGTACAAATAAAATGTTGCAGTACGAAGCAAAAGGATCTACTTTTTTCCTCTTTTTTTTATAATTAGCGCGCGCAAGATGTTACGGTTAAGCTCCATCAGAATAGACGGCTTGTCTCGGAAAACTGAAAAGGTGGGAAGGGCTCCAGGAGAGACACACTCACCGTCTAAGGGACAGGAGAAGAGGCGCAGAAGAGGCGAGGCAAAAACACGACGCAAAGAGATGGCGAGTACCGTCGAAGGCGCGAGTGCCAAAAGTCACACTCTCCCAGCTGCGACAAAGAAGAGAAACAAGTCGGTGGAAGTGACACCCACTGTAACCGATCAAACTCTCAGATCTGAAGCTGCGCCCTCTTCTTCTATCCCGAACAGAGTCAAGAGCAAGAATGTTTCCGACATTCTCGTCAATGGGTCTCTCCGCGAACGATGACCGGATGAAGCTGGTCCTGCAACCAGCAAAGGCTGCAGCTCTAGTGGACGAAAATTGCTCGAAGCGGTCAAACCCATTGACAACACTAAAACCAGCGGCAGTTTCACACGCACGTGACGCCCGGACGAAGTCAGTGCTACAACCAGCAAAAATTATAGCTCTAATCGACTCAAGTCGACCTAAGCGGTGAAATCCCCGCTGAGAAACAACCCTGGTGGGGACAAGTTGCGACGGAACTTCTGTCGAGACCATTAAGTCTAGGTATGACTCACGTCCCCATCTGCATCTTGAAAGTGAATAGTACACATCTATTCTGCGTTATCAAATCAACCTTCAACATTCCAAGTCTACCACCACCCTTCAGACACGGGGCAAGTAGCTTACTACAGAGGTATGAATTCTGCCATTAATTCACTATAAACTATTCTAAAACCATATTTATTTAAACAACTTAGCTAGGTGCGGCAAAATCTTCCCATAAACTGAGCTCCGAGTATGTTATCGCTGAATTTGAACCCTGGTCATAAAAACTCGGATGCGATTAGCAATATATTATTGGGTTAACCTTAACTAGTTCTAAACACAGCTTAAACCGTTTCTTTTACTCTAATTCTTTGACTATGCCCTTAAATACAGTCTAAGGGTTTCGCATAGTTCGTATACCCATCCTAGCAGTAAAATCTCGCCTGCACCTCGGTGCGGATATTTTCTATTAAAATGTTCTATATAGTTGTAAATTTATGAGTATTATAAAGTTATGTTCCCATAATCCTTTTTTGATTACTCTGTAAAGTAGAAACAACGACCACATTAAATATGTTTCATCGTATCTTTACAACACATTATCGTATCGTAAAAATTGTCCATGTCTGGGTTGGAAATCGATATAGTCCGGATTCTCGATTTTATGTTTATTTCTTCATTATGTTTCATTTATTATTTCGTTCTTTTTCTTCATAATTTGGATAAAAAAAAAAATAAACAATAACATCGTGATCCGTTTTAATATAAGGAAACGCTTTTTATTGAGAACAATTTCTGTGTTTGCTCTTTCATGTCACAAACGAGTGTACCAATTTTATGTCCTTTCACGTAAATGACCCGATTTAGTCGGACATTGAAGTTCAACGGCAAGGTTATGCTTCATTGGCCTCGTCATTTTATCCAATTGGTCAAATATTGCAGAGAAATAACTCCCATACTTTTACAATTAGGTTAGTCAAGACAATAGTGGAAGAACTTTTAGTGTATCGATTACTTAAGGACAAAGTTTGTAAAATTACATTAGAATTGGATGTCCTTGATGGTCATTACTTTATCTCTCACAAATTGAATAAGCTTTTCAAATTGTCGCCCTAAAAAAAATTTGTGGGAAAATGTATTTCCGTTGGTTAAAAAGCCCTCACAAAATGAATATCAGAATACCATATGTAAATAAAAATCCACTGATTGTATTTAAATAAATTAATTGGTATGGCAGTATGTGGTTTTCTCAGGACATGACATCTAGGGCAAAATTTGAAATTCAATAAATCAAATCTATTTTCATCGTATTCAATCAAATACAGGGATTTCGCAGCAGATGCGATTTTTGAATACATAGCGAATGTTGTTCCGCAATTGGTTTTGTTTCAAACTCAAATGGAAGTGGTAAGTATCGGAATCACTTTGGGCGAAATATCGTAATCGACATTTTTGAAATGTTAAAAAAATACGTTTTGCTCTTCTCTAATCAAAATACGAAAATATGCTTTGTTCTGAATAACACCAATCACAAAAGTCAAAAATAGAAATATACTCTTTGCAAATTTGATTAAGAAAATATATCAGAAGGATAACCCTACGAATTATCCTATCAAAAGCAAAAAGTATCATCAATATGTTCGAAAGATACTCCAAGATATATTGGCACATAAATCCATAATACAGATTGCTCGTCCAATCATCCAAAAACACATTATAGTGCTCAACTAAGATGCATTTTCTAAATATCTGATTTATTACCGTTGGTCTTTATTAAAATTGTACACTTTTATGTTAATAGAACTTCAAGACTTTGGAAAGGAGTTTCATAAAAACACAATATTAATTCAGTTCTTTGATTCGATATAACACAGCAAGCATCCCGAATACAATAAGGGCGGGCACTGGTGACCCTAATAAAGCTACAGTCAACCCGGGATGCCACTAATTGCTCTGATATGTTGACAACGACAATAATAGCAGCAAGTTCACCCCAAATTGTGTTGTTTTTTTACCAATGTCTACAATGATTGAGCTAACCCTAAATTGTTCCCAAAAAGTGTTCTGCATCAAATGGTATAAAAAAGGCCGAAGTAGTCAATAGACAGCTGAGTTGACAGATCTAATCGTATGCTAACCTGTGCAGTAACTAATCAACAAGAAAACAAAGTGAGAATAAGTGCGAAGTTTAACCATTTTTCGTACAGCTGGTGTAGAAACTAAGGTCCCGAGACCGAGCTTCTTAAAGTTAAACCTTATTTTTATCAAAAATTATGTTTAGTGACTTAGTTTTGGATTGATAATAATTCAGAAAAGACCCTTACTTACTACATTACTTACTCAGCTAGCGCTACAATACGGGGTGGGTCAGTTCCTCAGATAACTTGCTTTTCCTTGCTTGTCAAGCTACTGACAATTATCAATAATTATTTATTCAAAAACATGGATGATATCGATCCGGATAATATGTGGTTTCTAAATGATGGGGCTTCATGGCAAACTGCCCATGAGTCATCAGTTCAGCTGCAGATCTCGTAAATACATAGACTTCCAATTATCATTTAGATACCAAGGTATTGAAAATGGAGTATGATATAAGGTAAATAAGCCAACAATTATCTGCCAACATATAAGTGATGTCAAGAGCATTCTATAACTTACACATTAACACTATGAATATGAATGTTAAAAATTTGCTAATAAGAGCGTATTTAATCAGAAATCAAAGGTGAAAGTACCTCGAAATCTGCATGCCAAGAAACTCTCAAAGAAGAACCAAGCAACACTTGTAACTTAGCAGGAGTTAGTTTCGTGCTGGTCGATTTTGACATATTCAAAACATCATGAACAAAGCTTAGCATATGATAAACAAACCGTTTTGACACATTAGTGATTTTGTTTTGGCGTCATATACTTTTGGTGTTGTGAAAATGTCTGATTTTGTGCCATTTTTTCTTTCAATCGAAGAAAGCGGCAAGAGAGCTCCAAAAAGTTTATGGAGATTCTACTCTAAGTGAAACAACTTCAAAAACGGTGATTTCTATGTTAACAACTGTCAGTGTGAAGGAACGCCAAAATGATGAGGATCCATGTCATTCGCAAAAAGAGCTTGCTTCAGCATTAGGAGTTACCCGCTAAGTCACTTCCAAGTGATTACATGGAATGATTCAAAAGCAAGGTACTTGGGTTCCTTATGATTTTAAGCCAAGGGACGTTGCATCGTTTTTCGTCTGTGAACACCTGCTCCAGCGACAAAATAGGAGGGGTTTTCTTAATCGCATCTTGACGGGTGATGAAAAATGGATTCATTACAGCAACTCAAAGAAAAGAAAGTCATGGCCAAATATTCCACTGCGATGGTTATGCTGTATATTTGGTGGGACCAGGTCGGTGTCATTTATTATGAACTGTTGAAATCCAACGAAATCATCACGGGAACGGTATCGACTTCAATTGAGACTGCACTGCCAAGCACTGTGCAAAAAAATGGCCACAATACGAGCACAGATACGAAATTCTACAATATGACAACGCTCGGTCTCTCGTTTTCAAACCCATTCAAATATTACATGGAAACGCTCAAATGGGAAGTCCTACCCCACCTGCCTTATTACCCATATACTGCACCGTCCGATTATTACTTATGGAAAAAGTTGTAGGTAGCGATGGACAATAATTTGAATGATTCATTTGTAACCATTTTTTCAGAATAAAGTTTCATTTTCGTCAAAAAAGAACACAGCGATAACTTGGTTGCGCACTTAATAGTAAAAATTGTTGCTTATTGTTTAAACACACAAGAAATTCTGCTTCATCCAGTATTACTATTCATGAAAAGATCGGAAACATTTAAGTAAAAGACTATGTCACTACACCAGTGCAGACTATCGTCCATCATCGCCTCGATCGCTGCCATCCCTCGGTTAATCTCGTTTTGTTACCATTTCTGTGGTCCATTCAATTACCTTGTACGGAACCGTTTCGTTAAACCGTTTGAGTTGTACGTGACTTCACCTCAGTGACCCGCATGTGTATTCGCAACAGCATGTTTTTTGTCATTTTGTTTTTAGTGGCCTTCGTTCACCGATAGTGTTAAATTGCTCTGTGGTAATTTTAATTTAGACACTCTATACTGTTTTCTAAAGAATATAAACAAATATAAACAAAAATGACAATATATCAAACAATGAAACAGAGATGTATGTGTGGGCAAAACATTCATGCTCCATCCCGAAGCTCCTTTTTAATGGCATTCCTGCTGTAAGCTCCTTGAACGATACCGATCTGCCAGCTTCATACTTCAAAACTAGTTCATCGCTTTCAGATTGTGTCAAATATTCACCTTCTCTTCGAACATTCTATAAGGACGAATCTACTTTAGCACTCGTGTGGAACAAAAGCATACAAAGATAATGTTCCGGATAATGTGTCGAAAATTGTAAGGGGAGATGTCTTGACCTACTACGCTGCCCTAACAATTAGGATATCATTTAACTCAAATTTAGAGCACCTTAATTGCTTCACAATAAAAGTCGTCCTAAAAATTATGTGCCAAAAGTTATTAAATATCAAAAATGTTCTATCTTTTTTTTTCAAACTTAAAATTTTGATTTTGGTGTCATTTTTTCGAAAAACATAAAACTAACCCCCAGTTTTTGTAACTTCGAAACGTATAGTACTAACAAACAAACAAACAAAAAGAGTGTCAAATCATTTCATCTCTAGTCAGTATGATACCATTCAACTTGCTCTAACTTTAAAACCAGTAGCTGAGGTATTTTTTTACAAAAGTCGTATAAAATTAGTTAGTCAACAGCTGCTTTGAAACGTTTTCCCCGTAAAATAAGCTTATTTTTGCGCAATGGAGATCCAATAAAAACTTTTTTTAAAAAAAAAAATTCATTTAATGAACCTAAGGGGAAAATTGACTACTTCGGGTAGGCAACACCCGTATTTCATATCAAAACAAAAACAAAATCCAGATCCTTTTCAATACAAGAAAACGCAAATATGATTTATTATATGTCTTCTGCAACGGCAAAGGTGAACAAGCGAGACTGGATTATCTGAGACGATACCGTGATTGAACTATCCAAAATAGCGGGACATTTATTAGAAAAAGTTCTAATTTGGGGGAGACAGAAATAACGCGGAAATCGTTGAAAGATTCTCACCCTGCATTACGACGGAAATTATCCAAATGAAAGTCTTTGGCAACTATGCAGCTGTTTTAATCTAAGCAAAACTTACATCTGGATAATTCTACATTCAGAAGGCATGCATGCATTCCATCATATACCAGTACATTCTGGAAAAACACTTTGCGGAAAACAACCTAATTGAGCAGACTCTATGGATGCATGAGTTCCGATTCACCAGGGATGGAGTCACTAATTTCCACAATTTACATAACTTGGCAGAAAGCAACCCTCATTCCATGAAACACAAAGCTCTCTCCAAGGTCTCCGGGTTTGGTCCCAATGTACTTTTATTTATGGAGACGGACAAAAATATTGTTTAGTCATCAGAAATAATAACATTGTATGATTTGAACCATAGGATTAAGGCATATTCGAAAGTCGGAATTATAAAGACGACCTCTGGTATATGTACAAAACATTGGTTTGTTCTTTGAACAATTAAAGAAAAAAATAAAAATACAAATGTTTTTTTTTTTTTCTTTTTTATTCCTGGCATTTTTAACAATGTACTCTGTACCTCTGAGGGGATACACTTCCCCAATCCATACGATCTTAGATAAGATCACAGAAACGCAAAAACTTCTTAATGACCTGTAGTACTGTTTTCGTAGAAACAGCTTGATTGTTGATTTAATGGTATGCCTAACCGAAAAGTTGAATCACGATCTACACCAACCTGATGAAAGCAAGGTACGAGTATGTATTTGCACTTGATACTTGTAATATACATGGTGTGTTCAAAAAGTAAGGTTACTTTACATTTTTATAAAAAAATATTTAATTATTCATCAATATTAATGTTTTCCCCTTCAAAGTAATCTTCTCATACACAATGCACTTGTGCCAATGCTTTTTCTAGTCCTCAAAGCACTTTTTTTTGGTATAGCCTTGAGCTCTTCCAGCGATGTCGCTATTAGTCGTTGCAAATTTCGGCACTTTCATAGGTCTCTTCAGTTTTGGGATGATTCGTCACCAGTTATGATCCTTTTGAGCAAGTCAGTATCATCATTGACGTCATTCAGGAGCTCCTGAGCGGTGCTCATGTGACGGTTCTTCTGATCAAAATTAAGAAGTTTCGGAACAAATTTCGCTGATATACGTCTCATGCCTAAAACAACCGAAAAAATTGCATTACCCGAGCATTTTGCTTAGAGCAGACTCAAATTATACCACTGCCAACATTTCAAATGTTTGAGAGCACATGGTTTAATTTTTTACACAAAATAACGCCGAACATACCAAGGCACATCTAACCTTTCTACATTTCTATCTTCCAAACCAAAGTAAGTATGCTATATACTTAAAACTGTGAACATATATTCGGGACATGTGTACCAACACAGCAAAAAAAAATCTATAATCGAATGTACGTTGTCCGCGAAATTTGTTAAAATTCCATACATTTGGGATCGATGATAAGCTTCTTCAAAGGATTACAAACTTCCACACGAAACGTTTAAAAAAATTCCTGATATCCACAAAATAGTTTAATGTGGCTGTGTGCCAGGAATTTGTTTGTTTGACCTTGAGGGCATTTAGATGGATAGGGAATATTACTTCAAATTCGCTGCCATTTAATATATGAATGTTGTCTTTTTTTAAAATGGATACAGAAACCATCATCAAATATCGACAGCAGGTCGTCCTGGAGGAATAAATATTCTAATAGAAAATATGGCAAAACTGATACAGGTATTGATATGATACTGTTCATACCGTCTGTTCACTGAGACACATGTGGCTCCGGAAACGTATTCTTGCGACGTACAACTACATTTATGAGAAATATTTGTGGCTCAGGAAATCTCTATAATTTGTATTAGGAACTTGCCTTTTTTTTTTATATTCTATGAAATTACAAATTTTTTAAGACTAACATTCTAACTATGCCTATTTTGCTAACAAGGCAAACAAAAGGCTTTTTTGCACTGCAAATACTCTGTATCCATTCGTTTAACTTTTTATTCAACATTCTTCCAATCAGCACCGTCTTTTCGTTGGAGTAGCATATGTGGCATCGTTTATATACAATTATACCGTCTTGTTCTCTTTGAATTTTGATCAGGCGGTGTTGGCTTGGTATAGAACTTTGACTTGGGTTATATATTATATTGGATATACCATACGTAAGAAGTCACTTATGATTTCTTGCCCAATTATCAAGGATTCGCCCATTAATGATGTTGTCCAATAAAAAGCGGGGGCAGAGCAAATGTACTGGCCTTATCGTAAAGGTTTTCGATACTTACGCCTTCGAATGCTGCTACGATTGGACCAGTTACAAGCGGCCGATCAGAACTTAAAACTCGGAACGGTACGGTACGGTACTCGACCCAATGTAGAGTTGCAAGATAATGGGTACTGTGACCCTAAGAGCAGTAAGAGGTTTAAGGTCAGCCTCGACCCTTACCAAGGGTGGAATTTTTTGCCTCCAACAC
Source organism: Volucella inanis (assembly GCA_907269105.1). NCBI lineage: Eukaryota > Metazoa > Arthropoda > Insecta > Diptera > Syrphidae > Volucella > Volucella inanis. Next base: position 26,385,812 of record OU026157.1, read on the forward strand.
GAGTTGCGCTTTGGTATCAAAGGAATGACGGTGAGCGTTGGCAAGGTGTATCCTTGCTCCCATGGATGTATGGTAAAATTAAGAGGAGTTCACACTAGAGACATCTCTGCCTGCAGTATGGTTTTGCGAGATTTCCCGCTTTTGTGACTGATCCGCAAATAAATACATTAAGAACTTTTTTTTTTTTTGTACCAAGTTAGGGACTTTTTCTAATGGTCATAGTAACTTGAAAGTTGATCTGATAGATGCCCTTCTTTCGTGCGTTGTTTTCGAAGACTGCTTTTGGCTTCAACTTTGGCGACTTTTTTTGCCGATTGAGACGAATAATCGAAGTTCCACTTTTATATATAAAATTATATATTTTTGTTGCCACTTAATAGAATAACATGATTATAATCGCAATTTTATAAAAAGAAAAAAAAAACATATAAGTAATTGTCAATTTTTGATTTATAGAACAAAACATGTAAATAAATTATCTGAAAGACATGTTGCTTCCCGTCTCTTACATTTACTTTATTATTATTATTATTATTATTATTATAAGTTTTAGGCATTCATGCAAATATATAAATGAAGTCTTTTACAAATAATGAATTGGACTTGCGGGAATATTTTACTATTTTTTTCGGGACAGGGAACGTGTTAAGTAATTAAAAATTTATAAACTGAACAGTCATACCATAAGATAACACTTAACTACCTAAACGCATGTACACAAATCTTTCTACTAAAATGTGTTAAAACAGACTTATCTTATAAATACTCATATGTCTATCGACAAAACGTTGTTCGTCTTCCTTCAACACATTATAACATTGGAAAAGACGTAGAAGCAATTTGCGAATATTTACCCATACATAATCAATTTCATCGTTATAACTTCCTCGGTTCGGGGTTTCTGAAATGTATATGAAGGCATCCCATTACCTTGGTGAATTCCCTGTTCGGAATATTCGTACATGCTACCCTGTAAGGGTATTTGTTTCCACTTTAATGAACTCCTTAGCACCCCTGAGGTCGGGCATGTTGCTTCCCCTGTAGTTTACTCCTTCACTTTCTGCATAAAACTTAACTAATTATAAGTTTATACCCAATATTGTACTTTGCCTCTGCCCCGTTTTCGGCCCCATTTTATTTTGCATACATTCATACGGATATTCGCAGTTTAGCGGATAAAAGATTTTTCCCCTTTATGTACTTTCGTTCCTGCTGATGAAAGGAAGTGCTTGTAAAGTGACGCTGAAAAACCCTGTACCTATGTGAATTCATCATTCTACCATCGATGTTGTTAAACCCTTATTGTTCGTTATGCTTTTCTCTGCTGTTCTATTATTTCCGTAAATAAGGATTTCTTTTCAATGCTTCTCACAGTCTCTTCTCCTTGCCGTTAGCCTTTTGTTATTATTATAATTTGAAGAAAAAAAGAAACAGCAAACTTAGAGAAAATTCCTTATTTAATCCTCGTTGAGAAGCAAACACCATTGTGTACTTTCGTAAATCACAGGTCCCTTACTAACAGGAAGAATGCGCTGCGAAGTTTGGGCTCTGTTGCAACGGAGGTAGGATATGGCACAAACGGTGAGCATAAAACTTTATCAGTAAAAAGTTTACATGGCAATAGTTCGTGGTGCGAGCATAAGATGAATGACGACAGGTGTTAGTTGGAGGTAGGTAATAGGGACTTAGAATGCCAAACAATATCATACACACCTACATATGTACCCATATGTACAAGTATATATACACAAATGTATGTTGAAAATATAAATTAGCAAAAAATATGTCTGAGGTGCTAATTAACGATGAAGAATTTGAGAAAACACTCTTAAAGGGTTAAGAAGGTTGAGCACATAAAGTTTTAAGTAGATTAGCGCATGAACAGTATCTTTATTTCTTTTGCACAAAAAATCGGTATGCGGTTCCAAGTCTCGGAAAAACCAAATAATTTCGTTTAACATGGATTTCCCGATTCAATTTTGGTTTCTGGGTAACCGCTTTTGTTGTTGGTTTCTAAGATTAGAAGATTAAAAATGCAGCATACGAGAACTTTCATAAAGATGGTTTCCTAAGAACATTATTGAACGAGACTTGTAGACAAAATGTTCTTAATGTTCCATTGAAGAAAGACAGCTAATGAGAAGGCTAATCATCTACCGGTTTGTACTTGACATATTAATTAAATTGTTTTAAATGACTTAACATATACTTAACATATTTACTTGATCCATATCTTTGAAATCTTAAACTCATATCCGTTTCACGCGGCAATAAAAAACGAGTTGTATCAGCTATGAAATTTTGACAAGGATTTTTATGTCGATTCTTTTTTCTTTCGTCTCCATATTCTGGTGAATATGCTCATACTTGCGAGTACGTTTTGGGGAATTTTAATAAAAAACTTGTTTAACTAAGAGGTTTCAAAAGCTAAAAAATGTATGGGAACATTCTGTTTCGATTAAAGTTACAAGAGTTTTCAGGAAAACTCGGTTTTCGGTGCGGTGTGAAAAGGGTATTACGTAAGTGCCATCGTTTGTCAGTTCCCTTATTACATACAAACTAACTGTTTAAGAATTTCAAGTTACTTTGTTTAATTCGTGCACTTTTCCATGGATAGATATAACATATATGCTGCACATGCTATTAATCAGAGTTGTACCTTCCTATACACTCGACGCGTTTACCTTTCGAAGCAACCAAACACATCCTCATCCCATGCCTTACAAAGCAATACAGGAACTTTATAGAACATTGTTTTGGTTAAACATGAAGGATTGCAGTACCTTGTCGCTTTCTTAGTTCAAAAAGAGAGCTAATGGTACAAGATATTCATCTTGACTTGTCTTCTACGCTGGTACTTTCTCTTTGTTCTGTTATTATTAATGTGGGCTGATATTGAGGCATATGTGTTTTCAAAACCTGGTTGATCAGATTTACGTATTCAATTGGACTTCGTATCGTAAGTTCATTATTATATTGCTATCTTACAGAAATTATAACCGGTTTCCTTGTTTGAATGAGAATAATATCGGCTCTCTGCATAATATAGTTATTAAATTATAGTGAATGCACCACTTCTTACAACTATTTACTACCTGGGTGGCATTGAACCTAGGCCTCAACTAACAAGCCTATTAAGATAGACCGATACTTATCAAATTGCTTACAGTTGCGCCCTTCAAGTCGATAGGAGCCCCTTCTTATTATGCGGGCTACCTAAGACGATGTCTTCCTCCCTTCGTTGATCCTTCAGGTTAGATTCGAAGTCTCCATGGGCCGGAGCATTCGCTCTACTTGTCCTAACTACCTCAGACGACCAATGCGCAACTTTCTGAATAAGTTTATGTTGCTGTACAGCTCGTATGATTCGCCGTTGAATTTTCTCTTCCAAAGTCCGTCGGCGCAAGCGGGAGCGGCAATTTTAAGAAAACTTTCACTTTAAAAATGATAGAGGATATCTTTATCCGCTTTCGATGGAATCCATGCTTCAACATCATAAAGTAGGACTGGGATGATCAATGTCTTATACAGAGCCTCCTTAGTTACTCGGAAACAGCGATTTGATTACAAAGAAACAACGATTGGCAAGGATGATTCTTCATTTTATTTCTGGCAGAATTGATAGCAGAGCCAAAGTAATCCCCTACTACCTCAAATTCGTTGATGTTGTTTGACTTTGACTTTGTTTCTCCGGTGATTATAGAATTTCCTGGTTGACACTGGATGACAAAGGATGCTTTAGGTCCGGAGACCCGACCTTGATCCAGAGACCGTCATGTCCCTTGTGTATATTAAGATGAGCAAACCGTGTGCTTGCTTTACTCATATTTCGTCCCGCCACAAAATCGATAAGCATAAGTCCGCTTACCAAGCGTCCTACCAAAAAGGCCCTCTTTTTCTATCCTCGCAGAAGGACAGGGTATTTCAATTTCTCTATTCTCATCCAGACCGATAAAGAAATTTTAAGTTTTTGATAACTACACCTTAAAAAAGATAAGAGTAGTCGTGTCAAAAGAAATCTTTGCTACAATTCAGATTATCAATATTACAATTACTATTATGTGTTTTTTCTGTCATATTTTTAGCTTGGTCGATATTTGAGGAAAAGAAATATGTAGCACTCACATTCCCGAATTTTTTAATACTAGCATAAGGTAATAATATACAGTTCCGGCCGTCTTGATTGGAGGTTCTGGTCTTAAGATTACTTTCGCACTGTATAAAACGAAAGTATTTATATAAGGAATATCCCTTTTTTATTGATTCAAACCACATTTCGAACGTACGTATACTCATACACACTATACACTTCTCTTGCAACAGGTAATGATTTTAGAATGGAATTTTGAGGCTTAAATTTCGCAGTCTATAAGCGGATGAGTCAACACCGCCTAAGTTCCAAGATGTAACCAAAAATGGTGGTTCGCCAAATTTACATATATAGCTCATTGAATAATATCTGTGTTACCCAAATTTTATTACAACTTAATTTATCAATATTCTTCTCCACTCAGAGAAGCGCATATTGGACCCGAACAGAACTCATGCCCAAGCAATGAATAATTTCTAACCTAGGCTCAGCAACGCAAAAGCCAAAAAACAATAAGGTCTAAGTAGCTGTTCTAACAATTTGGTAAGATTAATACCCAAAATTACCAACCAAGCTATAGTAAATGAAGCCGTAACCTATTACTGATCCCTCTACTCCACCTTTCTCCATTTATAATAAAGCTGATCCTTTCACTTGTACGAACTGTGAGAACTATCAAAAATTATTGGCAATCGCCTCACAATTAGATACTTTAAGATGCAGTCGTCTTCAACGTTTGCACGCCATCTAAACCAGTGTTTTTTCTACTGAGTTGTTCCTCTGGATCGAGTGCTGGAATACAAGGAAATAATCGACGCAACGCTCGAAGTTGTGATGAGAAATTTGGCGACTAAATCATCTCACGGCGAGCATTCATCAATTGACCGATGCGTTCATGCGATTTGACACCACTCAATTATATTCTCTGGGACTACGTCAAGTTATTTAGATGAGCTCGAGGCCAACACTATTGCAGGTATAACTCCGCACATATTGGACCGAGTCATAAAAAATTGGACCGAATCATCAAAAATTGGACCGAATGCTTAAAGCATTCATTCATTCATTTGAATGATGTGCTATTCTACACATAATGGCATGAACGTCAAAATCAAGGCAGAAATAATTTACAGCAATAAAGTTGTTGGTTTATTTAATTTTTTTTTTTCTTATCGTTCTTATCACCACACATAAAGCAAAACAAAAATAATAAATGTGTTGCAAAGAGTTATCTCGTTTTCACGAGGGAAGACATTGGTGCTTAACCGCCATAAGTTTCCAAGAAAATTCGTTTGTTCGATCTCTGGTTAGATATAGTTTTCTGTACTAACAGCAAGCCCCAAACCTATATCTCAAAATCATACATATTAGACGTTATGTTCCAGTCGTCAGTGTTGGATGTCCCTTTAAGTTGGCAGCATACACATATGTATGCTATATATCTCCTCGTTAACTTCTAGACACATTTCTGCCCCTACTGTTTTAATGTTGACGAAGCATCGACGGCGTCAGATTCCTTTGCTATTCTTATGATGTGTATATGATCGGCATATGACACCTGCTACACAGACTTTTGATATATTTTCCATCTGTTAAGGACATTGAAAGTTTCAGGAAGTGCTACTATGAAGGAGTAGTAAGATTTCTCCATTGCCATCCCTTTTAAAGATGTAACGAGGTTACCTGAAAGGCGCGATATAATTATAGTTTTCCTTTATCCACAGCACACGCAATCTTAAAATTGATTAAAAGATCATGTGTATCGACTCGAAACTCTTGAGATTTATTGAGATTCTTCTGAAGTTCAGAGCCTGCTTTACAGCAAGCTTTCTTGGCCTTTAAAAATTCAGCCATTGAAATGAGAGGTTAAAAGCATTCACATATTATGGCCATCAATATCATATCCTAGATGTGAAGGAGACCTCATGCAGTTGAACCTGTTCCATTCTTATGAACTGGGCTAACAATAATGAGTTTTCATTACGACGATATTTTTGTCTAACTAATGCCGTGGAATAGACCATTTGTGCCATTCGTGTCTTAAATTTGGATATTACTTTCATTACTTCAATCTAATCAGGTGGAATGAGTGTCGTTAGCTAGTATAAATGAAACATTCTACCTGACATCATGATTTTCCTCTCTGTCACCATTAAATAGCTACTAGGCTGATAGATACTGACAGTGTTACCGCTGCAAGATTTATATATTCTTCAATCTCTGGATAAACGCTCGTTTGATTTCAGAATACTTTTTTCCCCTATTGGAAAATTTTTCAAATATTGTATTAAGAGTGGCACCCCATTATTACTTCGAACACGTACTGTTCCTGTTCCCAATTTTTTTTCCTCAGAAAAGCCAATGTTATTCTAATCTGCTTTACTTCTAAAGCATTGAAGCAGCTTGAGCAACACACATTGTCTGCGATAATTGAGGTTTATACGCCACTTGTTTTACGACAGAGGATTTTTGGTGGTGGGTGTATAAACCCATCTGACATTGCAAATACTAGAGAATGCCAATGGATTTAAGATTAAGTTGTTCCTTGTTTTCCAAGGTATTATAACCGACTACAAAACAATTTATCATTTTGAGGTAGGCATACAAGTCGATGTAAGATTTTTATAACTTTACGAAAATTGGTTTGACCTTTATCTCGTAAACTTGGGAAGCGTGAAATGCATCCTTTTACTGAAGCGAATAGTGCGCCAGGTAGGTGCATTGAGGCCTCCAAATGCAAAACTACTGTCACCGTTGACAATAATTTAAATAAAAAAGTAGGTTATCAATCTAAAAGAACACAAAAACTTTACGAACGACACCGTAGATAAGATTTTACGAAGGCTCAACCTTGGAAGACAGAACTATTTTAGTTTCAAATATCACTCATATTAAATCCATAATTCCAAAACAACATGTGCGCTTTCAAAAATATTGAAACTTTCAGTTTTTCTAAGCACCGCAAAGAACTGGATAATAAGTAGAGAGCAGAGCAGAGCAACTACCGAACTTTTACAAGTGACGTTATGAGTATAGGTATATGGAATCTGAATGTATGTAGCTAGACTTTGGCTGCATAGAACAAAAAAAAACAATGATTCAGCTAAGAGGATTCTCCTTGAATACAGTCAGTAAGTTGTTCAGTCTTGAAATGAATATTGACATTTGAAAGTACGTATTTTTCGGTGCCACGAGTCTAAGAACTTCGGAAATTTTCAATTTCCTTCAGGTACACAGAAAAACAAAAACCTTTCACCACCACTTTTTGACACTATTCGGCCTAGAAAAAATTGTAACATAATTTGCATTGCAGCACGAGTTGTGTGTGTGCAGTATTGTCCTGTTTAAACCACGTAATGTACCCCCTATTAATAATTTGTCCCCATTAGGTCACCCACAGAGTTTAATGATCGTTGGGGTATCAACTGAAGAATTTCCGAGCCACATTAAAGGCTCCCGAATTCATTAATCGCGCCAGCCAACTTAATATTTGCTTCATCACTCATGATGATATCCCGCCAAAATTAAAAGTCGCCTATACGCCTACCTTGTTCGTCTTTTCCAAAATTTCAAAATTATTCATTGCGAGCTGAATAGTTGACTTGCTTGCCACATGATTAACTCAATAAGAATCATTCAGATATCATAGTACATTCGAAATTCAAAAATTATCCACACCATCATATTGTTCCGGGTAGCACGTGTTAAATTCTCCAAAATATATTGTTGTCGTCCAATTTTCACGACTTTTTAATATGAACTGACAAATAAGGTCGACCGAAAATAATAGCCAAATAACGTCGGCATGAAGCATAAAAGCCTTCATTTCATGAATATACAATTTATCAACGTTTGCTCATCATCCGAGTGAGCTTGAATGTCAGTATAGTTTCCAAAAGAGAATTTTGCAACCAGTAAGGATGTGCGAAAAATTAACTTACTGAAAAGTTAAGTATTTTGGAAGCATTTTAGAAATGGTGTCCGTTCCTTTATAGGTCAATTTATTTTCCGCAGCGAAGTTCTCCAAATATCTCTATTCGGGTGCCGTATATCTATAGCCCCGAAACCACTCAAATATATGTCAGTCGTAATTCCCTGTAATATGTAGTAACGATATCAGTATTCCACACAATTCCTGTTTTGGAAACAGGCATCGCATTTTACTGGTTAAAAATGGCTTTGTACGTGAATGGCTTCATTCTATTATGGTTACCGAAAATTCACTTACCTGTAAATATGTATATCTTGACAGATTTACGTTGAATATACCAACGTTTTACTCCTAATATATACATATTATGAGAATGATTTATAGTTTTCTACAGAAGGTGTTTACCTTCCAAGCCCATCAGTCCAACTTTAAAGCTGCTTTTTTCTTAACTTTAAATAATTTGAGTGTTTTTTAAAGCGTCTTCCAATGTTTATCAAAACACATTCTTGCAACATAATACATTCGTCATCTTCAATCCTATTTCTGAGTAACAATTTTTATCCTATACAAGCCAAATAAACTTATTTTTCACTCTGTAGATGTCCAGTCCATTTGTGCAGATCACGTTTTAAAGTAACTTCCATTTGACCATCTTGTGCAGACACATGCCATAAGTTTCATTTCATGGAATATAAATATGTATGTTCAACTCGTACAGGATGTGATGGTCTCCTGACCACCACATTGGATATCGTCTTACCACTGATGCAAGATACAATCAGCATTGAATTTCAAAGCAAAAAGAAAAAGAAAATGGAAAAAGCGGAAAAACATCCTTAGAGAATAGCTGTGAGAAATTTCACATCACGTTTCGTCACTTTTTCTCTGTTGTCTTCATTTTTTTTGTTTTTTTGTACCAAGAAATACCAAAAACGATGTTATCTCTACTATAATTGAAGACAATTTATCTCCGCATACAATTACAAATACGAGAATGCTGAACCAATTTTATCATCCTCACATTTATCTTCAACAGGAAACCATTAAGAATGTCATAATTCTACTATACTCTATAGGGCAGGTACTTAAAAGGAGTAATACAATTGTGGCATACTCAATCCTTAGTTCAAAGAAATACAAACAAAAGATAACTGTTCGAGAAATCCCCCATTTAGACAGTCATTTCTAGTACAATATGACTACTGGTATTTCTGATAAAGTTCCTTTTGATTGTTTCGATTGTCTTTTGTGGTTCTTTTTCCAATTTCGCTTAGTACTCTTCGACATGTACCTACATACTAATATTATTGGTATACTCACACCTATATTTTATTTATACACCCCTAGGTTACCAAATGGTCACATCAACGTTACTGCATTCGATCGGATGGCAGCGATAGCTGGAGCATTTACGAAACACATGAGTGCTGTAAAGGCACCACCATCACCGGACACAACACCCGGTGAATACGAAGCTTTCTGTCGACACATGTACAAGACGTCTACACTAAATGAATCCGGTAAGTTTTACAATTTGTACTTTACCCGTATGTGTCCGTATGTACATTGTACATACATATACCTATTTACTTAAAACAATGAACTCGCACTATAGTACCGATTTAGTCCATCCGTTTCATGTAACGTATTTCTGTAACGTATTCCTGTGACGTATTCCGAAAGAAAAGGAAATTCCTTCACGAAAATAGCCGGCAGGTCAATAGTTTATAAACGTTCCTGACATTGTTTGATAGAAAAAATTGCCAATTTTAAAGGGATACTCGTAACTCCAAGAGAGTATTGTTTAATCGAATTGTAAATTTAATTGTTCACCATAAGCAACCGCTGTTTAAATTATTTAATTATCAGTATCATACGAGGCATTAATCGCTTTTAACTTAGTACCCGTAAAGGTATATTTTAACACATTCCATTAGCAAAGCATAAGCTTTATAATTTAATAACTGCCCAACCCTAAGAACTCAATCCTCTGACTGAGATGCACGTAATGAATCTTTATATAGAGTCGTCCAATTCGTGGTCCGGATTTGATATCCCTGTTTCAATCAGTTATCGGAGACTGTATATTTTTAGTTCAAAGTTTGCCATTTTACAATATGGGACGTTCAACAATCACGTGTTAAAATTGTGAAAACTTACAACAAAAATAGTGATTTTGTAGTAGGTACGTCCTGTATCATCATCATCGTCCATCTGAACCACTATAGGTAAAATTGTAAAAAACATTCGAAGAAACTGGCTCTGTTACAGATCTCTGATATCTTTAACTTTAAACCAATGAACGATAAGCGAACGCCTGCGTATAATAGCAAAATCGTACTCGGGAATTTTAACGCCAAAATCGGTAAGGAAAACATCTTACGGAAATATATTGGAAAGTACAGCAGGAGACAATAAATTATCACAACTTTGACTTTGCACTCCCTAGATAAATAAGAGTCCGGCATTATAAACGTGAATATTTCTAAGAAACAGAAATTGACTCAGATTATTCTCTTGTCTCAGGCAAATTGGGTCCAAAGAAAGCAGGGAATGGCTAAAAAAAAGCGTCTTGACTTTAAACACTTAACCATGCCTACAATACCAGAGACTACGAAGAAAAGCTTATCTTAGGACATCAATCACTCACGAAAAGTTTTCTTGGGTATGGTACGATGATATATATCTACAGGCTCTGTAGCAGAAGACAAGAACAGTGCGAGGAGAATACCGGGACAATAGAAAAGAGAAGAAAAAAATTATCCCAAAGAAGAAAAGTGGATATGCAATCACCCAACTCAAGAAACCAAAAAGCCACGCTATAGAAACAACGCCCGACATTTCTATAGGATGGTCAAGCACTTGTTAACTGCCTTTGGTATAGTCACAGATACGCAGTGAGTTGTATACCTTTCCTAGCGCCAGCCAATTTCGCAGCTGCTAGCTGAATTGTGCTCAAGTTGGTTGGCCCCGCTATAAATAGATTAACGATTGCAAATTGTGCAATGCTACGTCCATCTTACAAGTACATCTAGGCAATTACTTCCAATAACAATTGGCCTCCAAAATCGTGTGATTTAACCTCTTTGAATACTTTTCTGTAGGGATATCTGAAGTTATTAGTCTACGTCAATAAACCACAGACGATTAAAGATTCCAAAGCCAGAATTCGCCGCATTATTGCAAATATGGTATACAGCTGCTTACAATAAAAAAGTAATCGAATTATTTATACTTACTTTTAAATTCATTCTCCAATTTCTGAAACATATAGAAGATAGCGTGAATTTATTCGTCCTCGTAATCGACCAACTGAGCTCACTATACACCGTATGATAGACATAATTCGCAACATATACTCTACATGACGCAACAACTTAAGCTGATTTAAATCGTCTTACAAACATAGAGTTCAGATCGAAAATATAGGGTGATTCATCGTGAAGTTTGATTTTCAATAGGACTTTAAAGGTCACGCGTGACTTCTATCAAAATGCTTTGTCATTTTTATTCAGTATCTTTGGGCAAGTCATCATGGAGAGCCCACACCACAACAGAGTCTCCAAATTGTTCAGCGGTATTACGAAAATCACCGTTCTGTGAGAAATGTTTTTCGTGCGATTTGAGGAACTAACGGTGCGCATAATCGATCTACTGAAACTACTATTGTCAATACCATTCGAAAATTTGAGTACCAGTTTACGTCAGTGGATGATACCCGACCGGTAAGGCCACATCCAACACGTAGTGAAGAGACTATTACAGCCGTAGCTGAGAGTGTACGCGAAGACCGTGATGAATGGATTCGTCGTCGTTCTCAGCAGCTTGGCTTGGTGTATTCGACAACTTGGCGTATTTTACGTGAGGATCTCGGCCTAAAAGCGTACAAAATTCAACTTGAATTTGCGTCATATTTTTAGTGAATGGTCTCTGGAAAAACTCAATGAAAATCCGGTGTTGTATCGAGAAATCGCTATATTTGGGCTGATGAGTTACCCGAAGAGTACCAAGAGCTACCATTACATCCATTAAAAACAACGGTATGGTGTGGTTTATGGGCTGATGGAATCATTGGTCCATATTTCTTCAAAAATGAGGCAAATCAGTAATCAATGGTAACCGCTTTCGCGCCATGTTAACGGACTATGTGCTTCCTGAAATTCAAGCATATGGTTAAGCTCTGGTTTTAACTAGACGGCGCTTCGAGCCATACAGTGCGTGAAACAATGGACTTGTTGAGAAATCATTTTAGTAAGCACTTAATTTCACGTTTTGCTACAAAAAATTGGCCACCTAAATCATGCGATATTAAACCTTTGGACTATTTTCTCTGGAGATATGTAAAGTCTCAGGTCTTCAGGAATAAGCCAGCTACGATATACGCTTTGGAAGCCAACATTACTCGTGTTATCTGCGAGATACCAGTCGCTATGCTCGAACGAGTCGCCCAAAGTTAGACCTTTCGAATGAACCAACCAACGCAACTTTTTTAGGTTTTGACAATTTATTTTTCGATATCGTCCCCTTTCAACTCGACCAACTTTTCCCAGCGGTGCTGCAACTTTTTTAGCCTCTCCGTAAAGTTAGATTTTTTTTTTGGGCTTCAAATTATTCCCTCGCGTCGCCGATGACTTCCTTGTGTGACCCGTACTTCTTTTTGGCGAGCGATCTTTTAAGATTTAGGAACGAAAACAAATTGCCGAAAGAAATATCCGGTGAATACGGTGGATGGGGGAGCGATTCGTAGTGCAATTCGATCAATTTAGCTGTGGCGACTGCGGACTTACTGTGCGTTATCGTGGTGAAAGAGAACTTTTTTCTTCGCCAAATGTGGCCATGTTCCTATTCCTATAATAGTCAACGTGGATTACATTTCGTGCGTCCCAAAAAACGTTTTCCATCACCTTTCAGGCCGAAGACACGGTTTTCACCGTGTTCTTTGGTCTCTGGTGTGTACCAATGATTCCATGTCTTATAGACGGTCACGAAACGACCCAGAAACTCATCCGGATTTCGATTAAACAGGGCCAATCACGTGATCTCATGATTGAGCTTGTTCTCCGGCGTGAGCAAACGCAACATCTATCTCGCGTTGCAACATTGCCTGCTATCTCAGCCAATTCGCGAATTTTCACTCAGTGGTCCGCCAATACAAATCAAATAAATGGGTTCCATACACACCATCGAGAATGGGCTTGATTTCCTCGTAGGTTTTTCCACTCAAAAACAAGAATCGGATCACGGAGCGATACAGCTTTTTTTCCATGGTCGCAAAAAACACTAACACGATGTTTTGAAATAGGTGTCAAAACAAAACTAAGCATCGGATTGTCACAAAATTTTGCAGGCGGGCTTAAAGAGGTTAGTACTTAGTGATGGTACACTCATTTTGAATCAGTCACATATCTTCCAATACTGTTACTCATCAAACAGCCCTCGTATGTCTGGCTCATAGAAACGCAGCTTCTCTACCGGATATTAAGTGACTCCCAGTCTGTTAAATTCCCGTTTATTAAATAATTTCCTGAATCTGTCATATATCTGAATCGTACAAGAATGCAATGCCTAAAGAACCAAAGTATATCCTCGTTGTAGAATTTTTAGTTTTCGGCCTATCTAGCATGAAAAGGTTCTCTGCTTACTGTTTCTCCGCGACTGCGATTTCCAAATTTAATTTGTCCCCAACAGACAAATATCTTCAATCAACGTCAATGCTCATAAGAAATCCAACTGTCAATAGTAGTCCTAATCAAAATAACGGGCACAGAAAGTTTCGACAAAAGAAGATTATTATCTAAGATATTAAGAGATATTTTTCTTCAATGGAAAATTGGGTTGCGAAGGCCTTTATAATTTAACAGGATTAACTTAAATGTTCTTCTTTTACTCGTATGCCAATCATCGATTCCATGCCCCATGGGGCAACCACACGTTAAGCTGACGGAGAACATGTACGTTAATGTACCTAGATACACGAAACCTTGAGAGTTATAGAAGGCAGTAAGATTATTTATATTCTTTTCCCTGCGATCGATATGTCTTCATAGCACATAACACGTCTTAAAAAAAAAAAAAAAAAAAAAAAAACTGGAATCTAAAATTTGATTTACTCCTTTAACTTGATGAAAACAGCTGCTGAGGCATATCGATTGCTTGTATACGCATATGGTGAGGCTGTGTTTAGTAAAAGAAATTGTCGTGAGTGGTTTCAGAAGTTTAGGGACAGTAATTTTTAGGTCGAAGACAAAGGGCGTAGCGGAAGACCATAAGTGAACGAAGACAAAGAATTGGAAACAATATCGGATGAAGATTCATACCAAATATTTTTGGGAGTAACTCATCAAGCAATTTTACATCTTTTAAAAGCATTGGAACTTATATGGAAAGGGTTCTATATGAACTGAAGCCGAAGAACGTTGAACGCCGATTTTTGACACGTGAAATGCTTGCTTGCCTGAATTAAATGGAAGAGTTCATTTTGCATCTTATTGTCATTGGTGATGAAAAATAGATCCACTACGATAGTCCCAGGATAATCTTTTTTGCTTCATAATCGACAGCTCTGTAGAATACCCATGTTGTGTATTTGGTGAGTTCAGTTTCCTATTATAAGTTGCTCAAATCGAAAGAAACCATTTCTAGGGCACTCCACCAAAAACGATTGATGCTGACAAGGCAAGCACTTAAGGAAAAACGCGCCCATTTTTACTCCAGATACGACGAAATTATTTTCCAGAGAAACAATGCTCGGCCAAATATCGCACGACAAAACATTTGCAAACGCTCAACTGGGAAATCAACTTACTAGGTGGAGTGAAAAGTAACCTCCTTGGGAATGAAAAAAAAAATTTTTTTTTAATGTTTTTTATTTTACTCAATATAGTCTTCTTTAAGTTCGATACACTTATTCCAGCGATTTTCCAACTTCTTGCTCTCATCCGAAAAGTAAATTTGCGGAAGGTCTGTAAAATACTCCTCCGTGGCGTCGATGATTTCCTCGCGTGAGGTGAATTTTTTATTGATGAGCCATATTTTGAGGTTTGGGAGGAGATAATAGTCTAAGGAAGCCAAATTGGTCGAATACGGTGGATGCGACATCAATTGGAGCCGTAAAACATTTATTTTAGCAATGGTTGCGATGCTCTTGTGCGCCGGTACATTGTCTTGCAAAAACAAAATTTTTTTTTTCGCTTCATGTGAGGCCGTTTTGGAGCGGTTTCGGCTTCAATCGCTCCAATAACGCACAGTAATACTTGCTGTTGATGGTTTTTCCTTTTTCGAGGTAGTCCACGAAGAGTATGCCATGACAATCCCAGAAAACCGACGCCATAACCTTTCCGACCCATCGAGCCACCCTCGGCCGCTTCGGAGCACTTGTGCCGACTTCAGTCCATTGCCGGGCACTCATTCTATTCTCTGGTGTTCAACAGTTACCAGTCGACGCCAAAAGTCTGCCCCAAACACTCTTTCAGAGTGCTCTCGCATTCGTGTTTTTGGTCAGGAGTGAGTATGAGCGGCACCCAGCGGCAGGATAACTTTTTCATATACAGAATATTGCCCAAAATATGGCGTGTGCGCTCAGTACTAATCCTTGTTGTATCTGCTAGTTCGCGCAACTTCAATTTCCAGTTAGCCAATACCATTTCATGTAATTTTTTACATTGTCCCCTGTAACCGCATCGGAGAGCTTGCCGCTGCGGACTTGATTGGTAGTGGAGTTGCGGCCACCACGAAAATCTCGAAACCGATGTTTGACGGTATAATCTGACGGAGCATTAGCCCCATAATATTTATCCAACTTTTCTTTTGTTTCCTTTTCCGTTTTGCCTCCAAAAAATAATGTTTTATGAGAGAACGAAAATCCATACTCAACATGATGCCAAACACGTCAGCAACAATCAACTGTCAAAACAAAACTAAAGACAATATCGCACTGAAATTTGGCACGTCTGCCTAAATATGAACGAACTTCAAGGCACCATAATCTTTTTTGTAGTAGCAGCGCATTCTGGCGGTCAAGGAGGTTACTTTTCACTCCACCTAGTACTCCACTCGCTATATTCACCAAACATTGCTCCTTCGGATTATCACTTATTTCGATCGATGGTGCATGGTCTGAGCACCGCTTCATAGCTTATGAGGACCCCAAAAACCGTGACGATACGTGAATAATCTCAAAAGGTAAAACGTTCTTCCGCCCCGGAATCTATCTCTTGCCAGAAAGAATTGAAAAATTGGTAGCTAGCGATGGGCAACACTTTGCTAAAAACAAATTGAACGGTTTTTCCACAATAAATGCACAATATTTGATAGAAGTTGCGGAAACTTATTTGTACACATAATATCTATCTATTTATTTTTTTGATATTTCTTTTTGTCACAATAAATATAAATATATTAAGTCTAGGAGACGACTATTGTTGAAATTTTCCAGCTGGTGATAAATTGAACATTAGATCGATCATGTACTATCGTATCGAAAAAACAAACATTGACTTGCATCTAATGCTGTGGATGGATGTACAAGGAAGTATAAAATCCAGCAGAGCATTCCATATTGCATTTGATGAAAGAAGTCATCAAATCAATCGAAAACCGCGATATTTTTGCATAAATTGATCTACGAAGCTTACGTCGTAATTATATGGTATTTTTTGGCTATAGGCTCAGTGCTCTTATTTGAATTGTCTTTAAGGTTAATCATATTTGGTAAATCCTGAATTGCAATAACGGTTCTGAAACTGAATTATAAATACCACATCTTTTGACAGCGTTTTCTATTGCATCTACACAAATTTCTAGCTTGACTTTAACTTAGGCATTGTTCAAGTATTTTTATCTTCTGAAGTACTCTTAAATTTTCTAAAAGACAGCTTGTACTTCTAAGAATAAGGATACATTTTATTTCATATTTTTCTCACTTAATTTTTATCTTGTAAAATTCTGCTTAAAAACAGAAATTATATATGTACATAAGGTCGTACTTACAACGACAAACGTAACTACGTGCATATCTTTGTTTTACAGCAATTTTAAACATCTACCTCATTGTCAAATATTCCCATCTATAAAAATGAGAAGTTAGCTTAACAGAAAAACAAAATAAGTACCACATTCACCATTTATTGACCGTCTTAAAACTTGTCCGTCCCAAGAAAAAAAAAAGAGGGAAATACGACTGAAAACTCCCTGGATAAACAATCAAATAAAAATAAGAAACAAAAATCTAACCGACGTTATGTGCTTTTTCTAAGTACAACAACGTGTTCAGCATCAGCAACTGTTATTTGGAGCTTTCGTATTCAACAGAATCCTTTTCTATTTCAATATATGTAAGTACAACACTCGAATGTCCTTGGGAAAACGTATATTGAAATCTAGTCTTACGAGTATAGTAACCAAACTCAACATACATTCTAACTGCAATTAAGAGGTTTTTTCTGCTTCCTTGAGTCTTTTTTCTTTAACCCAACTGTACACAGATGATATTTTATTAACTTAAAAAAAAAAAAAACGAATAAAGTACTTGTATGTATAAGATGCTCATAGATATATTTGTTGGTCAATGGTGGACTTGGAGCGCATATCCTGCAGGTGATCTCATACTAAAAACGTCTTCGGGCATATCTGAAAACTGTTCTGGCGTAAACTTGTTTCCATGAACATACGAGACCATAAATGAATGCAATTCTTTCGAATAAAGTTAAGTACGAGTACATACATTCATTTATCCCAGTGACTCACAAAAGCTATTGATAGGTTTATTGTTAATTGAAATTAAGGATTACGAGTACTTTTGCTTGCCAAAATCAGGTGCCTTATGCTTTGCTGCTTCATGCACTCGGTGGTTTCGTGTTATGACTCTTTCAGGCTCAAAGTTCTGTAGATGTTTTTTTCTTTATTAAAATCAGTGACAAACAGTGAAAGCGACTGTTTACTAATTGCAGGATCAGACTTGAATATGTAGAAATTGAAGCTGTCAATTACGTATTATCTTAAGTGATGAACAGCATGTATTTTGCTTTGTGTTCGGAATACTTTTCCTTTTGACAATCTAGTTTGTTGAATGGAAAATTAACTTTTCAATCGAAAAAAAGAAAAAACTATTTAGAAAATGTATATGCGCTTCAGTGATAAAGTGAGTAGAACGCTGAGTACTTGCAGTCTGATGCGAGCGTAAGCCGGACATTCACAGAATTCGTACTCTATGGTGTCATCATCACTGCAATTCGGAATTTTATAGAGATCGCAATATGTGGAATCCGATGGTGTAATATCGAGAGAATATGGATCTGCCGTTAAATTTTTAAACCCAATATTGCTACTGTATCCACCAGTGTTAATGAAGACCGTGATTTGTCATTTCGATGAATGTGCTTTAAAAAAGCTGGAGGATTATCTGTTTTTTTATCGAAAAATTGTCTGCAGCGACAAGACTCATTTCTGGTTAAATGGATATGTTAATAAACACAACAGCCGTATTTGGTCGGGTGAGTAACCTCAGGGAATACAAGAGCTGTCAATGCACCCGGAGAAATGCAGTGTTAATTGTGGTTTATGATCCGGAAGAATCATTGGCCCGAATAAAGATGACCGCGAAAGCAAGGTTATCGTCCGATACCGCCTCCTATCGTTCAATAATTTCGAATTTTTTTTTTTTTTTTTTTTTGATTGAATTGATATGTACGAGCTGAACCTGGTCGACATATGGTTCCAGGAAGACGGCGTTACATATCACACAGCACACGAATCGATGGACCAATTGAGAAATGAGTTCGGTGAGCAATTTATTCCTCGTTTTAGACCAGACCAGATTATTTTTTATATAAATATGTCAAATCACTGGCCTATGCCGATATACCAGCGTCAACTATAACCTTGGAGGACAACATTACACGTGCTATTGATACCACGTAATATGCTCGAAAAAGTGATTCAAAATTGGATTCTCGCTATGTACCACTTAAAACGTGGCCGTGCTCAATATTTACATAAAAAAGTAAATAATAAATGAATTTAAGAACTCACATAAAAATTTTATACACTTTTGCAATTTCCCTGTTTTTTTTTTTTTGGCGATTAAAAACTTTATGCCGCATATATATTTCTGATCAAAGAGTACCCGGAATTCTTCAATAAAACGAAAACGGTTTAATTATGCATCGATATTCTAATGTTGAAAACATTTTTCATAGGCTGGTTTTGGAACCGCCCTCAGCTCCTTCTGCGAAATTTCCTTTATCGCCTTAATCGTTTCAAAACGCTTTCCGCGAAGTGGTAACTTGAGTCGTGAGAACAGGAAAAGCCACAAAGAGCCATATCAAATGAATACGAGTTGTATGCAGAGTAGTTTGATTGTTGTTTTTGATCAAATAGTCGCATACAAGGTTTTCAAATTTAGCAAGTAGGCTTAGATCGGCCATGAAGAAAACTAAGAATGGAGCTTGTGCCCTCAACACAGGTTTCGACTTTGTAACACCGAAAGATGGTAAGTGCTCCCTAGGCGCATTTCCTGGACTTCATAGATATAAAAGCGTTCCGTGAACTTAAGTCTCCATGACAGGTGTTCACCTTAAACACAAAAGAAGTCTGTGTAAGAACATACAAGCTGCCAGACTCGACTGTATCAGTAGTTTTCAATATGTCCACCTTTGGCGCAAATAAAGGCCTTGAGACGGCTGAAGAAAGCATCAAACGCTGCACGCAAGTGGCTCTGCGGTGTTTTCGCCCATTCCCGGCGAAGTGCTTGTTTAATGTGGTCCGAACTTTGGTATTTTTTAGTGCCAACCTTCGCCTTCAAAATACCCCAGACATAGAAATCCAACGGATTTGCATTCGGAAAATTTGCAATCCATTGTGTCGAAGAAATGAAGTGTGGAACATTGTTTTTTAACTAATCTTGGTTGACGCGCGCTTTGCGAGAGTGTGCCGAGTCTTGTTCAAATGTCCACGGTCTTCGACCGAAATGATTCTTTGCCCAAGACTTCAATACTGTCTCTAAGACAGTTTCACGGTATACGATCGCATTAATTTTGACGCCACGGTCCATAAATACGAGCGGAGAGCGACCATCGGCGGTTATGCCGGCCCAAACCGGTGATCCATCGGTGCTGCCTGGTTTCTGGTGGCCGTCCGAAGGTGTAAATTTTCGAAGGACCTCTCGGTCAAGTAAACTCGGTCATTTTGTTTGTTGACATATTGCTCGATAACAAATGTGGACTCATCGGAAAAAACCAAATTCGGCAACTCACCACTTTCGTGCAAGCGTATCAACTCCTTCGCTCTTTCGACTCTACATTTTTTCTGTTACGGTGTAAGATCGTGTGCTTTTTGAAACTTCAATGGCTTGAGCCCAAGCTTATTTTTCAGTATGTGTTGCATCCGTTCCAACGATATGTTGAGCTCACGAGCCATTTTTCTTCCGGATTGCGCTCAATTCGAGCCTTCACTTTCCGAACTATTTCTGCCTATGTTGCTGTTTTTGTATGACCACATCTATGGCGTTTTGCAACGCTGTCAGTATAACGTTAACAAGCTATGGTTCGAGACACAAATTGTTCATTCACGTTGAGGTGCTGGAGGGCTCTTGTGGTTTTCCAGCCAAATATAGAGCAATCACACTATAACGATTGAATTCCATCGCGGATAAAAAATTTTCAACACAACTGAGACACAAATCGTAAATATCTGTGATGTGTCAAAATTTGAGCTCACTGTAATGAACGGTTTGGAAATTATAGCAGTCTGAAGTTGGTTGCAGTTCGAGCCAGGCAGGGTGTAGATACTCGTATATCCCAAATCTATTTTATTTGGATTTGGAATTTGGAAAAATTCCATACTTCAATTCAATAAATTAATCGTTCAATTAAATTTTCAAAGGTAAAACTGTCACACATGGCGCTAATAAATATTAAATTACATCAGCCAGAGATGACAGGCGACAATTTGTCTCAATAAACTTGGCTTCTCTTGATTAAAACCACGAAACTCAGAAATACTCACATGCGGATGAATACTTTTCAGCGCTTCAATAAACACCGATATGATGAATCAATAATTAAAGCGTTCAATAGAAACGAGAAGTTAACCGCCAAGGCATGTGTTTCTGCTAAAGTGCAAAACCTCGTGCGGTTTCAGGGTTGCAGGCTTACTGGATTTTAGGCTTTCATGCTGTAGATATTCAGAGAGGGAACTTCGTTAATTTACACCACTGAACCGCTTAACGAGGGTAACGAAGTAGCAACGGAGCATGACCAATGCAACGTGAAACCCAACAAAAGCCCACTTAAGAGTAATGTTACACGTACAATAATTTAATTGCGCTTTAAAAATGTATATTCCATTTCATTTACCAATTTGCAATGGAATTTTATTTTCAATTTTCATTTCTGTTTTTTTTTTTTTTTTAAGCATCACTAGCGCCTACATCTCATTACAGCAGTTACTACCATCAGTTGTTGTGATGGCCGACAATTGATTTTACTACATTTCGCATGTTATATTTTATTTTATTTATTTATTTTATTGTTTTGTTGGATGGAAAATTCCATCCATGGTTATGGAGTGAAAATCCGAATTAAGAGTGTGCAAATGTTAATTTATCCACGCGTGGTTACATACGATCAATGTTGTTTATTCACATGTACAGACTGATGTTTACATGAACATATTATGTGCATAAGTAATACTTTCCACCGTATTCCAATCTTTCAATTTCCGGGAAAATGAAATATGGGGAAAAAAATATACAACAAACACTCAAGCTTACGTTTTTTTTTTTTTTTTTTCTTAATTAACTGAACTGTTTCAAATTGCTAGAATTTTGAAAGCATCACAGCTTTTTTTTGTCAATTTTGTCAACCCTGTCAACTCCGTCAACCGTTAAGTTCCTTAGACTAAACTAGTATAACTCTCAAGCATTATCACTTTCCAGGTACACCCTCCTGTGAATAATTTCCAATTCACTCAATCTAGCAACATCAATCTCCGATTAATCTAATTGATCTCTGCATATAAGTTAATTTGGGCCCTCTGATAAGATCAAAGTCTTTTATCAGCTGAAAAATATAGTCTCCTCATGCCATTGGTATTGAGTGTCTTTCCTTGTTTAACGCCTGCTTGCCACCAATCATATTCTCGACGCCTTCAATATTAATGTATGCAAGCAGTTCTTTAGCCTTTTAAAATATGTTTCAGTTGAATGTGGCCTTAATGTTATAAAAACTAGTGTTTGTTCTTATCGTTTATGTGGTTTCAGCTCCTGAGATCTGCCGTAAAGTTAATACGATCTCTGTTAAAGCGAATCAGATTACTGATTAAAAAGTTTGAGGCGTTATTGAAATACGTTAGTTAAGCCTTTCACAATTAAAAAACGAATCCCTTCTTAGTTGGTGCATTTCTGACTTCCCTCTTCAATGTTGGACATTATTTCATATAACTCGATGTCGCTACTGACGTCCTGGACTTTTTGTTGGTGGAAGTTTTCGCGAAACGGTCTCTTGTGATTGTAACTTTCCACGGCAGCAATGTTGATAGTAATGAAAGTGATTGTAAGTTGTGCTGCCATTATGCGCTTTCGAAAGTGCTTAACAGCATGTTTTAGAAATCTTAGCAAAATTATTCTTGTCCTTGGAAGCTCATGTTAGCGAACACACCCACGATGTGGCTTGTAATTTCTGCCTGTTAATACCAAGTTAATGCTTCAGTTCCCTATTCCTCTGCGTACCTAAGGTGGCTTGTCGCTTTACAACGTGTAGTGATTTTGCCAGGTCGTGCAATTAACTATTTTTTTTTATACGCCAAAAGATACAAGATACAAGACATTATCTCAAACGAAGTATTTGTAATGTCAAAACTGTAGATATATGATACCAAGGGCCTTTATGCACTTGAGATATCAAAAAAAAAAATTGTAAATCGATTGTTAACTAATATACGAGATATGTTCAAAAAGTAAGGTGACTTTATATTTTTGTAAAAATAATATTTATTTATTCAACAATAATGTTATCCCCTTCAAAGCAATCCCTCTCAGATATAATGCACATGTGCCAACGCTTTTTCCAATCCTCAAAACATTTCTCAAAAGCACTTATTGGTATAACCTTGAGCTCATCCAGCGATTCCTCAATCGTTACAAATCTTCGTGCATAGGCACCATATACCCATGATTCGTCATCAGTTATTTCCCTTTTGAGCAAATCAGGATCATTATTGATGTCATTCAAGAGCTCCTGAGCAATGCTCATGCGACGTTAATTCTAATCAAAATTAAGAAATTTTAGAACAAACTTCGCTGATACACGTCTCATACCCAAAACATCCAAAAATCATCCAAATATCCTCAACAACTTCTCTTATAGTAATTCGACAATTATCCATAACAATTTTCTTTACAGCTTCGACGTTATCATCTTTTGTTGATGTGCTGGGGCGTCCAGAGTGAGGTTCTTGAAAGAGCTTGTACCCCTTGTAAACATTTTTCTTACTTAGACGGACTCACCGTATGCCACTGTCAACATTTCAAGTATTCTTGAGCACTTGATTCCATTTTTTACACAAACTTTGATGCAAATTCTTTGCTCGATTTTTTATAATCCATTTTTGAAAATCGCCCAGTACCCTAAAATATGTCCCCTTTCTATTCATCAAAAACAAACTAAGTACATGTGTACCAATAAAGCAAAAAAAATAGGATCGATAATCAAATGTACGCTGCTCGCGTAATTTTTAATGTCATCTTACTTTTTGAACATACCTCGTGCATATGATATGTTTGTATGAAAACAAAACAAAACAACATTTTGCGCATAGAGAGGGACTAACCCTTTTTCTTAGAAATGCGAAGCAAGAGATAATGAAAGCCTTCTTCATAGGCAGAATTTTGAACTATTCGAGATTTTCTGTTCTGTTTCAGAACTATTCCCTGAGAAATATGAAAGTCCTTTTTAAGAGATGATGGAGATGATGTCTAAATAGAATCAGGAACACATCTACTACACTGATTACATCAAAAATTTGTGGCGAATATACCCTATGCAAGAGTATCTTTGAAAACAATCAGAAGGTGTTGGAGTTCAAGTTATCCTTACATAGATGGTAAACCCTTAAACTTCAAACAGATACACTGTAAGTGAATTACCAGCACTTTGTGCAAGCCTGTAAATTGCTAAAATTTCCTAGAATGAGAGCAATTTACATTTGCGTTTCCAATATCTGGAACGTTTGCCATTTATGTTAGTTGAGCTATGCTCTCAGAGGACTGAATTTGGACAATTAGAAGCAGTGTGCTTAAACTAGATCTCTTGCACGAGATCATACGAAGGCTATTAGCCAGTTAAGTGAAGTGAGTGTTAGTATGGTTTCTTACCAAACACGCTTGAAGCAGTTTCAGATCGTTACTCTCCATTTATTTATTCATGTTAAAATTTCAGAATATTAAAGAATGTTTTGAAGAGGAATAGTACTTTCAAACAAAATGTTAATGGGCATGGCATTTGTTTTATTGAAACGACAATTTTGCCAATAACGTGGCGAATGTTGGCTTCCAAGTCGTTCATCTTTTATTTATCACCGTTGATCAAAAACCTCACATATCCATACAGAAAATAAACCAAAGATATGAAATAACATGATCTTGGAAATTATGTGTTAATCGAATATTTCTTTTAATTAACTGATTTTGACACGCTGTATAGTATATTGCGTCGATATCTTGGAATATTCAATATTCAACTGGGAATCCAAGAACTCAGTAGTTATTTACCTTAAATTATGCTAAAAAATTTAAAGTAACTATAAAATACTAAAAACTCAGTTTTTGTCGTTGCATCTACGCAATAATGAATTTTATAGATATAACGACGCGGCGTCTGAATAATGTAGCAATTTTAACGCTACAAAAAGTTGTAGTGGAAAAGAAGACCATATATATGCTATACGCGCAAGCTGGTCATGAGGCTTCAATTGTTGCACAAGTTTTATCATGTAAGCTCGTTAAATAAAACCTATCCGCAAAATCTTGCATTGTATGAGACTCTTGCTAGCTAAACCTTACCTCTGCAATGAAACATAGTCCCTGTCCGCGGAACTACCACAAAGCACAACTTCGTTGGGCAGGAGCGCATTGTGGGCAAGTATATACCATATATGCGGGGAAAAGTCAGACTGAGGTGTGTTTGTGTGGAAAAAATTAAATAATAGCTGTGGGTCTATATAAAGTATACCGCGACTTTTATTAGCATTTGTGTTTGTATCTATATTTCGGTGTGCTCGCGTCGCTGCGAAATTGTTGTTCTAGTTTCTTCATGACGATGTCTGCTATCTCAGACAATATTATTAATATTAGTTCAATTAGGATAGTCATCACTAACTGGCCAACTTTAAATTAATTTTTCTCTAAGAGAGTCATTTCTCTAATAATAAAGTTTGCATGTGAAAAGTTGCGTGATCTGCATCCTCCTTCTGATGGACAGATTGGAAAGAAGTTATGCCCGAATTTATGCAAATATTTTCTGAACATACCATGGCTGGTTAGAAACTGCAGGATGTAGAAGTTTAATTCACCAGCTCTTCATTTTACCCAAGCTTCTATGTTGAGCATAACATTGTAGTTCACTCTTCCTTTGGCGGTATTATTCCATCGATTTTTCCACTTTTGAACAAATCTCGCCAGATAATCCGTTGGGCGGACAATAACGTATTATCGTGTGTACGCGTGTAATTTCTTTTGTCATTATATCAATGGGCATCATACTACTTAAAACACCAGCTGCTTCCTGTTTTGATGTTTGATGTTTGAGATGTTTTTGTTTTTACGTCCTCTGGTTTCTCGACTTTAATCTCCTCAGCTCAGTTTTGACTCGGAAAATCGCTTCGTTTGTTTCCAATTCTACTTCGTGGATATAGACATCGTCCGCAAAGATCGTTATCTTCACATTTGGGGAATTTGGGAGCTCGAAAACACCATCATACATAATATTCCACAGCAAGACGGATTTTTGTGGCACACCTGCTGTAACGTTATAGTGTTTGCTTCTCTCGTCGGTGTCATAGCTCAGTTTTCTGTTCCTGAAGTAGCTGGATATAATTCTGAGCGAGTAGTTTGATACGTCCATTCTAAAAAGAACATTCATCGTAAACTTCCAGTTTGCCAAATTGAAAGCATTTTTGATGTCTAATATGACCAATACACAGTACTCCTTTGGTCCGAACCCAAATGACGTCCCTCGATGGCTGTTCTTGCTATATCAGTCACTGTTTTGATTGTGTCAACTGTGGAGCGGAGTTTTCAAAACCCACACTGCTATTCGGGGAGTGCACTGTCCGTCTTCCACTATTGTCATCAGTCTGTTGTAAATAACCTTTTCTACAAATTTTCCTATGGTATCCAGAGGGCAAATGGGGCGGTTCGACGAGGTAACTTCTGGAGGCTTATTTCCTTTGGATAAAAGTACTAAACGTTGTAGTTTCCAGTGATCTGGGAATGTTCCCTATTTAAGACAGCCGTAAATAACTTCTGAAATTATGTCCGGTCTCGTTGTAATTGCTGCTTTAAGGGCTTTGGAGTCTTCATGTTGCCAATTCTATATCAGCTTTGTGCAGCAGCTTTTTGAAGTTCATTAAAATGCAGGCATCCTCTTGAGCGTTGGTAGATAGATCTTAGAGGTCATTCCACCAGTAGTAGGCTGAAAGAAATGGGCTGGACTTTCTTCTTTCCATAGAGGCATCACATGCAGAAATTAAGAGGCCTGACAGCTGAAGCACTTGGTTCTTCGTGGTCGCGAGTCTCAGTTGCTAAGTACTAATGACCTCCTCAAACGTTTCTCTATCTATATCTATTCATGGGGTGAAAAGGATCCATTGTCATTCGAATTACTTGCCCATGTCGAAAATTAAATCAATCGTAAATTGGACGTAGGAAACCACAATAATAAGTATTGTGCACATTTTGTAGGCATTTTTCAGGCGAAAATGTATTGATGGTAAAATGACAAATGAAATTAAATACAAATATGCTGCTGGCTGGGAAAAGCAATGCATCTACATATAAATCAAGACTTGGCAGATACAAATTAAAGAAGAACACCACTGATCTTTTAAAAATCGGAGAAGTATAGCGGGTTGAAGCAATTTTTTGAAAAACTTCCAATTTTGTTTGTATAGACCGGGTTTGTTCAGACAGATTCTATGAACAATTAAAAGGAACTTGGGTCTGGTTTCTTAAATTTTGCTTGTTTAACTATGGTGCCACCAAAAGTAAAGAAGTATACTCGTATTATTAACCCGAATTTGAAGATGTGCTCTTCAAGTAAAATCAAGAAGTTTCTGTCACCTCGTTTACTGCTGAAGTTCTGATTTTGACATTTCAGGCGTTTTACAAATCTTACAAAGGTCTGTTGTTGTCTCTGTATTCCACAAATTTTTGATGTAACTTATTAAGCGCTTGTTTAACGTTACAAATATTAGTACATATCCCCAATAACGAACTTATTTTCATCTGAAATCAATGAAAATTTAATTATTGCACTCGCCACGCCACTCTTAGTTTCTACTGTGTTGTTGGTTTTGTATGCCGGCGTGTGATATAGGGTAAGTTTTTGGCACAACTCATTTAATTTTGTACTCTGCGGAAAGCACTTTTCCCTCGAAAAGGAAAACTTTTGCAATTGTCTTGGTTATGATAAATGAATATAGGACGTGATATTTTTTTGTGAGATAGGACTGTGTACAGATACATTTTCCCTTTAATTTTGTAGTTGTATGTTTGAGAGGGTAGTTAGTAGTAGTAGTGTGAAACAGAGTGACATTCTATCGTATTATTGTTTTCGTTTTTATTTTTTTGTGACTCATTTGGATTTTGGTCACCCGAGGGTCTATAGAATTATAAGGCTTCTCTGTGTGGTAAAAACAATCAGCAACAATGGCAAAAGGGACAACAATACTTGTCAGGTCCTTTTGCACGCGCTCTTATTACATTTCCTAGTTTATCACACAATAAAGAACGGAAAACTTACAGATTAAACCATTCTAGTAATACATATATGCATTTAAGTGAAAAAGATATATGTACATAACATATATACTTATACACGGTTTTGTTTTGATGTCACATACATGATACATACTCGTATAATGATGGGTCATCTCTGTTAAAACTGATCTGGGATATAAAAGTTTTGGTCCTCAGGATATGAGTCTCTGCGTATCTATTTGATTCATTTGAGTGTTTATATTAGATACGCGTATTTTTTTATTATAGCTACCAATTAAATGAGAGGCGAAATAAATGCCACAATGGGAAAGCTTGATTAAGAAATGAAATTAGAGATTTACGTAATGCTTTCTAGGTATTTATGTGCATGGAATAAATTTTGGTTCAATATTGATCCCTGTAGCACTAGACTCTGGTAAACAACCTTGGCATTAAGATGTTTTCTGAATTGGCCAATAGCTGTTTTTTTTTTCTGAAAGTGGCATTAAGTATGTGGTAAATATACATAAATCTATATATGTGTACATATGTAGCTTTATTTTTATTTAGTCAATTAATTTCGATGTATAGTTGTCAGAAATAAAAATGAAATAAATCTGTGTAAAGGTTTAAGCAGGCTTACTTTTATGTTTGTGTGTGGGATTAGTTACACGTCCATTAACAGTCCTGCTTAATCCTGCCTTAAGCTGCTTGCATAAATGGATGGTTGTATCGCGGGAAACATACATATACGCAACGAACGACAAGTGCTTACAAGCACAATTTAAAAAAAAAAAAAACATCACAGAAAAACATCATAGTTTCGCTGAACTACTGCTCATATTCTTTCATATTTTTATTGTGTTAAACATATTTCAGCACACCTCAGGAAGAGCAAATAAAACAATGGTTTTTCGTACATGTGTGATATGATTTATCTTAAGCAATATTATATCAAGTGGCTGGTCACCGAACAAGTACCAGCTTAGATCGATGCTCACAATTTTTTTCGTCGGTATATGCTCAGCATCTATAGAGACGAGCTGCTACGAAAAGATCAGAAGCAATCTCACCAAGACCTTTGATGTAAAAAAGTCATGTGACTTTCTTAACACCATACTCGAGAAAGTTAATCACTACTTGGAAGACAAAACCAGAAGAAAAATTTCCAAAAATTGGTGGCAAACACTTTCATAGACTTGCATATACTGATGACATTGATATCATTGCAGAATGCAACCGAAAAAGGAGTTTTGCTTTATGTAAGGCCTTCTTTCTTTTCAATTTGCTTCCACTTTGCAGACTTAAAGGAATTCTAGTAGTCTTTGCAATAATATGGAATCAGGATAAGATGGAAATTTTAATCAAGTTCTGTACAGGCATACATATATCCACATATATCCACATATCATATAGAGAGAATTGTTCGTGTTCATACCCCTTACATAAACATTCTTCAATTTAAGAACCCAGAAAAGTGTTACCATTATTTTTAGTTTGTAATATATCCTCAGTATCATGGTTAGGTTTGAACAAGTTTTTTTAGTGGGCTTTTGGCCAATGTTGTAAAGTGCTAAATTTCAATCCATTTTTGCTGCGACCTTTTGTAAGAACGAATTTTTTGATTTATCCTGAGAATGTTCAGCATCAGAACACGTTACGATGTCCAAAAGTTAGTTGAAATTTTGTCACTATTGTATAATAGAAGTCACACAAACCATTGACAAAGAAGGAGATATGGAAGTACAATTGACGACGAAGAGGCAAAAAACGACGGTAACTTATCATGCAGATGTTAGGTATCAACTTTGTATATTGTGTGTCTATTTATTTGGATACAATTTGGTAAAGTAATTGTTAAAGCGGACTTGTGTATTGCGGATATGCGAGACATGTACTCGTATAACTCGTGCGGTTTGCTAAGAGATGGCGTAATTAGTATTATTCCATTGGAACATGCGTTAGAAAGCTACTGTCATTGTACGTCATTTCAGTATATGTCATTCATTTGAAGCGTAAACAACAATAATTTTTTTTCACTCAAATATGTCGAACTTTGTGCCTGAAAAAGTGTTTTTGCGGGAGTTCTTCTTCATTACTTTAATATGAAGAAAACTGCTGCCGAAAGTCATCGTATTTTGGTGTAAGTCTATGGTGAATATGCGCTAGCTGAGCGAACGTGCCAAAAGTGATTTGCATGATTTAAAAGTGGTGATTTTAGCTTGGAAGACGATGAATGTCCTGGGCAACCAAAAAAGTTTGAAGATGAAGAACTGGAAGCATTACTCTATGAAGATTGTTGCCAAACACAAGTAGAGCTCGCAGAATCTTTGGGTGTCACTCAAGCAGCCATTTCAAAACGTTTAAAAGCAGCTGAATAAATTAAAAAGCAAGGCAATTGGGTTCCACATGAACTCAAGCCGAGAGACGTCGAAAGGCGGTTTTGCATGTTCGAAATGCTGCTGGAACGCTACAAAAGGAAATCATTTTTGCATCGGATTGTTACTGGTGATGAAAAGTGGATCCATTACGACAACCCCAAGCACAAAAAATCATATGTAAAACCCGGCCAACCAGCCAAATCAACGGCAAAGCCGAATATCCATTGCGCGAAGGTATGCTCTGTATTTGGTAGGATCAGATGGGTGTGCTGTATTATGAGCTGCTAAAACCAGGTGAAAACATCAACTGACAACGCTATCGAACACAATTAATCCGTTTGAAGAGAGCAGTAGCCGAAAAACGCCCGGAATATACGACCAGACACGAGGCAATAATTTTCCATCATGACAATGCTCGGCCCAACGTTGCTATTCCGGTTAAGAACTTAAGGAAAACAGTGGATGGGAAGTCTTCCCCCACCCGCCTTATAGCCCAGACCTTGCCCCTTCTGACTACCATTTGTTCCGGTCGATGCAGAACGCCGTCACTGAAATACGGTTCACATCAGAGTAGAATATCAAAAATTGGTTTGATTCATTCTTGGCTGTCAAACCGGAGCAGTTATTTTGGGATGGGATCCACAAATTGCCAGAAAGATGGGAAAAATTCGTAGCTTCAGATGGGCAATACTTTGAATAATACAATTGTACACGTTTTTCTTAAATAAACGTTCAAATTTTGGAAAAAAAACCGCATGAATTGAGTTATATACCCAATACATTCACATTTTTCGCATCTCAAAAACCCGATATGTTCAAATCTGTTTTCAGATTAACTGATTTAGGCCAAGGTCAACCATAGACAGATATATTGCTTTATGTAGGCACACATTCTTCAATTTAAATGCAATATTTTATGCCAACGAAAAAACTACATAACACTTTGACTTTAAACTTGGGCCTCAACCAACATGCGTCTCCAGCCAGCACGATCTTTGCACAGTTGTTTTCAGTTTCGCACGCTAATTTGGTTAAAATCACCTTCCACTTGCGTGCGCCACCTAAGTCGCGATCTTCTTCTACTACGTTGTTCCTTTGGGAGTGGATTCGAAGATCTTTCGGGCTGGAGCATGCGCTTCCATTCGATCTACATGACCCAGCCATCTCAGTCATTGTACCTTCACTCTTCTGGTTAGTTCGATGTCGCTGTACAGCCCGTACGGTTCATCGTTGTATCTTCTCCTCCATTCACCGTCTATACAGACGAGAGCTAAAATTACTCGAAGAATTTTTCGCTCAAAACAAACAAGAGTAACCTCATCCGCTTTTGACAGAGTCTATGCCTCTGCACCATAGAGAAGGACTGGGATGATTAGGGTCTTATAAAGGTTCACATTAATTTTTCAAGAGAGGGCTTTGCTACTCAATTGCTCTCTTATCCCAAGGAAACTGATGTCATTGCCTGAGTTCATAACGGAGCCTAGGTAGACAAAGTCCTTAACCACCCCAAACTTATATCTGTCTATAGTGACATTCTGTCCGAGACGTCGGTGTTGGGTGTCCTTTCTTGATGGCAGCATATACTTTGTCTTGCCCTCATTCACTGCCAAATCCATCTTCGCCGCCTCTGTCTCAATACTCACGAAAGCTTCAGTGACATGTCGTCGGCATAGGTGAGTAGATGGATTGACTTTTAAAAGATATTGTATTTGGCGTTAACGTATGAGTTTTACACTATTATTTCAAGAACGATTTTCAAGAAGTCACATGACAGCGCATCGCCTTATCTAAATCCGTTTTTGACATCGAAGGTCTCGGTGAGCTCTTTACCGACCTTGATGACGCAGAATCCATTCTACATTATCATTCTGCACAAGCGGACAAGTTTGGCAGGAATACCAAAATTTGACATGGCTCTGTATGGCTCGTCTCTATAAATGCTGTCATAGGCAGCCTTAAAATCGATGAAAAAGTGGTGGGTATCGATTTAGACTTCCTGCGTTTTATCCAAGATCTGCTGCAGTGTGAATATTTGTTCAATATTGGACTTTTCTTGCCTTAAGCCACACTGATAGGAGCCAATCAGGCTGTTGACGAAAGGCTTCAAGCGTTCACACAACACGGCATGTTAAGAAGACTTCAGAGGTTCTCTTTTTTTGAGTATCGGGCAAACAATGCTGAGGTTCCATTCATCGGGCGTACTTTCTTCCGACCATATTTTACATATGATTTGGTGCATGTTCCTAACCAAGTCATTGCCTGCTGCTTTAAATAGCTCGGCGGTTTGGCTATCTGCTCCAGCGGCTTTGTTGGACTTAAGCTTAAATATGGCTATCTTCGCTTTGTACAGGTCGGGTAAACAGAATTGTTTGTCTTCATCGTCCAGGTTGAATGGTTTATTACGCCTTATAGAGGGATTTAGTTCGTTACCGCCGTTAAACAGTCTGCAGAAGTAGTTCTTCCATATCATCAGCATCGACTGCGATTCTACTATGATGTTACCTTATTCGTCCTTGCAAGAAAGGTTCTTTTTACCTTTTGATAAAACTTCCGAACCTCATTCCTACTGTGACATCTCACTTCTCGTTCTCTTTTTTTTCTCTCCCGAGAAGCCGGTGTTTTCTCTTCTTTCTCTTTTTTCACTACATGGGCATGGGCTTGCCGGCACTCGTCGTCAGACCAGGGTTTTCGTTGTGGTGGTCGAGTGAAACTAAGCATCTCACAGGTGCCGTCTCTGATGGCTTTTTGGCAGTGCTGCCACTGTTCTTCAATGCTTGATGCTGCCTGCATAGAACCTCTTTGCAGATCAGGAGAGACCCGATCGGCGAAGGATCTGGTGATCTCTTGCGATTTTAGCCTTCCGACGTCAAACTTCCTCATAGTATTTACTTGTCTTGACTGTGTTCTAGATATCCGAAGCCGTACCTTGACTATAACCATGTAGTGGTCCGAGTCAATGTTGATAAAGTCACCTAAAACAATTTTATTGCCATAGTTAGGGCACTGCTCGTATGTCTTGTCTAAGAGCTCGTAGAACCTCTCTTTGGTGTCGTCGTCTTTCTCCTCCGTTGGGACGAATTTAGCCATGATGTGAATTGTAGTAAGGCGCTCGTTGACGTAATTGGAACCTAAGAGTTCTTGCCTAAGTCTGCCTCCAACAACGAATCCACATCAAAATAAGCGCTGTTTTCGTTACCGATAGCAGTCGCCATAATAAATATCGCAGTTTTTTATCCGCTTTTTGCTTTTTGCAGTTCAGGACCTCCGCTAGCTGTTCGGTTGCACGCGGTCTGTTAAGAGACCTTACATTCCACGTACAGATCCAAAACTTGTTATCCTTGTTTCGGTTGCATTGTTCGTCAACAGTAAAATCATCGGTATCCGAGGCTTGCTGTTGCTTCGCAACTATATATATTTTACTATATATATAGTATGCAGAGTGTTAAATCACCAACATCTCTGTTTCAGGACCCTCACTAGTCCTGAAAAATCCTCACTGACCTTAGCTCCAAATATGTCGAAGTAGTTTTCTTTTCAAGTTTTTTTTTTTTTTTTTTTTTTTTTTTTTTTTTTTTTTTTTTCAGAATTTCAGAATGAGACTGAAAAGACTAAAGTTTATCAAGAAGAATTGAATGTTGAACCGAATCGAAAGGTTTACTAAAGTCTGCGTCATGTATGACCTAACCTTTATTCCTCATCTCAAAAACTTTGTAATAATAAAAAAAGAAGCCAAGTTCGTAACAGTGGAGTGTCCAAATAGAAAAAAAACCATGCTGAGCTTTAGATAATCACTTATTCATCAAAAACGCAAGTCTGTATTTCACGATACATTCAAAAACTTTAGGAATCGTTGAAAGTTAACAAATACCTCGATAGTTCTCAACATAATTTTTGAACCAAACTTATGAATAGGCATCAGAAATAACACATGGAAATTGGAAAGCCACAATCACCCATAACAGCAACCTCGCCCCTCATTTGTATTTTATAGGCCTTTGTGTCAGCTACCTAACGTTATCTCTTGCCCAACGTAGAATAAGTCCAAATTAGGGAAACATTGGCTATGAGTTTTTTTAACCAAAATTAATCGAAAAATGTTTTTATTTCCCTTTGCGAGCTTCTTTCATAATCCCGGCAATTCCAGCCCTTATCTTTAAATTTCCAAAAGCCGTTAAACATAACATCCTGGGAAATAATATATATTTATAGTTATTTGGGCAAGAGTGTCTTGCTATACCTCAGTTCCCGCTTACATTTGATGGATTTTACACGTTTCCTATTTTTTACATGTTCCTTCTATACTCAAGACATTATCTAATCACTTATCTTAAAATTCGTCTGATCCTAGTCCTTAGGCTTAATTTATTGAATTTTTTCTAGATAGCCAACGAAATTGGGATATCCGAAATTAAAATTTTTGAGCAACATGTTCGGTAGAATTCTTATATTTACCCAAAACAGCTTTATGAATGTCTACTTCTTTAACTATTGAAGTACTAGGTGGGGCGAAAAGTAACCTCCTTGACTTTTAGATAGGTTATGGTGCCTTGAAGTCCGTTCATATTTAGGCAGACATGCCAAAATTTCAGTGCGATACTGTCTTTAGTTTTGTTTTGACAGCTGATTGTTGTTGACATGTTTGGCATCATGTTGAGTATGGACAAAAACGATTTTCGTTCTCTCATAAAACATTATTTTTTGAGAGGCAAAACGGCGATGCCTTGAAGTCCGTTCATATTTAGGCAGACATGCCAAAATTTCAGTGCGATACTGTCTTTAGTTTTGTTTTGACAGCTGATTGTTGTTGACATGTTTGGAATCATGTTGAGTATGGACAAAATTTTCGTTCTCTCATAAAACATTATTTTTTGAGAGGCAAAACGGCGAAGGAAACAAAAGAAAAGTTGGATAAATATTATGGGGATAATGCTCCGTCAGATTACACCGTCAATTATTGGTTTCGAGAGTTTCGTGGTGGCCGTAACTCCGATGCGGTTATAGAGGACAATGTCAAACAAATACATGAACTGGTGTCGGCTGACCGGAAAGTGAAGGTGCGCGAGCTAGCAGATACCACAAAGGTTAGTACTGAGCGCACAAGCCAAATTTTGGGCAATAGTCCATAGTATAGTAGAACTCCTGTGCTTGTGAAGAAATTGGGAGGATAGGTCTTAACAAGTGCAATGGTCTATCAAAGTCAGAATTTTAGATGTTTCCTTTAACAAAAACTGTTGTGATCACCTTATAATCTGTCCGTTACTTGAAAATAAATAATAAAAACTAAGCCCGCAAGACAAAAGCTACTTTGGCCTTCTGAAAAAGATACATCTATTATTTTTTTTTTTGAACTCTCTAATCTCAAAAAAAAAAACCTTGAGAAACCTTGCACTTTCTAATCATGTAAGAAGTTTTTCCCCCTTTCAACAAACTTAATTTACTTCCTTTAAATATAAAAACTAAAATCTTCTTAACTTAAGTGAAAGCATAATATTTCATGTCAATCTTTCCATTTACCAGGCCACATGTGGTCGAAGAGTGCAAAGCTAAAATTAAACCCAGGACACCAAAGAGAATGGTAAAGCAAAATTTATTGCATCAAGGAAATTATAAAAACTTCTTTGTTACTTAAGTTGATGTCTTTTTACAAAACCCTCTACACCATCGTCAACAGATGCACCGCACACTTCTTGTCCGCAAACTTCAACTCTTCTTCCTGTGACAGCGTTGACTAGATTATTAATGATACTCATAGAGGTGGTAGCACTGGTCAAGAAGTTTACATAAGAAGAATATCATTTTGTTTACTTACTCTGTAGTACTTTTACTCTGTTTCTCTTTCTCTCTTTCTCTCTCTCTCTCTTTCTCTCCCTATCATTCTCTTTTCTCCAACCTATTGATCTACCTTAAAAAAATAAAAACTCTGCACTTCTTGGAGTGCAAAAACAGCTTCGCCCGAAAGATACAATAGTTTGGCAAGAAGTTGTTCTTTCTAGTCATAACCCAGAAGAAGAAACTTTCCATTTCCGGTAGCTTCCCACAATAAAGGATCGCCACCCACAAAAAACCACGTGAACTTTAGAGCAAACGCATCTATGCATTTAATGTCAACAAACTTTCAAATTTACTACCCCATTCGATGGTGGAGTTGTTGTTTTTATACCAGGCTTCAACTAGAAAAAATCCCATGACACAAGACTTCAAAACTAGAGGGCATCTTCGATTCTTCCTTCCTCCTCTCAGTTACTGTATGTGTATGTTGGAATCCGCTAAAGTTTCCTGATGATGGAAAAAGTCGAAAATATCTTAAGTTAAATTGAATTTGTAAATTCGAAAAGATAGAATGTGATAACGAAGCAAAGAAAAAAATGGAAAATGTTTGTTTTCTTTCTGTTTTGGGATGAAAGAGTGCATTTGGAGCAGGGATTATCGAAGTTTTAGAATCGCAAGTTTGTCGAATGGGATTGAAGCAGCTGAGAGCTAAAAAGTTTGCAAACATTTTACTTTGTAAGCTGAACAAATTGACAGTGTCTGTATAAAAGTTGCCAATAACAAAAAAAAAAAAAAAAAAAAAAAAAAGAAGAGAATACGGTGTTCTATTTATCTTTTAACTTAGTTGCAGAAGTGAGATTTTGGAAAAATGGTGTTGATATTTAAGAAGCTAAACAATAAAACAAATTTTAAAAATAAGTTTATGCAAGAAAACTTTCAATCAAGTGATTTTATAGTTGTACGCCATAGTGTGACCATTGGTAAAATTCTGATTATTAGTGAAACCCAAGTCTGTATGTTGATACATAGTCTCAAGCTTGAGTGTGTCATTTCTGGAAGGAGTCTCTACTTTCTAGGAACCTCTTCATTTGAACCTGCAGGCCTTCAGATTCTTTTCACCGAAAAATACTTTATTTTTCAAGCTCATCTCCATGAAGTTCCAATGTTCCTCAACTCTTCTTGGCATGCTTGCCTAGGACAACTCATTTGTATACCAATTGATTACACCTTCAATGCCACTATTTTTCTTGAATTTTTTTTTTTATGTTTGGTATTTTTTATATAAAATAAAAATAGGATTGGATCAGATTGGTTCATGACTTCTTCGTAAGAACACTTCAGGCATATTCGGATATTTTTGACGAATCCCATACTTTAGGTCTAATTTTGGAACACTCTTTCAAAGATTTAGGGCTCCATCTGTCTGTATCTTAACATAAAAACTTGCTGAACACGGGTTCCTTAGCCTGAATGGTTTACGGTTTATAGTTCAAACGATTCGCTGGTACACTTCTCTATACTATGCTATCGTTAAACCGAGTCCTCAATAAATCATTGGCAAATAGAAGTTTCTTGCTGGAATCACATATAGTCCGAATAAATGTTGGCCATAATGTCCAATAAATAATCACTAATCTTTATGAATGAAATTGAATCTCTTCTGGTTTACGTCATGTATCTGGTCACAGGTAAAAAAAAAATAAATAAAAGAACAACGGTATGAGATATAAAATTGATTCTGGCTTTGTTTTAAAGCTACATTCATCCCATTATGTGTGGAATATCATATCATTTAAATATCTTCCTCGGCTTCGCCGGCATTGCTTCAAGTGGTCGGTTCAATTTTTAATAATTCGGCCCAATATGTGCTGCGTTATGCCGGCAATAGCGTGTCGAATGTTGGCTTCGAGCTCGTCCAAAGTAATTAGCTTGTTAATATTGACTAAGGACTTGATGCAGTCCTATAGAAAATAATCGAGGTGTATCAAATTCGGCGGCGGCCAATTGATTAACGCTCGTCGTGAACACCTAATTTCTCCTTCACAACTTTGAACTTTGCGTCGCTTTTATGGCATGTAGCGGCATCTTGTTGGAACCACAGCTTGGATGTATCGATATTATTGAGCTCTAATTACAAAAAATCGGTCATCATAACGATGTTTCCTTCGTCATTTCTAAAGAAATAAGGTCCGATGATCGCCTGCAACTGATGAACTTAAAACCTCTTATAACACGTCGTAAAATTAGTGACATATTGTTTGCTCATCAGCTTTTAACTAGTTACATTGATTCTCTATTCTATTACAACTCATTTCTTTGAATATGCAACCACCAAACCTTAGATCAGGTCCTCTCTTCCGTATACATCTTCAGCAAACGAACTATGGATATCAAGGACGCTTGTTCAGAATGGTTCCCGAAATCTTCTTTATTCAATCTATCTTTGACATTGGGAAACTCTCCCTCAAGACTACCGTTTTCTCTTCCTGTGCCTCACGTCCAATACTCGCACCCCATAGCACTTTGACAAACTGTTAGTTTCTAAGTTTAATGTTTAAGTTTTTGCTTGTATTAAGCACAATTAAGCTGTCCGCGATCGACCTGGGCCTAATAGTAATATTTTAGAATCGTATAGAATCAAAAGAAAAATGAGGATCGGCAGTCATTGAACCGAGGGCAGCTTAAGTGTACCATATATGGTAAAATGAGGTCCCATAGTAATCATCAGTTGTGCCCAATTTATTTGGGTAAAAGTTCCAACCATATTTTCTGGAGATCAAACGTTTCTTTAAATGCGAGCAGAATAGGCTTTCTGATAAGACTCGGTCAGGAAAGGTTCGAACAATATTTTACGATTAAAGTGATTCAACGATAAATTTCCTTATAGTACTTGTGTGGAGTTTTGGTGCCCAGAATATTTGCATTCACACCTCGCCTACAACAAGACAGTGACCCAAGTCAATGGTGAATCAAAAAAAAGTTCGGGCATCCATTTGTGCTTAATTCTAATCATAGTCTAATCACACCTAACCAGGCCACTTTTCGATTTGGAATGTAAGAAACCCATGCCGACTGTGAAGATATTTCGGTGTTAGAAAAGATTTAGCTCTCAAAAATTTTGGAAATAATGCATTACAGGCAATAGTTCTCTAACTGTTCCTGCAAAGATGATCTTTTTTACCATATCCTTAGAATCACTTATTGCACAACGCCGTGCTAAAATAAGCCCTTGTACAAGGTGAGGCAAAAGTAATCTCATAATTGTGAATGTGGCATAATTTTTGCAAATGGCCTCAAGTGTCATTGTGCTTTGACATTTATGTTGCACCATGTGCGCGAACAATTATCCATTTAGCTGAGCATATCGTGCAATACTAGAGATATCGGAAGAAGTGGCCGGCCGAGAATATTACTACTGTGGCTGAAGATGTCCAAGAGAGTCAACAAATATGAACGAGATAACGATGCACATAATTTGGCATCAGCAAACGTTCGTTGCGTCGAATTTTAGTGAAAGACCTGAAGATATTCCCCTGTAAAGTGCAAATTGTTCATCAATTACTGCCTGCTGACCGTCAACTGAAGTTAACTTATGCTCTGCTAAACATGGTGCAAGTGGATGATAATTTCGTATACAAAATCATAATGAACGACAAAACCCATTTCTACTTAGTAGAATATGTGAACAAACAAAATTTGAATTTCTAGGGTATCCACCTGAAATTCACGAAGAGACATTGCATCTCCTCAAAGTGATTGTACGTTGCGCCATATGCAGTGAAAAAGTGTTTGAACAGCAAGTTGATGGATTTAGTCTCGAGTATTGTTGGTTCCAGCAGGAAGGAGCAACCGCTCATACAGCTCTGACAACAGCTCCCTTTTTGGCGATTTGAACGGGTCAGATCTCGCGTTTACAACAACAGCCTTGCAAGTATTGAAAGCCAACATTGATTAAGAAATCACCAATTTTGAACCAGATGCTTTGTGAGCAAAAATTCAAATGCCTTAAAAGATCCACAAATGTACATGGGATGTGAACACAACAAGTTCTCATGTTAATTGTAACCAGGCGTTTGCTTATATGTTGGAAACTTAAATTATACCGCCTTCACCACCTGCACCGTTTCTGCTCAACATAGCAATCACCAGTCAGTTTCTCCTCTCATCAAATAGTAATTTCTAAATGCCATTGATATCCGCTCTTAGTAGCCTAATTCTTCTGCTTATTTTTGACTTCATGCTATATTATAAGATTCCTTAATATCCGGCGTGCTTTGTTGAAAGTATTTAATTTGGCCATCAACAATTAGAGCATCCATATCCAAGTCTATTTATCGATTTGCAAGGATAACGACCTAACGATAACGGATACAATATAGAGGATTCCAAAAAAGAAACATTTCCAAAATATGGCGCCAGCAACACATCACTGTAATGTGAATTCTATGGCTGGTTAACAAAGAACTCTTTTATCACATCTTAATTAACATGAGCCCCGAATGTGAAGTTATGCTTGCTACGAAATTTCTCTATATTTCGCTCAAAGTGCAAGTTCAAGTGTTGCAATAATATAGGGTTTTCCAATAGGGACTTGACAACTTTGAATTTAATTTGTGAACGCACTCTTTCACTAATCATCAAACTATCACTGTCAATTTATTCAGTTAACTCAACATTTTCATCATGGTAAAGTACACTTACGAGCAACGTCTGCAAATTATAAAAATTTTCTACAGATATTCGGAGTCGCAAAACCATATTCAGTGACGAAGCTTGCGTTATTGGTCGGGTGAAAACCAACATGTGCTTCATGAACCACCACTTCATCCACAAAAAATAACTGTTTGGTGCGGTTTGCATGCCGGCGGCGTTATTGGGCCATATTTTTTCGTCGACGATAATGATCGTCACGTTACTGTGAATGGTCAGCGCTATCCCGCCATGATCACCGATTATGTTTGGCCCGAATTGGAAGATAAAGACTTGGACAGCATGTAGTTTCAACAGGATGGTGCCACAAGCCACACAGCACACGCTACAGTCGATTTATTGTTGAGTAAGTATGGTGAGCGTGTTATCTCAAGACATGGGCCAGTCGATTGGCCGCCTCGTTCGTGCGACTTAAAGCCGCTTGACTATTTTCTGTGGGGCTACCTTAAGTCATTGGAAGAGCTTAGAGCCAACATTGAACGCGAAATAGCGGCCGTTTCGGCCGAAATGTGTAGCACAGTCGTTGAAAATTGGGTCCAACGAATCGACCATATGAACGAAGTCGAGTTCTATTCATAAATGTTTTGATTATACTTCAAGCCAATAATAAAGTTTTTGAAATATCTAAAATGGTTTGCCATTTATTTAAAAAAAAAGTTGTCAAGTCGTTATTAGAAAACCCTATATTATGTTTAACAGTTCTACTACTCCTTTCTCAATCAGGTTGGGGACTGGAAACTTGGGGAGCAGCATGTAATAATGCAAAGGACCGTATTTTCCTAGAATGCTTCAATATGTGCGAATATAGCTCAAACACGGAAGGAACAAAAATCTTTTTTTTTTTTTTGTTTTGTAAGACCATAATAACCATAACCACAATTACGGTATTTATGCAAAAACATGAATAAAACGAAGTAGTTCCAAGCTAATCAAATATGAATAACCCTGTGGCATACATATTGAATGTGGGTTTTCATTCAAATTATAAAAATAACCAACCCGTTACCTCCTAAATTTAAAAAATCCAAATGCTTTCAATAAGCGAATTGCTTTGGGATTGAATTTTCTGAAGCAATTGATAAGTGCGGACTCAACGAAGTCTATTATACTGAATGCTACTATGTACGTATGTACATCTCGATTACCCCCAGAGGAGCTCATTCCAATCCAATATCTACTCACCTGCATACCAAAGGAATCAATATCAAATTGAAAGGCTTACCCGCTCCATTGAACTCTAGTAGTTCTCTCCCAACCAGAATGTACAGAACTGAAAGACTAAATATAAAAAAATAAGAAAAAATACAAGCAAATAAATTGAAAATTTTACAGAGTCAATTTAATGGTGTATTACATTTGTCGGAAAGCTTTAAGATACACGGATGGACAACTTGTATTTTACAATGAAATCAGAAGATTCCTACTGCACACTTGAGATTTATGGAATTCCTGGTATTACAGGAACTTA
Source organism: Volucella inanis (assembly GCA_907269105.1). Classification (NCBI taxonomy): domain Eukaryota; kingdom Metazoa; phylum Arthropoda; class Insecta; order Diptera; family Syrphidae; genus Volucella; species Volucella inanis. The sequence continues at coordinate 26,428,133 of OU026157.1, forward strand.
ATTCGAACAAAATGACAGTAATTTATTTTTTAAGAATTTTTTATGTCAGGACATTGTTTCTAAGTGGAATTTTTGAAGCAAGAATTCAACATCATGAATGGGTATGGTTTGAATTTTCCGGACATAATTTATTCAACTAAAATGAACAATTACTTTTGGGATGCTGTGGCGTTTTCTATCATTTAAATGGAATATTAATATCATTTACAGCACTGATTATTTATATTGCTATATTTATTGCTTCTGATGTGAAATATTATAAATAATATTAATAAAATTCTCAACACTATAAAATGATCGAATTTTTGTTGATTACGGTTGGTTAAGGAAGAATTATCTTTTAGAATTATCTTTAGTTTTTGTCTGGAGTAGTAGAACTCATAGAAAGTACTAGCCTAACTTCGAAGATACCAATACAAATCATATTTTTTAAGGCTACAGAAAAATTAAAAAAATGTGATTAAATATGGTGTGGTTCTGAACTTGCTCCTTAGCTGCGATGAAAAAAGCTCGAAATCAGTTGCATTCATTCCTATAAAACCATATTCCTACTTACAAAGGTTATCAATATTTACTAGGTGAAAAAGTCCGAGACTACGTTACAAGTTTAACCGATGGGTCCAAGGAAACATGCATGCTGACTCTGAGCATTGCACGAAAATCGTGTTTTCGGATGTGGCTCATTAGGCCAGGGGTGTCAAATGGCCATAGTTTTTCAAAAATGATGCTGACAAAGCAATTACTTTCAATGCAGTGCGCTGCCAAGATATGGTAAGCAATTTTTTATGAACTGAGCTCAATGATATGCATAGGGTTGATCTTTATTTTCAATCGGATAGTGCTACGTGTCAGACAAATCGCAAAACAACTGAGTTATTGATCACGAAGTTTCCTTGCCGCAAAATTTCGCGTTTCGGAAACATCCATTGGCTGCTAAAATCGTACGACATAACACCTTTATACATCCTTCTTTGAGGCTGTAATGAAAACAAGGTCTATGCCAACCATCTGCAAACAATTTCAACTCTGAAGGCGAGCAGGGAATCCTTCATCTAGATAGAGTCTCAATTATGTGAAATTTCGGAAAAACGATGAGAGTCTGCAACGAGAAAAATAAAGGTATCGGAGATATCTCAACAATTGTTTGTTTTGTTCAAAAAAACAAATCTTACTCCTTTTGTTGAAACACACTTGACTATTAATGATTTCTTTCTTACAAACTTTGTGTTCAAAATGAATGAGATGAACAACACCGTCGCTTAATCAAATTTAATTTGTTACTTACCAATATTGGTGATGAAGTCCGTATAATTTCTGACAAAGCCAAACATATACATATTTTACTCTCTCTCAGCCAATCCAACTGGTTCAATAATCAGTAGATGTTCCACAACCTACGCTTCTCCAAGTCGAAATATTTTGAACGGTATCAAAATGTAATATCAAACACTTTTTCAATTTAAACAATATTCCAATTCAATTTAAGAAAATATCTAACCTGCTAATGCATCAAAGCCTATCTGATTCATCGATGAGACTTAATTCGTGCGGTTTGCTAAGAGATGGCGTAACTTGTATTATTCCATTGTTATTATTCCGTTGGAACATGCGTTAGAAAGCTAATGTCATTGTACGTCATTTCAGTATATGTCATTCATTTGAAGCGAAAACATCAATAATTTTTTTTCACTCAAATATGTCGAACTTTGTGCCTGAAAAAGTGTTTCTGCGAGGAGTTCTCCTTCATTACTTTAACATGAAGAAAACTGCTGCCGATAGTCATCGTATTTTGGTGGAAGTTTATGGTGAACATGCGTTAGCTGAGCGAACGTGCCAAAAATGGTTTGCACGATTTTGGATTAAAAGACGATGAACGTCCTGAGCAGCCAAAAAAGTTTGAAGATGAAGAACTGGAAGCATAACCCTATGAAGATTGTTGTCAAACACAAGAAGAGCTCGCAGAATCTTTGGGTGTCACTGAAGTAGCCATTTCAAAACGTTTAAATTCAGCTGGATATATTCAATAGCAAGGAAATTGGGTTCCACATGAACTCAAGCCGAGAGACGTCGAAAGGCGGTTTTGCATGACCAAAATGCTGCTTGAACGCCACAAAAGGAAGTCATTTTTGCATCGGATTGTTACTGGTGGTGAAAAATGGATCCATAACGACAACCCCAAACGCAAAAAATCATATGTGAAACTCGGCCAACCAGCCAAATCAACGGCAAAGCCGAATATCCATGGCGCGAAGGTAATGCTCTGTATTTGGTGGGATCAGATGGATGTGCTGTATTATGAGCTGCTAAAACCGAGTGAAACCATCAATGGGCAACGCTACCGAACACAATTAATCCGTTTGAAGAGAGCAGTAGCCGAAAAACGCCCGGAATATGCGACCTGACATGAGGCAATAATTTTCCATCATGACAACGCTCAGCCCCACGTTGCTATTCCGGTTAAGAACTATTTGGAAAACAGTGGATGTGAAGTCTTACCCCACCCGCCTTATAGCCCAGACCTTACCCCTTCTGACTACCATTTGTACCGGTCGATGCAGAACGCCCTCACTGTTCACATCAGAGCAGAATATCAAAAATTGGCTTGATTCATTCTTTGCTGCCAAGCCGGCGCAGTTCTTTTGGGATGGGATCCACAAATTGACAGAAAGATGGGAAAAAGTCATAGCTTCAGATGGGCAATACTTTGAATAATACTATTTTAAATGTTTTTCTTAAATAAATGTTCAAATTTTGGAAAAAAAAAACCGCACGAATTAAATTACATACCCAATAATTTTTCGATAAAAAAGCGGATCTTCTTCCAGATTCCTTAGGCTCACTAACCGATTATTCGACCTGTGAATAATCGGCTTTAGTTCTTCCATGAGCTGTATCTTGTAAGGTTTTAGACCAAGATCCTTTCGTAAAATCTTTCACACAGTCGAGTAACAATCTCAATTCATGCGAACGGCGACGAAAAAAAAAATCACGGTCTTCGTTAACACTGGCGGATATAGCAGAAATATTTTCCTCTGTAGGGTAGGTGGTTTGATGTCCAGTAGCGTAAAATATGTTATGTGCTAATAAATATAATAATAAAATAAAATATGTTATGTACTATGGCTTAAATTGGTTGCTCAGTATGTCGATTATGACGGACGCAAAATGGTCGAAGTGCGCGAAAAACATTTTTCACAAAGCACGAATTTTGATAATAAAATTCAATAATTTGTAAGCGTTATTCGGGTGTAACATAAGTCTTGCCCTGATATAATGGCAGTGCTAACTGAGCGTGTTTGACTTTGACACATGTCACGAATCATGCGCGAGTTGTCAGAAATAGAACACTGAAAAACCAAACAGCAAAAAAATCACCATGCATATCTCTTTTAATTTTTCAACGAGATCAAAAAAATTATGAAAATGTCACCGTACTTGGGAACTTTCTTGCATTTTTAGTTGCAGCAATTACTTAAAAAGTGTAACTTTACTCATTGGTCTTTTTCGCTGGTGAACATTTACAAGAGTCTTCCAAGCTTCAACCGAGGTCTTACAAATTTTAATAAAGTTGAGTTGAATAGGTTTAACGCACAATAGTATGGTAGATATTGTTTAAATTTAAAAAAAAAAAAAAAAAACTTTTTTAATTTCCTGGACCCATAACCTTTTGTTAGGACTCAAATTAAAATACAAAATGAGTCAGAATCCAATGAGGTTTATTTAAAGACTACATTTACAAGTACAGTGATCATTAGTTACCAATACATTACTTTCAACAGGTTTTAAGCCTAGTATTTAACTTTTTGTGATAATAAAGATAATAAAACAGTATGGGGTTGGCCCGGGCCTCCATTATATTCAATTTATTTGAGTACTATAGGGTTTTCGAATAACGACTTGACAACTTTTTTTTTAAATAAAAGGCAAACCACTTGAGATATTTCAAAAACTTTATTATTGGCTTGAAGTGCAATCAAAACATTAATGAATGGAACTCGACTTCGTTCATATGGCCACCGCGGGCACGTTTGCAGCTGTCGATTCTTTGGACCCAATTTTCAACGATTCGGCCACACATTTCGGCCGAAACGGCTGCTATTTCGAGTTCAATGTTGGCTCTGAGCTCTTCCAACGTCGTCGGCGTGTTGGCATAAACCAATGACTTAACGTAGCCCCACAGAAAATAGTCAAGCGGCGTTAAATCGCACGAACGAGGCGGCCAATCGACTGGCCCATGTCTTGAGATAACACGCTCACCATTGTTACTCTTCAATAAATCGATTGTGGCGTGTGCTTTGTGGCTTGTAGCACCATCCTGTTGAAACCACATGTCGTCTTCCATATCTTCCAATTCGGGCCAAAAATAATCGGTGATCATGGCGCGATAACGTTGACCATTCACAGTAACGTGACGATCGTTATCGTCGACGAAAAAATATGGCCCAATAACGCCGCCGGCATGCAAACCGCACCAAACAGTTATTTTTTGTGGATGAAGTGGTGATTCATGAAGCACATTCAGCCAAAAATAAGCTTTGTCACTGAAGATGATTTTGCGATGAAATTCATCATCTTGGCACATCTTCTCCAGAACCCAATCAGAGAACAAACGTCGCTTCAAATGGTCCATCGGCTTCAATTCTTGAGTCAGCTTGTATGGGTGTAAACCAAGATCTTTACGCAAAATACGACATAATGTGGTCTGAGCGATGCCCAATTCTTGAGAACTCCGTGGAATTGACTGATTTGCATCGTTTGCTACGGACGTCTGAACGGCAGCGATATTTTCGACACTTCGACCAACCCGTTGTCTCACTGACACGGCAACACCACACAACGAATATGCATACTCAAATTTTTGCACTAAACTTGTTATTGCCTGTCTACTAGGGCGAGAATTACGACCGACTCCAAATATCTGTAGAAAATTTTTATAATTTGCAGACGTTGCTCGTTAGTGTACTTTACCATGATGAAAATGTTGAATTGACTGAATTAATTTGATGATTTGTGAAAGAGTGCATTCACAAATTAAGTTTAAAGTTGTCAAGTCCCTATTGGAAAACCCTATACAAACAAAAGTGATAGCAGGTGTATCGGCTTTTCAAAAGAAACAGAAAGTGCTTGAGAAACACTTGATTGAGGCCTTGGAGAGGCTCAAGTATAGAAATAATGTTTGGAAATCTTGCCAAAATGTAGAAAGAGCATGACAAGGACAATAATCCCAAATAAAAGTAAGCAGAGAACATTAGAGTAAAGTCGCAGTCCTGCTGAATATCTGAAAAGACTACTTATGAAAGTCGAGTAACATCAAGGGCGACTAACATTCCGTCGTTACTCAGAATGAATCATTCAACATGGAGGTATGGATTGCGATATCCGAATTACGGGCCTATAAGGCACCACTTAAGATAAATAGTTCAAAAGGTGAAACCATACTGTTCCGCACCCCAGTAGGTCAGACTTAAGATGCAATTGGAGAAACTTGGTAATAAAATCCTCTGATGGACTTCGAATCGCGTCAAAGACTGTTGTGAAGTATCTGGGTGTCCATCTTGATAAATTTTTATATTACAATGAACACATAAACCAACAGCTCAAAATAAAAAACCTTTTTTACTTGCATCATCTGAGATCCGATGTGAAGGTCATTTGCTATCAAGCCTTTGTGTGTCCAATATTGACTTATGCGAGTCCTGTATGGTGGAATATAAATTCTTTTTACATGGAAAAAAGTCGAGCTTTCAAAAGAAAATGTCTTCCAGAATGTCTGCGAACGTACAGAAGCGCTCATTATGTCAGCAACAAGACAATATTAGATGCTTTCTGTGTATCCAGAATATATGTACAATGTTATCCTGGACCCTATAAGAAATCATTTCAGGCCCTCAGGTTGTTCAGGTTGTTAAGAACGAGTTCATATCGGGCTTGTTTTATCCTAACCCTTGGTACTTCAGAAACACATTGTCGAGTGGATACCTACCACCTGCAGCGTTCTTGTATCTAGATGCACACAGCTATCTATCTAATGCTAGTAATGTTCCGATTATATACATAGACAAAATAATCCTACATGTGCGTGCACTCGGGTGATGGGGCTAATGTTTGGAGACACTGCATGAGCGTACCTGAAAGGGATACTCTCGATGCATGTAGACACATGATACATAATACATAGTGAAGCTGACGCTTATGTTAGTGTACATAGTATAAGTCTTTTTTTTAAGATTCTTAGGTAATCTTAAGTAAAAAAATAAAATACGCAAAACATGAAACACATGAGCGCAACGAACAACGGTTATGAAGACAGATCTGATCATGTTAGAATTAGAAAATTATTTGGAGCACTGTTTGATAAAGCCAAGTAAATTGAGTTAATTTTAAGGAAGGTCTCTGTTGTACAAAATGCTAAGATCCCGAACAAATTGAACTAGTTTTGTATACAGTCGACTGAGATTGCATTACGAGATTTTAGATTGTCAGTCGGCAATAGTAAACTCTAAGAAATGTTTGAGGTACTTAATAGAAGAACTATTTCGGTCTTCTCAGATGAAGAAATATATTGTTTTGTTCAGCGTTATCTTATTTTTGAAGAAAATTGCCAAAGATACTGAAGTCAATCTTCATTGTCAATCAAGTTGGTGTGATGGTGTCTTAATATTTGCAGCATCACTATATCGATCATTGTTTTGTTGAGAACCAGACTATATATGGAATCAAATGCATTAAGTGTGAGGATTTGACGGTCAAACTTTTCGCTGGGATTGTTTTTATATGCAACAAGATAGAGAGTCGACTATTTTTAAAGGGACATATGGAATAATCGGGTATCTAAGGCCTTTTTGTTTTAAGCGGAGATACTGGTGCAATGTATTTAATGTATATACAGTTTCATGTGAATCACTGTTGGTACGGGCACGGGGTGCGAAGTAACAAACTCCACAATTTGATCACGCTTACATTCCCTAATGAATATGTATGTGGAAATAAATTCGCTATTTCTTTCTTGGAACCTTATCTTTATGCTGACACAAATGCATGTCTATTAGAAGATCTAAGCGCCGGTGACCATAAGAGTTCTTCCAACAAAATTTATTTTCCAAGACCAAGGAGATTTTTAAAGACATTACAAGGCTAAGTTCTAAGTTCTTCAAAGTAGTTTTATAAATGGTCAACCGACCGACATCACTCAAAGATTTTATATTAACAAAAACCCAAATCGAATGATCTTCATCCAGGACGACTGCGCTATTGTTTCATAACTTAAATGCTGTATTCAAAATATAAAAATGATGTCCTCTACAATAAAAACAATATGCACAAGTGAATACTGCATCTCTACTAAAATAAACTGTTCATTGTGAACAAAGCATGTCTAATTATTTAATTTTCAATAGGATAACATGCACATTTGGGTTGTGTGGATGGGTGAGAACTAAACCGCAACTAAAATCACGGAAGATTGGTGGTATCTTAGAATACAATAGGTCCAATTGCACTTATAATTTTGTCTCCCTATTAACTGTTGGATGCTAACCATGGAACTCAAATATCTTTTTTTTTTCTCTTTCAGTTCATACCCACTTTAAGTTCTCTTTATAAAAAAAAAATATATATATCCCTATTATGATCTGAGCTTATAGTTGACGGCTTAACTTCACATTATATGAGCCTTCTCATTCAATATTTTCTCCCAATAGGATACGATCATACAATGTAATTTCCATATCAAATCAGGCAATGTCTTACTTTACCATCAAATTGTTAAAATACGAGTAGACCCTGATGATCTTCATATGAAAAAGTGATTTTAGCTTTAACTCTAAGCCAAAGTATTCGTATGTTGATGATATGTCTGAAGTGAAGGGCTTTTTTTTCGATACCCATACCTCACAGGCATATTTGGAGCGTTATTGTGCGTAAATATAAAACGAAAAGTTCTCTCTAAAATCCCTTCTATGATCCGGTTTTTTCATCAATGGATTTTCCATGTCATTTAATACGTTTTCATATACAGCCGCTGTTCAAAATATCTATCATCCTCTTACTCTCCCATAAGCCTTTTACCACCCCCCCTTTTAAAGTAAGTAGAAAAAAAAATAAAGTAAAATGAAACAAAGTTAAGAAGAAAGTAAAACTCAATTGTCACAAATACTCGTAAATCAAATAAGAAAACGCATGCAAACACGCATCTAGAGCACTACACCCTACATCATATATCGTATTCGTGTACATCGTACGCACTATATCCACAATTCAACTAACTTTTAGCTAACGGAAGGATATACCACCCGCTTGGTTTTGATGTCATTCAAAAGTAAAACAGAACTAGGAATGAAGACATCATGCGAAACAGATCCGTAATCTCATTTCATTGTAACCACTTCATGTGCTTAATCTGGCAAGAGGTTGGTGTATGTACCACCCCGAGAGAGAAAGTCCTGTCTGTCATATGACGCATAAAACATTGAAAATAATTTCCCGCATAACATAATAGAGATGGGGAAATGAGCGTGCTGTTTACCAACTTGTGCTCTTACTCGTCATTGTAGACCTTAGAAAAATACAAGTATACGGAGACAGTTAAATGAGAATCCTTACTGGTTAGCATCGAAATGAAAAAAACAAACAATTACAGTTGTAATAGTAAGCCGGGTAGTCTGAGTTTCAGTTTCAGTGCCGCCACTATTTCCGCTATAGTCGCTGTCGCTGTTGCTGTCGCCGTCATCATTGACTGCAATAAGGAACTTAACGAAGTATGAAATCAGTTCATAAACTTCCGTAATATGATCCTTGTTGTAGAACTGTGTTTATTTGTTTTCTTTCTCTTGTTTCTACTCATGGATTTGGTTTGGACGATTTTTCTTCTTAGCGTAGCATGCCATCCTGTTCGCTGTGTTAAGTAATCCTTTAAGGCAACTAATAGTCTCCATAATGTAATTCATTCTATTTCACTTGCTGTGGCTTCAAGTGAAGTAGTGCTACAGTTCCTAGAGTCCTGTGCGAATAATGTTCAGAGAACCTTCACACTGTTGGCCTATAACCACTGCTGAAACTCTTCAGCTTCTGCTACCACAATCGTTTGTTTGGTGAACGCAAACAGGCGACAGTCGACAGCGGATAGAGAATTCCTCTGAGAGGCACAAACATTGGACTCGGTAGATTATCCAACCGTCGGGAAGTTTACCCATTTTTCTTTTTTTTTTCACATTTTACTATTTACAAAGCCGTAGAAGAGAAGCATTGGGAACAAACGCAAACGTAGAAACGAGTACTTGTATTCGTACAAGTGTGATGATAAAAGAAAACAAGTGTATCCCTAGGACAATAAGAAAGTCGTTTTAGAACAGCAATTCCAAACTCGGGACTTATTGCAAGTGGTTCAAACGCGCATTGCAACTTACCCTATGGTGGTGCCGAAGGGATTTATATATATTTTTCCTTGATAAAAACGAAATGAAGCATTCAAATTGCAAAGTGTATTGTAGATACTTTCAACTAAAATCAGAGACTTTTCCCTAGAGAATAACAAGCCATGAAGTACCATACTAGGTCGCATGTACTTGTATTTGCTTATTTATTTTAGATCATTTTCATATTAAATTTTCTATCTGTGAATTTGTATGTTAAATTATTCCTTTTGGAAATCGGAAGTATTGATTCTGAGCTTCTTTGATTGAGCAATTGAAACTTCTTGACTGTAGTATCCACGAGCTATTCGTATAATCGTATACTTACAAGACAAAGAAATATACAAAAATATAGTTGATTTCAATTGATACATTTTAAGTAGCTTAATAAAAATGATTATATCGAGTTCAAATATCTTTCATTATGCCATTGCTAGTACGACCGCATGCAAATGCATTAAACAATTTCTTCTTCATGTTTACAACTTAAAGATACTAGTGCATTTCCCTAGCTGGTAAAAAATTTATACCGGCGCCAGTCCCCTTCTTATTTCTTGATTTGTTATGTAGTCCATTGTTTCTGGATTTATAAAACAATTCTTTCTCTTTGTCAGATTAACGATTTTGTAGTTCCATCAGGTTAGAAGGGGTAGATCTGGAAAAGTACATCCTTCAAACTTATGTGGCTTTGTTTTACCACCATCTCATAAAGGCACTAGTTTTGGAAACGTTTCACCAACGACCAATTTAAATACATGTTATCGTCTTCTATCGATAGCTATCCATTTCATGAAAAAACAGATGAAAATTGCATGATTAAGGCTATAAGTTTCTTCCATATGTGTCTCAGATATCAATTAAGTAGAAAACAGCATGAAGGATGTCATGAGCAAAACCTGCATATTATGATACTTACTAATAACATATTTATCATTCACTGAGCCCGAAGCAAATACGAGAGAGTAAAATTCTCCGATGGCATAACAACCCTGCAAACGAAAAACGACAACAATTTTCAGATCTATATACATACATATGGTACATGTAGGGTCTTGGAATAGTTAATAGATAACAACTAGCAGAAACCATTGACCATAATAAAAAGTCGCTGATCATAAAAAGCAAAAAGAATCAACATTCAAAAATCTTATAATGGCGACGGATTATGGATGATCGGTTTTGCTTTTAAGCGAAACATTACCATGTCTGGCATGTAGTTTCAACATTCAAAGAGTACCATGTATGGTGATCCTCAGATTAACTGAATGTTAATCAGAATGAATGCCCAAACCTTTCGAGATTTTAACAGCGACACAGATCACTACCTAATTGGTTTAGGTGCGTGAGCAAGCCATTAGAAAGCCTGCCTTTGATGTGCTTTATTTCACTTGGCTTCAACAACAAAACTCTAATTCGACGACGAATGCCAGTCAACAAATGTAGCAAAATAAGTGGAATACACATATGTATGGGCGATTTTTTAAGGATTTGGTTTTTGATTGTCAAAAACAGTACAAGTGTAAACAATTTGTTACACAAATTGGACAACAATGTTATCCTTCAAGGCTGCAATTGACGCTGGTTTATCGGTTGCCTAAAGCCGTCAAATCGTGCGATCCAGCCGGTCCAAAATGAGAGATAAATAGCTTACTGAACTTATTTCTGAATTGGTGCATCGATTCTCTTGATGTGTGGTATGTAGCGCCGTCTTGCTGGAACCACTTGTCGACCAGGTTCAGCTAGTGCATTTTGGACAGAAAAAAGTTCGAAATTATATAACGATAGCGAGAGCCATTGACGATAACGTTGTTCTCACGGTCATCTTTGAAAAAATGCAGCCAAAGATTCCGCTGCACAAAACAGTGACATTTCCGGGTACACTGGCAGTTACTGTATTGCCTGCGGTTGCTCATCGGACAAAATACTGCAGTTACTTACAGCTTTTCAAAGGCAGTTCGTTCGGCTTCAGTTCTTGCACGAGCTGTATCTTTTAAGGTTTAAAAGCAAGATGCTTGCGTAAAATCTTTCACTTAGTCGAGTAAAACAATTAAAAATACTGCGAACGGCGACGAATCGACAAATCACGGTCTTTATTAACTCTGGCGGATAAAGCAGAAATATTTTCCTCTGTATGGAGTCTACTCATACGGGTAGGTGGATTGATTTCCAATAGCGTGAAATTGGTGAAAAAATTGCTCACTGTGGCTTGAATTGCTTGCTCAGTATTTCTAATATGACGACAGTAAAATGGTCTAAATGCGCGAAAAAGATTTTTCACAGAGCACGAATTTTGATAATAAAATTCAATAATTTGTAAGCGTTATTCGGGTATAAGTTTTTCCACTGTAAAATGGCACTGTCAACTGAGCAAGTAAAACTATGACACATGTCACGAATTACTCGTGAGCTGTAAAAAATACAACACTGAAAAACCAAACAGCAAAAAAAAAACACACTTTATAACAGCCTTGAATAGGATCAGCTCAAGAGATTTTTACTAAACAGTAAAAATAATATGTCAGAAATGCAAACACACTTAGTAGTGGTCCCACTGTCTAAATATCCTTCAACACCAAAAAAAAACAAGAAATGAGGAAGTCATACTGAAACCTAAGAACAACAAGGGAGCTGGAGCTTATCCGATTATACAAAGTAACAGGTGGAAACTTTATATGGAAGTGTGTCCAATGCAAGAGGAATTTGAACTGTATCTGATACGAAAACACTGGCAAAACAACTCTGTCATTTCCTCAAAAAATTATACAACTCACAACTGAACACCATCGACATTTTCTTTATTGGAAGAACACGGCAGGCTATGCTATGCTATGCTATGCTATGCTCAGGGTATAATCATCGTAAAGGAAACAACTAAATGAACACTCGACTTCAACTTCCCAGACAATTTTTAATTATTGACATATAAAATATACATACCATATCAATATATGTATATATAAATACATATACAAAACTCCGTTAACAACTTCAGAGCAGAAATCAAAGGAAAAATAACTCTTGGAAATCGCTGTTTGTTCAGGATAAGGAAATAATTGAACAACAAAGTCATATCCTGAGCCCATCAAGGTTATTTTGTATAATATCGATCTTCCTTTGCGATGCAAGAATATATATAAAATGTATCCCTGAGTTATTTAGAAATATCTTTAGTTTATTTAAAAGAAAAAATTCTGATGAATGGTGTAAAAAATCATTCCGTTATGGCTTAAAATAACCATATGGGCATTCGGCAAAAGTTCGAACATTTTTTGTGTGAAGAGCGGAAATATTACCATGTTCCATTGTGTGATACTTCGAAATCTATGTTTTCTCTTGTTATTTTGATTAACTGCGCTCATCAACATGTCTAACTCTGTTGATTTAGGGGTTGTAGAAGCGTCAATCGAGACAAACAAAAACCAAAAAAATTTTAGACAATTCTCAAGAGCAAGAGTATGAAATTGAATAATCCACAATAATTGTATTTCATTGCAGATCTGGACATAACCAAAATACTATCTTGATCAAAAAAATTTCAGAATTTAATCAGAAATTTAAAAATATAAGTTTGTTCATCTAAATCTATATTGTCCCCTTTAAAGTTATCCCCATCGACTGCAACACACTCCAATCCTCTAAACATTTTTTATATTCGGTTTTCGGTATGTTCATCAGTGCTTCCTGCGATTTTTCCATCACTCCCTTTCGGCTGCTGAAACGCGTTCCCCGTAGTGGTTTTTTAAGTCGATTGAACAGAAAGTAGTGACAGGGAGCTTAATCAGGTGAATTTGGTGCTGCTGGATTGTATTTGTTGCATTTTTCGTCAAATTATATAATGATGGCACTGTGCGACGGTGCGTTATCATGGTGCAAAATCCACGACTTGTCTGCCCACAATTCTGCTCTTTTTCGGCGAAATGCTTCACGCAAACGTCTCATAACGCCCAAATAGTACTCTTTGTTTATTGTCTGGCCTTCTGGCAAAAATTCATGAAAACCGTGAGCATTACCTTCTTTTTTGACTGAAAACGACTTGGTTTTTTTGGTCTCGGCTCATTTGGTAAACGCCATTTACTTGCCTAATATCTGGATTAACCAACGTCTCGACTCCAGTAATGATCCTTTTGATAAATATGGGATCGAATTCAGCCTCGCAAATCATCTCTTTTGCGAAGTCAAAACGGTATCTTTTTTGCATGAAATTAAGGTCTTTTGGCACCAACTTTTTTGCTGCACGATAGAAACCCAAATCATTAAACAAAATGTCTTGGATGGATCCATTGGCAATGTTCAAGTCCTCCACTATCTCTCTGATGGTTTATTTGCGGTTATTCATCAACATTTCTTTTACTTCATCAATGTTTTCGTCGGTTTTCGACGTCGATGGTCTGCAACTGCGTTCATCATCTTCGATTAACTCACGACCACTTTTGAACCGCTCGTGCCACTGGTAAACGACCGTTTTCTTTAGAGAATCGTTGCCGAAGCACTTTTTCAACATTTCCAACGTTCGCGCACCATTAAATCCGTTTTTTTTACGCAGAATACAACTTCGTTGTTGCAAATTTAAATCCATTTCTAAAATTGTAAAAAATCGCCAACACACACAGAGATAGATGTACTCTTTTCTACGTAACTTTTGCAAATGTCAAGCTATGACGCTAAGATTAAGAGGGAATATCAACAACAGATTTACCAACTTAACAAAAAAACAGAACACATATCGGAACAACGGAAGCGCCACATGGTGGTTTTTTTCTTATCAAGGTAGTATATCGGACTTAATTTTAAGATTGATATGAACCGATTTTCCATTTTAACTTGCTTACAGTATATTACAAGATCATGGCCGCAACATATCTAATCAAAGAGATTTGTTTCAATGTAAGCTGCGAGCATTATTCATTTTCATTTGGCATTGAGAATTTAAAACACACGTGCTCAAAGTTTTCAAGGGTTGCCTTCAAAAATATAAGTCTTCTGTCGAGCAGTTGATCAAGGAAGGAATTTTTGCGTTCTCCTAGTAACCATTCAATTATTTGAGAGCATATTTTTCATTTTCTGGTACTTTGACTTAAGATTATCAGACATTTAAATATTCTAAGGAATATTCTATTATATATCATATGATATATAAGATAGTTGAAGTCGTTTGCCTTTGATTTTCTTCTTTCAATTCCAAAATTCCTTATCGATAACTAGTGTCTTATAAGCTTGTTTTTGTGCATTTTGCAGTAAATTTCCTCATTTTAATCTAACTTTAAATTACCATGACAACGTTTTGAAGAATCCTTGGCGAATTTCTTATATCAGTCAGTCAACATACAAGGTTATGCACTCATTTTACAAACCTAATTTGTTGACTTAAAAAGCAATACTTGTCTTATTTTACGAATACCCGCATGAGGTTACCTATGATAGAATTCATAGGACCACCTATGAAATTATATCCATATATGTGTGTTACATGCATGAAGTGTGACATAATTTTAATGGATCGTTTACAAGAATTTCTTATATCTCCCTCAGGAGCATCTATTGGGGAAAGAAAATTACTGTGCAAAATAATTACCGCATAATGTGTTATTAATTTAATTACATGAAACTAGTTTGAAATTTATGTGTTATCCTCTTTTGCCCACATCCTTACTAGCATTCTTTAGTGGCATCCCAAGACAATTGTGTGTTCCTTAAGAACAGTATGAGATATTTATTTATTTTCTAAGAGGATGTTGGGTACGGATAGGAATAAGAAAAATGAAGCGTCTAACATGTGGTTAACCGCTATGGTTTTCCTTGTGCATGAGAAAATACGAATAAAACTCGTAAAATAAAACTTCTTTACGATGTGTAAGGATAATCGCAATAACTGTGAAGGATTTGCGCCAGGAAATTGCTTGCCAAATGCAATTAGAATAATTGAATGGAAGTGATGATGAAAAAATGATGATTTATATATTTGGGAAAGATTTTTTATCTTGTTAAGGGACAAAGACATTGTACAAAAACAAGTTGTGTATTTTAGAGAAGTATTTAAGATTAATGTTAGTGACCCAGTTTAAATTGAGATGGCAAAATCCATAACATATATTTTCCTGTGAAATGGAATTGTTTAGTAGATGACAAACAAGGGAAACGTAAATATTTAGACAACTTGGAAATGCGAAGTAGGACGGAATTTAAATTGCAACTCACTTGTAGATAAGATGGATATGAATTTGCAATAAAGAGTTTTATTCAAAAAATAATCTTGGATATCTTTTGTGCAATATTATCTTTAAGAACTTAAGGATACAACAGCTATAATGTTTTATAGGTGCAAACAATTAAGACAACCTCTTTATTGACTGAACTTGGTTTCCTTTTTACTCGTGTATCAAGTAAATCGAGCGGCATTGCGTCGGTTGTGTAATGTACCAATATAATCATCATGATTTGCTTTAAGAAGGATTTGTTCTATCCATGCCAAACTCTTTCAAATGCCTTTGAATTATCAAGTAAAACTATTTTGCTTTTAGCATATTGATATAGACTTTTGTGTCTCTTTTCGGAGGGACATGACATCAAATCATTTGTTGCTACGTAACCGTACAGCCTGTTACTAAGAAGTTTTGCGTGTTTCGATTTGTTTTATAAGCTAGCGAATTAACATAATGAATATACCCAGAATAATAGGAGGTGCAGGTGATAAAAAAGCTTTCGCAGTGGTGAAGAAGAAGTTATATGTATATACACATATGTACCATCTGGATCAACACATTTGTGTATGTTAAAGTATTTAACTAATCTCTCACATGAGCAAAAGTAGATTTTCTAATTGTAGGCGAAAATATAGCGCAATCTGGACACCTCATGTTATTTAAGGATGTGGGTTGGTGGGTGGCCGTGGCTCAAATGGTAGTGTATTGGCTTTCAAATCGGACGGTTCGGCGTTCAATCCCAACCACGGGCGAATGTCGATCTTTTTTTTAGGCAACTAAAATCACATAAGATAAGTGGTTTCCTATAATATAACAACAAGTCTTATTATATTTATAATGTAGTCTCTCCATTAAATGGTGGATGCCATCCATGGAGCAAAAAGACCACTGAGCCCAAAAATTTTTCTTTCTTCCTGTGCCCTGTATACCCCAAAAAAAATAATAAATAAAAGGAATGGCGCAGAATTTCTTATGT
Source organism: Volucella inanis (assembly GCA_907269105.1). Classification (NCBI taxonomy): domain Eukaryota; kingdom Metazoa; phylum Arthropoda; class Insecta; order Diptera; family Syrphidae; genus Volucella; species Volucella inanis. Next base: position 26,444,719 of record OU026157.1, read on the forward strand.
TATTGACAAACGGCCAACAATTTCTACTAATTTTATTTTTTATCAATTTTTGATCATATTGGAATTTCAAATTTTTAAGAAGGGCGTTGCAGTCTTCATTTGTCATTTATTTGGTATTCTTATGTGAGTACTATTCTTGTGAGCGCGAATTAACTTTGTCCCTTTACAGTTTACCTATGATACTTTTTGCCAATCTCCTCTCAGTTATCCAAACAGCCACCTTACGGGCTTTAAATCAGCTGCAAACCTTCCACTCATACAATAGTTATCTTATGCAAACTTCGGATATTTTATTAACAAATGTAGATTCCGAATTTGAAAATTTTTTCTACAAGATTTTTTGTGGCTCCCACCGTTGCAGTAGCTTGTTGTGTAACTCTTCCCTAAGAGGTATTCTTCTTGGTACTGAAGGTTTTCCATCGATCTTTAAGTTCATATGCTCATGGCATCTTTTTAATGTTCCAATACGTTACCTATTGATCCTTGATATTCATAGAAGGGAAAAATATGCTTGGTCTCTCAATGTTAAATGGATCAGAACGTTAATCGTTTTGTTTCGGCTTATTGCGCCCGTTCTTTGACACTCGGGATCTAAAATTTCCTTATTTTCAGCTTTAAAAGTGAGCAAATTCAATATTTTTAAGGAATATCTTCCATCAATCGCCTTGCACTCTCAATAGCAAATCTGTTATAGTCCTTAATAAGAACTCATTTTCCGAAAATATATGGTATAAACATATTGTATATATATATGGCTATATATTGTATATAGTACTTATGCTAAATGATTTGGCTTCTATGGCGATTTCATATCGATATAAAGTCCACAAATGTCTATTTAAGACGATTTCGCAAGACGAATTCGCACCCTTTCGTATGCAGTCTTTCTTTGCGTGCATGTTCCTATTCGACATGCATATGTGTTTAATTGCAATTATGTCTACCACATACTGTAAAAAAAAATGGATTTCAAGTTTTTAAATTGCATAATCCACAACCTATAGGGTCCACAGCCTTTTGTGCTACTATTTCATAGAGAACAGGTAGACCAAAGTCAGTAACTCTATTAGGGGACTGTATATGCTTCTGCTTACTTCCATAATCTTCTATATTTCAAGACCCTAACGAAGTCTTGAAAATACTTGTAGACCTGAGCTCGAAATATGCCGGACTAGTTTCATTTTTGCGTCATCCTGAATATACCACAGACCTCACCATTGAATCAATTAACAGAATTCTTCTTCTGCACCTGGTTCTTCTAATGATTGATCTATGTCTATAAAGGGTGATTCATCGTAAAGTGTGATATATAATAGAAAATAAAATACATAAATTTTAAAGCAAACTTAAAATTTTTACCATCGATTAAAAGAATAATTCATGGCATTTATATCCAAAAAATCATATTATGTAAATATTGGCCATGACTACGTCTAAATTGGACCATTCGGAAGATCCAATTTTGGACGAATCGTTAGAGCATATCGACAGGTATCTCGCGGATAACACGAGAAATGTTGACTTTCAAACCGTCAGTCGTAGATGGCTTATTCTTGAAGACCTGAGACTTTACGTATCCCTAGAAAAAATAGTCCAAAGGTGTGTCCATGCCGTTGTTTTTAATGGATGTAACGGTAGCTCTTGGTACTTTTCGGGTTGTTTATCAGCCCAAATAAGGCAATTTTGTTTATTAACTTATCCATTGAGCCAGAATGGGCTTCATCACTGAACAAAATTTCACGATAACACACCGGATTTTCATTAAGTTTTTCCAGAGCTCATTCACTGAAAATATGACGTAAATTCAAACCGCCTTACTCCAATTCTTGCACAATTTGAATTTTGTACGCTTTTAGGCTGAGATCCTCACGTAAAATACGCCAAATTGTCGAATACACCAAGCCAAGCTGCTGAGAACGACGACGAATCGATTCATCACGGTCTCCGCGTATAATGTCAGCTTCAGCTGCTTTAGTCTCTTCGCTACATGCTGGATGTGGTCTAACCGGTCAAGTATCATCTACTAATGTAAACTGGGACTCAAATTTGCGAATGGTATTGGCAGTAGTGGTTTCAGTAGGTCGATTATGCGCACCGTAAGTTCCTCGAATCGCATGAAGAACACTTCTCACAGAACGCTGATTTTCGTAATACAGCTGAACAATTTGGAGACGCTGTTGTAGCTTGAATCTTTCCACGATGACTTGACAAATGACACTGAATAAAAATGACAAAGCAATTTGATAAGAGTCATGCGTGATCTGTCAAAAAATGCCTATTGAAAATCAATCAAACCTGACGATGAATCACCCCTTACCTGAGCAAACAGGTATTTGGATTCTTTGGCTGTTTTTGACGGAGTGCAGTCTAATTGTGGCCCACTCTTTTGAGAGTTTGGAGCTGAATAATAGCTTCTAAGACAATTTTGCGGTTAGCGTTTTGTCAGCGTTCAACAAAAATTGTATATAGCCAAACAAGAAATAATCGATTGGCGTCAAACCGTGCGATTCTATAGACAAATTAAAGTCATCGTTTATTTTTAGCGAAAAATCAAATTAAATGACGAGGCTCTATGAGTTTGTGAACAATCGAATTTGCCATTTTTGCAGTGAGGTAAATCTAGAAGATAGAAGTGAGACTCAGTTACACCAACAAATGTTCACTGTTTGGTGGGATACTTACATTTGCGGCATAAAAGATTCTTACATTTTACCAAAAGAAGACGGGAAACGCTATCCAACAATGATCAGTGACCATTACTGATTGATTAAGTAATGGTAGTAGGGCTAGGAAAACAAAAGTCAAAAATTTCCCCCAACATCGATTGTGATCAGTTTAATTCGAATTTGTAAGCGTGGAGCAATATTCGATAATATACCGGATAGAACCACCGAGTCTTACTTCGATTTTTATAAGTTACATAAGGAGGATGTTGTGGAAGACCTACTAGCTGGTTGAAAAAATTATATAAGACTTGACAACATAAACCCAACATTTGTTAAATCCATATTTTCAACCCCATTCTAACAGTATTTTCCTCGCAATGGAAAGATACTAAAATAATACCTATCCCAAAAAATTCGAAGGCCAATATTTTGGAATATTGACTCATTTAGATTCTACCATTTCTATCAAATGCATTTATAAAATCTATACTACTGCAAATACAGAAATATCTTTTGAGTAAAAAGCTTCTCAGTGAGAGGGTTTCGCTCGAAACTGAGTTGCAAGACTGCTCCACTGTTCGTCGTTGATGAAATTAGACAAGCCCTTTACAAAAATTGTGTTGCAATCCTTAACTTCTGGAAACCTTTGACTTTAGTTAACTACTCTATTCTGTGCACAAAGATTAGATAGTTAGAGTTTAAATTTTTGTTGCCCTCAACAAGGATACCTACAAGGAAGACACCATCGAGCTGTAGTGGAACAATATTAATGTTTTTTTTTCAGTTAATTGTGGAGTGCCACAAGGCTCGATTCTTGCTCAAGATTGCTAAGCACAAAGCAACCCAAATTTTCGTAATAATTTATCACATAACAATGAATATAAATGTCAAAAACTTTCAAAAATGACAGCACGGTTTTAAAGTTACCTCTGTTAGAAGACCGGCCAAAAAGATCCACAATTTATTTGCAGTAACAGTTATTTTAACATATATCACTCTTAAATTAAGCTTTTATTATTCAACTATTTTGCACATACATTTCTAAATCCTCCAAACGAATCTATTTTAAACTTGTTTAACTAGTAAAACTTAGTATTTTATGGAAACATATTTACTTTGACAAAAAGTTATTGTCTCAATATATTTTATTAAAATTAAATCAAAAGTCTCAACCACATCGTACTTTCGCTCCATAATGGTCGCCTTTGTGCAACAAAGTACAAGTAAATGTCACCTACAATTTTCAAACGTAACTTTTGTAACTTTCCTGCCAATGCCAAGGGGTGGCCTTGTACATGTATCAGGCAACAATATGAAATTTTGTTAGCTCATATTGCAAAGTTTAAATTAATCATGGCGAACAAACCACAATGATTATCACCCACCTAAAAGAATTCATCCACCCTATCACCCGCTTCTCAACAACGATAAGGAACTGAACAATAAAACTAATTGCAATGTAATTAGCAACAATAGGGAATTCTGTCTGCTCACTCCAAAGTGCATAGTTCCACTTTGTTCTGTTTTTGTTGTGTTCAGGAATGTTCCATGCGGTCTGCATGACGCAGTGAAAGGCACAATTGCAACCCTAGGGAAATTTTGTTTGATGCAACTATACCGAAATAAAATGCAATGATAGGAAAAAAAAACTAAAATAAAAGAAATAGAAAAAAAAGTACGTCAAGGCTAAGAAAGAAGCAATGAAGCTATAGATATACTCAGTTTAGGTTTAACTATCTGTTTTGTGTTTTCGCTTATCTCAAATGTTGAGATGCTTTGTTATAAGGAAAAGTACCTCATTCACGAATCCTCTCACTCCATCGTTGCTTGTCCAACTAAAGAGGATTGGACTTTTTCTTCACTTCTTAATTGTACTTCGTAAAAACAGATGAAGCAACCAGCTCAACATAGCAAAATGTGCTTCGGCATGCGGTAATTATGTAACAAATTCCCTAATTAAAGTTCTATTCATTGGATAACGAAACAATAAGAATCGGCCAAGCCTCCTGAAACATGCTGAGATTCTTTTTTTTTTTTTTTTTTTTTGTTTTTGTTGCTCCTGCAAGGATAAAGGATAAAGTTTTCGCTTTAATTTGCTGAAATCACCTTTATCAATCTGTAATAAAATTTAATTACCAAAAGAGAGCGAATGAAATTCAAATCAAAAGACAAAGTTTTAATTTGGTGCAACATCAAGTTGTTACGCGAGAAAATTTAATTTTAGAAATTGGGCTTCGGATAACTAAGTAGATGAGGTGGTGGTGGATGAAAAAAAAAATATGAACATCTCAGATATGCGGCAAAACGCCATCCACACTAATCTGTAAAGATTTTCTGGTGAATTGTAATACTTTTCTCCTTTTTTGTGTTTTTTTTTTTTTTTTTTTTTCTTTTTTTTTGCGTTTTGTTTTTCTTTTTCAATTTCTTTCGACTCTGTCCTTTTTGGTTTTGTAGATGAGAGGCAAAACTTTGTGGTTAAAAAAAGTATTTGCATAGTATTTGTGTCGTTTTGGCGTCGTTGTAACTGTTTACCACGGGACAAACTAGGGGTTGGTTAGGAAATTAGATTCCGTTCTTTTATCAATTTTCTTGTGATAAGTGAAAAACTTTTCCGTTTAAAGGCAAAAAAAAAAATACGGAAAAAAATAAAAAATGTTTGTTCGTTAGTTATGAATTTTTGTTGTAACAGCAAGTTATTTATTTCGCATTTTGTTAGAAAGAACTCTTTTTTACTTTTGTTTAGCATGATCGGCTTTGGACTTGCAGTTCTTGGTTTGCAAGCTAATTATGTATATTTAAACTATGCAACTGCATGATTTTTTCCGTATATCTAATATATAGAATGAGATGGTATTGATTAATTTAATATTTAATAACTTAATGTTATAAAAAATGATATATGAAAAGTAAGACACCGCAAACACTCAATTTAATTATTCAACACTTTTTTCAAATATTTCTAAAAATTCTCGTTAAACGTAAGACTTTTCGAATAATCCTGAACACAAGCTCTTTTCAATTTCAATGGTTATACTTATACGTAGTGAGATAATATCTCCTACACGTAAAATGAAAGAGCATCAAGATTAAAGAACTTTGTACAAACTGGGAACATCTATGCAGCTGGTAAATATGCTCGAAATGACTGATCATCAATCTACAGCGATAGACGGAAAAAAAATTCTCTAAAAGTGCAAGCAACGATACATACAGCAGTTGCCATACGAAGTAACACGAATTGGAGTGGAATTTGTACTCGTATCATAGTTAAAGTTTTTGCCCCCAAGATGAATGCTTATAATGTGAGTCTAATGTGAGCATATGCACCAACCATTGCATTCCTAATACGCGGGCTCAGAAGGTGCGGTGCCGTGAGTATATGAAAGAAAAGAAATAGCTCCATTCAGGCGCAAGAAGATCTTAGACTCTGAAATTGTAAAGCTATGCAAAGAAAAAAAAAACTCAAAATTGGGACTAGTTTTTTGCTTGTCAGTGTAGCTTCAGTTCTTGTAAATCTAATGTCGAGGTGAGTTGAGCTTAACTTTGTCAGGATTAGAAAGGATTGCTCTGAGCTGTTTTATGCCAACATTCATCTATCAATTGTCATGCCATTCTTTTTCTTGTCATTGTCATTCTCTTTTTTACAATAAAATAAAGAATATTAAGTTTAAACATAGATTTTCAGACAACATATCTTCCTATCGTGTACAATCAGGTGCTTAGCCGCACAGGCATTCTCTTTTACAAAAGTGTCATACCTAGTACTGGCATATAAGATGAAGCTTTGACACCACGGAGTATTTACTCTGTGAGTACATGGTCTTATTAGGCTAAAACTACCAGTTTACTGATAAATTTCAGTAAACGGTGACCAGATAAGAACGAAATGGAAAAAAATTCCCAATTACACTAATAATTTAGTCTCCCAATTTAATGTTGGATTCCACCCATAGAGCGAAATAACTACTGAGCCCAAAAATCGTTCTTTTTTTGTCTGAAAAATGTCTTTCAGCTGATATTGAACGCTGAACCGTTCGATTGGGAAGCCAATACAGTAACACTCTGACCACAGAAATTCGGTTAACATCGCTCTTTACCTGTGACCATTGACGGTTACGGTATTTCCCTCCTCATTTCGAAAGAAATAAATTCCGGTGATACCGCCATGTCATAAACCGCACCAAACAGACAAACTTTGTGAATGATTTGCGGCAATGTTGCTTGATTTTTTAACCAAAATCCAGATCTCCGTCCAACATTTCCAGCTCCAACTTAGCGAACTCATGGCGTCGTCTATGGTCGCCCGGCAATACTTCTTGAAAAATAAGCCGGGTTGACTCTCTGGCGATGCCCTATTCACTGATCGGCGCCCAATCGACATTTCTGGATCTACTTCGATACTGACCACTACAGCGGCTGTGTTTTCTTCATTTCGCACCAATCTCCGTCGGATTGGTGGCTTTGGATCTAAAAAAGTGTACTCGCACTTAAACTTTGTATGGTGCGATGAATTTCCTGCACACTGAAGCTATGATGACGACCGACTTCACGACGAAATTAACGTTGCATATTTACAACTGAATTTCGATAATAGTTGTTATTAATTTCCGCACGTTCGGCTAGCGTAAAATGATGCGCGATGAAAAAGCATACCTCACTGAATATTTTGACAGCTGGATGTTATTGGAAAAACTATCATTGCTATCTGGTTACCCGTTATGAAGGCCATCACTGTACCAAACGGATTTTCAGTCAGCAGACTCCCATTTTGCATATCGTAGCATCAGTTTCTATATGAATATATGCTTCAAGTTTAAATGAACTGATAAATAAAAAAAACATTTTTTTTTTTTTTCCTTTCATATTAATTCTTTGTTGACTCTTGTCTTATAAATATGCCATATGAAGCAATGGCATCGATTTTCTAATATTCCACAAATCTGAATTAAACTTTCTCTGTGCTCAGCACTGGTTTTAGCCAGTCTCTGAGCCGGGGAGAGAATACAGCCGAATCTCCGTTGATGATGATGAAATGGGACACAGACATCTTCGCCGATTAAAATAGCATTAACAACCTTTATTTCTCATAAGATAAATACAGGTTTGTCCTTTACCTGAAGTGGTTTTGTTTCCTTGGAGCTCAAATATTTTCAACACCAATTACTAACTATACGCACAACAATGCTAAAACTTAATGAACATTTAATCTACTCAAAGCCGATAAGTTGTTTAAAATACTTTTTAAACAAATGGAATTCATTCACAAAACCTTATCATCTACTAGATCCTTTTCCTTTTGTTTCAAAGAATTATACACCCTTTACCCCAATGCCCATCAAATACAAAAAATAAACAGAGAAGAACTCTTTAAAGCAACATTACCTAATTTAACCATTTTTGATCATCATTTCTCGAAATAAGAAAAAAGCCTTAATTAAATATTATCCTTCTTTTATTTGCTCACCAAAAACATTAAACTCGCATTTATTTAATTCTTAATTAAAACGATTAACGCTACTTGAATTTTAAAAGTCATGAGCGTCAAGGTCGCTGCAAAAAATACACGAGAGTTTGCATCCACTTGTACTCGTATACTAATTTGGTGCCTGCTATTGCAGGATAAATGATGATGAAAAGACGAAAAAATAGAAATACACAAAATCACCCTCGACCCCCCTGAGGTAAATATTCTCAAGAGATTGCAGAATACACAAGGGGGAAGAAAGAAGAAGTCAGGGAAGCAGTAAGAAATAGCAAGGTCATCATTTTAAGAAGCAGTTGCATAAGAGATTGCCTTAAAATTATCATTTTCTATGTCAGATATAAATGAATTTTATATTTATATTTGTCAGGCTGTAAGATGAGTAAAAGAAGAAAAATAAATTTTAAATCATTTCAAATCCACCCGCATTCCTTCGGCAAATATTTTATTTTACAGGGTTTTCTTTTTTGTTTTTGGTGAAATATACCTGAGTCGTGGCGCTGGTGCTGGCATTGCCACTATCTTCACTTTGGTTTCTGGGTTATGCCTTAGGTTTCTTTTTTTGTCTCCCCCAGAGCAACTCTCATCTTGATGATGATGATGGTAAAGATGATGGCGAAAAACAAACTCAACCGCATAATGCATTAAAATTCGCCCAAACCCCCTATTACCTCTGCCTCTTCAGTATCATACAATCCGGCGACTATACAGATTATCTTGTGTTCAGCATCGTTAAATTCCACTTTATGGTCTTTGGTCGTTCTTTACTTTTTTCCCCTTGCTGCTCCTGATGCTTTTGATGCCAGGCACCTTTTTTTTACTTCGGGTTTCCTTTTTAACTCTTTGCGGTAACGGGTTTGTACTTAAATTTTAAAGAAGATGAAGGAAAGCTGTTTCTTTCACATACCTTTTAAATTTTTTTTGTTCGCATCTTTCCTGTGTTTCCGGAAAGTAGTGCGTTAAGGAAGAAGTACCTGAGTACATTCCAAGAAGTATGCTGTAAATTCTTTAAGTACTATTGACTTTATAAATTTATTTGAGGAACAAAATAAAGCTGTAGATTTAGGTAACTTTGACTTGTCACTTAAGTACATGTTTGCACAAAATAACCTACATATCACACATACGTAAATGTAATGTGGAAACATTAACCAAATGTTACTGCATTTTTGACATCTGATCACTATGCTAATATTGTGACTTCAGTTTATATGTAAATTCGTCCTTATCATAGGGTATTGGTTGCTTGACAACAGTAGGATTTTTGTGTAGCTTGGTAGCACCGTTAACGGCGCAATGCATCGAAAAACTAAATTGGTGCTGTAGGTGCATGAGAAGCTACCGACCAGTCGGATGATATCCGAGAAGGTAGATTCACACCTTCATTTCAAAGCCGCGTATGACGGCATCTATAGAAACTAGCTATTTTAATTTTCTATAAACACTAGATGGAATGAAAAGAAACCTCCTTGACCACCAGAATGCGCTGCTACTGCAAAAAAGGTTATTATGCCTTGAAGTCCGTTCATATTTAGGCAGACATGTCTATGATGTGTTTGTGTTGTTGACGTGTTTGGCAACATGTTGAGTATGGACAAAAACGATTTTCGTTCTCTCATATGGTAAAACATTATTTTTTGAGAGGCAAAACGGCGAAGGAAACAAAGGAAAAGTTGGATAAATATTATGAGGCTAATGCTCCGTCAGATTACACCGTCAAATATTGGTTTCGAGAGTTTCGTGGTGGCCGCAACTCCACTACCGATCAAATCCGCAGAGGCAGGCCCTCCGATCTGGTTACAGAGGACAATGTCAAAAAAATACATTAAATGGTGTTGGCTAACCGGAAAGTGAAGGTGCGCGAACTAGCAGATACCACAAAGATTAGTACTGAGCACACACGCCATATTTTTGGCAATATTCTGCATATGAAAAAGTTATCCTGCCGCTGGGTGCTGCGCATACTCACACCTGACCAAAAACACGAATGCGAGAGCACTTCGAAAGAGTGTTTGGACTTGCTGATTCCGAATCGGGCGGACTTTTGGCATCGATTGGTACCTGTTGAACACCAGAGAACAGAATGAGTCCCCGGCAATGGACTAAAGCCGGCACGAGTGCTCCGAAGCGACCGAGGGAGGCTCGATGAGTCGGAAAGGTTATGGCGTCGGTTTTGTGGGATTGTCATGGCATACTCTTCGTGGACTACCTCGAAAAAGGAAAAACCATAAACAGCGAGTATTACTGTGCATTATTGGAACGATTGAAGGCCGAAATTGCTGCAAAACGGTCTCACATGAAGCGAAAAAAAAATCTGTTTTTGCAAGACAATGCACCGGCGCACAAAAGCATCGCAACCATGGCTAAAATCAATGACTTACGCCTGCAATTGCTGTCGCATCCACCGTATTCGCCGGATTTGGCTCCCTCTTTTCCCAAACCTCAAAAGATGGCTCATCAATAAAAAATTCTGCTCACGCGAGGAAATCATCGACGCCACGGAGGAGTATTTTGCAGACATTCCGGAAAATTACTTTTCGGACGGGATCAAGAAGTTGGAAAATCGCTAGAATAAGTGTATCAAACTAAAAGGGGACTATATTGAATAAAATAAAAAAATATTTAAAAAAATTTTTTTTCATTCCCAAGGTGGTTACTTTTAACCCCATCTAGTATGTGCGCTGATGCCATTGATATCATTGGCCGAACACATTGAAATGACTCTGATGCATTGACAAGTATTGAAACAGAAAATGCAAAATTATTCTTCTGTACCGAATCGACACCAGATGAAGCTGTTTAACTCTGGATGCCCAACTCTACTCTAGCGACTTCAGGCATCATAGATAGAGCTGTAAAATATTCGGGTTACCGGAAACGTGGTCGACAGAATTTTAACCTTTTTTTTTATGACTCCAACTAGAATAAAGAAATCATTCGCTTAAAGTAGTGTAACAATATGTTAGCTTGTAGCTATAAAGGATAAACAAAGTATACGTTGTCAACAAAAAGGAACGTACAACGCACAACGAGACAACTTAGCAATAGACAGATATAACTTTGAGGTGTTTAGGCTGCGTTATTAACTCTGGTAATGACAGTTCATCAAAAATCATATGAAGAGTTGTATTACTGTTTCTTAGACCTTTGAAGCCAATTAAGTAATATGGTCCTGTCAAAAAACAGAATACCATATAAAAGGTGTCGCAAAATTCATGCCCGATTTTAAATTTTGCGCCATTTGTGTAATGAAGTGCTGCCAGTGAAAAAAAAAGACAGTGTGACACTTGACAATTCAGGGTTATTAAAAATGGAGCTCTACGCCAAAGAACAACGCGTTTTCAATGTTGAGCAACTTTTTAAAAATAATGATACTTAAAAATAATTGGCAGATACAGTTTGCAATTTTCATACAAAATATGTTCAGAATAATTGTTTCACATCATCAACTGTTTGAAGACATTAATTCAAAAATTCAAAGAGACTGGATCAATTTGTGATATTGATTGTCGAATTTAGGGATCAGGATGAATGCATCCACAACGTGTCACTGAACTGAAGGTATAATCGGACCATTGTTCTTTGAAAATGCTACTAGTCACGCAATCACAGTTAGTGGCGCTCACTACCACGACGTGAAAATCTACTAATCTTGCCTAAATTGCAAGATATAAATGGTGATTTTTTTGCTGTTTGGTTTTGCAGTGTTCTATTTTTGACACGTTACGCATGATTCGTGTCATGTGTTAAAGTCAAACGTACTCAGTTAGCATTGCGATTTTATCACAGAGAAATTTTAAATTCGTTCTCTGTGAAAAATTCATTTCAACATCGTCATCATTTATAGTGATCAAATTTCGAAGCCACCCACCCGTTTGCGTAGAGTTTGTACAAAGGAAAATATTGCTGCTGTATCCGCCAGAGTTAACGAAGACTGTAATTTATCCATTCGTCTCCGTTCGCAATAATTGGGGTTGTGTTACTCAACTACAAGAAAAATTTTACACAAGGATCTTGGTCCTAAATCTTACAAAATACAGCTCGTGCAAGAACTGTAGAACTGTAGAACGACCTGCTATAGGTTCGAATATTCTGTGAGTGGGTCGTAGAAAAGCTGGAGGAAGACCCGCTTTTTTATTAAAAAATTGTCTTCAGCGATGAAGCTCGTTTCTAGTTGAATGGGTAGGTTAATAAATAATACTTCCGTATTTAGTCTGATCAGCAACCTCGGGCAATACGAAAGCTGCCAATAGATCCAGAAATTTGCGCTAATTGGTGCGGCTTACGGTCCGGCGGAACCATTGGCCGTATTTTTTTCAAAGATGACGTGAAAATAACGTTTCCGTCAATGGCGCCCGCTATCGCTCAATAATTTCGAACTATTTTTTTTTTTTTTAATTATTCAGCTGAACCTAGTCGAAATGTGGTTCCAGCAAGACGAAGCTACATGCCACACAGCACGCGAATCGATGGACCAATTCAAACATAAGTTCGGTGAGCTATTTATCTCTCGTTTTAGAACGGCTAAATCATGCGATTTATCGCCTTTAGACTATTTTTTATAGGGATACTTTAAATTACTTGTCTATGCCTATAAATCATAGTCAACTCCAGCCTTGGGAGACAACACTACACGTGTTATAAGCGAGATACCATCTGAAATGCTCGAAAAAATTATTCGAAATTGGACTCTGCGTATGGACCACTTAAAACTTAGTTGTGATCAATATTTAGATAAAATTATCTTTAAAAAGTAAATGGCAAGCATAACTTTATCAACCCAAATAAAAATTGTATACATTTACTCGTATATGTGGATGACATGTGGTTTTAAAAGAAGGTACCACATACCATACAGTCCAAAAAACAATTCAATTACTGCATGAGCCATTTTGGATTAATTTTGGGACCATAATCATCCTAATCCACCTAAATAGGTGGATTGATGTTGTCCAAGGTGGTTGACGATATTCTTGATCATTTTCAACCCAAGATTATTTGACCGATTTTTGTTCCTTTTGGCGTTGACGGACTATAGAGAAGCAGAACAGTAAGCGAGTTGATTTCTATAGAGCGAGTGAATATTAACGCCTCGAAGTCTTCGATTCCTACCCAGAGCAAGGACATAGTAGAGCAATACGTGCCGATCTTATAGTCCATCTCAATCATCAAAACCACAAAAAAAATGTCCACTCTGTTCATATTGCATTTAAGCATAATTCAATAAGCTAAAGGTTGTAGTTTTTAAGTGCTAACCTAAAATTTCTCCTCCGTCTGATATCCTGATTACCATTCAAAATCAGAAGCAAAACTCTTAGACTTTTCAGAGAGTATCTGGAGTATTTGGTATTTGAAGTTTTGACAACCTCTCTGATCCTTCTCGGTGAGTGCTTCAGCCCTGTAATCCAGTATTCAATCTCTTGAGTACGGTCACCCCCTGAGTGGTATATGAGATTCAATGCTGCGCATGTCTGCCAGTTTACTTTGTGTGACTTGAAATGGCGGTATCTATTCTTTTGTTATTCATGGCCACCACCAATAGATAACTTAAAGCTGTTGATATTATAGTTAATTTGAGTTAAAGACCCTGGATTCATTTGTATGTGGTTTCGTACTATCTCAAAAAGTTCTTTTCATCTCCCATCTCTTATATTGATCATCACTCGAACTTAAAATAAAGCCTTTTAAAATTTTTCCCAAGCTTAGAGCAACGTCCACCTGCTGTTGAAATTATATTTAGATGGCCAAATAGGTAAATCTTGCCATATAAATACTAGCTTGAACCTTCTTCCTTTTAACACATACTGGACTTTAAATTCCAATTACACTACCATACGATGGGATGGAAATATGTTATTTCACTCCTCTAGCTGAACTTCAAATCTTTCGAATTCAAGTGGCCCAGTGAAAGTGAAGGTATTCACTTCAGCTCGCAAAAGTACTAAATAAAAACTAAATACTTGTACTTACCTGTTGACTTCCTCAAATAAATAACTCCACAGCCTTTACCTACAGAAGTATTTAAACAAAAAGACAGCCTTCCCCTCGTTATTGTTAATAAAAATAGAACCTTCCAAAAATTCACTTCTATTTTTAACTAAAAAGTTAGATGATTTCTAACAAGTATTTTAATTGATATTTGGGAAAGTTGAAAATATGTAAAAATCTTTGTCGTACTATCTGAAAATAAAAAAAATAAAAAAAGAGTCCTATCAAACAGATTTCTATTTTAATTCAAAACAAAATGTACATAAATCAGCATTTGAAACGAATGAAAATTTAATTAAAACGTTGAGTGAATTTTAAAATGCATGGGATAGTGATAAAGTGATTTAATGGAAATATCCTCGTTCGCTTTGGTGATGTATAATAGATTGTTAGAGGACTTAACGTAATAAATGTTTTGGAGTTTCATACATATTTTGAACATATTTTTTTTTTTAACATTGTTAACACATAAATAATGTGCATTTATCTATTTGGCTACTTAGTTTTGAATGGTTTCATAACACTTATGGAAGATTATTGATATAACATTGCCGTTTACTAGTATTGAAGCAGAAGGAACAGTAAATCACCGCAAAAGAAGCAAAGAAGAACAAGGAAACCGGAATGCGAAGGCCCTAGACATAGATGAGATACGGAATCATCTAACCTATCTATAAGAATGGATACACAAAAAATTGTAGTAACTCTAGGGTAATTACCCTGCTGCCCACTGCTCTTAAGATTTGTGAGACGATACTAGAACAAAGAGTAAGAACAATCGTGGAAGGAAAACTCCTTAATTTGTGGGCTAAGACTAGCCTATATTAGCCAGGATCACATAGAACAGAAAAATGTTAAAAAAGCATTTAACTACTTTATTAAAGGAGCTGGCGAAGAGCTCATCTGTTCGATCAAAAGCTTACAAAAAGTTAGAGCATGTAACATCATATCAGAGGAGTTCGAAACCAGTGAAGGAGTGGGACAGGGTAGCGTATGTAGCCCTTTCTTTTTCATATATACGAGTACAATGGGTAAATAAATAAGACAGGATATTAATAATATGAAGAGCTTTCTGGTGGGATATAAACAACTTCAACCAACACAATTATATGCTTGCGCCTTCGCCAATGATATCATAATCTTCACTAACTCGGAGACAAATTTGGAAGAACATATTAAAAAAAAAGACATCTTAGCAGCACAAAATTTACAACTTAAAACAGAACAAATAAAATTAATGGTAATCGGCAGAAAAGAAAAAAACTCCAAGGTGACGGTTGACGGAGTAACACTGGAACAAGTTTTAAGCTACAAATATTTGGGCAACATATTCAGCAGCAATAGCAATATATGTAGAAATGGAACTAAGGACAAGAATTAAAATCGCAAACAGATCATAGGGGGATCAGTAGAAACACTAAAATCTCGATCTACAAAACAATGTATCTTCTTGTCTTAAATAATGGAAAACAAAACAAAAAGATTGTTTGGACACCTTATAAAGATGGAAAAAGACAGACAAGAAGAAAGAATTTAAGGGGCGGGAACATCAGGGAGAAACAAGAGAGGAAGACCCAAAACATCGTGGAACAGGACACTGGGAACTTTCATAAAAACAGCCGGATATATGGTACTTGGAACTCGCGCAAGACAATAGCAAAAGATAGAACTACATACAGACGAAACCTCGACACCTTAGAGTAAAAGAGAATCGTATTATATATACATGTATGCAATATAGGAGTTACTTATCATAAAGTGCCACTACAGCAACCCTGGTCTCAACAAATAAGTTTCTCTATTAAGCCTGAAAACGATTATCATTTACCCCTTTCACTTGGTAGTGGCGGCTACGGCTTAATTCCTTGCCTCACTATTAGATTCGCAGCACTTACCTTCAACCACAAAGCTGCGATTCAATTCATCGGGCATACATTATTTGGTATTTTATAGGGAAATTAGTATATTCAGCAGACTTAATTAATTCAGACAACTTTAAATGTTTTAACTCAACTCCAATATCCCAATTGGTTGGGATAGCAAGTAGACGGGAAAGCTGTTTCAGCGTACAATCAAAATATTTATGAATGGAACTCGACTTCGTTCATATGGCCACCGCGGGTACGTTTGCAGCTGTCGATTCGTTGGACCCAATTTTCAACAACTCGGCCACACATTTCGGCCGAAACAGCCGCTATTTCGCGTTCAATGTTGGCTCTGAGCTCTTCCAACGTCGTCAGCGTGTTAGCATAAACCAATGACTCAACGTAGCCCCACAGAAAATAGTCAAGCGGCGTTAAATCGCACGAACGAGGCGGCCAATCGACTGGCACATGTCTTGAGATAACACGCTCACCATACTTACTCTTCAATAAATCGATTGTAGCGTGTGCTGTGTGGCTTGTTGAACCATCATGTTGAAACCACATGTCATCCAAGTCCATATCTTCCAATTCGGGCCAAAAATAATCTGTGATCATGGTGCGATAACGCTGACCATTCACAGTAACGTGACGATCGTTATCGACGAAAAAATATAGCCCAATAACGCCGCCGCCGCACCAAACAGTTATTTTTTGTGGATGAAGTGGTGGGTTTTCACCCGACCAATAACGTATATTTTGCTTATTGACGAACCCATTGAGAAAAAAATGAGCTTCGTCACTGAAGATGATTGTGCGACTCCAAATATCTGTAGAGAATTTTTATAATCTGCAGACGTTGCTCGTTAGTGTACTTTACCATGATGAAAATGTTGAGTTGACTGAATAAATTTGATGATTTGTGAAAGAATGCATTCACAAATTAGAAAACCCTATGCTTTAAAAATATCACTACAACTGACTAAAGTTCACTCCTAGATTTGTGTATCTGAATTGGTTCTTATAAAGCTTTCGGGGATTATTTCTACTCTATGGCTTCGATCGAGGGTTTCTCCAGCCCTTCCCCTGGCTTAAAAGGCTTGGCCAGAAAAGGCTCTAACAATCTCTGTTTGCCGTCTTTAAATTTTTCACGGTACTTCTTTCCTGTTTCGGCGTCAGTGATATCAGCATTGCATTACATTGACTGCAATAAAAGAGCAACCAGAATCGATCTTGACTCCTTCAAAAGTTCAGATCTTCAGAATACTTGGGATTCGCCTTTCTTTGATAGCAATATAATCAATATCTCTGAACATTTTTTTTTAAAGAGAGTTTGTCAAATCCACAAATGGATCTTGGGCAGGATGGCATTTCAGACGGCGCAAATTCTATTAGAATGAGTTTGTTTGGCGGTATATTCAAGTAGAAACTGGTCCTTTTTATGTGCAGGAACGTAAGCGCTTACTCAAGACCCGTTATTTAAATCTTGTAACAAAAGCAAATTTGCATTTAAATATCGCCCCTTTCTCCTATAACAATCACCATTCGCATCCATTCGCACTTCTTAGATTAATTTTTTTTTATAATTTGCGCGCGCTCGAGATGAAAGTAATGTCCGATTTTAAAGTAGTGATTCTTCAATCTTTTTTTAACTGATTTTAATGTTTTTGAAAATATTATACACTCTTAAACCAAAGATCATTGTCCGTTCTTCATTTGTTGAGATCATCAGTGGTAAAACCATGTCATCCGAGTCTGTTTTTCTGTTCGCGGCATGTTCATAGTAATTTTATCTGCTCTGCGGTCTTGTTAACATATTCACCAGCAAAAAGATGCAAATCCAGGATAATACCAGGAACTTACTACAGAGGCGTAAGTCCTGCCGGTAATTAATTGGAAAATAGTTGCCGAAAAATACTCAAACGGCCTAAGCTATAAACATTTTAAAGGAGCTAAAATTAAACTAATATTGAGCCTTATAATACTTTGATATATGTTACTTTTTTGCCCCGGCATTCCTTGTCTATGGTTTCTTCAGACTTTATGCAGACTAATTGAAAAGATTCAATTACAGCTTGACTATACAAGTGATGTCTGACATGGGAAGCGTACATAATATTTTGCTATAACCAAATTAAAAATAAATAAATAAAATTGCTGTTTCACAGTTCGAGGTGAAGTAAAGGCTTGTCTCAACTACTCACTATGTCTATCGGGGGCCTACGAATTTCTGCCAACTGTAAGTGAAAACTTTTTCATAGCCAAAAGATTTCACTTTCAGAGGCTTGCATTGCCTGCCGAAAGCCCAGAAAAGACCTCTTTACAATCATCATTTTTTCCATCTGAAATACGCTACAGTGCCAGAAAGGCTGAGGATAGTAACAAAAGCAAAACCTCGACCTACTCATTTAATAATTTTTGATCCGTATGTTTGAAGTTGATCGATTTATTCCCTAAGAATACACCTTCCTTCAAAAATGACTTGAAAAAATAATGGCTTGGATGTGATATGAAGTGATGCTGGTTTAAGGCGAACAATTGTGCTAGTTAGATTAAAACTATCGAGTCAATCAAAAGTACTCTAAGGGGATATATTCATTGACTTTTGTGAAGAACTATATTTGCGCACTCACTCAAAAAGAATTATTCAAAACATGAATATAAGATAAACTGGAAAACTTAAAACGTCTTTGGTAAATTTCAAATGTCACTTTCAAGTAGAAATCTTTATTTTTATGGGAATGACTCGATATGTACGCTCCAAAAAAAAGTCTCCTTCTCAATTGTATAAGATTAGAGTTATACGCGTAGTCTCTGTTACAGAAAGTGTATTTTACTACAAGTTACACGAAGAAAGACAGGAAAACCAAAAAAAATCATTACTTTCCCGACTTGAAGAAGAAAGTTGGGTACAGGATATCTTTCTAGGATATTTTTATATACGAGTATCTCTGTATCTTGTTCCATTAGAATGAATTACGGTGCTGTTTTGGCCAAAAACTTGGGGTCAGAACTTAAGTGCATCTGTAAACAGACTTACAGATATATAGTACGTACAATCAGAACAACAAACGAAACCATTAGAAAACAGCAACCTCCAAGGGTTTTCTAAGGGCTTTCCAACTCCCGAGGTGAGCAACCAAACAAACGGAAAAACTGCCAAAAAGTAAAGAAAGTTGATATCGTACTCATACTACTAGTTACTTCTACCTCCCAATGAAAAAGAAGAGGGAGTTTTTTCGTTTTTTTCTATTTTTAACGCTTTTTTGTTTTGTTTCCTTATTTTCCTTCATCTTTGTTTGAATTTTCCGTTCTCTCTTTGTTTGGCATTGGAATTCCTTTCGTTTGCAACGTAAAACCCAGATGGCCAAGATTGCATTTAGCCATAAGCGAAAAATCCAAGAAACATAAATCACTGATGATTCAACATTCTGGCTTAGATCCGTTTTCTTTGCAAAGAAAATGCTGAGCAGCTGAACAGCTGAAATATCGTACTAAAATCTGGGAGTCTTTGAATAAAAAAAATAAAAAACACTCCGTCGTCCTATGAATGCCGTGGTATGTATATAGAATATGGAAAAGTATTGTGTTTTCTGGCTTCGATATGATATGGAATCCAACTGGAAAGGAAAGGGCTAAAACGCCAGCATTCAGCGCTTGAATTTCCTTCTCGCACTCGATGAAACTGTGGTGGATTATGTGGGAAATTAAAAATCGAAATCCACGAATCTGGTAAATTTAAGAGAACGAATGCGAGAAAGCAAATGATGCAGTATGTAGGTACCTATAGGAACTGGAAAACAAATTGCCAACTGCAAGTGCAAGGATATCGTTTTCAGTTGTAGTAGAAGAAGTGGCACACGGAAAATGAAAAAGAATTCGTACTATAAAAGTAGTACTTTCATTTTTATTTCTTTTTCTTTTGTGAGCACTACATACTATCTTTTCATGATAGGGATAAAATTATTTGCATTTTATTGCAATAAATCTGGGTTATACTGAAGATGTCTATATTTTGCTTTTTAAGTTGCGAATTTAGAAAAAGATTTATTTGAAGTGTGTGGGGTTTTTGGAATTTTCCTATCAGTAAATGTGCTGAAAAATTGTAGTAAGCAAGTCATTTAAAGTATTTTTAAGTTGTCTTAGACATTACCCCAAAGAACTTTCTAGAATTTTTAAACGTATATGCTCCTATTATATCGGGTTTTTTCAATACGGGCATAACAATTTTTTATTTAAATAAAACACAGAATAATTGAGACATCGAGTTGAAATTTATTCCAAGTGCAGTAAACATATTAAATTTAAGTACGGAATTCAATCTCGTTCATATGACCATCCGGAACGATCGATTGGAGCCAATTTTTCACCACACAACCGATTAGCCGAAAACAAGTTATACAAGTATAGAATTATGGTATATTGAACGAAACCAAAATCACATTGCAAAAGGTTTCGCATTATTTTAACTACAGGGAGAGTGTATGTCAATAACCTAGGAATAATTCCTAAACTGAAATACGAGAATCGATGAGCCATTTATAAAAATGAGCCAACACTATGCCAAAATGTCATCAAAAATTTGACCATAAGATCCAACGAACGCAGAAAAACTGCGGCTGATATTTAAAAAAACATATTTAAAATCCCTGCACAGCTGTAACTAAGAGGGTACTCACAAGAAACCCAACTATCAGTAGAAATCCCAAGCGAGGTCACAGATATTTAAAATGCAACTTCTGTAAAATCTTGTTCACACAATGACCTGAAATTTAGATAAGTCAAGCTTCTGACTGTATTCGGAAAAGCATTGCATCTTCGAATTTGTTTTGAAGCGGTTCTGCAAATAAAGAAAGTATTCCCAATTACCTATATTCCAAAACTGGTTTCGCTGGTTTTTTGGTGGTTGAAAAAGTGTTCAAAAATATGACCTCCAGATTACGCTTTATCAGAGCATCGGCGACGCCCATATGCCCAAAATCATACAAATCAACACTGCTCATGTTTGTGGTTTCCTAGTACCTCGAGCGACTCGTGGAGCATATAGCATCCACAAAACCCGCGAACCATCGTGTTTTGAATTCTGCAATACACTTAAGTTCCCTTCAGTATGCGTATTCCTTCTCAAACGCTTTTCTCCTCATATTTCGCGATGGAACTGTCTTCGCGCCATCCACTCCCATTTTTTCCTTTGTATTTGGATGTCTATAGATTCCTGGCCTGTGTTCGCATGGACTAGGTCGTCTGATATACACGTACTGTTTTGACAGAAGATGCTGCATAGAGATCTATTGTATTAATCAAAATATGCAGCTTCTTTGTGATAGTGTTAAGCACTTACCACGTACTATATCCATATATGAATATAGTAACAGCGATCCTATGTTGGTTCGAAACAATAACAGCTTAATTTCAGTGCTGAAATGATTTTTTTTTTTCTAGATTTGAGCCATCATACCGAACGCAGCCTTTACTTCATTGATCCCAAAATAAACTAGGCCAAATCTATGCCTTTATTTCAAGCTAAAGGAGGTTGGTTAGCTTCTCATCTTATTGTCTAGCAATTTTATTTTGAAATGCTTCTGGAAATATTATAGCATATTCGTCTCCAGTTTTCAAATTACTTATGTCAGATTTACCCTGTTTTACAATTACACCTCTCTCTCAATCTTCAGAAAAGACTTCCGTTTCTCATACATTCTTTATTAGTTGGAAAAGTTCCGCTGTGATGCTATCCATAGTAACTGTCTTGCTTTTCTTTAAGATTCTCATAGCCAATATAATTTTGGTGTTACTATCCAAACTTTGAAAACTGTACGCTCTTCGATCTTTGTCCAGATATCTGCTGAAAGCTATATGTCATGGCGTTTTAACTTCTACTGACACATATGAAAAAATATTTTTTCCAGGAGTAGCGCAGCTGATTGTCTGCGACTCTAAGATAATGTGATAAAATTAATAGTATGCATGGGGATCGCGAAACCTGTAGGTATTACACCTGGGTATTCCCACCAAATTGGAGCGATGATTGCTGATCGTTTCAGTGCAAAGGCGTTTTAAAGCTATTATAACGTGTTGATCCCTCTCCACACGAATGTCTGCACTACGTTTTTTTTTTTCAATTGCACTACGTCTTCGATTCAATTTCTAAAGCACGACAACTTTGTAGCATTCATTGTGCTACCAAAATTAAACCTTCCTTAACCAGCAAGCTAATTTCGATAATTATGCCATAGATATAGTATTCTTTTATTTTTGACCATTTCTCTTCTTGTTTTTCCCGTGATCCTTCGTTCGTATTTCATTCCTGTTGCCTGGAATTTATTTAGATATTTATGTAATAACGGTAAAAACTCGATTCCGTGTAGTGCTATTGTAACTGAGTTGTAGAGCTTGAGTTTTGTCCTTAAGATTCCAAAGTATTCATAGGACTCAACTCTTTTTCATTCTCTGCCGTCGCATATTATAATATTATCAACAATATCATCTGCATATAGTAAGAATTGCATCCTTTCTGTTGGCCACTTACACGATTTTTCTTCTTCGTCCATGAATAGGATGAACAGTAGAGGGCTAAGACTGTCTCTTTGCTTTAGTCCTTAGCATATTTTTGAACACTTCTGACTTCACCTTTTCTAGTCCCACTTTCCTCAATAGGTTGTCATAAACAATTTTAATAGCGTTTATCAGTCGCTCCAGGACATTTTTAGTTTTTAGTGTCTCCCATTTATACTATCTTGGCACTCTATGAAATGCTACTTTTAAATCTACGAACCCCAGGAATAGGACTTTCCCCTTAGCAATCCATTTTTCTATGATGCCTCTTTGTGTAAAGATGTGCTCTTGTATCTGTCAACCCGGTCTCAATGCCGCCTGCTTCTCCTCTAGATCTTTTTCCACTACTCACCTAAGACGCCTTTCCAGTATTTTGATATATAACTTATGCACAGTAAATGATAATGTTATCGGCCTGTAGTTCTTACAATCGTAGCTACTACCCTTCTTATGGATTGGGATTATCCAGTCTAGAAATAGTCAGGTATGGCTTTATCTTTTGTTTAATTCTTCCCTAAATGCTTCCTTTAGCAGCTAGCATTGTCAGCTATGTTCTGCAGTTTTTCGTAGAATTCTTCCCTTTCTAGTACCAAGCTATCCTCCGTAGGTGTGTACACTTGGATAAGCAACACTTTCTAGTAGATCTAGATTTAGTAGTACCACTAGTATCCTAGAGTTTACGGATTCCCACCCATTTACTTTTGTCTCCATTTCTAGGGCTCGTAACTATGACTACGCCGTCTTTGGCCTTTTGGTCTCTCCCTATTCCTGAGTAGCTAAGTGTGTAATCGTTCTAAAAAGCTTGGATTCCACTGCCTTTTTACTTCACCTGACTTAGAATCAGCAGGTCCAAGCGGTAATCTTTCATCTCTTGCCATAGCTCTACCTCTTTTCCTACAATCGTTTTTATGTCGTAGATTCCAATTCTCGTTTTCCTTTTCAAATTCGGTCGTGACCGGATCCGTCCATTTTGAAGCTCGTTTGTTGCCTTTAAATTAATTATAGCACTACAGTAAGTGATTAGCCCAAATCTAGCCGAAGTGATCTAGGCTGAAACGGTACTACCACCCGGGGCAGGAGAACCGAACTTTGTTGCCAGGGTGTTACTCCCGGTAGTTTTTCTTTATTTCACCTGGCTATAATTTTAAAAAAAAAAATTTTTTTAAATGCCTCGCAAAAAATATTACTCTTTTGGAAGTACCTACATACTCGTATATGACATGTGTTAAAATCAGCAAATGTTATCAGTTAATTCGTAATAATAACTGCTAAATAGGTAAACCTACACTGGAAAAGGGAATAGAGGAGATCATATTACCATTTCAGTTATCTACTCCATTACTTTTCAGATTATCCACTCCTGAGGGAAGTTAGAACTTTTTTTTGCATTGTACCGAACACTAATACATTTTTTTTAAATACTGTCTTTCTTAATTGGTATTAGGAGAAAATTTCCATTTCAACTTCCTTCCGTTTAAACAAAACAAAAAATTGAACCTTTTTCTAAAGCCCTTAAAACTTTTAAATAATTTAACTTTTTTTCTACGAAACATTACAAAAGCAGTAAAACTTTAGCTCATAAATTTTGTTCTTTCTTTTTTTCTTACCTCTCGATTTTTTTTTTTCGCTCTCCTTTCTTTAATTCATTAAAAACCCAAATTCACCACGACAGTTACATAGCTTCCAACGAGACAAATGAAAACGTTTTACTGGACGGGTTTTCCCATACAACCCCTACCACTCTCTAGCAGGACCAACAAACCATGAAGAAGATCTCTATCCCAACAATGAATTCACTGTTGTGCTCTAAGGTATTCGTTACGCGACCTGTTCCTGGCGAAAAGCGAAAGCACTGACTTAAATACGCTTGCATTTATAATCAGGCTGCGACTTTATGCCCCCAAGGTATTCATAGAAAATGGTAACCTCTTTCAAGTTATTTCTTCACAGTTTTCCCGCTTTTATCTATAACTTGGGCGGATGCAGCCACACTACATATAATGTGCAGGCACCCGGAAATTTGATGCTTGCCGCTGCTTCCTCTCTCCGTAGATACATTATCTACGCAGAGAAACACTAAACAAGAATTGAACTTGCTATGTAAACAATGCACAACAATGAGTGCACTTAAAACAATTGGAGAATAGGTTAAAGACCAGAGGCTTCGACGGGAGTCAAAGCACATCCAAAGGATACTTCCAAGGACAACAGCAGTGCGATAAGGCTTACGTGTTTGTATGTTGGATCGTAAGGATGCTCCAAAGTATTTTCATGAAGATAGAACTATGAGGAAAATATGGACAAACTTAATGTGTTTGTGTTTGTATCATACATACGCTCGATTTCAGCTTATATTCTGGAAAATTTCACAAATGACACTCGGAGCTATTTAAGCTTTAGCCTATCGTGCACACACACGTCGACACCTACCAGAAAGTGGACACCAGCTGCTGGACATAAACGTGGACTTCAACCCCAACATGATCTCAAACACCAGTGTGGTCAGAGCGAAATATTATACAAAATTATTTAACTGCATGAAGCGCATAATTGATATAGCAACTTGAGTTGAATTAAAAATTAAGGAAGGACCTAATTCAAACAAGACAGGGAACATATATTCATACTTATCTATGATAGAAACTCTTATACAAACATTTCAATAAATCTTTTCAAAAAGTCTTACGACGTTCATAAGTCTAATTGACGAAACTCTATCACTTTTTTTAATAAAACTTGTAATACTAACGTCCCCCTGTCACTCCTTCTACCATGCATTCCTCATATTCAGTATTAAGCAAAAAGTTAAGTGCATCAGTTAATGCCTCCTGACCGTCAGTTGAGTGTGAATTACTGTAAAGCCATCCTCAATCTCAACAACGAAGAGGAAGATTTGTGTCGAAAATCATCATGAGCGAGGCGCATTTCCATTTAAGCGGTTACGTCAATAAGCAAAATCTCCGTTTCCGCACGAAGAGCCATTACATCCACTCAAAGCCACTGTGTGGTGCGGCGTTCATGTGGGAGGAGTGGTTGGGCCTTATTTTTTTAAGGACGCCATCGGCAATACGTTTACTGTTGCTGGAGAACGCTACAGGGCCATGAAAAACGACTTCTTACTGACAGAATTGGATGAGCGGGGCTTGGTGAGCATGTGGTTTCAACAAGACGGTGCAACCGCACACACAGCACGAGCTACAATGGATATGGTGAAGGAAGCGTTTCTTGGTCGCAAGGCCATTACCAGCAAGACTGCCGATTTAACCATCTCAGACTTATTTCTTTGGCGCTACTTAAAGTCACGGGTTTATACAAGCAAGCATCAGACAATCGCAGCCTTTAAGGAGAATATTCGACAGGAATGCGAACAGTTATCACCGGAAATCTTGCAAAAAGTCATGGAAAATGCGGTTAAACGGGCATAAATGTGAATCAACACTGGCGGCAACGACTTGGCGGATAACATCTTTTCCACTTAATAGAAATAATTATAAAGATCCAAATAAAGACTTCCATCACTCAAAATCATTGTTTTTATTTAGTAAAAAAGTAATTTAAAAACAAAATTGGATGATTAATTCTGCGTCACCTTGTATAAACAACAGTCATTCCAACTATGTCATCCCTAAATCAAGTCATTTTTATACCAAGAGAATGATATACCTCTCTTATCAATTCGTCATAATTCCTTTTGAAAACCCTGGAAAGAATGCCTGATACCTAACCGTATCAAAGCATAGATTGCTAAGATCTTTTTTTTAACTTCTGAATAATAATAATTATTAGTAAAATCTGCCCTTGGCAAAATATCAAAGCTGAGATTATAACATTCGAGCTATCAAATTGAGGAGCATTTCTTGTCGCGTTAATAATTTATGTCTAATAAGAAGGTTTGTCAACGCAAGGCAAGGATAGTCCTTAGGGCGAAAACATGTCCGGTAACGGTGACTTCAAGGGAAAGTATTCTTTCTCATCTCCTATGGATCTTAGTAAATAACAAAGTACTTATACTTTTTGAAAGAGAAAGCCCTAAGATGTTTGCTTATAAATACGGGTTTGCAGCTCACCATCAGCAAACATCAGAAAACTTTTATGATCTAAAGCATGGAGACCTGTATACCAGTAGATTCTGCAACGACTCTTGAGGAACAATACATATAGAACCGAAATAGTCACATTTACTGAAGAATAAATAGTCGCATATATCTCTACGTATTTTCTTTAGAATCGAATTAGTTTATCAAACCGGCAACGGTAGCCCTGCTCACAAGTTAAAAGGTAATCGAGCAAAAAGTGACTTAAACCCCAAAATAATCATTAGCTTTACATACCTAAGAAAGGCGCATAGACCAGTCTGTTAGCATTCTCTGGGAGTTAAGCCAACTGCTGCACTAGACATACATATACGAGTATAAGCACTGTCGGTGGTACGAGGGCAACTTTTCCAGGTTTTAACAATAAATTTCAATATAATCCCTTTTAAACTCGATACACTTTTCCCAGCGGTGCTGCAACTTTTTTAGACGCAACTTTTAGAATTCGCAGGGAGCGAACAACATAGGAAGATGTGAGTGCAATTCGTAGTGCAATTCGACCAATTTGGTTGTGACGACTGCGGAGGTGGTAATTTTTTCTTTGATCGGCGTTGATTAAGCCCAATAAGTCGACGTAGTATGCTCCTGTAATTGTTTTTCTCTTCTCTAAATAGTCAACGTGGATCATACCACGCGCGTCCCAAAAAACGGTTGCCATCACCTTTCCGGCCGAAAGTACGGTCTTCGCCTTCTTTGGAGCACGTTTACCATGTAAAACCCGTATTTTCGATTGTTCTTTGGTCTGTGGTGTATACCAATGAATCCATGTCTCATCGACGGTCAGGAAACGACGCAGAAACTCCTCCGAATTTTGATTAAACAGAGCCAAGCACGCTTTTGAAGTGATTTCACGACCAGCTTTCTAATGCCCAAAATCTCGTGCAGGATATAGCTAACGTGTTCAGTTGAGATGCCTGCTATCTCAACCAACTCGCGAGTTTTCACTCAGTGGTCCGCCGATACGAGATCATGGATTTTGTTCACGGTTTTCTCTGTGCCCTGGTAGCGAAATTCTTCGAATCAATGGTAAACGGTTGTACGGGAAGATGAAAAGATCACATACACTCCATCGGGCTTGATTTCCTCGACAACTATTTCCTTCTTCTTATAGTGATGATATTTACCTTTTGCCTGCTTCTAATATGGAGCTCTGCGTTTGAAATTCGGTAGGGCCAAATACTCTCAAAATAATGCGCAGATATCTGTTATGAAGAGCTATAGCTTCTAAGTGATTACTGCGGTCACCTTCCAAGTACTGCACCCATACAGTTGTACCTTCTCGACATTGAAGCGAAACAGTCGTAGCTTGGTCTAAATGCTGTAAACATTGCTTTTGCTTTGTGATTCTGCTACTAACATTAAAGGCCTCCCAACAGTCAAAATGATGCTTCTCAAATAAGGAAATCTCTTCACTTTCTCGATATCCTATCCCGCTATGTTAAGTTGGGAGAAAGAGCTGGAAAGTTCAAGGTCTTTGGTTTTAGCTGAATTTATTATAAGCCTCACTCTACTGGCTATTCTGGTGTACTCGTAGATCCAAAACTCTGTACACAAGAGAGCGTGATATCTGCATAATCAAGATGTTTCAGGTAAGATGTCATTGAACGCATTTGCTTTCCTCCGACAGTTCTGTGCTTATCGTTTATTATCACCAGGAAAAGAAGTGGTGATAAAATGCAACTCTACCGAACTGCTCTTTGGACTTCAAAGGCTTTTAATAACTTAGCGTTATGTAAAACACAACATTTTGTACATTCGTACGTAGCCTTTATAATAGCAATGATTTTAGCATGAGAAATCCTCCTGTGCAATGCATTCCATATAAATTGCCGGTATAGAGGATACCTACACTTGATGCATTGCTCTATGATAATCCGCAAGGTGCAGGAGGATCCAGAGCGAAAACCTGCTTGGTCGCCATCGAAATTTGAATCCAAATGTACTTCAATCATGGCCAGAATTATTTCCGAAAAACGCTTACTTTTCAATACATTAGCTATGAAATGTTGCAGTAGCTCTGTATTTGGCGCAGCTTGAAAAATTTTCGCGGAAATTTCATCAATGCCTTCCGTTTTGCTCTTCTTGGGCTTATTTATCGTGGTTGCAATCTCAGTATTGCTAAGGGGGCCAGTGCGAATTCGGGAGTTTGCTACTGCAGATGGTGTATTTTAGTTAGGATCAGTACCATCGCGAAAAGCTTCTGAGAGACCCTCCACATTTTTTAAGAGGAACCTGTTTAGTGCAGTATCCCTCCTTCTAAATAGTTCTTCTGTCGCATCGTTTTCCTGCCTCTTCGGCTTGTACCGCTAGCGCATTGATCTGGTTTCGCTTATGGCCTCTCACACCATGCTGTACTTCCTTTATTTTCACGCGGTACTGGGCCTAATGACAAAACAATTCAACATCCACATTCAAAAACGTGACCACCGACACAATCGGAAAAACTGGAAGGCTATTTATTAAATCCATTTAATATTCTAGGGCATAGAGATATGTACCATTATACTATTCGCTACTGGTTAATTCATACTCAAATTTTCAAATGTGAAAAAGTCACACACCCGCTTTCCAGTAGTGACTATTGTAAATGTAATTAATAGTCGTATCAATCGATTCGGCCTTTTTATAACGAATTGAGCAGTAGCTAAACAAATGAACAAGAAGATAAAACCACTTAGCATCTGTTATGTAACTGCCAGATCCTCTTCATCTAAGGAAAAAATCATTTTGGTGAATTCAGTAGACGGACAACTAGATGCTGTGGTATCATAAAGGGCCTTCCAGTTCGTAAATGAGGCTAGCCAAGCTTAACCAGCTACCAATATGTACAAATATACTTTCTTGTTGAATATAAAAGAATGAAAACGAATCAGAAATTGTTACTGAAAGTAGTCTGGCAACGCTCTAAATCAAACTTTCGTGTTCGTAAATGTGGACTTCTCAGTGCTCGCTAGGTAATAAAACTACACACGTGGGTGACATCCTTCAAGGTTTTCCATTTTTAATTTTTCATCTACACCTTTTACGTTCGTTGCCTTTGCTTTAACTGACTTTAGCATTATCGCTCATTTGACCTATTAAACTAAATGGAAATTCTCAGTTGAGTTTTACCTCCCATAAGCAGTGCACTTTAAGTTGCTTTTGCTTTGCCTGTAAAGAAATTGATTGTAACTGTAGGTACTTGTTGAGAACCATGACAATGTGCAAGAGACACAAGTATGTACGAGTATACTGCGAAAGAGTTTTCACATTTATACGCGATGCACTGGAATGTTTGCTCGGAACAGAAGTGTGATAAAGAAAGCAAACGCGCAAAATAATAACACAACAACAACAAAAACAATAACATCTGCAGCAGCACTACCAGCAGCTAGAGACTGTAAAAATCGCTATGAGCTGAGGGAAGTTGGATTTATTTTAATTGCTCGCTTAAGTGGATGAAAATGAACGCGAGCAGTACTAGTGCTAGCACTAGTCCTGGCTCTGTAACTAGCACTGCCCCCGGCTCCTCTCTCAAGAATGGTGGGTTAAAAGGTTGAAGAATAAATTAAAAACCCTGTGTTGCCTTAATTTGAACACAAGTTAGGGATTAACGCCCTTACCATTTTCATTTACCTATAGTTCTTTTGAATTTATGCAATTGTGTAGTGTGCAGGATAAGTTCGGGACTTGAGTTGTAAGTATGAACGAACAAGTGGATCTAGAAATATAGACAACATGCCGAAGCAAAGGTGCTAATTGTGTCTTACTTTGAAATTAAATTAGCTATGCATGACTTCCTAGGGACAGAGCTTCGAGGTATTTAATGCAAATTAGTTTCTCGCCAGTCACCAAGTACTCGCACAATGTACTATTTATTTAATTACCTTTCTTTGCAATTAGTTTATGATTAACGACTTTGTGCACCTTGTGAGTTTTAAACTTACATTGTTCATGACTTTTCTAGTTAATGGGATTAAATATTTGCTCGATTTTAAGTTAAGGGATTTTAATATTATATATTTTTTAAGTGCAGTGGCGACAAACAAAAACCGCCGCTAAGGATGAGTCGCTGCAAAACGGATAGCAAGTAGTGTTCATTTGTCCCCCAAAAGAAATCATGAACATTTATCTAGATTTCTCTATCGAGCAATAACATGGGTCCGCAGTGTATAATACAATATGTGTCTTGGTTTTTCGAATAACAACTGCCTACAGCTCAATTACGGTCTGCTTATTTGGACACCTGATAGTAAAAAGCATTTGCTAACCAATTGCAATCATCTGCCTTTGCCACCAGAATCAACACAGATCAGACACACATTGTCCAAAAAAGACAAGCCTTTATTTATAAACTTGATGTGAATCTTGATGTTTTATTATTTTGAAGCTGACGAGTTTGAAGTGAAATGATTATGCAGTCAGCCTAAAACTACACTCAAGGATGTTAAATGCATGCTCTTCATCTTTGAATTTGTATTTTTTTGGTCAATCATGCGTCGATATCATGACTGGGAGTTCTTGACTCTCAATTTTTTATTCAATTTAAATATCACGCTACGAGCGACTCCAAAGTGTGCGAGACTAGAGAATCGAATTCTTATCGTAATCATTTTCAGTCGAATTTTGTATTTTTTTCTATCACTTTTGTTTTATCATTTGACCCAACCTTTTTTCTTCTGATCACTGGATTTGTTCAATAATTGACTGTGCGTTTGGTATGTCAGTTCTCGTACCAGAAAGCGTATTCAATTGAGTATTGCATACTCTGGGTCTTCCTCCTGATTTGGACAATCCGGACATAAAAGCGAGCGGTGTAGATGTCTTCAATACCCACTGTTACTAAATAGGAACTGCGTGCGATGGTAGTTACTGCTTCCATGCGTTCGGTTTGTAAAAACCAATCCATAGGTCCATCTGCCCTGTCCACCGAGCGTGCCACCTAGTCATTGAAGTCGCTCTTTCGTCTTCGTTCCTATTATAAACTCTCTGCATCTCGTCCGTAAATATATCGATGTTAATCCTCCTGGCTATAACAAAAGCTGCTTCATCCGAAAGCGTTCTAAAGTCACTGATTACTCTTAATGTGCTAAGTTGGTATATTGACGATAGTTTTCTCCTTGCTTTTTTGTCGCTTCTACCCAAACTGGGATAGCGCATAATAGGACTGAGTTTACTTTCTTCGAAAGTAAGATTCTTCTGGCATATCCGGGTTCTCAGATGTTTATCGATATTTCAGAAAGTGCTCCCTCGAGCTTTGGCGCCTTTACTTTACTCATAGATATTTTATAGGGCTTGATTTTCTGCCCTTATGTCCACATATTTCACATTTTTTCCTCTGGTTATTATCTATCTCGCAAATATTCTTTGCAACAGTTACAAGCGCAATGTCGTCAGCGAATCCGATCAACGATCTATCGTTGGATAGAATTTTTAAAAACCTTATGTTGACTACTCTAAAAATCTTCAAAAGCGACTTGTTTGAAAGCCATAAAATGAAGAATTGAAAAATTAAAAGTTTAGGATGGGTATACCAAAATAACACTCGTATTCAACTTTCGTTGTTCACTGAAGAATTACATGGATAACCCCAGAACGACTTCTCTTGAATAATTAAGATAATTTATGTGTAACATTATGTTATAAAGTTCGAATAATATTGCAGCGCCAGAATGCGCTGCTACTGCAAAAAAGGTTTTGGTGCCCTGAAGTCCGCTCATAATACATTTAGGCAGACATGCCAAATTTTAGTGCGGTACTGTCTTTAGTTTTGTTTTGAAAGCTGATTATTGTTGACGTGTTTGGCATCATGTTGAGTATGGACAAAAACGATTTTCGTTCTCTCATAAAATATTATTTCTTGAGAGGCAAAGCGGCGAAGGAAACAAAAGAAAAGTTTGATAAACATTATGAGGCTAATGCTCCGTCAGATTACACCGTCAAATATTGGTTTCGAGAGCGGCAGGCCCTCTGATGCGGTTACAGAGGACAATGTTAAAAAAAATACATAAAATGGTGTTAGCTGACCGGAAAGTGAAGGTGTGCGAGCTAGCAGATACCACAAAGATTAGTACTGAGCACACACGCAATATTTTGGGCACTCCTGACCTAAAACACGAACGCGAGAGCACTTCGAAAAAGTTTGGACTTGCTGATGAAGAATCGGGCGGACTTTTGGCGTCGATTGGAAACAATTGAACACCAGAGAACAGAATGAGTGCCCGGCAATGGACTGAAGCCGGCACGAGTGCTCCAAAGCGGCCGAGGGAGGCTCGATGGATCGGAAAGGTTGTGGCGTCGGTTTTCTGGGATTGTAATGGCATACTCTTCGTGGACTACCTCGAAAAGGAAAAATAATCAACAGCGAGTATAACTGTGCATTATTGGAGCGATTGAAGGCCGAAATCGCTGCAAAACGGCCTCACATGAAGCGAAAAAAATTTTTATTTTTGCAAGACAATGCACCGGGTCACAAGAGCATCGCAACCATTTTGCAGACCTAGCTAGCAGTAAAGCAATTAAGGCAGACAAAAACATTAAATATCTCGGAGTAACCATCATGCCATTTCTGTGGCGTGAACATATAAATGCCCTGTATCTTCAGTTAAAGGGCACTATTTTTGCCATGGTATATTTAAAGCAATTCTCAAATTTAGAATTACAAAAGCAGGTGTACTACTCGCTTGCAGAGTCGCGCACTAGATTCGGGATTCTGGCAGCGAATCTGGGAAGAATTTCTAACCTGCAATATCGACTTGTTATAATCTTTAGACCAAAAAGTTTATCTTTTCAATTCCTATATGTCAACGCAATCTTTCATATGACAACACCGCTACAGTACACGGATAACCAGCGTTTTCTGCAGCCTACACGAGTACCCCACACGCTAAACACAAGAAAACCAGACCAAAGGATGCTACATGTTCCGGAAACTTACAATACTTACAGAAATCGAGAACTACGATGTACTATTCCGAAATTAATTAATACACTACAATTTTTAAAGTCATTCCGAATTTTAAAAAGCGAAAAAAAGAGCTAAAAAACTTCAATTGTAAAACAGATATTACTAGGTGGGGTGAAAAGTAATCTCCTTGGGAATTGAAAAAAAAAAATTTAAATGTTTTTTTTTATTTTATTCAATAGTTTAGTTTTTTATTTTATTTAACAGTTTTATTCAATACTTTTAGTTTGATACACTTATTCCAGCGATTTTCCAACTTCTGGAAAAGTAATTTTCCGGAAGGTGTGCAAAATACTCCTCCGTGGCGTCGATGATTTCCTCGCGTGAGCTGAATTTTTTGTTGATGGGCCATCTTTTGAGGTTTGGAAAGAGATAATAGTCCGAGGGAGCCAAATCGGGCGAATACGGTGGATACGACAGCAATTGGAGCCGTAATTCATTGATTTTAGCATGGTTGAGATGCTCTTGTGCGCCGGTGCATTTTCTTGCAAAAACAAAATTTATTTTCGCTTCATGTGAGGCTGTTTTGCAACGATTTCGGCTTTCAATCGCTCCAATAATGCACAATAATACTCGCTGTTGATGGTTTTTCATTTTTCGAGGTAGTCTACGAGCACTCGTGCCGACTTCAGTCCATTGACGAACACTCATTCTGTTTTTGGTCAGGAGTGAGTATGCGCGGCACCCAGCGGCAGCATAACATTTTCATATGCAGAATATTGCCCACAATATGGCGTGTGCGCTCAGTACTAATCTTTATGGTATCTGCTAGCTCGCGCACCTTCACTTTCCGGTCAGCCAACACCATTTCATGTATTTTTTTGACATTGTCCTCTGTAACCGCATCGGAGTTACGACCACCACGAAACTCTCGAAACCAATATTTGACGGTGTTATCTGACGGAGCATTAGGCCCATAATATTTATCCAACTTTTCTTTTGTTTCCTTCGCCGTTTTGCCTCTCAAAAAATAATGTCTTATGAGAGAACGAAAATCGTTTTTGTCCATACTTAACATGATGCAAAACACGTCAACAACAATCAGCTGTCAAAAGAAAACTAAAGACAGTATCGCACTGAAATTTGGCATGTGTACTTAAATATGAACGGCACAAGGCACCATAACCTTTTTTCCAGTAGCAGCGCATTCTGGCTGTCAAGGAGGTTACTTTTTACTCCACCTAGTAATGATCTCAAACTTAAATCCTGAATCCAACTAACTGTATAATAATTTATGTATGCAAACTAATTCTTAAATTTAAAATCACTTCAAAACTTGCAGATAAGCACCTTTCTTTGCACGTAAAAAA
Source organism: Volucella inanis (assembly GCA_907269105.1). Classification (NCBI taxonomy): domain Eukaryota; kingdom Metazoa; phylum Arthropoda; class Insecta; order Diptera; family Syrphidae; genus Volucella; species Volucella inanis. The sequence goes on from OU026157.1 coordinate 26,479,619, forward strand.
AGGTATAGCCAAAACGAATGTGTTAATAAAAACAAACCTTTGAATTTGAAAAAAAAAAATTAAATTGACACCGCCAGCTCAAAAACCATACCATGGATGGAAAGGGTTGTTCTACTATTTCTCTTGGGTTTTCAGAGCTTTCATTCACTTCCAGCTCCCAATCAGCGAAAGATCGATTGTGTGTGGTCTGCTGACTTCAATTCTAATATTAACTGACCTTATAAGCATGTAGTCTCAGATCTTTATACAAAATGCGGTGCAAAGTAATTTCCAATAGTCCCAATTCCTATGATCGTCTAGGAATGGACACATTTGGGTTTTCAGTCACACTTTAGCTGCCAAACGAACACGAGTTGGGGTTTCCACATCACTAACCTGTCCGAGAGATTCAGACTACCGACTTATCACTGCGAGAAGTCGCTTTATGATGACCGAAAACGGTACGAATTTTACAAGTTTTCGAACAGTTTTTCACAGTTTTGTAGTGAATTTTCTCTATTATGTGTGATCTATATTTATAATCTGCTAGTTTTTAATTATCAAAAATTAACATCGCAGTAAGTATTTACAGTTGACCAATGGCGCAAAATTTAAAGTGACACCTTTTGAATCGATGCGCAGCTATCGAGTCTTCCTCTGAATAATTTCTGCGCACTTCATTAGTAAATGAATATAATCCTAGGCAGGTACCACTTCCATTTCCGAAATCTAAATGATATCTGCTCTATGAAGATCATCATTTTCGAAAAATGTATTAAGGCAAATGTCCTAAATACAAAATTCACTGCGAATATTCTTTTATTTTTCTTTATTCTGATCATTAAATTTTCCTGAAGTAATTTCATCCTTACCTTGAATAGCCACATTTCACCCATAAAACAAAAATTATAACATCTCTGCCCCACATAAATCTTTGTGAATATCCCCTACAAAAGTTTATTACTTAACCGTATGTTTGACTATCATTTCTCAAAACTTTTCTCAATTTTTTTGCCAATAAACTGGAACAATAATTTAATGATACAATTAAAGCTTAACATCCAGCCTTTCCAACTGCGTCTGATTTATGACACTAGCAATAATGTCATTAAACCATAAGGTCCGAAAATCACAAACAAATATGATCCATTCAGGAATAACATAGATTACTCCTACTCATAGGAGAGAATCAACAGAAAAAAAAGAATCCCCAATAAATTACCTTCACACTTGATACCAATAAATTGTCGAAGGCAGCTCCATCAGGGGTGAGTAATAGATTCATTACATATAGATGGGTAAAAAGCCCTTTTTATGGAGGTACACATGTATGTAGATATGTATCTTTGTATTTTCTACATCAACAGTACAAGGTAATGCTTATATAGGGAAGAAGCCTATCCTATCCGGAAAACTCTTCCTCACCTATATTCGTATATGAATTTATGTTCGGTTTTTAAATTATGGCTAAAATCAACTTATGAATCAGCAGGTGTTCAAATATTCAAACCTTTGCAACTGGGTGCTTTTGCTTCTCTCTTGAATCTGAGAAGCATTTCCTCCGTTCTTGCAGTCATATTCGTATCTCATGTAACTCAGGATATATCAGATGATAAATGACCCCAAAGAAATGCGGTAAACTTATGATGAAGTGCAAAACGCTTCCCATCTATCTGGGGCACATTATTGAAATTTAGGGTCTGAAACTATCATACTCTCTGCCATTTACATATATACATACATAAATCATTGTGATTGCTTATTGAGGTAAAAGTCAAACGTTGCACTCGTTCGTTTTCTTCCCTTCAATGGTGTTCCCCAAAATGGAAAATTCAAAGGTGAACCCTATTACTTTAGAGGACAATCATACGTTAATAGTTAATACAATACCCTTAGGAAGTGACAAACCATATATTTCATAATTGTATTTATGAGCTACTATTGATTATGATATCGATACCACAGGGACATGAAGATAGAAATGATAAGAATGCCTGGCGTTTTCATAACAGACACGAAACACACAAAAGAATAACAGAATATTGACAGAATAGTTCAATGTATAAATACCCATATATCCACTTGTTTGTATGTATCTTATTGAAACTTTCATCATTTTAAATAGAGAGAAATATATTACAGAAAGAGAAACCTAATCAATTCTTTTATCCATGCTTTGCCATCATTGAGTTCGTTCATTGTCTATAGCTTACCTACCATCACTGTGCTGATATTGATATTAGGGATTCGGTAGATGCTGTAGCAGCATTAGATTTGTCCTCCACCATTCGAGTTGATGACCCATGAAATTATTCATTGATGTGCAATCGAAAAGTTTTCGTCGAATTTTCCAAATGGCCATAGATTAAGATGTAGTCGAGAGAAAATAGGCGTTTTGGAATTGGCTTTCATTTTACTCTATAGTACTTTCTACTATACCCTCTTGCCCATTGGGAGGGAATGGGTTGGACACTTTGATGATGGAAATTTACAAGCAGGGCGGATTCAGGATTTGATTACATCTTTTCACTTTTTTTTTTTTGTTTTTTTGTTTTTTTGTTTTTTGTGCTCTATATTTTCCTTGTTCCTGCAATTTTTCTACCATTTCTCCTTCTAAGTCGATAATGGTGCTTTAACTTTTTTGCTACGATTCAACGAGAGTAACAAATTGGTAATTTAATCCTCCTGTGATGATAGTTCAATCGGGTCTGCCATTTACAAGAACGATAAGTAGGATAGGAATAATCAATCTATTTAATTTGAGGATTTAATTCTATTTTTGGAGACATTTCACAAAGTAAATTATTCAGACACAACAACCAAAAAACAATTCATTGTTAATTGAAGGAAGTGGGTTGTGTCAACTCGTAAATACGAAAATATTCGTCCATACCCACTTACATACTACATACATACGAGTACGCTTTGATACATAGCGTGGTACATATAGATATAAGCATTAAAAAGTTTCTGATAGATGTTACCACAAATTGACAGGTTCGAGCGTAATTCTTGGAAAAACTTGTTTATTTCGAAGTGATTAATTTTATTAATGTTTATTGCTGGAAAAACCTAACAAGGTGAGCGTGATTTCGTTAGTTTGAGAAATGATTAATTTACTACACGTTTTTAGTACACCCGGTCTGGTTAAAGATTGGCATGACTACTGGTAGAAACACTTATTCCTGAATGTCTGAATGATTTCTTGTATGTAAAAATCTTACAAGATATCGTTTACGATATGAGCTATACGAGTACACAGATTTGTTTAAACACGCATTTCCTTTGCTTTCATGCAAAAATTATTTATTCGAAAGAAAACCCAGAAAATAAAAGGTGTCCAGTGGAAAAATGTTCAAATTAAAGTTGTAACTGCACTAGATTGGCGGGGTAAAAATCTGTAGCGATATTTTAAGAGCGAATCACTGGTTCAGACACGTTGCGCCTTTTGCACTCATTGTAATATTCGTATAATAAGTGATTCAGAACTTATCCGGAGCCATACTATTGTACATACATGTGTACATATGTATATGACAGAATATACCAGATACAGTGTATTCTATTAGATGCGCCTCAATTACCTTTTATTAAAAAAGAAAACGACATATGAAAATAAATTCGTATTTTGGATTGAAATACAATTGATATCATTATCTATGAGAGAGGTAAAAGAATGCAATCTTTTTGAATACATTCACTGAATTCACTAAAATTACCTCGTTGTATTGGGTTTATTCAATTGACTTTAGTGTTTACTTCAACTTATTTTGAATTTGGTATTCATTTATGGAAGGGAAACAATGCAGTAAATGAATGCAATCTTTTGTAAATTCAGTGAAGTCTTTAAATTCATTTGGATCCCATTGAGTTTTGTTGTAATTCAAACAACATGTTTACACTTTTGATTAGTGTAAATAATGTAATAAATGTTATAAAAAATAATGACTGCAAACGTTGACTTGACTTAAATAATTCTGAAGTTAAAACCTTTAAGTGAATTCGTGTGTTAAAAAGTATCGACAAAAATCAAATGACTTCAAATCCTAGATGGTTCCATTCTTTTACAAATCTGTTACCACAAAATAGAACATCATTCAATTGTCCTCCACGCAACCGTTTGCATGGGCGGATGCGCCGGACCAAATTTGTCTTGACTTTTCCGCATAATTCGACCGACATTTCACCAATTCCACACCTCCAAGTCGCCTAAAGATTTTCACTTGTTGGCATGGAACAGAAAGTGTAGTTCCAAAGAAAGGAGTGAAAGATGTTTAATCGCACAAGCGAGAAGCCATTTGATGGCGCCATTTCAGGAGATAAGATGATCTTTAATAAGTCAATTACCACAACAGCTGAGTGGGTAATGGTACCGTCTAGATAGATAAATAAATATTTTATTATTTTAAATTATTTTATTCGGAGTCGCAAAATCAACTTCATTGACGAAGTTAATTTTTGGCTCAATGGGTTCGTCAATAAGCAAAATATGCGTTATTGGTTGGGTAAGAACCCACATGTGCTTCATGAATCACCACTTCATCCACAAAAAATAACTGTTTAGTGCGGTTTGCATGCCGGCGGTGTTATTGGGCCATATTTTTTCGTCCACGATAACGATCGTCACGTTACTGTGAATGGTCAGCGTTATCGCGCCATGATCACCGATTATTTTTGGCCCGCATTGGAAGATATGGACTTGGACGACATGTGGTTTCAACAGTATAGTGCCACAAGCCACACAGCACACGCTACAATCGATTTATTGAAGAGTAAGTATGGTGAGCGTGTTATCTCAAGACATGGGCCAGTCGATTTAACGTCGCTTGACTATTTTCGTGGGGCTACGTTAAGTCATTGGCTTACGCCAAAACACCGACGACGTTGGAAGAGCTCAGAGCCAACAATGAACGCGAAATAGCGGCCGTTTCGGCCGAAATGTATGGTCGAGTTGTTGAAAATTGGGCTAAACGAATCAAACGCTGCAAACGTGACCGCGGTGGCCATATGAACGAAGTCGAATTCCACTTATAAATGTTTTGATTGCACTTCACCATAAGGTGCGCAACTGTAAATAAATGGCTCCAACAGTAAGTGCTGATTGATTTTGACATATCCGAAACGTCATGAACCAATATTAGACATATCGTATTGTAAATAAACTGTTTTGACACATTTTGGCGTCATATATTGTACTTTTTGTTGTGTTAAAATGCCTGATTTTGTGACAAATAATCATCATTTGTGAGAAGAGATGATTCTCTTCTTTCATGCGAAGAAAATGGTGCTGCTCTAAGTGAAACAATGTGTCCTGAATGGTTCTGTCGCTTCAAAGACGGCGATTTTGATGTTGATAACCGTGAAGGAAGAAAGGTCAAAACTGCTCAATGAGAATCCGTTCCAAACGCAAGAAAAGCTTGGTACAGCATTAGGAGTTACCCGCCAAGCCATTTCCAAACGATTGCATGTGTTGGGAATGATTCAAAAACAAGGAACTTGGGTTTCTCATAAGCTAAGGGACTTTAAGCGTCGTTTTTTCGCCTATGAACAACTGCTCCAGTGGCAAAAAAGGAAGGGTTTTCTTTATTCCATCGTGACGAGTAATGAAAAATGAAGACGGCTCGGCCGAATATTCATGCTGCAAAAGGATGTGTATTTGGTGTGACCAGGTCGGTCTTATTTATTATGAACACTTGAATGATGATGACTTTTTGGTAAAAATCCGGATCTTCTTCCATCTTCAATAAAGCCAAATCAGTGAATGTGTCACTTGCATGGCTTTACCTGTTGGGTCAATACGATCTTATACGATCAGTATTTTGGCTAAATGCCCTAAAGGGACATGTGAGAAATGCTCTTAAAAACATCGGTTAATACATAGACTCACAGTGTTGGCTTAACGATTCGAATATAGCGACAATATTATCTTCACTTCTGGCGTTTCGTTATCTGTCAACATTATTATTATTTTTCCACTAAACGCATAATTGATCGCTTATTGGGACAATAATAACGGTCGAAAAATGGAGTTAACGCACGTGACGTAATCGTATCTGACTGCGAATTTTTTATCCATAATTATCATAAATAGTAGACAATCCATAACACAAATATGACATCTGTCAAAATGCATGAGTTCAGAGAATTCCTATTGAAATGATGGGGCTGATCTGATGAAAGATTTTTTAGCTAAAGTTCAAGACGAAATTAAGCGGAAATCGCGTAAATCGATAAGAAAGACTCTGACCTCTGCTTGCAAAATAAAAAACAGACAGTGCCCGATATTTTGAAAAGAAATTTGAGTTCGAATCATGCAAGACGTAAATCATGCAGGATCTTAAGCAAAGCGAACAAAGTGGGGAAAAAAATGAGGGAGTAAAATTCGCTTGCGTGAGTAATGCTGGACAGTTTTCGAACATCTAAAACAACACTCTTTGACGAAGAAGTACGATTATGTGAATAAAAAGCACATACTGTTGTTTCTTCATCCCTAAAGAACATCATCAAATATATGGTATATGTAAACTATTTATATCATCTAAAAAAAAAAAAAAACTTGTTTTGCGAGGGTAATCGGCCCTTTTTTGTTTTTTAAGTTATAAACGGTGACTGCTAAAGTGTATTATGTGTCTGTAACTGCTTCTCGGCTTTAACAATAGTACTCTATTTCAGATAAGCTGTGTGACTCCGCACATCGCTAGTGTATCGATGGGAAAGAAGATCAAGGCGATTTTTCTGAGCAAATTTACTAACAAATATGGAGACATTTCCTGAGCTCATCGCTTTTTTAGCGGGAATGCCTCCACTCCAAGCTACTGAAAATATCTGCCGTACAGTTACAGCCGCTGCACATGCGCTTTACTATCGTATATTTGCAAAGGTAATGGTTCGGCTGCAAGAACATCTTTAAAAAAATAATCGTTATTTAGACAATTTTGTTTTTAAAAAATGCTGTCCGCAGTAATAAACCAAAGAAATATTTATTTATTCATTAATTTTAAACTTGAAAATTATTCGCTGTACACATAGTGTTTTACCAACTCAATAATAATCTCTGTTTTGCTCATAGAATCCTTTTATTCTTCCCTTTCCGTACTTACATATTTCGTCTTTTAGGTGAGATTCAGTTCTCATTGTCGGCTTGAATGGGTTGTACAAATGGACAAACCTCTTCGGATGGAGGGATTACTATTATTTACTCTTGGATTAGGTTATAGTATTTCGACGAACTGTAGTTCTAACGAATAAGTCGGAACAAACAAGTGTGGCAGTGTTAAAAGTCTATACATGAGCGATCTCATACAAGTTTCTAGTGATGAATTCGTGAGAGCAACAGTTCATCAGAATATACATGCAGCATACCATGGGCATGCTAAAACCCGTTGAATTCCCGGATAAGTACTGAAAAGTAAACGAGAATAAGCACCGGTATACCAGGTGTACCGATATGAAGTGAGCGTCAAGATACAAATACACATTTATTGTAAACGGGCCTTAATTTTTTTTTAATTTTTAATTTTTGGTTGCTATGACACCTATCAAACATATTTAGTATACATCAAGTCATTAAGCAAACAACATCATATTTTTTCATCGAGTTAAAAATGTCGAATTTTACGCCAGAAAATGATGACTTGCGGGAAGCATTAATTTTTTGTTTTCATTTGAAGAAAAGTGCTGCAGAGTCGCATTGAATGCTTGTCGAGGCATGCTCTATGAGAAGCAATATGCAAAAGATAGTTTCAAGGGTTCAAAGATAACGATTTTGATGTGAGAATTGAAGAACGTGGAAGACCACCAAAAAAGTTTGAAGAATTGCAAACAATATCGGATGAAGATGACACTTTGAGTCAGAAACAAATGGCAGAAATGTTAAATGTTGCACAACAAACAATTTCTGACCGTTTAAAAACTATGGGAAAATCCAAAAGTCTGAAAAATGGGTGCCACATGAATTGAATGAAAAACAGATAGAAAACCGAAAAACCACTTGCGAAATTTTGCTTCAAAGACACGATAAAAAATCGTTGGCGATGAAAAATACATTTATTTACAGAATCCTAAACGGAAAAAATCATGGGTTAATCCGGGACAACCATCAACTTCGACTGCAAAACCAGATCGATTCGACAAGAAGGCAATGCTGTGTGTCTGGTGTAGTATACTACGAGCTCCTAAAACCTGGTGAAACCGTTAATACAGATCGCTACCGACAACAAATAATCAATTTGAACCATGCATTGATCGAAAAACGACCAGAATGGGCCAGAAGACACGGCAAGATAATTTTGCTCCATGACAATGGTTCAGGATACAACCAAAGCACTTGCCTGGAAGCTCCTACCACTCCTGCCGTATTCGCTAGACTTGGCTCCTTCCAACTACCATTTTTTTTTTTCATCGATGGGACGCGCATTAGCTGAGCAGCACTTCGAATCCTACGAGGAAGTCGAAAATTGGGTGACTTTTTGGTTTACTTCAAAAGACGAACAGTTTTATTAGCGTGGAATCCATAAATTTCCTGAAAGATGGGAAAAATGTGTAGCTAGCAAAGGCCAATATTTTGAATAGAATGTTTTTTACTTTCCCACTAAAAATTAGTGTTTTATTGTATCTCACAAAAAAAAAAAAAAAAAACGGTACACCTGGTATTAGTTTAGATGAAAGTTTGTAAATTGCACTGCATCACTTAAACGGCGGCAGCCAGTAGCAAAATCGATTGCCCAGTGTGTGGACGGCTACTGGATTGTGACATTACTTCAAAGCAGTTTTGTCGTTTATTTTCTTTTGACGTCAATTCAAGCTAAATTGCAGATAAATTTGTTTTTCAAGAATCGATGCGTCAAAAGAAACAGAATTTCTCAGAAATTAAAGTATATAAGAATGCATCCAAGAAGATATAAAAAACTAAATCATTTTTGGACGGTAATTTTTAGCTTAAAACATTTCTCTTTCACATTCTATGCAATGTACCATGACGAGATACGTATCCAAAAATGTTTGCACTCGGTGTATACCTGTTCTTAAATCATCACCTACGTTAAGTATTTTGTAACACTTCCTATACGTGACTGCCATATTTTCTGCAACCAAAAAAAAAATGGGGGGCATTGAATTTCCATCATTTCGTGGATTTTTCTTCTTATATAGCATTACTTTCTCTTTCTTTAATTTTTTATGTAAATTGTTTGATGTTGCGGTCGCTTGAGTACAATATATAAGAAATCATGGAGCGGTTATGAAGATGATCAGGGTTCGAGTGTATCCAGTGTGCGGAATGTGGTTTAAAGTCCCCCTGAAATAGTCGATTAAATTAGTGATGAAGAATTTTTAGGCGACGACTTCATTTTGAAGACGAACTTCTACAAATGACATCTCTACTAACTCTACAATAATACCGCTGCAACGGTTGCAATTGAATTTGAATCGTAAGTCGATAATACTTTTCCACTTGATACACCACCAAATTCGAACAAACCTTAGCACTTAAACTCTCATGAACCATAAACATCGGCAAATGCTACTGCATGCCGTGTTTGCAATTCAAATTTGGGTATTTCTTTGTGTGATTTCAGTCAGGCTAAATGAAAAAAATCCGAAAAAATCAAATACACGCGAGATACGAAATAGATGACACACTGAAGGCGATTTGGTTCTATCTACCTACCCATCTATCTGATTATCAATCCATTTATCCACTCGTCGATATCAGCAACCTCAACACATCAGGCAACACAATTTTCAGGATGGCATTGTCGATTGGTTTGAAATGAAATGATTTTTGTCTGGATTCAGTTACCATCACCAACACCAATAGTATATATATACAAGACGTTGCGATTCCAAATGTGAAACAAACGATTGCTTCGTCTATCTAACAGCCATAAGCTTGATAAAATTGATCGCTTTTGAAATACGTCCTTTCATAAGCGTCTTGAATACACGTATACAAGTGTTTATCCATGGTAAACCAATACGTTTTAGATACAAGTAACAGTGCTTGTGCTCCAAAAACAACTATCCCAAGTAATTCCATATTCTACAGAAAATCGACAGTTGCAAACGACAAAACAATCGGACTTTGCGGGCAAGTACTCGTACATTGTGTTGGACCAAATTTGAGATGCGGAAAGTCCCAAAATGCATCGTATGTATGGTGATTTCGATGATTTTTTTTCCATCGTACAATTTTTGTGTCTTCCGACCAATCGTCGGAAATATTATATTATTAGTCGATTTACAATATATAATGATGCGATTGTAGATTCGAATTCCTGAAAAAATATCTTAGTCGCAACACAACTCGTGCAATTTTCGAAAGTTAAGCTGTCAAACAAAAATCATTGTGACCTCCATCGTAAATCGATTATCGCACTGATGTCACTGCTATTGGCTAATCGAACTTAAAGAATGCAACAATTAAATAGTTGAGTTCATTAAAGATGAGCAAAATTGTCCATCTAAATTTATAGTTCAAAACCATAGGGTAATCTGACGAAAAGTCTTGCATAACAAAGCAAATGCGAAACACACTATCATTACAACATTCACTTACACGCCACATGGTAAGCAATATACAGCCTACGAAAGCAATTTAAAGCCTCATTTATACTCGTACATATAATTTACTTTCGGCAAATAGTGGAAGATCCAAACACCCTACTCCAGTCAGCCGGAAAGCGAACAAATTTAGATTTTTTCGGTTTGTAATAGGGTAATAGGGTGATTTTTGTAAGCGTTTAATTTTAATCGTCAAAAAAAGCACAAGAAAATTACAAAAATTTCAAAAGTTTTTATTGCAGTTGATAAGCCAATACTTGCCATTGATTTTAAAAATTATTTTATGTAAATATTGATGTTTTAAATGGTCCACATAGAGAGTCCAATTTTGAATTATTTTTTTAAGTATATTGGCTGATATCTCGCTAATTACATGTGTAATGATGTCATCCAAGGCTGCAATTGAGTGATTTCACTTTTCCCCATAAAAAATAGTTTAAAGACGTCAAATTGCACTTTTTAGACGCCCAATTCACATGGTCCAAAACCAGAGATAAATTTTCACTGAACTCATTTCTCAATTGGTTCATCGATTCGTGTAGCGTGTGGCATGTAGCGCCGTCTTACTGGAACCACATGTTGACCAAGTTTAACCTATGCATTTTGGGCAAAAAAAAAGTTCGAAATTTTTGACTGATAGCTGGCGCTATTAAAGTTGTTCTCACAGTCATCTTTGAAAAAGTATGGACCAATGAATTTTTCCGGGTGCATTGACAGTTCTTGTATTGCCTGATGCTACTCATCGGACCAAATACTTAGTTTTGTTTATTAACAATTGACACCTTCACTTTATTCTCCTATTAGTCAGAAGTAAATCAATTCTGACAAAAATATAACTTACAAATGTTTCAAACCAACTTGCATTACAACCTCTCTTTGCGTACCAAATGGTCATATATTTTAATAGTCCCTGGGATACTTTGGACTTTTTATTTTAAATAAAAAAATATTGCGATTGCTTGTTGAAGATAGAACTTATCGTGTAAACACTTAGCTAGAAACACTACGAGAATGTATGTACTTGCCACATTGTATTGTATTTCAAGAAGTTCTAATGATATCCGTACAAGTATGACTTCGCCCTACGAGTGATACTTGGGGCAAAAAACTTCCCTCGTATATATCTGTTAACATTAATTAATTGCTTCATCAAGTAACCATTTCGAGATGAGGTATAGGTACTCCACTAAGAACTTGGTGGAGTCTAGTAGTGGTCTGTTTTTGAATTTATCATAATAGAGCCAACCTATTTACATTGAAGGAAGAGATTTTTCGTTGCTCATTTAGCATTAAGAGATAGAAAAATTCTCATTATTCCAAGATGTCCGGAATCCATGCCGGCTGTCAGTTGCTTAACTACGTAATTGAACGTACTGATTTTTTTTTTCACCTTAAAGGGTATTCCATATTCTTGATAAAACTACACGATTTCACATATAATAAATATGATGCATAGATTGTTGTTCCTCGACTTATCACTTATCATCAAATCATCATTAGTTCTAATAAGAGTTTTCACTTGCGGGTACAAGAAAACTATGCTTTTTCCAGTTCCACACCTCTAAAATGTGAGAACTGCCCTTGATTTTCAACAAAAAAAAAGAGCGTCCCTGCAGAAAAGAACGAAAGCGGCTCGTAAGATCTAAGTTCTCGATTGATGCATTAAAGGGCTGCTATCAGAATAATGCGGTACGGAAGTTTAACGTAACAATAAAACGAATAGTGTCAAAGCTGTAATGTGGGAATAGAAAATTTACGAAGATGGAGAAGGAAACCTATAGTAGACGATGCTTAAAATCTTAACTGCAGACTCTTAAACGGTGATGATGAACAACATCCTAAAATATTTCCGTCCACCCGACCAAGACTAAGTACTAAATCAGGTCAGCAATTTTCAAGCTTAACCCAACAAAGCGGGTCGCCACATTGCCGCAAATATTGGAAAAAAAAACTTAGGAATTCCAAATCGGTACGCACTACCTCTTCATCGTTTCCAAAGTACTGAAAAGTTAGCAGAGAACGGTGCTAAGCCCAATAAAGAAAAAACAAAATATTACATTTGCTGTCAACAGCATTGACTACTAGAACAAAACTTCACGATAAGCAGCTACGACTTTGAGTTACTAAGAGAATTTGTCTACCTCGGCTTCGCTTTCAACTTTCAAATCATGAGAGCAAGTCTCGTTAATTGCTGTTTTTTGGACTGGCTCTTTACGGCGCAGAAGCTTAGACATTGATATCGAATGAAAATGGTCTCCAGCGCTTTGAGAGAAAAGTTCTTCCGATAATTTTCAATCCCGTTTGTACGGGCTGCATTGCGTTGCCGGTATCATCAGAAGGCACTCGGATGACTCAGCTTAAATGGCTATATCACCTTGGGCGCATAAGCACTATCGTCCTGGCCCGCATGAGCATACAGCAGAGGACGACCTCATGTAAGATAGCGCAAACAATCGGAAGGAGATCTCAGTTGGAGGTAGCTGGCAAAAAACCGCTATAGTTGGATGTGCATGTTAGCTGAGATGCTGGTCAACCCCGGACTCTAACGCCATCTAAATATGGTAGGCTTAGTAAGTATTTTTTCTCTTTAAGCAAGTAACTTCGCTTGTATCTGAATCCAAACGGATGAGATATATATGCTGGCCTCATACTTGCTTGAGAGACTTTCATCTCGTATGATATTTTGTACCATCTACTTTCATCGCATATTGTCTCTACTAACTGAAATCAAGATCGTGGATGAACTCTAAGTTCGTCTGAGTTCAGAAGGAGGTTACAGAAAATGGTGGTGCTTTAAACTGAGGCAGGCAGTGGAAGGACATTTGCACAAACATATTGGGCTGTTCGGTGTATCGACGTATGACCGATTGGTTAATGCCAATATTCTTGAGATAGTACAGGGTTTAAGTATTTAAATTTAATAAAATTCTTATACATTTAGTGATTAGTTTGCAAAGACCATCATTTTCCAGGGTTCAATAAAAATATAGTATCTTCTTCAAAGATTTCTTCCTGATGCATACAACTTAAATTCTTGAAGTATATAAGGATATATATGAATGAAAAGTATAAAATGAACACCTCTCTGTTTTTCTTAGGCATCTAATCCAATCAATGCGCATTTCATCGAGGTTCCATACCATTTGGCTTATAAGAAATTTTGTAAAGGCCTTTTGTACTCTTTCTAATCATGTTATAGAATTAAGGTAGAAAGGACACCATATTATATATTTTTACTTATGTAAATATTTTATGGAAAAAACGTTACACAGAAAATAGTAATTTAAGTATGTGAAACTTGCTACCCGTCGCAAGCAACAACGCCTGAGCAACATATGTTGCAATGAAGGTAGTCTTAGGCATTTTCTTGCTTTGGAATCAACTTTCGCAAGTTGATAAAAACACGTACTTTTTGCCAGCGAAAACTTTCGTAATAAGTCACTAAATTATGAACTCTGTCAAGAATAGTTTTCATACGAAAATTAACTTTTCTTCTATTTCAGAATAAATACGAGTAACATGGCAGATTTTTCAAGAAATTAATTTGTATGTGTACAATCCAATTAGACTCCTAACAAGAACGGAAATTTTTCTTTTTTTTTTTAAAAAATTGCAAAATAAAATCAATGACTATTGAAAATGTTATCTGCAACACATTCCCAGCTGAGAAAAGCAGCAATATAAATACGAGTACATACATACTCGTAGTCCGCCGAGGAAAACCTTTGAATAAAAAGGGACATACATATGTACATATTTCAAAGTACGTGCGGTCCACCAACATGGCTTCTGGGCTTTTGCCATTCCATTTACTATCAACACCGCGAAATTGCATTTTTCTCTGCAAAAGATCTCTTCGTTGGCAATTTTCAATATTTTACCGAGTATAGCCATAGTAGTCGATGACAAGGACGACGACGACAACAACAAAAATAGCAATGAACCAGAGACAATAAAAAGAGCGACAGGAGTTATTTTTATCTCGATGCTTTTAGACACTTTTCTCATACAGCTGAATTGAGTTTTAGTTCTATCTAAGATATTTTTGACTCAGTCTTTCCATAGTCCATCGTATTGAGTGCATGACAGTAGGGGATGTTTTCCCATTAAATTCTTCTTTTTATATTTGCCCTATGGCGCAAAGCGACCATCAGTTATTAGGTTTGAGAGCTTTAGTTTAGGTTTCTGATGCACATAGCTTTCAGCTTTTGACAATAATACTTCATTTTTAATTTGGTTATCCACATATCCACATTATAAATGTATTGCCAGAGCGGGTAACATCGTAGAAACACATCTGCTTTTTTTCTGTCAAATATAACTCTTCTTGAGAAGAGAAAAATAAACAAATTCACCAAAATTACATTTCAAACAAAACTATTAAAACTATAGAATGAAAAAAGAAACTTTAAAGATTCGTAAATTGAACTTTTAAAGGTCTGTAGGACATAGAAAGGTACCCTTCAGCTATCTGTATTCCGGGCACATTGTTCCAGGTGTTCACACCAAACTTTCTGGTCTTCCTTAAGTGGACCCGATGGTCCGTAAAACTAATGAATTTTCAAAATTAAGATAATTAAACTTTGTAGGTTTATTATAATACTTAATATACATACAAAAACATATTGGAAAAAATAAAAAAATTAAAATTATTTAAAAAAAAGTGTCGAAGATGACACCCTTAAAAAAAATGGTTTTGGGTCTTTTACTTCTGAAAAAAAAAAAATTGTTAGTGGTTCCGACCATAGTCGCTGGTATACTGAATAACATATTAAAATTTGAGATTATTCGGATGAATAGTTTGAGATAAATGAGTTTGAAATTTTAGGTATGTATTTTATCGGAAAAATCGATATAACCAAGTACTTACAATTAATCTGCGTTGCCAACACCATACATTATCCCTTCAGCTCGCTCATATTCCTCTGCTTCTGCCGACTTTGTTTTTTTTCGGGCTGTTCTGGCCTCTTTAGAATCACTCGTGCGCTGACGGTCGACTTTATATACTCGCCGCGTGTCACTTCCTCATGTGAGTTTTTCTGCTTGTGGACCGATATTAATGCCCATTACATACATTATTTTCAAGATAGCTGCAAAACCTTCATTGAATTTATAGACAGCACAATATGTAACGATATAGACGACATTTTGTCATTGCATCGGACGGCATGTCCATTAGACCGGAGTCATAAGACAGGCGGCACGCAGTCCAGTGCGTGTTGTACCAAAGACCACTTCTTTTTAGTCGGAAGGTGACTTTGAGGGTGCATTCCGTGATATGAATACCAAAGGCAGGGATATTTATCAATGCGTCTAGAGCGGAGGTTAAGGAAAGCCCCCATTCTTTGGAGTCTGGTAAAAGCAGCAATCAAGATAGGATATAATTGGCCTTATCATAGCCGTGTAAATCCAAAGGACCCTTCTCAGTGACAGACTCCATGACTTGCCGATGGCTCCTCTACACTGCCAGAAGACTGACAGCGCCTTGGATGCTTTCGACGTAACATATTTAATCCAGAGATGTTTGTTATCCAGGATAACACGCAAATACTTAGCTTCTTTGGAGAATTGAATAGTGATGCGTCTACGCACTAGATGAGTCGGACAACTCAGTTTTCTCCTTCTTGTAAGGAAAACAACCTCAGTTTTGAGAGGATTGACTGAAATTCCATTACTAGTCATTCACGTCTAGGGGGCGCAGGCAGCCCTTTCGTTAGGGCAGATATTCTAATCATCCTCCTTATATAATGGGCTGAAAAGTCCGTTTCTAAGAGAGGGCACCACTTGAATCAAACAAATACCATTTTCAGTTAGTACCAACCTTCAAAAAATACATGTATAAATTTGACAGCTGTCGGACGATTAGTTCTCGAGATATAGCGTTGTGAGTGGAACAACTTTTGTTACTGTCAAAAAAAAATTTATTCAAAGCCATTTCGTGTGTTGATTTATCATTACTTTTTGATGAGAAAAAATGCAGCCAATGCAAAGAAATGGATTAATAAGTGTTACCTGGACTCTGCACCAGCCGAACGAACCATTCGCAAGTGGATTGAAAAATTTAAAAGTGGTCATACAAGCACCGATGATGATGCACGCAGTGGACGTCCAAAAGAAGCTGTTTCAGATGAAAACATCAAAAAAGTCCACAAAATTATTACGAATGACCGTAAAGTAAAGTTGATTGAGATAGCTGAGGCTCTGAAGATATCAAAAGAGCGTGTTGGATATATCATACAACACGACATTCGAAAGCTCTGTTCAAAGTGGGTGCCGCGTCAAAAACAACAACGTGTTAATGATTCAGAGGAGTGTTTAAAGCTGTTCAATCGCAATAAAGCCGAATTTTTGCGTCGGTATGTGACAATGGATGAAACTTGGCTCCATCACTTCACACCAGAGTCAAATTGGCAGTCAGCTGAGTGGCAAGCAGGTGACGAACCTCGACCAAAAACTCAACAGTCGGCTGGCAAGGTTATGGCATCTATATTTTGGGATACACATGGAATAATTTTCATCGACTATCTCCCAAAGAGGCAGACTATTACATTGCGTTGTTGAAGCGTTTGAAGGACGAAATCGCAGAAAAACGGCCGCATTTGAAGAAAAAGAAAGTGGTGTTTCATCAAGACAATGCACCGTGTCACAAGTCGATGAAAACGATGGCAAAATTGAATGAATTCGGCTACAAATTGCTTCCCCACCTACCGTATTCTCCAGATTTGGCCCCCAGGCGACTATTTCCTGTTCGCAGACCTCAAAAGAATGCTCGCCGAAAAGAGATTTATGAAGAAGTAATCGCCGAAACAGAGGCCTATTTTGAGGCTAAACCGAAATCGTACTACAAAACTAGTATCGAAAGATTGAAAAATCGTTTCAATCAGTGTATCGCCCTCGAAGGCAACTATATTGATAAATAAAGTTGAATTTTGCAAAAATTTTGTGTTTTACTATAAAACGGCACGGACCCATGTGTTATTGATGATTTGATTCTTTTGCTTTTCAGTTTCTATATTGCTGTATTATATTCGCAAGCGTGGAACTAACACTACAAGACAGTTTATGTCTGTTTGCCAATTAAAACTTGTCACTAAGCCTAATAGAATAGAATTTCCCAAATATCAAAAAGAAATATATATATACCACCTTGATCAAAAAATTCCCGGTGGCGTCACCGTGTGGCGCTCCCATTGTTCCGATTTGAGTTCTGTTCTATTCTGTTTTTTGTTAAGTTGGTACATCTGTTTTTGGCGATTTTTTACAATTTTAGAAATGGATTTAAATTTGCAACAACAAACCTTTTTTGCGTAAAAAACGGAATAAATAGTGCGCGAACGTTGGAAATGTTGGAAAAGTATTTCGGCAACGATTCTCCAAAGAAAACCATCGTTTACCAGTGGCACGAGTGGTTCAAAAGTGGTCGTGAGTCAATCGAAGATGATGAACGCAGTGACAGACCATCGACATCGAAAACTGACGAAAACATTGATGAAGTAAAAGAAATATTGGTCAATAACCGCAAATTAACCATCAGAGAGATAGCGGGGGACTTGAACATTGCCTATGGATCCGTCTAAAACACTTTGGTTAATGATTTGGGTTTCCGTCGTGTAGCAGCAAAGTTAAAAAACCACTACGGGGAACGCGTTTCAGCAGCCGAGAGGAAAGCACTATTGGACATACCGAAAACCATGTTCAATTTTGTCACTATACTTCAATATTTAAGTTTTCCTTTTTAAATATCTTTAAATTCGAAGCAATGATAAAAAATAATTAAAATTATAATTTTAATATCCAAAATTATTATTTTTTAAATGAATTTATTTGTTTTCTTTTTTGCAGAACTAATGATGGCATCTTTCGACTGTGAAGAACCAAACAATGCAGAAAAACTCATGTACGACCTAAACTAATCAGCAGATAAAAAGATTTCTTATTTCGTAATGTGAAAACAAATATAATCAATAAAACTTGGAACCTCTAAGTAGTAAAATAATAAAACAATACCATAAGTAAAAATAACTGAATCAACGTTTGGGGTTCTCATATCAGTTCTTAATTGTGTTCACTTCATCCTACTAATTGACATGTAGCGAACAACTTACATATATACATATAGCTTAAGCATTACTACTATTAATGTAAATAATTATGTACAAATATTCGAAAAAAAAAACTAGATTTTCCAATTAAACATTCAATTCATAATAGTGCTGATAAATTTAACAATAAAAATGTACATAAATACAATTGTTTGTATTATATCTTATATAACGAAATTAAAATATACGTGTATCTAATAAGAAACTCATAACTAAAACAGTCACTGTGGTATACTTAGTATGAACATATTTTTAACATTAAACATATAACTTAGCAAAAAATAAAAAACTTTAAAACAAAATAAGCAGCTGTTGTTAGTTTTAAGAAAGTTTTCAAGTTTAAATTTGTACAAATATTTTATACCTTAAAGGCAAAACTGAAAGGCAAATTTTAACAACGGCTTAGAAAAAAAAAAAGATATATAACTTTCTTGATTTTATTTAATTTGGGGAAAAATTACGGGTCCAAATGGCTCACGAAAATTGTTGCTTGTTTATTTGACAAATGCATTTTATAGTATAGTTACCTACTAGATAAATAATAATGAAAATTAGTATGTATTTTTCGCAGTAGTTATACAAATTCGTTCCTGTAAAAAAGAAGAAAATATTTGTTATATACACATATTTTAACAATATAAGATAAATAAAATCAGTAAACGAATTTCTATAGAATTTGTTAATATAACTTTTGTATATATTGTAAATAAATTAACAATTTGTGTATAATGAAATAAAAGAAAATTTTATATAAATAAAATTTAATTAAATGCTCATTTTTTACACGCACTCGTAGATAACAAAAAGAACATAACATCAAATTATTTGTCTGTTGCTAATATGGTGGACAGTAAACGTAAACTTTTTATGAGGCTTCTCAGACTTTGATTGAAGGATGAGTAATCACTTCAATGATATAGTGCCTACAGCAACAATATCCACCATATCAACATTTCGCCTGATGCATGTAAGCGTAAGTCAGATACTCATTCAATGGTATCATTGTCACACTCATATTATATATTGTGCGTAGTATTGTCACTTGGTTTTAGGAAACATAAGCGATCCCCCACTAAAATGCCGACAAACAACAAGAAGAAAAAAATTAAACCCATAGTTTTATCTAAAGAAAAACCAAATGAAACTGCTCATAAGTCTTGTGTTAAGCTTATTAATAACAATTTTGTTCTATTTAAGACGATAACATTTCCTTCTTGTTCCAAAGTATTTAATTTATCGCTCCTCAATTTCCTACGAACTCTGAACTTTTTTAATATCAAAAACTACATTCCGATGCGATTCACCTTATCAACGTATCTTTCATCAGTACGCCTATTTTATGCACGATAAATAATCACATCACTTTTATAACTGATTTTTAAGACTTCAACTTACTCAGATTTATAAGCTTCTATACCATTAATCCTTCTTCAGCCTAAGTGACTAAAACTCAAAACTTTACTTAACATATCTTTGCCTCTTCTCATGGATCCCCCATCAAATTTACCAAGCTACTTACTGATTCGAGCGACGAGAAATGCTTCATTTTATCCCGGTTAAGAGATTGTAGAATATACGAAAATATTTGGTTATGCCTTGCCTACTTTTCTATCGTGAGACCGAGTTTATATGCACGGATTGACAACTATAACAAATTTTATGGTCTTGATTTAGCAAGAAGGGCTTCCCACAAATTCTAAAGATGTTTGTCAGACCTTTTTGCATTTTCCCGAAAATTGGTTTGTTACTCATATATGACGTCTTCTCATATGCCACCCATGAAAGCTATAAGCGTATTTAGCACCTTCAAAGAAGGAGTTCCTATCTTCAGAGCTACCATAGCCCTAACTATCGGTTTTCAAAATTTTTAACCATTTTTTACGAAAAATATAAGAGAGTTGCACACCAAAACCTCTGCAGATTATTTTATATCTCGCATTCTTTATACGATGTTTTTAACATAAACCGCTATGATGATAATATATAGAAATATGACGAATCGATAGGTCTCAGAGTATTTTTAGTTTTATCAATTCGTCCTGATTCTGCACTTTATAAAGCGTTCCCAAGTATTTTTATGTCATCAGGGATATAACTGATCCATCACATTCTACCACTGCTGACGAGAAGTCTGAACAAGAAGTATTCTTCATCGCCTGTCTTACGGATTCTGATGTTTTCTAATTAAGTGGAAGAATATCTGATCCTTAAGGTTTATGAAGGCTGTAAGTAAAGCTCGCCAATCCTCAAATAGTTGCTTTATTATCTAATCAGTCGTTCGCTAAACTCCCCGACATCCTTATCACCTCAACTTCTCCTACCTGAGGAGTTCTCTACATACATAATTAACTTCGATAAATACTCTTTTAGCATTACAAATTACTTGGCATTACCTCCAACAACTCCTTTCCAGCTTTATATTTCATGGGCTAATTTTTATAAGAAAGTTCAAAATGTGATAACATTATAGACCAATCGCGAAACACTACTCCAATCCAAAGGTGCAAGAATATTTTTCCCCTTCTGATCTGGCCTCAATATATAAGGCATCTATCTGCCAAAAATTAGAGTACAATGCACACATCTGGTCAAGTGCGCCTAAAACGTCTCTGCATCTGCTAGATAAGATTGAAAACCGTGCGATAGAACTCATTGGTGATGCTTATATCATTGACTAATGGACACCCTCGAACACCGACGAAATATCTCGGGTCTCACTTTATTTTATCGCTATTTCCACAAGCAGTTCTCCATAGAAATCGCCAGTAGCATTCCACCTCTTCAAACTTTCAACTGTAACATTCGTCTAGCTATGAATGCTCATCATATACACTCAAGCCCACTTTCAAACGTACTCTGAAATATATTTCCTTGTCATTATAACATTCAAACATTGCAAAGCAACGCACATCGGTACTTATCTTTCTTTCCTCCCTAATTTTTCTTCGCTTGCGTTGTGTACAAACATTTTAAGAGTACCTTAACTCCTTGAGCGCGCACTGCTTAAAAAAAAAAAAAAAAACATGAGAGCTTACTTATTGTATTCTTATTGCAAGCCTATCTTTTTGATAATTCAACACGGGTTCTCAAAAGGAAGCTCAACAACCACAAGCCTTACAACCTTGAACTCTAGAAGATGGGAAAGAAGTTGATGTAATTACTACCGATTTCAGCAAGATTAGCTCTTGGATATTAATACAATTTTGTTATGTGTATCAACTCCCAGTTTTTATGCACTTCAGTGACGTCCAAAAGACCACAGCATCTTATTCTAAGAGTTGATTCATCGTGAGGATTGATTTTCAATAGGCTTTTTTTGACAGATCACGCATGACACCTGACTGATTCGTCATTTTTGTTCAATATCATTTGGCAAGCCATCATGGAAAGAATTACACCACAACAGCCTCTCCAAATTGTTCATCTATATTACGAAAATCAGCGTTCTGTGAGAAATGTTTTTCGTGCTATTCGAGGAACTTACGGTGCGCATAATCTACTTACTGAAATCACTATTGCCAATACCATTCGCAAATTTGAGTCCCATTTTACATTAGTGGATGATACTCGACCGGTTAGACCACATCCAGCACGTAGTGAAGAGACTATAATAGCTGTAGCTGAGAGTGTATGCAAAGATCGTGACGAGTCGATTCGTTGTCGTTCTCATTAGCTTGGCTTGGTGTATTTTACGTCAGGATCTCGGCCTAAAAGCGTACAAAATTCAACTTGTGCCAGAATTGAAGCCAGGCGACTTCAATTTACATCAGGATCTCTACCTAAAAGCGTACAAAATTCAACTTGTTCAAGAATTAAAGCCAGGCGACTTGAATTTGCGTCATATTTTCAGAGAATGGGCTCTGGAAAAACTCAATGAAAATCCGTTGTTTTATCGCGAAATTTTGTTCAGTGATGAAACCCATTTCTGGCTCAATGGATATGTTAATAAACAAAATTGCCGTATTTGGGCTGATAAGCAATCCGAAGAGTACCAAAAGCTACCATTACATCCATTTAAAACAAAGGTATGGTGTGGTTTATGGGCTGGTGGAATCATTGGTCCATATTTCTTTAAATATGAGGCAAATCAGAATGTTACCGTCAATGGTTACCGTTATCGCGCCATGTTAACGGACTATGTGCTTCACAAAATTCAAGCACATGATCTCGGTGAGCTCTGGTTTCTAAGGAGTTCTCTGTGACTCATATTTAGAGCCAACTCAGCTACCCGTTTTGTCAAACTCTGGTCTAAGAAATTTTCCAGCACATATTAGGTGAGCTGTTTGTCAATAGATAGCTCAAGCGGTAAGTACTGATCGATTTTGACATATCAAAAAAATTATGAATCAATCTTAGACATATGGTACAATAAACAAACAGTTTCGACACATTAGTGATTTTATTTTGGCATAATTTACTTTTAGTTGTGTGAAAACTTCTGATTTGTTGCCAAATAATCCTCATTTGCGAGAAGTGCTGATTTTCTTTTTGCTTGCTTCAGCATTAGAAGTTGCCCGCCAAGCCATTTCCAAGCTATTGCATGCGTTAGGAATGATTCAAAAACAAGTAACTTGGGTTCCTTATGATTTAAAGCCAAGGAACGTTGAGCGTCGTTTTTTCGCCTGTGAACAACTGCTCTAGCTGCAAAAGAGGAAGGACTTTCTTCATCGCATTGTAACGGGTGATATGAAATGGATTCGTTATAGCAACTCAAAGAGAAGAGAGTCATGGGGACTGACCGGTCATGTTTGTACGTAGTCGACTCGGCTGAGTATTCACGCTGCGAAGTCTATGCTGTGTATTTGGTGAGACCAGGTCGGTGATATTTTCTATGAGCTGTTGAAACACAACGAAACCATCACTGGGGAACGGTATCGACTTCAATTGATGCAATTTGAGTCGAGCACTACGCGAAAAAAGGCCATAATGCGCGCGGAGGCACGAAAAAGTGATTCTACATCATGATAATTCTTGGCCTCACGTTGCCAAACCCGTTAAAACCTACCTGAAAACGCTCAAATGGGAAGTCCTACCCCACCCGCATATTCCCAAATATTGCGTCGTCCGATTATTACTTGTTTCATTCGATAGCACATGATGACATCAAAAAATGGATTGATTCGTGGTTAGCCGCAAAAGATAAACATTTTTACCGTAACGGTATTCGAGCTCTGCCAGAAAAATAGGAAAAATTGTAACTAGCGATGAGAAATACTTTGAATAATTCATTAGTAACCATTTTTTCACAATAAAGTTGCGCACCTAATATGTTATAACATCCCGTTTTATTTATTTTATTCGACCTCTTTTTGAATATATCGGTCAAGTCTGGTCACCCTGTTGAAACACAACGAAACCATCACTGGGGAACGGTATCGACTTCAATTGATGCAATTTGAGTCGAGCACTACGCGAAAAAAGGCCATAATGCGCGCGGAGGCACGAAAAAGTGATTCTACATCATGATAATTCTTGGCCTCACGTTGCCAAACCCGTTAAAACCTACCTGAAAACGCTCAAATGGGAAGTCCTACCCCACCCGCATATTCCCAAATATTGCGTCGTCCGATTATTACTTGTTTCATTCGATAGCACATCATGACATCAAAAAATGGATTGATTCGTGGATAGCCGCAAAAGATAAACATTTTTACCGTAACGGTATTCGAGCTCTGCCAGAAAAATAGGAAAAATTGTAACTAGCGATGAGAAATACTTTGAATAATTCATTAGTAACCATTATTTCACAATAAAGTTGCGCACCTAATATATTATAACATCCCGTTTTATTTATTTTATTCGACCTCTTTTTGAATATATCGGTCAAGTCTGGTCACCCTATTATATCATCCATATATTGCACCTATCGCTTTATCGATATATACAGCAATTTCATTGGAACATTTACAAACCTAGTTTTTTTAAAAGATTCTGTTATGAATACGGCCTGTGACACTATGCCAGCGGCATTTCGGCAAGTAATGTCAAACCACCAATGGTCAAATAATTAAATCTCTATCTAGTGCACAAAATGACAAGATGACCAATGCATTGAGTGGAAAGACTACAGTCCACACCGGACTGTCAAATTATTAAGTTATTACAATCACACCAAAACCAAACGCGTACTCATAATAGCTACAAACTTTCTGTATGCATGTGTTTTCAATTTAGTTATTAGCTTATGAACTTATATGTTCATACTATGTTCCAGTAATATGTAAGAATCCGCTAGAAACGCCCTGAACCCTCTTTCTCAATTGATAAAATTAATTAAACTGCATAATTGCAGTATCCTAGCAAATTATTATATTAATATTTAGTCTGTACTGATTTTAAATGTGGCCGAATACTTCCTGCCGCTGCTGTACGAATTTTTTAAATGGTGCATGTGTTTATGTAAGGTTTGTGTACAAGATAGTCAGAATAGTTACGTCATGCACCTTCAGAGATAATTGTTGTATAGAAAATGATTCATCGCCGATAAGGTAGTAGATAATATGTCTACGATTTATCGTAGAGTACAAACATTCTTAAAAATTGGGCAAAAACTCAATGTTTATATCGCTATGCCTCGTAAAACTATACGTTTTGGAACGATACCCTTGTATCTTATTTGACTGAATTCTATAAACGGATGAGTCCCAATTCAACAGAGATAGAATTTATAATTTCCAGAATTCGCATTACTGGGTAGAACATTATGTCTAAAACGCAATACTTCGTTGGTATATAATACACAGTTGCGCACTCCACGTCGGTTTTCTAATAACGACTTGACAAATTTTTTTTATAAAGGCAAACCATTTGAGACATTTCGAAAACTTTATTATTGGCTTGAAGTACAATCAAAACATTTATGAATGGAACTCGACTTCGTTCATATGGCCACCGCGGGCACGTTTGCAGCGGTCGATTCGTTGGACCCAATTTTCAACGACTCGGCCACACATTTCGGCCGAAACGGCCGCTATTACACATTCAATGTTGGCTCTGAGCTCTTCCAACGTCGTCGGCGTGTTGGCATAAACCAATGATAAACCCCACAGAAAATAGTCAAGCGGCGTTAAATCGCAAGATCGAGGCGGCCAATTGACTGGCCCATGTCTTCAATAAATCGATTGTAGCGTGTGCTGTGTGGCTTGTGCCACCATCCTGTTGAAACCACATGTCGCCCAAGTCCATATCTTCCGATTCGGGCCAAAAATAATCGGTGATCATGGCGCGGTAACGTTGACCATTCACAGTAACGTGACGATCGTTATCATCGACGAAAAAATATGGCGCAATAACGCCGCCGGCATGCAAACTGTACCAAACAATTATTTTTTGTGGATGAAGTTGTGATTCGTGAAGCACATAACGCTTATTTTGCTTATTGACGAATCCATTGAGTCCTTTACTACCTCGACTATCGACTATGATATACTGTCCGATTTGTTGATGTTATGTGTCAATTTTTTGGTAGTTTACGTTTTAATAGAAGCGAACGAACTGGTGACAGATCGCTGAGTTCTCCCAATTATGGCCATATAATCGGCGTACACAAATAGTTGCACAAACTTTCGAAAAAGGAGGATGAGGCAGAACTCCAGTGTGCACTTGTGAGTTCCGCACAATTCTTCAAGTATGATGTTAAAGAAGTCACATGGCAGTGAGTCACCTTGTCTACATTATTTTTTGACGCCAAAGGTCTTGGTTAAGTTGTTACCGACTTTGACGGAGCAGCGAGCGTTCTCAATCGTTATTTTGCACAGACGGAGGAGCCAGGCAGGTTAGCAAAACTAGACATGGCTCTATATAGCTCTATATAGTCTTTATAAATGCTGTCATATACGGCCCTAAAATTGGTAAAAAGGTGATGAGTATCGATTTGAACTTCTTAAGTTTTATCTAAGATCGGTGTGTGAATAAATGGTCGATTATGGGCTTTCACAGTGATAAAGGCCAATCAAGCTGTGGACGAAAGGCTTCAGACGTTCACACCATATGGCAGATAAGATCTTGTATGCGATATTAACGAAACTTATACCTCTATACTTGGCGCAGTTAAGAGCATCAACTATGACTCAACTATAAGGTTTCCTTCTTCATCTCTATGGGCATCTGTACGGGTTTTCTTGCGTTGACGCTTTATTTTTACCTGTTGGTAAAACTTCAGCACGTTATTCCTGTAGCACAAGATCTCAATATCTTCGATCGCGCGCTTCCCGTGCTTTTTTTTCTTCTTTTGGAGAAACCGATGTTCTTCCCGTTTCTTTTGGTCGTAGAGCTCACAAGCAGTTCTTGCCTTTCATTGTAGCCTCGTTTTATATGATTCTTGTTAAGCTATATTACATGTGCTTGTCGATATTCTTCAAAAGACCAATTGAGGAGTTTCTTATTGCACGTTGGCACTGGTTGAGAGACTTCGTGAAACGCCTTCGGCTAAGATTCTGGTGGTCTCTTGCAATTTGTTGTGGCCCATCGGAAATCCACATTCGCACCGTTTTATGATCCAGAAATCGCCATTTTCCCTTGTGTATATTGAGATAAGGAAACTATTGGCTTGCTATAGTAATATTTCTTCCCGCGCCAAACTCAATAAGCCTAAGCCTAAGTGTCGTAACTTTCCTATCCATACTTCGGACATTACTCAAATGTCTTGTCGAGGAATTCGTAGAAACAACAAAACAAACGTATGCCAAATTAAAGTCCGAGGCTCAAAACGACAATGCGATAGAAAGCATTGAATTCCTATAGTTGAACTGGAAACGTAAAATCGAGGCCGAAGCCGAAGCCGAAGCTATTGTGTTTTAGACATAACATACGCTAAGCACAAATGTGTAGCCGGGCATATGTACGAGTATAACAAGCTAATGGCAGTACTCATATATCGGCTTCCTCCAAGACTTACATCGGATTTTTCAGTTACCAAAATTACTAGGTCACATACCCCAGTGAATGTTAATCTAGAAATAATGAAATATATTGTATAAATAAAAAGAAAAATTAAATGATTAACAACATCCATTTTGTACCAGCAGGTTGGCGCCCCCGCACACTATTCGCGGATAGGGCAAGATTTACTCATTCGATGGCCTAAATATCTCTTGATTTAACCCCAATAGATTTTTATTGGGGTTGGGGGACATTAATTTCTTATCAGAAATGACAACATTTGGTGACACGAACCATTGATGAGGCAGGCGGCTCATATTGTATTGTAAGTATTTCAAAGACGAACTCTAGCATGGTTTACGCTATCAACATTTAGTTTAATATCGATTTAAAATCCAGATCTCCGGCCATTCCCAGAGCTAATTTAGCGACCTCACGGAGTTGTCTATGGACGTGCGACTTCAATTCTTGTGTCAGCACAATCTTATACGGATGTAGGCCCAAATTCAACCGCAAAATAGGCCGGGTTGACTCTCTGGTGATGCCCAATTCAGCTGATCGTTGCTGAATCGACATTTCAGGGTCTTATTCGATACTGGCATCAACCTCTGTCTGGTTGGTAGCTTAAGATCCAAAAGAGTGTACTGACGCTCAGACTTTTCCACGGTGCGACTAATTAGCTGCACAATGAAGCAATGATGACGACCGACCTCACGACGAGATTCACGTAACGTATTTTTGATTATAATTTCAAATAATTTCCGCACGTTCGGCAAGCGTAAAACGATGCACAATGAAATGGCAATCCTTACTGAATATTTTGACACTGGATGTCATCGGTAACTTTGACAGCTGCTGAAACATTACAAGTTCTCTATAGGAGGAAGATCTTGACTTGATCCATCGGACGTATCCATTTCGACAAGTTTTGTTTTTAATTATCGGGTACACATTTTTCAGCTGCTCAAAAGAGGATTAAATACATTTTTTTTCGAGAAACGGAGGAACAACGTCAATTACGCTAGAGCAAAAGTTAATCAGACAGGAAAAGTAATAACCGACAGAAATAAGATACAATTTCTTTTTTTAATCTTTGACATTACTCTGAATTTACCATGACGGCTCATCCAAAAGTAATCGCAATATATTTATTACATATCAAAGTATCAGTACATATATGTACATACAAAAACAAAAACACTGTTTAAAATGCATCAAAATTTTTTTAAATATTCTCTGGCTTTAAAGGCAAAGAAATTCGATTAACTTATCAAATGGACATTTATATTTTAATCATACGCAAGCTGATAATAAACATTTGTATACATTTAAGTTTTTTTTTTATTATTTGTCATAATATTTATTTTGTTTTTATTTGTTTTTATTTATTTTTTTTTTAATTCTGTAATCAAATAAATTTATTTTTAATATAAATCACAGTCAAACGACAACGTAACGAAGTTATTTCCTTTCTCTGAAAAAGAATTCGTCAATAATTTGTGTTAAAAAAAATGCTTTTTTGATTTTATGTAATTTAATAGAATAAAGTTATTTTTTTTTATTAATCCAAACGGTAAATACTTGGAAAACTTAAAGTAGAAAACAATGGCATTGAAAACTTAATAAAATATAAGAGATCCAACATGTTGGACACAGCAAAAATCATCACTTAATGGTAAGAATTTTGGGCGAAAGTAAATAATTGATACGTTTGAATTTAAATGAAACAAAAATAATATCTAATCACCTTACTAAGTCAATCTTCTTTTAAAAACAATTCATAGCAAAACGTTGATTATACAAAAATAATGATTTCTTCGTCAGGCGTTCTCACAAAATATTACAATATATCGGAGTACTTGTATTCAAAATCGCTAAAAAAAAAAAAAGTGTTTCGAAAGAGCAACGTTAAATGTGAAAATATTTCATCAATGTAGAAAAATTGTCGTAAGTGACTGATTGGGTTTAATAAACATTCCCCATTTCTTCTATAACTTTCTAGCAATAAACACTAAAATATGGTGATTATATCTGTTAAAGCAAAATAAAGGATAAATTAATCTTAATCTTAGTTTCCTTACAAACTTTTTCAATCAATGCTGGAGAACTTTATAAAATTTGTAATTAAAACAAAAAAACCTTCTCTACATCTATTTGGCGATGTAAGCACACTTTACAAGATACACTGTCGGACAAAATAAAGTGCAAAAGCAGTTTATTCACTTCTAAAGTCGTGTTAGTTATAAGCAAAAAGCTTTTATGGTTCAATTCTTTTGTGCTGACGTCACCTAACCATGTACTTACCGTATTGTGAAAATTAACAGTTAATTTCTTTTGTTTATTTCCTATCAGTTGTAGTAATTCTGCAGCAGTTGTTATTGAGACACGACAAAATAAAGTGCATTTTATATTTTGTGTACCACGGACTGGAATATTGTGAACAATTTTTAGAAGAGATTTTTACTATTGATAAAAAAATAAGAGGTACAGAAGCATTAAATCTAAATTGGAAATTTTATTTTCCATTCTAAGTTCTGGTTTATTGTGGTATGAAACCGCTAGCACCCGAGGTGCAGTAACTACTAATTTTGGACCGTCAAAGTGGTTTGACATTCCAAAAACTATCACAAAAATATGGATTGTCAATTTCTTGTGTAAA
Source organism: Volucella inanis (assembly GCA_907269105.1). Classification (NCBI taxonomy): domain Eukaryota; kingdom Metazoa; phylum Arthropoda; class Insecta; order Diptera; family Syrphidae; genus Volucella; species Volucella inanis. Next base: position 26,509,799 of record OU026157.1, read on the forward strand.
AAAGATCTGCCTTAATTTTAAAAAACGAGGGACAGTGGCTATTTTCAAGAATTCTTGCGGAAGAAAGCGGAAGACCACAGCAAACGAAGACCGACGAATCAAAATTATGGCCAGGAAAAATCCCTTTTCTTCTGCAGGGAGTATTAAAGAAGATTTTGAATTAAGCATAATACCAAGAACAGTGCAAAAACGACTGCAATAAAGTGGATTATAAAATTTTTTGCGAAGAAAAAGCCTACATATATTAAATACATATATTAAAGCCGCAAACGTTCTGGCAAAGTATAATTTGGTCCGATGAAAGACTGAGCCATAGGTGCATACGGAAAACTGCAAAACACTGAAGAGGGTCAGTAATGGTATGGGCATGTTTCTCCTTTAGCGGCGTTGAAACAATGGTCAAAATCGATACCAAAATGACAGGTCCAATTTACGTCAACATTATCAGGGAAAATTAAGCTTATTCTGCTTCTAGAATGTCCTTGGGAAGTTACATCTTTCACCAAGATAACGATCCAAAGCATACTAGCAAAATAGCTAAACAGTATTTTACTCAAAATAACGTTGAAATATTGGAGTGACCAATTCCATCCCCAAACCTTGAGCAACTTTGGTCCATTTTGGATGAGACGAGTCCATTAGATCAGCGTCGCAACTTGTCCTCTTTTTGGGAAAGCCTCCAAAATGAATGGGAGTAAATTCCAGGCGACACGCTGGTCTCTATGCCTAAGCGTCTTGCAGCAGTAATTCAAAACAAAGAATTGGCCACTATTAAGTTTTTCCCATTTGTAAAGCTTAATTTAGAATATTTGATTTGTTTTTGTTACTTTTTTTGAATTTGCACTTTATTTTGCCTTCTTGCATGCATTTTCTTTTTGTTTTTAAATATTGGGTTATTTTTCTGATTTTCATTTCAGTTTTGTAAATAAGCTAATACAATTACTTTACTTGTCAAATATATAGTACAACAATTGTAAATAACAAGATAATGAATTAAAATGAGTGATGAAAAAAATGTTTTGTTTTGCACTTTATTTTGTCCGACAGTGTACATTCAAATTTGGAAATTTGACAGCTTGCTGGAATAAAGAGCGCATGGTCACTGTACTCATATGGCAAGTAATACTTTTGGATGAGAACAAATCCTATTGACAGTTATGTATTCCATTTGTCTGTGTGTATTTATCTATGCTATCAGTAGATGATTGAGAAGTCGGTAGAAATTTCAAGGTTTAAGGGTTTCTCTTAACAAATGTCGTTATGATAGAAACTATACGAACTGTTAATAAAATGATTTTTTTTTAATTGGAACTTTTTAAGCTATCACTTATGTATAACACATAAAATAAAAATAAATTTGATAAATGTTGATTTATTTTTACACTGAGACCAAATGATTTGAATGATTTTTCTTATAAACAATGCGAAATAAATACATAGTTATGTAATTTAGTGGCGTCAGGTCAAAATGAGAAAAATATGATCATTTGTTGGTTTCCTGTATTCAACACATTTGACTTGTTTTTTTTTTTTTTGAATTAATCTTAACAAAATTTTGCGAATACTTTGAAAGGAACGTTATTCTCTATATTATTGTTAGAATTACTTTGAAAAGAAAACAAAAAATAAAATAATAACTTATTTATAATAACTGGTACAGAATAATAAATAAACTTTTTTGCGAACATTCAGAACTGTCAAAATAAATATGGTGTAGCCTCTTTTAAAGCCAAGTATAACATTTTATATGTTTTTATATTTTTTTCCTTTACACAAAGGACCAAGCTACAAATCAAAACAAATAAGTTCAATTTTTACTAAGTACATTATAACTTACAAATATAACATCGCGATTTGTTATATTGTTATTATTTTAGTAAAAAAAAATGTTTTATAAACATTCTGATATAAAAATACATAAAAGTCAACGTGTACTTATTTTTTATATATGTATATATTACATATGTATATATATATATGTTTTTATGTTTTTGGTTAAAATTTATACACCTCTTTTTTGTCACAAGTATTTTTTATACGATTTTTTTTTTTGTCATATATAAATTTATAAAAGTTTGTTTTCACATACAAATATTTGCGCAATTGAAATGAACAAGTTTTGATATCTTAAAGAAATCAGTGAATTCATTATATTGAGCATTTTTGTATTCTGTTTTTCTTGCAATTCAGTGATCAACAAATAAAAAAGTTGCTTAACAACTGACAGGCGTTTGTTATTACGGTATGTATAAAAATGCAACTTTTCACAAAATTCGTAAAAACATTTCTATTTGGTAAATGGGTTTATGTTTATTTATTTACTTTTTTGTTTATTTTTATTGTTTTAATCTATAAAACATTTTTTTCGTTTAAATTTCTCAACTTGGTTGAAATACAATTTTTTACAATACAAAAATTTATTTTGTCTATCGCATTAGAATTTGTCTCAAATTCTTGGTTTTCTTTTTAACGCTTTTTGCATTGTCATTTTTTATGATTATTTTTGATTTTTGACAATAACTTAAATTGAGATCTTTCTTGATGTTGGGTCAGCATGTATCATAACAATAGATCCAATCATAGCGACTAATGTTCGATCTAACCATGTCACAGGATTTGGATAGATGAGCCCACCTTCATAGAAACCAAGATGTCCGCCATGCGCCAGTTCAACATAGGCCGTTTGATTATGAGATACTGCAATTAAAAATAAAATCATTTAGAAATAAAAATCGAATACCGATTATAAATAAAAAATATATTTTTATTGAAAAATACGAGGGCAGTATAAATGGTTTGAATATATATAAAGGGTGATTCATCGTGAGGATTGATTTATAATGTAAAATAAAACACATAAATTTGAAAGTGAACTTAAAATTTCTATCATCGATTAAAAGAACAATTCATGGCATTTCCATTTCAAAAATGATATCATGTAAATGTTGGATCCGACTATGTCTGAGGTGGTCCATTCAGAAGATCCAATTTTGGGCGATTCGTTCAAGCATAGCGACTGGTATCTCACGGATAACACGAGTACTATAATGTTGACGAGACCTGAGACTTTACATATCCCGAGAGAAAATAGTCCAAAGGTGTGACATCGCACGATCTAGGCGGTCAATTTACCGCAGCAAAACGTGAAATTAAGTGCTCACCAAAATGATTTCTCAACAAGTCGATTTTTTCACGCGCTGTATGGCTCATAGCGCCGTCTTGTTAAAATCAGAGTTCACCGAGACCATGTGCTTGAATTTTAGGAAGTACATAGTCTGTTAACTTGGCGCGATAACGGTTACCATTGACGGTAACATTCTGATTTTCCTCATTTTTGAAAAAATAAAGACTAATGATTCCATTAACCATGTATGTAATGGTAGCTCTTGGTACTCTTCGGTTTGCTCATCAGCCCAAATACGGCAATTCTGTTTATTAATGTATCTATTGAGCCAGAAATGGGCTTCATCACTGAGCAAAATTTTACGATAAAACACCAGATTTTCATGAGTTTTACAGAGCCCATTCACTGAAAATATGACGCAAATTCAAGTAGCCTGGCTTCAATTCTTGCACAAGTTGAATTTTGTTCGCTTTTAGGTCGAGATCCTCACGTAGAATACGCCAAGTTGTCACGGTCTTCGCGTACACTCTCAGCTACAGCTGCTATAGTCTCTTCACTACGTGCCGGATGTGGTCCAACCGGTCAAGTTTCATCCACTAATGTAAACTAGGACTCAAAATTGCGAATGGTATTGGCAATAGTGGTTTTAGTAGGTCGATGATGCGCACCGTAAGTTACTCAAATCGCACGAAAAACATTTCTCACAGAACGCTGATTTCCGTAATACAGCTGAACAATTTCGAGACGCTGTTGGGTTGTGAGTCTTTCCATGATAACTTGCCAAACGATACTGAATAAAAAATGACAAAGCAGTTTGATAGGAGTCACGCGTGATCTGTCAAAAAAAATCCTATTGAAAATTAAACCTCAGGATGAATCACCCCTTATATATATATATATATATATATTTTTTTTTTATTTTTTTTTTTTGTAATCGACGCGCGCTCAAGCGTGAGGAAAGAAATATACCGATATACCGATGCACGTTGGTTTTAAATGTTTGCAAGTTACATTGATTAGAAAATAAAGAACGAGGCAGAGCATTCATTAAATGAGTTGTATGGCTTAGGAATGAATCACGATATTTCAGAGTACGTCCGAGAGTGAACTTGAGGTATACTGATGAGCATTCATAGCAAGACGGATGTTACGGTTGAAGGTTTGAACGGGCGTAATGCTCTTGGCAATTTCGTTGAATCATTAGTGGTGAAAATAGCAATAAAACAAGGTATGACAGGAGACATCTATAACATCTCTGGGTGTCAATAACATCTTTAACATATCTGAATCTGCTAGATAGGATTCAGAACCGTGTTAAGGAAGCGGGAATGAAAGTAATTAATAGCCATTTTGTCAGGGCGGCATATTGATTTTAGTATGTCCCCACTTAGCTAATGCTGCATTGTCACCAGAGCCAAACGTAAGTGTAAAATTTAAGCTCGATCGATTGAAGCTGGGAACTGGTTTAGATATAGGTTTCAAGATTTGTCACACACACACTAACAAGTGGAGTTAAATCAAACATAAATAACAAAGAACTGAACAAAGATACACGAGAATATTTAGTAACACCGTTACAGTTGGCGCAGAGTCGTTTTGGTCGCAAGATTCTTAAGTTGATTTTTGGTCTCGTTTGCGTTGGCCTCTGATGGCTAGAGCATATCTTCGAATCCTATCCAGAGGAATAGAAAAAGTTCCAGCCTCAGATGGCACACACAAGTAGAACTACCACCAGGAGTTCATAACTAGAGGGGAGTTGGCCAAAGGCCGCGCTGATTAAAAAGATTTTTTAGCTGAGGCGCAGCTGCACCTGAGATCGTAGCGCCATCTTAGTAAGTAAATAAGAAAGATAGTACGAATATGTCGACATATCATATCCAGAGAAGTGGAATTAGTATAGACACCACATTTTGAAAGATCCATTCCGTTGATGAGCTCATACACTTATATTTCTACTGCACTTAAGTACTTTCTGCCATTAGTTAATTAAAATATCGTGTTCGCGCGTGTTTGCTTTGACATATCGAGCAGAAATAAAGCAAAAATATGGGGAAATTCATGATGTTACTTCAAGCCTCGCGTCAGCTTTACATCGTAAATATCGTAGACGCAATTGCAAAGCGAATGTACACGTACTATCTACTTTTGCGGGCTTTGACAATTGACAATTTGTTTTGATTTTGGCGTTGATTTTTTAAATTTAAAGCTACAGGATTGGTTATAGTGTGTATCCCGAATGGGTAACCTCCAATATATGACACTCTACGATTATCATATGGTTTTCTTGCACAAAATAGTTGTTTTGAACTAAATATATGTTGGTTTTTCTTTAATTTAATTATAATATAAGATACATTGTCCATGAAGTTATTCCCCCTAATTAAATTTTAATAAAAACAATAAGAGTAAATTTCTACTCTACCTCGTGCAACAAATTCATGTATTAGAACTTTGAGGAAACAATACTTTATCTGCCATCTTAACGCTAAAGCAAGATTTCGGATTGCAAATTTCGAGTTCGTGGTTTTAATGCAAATTATCGTAAATTTGATATAAAGCGTGTATGAAGTATGCCAAAGCACGTGCGCGCGCACGCGACATTGTGATTTGCCTATTAGAATCTGTTAACTCTAAACCGAAAACAAGATCCGAAAAAATGGTTAACCATCATTAAATCAAACCGTTTGTCTACGTCGACAAAACTGCGGATAAAAATTACCATACGACTAATTACCTGGTACATCTCCTAAACTAAAAAAGCAACTTCTTTGTTCTACAACAATGTTCTTCATCTGTTATCCATTTAAAATGACAAATATCATATTACTTCTGAAAATGGTGATTGTGTTTAGCTCTTATTTGAAAAAAAAGATACGCAACCCAACCCATTCGCAGTCGGTAGGATTCGAACCTACGCTCCCAGAGGGAATCTGATTTCTAGTCAGACGCCTTAACCGCTCGGCCACGACTGCTTGTGGCTCCACATTTGGCCAAAATCAACACTGCTATACTACCTTTCTTTAAACCCCTATTTTTAATTTAAATAATTAACTTTTTAATAATTAATTTAAACAATATAAACATTATTTATCATATAAACTATTATTTATTTAAATAACAAAATCAAGTTTTTTTTTTTTTTTTTTTTTTTATTTATATATATATATAAATTTATATTATATATATTTAGCGTTGGCCAAAGGCCGCGCTGATTAAAAAGATTTTTTAGCTGAGGCGCAGCTGCACCTGAGATCGTAGCGCCATCTTAGTAAGTAAATAAGAAAGATAGTACGAATATGTCGACATATCATATCCAGAGAAGTGGAATTAGTATAGACACCACATTTTGAAAGATCCATTCCGTTGATGAGCTCATACACTTATATTTCTACTGCACTTAAGTACTTTCTGCCATTAGTTAATTAAAATATCGTGTTCGCGCGTGTTTGCTTTGACATATCGAGCAGAAATAAAGCAAAAATATGGGGAAATTCATGATGTTACTTCAAGCCTCGCGTCAGCTTTACATCGTAAATATCGTAGACGCAATTGCAAAGCGAATGTACACGTACTATCTACTTTTGCGGGCTTTGACAATTGACAATTTGTTTTGATTTTGGCGTTGATTTTTTAAATTTAAAGCTACAGGATTGGTTATAGTGTGTATCCCGAATGGGTAACCTCCAATATATGACACTCTACGATTATCATATGGTTTTCTTGCACAAAATAGTTGTTTTGAACTAAATATATGTTGGTTTTTCTTTAATTTAATTATAATATAAGATACATTGTCCATGAAGTTATTCCCCCTAATTAAATTTTAATAAAAACAATAAGAGTAAATTTCTACTCTACCTCGTGCAACAAATTCATGTATTAGAACTTTGAGGAAACAATACTTTATCTGCCATCTTAACGCTAAAGCAAGATTTCGGATTGCAAATTTCGAGTTCGTGGTTTTAATGCAAATTATCGTAAATTTGATATAAAGCGTGTATGAAGTATGCCAAAGCACGTGCGCGCGCACGCGACATTGTGATTTGCCTATTAGAATCTGTTAACTCTAAACCGAAAACAAGATCCGAAAAAATGGTTAACCATCATTAAATCAAACCGTTTGTCTACGTCGACAAAACTGCGGATAAAAATTACCATACGACTAATTACCTGGTACATCTCCTAAACTAAAAAAGCAACTTCTTTGTTCTACAACAATGTTCTTCATCTGTTATCCATTTAAAATGACAAATATCATATTACTTCTGAAAATGGTGATTGTGTTTAGCTCTTATTTGAAAAAAAAGATACGCAACCCAACCCATTCGCAGTCGGTAGGATTCGAACCTACGCTCCCAGAGGGAATCTGATTTCTAGTCAGACGCCTTAACCGCTCGGCCACGACTGCTTGTGGCTCCACATTTGGCCAAAATCAACACTGCTATACTACCTTTCTTTAAACTAATTTACGGACATTTAGGACATATACAATACCCAACCTGCCTGAGAAAACACACGAAATCATTCATATGTACATATATACACATTAGTAACCCTTCCCGTGTGAACCAACATTGTTTGAGCCATTTTGTCCTTTTATTTTAAACAAATCACATTAAGGTAAGTACTTACGTGCATAATCTTTGATAGGCACCAACAAATCCTCCGGCACTAGGGGATCATCTTTTGCATTTATAAATATCATTGGTTTATCAATGTTATCTAAATAGTTAAGTGAAGAACTCCACTTATAGAGATCGTGTGTTGATGGGAAATTATGTACACGTCTTGTGTATGCTTCATCGAGTTCAGGCAGTGTTGCAGCAGCGATTATTTCCCTTTCATTTAAACCAAATCGCGTCTTAACCTCATCCGAGAGCAAAACATGACGATGCTTAAGAATAATATTTTTAACATTCTCTGTCATTACATACAAATAAAAACGACGGAAATTTTGCCAATTAAGTAACCATCTTGTGCCCCTACAAAAATAAATAGAAAAATATTTAATCTACACTAAATTAAAATATGTAGATAGATTATTTTACTTACTCAACTGCGTTATAACCTTGGCAGATTGATATACCACCGATAATTGTTTTTGGTTTTGTTATTGTCTTCTCACCCATGTATTTTGTTATTAAATTACCTCCTAAACTGAAACCTACAGCTATTATATTTGTGGACGGATATTTTTTGTGCAAGTTTTCAACCATAGCTGAAAAGTCCTCGGTGTGTCCTATAATGAAAAAACAAATCACAAATAAAATTGATTTGCATTCAAATGCTGAAGATAGATTTACCGTATGTGAATATGCGTGAAGATGTAACTTGAACACTTTGTAAAGCTCCAATATGATTTAGAACTGCACAACGGTAGCCGTGGCATTGTGCGTAATGAACAAATGTACGTATGTAAACACTTTCTGAGGAATTTCCAATTCCAGGACAAATAGCCACTGTGATATCATCTGAAAGTACGCATATAAATAACTATAAATAAATGCAATATTATCATTGTAGAAAAATAGAAAAGTTTTCAGTAAAACGAAAATAAATCAATCATCCCTGAACATTATTGAGTGGTTAACAAAACAAGCCATAATAAATATTTACAATAGTCAAGCACCCATTCAATTAAATTCATTGGTTTTAAGTTGATTACAATCACCACCAATATGACCTACAAAGTTTGCTCCCTTTTTATAAGCGTGAGTAAGTTAAAACGCCATTGCCACACCTAAATAACTGACGAAGCTTCTGTATTTACTTTCAAAACTCCCTCAAAGTATCTAGGTTGTGCATATTTCAATAAAACACATTTTCCAATACACTTATTTGAACTTACCTTCGTGTTCGTTCAGCGGTTGATAAAGATCATAGGTCAATGTTGACTCATCAATAAGTGACAGATAAACACGTTCACCCAATGGCCATGGACACTTAACACGACCTACGATGCTGTGCAGAACAGTCTGGACATGACCACTAAAACCCCATATACGTGTTGGCACATATCTGAAAGCGAAAAGACAAAAACAAAATAATTTAATTAAATTAATTGTTTTAATTATTTTTGTATAAATGTATATTTTTGCCCAAAGAATTTTGACAGGTAGACAAATATTTTATCCAAATGAACATTAAAAAATTTTCTGTTAGTTAGAGTTCCTTGGTGCTAGATTTATGAATATAGATCTTCGTCACGCATAAAGGCGTGTCAGTATAGCGTCGTCGTTTAATTAAATCATTTAATTTATATTTATATATTTATATATTTATATATTATTTATATATCATTTAAAGTTTAAATTATTTTTCGCTTGAAAGGAAATAGTTTTTTAGATTCGTAGAAAAGTGTTGTATGATAATAAGTACTTAAGCAATATAAAACTATTCAAAGCAGCAGTGATGTCTTGGTTTAAAACAGGGAACACCTGCAAACACAACTTTCATGTCAATTGGCATAAATACTAAATAAGGTAAGTGGAATTTCTGAATTCTGAATTCCAGAAACACCAGTCTCGTTAAAAACAAAAAAAAAAAAAAAACAAAAAAATGATGTGGCCGTCTAAAACCATTTCTAAAAACTTTGATGAGCCTTCCTTAAAAATTCCACATGTTTCCACAGAAACACGCCACCTTTTTATTGTTCCATGATTGGCCCTTTCGATGTCGATTTTGTACTCCAATATCAAAACTGCGTAGAAGTATAATTTTTTACAATTTTATTATTACTTGCATGTGAAGCTAATATTTACGTAGTCAGAAGATGATTGTGGGGAGAAAATTTAACAATGAATTGTACGAGTACACCAGCGGCAAGGACTTTTCAACCTTTCTCCTTAAAAAGGTTCTTTCTAGTAGAACTACATGCTTTCAAACGCCAGAATAGAGAGAAACAACACCTAACCTAGACAATTCCAGCGAACAAAAAATTAGGGAACAAAAATCAAGTGGATATTGGTTTTGAACATTATCCCTTGACTTACGAGTAAACGATAAAAAACAGATTTCTGTTTTGGAAGCATTGAATTTTATTCTACTGATAGCTCCTTAAAAAATTATATTGTTAACAGCAGAAATATCATATATGAGCTTATCGTATGTTGCTTTTTGTATGCTATAGACGAAAAAAAAGAACGTAAGCCTGAATATAAATATGATAAGGAGAGAGTTTTGGCGTCAAAAAAGAAATAAACTACTGGTCCAAGGCGTGTATATAATCGTCGGCTCTAGATTTTATTGAAAACAAATTTTGTTTTTAAATTGTAAACTTATACAAGTTAAAAGAATGTCCGCGGACTTATAAAATATTGACTTTTTTATAGTTTTAAAAATATTGAAACAGTATTTTTTTATTGTAATTTTTCGGTTGTTTCTCTTTTTTATGTTCATCTGATTAAGAAGGATAATGCACTTGTATCTCTATTTTTTAAACATTTTTTTTATTTTTTAAATATCTGTACTGTACTAACATATCTATCAACATAGGCTCCCTTTGAAGTGACACAAATATTTCAGCGATACTCTTACATTTATATGCCTTTTGTATTGAACGATTTGCCAAATCCTTCAATTTTACATCAGTTTTGGCGATCACGTTTTATTAGAGCCATATCTCTGTCCGGCGAGAATTTCGGACCATTTTTAATTTTTAAATCAAAACAAAAATGAAAGCACATGTCAAAAATGAAACCATATGGAAAAAAAGACGTGCTTAACCCGAAAATCCGCTTTAGAAATAGAAGTAACCCTTCTTCTTCCCACTTCAATAAAGCGTTCCCTCTCTTTGGGACAATCTTCCTGCTCACGGAAATGTGAACAGGCACTTTGGTCAAATGTGAGGAAACGCGGAACCCACATATCCAAATACTCATGCAAAATATGATATACGAGTACAGTGACTCAACTTTTTGATCACATGATTAGCAGAATAAAAGACTTCTGTTCGTTACTGTTTTATTGGTACTTTTAATTCAACGAAATTTTTAACAAAGAAAAATAAAATAATGAGAACCAAATTCATCTATTAACATAATTTATGACAACAAAAGCAAAAATAGGACATTTGATCAATTTGCGAAATTGTTCCTATTTAGTACTTCGTATGGCCTCCTTTTGCTTTGAGGACCGGTTTTATTCTTCTTGGCATGGATTCAATTAACTTTTTACATTGATTTGAGGTGATATTTTGCCAAGCGTGCAAAATAGTGCGATGCCATAAATCATGCAAATCCGGAAAATTTTCAGGCAAATCCGGAAAATCTCCAGGCAAATCCGAAATATCAGTTTAAACCTAAGCGCAAAGATGTTCGATCGAATTAAGGTCTAGAGATTGTGGTGGCCAATCAAGTATTTGAAATTGTTGATTTTGTAAGAAGTTCGTCTTCCAGGATGGTGATATATTGACTGCCATTTATATTATGCGACCCACCACTCTAATGCATTCACCAACCCCTTCCAAATTATAACATTTCCTCCTCAAAATTTTAATATTGGTTTGATATGGCGATCGCAGATTGGCTCACCTGGCTTTTTTCAGGTGAGATGTTTTATTTTTGTTTCATCCGACCAAATTACCCTTGCCCAGTCGATTGCACACTAAACCTTACACTTTTGGGCAAATTGTACCCTTATTTTCTTATGGCGGTCAGTCAATAGGAGCTTTTGCATTTTAGCGCGTCCATGAAAACCGTTTCTGCGCAAAATTTTTCTTACAGCCTCAGTTGTTACATTAATCCCATCATTTTGGATTAATGCCTTATTAATTTGGACCGCATTTTTCATATATTCCGTATTTAATTTGCCGCACAATACGCCTTTGTATATTTGAATTTAAATTTTTTTTCCTTCCAGACTAATTTTTTTTTTCAGTGTCAAGCTTAAAATTTTTGCATATTTCGGATACAACTCCCACTGAAACTCCAAGTTTTCGACTCTGGATGAGTTTTTTTTTTTGGAAACAATAAGACTTCCCACTTCCTTTATTTTGGAGATACCAAATTCTTTCATCTGCCATCAAATTTAAAACAATTAAAATGCCGGTTTAAACTGAAATTCAAATTTACCTTAGGTAGGATTCTTATTTTATAACTTTAAATATTTTTATTTTTAACAAAAAAAAAAAATAATAATAATAATACTTAAGAATTAACGTCTTTTTTTTGTGTATCTTTATGTTAATTTGTGTACCCTTAAAATGTTTGTATACAGCGCGGCAAAAGAAATTTAGGGAGGAAGAAAAAAAAGATACCGATGTACATTGTTTTTAAATGTTTGCAAGCTATAACGACCAGAAATAGAGAGCTTGACAGGGCATTCTATAAGCCAATTGTACGGCTTAGGAACAAATCACGCTGCATTTTTGACGACATCGAATATGTAGTCATTCGTAAGTCATTCAATCTAAGTTGTGACTGACACACATACCGATAATGGAAAGGTTTTCGTTATCGTTTTCGACGATGTAAATGCCATGGACAATGGCTGGGTACCTATTTATTTTTTATTTTAATTTAATTACATTTAATTCCACTCCGTTTATAGTTCCCCAATTGGTTATGCTGTTAATATCAGAATTTAATAAGTTTAACATACGCTGCCGTTCCCGTTCTAGAGCCGAAGAGCAGGGACGTGAGTCCGAGAACAAATATGAAAAGTAAAGAGTACTTTCAATAGCAAAGGAATATATTGGAATATAGAAAAAGCAGAAAAGGAACAAATTTAGTAGCACTGTATCAACGAAATTCAAAAACATTTTTGCAAAATTGTAATGGAAAATTTCGACAAAAGAGTGCTATTCCGTACATAACCGTATATTGTATATCACTTTATGAGTAAATGAAAAGATGTACAATTGTGTTCTGTGTCGATTAAAATTACTTTTTTACATGAATTTTGGGACACCCTTTACAAAGAATTTATTCTCCTGTTTTAACAACCACGTGTTCAACCATTGAATAAAAGATATACAATTCAACAAAACCAATGACGTATAATACTCGTACCTTATGTCAAATATTACAAAATTATGTGTGAAAACAATTTATATAACTGTTCGCATACCTAATATTGATATATAAAAAAAATCATAAAAAAAAAACCTTACAATAGCAAAATAAAATTGGTAATCAACTTTTCGTTAAACAAATGCGTAATAAAGAAATATAATTAATCAAATTATTTACTTAGTTATATGAATAGTTCCTTATTCTGTGGAAATGTATAAGTTGCTAAGTCCAAAGGTCTAATCAGAAATGGGATTACCTAGGCACAAGTGCCTCTTATCGCGGATTGTCTTCAGAAACTTTATTTTTCACAATAAAAAAATGCTATCAGTTGACGGAAATATTCTATTCATGAAGTAACCAAGGTTAAGAAAGATGCTCACTTTACATAATAATCCGCATATTTGCATGATAAGTACCATAGCAAGAGTTCAATATTAGAAAAACCAAAAAACAGCTGGCTAAAATAGCGGCGATTAGCATGAAATATTGACGATCGCAACATGAAGTACGCCCTCATATGTTTATTTCAAACGCAAAATATTACTTTCGCAGCGACGATAAAAATAGTCTTAGCAAGTGTAAGCATAGCTACACCATTATACTGATATAGTATAAAGTAAAAAATTCTTTTTAAACTATGTTGTGTCAGAAAAATCAAATTCAGTAAGAAAAATTATGTAGTTTTACTTTCATCCCAAAATTCTATCATTTTCACGTTTCGACAGCTATCTATGAGTATTTTGTAAGAATTTTAATTCGGAAATTACAAACGTTAAATGTTGATTTATATTAAATACATCACCAAATGCAGCTTTCATACAAGATATATATGAAATAAAAAGGTACCACATAAATCGTTCACTGATTATATGAATTACTCTCACGCCTAATTGATAAGAATTGTTGCATATGGTTATGACACTAAGTTGTTACATATTCATAATAGCAAATATAACCACAAAATCTAAGATGATTTTAAATTCGAATTGAAATCGGCTAATAATTCTTTGAGTTTTAAAAATATAAGGTTATTCATCGTGAGGTTTGATTCATAATGTAAAATAAGACACATAAATTTAAAAGTGAACTTAAAATTTTATTATCGGTTAAAAAAACAATTCATGGCATTTACTTTTTAAAAATGATATTATGTAAATGCTGGCCAGGACTACGTCTGAGCTGGTGCGTTCGAAAGGTCCAATTATGGGCGACTTGGTTGAGCATAGCGACTGGTATCTCGCGGATAGCACGAGTAATGTTGGATACCAAAGCGTCAATCGCAGCTGGCTTATTCCTCAAGACCTGAGACTTGACCCAGAGAAAATTGTCTAAAGGTGTGATATCGCACGATCTAGGCGACCAATTTACAGTAGCAAAACGTGAAATTAAGTGCTTACCAAAATGATTTCTCAACAAGTCCATTTTTTCACGCGCTGTATGGCTCGTAGCGCCGTCTTCTTCAAACCACAGCTCACCGAGACCATGTGCTTAAATTTCAGGAAGCACATAGTCTGTTAACTTGGCGTGATAACGGTTACCATTGACGGTAACATTCTGATTTTCCTCATTTTTGAAAAAAATATTATGGACTAATGATTCCGTGGACCATGGATGTAATGGTAGCTCTTGGTAAAATCAGCCCAAATACGGCAATTCTGTTTATTAGCGTTTCCATTGAGCCAGAAATGGGCCTCATTACTGAACAAAATTTCAGGATAAAACACCGGAGTGTTTCCAGAGCCCATTCACTGAAAATATGACGCAAATTCAAGTCACCTGGCTTCAATTCTTGCACAAGTTGAATTTTGTACGCTTTTAGACCGAGATCCTCACGCAAAATACGCCAAGTTGTTGAATACGCCCAAGCCATGCTGCGAAGAACGACGACGAATCGATTCGTCACGGTCTTCGCGTACACTCCTAGCTACAGCTGCTATATTCTCTTCACTACGTTCTGAATATGGTCTAACCAGTCGAGTATCATCCACTAATGTAAACTGGTACTCAAATTTGCGAATCGAATTGGCAATAGTGGTTTCAGTAAGTCGATTATGCGCACCGTAAGCTCCTCGAATCGAATATACATATGTATATTTGAGGTAGTTAAAGATTCGTGTAGATTTTAAATGCAAAACATCGCTTTTTCGCAAATTCTTCGCAGTAAAGTTTATCCCTTTTAAAATTGCGTACATATCCAGTAGACAGAAAATCTTTCATGAAGACATCAAACAACTGAATGATCTTGGAACCATCCGTAAAAATTTGACTACATTTGACCGATAAGACATAGATTGACGACTTAAAATATTTGTATTTACTGCAACTTCTTTAAATAAAATTTTTCTCTTACAAGATTGCAGAGTTTTTGTGCATTTTAAAACGCTTATTGTACGTCTAATATCGTCATCACAATTTCCCTTATGATTTACGATTTAGCCGAAGTATTTAAATATTTCGTACTTCGTTGCGACAACTCATTCTAAATCTTGAGTAGTTCGTTGGAAATCTAATTTACTCGTACGTAGATAATAATCAGTAAACATTACCTAAATGGTTTAGTGCCCTGTTGTTAAAAGAATTACGAACTAGGTAAAAGAAAATAATGTTCTTCATTAATATCAACAGGATTTTAAAGAAGATTACTCCAAATATTTACATACGATATATGAATATAGCTGAATTGTACAAGAAAAAGTTGCTTTCAAGTTCGTAGCTCGTGAAGCGCTCTCTTTTAAATTACTCAGGATTGTAATTTTAGAAAAAAATGATTACAATGACCTTAAAATAACCTAGCAGTAGTTTGGGATGGCAATAATTTATCTGAAGAATTCCCAACAACTATGGGCGTAAAGCAAGATTGCATTTTAGGCTCATTGCTGTTCATACCTTTTATTAATGATATAATGGACAATTTAAGAGGCAGGATAGAGATTAGCCAGACATACTATGTATCTCTGCTGTAGGCTGATGACATTGCCTAATTGGCTAAGACTATCAAGCAGCTTATGATAAATAGACTGGGAGAATATAGCAAAGCGTGGAACTTATCTATTTCTTCAAAAAAAAAAGTTATTTATCTTTATGTTATAATGTTTGAATTTAAGCCTTACCCTGGTAAGACAAACACCATTTAATCCACGCATAAAATAATAATAAATAAAATAAAAAAACTTAAACTATCTAACTAACTAGATTATCGGTATTTGTACGAATTGTTTTTTTTTTTAGCGCAGTCAATTGACAAAACCATTTCTAGGATCATCGAATTTTTTCTTCAACAAGTCAATTGTTGCATGCGCTGTCTCGCACCTTTTTGTTGAGATCATATATTTCCAAGTCTTCAAAGAAAAATTGAGCGATAGTGGTCTCCATTGACTATAACTGGCTTTCCTGCGTCATAATAGAAGAAGAACGGAACAATGAAACCTCCGGTATGAAAACAACTAACATTCACCTTTTTCGTATACAATTGCCATTTATTGCCATTTATTGCCATTTATTAATTAGCAATGCTATTTAACCACCACGCACACTTATGCTTTGTCACTGAGAATGTGGTAATTCGGATCCTCTTCCATATTTAACAGAGCCCAATCAGTGAAAGTTCGACGCGAATGATATTCATTTAGCTTTAGCTCTTAGATCAATACGATTTCGCAAAATATGGGGCAGGGTCGTTCGAGAGATTCTAACAAATGCAGAATCAATGTAATCATACTTAAATATTTGGTCACACAAATTAGATAAAGTAAGTCCTACGTTATAAATAATTCAGAGTTTTAATTAACTAAAAACATGTAAACAGCATCGGTGGTTCAGTGGTAGAATGCTCGCCTGCCACGCGGGCGGCCCGGGTTCGATTCCCGGCCGATGCAACCTTTTTTTTAATTTTAGAGAGGTACCTAAACTTTCTCACTTCTTGTCTATTATACCAGGTGAGTTTTTTAACTTAAGACTTCCAAATTACTCGAAAAATACGCGATATCGCGAAAAATGTTTCAGACAAAAGTCACAAGGTTCTGAAGGGGACATAAGATGGTAACCACGAGTTTGACATTGAGCCCCATTTTCAAGATCAAACGAAGGTCACTTTTGATTTTTCAAATGATAATTCCTGATTTTCATTGCTCAGTCGTATTCCTCAATGGAGGACACGACTTTGTCTCAAAGGTCTTATTCATTCAGTGCTAGATACCACTGACTGGCACGCCTAAATCATTAATCGGTTTCCAACGTTGTTAGGGTGTTAGAAGGTCGAGATTTGTTTTGAGGAAGTCATTATTGCCTCGAGTGAAGTTAAAACTCAAAGAAATTTCAAATGGTCCTAAACTTATCTGAGACTGTATGATGTGCACTCTGCACTTTTTTTCTACTTGAACGGAACTGTACTTCATTTAGAAGTTCGATTTTTTGTTTTGAGGAACTGATTATTATTAGTAACGTTTTCCAGATTAATAATGCAGGCTATTTTAATTCAAGAGAAAATTGAAATGATATGGATTTATGGAGAAAGTGGAACGAACATCGATGGTGCTGTTGCTCTTTACGCATAACGTTTCCCAGATCAGACACGATAGCGCGCTTCCTTTTATCGGGTCAACCAACAATTCACTGGTGAAGGAAGTGTGCAACCAAAGAAAAGGAATCGGTCAGATAGGGTGGCTGTTGAGAACAATGAAATCGCAGTGTTAGCTGCAGTTGCACACGATCCTCACATTAGCACTCGACAAATAAGTCGTGAATCAGGAATTTCTCAAACGACTGTCTGTAAGATATTACATCGGCATAAGTACCATTTTTATCATGTTTCAATGCATCTACAACTTTCTAGTGAGGATTTTCGCAAGCGGGTTTCCTTTTAACAATGGGCACTTCAGCAAATTGAACGAGACCCGCTTTTCTTCGCCAAGGTGTTATTCTCTGATGAGTCGACTTTCACCAATCACGGTACGATCAATCGACATAATATTCATTACTGGGCTACCGAAAACCCTTTTTGGTTGCGACAAGTTGAACGACAGCACCCTTGGAATGTTAATATGTCCATATTTAATTGAAATGGGGCTCAAGGTAAAACTCGTGGGCACCATCTTAAGTCCCCTTTAGAACCTTGCGACTTTTGTCTGAAACATTTATCACGATATTGCGTATTTTTCGAGTAATTTGGATGTCTCAAGTTAAAAAACTCACCCTGTATATTATATCATACATATTAATAATATTAAAAGATTCCAATTAAAAATAGTTTTTGAAATATTGTCAATCCAAATAGTTGACTTGGTTGGTTCATGGAATAAGTAAGAAGTTGCATGAGTGACATTTTATCCAAAAACGAAATAAAAAGTATTGTACTAATGAGTTATATGTACGTTATATGGTATAAGTAAATCTTTCCGGTGGTGGCAGCTATAGAGACCCGAAAGTAAACTGACAACACTAGCTTTATGTGATTTACTCACCGAATGCTCCCACGAATATAAAGTTTTAAGATCAACTTTATGTTATACTTGTACAAAGGCAACTTCTTTCATACAGAAAGTGACAGATCAGACTCAGATAAAAGAAAGATGAGAGGATTTGCACGAGCAAACAAATCTAACTGTGTTTCAGGAATGCGACAAGATACATGAAGTAGACATAGGACAACCTGCTATGAGTATTATGAAAATTCTACCCGAAATTGAAATAGAAACAACTGCAATTTCATCACTGAAACAAATCTATCTAAAGAATATCCAGCGGAAAACTTTTCAGTTTAATATTAAATTAAAAAAAAAAAAAAAAACTGCAGCGTTATTCTTATGTTTTATTTAAACACAATATCGTCTAAATGACGTCCATTCCTCTCAGAACACTCTTGCAATCGGACTCTTTAATTTTTGAACACGCAAGAGCAAAGCTTTGATTCAATGACAGCAACTTATATGGCGGATTTTTTTTGAATTAAACGAAGATGTATCCCGAAACTTGATGTTTAAAAAAAAAAAAAGTTGCACGGTGTAAAGTGCGGGGACCTAAGTGCCAAGCTACTTACTGATTAATTTTTCGGGAAAAATTACCCTCAATTTCTCCATTGAAAATAGCTTTTCTATAATTGGTTTATAAGTATCGTTAAAATGTTTGCACATAGCGCGAGCGAAGGCAAGTTAGGGAGGAAAGAAAGAGATACCAATACACAATAATTTTGCATGCTTGCACATTATATGAGTAATGACTAGGAAATAAGGAGACCGGCATTGTATTCCATAATCGAGTTTTACGACTTAGGGAAAAATCACGATATTTGAATACACCCTTGCATTTTCATTCTCTCACTCATGTGCATGTGGCCGTTAGCCAACTGTTTTGAATAGTACTCTATGTCTTATACCAGTCTTGAGGGTAAATTATGAGCATTTTTAGCGAGACGGGTGTAACAGCCGAAGAGCAGGCACGTGAGTCCGGAAACGAATATTAAAAGGACAGAATATTGCCGTCAACAAAGGAATATATTGGATTAGAAGTAGCAGACAAGAGATGATTGATGAAAAAGAGTGTCGGAAACAGAACTGAGCCCTGGGGCACTCCATCGTTTATTCTATCTTAAAACTATTCAAGACAACTTGAATCAAACGTCGAAACGTTGAATCCATTGAAGAAAAGATTCTTCGATTCCAAATGCACGCATTTTCGACAAAAGTGCCTGATGCCAAACTCTATCAAATGCATTAAAAATATCAAACTCAATTATCTTGCTTTCGCCAGATTGAAGTACGTCTTGGTTCCACTTCTCGGTGAGACATGCCATCAATGACCGTATTGACGGTCATTGAGAAGTTTCGAGAGATGAGCTGACCGTTTATCAAAATTTCCATGAGCTGCGAAAGGAGGGATGTAAGTGCAATGGATTTACAAGAGGAGACGAAAGAGACGATCTGGACAAAGGCTGATTTTCATCTACTCAGAAAGAGTTCTAAGGAGTGGGATTGATGAAAAAGCTTACGTAGCGGTTTTTCTGCGGACCATCGTATTTGTGTATATTAAGATCTTTAAGTACTATTACTAAACGCATGTGGAAATAGATTCGTCGCATTAAAGAGTCAAGAAGAAGGAAACATAACAACCAGCTACAATTCTTTAGGAAGCTGTTAAGTACCCTCTAATTTGCATTTTTGTAATGCCATACGGTTATTTTTTTTTTTTCTAATTATATGGTCCGAGTACGAGAAATTAGCTGATATAACTCCATGGTTCGACGAAGTTAGAGGGGAAAGCACATCAACAGTGTAGTTATCAGGGTGAGGAGTTTAAAAAATAAGTCCAGGATGTTGACGGCATAACTATCAACGTCTCGTATTTGTGTGGACTTATTTACAAGATGGCTCAATTTATTTTCTACAGCAAAGATCTCAGCAAACCGTCCTTCGGGTGTTGTCAGAATACCGAAGCTACCCAGAATTGTGTATATTAAAATAGCATCAAATTCATTGAACGTCGAATTGCTGTCCAGTTTGGAGCTTCCGTAAATAAGGCAATACTGTATAAGAAGTAGACGAAGATGGAATTTTAAGCACATGAAATTTAATTCCGAATTGGAACAGGGTTTATGTTGTGGTGGAGTTTGACAAGCTACATCACTACGTACTTTTATGGCGAAACCGTAGAGAAAAAAGAATAATGTGACTATTCCGTAACCAGGTATCTTCAGAACTGAGCGATGTGAGGGGTATGTGCGGCGATCTACCTAAGTGCCATGTAAACGTACGCAGAAAAGTGATTATTTTTTAACCCGTGTATACACAAGAAACACAAGCACCAAAAATGCTAAGCAAGGCTGCGAAGTGAAAATTTTGACATTGGTTTATCGAATCAAAATACTTTAGGTCTTATGCCCTGCTACTAAAATGCTTAATTTCGGTTTCTATCCATGAGAGAAGTGGCAGCTTCCAAACACTATAAGATGAAGACTGGATTTAACTCATATGGCACCCATTTATCGTGCTATTTCGCCTTATTGATTTGAATTACATAGGTGATGGCTTGTGGAATAATGATAAGTAGCATACAGTTCTGCTCAGTTATGCTTCCACAGCTGCTCAGAGACCTTTATTATTAAGGGGTTCTGATGGCTCAATCTATGTAGATCTCTTTGAGTAAAATATCTCTATCTCAGAAAATTCTAAAACAATTGCAGACAGTTCTTTCGCCGTGGCTATTGAAGTTTAAAACACCATTTATCTCATACGCCAAGGTTTGTGGTTTTTTGTTTTATTTTTCAATTACAAAAGCAAAATTGCACGTACATTTCTTAATGATAACATAGTTACAAGACGACATATATATTTCATATGTTTTTTATTTTATTCCTCTTTTCGCTATCAGATTTTGAATGATTTAAGTAACACTGGCCCCACTGAAGAAAAAGCTATATTTATAGTTAGCACTAGAAAAACACTATTAGAAAATTTAGAGTTCAAGGACTGCAATTAAAATCGACCGTAAGAACACCTACATATTTCTACGGAAAACATGTTTGTACCAAAAAAAGGAGATACCAATTTGTTTCAAACGGAAAAAGGAGACAATTACAAAGCACGAACAAAGTCTTGTAAGGAGAAAGGCGGAAATAACATTCTAAGAACTACGAAGTCTAACGTAATGTTTGAAGATCTCATAACAAGAACTTAAATTTATTTAAGACTTTTTTTCATTTCAGTTTGAACCATTGCAAATTTATTGACATGCAACAGATCAATATACTAACTATTGGGTTGTTCAAAAAGTCATTCGGTTTTTTCATTAAATGAAATTCAGGTGCGTTTACTTAGTAAACAAATAATAAACGTTGACCAATGATGTACTTGCGGTCTTTCAGTTGTTTCCTTCCCTTTTCTGAAGTAATAAAGCAAAATATGCTTTTGTGTTTGAACCACAATTGAAAGCACAAAACTCGACGGAATCCGGCCAAATATTTTTTTTTTTTTTAAGGTAAGTTGTTAACAACAAAAATTTGACATATTTATATGTCGTACTCAATTACAAATAAAGGCGGGCAAAACCTTCGATTTGAAAAAAAAAAAAAAAAACCCAATGACTTTTTGAACACCCCAATAATACTCGTAAGCCAGACAGATAAAAAGTTGAACCTTGGACTTCGGTACATGCAAACATATGTATTATTTTAATGTATCATGAAAGCTAAATTGTAAAATTGTAGCAATCAGCTTTTTTATTGTCCCTTACCATGAATTAGTTTTATTCATGTTTAAATGAAATTATTTGTAATGTAATGTAAGCCAGATTTAAATTACAACATACCGAAAAAAACTTATTTGGTAATTAACCATACATTGAAAAAAAAAAGTTAAACTTTCAAAAACCAAAGCTGTTAACACAATGTTAACATTTTACATATTTCAATATGTACAGACATATTGTATAAGAAAACAAAAATGTGCTACTAATATATATTCGCACAATAATCATCGCTTTAATAAGCTGCATTTTTTATTGTGAAAAATGTTTGGCTACGCCTTGCTGTTCGGTCATCTTTTTAATTACAAATAATAAGAGACAAAGAAAATAGAGGATAAAAATTGGGTCAATGAACGATGATGTCTTTTGCTTTGAATGGTACTTCATTCATCAAAATAATTAATAGAATTTATGCAGAAGATTGCAATCTAAAAATCTCGTAAAACACTCTGTTTTGTTTTTATTTTATTCGCTTTTTTGAACTGTATGAACTCATTAGTTGTAGATCAAGTGGCCGATACATATTTATTCATATTAATGAGATAAGAATAATAAAAGTTAATTAATAAAAAAAATATTTACTAAATTAATTCACTTAAATGCTTCTAATTAAGTTAATCAAATATCAATAATCAAAAGTTCATTTGACATTTTCAAATCAAATATTCATTCAAAACGATTCTTTAATAGATTTTGATGAGTCCTTATAATTTACCAAACATACCTTCTTCTTCATTTTCATTCATCACATAGCATTCTTTAAGTTTAAGAGAATAATTTTTGGTCACCCCAATAAGAGATAGGATCGTACATAAATACATCAAAAATCGTCCTTTCAAGAAAGTGACACTTTGAGTGGTTTTCTATTCTCATTACACTAAAAGACCTTTTAAGTGTCTTCAAAGTTAATTAAAATAGATAGAAGACACATTCTTTCAGAAAACACATACAAATGTATGAACGAGTATGTTCCAGTATTCGTGAAAGACAGGTCATCGTATGAATGGAGAAGATGCGGGAAGCAAAATCAGTTTTAGGATGTGATGAAACAATCTGCTTGGTTTGTAAATGATACTCATAAATTTTTAAGTTGAAAACTGTTTTAAATTTTACATCGCATTGAAACAGATGTATAACTTCATTTTAATTAAATTTCTGTAACACAAAATGATTAAGAGTATGTCATCATTTCAAAGCACTGCAAGTGCGTACTGAAAAATTTTCCAGGTTAATGCGTAATGTAGGCTTTACGAGTAATTATATACGAGTATTTGCCCATTTTATGGAGTTATCATAAACTAATTTATTTTAATACGAGTAGTAACTGAATGTGTCTTATCGTTATTTAAAATTATGTAAAAACAAAGTCTTTGGAAAACTTTCATCTTTACAAAGGGATATGTAACCAGAACTGAAAAGTACCCCTGAGCTATTCTAAAAGTGTACAAGATCATGACGTCATGTCTGAAACTACGAAAACGGCTCTGTATCATTGATTGCTTCTGCAATACGAAACCAGTCTAAACGATTTGATCTTAAAGTAAAGACAAAACCAGGGATATGTTTTCAGCAACCAAAAAAGCAATAGTTTATCCCCATAACATCAATACTGACAAGACTAATTTGTAGGCGAAAAAAGAGTTTATCCAATTAAACCCCAATAATTAAACTCTATTAAAGACTTACAAAACGAAACTACTATTATTTCTGTTCAGCAAAACAAATCGGAAGACGAAGTGCTAGTTTTTGCTAAATCTACTATAGGTTACCGATCGCTGGACTATTATTAGTCAAGCAGAGTAGATAATAAAGATTGTTGAGATAACTCTATGGGCTGTATCAAGATATAAGTTGTGTCCAAAAAGCAATACTGAATCACCGATCAAACGGACAGCCCAAAAAGATTCCGAAGGGGAGGAAGACCGAAACCATTTACCATCTGGAGAGCTGATACCAATCTGATAAAATGATCATCAATGTCACATATGTACGTCGAACTTCCAAATAAAGAAGTATTTAATTAAAACGTTTAATTCAAGTTGTCCTGGATGGTTTCAAGGCTGAATTCACAAAATATATGCTGTTGTGCTTCATTTTGTTTCCAACACTCTTTTTAATTTTCATCAACGATCTCTTGTCTGCTACTTCTAATCCAGTATATTTCTTTGCTGATAACATTACTCTCTGCTTTTCATGATCGTTCCCTGACTCACGTCCCTGCTCTTCGGCTGTAAAACGGGAGAGCCATCTAACAAAGTAGAACTTAACGCTGTCAAAACACAATGTTGTCTGCTGTGTATGACACTTGCATCGTCGAAACCGAAAAACTTTCCATTCTTTATATGTGTGTTAATGACAATATATTTTGGAATGACCACATATTCGGTGTCGTCAAAAATCCTGTGAAATGTCTAGATTTCCTCAAGGAATGTAAGAAATACTTCAATCTTTCTGATCTTGCCAAAATATAAAAGGTATTTATTCGTCTGAAATTGGAGTACTAGGTGAAGTGAAGAGTAACCTTCTTGAATGCCAAAATGCGCTGCTAATGCAAACAAGATTATGGTGCCATGAAGTCCGTTCATATTTAGGCAGACATGCCAAATTTTAGTGCGATACTGTCTTTAGTTTTTTTTGACAGCTGTTGTTGACGATGTTGACGTGTTTGGCATCATGTTGAGTATGGACAAAAACGATTTTCGTTCTCTCATAAAACATTATTTTTTGAGAGGCATAACGGCGAAGGAAACAAAAGAAAAGTTGGATAAATACTACACTACCGTAGTCCGCAGCGGCAGGCCCTCCGATGCGGTTACAGAGGACAATGTGAAAAAAATACATGAAATGGTGTTGGCTGTCCGGAAAGTGAAGGTGCGCAAGCGATTGAAGGCCAAAATCGCTGCAAAACGGCGAAGCGAAAAAAAATTTTGTTTTTTGCAAAACAATGCACCGGCGCACAAGAGCATCGGAACCACGGCTCCAATTGCTGTCGCATCCACCGTATTCGCATGGTTTGGCTCCCTCGGACTATTATCTCTTCTCAAACCTCAAAAGATGGTTCATCAATAAAAAATTCAGTTCACTCGAGGAAATCATCGACGCCACGGAAGAGTATTTTGCAGACCTTCCGGAAAATTACTTTTCAGACGGGATCAAGAAGTTGGAAAATCGCTGGAATCAATGTATCAAACTAAAGGGGGACAATATTGTATAAAATAAAAAGACATTTAAAATTTTTCATTTTTCATTCCCAAGGAGGTTACTTTTAATTCGCCCACGCTGTGTTCAAGCATTTTCAGGGTACTTAAGACCCTTGAAAATTATAAAAAAAAAAAATCTTTTTATTTTCTTTTAATTCGCACTCAGATGCACATCAGTGATTTTTATTATAATTTGTAATCAAAATAATTTCTATAAAAAAAAAAAAACATTGGAAGTAAGGAACAACAATGGTGGACATTATTATTCAGCACAGTTCATTGGTTAACTTTATATGTGTCATTAAAGATAACTGATAGTCTCTTGATTGTTTAGCATGACGGAGTAGAATACTGCATATTATATTGTGTACATATGTTATCTCATATATAGTACTCGAAAAAAACCGCCTGGTCAATAAACTTTTGTTTCCTCTTTGTTTGTTTACCAAAATAACTTATCGTTAGTGTCTATGATTTTCATGACAAGAGAGCTTTACCTTTAATAAAAATCAGTGAAATAGGGTGTACTCCATAATATGACAGATACGAGTATTTATTTATTTATTTTTATTATTATTATTATTATTATTTTTTTTTGTGCAGGTTTGAAACTATGAGGGAAAAATTGCTTCTGTTTAGTTACAGATGACCCAAATAAGCTGGAGTAAAAGACAACTCTTTAATACTAGCTGGTCAAGATGTGTTCACCGTATAAAAAATCAATAAAATATATTACTGCTGGGCGAATACGAGTATGCAACAAGTATAGTATTTCCGTCCAATACTGTATTGACGATGTTTACCTCTACCTAGCGTTTACACAGGCGAGAAAAACTAGAAGGGTTTACATGTGTTGTGTATCTGCGAACTGGTAACCAACTAGTAGCTTTAATAGAAGACGAATTTGCTTGCGATTTAGGCTGCTTTGTGTGTTGCTTTCTTGTTTTTACTATTGTACTATATATGTTCTTCTATCTCATTTTAATATTCTTTTTTTACAAATTGTAAGATAGACATCCTTAAGGATCGAACCAATCAAATTTGTATAAAATTGATTTTAAAAACTCTTATAAAACAAAAAATTAAAAAAAGATTGCTCCGTGACCTTAAAGACAACAAAAAATTCTGTCAAGCCGTCTAAAACCTGAGATGTGATTCAAAGATTTAGAAAGCTCGGTCGGCAAGCATCGACAAAATATTACCAGAGTATACTCTTCTATCCACCAAATACTAAACTCTGCGTAATTTCTATGCAATGGTATTTTTATGCAGATCTGTGAGTTACCACCATTCTATAACGGGCAGTCCGAAATACAGAGATATTCTATTATTTACTTAAGATGGAAAACTAACTCAAGTGAACCTATTGCTTCAAACCTAAGGAAAGCCTTCATTAAGAATTGTCCCACCTCTAGTTATAGTAAGCCCTCCAAACGCCCTTGGTGGAGAAGCAAACTAAAATGACACAGAACAGAGTCAGAAAACTTCATAGAGACCAAATATTTGTAGGTCAACTCCTATACACTAATACAAGAAACGTACGAATGGCCAAGAAACAATCTTAGCCGAAGCGATAGACAGTACCAACGTATCAGCTAGGTTAATGAAAAACCTTTCCAAAGATCCAATAGCCCCAATATATATCGACAAAGAACAGCCGGGAATCACTATTGCTTCTTATGGAAACTCATTTTTTACCTGTTGGAAAACAGGTAGTAACTGCCACGATAATATCAACTCGTAACAAACTTTGGGCAAGCTCCATTTACAATAGATATAATGGTAGCACAATAAATTGAGAAAATGCTAAAGAACAGAATTATCAATTCAGAATTTGGAAGAAACCCAGTCAGGAAAACAGTTGCAAAAGGAACACCACAAGGACGATTGATTTCTCTCCTTCTGTGGCTTCTAATTGTAAGCGACATCCTCACAAATTTTGAACACAAAGGTGTTTCGACAGTAGAATACACTGACGACATAGTCATTTCGGTGGGAGGGAATCATCATCCAAAGATCAGCGAACTAAAACATTAGGCCTTAAATACACTCGCAAAATGGACAACACAAAATGGTTAAGAGATAAATAAGCTAGAAAAGTTTAATCTTCCCAGAATCAACAGTGTTAGAATACAACTTTTATGAGGTCTGATCGAAACGATAAAGCATTCTACGACAATTCAGAGCATTCTACACATACCAAAGAATATTTGGTAAACGTTAAAGACTAAGAACGTGTATAATAGAGTCTAAAACTCCATCTCTACTATACACGGACGGCTTTAAAATGGAGAGAGGTACTGGAGCTGAAGTCTACTGAACTTAATTCTTTTTCAGAATTTCGGCCTATGTAGTATTTTGCAAACAGAAATATTTGCCATTCGTGGAGCTGCACAGGCTGTACTACGAATGGAACTTTATCCCTAGGAGATCTTTATATTTATGGACAGTCAAGCAACCATAAAAGATTTGGCAAAAGAAACCAGTAGAGTTACAAAAATGTAGTCGAACTCTATGTAGATTCTGCGAATCTAACCGAGTGGATATATGCTGGGTACCTGGACACACAAAAGTGAAAAGGAATTACAAAGGAGATGAGCTAGCTAGAAAGAGTGCCTCTCTATATAGAACACACAACGCACACAATGTCATAAATGTACCAACAAAGCATGGATCTCCAGGAGTGACTGTGTCATCTTTCCTTTGGCCAAATTTAAGCAGTGGGAGAACTGCAGCATAGAACCCTCTTCCTAATATTATTGCAGACGCTAAAGGAATGAAAAGGAAATAGATCCTGTAACACACTTGCTGTGTGATTGCCCTAACCTCCAAATACGCCGCGCCACTTGGGTTACAGACTTTTATATAACTTAGGAACGTCAGCAAAACAAAACATATAAATCTCATCCGATTTTTAAAAGCTCGGCCTGGTTTTCAGTGTTGGTAAACAATTCGTCACTTCTACCTATGTGGATACGTAAACAAACAAAATTTACGGTTATGGGGCACTGAAAATACGCGAGCAATGCATGAAGAGCCATTACACCCACCCAAAGTCACTGCATGGTATGCTACTTACGCTGGAGGAGATATTTTCTTAGAACACAATGGCTTAGGGTCACTGTGGATGCTGAACGCTACAGCGCCATGATCAACGAATTTTTCATTCCTCAATTGGATTAATTGGGACTGGACGACATGTGATTCCAGCAGGACAGAGTAATGCCGCATACTGCACAATCTAAAACCGACATTCTAAAAAGTCACACAATATGGCCCACCTGTTATTTGTTCGTTCTATTTCCTCAGCCTATGTTGTTCATTATCGTTCAAATTAAATAGTTCAAAAATTGTGTACAGTATTGAAATCACTATCAGCATACAAACATTGACACTTCTATAAGCAAGATCTGATTTCTACAGTCATAATCTATAGAAAACGAATAAAGAATGTCGATAGTTCTTCGTTACACTAGCTTATTGAAGACATTGACTTTTGTGATTTCAAGAAGATTGGAATTATTAAATGTTGCTATTTGAATGATAACAATCTCCTAGACTTTATACTATTGTCTGAAATTGACTCAACTCTATCTAAAAGTCCTGTCGCAAATGTGTTCATATACCAAACATGTCATATTCCGAATTTGAATTCGCGAATACACGGAAGTATATAGTAAGAATCCGGAAAAAGCATCGCTTGAGAAAACCAGAAAACTGTTATGTAGGTCTGTTAAGTGACTTATTTGGAAGAAGACTGTAATTTGCACAAAAAAAAAAAAATTTGTAACAAAAAAAATTATTATTCGATTTTTGGAAAATTGTTACATTCTATCGTAGCTGATATCAGTCGTTGATTACAGTGAGAAAGGAGGGCATTAAGCCCGATGACAAGAGGCAAACCTCTTGCAAAGAGCATGAAGAAAATGATTCAGCTTCATGTACAAAATGCCTACTTACAATTGTGAAGTTTCGATTTAAAATTTAGTGGAGTCGATAAGAAAGACATAATTCTTTTAGTAGAGCAAAAATGTTTCGACAAAACATGGACTTGTGGAGGTGTCAAAAAAATGAGAAGCAGTAAAAGGAAGTAGTTGTTTCTGACTGACTTCTGACAGCTAAAAATAAATTGCTCCATAATATTAAAAAAATCCGACGAAATATCTCGAATTTTTTACATAAAATGCAATGTGTTCCGAACTGATAGAAATGTAAAAATGTTTTTCTGATTAACGTTTTATTTTCTTAGGATAAGTTTGTAACATAAATATTCTTCAATTGAAGAAGTCAGATGACTTCCGAATGATATTTTTATTCATTGCTTTATCACAACAATTTTTGGCTTGGCTCCAGAAAGAACTGTCGAAATAATCACATAATCATTAGGTCATTTGTTTACATTCTTCTATTGTCATCAATACAATTCTAATACAAAATTGAACTTTATTTTCATTCTGTATGGCTTACACGTTTCAAAAGCAAGAAATAAATTGCAATAAAACGAACAAGTCAAATTCAAAAGACTAAACAAAAATCCATTTAAAATTAAAAAAAAAAAAAACAATATTTTACGAATTTTCATAATGTAAAATGCAAATATGTATAGAAGTTCAAGGAGACAAAACACGTATTCCAACCTAATGGGCTATTAAAAGGATTCATTGTTCTATGGGGTATGCAATTTTATATCTTCTTTCAGAAACTAACAGCAATTATCATTTATACATGAATGGATATAAATGGATAAAGTATTGATTTTTAAACTACAAATACTCATGCATTTTAAGTCATTGGCGGTGTGATGCTTGCCTTGCGTAGGACGAGCTGAACATTTCTAAGAATCTCAATAAGTAACCTTGCATAACAAGGATATGTATTTTTTCAGATTATATTCAATTGTATTATAAATCCTTATTCTTATGTGCAAAAGTTACTCAGGAAAAATAGGATAATTGACTTTTAAAGTATACTTATCAAATATGGCAATGAGCTATTTGGTCGATGAGAATTGACTGAGTTTTGAAAATAAATATACAGTTTCCTATCAATTTATCTATTAACAAAGAACTTTTCAAACATTGGGACCTTTATATGGTGTACCTTTTAGATACGAAATCGAATATTGAACCCCAAGACTACAAAACCCTTTCCGGGGCACCTTGGAAAGAAAAAATGCTCATCTATTGTAGCTTCAGGAAACATGTATTTAAACCAACTTTAAACCACCTTTAAACCACTTTACAAAATTGTGGTAACTACGTCTATCTAGGTAACTACTTAATTTTTGAATTATGGGCATACCGGTGTAGATACGTCAAATCTGACATCAGCATGGTAAACTTTGACATTTTTGATGGTGCACGTGCCTAGAACGTTTTGTCATACGAGTGCTATTTGCGTGTTTTACAGAGACTTGAAAAATTCACGATGTTAATTTTTTTAATTTTAATCGATTTTGGTGCGATGATTTTTTATGATTTTCAACGTGAATTAAGTCAACAACAGTGCGCCGATCAACTCATTTGAATGATGAAGCAACATCCTGGACCACCGTGTTCGCCGGTTTTTTAAAATCAATCGTAGTTGTCGTTCGATCCAGGATAAATTTCGAGAAGATCGTTCAAAATCGCTTATTATGCCAGAAAACATCGATGCTGTGCGGGAACTGATATTGCAAAACCGCCATATTTGAGCATTTGGCCGTTAAAATATTTCTTCTCGTTGCGTACCGCATAATTTGACAACCGATTTTTCTAAACAAAGTTCGATCGTGGTGCTTCAAAAAACGACTTGAGATCGTTACAGGCGTTGAATCATATATCTATAAGAGCTCGAAACTAAACAGCAATCGACTGTATGGGTATTTCAAGAGGAGTCAAATCTAACAATAGTTGTTCGCGCACGAAGCAAATGGTCGACTGTTTCTTCGGAAAAACCCGACGTGCCATAAAAACAACGAAGACAATCATTTGTTTGCAAGAAGTCTTTGGAAAAATAAGGAAAAGCATCCGCCTATCATGGATCATTTTCTACTACGACGAAGCGAGCTCTCACAAGTTGACTCAAACAAGAGACTTTTTGAGCACTTAAAACATGGAACTGACACAATATGAGAATAACGACTAAGGCCTTGAAAGTGTATTTTCTAAATCAACACTTTATGTGAGTTTATTCTTTACTAAATAAAGAATATGTATTTATACAGTAATAAGTTTCCACGTCTTGTAAATACATCCAAAATCTTTACACGACTGAACTTTTTCCAAAATTTATTTATAGGAATGTAAAACAATATAACATAAATTATTATAATATTACAATAATAGCAAACAAAAATTATTGTTCCCTTTTTTTCTTATGTTAAAAGACTAAAAACAAAGTTCATATTTAGATGAATATCCGTATTTAGTTTGCCTTCTAATGGTATAATTTTGCCTACCGCAGACAAACATACCATTCTATGCTCCCTTAAAGGTTGGTTTTGTACAGTTGTTAGAAAGACTTTCACCTTTTTTTCCCCAAAAGTATGTAAATTTGTCTATGAGAATACTGCACAATCAAATTCATCCGTACACAAGACTTTATCCCAGAATGTGAGTTGCATAGGTACATGCTTATAAAATTCCCCCGTTTTTGCATGTCTGCTTTTTTTAACGTATGAAATTGTGTACGTGGATGGAGCATCGCGACCTTTGTGTAGCAGTTGAGTTCTTATTTTTGACACTGACATGATTGATTTATTGTTTGAGATGACATTAATTCTTTTTCCTGGCCTCAATTTGTTCTTGTTTCTGAATTTTCCAATAGCTGTATTCATATTTTTAAAAATGATTGCAAAGCGTCTGTTGGAATCACCTTTCTTATGTAATTCAATTATAGTCTTACGTTCAGATAGCGTCATTTGCTTTAATTTTCCAATTATTTTGTCTCAAAGAATAGACAAAGATAACTTTTTCCTTTAAACGAACATTGTCACAAAATTACCTAATTGATTAAAGTTGAAAAGAAAATAAATTGACTACCTGTGTAACTTTTTAAATAAAAATTACTTAAAAAAATTGCATTCCGTTGAAACTTTCGGATAACACGCAAAAACAAAACAAAATTTCAACCACTTCAAATAGAAACTTATTTATGCAGTACAAAAACATGTCAGAAATGGTGAAGCGCAGTGACACGTAATGCTTCCGAACCGAATTGCAGATAACGGTTCTCAACAAGGAGAGTAGCAAGAGTAGCACAAGTTTTCCAAATATATTAACTGGAAACTTATTTCTGCAACATACTGTATATCAATCTAATTATACATAGCGGAATAGGGCATTTTAGAAATAAGTTATACAAGCTCAAACGTATACTCAAAATTTATCCTATAAAGTTTAATGTTCCTTAATTACACTATACTTAAATATATTTTAATAAGCAAACAGGCAAACATGTAGAAATTGCTGTAATTAATACATTTATGGATACGCCTCTATCAGTATTAAAGTATATTTTTACAAAATGCCGAATACTTGTACTAGAATCAGAATCAATTTTTTAATCAATAGTTACAAATTGGTTGTATTAATTAAACATAATTCTATTAAATCAACAATCAAGCAGTTCAAATATGCACGTTCGTACCTTAGATTGGTTCTACCATATAAAATATTTCCCCCTCACCCATCTACCAGCTGTACTATACTCTTTACCTATACATAGCCATATGAACCCCAATTAGATCTAAAACTAAAACGAACATGCAAATTTTTGCGATTAAATTAATGTGACTGTTACAATAAAAAGCCCTCAAGCAGAAGTGTAGTTATACTATACAGCCAACAGCGACAACAAAAGCGTCAATGACGGCTAATCACGAAGAAACCATTTTTTTGTTCTCTTTAACATGACAACAAATAATAGGCAACAGCACGCAATATGCTCAAGGAGTACAATCTGTCCACCTACCGCATGGATTAGGGTTAAGGAAAAAAGTTGGAGTAACAAAAAATTTTTCATTCACAACAATAAAGAAACGAATTTTTATCCTGTAATTAGAACAATACCACTCGTTGTGAATCCGCTGCCCCAAAGATTTAAGAGTAATATTCGTATCTCCTATGTTTTACAAAAACGTGATCCATAAAGTGGCGCATCACGTTGAATTTCAACTTATGTCAAATGATAATTTTCTGAGTTCTCTGCACACATAAGCATACTTGTAAAGTTTACAGTATCAAACGTAGATGACTGAAAGCAAACGACAAAATTACCTCGGAACATTTTCATTGTCGTCGAAAGCTTCATTTACCATGGTGTTGCCACCATCATCATCTGCCTGGATCTTTTTTTAAATAAAATAAAAAAAATATTTTTTTTTTTTATAATTATAAATTATATATTCACATCATCTCCTAAGTAGCGAAAAGTGGACTCTCTCATTTCTCTCCATAAATAAAGGCAAAGTCAACACGTAAAACCTGCAATCGGTAAAATTAATGTCGAGCTAATTTTAAACAGTGATATATGTAGTTTAACTTGATGGCAGTCAATGTGAAATTGTATGATGCAAGTTGGTGGATATTGGGCGCAAAACAAATGTACCGACACAAAATATTGTATTTGAACGATAGTAATTGGCACATTTCTTTTACATTTACGAATATATCTTTCCAGTTTTACAAAAACTATGGCATTTAAAGAATAGAAATGTTCTTTAAAAAATCGTAGGTGGCGACAAGCCTACGAACTTAAACGAATAATAAGATTAAGGCGCGACAACATGATTGTTTACAAATCACTCCTTCAAACATCAAGTATCAGCATTGCCATTTCTCTGAATCACCAGACCCAAACCAAATTCGATTACTTATATTACGAAATTTAATAAAAAGATTGTCACTCAAATGCAAAAACCAATATCAGTAAATTAAAATAGAGCAACCTGTATTATGGAATTATTGTTCGCAAATTTAGTCAATACTACAAACGGCTAAGTAGCTGTGCAGCTACGTGGAAGAAATATGTAATATGAACGTATGACAAAGGCGACTATTACGCTAAGGAAAACAGACCGTAATTCTAAGGACGGATAGGGTTAATAAAGGCGTATGAACCATCGTACTCGTATTTCCAAAATCCTTTTAGATAGCCATCACCGTTTCAAACGTAGTGACCCTTAATCTGCTTAGTGATGCAAACAGGAACTGTGCCGCTCGTTTATTTCAACTTGTCGTGTGTGTGATAAGACTTTACAAGTAGATATCTAGTAGATATACGGCGACTGTTTACCAAAATCCGTAAACTGAGAAATTTATTTACAATGCTGCTCTCGAAAAGTACTAAAAAAATCCCACTACAAGGCAAAAAATAATCTACGTATAGGGTGATTCAGTGTGAGGTTTGATTTATAATGTAAAATAAAACACATAAATTTGAAAGTGAACTTAAAATTTTTATTATCGGTTAAAAGAACAATTCATGGCATTTATTTTTTGAAAATGATATCATGTAAATGTTTGCCACGACTATGTCTGAGGTGGTCCATTCGGAAGGTCCAATTTTGGGCGAATCGTTAGAGCATAGCGACTGGTATCTCGCGGATTACACGATAAATGTTGGCTTCAAAACCGTCAATCGTAGCT
The DNA here is from genome assembly GCA_907269105.1 of Volucella inanis. Classification (NCBI taxonomy): domain Eukaryota; kingdom Metazoa; phylum Arthropoda; class Insecta; order Diptera; family Syrphidae; genus Volucella; species Volucella inanis. The sequence goes on from OU026157.1 coordinate 26,544,999, forward strand.
GGCTTATTCCTGAAGACCTGAGACTTTACATATCTTCAGAGAAAATAATCCAAAGGTGTGATATAGCACGATCTAGGCAGCCAATTTACCGTAGCAAAACGTGAAATTAAGTGTTCACGAAAATGATTTCTCAACAAGTCCATTGTTTCACACGCTGTATGGCTCGTAGAGCCGTCTTTTTGAAACCAGAGCTCACCGAGACCATGTGCTTGAATTTCAGGAAGCACATAGTCCGTTAACATGGCGCGATAACGATAACCATTGACAGTAACATTCTGATTTTCCCCATTTTTGAAGAAATATGGACCAATGATTCCACCAGCCCATAAACCACACCATAAGGTTGTTTTTAATGAATGTAATGGTAGCTCTTAGTACTCTTCGGGTTACTCATCAGCCCAAATACGGCAATTTTGTTTATTAACGTTTCCATTGAGCCAAAAATGGGCCTCATCACTGAAAAAAATTTCACGATAAAACACCGGATTTTCATTGAGTTTTTACAGAGCCCATTCTCTGAAAATATGACGCAAATTCAAGTCGCCTGGCTTCAGTTCTTGCACAAGTTGGATTTTGTGCGCTTTAAGGCCAAGATCCTCACGTAAAATACGCCAAGTTGTTGAATACGCCAAGTTGTTGAATACGCCAAGCCAAGCTGCTAAGAATGACGACGAATCGATTCGTCACGGTCTTGGCGTACACTCCTAGATACAGCTGCTATAGTCTCTTCACTACGTTCTGAATGTGGTCTAACCGGTCGAGTATCATCCACTAATGTAAGCTGGGACTCAAATTTGCGAATGGTATTGGCAATAGTGGTTTCAGTTCAGTTCCTCGAATCGCACGAAAAACATTTTTTACAGAACGCTGATTTTCGTAATACAGCTGAACAATTCGGAGACACTGTTGTGGTGTGAGTCATTCCATGATGACTTGCCAAACGATACTGAACAAAAATGACAAAACAGTTTGATAGGAGTCACGCGTGATCTGTCAAAATCACTATTGAAAATCAAACCTCACGATGAATCACCCTATATATATTAATAGTTGACAAAAAGGAAAACAGTAGTTTCGCAAACTGTAACCATGTTGAAAACACTTAATTCATTGCCAATGGTTGTAAAGAAATTGGCATAGATTCTCGTTTAAAAATAGCCACTAATACTGATGCTACTTCGGGAAATAACTAATAAAATAATAGGAAATATTATAAGCCGACGTGTATAGACAAAATTGTAACGCAAAAAGATTCCCAAAGGACAAAGCTTAAGACAAGCAAGTGGGAAGAATAAATACATTTTGCCCACAACTTTTCAGTCCACTTATTGTAAGATAATTATATGGAATCCTTTGTGTCAACATTGGTCGTTTCGAAAGATGAAAAATTTTTGAATCGGAGTTTAATTAACAAAATTTGTTATTTGTCTCAAATATCGTTCTTTAGAGCACATAACAAATGTATCCGAACCTTAAATTGAAAGAATATTACAGGGTATTATTCTTATTTGTACGTACGAGATACCCTAAGTTAAAAACAATTCCAAATATCTCTCATAATTTTTTTCTTTTCGATAGAATGTCACCAGTCATAATAAGCAATACGTCAATCACTTTAGGATTCCACCCTCAAGATATCAAACAACCATATGGCTTCAACCCACTTAACCTCGATTCGTTGCATGGGGTAGATAAAAATGTCTAGCGCAATTAAACGATGTTAATGACACAGAAAAGGTTAAAAAACATAAAACCTGCCAATTTGATACACCAATTAAATAATAAATAAAATTAAAAAAAAAACATATCTTATACTACACTATGAGTGTTGATTGGCACAATAGCATTTTTAGTAAATAGCTATGCTGCATTTCCCCACTGATTATTACATTTATCTTATCTCTGAGTTATCTGTTGGTTGGGTAGACCTAACCTTTGAATTTCACAAAACTTTGTTTTTCTAAATTTAGATGTGGCGAAAAGATAATTGCCTTTCAATCAAAAATATAGGTATAACATATATTTTGCGCACTTAATGTGCAATCTAAAGTGTGCCCTTATCTACATACGATTAGTAATAATCCCTAACCCTCCATTTATTGCACGACAGCAAATTTCCAAGTGTTCATTCGAAATTTGAATTAATCATTCCGTTTATGTAATTTCCGTCAAAACTATGAGTAGTTCTTTACACAACAGCTTAACAGTTATGCAATGAATTCAATTAAATTCTATTAATTTTTACAATCAGCTAAAAGTTCAAATGTAAATTGTTATCTTTACACTTGATTTATTAACTTAAGATCCTTTTTGAATTTTTCAATTTGATTTTACTATCGGCACGAATTAACTGCTGTACATGCATTCGTCCCATGCAGAAAGGATAAAAATTACAAATTGAGATAAGACCAACTAATACAAAGATATTAAATAACAGCAATCCTAAGAAAACTATTTATTCACAATCTAATCCCAAACTTTCAAAGAAAAAAAAAATTAAGCCACCATGTTTAAAATTGATAAGCGGAACCATAAAATCTGGCCTCTTGACTTAAAAGACATACGTGAATTCTTTCCAAAGCTAATAAATGACGTATCTGTGACGATGTACAAATATGTATTCAAGGAATATGTAACTCAAAAATATGGAGTACCAATATTTGCAATAAAAAGCAAACTGGCTTTGAATATGTCTTTAATATTAAAATTTGATAAAAACTTAAACTTATTTTAATGTAAAGACTTTTACTTTAGTTTTTTTAAACTTACAGCATCGAAAGTAAAGTTTTTGCAACGTACGAATATAATCAGTGTAATATGAGTATATCAAACCATTATGATAAAAAGCACGAAGTCCTCTTAGTAATGTCTTTGGTACATAATATGTATGATCGGCCACCTACGCAAGCTATACGTCGAGTAACAAATTATGACATAATACCAGAATATAAAATGAACAAGAGTATGGGATGGTCAGTCACAGTTGATGGACTCTCTATTGATCTATGTTTGCCTCGATCTACATCCGTATAGATCTTGCAACTGGTACGGAAATTAAAGCCATAATACCATCATTTGCGTCATTCCTTGTTGTTTGAGTGTGTTGATACATATGATGTAAACATATGTAAAACTATCGCACAGGAAATAAAATCTATCCAGGAGAAATCCCTCAAAAAAGAGGTCAAAGCAATAGTTATAGTGGCGATCGCTGCCGGACCAATGATCAATGAGCATTTGTTTAAAAATATGTATGCCATTAATCCAGACATTATGAGTTTTCGAAAGGATGGCCTAGGTGACATTCAGAAAACACATGGTAGACTTATTAAAATCAACTTAATGTTCAAGAATATACGAGAGTTTGGAATATGATATGTTTATGAATGCTTTGAAAGGTTCTAACTATCCAGAGTTGTTTGACAATCGTTTGAGTGAGTCGATGTGGTCTTATTTTTTGTGAAAATGGAAGAAATCATCAAATTTTTTTTTTTTAAATCAATACGCCTAGCAAATTAAAGACGAATTGAACACTGTGCCCCTGACTCCGTATCATTAACAACCTTGATGATGTTTTAGACACGATGAACTTTGCGAGTAAAAACTGCAACCTCTGGCGATAACATAGCTCAAGTTCACCAAATAGTTCTAGACAACAGTCTAGGAGAGGTAGCAGTATATATGCATATATTCATAGAACGTAATTGTAACATACTCGTATGTATTTAATCAAGATTTAGGTATGAGAAAGCAGAAAGTTGGGTGCGACGGTTGCTCACTCCAGACCAACAACGTATTCGAATGAGCTCTTAAAACGCTATGTTGGCGCACTTTAGGGAAAATTAATCAAAGTTTGCAACCGAATAATTACTATAGATGGAATTTGGATAAAACAATATATTCCAGAAACAAAAACCCCCCACAGCGCACTGTGAAGGAAGAATAAGATCCCGAAAAAAAAAAAACCAAAGGCTGTTCCTTCGGCTGGAAAAGTGGTGGCAGCTAATTTTTTTGATAGGCATGAAGTTATTTTAACGGACTTGCTTGAAAATAGGCATTATCCCCGTAAAATTTGAGCTTGGAGACCATGAGGAGATTATTATCTACTACTCGTATCTTGCTAACTTACAAAAAGGCTATGTAGAAAAACAAAAATAAATTTGAAAAAGCCTTGTTTCCTTATTAGATCGGAACAGATTACATACATATGTACATATGTATATAGAGATAATTTGGTATATTATCATTAAAACTAAAAGATCCGTTAAACTTTTAGAAAAGACAACGCTAAAGGGTGGAAACTAAAGGACGACTTATGCAGTAACAATGGGAGCCCAATATCCAAAAACAAATAAAAATGCCATCGTTAGCTTTCCATTTTTAGAGAAAAATCCTGAGTCCAAAATAGAAAATGAAATCATGGATTATTTGCAAGCTATACGCTGGCATAGTAAAATCTATAATTTTGTATGTGTTCTTAGATTGGTGGAAAGAAATTGATGCAGTTCCATATCAAAACTAAATTTGTTTTCTCCCCATTGATATTCTTGTACTATTAGCTACATAAAAAAATAGTTAAAACAAGGTGCTAAGTGACAAAATATGCGAAAATTGTGTTAGTTTACCAGAAGCACAATTATGCAACTAGCATACTTGCATACGGTCACCATATTGACAGCATTTATACAATGCAACAAGCAGTCACTGATGTATCTACAAGTATTGACAAAACAAACTTAATTATAAACGAGGGCAAAACCAAGCACACGCTGTTAAAAGGAGCGACGCACGACATCGGCAGATCATAAAGAACGTTTAATAGACAGCAATAACTTTGAGGTATAAAAAGGAAATTGTGTCAAGCAAAATGAAATCCTAGTCCTATTCTATGGTACAGGAGCATGGCACTAAAAGAGGAGCCATGAGAGTGAATTCTACATTAACCTGGAAAAATGCGCATTTTACCTGGTGTGCATTAGACGGCACCAAAACATAATACACCGAAAAGCCGTATAGGGTTATAGATTTTTAAAAAGATAAGTGACCCTAAAACAAAACAAAAAACAGATGTTTTTAATGTTCTAAATGCGATTGTTAACACTGTTAATGGCATATAACAAATTTATACACATCTCATTAGAATATCGTGGCTAAATGTTTTACCTGTTGCAATAAGTTGACTTGAGATGGAATAACCTGACTATTTTTTTGTTCGCAAATGTTTAAAAGTTGCAAAACGTGGGGGTTAATCAGATATTTTTCCGAAAATATAAATAATAACAAAGTCAATCTTTACATCAAGCTTATAAAAAAAGTCACTTTTAATTGTGACTTTTGACACATTAATTTCTGAACAACATTTGAAACAACTAAGGTACTCATAATTACGAGTTAAACATACCCCATTTATTACTATACAGGCATAAACTTGGGCAGCGTAAAGCTTTGCTGAAAACCTTTATACGAGTATATCGGCGGGAATGCATTTTCGACCACCTCCACCTATTCAATTTATATCTCAAAGACTTAAAGACTTCGACACATTATCCGAAACACCATGTATATCATACGCCAGATAATAGTTTATTATATGTATATTAAACCGCAGTATAAAACCGCTGAATAAAACTGGGTAACGAATGAATTGAATTCCACAACGAATAGCAATCACAAGCCGGCACAATTTTCATACCTGAACATTTTGTCATCAGGGAGTATTACGTCAGCGTAAGCCGTCTCTGATTTATTTGCGTCGTAAATTATTAAAAAGTTCTACGCAATTTTAACATATATGTATATATATAAACAGTGTAGTGAATCATTACCTAGTCAATGTGTTTCTTTTTATTGCCATTTAGGAGGAAGCTGCTTAGGTTCCGCCTTTTCATTTGCTGTCATAAAAAAAGAAGTTTTCCATTCACATCTCCAATTAGCACATACAGATGTGTTAGCTTTGAAATTTGAAAATTCTTATCTTATCTCTAGATACAATGTGTAGGACTAGGTTTTATTTCTTATTAATCACTTTGATAATTTATCGTGTGAATCGATTATATGGCACCTTCTCAAGTTTATTGATTGAAAGTATGCGAGATTTTTGTGTGTTTTGATTTAATTATACTTTATTACTCATACTCGCTCGTATACATATTTAAATTTCAAACAGGTTTTATTTAGTCTGGTTAACATCTGCCTTTTACGATGTACATTCATATAAATTCTGTGCTTAAGACATTTTTCTTTTCCAACTGATTTTGAGATGAGCACAATATGATGGATGCAATAAATTCCCAATACAGTTTAAATAAATTGGGAACATCTTTTAAAATTCGTCGTCATTCTTGAACGTATACTACTGTGTTAAGAAAATAACAGGATTTTTAGTTTTTTGAAAAAAATATTTATTTATTCGTCTAAATTAATGTAGTCGCCTTTAAAGTAGTCCACATTAGATATTATGTACTTGTGCTAGCACTTCTTTCAACCCTCGGAACACTTTTAAAATTCGATCTTTGGTATAGGCTAGAGCTCTTCGAGCGATGTCGTTTTTATTTGTTCAATCGTTGCAAATCTCCGTCCTTTTATATGTTTCTTCAGTTTTTGGAACAAAACCAGTTAATCCATCACCAGTTAGGACCCTTTTAAGGAAGTCAGAATCATCATTGACGTCATTCAAGTGCTCCTGAGCGATGCTCATACATCGGTTTTTCTGATCAAAATTAAGAAATTTCGGAACAAACTTCGCTGACACACATACGTTTTATGTACAAAACATCCAAAGAAAACTACACGACACGACCTGACCAATATGCCAACAACCTAAGCAACTTCTCTTATGGTAATTCGACGATTTTCCGAAACAATTTTCTTTACATCTTCGACGTTATCATATTTTGTTGATGTGTTAGGGCGTCCAGAGCGAGGTTCGTCATTTTTTTTTTTTTACTTAGAGCAGACTTATAGTATACAACTGTCAAAATTTCATGTGTTTAAGAGTACTTGATTCCATTTTTTACACAAAATTTAATACAAACTCTTTGCCCCATTTTTTTTAACAAACGAAAATCGCCGATCTCATAAAAACACGTCAACCTTAGCGGCTGCAACAGACAAAGTAAACAACAGGTGCATGTATCCAACATAATTTGAAATTCGAGTTGAAAATCGGACTCTCCAAACCCGCTAAATTTAAAAATTCACGCTTTTTTCTGAAGTCATTGGTACATTCTAATTCTTAGGGTTTAACTGGAAGCTTGTTGGGTAGGTACGTACATGCACATGTGTGTACATATGAGAATATAAACCGATGATCCAACTTTAAGAACATACGGAATTTTTGTGGAGGTTGTATTTATGTAAGCGTGACTAAAATTGAATTTAAAAAATATGGCCCATTACCAAAGTAACAAAGTTCCATACAATAAGACACTATTATCTGGCCACTGAAAATGCAAAAAACTACATATTTTTAACCATTAATGCACCCTCGTGGATATATATGAAATAAAATGTCAACATGAGTAGCGACAATAGGGTGCCCAAGCCCAAGATGTAAATATTTAGCCTAGAGAACGCCCTACGGCCACCTTTTTCAGTTTGAGCACTCGGGTTTCATCAGCTTCTTTATTATTCTATATTATATCAGCTTCTATATACAGTGACCTAGGCAGTTAAGAAAGTTTGAGCATAGATTTTAATGAAGAAAACCATAATACGAACAAAGTGTGCTTTTGGAGATAATCTAAGTTTTAAGAAACAGCAACCCACTGGCTCAAATTAGAATTACGTCAGCAATCCCACAATCCTTAACTTTCCGTAGAACGTTCAAATATTTAAAAGATCATTGAAAGCGGTTCGAAAAGTCATCACGCTTCTAGAAATTATAATGTTAGCCATAGAAAATTATATATTGGGTATGTAATTTAATTCGTGGGGTTTTTTTCAAAATGTGAACGTTTATTTAAGAAAAACATGTACAATATTACTATTCAAAGTATTGCCCATCTGAAGCTATGACTTTTTCTCATATTTCTGGCAATTTTTGGACCCCATCCCAAAAAAACTGCGCCGGCTTGGCAGCCAAGAATGAATTAAGCCAATTTTTGATATTCTGCTCTGATGTGAACCGTATTTCAGTGAGGGCGTTCTGCATCGACCGGAACAAATGGTAGTCAGAACGGGGAAGGTCTGGGCTATAAAGCGGGTGGGGTAAGACTTCCCATCCACTGTTTTCCAAATAGTTCTTAACCGGAATAACAACGTGGGGCCGAGCGTTGTCATGATGGAAAATTATTGCCTCTTGTCTGGTCGCATATTCCGGGCGTTTTTCGGCTACTGCTCTCTTCTGTGTTCGGTAACGTTGTCCATTAATGGTTTCACCCAGTTTTAGCAGCTCATATTACAGCAAACCCATCTGATCCCACCAAATACAGAGCAATACCTTCGCGCCATGGTTATTCGACCTTGCCTGTGATTTGGCTGGTTGGCCGGGTTTCACATATGATTTTTTACGCTTGGGGTTGTCGTAATGAATCCATTTTTCATCACCAGTAACAATCCGATGCAAAAATGACTTCCTTTTGTGGCGTTCCAGCAGCATTTCGGACATGCAAAACCGCCTTTCGACGTCTCTCGGCTTGAGTTCATGTGGAACTCAATTTCCTTGCTTTTGAGTATATCCAGCTGCTTTTAAACGTTTTGAAATGGCTGCTTGAGTGACACCCAAAGATTCTGCGAGCTCTTCTTGTGTTTGGCAACAATCTTCATAGAGTAATGCTTCCAGTTCTTCATCTTCAAACTTTTTTGGCTGCCCAGGACGTTCATCGTCTTCGAAGCCAAAATCACCACTTTTAAATCGTGTAAATCACTTTTGGCCCGTTCGCTCAGCTAGTACTTGTTCACCATAAACTTCCAACAAAACACGATGACTTTCGGCAGCAGTTTTCTTCATGAAGAAGATCTCCCCGCAAAAACAATTTTTCAGGCACAAAGTTCGACATATTTGAGTGAAAAAAATGTATTGTCGTTTACGCTTCAAATGAATGACATATACTGAAATGACGTACAATGACAGTAGCTATCTAACGCATGTTCCAATTGAATAATAACAATGGAATAATACAAGTTACGCCATCTCTTACAAACCGCACGAATTAAGTTATAGACCCAATAGATAAAAAAATCAGCTCCTAAATAGATGCGAATTTTTCATCAGAGAAAAACAGAGATAATTTTGCATATCTTAGTCTGATACGAATTCACGCCTCCACAGAGAGTGGCGATTTTGCTATGAAAGGTGGGCAAGCATACATATGAACGATATCACTTTCAAAAACTCAGGGTAACCATCATTGAAGTATAATACATGGGCTGAAAAGTCAGTGCCGTTTCTTCATGTTTAAATCCATACCAATTAGTACCAACCTTCAAAAGATACATGTATAAATTTGACAGCTGTCGGACGATTAGTTCTCGAGATATAGCGTTGTGAGTGAAGCAACTTTTGTTATTGTGAAAAAAATGGATTCAAAGCAATTTCGTGTGTTGATTTATCATTGCTTTTTGATGGGGAAAAATGCAGCCGATGCAAGGAAATATTTGATAAGTGTCACCCGGACTCTGCGAACATGATGCACGCAGTGGACATCCAAATGAGGCTGTTTCAGATGAAAACATCAAAAAAGTCCACAAAATGATTACGAATGACCGTAAGGTGAAGTTGATCGAGTAGCTGAGGCTCTGAAGATACCAAAAGAGCGTATTGAATATATCATACACGAATATTTGGACATGCGAAAGCTCCGTTCAAAGTGGGTGCCGCGTTTGCTCACAGTCGACTAAAAACAACAACGTGTTGATGATTTAGAGGAGTGTTTAAAGCTGTTCAACCGCAATAAAGCCGAATTTTTCCGTCTGTATGTAACAATGGATAAAACTTGGCTCCATCACTTCACACCAGAGTCAAGTCGGCAGTCAGCTGAGTGGCGAGCAGACGACGAACCTCGTCCAAAACGACCAAAAACTCAACAGTCGGCTGGCAAGGTTATGGCATCCGTATTTTGGGATACACATGGAAAAATTTTCATCGACTATCTCCAAAAGGGGCAGACTATCAACAGCGACTATTACATTGCGTTGTTGGAGCGTTTGAAAGACGAAATCGCAGAAAAACGGCTGCATTTGAAGAAAAAAAAAAGTGATGTTCCATCAAGACAATGCACCGTGTCACAACTCGATGAAAACTATGGCAAAATTGAATGAATTCGGCTACGAATTGCTTCCCCACCCACCGTATTCTCCAGATTTGGCCCCCAGCGACTATTTCCTGTTCGCATACCTCAAAAGAATGCTCGCCGGAAAAAGATTTAAGACTGATGAAGAAGTAATCCCCGAAACAGAGGCCTATTTTGAGGCTAAACCGAAATCGTACTACAAAACTGGTATCGAAAGATTGAAAAATCGTTTCAATCAGTGTATCGCCCTCGAAGGCAACCATATTGATAAATAAAGTTGAATTTTGAAAAAATGTTGTGTTTTACTATAAAACATCACTGGCTTTTCAGCCGATGTGTTAAGTATAAAAACAAAGAAATGGGATCACAGTTGATGCTTATAAACTTAAAGAATTATTTCTGCAGGCTCGGCGATGAGGATAAACTTTCTGTTCCAAAGTTGTGCACCATAAATTATTTAACATGTAAATGTGAACATCACTGTTGCAATCAGGCAAACAATCAACAGGTATATCGCAGTATCTTTCAAATAAGGCAACTGGAATATAGCTCCCTCTGATGAACTACTGAACAGGCACTAATCATTGTCAAATGTGGACTGGATGCGAAGTCAATTAAAAAAAAAAAAAAAAACATTTATTTTCAAACTATCAACAGATTCATAGAAACCGGAAGAGTTAATGACCACCAAAGACCAGAGCGTCCACATTCAATTCGAACAAAAATCGCTGTCAAAACGCTGAGTGCTCGAATTCGCCGAAATCTCCTTCAGAAGCAGAGTGTTTTCCCGTGGGATAGGTATTGCTCCCAGAACGATCTCAAAGAACATTAAAGATGACCTTAGACTTGGAACGCGCTGCAGAAATTGAGAGCGGGAATATAAATAAATATAAAACTGCTATCACGGAACACGAAGAAAAAGCACCAAAAAATCTGTTTACCGACGAAAAATTGTTTACTGTTGAAGGGAAATTCAAGAAACAAAATAATAAAGTTTACATGCATAACTCGAAAGAAGCTTCACAAATGATTCTCAGAATTCAGAGAGGTCACCATCCGGCTTTCGTAATGGTTTGGTAGGTTGGTAGGAGCTACATTTTTACAAAAAGGCTTAAAAACATCGGCAGAAGTGTACCAGAATACCGTTTCAGAGACCATGGTCAAATCAATAAACCATTCTCTTTTCCAAAATAAGCCGTGCTCATTTGGTCATTTCAACAGGACTCTGCCCCTGTTCGCAAGGTCAAGAACACTCAAAAATGGCTTGAAAAAAATAAGAATTGAATCCCTTGGATTATGAATTGTGGTCAATCTTGGAGAGTATGGCCTACTACTAAAAAAACACCACTATAGAGTCCCCTGAAGGCACCCCTTGTGAAAGCATTGCAAAATTTTCCAATGGAATGGTTTTGTGCCCCCATTGGCAATTGGCCAGAACGTCTGAAGGCAAATGAATGAAAATTTATAAATTTTTTTCTTACATCATACACACCATATAATAAAAAAAAAGTTTAAAAATATTAATTCATTTTCAAATTGTTTTAATATTTAAAAATACGTCGTATGTAACATATAAATACATATCAGGAAATACGTCATGCATACATTGCTACCCAAACCTGTTTTTTTAACTAATACCATAGCTATTTCCAAAAACTATTTTCTGTTCCTGTTTTAGAGTAACTAAGCAGAAAACTTCAGAATTTTTTGATTTCAATGGCTGGGGTTATTAAGTCCTTTCATGGGAAAACCCTCAAACAACCATGCAACTGCGTAGGAGAGTTTCTTATATTGTACATATATTTAACAGGAAAAAAAAAAAATAAACACAACTCTAACATTATTGGCTACCTTCCTATAAAATCACTGCAAGGACATGACATCCTTGTCAGATATATACCTATACATTTGTAGCTCTTGAATATTCTACCTTCGAGGAATTTGTATTTGTCCAGGTAAGTGTATTAAAAATCAATAGACAAATAGCAAAAAGTGTGTATAAAATGATGGCCATGAACAATAAAGAGTGGTGGCAGGTCGCACTATGGCTCCATATGTCTGAACGCCACAAGCCATTCCCACACAAAACTCATCAATATTCAATGAAAGTCTTTAAATATTATATTATGGATAAGAACACTAATTGATCAAGATGGGGTAATATTATCCTGTCCTGTTGGACAATGAAGGTAGTGCATACAAGTACATTAACGTTCAGCTTAATTGTAAATTTTATTCTTGTCCTCGACCTGTGAGTGAAGTAATGAGTTTTATAAATTACTAAAGCATATCGAACCACAGAAATAACAGAAATAATAATTCTCGTAAGTACAATCAATATTTCAGGAATAAAAGCGTATTGGTTTAAAGGATTATATTCAGGGAAACAGGTTGTTGGTTATTGGAGTTGGAATTTATCAGACAGAACTCAAGTAGATATGTTACACACTTCAACTTTTTTTAGCGTTTTGCCCATAATACTATAGTCATTTATATTTGAATAGTACATTGCATACCACAAATTAACAATGTTGATAGTTCCGCAACTGGGAAACGACTCAACAACTCTGTACGCATAATCACCCGCAGCTGAAAACTGTAGATCGCCATAGGACATATTCACAGGATATGAAAGTACATAGTATGAAATCATAGTAGTAGTAGTAGTAGTATCGTACAAGAAAACCACTTCGTAAATTAATAAAAAGTCTAGTTATTTGAAATACCAGATAGAGTTATCACATCGTACTTATGGCTTCTCATTCACAGAGATAATCCTGTCTTTTATGTAAACCAACACAAGTCTTTACAGGCGTTTAAAGTCATCATATGATTTGAAGTGTTAACCCGGATAAAACAAAATAAGCATATGGCTCAAGCCTGCGAATAAATTAATACATATTGCACAAAAATAAAATACACGGGAAGCGCGCGATCGACGATACTTAGAAACGATACTTAGAAACGATATAAAAGGAATAATACACCCTGCCTGACTCGAACTGCAACCAACTTCAGACTGCTTTAATTTCCAAACCATGATAGATTTTATTATTTACAAGCCTTTTAAACGATTTGCGTCTCAGTTGTGTTGAAAATTTTTTATCCGCGATGGAATTCAAACGTGATAGTGTGATTGCTTTATATTTGGCTGGAAAACCACAAATAGCTATCGTAAGAGCCCTCCAGCACCTCAACGTGAATAAATTATTTGTGTCTCGAACCATAGCTCGTTACCGTGATACTGGCATCGTTGCAAAACGCCATGGAGGTGGTCATAAAAAAACAGCAACATCGGCAGTGAAGGCTCGAATTGAGCGAAATCCGCGTCGAAGTGGAAGAAAAATGGGTCGTGAGCTCAACATATCGTTGGAACAGATGCAACACATACTGAAAAATGAGCTTGGGCTCAAGCTATTAAAGTTCCAATAAGCACACGATCTTACACCGCAAAAGAAAAAAGTTAGAGTCGAAAGACCGAAGAAGTTGCTACGCTTGCACGAAAGTGGTGAGTTGCCGAATTTGGTTTTTTCCCGATGAATCGCCATTTGCTATTGAGCAATTTGTCAACAAACAAAATGACCGAGATTTACTTGCCAGAGAGGTCCTTCGAAAATTTACACCTTCGGATGGCCACCAGAAACCAGGCAGCACCGGAGGTGATGGTTTGGGCCGCCATAACCGCCGATGGTCGCTCTCCGCTCGTATTTATGGACCGTGGCGTCAAAATTTATGCGATCGTATACCGTGAAACTGTCTTAGAGGCAGTATTGAAGCCTTGGGCAAACAATCATTTCGGTCGGAGACCGTGGACATTTTAACAAGACTCGGTACCATATCACAAAGCGCGCGTCTATCAAGATTGGTTAAAAAACAATGTTTCACACTTCATTTCTTCGACACAATGGATTGTAAACTATCCGGATGCAAATCCGTTGGATTTCTCTGTCTGGGGTATTTTGAAGGCGAAGGTTGGCACTAAAAAATACCAAAGTTTGGACCACCTCAAACAAGCACTTCGCAGGGAATTGGCCAAAATACCGCAGAGCCACTTGCGTGCAGCGTGCGATGCTTTCTTCGGCGGTTTCAATGCCATTATTCGCGCCAAAGGTGGAAATATTGAAAACTACTGATACAATTTGAAAATTGATGTATTTTCCAACATTTTTTGCTTTGGCACAATAAAATTTATCAAAAAAAATAAAAAAATTTTATTTTGTCTATAATTTAATTCGTGCGGTTTGCTAAGAGATGGCGTAACTTGTATTATCCCGTTGTTATTATTCCATAATTTTCCATCATGACAACGCTCGGCCCCACGTTGCTATTCCGGTTAAGAAATATTTGGTCCGCTTTATAGCCCGGACCTTTCCCCTTCTGACTACCATTTGTTCTGGTCGATGCAGAACGCCCTCACTGAAATACAGTTCACATCAGAGCAGAATATCAAAAATTGGCTTGATTCATTCTTGGCTGTCAAGCCGGCGCAGTTCTTTGGGGATGGGATCCACAAATTGCCAGAAAAATGGGAAAAAGTCATAGCTTCAGATGGGCAATACTTTGAATAACACTATTGTACACGTTTTTCTTAAATAAACGTTCAAATTTTGAAAAAAAAACTTCACGAATTAAAATATATACCCAATAGCATTTTAAAAAGTTGCAGTTCGAGTCAGGCAGGCTGTATATTCGGAGGTTTTTCCAGAATATAAGCCTCGAAAAAAAGTTTATTGAAGTGAACCGAGTAGTAGGCAGCGATTAGCCATCGATACTGCGAATTTGAAAGAAAAACCTATTCAGTGCACCTAACATACACAATGAAAGCCAACAATTCCGTTCAGCCGACCAACATAAGGTGAAGATATGCAAATTCAAAAACAGCAAGGGTCTTGGTAAACCGAATAACAGAAAGCAGGAAATAAAAATCAGATTACCGCCCTAGTTTGTAAAACTAAGGTAAGTCTAGAGGTATCCACCTCCCAACATTTCTTATAATATCCGGTTTGCATTAGTACGCTTGAGGTTTGCATATATTCAACCAACTGGTTGGTCCTTACCAATCCGATTTCGAACCTGGGATGTCGTTTACTAACCAAATCTTTAGTTTTCGGCATGTCTTACAATAAAAACACCCAGAGGCCCAGATCGATACTAACAATCCTTATGACAGCGTAAATAGGGACGTGTTATGTAACCCAGCAAAACCAGTTGCCTGTACAAAATAACGGAGAACGAACACTATTCCTCTGAAATCCAGGAGCTGCATTCAAGTCTTTTGATATTGTATTAAAAAGAGATTAAATCTAGGTGATGCACTTTAATTCATTGTCATAATAGGAAGAACACGTCGGCCTAATGCATACGTAAACTATTTACAAGCATCGGGAGAGAAGCGTCTGAACTGAGTACAAAACTAGTCACAGTCAGTCTTCGAAAACATTCATACGTTGTAAGAGTCCATCTAATTAATTTTGACAACGTCAGTACAAAAATCCAACGAAAAATTACTCCTCTGGTTCTTCGGGCTACTGACACCATCGAGTTGTAAAGCCCTGTAGAGTCAACATGGCAACTTTGTATAGGGCCACCATCAATAATGTTTTACGATTTAGAAGAATGAAGAAGCGGATGGAAGTATCAGTAGCTGTGTTAAAACGTTTCTCGTTTAAAATACGGGTTGAGGGATAGTGAAGAAAAAACCTCAATAACAAACTATATATAAAAATAACAAAAAAAAAAAAAATTTAATATTTTCGGTATGTTATGGCTTTATTAAAAAGAGCTAACATTCACATAAATTGGGAAAACCTATTTCATTCATTTGGCAGCCTAGGTTGGCTTTGCAGTAGCGCATTCTGTCAACCCAATTTTCCAAGACTGTGGTGGCGGTGTCTGGCTTCATCCCACGGAATGACTCGGACGATATTCGCTTTGAGGGCTTGAATCGTTTTTGGAATGTCCGCATAACAAAGATTTTTAAGTGCACCCCACAAAAAAAAAATCGAACAAGGTCACATCGTAGCTCAGATGAGGTCAATTGGCATCGCCAATGCGGCTGATAACACCATTACCGCACTTAACACACAAAAGATCAGTTATTTGATGGGCTGTGTGGCATGGTGCACCATCATGCTAAAATCAAAGATCAGCCCACAAAAATTCGGTAATCATTGATCTGTAGCGCTCTCCGTTGACCAAAATGGCGTTTCCAGCAGCATTTTCCAGACATAAAATGGGTCAATGCGATAATCACATGCAGGTTTTTTTTAATCCCAAAATGAGGCAATTTTGTTTGTTAACTTGCGCTTCGTCACAAAAAAAATTTTTTCGGCCAAATTCGATGTCCAATTCGAGCTGCTGTAAGGCCCAAACTGAGAAGCAATAACGAAGCAGATGGTCATTTGACTGCAATTGCTGAGTCAATTGGACTTTGTAAGGAAATAATCCGAGATCTTAGTGCAAAATGCCCATCATGCTGGTGTGGGAAATGTTGAGTTGTTGAGATCGATGGCGAGATGATCTTCCTGGATTGAGTCGAACATCCTCGTACGTATCGTGCGATTTTTTTTTTTTGTCAAGCCAATCTCACGAACTTTTTGTACAAACTTGCGTTCAGGAGGTGCGGTAGATGCTTCATTTCAACCAAAACTTCTTTTCAGTAAACGCACTATTTGGGCATCACAGCACTCACTTTTGAAATAAGATTGCAATATTTCCTTACCTTGTTTTCGAAGAATCCAACAGAGATTAACGAAGCAGCAGACGAAGGCCAGACCTAAGACGGTGAAAGCCAAAGGGATCGAGCATGCTATAGAAACTGGTACATTGAGAACCTGGTCCCTTCTGGATCGTAGGGCTATCGAAAATGAACTATCTTTCCGTTAAAAGATATAAGCTATTTATATTTTTATTTTGATATTATTCTCTTTTTTATTGTAAGTGTACTGTACCAAAGCTAAACTTCATTAGCCGGTGGGGTGGGTTGTTCTTGAAATTATCAAATATTCTTCCAGAAGCATTATTAAGAAGTACAAGTCAGAAAAAAAATATTTCCTCAAACTATGATAATTATAAGGCATTTGTCACTAAGCTTCAATCTTCCAGAAAATTTCTTATCGCTACCACAAATCAGCTGCCACGCTTACCTCATTATACACACAATGACCTCCATCAAGGAAATTATTAATTTGTTGGTTAAAATTATTTTTTCCAAACTAACCAACCGCTAATTCCACATCAAAAATAACAGCCCATGAACTTTAACCACAGTATCCGATGAGTTGAGTCAACTTCAATTATATATATATACTTAGCCGGTATAAAATTACTGAATGTTCCATTTTAAAATAAATACTAGTAGCATGTACTCGTATAATTGAATTCAGAGTTTTTAAATTAAAATAAGATTTATACGTGTAAGGTTTGTTTTAATATTTTCTAGATTTGGATAATCATGTTCGTTAGCAAATTTAAAATGTGTAGACTATATGAATTTCGCACGTAACTTAGAAAACTTTGAAAATGTAACCATCGATTTCAATCCTCTGATACCATATACTCGCACTCGTAAATCTTTTATCCAATAGAGATTTGACAACTTTCAATTTAATTTGTGAACGCACTTTTTCACTAATCATCAAACTGTCACTACCAATTTATTCAGTAAACTCAACATTTTCATCATGGTAAAGTACACTAACGAGCTACGTTCTCCGATTGGGTTCTGGAGAAAATGCGCCAAGATGATGAATTTCATCACAAAATCATCTTCAGTGACGAAGCTTATTTTTGGCTCAATGGGTTCGTTAATAAGCAAAATATGCGTTATTGGTCTGTTAAAAACCCACATGTACTTCATGAATCACCACTTCTTCCACAAAAAATAACTCTTTGGTGCGGTTTGCATGCCGGCGGCGTTATTGGGCCATATCTTTTTGTCGATGATGGCGATCGTCACGTTACTGTGAATGGTCAGCGTTATCGCGCCATGATCACCGATTATTTTTAGCCCGAATTTGAAGATATGGACTTGGACTACATGTGGTTTCAAAAGGATGGTCCACAAGCCACACAGCACACGCCACAATCGATTTATTGAAGAGTAAGTATGGTGAGCGTGTTATCTCAAGACATGGACCAGTCGATTGGCCGCCTCGTTCGTGCGATTTAACACCGCTTGACTATTTTCTGTGGGGCTACGTTAAGTCATTGGTTTATGCCAACACGCCGATGACGTTGGAGCCAACATTGAACGCGAAACAGCGGCCGTTTCGCCAGAAATGTGTGGCCGAGTCGTTGAAAATTGGGCCCAACGAATCTACCGCTGCAAACTTGCCCGCGGTAGCCATATGAACGAAGTCGAGTTCCATTCATAAATGTTTTGATTGTACTTCAAGTCAATAATAAAGTTTTTGAAATATCTCAAATGGTTTACCTTTTATTTAAAAAAAAAAGTTGTCAAGTCGTTATTAGAAAACCCTATACCATATACATATTTCTCAAAAAGTGCTTGTCTGCGCCTTTTCTTAACCCAAGGTTAATGGTCAAAAATACCTCTAACCAAACGGCGGCGGTGCCAACTTAATTTTAGAGTTAGATACATAGATTTATTCAAACTTTACATATGCCCAGAGAAAGTAGTTCAAAGGTTTGATATCGCACGATATCAGAACCTGAAATTAAGTGCTCACCAAAATGATTTCTCAACAAGTCCATTATTTCACACGCTGTATGGCTCGTAGCGTCGTCTTGTTGAAACCAGAGCTCACCGAGACCATGTGCTTTCACATGGAAGCACATAGTCCTTTAACATGGCGCGAAAGCGGTTACCACGGTAACATTCTGATTTGCCTCATTTTTGAATAAATATGGACCAATTATTCCACCAGCCCATAAATCCCACCATACCGTTATTTTGAATGGATGTAATGGTAGCTCTTGTTACTTTTCGGGTTGTTCATCAGCCCAGAAATGGGCTACATCACTGAACAAAATTTCAGGAGTTTTTCAAAGCCCATTCACTGAAAATATGACGCAAATTCAAGTCGCCTGGCTTCAATTCTTGCACAAGTAGGATTTTATGCACTTTTAGGCCAAGATCGTCATGTAAAATACGCCAAGTTGTCGAATACGCCAAGCCAAGCTGCTGAGAACGACGACGAATTGATACATCACGGTCTTCGCGTACACTCTCAGCTACAGCTGCTATAGTCTCTTCACTACGTGCTGGATGTGGTCTAACCTGTCGAATATCATCCACTAATGTAAACTGTGACTCAAATTTGCGAATCGTATTGGCAATAGTGGTTTCAGTAGACCGATTATACGCCCCGCAAGTTACTCGAATCGCACGAAAAACATTTCTCACAGAACGCTGATTTTTGTAATACAGCTGGACAATTTGGAGACGCTGTTGTGGTGTGAATCTTTCCATAATGACTTGCCAAACGATACTGAACAAAAATGATAAAGCACTTTGATAGAAGTCACTCGTGATCTGTAGAAAAACCTATTGAAAATCAAACCTCACGATGAATCACCCTATATATTCTATATATATGAAATGTGCACTTAGCTACTCGTATCTAGCTTATCTTAATATTTTTAGATTTTGGATGTTCACTATCACATCTCCGTGATAGTTTACAAGTATACTGTGATACATCTATTTCTCTCCTTGAAAAGGAGTTATGTGGTATTTTTGAGTAGTTCGATCTATGTTGCGTACGTCACACTCAAAAGACATAGTTTTCAATTGTAAGTCGTATAGTACAGGCAACTTTTCACAACTAAACAGGTAACCGTTTTATCTTGGTATAGCTGCTATGTTTGCAACTTTTGTGCTATTATTTTACCATAGATTAGATTTAAATTGTTTGTCGCGTGCGTCACGGACTAGAGTGAGCTTTTAATTGATAACAGGTTGATAGGCTTTCCTGCTAGGTTTTCATTTGGCATTTTGAAGTTTACAATGGAGAGTAGTAATAATAGAAGTAAACGGAAACAAACAGATAAAGAATTTTCAAGCAAAAAACAAAAGAGAGAGCAAAAAATATCGAAAACAAATGAAGGACGGCATATCCGAAAAAAATTAGAAGAATTAAAAAAACGCAAAGGAAATTAAAAACGCTTGAAGAGGGAAGGAAAAAAGTTTCAAAATACGGGACCATTACCATCTACTTTCCAAAATGGCCACGTTTTTAATATTTCAAAAATGTATTCCTATAAGTGTCGTCAGACCTACAGAAGGGCCATGTCAAAATACTTGAGGAATCTTCAACTTGTCCAGATAAAAAAAAAAATGTCAACTTATGTTACATAAGACACAGAAATATAAATTAATTTGCAATATGAAGCAGGTCCTTCCAAGTAAGCGGTTTTGGTGACTGCATTCGCATATGTTTTAACCGAAGATCTACGTTGTCGTCGTATTCGACTATTCCTTCTTTATTTTTAACTCAAATATTTTAAAAAAATACTGTCAATATCTGTCTATGCTTTTATGACTTTGTTACTTATACCCTAAATCATAGAAATTTGACTGTCTTACATTTTTATTTTTAGCTGGCTGTGCTTTTTGTCAATTTAAATCTTTTCTGTCAGATCTGGTCGTTTTCAACTCGTACGCATGTTGTATGGAAATTTCACTGCAAACGGAAAGAAATTAAATCGTTTTTTGTTCTAATTCAATCAAGCCATTCGTCAAGTGATGAAGATTTTTCATCGGATAGTGACGAAAATTTTGAGCCTGAAGTCGAAACTGCTTTCAATGAAAAATGTGAATTGGATAGTGAGCGTGAGGAAGCAGCTCTGGATCCAGTGAATTCCGTTCCACTCTTCGTATCTAAAAATAATACGATTTGAAGCTCAACACCGTTGAATTTATTTACTAAGACTATTTACAATTTAATTGTTGTGTTCATTTGTGCTCAAGTTTGTGTTTTCAGTCGCTCAAGCCCGTTCCGAAAATATTACAATGAAACCATAAGTCACTCGTTACGCTATTTCTCGTATCAAGAAAATATTAATCGAAAATACGAATAATTTTGGCCGCTCAAAATTCGGCGACAAACATAAAGCATGCGTATTTCGGCGTCCAGATTCTTGTGAGTGTTTACAAGTAAGTTATTTCAACCCAAAAAAAATTATTTTTGCTTTGAGCAGATGTTTTTCTAAATCGAAAACAGAGCGAATCGAAGATTTGTTTGATGCAGATTTCGATCGACCTAGGATTATATTGAAATGTAAATTGTCAAAACCTAAACAAGTTTCGTTGTCATTTCTATATCGGGTATTTCTCAAACTGCCTCGTATCTTGCTTTCACCAGATTGATGTACGCTTTGATTCCACTTTTCGGTGACACATGTCATGTGGACCTGTTGCTAGAAAAATCGTACTGCCAGTCATTGAGGAGTTTCGAGATATTTCATGAGCTAACAGATTATAAATGTTTCCATGACATTGGAAAGAATGGACGTAAGTGCAAAGAGTCTGTAGGAGTCTGTAGAGTCTGTAGAGAAGAAGATTTGCATTTTTTAGGAACGGACTGGACAAATGCTGTTTTCCATCTGCTCAGAAAGGGTACTAAAGTGTAGGATTGAGATATACCATCTGGACCAGCGGATTTGTGAATGTTAAGATATTTTAGAAACCTTGCCAATGTACGAGTACAAAAATGGGTTCGACTTATTGAAGACTCTATAGGCGGAGACTTGGCACATTGATAGAATAGCAACATTAAAGATCTAATAAAAAGCAATGGCTTGTCATGCAAAAGACTTTGCTTCTGCTCCTCCTCGTACTTTATCTCTAGTGTCAAACACCAAAAGAATTTATACATATTTCAGAGAACTAAATTAAATCTAAAATTGATGAAAAGTCACCATGTGCAAGCCTATTACAGACATATCTGATTTAAATATTCTGCAGTGTAGAATATTCGTACTTAAAGACATTCTATAGATCCAAAACTAGAAGTATTCAAACTAAAAAATATGTACGTGTCGCGTGTTAGGTCGCAAGCGTCATACAATCATTTTTTTCCGCCCCGATTACGTATAACTTGATTTTTAAATTTTTAGCAATATTATTTTTATTTTTTTTTTAATTTTCACAGATCCTAGGTAGGCTGAAAATTCTTAATAAATTAAATTAACAGCAATACTGCTATTGGAGAGACAAACATCTTCTTTGATGAATTATAAAAACACCAGCGATTGCTGCGTCGCACTACATTTTTTTTTTTTTAGCTTTGAAAAAACCTGTCTAAAACGTATATCAAGAAGACAATAGGTTAATAAAATAGAATAATCCAGAAGTACCATAAATTTCAAGTTTTGGCAAATATTGTTTGGAACATAGAAAAAAGTGTTCGTTAATCTTTTTTTTTTACTATGTTTGACTTTAAATATTTACCAATGCTTAGCATTAATATAGCTATGGTAGTATGCCAAAAAAAATATGTAAAGTAACTAGAAATGTTACCTAATACTCGTATATGCAAATAACGTACTATATTTTGAGGTTTTGTCAATTTAACAAGCAATCTTGAGTGAAAGTGAATAATATTTCCGGCCTTTATATCGATTTTTTGTCAGAATAAGTGGGGCCACCAACTGGAGGGTAATTTTTAAATCCTCTTAAGCCAAAAACATTTCATTTTCAAGAATGCATTTTTTTGGCAACCTTACCCTCGAGACAGAAACTTAGATGTCTGGCAGAACTATCAATGGATATACTGCTACTGCCACTACACTGGCCTACATTTGAAAGCTAATGGTAGTTTTGGTTTTAAAAAACGCTCTGCACAAATAGAAAGTCGAACAAAACATTTATAGTATAGTGGTAAGTGTTTTAATTTGGTGGCGTAATAGTTTTGAAAGATTTATTATTAAATCGTCACTAATGTATAACCAAGAAAAATTAAAGAGCTCCTAAACTAAACGAATTGGAAAAGCAAATTTTGTTAACGTTGTCCAAACTTGGAATTCAGATTTATTCCAAATCATTGAGTAATTCATTGATGAAGTACTCAAACTAAATACTAATGTCTACACAATTTGGTTTTAAAGCTCTTTACAAAAACAACAGCCTTCACGTTTTCATCCAACAGTTAGTATGATGGTGTTAACTTGATTAAGTAAATTATAAAGGAAAAGGTTTACCATTTTAAGTGTTTTAAAGGTGGAAGCTAAAAGCGTCAAGACTTTGTTATTTTAGTGAAGAGTACACAACAAAATACATTTGTTTCAACCCGACAACTACTCAGACCTTATAAAATCAAATACCTACATATGATATCTCATGCATTGTTGCACATGTATGACAGAGGTTCTGCGACTTAAAACAATGGAACTGATTACCAAATTATGCGACTAGTAATTGCTATTGATTTAATTAGGACCGTATGAACGCTCTATTTTTAGTAAAGGTCTTTTCAATCCTATTGTTCTTTTGGCCAGTTTCGTTGATCAACATAAAGAACGACTTAAGTCGATTTGCCGTTTAAACACTGAAAGTCTTGTTTACATAACATGATCTGATTGTAATTTTTAAAGAAATCATATGCATGAACCTTTAAGTTTGTCTATCTTTTCTTTTGACGCGAATATTCGATCATCCTTTAGCCGGTATTCACATACACTTTTTACTGGAGCTTTGATATTTGCTCACCTTATGTGACCAATCTGAGGCAGTGCACAAACGACCTAGTATGCGACAAAGTACTTTTTTTCTATTGGAACAGCGACACAAGCACCAATTACATCGTAAGGAAATGCTTCGCTGTATCATTAAATTCAGTTGGAAGCATTGCAGAAGATAGTGTCTCCCTGATATTCAGACAATAATCAGTGAATTCACCTTTCCAACTGCGTTCAAAGCTTTGTTCCATTGTTAAACTGGGTTCCAGGTGCTGAATAGCTTTAGCAAGATTTTAAACTCAGCTTGGCTGTCGCAAAAGACGCAGAAACTTTGCTCTGTCCACCTTAAAGTTTATTGCCACCAGAGATGCGTATGCCTCCGCAGTGTCTGGGAGACGCTAGACTTAGATTCTGGCCGAAACCATGTCTGAGTGCATGGAAAAATCGAGCAGGCCATCTGCATGTGCAGTATGAAAACATCACATTTCAAACTCGACACACTAAATTTCTTGACGGTTTCTGCCTCGGGCAGTGTTGGTAGTACCATATAATAATAATGGTCCATTGGAAAGTATTTTTCTAATAGGTTCATTTCGGTTCTCACTAGGTCGTGTATTCAACTGAACAACTAAAGAGAGCCTTAAGCAATTTTATTTAGAAAACTATTTTATTTCTACATAAATCTATAATCGACATTAATTGATTTCGTATCTGGCATAAGCTCATCGGTGTCGAACAAACCGCAGGCAAAAGTAATTGAATTTCTCCGAACTTACTATACAACAAATCTTCTAAATTCACTATAAACAAATTGGGTTTTGCCTATATCCAGCGAATTAATTTACATCATGTAAATCTTCATCGAATTAAATTGATTTAATGCTTCAGAGGTAGTTGTCCTCATTACTCGTAAGTAACACATCAGTTTCAGATTTGAATGAACACTGTTCATTGTCATTCACACATGTTGCTCCTTGTCAGCATGTGTGTGCACACGACTATTACAAAATTGCTGTTATTTTTTATCTCCAAACGTACATGCACATATGTATATATGTATATTCTTTGATAAAAGTAAGATGAGATTTTATTTCATCTATGTAAATACAATATGTATTTCAAAGAACACTATTCTTTAGTTACTGGTTTAATACTTCCTTTTTCAGTTGCCTTCAATTTCTTTTCTGACGCAGTATAAAAAGAATTTTTTTCAATTTTTCAACTGTAGGTGTAACGCGTAGTATTTAATTGGCAAAATACATACATATATTTGAACAAATGTATTATAGAATTTGTTTACATTGCTTCGTATGCCTTTATTGAGTAATCACTTTTCAAGGCCGGCCAATGCATTTGAAATAATCATCATGATTGCTGCACTTAATTTGGATCTAACATACATATATATGTATTTTTCTTATCATATTGTGGATACATTATATGATTGCAAATGACATTAAATTGTAACATAAATTTAGAGAATAATACAGTCTGAGTTAAATAATGATACCATATTTTAGAATAGCATGCCATAGCAGCCATGACCATATAAACTTTCGTAGGTTGCTACTTAAGTTTTGATAATTAAACAAATAAAAACAAATATTTATAATCAAAAATGGTTTTATTGTTTTTCAAAATAATCTCCCTGAAAATCAATATACTTTTGCATGCGTTTGAACCAGTTTTTACACTCTGAACGAGGTAACTCCAAAACATGCCTTTTACACATCAAACACATCAAGAAATGTTGACCTCGCAATTTATTTTTGACGTGCGGGAATAGAAATAAGCCAGTGGGTAATAAATCAGGGCTGCACATTCGATGTTTTGACTGCTCAAAAAGCCACTTTTTTAAGTCAACACGGAGAATGATCAGCGGTTATTTTTTCTTATTTTTCTAAAGACAAATGATGGTGTACCACTCCGAATTGACCATTCTACGTTGCTCTAGTGGTACGGTGGCGACATGTCCGGTCTTTCCGAAGAAACAGGAGACGATTTGCTTCGAAATGCTTCATGCGCGAACAGTTTTTGTTGGACTTGTTTTGCCCAAAAACCTATACAGTCGACTGCTGTTTCGTTTCGAGCTCATATGCATATCATATCTATGATTCGTCGCCTGTTCACGATCTCATAGACATATTTTCAAGCAACGCGGTTGATTTTTTTTTTTTTTTTTTTTTTTTTTTAATTTCTTTGGATCAATCGACACGAGACTTTTTTTGAGCGGTTGTCAAATACGAGAAGAAATCTTTTTGACGACCAAATATTCATTCAATATTAAATGCATGCAAGTGGAACTAGCATACGATTGAGGCAAGGATGCTCAAACTTTACAATAAATCACATGACGATCTTTCAATGTCAGTTCCCGCACAGCATCGATTTTGAACGACTTTCACGGAATTTATCCTGGAGCGAATGGCGAGAATGATCGAATTCGGAAACTAGCTAAACACGGTCCCCCGATATGGTGCTTTATCCACATTAAAAATTAAAAGAATACATCGCTGAGAAGGATTTATGAAATCTTTGTAAAAAAAAAAAAAAAACATAAGTAGCTCTCGTATGACAAAACGTTCTGAGCACGTTTACCTTGTCAGATTTGATGTATCTACACCGGTATTGCCATATCACTAAACTTAAATAGCAACCATTAAAATACAAAAGGTATTATTAAAGTTTATTTACAGCTCAGCGAACTGCGAATGCGAACGAACAAATATTCGCAAATTTTAAGATCTCAGAAGAATTTTGAGGTTAAATTCGCGCAAATGTTTTGGTTGTTCGAATGTCGATTGCGTTATACTTCAGTGAAATGCTAGTAAAATTTGACGGTTCGCAAAGAGCATTCGCTTATTCACGGAGAAATAAGTGAATTGTAGATTTCTTTACAAAAATTTATTGAATTGTCACTTGCTTGCCTTTAAATGTATTAGGTGCCCAACTACAATAAGTTATCGTTTTTTTTTTTTTTTTTTTTGATAAAAATGCAACTTTATTGTGAAAAAGTGGTTACAAATGAATCAGTCAAAGTTTTGCCCATTGCTAGCTACAACCTTTTCCCATATTTCTGGCAGAGCTCGAGAACAATCGGACTGCGTAATAAGGGGTGATTCATCGTGGGGTTTGATTTTCAATAGGCTTTTTTGACAGATCGCGAGTGGTTCCTATCAAGTGCTTTGTCAGTTTTGGTCAGTATCGTTTGGCAAGTCATTATGGAGAGACTCACACCCCAACAGCGTCTCCAAATTGTTGAGGTGTATTACGAAATTCAACGTTCTGTGAGAAATGTTTTTCGTGCGATTCGGAGAATTTACGGTGCGCATAATCGACCTACTGAAACCACTATTGCCAATACCATTCGCAAATTTGAGTCCCAATTTAAATTAGTGGTTGATACTCGACCGGTTATACCATATCCAGCACGTAGTGAAGAGACTATAGCAGCTGTAGCTGAGAGTGTACGCAAAGACCGTGACGAATCGATTCGACGTCATGCTCAGCAGCTTGCTTGGCGTATTCGAAAACTTGACGTATTTTACGTGAGGATCTCGGCCTAAAAGCTTACAAAATTTAACTTGTGCCAGAATTGAAGCCAGGCGACTTTAATTTGCGTCATATTTTCAGTGAATGGGCTCTTGAAAAACCCATTCAATGATGAAGCCCCTTTCTGGCTGAATGGATAAGTTAACAAACAAAATTGTCGTATTTGGGCTGATGAGCAACCCGAAGAGTACCAAAAGCTACCATTACATCCATTAAAAACAACGGTATGGTGTGGTTTATGGGCTGGTGGAATCATTGGTCCATATTTCTTCAAAAATGAGGCAAATCAGAATGTTACCGTCAATGTTAACCGTTATCGCGCCATGTTAACGGACTATGTGCTTCCTGAAATTCAAGCACATGGTCTCGGTGAGCTCTGGTTTCAACAAGACGAGCCATACAGCGTGTGAAATAATGGACTTGTTGAGAAATCATTTTGGTGAGCACTTAATTTCACGTTTTGCTACGGTAAATTGACCGCCTAGATCGTGCTATATCACATCTTTGGACTATTTTCTATGGGTATATGTAAAGTCTCAAGTCTTCAGGAATAAGCGAGCTACGATTGACTCTTTGGAAACCAACATTACTCACGTTATCCGCGAGATACCAGTCACTATGCTCGAACGAGTCGCCCAAAATTGGACCTTCTGAATGGATCACCGTAGACGTAGTCGTGTCCAACATTTACATGATATCGTTTTTAAAAAGTAAGTGCTATGAATTGTTCTTTTAACAGATAATAAAAATTTTAAGTTCACTTTCAAATTTATGTGTTTTATTTTACATTATAAATCAAACCTCACGATGAATCACCCTTTATATGAGAAATATTGCGGGTGGGGTAGGACTTCGCATTTGAGCGTTTCCAGGTAGGTTTTATTTGGTTTGGCAACATGAGGCCAAGCGTCATCAAGCTGTAGAATCACTGTTTCGTGCCTCTGCTCGTATTGTGGCCGTTTTACGCGCAGTGTTCCGCTCAATCACATCAATTGAAGTCGATACCGTTCCCCAGTGACGGAGAATAGCATAACACTAACAAATAACACCAACCTGGACCCATCAAATACAAAGCCGACGACATAGAACCATGGAGGGGGAGTCCCCAAGACTTTCTTCTGTTTGAATTGCTGTAAAGAATCCATTTTTCATCACTCGTCAGGATGCGATGAAGAAAACCATTTTGTTTTTGCCGCTTGAGCTTGGTTTCAAATCATAAGGAACCCAATTTCCTTGTTTTTGAATTATTCCTGAAAATGGAAATGGCATGGCGAGAACTCCTAGTGCTGAAATAAGCTCTTGCGTTTGGCACGGATTCCCATCGAGCAATGCCTCCAATTCAGCGTATCCGAAGGTTTTGGCCTACATTCACGCGGACGGTCGTCAACATCGAAATCATCGGCAAACAACTGCACGTTGTTTCACTTAGAGCAGCACCTTCATAAACTTTTTGTAGCTCTCGATGCCCCGCAAATGACGATTATTTGGCACAAAATCAAAATCACTAATGTGTCAAAATAGTTTAATTACCATATGTCTAAGCTGGGTGCACGACGTTTTGAATATGTCAAAATCCACAAGCACAAACTTTTTTTTTTTTTGAAATCTTTCAACTGGACAAGGCTAATGAAAATTTCATTGGATATTGCCGAAAAAATAGTGAAGTTAAGCAAGAAATTCAAGTACCTTTTCATAAAGCTCACCCATTGCTTGTGTTGGTAAGATAAATAAATTTGGCAAGAACAAGTTTCTGCCCCTATGCCAAGTTTTTTGCAGATTAGTAGGAAATTCTTGTCAATAAATCTTAATGAAGCAGTATCTCATCTCCATTCTTCAAGCAATATACCAGTGCCTCGTCAAAATGTTAGGATCGCGGTATGCACGTTGAAAAACTCTAGGTCAGAATTAGCAATATAATACATGGGCTGAAGAGTCAGTGCCGTTTCTAAGAGAGGGCACCACTTGAATTAAATCTTTACCATTTTCAGTTAGTACCAACCATAGATAGGTGTATAAATTTGACAGCTATCGGACGATTAGTTCTCGAGATATAGCATTGTGAGTGAAGCAACTTTTGTTATTGTGAAAAAAAATGGATTCAAAGCAATTTCGTGTGTTGATTTATCATTGCTTTTTGATGGGAAAAAATGCAGCCGATGCAAAGAAGTGGCTTAGTAAGTGTTACCCGGACTCTGCACCAGCCGAACGAACCATTCGCAAGTGGATTGAAAAATTTAAAAGTGGTCATACAAGCACCGAAGATGATGCACGCAGTGAAAGTCTAAAAGAGGCTGTTTCAGATGAAAACATCAAAAAAGTCCACAAAATTATTACGAATGACCGTAAAGTGAAGTTGATTGAGATAGCTGAGGCTCTGAAGATATCAAAAGAGCGTGTTGGATATATCATACACGAATATTTGGACATGCGAAAGCTCTGTTCAAAGTGGGTGCCGCGTTAAAAACAACAACGTGTTAATGATTCAGAGGAGTGGTTAAAGCTGTTCAACCGCAATAAAGCCGAATTTTTGCGTCGGTATGTGACAATGGATGAAACTTGGCTTCATCACTTCACACCAGAGTCAAGTCGGCAGTCAGCTGAGTGGCTAGCAGGCGACGAATCTCGTCCAAAATGATCAAAAACTCAACAGTCGGCTGAAAAGGTTATGGCATCCGTATTTTGGGATACACATGGAATAATTTTCATTGACTATCTCCAAAAGGGGCAGGCTATCAACAGCGACTATTACATTGCGTTGTTGGAGCGTTTGAAGGACGAAATCGCAGAAAAACGGCCGCATTTGAAGAAAAAAAAAGTGATGTTCCATCAAGGCAATGCACCGTGTCACAAGTCGATGAAAACGATGGTAAAATTGAATGAATTCGCCTACGAATTGCTTTCCCACCCACCGTATTCTCCAGATTTGGCCCCCACGGACTTCTGTTCGCAGAACTCAAAAGAATGCTCTCCGAAAGAGATTTAAGACCGATTAAGAAGTAATCGCCGAAACAGAGGCCTATTTTGAGGCTAAACCGAAATCGTACTACAAAACTAGTATCGAAAGATTGAAAAATCGTTTCAATCAGTGTATCGCCCTCGAAGGCAACTATATTGATAAATAAAGTTGAATTTTGCAAAAATTTTGTGTTTTACTATAAAAAGGCACTGACTTTTCAGCCCATGTGTTATGTTTGTATAAACTAAATTGTACAAAATTTACACAACACAACTGTTTCTACGTTAAAAGCTCAGAAAACTCATTTTATTAGTTAAACGCACAGTCGTATTAAATTCTCTGAAACAAGGTCGTTCAGTCGCAACAGAATTCTGCGGAAAATCCATCCCTTCCTACATCGAAGTGTGTTTGTTAATTGCTTTGTAGGAATTCGTTAATTGTAGAAGTTTTTACAAAATCGATTTGACAGAATTGCCGAAATATGACACCGAGATCGCCAACCATGGAATCAATATTTACCAGTATGTTTACATCTTTATTACTATTAGTACTATTTTTGTTTTTCTTTTTTCTGAAAACTCTTTTAAAGTCAGACATTTTCCATCAGTTCCCGCATCCAACACAACAATTAATTTTCTACTAGAGTCTCATAATTCAGGTGTTTTCGAGAACTGCTACAAGCAACATGGATTCACTCGGACAAAAAACGGATGTATCACATTTGAATAAATTGATTGACACACCAACGGGTTTGCTCGCGTATAAACAATTTTTGGTGAAGCTATGCAGATGAAGAGTAAGATGAAATAGTTTATCTGCT
The DNA here is from genome assembly GCA_907269105.1 of Volucella inanis. Classification (NCBI taxonomy): domain Eukaryota; kingdom Metazoa; phylum Arthropoda; class Insecta; order Diptera; family Syrphidae; genus Volucella; species Volucella inanis. The sequence goes on from OU026157.1 coordinate 26,576,200, forward strand.
GTACAGATGTCCCACAATTTCAGTCAGAAAGAAATAAACTCATCTACTTGATTTCTTCTTTGATAATCTTGGAAAACTATTTGAAATAACGTTTAGCGGAATCTTCAGATTCATAAAGCTTCAAACGTTTCGACCTGTAAGCAATTTCTGATAGTTTCAGGTCCTTTTAACCTTATGATCTACAGCTCACTGCCACTAGACCTAAACTAACCCAATCTAACTTAAGCAGACGATACAAAGATCTGATTCGCAGGCTCACCAACATTTCGAATTTTCCACAAGCCTGTGACTCAACCAATAAACCTATTCCATTTGTATACTCTAAGATGGTTTAGATAAGGCGAGGTCTTTGTGTACTGCGCTCTCCGTTCAGGTAAGAATCAAACACCATTCCGGCCCGATGTTACATCTTCTTATTCAATAACTTAATACCTACATTTGTTAATTTTTGCGATGTCAATAAACGGGTTTTCGATTTTGACAACATGCACAGGAATACACGCTTTATCGTGTTTTATAAGAAAGAAATTTGTGTATCTTTCTTGTAATTGCGTTCCTGCGATAAAAGCGTTCATCATAAAACATTGATTTTGATGTTTTTGTTTGGTCATACAAGCGAGTGTTGCTGCCTTTGATTCCTGTCGGTCGTAAGTCTACATGATGCCACAATATTCAACGAATTTAAGTGAAAGCACGCGTAATTCTTGTATATATTCTCAAAAGTTGACGAACTCTGTTTCCATTCTAATTGACAGTCATGTTTCTACTTCTACATCGGTCAGATTCCTTCTCCCGGACTAACGGTTAATATTACTACCTAATATTAAGACTACACTACACTCCATTTTTGTTCTGGCTTTTCAGCAAATTGTGTTGGAAAGCACAAAATTAAGTAAAAAGTGAGAAAAACAAAATCTCTACTTACGGCTCTCGCAGTACTGGTGCAATCTTGTAAATGCAATCAAGGAACGATTCATCCAAACACCAAACACTCGGCTTTAGTGGCTGACTATTCACATTCAATATCCTAAATAGAATGCACAGAATTACTGCAATCGCGGTCAGGAATGCCGTCGACATTGTTGTTAGAGTCCGGTACAGATGTGCCCGATCGAAGAATGGAAACTGCCCAAAGAGCTGATTGAAACTTTGCTGACTCTGGATGTAATTGTCATAGAAAAAGGAGCAATGCAGCAACTGCGATACAATCATACGTGATAGTCCACCTATCGCTTAACTTCTCCCGAACTACAATTCACTATTCAATTATTTAAATTCTATATTTAGCGCGATTTATTCTTTTGATTTTTGTATTCGGCACTTCTTTAATTCGTCAGCAAATTGCAAACATACAAAAAAAAAAAAAAAAAAACTGGGTTGGGCAACTCGCAAAGGGAAAACTATTCTATAGGAGATGGGGAACACAACTCAAATTGGCAAAACGCAAAAGTGCCAATTCAAATTTGCTTTTGACCGGAATTTGACTTGAAAACAAAAGAAATAATGATTTTTGTTTATCGAAAAATACAAAACAAATACTATTTGGTAATGAATTCGAAGTTTTATTTGGCAGTATTTCGCGTCCGATAAAAAACGATACTTCCTTTTATAGTTAGTTCTTTTTTCTTCTTTGCTGACGCGTAGAGACTATTGAATGGTTTGACAGCGAGAACGAATGAAGTTCTGTTGGAAATCCGACAAAATAATGGAAGAGTTTTTTGTTTTGTTTTCGTTTTTATTCGTATGGGGTAAAGGCCATGTTTGCGCGATGACAGTATGCCAAGTTTCCAAACAAAACATTCGATTCCAGTCGGCTTTTTCTGCGACTGGAAGTGGAATTTGCTAAATTAATATTTGGCATTTAAAACGAATGAGAGGGTTTGTGTATTTGATATAAAGTAAAGGTAAAGTTGCCTGTGTAGGGGGCGTGTTGTAGATAAAGAGAAATATTTTATCAATAAATAAATAAATAATATTATGCTATACAATGAATTTCTCAATAGCGAGCATATCAATCACTGATATAGTTGGTCGGCTATGACTAAAGTAATGAATTTTTATACTGTCCATACCGAACCATGACGGCATTTTCTGAAAAAAGTAATAAGTGGGTAGCAGTAGATTGGTTTGAATAAAGTACTCTGAGATATGCACTTTAAAAACTACACGTCGCCTCAGGCGCCAAAAAGTTCAGCCGGTTTTTCCGGCGCCACAAGCACAGAATCTTCTGGCGAATTTCATAATTCTTTTCAAATAATCGCATCGGTTCGCTTGTGAATTTTCTTACTACTTATAATTCGTGTTTAATTTCAAGTGGTGCAACATGCCACAAATTAGTGACCCCGCCTTGATCAAATTGAATTACATACAATAAAAGATGCACTTCAGGAGGTACCCGACATCATCAGAGCACCCCTCGACAAAGATAAGTTTCTTAATCTCAAAATAAAACTTAATTGACCGCTGTATAAGTTCTGTGGAACAAGAACTTCACAAACTCCTTACAGAGCTCGAACTAAGTGAACGAAAGCCTTAACAACTCTTGCGATCTATACGAACTCTTGGTGGTAGAAGAGCAATAATGTCATTATGTGTGGAAATCATTCAAATGGCCGCCCCGACTTCGCCGGCAGTACTTCATTTTTAATGACCCGGTTCAATATGTGCGGCGTTAGTCCGGCAATAGCGTGTTGAATGTTGGCTTATTAGTATAGACTATGGACTTGACGTTGCCCCAGGGAAAATAATCGAGTGGTGTAAAATCGCATGATCGTAGCGGCCAATTGATGAACGCTCGTCGTGAGATGACCCAGTCGCCAAATTTCTCCTTCGCAACTTCGAGCGTTGCGTCGCTTGTATTGCATGTAGCTCCGTCTTGTTGAAACCACAGCTCGAATATATCGATGTTATCGGACTCTCACCATAGAACGTCGGTTAACATCATTCTATAGCAAAGACCACTGACGGTAACGGCGTCCCCTTTCTCATTTAGAAAGGAATATGGTCCGATGATGCCAAGCATTGATGCTTGGCTGTAAACTTATGGATTGTGTTCGCTCCAATAAGAGAAATTTTGATAACATAGCCTCTGAGCCAAAAAATAAGCTTCTCTCTGGAAGATTTGGCCCTAGCGAACCTAGGGCGTTGTCTATGATCGTCCGGCTTCAATTCTTTCGTGAGCACAATCTTATACGAATGTAGGCCCAAATCCAACCGCAAAATAAGCCAGGTTGATCCTCTGGCGATGCATAATTCAGCAGATCGGCTCCGAATCGATATTTCTAGGTTTTCTTGAATGTTGGCCGCTACGGCGGCTATGTTTTTTTCATTTCACACGAATCTTTGTCTGGTTGGTGGCTTAAAATCCAAAAAATTATACTCACGCTCAAACTTTTCCAAGGTTTTTCATGTTGTGTATTAACGGAATTTAGATAATATTTTTTCAATAATTTCCACACGTTCGGCAAGCGTAAAACGATGCAAGATGAAATGGCAAGTCTTACTGAATATTTTGACAGTTGGATGTCATTGGTAAATTTGACAATTGGAAAAACTATCGGAACTGTACAAACTGGCTTACGACATCGAACTAATTAGAGAAATAAGCATCAATCGCATGCGATTACTAAGGCACGTGAAGTGAATGGATACCAAGGCTTTGTATAAAAGCGTTTTGGATTCCATCAAGGGGTGAGAATTGATTAGGGAATGTCCTTAGTTTAGTAGTGGCACAGAAATCTAAGGACTGTTGGACCTATTTGGAGTGCGCAACTTATAGGTTGAGTCACAACTTCAGCCTACACTGTAATACCATTTTAGTAATTAAGGTGTTTTGAAAAAGCCCTGTTTAAATGCTTTTGTAGAATGAAAATCTAAATGAATAAATAAAGCACTTAATTTTTTAGCAACAAATTAAATTTAATTTTTATTTCAGTGAATTTGCCTGTTCTGTAATGTTTTTTTGTTTTTTTTTTTGTCCATCAAATTACGGTTTACATAATAATAATAATTAATAATAATCGTAATAATTATCAATAATTTCTTATCTTAATAATTAATTTAATTTTTTTCTTTCTCTTTCTTCATTCTCTTTGATTTTTCTTTGTATGGTATGTTCTTACACTCCTTTAATGTCAAAAAGTTGTCGGTAATCCTTTCATTATTCTCGAAATTGAAATTTCCATAAAATATTTATTTTTTTTCTCCATTTCATTTATTTTTTTTTTTTTTTTTTAATTATAATCATAATCATACACTTAAAATTGATGATAATTATAAATAATTGAATTTTATTTTTCGTCTTTTTATTTCTTTTCTGTTTTCGTATGTAAAAAATGTGAATTGTTGAGTTTTTTCTTCTTTAATTTCTATTTTTAAATGAAAAATATTTTTCTTCCTGAAATTGAGTAATTAAAGTAAAAATTAATTAAATCGTCAGACTTTAATTTTTAACTAAATACGATTTAAAAATTTTCCTCAAGAATAAAAAAACATTTTATTTTAATTTGAGTATATCCTTCAAATATTTTGTTTTGTTGCTATTTTTAAATTGTAGGTTCATATTTTTTAAGTTTTTTTTTTTCTTTTAATTTTCTTTTGTTTGCATTTGATTGTATTAAACCTAAAACAATCTATTTTCTGCATATTTTTATATTTATATACTTTTTTTTCTCATTTGCAATAATAAATAATGTATATTTAAAATACATTTATAATAAGGTAAAATCACAGATATAATTATATATTTTTACTATTTATTTTCTTCTTTATTTTTTGTGTTAAGTGTTAGAAAAAAGTAAAAAAAAATTAATTTAAAAAATTGTTCAGTAAGTGTTTTTTGTTTTTTTTATTTGAATTATTTGTAATTTACTTTGCATTTTGATGTTAATATTTTTTAATGGCAGAATAAGACTCATACTACAATTATTTATTCATCTGTAAAACTACACAATCTTAAGAGTAGAAAATGCTGTAATGCACTCAATATTTACCTGAGATCTTGAGTATGATTGATAGTTTTTTCGTGACTTTTTGAATTTAAGTTTTGGTCTTAATTTAGTTTCTTAAGTCTATTTAATTTATGTATTTGTTTTGAGTCTTAAGGCCCTGAGATAAAGTGACCAAATGCAAATGGAAGTTATAAGTTGTTATTTATTGTTAGTTTTTACCCTTTCCTATTTGTGTCGACGGTATTCAAATCAGTGTTCAAAGTGAAGGATTTAGAGGTTTTGTTGATGTTTTTGTTGTTGGAAATATTTTAAAAATCCTTACTACTTAGAACTGAGCTTGAAAAAAAAAAAAAAACAAACTGCCTCGAAAGTACTCTGTGGGAACTAGGTGTTATGATTACTTTCTTATTTGTACTCTTCCGAATAAGTCGATCTATTGTATCATACAATCTAACTAACGTAAGTATGTTCGAAACAACTTGTTTTTTAACTTAACTATTGTATATACATATGTAATATATAATTACTTAAGCTGAGAGGTTAAAGAATCAAGAATCGTTGTCGTAACTATTAGTATCCAATCAAATGTTTTCGTTTCGAGTGAGATCTTATCTGGGCATCGTTAGGGAAAATTTTGTGCAAGGATTTGAACCTATTTCCATTCAAAATTTAAAGCATATAAATAAATTATCAAAATGCGTAGGCATTTGCTGTGGTTTTAGCAGGATGATGCAGCATCTTCAAATCTGTTACTATAATTTTCTTTTTTCTACAAGGCTATCAATAACGATCAAAATAATTGAAAAAATTATAAATAAAGAAAAAAATAACAAAAAAAAAAATCATTTTATTATAAATACACCCTGTATCCTACAAAATCACAACGGTAGAGCTCTATCCGATACTGACCAAAAGAAGGTTATGATTAAGTGTTATTATAGACATTAAAATAACACGTTTGCTTCAATGTTTGTGGGTCTAAAACACATTTAAGCTGACTTAGAATCTTCCATGAAGAAATCAACCATCCAAATCCATTCACTTTCTAAACTCTGAGCGCACCAAGTTAAATAAAAAAATAAAAAATAAAAAATATTAAAAACAATTATTAAGAAATAAATATTTCCACTAGAAAATAATCATTACTTTGACATTTTGAATATTTGAAAATTTTAAATCTTCATTTCATGTACGTACATTCATTGCATTACCTTTTTTTTTTATTTTTTTTTTCTCAGTTCAGAACAGTTTATTTTTCTTCCCTATTCATCATTCTTAATAAAAAAAAAAACAAAAAAACTAACATATTTAAAAAAAATGTAACTAAAAAATCCAACTATTTATTATTCTCTTTTAGCTAATGAATAATTTATGTATAACCAAAATATTGCACTAAATTATTAAATTGTTCCAAAAATTAAAATAAGAAATTATGTTATGTTAAATTTTACGTATATCCATTATCTTTCCAAAAAAGTTTTTAAGTCTGTCACACTTTCAATTTTGTATTTGTTTTTCTTCTTCTTCTTCTTCTTCTTCTTATCTTCTAATATTTTTTTGTCTTCATTTTATTTTTTAATTTTTTTAAATATATGCAATCCCAACATTTTTGTATGCCGAAATAAATTTGTACACTATTTATGTCGATTTAAATATAAACTTATACTTTTCCATAATTTTGTTGGTTTTGTTTTTTTTTTTTTATTTACGAAAACGCTGGTTGGCACAGCGATGAGCTGTATTTTCTTATTTAAAAATTTAGAAATTTATTAATGTAATTTTTATTCTTCTTTTTTTTTCATTTATGAAAATTTTGCTCCGAAAAGTTTAAGGTATCCCTGAAAATTTTGTACTCCGAAAAATTTGCTTTTTATTTAATTTTCTTTTTTTTTAATTTAATTTGTACTTTAAAGTTTTTTGTCTTTTTTTTTTTGGTTTTTTTATGTTTTTTTGGAATGATGGTAATTTGCATATATTACAAACATTTATACTATGTTGAGTTTGTAATTTTGTTTTTATTTAACATCAATATACGAACAATATCATCGATTTAATAATATTGACTTAAAATTTATTTTTGAAATTTTTTGTTTTTTTTTTTTTTTTTATTTAAAGAAGCATTTATCAAAAAATATATTTAAAAAAATAAATGAAAAACTATTTTGGAAAAATATTTTTTAGGTCAATGTAAAATTAAGTTTATTTATGTATTGTATATTGTTCTGAACTGTTTTTAATGTCTTAGTCTAAATTCATTTTTTTTTTTTTATATTTTATATACATTTATTACTTTAAAATTTTAGTATACGTATTTCATAGTTCGAAAGATCATTTTATTATGATTGAAGGAATAAGAAACTGAAAAATAATTTATTTTATCATATAAGATTTCAACAATTTTCACTGTGTATTAGAACATACGTTTTGGTTTTATTGTTTTTATTTTGTTGTAGAAAAAAATGATTATGTACTTTAAAAACAAGGTTTTTAAGTAGAATAACAAAAATGGGTAAGCAAATATATTTAACTAAAAATTAAAAATACAAATCATGCAATTAAAAAGATATGATTCTATGGTTTACGTCACCTAGAAGATGTATGTTAAATATAAACATTTTTTGCTAGAGGAAAATTCAAGTTTCAATTACTAATTGTGAATAAGCATTTAAAAGTTTGATAAAATTCACTTACTTCTTTGTATTAACTTCAGAAAAATTTAAAAGAATTGTAAAGTCATAGAATCCTGAAAATAAAAGATAAAACCAACATGGACCACAAGGATAATAGTTAATTGAAAATTTCAATTTGAACTGTAATCGGCTTAGGGCAGGCATTTGCATTGTAAAGAAAAATTATATTTTATAAAAGACCTTATGAAACCAGCAGGTCTGGCCAACCCTCGAAGTTGACGAGTTGAGTTTGACTTGTTATTCTTGCTTTCTCTCTTGTGTTCTCTCAGTTCTCTCGAACGTGTCTTAAAATTACAATATTTACACATTACAAATGCACTAAGATAAATCTGTTCCTATACGCCGATGACATTGTCATGCTGTTGGAAACATCAACGATGGTGCAAATCATGATAAGTAAATTAGAGCAACATTGTGCTTTGTCAATACAATACAAATGTCAATACCGCCAAACCCAAAATAATGGTGTTTCGAAACGAGACTGGTTCCTTTGCAAGGGAGGAAAATGTAATATACATGGCAAAATAAAGAACTAGAGAATGTGTAGGAATATAAATATCTCAGAGCCATGATAACACTTCGACTTAATTTTAGCAAACATCTGCCAGGAAAACTAAAAAAAGCCAGGAGGATAATAAATTGGAGTTGGAAAGGCATATTTTTTGCTTAACTATGAAGCTGAAAAATTACTGAGATACTTTATCAAAAAAAAAAGTCTGCAGAATATCGGAAAATACGTAGGCGTAGGTATACGTTTCACTGTATATTTTTACAATAAGGCTATAATTCTTTTATATTTAAAAATTAATGTCCATCCCGAGCCAGTGCTTCCGGCATAAAGTTGCAATGCACTTACTACGCGGAAATCATCAATTCTTCAGTGAATAAGTTATTGTGCAATACGATATTAGCCTGATAGACTGCAGTGTAACATCTTGGAAAGAGACCCTTCAGGAGCTGTTAATGAAGATCAATCTATCCACTTGTATCGTTTTAAGAGAAAGAGCGCAGGAACCAGGAACACATACCAGACTCTTGACTATGACTTCGGGGAGAAAATCAACAACAGCTTAAGAACAATCACGTCCATTTTCAAAGATAAATGTGAGCTTTTCCGAATAAATTACATGACGTATAGAACCGAAGGAAATCCGAAATGCATTTTTTGCAATCTACGTGCTAAAGAAGACATGTAACACTTCATTGGAATATGTCCCATTGGGGAAAAAGTAGTCTGTCTTCAAGCGAGTTCTCTAAAAACTGCTTTAACATACCGGCAGAAAATACAGGATGAAGCATTTCAAATACTATCTATATTAAATTCAATATTGTATGTTTTAGATTGCAAGACTCTTACAGCAAATGCCAATACTATACTTTGTGATTTTGTATTTATGATACATATCTCTGTTTTTCTTTTACTGTGCAATAAAGTCACATATTACTTCTACATTACTACTACTAGATGCAATTGCACTTAAGTCTACGCTCACAGGAATAATTTAACCCATTCTCCTTATTGATATCATATTAGATATAAATTACATCTGCATTGGTTGAAATACCAAGACACACCAGCATTCCCCCGAGCAATACTCTCCAGATTATCAGATTTCTTTACATATGTATTATGGATGCATTAAGTCCTGAAAACTTCATCAAAATCATAGGCCCATCACTGAAGCTTAAATCTGCTTAAAGTCCTTTTTTGTTCAAGCAGAAAGTGGTTATTTAATCTTTTAACACACACAAAACAAATCAAAAAAATTTTCGGCCAAACCTATGAACTTCAGTTTTACTTTGGAATTATTTGCTTCACCATAATCTGTAATATATGATAACCACCATAACAAGTTGAACTTAAACTAATCATGTCCCTACACATCCATTATTTTATCTAAATTCGTTCACTTTTAAGGTCAAAAACCACTTGCCAAAAAAAAAACAAAAAAAACAATCAAACAAAAACAAAAATTTTAAAAATCGAATAAAAGAAATATTAGAAAAGCAAAATTAAAATCGTTCATATATATATATATTTATATATATATATATTATTTTTTTTTTTAATTGAAAACTTTTATTTTTTTTCACATGTTCATATTAATTAAAAATATATATATTAATTAATAATAAAAATAAAAACAGTTTATAACTGAACAAAATATAGAATTCATTTCATGGTAATTATTACAACAAAAACTCACTAAAGCTAAAATCAAATCAGTTTACAAAAATAATAATAATAAAATAAAATAAAAACTAAAAAAAGCAAACGAAATTGTTTATAACATTTTCACAAAAATATACAACTTTTTATTTTAGTTATTTAGTCGGGTACTTATGAAAGCATTTTCGTTTTTTTTTCATATTTTTCTTTTTTTTTTTACTATACAAAAATTTACAAAACAATTGAATTTTTAAATAATAACAAAAAAAAAAAAAACAAAAATTGCTTTAAATTAGGAAAAAGGAGAACTAAACAATATTTTATATAAAACAGAGTAATGTACAAATAATGTACAAATACATAAATATATATTTTTAATTGAATTCAGAAGAAACCCGATTTTAATAACATATACATTTAATTTTAGATGTTTGTTTTAAACAAATGAACAAACTTAAAATAATAATTTTTTTATATATCCGTTGCATAACAACTTAAAGTTTTAATTTAAATTAAAAGCAACAAAACTGTACAGTTACTGTTCTAATTCGTTTTTACTTTAATTCTTTTGTTTTGAATAATAGATATATGTTTTTTTTTTGTTTGTTTGTTTTGTTTTCACTTTACATTCTATTGTACCTGAGTGTGTTGCACATCTGACTAGTTGAGTTTTTTTTTTTTTAATTTTAATTGTATATTCTTTTTTTTAATAGTGTAAGAGGCAATATAAATTTAGATTTAAGTTTTCTTTTCGTCTTTTTTCTTCTTTTTTTGTGAAAACATTCTTATTTTGTATGTACTGAAAAAAACTGATATAATTAGAATAGTAAGTAAGTACATTTCTTTTTTTTTTTTTTCTTTAAATCTAACAAACAAAATTAACAATGTTAATTTTAAACCAAAAAAAAAAAATTAATTTTATGTTTTACGTACGTTCTTAATATACAGGAAAAAAATATTTGTTTTCTTTTTTAAATCAAAAAAAAAAAAAAAAATTAAATTTAAAAAGCGTGCGAATTTTAAAGAAAAAATACAAGGTAAAAATTTATAATGAATTAGGAAACAAAAGTACGTATAACAAACCAATTTTTTGTAAATTTTTTACAGAACAAAATTTTAATTATAAAATTTTTGTATGTAAGATTAAACTCTTCTTTTAAAAATCTTGTTTTTAGTAAACCTTTATATATAAATGCAAAATGGCGACATCTTCATTGTAATTTAATTTTCTTTACAATTACTTTAATTTAGCTTTTACAAAGAAATTATTTTTTTTTTTTCGTTTTATTTATATTATTTTTCAAATTTTCACTTAAGTGACTTACTTCTTAAAGAACTTGTTTTTTGTTTTGCATTGAATTTTGCCTAGTATTTCTTTTTTTAAAATTCTCATACATACATATATATATATTTGTGTTTTCTTTTGTTTCTCTGTGTTTACAATTTTGCTTAAAATTTAGTTTTCTATACATTTTATGCCTAAATTTGTTTTCTTCTTTTAATTTTAGTAAGTTTACATTAGTTAGAAATTTAGCTTTTTCTCATTTTACGGCTATATCTGAGTTAATTTTGAATATTTATTTATTTAAAATCCGAAATTATAAAATTTCACTATTAAACTGGAGGTTTGTTTTAGTTTTTTTTTTTTTTTTTCTCATATTTACTTCACTGTGAATAATTCTTAATTTTAGTCCAAAAGTTGTCTAAATATTTGAATATATATAATGTATGTTTTTTATATGATGTATATAGTATATAGTTTATAGAATTTAGTTGTTTTATTATTATTATTATTTTATATTTTTTTTTTCAAATAATTTCTTTGTATTACATACAGCAATGAAATCATCTGATTCTTGGGGTTGTTGTTTTTATTTTTTTACCTTATCCCATATAGAAATTCGAATGAATCATCTGTATATATTTACCAAACTACAAAATTTATTTTTTACTTCATGAATCATTTACTTTTTTGCCAGAAACTTTAAGTTATTTTCCTTTCTCTTTTAAGTTAGTTTATAATGTAATTTTGTGAATATTTACAAAAACCTATCTAAGAACATTTTGGTTTTGTTTTTTTTTTTTTTGTTTTTTTTTTTTTGTTTTTTTGTATTTAATTTTGCGAATAATTATTTTTACATATTTTCTTTATCCAAAATTGTATTAAGTTTATTTTCCCATTTTTTGTTTTTGTTTAATTTTTATTCTAAAGTTAAATTTACTTTTTAAGAAAGAAATGGTATTTTGTTTTTTTTTTTTTTAATTTTTTTCCTTAAATCGTATATCCAAACGTATAATTTTTAATTTTGTTTAATTTTTTTTTTAATATAAGTTTTGTAAATATTTTGTAGCCTAAATAGTACATAATGTTAGTGATTTCTACGAGTTTTTTTTTTGTTTTTTTTTTTTTAATGTTACACATATGTATGTTATATATATAAAAAATTTATTTATTTTATTTTCGCCTTAGATCCTTTACATTGAAAAGAAATCATTGGGAAAGATAGATAGCCTAAATGTATATTTTTACCTTTTTTACTTTGCGTTACTTTTGCTTTTTATATACAAATTTGATTTTTTTTTTTTGGAAATTATTTTGAATTTTGTTTGCCTTTTGTCACCATTTTACTTTGCTCTTACGTTCTCAATCGTTTGCTGAATGTCATATTTACTTAATTTGTTAATCTGAATTAATATTTGTTGGTTACTTTTTAAATATGCATTAATTAAAAAAAAAAAATGTCAAATTTTTACTTCTCTAAACGAAAAGAAAATGTAAAAGTGTATCCTTTACTAAAAAAAACATTAGCAAAGTTTACATATATGTGTATGTGTATTTGTACAAAAGAAAACAATCCTATTGGCTATTGAGGTAGTTCAGTTACTATTGCAGATCTGTCTTTTATTATTATAATATATGGTTTTGGTTTATATTTTTTGTTTGTTTTGTTTTTAAGAAAATAAATTATACTTTGTATAACAACAAAAAAAAAAGTATTAAAAATCTGAGGTATATGAGTTCCTATTGTAAGTTTTTGTTTATGTTGTTTTTTTTTTCTTTTATTTTATTGTAGTTTTGTATTAGTAATAATTATTGTAGAAAAGCATCAGGGAAGCAGATTTTTTTCTTCTTTTCTTTTTTCACATTTACAAATCACAAAATAATTAAAATAAATGTAATTCAGACTCCAAGTGTGAAATGTAAATGTGGAAAAAGAAAAAAATAATTTATATGTATAAAAAAAAAAAAACATAATCAGGCACAAAAATGGACTTAAATCTCTTCTTCATATACATATAGAATTATATGTATATCGAATTTTAATATAAATCTTAAATAAAACTTAAATAAACATTTTTTTTATTTCATTTTTGTTTTTTGTTACTTCCATTTTTGCTTTTAAAGTTTATAGTTAAATGTTTTTACTTCTTTTATTTGTTTAATTAAAAAATTGTATTGATTTAAATTAATTAATTGAAATCAATTGAATTATATTATTTTAAAAACTATTTTTTTTTTTGTTTTTTTTTCCATTTTTTAAATCTTTTTTTTTTTAATATATTTTTAGTTTACATTTAATTATGGTATGGTTTTGCTTGTAAGGAATTTGTTCACAGAATTTTCCTTACAAAGCTGATCACAGAAATAAACTGGGGTTTGTTGTGAATTGTTTCTTTACTTGGTTTTGTTTGATTTTCATTTACTTAACTTTGTTTCAACTGCATTTAATATTATTAGTTTTATTGAATTTTTGTTTTTAATTTTAGCAAAATTAAATCAATATTTTGGCTACAAAAAAAAAATGAAAAAAAAAAATAAAAACACTGCATCTATTGTTATCTATTTAGTTGTTTGTATCACCCTGTATTGTTGTTTTTGAGTTGAGAAACATCAATTTTCTCCAACTTCTATTGTATTCGGTTAGCTTAGTATATTTTTTTTTTTTTTCATTTTCTTTTCTTTATTATACGATACATGCTCCTTTTTTCGTTTAAAAGGCTTATGGTTTCAGAAACTTAAAACAATATCAACTATTTGCGTATATTTTTAACTATTTCTTAATTAAATTATTTAATTAGTATTATTTTATTTTCTTTTTACAACATTAGCTATTGCATGACATTTTTTTATCATTTTAATTTTCATTTTTTTTTTACTATTGAATTGTATCAATTTTCTTTTATTTCCTTATTTTTCCTTGCAACCTTTTTTTTTTTGAAAAAACCTTTCAATTAAAAAGAAAACTTTTTTATATGAGTTTTTAAAACAAATTTAAAATTTGGAATTCTATTATTTTTTTATGATTGTCCTGGAAAATCGTTTCAAAGGTGTTTAATTTGAGTATTTTTTTTTTTTACTCGTAAAACGGCGAAAAAAAAATTGTTGTTCAGCTGATATATTTTTTTATAAACTTTTTCTGTTCTGCTTTTTTGTTTTGTTTTGTTTTTTCATCTTAGAACGTTTTTGAAAGGTTAGGCTATTGCTTTCTTGACCGTTTTATCGAAGGCTGTATGGTATGGATTGAGTTAATGTAGATAGAAAATAATATTTTGCATCTTATTTTTATCCTGTGTAAATATGTATTTCTTTTTTTTTCTATTTTTCTAAGTATATATTTAATTGAGGCACCCGTTTCTTGTTTTTTTTTTTTGTTTTTTTTTTTAATCAGTTTTCTATTATTTATTTTTAAACAAAAAAAATTGTATAACAAAAAGGTATTAGAAAAATTGTGCGTATGTTTATGGTTTTTTTGTTTAAAACAAAAATATACAAATAAATGTAAAAACAGATAGTGTGAGAGATAAGAAGGTAAGAAAATATTAATTTTTTGTTTGTTATTGTAATAAGCACTTTTATATTTGTACATGGTTTTAAAGTTAAAAACTGTTTCTATTTTTATTAGCAAAAAAAAATATACATATTAATAATTATTATTTTTGTGGTTTTAATTAAAAAAAAAGTATTTTTATATGTTAATATATTTAAGATAGTTATTTAAAATTAGATTGCAGGTACTTTAGTTCACTATTCAACTTTTATTGAAAAAAATTACAAGATTGTGAATTTATTATAGTTTTTATTTATTTATAAGAGGGATGATATTCTGTGATTTATGTTTTGTTAAGTGACTGATTGGTCATAAAAGGATTAAGAATTCGAGGTCGTATTTGCAAACGGTTTTGTATCTCTTATGTTTTATTTTTAATTGCATTAACTCGGCAGTTATTACGACTTCATATTAATTTTATTATATTATTTTTACTCTGCTAGGGAATTTAAGTTTCCTTTATTCAAATGGATGATTATTAAAAAAAAAAAGTAAAAACTTAAAAAGCGAATGAACATAACTCAAATTAGAATTATATCGATATTGCCGTTTTCTTCCTCAGAAGTGAATTAATCTTTTTCTGGAGTTAGATTGTTACTTGTTAAGAGAACACATACGTCATCGAAATATTGCAAATTAAAAATGTATATGATTGGGGACGTTAAAAGAAAGCCTATGAGAATTTTTGTAATACAAATTGCTACAGTCACATAAACTACTAATATATTCCCTTCAATACAACCCTTCATATGCGTAATTAATTTTTATATTTTGTATATTATTCATTAAAGTTTATATATTTTCATTAGTTTATTTAAAATGTTTTTTTTTTTTAATGACACTTGTGGCGGTAGATACATACATCTGCGTTAAAACCGTTTAACGCAAAATGAGTTAATTTTTTTGTTTTGTTTTAATATTCTTTATGTTTTATTGGTTTTTTTTTTTTAAGTGCGGTTATCTATGGAGGATGATGATATCGATGAAAACGTAATAATAAGGATATTATAATAAATTAAAATAAATTTAGTTATGTTTTTTATAAGTTGTTGATTTTTTTCTTTTAATTCTATTGTTTGGTTTTAAGGAGAGCTATGTAACAACTATTTACTTGTATACTATTGTAAATAAAAAAAGATATTTGTTTTATTTTGTTTTATATATAAATTAAAAAAATATATATCGACAGGAGAAAAATGTATATAAATATGTATATTTCATGTAAATATGTGTAAATATTTTTATTGTATATTCTATTTCTTTAATATGTATGTATGCATGAAGAAGGAAAGGAAGGTAAATAAGGATAGAGGTACTATTTTGTTTTGTTTGTTTTTTTCTGCTATTGCATTGTTTATATGATAGTTATAACAGTATTTTTTTTTTTGTTTACATTGAGACCAGTCAAAAACGTTCAGACTTGTAGTTGTGGTTTTATTGTTTCTCGTTACTAATTGCAAATGTTTTAGTTAAGTTGTTTCTTTTCTTTTCTATTATATATATTGTGTTATGTAGGTTTCGTTTTTGTTTTTCAATATTTCTATGCAAAGAAAAGGTAAAACAGTACTTTGTTTTTTTTTTTTTTTAATTGTTTTTCTTTTCATTTACTTTTCTTTAATATATATTTTTTGCTTTTCCTTTTTTTTTATCGTATAGCACCCTGAAAACTATTTTCAGTCGGATTATTGAAATTATTATTTATTTATTCAAACAACAGGAAACAAATCAATATAGGTTGCATTGCATTTATAACAAAAAAAAATATAATGTATATAATATTAACTATTTTTTTTTTTCTTCAAAAGATTTTTTTTCTATTGCAATTGGATTGATCGTATTTCTATAATAAAAACGTTCTTGGTTTTGATAATTTTATCTTATCTTTTTTTTTGTTTTTTTGTTTTTTTTTGTTATAATCAACTGATACAATTATTCAAATAAATATTTTACTAGGCATTAGTTGTCTTAAAAACGATAAAACTAAACAATAAAATGTATACAATTAGTATTAGTAGATTTTTGTTTGAAGGAAAAATGGTAACAAACTTTTTCTGTTTTGACTATTTTGTTAGTTGGAACTTGGAACAGCAAATCGTTTTTGATGGTTTGATTTTAACGATGACGATCTCGTACTGGTATTGTGTTGTCCCTGATTTAACATGGTTTCTTTAATTTTTAATTTCTCATCGCTGGGGCAGAAGTTACTTGCGACTTTTATTAAGGGTTTTACGTTGTTGTTTTTTAGACCTCAACGGTTGAACCGATGCCTATTGCGTATGATTCGGTTGGGGTAACTGATCAATACCGATTTCCTGTTTGTGTTCACGAGCAATATGCCGCCTGACGGTATTGTTTCGGGTGAATGTTCTCGAACAGAATGGGCACGGCACACGGATACCTTGATGACGTTGTCGAATGTGGGCGCGTAAATTTGTCTCGTATCCATATAAACGATCACAGTATAGGCACTTTAGTTTTTTTCCTGTAGGTGGATGGAGGGGGGATTTTTTTGTTTTAGAAATAATAACTTATTAATGCCAATTTGAGGTGAGGTTAAAAGAAAATAAGTTATTAAGGGGAAATTATAAGAATATAAAAAAAAAAATCTTACATAAAATTTATTAATAGTCATATGAAGATTTAAATAAAAATATGCTTAGTACTAGTACATATATATGTTAATATGTGAATATCTATGTACGTATATTAATTGCAAACTCATGGTTATCAACACGACCGGAACTAATAATGATATATAGAAATAGATATAAAGATACCGAACTAGAGCGCGATTTTTAAAGCACAATTGTTTAATGTTAAGACCCTAAACTTTTTCCGCCTTTCTTTTCTACACTAAGGACAACGAAAATCGGATTGAGGCCTTAAGCAATAGGCGATTTATGCCAATTTTTCTACGGAAATCAGTTTGAGCGATTAGAGACATTTTCACATCAATGACTATATGAATTAGGATATATGACATTTTGTGTGCTCTTTCTTGATAACCCTCAATTTTTATTATTACGTAATTTTTTGTTTTTCTTTTGAGTACAAGTTTAGATATACATACATATCTTTTTATTTTAAGTGCGATTATAAGAATTCGTGTAATTGAGGTATGAACGTAAAAGTTTTAAACTTTAGATTACTGACTTAGTGGGATCAGCATTCACTTAGAGAAAAACAATTTGTGGCGATTTATATCCTCACAAATATTTCAGTTCTGGAATTAGGTAAAAGCTGAAGGTCGAATTTAGCTTTGGTTGTCACTGTCATTAAATTCCGACAAGGACGGAAGTCTACCCTATCAACTTATCACTTCGCTCGGCAAATGGTAACAAGTTAAATGACAGATATTTTCTAAGCTAAAAATAGTTTAAAAGTAAGCCAGAATTCGATGGTCTAGATAATTTGAACCACAAATGGACAAATTAAGTGATGAGTTGGTTTCATAAACCAAAACTTTGATCACCATATATTTGATGACACGATTATTGTTTCTTAAAAAATTAGATAAAAATGGGCTTCAGTTCATACTTAAATAACTGCAGCTCATACTACAGCCCTTGTAGTCTTAAACATATCTATATTCATATATAATACTAAAAGGCATAATTGTCCGTATGATATGTTTTATATCTGAGAGGGATGAAACGAATAGAGTACTCGTACATTGATGTTACACAAAAACTAAAGACGATTAAAGTAAATAGGGCACAACCAAGTGGAAAGGTACCTTAAAACACTTATTACGCAATATTACGCAAGTAAGTGGAAAAGTTCGCCCTAAAATATAACTTCAACTTAATTTAAAATAAGAACTGCTACATAAATCACTTCATGAAGCAATTTTTGTGTTTTATTTTTTATCATACTCTGAGGCATAGGACATTTAAATTAAACTTTTCAATTTATTTATTTCAAAACTTACCATCAGCTGTGTTTACCATTCCACTATTTTTATTGTTCAATTTCGTAGCATTCCAAACATTTAACATATCAGCAGGAGCAATTGATGCAGCAAGTCCACCTGCCAGTGCACTATCAGTTGCGCTCTTTAAATCCAGGATAGCTGTTGGTGTTATTGGCGTTGTATTCGATGTTGGTGGGGGCGGTGGTGAATAACTCGTATTTTCCATTTTCACTCGTAAATCCTCAGCTCCATTCTAATTAACAAAAGTAAAAAAAAACTCATAATTTTATGTCTAATATAAATTAAAAAAAAAAAAAAAAAAACAACAACAACGTGTCGTTTCGAATATTTGTATATTTAATTTTTAATGAATATTCTCCTTTCGAAGTACAAAATGTAATTTTGTATTTGATTTCAAAAATGTCCGAAAATTTAATCACTTACATCATTTGATTCGCGATCATCTTTTTCAACTTCATTAGCCTCATTTGTACTACCATTATTGCGTTCAGTTTTTACCGGCCGATCCAAACAACCTGCTCCCCCTCCAGCTGCACTGCTAGCCGCATTTCCATTTCCGGCTGTTGTACTCGGACTATGGTTTTCATATCGACTAAAAATTTGTATTTAAAAATTAAATATTTATAATTTATATGCCAGAGGAGTACGCCAAAATGATTAACCTTGACTGAGGGGAAGCTCTCTCCGATTGCATTGTGTCCGCTTCCGTTGGTGCGGTTGATGATGCACTACTCGAAGGTCTGTACGGCTTATTAATCGGACTTACACTATCCGAACTATTCTTTGAACCATCTCGTAATACACTGCCGCGGACTTCTTGCTCAGCATATGGACTGCGGAGGGCACGTTTTCGTGGCGGTTCAAACGCCAACGGTCTGTAGATTTGTGGCAGGTAAGGTGAAATGCCGCCTAATGATGAGCTGCTCGGATGCATCAAAGAATCGCATTCCTGTTTTAAGCTTCCTAGGCCTAATGGACCGCCTGAGGTATTATTACCAGCACCATTCCCGCCATTCCCGCTACCACCTCCACCACCACCGCTACCAGTTCCACCAGCACCATTTCCGCTACCACTCAAACTATTACGATTCATTCGTCTACCCGATGGAGATTCCAATGGTGGTGTCTCATGCTGCTGTGCTTGCGCTGCTGCTAACCTACCATGTTCTGTCGACAGTCCTTTTACCTTAAATAAAATAATTACAATGTTATTGAGAAAAAGTTAAAAATTGATGTTATAAGGCTTACTTGTAGATTTTCCGCTGATTTTAGGAAACTATTTAGAGCCTCTTGTGATACATGCACTTCACCTTTGTACATAAATTCCAACAGCGCAGCCATATTATCCGGTGATGTGGCCTCTAATATAACAACGCACTGTCCATTTGTTGGTGTTGTTTCAAATAGTTCTGCGAATTTTTTCGAACATGCTGCCAATATTAATTTGTGTGCCTTAAATACTGTTCCTGTAATTACAAAGTTCAAAAAGATTTAAAAAATTTAAATTGAATTACGTATGTACATTAAAAGTGTTCATCTTTAAATAGCAAGCATAGGCTCAAGATAAAAATCCGCTGACCAATTTTAACAAAAAAAAAAAAAAAAACAAATGCTAACTGTATTAGGAACTAGTAAACGTCTCCTCTATGAAGAGTGATTAAAAAACAGTATGCTCTTGAACAAGCTCCTTGCCAAAAATATTCAAAATGTTCACACGATGTGGGATCTTACTTTGAAGCCCATTTAATTTACTGTCAACAAGATCACAGGAAAATATTCTTAAACTCTCTTACTCCATTTCAGTCACCTTTCAAAGGACAGAGTGTAATAACGATAATAATAAAATTGACAAAAGAAAGTTATGCTGGCAATCTTAGTTGATATCAAACGATGGGAGGTGTGGGTGGTAGTAATGAAAAAAATATTTTTCTTTCCTAGCAAAAGACCTTGAACCCAAGAAAAAGGTAAATTTGCCTTAGTGGTTCTATGTAGGTGTGTGCATACATATATACAATTTACGTATAAAGTTCGTACACGCACGAGGATATTTTGGAATGACTTTCGTTGCCATGTACGAGTACTAGTACTCGTACACTGTGTAGCTCGTAGATTAATGTCGAAACGCAAGTAGGGATGTATACCTTTGAAGCTGAAAAAAGAAAGAAAAAATGTTTTAAGGAATCAGAGGAACGAAGATTGGTTTTTACTTTCTTTGAGGCATTATTTTTTTTTTTTTTTTCTTTTATGTGAAACATTAAGAGGCACTTGTTGTGCTTTTTAACGTGTGCACGGGAAGCAAACAAAACAAAGGAAGAAACAAAAATAAAATAAAGGTAAAACTGAAGTGACAGGTTGACAGTGAATTGAACACCTGACAGGTGTTCATTTTAGACAAGCAATTGAGATACGAACTGCAGGGTGAAAATTCTGTACCAAAGGACATTACATAATTTGGAAGTTGAATTTAAAAAAATTAGGCTTTTGTTTCTAATAAGTAATTGTTTATTGTCACTGAAAATTTTTCCTAACATACCCGTATGTATGCAAATGTGTGGATATACAAATTTTAAAACTGCACAATTTCCAGAATTATTAAATAAATATATTCGTTTTCCTCAAGGAACGAGAATATTGCACCGATTTTAAAGACATTAAAAACTATTTGTTTGATCAGCTTGTAAATTCAGGTTTCATCTGATCTTTGTAAAGCAATTTTGTATACAGAATATGCCATTCAAATGTAAGCAATTATGATCTGGACCCCAAAAATTGATATTGATCCACCTTCAGCACATCGTGCATCAGGAAATTTATAAACTGGTTACATTTTCGGCCTGTTTGGTATGAAATTTAATACTCTTGTTTTCAAGACACTAGAATCAGATACTTATTTTGCGTCTAAGAATCTCGATTATATCCTCTTTGAACTCAAAGACTTTCTTGATGAAAATCAAATCTAAATGTACCATAAACAACAGCGGATTGATGCAAAAGTACTCACAGTACTGAATTGGCTTGCAACATAAATGATCTGGCGTTTGAATGAAATTCACGACCAGAAGACAAATTTTTATCAATTAAATATTACCCTAAATGCAACAAATCAAATAAAGTTAATCGAATAATGTTTAATTTTGCAAAGAAGTCACTTTCATTAAGTTCGATAAAGAAAAGAAAACTCAGACTTTTGAGGGTATTAAGGCTGAAGTGGCGAAAATGATTTTAGCGGTAGATAAAGAGGAACCCTTTATCGTTTTGAGCGGAAATTAATTCATGCGATATTTGGTCCCAACTGCGTTGAACGTAAAAAAGTGGCGCAAATTCCACGACGAACTGTAAGGTCTATCGCGATTTTGGCACGCGAAATTGATTGAGGTCCATTTTCACTTGAGTGTGCTACCTGAATTGTGGTTTTTTTCTACTGCCCCGTCCCTCGAGGGCGGTTTCGAAGATTTTTCGAAACGGAGCATTGGTGTCTGTCAGCTCTACACAACTCTGTTGCTAGATCTTAAAGTCCTTCTTGATCATGACGATTTAGGTCAGTTCTTTACTTGATGGAGCAGAGTGCATTCTTCATCGTCATCCAGCACAAAAAAACGAGTTTGTCAGGGATGCCAACGCTAGACATTGCTCTGTATAGTTCGTCTCCATAGCTACTATCTATACGCGGCCTTAAAATCAGTAAATAGGTGATGTGTATCAATTTGGAGGTCATGGGTCTTTACAAGATCTGGCGAAGTGTGAATATTTGGTCGATAGTGTACTTTTCTGGGCACACAGTCAGACGTCCATGATATGGACTACTCAGGTTTTTTACAAATGGGATCTCGTAGGTGATGTTAAGAAGAGAGTCTCCATTCTGAAGTATCGAACAAACAATGCTGAGGTTCAATTCGTCGTACATACTTTCGTCCGACCGTATTTTACAGATGGGTTGGTGTATGTTCTTTATCAAGTCATCGCCTGTCGTTTTAAAGAGCTTGGCAGTCAGGCCGTCCACTCCAGTAGCTTTGATAGACTTAAGTTTAGTAATCAATACTGTCTACATACATGTTCGTTCTAAACCCTCAGCATCGACTGAGCCTCTAATAGTATATTTTTCCTTGTTAGTCTCTACAGGTTTCGGTTCGGAGTTTGTGTCCGTATTCGTGTCATGTTTTGTTACCGTTTGCTAAAATTTTCGAATCTCATTCCAGGAGTAGCATCTCTCAATTTGCTCGACTACGCGCTTTTCATGCTTCTTCTTTTTCCTCTTGAGAAACCTGTGTGTGTTCGGCTCTCCTCTTCTGCTGGTAGAACGCATGAGCAACTCTTGTTCTTCTATGCAGCACCGCTCTGTATGCATCTTGCTTAGATTCATGTGCCTCCCGGAACGCGTCGTCAAATCAGAGGCTTCGATGTGAAGGCCGAGTGAAACGCAGCACTTCAGAGGATGCATCTCTGACGACTTTTTAGCAATGTAGCCACTGGTCTTCGATACTTGATGCTGGCGACATAGGACATTTTAAAATATTAAATGGAGACTCGATCAGAAAGGATTTGGCGATCTCTTGCGATTGTAACCGTGCAACGTCAAACTTTCTCACAATATTAGCTTGCCTTTGCTATGTTCGAAAAATTCGCAACCGTATCTTGGCTATAATAAAATAATGGTCCGAGTCGGTGTTGAGCCCTCGGAACGATCCTGCGTATAAATGGATTTTAGAACAAAAGTTAAAACAATGAGCGATACGGGCTACACATCAATATTTATTTTGTTAGAAAGATCCACATTTGTAGGTTCCCAATACACAGTGTATAGTGGGTGTTTGCCACCCACGAAGCGAAATAACCACTTAGCCCAAAAATATTTCTTTCTATCCAATTTACCAAAAAATTTAACTCGTTCTCGGGCATTTTAGGATTAGTAATACCCAAATAACTGTTAAGTTTCTTAAAACAAAAAACAAAAGATGAAATGTTCAAGTAAAAATGCACTTTAACTAACTCGGTTCGCAAGCCCGCGCGAAATGGAGAAATAGTTGCTTTAACATAAGTCCAATTCGACTCCGACCATATTTTGCGAAATATGTAACATATATAGAGTTTTCTAATAACGACTTGACAATTTTTTTTTATTTAAAAAAAGGCAAACCATTTGAGATATTTCAAAAACTTTATTATTGGCTTGAAGTACAATCAAAACATTTATGAATGGAACTCGACTTCGTTCATATGGCCACCGCGGGCACGTTTGCAGCGTTCAATGTTAGCTCTGAGCTCTTCCAACGTCGTCGGCGTGTTGGCATAAACCAATGACTTAACGTAGCTCCACAGAAAATAGTCAAGCGGCGTTAAATCGCACGAACGAGGCGGCCAATCGACTAGCCCATGTGATGATCATGAACATGGCGCGAAAACGCTGACCATTCACAGTAACGTGACTTATTGCTTATTGACGAACTCATTGAGCCAAAAATGATTAAGATGATTTTGCGAAGAAATTCATCATCTTGGCTCATTTTCTCCAGAACCCAATCGGAGAACGTACGTCGCTTCAAATGGTCCATCGGCTTAAATTCTTGAGTCAGCTTGATCTTGATTTGGATCGTTTACTACGGACGTCTGAATGGCAGCGATATTTTCGACACTTCGACCAACCCGTTTTCTCACTGACACGGCAACATCACACAACGAATATGTAGACTCAAATTTTTGCACTAAACTTGTTATTGCCTGTCTACTAGGGCGAGAATTGGAGTTAACGCTCTTAAAGTTGCAGTCACTGACTCTGAATATCTGTAGAAAATTTTTATAATTTGCAGACGTTGCTCGTTAGTGTACTTTACCATGATGAAAATGTTGAATTTACTGAATAAATTGACAGTAACAGTTTGATGATTAGTGAAAGAGTGCGTTCACAAATTAAATTCAAAGTTGTCAAGTCCCTATTGGAAAACCCTATACATAACTTTTTTACTTTTTTACGCAAATATCTAAATAAACAAATTGTCGTCTTGCTTTTGCTAAGCTGTTAATCTTCAGATATTTGTATTCAAAATAAAATAAAAACAAAAATAAATATTGTGCTACACCGTTATGCGATTTCATTCAAGATACGCACTTTTTTCATCAAAACCGTTTGTACATCCCCAGATATCAGGTCATTATCTTATATTTAAATCAATAAAAAAAATCCTACTCTAATCATAATGCGATGTACGAGTATTTTTCGCGCATTTATTCCGCTGTATTAGTGACCTACTTTCGTTGCCCAATAAACAAAAAAATTTTACATTATATAAAAATAGGACAAACAGACGAAAAAAGAAAAACAAAAAATAAACCTCTTTTAGCGGCTTAGGCGCGCACATAAAATTATGCACATGTGTACGAAAAAAAGGAAATAAAAATAAAAATCCAAAGGCCTAACTAAAGATAACCAAAAATTCACAGCCAAAGTGAAAACATAAAAATAAAAGAAAAGAGAAAAAATTGTGTATATCTACATAGCAAAACTAAAAAAAGAAGAAAAAAACCTACTAAAGCGCGTCATTTGTTTAAACAAATGCTAGTATTTCCCGTAGCGCGTGCATGCGCTATATCCGCATTTACGAGCATACATACATACATAAATTGCGCGCAGTAACTTACCAAAAAAACAAAATGATAAAAGAAACAGCTCGGTGAAAGATGCTGTTTTGGCTTTTTTTTTTTAAACCAAAAATTTGCTGTTCATTTTTTAGAAAAGCATCTGGGTTTTTTTTTTCTTCTTTTTTTTTTAATCGACCGCATACAAGCTCGCAATATTTCTTATTTCAAACGATGCAGGTTATAACCAACTATATTTGCTCTTGGACTCTAATTGACTTATTTGGTGTTCAATTCCGTTTTGTATTTATTTTTTTTTTTTTTTTCACGAGTAGATGGGATAACAGATATGACTGTGAAATATATACAATTGTGTAGATGCATGTATCAAAATTTTTTTCTTTTTAAATTTTTGACGAGTACCAATATAATAGAATTGTTGTTTTTTTTTTTTTTTTGTCGAAAATTTAAAGTTGCATTTTGTAAGAATAGGTGAAATTACTCATGACAAAGGAAAAGTACTGTGAGTATCAAATTAGCACATTGGTATTATTATTATTTTTTGGAAAAAAAAAACACTACGATTTAATACTTGAGATTGAATTTATTCCGTTAGAAACCATTTCTTTGATTCATAAATAAACGAAATTAATTTGGCGAATCAAATAATAGTCACAATACATAGTTGGCCACTGATATCCCGATTTGAAGCAAGAAATTTCGTACCCGCTGACTAATATATGGCCTATTAAATCATTCCTACGCGAAGCAGGAGTTGAATATATTCAGCCAAGGAGCCTTCCGAGATATACCATATATCATTATCCGAGTGGTTTTAATGTTCTCAGTGTTCCTATGGCCAATCGTACCGTCATATGGGGACAATGCTGCCTGCTGCCTGCCGGCTCAAGTAAGCAGCGATTCCCTATCAACCTAGATTACAGACCCTTCTAAAGGTAATTTAAACTAATCAATACCGAAGAAATGCAGAAGAAAAAGACGGTAAATTTCGATATTTTCTCATAAATCAGAATTTTTTTAACACTAAAATGCGCCACAAAAATGAAATGCCTTCACTTAATTTAAGGACTAGATACAAATCATTAAATGGATTATCTCAAAAGATGTCTGGTAAATAAGTGACTTTGACCAATCAAAGCTGTCATAAAACAAACTAGAACAGTGGATAGATCGATTTCTTGCTGCGGAAGTCATGTATTGCCAATTATCTCATTAAGATATTCGTTAGAACCATCCACTATTCTCATACTCATACGATTATATCTCAATAAACAAAAATTAAAAAAGAAAATTTGCAAATCCGGCATAGTCAGATTGAAGTAATTCATTCTTAAACTCAAGCCCAACTTTTAAACAACATTATACCAAGAAAGGTTCAATGCAACTACGTTTATCCCCTTTCCTTTCAGATAATAAAGGGTGGTTCATCGTGAGGTTTGATTTATAATGTAAAATAAAACACATAAATTTGAAAGTAAACTTAAAATTTTTATTATTAGTTAAAAGAACAATTCATGGCATTTACTTCTAGAAAATAATATCATCTGAGGTATATCGCGAATAACACGAGTAATGTTGGATTCCAAAGCATCAATCGTAACTGGCTTATTTCTGAAGACCTGAGATTTTACATATCCCCAGAGAAAATAGTCCAAAGATATGATATCGCACGATCTAAGCGTGAAATTTAGTGCTCACAAAAATGATTTCTCAACAAGTCCATTGTTTCACGCGCCGTCTTGTTGAAACCAGAGCGGTATTGGCAATAGTGCTTTTAAGAGGTCGATTATGCGCACCTTAAGTTCCTCGAATGGCACGAAAACATTTATCACACAACGCTGATTTTCAAAATACAGCTGAACAATTTGGCGACACTGTTATTTTGTGAGTCTTTCCATGATGACTTGCCAAACGATACTGAACAAAAATGACAAAGCAGTTTGATAGGAGTCACCCGTGATCTGTCAAAAAAAGGCTATTGAAATTCTAACCTCACGATGAAGCTCCCTTTATTTATCTATAGAAATAATCCATCTAAAGGGTGATTCTTTTGCTGTTTGGTTTTTCAGTGTTCTATTTCTGAAAGCTCATATATGATTCGTGACATGTGTCAAAGTCAAACAAGCTTAGATAGCATTGGAATTTAATGATGGAAAGGCTTACATCTATTTTTAACAGTTCAAGCGTAATTCATGACATGTGTCAAAGTCAAACATGCTCAGTTAGCATTACCATTTCATCATGGAAAGACATACATCCAGACAACGCTTACACATTTTTAAATTTTTTTTTTCAGAGCTCGTGCTCTTCGAAAAATGTTTTTCGCGTACTTCGACCATTTTGCGGTCGTCATAATCCACCTACTGAGCAAGCAATTCAAGCCATAGTGAACAAACTTTGCCCCAATTTCACGCTATTGGACATCCAGCCACCTACTCGTATGCCTAGAGTACGTACAGAGGAAAATATTGCTGCTTTATCCGCCAGTGTTAATGAGTAATGAAGACCGTGATTTGTCCACTTATCGCCGTTCGCAGCAATTGAGATTATGTTACTCGACTACGTGAAAGATTTTACAAACGGATTTTAATCTAAAACCTTTCAAAATACAGCTCGTGCAAGAATTGAAAACGAACCTCTTTTTTATCGAAAAATTATCTTCAGCGACGGAGCTCATTTCTAGTTGAATGGGTATGAGCAACCTCAAGCAAAACAAAAGCTGCCAAGACACCCGGAAAATACACTGTTTGGTGCGGTTTGTGGTCCGGTGTAATCATTGGCCCATATTTTTTCAAAGATGACCGTGAGAACAACGTTAGCGTCAATGGCGCCCGCTATCGCTCAATGATTTCATGAACTTTTTTTGCCCAAAGCTACATGCCAGATAGCTTGCGAATCGATGAACCAATTGAGAAATGAGTTCAGTGAGCAATTTATCTCTCGTCTTGGACAGGTAAATTGGCCAGATATATTGTACGATTTGACGCATTTAGACTATTTTTACAGGGATACGTCAAATCACTCGTCTATGTTTCTTTTGTTTTTTTTTTTTTTTTGACTAATAAAAAACGTGTTTATGTTTATCAGAAAAGTAAAATAACAAAGGATTCGGATATTGTGCCAAACGAGTAGCTCAGCTTCATCTACGCTATAAAATTGTTGTCCTTAGTTTTAAATTAAGTAATTGTTTAGACCTAAATCTAAATAATAAGATTGTTTCTTTAAATACGGTATCCCCTAATTCGTCAAAGATAATTTCGGAAATAATTCTTGGGTATAGTCTAAGAAAAAAATCTCCAATGCTGACATTGATTTATTTTAGAATCAATACTAGCATTTGTAACTGCGTTAAAACGAAGTCGATATCTTGTTTGAGTCTCCACATATCCAATTTCTAATTCTGTTCCATTTTTCTTGCCCATGCTAATTTTTGACCTTGATTCTTGTGAAAACCTGCACACATACTCTAGTTTAGCTTGGTTTATCATTTCACCATGAATAGGCTTAAGAAAAATGCTTGTAAATCGTACACATTAATTTCAAAAAATTATGGTTCAGTTATAGTCGACATAATTGTCCATCTGAGTCCGAGCTGCCGTACAGAGCGTACCGAAAGAGCTGTTGTTGCTGTATTGGAAATTGAGAAGAATCCCAATGAGCTCTGCACACTAAATGGAGCTGTATCCGTTAACTTCATGGAATATTGGAGAAGCATCTCAATTCACGAGCTCACAATATCAAACAAGACCATCGTGTGCTTTGTACTTTCGGTGAAAGGGCCGTAGACAAGATTGCACTTTACCCTCTTTTTTACTATAAAATTTTGTTCAGCGATGGGCTCACTTTTGGTTGAATGGGTACTTTAACAAAAAAAAAAAATTCCATATTTCGAGTCAAGAAAATCCTCAAGATATTATTGACATTACACTACATTTGCAAAAAGTCAGTGTTTGGTGGGCTCTACGGACTGACGGAATCATTGGTTCAAATTTTTTGAAGAATGGAAGGTTATGGTCAATGGAGAAAGCTATAGATCCATGGATACTGACTTATTCGTTTACAAGCGCACACGACAATACATTTTTTTAATAAAAAATTCAATGAGCACATAATTTCGAGTAATGAATCTGTGAATTGGCCTGCAAAATTGTGTAATTTAACAGCCTTGGATTATTTTCTGTGAAGATAAAGTCGCTAGTCTACGGTAAACCAGATACTATAAACGACTTGGAAGCCTAGATTAAAAGAAGTAAAGCCTATATAAGGCTCAGTTGCTCAAAAAAGTGGTCAAACCAATAATGAGTCTTATACAACCTGAATTGTCATATATGTAAATCTTAATGACATAATATTTCCTTTACTTTCCTTTCATTTTATTTTAAGTTCTTTACGTATAAAAAAATAGTTTGTACCTAGTTAACATTAAAAAAACAAAAAAAAACATGATTCACGGTAACATTTGTACAACAAAGTGCGCTCAAACTAGTTTTCCAGGACTTTTCACGAAAAGCTTGTGATATACCGGCAATTTCGTTATCGATGTTGATCCTAAGCTCGTCTTGGATCTGGCTTGTTAGCATAGGGTATTGGTTAAAAATATATATCCTCAAAGAAAGGCGGTCAATGTTGCTGGTCTATGTTAATCAAGAAATGATTTAGAATGCTTTTTCAGAATACACCTATCATAAGATCATAAAAGGTAAACATTCCATAATCTCAGTGCTCCGGAAAATACGGAAATATTAAAAAAAATAAAAATTGAATCTCCTACCGTTGGAAAAAAAAAAAACATTCTCATATATGATCCATTTAATAAAATAGGATTTTAAAGACTGGGAATACAGTCGCATGAATACAGTACAGTGAATTTATAGTTCGTGGGTGTAAATACTCTACATCTTGACTTCAGCAATGACACAAAGGCTTGAATGTCAATTACATTATCAGAGGGATAGCTGAAAAAAGTTGATACCCGTAAGAAATTGAGAAAAAAAAAGAAGAACAATCCTTATTTTCATTAACAAATATACCGCCCAAGCTCACTTAGAATCCCAATAATACCAATTAGCTTTAAACGTTGCATCAGGGTATCAGATGTGCATCCTTTTAAAGGTTTTTTTTTATTGCAAAAAAGTCGTAAAACTTATTTTAACGTTTCCGAATAAGAATATTAACTTTAAGATGAACATTCTGTTGCCCATGAAATTTTCAAGTAGAACTTGGTATACAATGCGCGACGAAACCGTCAAGAATTTTTTTAAGGAAAAAGTTTTGGACAGAAGGGCTTAAAATTGAGCAAAACCATGAGGAATGGGTCAAACTTGTGTGAAATAAGCATCGTATTACCAAACTTCGTAGATGTTGACGACGATAATCGCTTTCGCGAACGTAAAGAGGGGCTTAATATCGCACGGATTATGGCCACAAATTGCAACAAATTTGCACTTCAAATTTGCCAACGATTGTAGCAGCATTTTGTAGTGCAGAGTGTCCTGCTATATCGATGAAGAAGCACCGAATTGGCCAAGATACAAACAATTTCTAAAAATGTACAGTTCCTATTATTTAACAATTTGACAAAACAAGAAGAAAAAACCAAAACAAAATAAACAAACGAATATTAATAAACATGTTATGTTATGTATGAAATTGTTGACTAAAGCACTTGCTATAAAAAAAAAGATACATCAATCAGAGATACGTGCAACGTGATACCAACCACATGCCATCCATATTCCATATCAATGCACAACTATTTTGTTTACCGAAAAGGTACATATTTTGTAAATGAAATTTTTTTTACATATTCATATACTCGTACAAAAAAAATTTAAATAAAACTATCATACATTCGCATTTAATCAATCAACCGAAACAAAAATAAAAAAAAATCAGTTCTGCTACACACATGAACACATTATGTTGTAGTTATAACTAGAGTTATAGAAAAAAAAATATTTTGTGCATTTCCCAAAACAAAATGCGTCATAATTTATTTTTCAAGTTATTTTTCTTTTATCGTTCATTTTGGCACTGTTCAATCTATCACTTCGTTTATTTTTCCATCTTTATTGATGAGTTGGCTTAAAGGCGTTTAAGACATAGTTAATAAAGATATAGTACGAACTTCAATAGTAACGACTTAAAATAAAAAAAAAAAGAATCTAAGAATTTAAGAATTGCCGACATACCCCTTGTATCTATAGTATGTGCGGCAATAGTTGGAATATGATTGAAAATAGTGAAATATTGATATGACTTTTCAGATTTATTTTATGTGAGCGAGTAGTATATATATATTTTTTTTTTTTTTAATTCTATAAATGGATTTAAGACGGATAAGATGAAGGATTTCTTGAGTAAAAACATTTTCAAAATGTAACATGATTGAGATTTGATCGAATCTGTTATGACAACCGACACCATTTCTTGGTTAATACTGTTTAAATGACATACTTGTAACATACACCGTTATAACTGATGCAGAAAATACTCTAGCATAGTACAGACAAGAGGGACGTCCAAGGTCTGACCTCGTTTCATAAGAAAAATGATAGTTCGATAGTACTGACTAACACATCCCTAAGTGTTCACTTTTAAGGAAAAAATTTTGTAAACAGAATGCCATGTATCACGAAATAACTCAAATGAACGCATCTATCCTATCGATTTCTCCGTCTTATCACACATTTTCGATGTCTGCATGCCTTTGTGAAAAAACTACAAAGATATACTATTTGCTCGCTGCATTCTCATTTTTCCCACTTTCTGTTTGACGAATATGATAAAATTCTACGAAGTTCATCAACCGCAATAGACAGAATAACATGTGAGCACCGAGTTCATTGCAGAAATAAATATCTTCAAATAAGAAGATAAGAAAAATAGTGAAACCTTTGTCGAAAGCAGTCAAGAGGTTTTAGAAATTCGGGTGAAAACTCAATTTCTGCCTCCATCAGCCCAAGGAACTTTGACATATGGTAGAGATTAACATTTTTTCTCTTACACCTTATCAACATCAGAAAATTACGTGAGGTTTATCAGTCTTTTAATCAACCAAGTCTAGATACAGCTCGGCCGGTTATGATCCACATACGATGTAGTCATTATACCATAGGTACCATGTGTATCACTGCTGTGGCTTCACCTTGCTTTGCTTTCTGCACTAACTACTATAAAGCTTACTAAAACTAACATCGATTCTAATATAGTATGAAACTATGGCAGAACTTTAAAGGCAATATTCAGACTAAACGCAAGCACAAGATACCACATACGATGTAGTCATTATACCATAGGTACCATGTGTATCACTGCTGTGGCTTCACCTTGCTTTGCTTTCTGCACTAACTACTATAAAGCTTACTAAAACTAACATCGATTCTAATATAGTATGAAACTATGGCAGAACTTTAAAGGCAATATTCAGACTAAACGCAAGCACAAGATACCACATACGATGTAGTCATTATACCATAGGTACCATGTGTATCACTGCTGTGGCTTCACTTTGCTTTGCTTTCTGCACTAACTACTATAAAGCTTACTAAAACTAACATCGATTCTAATATAGTATGAAACTATGGCAGAACTTTAAAGGCAATATTCAGACTAAACCGAGCTAAACTGCAATAATTTGAATACTATGATATGAGCAAATGAGCAGCTGATGAAACGGAGAAGTGAGAGTGATACAGGATGATGACAGGCATTAATTAAAGATACCAGAAGGTTCTTAGTTGTAAAACAGATACTTGCAGATTGTGTAGCGACCTACAACCGACTTTGTAATAGTATAAGCGCGAAATCGAAGTAAATTTCTAGAAAATTTTTTCAAAGCTTTTATAAGAACAGGGAGCAGGGAAATTTAGTTACTTTGAAGTTAAAATATTTAAAATTCTTTATTTTAAAAGTTCCATTTCCATTCCAGTATCCACCGATCGCGATGGGCCCTTTTTAGTGTCTAATGTTGTATGAGGACTCTTCTCCCTTCATGTTCCCTTTTTAACTTAACCAATTTCAAAATATTGTGTTTTTTTTTCGTACAACGAAAAAATCTAAACTGATAAATTTTAAAATCAACATTCAACGGTAGACGGTGTATCTCAACCTTTTTATGTTCAGTCTATTTCGTAAACAAATAATAAAACCCCCACATCATCACTCTCTGTGATATGAATTCCATCTAACTACTCATATATCCACTTTTCATCTGCATACATCATATTGACAAAAATGAAAATTCATGGTTTTGCAAAGGATCAACATTTCCATGGAAGCAAAAAAAAAAAAAAAAAAAAATCCTCAACGGAATGAAGAAAAATTGGTATACGAGAAACGGACAGCCCACTATCGATGAACAGACTAAAAATTGCTGCTTCTTTTTCAGATTCCTTGTAATTTTTTTTTTCTAAACTCGTGTAGAACATCACATAACCGTAGTGAGCGAACAAAAAAATACAACAACCAGGGAAAAAATGATATTATTTCCTTTTTTTTATCCACGTAACAGCATCAGCATAGGCAAAACTTTTTTACTTTGACGGATTAAAACGAAATATGTTGACAAATATTGTATGTGAAAGGTATCTGAATATATTAAACACATGATAGCAAAGCAAATCTTTTTTATTCGTACTGATATGTGGTTTCAATTTTAATCTTAAGAATTCACTTTAAATTTAGTTAGTAAATCTTGTTTAAATAAGCGACCTTACTTTGTCATACGCACCAATAATACGTCTTTGATTGCTGTTTTTCTCCTTTGTTATAAGCTCATTTGAGCGTTGTATTAAATTGTAATTGTAAAAAAAAAAACAGTTTACATTGTAAAAAACATTCCTGAAACAATATTCATCATATCCTTCTTGGGAAACAAGAAACTGGACAGCGACTGACGGTGGATTTGGTATTTCCAGAACTGATTCAAACCCACATATAAATGTGTTTAGTTTAAAAAAAATAAAGGATATGCACTTTCCCAATTCTATGCAGAACATATACTTTTGTTTCTGCAAATATGTTCATTCCATAGGAATTAAAGCTAATTTTACTCAAATAAATCTTAAACAATACAATATCCCACAGATAAATACTCTTATATATACTTATATATGTAACTATGGCACAAATCCCTAAGGAATATCTTTTAAATTCTTAGAAATAAAGTTTTTTTAACAGAAAGTTTAAAGATACCATTGAAATGATTTTACGGATAACCTAGAATATGAATCCATGAAATTTTCAGTTTTCTGTTCTTTTTATTTATAGAAAATTATTATTTTATATTTCAATTTTCTCTCTGGTTTAAGAGTGTTTTCTGTTGAGATTTTTTTTTCTTTGTTAAATAATTTTTAAGTTTCAGAAATTCAAAGAAATTTCGTTTTAATTGATCCTACTTGAATTGTGTAACTACGTACTTGAGGTTGAAGAAGATGAGACAAAAAATCGTATCCAATGAAAAATTCTAGAAGTTTGATTAAGAAATAAAATTTAAGGACATAAGAGTCTTCCATTTATGTAATATATTTGTTTTTTAATTATTTCACTCCTTATTTACGTCCGCTTTAAACATTGTGTGTTTTTCAATGAAATGTAAAGAAAAAAGTTAAAACGAAAACCTTTTAGCACTGGGCTTCTATAAACGGGATACTGAAACAGAGAAGAGGCTTGCTGGCCATCAAATATCCGGCCCTCTTCATTAAATGGATTCCAGAAAAGGTTTTGCCTTCCAGGTTTGGAGGTGAGCATCGGATTAACTAACCGAAAACGTACAAATCTTACCATTGCAAAACAACCAATAGCCTTGGACAAGGAAAAATTTAATATTAACGACACTGCACATGGGAAGTTCCTGCTGCCGAATAAATACCGAAGGGCCTAAACTTCTGTAAAGCAGATATACCGCCATACAGAAGGAGAATAAAAACAGATACAGTGGTTCTGTTAGAATATGGATTTGTTATAAGTGGCAGACTAAAGCACGTGACTAAACGCATTGTAAGGCTAAATTTGCTAAAATCAGCCTGATATGTGATTTTCAACGCAATCATCGCCAAGAATCCCTAAAGAGTGCTGATAAGCACACGCAACAATTCAACTCACCTAAGAAGCTTCATATAAGAACGAAGGCGGCTCATTCATCTCACGAGTAAAGGAGGAAAAACATAGGCTTCTCCAGAGGAAACAAAAAGGGAAAGTATTATTGTTACTTCATGAACAAATTTCGGACATTTTACGATAATATAGAAAGTATGCGGTTACAGTCGGTGCTGTAACTGTTAAACTACGGGAATAAGCTAAACTCCGCTGTCATGCAGAATAAACCAAAATAGAGATTTTCGCTTACCTGACCTAAATAAAATAGCTATCTAAGCCTAACTATAATAAGGCTGGCCACCCGGACGGCCTGTCTGCTGAGCCATTCAATGCCGTAGGATACCACTTGGATGAGATCATCATTTCCACAACTTTTTCATAGAAAAGTATATATGAAAATTCCATTCGAAAACCTAACATGGTTTGTAGAATCCATAAGAAAGAAGACTCTCTTACAATAGACCTACAATTACTGCATAATTATACTACTGTAGTTCCTAAGGAAACCGCACAGCTTGATATGCACCTCTTCTTTTCAAATTTCAAGGCCGTATACAATAGCACCTATAATAACGGGCTGTAATGAGCAACGCTCTTTTTGAAAAATTACAATGAAAAACTCTAGCTACTCTGTGAAGATCAGAAGCGATCTTACCGACACTTGAGACGTGGCAAGAATTGGTTAAGCTGTGAATGAGTACAAAACATCACAAAAGACAGCTATAATCTTGAGCTATTAAGGATTTTGTTTACCCTGGTTTACTCAACTCATATTATCTTTGGCGCGAAAGTACTAAGCAATAAAACTGGCTCAAGGGGTGGACAATTCCAATCACGTCACTAAAATATGTCGTGAAATTTGAAAACCCAACGATTTGATAGAAGGGTTAAAATACTCACACTGATTGTGGCTTCAAAAGACGTTCAATTTATTCAAATTTATTTTTCTTTTTTTACTTTAGAAGAAAGAATTAATCTTTTCCCTTTTGATAGATCACATCGTAAATAGGAAACGAAACGTTTGCTTTTTTCCCTTCTTTTTTTTCTGACCGCATAACACTAATAGCCAGACATCGAGCCATTTTCATTACTCGCTTCATAGGTTTCGTCTCATCTCGTACCCATTGATTTTGTTTTAACCAAAAATCTACCTTTAAGGCCATACGCTGCCGCTACCAAAGAAATCCAAAACAATGGGTTAGGTTATGGACAAACTACGTACTCGTATCTACATAAAATGCCTCCAAGGACCAACACGGGAAATTCCATGTTTTCAATGGCAAAAATAAAAACAAAAATTAAAAAACAGTGAGCAAATTGGAAAAAGATATACCAAAGGGTTGGGTTTTGGATTGTCCTGTATGGTGGCTGAATGGTTGTATACTTACCACTTTGTTTGGATTTTCATCTTTTTTTTTTTTTTTTTTATCCCATTCGCTACTTCATAGCAAGTGAGTGATGCGTGTACATCGACACTAGGAACATTTCGCATTTCGTACCTTCTCTTATCCTTGTTTCTGCACAGTTGCTGCCATCCAATCGCACAAAACCCGAAACGTATGAGTTGACATAACAAAAGCTAGCTTTTTCTGACGGAAGC
This sequence comes from Volucella inanis, assembly GCA_907269105.1. Lineage (NCBI taxonomy): Eukaryota > Metazoa > Arthropoda > Insecta > Diptera > Syrphidae > Volucella > Volucella inanis. The sequence continues at coordinate 26,613,061 of OU026157.1, forward strand.
AGACTTGGAATATTCAGCATAACTCCAGCAGCAACATAACAAATACGAATAAAAAAAATAAAAATCCTGAGAAGGATTTAAAGGACAACTGTTAGCCGAAAATGTGTTTCTTTATTTTGTACCTCTCTTTTGCGTACTAACATTATATGTATAGATACCAAGCATTTATCAGAAGAGGACCATTCAAGTCCTTTGGCGATTTCTGGTAAAATCAATCAAAAATGTTTCTTGATTTAAAGTGGAATGGGCAGATACTTGATTCTGGAAATGATTTGTTTAAAATATTTCTTTTTACAGAAGAAATCGTTTTTTACATAGTATGTGGTCCATCTATGCTGCTAGCAACATATTGTTAGGTTCTAAGTAAAACAATGCTTTAATTTTATTTTTCCTTTTAAACATAAAATGAGAGAAAAAGAATATGTATTTTCATTAAAAGGAAACCATGAAAAGCAAGCGAGATTTTTTAGTTTTTTTCTAAATCCAATCACAGCTCAAATGCGGAAACAGACTTTAGATGAGGACAGCATGACTTCTTTATGTAGGGTGGACATTGTTTTCCCGTCACGATCTGTGCAGTTCTAAAATCCAAGATTCACGGTCCAGCATTATTTCCAACTAAGGAAACAATGCCCATATCAATTAACGCCACCATCTATGCCAATACCATTGAGATATTTCGAAAACTGTTTACATGTCAGACGCTGAAACTACTGAAACAACATTTTACAGAATTAGGATCTCAAGGTATAAAACAGCTCCTGAAATTGACACAAAAATAGTCACCGCACTTTAGAGAAATAGAAGAAGAAATCTTACAAAACTGAACGGAAATGTTATTTAAATTTCTAACATCTTAAAACAATTTTGTACACAGAGGGAAAGAGAATAGACTTTTACGACTTCGAACGGCTTGAGTATAAGAGATTTCGTAGGGAGAAGGTTTTACCTTTGAGGTTTGCCATGCCAAAATTTTGTAAAATCCGATTTTTATTTTTTACAGAAAGACAACTTAGATCACTAAGTAGTGTTTTACGAAATTTGTCGCGAAATGCATCTTAAAAAATAATTGGTACAAGCAATCAAAGTAGTAGGTTGTATGTCTTGAACACCGAGAAGTGCTTTCACATCAAAACTCTAACCCGCGCAATAAAAGAGCTCTCTAAGATCGAGCTTAAATGTTGGTGAAAGTGGAGTTCAATTGAATCAGTTTAATAAAGGTAATTCGGGGTTTTATTCACGATTGATAAATTATATTGTACTTAGCTGTCCTAGCGGTTTGATCAAACTATTAGTTATTATAACACGTCAGATTGATTTTTATTTAATCCAAAGTATTCTCTCGAGATGAGTGTGTTTTACGTTTAAATATGTTTATACTCGTTACAAGCTATTGCATTTTGGCCAGTTCAAATTCTTACTCTGTCTATTATTACAAACTTGAACTGGGACATAATACATAGGTAAAGTGATTATCAAACACAGCATAAGACCACAAATTGGCCAAAATAATGAGACCGCGAATACTAACTGCCGAAGTTACACTAATCCTCTATATTTTATTAGAGTGGCTCATTGTGATACGTGTAGCTTGTTAAGTAATAATGTTAATAAGTAAAGTAGAAGCAAGGGTTTCATAATGATTAATTAAATTTTTAAAAGTAAAAAGGTGATAATAATGAGATGAAACGAACTAAATATGAAAATTAATTCAAATCATTAACATAGAATAGGTAAAAAACGCCACTGTCCTTTAGAAAACTTTAGCGTTTGCGTTCTTCAGTACCAGAATCCTAGACAACTGTCACAACACATCATCAAACAAACGGTGAAATAACATTTTGATATGACCATCTCTTTTTTGACAAAAATCTATGGCTATAATTTCGAGATAGTAAAGGGCTTTGTCTACCTTGGCGCTACTATGAATTCTACCTTAAACACCTCTAAAAAGGTAGCTGAGTAGGAAGGCACCATCCCGAAAAACTAAGGAGACCATATAAAACCATGATCATCCCAGTCCTACTTTATGGCGCGGAAACATGGACCATATCGAAATCAAATAAAAATATCCTTAATCGTTTCAAGAGTCAAAGTCATTTGAAAATATTCGGTTCAGTTTGTGTTGACGGGCTTTGAAAGAGAAGATTCAACGACGAACTAACTGCATATCAGTCGCATGAGATAGCTTAGACATGCCAAGACGTCGATATCGATATCGATGCTTCGGCTCGTAGAATCTTCGAATCAAACCCATAGGGTTAATGCAGTAGAGGAAGACTTTACATTAGGTGGTGCGCACAAGTATAGGGTTTTCCAATAGGGACTTGACAACTTTGAATTTAATTTGTGAACGCATTCTTTACCTAATCATCAAACTGTCACTGTCAATTTATTCAGTAAACTCAACATTTTCGTCGTAGTCGTTGCACTAACGAGCAACGTCTGCAATTTATAAAAATTTTCTTTAGATATTCGGATTCGCAAAATCATCTTCAGTGACGAAGCTCATTTTTGGCTCAATGGGTTCGTCAATAAGCAAAATATGCGTTAATGGTCGGGTGAAAACCCACATGTTCTTCATGAATCACCACTTCTTCCACAAAAAATAAATGTTTGGTGCGGTTTGCATGCCGGCGGCGTTATTGGGCCATATTTTTTCGTCGACGATAACGATCGTCAGCGTTATCGCGCCATGATCACCGATTATTTTTGGCCCGAATTGAAAGATATGGACTTGGACGACATGTGGTTTCAACAGGATGGTGCCACAAGCCACACAGCACACACTACAATCGATTTATTGAAGAGTTAGTATGGTGAGCGTGTTATCTCAAGACATGGGCCAGTCGATTGGCTGCCTCGTTCGTGCGATTTAACGCCGCTTGACCATTTTCTGTGGGGCTACGTTAAGTCATTGGCGAAATAGCGGCCGTTTCGGCCGAAATGTGTGGCCGAGTAGTTGAAAATTGGGTCCAACGAATCGAACGCTGCAAACGTGCCCGCGGTGGCCATATGAACGAAGTCGAGTGCCATTCATAAATGTTTTGATTGTACTTCAAGCCAATAATAAAGTTTTTGAAATATCTCAAATGGTTTGCCATTTATTTAAAAAAAAGTTGTCAAGTCGTTATTAGAAAACCCTATAGAAGGAGACCTCAACCGACTTGGAATGCGCAACTGGAGACAGTTAAGACTGGACTAACTAGAGAAGCTTGTTAGTTCAGGTTCGGCCCGAATTTTAGCGTCACCTACATATGTAAGTTAGTAAGACTTTTTCTCGATGTCAACGTAATCGGAAGGATTTCGATTTCATAACGTCAAAATGACAAAAACCATTGAAAATATGGTAAAAAAAAATCTCCCTTAGTTATGATATTTAAGGAATTTGTGTAAACCTTTCTAAACTGGGCTTTTTGAAATTGTAAAAACAAGAGGACGTCCGAGCAAGGACCAACTAATTAAAATTTAAAACTCTAAAAACATTTGTTCAGTTAGCTTTTTGTTTTAAGAGTAATCAAGGGACCGCTCTTAAATAGCCTTAAAATGAAAAAAAAAATCTGTTTTTCTTTATACCTAGTTTTTTTTATCAAATTTCTGCTATGGATAAGTGGCTTGTAACAGATTCAACATATAATCAACTAAAAAAAAAACATAAAATAAGGTATCTACAATATTTTACAATTTACAGGCAATTCACAGGGTGATCAAGTGACTGCTAATGTACGTATAATAAAAAAGAAGTGGTTTATCATTTCAAATGTCTCCTCTACAAATCATGAGCAAAGCTCGAGCGGTAATAACACAATTTCCGGTTCGTTTAAAGCCGATATGATTATTTCCCCCAAATTTAACACGACATGACAACCACAATGTTCATTTTTTATACAATTCCATAGCAATTTTCCTTAAATTCTCCCAGCATACGTACATATGTTTGTATTAAACGTACCTGACCTATGGTAATCCATAATCAACAAACACCAAATACGAATATTTAGAAGACTAAACGGAAGAAAGGAAGAAAAAAAATCAATACACATAAAATGCCGCCTCTAAGCGCGCAAAATATTGATTCAAGAAAACCGCACATAAAACCATATGTTCACCTAGAATACATAATACAGTATGCACAGTATCATGTTCTTTTCGCAGCAAAACATACTTCCCAGCCGCAAAAGCCAAGAAAAAGGTCTCATAACGTTGGCAATAAAAACAAATCCACCTTGTTTGAATAAATTCAATGAATGAAAGCATAACAGATGAACTTTGTAGGCCAGAGAATCATCAGACATATCTTAAATATATGTAGCTATGTATATGTTCACACATACACATACATACATCATATGTATGTAGAGAGATAAGTCTAATAAAATAAAACAACACTCGTAAAAGTACACCCCATCATCAGCCCTCTGAAAGAAATCAAAACTTCTTCTCTTCTGGAGTGAGTGATAAGGCAACACAACAGACACGAAAAAAAAAAAAAAAAAAAAAACACACACAAGACTTGCGTACGGGAGGAAAGGGTGCCAACAGGAAGAAAAAAAAAAGTCGCAGAGACAGGAAAAGTAAACATAAACATACATAAATTATCTAGCAAGGACATTGAACCTCCACCAGACCCAATGCGTACACCCACTTACACCTCCACCTCCATCGACACAATTGCCGCCGCGCCAAAAAGAGTAAAGTATCTGAAAGGACTCCCCGAGACAGAAGAAAGAAAGAAAAAAAATTCCTAACCAACAGCAACAACAATTGCCTGCCTCAAAAGTGCGCCCAATAACCCAACAACCCAACAACCCAAAGAACCAAAAACATTATCATCGTCATCAACATCATCATTTTTTTAATGATATAATAAATGGTAATGCGTAACGTAGCGTAGTGGTAGTACACACGGGTATGCGAAAGGACGTACTATAACTTTTTCTTTATTTATTTATTTTTTTTTTTTCTTCGTATTTTTTTATATATATGTATATATACTTTTTTTGTGACGATTTTATTTTGATTTTTATATACATGTATTACATGTTTAGAGGTTTCTTTTTATGCTCTTATACCGTCTTCGTCGCCTTTTTCTCATCACCTTCACTCCACCATCAGCAATTCTTCTGTTCTTCTGTCGATTTGTGCTTTTTCATTCTGATTATGAAATCCGAGCGAAAGAAGGAAGAAGTGAGTAAGGTCGTCGAACGGAATAGGGAACAGGGAACAGAGCTACCAACACACACCAGGTTGTAATCTAAGAAAATGCGAATATGCTTGAGAGAAAAAGAAATCCCGAAAACAATAAAAGTAAACCAGGGTTCCAGTAACACTGATATTCGTATGTATCAATGTTGTCAATGAAAAAAAGAACGAATAATACGAATATATCTTTTAAACATACCCCCAGAGTTATTAAAGCCCATTATGCGTAGTGTTTTGCAGACACAAAATCGAGATTACGTTACATGGTATGCTATCGCCATGAGTCTGGAGGTTTTCAAGAAATTTATGGCAAATTACGTGCACAAGTATTAATAATGATTGGCAATTTTTTGAATCACCAGAGTGGAATAAACTGAAGTTGTGCACATTTTTTGGGCTAGTAGTCCTTCTCGTGTAACAAGGTATATTGAATATTTTTCTTGTAATAATTAAAAAAATATGACCTAGCACTTTAAATTGAGGCAAACAAGACACATCGATGTTTTAAATTTATGAGAAGGTTTTTCCATTCAAAGAAAATCCTAAAATATCCGCTTAGTCTTACGGCAAGTCAATTCAATTGCTCGCCACTTCAAACTATACACATGTTAGAGCACCTAATCAGTAATTCTGCAAAATCCATATCACTGACTTCTACAATAAGTACAATACATGCAAGCAGGTGCGAGAAAAGATAGATCCAATGTTAATAATTAGGGTTGCTGAATATATTTAGCTGGCTTCTTTAATCCAAATCCAAAGCGTTCCTTTCGCTATTTTGCAGAATAAAAAGTCTTCGTGAGCTAAACGGTCCGAACATAGCAAACATCTTTGTTGCTCATCTTCAGTTAAGTATGAACTTCATCCAAAGTGTTTTTCGGTCAGTCTAGGAGTGACTGGACGTGCAATGCGCCAACACTTAATGCAGCGTGTATACTCCAGCACAAAGTGGAGACTTTCAACGGCTTAAAAAACTGAAATATCGTTTTGTTTTGGTGGGAGTTCGTTATAAAGCTTAAATTTTGCTGATAGCCAAAAGCTATCCTTGGCATTACAAAAGATAGCCAGACAGTCTATGCATCACGGCAATGCAAACAAAAACAGAAGTTACTGTATGAGCAAAAAATTTGTGATGAAGGCTTACTTTTCCAAAGGAAAACGAAAGAAATATAGGGTGATTCATCGTGAGGTTTGATTTATAATGTAAATGTAATAAAACAAACAAATTTGAAAGTGCACTTAAAATTTGTATTATGGGTTAAAACAAAAATGCATGTCATTTATTTTTTGAATATGATATCTCGTAAATGTCAGCCACGATTTACGTCTGAGGTGGTCCATTCGGAAAGTCCAATTTTGGGCGACTCGTTCGAGCATAACGACTGGTATCTCGCGTATTACACGAGTAATGTTGGCTTCCAAAGCGTCAATCATAGCTGGCTTATTCCTGAAGATCTGAGACTTTACATATTTCCAGAGAAAAAAGTCCAAAGGTGTGATATCGCAAAATCACTCACACGCTCACAAAAATGATTCCTCAACAAGTCCATTGTTTCACGCGCTGTATGGCTCGAAGCGCCGTTTTGTTGAAACCAGAGCTCGCTGAGACCATGTGCTTGAATTTCAGGAAGCACGGCGCAATAATGGTATCCATTGACGGTAACATTCTGATTTGCCTCACATTTAAAGAAATATGGACCAATGATTCCACCAGCCCATAAACCACACCATACTTTTGTTTTAAATGGATGTAATGGTAGCTTTTGGTACTCTTCGGATTGCTTATCAGCCCAAATACGACAATTTTGTTTATTAATGTATCCATTGAGCCAGAAATGGGCTTCATCACTGAACAATATTTCGCGATAAAACACCGGATTTTCATTGAATTTTTCCAGAGTCCATTCACTGAAAATATGACGCAAATTCAAGTCGCCTGGCTTCAATTCTTGCACAAGTTGGACTTTGTGCACTTTTAGGGCAAGATCCTCACGTAAAATAAGCCAAGTTGTCGAATACGCTAAGCCAAGCTACTGAGAATGACGACAAATCGATTTGTCACGGTCTTCGCATACACTCTCAGCTACAGCCTCTATAGTCTGCTAAAGTTCAATACGTGCTGGATGTGGTCTAACCGGTCGAGTATCATCCACTAATGTAAAGTGGGACTTACTTTACGTTCCTCGAATCGCCCGAAAAATATTTCTCACAGAACGCTGATTTTCGTAATACAGTTGAACAATTCGGAGACGCTGTTGTGGTGTGAGTCCTTCCATGATGACTTGCCAAACAATATTGAACAAAAATGACAAATCAGTTTGATAGGAGTCACGCGTGATCTGTCAAAAAAAGCCTATTGAAAATCAAACCTCACAATGAATCACCCTATATATATGTATTAAGAAGAGTCCTATAAAAGATGTTTCACTCATATATACATTTGACTTTTGAACGACAGATCCCAAAACTGAAACTCGTTCTCATTTAAAAAGGAAAACTTAAGAACTATGATATCTATTTATAACAATTACTTTTAACGCAGGCTTTCGGTCTAATTAATCGCCTTGCTTCGTATATCTTTAGTTAAAAGTCAACAAGAAAGTAAAGGCGGCTAACACTTGATAAGATATAAACATTTAAAAATGATATGCTCTCACTACCTTTATTAAGTTATGAAAAATTTTGTAAAATTCGTATGGCTGTGTAGAATGTCGGTACAAAATTTTACTTCTACAATGTCAATGTTAATACTAACGTGGGAGAAGTTTGCCAAACTCACAGGTTAATTCTCGAGGTAGAGTATGTAAAAAGGATGGCTGTTGGCAATATCAAAGTAATGAAACCTGTAGAGGACTACTTGAACAGCTCATAATCGTAGCTGTGTTACTACCGTGCCTATGTGATGAATAGCAATAACTATGATCTTTGAATGGATAGCCACATCCAATTTAAAGAATGTTATGAGCCGTGCCCATGAATATTGGTTTTCCAGAATCCCCTTATAGAATCGGAAGTCAATGTGGTTCTCGATTTATTAGAAACTCTCTTTTATTAGTAATCGTTCCGACCCTATCTGACAACTATCTGTCAACAATCACATTGAGGAATCCAGAGAAAAAGCCCAAACCTCCTGTGGCAAAAAAAGAGTTGCCTTAGATCCACCATTTCTGATTGGGTCGATGAAATAAAAAATTAATATGTTAAAGCAGGCAAGTTTTGCAAAGTTCAAAGGTTGGAACTTATAAGAAATCTTGCTTTAACATATAGCCAGCAAGTGACCAATCTTCAAGAAAATGTATTTGCTTGGTCTGTGATTCTTATGGAAGGCATAGTAAAATCGAAACTCAGGGGCACATATTTACCATCAAGATAACTAATTCTAAATTATAACCATCAATGTACAGTAGACAGGGTATTTGTTAAAGCATTGCGGGGAAGCGGCTCACTCACTCGAAATCAAATTCTGAAGACATTTCATTCGGAAATGAAAACTTTTCTCTGGTAATCGTTATCCAATGTCGAAAAACAGCCATCCAATCTCTCCTGGAAGGTTGCCATTCCACATCGCAGTTATTGGAACCACCCTCAAATCTTTCAAACAGCACCTCGATCCAACTGGAGGATTTTTAGTCCCAACTATAAACTTACTCCACTATTTTGATCATTTTCTTATATCTTTTAGATAGATACAGATATCTTTTAGAAAAATCCTCCGAAGACCATAAACATATTACCAAGAAGCCAAATAACCTTAAAAACATCTAAGTTTGATTCTAAGCTATGCTTAGAAATCCCTACAGATTCGCACCCAATTTGCTGCACACAAAACAAATAATACTCCAATAGATCCCTGATTAATGAGCAATTCATGGGAATGAACCTGCTAACAAACTTGCCAAACATATAGTTAGAATATAAGCTTTGTGCAACTGATCTCTCCTCTTCCTAAGCCCCACGTTAAAAAATCGTGCATAACATCTCAAAAGGAAGATAAATTAATTTCTTCTTTTGCCACAAATCGAACGAAGAATAATTTTAATTTTCTCTGCTCTTTTAACGATAACAAGATAATCAAGATGAGGTATTCTATCTATAATACATAAGATTGTATTACTGTACCTACTGTTTTGGTCGTAATATGCTTGTTTAAATATTAATTCTTTAAAAGAGAGAAATAATAGGTTAACACGTTTTTCGCGAGTACCTCATATAGGATAGGAAAGTCCCTTATCCTTGCCGTAAATCTCGGATATAGAGAAGATACAAAACTGACTCATGAACGCTTCATTAAGAACGTCAGGTAAAATTTATTCAGATTGCTACGGTATTCTATGGGCGCATAGGAAAAAAAAAAAACTCTTTTAAGGTCTTTTGATACATGAGAAAATACTTTTTAAGAGATTTCCCAAAAACGTCAGTTAAATAATTGCCCCCGAAGCTTACTTTTTTAAATAGCCGGCTGTAAGCGCTTGGTAACTTTGGTAACTTATAATGGTTTTAGAACCCTAATGACTTCTATAAATTTACATGGGAACGTATTCCACTCCACGGCGATGTTTCTAGAATCTCTCTGGAGCCTTACTATCGCTTAAGTTGAACATTGGTGCATTTTCAAATTAATAAGTGGTAGCCTAAATTCCCTTTGAAGCAATTAGGCCTAATCTAACTCAACTTAAAATCCTCAACCTAAAATTGCTCACGAAGAGCCGCGTTTCCTGCCGAGTTTTGGTTGAGGTTAAATTCAATCCGACTAGCTCCACTAACTCCACCTACTGATTACCAAATCTAAATAAATAAAAAATGAAGAACTCCTTCATTATATACATTCACATTATCGCTCTTGGTTCTAGAATATTGATGTAATGAAATTTCTTATTATCAGTTCTTCAAACCTTCCTCAAAAAATCAAAATTATTTTCAAAATTTACTGCAGATACTTACTTCAACTACCTTTCGTGAAATTGGTTTTTGGAATGCAGTTATATTTTTTTTTTTAAATTACATATTAAGAAATCATTAAAAATTTGATTGAGAAATCCTTTTTATAACGTATTCGCCTAGGTGAATTTTTATAATATGATATGTTAGGATTTCAGCACTTAAAAAGAAACCGTATTTTCTGATTTTTTAGGTAATCAGCGGGTCACTTTACGACGGAGAACAGCAACAACTAAATTCTGACGTCGTTACACATATCTCCGAACATGCCGAGATATGCACATAAGTATATACGACTATGTACATCCGTTGATATTAAAAGGAACGCAGAATCGGTATCGGCATTACAACATCAGGGAAGAATTAAAAGAACTTTTTGCTTCCTCAGAAAAATGAACTTTCTCATATTGGTTCATATCATGTCCTTTGGACTTGTGACGTTTAAGGGAGAAGTAAAATAAAGAATGGCACGTTCCATTTTCTCAAGTGGGTGGTGGTAAACAAGAGACACACTTCCAATTCTCTACTAAAACTGAATGTGTAAATCCATGTCTGGTTCGGTACGCGCAACCATGAATTGAATGAAACGACCGCTAAAGTGCGAAAATGACGACAGCGACAGCGATGATGATGGTAAAAATGCCATAAAATAAAACGGCAGAAAGATTACTTAACACCAAAGAATGAGAGACGGGTCGGTATGTTGTGTAATTCATATGGATATGCCGGAGCACCTTCTGGCTTAATTTTATTGTATTTTTGTCTCCTTTTTGTTGTGTTGTTTTTGTTTTTGTGTGTGTGCGCACCAACGAAGATAGTCTGGTGTCTACAGTCGAACGAGAAGAATTATTTATTCCTTTTAACATCTTTGTTATGTCGTCTTATCTTCCTTTTTTTCTTTACTTTTTTATTGAAATTCCTTTTTCTTTAAGGGCAAGGCCGCAAAAAAAAGGCAAGATTTTATTCATATTTCCCGTTTGTTTGTTTTCATTTTTTTTTTTTTTACAGAAATTGGGGTCGAGTTAAGCAAAGGGTGTGATATAGCGGAAGGATGCTATTTTCCAAATTGGGTCATTATGTAATTAGAGATGGGAGAGATTATTGAATATAGGTCAGTCATTGCTAGACTAAAGGGTAAAACGTAAGTCGGCGATATTCGTTCATCAATCCATGCATACATGTATACGTACATATGTACATATGTACCTATGCGACACAGCTGAATGATATTTTATTTTTTCGATATGTAAATTTGTGGTTTATACTATTTTTCTTTGTCAAGTGAAGAGAAGGCTATTTTTCAAGAAAGTGTAAGCAAACTTATGTTCCGAAATTTCATAAATTATTCAGTCATAAGTTTTCTCAAATTTCGAAACTGAATTAAAGAAAAAATTATGAATATTCCGCAAATATTTCTACAGCTAAAATTTAATGTGGCTAATTCAAAATTTGACTTTATTCATCATCATAGTCTTCTTCCAGAGTGATACAATCGTTCAACCGCCGCCACTCTAACATTTTTATGCCTTTGTTATAAAACGGTTTGTCAAACCCTTCAAAAAACTCTTCATTTTCGGCGTTCACATCTTCATTGGTGACTATCTCTTTCTAGTGAGCATTTTTTTAAGGTTTACGAACAGGTAATAGGATGCATGTTTCACAAATGGAAAAAATTACTTTTATTTTGCTTAAACAGATCCAAACAGTTCTCTGAATCAATAGCACTCATAGGTGATACTAATATTACATAGTCAATTGACAACCACGAAAACCGACGAAAAGTCTCCTGTCTCACTTTGTTCTACCGCTATGTCCACCACCACTGCTCCATTGAAATTGCCTGAAAGAGCCCTGCCGAGCTCTTTATTTCCTGACCATTATAACCTTCAAACATTTAAAACAAACTAACATCGGTACCTCTCTTTCTATTCGTCCTAGCTTTCCTTCGTCCGCACTGTGTGCAGACAAACCTTGACTGCGGACTTATTTATTTAAAAAAATAAAAATAAAAAACAGTTTTTGGTCAACTGTGAGCGAATGCGGTATTAACTTCGAATAGCGTTTTCGCATGGAAAATATGATATATGTACACGGTTTACTGATATCTCTACGACGTCAGCTAATATATCTTACGCACCTTTCCCTTAACATTTGTCAAAACTATTTGCGGCCTTTTTTCACAACAATTCTTGTATTTTAACGTTTTTTTTTTCAAAAACATCAAAAGGTGCGTCACTTCAATATCTCGAAAAAGTACGTTTGTAGGTTTGTAATAACTAAAATTGGATATGTTATTAGAGTCGCCATCTATGTTTCGGTCTTGAGACTTTTCGAACCACCTGTTACGTATATAAGATTGTTCCTGTAGGCGTTGTTGTTGGGCATCAATATTGGATTTCAAAGCACACTTGTAATAGGATTCATATTAGCAAAAGCCCTATAAGAGTTAGCATCAAAACCATCACCAATGTTTAAAAACTTTTTTATATCCCACACGAATAAATTAATACTTGCATATACTCGTATGTATATACATAGTCAATCCCTAGATTGTAGATACATACATATCTTACATAGATACGTAGTAACGACATCGATATATCAGCATAATATTGCGCCGTTTTGACAACATGAATCTGATGAATTGACATACGAGTACTTGAATAAGATTCTTTTTTCGTAGAAATCATAGGAACAAATATGAAGCAGAAATATAAGTCAGTGTGTTAAAACCATAATATCATCTGTTGAAGCGGATTCCAAGTGCTTTTACCAGCATAATTGCAAAGGTGACACGATAAATTGCAACAACTGACAATCTATGAAACTAGTGTCGCATGAAAATACGCGAACGAGTTCTAGACCGCCGACAGTTCTATATTACAATGAATGCAGAAAAACTTCGAGACAGTTCAAAAGACCTGCATATCGTCTTCATCTATTAAGAGATCATATATAGATGGCACTAAGATCTTAAAATAATTCCGAAGTATTTTGAAAACGAAAAATGCTAATCAAGCTTAGCGGTTTGTATTTATAAATACAATATTGCAGTCGTACGTCCAGCTTTAACATACGCATCCCAGTGTTCGAGGAATTGTGATAAATAGTTATAAGAATAGAATCATATCGAGGGGCGACAGGACGTGTTCTAATTAGAAGTACTCCATATCTGATCATAGCCGTCAAACAGGTATGAATTGCACGGAAACCTAACCGGTGATAACAGACCATGTTGATTGATAAAAGTGGAAATTTAGTTTGCCAAGATCTTCTCCAAGACTTCTGACAGACGTCAGAAATCGGTAGGGAAAGATTCTTTTTGAACAGGAATGACCTTAGCCAATTTCCAACCATCAGGAAAAGTTGAAGTCGTAATGTAGAAATTTATGATCTTCTCCTATAGAATTGGATTTTAAATTTCGTACTGTAACAAATTTAACAACATCAAAGTCGAAAACAAAGTTAAAAGTGAGGTTACTATTTTAGTTGACACTTGGTTTATTAATAGTACTAGAGATAAATGCATTATTGAGGTCATTCAAATTGGAAATGTTATCAATTGTTGCTCGTTTTCTAACACTGATTAAGAGTAGATTGCTGCATAGTTTTTTTTTTAAGGTATGTATGCGTAAAAAAGTATCATCTTTTTGCTTTTCTGTTAATAAGGGTGAAATTATCGTATTTCGGGCCGCCAATATTTCACCCAATTGCACTTCATTTTGACTTATTTTCCATTTAGTGTATAGCTTATTACGAAACTTCACAAGTGAACCATGGACATTTTTTTAATTTTTATGACGTTCTAATATAAGTTATTTCAAATAATTAGCTTTATTATTCACGTTAAAGGCAAACTAAAATTTTCTCAATGTAGCTGGCTCACATCAGATTGAATTTAGTTGGAGGATTAGTCTCTGAACTTAATTGTTGTCAGTGTTATGAGGTGATAAAAGTAGAGCAGGATTGGAGGGTGATTAGAAAAAGAGCGATTAGCAAACGAGTTGATAACCAATAGCCCCGAACCAGACCTAAAATCTATGAGCTGGCGAGATTTGCTGCCCTTTTTGGAAGGTCAGTATTAAAATCGCCACAAACAATAATTTGCTCGTAGAGTGAAGTATACTCTTGGATCGCAGAAAATAGTGGCTTTGGGGAATAGCATCGGGCATGATTTTACACAACACTAATGAGACATTTTGTATTGCTTACTTTTTTTTAATACCTCAATCTTTATGAAATTACTGCAGTATACTGCAACTTTTCCACTGGTAGTGGTAGTAATCGAATCGTTAAGTATTAGTTTAAGCCCGGGTATTTCAAATAGCTTCTCCTTTGTTTAGTCATCCATATCAGATCCAAACTAGGTCTCCGCAATACAAATTAAGTTTGACTGCATATCATAGTACTAAAAATGATGTTAAATGACGTCATAGATTCGACTGCACTCGAAGATCGGTAATCTATTACTAGACATACTAGACACCTAGCCTATATTATAGGGAAAATAAACCTGAGGTTTGCAATTAGAATTGTAATTGATGGTTTGTTGGCATAATTTTATCTTCTTCAGCCAATATGTGCATGACAAATTCGCTTAAAAAAGGACATAAAGAAATTTCTAGAATTCAAAGACTACTGTAGATAGTCAATAAGTGACAGTACACAAACTCTACCGGGGCGGATATTCGAAAAAATTAATAATACGATTTAGTATGAATCTAAATCTAGCACATATTATCTACTCCGAATTCAAATACGAATCATGAAAACTCCCTCATCACTAAGGCAGTTTTTTCATAAATTTATTCAAAATTATCTGATCCTATTAAAAATATTGAAATCCAATGATTTGTAATCTATTAACTTTTTAAAATATATATGCATGTTACTTACCATTACAAGACAACGTCACATCGGCCAGTAAATCGGATTTGAATAAATTTGAAAATGTCATTGCCAAATTTGACGAGTAGCTGTTCCATTTCAAACAAAACTGTTGTTGTGGATCCATTTTGAATATTTTTGTATTTTCAATGATGGTCAAAAGCAGAAAACTATATTATTAAGTCGTACAATTTATGTACGCCAAAAACTTTTGAATTGATATAAATTATAAAAAAAAAAAAAAAAAAAATTAAATAACTCTAATTGGTGGGTCTTATTATTTTTAGCGAGTGTGCGAAATAAAAAAATCCTTCTTCAGAGTATAGTATAGTTTTCAAGGTGTCCTTTTTCTTTATTTAGGTTTTACTTTTAGTATTTCTTTTGCAAATCCTTTCCAATCTAGAATTTCTTTTATCCAAATTTATTGTTGCAATTTTTGTATATGCCAAACGGAATTTTCCTTTTTTCTTTCCTCTTTTGGATTCGAGCTTTGTTTGCATTTAAAATGTTTTTCTTTTTTTAGTTTCTACTCTTTTTTGCTTTGTCCTTGTTATAGTATTTTTAGTTCCAATCGTAAGCTTCAAAGCGCAAGGAGTTTTCTGTAATGAAATGAAAAAAAAAAAAACAAAAAATAAACAAATAAATTAAATAAAACGTTTCAAAATAATTTAATATAAATTTAAAAGGCTACTAAGTGCATTTATCTGTGTGCAAAGTGAAGTAGCCTCGAATGAAAACTGATACCTAAATCTATATACAAAGTCGTGTAGTTTCGGTAACTCCAGACACAACTGTGATCTAATTTCATTAAGGCATTTCCGATGTGAGTTTTTTTTTTTTTTTTTTTTTTTTTTGTTTTTCTAAAATGTTCAAAGTAACATCATCACTTTAATTCTTAGAAATCTGGGCCACAAATAACTTTGCCAATAAATGCACTATGATCGGGGACAAAAGCGAACAGAGAAGATGACGATAAATCCAAGAATGAATGTGCAGATGGCGAAAAATTATTTCAACCTGAGAAAAAAAAAAACAAAAAAAAAAACAAAAAACAAAAAAAAAACAACAACAATGGGAAATGGTAACGAATATTGGGGACCCAGCCATATTCGCCGGGATGTTAGAAATTATGATCAAAAATTAAAAAAAAAAAGTCTTCGCCTCCACCGTGACACTTATTGACACCCTAATACCTATGCCTTGCCTTAACTATTTGTCCTAGTAGCTAGTTGCGTCTTTTATGAAGCTTTTACAGAGGACAGATAAACAACGGCATTTTATTTTAATTTCATTAAGCCCAATACCAACACAAGACCATCTACAAATTGTTATGCAGTCGAGGGTATAAGAATGAAAAACAAACACAAAAAAAAAAAACATGACGAACCAAAACTGATGACCATTCAGGCGCAGCGAGGTGAAGAAACAAGGAGATGTACCTACATGTAGGCAAAGGATTCCATCATCATGCGGATGCGTTTTCCGCGAATTTGTCTAATCGAGAGGAGAATAGAATTTTTATTTTCGGACTTGTGCATTTTTGTATCTTTGCGATACATGTTTTATTCTGCTTTGCTCTGGTTGTTTTTTATTTTCCTTCTTCTGGTGACCGGTTTTTTGCCTTTAACATTTAGCCGATATACTGCTTCTAGCATTTGATTCATGAGAATTTTTAGTCATAGGATACACCCTAGTCGTCTTACAAAAAATAAATATATGTACATATATGTATACCTATTGAAAATAATTTCAACTTGCAACTTTGGACAAAATTCCCAGAAAAGGATCGCATCATCATAATGCGCTTTGATGCGCGCGGTCTGTCAAATTATATTAGTGTTGTATAATGGCACGTATTCGAATAAGATAGGGGAACTCTTTTTTGCCATTTGAAGGATAAAAACTTGAATTATACATATAAGTGACTACTGTAGTCATTGTATTCACTTTGCCTTTCATTACGGATTGTAGTATTCAAAAAATAATTGTTGAGAAGGTAAGAAAAGGCTTAAGGTATTTGTAAGCTACGCTGCTTGAATAATTAAAAGTTCGCCGCTGATCTACCGAGGAGAGATAATTTATTGTGATCCTATAAAAGTATAAAATAAGAACTACAGTAGGCTGTCATAGAATATTAGTGTTATGATCGTTGTCTTTTATTTGAATATAAAGAAGTCACTAGGTTACTACTAGGGTACGATAGTACGGCTGGCACAATACAGAGTTCTAACATCTGATACCCAGATTCCTTAAACTCAAGAGAAAATTTATGCAACACTGGACATTTTTAGCGAGGTAAAGTAATTAGAAGCGGAAGAGAATACCGGCCCCAACCCCCGGGTTTTTCAAATGGGAATATTGCTATCACCAGTAGAAATCAGGGGTTTCATTTTCTAGTATGAAAATGCAGCAGTGCTGCAACTTTTTTAACCTACTATACGGAAGTATAGTACGAATTTTGTTGGCCTGCAAAATACTCCTCCCCAGCGGAGGTTTGGGCACAAAAAGAAGTCGCAGGGACCCAAATCCAGAAAATACGGAGGATAGGAGAGCAATTCGTGTTGCAATTCGACCAATTCGACTGTGGCGACTGCGGAGATATGAGCACTTTTTTCTTTTGCCAAATGTGGTAGTTTTTTCTTTAAAACGGCATTGAATCGATCCAATACATCGACGTGGTATGATTCTGTGATTGTTTTTCCTTTCTACAAATACTATAATCAACCTGGATTACACCACGTCCTCACGGTACTCATCAAACAGTTCTCGTATGTTTGAGCACATTACATGCTACAAACTCAGCTTGGTATCAACTGACAGCATGCAATATATAATCAAGCTGATCGCTTTTATATCTACCGCGTCTTTAGAAGCAGTTCCCAGGGTGTAAAGAACATGTGAGTGGCATGAGATCCCCATATACATACATTCCGACCAGTTATATAGTAGTCTGACTACGTACAGTTGCAGTTCGAAGATCTGATGACAGCAGAGGCACAATACTTAGGTATAACATTGGCAGGCTAAAGGATCGTGACGATATTTGATATTTCCGGAGAGCGAGTTCTTTCTGGACGGGTGGAAAATTAAATAATTATCAAGTTCTCTAAAAGATTTAAACTTATAGAGTGTGAAAATTGGAAAAATATTTTAGTGTTTCTTAAGGTGGCCAATATAAAAGTAAGAAAAGATAGTAACACTGAAGCGAATAAAACAGCACATTAAAAATACGCTGCAGAACAAGCTGGATGATCCTGAGTCAAACACATCAAAAGCCTCCACATCATCATTGAACAGTGTTTTGGATATCAATGACCAACCAATTCACACGTTGTTAATCGATCGAGCTATTATTAAAGTTACTTAATACGAGTGCGGACCAAAGTTTCACGTACTGCATAGAGGATAACTGTCACCAATATTGTTTTTCTTGTATCGTTCCGCCTTGACGACGACATACGGAGGAATTCGATTGATTCCAACATTTATATTCGTGAAATACAATAACATCAAGAATGAAAAAAGAGACAGCTGTCGTGGGGCTGAAAATATACAATAACTTGAAAAAGACAAAAGTTATCGGACGGTACTCAGCTCGCGTAGATTTAAGGATATATAGAAACCATAGACCATCCTTCTTCAAATGAATTTTCAACCACATATCTACTCGTAAGACTCAGTTTTGTAAAGTCTATTTATCCATAAAATAGTTATGGTGATTCCAGAGATGAGTGGATGTGGCTTCCTAGTCCAGTAAGTTAGGTAACTTATCAAAAAGTTTCTTTGTATAACGTCATCATCCCTCAAAAACATCTAAGAAAAACAAATTGAGAGTCATTTTAGACCGACCATAAATGTGATTTTTCGATTGCAACGGTTGACAAATTCGAAAAAAAAAAATTAGACAAAAGGAAACACTATACACAAAAAATGATCAAGTTTCACATTAGCGAAGGGATTTCCTGGAAATTATTTATCGATTTGTTATATGGTCTCTCTTGTTTATTTTTTGTTTTGTTTTGCACCTTTTTGCCGGATTTATTTTCAGAAATCAACCACTAACTGTATGTTATTTAATGGGCTATACGCACGCGTATAGAACGATTTGAACGGTCCATATTTGTCCTGATAGGGATTCGAGTTGAGGAGTATTTTGTTCTTTTTTCATTTATCTGTTATACACAATTGTCGGATGCACTCAAAGGCAACCAGTAGGACCAATGCTTTAAATCAGCGCTACGATCATCTTCATTTCTTCACTGCTCTGTTCGTTTATATGCATGTGTATGGTTGTTCCTGTAAATGTAAATGTATATTTTGATTAGACTCCTTTTGTTCTTGTTTTGAAATGTTTTGATTCCTTTGATTCCGTTAAATGACTTAATGATGACAAAATGTAGATCTTATTGTTTTTATGTGGCGAAGCACGAACATCTGCTTACAAATGGTATTTGTTCACATCAAAAACATCAAAAACTTTGTACCTTAAGCAGTTACTTTCAACAGAATTGTCACTAGTGCATTTTCACCGAAAACGCCATTCGGTTGTTTTGAGCAAATGTTCGAAAATTCAAACAGAAACAAAAAACTAAAATATATATTATTTTGGTCTGCTAAAATAAGAATATATCCTTTTTTATTTAGAAAGGTAGTTTATTTGTTAGATTATACTAAACAAATGAAAGTCTAGACTGACCATATCGGCTTTTCTACATTCCGTCCATTTGCTTGATCACATCATAATTTCTGTAACTAGAAAAGATTTTGCCGACCAGTACACTATGGAACGGCAGTAACTTACTAACTTTCTTAAATTCTTCTAAATTATTAAATTTTTTTTTAATAAGTACAGTATTCGGCCAACTGCCTCCTATTGCCCACTCCAAGATGGTTGATATTTTTTCCACTTTCCATCTACCTAATTCGGGGTTTTCCTGTACTTTTATCCATCTGAATAGAAATGGTGATGGTTCGGCTACATGTCTTAGCCCTCCAAGATAACTTACATGCACTTTTTGACCTGCATGTCGTTTTACTAAATTGCCATCTAAATCCAAAGAAACAGCACTGTAACTCTTCGTTTGATTTCCAATGAAGTGTCCTTACCAGAGTCAATTGTAGAGCCGAGGTTACAAAATTAATTATAGGCATTGTTATGACATTCTGTCAGATTCCTCGTTCTGATGCATTTACTTGAATTCACCGGTTGAATATCAATACTTGCAAACGCACCAGCGATAGCTAGCAAATGATATCAAAATCATCAACGTTTGCAGAGAATTTTATCGAATTTTGCATCTAGGTATTGGATTATTAAAGAAGTCACATGAAGTCTCAAATTATCTTAATGATTCTCCATCGTCATTCTGCACAATCTGACAAGTTAAAGCTGTGTATTACTCGTATCTATATGACATAATATGTGGTCTTGAAATCAATGTGGAGGTGAGTATCGATCTAGCTTGCTTGATTTGAAAGACAATAATTTCCTCGCAAATAATGACAGGCGTTCACACAACACGGCAGGAAACATTTCGTACGCAAGCCTGCTGGCTTTTGGTTCAGCAAATTATGTTGAAATTCAGTTCACCAGGCAAATTTTACTTTGATTACATCGTTGAAAGGGATTAATGTATGCTTTTTATCATCTCTAGCTCAGCAGGTTCGCCGCACACTGATAAAAATGCCTGACATTTGGTCAACATTTAATGTCAAAAGATCGATGAAACGGACTTTGTTCTCGTATAAAGAATGGAGCTAGAAACTGCATCGGTAATCCGATTTATATTAGCAACACTTGAATTGTTTTCACTGCTCACCTACTGGTTTAAGTTAATAAATTCATTATATTTGGACTAGATAAAGGTGAGTACAATATGTTAAGCAACTAACAGCCGTCAAAAAGGTTTAATTATACCCGGTGAACTAAAAAAAAACTTCTTTAATTAAAAGTTACCCTAAAAGTGAAAGGAAAATCCACAACCGACCAAATCTTCACACTCCGGCAGATCCTGTAAAACTCCAGAAGTCCAAATTGATACCAATTATCTTTTCATCGATTTAAAGTCCATATATGACAGTATTTATAGAGACGAGATGTCTAGAACCATGTCTAGTTTTGGCATCCCTGACAAACTCGCCCGATCAGAAAGAGACTTTTCATGTCAAAAAAGGAGGTTTCAGATAAGGTGACGCGCTGCCATTTAACTTCTTTTACATCATACTTGAAAGAATTGTGCGGAACTTACAAGTGAACACTGGAAGCATAATTTTCAAAAGTCTGTGCAACTACAAGCGTACGCCAATGATATCGACATAATTGTCAAAACTCAGCGGGCTGTCACCTGGGCACAGGTTTTGAAACAGAAGCTGCCAAAATGTGTTTAACGGGAAAGGAGGGCAAAACCAACTATATGCTGTCAACTAGAAGGGACACACAACATTGATGAATTAGACAGAATGTCATAATCGACAGCTATAATTTCGGGGTAGTAATGAATGAATAAAATGAATTCAACCAACAACAACTAAGCAGAAATTAAATGAATAATTATTCTTGCCAATTGCTGTTTCGTTGAGCTAAGAAGACAATTGAGTAGTAAGGCATTATCCCAAAAAACTAAGGAGACTCTATATAAGACCTTGATCAGCAAAGTCCTATTTTTTGGCGCTAAAGGATGAACCCTATCAAAAGCGGATGAAGATATCCTCAGTTGTTTTGTAAACTATCCGGTCCCGTTTTAGTTAACGGGTTTTGGAGAAGAAAATTTAGCGACGAAATATACGATTTTAACAGCGATATCAATCTAGTCAGAAAACCGCACATCAGTCCTTTGAGATGGCCAGGACATGTAGAGCGAATTGACACTAATGCTCCGTCCCGCAGAGTCTTCGAATCTAATCCAGGGGAAAAACGCAGTACGAGTATAGGGAGACCTCACCTTAGGTAGCCGCTTGGAGTGAGCAACTGGAGGCAGTTAGCTAAAGACCGGGCTTATTGGATAGGCCTATTGGTTAAGGCCCAGGTTCACCCCTGAAAAGGACAGACAACAAAAAACAAACAATTTTTTATATAAAGAACTTTCAATGTTACTCTCCTCTAAATGCTTCGGGGAATCGTAAAATTCACCAAACAAGTCAACAGCAATAAAAAAAGATCCTTCACTACTCCAATTACATCACCAAAATGTTATTCTCCTAAAGAAGCTCGCTCTGTTTATGTTCAGTCAAACCGTCTCTTACAGAAAATTTGCGTAAACGGTTCAACATCATTCTTAAAACTATCTTAAGTAATTCTCCATAAATATTGAGCGTTTTTCGACTAAGACCGGAGAAACTACTGAATTATATGTAACTTTGTATCCCTGGTATCCAATGCCAAAAGCAGTTCATCACATCAGATAATTGAGTCATGTTCCATGGCAATAGGGATGCTGTCAGAAGAAGCGAATAAAGCCAGAAAAAAAAAAAAGATTTGAGGAAATTCAGGGACTACAACTCTAGAAAATTCAACCGAAAAAATATTATGGAAGATTTGTTGCACGCCCTTCTCTACACATTGAATCCAGTCATTTTGACCTTGTTAAATAAGGATGGTAGTTCTGTGATACATGTGATAACTAGAGAGTGTGACATACATTTTTAAATTATGATAAATATTTGAAGTACTTTTTTGCTAAGTTTTTGTACAGTTTTAGTGTTTTTCCTCAAAAGTTATTAACAAAATGCTTGAAAACCAGTAGAAGACAAATTTTTTTCTTTATTAGATTTATCACACGGCCGTTGGACAGCTGTCGCACGGAACATCGCATTGAATTAATATCAAAACCTCCACTGCATATTTTGAATGTATGATAAACATTCTCTCAAAATTTCAATTGCTTTATGAGTAATGTCTGCTAAGATTGGGCACATTTTTAACAGTGTGCGACATCTACTCCAAAAGCTTTGCTAGGCTGCATTTATGGCGAAGCTAATGCGATGCGATTCGCTACACTACAAGCGATCAATTACAATACATACATACAGTTACATATGGAATGGTTTATAGCGCAGCGTTTTAGCGAACTTAGTGACTGTTCGCTATGAAAAACTGCGATCAAAACAGTTTGCCAAATCAATGTTTGTGGAATCTTTGTCTTTCTGATTACCACAACACAATACTAATTGAGAGGAAGTGGAATGAAAATGAGTTTTAGAGAGAAAGTAAAGAAATTATTTTTATTTTATAAAGGTCTCGCTAGTATTCTTTTCTATCCTTTGTATCCTTTCAAATGTAATTTCAAAAGTGTCTCTGTTAATTCGATAGCATGATCAGATTTTTTTATTTCTTCATTGCTTGGATGCACTTGAAATCTCTTCTTTATTTTTGAGATTTTCAAATATATTTTACGAAGTACATAACTGTTTTCTAATAACAATAAGAACTCCCTGTCGTAAATGAAATTAAGAGAAATCGCGTCTTCATAAACACGCAATCGCTTGCGATTTCACTGAAATTGATGTGACTTGCGATCGCGCGAAAACCCATTTCATTGCATTAGGCAAATTCACTTCGCCATAAACGCATTCTTATACTTAAGTTTACATATTGCTATTATGCATTTATTTTGTCCGAGTGGATGAGAATTTTGCCTTTCTTCGCCGAAATAGGATGACGGAGTTTGTGTCCCACTGTTAAATTCCATTATTACTTAAATTTTGCGCTCTTTTCTACAGGTATTTTAGCATTTTGTTGGATTGACATGTTCATTTTACTTTTAAGAAAATCCTTCGAAGCTATCTTCTATTTTTTATCCTCTGCATTTTTTCGAT
The DNA here is from genome assembly GCA_907269105.1 of Volucella inanis. Lineage (NCBI taxonomy): Eukaryota > Metazoa > Arthropoda > Insecta > Diptera > Syrphidae > Volucella > Volucella inanis. Next base: position 26,636,902 of record OU026157.1, read on the forward strand.
CACTCGCTGCTAATCCTCTTTTTATTTTCTCTGGCTAAACTGATGTTCTTCCTTCCTTTCTCCTAAAACGTATGAGCTACTTTTGTCTTAAAACTTAAAAAACTATTTAGTGTTACAATATGCTTGTTTTGACAAGATGAAGCGTATCTTCATGTCATATCAATTTGAGAAGATTTTTTTGTTTACAAATATTTGTATCAGGTATTAACACATTGTCCCCAAAATTAGTAGCAGATAATGAATGATGATGCTACTACAAAGCATAAATTTGAGAGATGACACAGAGACAAAGCTTTGCTTAAAAACGCTGTATTTCGGGTTACCAACATCCTGAATATATGATACATAGTTGTTGTTTATATATTTGAACTTTGGGAGCTAAATATGTGACTTACCTTAGCTTTTTCAATTATGATAACGTTTGAGAATTCGAACAAGAAAGATGTCAGAGAAACCTGGATGCTATTCTTGGTTAACAACAGTGCCAAAAAAAAAAATCCAAACATTTCCAATGATCATGTGCAGTTTGCTTGAATCAAATTTAATAAAGTCGTTAAAAAAAACTAGGATTTTCGTCTAGTTTAGAGTAAAGAGACTCAAACCAATTGAAGGGTGGAAGCCAAAAGCAGCACGCACCATGCAACTGTGGGATTTTCTATAGTTTGAACTAAGTATGATACAATTTGTTAATACAGCCCCTGATTTTGATTTTTTTTTACAGAGTTTCCAAATGTTGTTGTTAGGAATCTCGGTTGCGAATTTTTATGGTGTGTGAAACTCTTGAGTTATTGATCAGTTTTAATGATTTGATTATGGGAAGCTGAAAAATAAAATTAAGGTGATTGACGCTGAATCCAACTATCAAATAAAATGACCCAGAGAGTATATAAAATTGCAGTTTCAAACAATCTAGAATACTAATGTAAGGAATATGTGTTTTAACATGGGCAAAAAAAAAGCTTGACACCAGCAGATTGGTGGACTTTACTAAGATCAAAGTCAAATTATTGTAAAATATATTGCGATATCTGTGAACGAGAAAGCCTTTCCAGCATTTGCTAGGCGGAGCAAAAAATTTCCGAAAATGACATTCTTATGCAATGTGTTTGAGATGTCCATTTAAAATTTACCAGAAATCAGAAGAACCGTAGTAGAACAGTCATCTTTACCCATAAGGACCAACTTCGCCTTGATAAACATGGTTCTAATGATTTCAGAAAAGAGGTTTTCTGTTCTGTTTCAAGAGAACAAGGCGGAAGTGCAGTCTTAGGACTTAACGTGACTATAATACACCATCATGAGGCCACTATTCGGTTGGTAATGCGACGAGTGCATACAGATCTAAGATCTGTAATGACTTCCTGTTGCAGTAAAATAATGCAAAGGTAAAGTAGTACTTTCATTGCAACGACGTTGTCTTAAAATTTTATTTATTAAATGAGCCTATGGAGGCATCTACCAGAAAGGGAAAAGTAAAATACTTAGAAAAATAAAATCACAGTCATAAAACCCAATTCTTTGTACATTTCTCTTGAAGGGTTTTTCATATCTTATTACTTTCGCAGAGTACCTACTCGTATAAGTGATCGAAATTTTATTCCATTGCTAACAGAGGTAACTATATTGCTTTTATATTTCTTTAAGTAGTTAACAAATCATGGTTTTTGCCATATGTTCATATATACATACATATATACAACCGACGTATATCAGAATAAAAACAAATAGGTAAAGAAGCATTCACAATTCCATAAAGTTCTCTTTAAATTTCTAACTAGATATCCCAAGAATTGATATATTAAATATTCATACTAACAAATTTCCATGCTCTTAAATTCAATTTCCCTCTGTTAAATCGTGTTCCAAAATGCTCAATTAAAGACTTAGCACAAAAATAAAAAATCAAAACAGAAAGAAAAAGCAAAAGAGGAAAACAAATAAAATGTCTTGAGCACTACGAAGTGTCCCAATCAACATGTTGAAGAATCATAAAACAACCCTTTTTTCGTGCGATTTAATGATATTAAGGAGCATTAAAGCGTAATAAAAATCACTTCTTTTCATCGCCAGTTTTTTTTTTTTTTTGTTTTGTTTTTTTTTCCTGTTCTTGTTTCCTTGAAATCTTTGCGTAAAAAAATAAATCCATGTACAAAAAAAATCTCTTCCGATTTATTTTGAAAATGCCCTATATTCAAAGGAAAACAGAAGGACGAAAAACAATAAGAAGAATAGTAAATCAAGGCCTTAACAATTTTTGTATTTTATGGCCATTTCAATTAACTCATCGTAGGAATATCCTGGAAATTAAATAAACCAGTAGTTTCCCACATAATTTAATGACATTGTCGTGTCGCAGTAAATAGATCTCTAATTATTCTTGACAGCTTATTTATTTATTTTTTTTTTTTTTTTCAACGACACGTTTTAAAATTTTATATTCACTTCAGTCATAACTACAATATATCGACATATTTCAGGCACATACATATGTACATATACGGAATACATTTTTTCTTTACTTCAGTATAAGCTAAAACGTTTTCCTATTTCAAGAGACAAAAAAAGGGAATATTTCTTAGGTCTACAGACTGAAGCATATTTCAAGTTAGGTTCCAAAATGTTCATCAACTTCTTTCGTCCCAAATTCAAGCGCACATTAATCAGATTTTTTTTTCTACTATGTTTAAGTTTTAGTCAAGTCAAGTCATGTTTTATATTTTTAAACTCCGTCAACATTTTTACATCAACAAGTTCCTTTAACTTGTATGCATGTCCTTAATCGTATATAAAAAATATAATATTTTTTGCTTCGCATTGCGTATCTTAATGCGTTGAAGTGAAATCTTTATACATGCATCAAGCCCTTTCCTTATTCCTTGCTTGTATTCCCATTATCCATTAGTTTTTTCCTTATTTCCTTTTGTATTTAAAAAAAATAAAAAATTTGACATAAACGTGTTTTACTTGATACTTTCCCCCTTCATTTATTACGTTTCTTATTGTTTATCCTTTTATACACACACATTTTCAACAGATTTATGCGTAGTTAAATTTTTTTTTTCGAAAACTTCCGACCTTGTTTATTGGAAAACAATTAAATACGCGAATTCAAAGCATTTTAACATAGTGCATTGTCGGTAGGGATTATCACACGCAGTTTAATGGTATTACAAAAAAATTTTTTATGAAGTTTTTAAGGGTCCTTATGGATTTTATTAAAAAAAAAAAAAAAACTGAATGCAATAGTCGTTGATATCACTTACAAAATGTTTTTTTTTTTTTTTTTTGTTGTTGATTCCGTAATTATTCGTCCTTTGAGCAATTTGTAATATTTAGGTAACCTTATTTTTATGGAATCTAGATACCACATTTTTAAGAGTCATATCTCACCAGCATACTAGAGCATGTCACATATGACAGGAACACTGTGATAAAACCAGATAAAGCTCACCTTTTTCATCACGAAATTCATGAGTGTAATATTTTCTCTTAGCACTTCAGTTCATTTAGTTTATTGTATGTTTTGGTAAAAAATTATATCTCAATGCTTTTTCAGTTCAATTAATGTACAAGCAAAACCAATTGAAATTAACAAGCATCTGGTTCAAGCGACCTTATCATGACGTCAGAGTTTATAAGAGCGACTTTAAGTGCTATCAATATTTATTTTATTTTTTAGGGCCAAATATCAAAGTCCTACTGAGATCGAGCAAAGTGACCTTCTGTAAGGTTCTTATGATGCCACCCCTGCTTTACAAAGCAGATGAAACTATAACTGGATGTTTCGTAAAAAAAAAGTGTGGTACATGATCCCGATTGCAGTGACGAAAAGGAGAAAAATATTCAAGGGCGGGGGAAGCCAAAGAGGAATTTAACTAAATCTGCATGCAGGTAAACGATCCAACCAGGTGAAAAGGTTTGTTAGACTTGGTCTGAGCATAATAGATTGCGATGCTTCAATATAATAATCACTCAAAACCAGTTAATTGCGAAGTACATACATAAATGCAAACATTTGTGCCCTGCTGTAAATGCCCATAAAAATAGCGGTGACTATATTGTACGTCAAGTAAGTTTGGGATAGCTAAAATGGTGAGAAAATTGTGCCTAAAACATTTGCCAAAGTGTGTGTATGTATAACGAAAATTAGTCTATCCACATTATAAAGTGCGAGTAGTACAAATCTCTACATATATAGAGAAATCGGTTATTATCATAAAAAAAATCGTCTAAGCGATTAAATCCAAGTCTAGGCGAGGTTTGTAAAACTTCCCTTTAAAATATGGAATAACATGCGAAGCATAAGCAAGGTGGTTAGATATTTCAATTTCGATTTTTTTAATTTTTATAAAAAACGACCGAAGAAAATTTAATATTCTTTTGGAATTTTAAAGCATATTTATTTAACAATACTTCTCTTTTTCATAGTTCCGTTAAAATTCTGAGAAAAAAAAGTCACTATCGTCAAGCACGCTTAACAGGAAATACTGCACACATATCCAAGTCCCATACGAGGGCTGTTTGATAAGTATCCGGATTGGAAGAAAGGTGGCACTACTGAGACAGTGTACCATCTGTCAAAATTTGGTGACTATCCGACGCTTAGTTTTGTTTTGACATCCATTTCAAAACATCGTGTTAGTGTTTTTTTACGACCATGGAAAACGAACAGTATCGCTCCGTGATCCGAGGAAATCAAGCCCATTCTCGATGGTTTGTTTATCATTGCTTCGCAGAGTTTTGCTGTGGTAGCATGTCCGTTTTGGCCCAGGTGGCCCAAAAATGGTTACCACAGAGGAAACCGTGGACAAAATCCATGATCTCGTATTTGCGGACTGCCGAGTGAAAATTGTTGGCTGAAATAGCAGGCATCTCAACTTCACGCGTTAGCCATATCCTGCACGAGATTTTGGGCATGAGAAAGCTGTCCGCGCGATGGGTGCCGCTTTTGCTCACACCAGAGAATTGTGAGACCACTTCTGTGAGACCAGTTTCTGCATCGTTTGTGACCGTTAACACCAGAGACCAAGAAACAATGGGTCAGTGCCCTCTGACGGATAGGTGGTGACTACCTTTTTTTGCGACTCGGGAGGTGTGTTCCACGTCGACTATTTGTAGAAGGGGAAAACAATCACAGGAACATATTGGCATATTATTGGGCCGATTCAACGCCGATTTGAACAAAATCCGACCAATTTCGGCGAAGAAAAAAGTGCTCTAACACCAAGAAAACGCACCGACTCCCACCTCCGCAGTCGCCACAGCCAATCCGGTCGAATTTCACTACGAATTGCACTACGAACTGTTCCCCCATCCTCCGTATTCTCCGGATTTGGCACCCTGCGACTTCTTTTTGTTCCCAATCATTAAAAGATCGCTCGCCGGAAAGAAGTACGGGCCGAACGAGGAAGTCATCACCACCGCGGAGGAGTATTTTGTAGTATGACAACAGTCATACTATACGGAGGGGTTAAAAAGTTACAGCACAAAAAAGTTGCGTTGTCATTTATAATTTAGGTATTCATCAAACAGACCTCGTACATACATACATAAGTGATTGCAACAAAGTAGGGTTGAACAGATATTTAAAAAAAAAAAAGCAACATTAAGAAGCTTGAAGATTTTGTTACTCGTTAAAACTATTAATTGACTACAACATTGGACATAAAGCAGACCAAAGTGCACACTAACTGCAGCACTGCCGATCGAAAATCATTTTCAGCCATTTTTATGTGATACAATCCGCAGCGTTATACAAAACTTAGGTCAGCTCTATGTTTGCTCAACTCAGGTGAATTTCACTTTTAGTTTGTCAAACAATGCAATGACAGAAGCGTAATGCAAGCCCGCTGACAGCAAGCTGCAAGTTCCAAAAAGCACTATCATCAGACTAACGTCACTTTTGAGAGACCAAAACGCACCGCACAGCACATAGAGTAGAAGTTTGAGGTATCTATCAGTTTAAATGATTCAATTTTTTTTTTTTTTTTTTTTGCCTACGCACTACCAAAAATGAAATACTTGTATGTACTACAATAGTGTTTCTGTTATTTCTAGCTCGCTAGCGATAAGGAGAATCATTTCGCCCTTCAGCAGATTAAAACAGGCAGTCAGCCCCTGAACATACGTATGTGAAGTTCTCGTACCTCTGTCATAATTTATTACAGTAAATCGAGAAAGTTGCAAGCAAAAAAGAATCTATGAACCCTCAATTGACATTTGTTTGACGTTCAGTCGTTGCCGTCGTCACAATGAATCCGCATGTAGGCGCTTCAAACTTAAAATAGACATTATCACGACATGAACGGAAATAAATGTAAAAGAGACAAGATAGGCAGTTTGCAGTAAATTAAATCTCTATTGTTGAGGAAAATTTATATGCGTAAAAATGCGTAGAGCGGATCGCCTTGAAATTCACCTTGAATTTCAGTACAGCTTAGACTTTTTTTCGACTTAGTAACTTGTTTATTGAAGGCACAACTTAAGTATTCCGAGTTGACCATGACTGATTTCGCATTTTGATTATTTACTGCCAAACAATTATATAAGAGAAATAGGTTGTCTTTCTTTACGCAATCAACGCGTTGTGGATAATTTCAAAACGCGTCAGCTTCATATTTTTTTATTAATATTGCTTCGATTTGCATCAATTATAGCCACGTTAAAGATTATCAGACCAAGTTTCCGCGATAACTTGATTAGTGTTAAATGTGTTATAAGATGCATCGCTATTTATTATCAATTTTTTTGGTGTAAGCAAACAAATAACCCACAAAACTTCGAATATATATAAAATATATATATATTTTTTAAGTGCAATCAAATTTCGGCGCACTTTTTCTTTCACCCGTCATGTAAATAGCCGAGCTACTACTAACAATATAGAACTTGTCTATTCCAAAACCGAAAAGCTATGAATAAATGCAAACTCAAGCAACATATGTATGTATCCTGCGAACGTTAGCGAACAGACAAATCAGTATTTCAATTACATTTTCCCACACATTTTTTTCTTTTTTTTCTAAAAAATCTGTTTTTTTTTTTTCTTCTTTTTGTACCTCGATTAACTCCTTTTAACCTTTTGTCATAATTTTTCAAGGCACTCAGCGATCCTCCACATCCACTCAAGTAAATCACTAACAGCCTGTAAAGTTTTCTATGTACTCAACACTGGTAAATTTTGTAAGATGGAACGAACGAGAAAGTTTCTATTTCCTTGGGTTTTTTTTTTTTTTTTTTTTTTAAGTATTCCCTTCACTCATCATCACCATCGCCAGCAGGAAATTATAAAATTTCAAAGGAAGTTTTTAGCATCGGAAGTAAAATTTTCGAATCCAAGCCGGCAAAAACTTTCCTCGAGTGTGCTGTACCAAATGCTACATTTTAAATTCCACCGTTCCTCTCCGACACTGTACACTAGATGTGGAGTCAAGTCCTTACTGTCAACTACTCAAGAGAAAAGAAAAGAAAAAAAAACAGCCCAACTCCTAGTCAACCGCCTATCATTCATCAGATGTCCATTCTAAAATTCTAAATTTCCAACCCTCTTAACATCAATTTTCTCCACTACGGGGACAAGAAAAACAAAAACGACTAGAACTTAAGTTTTCATAAGTTTTTGGCTATATACAAGTGCCATCTCCCATTGTATGTATGTAAAAATACACGCACACATTTATGTATATGCAACTCTATTCTCTGTTATCAAGAAAATTCACTTTCACAGCAACAGCAAAGACGACGACAACGACTAGAAAAAAAGTAAAGTATTTTGTCCCAATTTCCTAAAAACCCCCATAACTTGCACCATCTGAAAACGATCCCTCTCTGTGTCTCTCATCCCTCTTGGGAAAATTTTCTTCTTGTATGTTACTTTAATTTTTCTTGGAAAATTAATTCGGATAGGAAGAGCACAAGAGCCCACCACTGGCTTGGCTGTCATGTTACAGCTGAACAAGAACAACACAAGCACCCTATCACCCACCATCGTCAGCCCCTTCTTTACTTTCGCTTGAATTCACTTTCACTTACAAAAAGGCGAAAAAAGATATATATGTATGTATATGTATATGAAAACCTAAGACGAAAACGAAAATTCAAAAGAAGAATCCTACTTCCTTCGTTCGTTCCTTGTTACGTAAGACGAATGAGGGTAAACTTTCACTTTCCGTTCTATGTTGTATGTTGTTTTTCGTTTCACGTTTTACGTCTTCTTCCTCTTTACTAAATAATACAGTTACTAAAGGAAACTCACCCAACCCTCAAGCCCAGTCAGCCTTCTAGCATAATGCTGTTGCTATTGCTGCTGCAACACACTGACGCGCACAACAAAAGCAATTTCTCTCCTCGTGTCATTTTTTTTTTTTTTTTTTTTTTTTCTTCTTTTTCTTCTTTCCATACACTGACACAAAGAGGGCTTCCAAAAGAAAAACCAATGCTGCTGCCATTGCTACCACCCACCACAAAAACCACCCGAAAATGCGAATACCATCCACCTCACACTACCCACTACCCCACAACGACCAACCTCTCTAAAGGAAAACTTTTCAGTGTATTATAGAATTTAAAGACGGCAATGGCAACGACAAGAATGACAACCAACAACGACAGTAAGGATGAGAACGAGTATGAAAACGAGTATGAAAACGATGACGACGACGACGACGACGACGACGACGACAACGACGAGGAGGACGAAGAGATAGATTCTGGAAATAAGAGAAGGGAAATGCGTAAAAGAAAACAACTTGAAAGTTTTCCTTCGTTACGTTTGCAATTCTACGAATTTTTTACGCTATCAAGGAATGGGGTGAATGCGGTGCTTCTTCTCTTCACAGAGTGATTATGTGTATGCATTTGTATTTGTGTGTATTCCCAGTGTGTCAAAAGTTGTACATCTCCCTACACAGTTTCGTTGCTTATTAAAGTTTCAACAGGACTCTCCTTCTTCATCTTCGTCTTATTTTTTCTTCTTCTCTTTGCTGTAACATCGTCAAGGATGAAAATAGTAGAAAAGCAGTACCACGCGAATTCCTATTTACCACCACTACTACTATCAACATTATTTAAACACCAATACCATCCAACAAATTGAACCCCCTCTACCTTTCCCAACCGTGACAAGAACCTGCTGACGAATTGCTATTGCTTGTGCATTGAAAGGTACACGCACAATTTCCAAAAAGAGAATCCTCACTCCAGCTGCCGGCCGGGTTGCTACTGTGCGATATTTGATTGAACCAAGCATAGATGCAGTGTGACCATTTCAGACTTTTTGACGACAGTTGCAGCCCTAAATTTTGCTAACTAGAACTAGAATTTATTTCAAGCCCATTTAAGTGAAATATGCATGCATATGTTGATATGAATGTGCATCCGAAGAACAATTGAACAATTAAAACATTGCATTTGCATTGAACGGGGGTTGACTTCGATTTCGTACTTCTCCGGCATCTGGACTTTAAAGGTTCTACGTGCTGTTCTAGTAAGCACAGAAAACAGTCATCAAGCACTTTACCCGTAGTTGTACGTAAAAAAAAAAAAAAAAAAAACTGACAAAATATGGATATAATCCAACAAGCAAGGGTATAAAGACTGCATTATTTCGACTACAGCTTAAATGGTTTTCAAATTTTTTAGATTTAAAAGAAGATCGAGCGATTGCAAGCGTCAGACACATTGGTATGATAAACTAAACGCTGCATTCCTGACATGGAGAAGTCTGTAGAACGGCTTTGGCTCAGGCAGAGATCTTTAAGGTGTCAGATACTATGTAGTTAATTAAGAAGCCCCATCAATGTCCCACACTGTAAAGATTCGGAATCTCACTCTATTACTCCGTATAGGTTAAATTAACCGAATTTGACGAACCAAACAAACAAATTTCTTACTATAGTTGGTTTAGTGTACAGAAGGAATAACCTATTGTATATATGGTACATACAAGGAACTAAAGAAGAACTAGAAGTATCTATAACAGAACTTATTGGATCCATCATAGCAGCAGACGGAAAAAATTGATTAGAACATAGTCGCAATGTCGCCTCGAAATATGTAGATGACGTTAAATGCACTAAGAAACCAGCGGTAAAATCTCACACTTCTTATGGTACAAAATACTGGTTGGTTCAAAAACATTATGTAAAAAGGCAAAATGAGTATGCCGAAATGTACAAAATTTTCAACGTCTAAATAAGAAAAATGCTCAGAACGACCACAATAGCGGGAAAACTCGAAAAAGAAAACTACGCTGGGATCGTTACTTTGATAGAGAAAATTAAGATCATATTTAAAAGAGTAAAAAAAAAACTTATAAGCAGGCTAGGAAGGGGAGAATATTTCTAGTAACATGAAATTTAGAAGAAGAATTTACCATTTTCTATCTTTGGCATCAAGGAAAACTTGGAATGTGTTTTCGTTTTGCTACCCCAGGCTTTTTCTTAGAGCGGCAGAATATATTTGAAATCTTCTACAAACCATTATGATCCTCATGTGATAGTCCAATATCTTCAGTTTTCATAATGATCTGTTCTTATTTACTTTTTTTTTTAAATTACTGGCCACACTGAAACGAGTGCTCCCATTCTTTTTGGCATACGAAAGTTCTGCCTTTTCTGCTTGTGTAGGTACACTGAACAAGCAAATTCTATAAGTATGAAGCCATCGTTTCCTTTATTCTTTAGTTTATTTTTGGTTAAATCATCGAAGCAACAAAGAAAGCAAAAGAAAAAAAAAGTGAACAACTAAAGTGCTTCTTATCCTTTTGAATGATGAAGAAGCACCACGACGACGGCAACGATACATGAGCTAAAAGTAACAACGTTGACATTTTTCCTTTTTTTTTTTTTTTTTTTTCTCTCTTTCGAAATGGTAAAGTCTCTAACTATATTCCAGGATACCTAAAATTTGATAAGACAAAAACCAACCAACCAGCAAAAAGATATCTTTTTAACTACGATGGCGACGAGTAGATTTTCCAAGAAACTTTTAGAGTAAAACATTCTTGCTTTACGGTAGTTATTGGCAATGATGTTGGGAAATTTTCGTAGCGAAAGCAACGCATTCCACCATCTAAAATATACCATACATAGTTATATGTACATATTACTAGTTAAAGTATAGGATAAAATCCATCAAGGAGGAAAATTCTCAATGTAAGTACTCTTTTAGTTCTATCCTCTCTTCTGTGTATTGTATCCTTTCATGTTTTTGGGATATTTATATAAAAATAACTTTTACTAGGTTACACGGTTACCTAAATGCTTACGGTAATGTTCATCCTTTATCTATTTTACCCCATTAGAAATGTCGAACCGAAATATAAACCACAGAATGTGTACTATCGGATATATTGTACTATACTCGTATACACATATATTATTTGAAGTTCTCTCTAAACAGTTTTCCAGGACTTTTGAGTGGAAAACTGGGGGAAGTAAGATAAGTTGGGTTAATCGACTTAATGAATCCTTTTTGAATTTTTCAAAAAATAGTTCACAGCGGTTTAGGGAAATGGGAATGAGAATGGGAATGAGGAATTTTTAGACTTTTCCATGAGCTATTTTCATTACTCAAAAGGAAGATGCGATGAAGTGAGGGTTGCAAATACGGAGATTTAAATCTTTCTCTCGAGTGAAATGCCTCAACGGATTTATATTTCAAAAAAAAATTATTTATATCACAGTTTGCATTTGCTGCTTTTATGATGGAGATAAAATCCAATTTTTAACAGTAGAATTGATACGCTTCTGGAAACAAAGCGGCTCTGGGTCCATGTTCATCATGGATAGATTCGTAAGAATGGTTATTTTTTTAGGGCTTTGCAATGTAAAATCCGTATATAGCTTTCGTAGTACCTTTTCGACTTGTCCTATTCCAAAAAAAAAAAAAAAACTCGCCGATTTTAAAGAACAAAAATATGGTCATTATATAATGTGGTTTAACAATTATTGAAATAGCAATAGCAGTTTTTTATTTTTTGTACTCATGTTGACGACTGTCACAAAGAAAAACACCAACTCTGCTCAAGAGTTCATCATAGAAACTTGGTTGCCCAGGTACCTATATCCAAGATGTTTAGTGAAAGTTCATGTAGCAGTTGGTCAACGAATTTAATTTATTTAGGAAAAAAATGTTGCTGACGGAATGTGTCATGTGTTGGAGGGAAATGTCAAATTTTTAACCTTTTTGAAAATTCATTGCAACGATTCTTCGTAAGCCCGGAAAATAGTATTTGGAAACACTATTTTTTGTCGGCAAATATAAATTAACTTAGCCTATATCGATATGTTATTGCTGTATTTTATATGTAAACTATTTTGTTAGCAGGTTAGATAGTTTTCCTAAAATTTTTCTTAAAGTGAAAGTTGGAAGTTTATCCAAATAAGCATCCATCCGAGATGTGCTCAAAAAGTAAAGTGTTCGCGGGCAACGTACATATAATTATTGACTTTAATTTTTGCTGTGTTGGTACACATGTCCTAAACATATATTCACAGTTTCAAGTATATAGCGTACTTAGTTTGGTTAGACGTGTTTTGATGTGCTTGGCGATTTTCAATTATTATAAAAAATGGAGCAAAGAATTTGCATCAAAATTTGCATAAAAAATGGAATCAAGTGCTCTAAAATACTTAAAATGTTAACTGTGGCATCACCGTCTGCTCTAAGTAAAAAAAAAAAAACTGTTTAAAAGTAGTACAAGCTCTTCCAAGTGGCCGAGAAGATGCCAATGATAAACCTCGCTCTGGACGATCCAGCACATCAACAACAGATGATAACGTCGAGGCTGTGAAGAAAATTCTTTTGGAAAATCGTCAAATTACCATAAAAGAAGTTGTTGAGCGTGTTTTCATATCGTGTGTCAGCGAAGTTTGTTCCGAAATTTCTTAATTTTAATCAGAAGAGCCGTCTAAGCATCGCTCATGAGCCCTTGAATAACGTCAGTGATGATCCTGACTAGCTCAAAAGGGTGATAACTGGTGACGAATAACTGGTCCTGTTCCCAAAACTGAAAAGACCAATGAAAAGACGGAGATTTGCAACGATTGAGGAAATAAAAATGGCATCGCTGGAAGGGGTCAAGACCATACCACAAAGTACTTATGAGAAGTGCTTCGAGGATTGGAAAAAGAATTGGCACAAGTGTATTATATCTGAGGGGGATTACTTTGAAGGCGACAACATTAATATTGATGAAAAAGCAAATGTTAAAAAAAAAAGAATATAAAGTCACCTTACATTTTGAACACACTTTGTATGCATACTTGACGTTTTAAGTCACTTTACTTCCAGGATTCAGCAAGTTTCAATCAGATGTTTACCCTTTCTTGCGAAGGATCTTTTACTTTTTCGCATAAACGGGTCTTTTAGCACAACAATTCCATTCGAATTACATTCTCCGTATTGTTTGTAGACCTGTTACAGTATAAATAGAACAACCCCATATGGCAGACATCCTTACTTGACCATAGAAACCACCCCTTCTTTTGAAATTTGAAATTTTTTTAAGTTCTACATGAAAAAAAATGCTTAAAGAGCAGCTAGTCTTTTCCAACTGCATTCGTAACAAATTAAGGGCAGTATGAGCTGCGGCGATCTGCCATCAGTATGATGCATGAGTACTTAACCGTACTTAAAGCGAAAATCATGAATTGTAACTTCACAAAATTTCGTATCGCTTCAGTGCCTTAATTGCTCCATCCGGATGCGTTTCGAGCTCCAAAATCTATTTGTATCTATGTGTGTATTCCTGTACACAATATATGTACATGCTTTCATAGCGGTTAATATCCCCAGTTACCTGTAATTACAATTGACAAAACCTACTAAAATGGTGTGTACTGAAAGTATGTAACTAATGTATGCAAACTCAGAACGCATGACGATCAAGAAGCGATTTTTCTTTTTTTCACGTCATTTATCAACCTTTACTTATGGCTGATCACGCTACATTTCAACTGCATCTATTTCAAACTTCATAAATTTAAAAAAAAAGGGGGGAAAAGTGTCATTGTTAAAAAAAAAAAAAATAAAAAATTAAAACTTGTTGCCTACATAAATGTAAACTGATCGCATCTTGCATGTTAAATTACCCAGGCAAAGGTGAAAAGTGCCGAATCATTTTTAAGGCAGTGCGTATTTTATTTCTTGTTCTGATTAACTGAAAATTGGTGTAGAAGATGTACTGAAATAGAAATAATAAAATGCAAAGAAAACCAAAATCTTTTGATGTTGATGGGTCAAAGGCCACCACAGAAATGTATCAAGGGGTACATGATCTAGAAGTCTTTGCATTGTAATTGTGTGATCATTATCGTAATCATGTAGTTTTTTTTTTTTTATTTTTTTATGGAAGAATTGTGCATTTTCTTTGTTTTATTTAGGTATTCATTAGAACGGAAAATGTTGTAATAGCCACGGAATACTAGAACTCGTGCAAGAAGAGACTTCAAACTAGTTTTTCATCAGAAAAAAAATTAGACAGAGTTTGTTTTATTTGTTTTTACTTTTATTGTAAAATCTATCACATACAATATTAGTAAGTTTTCTCCTGACAGTACTTGTACATTCCATTCCATCACAAACAATACCATAAATGAGAAAAATTAATCCTCTTTAGACAATCCTAAGATCTCCATTTGATTCATTGATGTGATGCCAAAAAGAGATACCAACGCATAAATCTGCCCATAATTAAACCTTGATTTCTATGCAGAAGAGCTAAAGTCTTATTCATCAACCGAACCACCACTAAATTTAAGGCAGCATTAAGTTGTCTTTTTTAAGTTTGTCACTAAAGAATGTGCGGCTAAACCCGAAGCATTGCTCATATTTAAAATAGCTTAAAACGTCTAAAAGCCAATGAAAAGAAGGCTCAGATCAGACAATCAGAAAAACAGAAGCACATCGGATAAGGCCAAAATACCTAAAGAAAAATCCTGAGATAGGCATGAAATAAGCCATATAATGTGGCTGTTGTAACACAAGGCAACCAGCAAGAAGATCGATGACTACGTTAGAACAGGGTTCCATGTCAATGAAATGGAAACCAATGTACATGGCACCTTGTTGTTGACTAAAGTTTTTGCGCACTGAACACTGAACACAAATATTATGAGAATAACATGCGCTAGTTCCAAAAAAATATTAACCAGGGGATCAAAAGGACCATCGCGAAGAAACTGATATATCTTCAAATACTACTGCATACAGAATTATTATAAAGGTAAAAATATGGTCAAACATATAAGAAGGGCCCTGTAAATCCTTTACAATGTGTAGAGGGCCAGAAGGCATAAAATTGCGCTGGAAGGGAAAATTTTCCGATGACCGAAAGTGATTGCATGAATGATGTAAAACTAGTAGTAAAAATCGCAAGCCAGTGGATCAATTCATTCGAAAGTATAATATGTTAATTTGTGATTAATCTAATCTAGGTGGCATTACTAAAAATACAATTATTACAAGAGAAGCTGCAGGAAGATCGTATAAATTAGGATATAACGAAGAAGTATCTTAAAGGTATCTTGCCAAAAAGGTCGACCAAAGGTAGCCAAAGACAGGCCACAATCTTGCCTAGGGAATGCAAGAAGATTTGCAAGCTAGCTAAATCACTCCCCCAAGTGAATGATGTATGTACGAGTACGAGTATTAGTTACTTTGTACTGAACGTACTTGTCAGGCTAAATTGCATTTTTGTCATGTCAACCACAAAAGTAGGATCCTGTGGATTTTTCCTGCACAGATATGGATACGATAATACGATGCGATACGATAATTAGAGTCATCAATTTGGAAAACTTTCTTTATTATTAGGTCTATAACTTAATTGCGGTTTGCTAAGAGATGGCGTAACTTGTATTAATCCATTGTTATTATTCTATTGGAACATCCGTTGGATAGCTACTGTCAGTGTACGTCATTTCAGTATATGTCAATCATTTGAAGCGTAAACAACAATAATTTTTTTTTCACTCAAATATGTCGAACTTTGTGCCTGAAAAATTGTTTTTTCGGTTAGTTCTTCTTCATGAAGAAAACTGCTGCCTAAAGTCATTGTATTTTGGTGGAAGTTTATGGTGAACATGTGCTAGCTAAGCGAACGTGCCAAAAGTGGTTTGCACGATTTAAAAGTGGTGATTTTGGCTTGGAAGACGATGAACGTCCTGGGCAGCCAAAAAAGTTTGAAGATGAAGAACTGGAAGCATTACTCTATGAAGATTGTTGCCAAACACAAGAAGAGCTCGCAGAATCTTTGGGTGTCACTCAAGCAGCCATTTCAAAATGTTTAAAAGCAGCTAGATATATTCAAAAGCAAGGAAATTGGGTTCCACATGAACTCAAGCCGAGAGACGTCGAAAGGCGGTTTTGCATGTCCGAAATGCTGCTGGAACGCTACAAAAAGAAGTCATTTTTGCATCGGATTGTTACTGGTGATGAAAAATGGATCTATTACGACAACCCCAAGCGCAAAAAATCATATGTGAAACCCGGCCAACCAACCAAATCAACGGCAAAGCCGAATATCCATGGCTCGAAGGTAATGCTCTGTATTTGGTGGGATCAGATGGGTGTGCTGTATTATGAGCTGCTAAAACCGGGTGAAACCATCAATGGACAACGCTACCGAACACAATTAATCCGTTTGAAGAGAGCAGTAGCCGAAAAACGCCCGGAATATGTGACCAGACACGAGGCAATAATTTTCCATCATGACAACGTTCGGCCCCACGTTGCTATTCCGGTTAAGAACTATTTGGAAAACAGTGGATGGGAAGTCTTACCCCACCCGCTTATGACTACCATTTGTTCCGGTCGATGCAAAACGAACTAACTGAAATACGGTTCACATCAGAGCAGAATATCAAAAATTGGCTTGATTCATTCTTGGATGCCAAGCCGGCACAGTTTTTTTGGGATGGGATCCACAAATTGCCAGAAAGATGGGAAAAAGTCGTAGCTTCAGATGGGCAATACTTTGAATAACACTATTGTACATGTTTTTCTTTAATAAAGGTTCAAATTTTGAAAAAATTACATACCCAATACATACATATATTTCCTAAGGTAGGCATATCATGCATATCAAAGAGAGTTAGAAGTTCATGCTTTTTATATGAAGATTTATAAATTTAAAGTTGACCACAGCAGTGCTTTTGGTTTTTGACAGAACAGTTTTCTGCTGTTATAGCTTTTAGTCATAGTTGATGGAAACATGGCTCAGTAAAGTGAACAAAGATAGAATAGTGGACAAAAACAATAGATCAAATGATACAAACCGAATGAGCTTTCAATGAACATGAACAAACTAAATGTTCTTGGTCTTTTATGAGATAAGTATTAAAGGATATCCAAAAAAATGGATCTTCTGAAAATAAGATCAAGGCAATTTAGAACCATAATGCACTACACCCCTCAAAACCAAACAGATTTGTTTGTGCGAAAAGTGTTATAGTTCCTAAAACCAACAAGAGCAATATTTATAAACTCTCAGTCATTTCAAGTATAGCCACTGTATATGGAACTTGGATACAATATTTCAGTTCTTATCCTATACAGAGACATGGGCGTATACATATGAGAGCATCACCACTGGAAGTTGTGTAGTGCTGCATAAAATTTCAAGTTGGTGTCCATCCATCCATTCATGCATTTAAATTTTATTCATTCCTCTGCAAAAAAAAAAAAGCCTACAACGACGGTGACAAGGAATCGATATACGCATATTCAAGGCTGGAGACAGCCGACAAAGGTCCCCCACAGTTTGAGATAACGATCATAACGATACAGCAAATGGAAAAATTTGAAAATTCAATAAAAATGTTAACTTGATTTACTAATCAAGTGCTGTGTATGCATACACGGCATGAAGATGACGCTGGTACAGCACTGGTACTGTTTTCGTATATGTATATGAGTATAACTCGACGAGTAGGGTTAAATTCATTTGTTTCATTTCACCAAAAAATCTCTGGGGTAGGAGTCCGATTCATTCTCTCAATCGAATGAGACTCTGTTCCGCCAGTTGGTGGAAGGCAAATAAGATAAAACAAAAAAAAAAAAAACGGAAACGAAAAAAATAAATGCCTATCCTGATCCTAGAATCGATTCCGCTGGCTTAATCGAACACCAAAAACCACTCTGCCTTTGCTGGCCTTTCTCTTACTCCAACTTGAGTAGGGTATAGTACACAATCAGCATCCCCATGCGACATTTGACGATATACGCTGCTGCTGCCCTCGCAACATCATCCTCCACTAGATACGTACACAATATGATTCTTGTGTCTTTTTTTTTCAGCGAAATCCAATGATGTCCGCTTGGACGGATTTTGACAGATCTACACATTCAACCCTTCTTCTAGGGGGTGGTGATATCCTTTTTTTTCAACTTCTTCCTTTACTTCTCTTTTAAATTATTTTCAAAGGTTGGTGGTAGTCTGTGTTATGACTTGGCGCATAAATATTTTTTCATTCCATCAAAATAATACGCAGGGGTAGTCTGTAGCTACCAATAGACGAAATAACCGTACGAGTATATGTACATACGTAGGTTTTTTCTTTTGGTCATTTTTCTGTTTTTGTTTTTAATTTTTAGTAGGCAATCGTTTATTACCCTGCACAACCTGACGGTTTATTCGTTCTATCAGGTTTTGTTGGCAAACGTCCACCGATAGAAGTTCGAGGATTTCAAATTCGATAGCCATCAATTGGTTGCTGTTGTTTTTTTTTTTTTTTTTTTAAAGGATACAATAAGAAGAAGGTGAATTTCGATAATTTTTGTTCAAACCGTTGGTATCCTTTACGAGCTTCAACTAACCGTGACATTTAAGTTGCCATCCCTCAAAGCATCTTTTTGCCTCCTGATGTGGTAGCATGCCTGTAACTCTTCATTTATGATGGAAATATATTATACATGTGAGTATCACTCTACATATGCACACACGTACTCATGCGAATATATATGTATGAAATAGGCATTTGTGTCGTTCTCGCATTGGAATTGTAGCATTACTTGTCTACCATTTTGACATTTGATTGAGATTTGTTATCAAGTCATCAATAGGGTGGTAAGAGTTCTACTGTCTACAATAGCAGCCTATACGCCAGATTGTCTCGTTGCTATTGGTAGTCATTAAACAACAATATTTGCTCAGGTTAGGTTTGCTTAGATTGTTGGCGTTATAAAATCAAGAGCGAATCAGTGAAACTAACAATGTTATGATATTAAAACCAAGTCAACTCAAGATTAACAAACTAGAAAATTCAAACAAAATTAAAGTCAGTAGAATCGTAGAAATGTAGTTCCATCAGTAGCGTGATCTTTCACTTTCGCCCTTTCGTTTAAATGAGGATGATTTATGTGTTGTTGCCATTTAGACATTTGTTAAGAAAATGGATTTTTAAGAAGAGAAATACTACATAATATCTAGACCGAATTATTTTGGAAAGCCAGAAAAGATCTTGAAATGGTAATATTCTAGAGAAGTTCACATAATGCAAGGTACATAAAAATCACCAGCTTTGTTATATACATAGTTTGTTAGAATAGTAAAATAGTTCTTATCAAAATTAGGCCTGATATATTTTATTAATATTCCGCATTAACTAAGAATAGAAGATAAATCCTGGAAAACTGGTGGACGAAGTTCTAGAGTCAGCTATGAATGACGTGTCTTCTTTGATACACCGATCGAATATTAATATACCAAATATTTCTCAAACAAAAGCACGCATGTTTGCTTAAAGTCAAAAGGATCTCCAATAAGTCGAAGTTTGTAGTGAGAACCAATTTACTGTGAATGAAGAAATGGTGTTCACTACCGCTTTTTAAAGTCCCCCAGAGCTGAAGATAAAATACTTCCACTTCATTACACTATTTTCTAACACTAGAACCTTTTAACCGTGAAATGACGAATAAGTTCCGATTGTACTTTTATGAAATTTCCGGTTAGAAATGCGGCTAAAAATGTTTGCTATACAAAGGTTATGTAATATGGTTAAAAGGGCTTAGCTCCACAACCTCTTCAAGTCAGTAAGGTGATAAAACCTTCATAATTCAATCCTGTGTGGAAGTGGAAAAAAGGTTTTGTTCTCTCATTATTTGTTTTGCAGTTTAACTTCTGTGCCTTGAACATTTTAGTGTTGATGTTTTTTTAGCAGTTTTTAAGAATTCCGTATTTCATATTGAAAAGTCCGTTTGTATGAGTCTGAAATCTTAATGCCGTGTTGTATTGGTATTTACAACATCCTCAAGAAACATTTTATGTTGAACGCAAAGCCTTAAGATTTTAGTGAGTTTTTTTTTTAACAACTTAACTAGGAAACCAGCTAGTCTTAACTGTCATGAAAATTTTCGATTAACGTTTTAACTAATTCTGAAAAACTGGATATTTATAGAAAAGCGGTGTCATCACCACTTTCACAACAAGCGACGTTGGGGGTGGTGTCACTTATGCATAGTGTACTTAGGTTTCATCTAAAGTGATCCACAGAGATCTCATTTCAGCGATCTTTGTATGACCTAGGACACAGGCATGTCTTGCACTAGATTGATGTTGAGAGAGCTCATTGAATTTTAAAGCCCAGATTTGTTGTCTCTCTAGACTTAGGTACTCTTCTCTCTCCATCTGTCCCTCATAATATAGTTCATTGCATTCAGGATTCCCTAATGCCTTACGAGAAATGAAGTCTAAAGTATGTTAGTTGCCGGCCACCATAAAAATCACACAAAATCAGCTCAGTTTCTAGTTGGAGCCAATCTTAAGTACACGAAATGTAAAAGCTGATTATCGGAGAACCTTGCCGTTTGTTGATGACTGCTTGTTCTTTTCAATTATGACGTTAAAAATTACAGTGCGGTAAAGTTTGCTACAACAAGATTTTGCCTTGAAAAAAAAAGTCATTTTTACAATATAAATTCACAAAATTACTTGAAACCGGACAGATTCAACTGCCGTCAGAGCTCTATCGGCGGGAACAATCAGGATGTTGTCGCTTAGTTTAGTACATACGAGTAGATAAATAGTTAAAAGGCTCTTATATCTATCTCTGGATGGTTTTTGCAGATCACATGTACATATATCAACTGCAATGTAAAATTATCTACGAACCCTATCTAATATGGACGATGCGCAAAACAGGTCCTATTCATTGTTTTAAGGATTAAGTCCGTGCGAGCCCAAGGTACCTTAATGTAGTCAACCGACTTGGACTAGATTCCTATACCCACATATTTACCATTTTCTATTCATTGTTCTGCATACGCTGATGTGAAATTGAAAGTGAATGTTGTTTATGACTTCGAACCGAAAGAACAAATACATTCGAGAAAATATATGTAGCCATACAAAAATATATCGTATATATTCGCATGTGTATATCCTAATAATAAACATATTGTATGTGCATACATACATATATTAAAAACATTAGCTACAGAAATCACATTTTTTACTCTCGTTTTTCTTTTCATTTTATTGTTTGAAAGGAACAGCAAAACAACAACAAAAAAAAAATACATTTTCATGGTAGGAGTAAAAAGGATTCTATTGCTTATTCTTCTGGAGTATGGTTTTCATTACCCAACGATAAATAAATACTATACCGTCCAGTCCAGCTTACCATGCATGCAAACTGGCGATATGGGCCGGTCTCGCGAATTTGTATAGGAAAAAAATCCTTGCTGTGGGTAGGCAAAACTTCTGTGTGGGGAGCAGCCAATAGAGTGCCAACCAAAGGGGTTGCAGAAATACAGAAAGAAAAAAAAAACCAAACATCCTATGATGCAGGATGCGAGTAAGTAATAAACAATTTTTTTTTTTATCCTTACATCTCACAAACACTAACCCGCGTATTTCGTCTAGAATTTTTCCAACCGTGTTTTTCTCTTTTTTTTTTTTTTTTTTTTTTTTTTTTTTTTTTTTTTCAGCGTACTGAGAGCTATCCATATGAGAAAAGGAGACTAGTTCCAGGACGAGTCTGGCAGTGTTTGGTTAAAAATTATGAATTTTTTTCGTTCATTTTTGCAGATACGGGTAGGAAAGTTTTTTTTAACCTTTGAATAGTCGTCATTCGGTACGGTGTTAGGCTACAGCGATAGCGTCCAACCAACTTAGTATTTGATGAGTTTTTCACATCCTACGAATAAAAACAAAAAAAGTGCTTGAAGATTTTGCCAGGAGAGAGGTGGAAATTGAATTTGAGTGCTTCTTGGTTGAAAGCAGCAAGTGCTAGAGTACATACGACCACATGTACAGATGCATGACCATACATATTTTTGTAGGTACTTCGAATTTAATTAGAGCAAAGTTAAAATATTTTAGTATTGTCTTTTGGTAAAATTGAACCTTTTAAAAAACAGATACTCAACGGATGACTTTTTTTTTTTTTTTTTTTTTTTGAGACAATGTCCAGCATTATCAAATATGCTTGGGGTATTACTACGAACATAGATACGTTCTCGCTCGTGTTTGCGTATAATGTACGCACATTTTTATGAGATTTTTATATTCAATGAGTATTTTGGGTACTGGTATAAAGAAGAAGGAGGTACGCGATGAGTATGATGAGAAAGGTCTTGTTTTCCCATTGTTTCCTTCAGAACAGACAAGTCGGCGAACACAGGGAAAAAAATATTATGTCAAAAGAGAAATTATTATTATTTTTCACCCCCTTTAGACTGGACACAAACGGCCTATGGAATGGATGGGTAGAAAGCAAAGGATCAATTGTTGTTAGGACGTGTTTTCAATTTGACTGTCGATATTATTCTTTCGTTTCGATTTTAATTTTTTTTTTTTTTGTTTTTTTTTTGTTTTTTTTTTTTAACTTTTTTAGCAGACTGCCGACCCATCTAAACCGTGAGGGTGTGAACAATATGGTGGCTATTTTCATACGCAGAAAATATTTTTAAAAAAATGCCTCTAATAGGTTTTGAATATTTTTTTAAAGGACGGAAGAGTTCTGATTTTTTAGTAACCAACTGTGTTTAGAGTACTTCTTTTCTTTTTTTAGGGGCTAAAGGACTCATACCCCCTTTATACATGTCAGAACTTTTGTGTTACCATTTATCGTTGAATGACAGCCGCCGCTATCGTCGCAACAAATACCATCAGCACGATGAAACTCAATGACCAAAGGATGTTGATGGACGTCGTTCTTTTATTGACGTTCTTGATTGGTTTTTACCTGACGAAATTGTAGACGTCATTACCATCTATACTCGTATATGTACGTGTATACCTCCGTAGAAGTATCCATATGTCCTATGAAAAGAAAGAGTACAAAAAAATTGCAAACAAATCACAAAGTAGCAAATATCAAGCGACCTATCCTGCTGGCAGGAGTTAGAGGACAAACATTCTCTTTCTGTTTTCTCTGTTAATTTGGTGATATTTCACTTTTACTTTCGTCCGTTAGTTCGTCTCCAACTCTTTTTTCTGTAATAGGTGAAGAAATGAAGAAACCTCAGGCGCAACACTTAACGATTGAATTGCATGCTAACGAGGTATTTAATCAGCAGCAAGAATTTCGCATGTTGTAGCACGAGGGTGGGTCTGTTGTAATTTTTGGAATTGGAGTTTTTAACGATTTTTTTCTTTTTTTTTACATAGTAAGTTACAGACAATATAATGCAAAAACGCGCTAATGAAGTTCTCTAGGGCAAATACAACATAAAAAAAAAAAAAAAAACAAGGAAAACTTTTCTTCAAAAAAAAAGAAACACTAAATCCAATTAAAATGTTTTCCCTCGTAAAGACGGAAAAGATGGTAATAGAGATTTATTTATTATTATTTTTTTTTTTAATCAGAAATTCAGAAATTCAGTTAAAACTGAGCAATGCATATTTTCTAGAAGAAGTCCCCCAAAAACGGTCATACTAAAGATTAATACAACAAGATAAGAAGTGATACAAAGAAGGAACCATGTTCTTTTTATAATCCGCAAACAATTAGTACCTTGAGCAAAAAAAAAAAAAAAAAAAAAATATGTATTGTAGTAACATACAAGTACTGGATAGTAATGGATTTTTTGTGTTTTTTTTTTTTTTTTTTGTAATTTAAGTACAAAACTTACGAAAGAAGTGTACACTTAGTAGTAGTACGTTCATTTTTGGACACATCGTTCAATTCCTTACCTGAAAATAAAAATAAATTAAAATTCATGAAATTCAAATTTCAATTACAATAGTTAGTGTGAATTTTAAGTCAAAAAATATACTCGTTGTATGGTACATAAAAAAAATATATATCACTCGATAAATCTTTAAAATTTATAATGGATGACTTCTAATTCCTGATCAAAAAAACTACTTCGAAAGGCTTGCATTGATTAATTTTATTAAACGCCTACAAGCGACACAGTCTTCGTTAGATTTTCTACAAAATAAGACTCAATTTTACCAAGCACGTATACCAAATAAAGAAGTCTTAAGCTGACAATTTCTTTGAATTTTAAAAAAACAAAAATAACACGTTTAAAATATTTTCGATATGTACTTGTCAACAAGAAACTAAACTTTAAAAATTACAATTATCGAGTAACGCTCTTTATCGCTGCTAATTCGGTCCGAGTTGCTGAGTTTTCCAAAAATCAGGGTCAGTTTTCAAATACTGAAATGTACGATGGCGGTCCCAGAAGTACCCGACCCAACAAAGAAAACACAAATATTTTTGAAAAAATTTATTTATTTTTCAACATATGTCAGCTTTATGTATACACTTTCCCCAGCGATGTTCAAAAAGTTCGATACCCTTTTTATAATAAGAACTGTCTTGCTCCTTAAAATAGCCATTAACTGCCGACATCACTTCTTCATCTTTGGAAAATCTTTGACCACTAAGCCATTTTTTTCAAATTTGGGAATAGAAAATAATCCGAAGAGGCTAAATCTGGTAAATAGAGTGCATGAGGTAGCAATTCAAACTTTAATTCAATAATTTTGGCATTGCAATAACGGACTTGTGAGTTGGTGCATTGTCTTGATGAAACAATACTTTCTTCTTAGACAAATGCGGCCGTTTTTGCTTGATTTCTTCGCTCAAACGTTGCAATAAGTTCGCATAATACTGACCGTTAATTGTTTTTAATTTTTCAAGAAATTCAATGAAAATTATCCCACGTACATCACAAAAAGTCGATGAAACGGTCATCGCCTTCTTTGGACACGGTTCTCCCTTTTGAATCCATTTTTTTGATTGTTCTTTTGTCTCGGGTGTAAAGTGATGGACTCATGTTTTATCCATTGTTATAAAACGGCGCAAAAATTCTGCTCTGTTGCTGTGAAACTTCGCTAAACACTGAATTTAAACATCTTCACGACACTGTTTTTGCTCGAGTGTGAGCAAACGCGGTACCCATCTTGTGCACGGTTTTCTCATGTCTAAATTTTCAAATATTATAATATGCGATGAACCGCACTTTTTGAAATGCCTACAATGTCTGCTAGCTCGCGCACTTTCAGTCGACAATCATTCAGTACTGCTTTGTAGATTTTCTTCACCATTTCTGGAGTCCTCAGTTCATTTCGTCTTGGCAGCTTGTACAGCCTCGTTTAAACTCAGCAACCCAAAATTTTCTCCATTTCTCCATAAATTCACTGACAACGTTCACTATTGATGGCTGCCAAACAAATACCTTAATCAACAACGTGGTATGGTATTGAACGGACAAATGGATAAAACCTCTGCATTATCTGGGTTTAATCCAGAATAAGTACAGTAATGTAACAATGAAATACCTCATCGAGGAGGTTTTTTTGTGGTACCACAAGACCTCAATGTCGACATACCAATGGAAGACAAAAAGGTCATGAAGAACTGCTTTGGAGTTACTTAGTCAAACCATTGTAAAGTTTATGACCACCTATGTTTAATCTGAGCTTGAAGTTTCCCTTTTTTCCTTGGCTTCTGTGCATGTGAACAGAGCTATCCGGTCTTTGTTTATACGCTGCTCGATATTAGTTTCTAGTTAAGTTTACTATGTACCTACCGTATTTCCCAAAGACGTTGAAGGTTTGATAAATATAATTTGAATTCCGGATAGGGTAAGTAAAAGTTTAGATGGGATTCTTTCTATATTCATTCTCAGAATGAATTTCCCTAACTTTGAAGATTTTATCAAAGACGATTCTTAGCAATATGATGAATGGTGATTCTGTTGAGCGATCATGTTGACTGAAACACAGGTGATAAAATAAGAAGAGTTTCCCGTACAGAAGCTTAAACCATTTAAAATTGAATACTTATAGTTGATAAGTCTAAAAAAATACTTGCAGTGGAGTGATCCAGAAAATTGAAAAACTCGTTTCGCGAAGACAAAGGATTCTTCTCATAGAATATATACAGAAAACTAGGCGAAGCTTCAAAGGTAAAACGAAGGTTTCAATTTATTATAGAATAGCATAACAATAGAACTGAAATGTGAGTTATAGAACGCTTGAGAGGGCCTACTCTATCATTTACCTTAAATATCTCCTCTTTGTCCTTTTTTTAAAGAAGTACGGCCCGATCATGCGATGAGTCCAAAATGTATAGAAGAAGTAAAGACGTAAAAATGCGGGAAAATTGTGGCAGTTAAAAAAAAATACTGCCCTACAATTAGCGAGCAAAATAACTCTATAGCCCTATATGTATGTATATCTAGGCTATCGCATGATAGTAAATACCATACCTTCTATCGTTCAGGAGCAATAAAAAAAAAAAAAAACGTTAAATTGAAAGACAGAACTGAATCGACAAAAACATTGCCTTGATTAAAATTTCAAAGCAGACTCAAACCATATTTTGTATAACTTAATTCGTGAGAATTCTACATTTTTATAGTTTCTGAGAAAGAACAATTAATCAAAGACAAATTTGTAAATATCGTAGATTTGCCAAACAATATATTAGACGTACAAAAGAAGTTAAAAGCCAGCAGGCTCATCTCTCTACTGTTGAAGAGTTTTCAGAATACGACATCCACATAACGACAATAACATAAAATTTTTCTCAAAGCAAGAAGTAGGTGCTGCGACGGAAGGACTCTCCAGTCCCACATTAATACTTTTCTCAAAAAATCGGAGACTTTCCCTCGCTAAAAAAAACATAAGGTTCTGATCAATGCCTGATGTCTAGCACCATCGTGCGCGGTGGTTAATTGGTCGCAGTATGAAAATCGTATACATTTGTACAATGCTTGCATTTATAGTTAAACTATCGTAGTGCCTAACGACTTTTACATGTTTGAGGATTCATTACTAAATAACAATTAACACCTTGAATAGTCAACTGATATTAATATACTTATAGCTTCCCACGCTAATTACATAGTTCTTTTTGATTGTCTTTTAGAATCTAAACACTTGTTTCTCTTTAATTATTTAGCTATTTGATAACATACTTCTTACGTCTTTATTAAAATTTTATTTTAAGCGAGATTTTTATTTGTATACATGAAAACGCCTCGGGCATCTGCCAAAAACGTCTGACATAAAGCATCAAAACTCAAAGGGGTTTTCACCATAGTAAAGGGAACGCTTGAAGCTCTAAGTACAAACGTTGATTAATTGAAAATAATTTCCTAGTGATAAACTTAAGAGTAAGGAAGCAAAATTGTATGTGGGGTGGTGTGTTTTGCGTTGGCCCTCTAACTCTAGTAGAAAAGATCAAATCCTTTAGAACAATGCTAAGAATCGTATCAACTGAGCATTGTCATGTTGGCGTTAATACAAATCTATATATGTACGTATAGTGCATATGTATGTACTTTTGCATGTACGTATGTAGTCGTCTATTTGTATGTACATACGGATTATGCAATGTCAGTGGTTTTATTCTATCCTTGGGCTCCTAGAGGCTATACATATACTTAATATATACTTCGCCGTCATTCTTCCAACTGCACAAGCCCAAGGAAAAGACGAAATTCCCCTGTGACACTGTGACAGCCAAAAATGTCCTAGAATAAATGGAAGGCACATAATCCCCGGAAAAGGATACAGCATAAGGTCTACTTGTATACTATGTGCGTGAGTATGTTGGCATTCAAACGAACGTTCGAGTTGCACGAAAATTGCGATACCAACTGTTTGACAAGAGATTGTGGACTAAAGGGGGTGTCGTTAGATTGACTTGGATGGAGATGAAAATGCTGTACAATGACGTAAGCAAAAATGGCCTACAGCAGGAAAATATACAGCAAACGGTAGTTGCCCTTGCATGCAACCCCATTCCACACACACACACAAAAACACCGAAAATTCGTTCTCCGCAGTTTCTCTTTTGTGTATCCTAGCACGAGTATGTACTCTTGTGTACCAACTCTGTGTAGCATTGAAGCTTTTTCCTGGACATCGTTGCTCAGAGAAATAATTCATTGGAACCGCCACTAGTGGTAGGGTGTTGTTGGTTTTTTTTTTTTTTTTTTTAACTTTTTTCTGCAGGATATTCGTTGAAGCGACCCTGGGGTTTGTTGGAGAGCCTGTCGTTGTTGCCCATAGCCAGTTAAAACAACGATAACATCGCCACTCATAGAAATTTTCCTTTTTTTTTTTTTTTTTTTTTTTTGTTTTGTTGATTATTTTTGGTGCTGTGCTAAAACATCATTTGAAAATTCGGTGGTAGTTGGTGGCTTTTGGACAAGTTTCATTTGCGCGCCATTGATATGAGAAATTTGTCTGGTAAAGGTTGGGAAATGGTGGATTTTGCTTTAATGGGTGTCTCCCCATATACACTGCCCAAACAGCAGCGCAGTCAGAAGGCATTAGAAAGCAAAAATCAAACGTTAAAGGATGATTTTTCTTCTTATTTTTAAATTTACGATTATTCTCTTATGCCATTAATGTGGTCTAAATTGTGTATGATTAAGGCTTCAATATTTGTATTTACAACAACAAATTTTACATTATTCGTTCATTCACACCCGTGCCGGAAGGCAAGCGAAATCCTCTTAAAAACGAATCATCATCCTCTTTTCTAAAATGACGGACATGGTAAAATCTTGAAACCAAAGAAAAACAAATCTAAGTCGAGAGACAAAGGCAAGAATTTATTGCTTTTATAGGCACAACTCTCTCTTATTTTAAAACCATGCACAAGCGTCATTTTTTTATCCTCTACGCACAAACTTTCTGGCATAAGACTACATACAAAATGCAGATACGTTCTAGATACTCGTACTTTGATACATTAGTGAGTAAAGTTCTTCACTTTCACTTTAAGTCTATGCTCATGTTCCATTATGATTTTCAATGGCTTTCTTTGTTCACACTTTCTTGTGTTATTTTCGTTTCGGTTTCTTGTTTATTTTTTTGCAAGGATTCATGTTGACACCACGTGCGTTACCACAGAGTAGCGCACAACATCCCCACATACACATCCATACGTACATAGAAAATGAAAAGAAAACGAAGAAAATATAAATATGTACAACGTTATCTTTATTAGCTCCACTCACGCAAATTGCATGGGGGGTCATGGAGCAGAAAGTATAAAACAAAGAAAAAAAAAAAAACATCGAAGGAACACACAAAAGCCTGGATAACATCATAACAATAACAAAGAGTGTTCAAGGGATGAAAAAAAGGAGTTAAATTGGTGTTGAGAGGTTTGAGTAACCTAAATGGGGTGTTGTAGCCGAAAAAGCAGATAAAAATGCGAATCGTGTTAGAAAAAAATAAATAAGCAGTTCTTACAATTTTACCGCCTTTTAAACTTATATTTAGTTGACTATATACATACATATGCATATGTATGTGCATAGGTGCAGAGATTGACACTAAATAGAAATACATACAATAATGCACATATACAGCTACATATAGGCTCAAGTTTCCAATGTTTTGAATAAACCTTACCAAACAAAATTTATAATACCTACATACTTGTACGAGTGCCCAGTGAAAAATGTTTAAATTTAAAAATAAATACAATTTGTTCGTTAATATTTATTTTCATGAACTAGAGTTAAATAAAGCGGATCTCATTTTTATAGCTTTAAAAACAGCCGTACCTTTGAATTCGCAAATATGCGAGGGCAAACCGTCAAACCACAGATATTTTTCTGTGGGGTCTGAATCGTTTGCGGATTGCTATTGTAAACTATTTATACTTTTGATCATCCACAAAATAAGTCGTATGCTGTGAAATTGGACAAGCGAGTCCAACTTTTTTTTTGTACCCGAGAAATAGTTTTCTCATTCGGCCACACACATCAGTAGTAAATTTTTATTCCCTAGCTAACAAAATAATAAATAGATTGTTATCCTTTGCCTGGAAATTACAAACCTCCTTATAGTTATTATACAACAACGGTTTTGATAGCGTTCTCAGGAATTCATGTTTTGATTTTTCATATTGCTATCTGAGTAAATAAAAATGTGTCATGTCAGTGACAGTATTTTCTGTTTAAAAATACTCCGCCATTGTTCTCGCTTAAGTTTCTAGTAAAAGCTAACACTAGACTTTGCACGATATATATACATACACCGTGCATGCATTTATTTTGCAAAATAACGTGCGCTATTAATTTTCTAACTCTACAAGAGTTCGCACGCAATCCCTTGCCAATTTACGAGGATTCGGCCTAATTTTGTCTCGATTTCAAGACACATGTTCGCATTATCCCTCTTGTTTAAAACTATCGAAGGGATCTGATGACTTAATAGTCGAACATTGAAGTAAGCGCACAAGGTGCAAGAACCAATGATTCATCGCTCATAAAATTCTGCCTCACGGCAAACGTGTACTCCGCTTTCGACCTGTTACGCATGCAAAATGTTAAATCAAAACATGCACTTCAAATCGAAAGTGTTTACTAAGATTTTTTCGTATACATACATACCATATGTTCATATATGTATGTGTACATATGTAGATTGTAGAAAATCGTTCCAACCGATTAACAGACTTCAATGAAACGTTGACCATGATCTTGGTTTCGGAAAAATTATCTTATCAATTGACGCCAAAATCGAAGAGTTAACTAATTTTTACGGCAGCATGCCTGGTAAAAATAATCATTTGAGCAATGCTAATATTCATAAGATCAACGTGTGTCAAGTGCAAAATTTGTAGATGAAAATATGATCGACGATCAAATATATGTATGTAGAAGTTCTATACCAACTTCAGAAGAGAAACAAGCAATTTACAATGTATGCACAATGTACATATTCACATATATTTTAAAGGCGCCGCGTCAGAGAGTGTATTTTTTCATAACTCCCCTGCGTTTCTCAAATTGAAATCGATAATGGGTCTGCTAAGGAGTGTCATCTAATAATTTTACTAAAAGAAATATCACAGATACATATCTTAACCTGATGTTAAGATAAAATTCATTGCCACTTTCAGCTGATATATTTGTTTTCTTTCTATTTTTCAAATCTCGCTCAATTTTCCTAAACGTTTGGCCAATTGGTGTGAATCCATTATCATAACTCTTTAGTAAAGTACGCAAAATATCGTGAATAAGATTTTAGTCCGTTTTAGTTTTGCAATCTTTTTTGTATTATTGAACGTTTTATATAAAGACCCTGATAATTAGCAAATTTTCTCTTACTCTTCGCTGGTGTACTCGTCTTTTCGAAGCTCCGGGTGATATGTTATAAGTCAAAAAAAAAATCCAAAAGGATTTTTAATAATTTTGCCACTGTTCCGAAGTGAATTCTTTACCTTATAAGCCGTTAACAAACTTCCGAGCTCATCAGGTAACATTTGTCAAACGTGGTCCCATATGTCTCCGGTGGTTATATTATTCATGTATTTGTTGAGGCTTGTTTTCGTTTCCGATCTTAATTTAGGATGACCCCTGCTTCGGAAGCGCTAATCGGAAATTCGATGATATCCAGCTGATCTTGCGCTATGTTTATAGGTTGTACTATTAATGACTAGGAGATTGATTTCATCTCCGATGCATTTGCAATCGATTTTTTTCTGCCCTGACGATCAATCAATATTTCTACATAGAGGGTTGGAGAACGGAAAGATTGATGTACACTATGTGGTATTTATAATCTATTGGGATTTTTTGGACGGTGTGTATTTAGACGCCGGTGGTTTTCCGGTTCTGCCAATCCTTACAGTTAAATTGACAACAGGTTCGGTGTATTGAGTGGAATGGGTAACTCCATCCAAATGCATGGACTAGGAAACTAAAACCGCTAAGCGGACTTTAGAAAATACGATCTGAAATACTATTATCCGAGAATCAGTTGTAAAATAGCGAAATTTAAAAGAAATAAATCGGCAATATGAAGATAAATGTACCATATCCGAATGGCAATAAATTATTTTATAAAGAAATGACTGAAATCCTTTTAGGAAAATGAAAATGATTTTTTTTTTTTTTTTTTTTTTTTTTGTAAAGAATTTAATACTGAAGTGGGCATTACTTAACTTAAAATGCCCTAAGACAGACAAGAAAAGAAACACGCAACAGTCCGGTGTGGAACAAGGCCTAACCTGCGTTATTAATTTTTTGCACAATGATTGTTCCTTGTGGTTTTTTTGGTGAATCCAAACGACGAGAAAATGCAAGGTTTCTTTACTTTTTTATAGGCAGAATTTTAAAATTTTGGAGATTGATCATTGTCTAACGAAATGAAATTGAATCCAGCGGCTCTGGGATAGTAATTGTTGCTACACCATCGACTTCTTATGACTTCACAACTGATTCAAGATAGCAAAGTTTTTGTTGAAAGCAACCGATGAACTTGCTACCTAAGGCTTAGAGTTTGCATTGACAGTTGGATTTCTCTTCAGGATAGCTAAATGACCGTGCAAGATTATGTGAAAAACCTTATAATTATATACTGACGTCTCTAAATAGTCACTTACCTACATTATAACTGATCCAAATAAGAAAGGAAAGATAACTTACTTATTTTAACGAAGTAAGACGATATTCTACCCATCTAGTTGAGATGACTCACGTGTTCCTATACCTAACGACGCTTTCCCTGTTTCCCGCTTTCTCTTAAAATCAAACATTTTACAACTTTGTCTGCATTCGTTCAACTAAAAATTCTCAAGCCAAAGATGTCAGCATATACTCTATACTCGTATGTATATGTTACAATGTATGATACATGAGTAGATATAGTGACAAACAAAAATAGTATGCAAACCTATTAAGACAATATGGCGCCATAACAAAATCAACTTAAGCCTTCATTGTGTGCCGCCTTCAGCAACTATTGCCGAATAAAAATTCTCTAAAAAGGATTTCAAAGTAATTTTGCTAGTAAGCAATAAAATAAAATTTCCAGGAAAAGCAAAGCTTAAATCAATTCTGCACCAATAAAAAGCTCATTTAAAACAAGTAATAAAATTCTATCCTACACCACACATGGGTTATTCTAACCATCAACCCAATAATACAAAAAAGAGAAAACTCATTCTCAGTTTTTGCACTCCACAAGGATTTTTCTTAAAAAAAAAACACACACGCACACACACACGCACACACACAAAATGGGTGGTAGGGTTTTTATATTTCTCACATAAAGAAAACATTTTTTGGCAATTTATCATTTCGATAACTGTCCGTGGTGACAGCAACGCACCAAAGTACATAACCCTCCAACTTCGATTCTCAAATACCACCCATCAACCATCTTTCAAACACGTAATGCACACACTTGACACACATATACTCGCATGCGTATCCTTATTCGAATCTCCAAGAGTGTCCTTTCATCTTATTGGAATTTCGTTCGGATAGAAGTATACCATAGAATATAGAATAGAGCACTCAGTAGAGTGGTGGAGTGCGTTTTACGGCTTCTCTTTCTTGAAGTAGAAAATAAAACAAATTGCTTCTGCCTTGTGTTTTACTTTTACTGGGTGGAAATCAAATAACCCACCCTATTCTAGTTGTCGTCGTGCTTATCACCTTCAACCTCACTTTTTGTACAATATCTTTTTTTTTTTTTTTTTTTTTTTTTATTTACGTTTTTAAATTTTATTTAGGATCGATTTGAAAAAGCAATCTGTCCCTGTCCCTTGTTCGTTTTTTGTATGTGCATGCTGTAGCATTAATCCGCAATTTTAATGGACGACTAAACGCATGTCAATGCAACGCGTCTGCTCCTAAAGAGAGGAAAACAAAACTTCAAATCCTGCTTAAGGGTTGAAGCAAGTAAAATGTGTATGCTTTGGGTGAGTAATGCGTATATTTGCATACGGCGACTGCGTATGCTTGGGCCATTGAATGCACGCACAATGGGGGTGTGTTTGGTGTTGTATTAGTGTTGCATACTTGTAAATGAACACAGATGTATTGGGCGTGTATTCAATAACTAGTTTTTTCCTGTAGCTTCCAGGGGAGCACCATAATACATATTTTTATTGATTTTTCTCCATCCATCCCTTGCACAAGTTGCTCATGCACTAAACTATGAATTAAAAAAAAAAAAACTAAAAAAAAAAAAGAAGAAACCTATAAAATACACCCTTTCAAAATACACTATTACTACGCACTCGTACCTCTGTATATGATGGAATGAAAAACGAACCCTTTTTATAAAGAGCACCGGTGCATAGTTCATTATTTTGTGAAAGATTTGTGCATTGCGCATTCTACACAATACACATGTGTTAAGGGGTGAGTTTCATATGGGGTTTGCATACGAATAGAGAAATCCTTTCATTTAACTGCAACAAAATGCAAGGGATGTTCAATCATTCTAGGACGATGATTTTAGGATTTTCAAGCGTATGTAATAATCAAGGTGGTCGCAGCACGTGCGCTACAGTTTGTACTTTTTTGATAACCATATCACACATCATCATCCCCTTTTTCTGTACCATTCGTATTGTCCACCCTTTTGATATGCATATAGAAAAACCCATTCGACTCTGCACATTGAGTGTAATTCTGTCAGATTCTGAAATGAAATGCATCCGCAAACAGAAGAGAAAACAAAAACCATTTCCACTGTTAGCTGTCAAAGATTTTAGAATACCAACTTACAACGAAGGCATAAAACAGAGGGGGGCGTTAATGGAAAGGGTGTTTGCTGTACTACCGTTATTATAGAGGGTACATTCAGGATTAGGATTAATAAAATGAGAGAAAGACAGAATTTCACTTTTCATCACTGCCAAAGCAAAACTTTAACAGGCTTCACAGGCTAATTAGCCTGATTTCTGGCCGCCGTCGCCGCCGCTGCCTCACCATACATAAGTAGCCGTTTTTTTTTTATTTTTTAACTGATTTTCTGAAATGAAATGAAATGACGGACGGAGGACAGCTACACGGCTGCTGTTGTATCACAGAATGATAAAAACAACAACAAGCAGAAAGGCTAAAGCTGTTTCAAGAATATTTGGGGATGAAAATTTCATTTTAGAGTAAATGAAGTGATTTAGAACAAACGTAGATGGATGAATGGATTCCTTGTGATAAGGATAATGGGCACAAATGGTTTGCTTTGAGTTATTTTCTTTTTCTTTTTCTTTTTCTGCTTTTCCGGAGATTTTCTCCTTGGAGAAATGGAATAGACATGTATCACAGATTAGCGCAATAATCGATGGGGTTGTAAGATTTTGGTTTCAAGATTTATCATAAATTATAAGATGCGAATGTGTAGAGGAGGTAGTATTAGGCAAGTGATAAATATTTGTCTATAATTTCGGATTTTTAAATTTCGATAGCATTCTTAGTACTGGGGGATAAAATAAATAATGACCTGCATGTTGTTACAAATTTCTTCTACTGACTTAGATATGCCCTTATCCAGTTAAGATAAAGAGTTTACTTTTTAAAGGAGTCTATATTGGACATGAGATATTTTGGGAACACTTCAGATTATCCTTTATAAGATAAAGGACCTTGCTAAAAACAGATTTCTGATCAAATTCATTATAGGTTACCTATGCATAGAAAATAGAATTATGCAAATGTCACTATAGCTAACCTTGCTCTACTACGAGCTTCTTTGTCCACGCAAATATAGTGAATTGGTACTGGAATTTCTCCACTACCAATTTTTTTAACACTAAAGTTCCACGAATATGTGTGAGTTATGTTGTGATACAACAGTGGATTCTCCTTCTTCCTTTATGATCCTGGGCTATCGGTAAACACTGTAACTGCTTATATGAGAAACTGCAACTGTTCAACTGCATTCATTCTGCCAAAAACGTAGAGTTATTACTTAAATTAATATGCAATGTTTAAGAATGGTAGAATATGAGTATGAAGACAACTGCATTTATGACAAAATTGCTTGGCATGAACCTAGCACCAAGCGTAAATATCACAATTCAATTAATTTGAGCAATTTAGAATAACAAACAAGTTCTTTCCGAAATTTATTCTCATTTTGACTGTTGTATCTAGTTAAAAAGTCCCAAAATATAGTTTTAATATCGCTGTAGTAGACAATACCACTTTAATCAAAAAGTTCCCTGTGGCGTCACCGTGTGGCGCTCCCATTGTTCCGAGTTTTTTTTTTTTTTTGTTAAGTTGGTACATCTGTTGTTGACATTCCCTCTAAATCTTAGCGTTATTGCTTGACATTTGCAAAAGTTACGTAGCAAAGATTAAATCTATCTTTGTGTGTGTGGCGATTTTTTTTTACAATTTTAGAAATGCATTTACATTTGCAACAACGAACTTTTTTAAACTATGCGTAAAAAACGGATTTAATGGTGCGCGAACATTGGAAATGTTGGAAAACTGTTTCGGCAACGATTCTCTAAAGAAAGCAGTCGTTTACCAGTGGCACGAGCGGTTCAAAAGTGGTCGTGAGTCAATCGAAGATGATGAACGCATCGTCATCGTCATCGAAAACCGACGAAAACATTGATGAAGTATAAGAAATGTTGGTCAATAAAATTAACCATCAAAAAGATAGCGGAGGACTTGAACATTGCTCATGGATCCGTCCATTACATGGTTTCCGCCATGTAGCATCAAAGTTGGTGCCAAAAGACCTCAATTTCGATCCCACATATCATTACAGGAGACGAGACGTGGGTTTATGAGTACTACACGCAATCCAGACATCAGGCAAGTAGATGGCGTTCACCAAATGAGCCAAAGAAACCACATCGTTTTCAATCAAAAAAGAAGACAATGTTCACAGTTTTCATGGATTACAATGGTGTAGTGCATCATGAATTTTTGCCAGAAAATCAGACAGTAAACAAAGAGTATGAGACGTATGGCGTATGAGACTCTTGCGTAAAGCAATTCGCCGAAGGAGGCCAGAATTGTGGGCAGAAAACTCGTGGATTTTGCACCATGATAACACACCGTCGCACAATGCCATCATTATTGGTAATTTTTTGACGAAAAATGCAACAAATACCATCCAACAGCCGCGGAATTCACCTGATTTGGGTCCCTATGACTTCTTTCTGTTCAATCGAGTTAAAAAGCCACTACGGGGAACGCGTTTCAGCAGCCGAGAGGAAGTAATGGAAAAATTGCAAGAAGCTCTGATGGACATACCGAAAAGCGAAGATCGAGGATTGGATCAAGCGCTGGCATAAGTGTGTTGCAGTTGATGGGGATTACTTTAAAGGGGTCAATATAGATTTAGAAGAGTAAACTTTTATATTTAATTTGCTGAATAAATTCTGGGAACTTTATTAAGGTAGTACAATCAATGGCATTTTTTGCTTTAAAAGCAAAGCTTTAGAAAGCGTCATCTGCCAGAATACGTAGATACATTTCTTATAAATGGAAATTCCAGCGAGTCACGATTAAGTTCAGCTTTTTAAGAATATTTTCACCTATGCGGGATATTGCATAGGATCTTAGGTTGTCTTCCAATCAAGATTCAGAAGCCTAACATCTAAGATTGCTGAAGGTTTTGAAATAGTCGCTTCAATTTTAGCACATATTCGGTCGTATAATTCAGTCATGATATAGAATTTTACAACGAGGCAATACTTTCTTTATTAGGCTTGTTAAAAAAAATAATTTCAACAACTGACAGGAGCTCATTCCCCAAATCGATCATTTCCGCGATCAAATAATGTTACGATTTTATGTGACTTAGTATGTTTCACTCGTATGTCGACTAGTCTTCCACAAATGCTCATTGACTTCTTTAAAGATTGTTGATGCACTTTTGGATGTGTAGATTTTACTTGTACTATATTGTTAGAGTATTGTTAGAGTTCTTTGTCTTCAAGATATTTTTGCAAAGGCATTTTGACCATGAGAACAGGTTTAGCTGAAATAAGGGCCTGCCAGTTTTTAGTGAAATAACTTTAGAAGAAATATATTGCCAATTAAACTTTGGAAGACACTATTTGATAAAGTCTATGAGTTTTTTATGAAGAAAAATGGCAATTCCTGATAGTCAAAAAAAGAAAACAAAACTCTAATCCAAGTCTTAAATCAAACTGCTGTACAAGCAGGTAAAACTAGGTACATGCCTATAGCAATTGTGAGAATAAAAGTTATTTTAATATAAAGTTAAGAATGGGCCTACAAAAACAACACTTTCAGAAGGATTATACCTTGGCAGACAAAATTCAAATCGACGCACATTGATTCAAAGCTCGCATTTAATGCGAATAAAGTTATAATTGTGTTAAAATTTCACAAGATACATATAGGTAATAAATATTCTGCAATACAATAGTTGAATTCGAATTGAAACTCAATATTTCCTATACAAAATAATATTATTGTTGAATTTATAAATGATAAACAATATTATGTATTTTTTTTTTTGTAATTGTTTTAGTAACAGACGCTTAAATATAATTTATTTCGAGGGACATTAAGCAGATTCTCCTTCTTGTTACATTTCCCTAACAAACGTCATTTAGATTTGATCGGATCAGATGATGGCAAGAAATAATTAAAAATATCTATGTTAACGTTGTCAAAGCAAGAATAAAATTTATACTTTTATCCTGAGATTTAGAACTCTGTAAGTTGATGATTTTTTCTCTTATGTACATTACCGACTTCAAATTGGCTAAGATATGGTGTTTTTTTGCAAAACCAAATTTACGTAAAAGCTCTATATTCTATGATTCTGGTTTTATCTTGTCTGTGTATATAATCACTGCATATGAATTCTCTTGTTTTGAGACACTATGTTGTCTATAATTACTTTGACCCGACCTACCATCTATAACCCATTTACAAATTAAAGTAAATGTTTTACTAAATGATATCAAAAATACTTCTAGTTTGCAAATTCGACTTCTTAGATTAGCAAATCTTGTACTTTTATCTTCACACTTATATACTACTCATTTCTATGCTATTTCTATCGGGATAATAATTTTTTGCGTAAGAGATAGCGTAACTTGTATTATTCCATTGTTATTATTCCATTGGAACATGCGTTGGAAAGCTACTGTCATTGTACGTCATTTCCGTAGATGTCATTTATTTGAAGCTTAAACAACAATAATATGTCGAACTTTGTGCCTGAAAAAGTGTTTTTGAGGGGAGTTCTTCTTCATTACTTTGATATGAAGAATACTGCTGCCGAAAGTCATCGTATTTTGGTGGAAGTTTATGGTGAACATGCGCTAGCTAAGCGAACGTGCCAAAAGTGGTTTGCACGATTTAAAAGTGGTGATTTTGGCTTGGAGAACGATAAACGTCCTGGGCAACCAAAAAATTTGAAGATGAAGAACTGGAAGCATTATTCTATGAAGATTGTTTCCAAACACAAGAAGTGCTCGCAGAATCTTTGGGTGTCACTCAAGCAGCCATTTCAAAACGTTCAAAAGCAGATGGATATATTCAAAAGCAAGGAAATTAGGTTCCACATGAACTCAAGCCGAGTGACGTCGAAAGGCCGTTTTGCATGTCCAAAATGCGGCTGGAATGCCACAAAAGGAAGTCATTTTTGCATCGGATTGTTACTGGTGATGAAAAATGGATCCATTACGACAACCCCAAGCTCAAAAAATCATATATGAAACCCGGCCGCCAACCAGCCAAATCAACGGCAAAGCCGAATATCCATGGCGCGAAGGGAATGCTCTGTATTTGGTGGGATCAGATGGGTGTGCTGTATTATGAGCTGCTAGAACCGGGTGAAACCATCAATGGACAACGCTACCGAACACAAATTATTCGTTTGAAGAAACGCCCGGAATATGCGACCAGACACGAGGCAATAATTTTCCATCATGACAACGCTCGGCCCCACGTTGCTATTTGGAACTATTTGGAAAACAGTGGATGGGAAGTCTTACCCCACCCGCCTTATAGTCCAGACCTTGCCTCTTCTGGCTACCATTTGTTCCGGTCGATGCAGAACGCCCTCACTGAAATACGGTTCACATCAGAGCAAGCCGGCGCAGTTCTTTTGGGATGGGATCCACAAATTGTCAGAAAGATGGGAAAAAGGCATAGCTTCAGATGGGCAATACTTTGAATAATACTATTGTACATGTTTTTCTTAAATAAACGTTCAAATTTTGAAAAAAAAAACCGCACGAATTAAATTACATACCCAATATTTTATGCCAAGATGGATAAATATTTGCATTGCAATCTTTTGCAGAAAATATACAAGATATTGTAAGTATGTATGTTAATTTACTTGATTTGGTATTTATTATGAGTACTTATGCTTCGTCTGATGACAAAGGCACAGACATATGTTTTTTTCTTAATTCTTCACTGGCCTATTATTTTTTTTTTTTAAAAATATACGATTCTTCTGCAACATCCTTAAACACTTGAGCAGCATCTCGTTTTCCACTTTTATTTAAGGCAGATTGAGCAGCACAGTAAAGTTGCTTTGTTAACAGCAGTATTTTGCTGAATCTTAATCCCAAGTTCCCTAATATTTTTTGACGGCCTTCCGACTGTTGATGGCCCAGACTCTTTAAAATTATCCTCACTGATACGCAATTGTTTCAAGCCATGTTTTATTTACCTTTAAAAATCTGATCTTGTAATTGTTTGGTTTTTTCCAGCGAAAAAACATTTTTGACAAAATTATTTTCTAACTGATGTTTACAATGTTTGTACACAGTGCGGGCGTCATAAATATACAATCCCAACTTGCTGACGCACTCAATATCTTACGTTTATTTTCTTATTTTGAACTTTTCTTCAAATAACTCTAAGTAAGTGATTTTTTGATCTCAACAGAAAAAAAGTAAATTACCAGACGCAATAGCTCTTAATGCCTGGCTGCCCCTAATTCGTCAAGGATAATTTGGGAAATGATTCTTGGGTATTTTCTAAGACAAAAATAATTCCACACTAAAGGTCTAATGTTGACATCATTTATCGAATATTTAAGAAAAGATTACTTTAGTGTAACCAATAAGAAATACTAGCCCTTGTAGTCGCGTTTAAATAAATAAAAAATGTTCCATTTTTCTTGCCAATGCTAATTTCTGACTTCGAGGTAATTTTTCTCCAGAAATATCATAGATATCATAGATTTTATGATTGGTGCTTGGAAAAATCTGTTGGTGTTATTCGGTGATTTCTTTTCAAATGTTGCCCTTGGTTTGTTGGTGAGCAACTATTAAGAAACAAAAAAAAAAGCAGGTTATTCAATTTATTGTGGGGGTCAGGCGATATAATCACTTTGCACAGTGTGGCAAATTCGTGTTCAAGAAAAACTTCTAACACATCACGATAACGCTCACAATAACTACTACAGCACTGCCTCTAGTACCCTCAAAAAAATATGGCCAAGCAATGCTGCCAACCCAAATGTCATAGTGCTCAGTCATAGAATGCACTCTATAAGAGCGCATTAATTGAGGATTTTCGGTGACACGATAGTGACTCTTCTGTTTCTTGACGACTTTTAACAAACCTGGCACCCGGCTATTCGCAAACTATCTTACAGCACCAATATTTTCTGGTATACCTACGTTAGCTACATTTTGATTTATCCCAACGGTCCATTCAAACTTTTAAAAGTTTGCATTCACAAATAAACATTTATTCAAATAAATCATTTTTATAACTTCAACATTTGTATCGCATATTTTCCAGGATCGTTAGGATAAATTTAAAATTATAACAGTGAAACCAAAATGACAGCTAACAAGATCGGTCTGAAACATAAAACGCACCCTGTTGAAAATTAAACAATTGTATATGTGAAACCAACTTGTCATTTCTGTGAGTGGAGCGTCTATAGAAAATTTGAAATAACCCATGGGCTGAAAAGTCAGTGCCCATTTTTATTTATCAATATAGTTGCCTTCGAGGGCGATGATACACTGATTGAAACGATTTTTCAATCTTTCGATACCAGTTTTGTAGTACGATTTCGGTTTAGCCTCA
The DNA here is from genome assembly GCA_907269105.1 of Volucella inanis. Taxonomy (NCBI): domain Eukaryota; kingdom Metazoa; phylum Arthropoda; class Insecta; order Diptera; family Syrphidae; genus Volucella; species Volucella inanis. The sequence continues at coordinate 26,679,139 of OU026157.1, forward strand.
AAATAGGCCTCTGTTTCGGCGATTACTTCTTCATCGGTCTTAAATCTTTTTCCGGCGAGCAATCTTTTGAGGTCTGCGAACAGGAAATAGTCGCTGGGGGCCACCCACGATGGGTGGGGAAGAAATTCGTAGCCGAATTCATTCAATTTTGCCATCGTTTTTATCGACTTGTGACACGATGCATTGTCTTTTTCTCCAAATGCTGCCGTTTTTCTGCGATTTCGTCCTTCAAACGCTCCAACAACGCAATGTAATAGTCGCTGTTAATAGTCTGCCCCTTTTGGAGATAGTCGATGAAAATTATTCCATGTGTATCCCAAAGTACGGATGCCATAACCTTGCCAGCCGACTGTTGAGTTTTTGGTCGTTTTGGACGAGGTTCGTTGCCTGTTCGCCACTCAGCTGACTGCCTACTTGACTCTGGTGTTAAGTGATGGAGCCAAGTCCATTGTCACATATCGACGCAAAAATTCGGCTTTATTGCGGTTGAACAGCTTTAAACACTCCTCTGAATCATTAACACGTTGTTGTTTTTGACGCGGCACCCACTTTGAACAGAGCTTTCGAATGTCGTGTTGTATGATATATCCAACATGCTCTTTTAATATCTTCAGGGCCTCAGCTTTCTCGATCAACTTTAATTGCCGGTCATTCGTAATCATTTTGTGGAATTTTTTGATGTTTTCATCCGAAACAGCCTCTTTTGGACTTCCACTGCGTGCATCATCTTCGGTGCTTGTATGACCACTCTTAAATTTTTCAATTCACTTGCGAACGGTTCGTTCGGCTGGTGCAGAGTAGGGTAACACCTATCAAGCCATTTCTTTGCATCGTCTGCATTTTTTCCTATCAAAAAGCAATGATAAATCAACACACGAAATTGCTTTGAATCCATTTTTGTTCACAACAACAAAAGTTGCTTCACTTCCAACGCTATATCTCGAGAACTAATCGTCCGACAGCTGTCAAATTTATACACGTATCTTTTGAAGGTTGGTATTAAATGAAAATAGTATGGATTTAATTCAAGTGGCGCCCTCTTTTAGAAACGGCACGGAAACGGAGCCCATGTGTTATTTACTTATTTACTTGCACAAAAAATAAAAGCAAACGACCTGAACAAACCCCATCAAGTTTTCCGGACCCCTAGTAAAACTAGGGTTTTTGAGCTCTAGATCAATTTTAATTCAGTTCCACCTTGATCTAAATGGATTAGAGACAATGAAATGGAATTTTCGCGGTCCCGAAATCACAAGGACTCACAAGTAGATGTGGAAAAAGAATGTGAATTAAGAAATTGCCAATTTTTTGAACCTTAGGCATAATGCATCTGAAGAACAATTATTAAAAAAAAAAAATAAAATAAAATGAAAATACTAAATATTGAGGATAGTTTTTTTTTTATTTTTCTTTTTTAAAACTACTTCAAGAATATTTCTGAAAAATATATATGTCCACCATTTTCCTTAAAATTCAAGTTTTTTTTTATAAAAAATAAGAAAAGGTGTGTATTCGTATATACTTACAACCTTGTAGCACATAAGAATAAAATCAATCCCATTGGCCACCTACACATTTAAGAGAATTACCATGCAGTTTTCATTAAAAATTGTTAATAACCCACACACAATGGAATTTGCTTCAATTCGCCGCAGCGAATCAAATTTAGTCACAGCTCTTACAAGCGTTTGCGTTCAATTTAAGTACACTTGTCCATATAAACCAATATTCTTACAAAAATTGCGAAAATTGCAAAAACGCAATACAAAAAATGCTACAATGCTGCCCATTCTACGAATCGTTGCACAAATTGCATGTGGATAGAGTAGTATTTATCCCCCCCTTTGTTCTGTTTTAACAAAAAAATAATACAAGAACTTAAAAAAAAAATTACAAAACAAACAAAGCTAACAAAAAAAAACTGCTATATATGGTAGAAGTGGGGAAATTTATTGTTGGATCAATTTGCAAGTGGTTAAGTGTTGTTAAAAATGCCACATCCCTTGTTTGCACTTGAGTGCATCCAACACGATCGGATTTTGTTTCGGGGGGATTTTCAAAGATTTCTTTTTTCCTTATACATATCCATGTATGCATATATACATATTTATGTATATGAATACACTTATTTGAATTTGCTTTATCCTGATGTTATTATGATGTGGTTTGTGGCTAACTGAAGAGTAAGGAAAAAGGTTCTAGTTCGACCAGTTTTAGTGCTTCAGAATATGTCCGATCGGTTGGTTCGTCTGATCGTAGACACATACATACATATGTATGAATAATGGAAAAGAGAAAAATATATTTTTGATTTTTTCAAAGGCTTTAATGAAAAAATTTTTATAGGCTCTAATTAGACTTGTCGGAATACATATATCTACATAAGCACCTCGAAAATAAACATTGATATTCAGAAAAAAAAAATAATAATAAAATAAATTGTTAATAGAACAGAATCAGCGGAATATGCCGCTCTAAAACTTTCTAAAAGGTTTCCGTTTTTCTTAAATAGAATTTGCGATTAGACTAACTGGCAAATCAAACTGATTAACATTTATGATTACCACAATCCAACTGTAATAGTTCGGATCTGCCAAAAGATAGTCTTAGTCTCATCTGATAGGCCACGAATATCGAATTAGATAGACCATTTCATGATTAGTTGAGAATTAGGAGATCCGGAATAGGCAAAAGCGTCGTACCTATTAAATACGATGTGAACACATATTGACAGTTTAAAATAACAAGGTTGTGCGTCGAAAACTTCAAAATTTGGAGTTTTTATTGAAAACTGTTCTATATCCTTCTAAAAAGTTTTTCTTACTTTCTGCAAGGGTGCAGCTTATACAAAACCATAAAATCAAGGTGGCAAACAAAATTTTCATCGAATGTTTAGATCAAAGTCGTATATTTGCATAAACCTTTGCAATTTCAAATGGCGAAAAAAAAAAAATTGTTTAGCACAGTCGTATGTGACTTACATACATACATATGGACTTACATAGCCTTATTTCGTTAATGTTATTTTCAAATTCAAGTTCTGTTTCTCATTTCACTTTATTGTAAATTTTTTGCAAGTTCAATCGGTATAAATGCCAAGTCATTTCATTTTGAATACTTAGGCCAGTTGGAGAGAGAGTTGGGTCTGTTTAAAAAAAATTGGTTGCCAACAATTTATGTTATTTTCTTTATACGCCAAAACTTAATATTAAATCTAAATTAGTTTGTTATTTATTAGTTAGCAAATGCGAAAGAATCTTAAGTACATACCTTATTTCGAGTTAAAAGCGAGTTTGTGTTAATTTTTCTCGATGTCGCGTTAGTAGGTACCTACATAAAAATGGAAATACAACCAGAAATTGAAATTGATTCTGACAGAAAAATACGGAAATTCATAGAAAATTGAGATCCAACATATGTACGTCAAGCTGGTTAAAACCACGTTTCGGTCAGAAATAAAAATGTCAAAATTGTGCACTTGTTTTAATAACAGAGGGAAATTGCAAAAGTGTATAAAGTTTTTATTTGAGTGAATAAGTCAATGCTTGCCATTTAGTTTTTAAAGATATGTAAATGTTGAATACGACTACGTTTTAAGTGGTCCAATTTTGAATTACTTTTTGGAGATGGTTGGCTGGTATCTCGCTTTAGACGAGTGATTTGACGTATCCCCGGCCAATTCACCGGTCTAAAACGAGAGATAGATTGCTCACCAAACTCATTTCTCAATTGGTACATCGATTTGCGTACTATATAGTGTGTAACGCCGTCATGCTGGAACCCCATGTCGACAAGGTTCAGCTCGTGCATTTTGGGCCAAAAAAAAAGTTGGAAATCATATAGACGGTAACGTTGTTCTCACATTCATCTTTGAAAAAATATGGGCGAATGAAACCGCCGGATCATAAGCCGCACCAAAGAGAGCATTTTTCTGAGTTCACTGGATGTTCTTGTATTACCTGAGGTTGCTCATCGGGCCAATATAAGAATTTTGCTTATTAACATACCCATTCAACCGGAAATGAGCTTCGTCGCTGAAGACAATTTGTCGAAGAAAAAGCGGATCTTCCTTCAGCTTTTCTAAGGCCCACTCACCGAATATTCGACGCTGTGGCAGGTCGTTCAGCTTCAGTTCTTGCATGAGTTGTATTTTTTAGGTTTGAGACCAAGATCCTTACGTAAAAATTTTCACGTAATCGAAAAAGACAATCTAAATTGCTGCTAACGGCGACGAATGGACAAATTGACTCATACAAACTCATACAGCAGCTATATTTTCCTCTGTACGCACTTTAGTTAAAATGGGTAGGTGGCTTGATGTCCAATAGCGTGAAATTGGTGCGAATTTTTCTCACTATGGCTTGAATTGCTTGCGATTATGGTGACCGTAAAATGGTCGTAGTGCGCAAAAAAACATTTTTCTTGAATCTTAATAATAAAATAATAAATTTGTAAGCGTTGTTCGGGTGTAAGTCTTTTAATAATGAAATGGCAATGCTAACTGAGAATGTTTGACTTTACCACATGTTACGAATCACACGTAAGCTATCAAAAATAGAACACTTTATTATCAAACAGCAAAAAAATCACCCTTTACTTTTAGATATTTTTTTAATGTTTTCAACCGTTGGGTTGGAGCGATGTTTGCAAGTCAGGAAATCTCCACATTTTTTGATAAAATTAAACTTTGTCTTAGCCGTCAAATGTTGTTCACAATAGGAAATGCCGACGACTTAGTCACAAAAGTGAAGGGTAAAGACCCTAAGATGTTTGCTATAAGAGAGTAAATCGCTGATTTGTTGGAGTAAATTTCGCAATCAACCCCAGTAAAGGTATACTTGTTACCACCTGTAAAAGAATTCTAAACCTTGACCATGGTACATCACGGTATAGTAATTGTATACTCCAACAAATTAAAATATCTTGCAATGGTTCTCGATAAGCAACTAAATTGAAATTAAAAATAAAAGCTAAAGACTAAAGCCATTTGGGCTAGAGTCGTTTGTTTGGTAAGACCTGCGGGTTAACCCCAAAGGTCACTCATTGGATATATACAATGATGATACGTACCATCATCACCTAATCATCTCTTAAAAAAAAGATCGCAATTCGCATCCTGGTCAGGCTATTGCAAATAGGAGAGATTATTCATTCAGATCACATGGATCAAATGCCTCTTCTCTCCTAAATGCCCCAGCTTGACATGACACGACCCCTAAGACTCCAATATTTTGATCCCATGGCACTACAAAAATCCCATCTCAAACCTTATAGATATTAAGTGGTATATGAATAGATCAAAGATGGACATCGCGGTGGGTGCTGGTATATTTGGTCCAAACACCAGATTTTGCAAACAATGGGAAAAATTCAAGTTTCAATGCATAAGAACATACATAGTAAGACTTTGGTGAGTGCCTGGACATAAAGGTATTGTCGAAAATGAAATAAAATTGGTTAGAAATGGTTTGACTGATTCTTTCATCGGCCCTAAGCCGTTCTTTAATATTCCGAATCCAGCAATTAACTCAGGAATAAATAGTTGCTAGAAAAAATGTTTATGCCCCAACAGGAAAACATCCCAGTGCTTCGCCAGGCTAAAAGAGCCATCAAACCATTCCACAAAAAATCCAAAGGATCCCTACAACTAAAAAGGGATGATATCAAAAGACTGGTTGGATTTAATTTATCGGATATTGCGACCTTCAATATCACCTACACAAAACAGATCTTACTCAGGAAACAAAATGTCGTCTTTGCATTTCGACGGCGAAATTTTATGTCAATTGATGGCTCTAAGGAGACGATGCTTCATTAGAGAAATTCTCAAAATCTTTACTAGAAATATTCTCAATTTCACCAAAAAATTTGATGTTAATTTTGTGGTACGAAAGGTCTTTTAGGTCTCAATGCCCCCGAAATTGGCAGATTAGATCCTTAAAAAAGTTTTACTTGGGGTAACTCTAAGCATCATTTTATAACATAATTACCTAGACCTTCTCAAAGTGGGTTAAATAAAAAAATAAAAAATAGAAAATAATAACATCCAATTTGAAGGACATACTGCATATTGCAAGACTGCATACAATTTCCTTCCCGCTTGAAGAGTCACATTACTGTCGTCAGAAAAATGTTTCTATTGCGGCAATGCATAGGCGGTACATAATTCATTGCGAAGGTAATGAAGAATTCTATTTTAAAGAAAGCCAATACAGGCAAATATTCAATTTTGCATTTACCATAATATTTCGTTTCATAAGTCAAAAAAAGTTTACTGCGATATTTGCGATGAGTACAATTCAATCAAAAATTGTAAAAATCTTTAACCTAATTTAGATGGAGAAGCCTAATTTAATAGGCATAACCAAACCAAAATTTGATAAGGACAACACCATATCTGTTTTATATTTTCACCTCAAAAACATAATAACTTGTTCAAAGCCGAAAGAATTTTTTCTCTTATTTCCTTGATGCGGATATAAATAAAGACGAAGTTCAAGGGGCAACCAATTAAAATTCTACAAATGCAACCCAGGGACTTTTTTGATTTACAAACATGTTCATCACTTTTAAAGTTTAAATTGATATCTTATTTGAAGGTTATAAATCTGAAATTTTTTTAACAATTGACGTCAATGGAATATAAAATGTGATACTTGGACAGTCATTCTATCAAAATTGATTTGAAGGAAAACGCTGCATAACTGAAAATAGCAATGCGAGGTGTGTTCAGAAAATAACAGGAATTTTTAAATTTCGCGGGTTTGGAGAGTCCGATTGTCAAAATTGTTTTTATTATGTTGGCATACATGCCCCTGAAGTATGATAAAATTTTCAACTGAATTCACTGTTTACTTTGTCAGTGGCAAACGTGTTTTTATGAGCTCGGCGATTTTCGTTTGCTAAAAGAAATGCATCAAAGAATTTGTATCAAATTTTGCGTAGAAAATAAAATGGTATAAACTCTCTCCTATGGTGAGAGTTAACGAATGGTATAAACGTTTCTAAGATGGCCGTAAAGATGCCCCAGCACATCAACAACCGATGAAAAGGTAGAAAAAGTAAAAAAGAATGGTGATGTACGATCGCCGAATCACAATTAGAGAAGTCACTGATGACGTTGGCATATCGATTTGTGAATTTTTAGACAAATACAATACTGCAACGATGCCTTAGCCTCCATATTCGCTAGACATGGCTCCGTGTGACTTATCCTATTTTCAAAAATATGGAGGACCGTAAAGGACCGTCGTTTTACAAGCATAAATGACATTAAAAGCGCATCGCTGAAAGAGTTAAATTATATTCCAAAGATCGAGTTTGAGAAGTGTTTCGAGGATTGGAAGACTATTTTGAAGGCGACAACATCAATGTAGACGAATAAATAAATATTTTTTTCAAAAGTAAAAAGTAAAAAGTATCTTTCTTTATTTCATTAGAAACCACTATTGGGAAGAAAAGTCTCAGGTGCAAACACATTGCCCACGATACTATCATATACAAAAGAGTATTCCAACTGCCACTTAAAACCCATCAAAAAGTTCCCGGATTTAATGGTGCGCGAACGTTGGAAATATTGGAAAAGTGTCTCAGCAACGATTCGGTCGTTTACCAGTGACACGAACCCCCTGTAACTTCTTTCTGTTCAATCGAGTTAGGGGGAACTCGTTTCAGCAGTCTAGAGGAAGTAATGGAAAAATCGCAGGAAGCACTGATGGACATACCGAAAACCGAACATAAAAAATGTTTCGAAGATTGGATCAAGCGCTAGCATAAGTGGGTTGCAGTCGATTTATATTGATTACTTTGAAGGGGACAATATATGTAGATATAGAATAAAAATCAACATCAATCTGATCAACAGATTTATCCCCAATCTGCACAAAAACTCTTAAACTGCATGTATACTACAGTATAATACGACTTGAAGATGCCAGATACCCGATTGTCGAAAAAGGTGCTAATGTAAGTACGTAGGTAGATTTAACTTACTAGTAGCTGTGGAATATTGTACTTAGAACATGCATTTACATTGCTACAACTTGCAGGAAAGTAATAACTTCTGTAATGAAAACAGCGCTGAGAAAATATCGACTTTTTTATTACATTCCACACAGAGGTGATCTACCAATACTGTGCAGCTTGTGTAACCTGGCGGAGATGGAAGACGTTAACCATTTTGTTGAAAAGTGTCCAATTTTAAAAGAAACAAGGAAACATATCTTCGGCAGTGAAGTCCTGTCGATGAAACAAGTGTTAATAGTTCATAACGAAGTAAAGTTGCGCTAAAATGATGTCTTGGAATAGTTAATTAATTTTTATAATTAAATATACTTTGCTTTTTTTATAATTGTTTCTAAGCTGGCACACAATGAAGCCAAGCTTATTGGTTTTTATAAAAATTATATTAAATAGTGAAGCACACTAATAAAGAATTTATATATTCTAAATGTTTGCCCAAAAGATTTAATGATTCCAATCAATGGTTAAATTTATTCTGGAAGCGGATGAATCCACTTTTTTTACTTTGATTACAAATTACAAATTGCCAAACGAACTATTAAAAACTATATAATCTTCAAAAACGACCAAAAACAAGGAGTAATATCGTTCTTCTTTATTTTGTTTGTTTTTTTTTATTATATGCTTTGAATTAATTATAATATTTTTTTTTTTAAATAAAATGTTTTTACAATACATAGTATCTATAGTAAAAAAATAAAAAGGTAAACTTTGTTATTAATTATTGTACTATTGCAAGCTTTTTAAATTGTTTTTCTTTATTTATTTTAGATTGAAGTCGTATGTTCAACAAATCAAACAACCCTGCAACGAAAAACGAGACAAACATTTTGGAATGCAGTGTCGTATGTTAATTTTTGAAAAGACATTTACAGAGTTTTGGAAAATACCATATATGAATATTTGTCTTTATTCATTTTATATTTACATTTTTCAAACACGACTAATCAAATAGAGCTGCATTAAATCAAATGAGTGTGTTTTGTTTTCAATGTATCTTAAATCCATATTTTTTTTTTTTCACATGAGAGCTTGTAATTCTCGCCTGACGATATGTCATTATGCCAGCTATTCTTAGTCACAACATTGATAAAATTTAATATGTACACTGTTGTAACTCAAGAACTTGGTGACTAGGTATCTCAACCTATGTAGAAGTCAAATCTGAGTACACAATTATGGCGTCCAGGGGTAACAATTCAATGACATTGATAGCACCTGGGGAATTTGTACAAGCCGCAACCAACGACAGATCAATTGAAACAAGAGCAAGAAAAATGAATCTTTCCCCAAGTAGAACGACGGAAATATCATTAATTTGCAATGACAACAATAACTGGGGGAATACAGGCATTATTCCGGCTGTTGACAAATTAAGTAAAAAAGATCTTACTAATCGAACATTACGGAGCAATACATTGAATACACATGCCTAGGCACCTGTATTGCCTCATGTTTGTCGCCATAGGAAAGTTTTTCGCCACCGTAAACTCTGTTTTTATATTAAGGAACAAAATTTTGTTAATAACGGTAGGTTTTGATGGGTGTATGGATTTAGGATATAAATAAATGTGTAAGAATCTTGATTCTTAATAATTAGTAACATATTGCCAACGACCTTAAAAGAACCAGATGATGCAGGAATTAAGACCTCAAAAATATGTCGATGTACTTGTTTTTTTAAGTTTAGTACAAGTCCGCCAAGTATTTATTTCAAAATTGCTTTTTTCAAGTTGGCCGCACCCATAACTTGAACAATTTTCAACCAATTCACTTTAAGTTTGAACTAGATCTTCAACTAGATCTCAATAAGTACATAGATTTTTTATTTATATGGCATAGTTTATTTGTTATAAACAATTTTCGGGCAATTTTTCTGCGTATTTTGTTTTGTTTGATTTTGGAAGTGCGTTATTCTGCCAAAAATCAATACATCAAAAAAATCCTATGCGCTTCTCTAGCCGTTGTTATGTACAATAAAAGAAAATTTGGTGACACATCATAATTCTAAATTTACAGGATTTGTTGGTGTGGCCGTAGATCCTTCCAAAAAAGAGAGGTCATCTGTGAAAATCTGCACAGATTATTCCATAAAAATTATGTTTTACTGTCAATCATATGTACAATAAACTTCTACCTTTGTAAACTCGATCTATTTTATATTTTTCCTGATCACAAAAAATCACAAAAAAGACTATTTTTACGGCCTTTAGAGTGGCTTGACCCCTTAATGCAGCACCACCATATTAAGTGTTTTTTCGCTAATAGGTATTACCTTGTCAAGAAAGAATATTAGATTTTTTTTTTTTTTTAGTGTGGAATAAAACTTTTTTTTCTTGCAAAGAAAAAACTTTAACCAATTAAATATTTTCCATTTGATTCGATGACCGTTTGCCATCTTTCCGGCAGCTTCATGATTCCGTGTTCATATAACTTCTGGCCCTTATTAGCACAAATCTGGACCAAGAGTGATTTCATGTCATCATCATTGGTGAAAGTTTGACAGTTCAATAACTTTTGCAAACTTCGAAACAAATGAAAATCTGTTGGTGGAAAATCAAGGCTAAATGGTGGATGTGACATTACTTCCCAACCAAGGTTCAAACATTTTTTATCATGGTGGAACGCAATTCCCTTACGATTTACAAATTCTGGAAGTTTTTCTTCTTTTCGACAGTAAGCATCTGAATTAATTTTTGGGTTCTTTGAAAGCAGCAACAACGACACCTTTATAGTCCAACCAAATTTACAACATACGAGTAACCTTGTTTTGATGCAGTTCAGATTTCGATGTGGTTTGTGCTCGTTCGGTCGCCGTTTTTGTAGACGATCGATCCATTTTTCATCATCAGTGATGATGCGTTTTAAAAAACAAAATTATTAATTTCCTTGGGATTGTCCAAAAACGTTTAATTGATTTTTAATTGTTGTGTGATCCATGTAACCTATCTATGTATAATAGATAGGTATATGTATATCAATAATGACTTTGATTTGTTCTTCATCAACTTTAGTTCGTCTATCAGATCTTTGGTTTTCTTTGAGTTTAAAATTTTCAGAATGGAATTCCTTAAACCATATCTGACACGTGCATTCTGTTAACCACAAACTTTCACATATAATATATCACATAGCTCTTTATGAGCTTTCTTAACAGCAAAAGCAAAGTATGTTGAAAATGTTTGCTTTAGAACTCCATGTTAAAATTGATACTGCACTAACAGTTCTAAACAAAATTAGGCTCGATTTGCTTCCAAAGTAAGCTTAAAGTGACAGCTAACACATGTCTAAAGGAAAAAAAAAAAAAAAAGCTTTAACATAACACAATCAACTTGTAAAATCCGAAATTACTTTCTTACCAACCCAATATACTCGTATGTACCATATATGTATGTACATTCATATGTAGGTCTTTAGAGTACTTCCACGTTGACTCGTAATTGCAAAATTCTGTTGAGCGAAATGCTTATTTTTGGCTTAAGCTGTTTGTTGTCATCTAGAAACGACCTTACATTACATAAAATAAAATGTACCTTTTTATCCTGATAACATCAGCACACCATTTTCTTCAAGAACACAGGCGAATCCCCTCCGATTTATAACCCGACGATGATCAGTAGTCATTTCGTTGAAAATGTGAAAAACATTGTTGCGGACAAGATATGCTCTCAACAGAATAGGACTAGATACATAAGCCACTGATACCACTTGTACTACATATAAGCAAATTCAATTTGGTTATAAGTTGATATCGAGAAATCGCTTTCTCAGTTTGAGAAGTGGTCAAATAATAAGGCAATACAATTTGTATACGAGTACATACAGAAGTAGAAAAAATTATAGAGACAGCCATGTGTCAGCTTAATTTCCATACATAAAAATCATGTTGTAGTTAAATTTCATAAAAAAAAAATATTCAATAATATTGTAAAAATTATAATAAGAAGTAAAAGTGTGTTTCATAAGGCATGGAAAAAAGAAATAATATCAGCGCATTTGAAATTACTATAATTTTTATAAATTATTTACGTTTATTGTATGCATTAGTTATTTTGTTAGTACTTAGTACTTCTTCCTTTACTCTTAAACACAGCATAACACCCGCTAGGACTCTGCAAGTCTTCAGTGGAGACCTGCCATAAATATATTAGGTCTTATTTCTAATTTTTGTTTAGGAGACTTCTTTCTTAAGGACTCCCTAAAGATGTTCGTAGGTTTTAAGTCGGAAGATTGTAACTTTCTTTCATAGTAAATACATTGTTTTGTTAAAACCAGGTTTTTCTTAGTTTGGAGCAGCGTTTAAGTTCGTTGTAATGTTGGAATTCAGACTTCAGCGACATGTTTCCCTCCTCCTCCATGATTTTTAAGATGTTAATGTAACAGGTGGTTCGAAAAGTCCCGATACTGACTTTTGGTACATAGATAACATATCCATAAGATTTTTAGTTAGTACCAATCTTCAAACCATACGCTTCAAAATTTGATGACATTTCGCACCTTCTGATATTTTCAAAACCATGAAAAAACACTCTGGACGCCCAAATGAGGCTGTTACGCCAAAAACATCGAAAAAATCCACAAAATCATCTTGAACAACCGTAAAGCGAAAGTGCGTTACCGCGTTTTCTCACAATAGACCATAAAGAACAACGTGTTGATGATTCATTTGGAGCTATTTGGAGCAGTATGAAACATGAATTCTATTATCTACCTGTTTGCAAACTTTAAAAAATGCTCACCGGAAAGAGATAATGTGATCGCCGAAACTAAAGCGTGTTTTGAACGTTGGACAAATCGTTCTATAGAAATGTAAGAGCGGCGGTGAAATGGTTGTATCACTGTCGAAGGTGATGAATAAAGTAGAATTTTGCCACAAAATTGTGTTTTTATATAAAGGGTTTTCTTATAACGACTTGACAATTTTTTTTTTTTTTTAAATAAAAGGCAAACCATTTGAGATATTTCAAAAACTTTATTATTGGTTTGAAGTACAATCAAAACATTTATGAATCGAACTCGACTTCGTTCATATGGCCACCGCGAACACGTTTGCAGCGGTCGATTCGTTGGACCCGATTTTCAATGAGTCGGTCACACATTTCGGCCGAAACGGCCGCTATTTCGCGTTCAATGTTGGCTCTGAGCTCTTCCAACGTCGTCGGCGTGTTGGCATAAACCAATGACTTAACGTAGCCACACAGAAAATAGTCAAGCGAAGTTAAATCGCACGAACGAGGCGGCCAATCGACTCGCCCATGTCTTGAGATAACACGCTCACCATACTTACTCTTCAATAAATCGATTGTAGCGTGTGCCGTATGGCTTGTGGCACCATCCTGTTGAAACCACATATCATCCAAGTCCATATCTTCCAATTTGGGTCAAAAATAATCGGTGAGCATGGCGCGATAACGCTGACCATTCACAGTAACGTGACGATCGTTATCGTCGACGAAAAAATATGGCTCAATAACGCCGCCGGCATGCAAACCGCACCAAACAGTTATTTTTTGTGGATGAAGTGGTGATTCATGAAGCACATGTGGGTTTTCACGCGACCAATAACGCATATTTTGCTTATTGACGAACAAATTGAGCCAAAAATGATCTTCGTCACTGAAGATGATTTTGCGACTCCGAATATCTGTAGAAATATTTTATAACTTGCAGACGTTGCAGACGTTTAGTGTACTTTACCATGATGAAAATGTTGAGTTTACTGAATAAATCGACAGTAACAGTTTGATGATTAGTTAAATAGTGCATTCACAAATTAAATTCAAAGTTGTCAAGTCATTATTGGAAAACCCTATATTAGTCTCAGAGTTTTTCAAAACAGTGGGCCTCCCCCGTACCAGGAAAAAAAAAAAACATCTCCAAAGCATTATACTGCCACCGCCATGCTTTATAGTCTTTTTTTTTGTGTGTGTATGTAACTAGCAATCTACATAATTTATGATTCTTTGGACGTCTCATGAACATTTTACCATCAGATCCTAACAAATTTAGCTTAGTTTCGTCGGACCACAAAACGTTTTCGCAGTGACTACGATTTTGGTTATAGCTGACGAATTGCTTTCGTTGTTTTATATTGGGCGTGTGGAAGTTTGGAACCTTTCTCGCTACCCTTCCAAACAAATTGCCTTCAATTGCTAATAGTTCTTCCCCAAATTGAAGAAGACAACTCCTATACCTATTATTGTTTCTAATTCCAATGCGCGGCTGTGGCTAACACAGTTGTTAAAATCAACACAATGTTTTAGTATAATTAAATATTTTTTTCTAGGGAATAAACTATTTAAGAATGCTACTTTGTCTTTATAATTTTTTCCACCATTATATCTTCAAGTATGGACCTCTAGAATCTATGTTCCGATTGAAAGCGAAGAAATAGTGGTGTAAGACAACTAGATGAATGCTATCCTTCTAATCATATATAATACTAAATAGCATTTGCTCTGATTTTAAAGGATAAGTTGTTGAATAAAGGGTATCACTGAAAGTTATTCGTGCCATTTTGTGGAAAAGACCAACTTGGACCAACCAAACCCAGGGTTAACTTTAGCAATATTGTGAAGCAGGCAACAATGCACTAGGCAAAGTTCACTTTTTCGAAAACTTTAAATCCGAGAAGTCGAAAAGATAAAAAAAAAAAATCTAGGTTCAAGGATCTGTATATGAATACATAATAAAAAAAAGCTCGCTAAGTTCCTATGAGCTGGTTATAGTATTTAGCTTTAATGAGTTCATATATAGAAGTCTGAAAGTATATCCCAAGTGGTAGGATTTATTAAAGCTGTAAGGCGAAATTGCCGAATTGCCACGGACTACAAGAGCTTAGCAGTTCCTGGTTCAATGGCTTTCACTTGTAATCAGGACCAACTAAGGCAAGGTAATGATAGAATTGCTTATCGATAGTGCTTCCCTAAGTAGGGAAGTATGAATACATAAATAGGTATAGACCTTCAATCTCTTCTTTTTTTTCTACTGATTGTACAACACTTCAGTATATGATAAAACCAATACCAAGCAACAAATACCAGATATCCCTTTACTGCTACATAGATGCTTTCAACTAAAACTCGAACAAACTGAAATCTCTTATACCAAAGACCGAGAGTATGAGGCCTCAAAATAAGACTGCTCAAGGATTTTTCTTGTATTTTTTTCATTTCCACTAAATTCTGAAACTCACTTACACATAGCGAAATTCTAAGAATTTTGTTTATTCCTGACAAAGCAGAAAACAAGACAAAAAATAAGAACACCCAAAGAAAAGAACAGAAAAAAAAGAGTACACTACGAAAAGACACAAAAATTTCCGGACTCAATACTCAGCGTTTTTGCATGTATAGATTTATGCGTGGACAAATTAGAAAAAGTCCTTTGAGAAAAGAGACTCCAAATTGTATTAACCCAACAAGGCACACACACTCTAACAATCTCCCAAACAAAACAGCTTAGAAACACATGCTTTTGATTCGATTCGCAAAGATCCCAATGTGCCTGCAAAGAAAAAAAAATAAAAGATACGAGTATCTCCTGATCATAACGAAACAGCAGTAGGAGAAGTAGGAAGGGTAAAAACGCCGAAAAAATAAGAAAAAGAACTTAAAATTGCATTTGACCTTGTTTTTGGCGCACACATACACCTCAAATTCAATACGCGAACGCGACTACTCAGCTCGAGGAACACACAAGTGCTGTGGTGCCGACAGAATAATTTATTTCATAAATTCCACAATATGTTTATTTTTTTTTTTATTTTTATTTTTTATTTTTTTTTTATTATTATTATTTGGACAAAGAAAGAGAGCAAAACGCATAACAAAAGACCAAAAATCATGCTTCTGAATGCATGAAGAGCAGAAAGAACTTTGAATAAATTGTCTGTCGAAGGAGTCAAGGGGGGCCATGCTAATAAAACACTGATTATTTGCTGCTGTGAAGAATATAACACACAGATGCAATTATTATTATGCAATATCGTGAGAACGTGATCGGTGATGTTCTACATATTTACAAGAGCCGTCTGTGTTGCTGTGTTGCTATCTGGTTTTAATTCTATTTTTTTGGTTGCAAAATTGATTATCCTTTTGCTTTGTACTGTAATTACTAAAAGTCTTAAGCCGAAGAAAGTATTTTGTACTTGTATTCCTTTGTATTCCTTGTTGTCAGAAGATGTCTAAAAATTCTGTGTTGAAACACTTCTGTTGTATGTCAAGCCAATGTCATGCCAATTAATACGGGTTAACATTTCATTGTCAATTTTTCTCTACTTTTGGATTTCTGATTATATAGTGCAAAAACTTTAGGGGATATGATATGAGCATTTTAGTGCTTTCCGTCTACTTTCCCATTCTGCATGTTTATTTTCACTTATATGGTGTATTCGTCCTATGGAATTCTTTAATATTTCATTTTCACTAGGGCCCTAGTAATACAAAGGCAGTAGAAGGATATATCATATATTTTTTTAAACTTTATTAAACATGTCTTACTAATCAATATTACGCAGCTTATTTGAGTCTTAAAAAAATGGATAGCTCCTTTAAACTAGTCGAGGCAACCACTTCGGTGAGGACAACGTTAAGAGACGACGATATTTTCTTCATATATCATCGGCAACTTAAAGTGATCACTGGTTTTGACAAAAAATCATTAAGCGCCCTCGAAAAAATATTATAACCTTTGAGTATTTGATCCTGGGTAATAGAAAGATAAATTGGAGTGGTTAAACTCGATATCAAACTGGTGGATCAGAATTTCACTTTATGACTCTCATCGAAGGTCTAGGTTAAGTTCCAAGTGGAATTGAAATTCCACAAATTTTCATACTCAAAAAGCTCCAAAATAATGTAAAAGCCACACACGAAAACAATTCTGAATCTTTATCGACTTGCAATCTACGTTGTGGCAATTTGTGAAGGAATTTAGTGTCCCAGCCAAGTCGCTAACCTAAGCAAAAAAACATAAATTCATAGCCTGACACTCCGATGTGTACAATGGCGCAGTCTCTCTATGTTATGCACAGAGAGAGAGACCGTCATGCCATTTTATCCACAGATATTGTCTCCTCTTCCTCCTCGTCCATACAGCTTCTTGCAAACTTGCTTTTAAGGCAGTGTCCAGTAATGAAACCTATAATGTTTCCGTTTTTGAAAAATTTAGCTTTGGCCAGTTCTGTTTAGTAGCTAAACATGTTGGCCCACCGGTCCTTCTAAGGTCTGTTCTTTTATTAGCATCCAGTTTAAATAATAACTTGCACGTAGCGATTGGCATACAATTCCCAACAATTCCCTGGAATGTCCCTGTGGCCTGGCACACAACAAAGGTGAAGGCTGAACTGCTCTGCCATCTCCGTAAGAGATGATCGGCATTCAAGGGCGGTTTAAGAATTTAGTAAGACCGAGTCCAAGGACTTGATAGCGGCCTGACTATCCGAAAAGATGCGGATATCCTTTGCAAACATCACATCGCCAAAATTTCCGTCTGGAATACGCTACAGTGATTTGGAAGACGGAAGAAAAGGCTTAGATTTAGCTTATCTGCGAAAACACCGCCACCAACACAGCTATTGGTTTTAGATCCATCTGTATTGAAGTGGATAGAATAGGGATCTATAACTTTTAGCTATTTCAGGTGGTAGCAGAATGATAAACTTTTTCATGGGCAGAATTTCGTATTTAGTGCAGAATTTAAGGTTATCTGTAAGTGTATACACATATGATATAAATTGACAAAACAGAAATTTTCTTTACATTTTACAAATTCGTAGTGCCTCGTACCATTATTTTGAACAATAGGGTGAGTATATGACGTATTACTCGAATAATGTTTTGCCCCAAAACGTCAATCGTTGCTGGTTTATCGGCATAAACTAGTGACTTGACGTAGCTCCATAAAAAATAATTAAATAGCGTTAAATCGCACGGTCGGGTTGTTTTCATGAAATGTTCGCCTAAACGTGTTTTAAATAAAGCGATGCTTTCCTTGGTAGCTTGGGGTTCTTCCAGATTGATGTTGGAAACAAACATTCGTTGATCATCGCATTGTAATGGTGTCCGATTGACAGTAACTTGTGCTCCCCGACTTAACGTGTTGCACCAATTGTTTTTTATAAGCCCTGAGACCAAGAATCTTCGAGATAATAGATGGACAAGGACCATGGAATGGTCCTTGGAAATGGAAATACTAGTTTCCACTGCAGTGTTATTTTATTCCGAATTCAGTGTTCTGGTTTTTGTTAGTGTGTGAGCGTGAATTGGGTGTGATATTTTTCAATAATTCAATAATTAGAGCGTTCAGATGACCGATGAGCTCCGATTTTGAAAATAAATTTAAATAATTTGAAATCGTTGTTCTTTCGATCTTTTCATGATGAAATGGCAAACTGTACTGAAAGTAAATGAAACTTGGTAGTTCAATGTGATAGTTGATTTTACCGAGAAAAATTTTCCATTCCCGCTTTCCGTCAATGAAGGGCTTTTTTTCAAAAAAAAAAAAAAAAAAAATCTGTTTTCAACAACACAACATTTTGGGCTTCTCGTAAATTTGATCATCCACTTAGCACCTTAGGTTCAACTTTATTGCTTGAAACGACTCGTAACAACAAACGCAATAACAGTGGCAACACTTTTGAGCTACAGAAATCAATTCAAGCAGTGCATAATCAAGCAGAGAACTTTTAAGGATTACTCTCATCCGAACTTTTTACTGCCAAAAATAAATATCATATATGCAAACTACTTTATTGCCATATCCTTTTCTCCCCCCTTTTTTTTAAAGAAATATGTATGTATGCCCATGCCATTATTTTTTGATGTACATACACAGTTGTGTATATGGAAAATAAAAAATAATCTCAATTATTTTTTGGGCCCATATTTTTCCATCTCACATTTTGACTGGTTATTTTTTAATGCGGAAATGATCTTTCTTATCTCTTGTATAAGCTCATCAAATTTTCAAAAAGTCATCTTTAACAAATAGTCTAGTGTCGCGACAATTTGATTGCTTTAATAAGTCAAGTTGACAGACTAGACATATAGAGACAGGGACGGCAGAGGTTTTTTATCTCTGTGTGCAGATTTTTTGCATAAAAAAAAAAAAAAAAACGCAAAAACAAGCGTTTCAGTTCGTAATATCCTTAAAAATAATTTTTGCTTGAAACTATTATTAAGCCCATAAGATGCTTATTCAACCTCCTTCTCCATCTGGAGAAATACTCGTAGTTGACAAAATCATTTCTAGGAAACGACTTATTGACATGATTGCCAAACAAATGAGCACAATAATATCCAGTAGAGAGGAACACGGATACAAATACGTCAATCTACTTTTTGACAAATAACACTTACGAATCACTGCTTGCGGCACGATCAGAAAGACCGACGAACGGCTGCATTGATTGGTTTAAACTAAAAGTTTCACTGCACATGAGCAATATTGTAACGAATAGCCACTTAAACGCTAGATATTCACCAGATACAGCAAACTAACTATGAACGGACGACTTCAAGTGCGCACCCATAATTCCACACACAAAGTTGCAGCAAACTAATATATACATACTAATCGTACACTAACTATTTTTCACACAAATTTTGTATTTATTATTCTTATTAAACCTTTTTTTTTTTTTTTTTTATTTTTTATTTAAGCTTTGTAGTGCGCAGCGTCAAGATTTTGAACCAGAGATATTCTATTATAACCGGCACCATGGCGTATATGGTACTTGTGTGGAATTGCGCGGATACCGTCAATACCGTCACTGCTAATATCACTGCGCCCCTGCCTTAATTCACGAAACATTGCTATTGGCGAGACACGCCATCGAATGACCTTGAATGCAATACGTGTGTTTTTTTTTTTTTTTTTTTTTTTTTTTTTTTTTTTTTTTTACTTTGTGAGGCGGGCGGCATGCAATTCGCAATAAAATTTATTGCGACTTCTGCACGACCCACTCCACCCTCTTAGCGAATTCGTTCAAAGTCAGAGATACAGGACTGACGATCATTCGACGTCGTATGCGCTTTTTATTTAATTTTCCTTTTGAAACATTTGTTTCTCTCTTTCTTTTTCTCTGTTCTCTTCTTATTCCTTTTTAGGGGCTTTTTCGCCGGTAATTATGAGCGCGAGCGTAGACAAAATTTATTATATACAATAACAGCAAATTCACCAACACAAATTTCGCGCTCCTTGCACATGCTCGATTAACATTTATTCGTTGGTAAGTATATATATATATATACGAGTACGAGTACGTACTGTGGCGATCCCTCACCCGAGTATCTTTTTGCAAAAATCTTTCGCAAAACTATGCGACAAATTTCGCGCTTCTTACACGCTATCAATTGCTGCTGGTACTCAGTTCATACCTCTAGCTGATTTTGTTAACGCCAGCTATGTATTGACTGCTCTACATAACATACACTTTGCAATCGCGATCGTCAAATAATAACAACCAGAAGGGGAAGTTTTAGCTAGTCAGCTAGCCGGTTAGCTAGTTAGCTAGCGCTCTACTGTGGTGTTTTGATGTTTCTCTTGTGTATGCACACGGATGACATTGAAGTTGTGACATTTTTTTGTTATGTCGTGCAGGAATCGCGTGTGTGCCATAGTCATTGCGATTTTCGTGTTTTTGTTTTTTATTTTTATTTTTTTTTATTTTTTTTGGTTGTTTATCTTTTCTTTTTTTTTAAATACTTTCTGGAACGACTGCTGCGGCTCTGCCTAATCAAGAAATCGCTTGCACACAAGTGTCCCACTTCCAAATTTTACGTCGCGTCGCGCTGCTATTCTCACCCCATTCAAATATGCAATCATGGAATATATTTAGCCCATGCCTGCTGATGTTTTGGTTTTGGCTTTTTTTTTCTTGGTTTTGTTTGTTTCTTTTCTGGTACCTATCTGTTTTCTTATTTCTTTTTCGTCATCATCATCGTCGCGTTTTCGTTCGCTTCTTATTCAGTTTGTTTTGTTACTTTTCGGCAGTTACATTTATTTTAGTTTATTTTATTTATTTATTTTTTTTTTATTTTTTTTTTTACATTTTTGCACTCTGAACAATTGTACACATTGTGCTGTTGTTTTGTGTTGCTTATTTTTGTGTATTTTGTTTGGTTGAATTATGTAGTGCCATTAGGATGTTTGGTGTTTTCTTTATATCTAAAGCTAAAAATTGATTTCTGTCGAAAATTGCAAATTTCGGCTTTTAGCAAAGCATATACATACATGTGTAGATATATTTGATATGCAGTTAATGATGTTTTTATTGATGTAATTATCTGGAAATTATTATTTGGAGACCTTATATAAATCCAATTTAAAAGAAAAAAATCTATCGAAACTAATGGCAGTTGCAGGTGATGGCATTTCAAGACTTCTACCAACTGACATGAGTCATTTAAATTCCAAGAAGCTTGATACCTTTTATGGTTTCCCTTTTTTTCTTTAGGCAACACGGATATATGTATTTATTATGGAAAATTAGATACAAGGAGACATTCGAAATAGGAGCGGAAACTTTAACGGCACGTCGGCATGTATGGTAACTACTGTTGCACGCAATTGGGTGTACGATTAAGAATACGTATTCAGACGAGGAAATAATGTTAGCAGATTAGAGTTATATACCTCGCCGTCTATGCGAGAATTATCTTTCATCGGAAGCGTCGGTGGATGAGAACATTTAAAACACTATTGAACTCTTTAATGACTTCAATAGTCGCCTTGCACCGATATATTCGATCAGATGCTCCAAACTGACGACGCTTTTTTACCGAAAATCGAGAAAACTACTGCCTATTCACTGCCTATTTCAGACTCATCGGTCCAACTTAATTTCTGCTGAAAGAAGAAACACAGCTTATTGGGAACAAATTGCCGACCGAAATAGAAAAAGATTCCGTTTTTCAAACCTGTTAAATTCATTCTATTTCGTTTAGCGCGGTTTTAAGGGTTTTTTTAGTGCCCTTTAAATGTTTGCAGAGGAAAGAAAGAAGGGCTGTTGTTTTAGATGCGTATTCCCTTAAAATTTCAGGCCAAAATTCTTCCTCTTTAAAATGTTATACGTACGTGGTGTGTTCAAAAAGTAAGGCTGAGAAGATGTCAATGACAAACCTAGCTTTGGACGTCCGAGAACATCAACAAAAGATAATAACGTCGAAGCACTGTCGATATTCGCATATCGGTCAGCTCATGTCATGCAATATGCGAGAAGCAATACGAAAAAATCGTTCGGAATTATGGAAAAACAATTCATGGCTTTTGCATCACGATAATGCACCTGCTCATTCATCGTGGCTTTCGCTTTGGCCAAAAACAATACGATAATTATGCCTCAGACATAATACTCGTATTCAACGCATTTGGCTCCATTCATGTTCCCAAAACTGGAGAGACCTATGAAAGGATGGGGATTTGCAAAGATTGAGGAAATAAAAACGGTATCGCTGGAAGAGCTCAAGGCTATACCAAATAAAGAGAGGTGCTTCGAGGATTGGAAAAAGCGTTAGCACAAGTATATTATATCTGAGGGGGAATAATTTGAAGGGGACATTACCATTACTAGGTGGGGTGAAAAGTAACCTTTTTGGGAATGAAAATTTTTTTTAAATTGTTTTTTTATTTTATTCAATATAGTCCCCTTTTAGTTTGATACACTTATTCCAGCGATTTTCCAACTTCTTGATCCCGTCCGAAAAGTAATTGTCCGGAAGGTCTGCAAAATACTTCTCCGTGGCGTCGATGATTTCCTCGAGTGAGCTAAATTTTTTATTGATGAACTATCTTTTGAGGTTTGGGAAGAGATAATAGTCCGAGGGAGCCAAATCGGGCGAAAACGGTGGATGCGACAACAATTGGAGCCGTAAGTCATCGACGTGGTTGCGATGGTCTTAAGCGCCGGTGCATTATCTTGCAAAAACAAAATTTTTTTTCGTTTCATGTGAGGCCGTTTTGCAGCGATTTCGGCCTTCAATCGCTCCAATAATGCACATTCGCTGTTGACGTTTTTTTTTTTCTTTTTCGAGGTAGTCCACGAAGAGTATGCCATGACAATACCCGAAAACCGACGCCATAACCTTTCTGACCCATCGAGCCTCCCTCGGCCGCTTCAGAGTCCAAACACTCTTTCGAAGTGCTCTCGCGTTCGTGTTTTTGGTCAGGAGTGAGTATGCGCGGCACACAGCGGCAGGATAACTTTTTCATATGCAGAATATTGCCCAAAATATGGCGTGTGCGCTCATCACTACTCTTTTTGGTATCTGCTAGCTCGCGCACCTTCACTTTCTGGTCAGCCAACACTATATCTTTTTTTTTTGACATTGTCCTTTGTAACCGCATCGGAGGGCCTGCCGCTGCGGACTTGATCGTTAGTGGAGTTGCGGTCACCACGAAACTCTCGAAACCAATATTTGACTGTGTAATCTGACGGAGCATTAGCCCCATAATATTTATTAAACTTTTCCTTTGTTTCCTTCGCCGTTTTGCCTCTGAAAAAATAATGATGCCAAACACGTCAACAACAATCAGCTGTCAAAACAAAACTAAAGACAGTATCGCACTGAAATTTGGCGTGTCTGCCTAAATATAACCTTTTTTGCAATAGCAGCGCATTCAGGTGGTCAAGGTTACTTTTCACCACACCTAGTAATATGGATGAATAAATAAATATTTTTTTATAAAAATATAAAGTCACCTTACTTTTTAAACACATCTCGTATGTATATTGATATATGTACATACAACTTTTGAAAACGGGATCTTCACAAACCAGACCTTTTGCAGAAAGTCCAAAATCGTCTGAAACCTATTTTTGAAAGTTTAAGGGATAACGAGTTGCTAGAAAGTAACATCAAACTCATTTGGTCTCTCGGCCTCACGCACATTTTCTGTTCCAAAAATATTGTTGAAGTTACATCCTAAATGTTGTCACGTCTTATTGAAAATAATGCATGCATACGCCAATATTATGAAACGGCTGCTCAGGACACAACATATTCTTCCCCCCTCCTTTTTTTGAAATTTTTTTAGAGTTTTCTTACAATTTTAATATTTTTCAAAATATCCAGAAAATATGATTATGTTAAATTTCATAATTTATGTTTTATAGATTCATTATATAGTCTTAAACATTATGTAGAAAGTGCAATGTCGGTCAAGTGGCCGTCTATGTGAGCAAATGTGAGCTCTTTCAAACATCTTTTTCATAACTTTCTCGAAAGTTTCTGGTGTTATTTCGTAAATTGTGGTCCTTTTCTCTGTAGCCAGCTCTCCTTTTAAGTGTTCTCATCGAAAAAAATCGGAAGCGACCAAATCACCGGATCTTGGGGCCAATCAATGTCACCACTTTTTGATTTTATTCGGCTTTTATGTTTATTAAGAAAGTCAGCCAGGTCGATACGTGTCTCGTTGCTTATTTTATAGCTTTACACAGCTTTAAAAGCTGGACACTCCAATCTAGATACCTTTGGATACTCTAATATAAATTGTTATTCAATACTGTCAAATATTAATTAACAAATATATAGTATAACCGCATGATGTATACACCTGCGCCCTGGTTAAAAATTGATTGGTAGTTGGATTTCTCGTGAGCATTACATCTATGAATGAGTCTCTGGAATGCTGGCAATATAAACAAATACAATATTTTCCGACGTCTGTTATAAAAATGAGCACCATTCCTATTATCTTTTAGCAAAAATGCTGTAGGTAGTCTGCTTACTGAGATTTTAACTAAGCACCTCTTATATCGTTTGCTATAAGAGTGACGACGATGTTTTCGGGAGTGTCTAGCTTGCGTTAGGAAAGACTGCGAGTTATAGGCTCTGATGAAGTGGGTTGTACAATTCTAATAGGTTGAGGAGCTACATTAAAAAAAAAAAAAAAGCTTAGGCCACTGATTTCTGGGTAAAATAAGCGCGTATTTTTATATTTTGTGAAAATTTTTAAAAGAATATATCAGTTTATATTTGAAAGGACCACATTTTTTATTTTTTTTGATGGTGTAATATGACAACGTATTGTAAAAATAATTGCAATTCTTGTAAATTTCACATTTATGCTTTTTCCATTGAAGGTTGAAAGATGTAACATTTTTGTTAATGTTCAATTACTCGTAAATGTGTGAATAGAATGGTCTTCTTAGAGTGATTTATCTTGTAATAGGGGTAACTCACATATGTCAAACTGATAGACATATGACACAAATTGTCTTGACAATTTAAACACCAACACAGAAAAAATTTAAACATTTAGCTATGTAAATGCTTACCGTGGTGGTCACTTGGCAGATATTTTCAAATCATAATGTAATAAACAATTTCTACCAGTAAAATATCAATTAATAATATATAAACAATAAAAATAAATATCGTATTTTGCACTGTAATTTGTTGAATTTGTCACACATTGAAAAAATTAAAAGCCGCAGTAGGTAAACTAAAGCATCTGCAAATATTTTGTTCCCAAACAATCCCAAAGACGATGGTTATTAGAAACATCGAAGCCCGCTGCCATTATGGTATGTTAAAAAAATAAATGCAGAAATTGTAAATTGAACTGGAGAAGTTATAGGCTTCGAATATCCGTATCTGTAATATATAAGAAGATCTCGGTTGTGAATGAAAAATCTTGATTTCTGAAAGTATTTGAATTTTCAAAATTGGCTGTGACTCATTTAAATGAGCCTGCATTGTGTTCGCATCTATCACCCACTACACAAGCAAAGCTATTATCTCATCTGGTAAAATCAGTTTGGTTTTTTTTTTTTTTTTTTTAACTGGCTCTGCATTAGTTTATTCGTTCTATGCATGTCCGCATAAATATTTTGTGCAAATTTCATCTAAAGTATGACCTAAGCGCTTTAATAAATAAATGTCCATTAAACGCGCGAGGCTAATGCAAAACAACAAAAACAAAAAACAAAAAAAAAAATGGCGAATAAAAAAAAAACCAAAACCAAAATGCAACAAAACCGTAAGCATTTCAATGTCACGATATTTATCTGTTCATTTATATTTTTTTTATCCTCTCTTTGCTTAGTTTGTGCTTCCTAAAACTGATTGCGCATATGTACATTGTCTCAAAAAATTATTTTTGCAACAAAAGTAACATGATTTTTCGAAAATAAATGTAATATCAGTTTTTACAATTTTTTCGGGATGGAAAAGAATCTATTCAAAAAGAGCAGTACAAAAAATCAAATCAGATACAAGTTTTGCTAGTTAAGTTTTGAGATATGGCAATACAGGTGCATATACGCCAAATCTGACTGCAGCATCGTGAAATTTGACATTTTTACTGCTACACGTTCTCAAAACCTTTTGTCATATGAGTCCGTCCTTTACAGATATTTAAACATCTCATTTCAACCAAAAATTCAATTAAATGTGAGCATTTTCGTGCCATGATTTTGTATGCGGAAACTCATATTGCAAGATTGTCATGTGAGAACTTGGGCAATAGTTGCACTTGCATACACTTATTATTGCAAGAATATTTGGCCGTCAAAATAATTTAAAACAAAAGTTGTTTGCGCACGAAACACTTCGAGGCAATTGGTGGATTGTTTCTTCGGAAAAAAACGGACATGTCGCCACTGTGCTATTAGAGCAACATACAACGTTCATTTCAAAATGGTACACCATCATTTGTTTGGAGAAATAAAAGAAAGCAAGCGCCGAAAACTGATCATTCTCCATCACTATTATGCGAGCTCCCACAGGTCTCCTCAAACAAGTGCCATTTTCAAAACATTCAATTGATGGGTCAACCACGCGCCTTACAGCCCTTTTTTGGCACTCAATGACTTCTTTTTATTCTCGCACATCAAATATAAATTGCGAGGTCAACGTTTCTCGCCTTAAGAATCTGTCGATGCCTTAAAAACGTATGTTTTGGAGTAGCCGCAGAGTGTATTGATCTTCATGGAGAGTATTTTAAAAAATAATTTCAATGATAAATAAAATATTTGTTTTAACTTGCTTTTCTCAAAACTTAAGAAGGAACCTTCGTAGAATCCAAGATATATTAATGTAGAATGTTATGCAATTTTACGATGACCGAACTGAACTGATCAGTACAGGAAATTACTGACTCACTGTTCATAAATTAAATAAATTTGCAAGTTTAGTTTTTTTTTTTTTTTTATATTCCATCGCTTAATATTAAATTCGTATAGCAGTATACAACGTCATTTAGTTAAATTGCATTTACGCTAAGTGGATTTTATTTTTCAATTTTTTTCATGAATTTCTGTCGAAAAACACGAGAACAACGAATTTGCCAGGTGTGTTAAAATAAATGCAATAAAATGAAAATAAATTTTCAAAATTAATATAAGTGCATATGTATTATAAACATAGGCATACTTATTTTTACTGAGTTTTTTTTCTGCTTGTATAATAGCTACAGTTTAATTGGTTAACCACTTTACCGCAAGCATTTACAATTGAACTGTTTTTTTTTTTTTTTTTTTTTTAAATAACCAGTTTTTAGTTTTTAGGAAAGTATTATTAAATATTCATTTAACGTCAAGTATTTTTGAATGCATATAATTAAGCGGACATTGCAAGTGTGGGTGAGTTCATCACCGTCATCATTTCTACTTTAGTACAATCGCAGATCTTTCCCCTTGTGGTTTTGAACTCATTCACTGCGCAGACATTATTTAGTACAATTGTCATTTATTTTGTGTCCAAAAAAAACCGTTTTTTCAGTGCAAAAAAAAAGATTTGTTTTTTTTTTTTTTTTTAAGAAAAAGGTTAACTATTTTTATGACATATTATTTGAATAGTTCTTACACTAATCTGCATAAGTATGGGGTGATTCATCGTGAGGTTTGATTTATAATGTAAAATGAAACACACATGGTAAATTTGAAAGTGAACTTACAATTTTTATTATCGGTTAAAAGAACAATTCATGGCATTGGCTTTTTGAAAATGATATCATGTAAATGTTGGCCACAATTACGTCTGAGGTGGTTCATTCGGAAGGTCCTATTTTGGGCGACTCGTTCGAGCATAGCGACTGGTATATCGCAGATAACAGGAGTAATGTTAGCTTCCATAGCGTCAATCGTAGCTGACTTATTCCTGAAGACCTGAGACTTTACATACATATGCCAAGAGAAAATAGTTCAAAGGTGTGATATCACACGATCTAGGCGGCCAATTTTCCGTCGCAAAACCTGAAATTAAGTGCTCACTTTATGGCTCGTAGTGCCGTCTTGTTGAAACCAGAGCTCACCGATACCATTTGCCTGACTTTGAGGAAGCATGTCCATGTCTGTTAACATGGCGCGATAACGATTACCATTGACGGTAACATTCTGATTTGCATCATTTTTGAAGAAATATGGACCAATAATTCCACCAGCCCATAAACCACACCATACCGTTCTTTCTAATGGATGTAATGGTAGCTCTTGGTACTCCTTGGGTTGCTCATCAGTCCAAAAATGACAATTTTGTTTATTAACGTATCCATTGAGCCAGAAATGGGCTTCATCACTGAACAACTTTTTACGATTAGCATTGAATTTTTCCAGAGCCCGTTCACTGAAAATATGAGGCAAATACGCCAAGCCAAGCTACTGAGAACGACGACGAATCTATTCGTCAAGGTCTTCGCGTGCACACTCAGCTACAGCTGCTATAGTCTTTTCACTAAGTGCTGGATGTGGTCTAACCGGTCGAGTATCATCCACTAATGTAAACTGGGACTCAAATTTGCGAATGGTATTTGAAATAGTGGTTTCAGTAGGTCGATTATGCGCACCGTATGTTCCTCGAATCGCACGAAAAAAATTTCTCACAGAACGCTGATTTTCGTAATACAGCTGAACAATTTGGAGACGCTGTTGTGGTGTGAGTCTTTCCATGATGACTTGCAGTTTGATAGGAGTCACATGTCCAAAAAGGCCTATTGAAAATCAGACCTCACGATGAAAAACCCTATATAACGATATGTTGACGTATGTTTGATTAAGTTAGTTTTGCAGTATATCTGCATTATAGAAGCAACTAATTCAGTTCTTTACTAGTATTGTACAATAATTAAAAATGGAAATGCGAGTACCCAATGCAATTTTTTTTTAAAATTAATCACGGTTCCTAATTACAGTAAGCTTACTAGTTTACAAAGATGTTAAATAACTGGTTATAGCCTCTTTCATTTGACAGATTAAGGGCCAATCTTCACTCCGACGACAGAGATGGTAGACTGGGATCATTTGATACCATGCAATTCTGATTATGTCGAAATTGCTTTACAGCTAGTAGAGTCTGCTGTTCCTCCTACAAAACCCGTCAATGCAAATGGTACCAGTGTTAAAAATCACTCGAATAATCAATAATATCTTCATCCGTCTTCGAAAAGGTTCATTCGTCATTATCGTTTCTTGATAAGACCTAATTATTTAATTACCTTCTTAGGTCAAAGATACAGAGATTGGCAAGTTTTGATTACTGATGAGGCGTCATTATCATAGTTAAAAGCGAAGTTAAAATCTGTTTGAGCTCCTTTACAAATTGTTTATCGAAAAAGATATTCTAATTCTGCGCAGAATTGCACTTTTTCATGCTCGTATAAAACGAATTAAATTTTTTCTTTTTTGCGTTCCTTACGTACATTGCATTGACACAGAGATCAAAGAAACGTGACATGAAGTTTTCTATAAAGCGGTTGAGCCTCTTTCTGCATTCCTGCACTTCTTTCTCAGAACAGACTGCCAATTTTGTAAAAAGTAAAGATTTTATATCGACAATATTCGTTTATTAATATAAATAAAATAAATAATTCTCTTTGGACTCATAGACGTCTGTGGATTTTCGTATAGGCCTGTGAATTAAAAAAATACCGTAAATGCACCGCACTGAAACCGTGACTTAGAGACAACATATTGGCTCTTTGAGGGAAATGCCCCTCGTTACCATGACATTAAGAGTGAGTCAACAGTTAGTGTGAAATTTTCATTAAATTAAACACACATTTATTGCGAAATCAATGTAGAGTTTTATTGAATAATAATGTTCGATCTATGGCAATTATGAGTGGAACACAATATTGTTCATATGACTTACAGTTTCTGTTGCAAGATCAAAATTATCGAAAAGTGGGTCAATGGCCGCAATTTCAAATTGGATGTTATATTTGAGAGCTTGGATTGTTGCTGGGTTATTAGCATAGACTTTACTCTTCAAATAATTCCACAGGAAGAAATCTAAAGATGTCAAGTCACATGACATCGGATGCCAAACAACTTCTCCTCTAACCAAAATAATGCGACCTTCAAATTTCGTACGCAATATGGATAAAAATAGCCAGCCAACATGTTGCAGGAACGTTCTCCATTCACTGTAACTTTCTCTCCAGCCTCATCTTCAGAAAAATACGGGCCAATGATGCCACCAACTCATAATGAGCACTTTTTATGGATGCATTGGATTTTCATGAATCTCGTATGGGTTCTCCGGTCCCCATAAATGACAATTTTGTTTATTTATGTACCCATACATTATAAAATGGGCTTCAACGGAAAAGATCAAATTCGATGACAAATTGTCCTGGCGACATCCAGTTAACAAATCGGCGATGTTGTGTTTTTGGATTTTATAGGCGTACAACTCTTAAAATTGAGATGCCTGGATAGTTTTGAACACTTTCGCTCACAGTGATGATGTTTTGTCGTGTACGTGATATCCAAGCATGCTGATATGGAGTTTGACCCGATACCGAACCAGTTTCTTTAAAACACTTTACCACGCATTCCGAATACACTAGGGCGATTATGTTGACCCAAATACACGAATTTTAGGAAATGTTACTTTTATAGATCGCCCATTTTTGTAATTAGATTGAATAACAAAAATGCATTGTTGCTTGGTAAACGACTCCACGACTAAAATTGTTAAAGTTTGTATTACATCTCTCAAAAAGCTCAGCCACATTGAATTCCAACACATCTGTTGGTTCAGCCCTTACTACTTTTCAATGAAATATCAACGAAATGACCTATCCTAAGATAAGTTCTCTGTAATTTACATACATACCGTATGTATGTAGCTTAAGCACTATTTGCACTTTGTACGGAAACATTTTCAGATCGTTCACTAAAATTAGCAGTAAAGACCCCGTATTGGTGCTCCATTGCGTGGCACGTTCGTAAAGCCATATTGCTATTCTGTCCCTTATCTAGTCTCCTCGAGGCGGGCCTCACGAATAGGATCACCATAATTATTCTTGAATTTCTCATTTTCTCATATTTTTCAAAAATATCGACACAATTGTTCCGCGATTTTGAAGATTACGGCGATCTATGATTTACGAACGTTTATTTTGCTCAGTCCACTTTTCAAATTTTAAAGTCAGGTTAATATAAGACGCCATTTTAAATACTACGTACATCCGTCTATAAGGTGATGACTTTTGCCCCACATTATATGGTATATGCAGGAATAATTCCATATACAAGACTCTGTTCGGTTTTTACAATGAGAGTTGATGAAAAAGGAAAAGTCTGGTTGCTGTTTAAGACAAGAGGTGATTGGGTTTTTTCCCTTTGGAAGAAGAACTTTCTTGTTTCGCTGTGGAAAGGCAAAGATGACAAAAAACCTGTAACAAGTCCGCATCTGTAAAACTAATATATAAGCAAATAATCGGTAGTGTAATATAACCTGCAATACATTTACATAATAATGAAGAGAAATGTGCAGATACCTTCGGTAGAACTGCAAAGAATTTTTCTTCGTCGTGCAAAATTTTCTTTGGTCCAGAGGTCGACCAAAAATTATTTGGCTTTCGAGTAATGTAGATAAAATTGCCAGATGTGAAAAATCGCAAAAACCCTATGATCCACTGTAAAACCTGGACAAAAATCAAGTGGCTCAGTAATTTGCTAGCCGGTCTCTTCACTATTTAATGGCATATTTCGAATCTGATAGTGATATAAAACAATATGCAGTTAACATATAATATAATATAGCTTTATGTCCACATTTTGTCATACGCAAATTAAAACCTTTTTAATTTAAGATCGCTTAAAAATGCTTGTATACTCGTGCATACCATATACAATATTACAATAAAAATAAACACATTCAAGCACTGCATGCGCGTATCTCGCGTATGTAATAAAAAACAGAAAAATGAGCTTGCATTGGAGAAAAAAAAAAATCACAGAAATAAATAAATAAATAATTCAATTGCAAAGCTATTTTGGGTTGCCTTTGCCTGCATTGCAGTAGGGTTTTTTTTTTTTTCAATTTCTCCCTCCTTTCCTCTTTATACTTACCATTTTCGGTTTTTTTTGTTTTCTTTTAGTCTTTCTTTTTCTGTGCACAATTAACCTTGAAATTTCCATATCCAACTTTTTTTTTTTAAAGAGAAACAAAATCAAAAAGGAAAAGCCAAGAAAGCATTTTTAATATTTTGTTGAAAGCGGCTCGTTTAAGATGCCGAAAGCAGATGAAATTCTCTTGAACTTGAACTTGTAAGTGAATGCAAAACATTGCTTTTGCTCACACTTCTGTTGTGAGATACTCGTACACATTTCTTTTCTTTTGTTTAACTGGGTTTTTTGATTGCTCAATAATTTTTATTTATTTTTATTTTTTTTTTCTTCATGTGATTAACGAAAAAATGCAACGGAATAAAGAAAAGTATAACGTAAGCAATAACGTGTTCGTTTTTATTTTTTATTTTTTTGAATTTTTATTTTATTGTTGTATTTTAAGAAGGAGTATCTTTTTATGGGTTAAAATATGACATAGTAAACAAGATTTGTGAGAAATATGTATTTGTGCATCTAAATTTATTATAGCAAGTTCGGACGGATTTTTTTGATTTGGTTTTGCTTTCGTTCATTCATAAATACCATTCAGAGTTGGTTCATTTAATACGATAACGAGAGGAATATTTTACATAGATGACAAACTTTTAGAAAATTTTTAAAACCTTTTAACTCGGAAATCAAGCAATCGAGACTTTATAAGGAACTTTAATGACTATGCAGTTGCAACTTGTATGCGATTGAATCATCGTCGATTGAGTCTGATGAGACACATAACAGGATTCAAAATTCCTGTAAACACTGACGGGCTTACCTTGTTTTCTTTAACTATCATTGTGTATTCGGTTGGAGATAGAATTCATATCACATAGGCGTCACTTATCGATAGAAAAAGGCAGACTCTCTTAGGCCAGAAAAGACTTTTTGTGATACTTAAATATCTCAATGTCCTCATACATTAAACTGGAAATCAGAAATTTGAACAGATTTAATTTTCGGTTAGACCATTTGGAACTTCTTGCAATTCCAAAGAAGCTGTAGATCGTTATTTCGGACAATTTCCAGGAATTTTCATTGATTGGTAGAGAGAGCTGTGCAATTACATAACCAAGTGCAGAGTAGTTCCTTCGTCCACTTTATTCCTGCAGCTCGTGCAAAAAGCAATTATAAGCGACGACGATTATACCGATGTATAAACTATATATTACATATACTCGTAATGGCTTATGATGATGGACACAATATGCTGATGTTTTGGTTTTTCAAAGACGAAGGACTCTTTTGATCCTCAACGTAATCACCGAATTCAATAATTTTAGACCCTCTTGAGCATAGAGAAAGACAGCACGAGTCTTTTGAAAAATATTTGTTTTCATTAGTTTTTAAATCACCAGTACAAATGGCCTACAATGCGGTGTTGTCACACCGCAATTTAGCTTTGAGACGGAGGCCATCCGCTTACTAAAGGCATCCAGTGGTATAAGATGAAATAGAATTACGTTCTTCTAAGTAAATATCTTCTGACCGAAGTATAAAATCAACGGCTGATTGTAACGTAATTGCAATAAATAGACACATAAAGACATCCAGATCTTCAATTCAATTAACTGCCCAGAATCATTTCCAAGCACGCTAGTGCTTTCAGAAGCCTGAGTATTTCATTGGCTATCACTGTCTCAGGAATGCGAAATATCATGAAACACCATGTTGCGGTATGCTTCATTTGACATACCCGCGATCCTTGAATCGTTTCAATTTTGTGTTTGTGAACACTGAGGGACTTCGAAAAGCAATACCTCACCTAATGGTCTACTGAGTAGGAATGGACCAAAACCAACTTGGTGTACGCAATTGAAACCAGTTAGCAAAAGATCATGCTAAATTGAATAAGCTGTTTGAAACACAGGTCCACCATTAACTGTGCCACCACATAAATTAAAAGAAAAATCCTATTTTTGGTTGAAACAGATAATTCCGAAAAAAAAACTAGTTCTAGTCTGTCGGAGAAAGATGAGTAATCGTTTCAATGATAAATCGCCTACCTGTAGCATAATACTCGAGTAAGTCGGGCATTCTCGGAATCAGGAAAAATATCAGTTCCTTTGTACTGCCTGCAACCTAGAGATTCATGTTATTTATTATAGACTAACAATAGACAGAGATATTAATGAAAGCTCTTACTGAAGTCATGCCAATCAGATCCATCGAAAATCACATTTTCACTAATATATTGTAATTGAATCTTGAGACACAGACAAGACTAAGTAAATACATCTTTTTATATGGGTTTAAGTAAATCTTGCATTCTCGAAGTACCTACAATACTAGGTGGAGTGAAAAGTAACCTCATTGACTCCCAGAATGCACTGCTACTACAAAAAGGTTATGGTGCCTTGAAGTTCGTTCATATTTAGGCAGACGTGCAAAATTTCAGTGCGATACTGTCTTTCGTTTTGCCTTGACAGCTGATTGTTGTTGACGTGTTTGGCATCATGTTGAGTATGGACAAAAGCGATTTTTGTTCCCTCATAAAACATTATTTTTTGAGAGGCAAAACGCTAAAGAAAACAAAAAAAAAAAGTTGGATAAATATTATGGGGCTAATGGTCCGTCAGATTACACCGTCAAATATTGGTTTCGAGAGTTTCGTGGTGGCCGCAACTACACGACCGATCAAGTCCGCAGCGGCAGGCCCTCCGATGCGGTTACAGAGGACAATTTCAAAAAAAAATACATGAAATGGTGTTGGCTGACCAGAAAGTGAAGGTGCGCGAGCTAGCAGATACAACAAAGATTAGTACTGAACGCACACGCCACATTTTGGGCAATATTCTGCATATGAAAAAGTTATCCTACCGCTAGGTGCCGCGCGGAAATGTTATGACGTCGGTTGACTGGGATTGTCATGGCATACTCTGGCATACCTCGAAAAAGGAAAAACCATCAACAACGAGTATTACTGTGCATTATATGAAGTGAAAACCATCTCTAAAATCAATGACTTACGGCTCCAATTGCTGTCGCATCCACCGTATTCACCCGATTTGGCTCCTTCGGACTATTACCTCTTCCCAAACCTCAAAAGATGGCTCATCAATAAAAAATTCAGCTCATGCGAGGAAATCATCGACGCCACGGATGAGTATTTTGCTGACCTTCCGGAAAATTACTTTTCGGACGGGATCAAGAAGTTGGAAAATCGCTAGAATAAGTGTATCAAACTAAAAGGGGACCATATTGAATAAAATAAAAAATAAACATTTAAAAATTTCATAATATATGAAAAAATGAGGTTACTTTTCACCCCACCTAGTAGCTTAAAAAATGAAGCGAATCTTGTGTTTGCCTGGGATACATATGTATTGTACGTAAGTTTGCTTGACGAGCAATGGGATCTGAAGTTTACATTCTCTACGAAAATTCCCATGTGATGGTGATGGCTACTTTTTTTTCCGGCTCAGATTTTGGAAAAATCTTTGCTTGGATGGCATGTCAATTATGCAGATCGAAGTCAAATGATAGTCGGCGATCTGTATAAGTGATCTATGTACTGCAATTCCAGTGCGAATCTTCCCAAAGGCTACTGCCTTTTAAACGGAAAATGGCCTTAAGTCTGCCGCTTATGATATGAATAGTAAGCAGAATAGCATTCATTACTGCGTCAAGAACAGAGTCAGGCAACCCCTATATTTTGTATACCACTGTCAGAAAGTTTACTTTGAGGTTTTTGGCGTCATAAATATACGACCATCCAAATGCTGATAAGCTATGTATGTTTGTCTTATTTTGTTATTCCTGCAAATCCCATGCGCTTTTTTTATGGTGACTGATCTGAAAGCTATGAAAACACCGTAGCAATATTTTCGATTCAATATCGCTTTAAGTTTTGGGTGCACTTTTAGTCTTAGCACATTTGGTTTACACAATTATAAGCTGCTGGCAAACGGTCGGGTTGGCACAAAAAAAGCTGTGTACCATATTTTTAAAACCATCCTTACAAATTCAATTCCAATCCGTACAAAAATAAAATGTGTAAATACGAAGGTACCTATTAATAGAAGTGCACAGATATATGGTATACTCTGCAGACATTCAACGGATTTTTATTATTATTTTTTTATTATTGGTAGGTAGCTGTCTTTTCTGCGCCAACTTTCACTTTCGTTTGCTTTTGCATGCAAAGCATGTCTACGATGTCTGGTGGTCATATCAAGGATTTATATGTGTAGATATAAAGGTTGAACAAGCATACAAAACTGTCTACATCCCTTTCTTCGTTTCCTTTTCTGGATGTTCATGCATACATATGTATGTCCCTACAAACATACATGCATACATAGAAACAACCTACCGCCCATACACATCTTAAGTTAAGCATTTGAATTATATTTTCCGACTGCATAACTTCCTCTTTATCGTTCTCTATTTATACCACCCTCTTATTTTTGCAAAAGTATTTCCCTATCCAATAAAACCCCCCTTTGCATTGCGGCGGTGAATGTGCATTCCTCTGTGTGTGGGTAAAAAATCAATGCTTGCCAGGCGGCGCCATGCAACAACTACATACAGATAAGGGCACGCCTGGGGATATTAATAGCAAAACTTTCACTTTTCGATGTACTCGTCGCTGTTGCCGTCGTTGTCCTCATCGTCTTTCATCGTCATCAGCGTCGTCGTTGCAAGCTTAATTTAGAAAGCATACAAAAAGGGTAACGTCATCGTATCTACATGCGCCGCACAGTCATTCTATCGTTTTCCCCAACCCAAGGGTTGAAAATTTTTCTATACCGAACATGGCATTGAATCCGGTGGCTAGTCTCAAACTCATAGTTGTAGTCAATGTCGTCGTTAACGTGCCTCAGTTGGCTGAGGTTGTTGAGAGAAAACGAAAAAAAAAAAAAAAAAAAAAAAAAAAAAAAAAAAAAAAAACCAAACCCTTTACCCATACCAACCCATCAACGAGTGCTTAGGGTTGGGAATGGAAAATTTGCTGCAGTGACTAGTTGTAAAAGTGTAGGATGTTTTTACTCGCAAAGGTTTAGCCCGTACTGGAGTGAAGATGTGCAGCTAACAAATAGTCAATGCAGAAGCTCTTCACAAAAACAAGTGATGGTGTTGGTAATAGGGAAAGTATAGGCGGACGGCTTCAAGAGCATTTCTCAGACTGCAACGCTAGACATACCATATTCGTTGTGTCCATGTAGTTTACGTCATCATAAGGTTTTTGAATGTATGATGGTTGAGTCTGGTCTGCAATGCCTCCTCACAGTCTGGCAAGAATACCTATACGAATATTCCAGATACTACATATAGTATACTGTGTTGCTGAAGATGACTTTTAGCGTCATTTATTGTTTTTAGACCCACCCTGAACAGGTACGTGTATCTATGACTATTACTATGACTATGAATAGGTGCATATTTATATTTCGATGTGACTTAGTAGCGGTTGTTTGTTTGAAATACAAATTTATCCTCTTTTCTGCATTCTTCTCAGAGTTACCTTGTTATTTTTGTTTCCTGCTAAAAGGCGACTTCCGGCTTTTCTATGTACAGGCATACGAAATGAACAAGGATAAGTGGATAGACAGGCAACGTTGGGTTGGTTGGGTGGTGTATACAAGAACTCTTATGCACTTACAATTGACTCATCAAGGGAATTTCGCTATAGAAACGATGCTAAAATTAGTTTAACCTGACAGCAGACAGTAAATAGAAGGAGTTGAATGTTTGTTAATTTTTTTTTTTTTTTTGCAGAACTTATAGAATATGGAAGATTACCTGCCATCTGCATATATGGTACATGTACCTTTTTAGATACTTTTGCAACTTATAAAACCCAATAGTGGAATTGTTAAAATTGTTGTTACCTGTTATATGATATGAGGGCGAACTAAAAACACAGTTTATTGTAGTTAAATATTGGTAAAAATATTTTTAAATCTATAAAAGCAAATTATCAGAAATTTTATTGCAATGACTCAGTTATTCGTGACTGCGATAACTTATAAATTGCAGCTTTTACATACTGCTCATCGGTTATCAGTCACATAAAAGCGAAACAAAATTGCCAAAAATAAACAAACATTGCATCTATCGCGGAGCTAGTGCAAGTAATCGTAATCAGACGTGCGAATAGGAAACCAACAAAAAAAAAAAAGTCTATGAATGTCTATTGATGTTATTAAGGATATTATGTTTAGTGAGTTTTTCAAAGTCATTCCGTCCGATATCGCGCTTCTGTTTTGTGCTTCATCTACCAAAAAATATAGAACAAATTGTATCTGCATGTTTGAGAGTATGAGATGGTATGCACTACATATTTATTAAGTTTATTACATCATTACCATTTTTCTTTTGCTATATATATATATATATTTTTTTTTTGAGGGGGGCTTTTGTTTGCCTAAAGCGTTCTATTAAAAATATTTAGGACACTTTTCTGCAGCAAAGCATGTGTGTAAACAGAAGATATGGTTGTGTTTGTGCGAGTTTTTCTGTTTATAAAATTCTAGATAATGTGGCGCGTACAAAAACAATTTGCAAGGTCGTTTTTAGATGATGTGGGATGTCTGGCCGATGTAGGCTGGTGTGCAGAAGGTGCGTAGGGTTTTTTTTTTATAGAAAATATTTCAGAGCAGAAATATTACATAAAAATATAAAAAAAAAACTTCATTCGTGCATTCCAAGCTCAAGTGACTTTGATGGGCATCCGAATAAGATTAAACAATTTGAATTGAATATGTGTACATACGGTCTTGTTGTAGGGATGGAAAAGATTTTATTTTGCAACGAAATCTCACTTATCATCAATATCTTTTACAGCAAATATCAAAGCACCGTCATGTGCTCGAACAAAAGCCCATTTGAAAAAAAAACTGGCTTGACATTTTGGAAAAAAAAATTTATTAAAATAAGAGAACTTAGAGAGCACGAAGTTTTAGCTGCAGGTAGGTAATTGATGATTGCTAAAGAACTTACAAAAATCTTCTAAAAACGAACTTAGAAAAGACAGCAAAATTCTTGGAAGGAATCAGCTCAACCTTATCGGTGAACATACGATGAAAAAGGTATGGCACTTACTTAACTCTTAGTGATATCCTTTTTTCTTATCGTACGTCGATGGGATTTTAGAAGCGCATACGAAAGGAAAAACCAGTGAAGAGAAATAATTTTGTGCAAATGGAAATCCTTGATAGGAAATGATTAGATTCAAGGGATATATAAGTAAATTAGGTTTGTATGTATGTATTCGGTATATGAACTCCTCCAAGTTTCGGCAGAGAAATTCCCTAGTCATTCGTAGTCAACGACGACGATAGAGATCGATTCAAATTCTTATTAAGCTATTTCGTCACTTTAAAAGTAATTCAGTATTTACGCTGAATGCCGAAATAGATATTGTGATGGTAGTAGCACGTAGGAGTATTCCGTCATAGTGGGCCATTAGAACTAATATTTTTTTTTTTTTTTTTTTTTTCAATAAAATTTGAAAGAATAGTTGAAAGCAAATTCGGACAATTTCTCTGTGTAACACTGGTGATTTCGAAAATTT
This sequence comes from Volucella inanis, assembly GCA_907269105.1. Lineage (NCBI taxonomy): Eukaryota > Metazoa > Arthropoda > Insecta > Diptera > Syrphidae > Volucella > Volucella inanis. The sequence goes on from OU026157.1 coordinate 26,719,017, forward strand.
CGGAGTTGAGATGAGAGCTTCGAAGAGCGCCATGAATGACCTATGATCATTGAAGATGGTGGTTGAAAAAGTCCATTCACAACGTTTCGAGAAATTGCGAGAAATCGTAGTCAGTTGCTCCTGAACATCTTGAATGACTTGAAAAAACTAGAACTGTGACGTTAATACTAATACTAAGCTTAATACTACTATAAGCTAAGGATTTAAATTATTACTGTTTGAATGTCATCAGCAGGAATAATGCAATCACAGCAAAGAAGTGTTTTCACAAAATTGCCATCAGCAATTGTCAACAGGAAAGGTTCAATACTCTGATGATATTGATGATATTATAGGGTTTACTAATAACGACTTGATAACTTTTTTTTTTTTAATAAAAGGCAAACCATTTGAGATATTTCAATAACTTTATAATTGGCTTGAAGTACAATCAAAACATTTATGAATGGAACTCGACCTCGTTCATATGGCCACCGCGGGTACGTTTGCAGTGGTCGATTCGTTGGATCCAATTTTCAACGACTCGGCCACACATTTCGGCCGAAACCGCCGCTATTTCGCATTCAATGTTGGCTCTGAGCTCTTCCAACGTCGTCTGCGTGTTGGCATAAACCAATGACTTAACGTAGCTCCACAGAAAATAGTCAAGTTGCGTTAAGTCGCACGAACTAGGCGGCCAATCGACTGGCCCATGTCTTGAGATAACACGATCACCATACTTACTTCTCAATAAATCGATTGTAGCGTGTGCTGTGTAGCTTGCTTCATCCTGTTGAAACCACATGTCGTCCAAGTCCATATCTTCCAATTCGGGCCAATTGGAAGCGCGATAACGCTGACCATTAACAGTAACGTGACGATCGTTATCATCGACGAAAAAATATGGCCCATTAACGCCGCCGGCATGCGAACCGCACCAAACAGTTATTTTTTGTGGATGAAGTGGTGATTCATGAAGCACATGTGGGTTTTCACCCGACTAATAACGCATATTTTGCTTTTTGACGAACCCATTGAGCCAAAAATGAGCTTCGTCACTGAAGATGATTTTGCGATGAAATTCATTATCTTGGCGCATCTTTTCCAGAACCCAATCGGAGAACGTTGCTCGTTAGTGTACTTTACCATGATGAAAATGTTGAGTTTACTGAATAAATTAAAAGTGACAGTTTGATGATTAGTGAAAGAGTGCGTACACAAATTAAGTTCAAAGTTGTCAAGTCCCTATTCGCTATGGCAGCAAATGAAAATACAACAATACGACTATGCACGTAGAATGGTCGAACCAAAGAAGTGCAACTCGATACACTGCCTACTATAGGGAACGGAATCAGCCCTGTTTGTGTGTTAATTTGACACGAAGTCTAACAAGGTTATTATGCACTAACTAGCCCGATATGCACACCCATAGTAGAAAGACATGATTGTGCTTCTAACTAACTAGCGTTTTTTGACACTTAAATAATTATAAAAAGACCTAAAGACAGTCAAATGATAGAAAATCATTAAACATGCTTCAAAGCCCTGGATTCTTCCGCTACAAATTTTAGCCAAAATACGAGTACTGATGTGAACGTCTCGGAAGGTAATATGTAAAATAAATAAGTGTGAGGAAAGTTAATGTATAACAACTGCGAAGAGATTTATAGAGCTCTTTATGTTCGCGTCTCCCAAAGTTACTCGAAAAGTCCTATGCTGTCGGCAATCAAATGCAGAAAACTTCGCGCAAAGAAGAAAAAATTCATCAGGAATCATATTCCAATTTTGAGACATATTGTAGATATCGAGGTGTGTACGTGCGTACAAATTGAGTTATGGGAAATATATTTTGTTCTCACAAATCAAGCTGCAAAGATGTATGCCAAAGCAAATCCCATAAAAATCCACTTTCAACGAAGCGTTAAAACAAACAAAATTTAAATTTAATTTGCGCTATTTCTCCCTCTCCCTCTCCGATGAATGAATTGAATGAATTTTATCTCACACATCGGGAACCCTTTTTTTTAAAAAAACAATTAAAAAGCAATAAAAAAAAATATACCCAAGCGGAAGATGATTTTCTCTTGTATTCCAAACCTGAGGCATCCTATTGTATAGGTAAAGTGTGATTTTTAACCAAGTAACTTAAGAAAGAAAAATAACACGAATACAAGATCTATTAGCTGCCTAAGGCTACGAAGTGCAGCCTTCTATTGTATGTGACCAAATATATCGTCTACCTTCTACGCAAACGTTGACTTCATTTTTCTGTTGCAACCACAAATTTCAACTGAAAAAAAAAACTTTCAAAAACTTTCCCATCATGCAAACAAATAAAAAAAAAAAAAATTCCACCGGAAAACTGCGTCATTGTTTGTCATGCTGATTGTCTGATTTGTACAGTATGTAACCTAACCCTTCTTTCTACACACGAATGTCAAACTTGCGCATGCATGCAGTTCCAAAAGTAATTGAAGAAAAAGTTAAGCTAAAGACAAGCTACTAAATTTGAATTAAAATTCAGGAAACAAAACCTTGCAGCACGCGGTTATAAACACTAATACAAGTATAATCTAGCCCATAGAAGAAGCATCTTTTCTCAAAAACCTTTAGGTATAGACCGTCTCTGCCTTTTGTATTTACACTTACACATTCTATAGTTGGTTGGTAAATTTTGGACCTTTTTTTGTTAGCTTTGAAGGTCTGAACATATTTTATAGTTACTCGTACGTATTTGGGAAAGATTAAGCAATAAATGCTGCTCTATTACAAATTTAAATGCAAGAGATGCACAACAGTCAGTTTATTGTAAAAGAACGAGTACGAGTTTGAATGGGCTTGTGATCTATGCACTTTGTTTGAAGATTCAAGATAGATTTCACCTCGAAAAATAGTTGAAGTGGATATTTGACTGTGACCCTCAAATGTGTTACTTTGTTTTGTTGATTAACTGTGTTTTCAATCGTATGAGTATAATGCATGCCGCTAGTAGGTACATCACTCAGTTCTGTCACGCACTACTGCACTTGCGTATGAAATTATTACCAGTATGTATGTATGCATGTACAAGGCAAAATGAGCTAAGCACGCAAAGATGAACATGACAAGTGCGTACAAAATAGTGAAATTGGTAAATTTTTTTTTTTTTTTTTTAATTTTTAGATATGAATAATGTATTGTATGTATGAGAGTTTTATTTTTTTTTATTCTTTTTTTTTGTTAAGCGAATAGTGAGACCTAAATTCCGAATTTATTTTAAGAAATCTGAGCAAAAGAACTGAATATGGCGTTTTGATGTGCTGAGTTCTGATGGCATCTACTAGGTTAGGATAAGTTTATGTACAAAATGCTCTACAATAAAACCTGTTCGCAGTCAGACAGGCTTTGTGGTGTTTTTACCAAATGTCTCTCTAAGAAGCCTTTTTGAGATCCCCTCTATGCTCTATGTACTACCTTACCTATGGCCTCACTATTACATCAATAGAATCTCCATATGCGAGAAGTGGTACAGATTTCTCAAATATTGTGCTCCTGGCTCATAAATTCCTTGCAATTCTTTCAAGAACGATGTTAAAAAAGTCGCAAGATAGGACTTTCGCCTACTATAGTCCTTTGTTGAGCACAAAAGATTTGGTGATGCTTCTTCTAACTTTCTTTATCTGAGTTTTGAAGGAGTTTTGCAAGGATGCGAAAATCTCTGTATAGCTCTCTATATAGATAGATACTGTCATGTCATAAGTAACGTCGAAATCGGTAAAGGTTGATATTCTTGTGGCTTCTCCAAAATATGCTGTAGAATGGTTATTTGGTCGACGGTCGACTTACTAGCTCTAAAACTGCTCTGATAAGGAAGCATCAGGTTGTTGACATGAGGTCCTTAGCAGGTATTTTAGACATTTCAAGCAGTCTATTTCTTCAGGGTCATACAGGCAATGCTGATCCTCCAATTGCAAACTGGCGCATGCCTAGTGATCATTTCTTTTGATATTGCTCTAGTAATTCGCATTATTAGCTTGGCTACTACTAGTTAGTGGTTCAAATCAGTGTCGGCATTACAATATGTAAAGACATCTCGAATACTACCATAGATGCGTGCTTTCCGTCTATTTCAATGTGGGTTGTCGAATTTTTATCAGGAGAACTCTATGTAGACTATAAAATGAAAGAAACCTGGACTTGCTGCGACGACATTACCCAGTTGCAAAATCATTCAGCCTGCCTTCGTTTTTTTATGTATCAATCAGGTTGTGCAGGGCCACAGTACTACCAAAAGTGTTCCCTCTCTATGTTCTGACATTGGGTCACCAAGTATGAGTTTGAAGAAGTCTTCCTTTGTAGAGAAACTTAGTACAAATTGCATTCGCATATACTTGCGACAGTAAGAAAAAGCCTACCCAAGCCCTTTCAGTGTTCATAAATTATCATTAAATTGCAAATCAAAGAATTCCGAAGGAAGTAAAACAAATTATCCACAGGCTTCATTAAGAGATCACCATAAACTATTCGGCCGTAGGGTTGTCACTAATAAATATCTTAAAAAATTCAAAGAAGGAGCTAAAGTGTTAGATAGCCGGTAATGACAAGGAATTAGGGTACAGCCGGAAGTAGGTTTTTTATCAAAATCGGCCACCATCAGTTTATTCGACTACTTGATGATATCACTGTGATTTCAGTTTTCGCAGATATTATTTTTAATAGCAGTTTGGCGTTGCAGGCTATTTACATATTCCAGAGGATTGTACATTTTTATCTGATATTTGCGCAACTTTAACATAAAAAGCGTGCCATCTGTTATCAGTTACTTGCAGTCCCGAATAAAAACAAAAGTCCAAAAAGACTAAAATGTTCATGATTTACGATTTGTTTTGATTTGAAAAACGCCTTCGTAAAATTCAATTTTTTGTTTAAATCTCTGTTCATCTTGTTTTGAATACATTTCGTACTATAAACACTCTACATAAAACCGCTGTGAATGAAAGTGTGAAGGATATCCGCAATTGTCAAAAGACGTTGATTGCAACAGTTTAATCTTTGACCGTTCACTATGTGAAAATTTTGCACAAAATCTCGGCCTACACTGGCTTAAGATCCAACTTGTGAAGGAACTAAAACTGCGAGATTCAGCTCTTGAGCTCCTTGAAATTGACTTTTATTTTTATCGGAAAATCTTGGTTATTAGTGATGAGTATCACTTTTAATTAAATGGGTTGTGAACAATCAAGAAGCAAACTTGCCATTACTCGAATGAACCATATCCACAAAATAGCACTGTTTGATAAAGTCTTTATGCTGGTGACTTTATGGATCCTTTTTTTTTTCAAAAACAAGCAGGGAATTCGGTTTACAGTCAAATTCGAAACGTTTTCTACGGATGGTTCCAGATGGTTCCTTACTGACGATGAAAGCCTGACATACTGAGGACTCGAATCAATCACAACGTTATACGAAATGAATCAGTTCTTTCGTCATGCGATTTGACGTTCCACATAGATTGTGAGATAAAAACTCGGGTCTTCACACATAGTAGTGAAGATCTGGCTAAACTCTGATTAAATTAGGCAAAGTAAAATCCCTTTAACCTTCTTTTCCCCAAATGATCACAGCTTATGAAGAATGAAAACCACAAAAGAAGAAGAAACATTCATATTTGCCATGTAAAAAACATTTTTTTTTTTTTTTAGCCTTTTCATTGTTTCAAAATGCAGGCGCAGATATGACATCACCGTAAACATAATAAAAGTAACTCCTTGGAATTAAAGTCGTTTCAAGTACCTTCTTTGCATTCAACCGTATAAGCAATTCCCCATTCTTACATACATAAAATATTAAACACTTCAAAGGTTCCTTATTGTTTTCCTATTCATCTTCGCAACATAATTGAAGTGTACTTCAAAGTAAAACCAACGTCGAACATCAACAACCAGAAAAACACGAAAAAAAAAAAAACAAAAAAAAAAAAACGGAAAACTCCTTTATTACTCCTAATTAAAGCGCAGTACGTTTCAACTTCAAACAAACAGTGCATGTTAGTCTTTCCTCCATGGGGACATCACGTACCGCGAAATTTTGTTTCACGTTTTAGACACGGCTTCATTTAAATAGAAGAAAAGAACAAACTCTCAAAAAACGAGTTCAAAGTAATAACATTTTTTGCCCGAAAAATAAGAAAACAAAACATTCCCAAATGAGAATAAAAACAAAATAAAATGTTTGTTAACAAAAATAAATGCATTGCCTATAATTTTATGCAACAGCGACTACAATGCTAATTCGTTAGATTAAAGTAAATAAAAAATTCTACTACTGCTAAGATAGATAGGACTACATCCATCCCAGAAAAGAACAAAATGGCATTAACAGGACGTACGCAGTTGCTATCATATGCTGAAGTGTACATACACAAGTATGTTAAAGTAATCAACCTCCCGAGGCCCACAAAGTTGAATCAATATTTTTTTTGGGAATTTTTGTCGAGATATTTTTGAAAGAATTAAGATCAAAAAATAAAGTATTTAAGTTACTTGAAAACATGAATTTTCAAACGTGGTTTCTCGGTACATATATACATATGTATGACTACATTTCTTTTAATCGTAAAAATCGTGATAATATTTGAACTACAATCACCTGATCCACTCGGAGTTGGACCATCTCTATTATTGTAATAATGCATCTCGAAATCATTATATGCCCTCAATAGCAAGTTCTAAGATATACTCGTATCCATCCGCCCACTCAATTTTGCGGTACAATGCTTCATCTTCTAACTGCCTTTCGGTTTTTTGCATGAAATCTAAAAAAAGGTTAAAGTACTCCTACTCTACCGAAACATGTTAATTAGCAGTGTGCTGCACTTTTACGAGTTTTCCATTAAACCTGCACTCGTATGCATCAAAGGCAACCGAAAAAAACAAAACAACGAAAAATGAGAACTTAACCAAAGATTACATTTATAAAGACCCCCGAATCCTATTTAAAAAAAAAAAGTGTTTTATTTTTTTTTTTTTTGAAAACCCAGTCAATTGTAACAAATTCAAGAGTAATTCCACCGACAACCGCAACCAAAAAATTAAAAAAAAAAAAAGTAAATAAGAAAATAAAATTCGAGAGAATAAGAATGCAAAAGAATGGTCACCCTTCTTGAATGCGCTTATTCTACAAGTACTTCATCTCTATGCATAACACACTGCAGTGGTATAGTCTTTTTGTTTTGTTTTTATACAGTTCACCTGTATGAATTTAATTAGACTAAGCACATAGGGGCAAACCCTTTTTAGTAATTATACGATCTACAACCGACTGATTTAAAAAAGTAAATGCTACATGGGGAATTACGAAACGAATAGGAAGAGATTGAAGATGATTTTGGTGTGCAGTACAAGTGAATATGGGGGTACACATATAAACAAACATATTTGCATATGTACATACAATATATACATATGTACATACATGACTGAGTTCTTTTTGAAGCTGCCTGAAATAATTTGTGTTTTGTTTTCAAGGATAATCCAATGCAAGCGCAGTGAATTGCAATCAAAAAGGCTAATTTTGGTTACAGTCTTTTATTCATCTCTGTGCTTTTTATCTTTTGTTGTGACTTCATCAAGGGGGAAGCTAAAGTGGTTCATATAGCTAATTCCTAGGCGTATCCTACTATGACGCCATTAACGTGTGCCCATATGGAATTATATTGTCAAATAAGTGGGTTCAGCGCTTAAGCGTACAAAACAATAATAGACTGCACCAAACAAAGTTTGGAGTACGCTTTCTGAATGAAGTTCAAAATGAACACATAAGCAACCAAACAAGACTACACTCTGAGATAGTATAATTCAACATTTAAGAGATAAGCTGTTAGTTCTACACATATTTTCTAAAAAAAATTAATTCAAAAAGAGTTTACTAGAAAATGCAGTCTGTTCAAAAACTCTTTTGATCACATTCATGGCAATTTAGATAGCAATTAACTAATCAAAAAGTGTGGAATTATATCTTCACGAAGGTGATCAAACTAAATATGTTTGTATCTACCATATGAAGATATACACCATCTAGAATACAATATAAATTGGGAAGCAATCGTGTAAATTTAAAAAAAAAAAAAATTGTAGGTATCGTCAAGGTAAAATGCTGTGAATTTTCCCAAAAAATGAGTTATCATTCAACTTCTTCAATACACAGCTACAACAGACAATCCGTGGTGTAATGGAAGGCACATCAGTCCATCTGTCCACCTTAGATATTTACTACAATCCGAGAAAAGATGGAAATAGCGGTTATAACAATGAATAAGGACTAAACAAAATACGTTCTGTTTATCTCTAAACTATCATCTGTCCATCGTCTGGGATAAAACATCATTATCGAACTCTTTAGCGTAGAAAACGTAGGCAAGAAAATTTACCTACTTTGGAGTAAAATCTTAATCCCACACATTACACTTTAGATCGGCTGACCCTAGTACACTCTTGGATCTTTAGTTTGGCCCAACAACTTGGCTAATAATCAAATATGATTACGAAACTCTGATCTTATCAATTTTTCTCTACACTTCCGAGTGTTGAAAAATAAAGAAAAACACAGAGCTGGTATTGGAGTTCTTAGGAAGAAAATTACTTTGTCGTATACGGGGATCAGAGTGTGAATAGAGGAGACGACACACTCGTGAACCCTATGAGCTGTACTATGAATTGGATGCATTCTAAAAATATTTAATTGGCTGGTTCATATCAAACCATTGGACGACAATACTCCTTCGTGACTCAAAAAGTTAAGGAAAACCGAGAATCCGTCTCAAAATTCTCAAAATAGTGTGATAATATCAAAGCTACATGCCCGAAATAGAGATGGCAGTCCATCAACGGGTAGGAAGTTCGTTAGGTAATCTTAAATTTGAAGTGAACGAGTCTTAAAATTATTGAGTGGGAACTCTCAATGTTAAAATATTCTCAGTAAGTTGGTCTTTGGACTGTAGTTCGGCAACTTTACCACCCAAATATTTGTCGGTAAGCCAGGCAGTTATAGAGAACGAATAATCAACTCACTTTGGAATAATACCTGAAGGACGGTGTGTTGGGATCTTTGTTGCAGAAAACAATTTGACCCAGCTTATAATTGAGCCAATACGTATGCCAGACGTTGATAGTCATACCGCCAACACCCTGAACTTCTTTTTAGCTTTTCACCCTAATAAGTACACCGTTGACATGATTTCGCCTCTAAGTTTGTTGGACCACTGTGTCATATTAGCTTATTTCTTGTATATTGACAACGAAAGAAAAAATTTCTAAAAGAAGCGTATGGCAGTATGAGAAAGCCAATTTGGAGCGGACTTAATAGCTTCTTTAGGAATTTAAACTGGTCGTTATGTTATGCGTTATGCGTGGTACGACTCGACTGTAAAGTGATTGTCAGGGTTAAAGAAATTTTTTTTCGTTCCGAACAGACCAACCCGACAAAGGAAAACCGAAAAAAATTTAAAAGAGACAGGAACGACTACAACGCCTTTCTTAATTGTATAAAATTCCAATATGATTAAAAACTGAGGCAAGCAATACTACAATGTCTTAAAGATAATAAAAATTGTTGGTCGTTTGTCAAAAACATTAGAAATTCTGCTTCATTCTCCATCCCAATGCTCATTTGCAATGGCATTCCAGTTGTTGCCTTTTTGAACAAGGCCAATCTGCTTACTGCACACTTTGAGGCCAACTCAACACTTCCAACACTCAACACTTGAGTGCGTCGAATTTTCAATGAGATGAATCCATTTTCGCACTCGTGTAGTAGCAAGAATACTTAAAGATCTTAGTATACACAAATCCGCTGGTCCAGATGTTAAACTCCCCCTCATTTGAAGAGGTATTCTTCCTCGCTGGTAAAACCACTACGTAAGCTTTTTCATCAATACTACTCTTTAGGACTCTTTCCTAGCAGAAAGGAAAGCAAAACAGCACTACTCTAGCCCTTCCCTTAAAAAGGCGAATCTTCTTCTCTCTACCACTACAGACCCATTGCACTTACGTTCCTTCTTTCCAAGGTCATGGAAACGCTGATAAACCATCAGCTCATGAAGTACTTCAAAACATGAAAACTTCTCAATGACCGGCTGTACGGTTTTCGTAGCAATAGGTTCGCTGGTAATTTGAAGACATGTCTCACCGAAAAGTGGAACCAAAGCGTACATCAATCTGGCAAAAGCAAGATAGTTGCACTTGATATTTCTGAGGCATTTGACAGAGTTTGGCATCAGGCTCTCTTGTCGAAAATGCGTGCTCTTGGGATCGATGACTCTCTTCTTCAATGGATTAGAAATTTCCTTTCGGAAATTTAATTTCAATTCAAGTTGTCTTGGACGGTTTCAAGTCTGATATTCACAAAATAAATGCTGGTGTGCCCCAGAGCTCCGTTCTGTCTCCGACATTCTTTTTAATTTTCATTTCATTCTTGTCTGCTACTTCTAATCCAATTTATTCCTTTGCTGATGACAGTACTCTCTGCTTTTCATATTGGTTCCCGGACTCCCGGACGTCCCTGCTCTTCGACTGTAGAAAGGGAACGGCAGCGTATGTTAAGCTCATTAAATTCCTATATTAACATCATAACCAATTGGGGAACTATCAACAGAGAGGAATTTAATGCTTCCAAAACTTAAAGCCGTCTGCTGTCGTTAAAACGAAATTTAAGTACCCAGCCATTATCCATGAATGGCACTTCCATCGCCGAAACCGAAAAACTTTCCATTCTCGGTATGTGTGTCAGTGACAACTTACGTTGGAATAGCCATATATTCGATGTTTCTTTAGGCGATCTAAGAAATTTTTCGCCCCCTCTGATCAGGCCTCAATATATAAAGCATTCATCCATCCGAAATTGGAGTACAATGCCCACATCTGGTCAGGTGCTCCTAAAGCATCGCTGCACCTGATAGATAGGATTCAAAACCGTGCGATGAAACTTATAAGTGATACTAATGTCAGTCAGTCAATTGACACACTCGAACACTGACGTAATGTCTCGTGCCTTACTTCGTTTATCGTTTTTGCACCACCAGTGCTCCAGTAGCATTCCGCCCCTTCAAACCTTTAACCGTAACACCCGTTTCACAAAGAATGCTCATCAGTCTACCCTCAATTCGCTAATGGAATGCTCTGCTGAACTCTCTATTTCCTATTTATTACACATCAATCAGTACTAGTAAACAGTCTCGAATTCAATCAAAACTACAAGCCAAATTGATTTCGAAAAAATTCGGAGCTACCAAAAACGATCTGAGCTGAGCATTTGGGAGATAAATTACAGCAACTGTTCGTTTTAACCATGGCTCATATTCCTACAAGTTATTACCTATTAGAACTAAGTACTAATTCAAAAGAAGAAGAATCGTAGATATCAGAGAAATTGATTTAGTTTGATCCACCGAGATTTCAAGACCTTGGCACTTAGATGTATTTATTGAAACACAGAGTGAAGCTTAAATTGTTAAAATACTAAAAGGACCAGGATCCAGTGGGAAAGACTGTGGTGCTAAGAGAATAGTATTGAAATACAGAAGATCATTTTCAGGACTAGATTTTGCTAGTTTGGAAATAAAATTCATCCACAGCGCTATCCCCGTCAAAATATTGCTGCCATATTTTATGGAAATTAATGGAGAAAAGAAGTGCAGATGATATATAGTTGGCGATTACTTGGATAAATTAGCTAGCAGCTAACGAACAAAGAATTCATCTGTAACTTATCAACTTTTTGTGGTGTCATCGATGTAATAGATTTAGATGATTAGTATAATATCTATGTATCGAAAGACAGGTTATAATCACTCGTGTTAGCCCTGTATGTTCGGTTTTCCGATTTCCGGTAACTCTGACTCCCATTTCATTTTTACTATTATTATTAGGTTTTTTTTGTTTTTTAGTATTTCAATTTACGTTTTATGTTGTGATCAACAAGTGTCATCCACAAATTGGGAAGTCTTTTGTAACAATTCAAAACGTATTAAGTTTCTTCAAAACACATTTGTTCAAAACAGAAAATTTAAGTTTCCGTTAATGATTTTATGGTAATGGAAGTCAAGCGACAACCTTCAATGATGGCAGATGTAGACTGTTATTGTAAAGTGTTAATTATTATTAACGTCTACGATATATTGAAGATGGGTGAAAAAATTAGCATGCCTCTTATTCATACAAAAGATACATGTATGTGCATATTAAGAGAACAAATATTTATACATATAATGATATTGTTGCCCAACAAATTATGTCTTTGAAACTTGCCAGCATCAGTTTCTATGATAATAATAAAATTGTAGAATCATGTTTTTGTTTAACATACATGCATAGTTACTTTATATGTAGATACAGTCAACGAATTTTATATGAACTGTTTTTAGTGATTCTCAGGCATAGGATGATCATAGTCAATTTGATGCAATTTGATTATCTTAGGTATCATTTACAATTCAAGTACTTCCTCCTTTCTAAGATTCCCACGAAATTATCTTAATGTATCTTCTTCTTAAAAAAAAAAAGCAATAAAATTATTTAACAAGCAAGAACAAGTAGGTATATATTTAAATACGCTGCATGCAACAAAATGTCACAAAAAAAAACAAAAAAACAAAAAAACAAAAAAACTTGAACATAAATTACATCTAGTGACCTACATTTGAGGCTACTACTCATAATTACTTCTAACTTGAATAACAACACAAAAACCAATGCGTGCTAGTGTTTAACTTCCTCAAAATATTCAGCACTCGTACAACACACATCTAGTGGATACTTAACTTATATGTTTTTACATTGTATAGTTGTATAGTATGTAATTTTCTTTCCCTCCAAAGCGTATATAAAAAAAAAAAAAAAAAAAAAAAAAAAAAAAAAAAAAAAAAAAAAACCAACTTAAACGCACTTAATGCAACTTATTCGTACAGCAGCTTCATAAGGCATGGCATCAATAGAACCAACTAACAAACCACTAGTGCATGAAGCTACTCGTAATAAACACAAACCAGAATTTCATCTCCTCTCCATCATGGTACACTGTTGGACACGCTTTAATTAATTAAAACGCATTGCCATGGCTAGTGGGGAGAAGGAAGCCTTTGGATAAAAATATGTCACGCATAGCATTTTTTTTAGAGGACCGGCAATAGCTACAGTAATGGCAATGGCAACATCGTCCAAAAATACAAATGGCTTCCATGCACACGCATCGTGTCTATGAGCTAATACCTACTAGATTTCCCTTTCTCCATGTGTGCAACATATTAGCAACATTTCCAAACTCAAGTTTTGCACATACTTATAAGGACTGGGTGTAACATCCAATCGATAGATAAAAAAAAAAAAAAAAAAAAAATAGCTTTCCAAAAGAATGTCTACACTAACAAAATGCACGGGTCATTTACTGATGTGTGGATGGGCTGAACCAGACCGGGTCGCTTACACTGAGGGGGCTATTATGCCAATTTCTAGGCCAACATTTTCGTAATTTTAATAACTGATTCGTCTGCTGTGCGGACACGTGCAAATATAAAATTCCAATAAAATCCCACAGATACACCAACTAGGTATATACGGCGAGTATGTAAAAGATAGAAACCTGGTTATCGCTTCTTAAATTCACAAAAAAAAAAAAATAAATAAATAAAAAAATTTCCATATACAAAAACTTTGCACAATCACAAAAAAAAAAATGTTTTTTTTTTTTTTGCTTAATCGAAAAATGCGTGTATGCGTAGTGTAGGTCTATGTTGTATACAAACGCACATTCAGTGCGAACAAAGCTCATACTACTAAACATAGATGCGTGCGAGTATGGTACGCATCGCACAATACAATAGCACAATAGCTGAGACAATTTATGCGCACATGCAGAGCAACACTTGCCCGGATGCGTAAAGCTGTTCCCTATATACATATAACGTAAGTCTGACATTAGACCTTTATAAAGTTTTTCTCTGTATTTGTATCTGCGGCGCAGACGTACAACTATATATGTTGAAGTTATGCCTCTTTCTTTAATGTGAAAAGTGCGTATACGCACTAGGTCTGAGTCTGACTGATGTTTGCCTTCGTAGACTTATAAGACGTTTACTACTGCGCGCAAACCTTATTTTGCAATCGCTTCACATTGTTGTTAGGCATACTTATATCTCTCTACGCTTTGTGTTGTGCCGCTGCTGCTACTATGCGCGCTAGAATATTCAAGGTTTTTATGTTTATACTTATATATATAGATGCGTGAGTGCGTGCGTGCGTGCGTCTCGTATAAGCTTTTCCGCATGCAGTTGTATCTGTGCGTTGCCAGTTGTTAGTATACAGAAAGGTTTTTATTTCTCTTTTCTTAGTTATGCGTAGGTATGATGTAATGCCTGGGAGGGGATATGCGATTTATTAATAAAAAAAAAAAACGTTTTTATGCATGTTTTATTAAAAAATTTTGCATTCGTTATTTCTTCAAAGCCTACAGGTTTTTTTTTTTTTTTTTTGAATACTTTTTGCATAATATTAGAGATCAAAGAGGAAATTAGCACACGTGTCTAATTTCAATTGACATACATGTATATGTACCTGTATCTATAATATATGGTATATATTTGAATGTTCTCATCTATGTGCTATGTATTTTGCTTTGATAGATTTTGCGCAGATAGATTTCGTCAAATATTAATTTTTTATAAAAATAGTTTAATATATGAATCTATTTGCTTACAAGCAATTGAAATACCTTCATTCATTCATATATATCTTAATGGATTAAAAATCTTGAAGACGCAGGTATGTACCTATGTGTTTTTATGTATGTATAGATATTCCAAAATTCTACTTCAAGGTTTCTTTTAGGTTAAATGCTCATATAACATACGCACAATCGTAGGGTTTTTGTTTTGACTAATATTATCTGTTGATCAAAATTATAGAATCTACATCAACAAACATACATATGTTTATCTATACTTACATGCACATATGTATGTACACATATGTTATATACAGGTGTTGCAAAATATAAAAAAAAATTGAAATAATTAAACAGAGAGAATATGTGGCTGCCAATTAAAATATAAATTGCTCGTGAACTTAATAAAAACGTTAAGCTAGAATTTTACAGTCATTATTGTAGGCTTTGGAAAAAATAACGTGAATAGCAACATTTATGACAATATCATTTTTGAAAAAAAAAAAAAAAAATTTAAACTCTCCATAAAATAGCAATTATATGGTTAAGAAAACTGGTAAGTTGTCAATTTTTTACTTATTACAATATGTTTGTCGATCAAGGCCGTCCGTGAATAATGTCACATCAGTAAACGCGGCTGGTATGATCATCATAACATAGCTAGCATGCATTTCTCCCACTTTCATAAGGTTATCTGGCAATCCGGCTACCAAAACCCTGTTAACTTAATTGACCAATTTTGATTCGGAGCACTTCCTTGTTGTAGCCATCATAGGATTGATTATATCACTGACACCAATGTTCACGAAAAAGAACTGTGAGAAACCTAGACAAGAAACTAGGAATCTGATTGAATATACAAAAACCTCAAGAGAAGTCTTATTTCGTATTGCAGAAGATCAAGCAACATTGTCAGGAAAACATAAGACATGATGAGTGATACCGACAAAACAATGTCCAAAAAAGTTATTGAAGCAGACTGGTTCTCTGCCAAATTATTAAAAGCTACGGGAGATCGTTTGGCTACGAGTATATACCAACTTATATGTAAATTATGGTGGCACTGGCCGACAAATAAAATCTCAGCATTATTTCCCTGATAGAAAAACCAGTCTTCTACCTACCGCACTATATGAATACCTGGATTATTGTAAAAGGTATCTGGAAATTTTCAATAAAACAAAAAAATTAATTTATTCATCAACATATAGTATTTTATCGCCTTCAAAGTAGGACCCATTGCTTGCAACACAACTACGCCATCCAGTCATCTATATATTTTTCGTAGGCTGATTGAGTTATAGCCTTTAGCTGCTTTAGCTACATTTATTTAAGGCTTCAATTGACTTAAAACGCCTTCCTTGAAGTAGTAATATTTGTTTCGGAAACAGGAAAAAGTCAGGCAGAGCTATATCAGATGAATATGTTGCTTCATAGATGACATTTTTCGAGTGTTTCGCTAAAAACTCTGACATAATAATGACTTTGTGAGAAGGTGCATTATTATGGTGCAAAATATACGTTTTCCGTGGATACTCTCACGCAAACGTTTCATGACGTTAGACCCTCTGGAAGGAATTCGGAGTGAACTACATCTCGGTAATCGAAGAAAACTGTCGATATAACTTTAATTTTTGAGCAACTTTGTCGCTATTCGCTAAACCGTGAGGTCGACTTTTCTGCCACTTCTCGCCTATATTTGAATACTTCATACCAAACATATGCCTGCGTTTTTGATATATTTGGTCCGCCGTACGTTCTTAGCAATATTTTTAATGAAATACAAAATTTAAGCCAAACTCTTTTTTCAACTATTTTTCCCATTGAAAAAATCGAAGTGATCTCATTAGTGTGGTTCTCAAAAATTAACAGTTTTAATCAAACTGAGTGGCAAATCCCGCTCAAATTTAGTGCAGTAGCTAATCATAGTGCTACCAACTTACAGAAAAAAAATTATTTTTAGTAATAGATTGATCAACAGATTAACAGATTTGAGTTTGGCATGAAAGTAAAATCTTCGATAATTCTAACATTCTTCGTTCGCTTGTGCAAGATGACTACGGACAACGCTCGCTCTTTCTTAAACGCTCAAAAATCTATTCGACTGGATGACGTGCTGTCACATCATTTTTCCTAAAAAATATGTACTTGAAAGGATTGTGCGACTCAAAAATCGAAATAGCATCGACAGCTTTATTTACTATAATATCTGTAATCTGCAAAATGATCGTTTGCGGTTATTGACACAAAAGCTAAAAGAAGACAAACGGTCTTGTATGCTCATAAAAGGGTAATGGCTTGATATATGTAATATACAACAGGAAACAGTAAAAATTTCGAAAAAGTAATAAGCTCTGTTCTAGTGGGCTTCGCTAAAAAATCAAATAACAACACCACCGTCTAAATTAGGTGAAGAATCGCTCTTATCCATTATTATTTGTGTAATAAAAGCAAGACAACTGGAAAATAAGCGCTTTCCACGAACAAATAAATTGACTTAGTTGCTTCGAAAAAAAACTTCGAGTCTACTTCGAGAGTAGACAGAACCGAACTATACTTGATATACAACGACATTAACCTTCCTAAAAAGGTCTAAATTCATAGACTCGAATGATTAGGACATGCTTGTCCGAAAGGACTCTGACTATTCGGCCCTCAATAATATTCGAAATAATCCGTTGACAACAATGAGAACAAAATGCTCGGCCTAGAAAGCTCTATAATAGAAGTGAAACTTCATGAAGCTCTTCAAAAAAAAAAAAACCAAAATGAGTATGCTCACCGTAGATTACGAGAATTTTAAGAAAAAACCTTTTCCTTGAAAAAAAGAACCCATTTTTCATTATTGAGGGAAATATTTCTCACTTCTTTATAACCTCAATAACAGACTATATCAACTTGATTAATAACAAATGCTGCACGACTGATGACACGTGCTAGGGATACTCTACAACATAGCTTATTCCCATGTTAATTCTCTTGAGAACTCGCCACATTCATTCCGTCTATTGTACGGAAACGAGATGGAGCGTCGGCACTCCGCGCGCGAGTTAGGTATAAGTCTAGCCCTTACAAATAAAACAAAACTTATTTGAATAATGTCTTCTTACTTCAAGATCTTTCACACGATTGACTTGTCTAACTAGCATAATACAAAACATTATATCATACAATGAAGAGTTGGAAGCTAACACTTAACAATCATGTTGGTATACTTGCATCGCTAATTCCGCCATTTGCAAACTAGGTCAATCCATGTCGCTGGAGCAACTCTGTTGCTGGGATGTTCTATGCTGCTTATCTTTTTAGCGGCGACAAATAAAAGCTAAGACAAACTAAGCTAACTTTTATTGGTAAGCCGAAGTTTTCCATTTGGTGTTAGTGATGCTTTTGGTTTTGTGACTAAAATAATGTCTAGGTAGGTACTTTGACGATGCTGATGTTGTTGCTATGCACGTTACTCGTGCATTATGCACACACCCACGACGCCTATTTTTTATTTTTTTTTTCTTTTTTGTTTGATTAGCGCAAGTTCTTTTTCTTCCCTTCTCCGAATCTGTCCCCTTTTCGTTCCACTCCCATATCTCACTCTGCTCGAGCTGCCTCAACACGCGCGCTACCCCCTTCCGTTTCAATAAATGGAATAAACCTATAAATACGTGACGATTCCTGAATCGTATTTCCATTCTATTACAGGTTGTCGTCTATCCAAATCCTATGCACATACAGTGTCTGATATGACCTAGAACGGTGAAAAATGCACCCTCTACATTGCGGAAGATACGTAAAAATGGTTAGATGTATCTCATATAGGCTCTGGATTATTTAAACACAAATTTCAACTAAATATTTTCTATACATCTTTCTACAGCAATGATAAAAAAAAAAAAATAAGCACGTTACATACACAGGGGTATATTGATGTATTCAACTTAATTTTTTCCCGCTTAAAATTAAAGATCATCGCTTTCGATGGATGAATCTATAATGTAAATTTTGAAAATACAAATATTTATACGTCTATGAGTACTTTAATGTATACGTTTACTTTGCTGTAATCTATTCTATATATCATAAAAAGATGCATAACTGAATGAAATAAAATTTTATTTAAACTCACCTCAGTTTGTCACAAAATGTTCAACTAAGTTAAATCCTTGATCCTGATGTTGTTACAATTTTGAATTTTGTTTTGTTTTTTTTTTTTTTGTTTTCAAATTTTTATAATTAGTCACGATATTTTTTTTTTATCGACTTATAATGTTTACACTTTTTTTTGTATAAATTAATACAAAATAATTTTTATTTATTTTTTTTTATTTTGGGTTTCGATACGCGTATTTACTTTGCGAATAAATAAACCGAAACGAAATTTTTGACATATATTCACACACACTTATTCACAAGGTTGTTAAATTATTTGAGCTTTTGTGCGGTGTTATAGATTCCAAACCATTAATTTTGAAAACTTATTTATCTTTTAAAGGATTAAATTTTTTCTTTTATATTTTTATTTTTGTTCACTTTTTTAGTATTTTGTAATAAATTTTAAGTTAGATAAGATTAAAAAAGTTTAATTTTTGTTTGTTTTATTTCGTAATTTTTACATGAAGATAGAGATAATTTTATTTTATAGGTTTAAATTTTAATTTACATTTATTGTAATATTAATTTTGGGGTTTTTTTATTTGTTAATATTTTGTTTTGTTTTGCACTAAGATTTTGCCAGTTAATTAAATTTGTTCATCTAAAATGGGTATTTGTATTCTCGTTAGAATCTATGTATTATTTTTTTTTCTTTTACATTTATACAACCTCTATATGTAAGTTACTTAAAAGCATAAGTTTATAAAATGTTTCACTCCGCGTTGAGTATCATTTTAAAGAAGTGTTTTATCGAGAAAAAAAATATAAATTAACACTTCAAAGTTTTGTTTTGTGTTCTTTTCGATGTGCACATTTTCAGAAAAATCTATGAAAAAAAGACATAAATTAATGGGAGAAGATATTTCAGGTTCTTGAAATGAAAGTTGATTTTTGTGGAAATATTTAAAGAGCATTTTATTAAAAGGCGGTTGATACTTGGTCCAACAAAATCTGCTCACATGGATTGTTTCTGCAAATTCTATACTTTTGAAGGATTTTGAGTAATATTTATATCTACAGTGGGGATATGCATACATACATGTCTTCATATTTAAAAGAATTAACTTAAAAAAAAAATAATTAGAAAGTATGTTGCAATTACATTTTTTTAACTAAAACCGTACAACTAAAAATCGCTGTATTTATAAATAATTAATGAAATGTAAGTCGCATTGTCCAAAATTTTGTTTGAATTAATAATTTATGCGCAATGGAGCAGTCGATGTATGTGATAAAAAATCAAATGTTTTCATAATAAGATCACCTGGATAATGGCTTTCAGTTGTTTTAATCGAGAGGAAACACTAAGTTTTTTTTTCTTCACTTTTTTAGAATTTTTGCGCTCTCAAGGGATTTAAGTAGCCTTTAAATGCTCGCACACAGTGCGGGCGAAGGAAAATCAGGGAGCATGAAAAAGAGGTACTGATTAACGTTGGTTTTAAATGTTTGAAGATTATAATGACTAGGAGATAAAGAGCTAGACAAGGCATTACATAAGCGAATTGTATGGCTTAGAAATGAATCACAATATCTAAGAGTACGTCCGAAAATAGTCTTCAGGGTATTATGATAAACATTCATAGCGAGACGGATGTTTGAAGTGGCGGAATACTACTGGCGATTTCTATGGAGCACTGGTGCTATAGATAGCGATAAAATAGAGTGAAACACCAGACATTACGTCGGTGTTCGAGGGTGTCCATTGTCTTAGTGATATTAGTCACACCTATTGGTATAGTAATTGCTTTTCCTTTATTAAATTTTGAAATTAGTAACAAGTATCTGCATTACAATAATAATGGTAATATTTTTAAGCACAATTTCATACCTATACAAATTACTTTTAAATTAATAAATTCAATGGCATTATTTGAGTTTTTTCTCACAAATTTTGCTCGTTGAGGTGATTTTCTTCAGTGTTAACAGATTAAAGGAATTTGTGTTTAATGTTGTTTTTCAGTATAAGAAGTTTGTGTATGAAAATTTAAATACTATACGATGGTAACCATTTGCTAGGTTATCTATATACTTTTTTCTCTTGATTCAATACTAATAGTTTTGAATGATAAAGGACAAAATAAAATTAAATCATTTTATTAAATTTTTGACAACAATAGACAAAATTTTTTTTTTTTTTTATCAAAACACAATTTAAAGATCACTTGGTAATCTGTTCGACTAGTCATGGAAAATTATAAAAACAGGTTTTTACAAGAAGGTATTTTATAAATTCAACTTTAAGAGGCAAGATAGTATGCATCTAAGGGCTTTTTTTTTGTTTTCATCCTCTTAAATTTTAGGGATGAAACTACATTGTATCCGCTTAACGTCATTAAATAGAATGAAAGTCAGAGGTGCAAGAAAATATGAAAGACCTTGATACAACATTAGCGCGTTAAAAAAATTATTAAAAACTACTTGTTTACAAATCAAAATGACACTTTTCTGACAGTCATAGACAAGCGTATGGCTTAGTTTTGGAATGGATTTAGTGATTATTTAAATTTAGTTTAGAAATGAAGCTAAGGTCGGACGAATGACTATCTCTCCGAACGATGGTGGTTACAGAATACAGAGTAATCACATATGGCAAATGTTCATGATAAATATGAATAGCTACGAACATCTTGTGCTTATATGTACCGACAATAATAGGAAACGATCAAAAAATCTACATGCGTGTGAACTCGTGTATGAATACATTTACACACATCCATATACAAATAATATATTAAATCTACAATAGTTCGATGTTTTTTCAGCCTTAAATATCAACATTCAACTGTAATCACAACTGTTTTCTTTTTTTATCTTAAGACGGTAACTATTTGATTACGCTACATGTAACCTTTAAAAACAACCTTCTTTCCATGATAATTTTGTGCTACAATAAAAACAAAAAAGATCCCCATAAAAGCTAACCTTTAAGTTTTGAACACCCCAAATCAGAAAAACAAAATGCACATGATATACGAGTTCTGCTATTGTAGTAGATACTTAAATACATTTGTAAACCTATTCAACATATATATACTATCCTTTTTTGGTATTTATGATGATAACATTCTACAACAGCTTTTATATACATAAAAGTTCAAATAAAGAATTGTTTAATTACAATTGTAAAATAAGAAAAAAAAAAAAAATGTCTAAAACAATAAATGACAGAGTACGCATTTGTGATCGGCTGTAGGTTGCAAAATTATTATTGCCCATTTAGATAATCGCATTATCTCACTACTGATAGTGCGTGGTTAAAACAAAAAACAAAAAACTAACCAGCCCGAAAAGAACAACAACAACAGACTATTAAATCTATTTTATTAAATTGCTTTATTTTCTTTAATTTAAGAAGACCGCATAACCGTACTTATGACTAGTTTTGTGTAAATGACCAAAAGCACAATTTAAGTTTGGTCCGCAAATCTAAGTGCAGATAAAGCCAACATAATTACTGCTTAGCTACGAAAATGAAATTAAATAAAATAAAATTGACACGTACGGAGGACTGATAAGGAGTTTTTATTTTATTTATTTTATTTATTTATTTTTTTTGTTTTTGTAAATGTATTTGAAAAACAAAAAATGACAAAATTATGTTACCTATTTTATGCTGAATTATAGACACCCAAGTACGGATACATACGAGTAGATTCTTAGGGGGTTATGGTTAGCCGAAAGTTTATTGGGAAAGGAGTGTGTGATAAAGAGAGCTCTTACGCTGCCATAGAGTCATTGAATGAAATTGTTATTATTTGTTAAATACATACTCGAAGAGTTGAAATTTTTGATGAAAATTGAGATATTATACAGATTGGTCATTTGTAGCAGTATCAGACTAGCTACTTGTACAAGTAACCTATATTTTAAGTGAAAAAAGGTTTTTAATGAGTTTTTTTTTTTTGCGTCCTACAGCTGTTATGTGTATCCATACTTAGATGATGATATAAATCTTTATAAAAGGATTTGTCTACTTTTTTTTTTTTTTTTAATTTGACAATAACAAAATTGCTGTAAGAAATTGTTAATCAAATTTCTAGTAAATAAAAATGCCAAGATTTATGACAGAAGCAATTTTCTTTTATTTTGATTTTAAGTGCATTTAAAATGGCATTTTTTTTTTTGTTATAATCTTTGGGTTATTTTTAAAAAAATATATATATATGTACACTACAGTACGTACAAGTACATAGCTAGTAATTTTAAATACAAAGATCCTTCCTAACTGAAGTCTTGTTCAAGCAAATTGTTGTCAAACGAAATTAAACGTATTTAAGAGTTCATAAAGGCGATCATGGCACCATACTTTCGGAAAAACAATTGCTAATAATCTGAATAATGATTCAGCAAAATCACCCGATAAAGATGTAACTTTTTCTCGGTATTTATTTTTTTGTTTACTTTTCAATTCAAAAAACAATAATGATTACAAGTAGTGTGTACAATTGGCATTCGAGTTATCCAAAAATAAAAAATGCAGAAAAATAGCATTCAAAATATGTATTCTCTATATTTCAGAACCATATTTAAGAAAAAGCTTCTGGCAATAAATTTATAAAGGATTACCAATGATGTAGAAATATCATGTTTCATAAGTGCAATTTATTGAATACAGAACAATAGTCTTCTTGAACCATATACATATTTGAGAAAATGAGTTATAAGTGAAAACTAAAGCGATATTGCACCCGAAAATATTATTTTCTTTATTCTTTTTCACTTTTTTCATAGAAGAAATATAAATATAATCATAATAATTTGAATGTCATATTTCTATGTAGAGAGTTTGTGTTTTTTTTTATATAAACATATAATAGCACGAGCTTAAAGGATTTTGCGTACCCTAAAAAATTTTCTCATAGCGCTGTCAAAGTAAAATAGGAAAGATACCGATATATTATATTATACGTTGATTTTAAATGTTTGCAGGTTATAATGAATTGGAAATAAAGAGCTTTGCAGGGTATTCCATAAGCGATTTGTATGGCTTAGTGCTGCTCTTAAAAGAAAATGACGATTACAAGACTACTAAGCGTGTTATAATTTTTTAGGCATTATAAAGTAATTATAAGCAAACTTAAGTATCTCATCGTAAACTAAAATTAGACTTTTTGTCCCCTTGTTAGAGTGCTTTGCGCAACTTAATTGCATACTCCAGTTGTTGCTTATATGCGTAAGGCATTAATTGAACGTAGTGCTTTTTTTTTTTTTTTCTGTTGCATACAATACTTGCTATAAAGAAATATTATAAACTCCTTGACATAATGTTATAGTCAAAATATATTACTGTTAAAAAAATATTATGAAATATGTATATGAACAAATCTAATCTTTGGTCAAGGATCTTTAACATAGATGTGATAGTGATAGTTTAAGTTAGGCCCTGCAGCACTCAGACTCTCGGTTCTATGGATCAGCATATATGTACATGTTTTACTAGTCAAACTTTTTATATATATTTTTGAATAAAAAACGTTAGATGAACGTAATAGTTACTAAGGTGTTAATTTTTGAAAAAAAATTTTTTTTTTTCAGTAGGGATAGTGGTTTTAACTGCAAGCCTTAATAGAAGTTGAATTTGGTTATTTTACTTGAGTAGTAACTAGTTGCTAACAATTTTACCAGTATAATACTATCACATTCCTATTCTTCTTTCTATTATAGACCCTCAGATGGCAGCAAAATCAACTTATTTTCACATCTTGTGATAAGTGCAAGTAGTCACGGCGGTATGGCCACGGACAACCGAAGAGGTATCAGTTTAATTTTGGCACTAATAAGCGTACCACAGTTTTGGTGGGCAACAATAAGCTCCGTGTCAAATTATCCTGCCTGTCCGATTGTAATTGCTGCTGATTATTGATATACGTTAATAGCGTAATCAATGTCAGTTAAAGAGAACATATTACAATGTAAACCATGTATCTCACTACCTTTTTAGTCGAATTGTAGCTGTTATTGTTACAGGTTACAGGTTGGTTGATACAGTGCTGACCTAAGGAATCAAATCACTTGGCTTTGTTTTATAATCAAATAATTTTCGAAAAATAATGCCCGCCAGTGTTATTGAAATTAGCAAATCCCATTCACTAAACTACTATCCGAAAGGATTTTCAAGGTTATCATTTGTCTTCACTGTTGTAAAATGTGCTTAAATAAAAACAAAAAACAGTCTCACAATTGATGTCGCTATTTTTTTCAAAAAAAAAAAAAAAAAAAAAAATAATTTGTCTACAACTTTAAGGTAAAATTGTAATTTCAAATATCCTACATTATCTCAAAATACAAAACAAAAAGCAATTTTTTTTTGTCGTTATAACTTTCAGATGCTTAAATGCATTTCATACTAAAAAAAAGGTAAATATTCCTTTCTGGATATTGACCTATGAAGCGTTGTATGCGAGTTCGGTGATCATGATCTATTTGACAATTTAGTGAATAAGAAGAAAATCTAATGACTGTAATTTGATTAATCGCAAACGGGCGCACGATTTTTTTTCAATTTGGCGGGAATACGAGCGTGAGTAGGTACGTCAACAAAACAATTTAAGAAAAAGTGTTTTCTAATAAAATTTAAAAAAAAATTAATAAATTTATTGTATTAAATAAAATATAATAAAATATTTAAACTATCGGTTGCATAAACTTTACTCTTTTTTTAAGCAAAAGCGATGATAACAAAATCATTTAGACTATTCGTCAGAAATCAAAAAGTTAATTCCAAACAAAAACAAACTTTTTAATTTTGAATAAAAATACAAGGCAATAGAAAACAATTATTTTTATCTTAAGCTTTTTTTTAAACTAATTCCATTTACCTATTCTCATGTAAAATTGAATTAACACAGCTTTTTAATTTGAACTTGGAATAGAAAATTAAGAACCAACAAATGGCCAGCATTTTAAACTTATTTATGTATGTGTACTCGATCGAAATGCAGAGAGACGTACATAAATTTATTTCTTGTATGTATATATGAAATTTATAAAATCAGTAAAATTATGTTATTTTAACATTGATTAAAGGACATCATTTGATCATAAAAAGTCGCCTTAATTTTAAGTGCGACAATGATGTAATATGCCGCCAAAAAAAAAAAAAAAAATTATGTTCTTATGAGGATTTGATTATGGGAATCTCCTTCAGAGTTTAAATTGATTTCGTCCTTCAAGTTGGATTTTTTCCACCCAAATAGGCCGAAATAATAATAATAAAAAAAAAGTAAAGAAGTGTGTGTAGGGATGTGGAATACAAAATTTATGTACCTGCTAATTGCGCTGCACATGACGAGTGTGCCAAGCACATATAACTCTGTTACTGACGACGAGGTGAGAAGCTTTTAAGTAAAACCAACAAAAACCAAAAATAAAAACAACAAAAAGAAAAAACTAATTTAATTACACAACTATGTAATGAGAGAATATGTGTTGATGGTAAGGTTAGATGGAATAGAGCAGAGAGTACCTTTCCTTGTTCCTTTTTTTTTTAACATTGCAGATAAACACACTTTGTACCAATGGAATAGCAGCAGCATCAGCTCAATTCGGTGTGTGTATCTGCAAGATTTGAATTTATTTTTAGAGTAAGTAATCCTTATGGTATCCTGGGTGTAAGTTTTCGCTAGCTTTACACGAGCATCTCTAACTACCAAGTGTATAATCCAACAAGAAAATTTGTAATCCAATTAGGTGGGTATGCATAGGGTAGGTATTCTTGTATTATAGTGATTCGCCTTTTACCAAATATTTCCACAAAAAAACAATTCTATCTCACGCAATTATTACAATCATTATTATTTTAATTTTATTTTTGAAATTTATCACAATGATTGGTACAAAACAACCCCCTCAAAATGCACCATGTCAAAATGTCACGCTTTTGACATTTTGTTTATATATCAATTTTTTTTTTTTTTTTTTTTTCTTATTTCTCTCTTTTATTCATATTTTTCTCGTCCTCACCATTTTCGAATGCACCGTAGTTATTATTAATAATTCATCAACATATCACTGGGTGAGATTTATTGATTTTTATTTTTATTTTTTACTCTTCGTTTCACCTTTACGTGCTTTACTACGTATATTTTACACGCACTTGCACAATGATTTAATAGAAAAAAAAAAAAAAAGAAAGATCAAAACGAAAAACCCGAAACTGAATTCCGTATAACAATTGGGTATTTCGGATATAAGGGTAGAAATGCATCCACCTATCAACAATCCACTTTGGTTTCACTCATAACTGGCGCAAGAAGCGAATCTTTTTTATTTATTTACTTACGAACTTCATCCGTGCGATTTAATAATGAGAACGAAAAAATAAGAAATAAAAAAACAAAAACACAAAAAACAATTATTTATTTGTATCTTCTCTTAATTTAGTTGTTTATTCGATAACATTTTCGTGGTGATTGGTAAATTTGTTGTTTGATATAATTTTTTTTTTTTTTTTTTTGATTTTTGAAAATTTTGTTTTTGTTTTATTTTGGAGAAAGAAATGTTATAAACGTTACAAATGACGAAGACGGACAACGAGTGCACACTACTGCGCTGCGAGCACCTCCGAAACCTAGGGCCGAATAGACAAACATGAATTTCGTGAATTGCGTTTTTGGGGCCTCACAGACCAGAGTTACCACTGTATGTGCGCCTGCTGCCAGCCTTGCCTGCCTGCCTGCGTTGTGTGGTTTGGTTGAATGCTCTTCAGTGCTGCCACTGCTGCTTCTAATGCTGTTCGTTGGTTTGATTGTGTGCGCGAACGGTACGGTGTGCTGCTGTATGCCTTGCTGAACTGTGAAAATTGTGCAGATATCGTTTGGGTGTATGCGTTTGTGTGAATTCACCGACACGCGATACTATACTATGGTCGTTATTCAACCCTCTGGCAATTTCATGTGTTCCGTTCGTTTTTTCGGGTGTTTTTTTCTTTTTTTTTTTTCGTGTTCGTTTTTAGATTTTTGTACTTTTAGTTTTTTCTCTTTGATTCGGGTTTGAATATTGCCGAAAAATGCGATAGACTAAGATGGGGCGATGGCGCGAAATGCGTGCGAATGAATGAATGAACAAGAATAGTGTGATGAATAGAAATGAATGAGGAATTGCACGTCTGGATACATTGTACTCACGCACACAGAAAGAGTGCAGTTTTTGTTAGGCTAGCAGTTGTTGTTGTTGTTTTTGATGGTGTAGTGCGGATGATGAGTTTTTTTGTTTTTGTCAATTGGAATGAAGGGTGGTGAAAGAGGAAACCAAATAACAAAGCAGAAGCGAAGCCAAAGAGCCTGTGTTAGGTAATTTGCTGAATTTTATTTTCGCTTTTTCTCTGTCCTTAGAGCAGAACTTGAGAGTGTTGAACTTTTTTTTCCTTTTGTTGTTGTTGGAGTGATTCTTTTTTTTTTTTTTTTTTTAAAGGGGAATGTGCGGAGAGGGTGGTAAGGTAGGACTAAAAATTTAGAGAATAGAAAACTTTTCGAAAGTGTTGCTGATGGCTGTTTGAGTGCTTTTACAGTCAGAAATTACGAGAATTGGAATAACGATGTTTTACGAACGTAAAATAATTCTTTTGTTAAAAATCTAAGTCCGGCTATTATTTCGAAGTTATGAGATTATTTTTTATTCAGTTTTGTATTCATTTGCAAACCGCATTTAACACACTTCTAATAAAGCAACGTTTTTACGTCTATTTTTTAGATATAAATTATTGGACATTATATACATTTGTATGTATGTACAGTGAAACTTCCCATAACGGACACTTTTCTTGAGCGGACACCTTCTTTAGGCGGACAGTTTTTCGCCGACAGAATCTTTTCTATTTAGATTGCATGTGTTACATATTCCCTTTAGCGAACATCTCTATTGCTCTGTCGCATTGATTGAAAACCATTCAAACGAACTCTGTAACTCAAGACAAAAAACAAAAACAAAAACAAATGATATGGTAAGTTCACCACTTTTCATTGTTATGAATGATAAGGGTTCCGCTTATAGTTATATCATAAGGAGTCACTGTGCAGTATGTGTATGATGTATGAATCTGTTTGCATTTGAGAAACCTCTTTCCATGAATTCATGAATCACATGTATCGATGAGTATCTAAAGTTTAGAAGCCAGTTTGGTTTCAGCTTGCGATACTTTAGCATAGAGTAATACACCAGGAAAATTGGATGGCGGCAATAGTGTTGCATAAATGTGAAAAAAGTGCTGGCCAAATTTTTGAATTGTTGATACGAATAGTCGCAACCTCACCAGTAGATATAGTCGCTTCGGTCAACTGCCAAAAATAGAGGTCAGGCAGAGAAGCGGTCGCCCACGTATCATCCGTACAAGTGCGGCGGTGACAGACGTGAGTTAACGCATTCGCAGAAATCCCCTTCGGAAGTAGAAAAATTTTTTCAGAGAACTGGAAGTATCCATCAGGTCCATGTCAATTCAATGGGACATGACTTAACTCCTCAACTATTAAACACTAAGCTTGAAAGATGGGAAAAGCTTTTGCAGTGACGTGCGGACAATAGGCATGAAAATATGTATTTTCTTTACGGATGAAAAAATTTTTACTGTGGAAGAAGTAAAAAAAATAATAGGATTTAGCTACGCGAAAAAATTTCTTCCAAGGGTTCAATGTGGTCATTATCTTGTTTCTGTAATGGTGGGGAGTATATAATCCAGGTGTCACATCGCCCCATTTCTGTGAAAAAGGTGTGAACACGTGTGCCAAAGTTTGTCAAGATTGCTCTTTTCAGTGGATATTTCAACAAGACTCTTCTCCGGTGCACAAAGCATAAACCGAACAAGCGTCTTAGTGCCAATATTCCTGGTCTTGTAGGTTAGTCCAGATTCGAATCCGCTGGATTATTTATGGTCAAAACTAGAGAATATGGCCTACTAGACTCCTCACAGAAATTTTGAAAGCCGCAAAACAGCATTGGAAGCAGCTGCGTCGTCGACATCCATGAATGTAGTGCGAGCCGCTTCTGCTTAGTGGGCACATCCTTTAAACTTGTATTAAAACAAAAGTCAGACATTTCGAGTGACACTATTTTTTTTTAATAACCAGTGCCACTATTTTGCGTTTTAATCTTCGCTTTGAAGCGTAGAAAAAGATTTAAAATTTTAAAATTTCTCTTATAGGGACACAAATTTGATCACCGTGGCTGTCCGCCTGAGAGAAGTTTCACTGTATGTACATGCCGTGAATACCGTATTAATTTGAAAAAAAATTATTTATTAGGCGCCAAATTCGATTAATATGGTACGAATTGCAAATAAAACTTGAAACGAAAGAGGTACATTCACAAAGAGAACTAAAACTCCCTAAAAAGAAAACCAATTCCCTAAATCTATCAAAGTCTCGAAATTTTTTCCAACTCCTTATTTTTTATAGAGCCATATGGCCACAAAAAGGCCCAACCAAATCACCGGCGCAAACTTCAGGATCTAGTTCACACTATGCTCTTATAGGTAGCTGATTCAATTTCTTTATCTTGCATTTCTTTATCTTTCTATACCAAATAGAGTTTTCTAATACGAAAATCCTCAAAAGGAATTGAAAATTTCACACCCCAAACTGATGCTAACTTAAGATATCCTCACTCTTAGCATCGAACAGCTTTTTTTTTTTTTTGGTGGTCTGACAGCAGTGACAGCAGGACTCGAAAGGCTACATCCAAGATTGGAGTTTTGTGCATACACATGGTGTGTAGGGAAGCATCTTTCTAAATTCAAATGATTGCAGTATAAAGGTAGGTCGAGGGTCTCACCGTGTTCCACAGTATACCATATACCATTGCTAGAGGACAAGTTTTACATTAATTCCGTATTGGTAATAATACAGCTCACTTGCATAATGCTTGGCATTATGTAATCACAAAAGATGCTCTCAATAATAAGTACTAACATTGCATTTCTTTCTTCCGTCGTATAGAACCGTCCGTCCATTTTTTCAACAGATTGTCTTGATATTATTTTTGGTCTAATTAACCTTAAAGCTTCAGTAAATCGGTACGAGTTCGGTATTTGTGCATCACAGCTTAAACAACCTTTGGTGGTCTCTCCTTGATTTGTTAACAAAATATTTTGCAACATCTCAATCTTAAAATCGTACAGTATTTATATATAAACATTCATGAAGGTTGCTATAGGTTCTTTTAGACGGGAATTTTTATTCATTATGAGGAATAATTCATTAGATAGATCATTTGAATAAGCTTTCAGGCATATGATTTCTTCGGTTGTTTTTCACGAAGAGCACTCTATTGCTCCAATCTCAAGTTATTCTTCCGAGTATTTGGAGCTCTACCATATCTCAACAAAAATGAGCTAATTATTGCCTTTCTATGCCTAAATATCAGCATATTCGTATACCAAAGAATTGGAAGCTGAATCTTATACGGGTGTTGATCAAGATTTTTTCGAAAAATTTTTTACAAGGTTTTATAGATGGATTAGTGAGAAACTTTTGGAATAGTCACAGAATTGACAATTCCGGAAGATCCGGCCACAAATCTTTTATGATTTTCTTTGACCAGAAAAACCATTCCTTGATGAGTTTGCACATCAACTTTATGCAAATAAGGCAATAAAATGACTCTTAAATGTTAATCGTGTATTATCGGTGGAAAGTCTAAAAACAAAACATGCCTCTTTAGGTAATAAAGCGAATGCCATAATTCCTCGTCAAAAAACCGTACGTTTAAGCAAATGTAAGGTACTTTTAAAATAAATAGTACATTGGTACTTTTTCAATACAATACTTCCATTTCCAAAATTACACAAAACCCTCATTAGATGTTCTCAACAAAATGCAAAGAACCGAAGCCCAAAAAAAAAACACATCATCCAAACCAAAATGAAATGAAGCTGCACGTGTAGTTGCTTGCAGCGGTCCTGTAGTAGTATGAAGCTTCGAAATTCTAAGAATTACCCACTCACACACCCATAGGAAGTTTTTTGCTTTCCCTTCCTTATTTCCTAATTTCTAAGCAACCATTCTATGGGCTTTTGGCAAGTGCAGATCCAAGAATGTATTTGTGCGCACGGGTTACGTTTTTGGCAATTTGAGCATGTATTCGCTGCGAAGTTGAATTTTTCTTTTTCTTTCTACTTCTCTTCGCTTCGTTTTGAAAAATGTTTGTGTGCGGTTGGTTTTTTTTTTTTTTTGTCAGTTTCTTGTAATTTTGCATAAGCTTACCCATACATTGGTATGTAGATTTTTAAAAAAACTGCATTTGTGTTGTTTGTGCTCCACTGCAGAGCATTCTTAAAAAAGGGGTAGATTTTGTTTTCGGCTTAGTTTTGCTTTTGCAGAAGAGAGCTGCTTGTGGGGAAATAGAATCAAAAAATAATGTATAGTAGACGAAGCATGGTTGTATGTGTGGAAAGTGCTTGTTTGGTTGGAATGAGTGTTTTTTTCGTAGGCCATGGTTGGGCGCATTATTTAAAGTAGAGTTTAGATATTTGGTTTGAGATGTGATGACATAAGAAACATTAGAAAGAGAGAATTGTGATTTTATGCGCTGGGCAAACATATTCATATCTGCAAAGTATGATGGAGAGAGAGAAAAATAAAAAAGTAACAAAAAAAAAAACAAAAATAAAAATAAACATAAGATGATCTTTGGTTTTGTAAGTTTCTCTGGAATGTCATTTTTGAAGAGTGGTTCGAGTAGGGGTAGATACTGCATTTATACTGTACTTTTAGGATAGGTATTCAATTTAATTTGAAAACACTGAATAGAAAATTATCAAAAAAAACGAACGATTGACAAGACTAAAGATAGAAAATAAAATATATAAAAATTTTATTGAGAACCGCACCTGTTGGATTATTGGAAAAATATTCAATTTACAAATACTCAATAGCCATTAACATTTGCTCTGATCCTGTAGCTTTAAAAGGACCTTAAAGGGTTTTCTAATAACGACTTGACAACTTTTTTTTTTTAAATAAAAGGCAAACCATTTCATATATTTCAAAAACTTGATTATTGGCTTGGGCACCCGTTTGCAGCCAATTTTCAACGACTCGGCCACACATTTCGGCCGAAACCGCCTCTATTTTACGTTCAATGTTGGCTACCAATGACTTAACGTAGCCCCACAGAAAATAGTCAAGCGGCTTTAAATCGCACGAACGAGGCGGCCAATCGACTGGCCCATGTCTTGAGATAACACGCTCACCATACTTACCTTTCAATAAATCGATTTTAGCGTGTGCTGTGTGGCTTGTGGCACCATCCTGTTGAAACCACATGTCCGTCCAAGTCCATATCTTTTCCTATTCAGGCCAACAATAATCGGTGATCAAGGCGCGATAACGCTGACCATTCACAGTAACGTGACGATCGTTATCGTCGACGAAAAAATATGGTCCAATAACGCAGCCGTCATGCAAACCGCACCAAACAGTTATTTTTTGTGGATGAAATGGTAAGTCATAAAGCACATGTGGGTTTTAACCCGATCAATAACGCATCTATTGCTTATTGACGAACCCATTGAGCCAAAAATGAGCTCGTCACTGAAGATGATTTTGCGATGAAATTCATCATCTTGGCGCATCTTCTCTAGAACCCAATCGGAGAACGTAGCTCGTTAGTGTACTTTGCCGAATAAATTGACAGTGAAAGTTTGATGATTAGTGAAAGAGTGCGTTCACAAATTAAATTCAAAATTGTCAAGTCCCTATTGGAAAACCCTATATATCTCCTCATCGATTTTTTACATTAACCTAGATACAAATGCAAATAAAAGGAATGAAGTCAGACATTTTGGTACTATCCTTCCCGTGTTTCGATTGCTAAAAGATTTATAGATCCTTACCACGAGTAAGGTAAAAGACTACAGACTTACCAACTCGGAGACAGGGTTTCGATACTTATTGAGAAGGAAACGTTGTCTACAATTTCATGGTAGGTATCTAATCTTATCCAGTTTTACGCCTAAGCCTGGACATACAGATTTGAGATAATGGGGTTTAAGATCTTCCGTGATCTTTAAGTACATACATAGCTGAGTTTCCAGGCCATTCAAGGTGCACAAGTAGGTACTCTTCTATTGCATCATTATCCAAAAAAAATTACTTGAAGCTTTCAAAAAATCATATTTCAATTTGAAATCATCTAGGTACATACCTATCTACATTCCCCTGCTGTCGTGCAGACATAGCCAATAAGTAGACATGATGTCTATTTCAGAATAAGGGCAAATTTAATGTTTTCCATTAAATTATTTATAGGTGAGCAAGAATAGACTAAACATATGTAAGTATCTCATAAGAAAAAAACATAAAAGCGCAATAAAATTAAAAACATCCCGCCTAACCCAATTTATGCATTTTAGTCCAAGAGCCACAAAGTTTCGAACCACCCCCTTGCTGGCATTCATTTTCCACAAAAATAAAAAAAAACAAAACACATACTTTTTGCATTGAGTTTCTCTTTGATCACTTCTGTGGCGATTGTATAAAGAGCGCCATTCGAAACGTTTCTAAGAGATATAAACATCGACCTTGTATACAGAATACAGTGCATGTAACAAACACTATACACAAAATTTGAACCGCGAGAGCGTGGGAAAATAAGTT
Organism: Volucella inanis; assembly: GCA_907269105.1. NCBI lineage: Eukaryota > Metazoa > Arthropoda > Insecta > Diptera > Syrphidae > Volucella > Volucella inanis. Next base: position 26,753,420 of record OU026157.1, read on the forward strand.
CTCTCATTTTTTTTCATTAGATTGATAGGCAACCGGCTAAGTAAGCCGGTTAGAAGGCACACACACTTGCAACGAATTTCATGCCTCTATCTCTTCCTTGCAACATAACAAAAAGCAATGAAACCATCAAAAGATTCATAGAGTTGAAACGCACTCATACTATTTCAAATAGCTTCGCATGCATGCACGATTCGCAAAGTTACTATGGCACACACTTGTCATTTACTATTTTTTCTCTCTCGCCTCTTATTCGATTAACTGAGTGAGTAAAGCTCTTTTGCGTCACTAAGGCTATCTAGCGGTAGCATGCAGAGTCGCTCGCTACGTCTGCTCAACTCATATGACGATGTTGATTGCCTGCCGTTGGGTTAGGGTGCGTGAGAGTTTTTGATTTGTTAAATATGCCTGATCTCTCTCAGTTTTATGTTTTTTGACTGTGTGGTGTAAAATGCCCACGCACGCACATATACTTTCAGAGGCACGCACTATTTTTGGGGCTCACTATTTGCTGTATGTACTATGTCAGTTCCAACTCGCTCACTCTTATGCGGCTGGCTTTGTATGCTTGCGTGCTGCGTGTATTGCGTAGCTTCCTATTGGAAAAGCCCGAGCGCCATTGCAGAATTCGTTTGCTGCCTGCTGCCAAATCCAAAAAAAAAAAAAAAAAAAACTCAACTGAAGGCATTTATGTGAAAAAAGGCTAGCATGTGTTGGTCTAAATCTGTGTGGCTAGCGCTAGAGTACCTGAGTGTGTTGCTTGTACCTATGTAAGCGCTTAGAAAAAGTAAAAAATATACATATATGGTATGTTGGTACGATAAACAAAACCAAAAAAAAAAAAACCAAACTCCAACAATAAAATAGAACGAACTTGTTTAGAAGGTTGCTTTGGATGTTTTTGGTTTGGAGCCTATAGCGCTAGTAGGGTGTGTTAGGTCGGTTTTACTAGGATTAGCAATGCAAAATTTAAATATGTATGTATTCACATGTGCGGATCTGTGCACATAAATATCCGTACTCATACGTGTACCTGTGTATGGGTAAATATTTAGAAATCGAAGATTCTTGGAAGTGAAACTGTAGGCCTAAATTAAAACGACATTTTGTTAAGCGACTTTTCTAAAAAAGAGCCTGAGGAACTTTTAATATTGTGGTTGACAAGAAAATGTTGCCACTACATATGTTATAATGAAGATACAATATTTTGTAGATAGTAGGTTGTTACCTACATATGTATGTATGTATGTACATATTTGGTTTCTAAGGAATTGAGAAAAAAACAGCTTAATTTTAAGCTCTGTTAAAAATTTTATCATTCATGGCATTTAGGGTGAAAAAAGAGAAAATGTTAAGGGATTACAATTGTTTCATGCTAAGAATTTTCAAAAATATATTTTCAATGTTCGTTTGTTAAAAGAATTCCTAAAATTTCAACTTAAATCCTCTTTCACTGCCGATCGAATATTCCTTTGTTAATGGTTTTTGAGATTTTTTTTTTTTTTAAAGAAAACTACTGCTCAAATGTTTTAAAGTTTAGAGGATATATTTATACATAAATAATAAATATGCACTAAAATTTTCAAAGAAAAAAAAAATATTTCAGCGAGTTATTCGCTATCTCCCAAGTCACAAAAAAGATCCTCTAATGTGAATTGATTGCGGCCTATATATATTGCCTATACAATAACTCATGATTACGATAAAAAATTTAAATTTAAAAAAAAATGGCAGAGTTTTGAAAAAAAGTCTAATTTTTCTTGAAAATTTGATGGGTTTTGGCCCGCCAAAATTACATTTTTCCTTCAATTTTTTGATCGGAGGATCATTGTCATAGAGAAACATACAAAATAAGCAAAAAAAAAAAAAAAAAAAAAATACTATATATGAAGCGATCGAATGATTTGTCTTTGAGTTACAACTTCAGCACATTCGAAAAATGTAGTTTCGAAAAAAACGCGTTAAAAGATAAAAAACATAAGTTTCTAACCGCTATTTGAGATATTCATTTGAAATTTTTTTATTTTTATTTTTAAAGGTATAGACTATCGAAATATGAAATTGATTTTTTCAAAATTTCATATGTAACTTCATCCATGTAAAGCAATAACATATCTGCCATGTATTTGAATTGTAGCTACGTCGCTTGAAGGTTTGACTAAAATCGTGGAAATAAATACTATCCTATATATTTATGACAATGATCATCCCAGTCCTTGAACCTTGACGAAAGGGGATGTAAATGTGAGCGGACTATACAACGATGCCGACCTCGTCTGAAAAGTTCGATGGCTAGGTAACCTTGAACAGCGCGCTGCACCGTCCCGTCCGTACAAGATTTCACTCCAGCACAGACGGATAACGTAGTAGAGGACGACATCATTTTAGCTGGAGCACACAGGTGGAAGAGGACCTCAGCCAATTTCATGTGCGTAATGGGAAACAGCTGGCAAAAAATGCGCTTATTAGAGTGGTATCATTCCTGATATTTTTGCATTTGAACGATCCGATAAATTTTATTTCGGCTCCTTCTGCGAACCTCTGTAGGAACTAAAGCGTCTGTTGCTTTTTCGACCGGATTTTTCGATGAACGATGACGATAACTGCTGAAGCGATTTTCCTGATAGTTTTTGACAGAGCTTAAATACAAATTTTGTAAACTTCGATAAGATGAATCCGTCTAAATGGAAGTTGGGAATTGATTGATTGAATTAACTAATTCCTACGGCTTTAAGAAGAAACGAATTTTGAACACTGCTCTGGTGTATTTCGAGTTCCAATCGGCATTTAACTTTCTTTATAACGCAAATCTTTCTCATATACATACGTATCGACTAAATTTTGAGATATAACCGTTGATCATATACTAGTAGGATGCTTGGGAAATTTATCGAACACGGTTCCCAAATCAATTAAAACGATATGCAGATCGTAAACCATTCTCTCATTATCAGTAAGCTTTGCATTACGTCGTATACCTTCTGATTGTTTTTGATTAAATAGTCGCGTATACGAGTAAGATGAGATGCGTTGCCGGTGCGTTGTTTTGGAGAAGAAACCACCAGTTGTTTCTCAAAAATTTTGGCCTCTTGCGACAAACGTTTTCTGTCAAATGCTTTAATACACTTACGTACCTAATACTATTTATTTACTGTGTGGCGGAAGAACTTCGGAATGGACCACCCCAAGGCAATCAAAGAAAACGGTCAACAAAGCCTTAATTGTCATGGTTTTTTGGGTTTTGGCTCGTCTCAGAATCGCCATTACGATGATTGTTGTTTAGTTTCGATGTCATATTCATAGACCCATGTCTCGTCACCGGTAACGTTGCCATCAATAACATATTGGCCCAAAGAAAGCCCAAGCACTTCAACACGATGCCCAAACATCGTGCATAACGCTATGCATCTATTCGAACGAGACACTATCTCCCTGATGCTCACACGACGATCTGCGATGTTTTGTTAGAAACACAAAATTTCAGGCGAACTGTTTGCTCAACTAAATTTGATATTGCAAAGTTCGCAGAAGACAACAAACACGATTTGTTTACAAAGCTATCACGCAAAAACTCCCGAAAAATGGCTAATAAACAGATATTTTAGCGCCAGATGACAGATGCAACAACCTATAAGATAACTTTTGACAATATCTCAAGCGCGGTTTGTTTGAATTGAAAATTTCTGGTACTTTTTGATCAGAAGGTATTGACCTTCTGTCAACAAAAACGAATTGACTAGCATAGAGCTTCATAATATGAATATAACGCTTCCGATTGTCTAGAACTCTCTTGTATAAAAGCTTCACCGGTCGATAGTTATTGCAATTTTTCGTGGCGCATTTGAATTTTTTTCTGTGGAATAAGAAAGTTCTCCCTTCATTGGTGAGACATCGTTTCTTATTATTTTATTAAACTATTCAATCTAAAGATTTCCGATGGTTCATACTTTTTACTGTTTACCTCATTTCTCTCTCCGTTCCCTCTTCGTATGCGACACCGAAGAAAATGTTAATTTGCAGGGACTCTGCTTTAAGTAACGCGTTCAAGCAAATTTCGATGTTCCACATTGGGGACATCCTTACTCGCCTTTAATATACCAAATTCGATAGCCAAATTCCTTGCGAGAATTTTTTTCGATTTGTGGTAACCTGAAAATAAATATTAGCTCGTTTTAGTGGGCTTTGACGTTGCACTTCTTCTATTGTTTGCCCCTGACTACATTGTAAGACTACATTTTCTAATTCCCGATAAAATGCCTCTACTACACGTGCTCTAGGTCCAGCATTTTTCGCTTCTTTTGTCTTTTGTTCCTTATTGAAAATTTTCTTTATTCACGAGGAGATATCCTTATAAAACACTGAGCAGAGTTCTTACTTACATTTTCGATTGAAGTTGCTATACATACCTTGCATGCTTAGTTCTGGTTTATGGGTTTTCGGAGACATTCTCATGAATTTACCGCAACATATGCACGTTTTCCTTATTTAAGGTATGCATGTACATACGGTTTTTTATGTTTCATTAAGTCGTCCGAAGGGTTGGAAACAGGTTTGCGGCTATAGGGACTATCGAGAAAAATAGCTATACTCTGGACCATTGATTCAAAAATCGATTTTCAATTTAGACTCGATTTTTTGGAGTCCTACGCAGAGGGGCATACCTTCATGATAAAAATATTTTTTACATACAACAAGTAGTTGTTGCTCCTAATAAAAATAAGCCAGTCTCGTTCGTTTCGGTTGAAGGGCTGATCCGGATGTAATTGTTGTGCGTGGATATTGCTAGCCACCATGTATAAAACTTTCTCTTATTTTTGCATTCCCAAGAAACTTCACAATGGCACTAGTTATATTTGGGTAACTATGGCTAACAACATCTCGTTTTTTTAATTTACTCGTAAATCGTAAGGACATTTATCAAAAATTGAGCAATGTCTTCTTGATCTTTCATATGTGAAAAGTTAATACAAATCTTGAGTTTCTCCACCTCATACCATAAGAGCGCTTGGGGTAGTCTGCTTTCTATAAAAGGTTCATGTTCGATGAGTTAACACAAGACGACAACTAAGATCCGTTTGTTAAAGTCCATTTACGCAATGTAGTGAACAAGTTGAAACATAAGTATTAGGGCAATTTTTTAGAACTAACAAGAACAGTCATTACGAAGGTAACATAAATTGTATAATTGCTTACAATTACCTTTCAATGACTACGTTTGCGAAATCACGACGATTAGACTTATAGCAACGCTTCCATCGTTTATTCAAAAACTTGAGGAATTCTTTGTATCATATTTATTTTGTACATAATCTTCCATCTGAACAGGTCATTCATGAACGATGGATACAAATCTTACCACATGCTGTTTATGTAAACATTGATGCATCTATTGGATAGCAGCAGTTCTTTTTCAACTCAGAGAAAATAAAGAGAGATTGGGGCCCAAAATTCATTATTTTATTCAGTGCTTAATGATTCATTTATTTTTAACATATTTATTTATAAACAAATTCGTTCACATGGAGCCAGCTCCTAGATCCACTAGATCCGCAAAAGTTCAAAAATGTATCTTATTTCTTCTATATATAATGAGGCCAGGGCATGAGTAATTGCTAATGAATATTGTTTGGCGTTATGCACTATATGATCATGGAAACAAAATGGATGTATCTATGAATTGGTCTTCAAGATCGTTCGAGTCACTGGCTTACGTTCATGATCCAGCATTGTTGTAAGAATTGACCTCCAATTGGCCAGAATGATCTTCATCAAAATCAGCTATGTTGGACATAAGAAGTAAGGAAATTGTTGGCACGATATTCCAGCATGGACAGGGGCCCAGTCTCAGCCACTCATTATATTGTTCGCACTATCATTATGTTCACAGTCAGTGGGGACCTATTTGCGCCCCCGAACGGTGAAAGTTTTATATTTGCTAATAATGTCAGAAAAAATATTAATTTTTCTGCTTTATAGTAGATAGCTGTCGAATTTACGAACTGCGCCACGCTACCAGCCTGCGGTGGTCATATGTGCGAAATTATTCTCAAATATTACTGCTTTAAAGGATCTTTCAAATAAAAAAAAAAAAAAAAAATTAAGGCCAATTAATTTTTACTGACAAAAAAATACATCTGATACAAACAGTGAATGCATAGTGAATATCGATTGGCAATTCAATGACATTCTTTCGCGGTAAAGCAAATTGGTAGTGGTTAAGTTAAGGCGGTTAAACTACCAGGTTTTTGCATCTCCAGCCTCTAAAGGAAAAGTCAGATGTTGGTTTATCTTCTTTTCTACATCATGAGCAGTTTTTTAATCTAACCGACCGATCGTAAGGTAAGGTCTATTCGATGAGATGAACAACTCTATTTGCTGAATCAATTGGAGCTTCAAATGCTGCACAATAGACTTCTTATGTCTGTATTTCTCAAATCAGGTCAAGTTTTGGTCAAATCTGTTTAGGTTAGATTAGGTTAAGTTACAGTGGCTGTTGGAAAGAAAATCAACTCATTTAGGCCTATTGGCAAATTGCGAAGCCACGTCGATCTGTGATCTTACTCTCGAAAACAATTTGAGCTTCTGATGAAGAGTAGGAGACTGTCTATATTGTTTGAATTGCTTAAGTCATCGTAGAAGAAAGTAGGTGGAGGATTGCAGCTTTTGCTAAAGTCGTTTGTGAAAATGCTAAGCTGTTTGGCATGCTTGTCTATGAGAGAGTGTACAGTGATGACAGCGATTCACATTCAGTTTTGGCCAAATTTGCTTGGTCGCTGTTGACCTAATAGTTCACCTAAGGCTTATTATTTTGTTAGCATCCAGCCTTAATACTCTGGTAGGATAGGTAGTGTGGTTAACATTTTGTTGAATTTGTCGGCCCTACAAAGTCTATAAAGTCTCTGTAGCCTGGCGCTCAACATAGGTGAAGGTTGAACTGCTTTCCATCACCCTAAGAGATGATCGGCAGCCAAAGGCTGTTCTACATAGAATTTAGTGAGACTGAGACCAGTGGCCTGACTATCTGAAAAGATGCGGATATCCTTTGCAGATATCACGTTTTTCTTGAGCCAGAAGAGAGCTTTTTTAATCTCCAAATTTTCCGCTTGGAACACCCTACAGTGATTTGGAAGACGGTAGGAGAGACTTAGGTTAAGTTTATCTGATTAGACACCACCATCCACCCCGCTATTAGTCTTAGACCCATCTGTGTAGAAGTGGATTGACTTGTCATCCATGAAACCGTGTTCCTCTCAGAGGGATTTAGAGGGGAAGATTACATGAACGTCATGTCAAACCAATGTTTGGGTATAGTTTAATCGATGTTCTTTGGGAGGATTCCTAATATATGAATTAAGAATATAAGCGTGGCCAAATAAATTATTTGTCGACTGGGTAGTTGCTTTAAGACGAATAGCTGCGTTATCAGCCAATTGCCTACTGAAAATATCAAGACTTGTCAAGTGAGACAGAATATCGAGTGCCGCGAAGGGAGTAGTACGTAGGAATTTGCTTAGTTCGTTGCAGTTGACTGAATTGTCCAAAACCGTCCACCGGACAATCACCCCGTAGAGAAGTATCGGTCTTATGATCTTATCTCACCTTTGCTAGCATATTTTGGCATAAGACTGACCAAATCCCCAAGTGAGTCATCTATCTTCAGAGCTGACAGTGCAGTTGTTAATGCGGATGTGTTGAAGTTGTTAAAGGCACCTTTCACAAAGCAAAGCGACTATAATGTAGGGATTATTTAATGTGGCTAGCCAGCGAATATAGAGCCGTTTCCATATACAGTAGGGAAGTTGAGCTGTAGACAAAAGTCGTGGATCAATTTTAGGTCGTATTTGGATATCAATCAGCTGTTTTAGAGTTTGAAGAAGGAAAGATGATAGACTTATAAGTCTTAGGTGCTAGGATGCTACTTTGAAAGTGAGTATCCAGGATCAGGATGAGTGATTCATCAAATGAGGTCATTCAAAGGCCATTGGTTTTTTTAACATAGGATTGGTAGAAAGGACTTTTTTAGCCGCCATGGCTCAGAGGTTTCTGTTATTATGCCACAGAATAAACTCCAGAGTTGTCACTTTGCCTTCCTCAGTTGTTTTTTTATATAAATATTGTATCTTGGGGGACTCCTCATATGAGTTCCAGTCTGTCACTTTTCTTGTGCGTTTTAGTTGGTTGAAAAGTTTCCTGGAAGCATTCATTTGCGGTCACAGTGCTGGGATTATTATTATTTATTTGCCTTTTAACAAATTTTGTAAAGGACTTTTGCACCCTATCTAGTCGTGGTAACGAATTAATGTAGATTAGACACCATACTATAGAGCAATACTCAAGGAGAGCTTGAACCAGAGACATAAACAGACTTTAGAGCACACAATTTCAGCACACGTTCGCTTAAGAAAACCAAGCATTGAGTTTGCTTTAGCAAAAATATAGTTTATGTGAAACTCAAATGCAAATTTCGAATCAAATATAGTATCACAACTAGATTTTTATTTTCGGTTTTTCGAGAAATAGTGGAACAGGAAATTATATATTCATTAATACGAGTAACAGACAATAATGTATGGTACAAAGAAAAGGAATGACACTTTCTTATGTTTCAGGTAAGACGATTAATCTCACACCGATTAACTACTTTGCTTAAATCATTTTGGAGGCTTTTACAATCATAAATATTTTTAATATGCAAAAAGATTTTAAGGTCATCGGAATACATCAAGCATCTAGCTTAATTAAGCAGTGAAGGGATTTTGTTAATACAAATGAGTTTGCGTTTAGTCATTTGTACATTCGGGGTACCTTTTCTGGTAAAATAGGTAAGTAGTACGTGTTTGGAGAGTTCATATCCTCGAATGTTTCTATGTCCTGTATTCAACATCCTGTATGAGACTGCTCTGCAAACTCATCAAAAAATCAAAGGCAGTCTAGGGCTATTTAGGAGTGTACCATATAGAGACTGATTTCAAGGATTTGGTTGCAGCACAGCTTGCCAAAAATATACGGATATTCCTTGCGGACATCATGTTTTTTTATTGCCATGTGGCACCCTAAATGCATTGGTGTAGCAGTGGATCTATTCCTCTTAGTGTTTAGGATATCATCGTGAACATCTGCCCTTGCACTTATTTGCCTGATGAAAATATCTAGGGTGAAACAAAATTTCTGATGTTGGGGAGGGACACAAACATGCTAAAAATTTGCTTAGCTCATCGCGAATTTTCCCAACCAAAGGTAGTACCCTGTACGTAAATACAATTCGAAATCTCGAATTCTGATCAGCAAATCGTCTTAATCTAAATCGCTTTGTTTAAATTTTGGTATGTGCTTCACCTGTGGTTCTGGGTGAATCATAGGCGTATCCTCTTGTTCCTTATATTTTTTAGGGTCCAATATATTATTGGGTCTATAACTTTATTCGGTTTGCTAAGAGATGGCGTAACTTGTATGTTCCATTGTTATTATTCCATTGGAACATGCGTTGGAAAGCTACTGTCATTGTACGTCATTTCAGTATATGTCATTCATTTGAAGCGTAATCAACAATAATTTTTTTCACTCAAATATGTTGAACTTTGTGCCTGAAAAATTGTTTTTTCGGGGAGCTCTTCTTCATGAAGAAAATTGCTGCCGAAAGTCATCGTATTTTGGTGGAAGTTTATGGTGAACATGCGCTAGCTGAGCGAACGTGCCAAAAGTGGTTTGCACGATTTAAAAGAGGTGATCTTGGCTTGGAAGACGATGAACGTCCTGGGCAGCCAAAAAAGTTTGAAGATGAAGAACTGGAAGAATTACTCTATGAAGATTGTTGCCAAGCACAAGAAGAGCTCGCAGAATCTTTGGGTGTCACTCAAGCAGCCATTTCAAAACGTTTAAAAGCAGCTGGATATATTCAAAAGCAAGGAAATCGGGTTCCACATGAACTCAAGCCGAGAGACGTCGAAAGGCGGTTTTGAATGTCCGAAATGCTGCTGGAACGCCACAAAAGGAAGTCATTTTTGCATCGGATTGTTACTGATGATGAAAAATGGATCCATTACGACAACCCCAAGCGCAAAAAATCATATGTGAAACCCGGCCAACCAGCCAAATCAACGGCAAAGCCGAATATCCATGGCGCGAAGATATTGCTCTGTATTTGGTGGGATCAGATGGGTGTGCTATATTATGAGCTGCTAAAACCGGGTGAAACCATTAATAGACAACGCTACCGAACAAAATTAATCCATTTGAAGGGAGCAGTAGCCGAAAAACGCCCGGAATATGCGACCAGACACGAGGCAATAATTTTCCATCATGACAACGCTTGGCCCCACGTTGCTATTCCGGTTAAGAACTATTTGGAAAACAGTGGATGGGAAGTCTTACCCCACCCGCCTTATAGCCCACACCTTGCTCCTTCTGATTACCATTTGTTCCGGTCGATGCAGAACGCTCTCACTGAAATACGGTTCACATCAGAGCAGAATATCAAAAATTGGTTTGATTCATTCTTGGCTGCCAAGCCGGCGTAATTCTTTTTTGATGGGATCCACAAATTGCCAGAAAGATGGGAAAAAGTCATAGCTTCAGATGGGCAATACTTTGAATAATACTATTGTACATGTTTTTCTTAAATAAACGTTTAAATTTTGAAAAGAAAAAACCGCACGAATTAAAATATATACCCAATAGTAGAAATTGTCTCCTAATGTAATTATATTTTCTCAACATCCCATCGATGTTGGCTATAAAAAGGTGGTAAAAGTAAACAATATCTTTTCCAAAAATAGTTCTTCAAAAATAAAAAGGGTCTAGCAGTCTGTGCATATTCCTCTTCATTTTTTAGTTAATACATATTGTGGCGTCAAATATTATAAGACATTGACATCAATAGCTGGTGCACGTAGTAAAATATTAATCGAAAAAAAAAAAACTTTAATAAAACAACAACGGTATGAGATATAAAATTGATTCTGACTTTATGTTAAAGCTGTATCTAAGCCATTATGTGTGGAATAACACATCATTCTAATAGATGCCTCGGCTTCGCAGGCAGTGCACGGTCTAATATGGTAGCCGTTATTCTGGCAAAAGCGTGTCGAATGTTGGTCTCAAGCTCGTCCAAATTGGTTGGCATGTTAACGTAGACTAAAAACTTGACGTAGCCATAGAGAAAATAATTGAGTGGCGTCAAATTGCAGTCGCCAAATTTCTCCTTCACAACTTTGAGCATTGTGTCGCTTGTATGAGATGTAGCGCAGTCTTGTTTAAACAACAACTCGGATATATCGATATTGTCGAGTTCTGACTACAGAAAGTCGGTCAACATCGCTTTATACCTGAGACCATTGACGGTTACGGTGTTTCCTTTCTTTCTCATTTCGAAAGAAATAAGGTCCAATGATGTCGCCATGCCATAAACCGCACCAAACAGTCAATTTTTGTAGATGCATTGATGACTGGACGAACACTTGTGAATTGTGTTCCGTTCAATAATGACAAGTTTGCTTGTTAACATAGCCGCTGAACCAAAAATTGGCCTCCTCGGAGAAAATGATTTCTTGCCCAAAATCTGAGTCTCCAGCCAACATTACCAGCACCCAATTAGTGAACTCACGGCGTTGTGTATTGTGGCTTTAATTTCTGCATCAGCAGCACAATCTTATATGGATGTATGCCCAAATCCAACCGCAAAATAAGCCGGGTTGGCTCTCTGTCGATGCCAATCAACATTTCTGGGTCTTCTCCGATACTGGCCGTTACGGTGTACACGCAGTAGAATATCAATAAAAAAAAATCTTAGTAAATCCATCTGACGATCTAGTGCAATTGATGTCGTTACTTTTTTCAGAACAGCTTCCCTAAAATTATTTTTATTTTTTTTGTTAATTTCGAATGCAGTCTGTCATGTAAGGGGTTTAGCTGTTAAATATCTAAAACCCTATGAAAACCACATTGACCATTTGTTGTTATGCTCCTAACGAGTTCTTTATATAGTATATACGAGTATATGTTCTATGGAAAGAACAATCATATTTTTTCCGGGGGAGGTAGGGTATAGCACCACGCACAACAAAAGCATCATCATCCATGCTTTTAACTTGCCATTCAATAATCAACAAACGCACTTTCTCACCTTGTTCTCGCATTGTGTAACTTACACCATATCCACCCTCTGTTTGAGGGGTGAAAAGCGATACTGCATAAAATGAAGAAACCATTTACTTTTAGGTATTTTTGTGTATCTGTGAAACACGCATGTGTGCATAGATACAAAAATAGATGTAAGGGAAAAGAATACACAACAGCAACAAGAACATCGACAAACATAATAAAAACGCACTCTGATGGCTGTTTTAGGTTTTTTTTTTTTTTTGTTTCCATCCTGTTGGCGCTTTTTGGTTGGGGTTGCACTTGTACTCGTATTGATAGTACAACGGGCGGTTGGACACTAGGGTGGCTGATTTATTATATTTTGGCCGCTGACTAGCGCATACAGATAGACATCACGAAAAATTAAAGTACACACTAAGGCTTCCCGCCACTGTCGTTACCGATGAGAGGACTCTGCTCCACTCTATACTTCCCCCAGACTCTACTATCATCCTGCATTCATACTGACATTTCGATTTTTTTTTTTTTTTTGTTTTTTCGTTTTTGGAAAATATAGGATAGGCTCCAACAGCCACAAAGTTTGTATGGATATGTACTAGTACGTCGTGCGGCACGTTTTAGAGGGACAAGGGTTGGAATTTTTGCTAGGTCGTATATCTCTGCTAAAGCTGGTATTTTTTTCTGCCATTCTTTGCGTTCTTCAGCTCGTTCATTCTTCGATGAGTGGATGTGAACATACTCATAGAAGTATATGTTCTGTGTGTTATGTTGGAGTCGGATATTTTTTTTCTTCTTTTTTTCTTTTGCTCTATTCTCTATTTTCGATGCTATGAGAAATAAGCAAAAACGAAAACCCATAGGTTTTGTTTTTGCCTTTTTTCTGCTTAGATTGCTGTTTCCGGAATTAGTTTTCATGTAGTGCGCTGGTGAGGATTTTTCCAAGAAAATATTGTAAAACAGGATACCGTGCTAAAAGGACGATGTAATAGTCTTTCTTTCGAATTTTGAAAGTTGAGCATGACAAAAATTTATATAGGGTTGTAGTTGCATTTGCATTCAGATGTTTATGTTGTTAAGGGTCAACGTCAGGTGGTTGTAAGAATAAAATTGGAATTACTAGTTGGTATTGTAAAGTCAACTTCAGCTTTTTGGGGATGATTGGAATTTCCTTTTGGCTGGGTCAACTTGAATGCAACGTTAGCGGGAAGAAAAATGTACATTATACATATTTGTATATACATATATGTACATTCATACCTACAGTCGTATTTGGACAATACAGGTTTTTTACTTGCTCACATTAATCCGATTTGAATGGTTGAATTCACTTGGGAATTTGTGATTTTTTTTTTTTTTTTTTTTTTTTTTTAATTGGGGGTAGGGTTGGTGGAAAAATATTTACTAGATATAGATTTTGCAGAGTTCAGCTGGTTTCAAAGTCCATTAGGCTGATTTCATAAAGACGAATGAGTAAAATGAGTAAAATGAGGCAATGGCTTACCACTAGAAATGTGAACATACATATATATGTGTATGCACATATGTACATTACTCGTAACATACATATGTAATATGTTTAAACCGTTCTTTAAAATAATTGCCACCAGAACCGTTAGAAATAACTGAAAATTTAAATTTCACATTCGATGCGTTAGTAGATTGGACTTTTTGATTTACTTTACCCTTTGGTAACTCTTAACAAAATCGCCAATGAAATACACATGTATGTATGCATCTTCCAGATAATTGCACGGAGTCCATATTAATGTGAGCATACTGGTCTCTAACAAATGGACTTGACTTGCCACATTAATAACGAGTGTTCAGTTGGAGAAAATAGTAGAATTATAGTACGCTTTACACTCGGGAGGAAGACGTACGGCGGATGAATTAACGCGGCTTAATAAACGATGGCCTTAGCAGTCAACATGATGAGTCTATGTCTATGCATAAGCATTGCTATACGTTCCACTCTCTTCGCGGCTTTAGACATTCTGTCTAAGTTCTCTCTTAGTTCAACACTTTCAGATTTATGCCTTGTCCCCGTTTACACTCGCATGCATGAAATCTTTAATCGGACTATTCCACTTTCGCACTCGTATAGTAGCAAAAGAACTTAGAGATCTTAACATACACAAACCCCCAGATCCAGATAGTTTATCTCCCTTTCTTCTGAAGAGATGTTCTTCCTCGCTGGCAAAACCACTGCATAAGTTTCTTCATCAATCTTACTCTTCAAGACTTTTTCCGAGCAGATAAAAAACAGCATTTGTCCAACCCGTCGTTAAGAAACGCAAATCTTCTTCTTTCCCTTCCTACAGACCTATTGCACATACGTCCAGTTCATACATTCAGATCATAAAATAACTCGAAACACGGCAGTATGTCCAGCAGTATAGTTTTCGTAGCAACAGGTCCACTGGTGATTTGATGGCATGTCTCATCGAAAAGTGGAGCCAAAGCGTTCATCAATCTGGGGAAAGCAAAATAGTTGAGCTTGATATATATATATTTTTTTATAATCCCGCGCGCGCAACCAAGGGGATATGAATACACTTTTTACTGGCTTTTCACTAGGGCGCGGGCGGGTGGTGTAGTGGTTTGAAACTCAGGTGTATTAGGTTTCGATATTTTTCCAGAGGTGGTTGTCAAACTGAAGCCAGTGCATACTCAACCAGTGGGCCTTAGTACGTGCTAGTTGTTAGTTCGTTACATTTAGCCCAGCCAGCAACCACTCCAACATCAGTGTTATGCCTTCATGTCAGAGTTGACGCCGACGAGATTTACATATAACTACATACAAATTCCATGAAAAGACTTTTTCAGAGAATTTCCTCGCACGGGATTCGAACCCGCGACCCTTTGCTTGAGAAGTCTATGTATATTCCACTACACCAGGGCCACCCCTTTCTGAGGCATTTGACAGATATTTTCATAAGGCTCTTTTGTACGTAGTACAATGACCACATCTGCTCTTAAACTATCTCTACACCTGCTAGATAGGAAAACTATACGGTAAAACTGATATGTGACACTAATATCAATCAGTCAATTGACACCCTCGCACACCTTGGTAATTTTTCGTGTCCCACTCTGCTTTATCACAAAAAAAGCAACACCAGAAATCGCCAGTAGCATTTCGCCCCTTCAAATTTTAACCGTAACAGCCGTCTCGCTATAAATGCTCATCAGTACACCCTGTAGTCCACTTTTGGACGTACTCTAAAATATCGTGATTCGTTCCTAATTCGTACAATTCGCTTATGGAATGCCCTGCCACGCTCTCTATTTTCTATTCATTATAACTTGCAAACATTTAAGAACAATGTACATCGGTACTTCTCTTTTCTTCCTCCCTAAGTTTTCTTCACCCGTGGTGTGCGCAAAAATATGGCTCCATATATGGCTCCGCTAAGAAAATCACTTGTATTATTTTTGCACCCAAAAAAAGGCGAGGCCTTCCTCTACTACGTTGTCCCTCCAGATAAGAGTCGAAGATTCTGACGGGATGGAGTGTTGGTGTTAATTCGCTCTGTATATCTCAGCCATCTCAAACACCCAATGCGCAGTTTTTTCAACGGGTCAATGTCACTATACAACTCGTAGGGTTCACAGTTGAATCGTATCCTCCAGAGCCCGTCAACGCATACGGGACCAAATATCTTACGAAAAATTTTTCTCTCAAAACGACCAAGGATATTTTCATCCGCTTTAGAAAGGGTTTATGCTTCGGAACCATAAACAGCACTGGAAATGTAGGGTCCTCCAATAGGGACTTGACAACTTTGAATTTAATTTGTGAACGCACTCTTTCACTAATCATCAAACTGTCACTGTCGATTTATCCAGTAAACTCAACATTTTCATCATTCGGTCGTTCATTCATTTCATTTCAATCATTTTTCGGTCGTAATTCTAGCCCTAGTAGACAGGCAATAACAAGTTTAGCGCAAAAATTTGAGTCTACATATTCGTTGTGTGATGTTGCCGTGTCAGTAAGACAACGGGTTGGTCGAAGTGTCGGAAATATCGCTGCGGTTCAGACGTCCGTAGCAAACGATCCAAATCAGTCAATTCCTTGACGCTCTCAAGAATTGGTCATCGCTCAAACCACATTATGGCGTATTTTGCGTAAGGATCTTGGTTTACACCCATACAAGATCAAGCTGACTCAAGAATTGAAGCCGATGGACCATTTGAAGTGACGTACGTTCTCCGATTGGATTCTGGAGAAGATGACTCAAGATGATGAATTTCATTCAGTGACGAAGCTCATTTTTGGCTCAATGGGTTCGTCAATAAGCAAAATATGCGTTATTGGTCGGGTGAAAACCCACATGTGCTTCATGAATTACCACTTCATCCACAAAAAATAACTGTTTGGTGCGTTTGCATGCCGGCGGCGCTATTGGGCCATATTTTTTCGTCGACGATAGCGATCGTCACGTTACTGTGAATGGTCAGCGTTATCGCGCCATGATCACCGATTATTTTTGACCCGAATTGGAAGATATGGACTTGGGCGACATGTGGTTTCAACAGGATGGTGCCACAAGCCACACAGCACACGCTACAATCGATTTATTGAAGAATAAGTATGGTTAGCGTATTATCTCAAGACATGGGTGAGTGGATTGGCCGCCTCGTTCGTGCGATATAACGGAGCTAGACTATTTTCTGTGGGGCTACGTTAAGTCATTGGTTTATGCCAACACGCCGACGACGCTAGAAGAGCTCAGAGCCAACATTGAATGCGAAATAGCGGCCATTTCGGCCGAAATGTGTGGCCGAGTCGTTGAAAATTTTGTCCAATGAATCGACCTCTGCAAACGTGCCCGCGGTGGCCATATGAACGAAGTCGAATTCCATTCATAAATGTTTTGATTGTAATAAAGTTTTTGAAATATCTCAAATGGTTTGCCTCTTATTTAAAAAAAAAATTTGTCAAGTCGTTATTAGAAAACCCTATACAAGAGCCTTAATGTAGGAGAGGGTATTACTACATAGTTGCCTTGTCAAGCGTTATTCTTTGTTATAGCTGTCGATTGTGACATTCTGAGCGATTCATCGAAGTTGGGTGTCCATTTTTGTTGACAGCATATACTTTGTTTTGGCTCCGTTTACCGCTAGAACCATTTTTGCCTCTTCTGTATCTATACTCGCAAACGCACCAGTGACAGCTGTGTTCTACCAATAATATCAATTGAACAGACTTTTTAAAGATCGTACCTTGTGTGTTGGCTTGTGAGTTTTGCACAATTCTTTCAAGTATGATGTTAAAAAGGTCACATGAGAGCGCGTCGCCTTCCGAAAGGTCTCGGTTAGGTCGTTATCGACCTTGATCCATCAGCGAGTTTTCTCTATCGTTATTCTGCCCAAGCGGACGAGTTTGGCAGGGCAGGGATGCCAAAATGCTTTAAAAATTTGGCTATAAATGCGATAAAAAGGTGGTGAGCATCGATCTGAACTTTTTGGGTTTTCTCCAGGATCTGCTGTAGTGTGAATATTTGGACAATTGTGGACTTACTGGGCCTAAAACCATGCTAATAGGATACAATCAGATCATTGACAAATGGTTTCAGGCGCTGGTACAATACGGCAGACAAGATCTTATATGCGATGTTTAAGAGACTGATACCTGTGTAGTTGGCGCAGTTAAGAGGGTCTTTCTTGTGAACTGGGCAAACGGTGCTGCCTGCGTACATTCATCCGACCAAATCTTGAAAATAAATTGGTGTATACTCTGTACCAATTCATCTCCTGCTGCCTTAAATAATTCGGCGGGTAGGCCGTCTGGCCCTGCAGCCTTGTTCGACTTAAGTTTAGATAGTGCTATCTTCACTTCATTTTGGCCTGGTAAACGTAATTCTTGACTTGCATCGTCAATATTGAATGGTTCGTCCTGCCTGACAGCGGAATTTGTGTCGTACAATTTAGCAGCCTGCAGAAAAAGTTTTTCCATACCCTCAACATCTTGTTTCCTTGTTCATCTCTACACTTCTGAACATTATTTCTTGAGTAGCACCTCTCTATTTCTCTCATGCTCTTTCTTTTTTCTCCGGAGAAGCCGATGGTCTTTCCCCGTCTTTTACTCGTAGAGCTCACGGGTCGCTCTTGTCCTCTTGTGCAGCGCCGTTTTGTATGCATTTTGTAGGCATGTGCTTGCCGGCACTCGCGGTTTTGTGGTGGTGGGCATGTGAAACCCAGCGCGTCAGTTGCGGCATTTCTGATGGCTACCCGGCATCTAAGCCATTTGTCTTCAGCACTTGATGCTGGATGCAAAAGACTTCTCGTGAGGTTGAGGGGTATGCGATTGACGAAGGTTCTGAGGGCTTGTTGGAATTGTAACCGTTCAACGTTAAATCTCCTCATAGTATTGCCCCGTTGTTGTGGCGTCTGAGATATCCGTAAGGGTCCGAGTCTATGTTGGCTACTCGAAATGTTCGAACATCTAAAATACTTGAGGAGTGCCCTACGGTGATCGCAATATGATCAATCTTGATGTTGACAGTTTGCTGATCTGGTATCCGCCATATTCCCTTGTGAATATTGAGGCGAGGAAACCGTGAGCTTGCTCTTGTAATGTTACGTTCCGCAGCGAAATCGGTTAGTCTAAGTCCGTTTCCAGACGTGGTGTTGTGTAGGCTATACCTTCCGATTGTCCTACCAAAGATGTCCTTCTTTCCAATTTTGACATTAAGGTTGTATAGGACGGTTTTAACTTCATAGATCAGATATTGCTCGTAGAAGCTTTCTTTGGTCGCATCGCCCTCTTTCTCTGTTTGGGCGTGAGCGCATATAAGGTTGATGTTAGCGAATTTACCTTTGATACGGGTTGTATCTCAAGACTTTTTGCTTCAGTCTGTCGCTTACAGCAAATTCCCATCCAAATAGACAGTGCTTGAGTTCCCTATAGCAATCACCGTAGTAAACATTAAAGTTTTCATCTTTTTTTTTACCTGACCTATCTCACCGCACTTCCTGGATGGCGGCGATACCTGCTTTATAGCAGTCTAGAGTCTCTGCTTATTGTTCAGCTTCACGGGGCTTGTATAAGGTCCGAGCATTACACGTGCAGATCCAAAAGTGAATCTGTATTTATCCGGGGTTTCGTAACAATTACTTTTTTACGTAGTTGGGCAGTTAACCCTACGGCAACCTCCAACCTGAAGGACCAGGCCCTTTTTGGGACCCCAAGGACAAAAGGACCCTACCAAATTTCGGAGGCAGTAACCCGCTGCGGGGAAGTGAGCGTTGCCGTTGGCCCTTATTAAGGGATCATCCGCCACCAACTCTCCTTCAACACCCTGACTAAGTGTTGGAGATCCCAATAGACCTAGTAGACCTCTAGAGCTCATATAGAGATAACACTAGCTCGACCTAACTAGAGCTGTGGTCGCCAATGTTGATTCCATCCTTAGAATTCGTTCGCTGCCGTCCAGAAACAGGAGAAAGTGTCTTATTGAGATGACACTCCTCACCCCGCTCTCTCTCATTAGTTGCCACCAACGACCTTCCACAGGGGTTAGTTACCCCAACTCCATTCGAGTTACTAAGTGAATAGTAGGAGTTGATGGTGTGAGGCTAAATTGAGTACCACCCTTTTGAACACTCGTGTTGGAATCACCTATATAAATTAATATAATTAGCTCTAATTATGTTATTATCAGGCATAAAGAAAAGGGACCGTTATTTGTGTAAAAGGATACACACTAATGGAAGAAAAAACATTTCAAATCATTTCGAAAAGGCTTTCTTGGAAAATATGCATGATAAAATGCAAAGCCGTATTTGACAGTTAGAATTTGTATTTTCGTAATGTACATACCATACACTGACTATGGTATATTCCCTGAATCAATATCCAGTAAGTACTTTTCGAGATATACGCATATTTGTATAGAGGTTTCAGACTATGTGTAAACTTCTTCCGAAACTTTAAACGCGCTTTTCTCAAAACGCAAGGTTTCTAAAGACAATTGGCAATTTTGGTCGAAAATTCTATTTTTTTTTTTTTTTGACGAAGCCGCCATTTTGCCAAAAATCAAAATTTCCTTCGATTTTTGATTTTAGATGAAATCTTTTCCTTCAGTAGATCGTCTGCAGGAGCACACCAGATCGATAATTTTTACAAATTATTAGTGCCATTATAAACTTAGATGTTGCCACTTAATGTACCTATACGTTTTGTTTTTGTAAAATAAAATATCTTTTCAGAAAAAAACTCATAAAAAAACCATGAATCAAGGAAACATGGTTGGCTCAGCTGGATACTAGTGAACCAACTGGTTAAATCACAAATTCCTGGTACAAGAACAAGTAACGAGTACTTTTTCGAAATCAAATATAAAGTTAGAGCACATTTTATATAGCAGATGGCGTTAGTCTCTATTCAGAAATGAGAAAATCATCAGCGCCTTGGTTAGAGGCCAATAAATTGAATGGGGTATGGGATACTTTACGCTTGTACCGTTTTCTAAGCAGTTCGATTGAAGGTAGCTAGAGATAGCAACATATTACAGGGTGACTGAGTCTTTTTAAAATGCTAAAATTTATTTTTTATTTTTTGATAAATTTTATTGTGCCAAAGCAAAAAATGTTGGCAAATACATCAATTTTCAAATTGTATCAGTAGTTTTCAATATGTCCACATTTTGGCGCGAATAATGGCCTTGCGACGGCCGAAGAAAGCATTGCACGCTGCACGTAAGTGGCTCTATGGTATTCTGGCCCATTCCCGGCGAAGTGCTTGTTTGAGGTGATCCAAACTTTGGTATTTTTTAGTGCCAACCTTCGCCTTCAAAATACCTCAGACAATGAAATTCAACGGACTTGCATCCGGAGAATTTGCAATCCATTGTGTCGAAGAAATGAAGTGTGGAACATTGTTTTTTAACAAATCTTGGTTGACGCGCGCTTTGTGAAAGGGTGCCGAGTCTTGTTGAAATGTCCATGGTCTCTAACCAAAATGATTGTTTGCCCAAGGCTTCAATACTGCCTCTAAGACGGCCCAAACCATTGCCATCGGTGATGCCTGCTTTCTGGTGGCCGTCCGAAGGTGTAAATTTTCAAAGGACCTCTCTGACAAGTAAACTCGATCATTTTGTTTGTTGATATATTGCTCAATAATAAAAGGTGACTCATCGGAAAAAACCAAATTCGGCAACTCACCACTTTCGTGCAAGTGTAGCAACTCCTTTGTTCTTTCGACTCTAACTTTTTTCTGTTGCGGTGTAAGATCTCTTTGGAACTTCAATGACTTGAGCCCAAGCTCATTTTTCAGTATGTGTTGCATCCGTTCCAACGATATGTTGAGCTCACGAGCCATTTTTCTTCCACTTCGACGCGGATTTCGCTCAATTCGAGCCTTCACTTTCCGAACCATTTCTGCCGATGCTGCTGTTTTTTTATGACCACCACCATGGCGTTTTGCAACGCTGTCAGTATCACGGTAACGAGCTATGATTCGAGACACAAATGATTTATTCACGTTGAGGTGCTGGAGGGCTCTAACGATATCTACTTGTGGTTTTCCAGCCAAATATAAAGCAATCACACTATCACATTTGATTTCCATCGCAGATAAAATTTTTTCAACACAACTGAGAAGCAAATCGTTTAAAAGGTTTGTAAATAATCAAATTATCTGTCATGTGTCAAAATTTGAGCTCATAGTAATGAACGGTTTGGAAAATATAGCAGTCTGAAGTTGGTTGCAGTTCGAGTCAGTCCGGGTGTATAATTAGATTTAAGGCACTGTGATTTTTTTTGTTTTGTTTTTAAGGTACCTAACTAAGTTAAAAACATGATTTTATTGATTGTTCATTTATTTTTAAATGTAAACTATACAAATTAATCTTTAAAGCTTTTAAAAATAAATTTTTATTGATTAATTAAGTAAAGTCGAACGATTTGTTAAAAAATGTTTCATTTTTGTGATTCTCGATGCAATGCAAATTCTCGAAGCGTAAAAATGGCGTTTTGCGAAATTTAAAATGCCTGCATTGAGGAGTGTTTGCATGCCAGAGGCGGTGGTTTCCATGCAAAAAAAAAAAAAAAAGTATTCTCTGCAAAGTTTTCATTTTGCTTTTGCTGTTATACCAACAGACGAATGAAAAGCAAAGCAAACCACGTGGAGGTGGAGCACCCTGAAATGCTATACTTACTCTTGTATACTAGCTGCCAAGTATTTATTAGCTCTATGCACTGCGAATGCAAAGCCAAACACGTGTGCAGTTCATATGCGAATAATATATGTACGACTATACATCATATGTGTGTACAAACACTTAAGCAAAACCATGTCTTTATAGTATTGAGTTGACTTAATTAATCTTCCAGAGAGCCACGTGAAACATGTCATACCACCATCTAAACTGCCAAAGAGAAGACAATTTTTTTTTTTTTTTTTTTTCTACCTTCTTAACAAGAAAACCACAAATTTCTAAACCACAAGTTCCTTAGGCAACGAATCCTTCGATCTTTCTCATTTCAAATGTTTCCATTTAAAAAAGAAAAAAAGAGATAGAAAGGGAAACGTAGAGGATGCGAAAACATTCGTTTTCATTTCCAGTTGAGTACTCGCTTTGTAAATCTTAAGTCCCTGTGGCTCTATTATCAGATCTAGGAAGGCTCGTGAAATTGTGAAAATTACAAATACAAGAAAACACAAGGCGGCAAAAGGTTACATAGGTGAATGTCCTTTAAGCGTTATTTTTAACCCTTATTTGGGGTTTGGATTTTTTTTATTTTCTGAATTCTTTTGCAGGGTGCTCACGCATACAGTGTCCCTTTGTGACCACTTAAAATGCAAAGAAATAATCGAAGAGTAATTATTCAAACTACAGCAAATGTAGGTAAGTCGAACGGTTTGGTTCAGATGCTAAAGGTGGTTTGAAAAATAAAAATTACTCGCAATACACTAAGAGCAGTGACATTTTCTTCTCCTGGGATTCGGATATGTGAACATAGGGTGTTCCGGATAATGTGACAAAAACTTTAAGGGAAGATTTATTGAGATATTTTCAGAACAAAATCGTATGGGTAGTGGGGATGGTCCTAAACGCATCATCTTCGAGATACAGAGAAAGGAGTTCTGTTTTGACTCCTATTGAAAATAACATCTTTAAAATTTGTGTGTGTATGGCAACAAATAGGGTATCGTTGAACTCGTAATTATGAGTACTTTAATTGTTAGTAAATGTTGGCCTAAAATGAATGTGTCAAAAGTTATTGAAGATCAAAAGTGATTATTTTCTTTTTAAAAAGGTAAAATTTTGATTGTGTTTTAATTTTTTGCAGAAAATGTCTAATGAGCTGTCACTTTTTGAAGCTTTAAAAGGTGTACCTACTATTTACACACAAAAAAAACGGGAAGTCATTTCACTTCAAGTCAGTAGCTTTAAATAAACGATCCAAGTTATTAAATGGAATTAAGAAATGTTCAAAATTTAAGGAAACAAAGTACAAATATTGATTGCACATTTTTATTCTTTTCTTTAAACGTGTATCACATCAATTGCTCAAAGCGGAAACCATTGCTTTGTATACACGCCAGAGCTGGTCTGTAAAAGGTTCGAAAAATGTCCGTTCTTTTCAATTCTTCTCGGTGTCCCTATGGTTTAAGTCATCTAGTGTTGTTATTCTTGATGTTGGGTCTTTCATCTGTCTCTATAAACAAGAGCACATTGGGTTTAAGTCAGGCGACCTTGAAGGCCACAGAATGGGTTCATCTCGCCCTTTTCACGAATTTTCGTACACGCGATCTAACGACTCTCTAACTCCATTGCTGCTGGTACACAACGGCTGTTATTTATTGCAGTGGCATATTGTTAACCAATATGCCTGTCCACATATTGACAT
The DNA here is from genome assembly GCA_907269105.1 of Volucella inanis. Taxonomy (NCBI): domain Eukaryota; kingdom Metazoa; phylum Arthropoda; class Insecta; order Diptera; family Syrphidae; genus Volucella; species Volucella inanis. Next base: position 26,777,378 of record OU026157.1, read on the forward strand.
TAAGCTTTTGTTTCATGGAGTGGGTGATTATTTCTACCCAAATATGTAAATTGTGGAAATCACTGATTCCATCTCTGGTGAATTGGGACTCTTTCGCCCATAGAATCCAGCCAGTAAAATTGTCTTCCATAAAGTGTCTGTCCAGAATGTAATTGCAGAATTCCAAACGCTTCTATTAGTCACCAGGCTGAAGGTGGTATATGTACTGGTGTATGATGGAATGCATGCATGTCTTCTGAATGCAGAATTCTCCAGATGTAAGTCCTGCAACCAAACGTTGCTTAAAATGGTAATTAAATGGTTTCTGAGCTAATGTATGATAAAACAAATTCGTAGTCTCGCTTGTTTGACCGTTACCGTTGCAGAAACCATATCTGCTTATTCTTGTGTTGAAAAGTGTATCATCGAGGATATCATGAATTAAATATCAATATCTCGGTTAGAAACTATAAACTGGTTACGCAAATAATTTTGCATTCTTCTCGTGTTATTTCATAACAGATCTGTTTGTTTTTTATTTCAGAATAAGGACGCGAGGTGGTCCGTTTCTCCCTTTTAGGTGTCATAAAATCAACCTTTCTTATAAATTCTTCATTGGATTTACATTCCGCAATGATAAGCTTATTTTACGGTAAAAAATTCTAAACCAGCAGTTAACTAGTTAATTTTTTAGGGCTGTTGTAAAAGAGTGCTCCGTTTTTGAGTTTTACAATTAAAACAATTTGGGTCATTTTGAAAACTCTGTTCCAAAGATGCAAAAAGTGGGGGTTAATGAGACATTTTTCCAAAAAAAAAAAAACTATGACAAAATCGAAACTTAAGATTTTTTAAAGACTTTTGATTTTCAATAGCTTTTGACACATTAATTTTAGGGCAACATTCACTTTAAAACAATTAAAGTACTCATAATTATGAGTGTAATGATATTTCATTTGTTACCATACAGGAATAAATTTTATAGACGTTATTTTCAACAGGGCTGTGTGAAGGGATGTATTTTTGATCCATACGATTGGAGCTCTGTCAACGTGTCTTAAAGCGCGTGTTCTCTGTCGCGGAATCGAGTTAGATGGCTGAGATAATCTCCTATTTGGAGATGTGGTTGTGATCCTTTGCGCAGTTCTTCAGGGTTGGATTTGCCTATTTTAGATGAACAACTGCTTTTATTTACTCTACATGTCTCTACTGAGTTTGGCCCTAAGTACGCCTATATCTTTCGGATTTGGTACAATGTTATTCCTCTCCCGTTGTTGTTATTTCTATTTAGGGAGTTTCGAGTACAATCTTGGAAAACTATAACAGAGTTCGTTGTCCCGTTTGAAACCTATCGTGATGTTGAATGTCTCAACATTATTATTATTTTTTTTTTTTGAACCTGATAAAGTCTGGAGTGCTTGATATCGTCATTCTTAAAAATATTAAATTAAAGTTATACCTGTTTAATAGACACATACATATGTACATAATATGTACGTTTGCTATACTCTTATTCTTAAAAAACTCTCGAGGTCTCTAAAGATACTTGGTCATTTGTTAAATATGATAGTTAGCTCCAAATTTCTGAGTTGTAAGAACGGATCTTTGAGTTTTGTATGAAGAAGAGTGGTCGGTAACATGTGTTACCTTTAGGTGTCAAATAACTGCGGGGAGCCCTAGGGTGAATTGAATACATCTTTCTCTGTTGTTAAGCTACGAGTAGCTTTAAAAAGTATAACCGGAAGTTATTTACATATGACTCGATACCCACCACCTGTGTTTTGATTTTCAAGCATATCATAGCATCCATAGAGACGAGATACACAAAGCCAAATCTAGTTATGTCATATGTAGCTGCAAGTTTGTGCGGAATGACAATGGAAAACCTTTGCAATTGCCATAAAATTCGTAAGCCAACTTACCGATACTTTTGATATCAAAAAAAGGTTTAAGCAAGATGGTGCGCTATCTTATAGCTGCGATAAGCTGTGAATGAAGGCAAATCTAAGTATGTGTTTTTCACAAGAAGGGTGAATAAAAAAATTCTTCTAGTGAATAATCCGGTTCGCGTTGATATAATTTGGAAAAGTGTATTTAATAGCGAACTCTAGGAGTTGTACGTCAACATCGTTTCCATCAAAAGAGTAAGCATCTGTTTTGCCTCAGATGGCCAGGATGTGAATGTAGGCTTCTGTTCTTACAGCCGTCGATTACTAACCGTATTTAGCACTAGAAAATGACCTCACCTTGGTCAAAGACGGCGGTCATCTAAAGAACCTTATTGGAAGAGATACAGTTCCACCTGGACGGTAGCGTTATCTGCACTCAATCATATGTTGGTAAGTTAGAAAGTAGTAAGTAATTAAGTAAGCGTGGATCATACGAGTATATCTGTAGTATAATTCACTGGTGACAATCTGATACTTTCCAATTTACTTAAAACACTTTGTACCAAATTAATTAGAAATTATCAGTATAACCTTTCGTTCTGCGATTTACGATATTAAGTCGAAACCCACTAACATCCTAGAGTAGCGAATGCCGGCGACAAAACATTGAGTGGAGCCTAACACCTACAATATATTGTATATGAATACCACAGATTCAGCTCGAATCTCTACTTCTGAATAGGCCCTGGTGATTTGTTCAGTTTAGGGAATGATGTCAGCAAACAAAGAATCGTCCATCCATCCATTTACACTAATTATCTTGTTTTCCCATTAAATGTTGGATGACACTTATGGAGCGAAATAACCACTGAGATTCAATTTTCCGGAAAACTTAACACATGCTCCGGCATTTTAAGAGCAGTCATATCCACTTGAATCTTAAGTTCTTTATAAAAAAAGAAAAATTTTGGACGAAATATCAACTTTTTATTAAAGATCAGCTGAAGGTGAATCCTATTCAAATATTGGGTTTTTGGTTTGATAAAATAACTTGACGATCTGATCCTTCCAATCCTATGATTACAGTAAAGCGGATACTATGTGGCTTTGAGAAAAAATATTTCGCAGATGTTTGGCCGTATCTATCAAGGGAGAGAGAGGATAGAGGTTATATTTTCTAACCGCAAACACTTAGAGCTATATCAGAAAGCTGAGACAGGACGGTTACATCGGTAATAATTAGCAACTGGAAGATCTCTAAATCCTAAGATGATGAATATCGGTTTGAAACATTAAATATTAGTCATTTCACATTCCTTGAACTGTCGACTTGACAGTAATATGCACGAGACCGAAGAAATAGAAAATTCGTAGTTTATAAGGCAACAACTGTTGTCGGGTTGGGAATGCATGAAGTACTCATAAGTTAAAAGTTTATCATGGTTTATATGTACATACATATTGGTACACATTCTAAAGCATTCGAAATGGCTATTATGCTTCTGAAAATAAATTCTGTTGGTCAAAAGAGTTTTATTCTAATAAGTAACATATATCAATAAGCATCATATCCATTAGTAATGGGTGATTTTTAAAGAGTTTAGTTTTTCATTATCAAAAAAACACAGTAAAACACTTTCTACAGATTATAATTTCATGTAAATATTGACCATGATTACATTTTAAGTGGTTCATACGGAGAGTCCAATTTTAAAGCACTTTTTCGAGCATATTGGCTAATATCTCGCTAATAACACGTCTAATGTTGTCTTTCAAGGCTACAATTGATGCTAATTTATCGGCATAGACGAGTGATTTGATGTATCTCCGTAAAAAATCGCACGATCTAACGTCATCTTTGAAAAAATACGTGCTAATAATTCCGCCGTACCATAAATCGCACCAAACAGTGCATTGACAGATCTTGTATTGCCTGAGGTTACTCATGGGACCAAATACGGTAGTTTTGTTTATTAAGATACCCATTATAATAGAAATGAGATTCGTCAATTTTTTGATAAAAAAGCGGATTTTCCTCCAGCCTTTTAAGGCCCACTTACCGAAAATACGACGCTGTGGCAGGTCGTTTGCCTTCAGTTCTTGTACGAGCTGTACTGTACTCGAGTAACATAATAAAATTTGCTGCGAACGGTGACAAATTGATCAATCACAGTCTTCATTAACACTGGCTTATAGTGTAGCAATATTTTCTTTTGTATGCATGCGGGTAGGTGGCATGATATCCAATAGCGTGAAATCGGTGCGAAATTTGGTCACTATGGCTTGAATTGCTTACTCAGTTAGTCGATTATGACAACCGTAAAATGGTCGAAGTGCCCGAAAAATATTTTCCACAGAGCGCGAATTTTGGTTATAAAATTAAATAACTGGTAAGCATCGTTCAGATGTAAGTCTCTCCATGATGAAATAGTTATGTTAGCTGAGCATGTTTGACTTTGACATGTCACGAAACACAAATAAAACACTGAAAAACCAAACAGCAAAAAAATCACCCTATATAAAAATGACTAATTTAAATTTTTGGAAACTACAGGGTGCACCCTTTGCTTCCCAGTTGTTTCACATGGAAACCACATACAAAGTCATTTTTACCTATTTTTCTGGTAGTTTTGTGCTAAAATGAAGTTGATTCCTAGAAACTGGAAGTGATTTCCAAACATTCATTAAATTGGATCATTTGTGTGATTCGGAGTATACTTATAATTTGTGGCCTGTATATAATTTAATTAAAATCGGATTTCTACAATACGAAAATGGCAAGTAATTAAATTGCAAAATTGTAAGAATATTTTTTGTATTTTTTGTATAAGAGTAATTGTAACCATCAGACTTTTTCAACGTGGTTTAATCTTGAAACCATTATTATTATTTTTTTCTTTTTCGGAAAAGAACATTTTTCATTTGCTGAGTTGGCAGCGGTGGATGTGGATCAGTTTTGAAATTTGGAGTAGAAATTTTCGAGAAATTGTTCGACATATAATACATAGGCTGAAAGGTCCGAGGTATAGCGTTGTGAGTGAAGCTACTTTTGTTATTGTGAAAAAAATGGATCCAAAGCAATTTCGTGTGTTGATTTAACATTGCTTTTTGATGGGAAAAAATGCAGCCGATGCAAAGAAATGGCTTGATAAGTGTTACCCGGACTCTGCACTAGCCGAACGAACCATTCGCAAGTGGATTGAAAAATTTAAAAGTGGTCATACAAGCACCGAAGATGATGCACGCAGTGGACGTCCAGAAGAGGCTGTTTCAGATGAAAACATAAAAAAGTCCACAAAATGATTACGAATGACCTTAAAGAGAAGTTGATCGAGATAGCTGAGGCTCTGAAGATATCAAAAGAGCGTCCACGAATATTTGGACATTCGAAAGCTCTGTTCAAAGTGGGTGCCTCGTTTGCTCACAGTCGACCAAAAACAACAACGTGTTGATAATTCAGAGGAGTGTTTAGAGCTGTTTAACCGCAATAAGGCCAAATTTTTGCGTCGGTATGTGACAATGGATGAAACTTGGCTCCATCACTTCAAACCAGAGTCTAGTCCACAGTCAGCTGAGTGGCGAGCAAGCGACGAACCTCGTCCAAAACGACCAAAAACTCAACAGTCGGCTGGCAAGGTTATGGCATCCGTATTTTGGGATACACATGGAATAATTTTCATCGACTATCTCCAAAAGAGGCAGACTATCAACAGCGACTATTACATTGCGTTTTTGAAGCGTTTGAAGGACGATATCGCAGAAAAACGGCTGCATTTGGAGAAAAAGAAAACGCTGTTTTATCAAGACAATGCATTGTGTCACAAGTCGATGAAAACGATGGCAAAATTGAATGAATGCGGCTACGAATTGCTTCCCCACCCACCGTATTCTCCAGATTTGGCCCCAGCGACTATTTTCTGTTCGCAGACCTCAAAAGCATGCTCGCCGGAAAGAGATTTAAGACCGATGAAGAAGTAATCGCCGAAACAGAGGCCTATTTTTTGGCTAAACCGAAATCATGCTACAAAACTGGCATCCAAAGATTGGAAAATCGTTTCAATCAGTGTATCGCCCTCGAAGGCAACTATATTGATAAATAAAGTTGAATTTTGCAAAAATTTTGGGTTTTACTATAAAACGGCACTGACTTTTCAGCCCATGTGTTATGTTATAGATATAGATTTTGCAGAAGAACTTTAAAAAGGTATATGAAGATGAATAGAATAACGAACCATTATCTGTTGTTTAGGACACAGAGAGAGCTAAAAAAATTTGGACTAATATGTCCACAAAATGTTTATGTTTTAAATAATAAGAAAGAGTTTGTCGAGGAAACTGGTATAGGCATTCCGCATCAGTTAGAGATACCATCCGATGTGTTCTTTCATATATTTCCAAATGAATTAATTTTTTTTTTTATATATTTATTTTTATTTCAGTTTTTCATTTCTAATATGAATACAATATCCTAATTGAAACTACATATATACACAAAAGAGATCAATAATATATCAAAATTCAAATAAAAGGGATTAAGAGTTCGTTACAAAATAAAACAAATGAAAAATACATTCCGTAGTTTGACGCACACTAGTGTCGAATGCATCAGGTTTAGACTTAAATAAATTTATAATAAAGAGTTTTCTTATAACGACTTGACAACTTTTTTTTTAAATAAAAGACAAACCATTTGAGATATTTCAAAATCTTTATTATTGGCTTGAAGTACAATCAAAACATTTATGAATGGAACTCGACTTCGTTCATATGGCCACTGCGGTCACGTTTGCAGTCGATTCAATTTTCAACGACTCGGCCACACATTTCGGCCGAAACAGCCGCTATTTCGCTTTCGACGTTGGCTCTGAGCTCTTCCAACCTCGTCGGCGTGTTGGCATAAACCAATGACTTAACGTAGAACCACAGAAAATAGTCAAGCGACGTTAAATCGCACGAACGAGGCGGCCAATTGACTGGCCATGTCTTGAGATAACACGCTCACCATACTTACTCTTCAATAAATCGATTGTAGCGTGTGCTGTGTGGCTTGTGGCACCATGCTGTTGAAACCGCATGTCGTCCAAGTCCATATCTTCCAATTCGGGCCAAAAATGTTCGGTGATCATGGTGCGATAACGCTGACCATTCACAGTAACGTGACGATCGTTATCGTCGACGAAAAAATATGGCCCAATAACGCCGCCGGCATGCAAACCGCACCAAACATTTTTTGTGGATGAAGTGGTGATTGGGTTTTTACCCAATTGAGCCAAAAATGAGCTTCGTCACTGAAAATGATTTCGCGATGAAATTCATCATCTCAGCGCATCTTCTCCAGAACCCAATCGGAGAACGTACGTCACTTCAAATGGTCCATCGGCTTCAATTCTTGAGTCAGCTTGATCTTGTATGGGTGTAAACCAAGATCATTACGCAAAATACGCCATAATGTGGTCTGAGCGATGCCCAATTTTTGAGAACGCCGTAGAATTGACTGATTTGGATCGTTTGCTACGGACGTCTGAACGGCAGCGATATTTTCGACACTTCGACCAACCTGTTGTCTCACTGACACGGCAACATCACACAACGAATATGTAGACTCAAATTTTTGCGCTAAACTTGTTATTGCCTGTCTACTAGGGCGAGAATTACGACCGAAAATTGGAGTTAAAGCTCTTAAAGTTGCAGTCACTGACTCCGAATATTTGTAGAAAATTTTTATCATTTGCAGACATTGCTCGTTAGTGTACTTTACCATGATGAAAATATTTACTGAATAAATTGACAGTGGTAGTTTGATTATTAGTGAAAGAGTGCGTTCACAAATTAAATTCAAAGTTGTCAAGTCCCTATTGCAAAATACTATATAAATATAGCGGATGAAGAAAACAAATGTTAAAGCCATCAAATAGTATACCACCTTGATAAAAAAAACCGTAAAACGTTGGCCAATAACCGCAAATTAACACTCAGAGAGATAGCGGAGGATTTAAACATTGTCTATGGATCCGCCCAAGACATTTTGGTTAATCATTTGCGTTGTTGACTTCGCCAAAGAGATGATTTGCGAGGCTGAATCCGATCCTACATTCATCAAAAGGATCATTCCTGGAGACGAGACGTGAGTTTATAAGTACGATACGCAATCCAGACATCAGGTAAGTGAATGGCGTTCACCAAATGAGCCGAGACAAAAAAAAAAACACGTCGTTTTCAGTCAAAAAAGAAGGCAATGCTCACGGTTTTTATGGATTACAACGGTGTAGTGCATCATAAATTTTTGCCAGAAGATCAGACAGTAAACAAAGAGTATTTCTTGGGCGTTATGAGACGTTTGCGTGAAGCAATTCGCCGAAAGAGACCAGAATTGTGGGCAGAAAGCTCATGGATTTTGCACCATGATAACGCACCGTCGCACAGTGCCATCATTATTCGTAATTTTTTGACGAAAAATGCAACAAATACCATCCAACAGCCACCAAATTCACCTAATTTGGCTCCCTGTGACTTCTTTCTTCTCAATCGAGATAAAAAAGCACTACGGGGAACGCGTTTCAGCAGCCGAGATTAAGTAAAATTAATTAAGGAAAAATCACAAGAAGGACTGCTGGAAAATCCGAAAAGCGAATATAAAAAATGTTTCGAGGATTGGATCAAACGCTGGCATAAATGTGTTGCAATCTATGGGGATTACTTTGAAGGGGACAATATAGATTTAGATGAATAAACTTGTATTTTTAATTTTCTGAATAAGTTCCGGGAACTTATGCGAGTAGTTAAGCAATTTATTGCCTTCAGATCATAGTGAAAAAGCCAGTCCTTAATTTTCTTATTGAAAAAGTTAAAATTTTTGCTTCATCTAACCATTTCGTACAAAAAATATCCCCAAAACTTTGTAAAAGTATAGATGTTTGAGTGGGAGGATCTTTGAGGTGACAAATTGCAAGTAACTACTATCTAAGCGTTTCTTTCTTTAGATTATTCTAATAATGTATTTTTGCACAATAAGTAACGGATAGGTTTAATTATAATGAATACCCTCCCAGCAGACTATAATATACTGCAACTTAGATTGTACTAATCAATATTATATTGTCTACATCAGTTGTTTAGAACAGAATTGTCCTAAGTGGTACATAATCTTAGTAGTTTCAAATAGATCTTAGACTGGCAGTGTGAATACTCCAATTCAATTTACTATCAATCTTAAGGTCAAGATATTTAAAAACTTTAGCTCGTTCGTTCTATATATATATGTACAATAGAAACATTGAGATGAACAATTTAACCGTTTTGTATGTATCAGGGTTTAAAAGAGAAGGAAAAAGAACAGTGGTATAAGCCAAATTAAAGAACATTATTTTAGATTTATTGATTTTTTATAAATTTATGCAAATAGAATCAAGGCCTAAGCTGCTCTAAATCATGGTTTATGTCAGCAATTAAATCGAGCGCAGAACAATCAATGTCATCAGCATATCCTGTTGGATTTCCATTAAACTTGATGTTAAATATTGAATTAATGTAAATAAAAAAGAAAATAACTGGACCAAGAACCGAACCTTGTGGTACACCAGTTTTAATAATAATGATAAGAATTTATTATTTTATTTTACAACTTGTTTGCGATAAGAATGAAACCATCTAAGTATTACTCCTCTAATACGTGCTTTTTGTAATTTTTTTTAATAGTATAACATCGTCGACAGTATCAAACGCCTAAGTAATATCAATAAAAATAGCAGTTGTATGTTTTTTTATTATTCAAGCTTTCATATTTAAAATTAGAAAACCCTAAGATTGCATTCTCTGTAGACTTACCTGTTCTAAACATAAGCTGATGATTGCTGAAGAAAGAAGATTTTTCAATAAACACCATTATTCTTTTTTTTACAGCTTCTTCTTCGAAGAAGAGAGATTAGTCTATAGTTATTGGTCTTAATATCTCCTTTCTTCAATATCGGTATAACCTCTGCAGTTTTTAAAGCATCAGAACAAATACCACTATGAGTACTTTTATTAAAAATGTAAGTTAAGATATCAACAATATTCAAAGAGATCTTCTTAACAAAGTTATTAGACCAACCATATCTTGTTGAAGAATTAAAATTGTTTAAACAGTTTAAAAATTTAAACATTTCGAAAGATGAAATCGGGTCATAAAATAAGCTATTGGTTGACTCCATTCGTTGAAAAAACCAATTTTCCACACAAATATCAGCAGTTTCAGAGAGGCCTGCACTAGAAAGAGTATTGGAAGCAACACTTGTAAAATACTTATTAGAAACATTAGATATTTCAAAACGATTAACTGTATTATTTCCTTGAAAAGATACACATTTGAGTTCATTAGAAGAGGGTAACTTTTTTTTAAAGTTGTTTCTAGCTGCAATATGGTAGATGAAGTTTATTGGAGTAAAAAACTTTATTATAAGGATGTTGAGGACAGGTATTATTCGGTTTTATTTTGCATTTAGTATGTATATAATTTATTCTTATTTTTAATTTTCTAAAATAATACCGCATGGATTCATTCTTTTATTGATTGAGCACATACTCGTATCGTTCAAAAGCAATTTATATGCTGTGCAGAAAGCTAGAGGAACTAGAAATAGCTCCAGTTCAACTAATTTAGATGAAATAAAAGTGTCTCTGGTAATAAACCTAAGAATGGGCATCAAAAGCTTTGCATCTAGAGTGGTCTTCTATACCTCACCTCAGGGCTATTTAAATATCCATGTGAAGAGATTGACAAATGACAAGTGACAACTTCTGATAACCAGAGAGAACATCTGAAGGTTTCGATAAGCTATATAGGTTGTGTCTTTAAGTGTCTTAACGGTCAACCGCTCACACTTTTCTCCAGCACTATATATTCTGGTATCATGCCTGACCCAAAACTTAACTGGAAGCAAGTCATCGAACACCGGATAAGGAAGGCATGTGTCGCCTTCTATGCCCGCAGCATAGAACATGCCAGTGGGAACATCATAGTTCAATCAATCAATTCAAAAGTTACAACCTCACGAAATTAAAAACGCTCCAAAGAACGTCCAGTATAGGCATCACGGGCGCACTGAGGTAGGTCCCAACGGATGGCCTTATTGTGCAGCACAGTCAGACTCAAAGAATGTGGTTGTTGGATGCACGGCTTTATGGCCACAGTAACTACATCACACCCAAACTAAACTTCAAGAAAAACTTCCACGTAAGATTTCCCACCAAAGCTCAGTGGAAGAAAGACGAAGTAGTAAAAAACTTCGACACATTCCCTCTCCCTCTCTATTCTACTTTCCAAAAAACTTAATCATCGACCCCGACAGACCAAAAATGCTGTGGGGGCCGGTGTCTACTCTGAATAGACTGTCGACTCAGCTACCATATCCTCCAAACTGGTGCAATAGTACCGGAACGGGCTTGCCCGTATGGGCGAATGCTTCAGGGCACACTAATCTGAGTTCCAGGGCACTGTGACATAAAAATAAACTCTAGGAATGGTTAGATGACAAATCTATTCACTCATCCTGCCGTGGCTCAAGTGGAAATGGACTGGCTTTTAAATCGTAATGTTCGGGGTTTAAATCTCAACCGCGCACGAAATATATTCATTTTTTGAGTGTTAAGTTCTTACAAAAAAATAAGAACCCCAACCTCTAATGGAGGGAGATACCCAACTGCGCTATGCCAAGGATGACATGGTCGATCTACAATAAAAATAGAACAGAAGATCTACTAAACAGAACTCGCCCAGATATCGCCAGAATCACGGCGATAATCACGGGGCATTAGCCAACTGGAGACCACGCGGCTAAACTAGGTATTCCTTACAACTTTTCTGTCATTTACTCTGCACTTAACCAACCATTCTTCGACGATTTCATCCACATCTTGGGTAATACGAGATCTAAACCGTTGTCTTAACCCCACAGGCTGGATCTATTCATCGACTGACTCACATCCTCAACAACACATTTCATCAATCAGGTCACACGAGTCGTTCTAACAAAAAGGCACATGTTGGAGCTACATGGGTTCATGTTGAGCCACCATCTCTACGTACCTACCTAGTTTTCTCCTACCATAACTCAGTTATCGGAAACATTTTTATCATCACTGAAGCCGTCCAAATTTCAATTAGTAGATGAACAGAATATTAAACTTTTATGGCGCAGCTGTTTCCGTTAATACGAGTATACGAGTATGACTGTGAAACTCACAAAATGTGGGTACAAGGTTTCTCAGTTTCCAATATATGTATGTATTCCAGGAAATCAACGGAAAGTACTGAACGGGTGATCAAGGACCTTTCAAGAACAAAGAACACCACATCTACTTTGACAATTTTTTCAACTCTATTAAGCTACAAAAGGACTTAAAAGCTGATATGATCTATTCCTGTGAACTTTTCGGAAAGAAGAAAAAATACACCGACCGATCCACGTGATCGGTTATCATATTGCCAGGGCAATATAATAACTGAATAAGTAAAGATGGTCTTGCTTTTGAAAATCGGTGCATTCCTTGAACAATTTCCATAATTCACTAGTAACCGGAACAGCAGTGCTTATGCAAAAAATTAAGATAGTTTGCCCAGAGATAGTAGTAATTACAACAAACACATGGGCTATGTTGATAAAGCGGATATGCTTAGATTCATTTAGAAAATAGATAGGAAATCAAAAAAAAAAAAAATATCATCAGATTATGTGGTATTTCACACACTTGATAAAGCTCTTTTGAACTCAGATATGTACTATTCAGTAAAAGAGCAGGTTCTAAAATTGTTTTTTGTATTTCATTCGATAGCTAACATTTATCGACATTAAGTCACACATTTTTGTAAACATAGACCTTTCCAATAAGAAGTTACAAAGAAAGCAATTATGTCGTAACCTATGTTCATATCTTCATCTTCCTGCCAAATATTGCAACCGACCTAGAAGTTTTAGGTACTTTTAACGCAAACCTCAACAGGTGTTTGGATATACATAAATAGTATTGCGGAATTGCCAATAAAAAACAAAAATCCCGGTTACCTGCGTGTGTTCATAGAAAAAGAGCGACAGCCAAGGTAAGAAATATTTCATATCAGCATATGATTAGCTATAGAGGAGACTATCTTAAAATTTCCCAACAATTTTTACTGGAAACTCTTGACATTTCACAAATGACTCTGCGGTATACAGTCAAAAATTTCAATGACCTGATCTTAAGTCAGACTAATAAAAAAAAAAAAAAAACGAGTACCGAGTACAAATCAGACGAATATAAAGTGTTAGTCTTCAAGCCTTTATTGAAGCCATATTGAACTCCACCTTCCGTCAAATATTTAACAAAAATTTGTATTTGGGCTTTCATCTGCCAAAGAAAGACAAATGCACTTTACCTGAAAAATATAAATAGGATTGCACTGAAGTCCGGAGGGCTCCTAACTTCCAAGTATCGTAATTTATGTCCTGATGAGTGACAACTGACAATCCTGCCACCAACAGGAGCAATGGCTGGCATCTTGTAACTGATCAAATTGTAGAAATCTTCAGTGGCATTAAAATCTGAAAACCATTACGATAAGCTCTGCTCCGGCTTTTTATTAGAAAACGTCATTGATGGAATAAGTCTTAATAACTTGCCTTATTATTTTTAAATATTTGACTTTGGTAGATCACCGAAAGATTCAAAAAATTATTCACTTCTATTGTAATAACTGAGCTGGACTAAACTACAATACGGCTTTTTTATTCATGTTAGAACATTTTTTTGAAAAATTCTTCTTTTAAACCCATAAACAATATGGGCCCTTCGATGTGGCCTCTATTGATTTATAACGCAAGGTCTAATTCGTTGTCTTTCGAATGCAAACTGATGAATCATCAGAACTTTAGAAATTGGAAAAAAAACTTTCATTGGCATCCCTTCCAACCAAGGTTAAAATAGAATTTAATTCACTTAGGTCTGCTCTTTTGAAAAAAAAAAAAAACGATTCAGTAATTTTGTTAAAAAACGGATTTTTAAACAATTGTGATTCGAAGGAATATGATATAGATTAATTAATAATATTAAAGATTAATCCGTAAGTCAGAAGTAGCGAATTATGAGCTGCCCCAGTTATATGAACACAAGTTGAAAATATCGTTAGCTTAACATCATGATGTGTAAAAAAAAAAAAACTGTTCCCAAACGATACCATAACGAATACTTAATTTTGAAATCCGACGCTACGAGGATGTTTTAAACGAAACTTATGAGGAAGTTTAATTTTTGTATATCTATTGCAATAAGCTTGTAATTTGTTTTTGACTAGACTTTTATAACAAATTTATTTATTTTTTTTTTTTAGGAAATAAGACATTAACTACAACACATTTTTAATTTTTATATTATTCTGTTCCAAGAAATATAGTGTTATTTTATTAAAAATAAAAATATTTATTGCTTTAGCTCATATATTAAAATACAGGGCACTGCGACTGTATGCTCATTGTAGTACAGCATCTTTGTTTAAGGACCAACAAAAAATCGTTTTGCATTATATCACATCTGTCTTCCAAGCAGAAATTAGCGCAATTCTGAGGGCAGCGAACTATGTTGCGCATATCCGATGAAGGAGGCGAAGCATTTGCATTTGTAGCGACAGCCAAGCTGTGCTTAGAACCTTACTGAACCCTCCTACGACTTCCAAGCTAGTTCAATGAACGCAGTCGGAATTCTTAATTTAATGACCCTTATCTGGGTCCCATGTCACCATAAGATCACGGGAAAAGAAATCACCGATGAACTTGCCAGGCATGGTTCAAAGGAGAGTTTTTCAGGACCCCAACCTACGTTGGTTTTGCCTGCGTCCTCGTTTTAGGCTTCCATTGACAGTTGAGTCTTATAGCTCCCTGGGATGCAGGCAGACCAAACGAATGCTTTCCGACGTCTTTAGGAGGTCAGCTGCTAGGTTGCTTACTGGCGTCGTGACAGGGCATTACACCATTGCAAAGTAGTTACGAGTCAATGTGCAGGACAAAGGTTACACAACACCCTGCGATGCTTTCTGCGAAATTGATGACGACACCGCGGAGCACTATTCTCTGTGAATGTCCGGCTTACGCTCCTATCAGCGAGTATTGGTACTGTAGGCACCTTATCACTGAAGTGCCTAATCATCTTTCTTCGTAAGACTAAAAGATTTCATTAAAAGGAACTTTACAAAGAGTACAATGGACTCTATTTTATTGAATCTCTTCTCTATTTGATAGTTCGTTTTTTTTTTTTAAGTCAATATTTATCATTTTTAATAAAAATTTTTATTAACATTTTAAAGAAATATAGAAATATTAAAAAAAAAGAAGATATATAGCTCCGAATTAAGGGCGATGTTGTTATGCTGTATTTTTAGAATGGATGACATTTGTCAGCTCAAATATTCTGTGTATGATGAGAGATTGATATATGAATAATACTCTGCCTCACCGCTCGATATTTTCTGGCAAACATTGGATACGTTGCCGTTATTGTTGTTATGAAAAAGACATGTGTCAATTAAAATAACGTTAAGTACCTTAATGCAAATGACACGCGTCGTATCTATTTAATCATAGCTCACAATTCAAGAGATAACTCTAACTAGCAGCAAACACATCATATACTCATATATGCCTCATACAAACATATTTGTATACTGAGTTACGCAATTTAAATTTAATAGATATCTCTCGTGAAGGAAGAAGCGCATACAACGCCCTTACGCACTATTCTTTCAATAGAGATGAACTAGCGCAATGCAATGACGCAAGCAAAATAAACATAATCATAAAGAGCCGGAAAAAATGTTTAGATACGAAAATAAACAATCCCTTCGGTGTAATTTTAGACTTTTCATTGCTAGTTGTTTTTGTTGGTGTTATTGCTGCTTTTGTATTTCCTTTGCTATTTCGTTTTCATATATGTAATTACGCATCGTCTCACGCATTCCACCCACATTCATAAAAAAGCAAAAATCCAACAGAGAAAAAATAAAACCAAAATACAACATAGTGTACAGCATAAAGCGAACACCAAAATGCGTTGCCCTCATTCTCGTTATACGCATTCGTCAGCTCCTTCTGCGATAAAAGCCCAATGAAATGAAAAAAAAAAAAAAAAAAAAACAATGAAATTGGCCCAGAAGTGCATACGAAATAGAGAATGAACAGAGAGCTACGAGCAACACAAAATTTGATTTTGTTGTGACCTAATTTCGTGACCCCGATTCCGATCCGTACACTTTGTGTAGCTTAGGCATTTGAATGGCACACACATTTGACGCATTGGATACGCACACATATGGAATGAGGCACCCTGATAATAAAAAAAAATTCGACTATGGCCCCTCGTATCTTCTTTAACTCTATGCATATTGGGGCTTTAGATTGCATGAATGTAGGCATACTAACGAGTACGAGTACATGTATGCATGCGTAGATATGTATATATTTTCTATTTACCACTCTGGCGCATAGTCATATTTACGCATCAAATTCAAACGCATTCACTAGCTTAACCAAACCTTCCGCTCGAAAGGTTTTTTTTTTGTTTTTTGTTTTTACGGTTTCCCTTTCGATTTAAATACACCCGCCAGCATGGCGTTTCTGTTTGAATTTGAATTTACATTTTGCATCATTGCAATGGCCTACCCATTAACTTGGTTTATAACTTCTTTATGCAGTCATATTTACATATGTCAATATGTTCATATGTACATGCATGTAGATAGCGATCATACTTATTGTGCGTCTTAAATAAATGATACTCGAGGTTACGCACTGATCGATAGGGGACAGTTTATTAATTGGCAATTTGTTCGATAAGAAAGTCATGAAAAGAACTTGTTTCGGTTTCAAGGGGCAACTTAAGCACTCGGAGTACTTATGTACTGAGGATTAAAAAACCATTGCTTTAGCTTTTGATATATATATATATTGTGACACCCTCACTTGTCAAATTTCGAACATTGTATTGCATTGAAAAACGTATTTATCACTGTGAAAACGAATTATTTTAAAATTGTAAAAAAATATAAAATATACGAGTATGTATGTAATATATTTATACATAAAAGCATAATGTAGATTCATCAAATCGGTCTGTATAATAAAGTTTCTCCAAACAAAGTTCTAAACCTACCTCAAGGTTGCGCTTGCAGTGTTCTGTAACACTGTTAATGTTGGTCAACTGTAGGTTTGTTTTGGAAGGCATATCTACTCTAAAGAAAATTGCATCGATTACCTTTGGATTATGAATAAAAAATTTTCCAGTTTTTGTAATGAGAAAATATGAAAGTGAGTATACGATATATCTCGTAAGTTACCTTAAGAGCTAACATAAGAAAAAAATTTGATTCGGCACATTGTCCGAATGGATGGCAATGCTGCTGATAAGAAGGTCTTTGAATTCCTGTTTTCTGGTTTAATATAAAACACAAGATCGAATCTCTGTTTTAGAGATCATTGCTGGTGTTATCTGTAAGCTTGGTTCGCGGAACCAAGAAAAATTAGATTTGACTATGTCTAAGGTAGAGCAAAATTTGTCATCCGATGTTCCTTGGCTGTATTTTTTTTTTTTTTTAATGAAAAACTTTGGTTCTTCTCTTGAATTATGTTTGCTTGATGTCTTAAATTCTTTCCATTACGTCGAGATAATAATTGATGACCATTCGGGTTCGATTTGTTGCATTTTCCATCAATCTTGCCAGGGCTTCAAGACTCTGAGGCTTGTTGAGAGAGACTCGTGACTTCAAAAAACCCTACAAAAAGAAGTCTTGCCGGCCAGTGCAAATCGCCAAAAAGATAGATTAGGCGATCCGAAAATGCAACATTTAGATTCATGCAGTAAGCGCCGTTGCTTCATCTTGTTGGAACCACATGTTCCATAGTCCCAATTCGTCCAATTGAGGAAGGAGAAAATTTTTGTACATGACGATAGTAGTCGTTTTTCCCTCGGCGTTTTCGAAAAAATAAGGTTCGATGACGCCTCTAGCATAAACAGCAAACCATGCAGTAATTTTGAACGGGTGTAATGGCTCTTTGTGGGATATACGCGGATTTTCAGTGCCCCAGAAGCGATAATTTTGCTTATTCACATATCTACAGGGATAGAGATGAGCCTCGTCGCTCATGATAAAAAGTTGTCATCCTTGTAGTAACTTCAACGAATAGAGAGCCCATTATTAAATGAGGAAAGTTTGTACCTTTGTCCAAAGTAGTGAGTTCAGATTGAAGAGGTTTTTTGATAAGCTTTTACAAGTGACAGTATATTTTCGTGACATTGGTTAGAAAGGTATGTTAAGTAAGCAGATTCATAAGTTTATACAGCATTTCACTCATCTTGATAGCGTTTGTCTAAGTGGATCAAGTAGTTGTCGCTCTATTTTTCACAGAATTTATAGACTACCATATATAATCTCCAATGAATGATAAACTAATATTAAGTTTAACATTGGCCGTACTAGTAGATCAGCTGTAAGATGCAGCTCACTAACATCTTGCTTATCCCATTAACTTATCACACATGTGCACATATAATTTATTTGTTTTGCCCAACTAAAACACGAAAAGACTTTCCAACTAGAGCCCTTAAATTAATAATAGATAATTATGGTTTTGTTGTTTATATTTTAAGTTTTCTGTAACAGCAGTATGGTCTTGAAACAAAAAACAGAGACAAGGCTATCACCAAAATAGTTTCAAGGATCTATTCTATTGATCCGTTGCGATTTAAATCTAATGTCAAGTTAAGTCTCAGTGGATCAATTTAAATTCTTATATTCCCTAGCCACTCGTGGGAACGAAATACGAGAAATGGAAAACTATAAATAACAAAATAAAGATAAAGTGGAGTTATCGGTAAATACATGCTGACTACAAGCACCAGCAACAAACATTTCAGCAAAGTTTAAAAAAAAAAAGAAACTTGATTACATTTACACTTACATGCAAGAAAAAAGCCGGTAAATCTCACGCTGGATGTACCATAATGGTAAGACAAGTTTTGTCTTATGAATGAATAACTTGATAGCCAATTTAACCAAGAGCATACTGCTTATTCGTAATTATGGAATAATTCCAGAAATATTCGTGAAGTAAACTTTCATAATTTTTGATCAATATTTCTTAAAAGTACTGAGTTAATCTCAGACAAATCGAGACTATTGTGCATTTCAGCATTTATGTTTATTTTTTGGTATATCGTCTACATTTTGAATTTTATAATAAATAAAAACAGATACATTTTAGTTCGATATCGTAAAAATTGAGCTCCGTATTGCACGGTCCCAAGTTTATGTTGAGACAACTCCCACCAACATTATGCCGCAACTGAACACTTAAGCTTGCGCAAGCACAGTGAAAAAATATATGTCGGACTAAGAAGAAAGCTGAGAAATAAATAAGTACCTCTTGCAAACAAGAAAGAATTCACTTATCGGTTGCTCCGAGAGAAAAGTTCTTGGAGTGACTTTCGGTTCCGTCTGCATAAACGGATTTTAGAGAAAAAGAAATTACGTATACAATGAACTGTATGGACTATACAACGACATTGCCTTTGTCAGAAGGGCTAGATTTAATCGGTTTCGGTGGCTAGGACATGAATGAACAGCACTACTCCAGTCCGGAATGTCTTCAAATGGACCATTTCTCTATGAAGAGAGCTATTGACTGAAACCCAGATCAACGAAACTCAGTGGTTAAGTTCGTCGTATACTGCGTATGAGATATGGATCTAATTTCCAGCCAATAAACGGGAAAAAATAAAAATTATTTCCAACGTAAGCAATCTTTCGGCAGGCAAAAACAAACACCCTAAAGTGGAAACTTTTGCCTCCGAAAAGGTACCTTTATTCCTAGACATTGGGTGTCAGGCAAAAACGTCTCTCTTTCTGTGTACAGTATAGCTACATTTAAAAAAGTTTGACTATAGATAACATATGTAAAAAGGAGCGAGTTTACAATATTTTCCTTAAATTGTGCATAGACTACGGTGACATAGAGAAAATCAGGAAGAGCACACCAGCTGAGAGGGGTCCGAGGGACTATTTTTCCAGTAACTTAAGCCCGTATTCAGTAGTGAGACAATATAAGATTCAAGTCTTTTAAGATGGGAATGATTCGAAGTCACCAATGAATAAGCCAGTAAAGGCTTTCAGATATTATGTAACATATATGTAGCTGCAATAACGGCGAAAGGAAATATTTTTCCGTATTGAAGTACATTTCCGCCTTTCTGGGCGATTTAGTATGTAGAATATCCCCTAAAAGGGGAGATGAGGACGTCAAATGATTAAGTTGTGCATTGTGGTCAATTTAAATTTCGTTAAAACAAAAATATTTAAGGTAATAGAGGTGAGAAATTAATAAACAGTTATTGAAACTAAACATAATTCAGTTCATATTCTAAATGACTATATGACCGCTTAACAAAACATAATATGGTAAATTTGCCCTCAACAAGCCTCAAGATCTCTCGCTACCTGAGTCCAAAGTTGATCGAGCGTTTAATGAAGATACAAGCATCGACGCTTGAGCCTCCTCATATCAACTCTTACTTTCACCTCCAGGCCGCGTGGCGAAGCTTGGGAGCCTAATAAGTCTGACTGAAGATAGGGTACCCAACCGCTGCGGTACATCATTGGTGGCTGCACATAAGAGAAAGTGGAGCGTGTTCTCATTAGAGATTTCTGTTTCTTGATGATCCCGTGGAATGGCTTACATATGATGTAGAAATTGGCAGTACGAAAATTAAAGTTATCATGTATGCAGATGACATACTATAGTCATACTTGCAGGATCATCTTGTTCTCTTCAGATGATAATAAACAAACTTTTGGAGTACTGCACACTATGGGGCTTGGAGGTTAACGTCGAAAAATCGAAAGTTATGTTATTTCAAAAAGGGTCTGGCAGAATAGCAAGAGGCGAAAAATGGAAATATGGTGAACACGAGTTGGAAGTAGTAAAAAAATATACTTACCTAGGAATGAAACTGACGTTCAACTTAAAAATGGAAAAACATCAAAAAACTAAAGTGGATAAGGCGAAAAAAGCAATCTGTTCAAATTGAAATAAGATTTTCAGAGATAAATTAATGGCTGTTAGCTCGAAATTTAGTATATTTAATGCAACGGCGCGATCTACCTTTTTGTATGGTGAACAGTTTTGGGGTGGTCAGAGGTACGAAATCATCGAATAACTACTTTTCTGCGTAAAATCTCTACTTGCCCATTAGTACACCGAAATACATGTATCATTTGGAATCGTGTCTTCCAACAATGTTTATTTCATCTCTAAAACTAAATGCAGATCATCTATCAAGGGTACTAAAAATAAGCGATTCCAGACTATCAAAGTTGATTCTGCGATGCGCAGTACTGAAGAAAACTATTTTTGTTAAAAATTGGACTAAATTAGCAGCAGATGATGGATGAAAAAAGGCTTTTGATGAAGTTATCAGGCTTACAGATGAAAATGAGAGGAAGGTACTCCTCTATTGAAAAAGAGCGGGAATCAACAGAGAGGCAATACTATTCGAATGTTAATTATAAACTAAATCAAAACAATTACTTCCAGTTTTATGATTGGAACAATTTTCAAAATTAGAGGAGAGATGGTTAAATTAACCTATGTACCACACCGAAACGAAGGGACTAGCAATTGCATGGCTTGCAACTTACATGAGAGGGAAGACGTACTGCATTTCATTGGCGTGTGTCCGGTACTGAAAGAGTTTCTACTTTGGGACGAACATTCTTAATATTGATAAGCTTAAATATTATCTTAACGGTTCCGACTGGATACAATTGTTTAAGTATTATATCGAAGCCAGTGCTTACAGAAAGGGAATAATCAACGAAAATTTTTAACAAACAAAATTGTTAACATTCATAATCTGTTTTAAGCCAAACTAAATAAATTTCGTTTAATGATTAATATATTGTAAAACTTATGAAAATGTTGTTACTCAGGCAGACGAAATAAATGTTTTCCCGTATTTTATTCAGTTTTTTTTCTCAGTGATTATACACCCTGATTACCTCGAACTGCAACCAACTTCAGACTGCTAAAACCGTTCATTATTGTGATCTCAAGTTTTGACACATGACAGATAATTTTATTATTTACAGGCCTTTTAAACGGTTTGCGTCTCAATTGTGTTGAAAAACTATTATCCTTTATATTTGGCTGGAAAACTATCGTTAGAGCCCTCCAGCACCTCAACGTGAATAAAGCATATATGTCTCGAACCATAGCTCGTTACCGTGATACTGGCAGCGCTGCAAAACGCCATGGAGGTGGTCATAAAAAAACAGCATATTCGGCAGAAATGGTTCGGAAAGTGAAGGTTCGAATTGAGCGAAATCCGCGTCGAAGTGGAAGAACAATGACTCGTGAGCTCAAAATATCTTTGCAACGGATGCAACATATACTGAAAAATGAGCTTGGGCTCAAGCCATTGAAGTTTCAAAAAGCAAACGATCTTTCTCCGCAGAAGGAAAAAATTAGAGTCGAAAAAGCGAAGGATTTGCTACGCTTGCACGAAAGTGGTGAGTTACCGAATTTGGTTTTTTCCGATGAGTCGCCATTTGTTATCGAGCAATATGTCAACAAACAAAATGACCGAGTTTACTGGCCAGAGGTCCGAATACACCTTCGGACGGCCACCAGAAAGCAGGCAGCACTGACGGTGATGGTTTGGGCCGCCATAACTGCCGATGGTCGCTCTCCGCTCATATTTTTGGACCGTGGCGACAGAATTAGTGCGATCGTATATCATGAAACTGTCTTAGAGGCAGTATTGAAGCCTTGGGCAAACAATCATTTCAGTCGGAGACCGTGGACATTTCAACTAGACTTAGCACCATCTCACAAAGCGCGCGTCAACCAAAATTGGTTAAAAAACAATGTTCCACACATCATTTCTTCGACACAATGGATTGCAAATTCTCCGAATGCAAATCCGTTGGATTTCTCTGTCTAGAGTATTTTGAAGGCGAAGGTTGGCACTAAAAAATACTAAAGCTTGGACCACGTCAAACAAGCACTTCGCCGGGAATGGGCCAAAATACCGCACAGCCACTTGCGTGTAGCGTGCGATGCTTTTTTCAGCCGTCTCAATGCCATTATTCGCGCCAAAGGTGGACATATTGAAAACTACTGATACAATTTGAAAACTTATGTATTTTCCAACATTTTTTGCTTTGGCACAATAAAATTTATCAAAAAATAAAAAAAATATAGCATTTTCAAAAATTGCAGTTCGAGTCAGTCACCCTGTAGAGTAATGTGTAATTGATTATATTGAACAAAGAAATCTAATCTAATATAAAATCATTAGAATGGCGAAATCCGATACAAGGATCAACGTCTGCATCTATGGTTGGGCCCACTCCCAATTAACAAGGCTACGCTCATCAATGACGTAGTCAAATAATAAACGGGGGTAGAGCAATATTGATCTTATCGTTTTCAGATTTTAGCGCCACTTATTGTTGCTACGATTTGATCAATTACAAGGTTCTGTTCGGTGGTAAAATTACCGGTAATCCCCACTAGGACTTAAAACTGGGTACCGTGGGAGACAGGATCTCCCAGACTTCGGTCCGGGTGGTAGTGGTTTAAACCTAAAGTCACAGAAAGGCTCTTCGAATTGTGTTTGCTCTGATGTGGAGTTGCAATAAATACTGGGTGCCATGACAATAAGATCGGTAGGAGATTTTAGCTCGGCCTCGACCCAAACCAAGGGTGGAACCTGGCACTCATCTATATACGGACATCCCGTAAACCATAACATGACAGGCGTTCACGTTAAAAGTTAGAGACATCTACATCCACTGTTCTAGTCAGTTGGAGCTATTTGGTGAACTCTCCTCTTTAGATCTAATTGACCATATTCGAGGTTCCAGGGTTCCTGGACAAGATAAGATGAAGAGACGGCGGCCCAAGGAAACCAACAGCCTCGGATATGGATGGATATAATTTTGATGACTCCAAGGTTTTAAGGACAACGAATTTCGTCTTTTAACATGGAATATTAGGGCCTTAGGGTAAGCATATAATAATATAAAACCAAATGTTACGACTGCAACCTAAGAGTGCCTGGGTTCAAATTTGGTCAAAATATCAAAAATTAGAAGAAAGATTTTGATTTTCTGACGTCACCTCCCTTCGGCATGTAATGGCAATCTTACGAAAATAAAACAATCGTAGGTTAGGTTGGTTGGTTAGGTTGCAGTGATCAGGCCTAACAATTTATTTATATTTGCCATATACCTTACTAAGTTGAAGAAGAGAGAAAAGTAAAGAAATCTCCAATATTTAGGGAGCTTAAAAGTGGACTTGAATCCAATGAGAGTAAAAAACCATCTCGATAATTTAGCATGGAGTATGCTATTGTATGTTAATTTGGGATTAAAGACCTAGAAGGTATAGTTCTTGGACCGAGTTAGGTCCCAAACTTATAAATGGGGCCAAAAATGGGGGAAAAAACCTATTGGAAATATTGATAATATTTTTAAGCAAAAATAAAAGAAAGAACCAACGGTTAGATCAATGGAGCTAAAAACAAAACTACATTTGGACAGTTAGACCAAGTTTGCGAGTACTTTTAGAGGGACCCACGCCGTAACAAATTGCTTACACTCGTTGCTTGCAAAAAATATGAATATCAATTTAACTTTGAGAATTAACTCGAATTAAATATTAAATATTATTTGGTATATAAGTATTTTTTTTGTTAGTGCTTTATTATTGTTTTATTAATATTATTATAACTAAATTTATTTCTCTTTGTTGTGCTAATAATGCGGTGTTAATAATTTTAACTAATAATTTCTAAATTGAGCCACATAAACATATATATTGTAAATATGTACTAAAAAAAACTCAGTCCTTATTTGTACTCCCGAATAAATTGAAATAAATTGAAAAGAAAAACTTGTTCTCAAATCACATATTCTTAAATATGCATCACAGTAGTATACATATGTAAGTAACCAAAAAAATATTAAATCATAATTTAAAAGCATGACTAGGCAATCAATTTCAAAGAAAAATAACGGTCTACTTTTAATAATTTATTTTTAACTATTTTCCTGTTTGATTTTAAATGTTTTTCATTGTAAGGAAATAAGATTAGATCAATAAAATAATTACGAAAATAACTTTTCGGTTTTGTGCCGCCAATTTGAAATCCACAAAAGAACTGTTTTCATGTTTTATTTAAACTCAAATAAAAATCAAATAAACACAGCACACAAAATGCGTACAAATGCCGAACCGAATAAGGATAACACAAAGTAGCAACTTTGTCAAATTTTTATTTCTCTTTTATGCAAAATCTATGTATTTTTTCGTTTTCTCTTTTTTTTTTTATATTTTCCCTTGTGTTTTTGTACAAAAAGTTTGACTTGTCTACGCGGGGATGCGCTGAAATTTTCGCCTACCTCCCACCACTTTCCGATTTAGCGTGGATTAACTGCGTTTTTATTTAAATTTCGTTTTCTTTTTTGGTGTTTAAATGAACTTACCACAGTAATGGTAGCCTTTACAAATTAGGTAAAACAGAGAGTCACTGTTGTTAGCCAATAAAGGATCCAGCGCAAGGACATGCACGCAAAGGTATTCTTGGTGTTCACATTGTATGCTACTCAGTTTTTATTTTTAATGAATTTTATGAACTTTCACTTTTAGTAAAGTCGGTTAAGGACACTTATTTTATTTATTTTATTTTTTTTTGACACTAAATTTTTGGTAAAAATAGCTTTACGATTTTTTTTGTGATACATTGCATGACACAGCAAGTTTTCTTCAGGTTTAAATGTGTTGCTCGTTCGTTTCATCCTAATCATGCCAATGAGTGCGTTTTTTTATTTTTAAGGGTGCGGTTGAAAGGGTTGACGGGTGCCTAATTTACTATTCGTGTGCCTAAAACGAGTCATCACAAAACTCTAAACTCTCACCAGTATTTGTTTTCATAGATAAAAATGAATTTACCAAATTGGAACTATAGACAAGGGTATAAATTAGAACAATAAATTTTTAGAAAGAAGGTGAATGATTTGGCATTGCTTTGTGCTTAATCTCAATCTTCAAAGCAAGAAAAACTCAGTAAACTACAATACTTTTTCGACAATTTAATTTTTTATTTTAGCAATCATGAAGAAAGCTAATATGCAACTGATGGTTTGCTACAAACTGTCATTGAATGACAATGTAATCAGTAAAAGTTAGTTTCCAGAGTTGCCAGATTAAAAAAAAGAAAAAATGATTAATCCTTGCTACTACTCTGAATAGAAGGATTTATATGTTATTCCTCAGTCCTTCAAATAGAGATGAGCTATGTGCCTATGAAGCGATGAATTGATTTTCAGTATTGCTGTTGCTCTTACAATTTGATTCGGCAAGCCAACGTTAGAATTTTCAATTCGCAGCCTTAGTAAACATCGCCGGTGTTTGTGTTTTCTGTGTTGTATGTGATTATGACTAGGGAATTCAGAGTTCACGTAGCTAAATAGCTGAAATACAGGCGAGCTGTTTTGCCACTTAATGAAACACAAGTTGTTCCCCGCCCACACCTCTCAGATTACTCTGATCTGAAGCTACCTGGATACGAACTAGTGTCATTATTCTTCTCTCACCGCGGTTTCGCCATTTACGTGCGTAGTGGTGTAGCTAACCCAACTCCACCACAATGTGATCCGTGTTCCAATCTTAAATTCAACTTCTTGTGGCTAAAATTCGATACTCTGACCTGAAGCTACCTGGATACGAACTAGTGTCATTATTCTTCTCTCACCGCGGTCTCGCCATTTACGTGCGTAGTGGTGTAGCTAACCCAACTGCACCACAATGTGATCCATGTTCCAATCTTGAATTCAACTTCTTGTGGCTAAAATTCGATCCCCGTAAACAAATTACTCACTACTACTTTATTTACAGAAGCCCCAAACTGAACAGCAATTCGACCTTTAACGAGTTCGATGTACTGTCTCACTCTATTCAAAGAACTTTATCACTGTTTTCTCATACGTGATTACGGACGATTTTAATATACACAACTCTGGGTAGCTTCGACACTCTGGACAGACAACACCCGAAGAACGAAAACGAGCTCACACGTATAGCAGATGTTGATAGTCATACCTGGACTTGTTTTTAGCTTCTCACCCTGATAAATACAAGGTCAATGTGCTAATCTCTCTAGGCTCGTCGAAACACTGAGTCATAAAAGCTAATTTCTTCTACATAGACTACACAGTTAGAGGAAAAATTCCTAAAAGAATCGTATGGCAATACGGGAAAGCCAATTGAAGCGGGCTTAACAGCTTCTTTAGGTCGTTATGTTTCCTCAACTACGACGTAGATGCTGCTACTGACATAATAACAGACACTATTCTCTTTGGAATGAGATCCTTTATCCCTCATAGGATGAAGGTTATCAAACCAAAGTATAAGGCATGGTACGACTAGAGCTGCCAAGAGGCTATAAGAGTTAGAGAAATGTTTTTTCGGTTCTATCAGACCAATCCTCCAGATTAAAATCAAAAAAAGTTCAAATGAGCCACGAATAAGAGCAACACCTTTCTCAAGCGTGTAAAATGTCAATACGACCAAAAACGGAGGCAAAAAATACTACGATGTAAACAGGTAGTAAACATTTTTGGTTGTTCGTCAAAAACATTAGAAATGTTACCTTATCCTTCATCAAAATGCTCATTTACAATGCTATTCCAGCTGTCAGCTCTTTGGACAAGGCCAATCTGCTTGCTGTCCACTTTGCAGCCAGTTCAACACTTCAGTGCGTCGAATCTTCAATGGGACGAATCCACATTCACACTCTCGTGTAGTATCAAGAGTACTTAAAGATCTCAATATACACAAATGGTAACCTGGTCCAGATGGTATATCGTCCCGTCTTTTGAGGAGGTGTTTTCTTCGCTGGCAAAACCACTGTGTAAGTGTTTTCATTAATTCTACCCTTTAGAGCTCTTTCCGAGCAGGTGGAAAACAGCATTTGTCCAGCCCATCTCTAAAAAAGGCAAATCTTCTTTTCTCTCTTCCTAGAGACAAATTGCAATTACGACCCTTCTTTCCAAGGTCATGGAAACGGTGATAAACCGTCAGCTCATAAAATATCTCGAAATGCGAAAAGTTCTCAATGACAGGTAGTATGGTTTTCGTAGCAACAAGTGCACTGGTAATTTGATATCGTATCCCACCAAAAATTGAAACAAAAGCATACATCAATCTGGCGAAATTAAGATAGTTGCACTTAATATTTCTAAGACATTTGACAGAGTTTGGCCCCAGACTCTTTTGTCAAAAATTTGTGCTTTTGGGATCGATGACTCTCTTCTGAAGTGGATTAGAAATTTCATTTAGGAACGTTCAATTCAGGGGTCTTGTATGGTTTTAAGTATGATATTCACAAAATAAATGCTGGTGTGCCACAGGGCTCCGTTCTGTCTCCGACACTCTTTTTAATTTTCATTAATGATGTCTTATCTGCTACTTCTAATCCAGTTTATTCCTTTGCTTTTCATATTCGTTCCCGGACTCACGCCCCTTCTCTTCGGCTGTAGCACGGGAACGGCAGCGTATGTTAAGCTATTGAGTAACAGATTAACCAATTGGGGAACTGTCAATAGAGTAGATTTTAATGTTTTCAAAACACAATGCTGTCTGCTGTCGTTAAAGTGAATTTAAAATAACCAACCATTATCCATGAATAGCACTTGCATCATCGAAACCGAAAAACTTTCCGTTCTCGGTATATTTGTCAGTGACAACTTACGTTGGAATGGCCAAATATTCGATGTCGTCAAAAATGCTACGAAATGTCTGGGTTTCATCAAGCGATGTAAGAAATATTTCAATCTTCTGATCTGGCCTCTATACATAAGGCACCCAAAATTGCAATGCCCATATCTGCTCCTAAAACATCTCTGCACCTGCTAGATAGGATTCAAAACCGTGCTATAAAACTCATATGTGATACTAATATCAATTAGTTAATTGACGCCCTCGAACATTGACGTCGGTGTCACAATGTATTTTATCGCTTTTCCCACTCCCCTTCAATCCTTCAACAGTAACACCCGTCTCGCTATGAATGCTTATCAGTACCCCCTAAGCCTACTTTCGGACTCTAAAACATCTTGATTCGATCTTAACCCGTACAATTCACTTATTGAATGAGCTGCCCAGCTCTGTTTCCTATTCCTTATAACTTGCAAACATTTAAGACCAATGTACATCGGTATTTCTCTTTTCCTTCTGTTTCCTTGCGATGTTAAGGTAGGCGTTTTCTTTGGCGAAGGACAACAAAAATGTCACTAACTTTGAAAAGATATATGGAAGCATTCTTTTGGTGTGCCACTTAGAGCTGTGCTAGCGAGAAATCCGAAACCCATTTTTCTTTATTACCCAAACAAGATTCAGTAAGTTCAATCATTCAACTAGCTTTTAAACAAAGAAGAGAATAATGTGTATGCAATAGCAATACAACAAATAGACATCAACAATCAATTACTCATCAATACAAAAAGCTACTCTTGTTAACCAAATCAAAAGCGAAAACGGTTAACTGGTGATATGTTTGGTTGAGAAACAGCAAACTCCTCGGGGAAAAAGAATGATAGAGTAGCAGTGGTAAAAATGGCATCCGCTCTCGATATAGAGAAAATTGTTTAACTCAATTTTCATACGTATACCCAGGATAGAAAAAACAATGAAAAAGAAATTATATAAACGAAATATTACCGTGTTTGTTTTTTTTTTAAATTTTTTTGTTAAATGTTGCTAACTTTTAGTATAGTATCGATATTTTTGTACTATACTGTTAGCGAATTTTGCTTTGAACCATTTAATAGAATACAAAGAGAAGGATGCGGTACTATGGCATACTGAAAAAACAATATCGGGTGCGTAAGAACTGCAGAGACCTACATATCTTACGAATGCATTGCATTGATTATCAAAAGGAGAGGCCTCATAACCACCATATATTTTTTGCAATATACCGATCTCCTGGTCTTAACGTAAACAATTTCATTAATGAATTAGGCCAAACTATAGATGCAATTAATAGAACAAAAACATTATTGATTATTGGTGGTATTAATATGTATAAAAAAAGCGGATTTTTATATGCCAAAAGTATATAACTACACCAATGACAGCAGCGAGAGGACTGTGTGGATGTCTCGAGACACTTATAGATCACTGTCTAGTTCGAACGAAGTACGAGTACACTGAAGTTAGATAAGCAGTATTCGAATTGAACTTTTAAGATAATTACGCTATATTCTACGTTATCATGCACCAATGAGAAGAATGAAGTTAAATGATTGCATCCGAAGTTAAAGGTTTATCACGAAAAATCAATAATTTCAAATGGAAAATTTTAAATGAGTTTGCTGAAGAAGTAAATGAAGTCTTTGAGAATTTCAATTTGTGCTTCTAAAAAATGGTTAAGCCCTCGACAACAACAAGAATTAAGAAATGAAGGTCAAATGAACACAATTGGACAACCAACGAATTGAGCAATGCCTTTTTATAGAGAGAACGACTACACAGGAGATATAAGAACAACCGCAGGAACGAAGAGTAAAAAAATTAATTTGAAAAATTTCGAAAAAATCGGGATAAATAAATCAAAAACTCCAAGTCAACTTGCTACGAGAAGTAATTTTTGAAAATAAAAAAAAAGCAATCATAGAGAAACTTTAATAAAAGTAAATACTATGTTTATGTTAGGCAAAAAAATAGTAAATCTAGATGATGCTCTAGCGAAAAATTTTTCAACCGAAGCTTCTGATGGTTTAGCTAATCAGCTTGCAAGTAAACTAATCACCGATAAAGAGAAAACTGTACGTGTTTGGAATCACAAGTCCTATTTTGGTTCATCAGGCAGAGTTCACCATTCAATATTTTTCTGGAAGAATTTTTGAAAACGATAACTTCATTAAAGAAAACAAGTCGGCTGGTGAGCATGCTTTAAGACCAAGAAACTCAAAGTATAATGCAGGCGTATTGGGTTAAGTTATTACAAAGATGGTTAATATAAGTTTTGAGCAGTCAGCAGTACCTTAAGCTCTTAAAATATTTATTTTCGGTTCGGAAACCGATCTTAGAAAAAAACTATTGCGAAAAGATTGATTGAACACCTTGGCAAATATAAAATACTGGCAAGCAATCAATTTGGTTTTAGGCGAAACAAAAATATCAATCAACTAATTGGAGACTTTGTAAAAATCAGCCCACAGTGGTACTTTTTATAGATTTTAATACAATAAAGCAGTTGACACATTATGCTAGAAAAATATTCTAAGGCAGAGGAAAAAAATTGGCATAAGAGGAGGGCTACTACTATGGTTTCAGGGTTATTTGAAAACCCGAAGACTTAAAGTAAAAAAAAAAAAAATATATGACATTCCACATGGTTCCAATTTGGGTCCTCTACTTTATATCATCTATGTGAATGACATGCTGTTAGTGCCCAATAAAAGTACTGTGATGCAGACGCAAACGATGAGGCAGAAAAAAACATGCCGAAACAATTATGGTAATTATGTCATTGTGCCATAATAATGGTATTAATAATAACGCTAAAACAACCAAAGTGTTGCACATCCGTTCACCGGATTTTCTTAAACATAAATGGGAAATAAAAGGTTATGACGTAGAACGCCTACACAAAATCAAAAACCACGTGCTATTTCAAGATGATGACCATTGACGACTGCTCAACTGTTTCCGAAAATGTATCAACGTACAAATATTCGGGAGATGTTGTAAACTACAAGTTTAAGTGGAGCTACCACATTGGCCAACTGGCGAAAAAACTGTCCCCAAGATGTTCTTCGGCAGTGCTACTTCTTGGTGCTTGGTGGTCTCACCTCAGGTATGGCAGCATGTATGGGGCAATGCATTCCAACATGATATACCACCTTGATAAACAAAAAAAAAAGGAAAAACCACCGTGTGGAGCACCCATTGTTCCGATTTGGGTTCTGTTTTTTTTTTTTCTAAGTTGGTACATCTTTAGTTGACATTCCCTCTAGGTCTTAGCGTCATAGCTTGACATTTGCAAAAGTTACGTAGCCAAGAGTACATCTATTTCTGATTTTTTCTAATTTTAGAAATGGATTTAAATTTGCAACAACGAACTTGTATTAAATTTTGCGTAAAAAACGGATTTAATGGTGCGCGAACGTTGGAAATGTGTTTCGGCAACGATTCTTTAAAGAAAACGGTCGCTTACCAGTGGCACGAGCGGTTCAAAAGTGGTCGTGAGTCAATAGAAGATGATGAACGCAGTGGCAGACCATCGACATCGAAAACCGACGAAAACATTGATGAAATAAAAGAAATGTTGGTTAATAACCCCAAATTAATCATCAGAGAACACTGAATCCGATCCCACTTTCATCAAAAAGATCATTACTGGAGACGAGACGTGGGTTTATGAGTACGACATGCAATCCAGACATCAGGCAAGTGAATGGCGTTCACCAAATGAGCAGAGACCAAAAAAACCACGTCGTTTTTAGTTTTTAGAAGGCAATGCTCATGGTTTTCATGGATTACAACGGTGTAGTGCATCACGAATTTTTGCCAGACAGTAAACAAAGAGTATTTTTTGGGCGTTATGAGACGTTTGCGTGAAGCAATTCGCCGAAAGGGTCCAGTGTTGTGGGCAGAAAACTCGTGTGCCATCATTATTCGTAATTTTTTGACGATAAATGCAACAAATACCATCCAACAGCCACCAAATTCACTTGATTTGTCCCTGTGACATTTTTCTGTTTAATCGAGTTAAAAAAAAACTACGGTGAACGCGTTTCAGCAGCCGAGAGAAAGAAACGGAAAAATCGCAGGAAGCACTGATGGACATGCCGAAAAGCGAATATAAAAAATGTTTCGAGGATTGGATCAAACGCTGGCAAAAGTGTGTTGCAGTCGATGGGGATTACTTTGAAAGGGACAATATAGATTTAGATGAATAAACTTGTATTTTTAATTTTCTGAATAAATTCTGATTTTTTTTTTGATCAAGGTAGTATAAAAGTATTCAGAAAATGATGATGAGACCGCAACGTCAATAAGGTAACAATATTAAAATGTATCTTTCCATCAACCAACTGTATAAACTGGAGATACTCGCAACCTTGAAAGACGACAGTTAGTAAATACAAGGGGACGTTTACAAAACAGATATACGATCCCGATAATCTGGAATGACTACGGCCGTAGACAATGTGCAGCAACAGTTCCAGCTTTATTCAACAAAATGCCAATATATTTTGTAGATTTACCTAAGCCAATATTTCTGGAAAAAAGCAAACAAATGTATCTTTAATCTCGTTGTTTTAACGAACAGAATTCAAGCAAAAATCATGTACGCATGTACAACTCAAAAAAGTATTTAATCTTTTGCAGACAAGTCACTCTGGCTTTGCAGGAAAAATAATGTAACTTGTAAGTTTTTGAGCCCAATGAAATTAAATTCAATTAAATTCAAAATGGTAAAATGGATCAATAGCCTCTAGCGCTTTCTGTTCTAAATAATATTCGAAAAGTTTATTGCGTATGTCTCCGCTTCAAGGACAAAAGCATGTTTTTGCAATGAAGAACAAAGTCCGATATTGTTGTTTTTTACCCACGAGCCAGCAGAATATCCTTGATTGGATTTCTAGCCATCCACAAAAAATCGATTACATTCCATTTCTGGCTCAGATTCCATCCAAAGTCAGACCTGAATACAAGTTGAATTTCGGCTTTTCGGAGCGAACTGAAGCTCTTGTGTTACATCAGGCATGTCCTGTCAAAAGACAGTTGGTGCACAAGGGTATCAAACCTCTACAAGAAAATAGTGTTAGAAGTCCAGTCAACGATATACTATAAACATCATAAGCGACAAACCATTATTTGGGGCCTGCGGCAAGTAACAGCCCTTACCGCATATCATAGTTCTTTTCACCAAACAACAGTTGCATAGGGTTATCATTGGTAAAAAGCCCCATGTTTGCTGTTAGCACTACCAAAAAACCGGCAGCGTTTTAAAATTTTTCCATGTGTCATGCTTATAGCGTGGCATTACTTTAGGTGTTTTGTGGAAAAATTCGTTGACTGCTAATCCAAATGCTTTGTGTTCAAATTCGGGCAACATCGAAAATGAGAAAAATCAATTTCGGTATGTAACGACAAACCTTGGAGAGATTTTTAAGTTTTCATTCTCCTACCGTTCAGAGTTTGTAAAATCGTAGGCCTCAAAAAAATAATAAGACAAACAATTACTACAGTAAGTGGAGAGTCCTGTAAGGAATTCAATTTATTTATTTGTTTATGTTATACTGGTGACATACGAGTATAATCGGAAAAACTTTTGATGAAAGCCAGTGCGACTTTTGCAAACAGAAGCTTGTCTTTACCCTTTTCCAGTCAAGGAATACATGTGCTATTGGTGCTGAGCGACTGGAACCCATTATATTATTAATGTTATTAAATCCAATCTCCTTTGTCACCACCTTTCTGTAAGTTATATAACTCAGTTCACTTGCAGTTTTTATGATAGGAGCTAGTTACCTAGAAAGTAAGAATAAGTATCTCTACTTTCTACTTAGTGTATGCGTAGGTGCTATCAGATTTTCTGAATGTTTTAAGGCTGACTGACTTACCGCTGTTACCAATCTACTGGTTTTACCGAATGTTTCAATCTTCAAATTCCTTTTGCCTCGATATATAAATGTACCTCAATTAGTACATTTCAACTGAAGATCCCCTTGACAGGGTTAAGTCGATTACCTGGTGTTTGCCTGGGAGGATTAGGTTCAGGATACTTCTCACTCCCAGAGAAACTACGTTCAGGGGAAGCGTAGGAGTAATTGAATTGGACTTAATATTTTTTTTACTAGATTGCATTGATAATATGGAGTAGAAACGGAAAAATAATTTGTCCTATTTGTCCATGATAGTTGATTACGAAGATTAAATTGTTTTCGTTGCTTAACTATTCTGACTTCTGATCTGCTGTAATATGTTGTTCCCTGTTTTATTTTTAAAGATCGCTGTAGGCGATGTGCATACATATGTGCATGCATATCTATGTGTAGTGACGAAATAAAGAAATTACATAAATATACATACACAACCATATGTACAAACATAAAGAAAAAGTTTTCACAACTAATTCCGGACGACAAATTGTAAAATTTTCCCGAAACTATGGAACTTCTAACGATCTCCGTGATGTTTGATTCATTTCTTCCCACGAGTTTTTGCTTTTGGTCTTTTTTGATGAAAAGATATAAAACAAAAACGTCGAAAAAAAGAAGCAGAAAAGAAATTTCCTCTCAAAGGACTCACTTTCAGTTTATTTATCGCAACAACTACAACAAATCAAATCAGTTCAAGACGGCAAAGGACAACACAATGACATGACAGCAAAAGTTTAACCGATAATAGGACAAAATATGATAGTGCTTTGCTTGTTTTTCAACCCCTCTTCGACCTCACCCCAAATGAGTTTATTTCTATGCCTGCTTGTGTTTTTCTATGTTCCTAAATAGGCTGTCATCCTGTAAATGTTGTTGAGTAGAGACATGGTTTCTTTTTTTTTTTTTTTTTTTTTTTTGGAAAAAAGTCAGATGAATAAAATGAAAGAACATTTGAAAGAAAGTGGAAGGCTCTACTGAAGGAAAAACAACTATTCGGAGTACTAACATAGGACATTATCATAAATATGAACTGAAAGTAAAGAGAAAAAAAAGGAACTCTTCTCGAACTTGAACTCGACTAGAAGCGAATGTGCCTACTAAATTGAATATATCCTTAATATCCTGTGTGAACAGCGACGATATCGTAGTAATTCTTTGAATTCGGCTTCAACTTCAGCATCGGTAGCCAAACAGCAAAAGCAGAAAAAAAAAATAATAAAAAAAATAAAAGCTCAAAGTAAAATAAAAACAACATCAAAATAAAGGATATAGGCTGAAAGCCACTTGCAAAAGACTGATGGCGCCACACAAATCTCGCAGTCAATAAAAATCCTGTACTGTGCCTATGCTACATAACTATGTCATCGAGCCTTCCTGTGAGCGCGCCTAGTCCTCTAGAGTTGTGTTCTTAATGTGTGTTGTTGTTTTGTTATGTCGTTTTTTGTTGATAATTTTTGTCGGACTTGGACAAATTCTTCCCGGTCCGGTATGGCATTTTGTTTTATAATAGGTTGCCATGAGTTTGCTATGATATGCTAGAATACTACATATAATACATAGAAATGCTATGGCAGACGTCACAACGCCGCCGCCGTCAAACTGATAAGGATATTCGTTGATATTTTTTCGCTTGGCCAAAACCAATGTCATTGAAACAAAACAAGAAAAAAAAGAAAAGTGAAACAAAAGTCGAAAGCATAGGAAGCTCGAATCTTTGGTTTCATTACGGATAGTGTGGATGTTTGGTCCTTATTATGTCCATAGAAACACCCGCCCGGTTGCGGGTGGGTATTACGAATTTTCTACTTCGTTGGAAATTATTTTTCTATGGACCACTGTCTTTGTGGTTATTTATGTCATTTTGTTTTCGTTTGTTGTTGTTTTTTTTTTTTTTATACTTTCTATTTGGACTTTGCGGGCCCTGGCTCTTTGAGGAAATTTGGTCAATTGACTTTTTGTTGGCGGCACCAGAAATACCAGTGAAAATGACATTAGAACTTAGTTTCTGACAGTAATTTTCGACAGTCATTTGGTCATTGGACAAACGATGAGAGAATTAATTAAAGTGAATCGCAATGTGTGGCACTGTACTAGAGAATAATTAGAAAAGAATCGATTTGACAGAATTAAGTTCCTGGATAAGAATGCTTTTTTAAATGTACATATTCTAATTGATAATTTTTAATTCATAAAAGAAAAATAGTTTTTGTCTTTTATTGCCAATTGCCTGACGCCTGAGTGACGCTCACAAATGTCAAATGATAATTTTATAAGGCCTTTTCCTATATATACTTGAATCTTAACAGTTTAAGCCCCTTGGGAAACTTATTAACCTTTTATTATATTAAAACATGTGCAGGACATAATCTTGCTTACTTAGATAGGATTATAATTCGGAGTAGACCTATGCTGCAACCAATAAACGTGATCTTTTGTTAACTGCTTCAAGTTACCTATTACAAATTAATGGCAAAGACAAGGTAGATGAAACCCGTAACGACCTTAAGCTTAAAGCTGTTAATTGTTATTCGTCGATGTCAATGTTGTGTTGACAGCATATGATAGTATCATTATCGTTTTGTTCTGCCAATGATATCAATTTCATTAGCGTATGCAAGCAGTAACATGAACTTTTAGGAGATTGTAGCCCACCTAGCTTCGCCGATTTCACTATTTATCTTCAAAATCAATCATAAAATGTTTCAGGATGATGGCTCTTATGTATTTGTGCATACAACATGTATCTTATGGTCTGAGATAGAGAATATTTAAATTTCTCATCAAATAAAATGAATCTGTTAATATGATTAACTCAAAACATGCCTGCATAATCATAAGCAAATTTGTTTAGTAATTTGTTGCGGACATATCATGATTTGTAAGATTTTTTCTTCTTCAGTTTCAGGTAGTTGTCCTGCTGAAATACGGTGCCTTGGTCAATTAATCTTAGTCCAAAGGTTTTAAATTGTAGTTTTGTATGCATCCTTATACATTTTTCAAATCACTCCAACCAATCACTTCATTGTGGCTCAAGTGGTAGTCGACTGGCGTGCAAATTGGGATGTTTGGTGTTCGAATTCCAACCGAGGCCAGTTTTATGCTTCTTGGCTCGTTTTGGCTTTTTTTGTTTTTATTTTGTGGTCGCAGCAGGGGTTTTTGAACAGCAACTCTCCCAAATAGTCCAATATGTCTTAATCTTGATTTGAGGGTGTATTCCGTGTTTTATTCATTTCGGTATGAATTTCGGGTGGCGTTTTTCGTTTACTTAGTTGTGATTTTTAGTCGATTCTCGTGTTAAGTTGTAGCTCTAGGCCATCTTGACCGTCATTTATCCTCAAGATTTTCGGTTTCAGCGAGTCTTTCAATAGAACATTGATACCTTTAACGTTGATATTTTTGTCAGCAAACTGACTGACAGAACGATAAAAGACAAGATGCCTGATACATTGAGCAAGGAAAAACCAAGCGAATACGGTATTTCAAAGGGTTAAAAATTGGGTCCTATTTCGTTCATTCTTAATTTTGATATTATTAAAAGAATCCACTGCCTATACCTATGCTGATGACATAGCAATTGTTCTGAGACACAGATGCTTAAATTATGTCATCCAAGCGAAAAGAAGCTGTCCTCATATATATTCGAAATGACAATCGAGGTAGTCAAAACATCAAAGCGTCCAAAGCGATTCTCAAATTAAGAAGGACAAAAGCAGGTGTACTTGCAGAGTCAATCATAAGATACAGAATTTTTAACTGGGCAAATGTAGCAAAAACTCAATTGGAAAAAAATGTCTAACTCGCTACATCGACTTGTTAAAATTTTTAGACCACGCAATTCATCTTTTAAATTCTTAGTTATCATCATCATCTTTCAGATGACAACACTGCTACATTACATGTATAATCAGCACTTTCTGCAGCCTATATATGTATCTCACACGCTATATACAAGAAGACAAGCCCAAGGGATGTTAGATATTCCGGAAACTTTCAGCACTTAAGAAAATCGGGATCTACGATGTACTTTCCCAAAATTAATTAATTAAAAGTTGATCAATTATTCAGAAAATTAAAAATACAAGTTTCTTCATCTAAATCTATATTGTCCCCTTTAAAGTAATCCCCATCGACTGCAACACACTTATGCCAGCGCTTGATCCAATCCTCGAAACATTTTTTATATTCGGTTTTCGGTATGTCCATTAGTGCTTCCTGCGATTTTTCCATTACTTCTTCTCGGCTGCTGAAACGCGTTCACCGTAGTTGTTTTTTAACTCGATTGAACAAAAAGAAGTCACAGGGACCCAAATCAGGTGAATTCGGTGGCGGTTGGATGGTATTTGTTGCATTTTTCGTCAACAAACTACGAATAATGATTGCACTGTGCGACGGTGCGTTATCATGGTGCAAAATCCATGAGTTTTCTGCCCACAATTCTGGTGTCTTTCAGCGAATTGTTTCACGCAAACGTCTCATAACGCCCAAATAATACTCTTTGCTTACTGTCTGGCCTTCTGGCAAAAATCCATGATGTAATCCATGAAAATCGTGAGCATTGCCTTCTTTTTTGACTGAAAACGACGCGGTTCACTTGTCTGATGTCTGGATCGTGTGTAATGTAATGATTCTTTTGATGAATGTGGGATCGGATTCAGGCTTGCAAATCATCTCTTTCGTGACGTCAAGACCGTCTCTTTTTTGCATGAAATTGATGTGTTTTGGTACCAAGTTTGCTGCTACACGACGACCAAAATGCCTTGGACGGATCCATAGGCAATGTTCAAGTCATCCGCTATCTCTCTGATGGTTAATTTGCGGTTATTGACCAACGTTTCTTTTACTTCATCAATATTTTCGTCGGTTTTCGATGTCGATGGTCATCATCCTTGATTGACTCACGACCACTTTTGAAACGCTTGTGCCACTGGTAAATGACCGTTTTCTTTAGAGAATCGTTGCCGAAAATTTTTTCCAACTTTTCCAACGTTCGCGCACCATTAAATCCGTTTTTTACGCAAAATTTAATACAAGTTCGTTGTTGCAAATTTAAATCCCTTTCTAAAATTGTAAAAAATCGCCAACACACTTAGAAATAGATGTATGTCAACAACAGATGTACCAACCTAACAAAAAAACAGAACTCAAACTGGAACAATGGAAGCACAACACGCTAACAAAACCAGGAACTTTTGGATCAAGGTGGTATATTGTATATGTAGTAAAGGAATTTCTAAATTAAAAGTTAATTCAAGACTAAAATCCTTTACAATCACCTGCAGATAAGCACTTTGCTTTACGGTAATACAAATGTAGAGCTAAAACGAATGTGTTAATAAAAAGCCTTTAAAATAGAAGAAAAAAAAGCAAATTTCCGCTGCAATTTGCTCTTTTTAGAAAGAGTGACCGTTGCAGATCGTTTTCGATTGTGATTTCCGCGACTTTCCCGTTTTTAACGAGTGCTCAAGAGGTGAAGAATATCAAATGAATTTTTGTGACTTCAAAGGTGTGGCTTCTATGCACTCCAGATCGACAAATTTTGCAATTTGACAACATTTTTGATGTATGTAATTAGCCATAAACAAATGCTGAATTAACAACCAAAGGTCAACCACGTTTATAAGCAGAACGCCCACTGTTATTATCAGAATGTGTTTTGAATTGTTCAAGTAGAAAATTTAGGTAAACAAATTGAATGTAATTAGTAAAATTCAATCTCCATGCATGAATGAAGTCATTTATCACCAAACTGTGGTCTGGTGTGCCCAGAATAAGGGATTTTGTGTTTAATGTTATAGATAATCATAAAAAAGTTTAAAATGCGTGATGCGAAAAAATATTAATCCTAAACTTCTGACCATCACTCTAACGTACATGTATAGGCGGAATAGTGTGTATCTTCTGGAGCTCCCGCCACATATTCAAAGTTCTGACCTTCGTCCGGGTTTTGTGATATAGATGTGATGCGATGAATATATATTTTGTTAAAGGTGTCATTGTTGTTGGCATCAAAAAATTTCATATAGAAAATATACTTTGATCATTTTAGTGTACGATGAAGTGTAAGTTCGGTCAACAATTGAGTATTGCGTTCCCCTATTCGAGAAATGATAGACATTCAGCAATTAAAAAGCTGAGGGATAGCAAAACCGTCAGTATAAGACGTAAAAGAAGACATAATTATAAGTGCATACATGTATATATCTTTTAAATATCTGTGAATTTCCTTTTCTGATCAAAGGAAACACATTTTCGTATCGACACAGATTCTAGTGAGAAGGTGCTTAAGATGCCTTAGTGTCATCCAGAAATATTTACATCTCGGAGATACTTGCGAAGGTAGTGAATGCATTAGTGTTATCCAGTGAAATGTTATATTCACAAGAATAGAGTAGAAAAAAAATGTAGCATAGCGATCAAAGCTTCAGAGTTTAGGGAGCAGTTCAATGCAAATATCAAAGGTCAGACTAACCAAAGATGTATTTCACCAGACAGTCCAGGTTATATACAAAATGGTCTATCAATGAACAGCTTCAGGGATAAATTTTTCAAATTTGTTTTTAATTATACCTACATAAGTACTTATGTGTATGCAGTTACATCCAATATATCTTAATTATAGATATAAAAACTAAAAATAAAATTATTAGCAATTACAAGTCAGGTATTGTAAGATTCTTTAAATAAGCCAGCCGAAGTTTTTTTTTTTTGCTTTTAAAGACATTTTTATTGTTTCTTTTATTATTACTTTCAATTATAGACAAAAATGTTTAAATCTATGAGTTAATTCGTGCGGTTTTTATTCAAAGTATTGTCCATCTGAAGCTAAGAGTTTTTCCCATCTTTCTGGCAATTTGTGGATCCCATCCCAAAAGAACTACTCCGGCTTGGCAGCCAAGAATGTATCAAGCCAATTTTAGATATTCTGCTCTGATGTGAACCGTATTTCAGTGAGGGCGTTCTGCATCGATCAGAACAAATGGTAGTCAGAAGGGCAAGGTCTGGGCTATAAGGCGGGTGGGGTAAGACTTCTCATCCACTGTTTTCCAAATAGTCAACCCTCTCCCCTTCTTGAAGTAACCAGAACTCAATACACAGTTTCTCGACATCGATCTTATTCCTGTCTGCAATCGCGAGACTAAAAGGCAGGTGCTCCTGAGCATTGGCAACAAACTCGTCGTAGATGGCGTAGATACTCGTCGCCTGTTCCTTGCACAGCGATGGCGGGGGTGCGCTACCCCTTTATCATTAATATGGAGAAATTCCTCTGGTGGGATAAAGCTTGACAGAAATGAGTTGTCGTGGTACAATTCATTGGGATTTTGAGTCCCAAAGATCAAGCTATTATCACTGGTATTATCACGTTAATCTGAAAATTGTCAATCTGGTGTTCTGTGTAGGCCGCGACAGGTCCTAAAATACTACATACCATATCCTTTCCTTCTGATATGGTACTATACATCTTGTCAGAGCTAAAATCCTCCTTGCCCCATCGGGACAAGCATCTATATGTTTGTCAAAATACAAATACTTATCGAGCCAGATACCAAGGTCCACCGCTAATGGCAGTCCGTGCTGTCTAATGATGGCCAAATTTCGCCTATCTAGTCTCTTTTAAAGTCCATCTTATTGGAGTTCTAAACTAGATTGCTTCCGACTATCGAAAATTGATTTTCAATTTCCAATCGTAGCGATACGTCTTAATATGATATGAGCGAAATCACGCTACAGAAGATTATTGATGATTTCGATTTTTTGAACTGATCTGCATGCTACTAAATCGTCTGCGTACACTATGGCGTGATTGAGAGAACCTATTAGATCACTTGTGTAAATGTTAAACAGTATCGGATGTACTCCACAACTTCTTTCGTAAAAAATTGTTGAGAATCTTTTTTAAGATTTAGTTTTTGCATCCATTTGTTCGCTAATAAAAGACCTAATGCATTGATGGAATATACAGGGTGATTCATCGTGAGGTTTGATTTTCAATAGGCTTTTTTTGACAGATCACGCATGAATCCTATCAAACTGCTTTGTCATTTTTATTCAATATCGTTTGGCAAATCATCATGGAAAGACTCACACCACTACAGCATCTCCAAATTATTCAGCTGTATTACGAAAATCAGCGTTTTGTGAGAAAGGTTTTTCGTACGATTCTAAAACGTACAAAACTGAAACCACTATTGCCAATACCATTCGCAAAATTTGAGTGCCAGTTTACATAAGTGGATGATACTCGACCGGTTAGACCACATACAGCAAGTAGTGAAGAGGACTATATCAGCTGTAGCTGAGAGTGACGAATCGATTCGTTGTCGTTCTCAGCAGCTTGGTTTGATATTCCACAACTTGGCGTATTTTACGTGAGGATCTCGGCCTAAAAGCGTACAATATTCAACTTGTGTAAAAATTTAAGCCAGGCGACTTGAATTTGTGTCATATTTTTAGTAAATGGGCTCTGGAAAAAACTCAATTAAAATCCGGTGTATTATCGTGAAATTCTGTTCAGTGATGAAGCCCATTTTTGGCCCAATGGACACGTTAATAAACAAAATTGCCGTGTTTGTCTGATGAGGAAGCCGAAGAGTACCAAAAGCTTCCATTACATCCATTAAAAACAACGGTATGGTGTGGTGGGGAGGCAAATCAGAATGTTACCGTCAATGGTAACTGTTATTGCGCCATGTTAACGGACTATGTGCTCCCTGAAATTCAATCACATGGTCTCAGTGAGCTCTGGTATCAACAAGACCGTGCTTCGAGCCATATAGCGTGTGAAACAATGGACTTGTTGAGAAATTATTTTGGTAAGCACTTAATTTCACGTTTTGCTACGGTAAATTGGCCGCCTAGATCGTGCGATTTCACACCTTTGGACTGTTTTCTCTAGGAAAATGTACAGTCTCAGGTCTTCAGGAATAAGCCAGCTACAACGCTTTGGAAGACAACACTACTATACCAGTCGCTATGCTCGAATACTCGTCGCCCAAAATTGGACCTTCCGAATGGACCACGTCAGACGTAATTGTGGCCAACGTTTTCATAATATTATTTTTAAAAATAAATGCCATGAATTGTTCTTTTAACTGAAAATAAAAATTTTAAGTTCACTTTTAAATTTATGTATTTAATTTTACATTATAAATCAAACCTCACGATGAATCACTCTATATAATACATACGTTGTAATATTGCCTAGGAATGAACATAGCTCGGCTATTTAAAGGAATTTATGTATTTATGTAGATGTAAGCTCGTCTTTTTACATGCATTTGCTTGGCCCGTGAAACTGAGTGAGTAACCCTTTTGTTATGAATCATTTTAAACAATTCGTGCATAAATAGGTCAGCATCGTAAGAACTGATGTAAATTAAAACCATTAATTTACTTGGTTATGTCATGCCAAACCCTTGAAAATATTACGCGTATCCATATTTTAGTCACTATCCAAAATTAAATCAGCAAAATAGATATTCACATAACACCCAGGAAAAATATAGAGCACACAAACTTTTTCTGTTTCTCCTCAGAAATGTACTGGTATCTATGAAATGCCTAAGAAATATAGAGAACATCCCAGGTTTATGTGCTTTTTATGCATATTCGTGTAAGCCAGAAACTGGAAAAAAGGCGCCACCTACACTCGAAGTTTATTCGTAACATTTTAAATCACTTGATTCATTGTCACTCCTTTTGCCACAGATCATAAAACCATAGGAATACATTTCACTGTACAAAAGCCAAAAGAATAAGTAATATTTAGTTATAGAGGTAACCAAACCCTCGCCACCATTCCAACCACCTACCAACCGGCAAAACCACCCTCACCACAACCACCTCCATTCACTGCCATGCTACATAAAAATCTCTCGAAGAATACGAAAAATTCGAACTAAAACAGATTTGCATACGAATTGTTATTACAAATTAAAGGGGCGTGACCCATAAAACTATAGTATTAAAGTGAAAATTTTAATAAA
Source organism: Volucella inanis (assembly GCA_907269105.1). Lineage (NCBI taxonomy): Eukaryota > Metazoa > Arthropoda > Insecta > Diptera > Syrphidae > Volucella > Volucella inanis. Next base: position 26,821,960 of record OU026157.1, read on the forward strand.
TCATCTGCCGACGCGTATGTGAATTTAAGGGTCGACAGCAATTCGGGGATGAAGAATCTCGAAATAAACATCACATACGGTCATTTTGGACAAATTACCAGTGCCTACTATGTGTACCTACAGTCGTTCAATAAGTAATTTCACATTTACGAGTTGGTACGACGGGTTTGACTTTTTGTTTTGACCATAACATGGTGGCGGGGGTTTGTCTGCCAAAAATTATTTGGGGAAAGAATTTTAATTTACCCCCCATTGTCGTCACTAATATTGGACGTGCTAAAGGGTGCGGACTGCTGTTTAAATATAAGAATATTCTTATAGGTCGCGTATCCTATGCTGGCATTCATCGAACGGGTTGGAGTTGAAGTTCTTCGGGCGCAATTATTTTCCCCAGTGAAATAATTTTTTCTCAGGTCAATCGCATAAATTTTGGCGTTTTTATTGCTACTGTGCGTTTCTGGGACCAATTCTAGGGCCGCGTGCATAATTTCAACACACAACACGCGCACAAATGTACAAAGTACCTTAACCTATATGAAGATGATGGTGGTGGTGGTCGGTCGGCGACAGGTTTAGGGGTTGGAGATTGGGGATTGGGGATTGGGGATTGGATTGTTACGCATATTTATGACCATCGAGGTTTTACTTGTCAAAATTTCTCGCACTGGTTCGTTCGCGACACACTGGTTGCGGTCCTTAAAATTAAAGACTACTCCTATTGTTGTGGTTTCCCGCTGCTAACTGCTCGAGGAGGAGATACTTCACACTCCCCTTCGAAAAAGCCAAACAACCAGTGAAGCCGTCATGAGTGTGTAAAGTCGCAATACGTGACTTTTTTGGTCTTAATGCCGAAATAGAACCAATTTGGTGATAGTTGTATTACCTAATCAACACGTTCTTTTATTTATTATTTTTTTTTTAAGACATTTAAGTTTTCTCCAGCGAAATTGTAGCATATTGCTGCCATCGTATCCTGTAAGTTTGAACGTAATGTTTAGCTAACTTTATAAATCAAGCGTTTGAAGATATTCGCGAAACACTGATTTGAGAAAATAGCTGTTATATTTATATATGCACTTCTTTTTTTTTTTTATATCCGCGGTGGACTAGAGCTTGTCTCATCCGCCTCAGTAAATATTGCACTGCAAAGCAAGACTTTAATAAATCATCTACTCAATTACATGTCTCCAAAGATCAAAAAAGCAGCAAAGAGTTGTTTTTCGTTTGATTTTCGTATCAATGTTGCGAGTTAACTGCGGAGTCTAAGTATACGAGTATGTATATGAACTTTTTTATAAACAACTTCAGAGTTATATGCAATAGATTTTATCTTTTTTTTTTTTTGATTGTATACATACCATTTACTAAGGTTTTTTCACATTCACTGCTGAACATATTTTTCTCGTTTCTCTACCGATGCACTTCTTTTCTGTGGATGCTTGCAAGTGTTTCACTGACAGTAACTAGATTCTTTATGGATCTTTATTAAGTAAATTTTTTACTTTACTTGTAAATTCGTTTTCGTAAACTCACAAACTCGACAAAAATGCTTAAATCAAATTTGACAACGAAAGTTTCTTAATTTACCGTACTGCCTCTTACCAAGCGTTTTAAGCTTAACAATGTTATTAAAATTATGGCCTTTATCTATTAAATAAACTGTGACAAATAAAGTATTCATCAGATTTTCCGAGAAATAATTTCACGAAGAACTTAGGTATTTTTCATCTATTTAGTCAACCCATGGACGCCTGGCAATAGTAAAGACGGTGCACCACTGATACGAAAACTAAGACGTTCAGCTTTGGTCAACTCTCGCACTCAGGCACCTCCATTCCCTGTATAGCTGATCTATAAATAAGTAATAGATAACTAGAAAAAATATGCTGCCTAGGTAACTAATCTTTCTAGGAGACTAGGAATGATATTCCTGCTCTCCACTTACTTTTTAGCGTCAATACGAATCACCTTAATCAGAAAATTGCCGATCCTTGATAGGATGATTTGTTATGTGCTCAGACTCTCATGTTCTCCATAATAGGGTACAGGCTCTAAAATACTGTGCCCCAAACATTGAACCGGATAGCATATAACCTTCATTGTGGAGTAAAATTATGAAAATAATTTCTTGTCATAAGGGTGACCAAATTGTGAAAGAGACCGGGTCATCTCACGGCGAGCGTTCATCTATTGGTCGCCGCAATAACGCGATTTGACACCACTCGATTATTTTCTCTGGGCTGACGTCAAGTCCTTAGTCCACGCTAATAATCCAATCACTTTGGACGAGCTCGAGGCCAACACACCATTGCCGGAAAAATGCCGGACAATTTGGACCGAGTCAACAGAAATTGAACTGACCGCTTGAAGATAGAATTAATTTTATATCTCATACCGTTGTTGTTTTATTTAATTTTTTTTTCCTGTTGTTCTTATCTGGTCACCCTATCATCCAAATGCGAAGATAGCTAATTTTTCATCGCTACTGGGAATCCATACTTTCCATTGATTGTTAAATTTCGCTAAATATTCTTGGTAAAGGAGCCCTTTCCAATGAGTATCTTAACAAAATTGTTTTCTACTTTGGAAAATTTATTTTCAGTTTCAGTGATAGGTCTCGCGTAGCAATTTGTTGTGTACTAGGTGGAGTGAAAAGTAACCTCCTTGACCACCAGAATGCGCTGCTACTGCAAAAAGGGTTATGGTGCCTTGAAGTCCGTTCATATTTAGGCAAACATGCCAAATTTCAGTGCGATACTGTCTATAGTTTTGGTTTGACAGCTGACTGTTGTTGACGTGTTTGGCATAATGTTGAGTATGGACAAAAACAATTTTCGTTCTCTCATAAAACATTATTTTTTGAGAGGCAAAATGTAATATTATGGGGCTAATGCTCCGTCAGATTACATCGTCAAATATTGGTTTCGAGAGCTTCGTTGTGGCCACAACTCCACTACCGATCAAGTCTACAGCGGCAGGCCCTCCGATGCGGTTACAGAGGACAATGTCATGAAATGGTGTTGGCTGACCGGAAAGTGAAGGTGCGCGAGCTAGCAGATACCACAAAGATCAGTACTGAGCGCAAATGCTATATTTTGGGCAATATTCTGCATATGAAAAAGTTATCCTGCCGCTGGGTGCCGCGCATACTCACTCCTGACCAAAAATACGAACGCGAGAGAACTTCGAAAGAGTGGTTGGAATTGCTGATGCGGAATTGGGCGGACTTTTGGCGTCGATTAGTAACTGTAACAGTAACAGAATGAGTGCCCGGCAATGGACTGAAGCCGGCACGAGTGCTCCGAAGCGGCCGAGGAAGGCTCGATGGGTCGGAAAGGTTATGGCGTCTGTTTTTTGTGATTGTCATGGCATATTCTTCGTGGATTACCTCGAAAAAGGAAAAATCATCAACAGGGAGTATTACTGTGCATCATTGGGGCGATTGAAGGCCGAAATCTCTGCAAAACGGCTTCACATGAAGCGAAAAAAAATTTGTTTTTGCAAAACAATGCACCGGCGCACAAGAGCATCGCAACCACGGGTAAAATCAATGACTTACGGCTCCAATTGCTGTCGCAGCCACCGTATTCGCCCGATTTGGCTCCCTCGGACTATTATCTCTTTCCAAACCTCAAAAGATGGCTTATCAATAAAAAATTTAGCACACGCAAAAAATTCATCTAGAAAATTACTTTTCGGACGGGATCAAGTAGTTGGAAAATCGCTAGAATAAGTGTATCAAACTAAATGGGGACTATATTGAATAAAATAAAAAAACATTTAAAAAAATATTTTTTCCATCCCAAAGAGGTTACTTTTCACCCCACCTAGTAAATGACTTCGTTTTTGGAAAATGATCAATCATATGCGTCATCAAATCGTCTACTAAATCACTCGTGTAAATGTTGAACAGTGCCGGAGAAGTTACCACCTCCTGTTCTAAGCCGTTTTTAGTGTTAAAGACTAAAACAAGATCTTTGGTATGTCAACACTCATAGGGTTGTTGATTATTTTTTATAATATTATTGCCCAATTTTTCGTTATTATAAATATATTCATGGTTCCAGGGGCAGATGTATCAATGCGACATTTGGAATACCATCTAATCCGGACGATGTTATTCGCTCATGTAAAAGTGGCTTGCTAATCCGCAAAACTACTACGCAAATTTGCTATCTTATGCCTGTCTTTGACCACGAAAAGAGTGTTAACATTTTCTGTTTGCATTTTGTGGTTCGGGAAATTTGGACACATTAAATGTCATTATGATATTTCCTAGTGAACAATTTATTAATTTGCCGTAACCTATTTGGGCTAATGGATCTTATAGGCCAAATTTTGCTTCAAAAAAGGGATCAGTTGCTGTGTCCAGGCATTAAAATATCGTGGTATGATATTTCTTCATTTCATTATTTCACTCGCCTTTTGTCTAAATAGCTTTGCGGCAAGATAGCCAGCTTAACAAGCCTTATTGTTACTTTCGTTTCAAATGGTTGGCCTCATTTTGTATTAAACTAAGTTTTTGGTGTTTTTATGTTTAGTGGGCCAATTACATACGTAGGTCACTTTTTTTCCATATTAGGGCCGATTTTTACGTGGATACTAGTGACACAGACTTTCTTAAGAGGTTAAGGATACTCAATCGGCAAAGTTTCTTGTGAGATCATGTTATTGTATCAGTCTTATCCCAAATTTTCGGATTGTACAATATTTGACGGTATTGTTTTATGGCATCTGGGAAATTCACATCTGTTTCTTGACTTTCATTTAGCCTGCGATTTGAGTCCATGCTTGCAGCTCAAAAGATTCGCATATTTAAAATACTGGATGAGTGCCTTACGTTTATAGTAACAAGGTCTATCTGATTAGTGGTGGGATTATCTGGAGATGGCCATATCCGATTTGCAAAGGTTTTCTGAAACCCCGAGTTACCTATTATAAGATTTCACCCTGCAGTAAATTCCATAAACCTAAGCTCGTTGAGGCACTTGCCTTCATATAGGGGTCAATTTTCCACAAGGTCTAGTTTTCTATTCTCACGTAAAATTTTGAACATTGTTCAATAGTCTTGCAGAGAAGCTCACATGGTCAATCGTTGGTATGTGTTACACATAAGGCGATTTAAAAGTGATTCACAATCCAGGTTCTTACTATTTCTGCCTATCGCTTTCGAAATACAAATTTGCCCCTTTTCCAGCGACTTTTTTGAATTCACTAACGGTAGCCCTGTACATAACCCTTTAAGTTGAACAGGACTATTGGTATGACGGAAAAAGTTTATTTCTTTTCACCAGAACGCCGTAGGTGGTTGCAGAGTGGAGGTAAACTGAAAGAAATTACTAGAAATACGCGGGAAAACGACTTTGGTGCGTACACTCAGAACTGCTAAAGTTGGTTATTAATCATAAAAACATGAACATTTTCAACATTCTTCTGGTTATTATTATTATTATTTTTTTTTTTTTTTTTTTTTTTGTGAGGGATAATTATTGTGTTTTATGTTTCCTTTTTTCTGGTTACTGACTCCCCAATGGAAATAGGGGTGGTATGCCAACATTTGCAGTGTGACAGATCGAAATCGTTGAAACCTTGTGAAATGACTAAAGAAATGATTTCTTACGAGGACACCCAGGAGGAATGAATTATGTTTTAATTAGGAACAGCCTGAAAAGTAGCACCCGTTGTGATGTGCGTGCCTAGATCCTTGGGCCATAAAACAGCTACAGGTTAAGAAGTGTTTGAATTGCACGCGTCTTCTGGGTTGATGATTTGTTTTGCCAAGCGTGAAGTAGTATTATGAAATGATAGATGCGAATAAAAACTCTTTTGGCAGCAGTGAATTCCGAAGAATTGTTTTCACAAATAGAAGGTTTTGTTTTAAATTAATTTGATTATGCTTATGAAATTTCGTCATCAATCAGCATCAGAATATCAACTGATGTTTGGATTTTTCCGTGAATTGAATTTCTGTTTAAATATTATATATAGAAATAAATATTTTTCTGATATATAAGTTAGCTTCCATAGGCAATTTTTCCTTCCTAGATACTAATGCTTTTCTGAAGGGTTTAAGCATACATATGTAGATGGAAAGCTTAAAAGACATTGCACCTCCTCAAATCGTATTTCTATGTTATGTTACTAAATATGTTACGTGTGACTGACAGTCAATGTGGATTTGTCATTTCAATCTCGAATAACGTGTGGTAGTAGTAATAGTAAAGTAAAGTAAAGCCTATTTTATTGGCGCTGTACAAATTATTATTTTACTGCACTTACATATCTTTCGACGGCGGTTTGATGAATACCTGGACTAAAATTGACAACGCAACTTTTTTAAGTTTTGACAATTTTCAATATTACCCCCTTTCAACTCGACACACTTTTCCAATCGGCCTGCAAAATACTCCTCCGCGGCGGTGATGAATTCCTCATTCGACGCGTACGTCTTTCCGGCAAGCGGTCTTTTAAGGTTTGGGAACAAAAAAAAATTGCAGCGAACCAAATCCGGAGAATAGGGAGGATGGGGGAGCAATTCGTAGTGCACTTCGCCATCTTAGCTGTGGCGACTGCGGAGGTGTGAGCCGGTACGTTATCATGGTGGAAGAGCGCTTTTTTCTTCTGCTTAATGTGGTCGATTTTTCTTCAAATTGGCGTTGAATTGTCCCAATAAATCGACGTTGTATGCTACTGTGATTCTTTTTTTTCCTCTCCAAATAGTAAACGTGGATCACATCTCAGACGTCCAAAAAAAACGGCGGCCAACATTTTTCCGGCCGAAGGCACCTTCTTTGGAAAACTTTCACTGAGTAAAACCCATTGTTTTGATTGTTCTTTGGTTTTTGGTGTGTACCAATGAATCTATGTTTCATCGACAGTCACGAAACCACGCAGAAACTCCTCTTGATTTCGATTAAACGGGGCCAATCACATCTTTGAAGTTGTCTCACGATTGCGCTTGTTCTCCGGTGTGAGCAAACGCGACACCCATTGCGCAGACAGCTTTCTCGTGCAGGATATGGTTAACGCGTTCTCTTGAGATGCCTGCTATCTCAACCGCCAATACAAGATTATGGATTTTGTCCACGGTTTCCTCTATCGTAACCGTTTAAGCTTAACACAGCAGTAAGAAAATTGAGATATTTCATCATGTATGATAATATCTATCTAAGATAAGAGAATAGCCGTTCATCTAATATTATTGAAGGTTCGTACAACATCATACCTTTTTTAGGTTAGTAGTTAGACACAGCATACACCTTTACACATATGGGTTAGTTTCATATAATCTATATATTAGCAATTTAATGTAGTTAACTAACAAAGGACCATATATGTTGGTGAAGCCAACCTAATTTTCAAAATCTAAGAAAATGGAATTCTGCAGCTGTGGTCTAATTCTCTTAAACTATTTTTTCTTAAGAGGAAATTCCTTCATATTCATTTATGTATAGATATATTCGAGAGCTTTTCTTAAAACACACTTTAAACAGACTAAAGTTACATCTAATGATTTAGTGGCACAAATTTTAGATAAATTTGAATATCTTTCTGTATGATAATATAGACTGCATCACTTTTATACCATCTAAGCAGGCGCCAGTTAATTAGTAGACTCAGTAGAATGAAATATTAAAATATATAGGGTAACCTTATCTGGTCGATAGGAAAAAAAAATTAAATAAAACAACAACGGTGTGAGGTATAAAATTGATTCTGGCTTTATTTTTTGCCATTATGTGTCCAATAAGTGCGGCTGTATTCCGTCAATAGCGTGTCGAATGTTGGCCTCGAGCTAAGGTTGGCTTGTTAGCGTAGGCTAAGGACTTGATAACCCCATAGAAAATAAATGAGAGGTGTCAAATTGCACAATCGCGGCGGCTAATTGATAAAATTTGTGCGTTGCGTTGCTTGTATGGCATGAAATCCCGTATTGTTAGAGCCACAACTCGGATATATCGATATTATCGAGCTCTGACCACAGAAAGTTGGTTAACATCGCTCTTTACCTGAGACCATTGATGGTCACCATGTCTCCTTCCTCATTTCGAAAGAAATGCTTGGCCGGACAATTGTGAATTTGTTTTCTCTAATAATGACAATTTTGCTTGTTGACATAGCCACTGAGCCAAAAATGGGCCTCCTCCGGGAAGATGATTTTTTGGACAAAATCCAATATATCTATAAAACTACAATACGGCCGACCTCACGACGAAATTCACGTTGTGTATTTATGTTACAACTGTGCTAGAATTTCGATATTATTTTGACAGCTGGGTGTCATTGGTAACTGTGACAGCAGCTGAAACGTAATTACTGGAAAAACTATAATTGCTATCCGGTCACCGTCTATTTGTACAATTTTAAGTTTGTTACAAATTTCGTCTGCTACAATGCTACAGAACAAATGGAAAAATAAAAAGATTTGTATACGATTAATTTTTTTTTATAGTGGATTTACCATTGAAAGATACTTAGGATCATTTAAAAGCTCCATCAATATGTTAAGAATAAGTGTCATTATTTGAAAAAATACTTTTTGCAGAACCTTATGTAGCCGGGCTTTTTTTGCACATCGCTATTTGCTATTTGCTAAAAAAACAATTTGCGTGTAAACTACAAAAATAACATAGCGGTGCACGCTCAGTCAATTTAAATACGCTTTCTACTTAACGGTTATAAAACAGCGTTTCCAGATTCTATTTTCTTCGTTTGCGATGAAACTCTGCAATGAATTTTGAGAAATGCCGAACATTTGACATATCTCATCAACCAACTGACACAATCCGACAATAACATTTTTTCTAAATAAATTAAATTGGTTCACCGACCGACAAATGAACAACCATTAAACGTCATAGATATGTCTGTGCTACCATGTTTTTATGAGTTGAGTCGTTTTTTTTTTATGACAATTTAATTGATGCAAAGTGTGGAGAAAAGTTTAGCTAGAAGGATAGCCGAAGTTTGCAAGCAAGTGAACTCTAGGACTAGAGATTTCAGGTCAATCAGCCTGCCATCTTTTATGTTTAAGGGTTAATGGAGACTTATATCAGCAATGATTTTATAATAAAGGCCTTCTAATTTTTTTTTTAAATTTTACCAGCCATCAGCGCATTGCAATTTGGGTTTGTAATAGTACACTTCCAAGGCAAAATAAAGGAAGTGAAATTCGAGAGCTACTATTAAACATAAGATTTTATAGTTATTCACCATCCGGTATCTAAAATAGTAGACAGAAATGCTTATGGAAACTAATAAAACCAGATGTATAGGTTAACAAACATCAACATTTTCTCAAATCGATTTCGTTTCTACAAAAAAAAAAAAAAACTTATTATAATGCAAAATCGCCGAATTGTCTACTCAATTAACTACAAAGTTAATAACCTTGTTGAACCCTCAGTGCCTCTCCGTTCAAATTAAATGCTTAGAACTTTTAACTAAAAACTAGTTCTCAAAATAGTTTAACTTGCAAATTAAGAGATCGTGATAGTACCTTTAACATATAAAAAAGCCAGATTTACAACTTATAACTCAGACTGAATGTGTAACTAATCAGTTGTATCAATTATATCAATTTTATTCATCTTTGATTATTCCCTTGAAAATTATCTATTCTCCCTTAGCAGCTTTCGCATTTTTAAACTGATTGACAACAGATTGCAAAAAACAAAACCAGAAACAAAAAAAAAAAAAACAAAAAACAAAAAAAGAATTGATTACGTAACAAACAGCATTTAGCTAATCTTAATGCGTTGCGTGAATCTCACGCATGTCGCGCTTCTGAACACCACTCACATGCATAGAAGCTTATTTGTGTACATAGAATTCAAGCAATTTTCATCCGAAAAAGAATTTATGAAAAAAATCTCAAGGCTATCCAGCTTACAAATACAAATGCAGCAAAGAATTTTTTTTTTCTTTTTTTTTTTCACTACATATGTACATAAATGCTCTGGCAGTTGAATTACATATTACATCAGACGCAATCTTTGAAAAAAAAAAAGTTTCGAGAACTTAAAAAAAAAAAACTGTACGCTAATGTTTGTTAATTTTTATACATACTCGTACATATGCATGAAATTCTATGTATGATAATTTGGTGATCAAACCTGATCGTAAAGATTCTTAAAAACATACAAAGATACTTTTTGTTGTTGTTGTTTTACATTTACAACACTACTGCACGCGTGAATGTTAAATACCCAAAACTGTTTTTTTTTTTTTTTTTAGGGGAATGTAAATTCATTTTTTTCTCAGGGTTAAAATACGAATAGATTGCGTAATGAAGAGATCTTTTCTGTTTGAATCTTTCGATTTGCGAATCAAAAATATTGTCACTCAATTTTTGTTTTCTGCCTATGAGCTTCTTAAAATACTGATTTATGTAAAGTTTATGCAGCCGATGTAGTTTATGTTAGTTCATTAAGTGGTGATTTAATTAGAAGTGAAACTTTACTAGCAAACAGGATATGTACGTAAACTATGTATTTACTTGGACAAAATGCCTGTAAACACTACCTGATTTGTAGATTAAACTATATGAATTGATAGTTAGATATAACCAGATTGCTCAAATCAAGGTTTATTTAGTACTAAGCAATGTGAGGGTTCAAAAGCGAAAAATGTGTGGTGGTATTTTGTAGTTACAAAACTGACTATGATAACTGTTTCAAAAAATATATAATTTGTTTATAGAAAATTCGCCAACAACAAAATGGCCAACTATGTATTCCAAAGTTTTCGATATGCTAGTAAATTTATTTTAGGTACACCTCATAAAAACTAGCTTTTTAAGAGCTTATTGTCAAGCCCTTTGAGTTAATACTTTCAAATCATCTAGTACGTCAAAATAGGAAGGAAGAATATCTTTGATATGAAAGTTGGTAAACATAATCCCATCGACGCAAACTATTATTATTAAACTCCATGGCTGTTAACGGGGTTTTCCTTGAGACAGGTCGAAATAAGACACGATGCTAAATTCATGGATAATGATAAAAAAAGATTGTGCAAGACTTAATGGATTTGGAAAAAATGTTTGATCGAGTTCCCGGAGAACTTAACATATATGAAAGGCAGTAAAACAAAATGTACTCGAGACGTAAAAATGTTAGAATGCCGCAGCAATATTTTGTGTTAAGGCTCCACATTGACGAATCCGAGACGACTTCTCTTCTTTTTGAAGAGATGATGATAGCGTTATCGTGTACAACAATGTGACAGCCCTTAATAATTGGATTGGATAATAATTGGATAAAGGCATAAAAAGATGATGAGTTACGACCGAATATTGCCATTTCATGCATTACCGTTCCCTAGATCCAGCAAACCCAAATGACCGCATTAAGAAACTGTGTGCGGAAATACTTAAAACGAATCAAATCAGTTGATTTTGCTATTTTTGATTTTGCTTTTATCAGCATACTCGTAATTTGATTTTAGTTCCCACATTGAGATTGAGTTTTTCAACACGTCCTAAATTTTTGGTGTTGAAACAAATATTTTTAATAAACAATAAGAGTAGCATCAAACTTAAGATATCGCATAAATATTCCCCGAAGAATTACAGAAGCCTAGTAGAAATTATGGCCAAAAACCAAAGTTGTTGCCAGCAAATTAGATGTGTAAAGCGAAACTCTTTGCAAAATATTTCGAACAAATCTTTCAGCCACTTCACTTCAGATGAAAACATATTCTTAGTGCGCAAAAGTGACTACCTTTAAATACGTCCAGCATCACTACGAGATGTCATAAAAAGGGATTCACGAGCCAGAAAAACACCGGGGTATGACCATATAACCGGTGATATCATTAAACAACTTCTTGAAAAAAAAAAATTACAGATGATATTAGGTGCGCAACTAAGTTCTCAATAAGTCAATACCATAGATGGCTCCAACAGTAAGTACTGGTCGATTTTGACATATACAAAACGTCATTTGTTTACATATGGTAAACAAACCGTTTTGACACATTGGTGATTTTGTTTTGGCGTCATATACTTTTGGTTGTGTGAAAATGTTCTATTTTGTGCTTAATAATCATTATTTGCGGGAAGTGTAGTTTTACTTCTTTGATTCGAAGAAAACCCCAGCTGAAACGCATTGAGAGCTCAAAAAAGTTTACGGATATGCTGTTCTAAGTGAAACAACGTTCCGTGATTAATTCCGTCGCTTCAAAGACGGCGATTTCCATGTTGACGATTCTTCGCGTGAAGGAAAGCCAAAATCTTTCGAAGACACTGAATTGGAGGATCCGATTCAAATTCAAGAAAAGCTTGCTTCAGCACTAGGAATTACCCGCCAAGCCATTTCCAAACGATTGCATGTGTTGGGAATGATTCAAAAACAAGGAACCTGGGCTCCTTATGATTTGAAGTCAAGGGACATTGAGTGTCTGTGATCAACTGTTCCAATAGCAAAAAAGGAAGGGTTTTCTTCATCGCATCGTGACGGGTGATAAAAAATGGATTCATTACAGCAACTCAAAGAGAAGAAGAAATTCACGCTGCGAAGGTTGTGCTGTGTATTAGGTGGGACCAGTTCGGTGTTATTTATTATGAAATGTTAAAACCCAACGAAAACATCACAGGGGAACGGTATCGACTTTAATAGATGCAACTGAGAGGAGCACTGCCCGAAAACCAGCCACAAAAGGAGCAAAGGCACGAAAAATTGATTCTACAGAATGACAACGTTCGGCCTCATGTTGCCACACCCGTTAAAACCTACCTGGAAATGCTCAAATGGGAAATCCTATATCACCAGCCATATTCCCCAGATATTGTGCCGTCCGATTATTACTTGTTCCGTGCGATGGCATATGGTTTGACTGATCAGCAGTTCCGCTCCTATGAAGACATCAAAAAACGGCTTGATTCGTGGATAGCCTCAAAAGATAAACACTTTTACCGTAACAGAATTCGAGTTATGCCAACTAGCGATGACCTAGCTTTGAATGATTCATTTGTAACCATTTTTTCACAATGAAGTTGCATTTTCATCAAAAAAACGATAACTTAGTTGCACACTTAATAACTTATAAATACATGTGAAGTATTGTAGGGAAATTCGTCTTAAGTTTAAGTTTAAAGGTCAGGCAATCTGCTTGAGTGTAAATATTTTTCAAAAATTCAATTTTATTTCCGTTAACTTATAACCCGTGGTTCAAATACAAGCTTCATTTTGAATCATATGTTATTTTGACACTGATAGCTCTTTGCCGCTCGAAATTTTGACTGTATGTCAGTATCATAGCTTCAAAAAGACGAAATGAATCACTTGAACAACTTTGGGAAATATTGCAAATTTATTTCAAAAGTGAGTGCTATGTTGCCCAAACAGTTCGTGTATTGAAAATATTTTTTGGCCGAAATGAAGCATACGAGGTGTATGTATGCTGCTGTACTCAAGTTTGTGCAAAAAATTCATGAGACTGACTTGCTTGCGGACAAAACTTGCGATCCTCGGAATGTAGCTGCTGTGGCTCAACAACTCAAACATTTCTCTGATGAGAATTTTGCACATAGTATTCGAATTATTCACTTACAAAGTCCAATTGGCTCGGCAATTGAAGGCAAAGGACCATCCGCTTCGATATCGCTCTTCAGTTTGGGCATAGCAGCATCTCGAATTGGACGTCGAATTTTGCCGAAAAATCATTTTTTCTGACGTGACGCATTTTCATACTACAAATAAAATTGCCACATCTGGGGATCTGAAAACCTGCATGTTATTGCCAAGAAGCCAATACATCCACAGAGAGTGACAGTTTGGTAAAGAATTTGGAGTGGTGGCATCATCGGCCCATTCAGCTGGAAACCCCATTTCGGTAAACGGTGAGCGCTATAAAGCCATGATTAACGAATCATGCCATGCTACACAGCAAAATTCGGTAATCATGTTATCAGCCGCCTTGGCTATGTCAATTGGTTGACACGAAGCTGTGATTTGACCTCGTAAGACTTTTTTGTGGGGTGCCCAGAAATTATTTAAGCCCTTAAAGGGATTATGGTCCAAGCCATTGTGTGATGGAGTCAGAAACAGTCAACAAGGCCTTGGAAAATTGGGTTGAGAGGATGCGCTACTCCGAAGCCTGCAGAAGCAGCTTGATGAATGAAGTTGCATTTCATAACTAATACATAGGCCGTTTCTAAGAGAGGGCACCACTTGAATTAAATCATTTTCAGTTAGTACCAACCTTCAAAATTTGACATCTGTCGGACAATTAGTTCTCGAGATAAAGCGTTTTGAGTGAAGCAACTTTTGTTATTGTCAAAAAAAAAAAAATGGATTCAAAACAATTTCGTGTGTTGATTTATCATTGCTTTTTGATGGGAAAAAATGCAGCCGATGCAAAGAAATGGTTTGATAAGTGTTACCCGGACTCTGCACCAGCCGAACGAACCATTCGCAAGTGGATTGAAAAATTTAAAAGTGGTCATACAAGCACCAAAGATGATGCACGCAGTGGACGTCCAATAGAGGCTGTTTCAGATGAAAACATCAAAAAAGCCCACAAAATGATTACGAATGACCGTAAAGTGAAGTTGATCGAGATAGCTGAGGCTCTGAAGATATCAAAAGAGCGTGTTGGATATATCATACACGAATATTTGGACATGCAAAAGCTCTGTTCAAAGTGAGTGCCGCGTTTGCTCACAGTCGACCAAAAACAACAAAGTGTTAATGATTCTGAGGAGTGTTTAAAGCTGTTCAACCGCAATAAGGCCAAATTTTTGCGTCGGTATGTGACAATGGATGAAACTTGACTCCATCACTTCACACCAGAGTCAAGTCAACAGTCAGCTGAGTGGCGAGCAGGCGACTAACCTCGTCCAAAACGACCAAAAACTCAACAGTCGGCTGGCAAGTTTATGGCATCCGTATTTTGGGATACACATGGAATAATTTTCATCAACTATCTCCAAAAGGGGCAGACTATCAACAGCGACTATTACATTGCGTTGTTGGAGCGTTTGAAGGACGAAATCGAAGAAAAAGAAATTGCTGTTTCATCAAGACAATGCACCGTGTCACAAGTCGATGAAAACGATGGCAAAATTGAATGAATTCGGCTACGAATTGCTTCCCCACCCACCGTATTCTCCAGATTTGGCCCCCAGCGACTATTTTCTGTTCGCAGACCTCAAAAGAATGCTCGCCGGAGAGAGATTTAAGACCGATGAAGAAGTAATCGCCGAAACCGAAATCGTACTACAAAACTGGCACCAAAAGATTGGAAAATCGTTTCAATCAGTGTATCGCCCTCGAAGGCAACTATATTGATAAATAAAGTGGAATTTTGCAAAAATTTTGTGTTTTACTATAAAACAGACTTTTCAGCCCATGTGTTATGGGCTTTCTAATAAAGCCATTTTCTACTGAAAGTAATTGATTTTTTTTTTTGGTTTTATTTCTAAAAACAATTTTGTATTTGTGCGATTTTATATGATTCTGAGGGGCTATAGAATAAAATTCAAATAAATGAAAACTAATCTTTCTTGGCAAATTCTAGGAACAAAGTAAAGAATGAATATGAATTTAGTGATGCTGCACATTTACTTAAAATGCTTGGAAACCTTTTTCTGGATTCCGGACTTCTTCTTACCGGTTTAATCTTTTAACAAAACAGCACCTAAAAGAATCTGTATCAGGTAAAAAATTGCAATTTGTTTGTCACCCACAGTCAACAGTCAAAGCCCATACGGATTCATACGCCTTGAACTGGATGAGCACTTTGTGTTTAACAGTTTCCAAACATTGGCAAGAGTTATCTATTTTCCTTAAGCAGATATAATTCAATAAACCTAATTCAGACTTATATAATTCACTATTTACATATGTATATTACAGGTCAATGATTGGTTTGGCCTTTTCAATGCAAGAGTTCTGAGAATGGATTCCCGTCCAAAAGGCAGCTTATCGTCAAGCAATAGAACACCATGAACCGATTCTAAGTTAAATGGAAAGACAAATATTAGAGATATGCGTGTAGGTTATCAAAAATCATAAATATCATTACAAAGAGCATTCTTAACAACATGTCATTGGAGTTATGAGAGCGATTTAAAATCATCCTACTGCTTTGCAATTTAAATACCGCCTCCGTAGTTATTTCTTAGAAAGAAACGAATACTACAATTCTCTGTTGGCTTATGTTCAACATGATATCACACAACAGCTTTAAATGGACATTAACGATGTACTAAAGTACAGTGTTTATGATGAAGACACAATTGATTCTAGTGCCCATAAAGAAGTTCCAAAACCAATATTAACGTCGAACTTATTCGTCGATTTAGCTGAATAAGAACGTGGAGTAGATGAATCGTTATGGATGATTTAGAGTACGATGCGCATATAGGTACATCTAGAAATCTTTAATCTGTTGCAAATGTATAGCGAAGTATCTCTTACATGAAGAGATCATGGTCACCGAAGTACCACCACAAAAACCGAATTTACCCGAAAACTAATAGAGTTTAAAGATATTTTCAATGAACCTAGCATCTTTAAAAGTTGCAACAAAATATATGGAATCACTTCTAGTTAATGGTCAGACATGTGCCTTATATTACGGAGTATACAAAATACCCTTTCGCTGTAAAATACATTTTAAAACCAGAATATTGTATAGATATCTAATCACAATTGTGAACAGCAGAAAAATAAAAATTAATAAAAAATTTAAATTGAACTAAAATTGATGTTTATATGTAATTATTTATTCTAAATTATTCTAAATAACTAAAAGCAATGTATGTAATGTGTCATACAAAATCAATGTAAGCAAATAAATTAGAGATACACGTGACATAACATACATAAGTACGTGTCTTATAGTGATTGTTTTTGAGGCAAGCATAGTTTCTAAAGTAAGACAGTTTCCAATGCTGATTAGGCTGTAAAGGATGGACAATTGGAATTCTGAACGTGGACTGATCATTAACAAAATTATTTTTCTCAGCCATCGTCGATATTACAAGGGCTGTTTGATGAGTACCCGGATTGAAAAATAGGTGGCGTAATTAAGCCAAAATGAGTATACCATCATTTAGTAAAACCTCTTTTAGCGCACCTGTCAATTTTGGTGGCCACCACCATTTCAAAACATCGTGTTAGTATTTTTTGCGACCAGAGAAAAAGAGCAGTATCGCTCCGTGATCCGATTCTTGTTTTTGAGTGTTAAAACCTGCGAGGAAATCAAGCTCATTTCCGATGGTGTGTATGAGACCCATTCACCTTCTCGCCGCACGTCAGTTTTTGATGAACTGCGCCCAGATGATACAAAAACGGTTACCATAGAGGAAACCGTGAACAAAATCCACAATCATATTGGCGGACCGCCGAGTGAAAATTCCAGAGTTGGCTGAGATAGCAGGCATCTGAACTGAACACGTCAGCCATATCCTGCACGAGATTTTGGACATGAGAAAGCTGTCCGCTCGATGGGTGCCGCGTTTGCTCATACCGAAGAACAAGCGCAATTGTGAAACCACTTCAAAGACATGCTTGGCCCTGTTTAATCGATTTCCGGAGGTGTTTCTGCGTCATTTCCTTACCGTGGATGAGACATGGATTCTTTAGTATACTCCAGAGACCATGGAACAATCGAAACAATGGGTTTTACCCGGCGAACGTGCTCCAAGGAAGACGAAGTCCGTGCCTTCAGCCGGAAAGTTGATGGTCACCGTTTTTTAGGACGCGCGAGGTGTGATCCACGTTGAATATTTAAGAAAGACAAAAAAATTCACAAGAGCATACTATAGGGCTTTATAATAGGGACTTGACAACTTTGAATTTAATTTGTGAACGCACTCTTTCACTAATCATCAAACTGTTACTGTCAATTTATTCAGTAAACAACAACAACAACAACATTTTCATCATGGTAAAGTACACTAACGAGTAACGTCTGCAAATTATAAAAATTTTCTACAGATATTCGGAGTCGGTGACTGCATCTTTAAGAGCGTTAACTCTTGTTGCCATGTCAGTGAGACAACGGGTTGGTCGAAGTGTCGCAAATATCACTGCCGTTCAGACGTCCGTAGCAAACGATCCAAATTAGTCCATTCTCAAGAATTGGGCATCGCTCAGACCACATTATGGCGTATTTTGCGTAATGATCTTGGTTTACACCTATACAAGATCAAGCTGACTCAAGAATTGAAGCCGATGGACCATTTGAAGCGACGTAAGTTCTCCGAAATGGGTTCTGGAAAAGATGCGCCAAGATGATGAATTTCATCGCAAAATCATCTTCAGTGACGAAGCTCATTTTTGGCTCAATGGGTTCGTCAATAAGCAAAATATGCGTTATTGGTTTAGTGAAAACTAACATGTGCTTCATGAATCACCACTTCATCCACAAAAAATAACTGTTTGGTGCGGTTTGCATACCGGCGGCGTTATTAGGCCATATTCCTTCGTCGACGATAACGATCGTCGCGTTACTGTGACTGGTCAGCGTTATCGCGCCATGATCACCGATTAATTTTGACCCGAATTGGAAGATATGGACTTGGACGACATGTGGTTTCAACAGGATGGTGCCAGAAGCAACACAGCACACGCTACAATCGATTTATTGAAGAGTAAGTATGGTGAGTTATCTAAAGACATGGGCCAGTCGATTGGCCGCCTCTTTCGTGCGATTTAACGCCGGCTGACTGTTTTCTGTGGGGCTACGTTAAGTCATTGGTTTATGCCAACACGCCGACGATGCTAGAAGAGCTCAAAGCCAACATTGAACGCGAAATGTGTGGCCGTTTCGGCCGAAATGTGTGGCCGAGTCGTTGAAAATTGGGTCCAACAAATCGACCGCTGCAAAAGTGCCCGCCATATGAACGAAGTCGAGTTCCATTCATAAATGTTTTGATTGTGCTTCAAGCCAATAATAAAGTTTTTGAAATATCTCAAATGGTTTGCCTTTTATTTAAAAAAAGTTGTCAAGTCGTTATTAGAAAACCCTACACATCGATTCATTGGGCCAATTCAACGCCGATTTGAAGAAAAAACGACCACATTAGGCGAAAAAAAAGGGCTTTTCCATCACGATAACGCATCGGCTCACACCTCGAATTGCACTACGAATTGCTTCCCCATCTTCCGTATTCTCCAAATGTGGCGCCCTCAAATGCACCTTCTTTTTGTTCCCAAACCTTAAAAGATCACTCGCCAGGAAGTAGTACGGGTCGAACGAGGAAGTCATTGCCGCTGCGGAGGAGTATTTTGTAGACCAACAAAAGTCATACTATACGGAGGGGTTAAAAAGTTGCAGCATCACTGGGAAAAGGATATCGAGTTGAAAGGGGATTGTCTAAACCTAAAAAAATTGCGTTGTCATTTCTAATCCGGGTATTCATCAAACAGCCCTCGTAAGTTTTGATGCATACGCAGCGGTTCTTTGAGGATGATGATTCTATTGAAATAACAAAACTCAGATAGATGTAGATATTAGAAAACTGTAAGATTTTTGTCATTTCTACTGTTTATTCTCAAGACAATATATATCTAATCTACATGTAGCCATATCTCATTGTGATTTCATTGGTTCGCTTTTATCAAAAGCACGTGGTTGTTCCAATGAGTTTTCTTACAAACATTTTTTCACTACTACCTACAAAAACTTGGTGTATCTATATGTGCACTCCGCTCTGTATTCATTATTGTATTCATGTGTGTATTACAAAATATTTGAACTTGAAAACTTTTGATTACGAAATATTTTTTTTTTTTTTTTCTATAAACACAGGCCCTTCCACAAAAAAAAAAAAAGAAAAAAGAAAACCACATCTCTACCCACCACCGTAGCTTTCCTATAATGTAAACGTCGATGACGTTAGTGGATATCGACTAATAATAGCTAAGCGTGTGCATAAGTTTTAAACTTGTCACTGTTAGAAAAGCAAAACTAAAAAAAGCTGTGAATACATGAATGCCGGAAAGCCCTAAATTATGTGCGACCAATAAGTTCTTTATTATCGCCTTTGTCTGAAGGACCATTTTTTTGTTTTTCATTTACAAAAAATACAATTTAAACTAAATTATAAATTTTGATATGGGAATGAAAATGTCTTGATATTTTTCATTGCCAAGAGATATGGGTGGTGGAAGAAGCATCGTTGAGTAGGGCGTAGTACCCTACGAATCTAAATCTACAACAAGTTGTAAGCACAGAACGATGCGTAGATGCGGTAGTGTGAGTGAGTCTATTAAGACGATTACCTCATCGCATCAATTAATAAGAATACAGTCGGTTGGATCTGATGATCATAATATTGTACATATTATTGCAGTTTTATTGTATGCGTAAGAATGCGTACTTGAAGAATGCCTACAAAATTTACATACACCATACATGTTTTGATTGGTTCTTTAATAATAATCATAATAATAAGAGAAATCACTGAAATGCCAGAAATGATGCATCTAATAGATATGTACGAAAGTTTGAAGTACTCGTACACACTTTGACAGATTACTTTTTTTTTTTTTTTAAATTTGAACTTCCAGCCTGGTTTGGGCTTAAATAAACGTGTAATTTGTTTCATATTTTTTTAAACAACCAGATAAAAATAAAGTAAGGACGGTTTCCCAATGAGGTTTCAAAATGAGGATTTCTGATTTGATTTCGCAAATGATCAACAACTGTGTAATGATGGTGGGCTATCCTGGCCTCACAGAAGTAGAGTTCATCTACGTCTATATACTCGCATGAATATTATGCAATTTCTCCAAAATCGCTATGAAATAGTTACTACTTGAGAGAGAATTTTGCTCCACCTATGACTTTGAATCCTAAAGAAGGCAACAAGTATATGGTAATTCTTATAAAAAAAATACCTTCAAGTAGAACATAAGTTTCGTAGAAATAAAAATCTACCAACTAAAAGTTTAAGTCTCAAAACCCTGAGCGATGATAGAGTCTTCCCGGTTTTGCTCCAGAAGAGAGCACAAATCATAAGATCCTCTCGGTAAAAATCTTTAGAGCAAGTTATGCTTAGTGATACATTCCAAACAGATGGAAAGTACTTATCGTGGGGTTCATACCTACATTTTTCCTCAAAACAATAGAAAAATTCATAGACAGGCACATAAGAGACGAGGCTCTTAAGCAAAGCACTCTTCATATCAATCATTTTGGCAAAAACCCACTGGAAGACGGGGATGCGATGCACATCTTGAATGGTAAACGAGGCTAGATTGTGCTCTATAAATATACAACGACAACACTGAAGTGCAGGCAACAAACAGTTGAAGGCGATATTTAAGATTATTCCCAAAATTATTGAAAAACTATTGATTTGCCACTTTCTTCTTCTTATCTATAATCTGCTCTTTTTACTTCATATATGTAATTTTGTGAATATATACAAATGCTAATTCGGTAGATGGCTCTCAGAAATAGAGGTATCGATGAACGTTGGTTTTAAATGTTCGACGGTCACAATGACTAGGAAATAAAGAGCTAGGCAAGGCATTCCAAAAGCGAGTTGTACGGCTTAGGAACGAATCACCAAATTTTAGGGTACATCCGAAAGTGGGCTTTAGGGTGTACTGATAAGCATTTATAGCGAGACGGGTATTCCGGTTAAAATCTGAAGGGGCGCAGTGCTACTGGCGATTTCTATGGAGCAGTGGTTGTGGAAATAACGATAAAATAGAGTGAGCCAAGAAACATTACGTGTGTGTTCGAGAGTGTCCATTGTCTAAGTGATAAAAGTATCACCTATGCGTTTTATCGTATGGTTTTGAATTCAATGTAGAAGGTGCAGAGATGTTTTGGGCGTACGCGACCAGATGTTTTCATTGCACTCCAATTTCGGGTGAATAATAGCTTAGAGTAATTGCTGCAAGCTGCTGTCCACAAAGAGGGGTAATTTCCTTCCTATTATGGTCCATCGTTATTAAAGAAGTCCTGATGTCCTGATGGCATTGTAATGCTAATAAGAGATAAATTCGAATAACTAATCTCTCACTTTCAGAGAGCTCTTAACCTTGTACCAACCTTGTTCAAAAAGTTTGAACTCAATGGCAATCTTTTGGCAAAAAAAAACACTTCATCAAGAGAAGAAAATTGGACAAGCTAAAAATTCCAACACTTTTTGCTGAAACCAAAAAGTTTTAATGTGAAGTAAAACTCCTAAAAAAAAATTCACTTGGAATACACATATCAAAAAAACCGTAAAAAAATCCGAAACGAAGTCACTTTGGACCAGCAAAGTCTACTGGGTAAAAACTAAGGCCTTAACCTAGACCTAGACCACTTACCATATACATCTCCAATTTGGTGGCATACAACTTAACAAAAGTTTGCACAGGCTGGACTGAACAAACTTCAAAGACTAGACTGAGTGTGTACTACAGGTGCAATGACCACAATACCCATCGCAGCATTATAGGTTCCGCTGAACCTCCCACATCTTCATCTCAACATACTAAAAGGAGCTTTGGCAAACACCTATATGCTCATCTCAATGGTTGAAAACAACTCCAAAATAGTTCACACAGAACTTTAATTGGAACTTAGGAGAAGTGAACTATTAGGAATTAGGAATTAAATACAACTCCAAGTATAATTTCAAGGAAACATTCCCTGATCACCAAAACTAGGAACAGAATAAATATCTGTTAACAAAAGCCTCACTCGTTTAGTACACCGACAGATGCCAAACAGACGAATCAGTCGAAGCAGGCATATGCAAAGAAACTGCTTTTACCTCACTCTACGAAAGTATGACAGTAGCATTTCTGTATTCAAAGCTGGGATAATACGCAATAGAGCTCTTCGTTAGACTTGAATAGATCTGCTAACAACAAAAACCTTTATATTCTCTCTGACAGCAAAGCGGTCCTACTTGCTATCAAAGCTTTTGAGGTTATCACAAAAATTGTTTGGGACTACATTAAATATCTCATAACATTAGCCAGCACCAATAGAGTCCACTTAATCTGTGTGCCAGGTCGATATGGTTATATCGTTATATATCGTTATATATAGGTTATATATAGGAATTCCTCTGGTATGCACTCTAGATGCTCTACCCTACTTTCCAGGGCACCGACTGCAGGTACGGGTCTTGTATACAATCCGGCAGCAGTCTTGATAAGAGCACTGCTTCTTTTCACGCTCTACGGCCTTAATATTGGTTCCATTGTCGCTAAAGCTCAATCGGAGATCCTCAGAGCACTACAGCTATCTGTAGATAATAAGTGTGCCACCTCTAAACCGCTCTGGTGTTAAATAAGTCAAAAGCACGCCATATCTTTTTTCACTGCTTCGTCGGAAGGCCACACACATTGGTCCGAAGTAGTCCACGCCCAAATACGTAAATGGCCGGCAAAATGACCAGAGTCGTGCTGATAGAAGGCATGCCTTTATTCTAGGTAGTGATGACTGTGCGCGACGGTTTCGTTTTCTGTAGTGGGCACCCACCTTCAGTCGGGTAAATTCGTTAACTCTAAAATTTCGCTGCTACGAAAGGCTACAAATTGCCCATAGCGCTAGTGATCGGAGCGAAGCCATGACAATACGATTCGAGACCAAAATGTCTGCTTTAATATCTGAACCGAGTTAATATATACGAGTGGCTCCGAGAGGAGCGGCCTGAAGCTCGAACCGCGGAACGGACACCATTTTGATGGATTTAAAAATTAAAATCAGCGTGAACGTTATACCTCGCTATTTTCATCCCTTCCGGCAACTTCCGCCAACAATCGCAGCTTGCGCAGCCATTTGGATAGTTGTTGATCGATTGCCATGTTTTTTAAGGGGCAAATTTTTGCATAGAATGCGAGAATGTGAGAAGAATTTAACGCATAAACGGATTGTATTTCGAGAGCTTGTAGCGCAGCTTTGGAGCTAGATACCCAATTGGGCACTTAAAATCCGAAATAAACTTCGTGCGTCAACTTTATGGACTCCTCTTCGGTATCTACGTTGTCCAACATGTCATTCACGTAATAGTTTTCCAGAATGCGTTGCGCTGCTCTAGGATATTAATCACGAAACCCCTAACCGTTTTCGTTCTCCGCACTCCGCACAACTGGGTGAAAATTCAGCGCAAACCTCATTACTCTCATGACGTAATGTACCGATTTTGAAGAGATTGCTTCTGGAGATCCAGTCTCTTCAAGATGTGGACGCCTTTAAGAAATCTCACCGCACCGCCTGCTGCTGGTATCTTCAGGTTTGCAATCACCGAATCGTTTTCATAGCGAAGAGTATTGAAAGTCCATCTTAGACATAACAGGTGTGGGTGTCCCTTAAGTTTTAATGTTGTCATAAAATCTTCATCTATTAGCGTAGGACCCATCATTGGAAAATGCAAAGGCAGGTAACTGCACACCTCTTTTGAAACTGGACTGAAACTGGACTGAAACTGGGTGCTGTAGTTCATGCTAGTGGTTGGAGTGGAGATAACCGAAACTGCTTTCATGTGTAGACGAGGGTATTGCATATAACGGCATTCATCGACTCCGCAGGCAGTTGTAGAAGAGCATAAGTCCGGATAATGTGACTCAAGACAGAAGAAATGTCTTTATTTGCGCTCTCGGATAGTTGAAGCATCCGATTGCTGGAATTTTCCAATATTTATGATATCAGGCTGATTTTATACATTCTCCAGAATGTGCCTAAAAGGTCAATAATTTGGCTGACTGTTTATTGCTGGAATTCTGGATTGCTTAGATGGTTAAGCATTCTCGATACTTTCATAGTCGCACATATTTTCTGCAAGTACATGGTGAGTCTATGATGAGTTCTGGTCGGACCTATTTTCATACGTTTGGTTGATATTATTTGTGGTACGCGAGAAGCTGGTTTTAAGTTTTACACATTTTTTTGCTGGGGCATCCACAGACTGCCTAAGACGTTGAAAACATGGCAGCCATTCCCATGAAAATGTATTGTCAAACTTTGGTGTACACTCCAACTCTAATGCCAGAAGTTTCTTTATAATTTGGCGAAAATTGTGACTTTGTTGCTGATGATGATGACATTTCCGTTTTCCGCCCCAATGGGAACAGTATGCATAGTGTACGTTGTACAGCTTTCCCTTAACTAGCTCTTTACCTCGATTCGGCTGTCATCGTCGTTATCAAATCCCTAGACGCTGTCTATCTTCTCTTCAAGCAGTACGATTATAACTCCTTGCTTTCAAAACAATGAATCCTTTTGCTGCAACAGATGCTTCCTTTGTTGCAAAATGAGTTGTTGTTCAAAGATAAACTGCATATCGAAGAACGAGCTTTAGAGCCCTATGAGCACGATCCAAGCGCAGCATCTCTGGAGGCTCAGTTAGCTAAAGACGTTGGATGAGGAGTGGGAAGAGGAGGCTCGCTTAAAGCGAATTGACTGAAGCACTTACCTGACGTCTGGAACACGATTCGCCAATCTTGGAGGCAGCTTTGTTAAACAATTTTTAAGAATGTTAAGATAAGAACATTGGAATTCTCTTCAGTTCAGGTCTATTTTACTAAAAAATTCCTACAATACATGCATAAGTGAGTAAAGTTTAATTAGATTGTATTTTCTTATCTGAGTGAATACCTATCTTCTGTAAGCTGCCACAATCGCCGAAGCCTCGTATTGAAATATTAGTAGAAACTCGATATGAATTTCTTGATACTTGACGTTTTGTAGAGTCCGTTCAGATAATTGACAGCTTACGAGAGGCATCGCCAGATCTGTCGCCACAATCCATAAGCTGAAGCTCCAGAAAACAAGGTAATATTGAGTGTTTGGTGGGAAGCAGTCTTTATAATCAACTTAAGGTTTCTGAAGTGCTAAGAAGTAATCTCAAGAAATTGACATATTACACCAAGAACAGTCAATCCTACTTCGAAATTGGTCAATAGAGCCGACTAACTGTTTTTTAAGACAATGCTCAGTAACAGGTTGCACACCATGCATTGCAATATTTAAAAGAGGCGCTTTGACAATATACTATCCTTTGTAGTATGTACCACATTAATTCCTTCAATTCATTTGACCAGTTGGAACTTTGTTTGAGTATACGCCAAGCCTTGTCTTATGCTTCTCTGTTAGATAGTGCCCAGTGCTGAATCTACCGCATCGCATTCAAAAACATCACAAACTTAGAGAGCTTTGACTAAATCTGTTTAGTCACTTGACATGTTGAACCACTTGTTCGAAAGTTTGCTCTTTCTATGGCATCTAACTTTAAGTTGAGTTTACAAATAATGATTATAGGCAGTGTTCTTCCGTATTTGGCGAATGTTTATGCCCCTTACATTGGAAATAAACTGCACTCAAGAAAGGGCTACATTAGAATGTATAAGGCTTAATTCCAAAAGTTAAATTGCATATTTGTGACCGAAAATATACCAACACCATTATGGGATATGACGTTTTTTTAAGCCAAGGTGAAGTGAATCTTCATAATTTCCGCCTGAACTACGATGCAGTGATTAGGAAGAACAACGTCCACTTCCATGCATGTTAGTAGTTCGTTCAAGAAAGGTCGCCTCATTGTTGGAAGGTATAATTAGTTGCTCTCATGAAGTACATATTTTCAATAACCTCCTAAATATCATAGTTTAAAATGATATTCATGAGAATTCTATTGTTTGTTTAATATAATGGTTTTTAGTGGTAAAATTTGTAACTCAATTTTTTCTGAATTTTTATTACTTTTGTGAAATCTTTTAATCCAATCTTGTGTTTTTAATTAAGTTGCACACATACAGTTTAAGCAGTTTGAATTGATCCAAAGCTTTTGGTAAGTATCAATGACAAACACCCGACTCTATCGTTTAGTAGAAGATCGAAGATAATGCAAAAGCGCATACTCGCACCAATGCAAGCGAAGGCAATGCAATGGTTTGCATCCTGAATGTAGGTCAATTCGAAATTCTATTGCCCAACGCCCAAAACTGTGCAACATTGCATATGCAATTACTACTAATGACATTTACGTCTTGAATTTTTTTAAAATTTGTATTTGCTATAGAATGTCAACAATGTGTTTAAATCTTTTAAAAGCACATAAACTAAGTACCTTCTTCCGTAAAGCTATTATGTGATAAAAAAAATAAAAAAAAAACGTAGACGTCTTTAATGTTGAAAAAAATGCGGCGTCAAATGCGAGTCAGTCGACCTTACGCATTCGTAAGTTGACAGAAAATGAGTTCATAATGCGATTTATTGTTGGCATTTGAGCTTACAAATCCAGAATGCTATCCCAATCCATAGACGCATGAGGTTGCGAAATTATACACGCGCTTTTTTTTTTACAAACACATGTAAACATATTTCATGTACAATCCTAATACACACATGACAGGGGGTTGATGATATTGCTCGCATTTTTGTTAATGTTTTTTATATTGCAAACGCAGTAAGAAAAAGTTTCTTTCGAGTGAATATTATAGCGCGTCGTGACATTTCAAATTTACGTGGGTAAAAGAGAGATAGAAAAAAAAAACCTAACCTTAGCGATCTTTAAAATAAAACTTCAAGGTTACGTTCATGGCTTTCGGAGCAGCACAGCAATGGCAGCCAAAACATAGCAAGCGGCTAGCAGCAGCAACAGCAATCACTTTGGATTTGTGTTGTGATCATATGCGGTACGCACAAATTTGTAATGGCGGTGGCGTGAAGCGGAGGCGTCAAAATCGCTCTGCACCCCGCCAATGTTTGTTTTGTTTTTAGTTGATTGCAGAGTAATTTATCGCTTTTAGAAAAGCGGAAAAAGGGGAATTTAAAAGTTTGCTTAGTGTGAGTGTGCCTTTATAGTGCGTTCGAGCGTAGGCATTTTTTCTTCTTTCTCAAATTTGGCTATTTTGATGTGAACATGCGAACAGAAGTGTGAAGTATTTTTTTTTCTTCTTGTTTAAAAATGTTTTAGGTAGATGGAATCACTATAAACTGTACAAAGTGTAAATACGTTTTATATAGGGCCTATGCTAAAGTTATAGGTAGTAAGAAGCTTTTAATAATATACATACATACACAAACATATGTATTCCCAAACAAAATCTTTATTTCATATCGCGATTATGATCAGCTTTCTACATTTAGGTTTTTAAAGGTAAAAAGTACTAATGGGGAGAGGCTAATCGTATGAGTAAAATTTGCTCATTAGACAAAGATGACGATTGAGATGAGCCAACCAGCCTGGTCGTGTCTGGTTCTGGATTTGTAAATTCAGAATATCTAAATACATACATACATATGTATGTACATACAGCTGGATACATAGTGTTGGTAACGAAGTCTGACTAAATATCAAATATTTTGGATTAAATAAGATCACGCCAGAATAGCACAAATATAATACGAAATGCGCTCGAATCAGCCATTCATCTATACGTACCTGAATTGTTTTGTTTGAAAATATTTAGTTTCTTTTTACGTTTTAGAAATAAATCTCATCTACCAGTTTTTCTTGCCTTTTTAAGAAGCTTTGGATCTCCCTTACGTTTAAAAGTGGGGTTTTGAGTTTCTAAGGCTTACTATACATTCATTCCTTTGATGAAGGGAAATCCAAGCCGTGTTTTTTTAGTTCTTTGGTATTTACACTCTCTGAATATGATAACCATCTGAGTGCGATTAGTTAAATCGTCCATTTAGGACACGTTGAGGAGTCGAACTAGGAGTATGAAAGCTGCCATGAAGAAATAGGTTTCTAAACAAGGAATCTGACGGGATGTGCACATCACATTCATTAAGAAAAAGCAACATCTAATTATATATTGCGGCAGAGGACTACAATACACGATGAACTAAAAAAATACTGTAAAGTGTTCCTTGGCGAACAGCAAGTACTTGTATGTATGTAGTAACTCTGACTCTGATTTTTATTGTCAGAGTTGTTGTTTAAGAAACCAGACAAATTAGCCAAAATAGGCATCTGGGAAGCGATAAACTGGCATAACTGAAGCGCGTTTCGAGTTAGAACATGAACTGCGTAAGTAAGAAACAGAGAAACTGGTAGCTAGAGCTCGTGTGAGCTCGTAGAAGCTTTATTTCTGGACTTTGAAAATGTATCGTTACAATCGATACTCGTTAATATGCGACATTCATTAGAAGAGATGCTATCTCTAAGATAACGAAGAAAGAACTCACAAGAAATTAATATTGCCGAATTTATTTATGTCAAGCAGGAATATAACCGAAGGGAAAATGACAAAAGAAGTAAGTGAAAAAAGTATTTTAAAAATATTTTATCACGGCTCGTCGAAAGATCGTTTTCATCGATCTTGAGAAAGCGTTCGACAGAGTTCTAATAGAACTTACATACCTTTATAGATAGCGTTAAATACCAGTTACCTGTATAAGAATGTGCATGCAGTGTACCAGAATAGGTAGTGTTCAAAGTGTTCTTTTTTACTGAAAGAACATATCAATTGAATCCAGATCGACTTCTTTTTTATTTGCTGACGCCTGCCCCCTGAAATAATTCACGATGTGACAGCCCTTCAGGTAACACTCAATAATTGGATAAAACCTTAAGAAGATAACAGTTTACGAATCATTCGAATATCTCCATTTCTGTTTTTTTGATTCCGCAAAACCAACTCCTGATATCTAATATATTTGGAAATTATTATCGTCCTGAGGTTCGAAATATACATAATATTTAAATTCTTAGACTCTGTCGTATCACGATATTGCACAAAGATTTTTTTTTTTCGTTTGGAACAAAACACATAGACATAGACAGCACACAATTGAAACTTTCAGTCTTTCGGAGAGCTACGACTAAGCGCTTCAGTGATAAAAGTCCTACAGTACCAGAATCCACCTTAAGCCAAACATTCACATCGTCATCACTTTCACAACCTGTAGTCTTTCTTACTGAGGGACAGTAGTAAGGCCGCTGACCTCTTAGAGACTTCGGGAGATATTCGGTTGGCCTACCGGCAACCTGGAGTATTATGTCATCTGCAGTTGTGCTCATATGAAAATCAACAGTCAATGGAAGCCCTACCTGTGGACGCAGACAGACCTAACGTAGGTTTTGGCCCCGAAAAACTCTCCTTGCCTAGCAAGTTCAGTGTCGATTTCGTACTTTTTCCTATCTCGCGGATAACACGAGTAATTATGGCTTCCAAAGCGTCAATCGTAGCTGGCTTATTCCGGAAGACCTGAGACTTTACAAATCCTCGTGAAATTAAGTGCTCACCAAAATGATTTCTGAACAAACCCATTGTTTCACGCGCTGTATGACTCGTAGAGCCGTCTTGTTGAAACCAGACCTCATCGAGACCATGTGCCTGAGTTTCAGGAAGCACATTGTCCGTTAACATGGCGCGATAACGGTTAAAATTGACGGTAACATTCTAATTTGCCTCATTTTTGAAGAAATATGGACCAACAATTCCACCAGCCCATAAACCACACCTTACCGTTGTTTTTGATGTATGTTATAGTAGCTTTTGGTACTCTTCGTGTTGCTCATCAGCCCAAATACGGCGGTTTGCTAAGAGATGGCGTAATTTGTACTATTCCATTGGAACATGCGTTGGATAGCTACTGTTATTGTACTTCATTTCAGTATATGTCATTCATTTGAAGCGCAAACAACAATAATTTTTTTTCACTCAAATATGTCGAACTTTGTGCCTGAAAAAGTGTTTTTGCGGGGAGTTCTTCTTCATGAAGAAAACTGCTGCCGAAAGTCATCGTATTTTGGTGGAAGTTTATGGTGAACATGTACTAGCTGAGTGAACGTGCCAAAAGTGGTTTCCACGATTCAAAAGTGGTGATTTTGGATTGGAAGACGATGAACGTCCTGGGCAGCCAAAAAAGTTTGAAGATGAAGAACTGTAAGGAGTAATGCTAATGAAGATAGTTGCCAAACTCAAGAAGAGCTCGCGGAATCTTTGCGTGTCACTCAAGCAGCCATTTCAAAACGTTTAAAAGCAGCTGAATATATTCAAAAGCAAGGAAATTGGGTTCCACATGAACTTAAGCCGAGAGACGTCGAAAGGCGGTTTGGCATGTCCGAAATGCTGCTGGAACGCCACAAAAGGAAGTCATTTTTGGATCGGATTGTTACTGATGATGAAAAATGGATCCATTACGACAACCCCAAGCGCAAAAAATCATATGTGAAACCCGGACAACCAGCCAAATCAACGGCAAAGCCGAATAACCGTGGCGCGAAGGTATTGCTCTGGTGGGATCAGATGGGTGTGCTGTATTATGAGCTGCTAAAACCGGGTGAAACCATTAATAGACAACGCTACCGAACACAATTAATCCATTTGAAGGGAGCAGTAGCCGAAAAACGCCCGGAATATGCGACCAGACACGAGGCAATAATTTTCCATCATGACAACGCTCGACCCCACGTTGCTATTCCGGTTAAGAACTATTTGGAAAACAGTGGATGGGAAGTCTTACCCCACCCGCTTTATAGCCCAGACCTTGCCCCTTCTGACTACCATTTGTTCCGGTCGATGCAGAATGCCCTCACTGAAATACGGTTCACATCAGAGCAGAATATCAAAAATTGGCTTGATTTATTCTTGGCTGCCAAGCCGGCGCAGTTTTTTTGGGATGGGGTCAACAAATTGCCAGAAAGATGAGAAAAGGTCATAGCTTCAGATGGGCAATACTTTGAATAATACTATTGTACATGTTTTTCTTAAATAAACGTTCACATTTTGAAAAAAACCGCACAAATTAAATTACATACCCAATAACTTATCCATTCAGCCAGAAATTGGCTTCATAACTGAACAAAATTTCACGATAGAACACCGAATTTTCATTGAGTTTTTCCAGAGCCCATTCACTGAAAATATGACGCAAATTCAAGTCGCCTGGCAATAGTGGTTTCAGTAGGTCGATTATGCGCACCGTAAATTCCCTGAATCGCACGAAAAATATTTCTCACAGAATGTTGATTTTCGTAATACATCTCAACAATTTGGAGACGCTGTTGTAATGTGAGTCCTTTATGATAACTTGCCAAACGATACTGAACAAAAATGACAAAAGAGTTTGATAGGAGTCACGTGTGATCTGTCAAAAAAAGCCTATTAAAAATCAAACCTTATGATGAATCACTTCTATAAAGGATCCATCTCCGTGACTAGTCCCTTCGAGGCTTTCGATATATATTAACATATTTAGTCCAAAGAAGTTTGTTATCCAGAATGACATCTAAATACTGAGCACAAATGACCAAAATGACGCATCACATCAGATTTTACTTTATTATTTTGAGCACATTCTCGTAGATATATACTTTGAAATTATTCGTATATTTTATCTTGCAGCTCAGAGTGAATCCTTTAGCCATGTCGCGATGTTTTTCCTCAAGGTACTGATAAGTAAATCTCTTGATTCGCTGCATAAATAAAGCACTTGTAACACCTGTTAATTCTTTCATTAAAATTCTGATGATTGATTCCAAACACCATGTGACAGCTCTAAAAATGCGATATGATTGAGCTGTGCTAAAATATGGAAGGGCTTTTTGCTCTGTACGCAATGGTATCTTTTCGCCCCTCGTCGTATCCCAGATATAGTATAATCCACGTGATCTGAGATTTTCTGATGTGATGTTCTGAATGATGAAAATAGTATGATATACGCCAACAAAGAATTCTCTTTGATGATAATTTTGTTATTAAAAATAAAGTTGTTTCTGATTTTTCCCCTCATATTTCACGCCTTTCACTTTAGCAGTATGGATCCATTTAGCTAGATGGATGCATTTGTCGATATTTCTGAGTGCGTTCTCAAACCATTATTGAAAACTTTCTTCAACTATTTCCAAAGATGTGAATTTGGCATATCGATTTTGGTTTTTTTCCATAGCACCTGAAAATGGAAATTAGATATATATATAAGGTATATAATACTAATGAGAATAAAGAAAAGAAAAACTAAGTGTGGAACAAGGCTTTATTTCTCAACTCAATGCGTTTTTTTAACATAAAAGAAAAGGGAGAGACAAACAGATATACTCGTACAGTTCTTGGACGACCCTAAATAGCTAAAAAAATTAAGTTTTAAGTGAAGCAGAAATTTTGACTGCAATATTATTTCTCCCCGAAAAGGTATTGAAACTATTTGTATGCTTTCGGTCCTAGGCACGGGAATTAAGCCCAAGATCACTAGCACAGAAGTCGAATAATATTTATAACTACACCAATACCTAATACTTTATCTTCAAAAATAATCAAAATTTCGAAAATCCGGGATCAGAATATAATTTTCAATATCGGTTTTTCGGCTATACAGCAGAAATACATACACAATATTATACGAGTAGATACATAAAATGCCAAATCGGAAAACACAAATACAGTGGCGATAAAATAAATAGCACAGTTTTATGAAAAGCGTTAATCACATGCCAAACATGTTTTTTTTTTTTTTTTTTTTTTGTTATAAAATAGTATTGTTGTGTTAAGTTACATATTGTTTGCCAACGTGGTTTACTTTTCCGTTGCAAAATTATTTGTCATAAAAAATTAAAGGCACTTGATTTTAATACAGACAATTTAAATAGCACACCTTTCTTATTTGCTATTTTTTTATCATATTTTGAGGGTTTTTATTTTATTTTGCTCAGAAATGAGGTAATTAGTAATAAAAAGTTGTTCTGTTAATTATATTGACAATAAACAAAGTC
The DNA here is from genome assembly GCA_907269105.1 of Volucella inanis. Taxonomy (NCBI): domain Eukaryota; kingdom Metazoa; phylum Arthropoda; class Insecta; order Diptera; family Syrphidae; genus Volucella; species Volucella inanis. The sequence continues at coordinate 26,855,591 of OU026157.1, forward strand.
GTTGTTATTCCACAAAATACAAACTTTAACTTTCATGTTAAATTACGTCTCCAAACAAGTGTTTATGGTTTTTTGTGATTGTCTTTCTTTATAATGACTCGGGAATTTAGAGTGGATATAGCCAATACTCGCGGGCTAGAAAGTAATCACTTTTCTGCATACGTACACTTCTGTAAGTACAGACCAGTTGTTTTGGCACTAAATGAAACACAAGTAAATCCCCGCCCACACCTCTCAACTCACTTTAATCTGAAGCTCCCTAGCTACAAAATAGTGCCATTACTCTTCTCTCACCGCGGTCTCGCCATTTACGTGCAAAGTGATGTAGCTTACCAAACTCCACCACAATGTAGTCCCTGTCCCAATGCGGAATTCAATTTCATATTGTTAAAATTCCATCTCCGAAAGCAAATTATCCACTATTGCTTTATTTACAGAAGCTCCAAACTGGGCAGCAATTCGAACTTTAACGAGTTTGATGTGCTGTCCGACTCCATATAAAGATTTGTTACCCTGTATCCTCATACTGAAATCGTGATTACGGGCGATTTTAATATACACAATTCTGGGTGGCTTCGACATTCTGGACATACAACACCCGAAGTAAGCTGTGTTGAGATCTTCTCTGTGTAAAACAATTTGACGCAACTTGTAAATGAGCCCACACGAATACCAGACGTTGATAGTCATACCGCCAACACCCTGGATTTATTTCTAACTTCTTACTCTGATAAGTACACCGTTGATGTGCTCTCCCTTTTAGGCTCGTCGTATCATTGTGTTATATCAGCTAATTTCTCGCACTCTCAGTACACAATTAGAGAAAATATTCGTAAAAAACCGTATGGCAATACGAGAAAGCCAATTTGAGCAGTCTTAAAACCTTCTATAGGAATTTTAACTGGTCGTTATGGTTCCTCGATAACGACGTGTATGCCGTTGCTGATATGATTACAGATATTATTCTCTTTTGAATGAGAACCTTTATCCCTCATCGGATGAAAAGTATCAAGCCAAAACAAAGGGCATATTACGACCCGATCTGTAAAGAGTCTGTCAGGGTTAAGGAATGTTTTTTCGGTCTTTCAAGACCAACCGAGGAAAGCCGAAAAAAGGTTAAACGAACCAGGAATGATTGCAACGTCTTTCTTAAACGTGTAAAATTTCAATACGACCAAAAGCTGAGGCAAAAAATAATACAATGTCCCAAAGATAGTAAAAATTTAAGGTAGTTCGTCAAAAATATTAGAAGTTCTGCCTCATCCTCATTTACATCCAGCTGTCAGCTTTTTGGACAAAACTTTGCGGCTATCTTAATACTCCCAGACTGTGCTTTGTCTCCGCCTACACTTGAGGGCGTCGAATCTCAATGGGACAAATACACTTTCGCACTCATGTAGTAGTAAGAGTTCTTAAGCATCTTAGCATTCAAAAATCCGCTGGTGGTATATCACCCCTTATTTTGAAGAAGTGTTCTTACTCATTGGGAAAACCACTGCGTAAGCTTTTTCATCATTCCTACTCTTTAGGACTCTTTCCGAGCAGATGAAAAACATCCCTTAAAAAGGCGAATCTTCTTCTCTCTCATCCTACAGACCTATTGCACTTAGGCCCTTTCTTTCCATAACCATGGAAACGCTGATAAACCGTCAGCTCATAAAATATCTCGAAACACGAAAGCTTCTCAATGACCGCCAGTGCGGTTTTCGTAGCAACAGGTCCATAGGTGATTCGATGGCAAGTCGAAGAGTTCCGCCCCAGGATCTTTTGTCAAAAATGAGTGTTTTTGGGATCGATGACTTTCTTCTTTCATGGACTAGAAATTACCTTTCAAAATTTTCAGCTCAAGTTGTTTTGTATGGTTTCAAGTTTGATGTTCACAAAATAAATGCTGGTATGCCCGAGGACTCCGTTCTGTCTCCGACACTCTTTTTAATTTACATGAACGATCTCTTGTATGGTACTTCTAGTCCAATACATTCCTTTGCTGACAGTAGTCTCTGCTTTTCATATTAGTGCTGTGACTTACGCCACTGCTCTTCGGCTGTAGAACGGGAACGGCAATGTATGTTAAGCTCATTAAATTCTGATATTAACAGCATAACTAATTTAAGGAACCACTTACAGAGTAGAATATAATGATTACAAAATACAATGCTGTCTGCTGTCGTTAAAGCTAAATTTAAACACCCAGCCATTGTCCACGAAACCGAAAAACCTTCTATTCTCGGTACATGAGTCAATGATAACTTACGTTGGAATAACCACATATTCGGTGTTGTCAAAAATTCTCCGAAATATCTAGGATTTCTCAAGTGATGTAAAAAAATACCTTACCCCCTCTGATCAGGCCTCAATATATAAGATATTTATCAGCCCTTAATTGGAGTACAATGCCCACATCTGGTCGGGTGCGCCCAAAACATATCTGCACCTGCTAAATAGGATTCAAACCGCACGATAAAACTCATATTAATATTACCCAGACAATGGACGCCCTTGAACACCGACGTGTTCATACCTTCAACTGAATACCCGTCTCACTATGAATGCTCATCCGTATACCCTCAAGCCCACTATTGAACGTACTTAAAAATATCGTGATTAGTTTCTAAGCCGTACAACCCGCTTATGGAATGCCCTGCCTAGGTTTTTATTTCCTAGTCATTATAACCTTCAAACATTTAAAACCAACGTTCATCGGCACCTCTCTTTCCTTCCTTACAAGTATTGGTACCCAAATTCGTTGAGCGCGCCCAAATTTTATATTTATTAAGAATTATTTAAGGAGTTACGTTAATAATGTATAATAGTTTGTTTTCAAGTAACATTAAAAAAAATCATCAAAGTCTAGGAATATGCAATTCTTTCTCTCTCCCTCAAGACAGGTGAGCACTTCTTGAGCATTGAGTGCACTTAGTGGCCCGATTATTTTCTTGACATCGATTTTGAAAATATTGGATGGGATTGAAGGCTGATCAGTTCAAAATTTCAATTTGAAATAAACAGATGTTTTGCAAGTCTATGATAAATTACAAATTGAACAATTTTTAGCACTGCCTATTTCCGAATTCGTAAACTTAGCTCCTAAAATATTTAAAGAAGTATTAAGAAGAATCATTTTGGCGTTGTGTGAACAATTTAAATTCTTAGGCTCTGGTGCAACGCAATAAGGAAACAAATAAAGAAAGAGAATTGCTTCAATGGTGCAAAAATGCGCGCAGTATTTTTTAAGAAAAAAAACAAAAATGCCGCTCAATATTTAAAGTTCGTTGTACATGGCAGTCTTACTTCAAACTCTCACACACGCATCGTAGTCTTGGACGTAAAATACCAACAACTTTAGGTTGAGAAAATCAGCTAATTGTGCATTATTCAACTAAGGCCATTAAAAAAATTGGCACAAAAAGTAATAGAGGCCAAAATTCCAGCCAAGGTTTGAGGAAGGGACAAAAGTAATGATTATTGAACCACTTATATTAAATCACAAATTATAAAATCATCCGCAAGCTTTTGACCTCATTAACGAATTAATTTAATATACTCGTAGACCGACCTTTTGAACGGTGCTAAGGCCCTCGGATTTAGCCAAGCCTTCAAGCGGCAAAGTAGTAATGCAGATAGAGGAGCAAATACTCGTATAGCGTAAAATGTTAATTGTTATACGTATAACGTGTTTCAACGATTAATAAAAGAAGAAATACGAGCGTATTGTATGAGACATACGGCATAATATCTATATATCAACGAATCCATATATAATTTAACTCAATAAAGTAAATCTATAACTTGTAGATCTGAAATATATATATATCGCCTACTCAATGAACTCAAATGATACAATTTTGATCTCTTCAGACCATTTTGGGTCACATGCTTGGAGTCTAATTTAAATAATCTGATTCTGTGTGAACTTCAAACTGGTTGCAGCGAACCGAAGCGGCAGATTTGGTATCCTTCTTACTTGGTTTCCTATGTGATGTGTTCATGTGTTCATTTCTAGACGAGGTTTATGTGAACACTGCTCTTTAGTTTTAAATTTTGTTTATAAAGAGTTTTCCAATAGGGACTTGGCAACTTTGAATTTAATTTGTGAACGCACTCTTTCATTAATCATCACACTATCACTGTCAATTTATTCAGTAAACTCAACATTTTCGTCATGGTAAAGTACTCTAACGAGCAACGTCTGCAAATTATAAAAATTTTCTACAGATATTCGGAGTCGCAAAATCATCTTCAGTGACGAAGCTCATTTTTGGCTCAATGGGTTCGTCAATAAGCAAAAGATGCGTTATTGGTCGGGTGAAAACCCACATGTGCTTCATGAATTACCACTTCATCCATAAAAAATAACTGTTTGGTGCGGTGCGACGATAACGATCGTCACGTTACTGTGACTGGTCAGCGTTATCGCGCCATGATCACCGAATATTTTTGGCCCGAATTGGAAGATATGGACTTGGACGACATGTGGTTTCAACAGGATGGTGCTACAAGCCACACAGCACATGCTACAATCGATTTATTGAAGAGTAAGTATGGTGAGCGTGTTATCTAAAGACATGGGCCACTCGCTTTGGCCGCCTCGTTCGTGCGATTTAACGCCGCTTGACTATTTTCTGTGGGGCTACGTTAAGTCATTGGCTTATGCCAACATGCCGATGACGTTGGAAGAGCTCAGAGCCAACATTGAACGCGAAATAGCGGCCGTTTCGGCCGAAATGTGTGGCCGAGTCGATGAAAATTGGGTCCAACGAATCGACCGCTGCAAACGTGCCCGCGGTGGCCATATGAACGAAGTCGAGTTCCATTCATAAATGTTTTGATTGTACTTCAAGCCAGAAAACAAAGTTTTTGAAATATCTCAAATGGTTTGACTTTTATTTAAAAAAAAAAAAGTTGTCAAGTCGTTATTAGAAAACATTATACCTTTATACATACACAGTATTGGCTAAAACGGAATAAATTGGAATAAAAACGGACGCCTAGAACACAATTATTTCTGTAAAAACAAATAACTTTTTAGGATTTTTAAAGGTAAATTTTGAGGAACATCTTTCTCGCTTAGTGTTTATTTATTTTTTAATATTGATTAATGTTTATGTAAAAAACACAAGTCGGTACTGCACCGATCTCGCAGTGCCAATCTTTGTTCCGGGACAAGTTTCATTTTTATAATTTTAATATTTCAAATATTGTATTATTATTCATTTGTTTTTTTTTTTTTTAAATTTTAGAGCCTATTAGTAATAATTATTCTTGACAACCATAGAAAAATTAAAGAAAAAATTTACATAAACCAGTTCTTCTCGCACAAATGCAAATTGAAAATATATTTTTGTGCTTTTTAGGCCCTCCAAATGTGAAATAATGATACGGTTAGCTACAAGTCAGCATATGGGTATGCTTGTTTGCATTTGTTCTATGTTAGAACTTGAATTCTAAATTAACAATTTATGCGCGGAAGTTTTGACTCTGACCTTGCAGGGAGATATCAACAATGAAAAAAAGCTCAGCATACCGTATAAAGGGCAGCGGGTACCCTTGAAGCTATCACAAGCGCATTTTTCTAGTAATTTTAGAGTGCGTATGAGTGTACTATAATGTCTTTGTGTGTGTTAATTTCACTTCCTGCTTCGATAACTAGATTTTTTCTGTTTAATTAGGCACCGTCATATTGTGAACTCCCTCTTGTTCTCATCTACGCATTTCCTATTTCAATACGCACTATCGCATAGCTATTGTGCGTATTGTGCGTATCTATAGCTATTTTAGTACTTGTACTTGTAATTTAAATTTTTAATGCAAACGTAGATACTGAAAATAATTATATTGTACGATATGAGCACTGTGTGCTCTAATATTGAAGCATTTGTAGCTTTGGTGCATATGCAGCATTGGGAACTTATCCACTTGTGAATATTTAAGCAGCAAACAGTTGTTTTAATACACAGATAGGGAATAGAAGTACATACGATTAAAGCAGTTTATCTTGTAATCGTCGTTAATAACTTTCAAGGTGGTCAAAATTGACCTCTAAATGGTGTGAGATTTGATATTGAAATTGGTTATTTAAAATTTAGTGGAAAACATGTATTAAGGCAAGAAGTTGTTCGAACAAGTTGTTTTCCTGTTTATTTTCATCCTATTCGGCCAAGAATTTGAATTCTGAATGCGATTGATTAATTAGAAGTGAGTTTAAGATAGATTGAGGGTATACACTCAGATAAATAAGGGTAAAGATCTAAGAGTCAAGAGTTAGAGATTCTAACTTTTTTGAATCATATGGAATGAAACTAAGTAATAATAATGCTGATCTCCTATAAACCAAAAACTTTGCATTGGCTTTGTGGTAATGCATAATTTTTTCATTAGTGGAAACATTCGAATAAATTGAAGTGAGTGGGCGTATTACAACGTCCCGTCTATGAAACTCTATAACGAATCCGTTAAACAAGTTGAACACTTCAAATAACATGGTTTACATATTTGAAAATGTATTAATAAAATTGTAGCTTAATGAACTTAAAATACCAGAAAAACAATACAATTTCAAACCGCATTTGTTTTGGTAAGGTTAACAGAGACTTGCTTTTACCAAAAAATGATAAGAAGTATCACGGTCGACCCTTCTGTGTTGCAATAACAGTGCATGTGGAAACAAAAAAAAAAAAAAATACTAGTATCATTACTACTATATATTTGCTTAATTCGGTTTAATATACAAAAACGTTCTACGCATATTAACCGATATAACTCTTAACCACCCAAAATTTCAACTTAGGTAATGTTGTAAATAGTTCACCTCGGATGCCTAACCCATTTAATAGAAATTGTTTGTCCAGCTAAGAGTAATTTTAATTTTTTTTTTAAAATAATTCACTTTCACGTCATTTTTGTATTTTCTTGTTCCGAATTCTTTTGGCGTTGCCGAGTGTTAACAGCAACTCCTTTATTATTTTAAAAGTAAGCGAATATATACGTTCTCTGAATTTTAAAGCACCAAACTGTTTTTCAAGAAAGTATTTGAGAGAAAAGGAACAGATACAGCGCTGTGCCGCTTAAAGTGAAGATTCTTGTTGAAATACGGGCGCTGCACTCAGATAATGTCCGAATTGTTATGGAAAGAAAAGTTGTTCACTTTGTCATATCCTTTGCATGTTATCAGTTTTAAAGGTAACAGCTGGTCATGTTAGAAAAGCAGATTATTTCTGCTGCTTTTTGGTATTGCCCGACTTTTGAAACCAGTAATCGGAAAAAAATATTCACCACAGCACGCCACCGTCAGGCTTTCACAATTAGCTAAAAGAAATTTCCATTGACCATATTTGTTTGTAAGACTTACAGAAATTATAAAAAAAAACAAAATAAAATAAAACTATAAAAGTAAATATCATTTTAACTCAGTGCCTTTTCTGCCACCCTGAATACACGCATACTAGTCTGTGTCCACTAACCGAAATCACTTTATCCCCTCAGTGGTGTTCAATAAAATAAGAAGAATCAAAATCTTATTATTTACTTACTTACTTGGGTGGCGCTACAGTTCGGCGTGAACCTGGGCATCAACTAACAAGTCTCTCCAGTTAGCCCAGTCATTAGCTAACTGCCTCCAGACGCGCGCTCCAAGTCGGTTCAGTTTCTTTTCCATTTGTGAGCGCCACCTGGGGTGAGGTCTTCCTCTACAGGAATTAGAGGAATCTGGATTAGATTCGAAGACTCTGCTGGCCGGAGCATTGGTGTCCATTCTTTCTACATGTCTATCCATCTTAGTCGACTTACAGCTCTTATAGTTTGAATCTTATCCTCTCGCGGAACAACTGAAGATATCTTCATGGATGGAGTCTTCAGCGCAGTAAAATAGCAATGGTATGATCAGGGTTTTAAATAGAGTCACCCTAATTGTTCAGAATTGGGCTTTACTACTTAATTGTCCTATTATCCATAAAACAGCGATTGTTTTTGTGAGGTGTTGTTATCAGAATAAATAGCAGAGCCACAGTAGACAAAGTCACTTACTACTTCGAAATTATAGCTGTCGACCGTGACTTTCTGTCCAATTATATTCTGTCCCTTCTTGTAGGTAGAACATACTGATATTCCATTCATCTGACATACACTCTTGAGATTTAAGAAGTGACTGTGCTTAACAATATCATATCCAGCAGTTTTGAATACCTGGGCCGGTAAGCTGTCAATTTCAGCATCTTTGTTGAATTTAAGCTTAGATATTGGAAAACTTATTTCATGTTGTGTTGACTATCATCATCACGGTTGAATGGTCTATTCTGCATGATGGCGGAATGTTGGGCTTTGTCGCCATTATACAGTATGAAGAAAGAGTTTTTTCATATTCTCAGCACCGACTGTGACTCTTCTACAAATTTTTCTTTTTCCATCTCTACAGTTTTTTGTACGGGTCTTCTTGCCTATTGGTAAAGTGCCTGCAGAGCGGCACTTTGCAGGCTTCTTGTTAAGCTGCATGCTCTTGCTGACATTCTTCATCAAACCAGCGATTTATTAGTGGAGATCGGGCGAAACGCAGCACATTAGTTGCAGGGTCTCTGATGGCACGTTGGGAGCGTTCTTCGGTATTTGATACTGGCGGCATAGGAATTCTCGGGCGACTTCAGGATACGCGTTCGACAAGGATTCCAACGGTCTCTTGGGATTGCAGCTTTTGCACGTTATATCTTATCGATGTATTTGCTCCCGGTTAATCGTTGTTCCCAAATAACCAATTCAGTTGAGGGCTAATATTTATAATAATTGCGCATTTCTTCGCAAATCTCTGTATGATTAAAAGAACTCAATCTTGAAATAAATAACCACAACTAATTTACGATTTCAATTTGAAAGCACTTTTCACTTTAGTTGGCTCTGTAAGTGGTGGAATAAAAGAGTTTAAGTTGCTGACAGTTGATTGAAGAATATATTGGCGGCAAAACTATTTAAGACTGAGAAATTTAAAAAAAAGAAACAAAATAATTTTCCTTGGCGCTTATGGTCAATTTATTTTCAATGAACCTGCATCCTAATGAACTTAAATCCCATAAATGTGTGATACAAAATTTAAAATATTGTATATGGCTTGGAAAGTACAATATTAAAAAAAGTATTAGTTCTCATACAGAGCCTTTAGGTACTCTTAAATAAGGAAGCTTAATTTTACCTCTGGCTCCATCAATTGTCACTTTCTGGGATTTAATTTCAGATAACATCCAATACCATTCTAAAATAAAGCCCTAACGTACTGCTCTTTTAATTTTACACAGTGATCTCTTATGGTTACCATATCAAAGGCTCTTATTATATCAACAGGCAAGCTAGCTGCAGGCAGTCATCTAGGTTTCTTAATAATTTAGAACAAAAACGTTATACTATTATCATATTATCTAACAATTTATTAGATTTGCATGAACTAATAAACAAAACTTATCTCATAATCAAACTCCGTCCCGATTGCATCCAGTTCAACTATTTTGGTCTAGATATCATTTCTTAGCCTCAATCACGAATTATTGCTCTTTAGTTAGAGATATAATGACATTGCTGAACATATGAGAAAAGGAGGTATCAGAACATTGACCAAATATTTTAGGATGCAATTTGTTATCCCTATCTAAAAAAAGTTTACCAGATTTTTTTTTTTTACGAAAAATTGGCCTACAAAAGGATTTGGATTGCAAGGTTCGTCTTTACAATGCCTTGGCAAGTGAATGGTTTTTACATTTATATTAAACATGTTTTAGATATGCAATACAGCCAACAGTTCTTATTTTTTTAACGATTATCAACGTTTAATTTTGCGTTATCTTGTACAAGACAATAGTATTAAATTTAAAACAAAGCGAACAAAATCCAAAATTCTAAAAAACACAAATACATAAATACATTTAAATATAAATAAACATTTTGCCGGCTTAACTAATCACACTTCGTAATAAAGGTGACAATGAACAAAAAATACAAAAAAACTGTACGCTTTTGTTTTTCGGTGTCTGAGATAGGCTTTTTTTTTTCTTTTTGGAAAATATGCGTCGTGACAAGGGGCAATAGCTGGCATGATGCGTAATCTTATCGCATAAATATTAGACAAAACAAAAACGTTGCGTTAATGACACGGTAGTTCAAGGAGTTTTATTTATAGTTTGAGAGAAAGTTTTTAATATTTTAGGACTGTTTTTTGTACCAAGAATTCAATGCAAATAATATCACGATTTGTTCGGAAGAAATTTTTAATCAAACATCGTAAATTTTTTTATGAAAAAATTAAAACTAAAATGAACAATTTAAAAACGCAACACATGGAAATATATACTAAGAACGTCACACTATAACCCTCGAAGAATGAACTTTATAAGATCTATTGACGAATTAAAAAAAATAAAAGGTTCATCTTATTATATAAATCGTACATATTTATTGATTCCTTTGACTATTACAAACAGCAATAAATTTTCGTAGCTCGTACCAGTGAGTGTTTTTTTTTCATGTAACCCTTCAAAGTACAATGAACTACTAATAAATAGTCAAACTATGTCCACCGAAACAATTCGCGTGTTGTTGTAATAAAAATCAAATATGCCAAAAATACTGTGTATGCTACTTCTAAAAATAAAGATCTTCTTTTATACCCATATCACGAAAGAAATATAGCTTTTTATAACGCAATTTGTTTTATTTTTGGATTTGGACAAGTTTTTACCACTAAAAATAAGAAACTATACAGTAATGCACTTAAATAAGCATTTGTCCAAAAATCTCTATACATCTATTTATCTTATAAAATAAAGAATGTAAAAACAAAATAATAAATGGAAATACTTATGATTAGTTGTAAGAATATACAATAAATTTAGTAAATTCTTCCTTATAAGTTTGTTTGGTTTACAAGTAATATAGTTGGGGTCTTTACTTCTCTTCACATCCGACCCGAAACCAACAATATATTGTAGTTACTTGTCATCAATTTGGAATCATTCCAACAAATCAATTTTACCTATGCAGCTATTTTAATCATGCTTATTTATTTATGGAAAAGTCCGTGTAATATACTTAAAGTTAAATGATTCATTTTGATAGCGAAACAATATTTGTAGAACTGCAATCACTTATTTAATAACGATATCAGGAAGTATGATGTTGTCTAATACATATCTCAGATTCGACAGATATGTGTAACATTTCTTTAAGAGACCAAGAGTAAAAAGTGTGACGTTCGTACCGATAATATTTGTTCAACATCTACTGCAGTGAGAATATCTCTCCAATTAAGGTCCTCTAAAACTAAAAACTAAAAACAGACATTGAGGATTGAATATTTGAGCACTAGATACTGCAGTTTGGAGACTTCTTTTCTTTAAAAAAATCAAAGTATGAGATTCTACTTGAATTTATTAAACTTTTTTGCACTCGTATGTGATAGAAGATGGATACTATCCACTGATCAATTGTACTACAAACTTATATTATGTGTCTCCTTTATTTGAAGGGCGAGAAACTGTTTAAAAGTTAGGATGTAATCACTTAATTCCTAAGACAAAGTTAATGGAACGTATTGGTAAAGAGCTAAACAGTTGGAAAGAAAACGGGTCCCAATGTCGTCGTCAAACTTAATCACGCATTTTATTGTCACGCAAATGGGTAAGGATTTTGCTAATACCTGCAACCTTTTCCATTGTTACATCAAGAATTATTGCTTCGTCTATTTAAGCCATAAGCCTAACTTTAAAAAAGTAAACGGGCTGTCTTTATGTGGCCGCTGGTCTGTAGAAATTGGATTCCGAGCAGCTAATCTTACCTCTTTTGCGATTTTATTGTAGCACAGTATCCAAGCAAAGTCAATATGGGTTCCTCTACTTCCGAATACATCTAGAACAGATCAAGCAAGACCTTTAGCATCACTCTATACGCAAATATAACACTAATTAAAATAAAATACATTTCGCTGATATTAAAACATTATAATTTATCAGTTGTCCCAAGAAGTTAATAGCAAATTTAATTTCAAATGGTTCTGGTTTTTGCCATTTCTACCACTAAGGCTGACCAAAGCAAGTTCTGAAAGCAAAGAAAGTCAACCAAACATGTTCGAAATTATTGGCATATGTTTGTGTTAAGTTGATTAAAGTTGTTAAGGTTAATTAAATCTTCTCGAAAAATCAAGTTCAGATTACCACAAAAAAAAAAAAATTATAATAAAAAATAAAGTAAGTATATTTAGAAGTGAACCACGCGCAGCACTAGAACTACTAATAACATAGCTGTGTACGAAACAGATTGTCATATGAAATTCCGTGAAAGAGAAAATAACGAATGTTTAATTAAACTCTTTCTTATACCAGTAAAGACAATATTGCATCTTTAAAAGTATTAACTTTTTTCTAAAATAACATTTACTTGAGTAAAAGAGACGTGCTGTTAAATATAATTAGCACAGCTATATCCACTTCTGCAGTGACGGTACAATTGGTAGATCAAGAAACTAGTCTTAGGTCCTTTATCGAACATACAGGATATGTTAGCAACTTTCTTCAACAATTTTAGCTATTAGCAATAGAGTCAGTTAAGTGTAGGAAAGACTGCTGGTATTAATACCATGGTCTGAATACCATCATGTAGTGAATAATACATCCCATGACAGACAGCAATTCGTAGTACATGCTGATTTTCGCGTTAACTTATATACTTTGAAGTTTGTGTCACGGTTTTATTCGAATCCATTGAGTTGACAAAGATTCTACGAAGACATGCCAATAAAGAGAGAATGACGCTGCAAGCAGTAAGAAGGTGGTATACCACCAAAAAATTTCGTATCTCAGTACCAGGTATTGTTGTGACAGACATACATAGTATTGCTATACCATTGTATCAATGTCAGCAATTTGTTTCCCACTTAAATCAATTTCCTATAGAAAACCCTATACTATAGATTTTCAAGCCAATACTTAATAGACTAAGTATAAGTAAGTAAGAATAAAGTAAAAGACATCATCACGGGCTACATTCTCAAAGAATACCTTTCAAGAAAAACAAAGTAGTGAAAAACAAAATTGTAGTTTCAGACTTCTTGCCACGATTTCTTTGTAACATATGTAACATACGAGTATGTTATAACGGGTGATATGGTTTTGCAAATGTTATGTTTCAGCAGCTGGCAAAGTTACCAATGACATCCAGCTGTCAAGATATTTAGTAAGGCTTGGCATTTCATTATGCATTGTTTTACGATTGCCGAGCGTGTGGAAATTATAAAAAAAATTTATCGAAATTCCGGTTCAGTTGTACATACGCAACGTGAATTTCATTCTGAGATCGGTCGTCATCATGGCTTCAGTGTACATGCAATTCGTCGCACCTTAGAAAAGTTTAACCCTTTTGGATCTTAAGCCACCAACCAGATAGAGGTTTGTGCAAAATGAAAAAAACATAACCGCCGTAGCGGCTAGTATCGAAAAAGACCCAGAAAGGTAGAATCGGCGCCAATCAGCTGAATAGGGCATCGCCAGAGAGTCAATCCGGCTTACTTTGCGGTTTGATTTGGGCATCCTACAGCCGAATGACCATAGAAAACGCTCTGAGTTCGCTAATTGGGCGCTGTAAATGTTGGTTGGATATCCGAATTTTGGCCAAAAATAGATCTTTTCGGACGAGGCCCATTTTTGTCTCAGTGGTTATGTCAACCAGCAAAATTGCCATTATTGGAGTGAACACAATCCACAAGTGTTCGGCCAAGTATCAGTGCATCCACAAAGATTGACTGTTTGGTGCGGTTTATTGCATGGCGGCATCACCGGACCTTATTTCTTCTGAAAGACCGTAACCATTAATGGTCTCAAGTATAGAGCTATGGTAACTGACTTTCTGTGGTTAGAGTTCGACAACAGCGATGTATCCGAGCTGTGGTTCCAGCAAGACGGTGCTACATGCATCTTACTCGATTATTTTCTCTGGAGCTACGTCAAGTCTACGGTAGCAAACCAACCACTTTGGACGAGCTCGGGGCCAACATTCGACACGCTATTGCCGGAATAAGGCTGCACATATTGAGGTAATTTGAATTATGTGCTATTTAATACATAGTGTGTCTTTTGTGTCTTTAGTGTTTTTTTTCTGAAAGTGATCCTTACTTATCAGGCATTTAAAATAACCAAAACACCTCTAAAATATGTTTCTGTTTGCTGTAGTTACGCTATTCGATATTCTGTTGACCTAGAGTAAAATGTTGCAAGTAGGACTTAGCAAAATTATGTATGAAAGTCTCATCATCTAATATATGATCGAGGTATGTAAGTGTGGATATTGTTGCGGATATTGTCTGTATTCGTAATGCCTATAAACTGGTAAAAGTTTGTTGTTTTTTAATTTTCTGCAGTAGATTCAAGTAATATAAAATCTGAATAGTTCTGAATTCAAGTTTCTTTGGTTGCTCCCGGAGGAGATTACTTGTTATCCATTGTTTTTATCTTCAAAACCAGATTTCTTACTTATAAGGTTTACTGCATGCAGAGAACTTGGCAACGATCTTCACCTTGGGAAACACAATTGAAATTATTTTCTTGGTTTTAATAAAAAGGTTGATTTATATTTCATTTTGTATGTGCATACAAAAGTTTTTGACCAATTTTTCTTGCTTTCATGCTCTTCACATTTCCATATAATATGCTAAAAAATTGACTTTCAAAAAATGTTAAATCCGCACCAAGCCTCTAATATTTTCTTTGAGTTTTTTTTTTTTTGCTACAATGAATAAGCTGCTATATCTGAAAAAGAGATTGTGTGTTCAATGCGTATAAATCTCAATTCAATTAACCAGCTATGCTAATTTTTCAAGAGTGACTTTTATCGTACTCATTCCCTGAGCAAAATGCGCAAGTTTGTATAATTTAGTAATCACAGGGTGTGTGCTTGATCCAGCATTAGACAAATCAGAATATGAATAATGAATTTAATAGCGATACGGTACGCATCTGCAATTACTTCACGTCATATTCGCGCGCTATTTATACCAAACACATTAATTAAAGAGGAACGCCAATTCGAGGGCCGGAGATACTACATACACACTACTCGTACATACCTATACAATTCCACTATACGCACATGTGTACGATATATGTAATTAATATTCGTTCACTGTATGCTTAAGGACATTTAAATCATTTTCGCGTTACTGACCACAATCCATCTCAATCGCATCGACTTGATACTTCTGATGTATGGAATTCTACTAATCGCATTACTCAACACCATTGTGCAGTTGTTAGTACACGTGATGGAGTGACCCGATAAAATTACGTATACGCCCGACGCGGACACGACATTTCGTTCATTGCTTTTTAAATAAATTTTCATCCTAGCATAAAATCAAAGTCAACTAAAGTTGATTGGGAGTTGGCCAGCGATGTAACTATTGAGCTCTTGGCTGGGTGGAGTATTCAATTTTATTTTTTTTTACCAAATTCGAATATACGGAACCACTCCTCGTCTCCACCTTGGATACGCATAAGGATAGTGGTGTTGTGTAAATTTTTACCCATTAAGGATTTTCACTTGAGCTAGAACATAAATCATGGCGTTGATGTCTGTTACGTGGTACACGCTATAGGACTTTTTCGCCTTAAAATTGTATTGTATATGAGATTGGAAAAAGTGTTAAAGGATTCTTCTGCAGTAAGGAATTTTCTGAGGTTTGGCAGATGGATTAAGGGAATTCTTTTAGTGGAACATATTTTTGTAACTACAATATTTTCTAGTGTGGCTACATTCCTTGGTTGGAAATGTTGGTAATAATTAAGATGTTTGAGTCTTTTTATTGCCAGTTAATTATAAAGATATCAATCGCAGCCTTTTGGATTTTATTATCGAAATTTATTTTCAATGGTGTTCATTTGTTAAGGAAGCGTTGCAAAATTTTCTAACATAAATTGGTTAATTGGAATTCTTCTTATGGTTTTTATGGAAAATGTTCTATAAATGAGAACATTAATTTTATTAGATTTGTTATAAATTTGATAGTGGTGGAGCAGCTCAGTGGGAAAAGGCGACCTAATACGCGAATCATTAAATTCCATTGGATTATAAAAAGGACAAGATATAAATATTTTCTTAAATTGGATTGTAATAATTTTTCCACTCTTTTAATTTGATTTCAATTTGATAAGGACCAGAGTTGTGGAAATGAATCTCCCAATTATTGTGAACAAATTTACATTTTAATTCGTCCATCTATATGAGACCCTTCTCAGCTAAGCTCCGCTTTACTTTTATTTGAGGTCAAAAACATTGCATTGATATCGAATTTTCCTTCCAGTTTATCCATGTATTATATAGGGTGATTCATTGTGAGTTATGATTTTCAATAGGCTTTTTTTTGACTTCTATCAAACTCCTTCGTCATTTTTGTTCACTATCGTTTGGCAAGTTATCATGGAAGGACTCACACCACAATAGCGTCTCCAAATTGTTCAGCTGTATTACGAAAATCAGCGTTTTGTGAGAAACGTTTTTCGTGCGATTCGAGGAACTTACGGTCCGCATAATCGACCTACTGAAATCACTATTAGAATACCATTTGCAAATTTGAGCCCCAGTTTATATCAGTGGATGATACTCGATCGGTTAGACCACATCCAGCATATAGTGAAGAGACTATAGAAGCTGTAGCTGAGAGTGTACGCGAGACCGTGACGAATCGATTCGCCGTCGTTCTCAGCAGCTTAGCTTGGCGTATTCGGCAACTTGGCGTATTTTACGTGAGGATATCGGCCTTAAAGCGTAAAAAATTCAACTTGTGCAAGTATTGAAGCCGGGCAACTTGAATTTGCGTCATGAATTCAGTCTGAAAAAATTCAATAAAAATAAGGTGTTTTAACGTGAAATTTTGTTGAGTGATGAAGGTATGGTGTGGTTTATGGGCTGGTGGAATCTTTGGTCCATATTTTTTCAAAAATGAGGCAAATCAGAATGCTACCGTCAATAGTAACAGTTATTGCGCCATGTTAGCGGACTATCTACTTCCTGAAATTTAAGCACATGGTCTTGTTGAGCTCTGGTTTTAACAAGACAGCGCTACGGGCCATACAGCGCGTGAAAAAATGGATTTGTTGAGAAATCATTTTGGTGAGCACTTAATTTCACGTTTTGCTACGGTAAATTGGCCACCTAGATGGTGCGATATCACACCTTTGGACTATTTTCTCTGGGGATATGTAAACTCTCAGGTTTTCCGGAATAAGCCAGCTACGATTGACGCTTTGGAAGCCAACATTACTCGTGTTATCCGCGAGATATCATTCGCTATGCTCGAATGAGTCGTCCAAAATTGGACCTTCCAAATAGACCACCTCAAACGTGGTCGTAGCCAACATTTACATAATATCATTTTTAAAAAGTAAATGCCATGAATTGTTCTTTTAATTGAAAATAAAAATTTTAGGTTCACTTTCAAATTTATGTGTTCTAATTTACAATATAAATCAAACCTTACGATGACTCTCCTTTATATACTAAAGAAAGCAATATTAATTCCATATTAAAGGCTTGTCTAGATGACATAACCTTATTTACATGTTTTTTTTCTTAAAATGATCTGATCCGCCAGTTGCCGGGGCACTGCGACCTAAAAGATCTTTTGTACCACAGAATTAGTATAAGGAAGCCAGGAGGGGCTTAATCCTTTTGATGAAATTGAGAATCTCTATGTTGGAGATTTTGATATTTTCCTCAGGAACTAAAATTTTTCTGAGTAAGCATTGTAAGGTACTTAGAGTCATGTATTTACATAAAATGTAGGGATTGTTTCGACGTTTTGTAAAAAAGTTTGATGGCTCACTTAGACTGATGAAGCCTTGGGATTGAATTATTATTCAATATATACATACATTTTGTTTTCCCAGCTCTTTATTGTTGAGTTATTTGCTGAAATCGGGATATAACAGAACCATTAAACCATTTATTGCCATCTCGTCGGCTATTTCATTTCCAATAATTCCTTTATGAACAGGCATCCAAAAAGGTTTACCTTGTTATTATGGGAGAGATCTTATAGTGTAATGAAGTAATGCAAGATCGATTTTAGTCAATGAGGTTAAAGCTTATACTTTTATGGCTGCCTGACTGTCCTTTAGGGGACACCGTTCATTACCTTGCAAACGCCTGAATGGCATGTTTTACGCTAGGCCTTTTTCCCATTGGTTCCAAAATTTGGACGTTTGGACCAAATATACCAGCACTCATCCTGGGGTCCATCTTGATATCACTTGATACTTTTAAGGTAGTTCACTAGGTTTATCTGGCTTGGGGATAAGAACTACGTTTAGCTCCCTCCAGGCTTGTGGGATGTACCACCAGTTGAAACAAAACCTAGAGTGGGAAGAATTTAGACCAGACCTTTTTTAACCAGTGCTGGGAAGATTTCAACTGATCCAGGTGCCTTATATGTCTTAAATGTGTTTATAACCCATTCAAAATTGTATATGCTGAACGTATTTCCAGATAGGCTGTTAATTCGGTTGTTGTAGGGAAAGCTTGTGGCTTCAGAATATATGTACTGTGTGTTGTTTAAAAGGGTCGAGTCTGAGAAATTAACCTTAAGTAGCATTTTTAGAGCTTCCTCTCAACTTAATGTGAAAGTACCATCTTTTTTAGTAACGGATCTAAGCTATTTATAAAGTGTTTTTAGAGAATTTTTGTAGAGACTCTTGGCAGTTTTTTCAGATTCTCGCAATTCTTTTTCCAGAAAGCTCTCTTGGGCTTTCTTAATTCCTTATTTAAGTTAGTTAAAGCGAACGTACGTAGACAAGAATGTACTTACATACATACATGCGTCATAAATAATACAAATATCATAGTTCATTAAAACTAGTGCAAAAATTATAAAATGTGTATACTGGCTAATTGAGTTAAGGTGGGCTCAAGAAGAAACGATGTAGGCGTTCAAAAGGTAGGCGATCTTTGTATCTTTAAAATCTATTTTTCAAAAAAAATTAAATAACCAAAAAATTGGGGGGATGCTAGTTGCTGTAGAAGATGTTGTTCTCCCCACATTAAGGTTAAGAGCTCTCAAACTGGCCTAAACTGGCTTCATGAACAAGCGGATTTGGTTATGAAGTGCATTAATATAAAAAAAAAAAAACAACTCTTCATTATCATGAAACAACAAACCAAAATTCTGCCAATATTATCGCTTTATACTCTAATCTAATCTAATCTAAGTAATATATACTCGTTGTAAATACTCGAAAAATCCAGGAAAGCATTCATATACATACGTATGTGGAAAGATGTTATATTCTAAAAGTGGGCTTAAACTAAAATTGGTCATGATTTTTTTCCAATTTTTCTTTAAAATCAAGAAGGTTTAGTTAAAATTTATTTTCACAGAACGGCACATACAACGCTCCTTCGTGTAAATTCAGTTTTCCAAATATAAGCGTTTAAAAAAGGAGAAGATGCTTGGAGGTAACGTACATCGGTAGTAAAAATCATTCAATCCAGACTTGCTCTCGGACAAAAGAATGTTAGCACCACTTTATTACTATTTGTCTAACTAGTTTTCAAAGACGTTACGCGAGTTATTAAGGTTACACCCAAGACCATAAAAATAAATAAATTCTATGTCAACTTTTGACTTGAAATTTATGACAACATATTAAATTATAAAGTACAAGGACTCGTCATAAATTATGAGCTCACGTGTACAACCCCAAGTATGCTTGGAATAGTCTTTGATCGGGTTTACTTCGCTAACATGATCACATTAGGTATTTTAACTTAATATTCTCGGAATCTGATTATCCACTGATCCACTTAATTCAGGAGCTATGTAGGTCCCTGTTTCAGATCCCATTTTACTTACTTACCTACAGTTTCCTCGACGGCGGAAGGATTATTTACATTAAACGAAGCTACAGATTTCTTTTTAGCATTAGATCACTCTAAGAAAATATTTTCCAAATTTAAGTATGTACTTCTTGTTGCGGTATAGATAACCGTTTTACTTGACTAGAACCTAGTTCTTAAAAATACGCTTGATGGAAACTATTAATTATTATTTTTTGTCTGATTTTGCTATTCTCGTACCAGCTAACTTCTTGTTGTATTGCTTCTTACGCGTAAGGTCAAACTAGAACATACACTAGAAATACATATGTATGACTTATCATTAACTCAATTGGGTGGACTTGTAAAGCTTTCTAATATCATTAATTAATTGAAGAGTATTTCATCTATTAAAATAGTGCCTTAAGCGTTGAACTTATAAATAATCTTATGAACCATTGATGCAATAGGCCGTTATGAACCAAAGCCTCGCCTTCCATTCCCTGCAATGCTCATTTGATGATTTTGGAAAGATCTACGGACGGTAAGGGAATAAATTACGTTTTCTGAAGCAGAAAACAAATTAAAATAATTTCATATATTGGGTATATAATTTAATTTGTGCGGTTTTTTTCAAAATTTTAACGTTTATTTAAAAAAAACATGTACAATAGTATTATTCAAAGTATTGCCCATCTCTCTGGCAATTTTTGGATCCCATCGCAAAAGAACTGTGCCGGCTTAGCAGCCAAGAATTAATCAAGCCAATTTTTGATATTCTGCTCTGATGTGAATCGTATTTCAGTGAGGGCGTTCTGCATCGACCGGAACAAATGGTAGTCAGAAGGGCCAAGGTCTGGGCTATAAAGCGGGTGGGGTAAGACTTCTCATCCACTGTTTTCCAAATAGTTCTTAACCGAAATAGCAACGTGGGGCCGAGCGTTGTCATGATGGAAAATTATTGCCTCGTGTCTGGTCGCATATTCCGGGTATTTTCGGCTACTGCTCTCTTCAAACGGATTAATTGTGTTCGGAAGCGCTGTTTATTGATGGTTTCACCCGGTTTTAGTAGCTCATAATACAGCACACCAATCTGATCCCACCAAATACAGAGCATTACCTTTGCGCCATGGATATTCGGCTTTGCCGTTGATTTGGCCGGGTTTCACATATGATTTTTTGCGCTTGGGGTTATCGTAATCGATCCATTTTTTATCACCAGTAACAATCCGATGCAAAAATGACTTCATTTTGTGGCGTTCCAGTAGCATTTCGGACAAGCAAAACCGCCTTTTGACGTCTCTCAGCTTGAGTTCATGTGGAACCCATCTCTTAGCAAACCGCACGAATTAAGTTATAGACCCAATAACAAAAAGAAATTGTTCAGGTGTATTACTTTACCCTATTTTACAGCCGAGACAATCAGTTCAATTGCCTACCTTATGAATATCTTTTAACTTATTTTTCTACTGTTTAAATAGCTTTGCATTTATTTTTTAGCATATCAATAAAGGACTTACAACAAATGTTGTAAAAGAACGAAACCGTATAGTATCTAATCGGAGTGCAAAAACAAAATGATAAAAAATACAATGCATTTCGTTGTTCTAAGAAAAAGTCAAATACGTCATTCCACCAAATAATTCAATAGGTAATTTAATAGATACCTAGATAGTTTGCAACTTTACTTAATCATATCGTTATCTGAATGTAGACAAGTTCAAACAAACTTGTATTCAACAAATCTCTAAAAGTCCGGGAACAAATCCCCATCTAATGAAAATAGAAGAAAATAACATCAAAATCTAAAAGATCTAACCCAATTACAAATATAAATCTACTGATAAGGTAGAACTAAAAATTCTTGTTGACAATTCGGCACCACTTTCAAAAAACGATCGTAAATATTGGCGCCCTTCACATTGATTCAATTATGATCTTTCCAGACAATTTTTTTCCCACATTGTACCCGTATTATACAAGACACAAATACAAAAAAATTGACATATAAATAAATGTATGTTGTTTTGAGTATATATCTATGTATTTTTCAGCTTAAACGTTCGTCAACGTATGGATATGTAAGTATGTTCTCACCCAGCTAGTTACATTCAACAATAAACTGAAATTGCTTCAAAGTATCTACAGCAAGCAACGATTAATCAAGTGTCAGTCAGAATAATCTAAGAAACTTTATGCTTGAAGCTTAATTTTTTTTTTCTTCAAGGAGCCAGTGTGGCCAAGCTGGATATCAGTCAAATTTGGTATACCACTTTTCCATAAAAATTCAATTCAATAAATTTTTTATTTTAAAACTAAAAATCTCTGCGCTTTTTATGTTTAAGATTTTAAACAATCTTAAGCCTAGTTTTAAAGTTTTAAAACGTAGCTCAAAAAGGTTGACCCATGAATATTTTCGTCGATTTGATCTTACTAATAATGCTCATTGAGCGAAAATGAAATTATTGAAATTAAGGAGTTGAAATTCATTTTTTTTTTTTGCCGGAAGCGGAATTATAGTCTCTTTTTGAGGGGTTCTGGTTCTTTGGCCGTAATTTTTTTTGTGAATGAAAAACTTTGGTTTCGATTTTGAGTTTATGTTTATTTGATGTTTGAAAATTTTTCCATTAAGTCGAGAAATTGATATCGGCTAAGGGGCCGCCGCAAAATTGATGACCATTCGGGCCCGATTAGTGGCATTTTCCATCAGTCTTGCCAGAACTTTCGGCGATAGGTCCTCGCATTATTGACGGATATTCTCCTTGAGAGCTTCAAGAGTCTGAGGCTTGTTGACATAGACTCGTGACTTCAAGAACCCCCACAAGAAGAAGTCTGGAACGCTTAAATTAGGCGATCTTGTCGGGCAGTGCGAACCGCTAAAACAAGAGATTAAGCGACACGGAAATGCAGATTTCAGAATTTCGATTGTGGCTCGAGTAGTGGTTCTCCAGTCACAATTAATCCAATTGAGGAAGGAGAAAGTCGTTGAGCATGGCTCTGTAGCGCTCCCCGTCCACAGTAGTCATTTGGCCCGCGGAGTTTTCAAAAACAAAGCCCAATTATACCTCCAGCGTAAATAGCACACCATACAGTAATTTTGAGCGGGTGGGTTATACGCGGATTTTCGATGCCCCAGAAGCGATAATTTCGCTTATTTACATATCTACAGAGATGGAAATGGCCCTCGTCTCTCATGATGATTATCGTTGAAAAGTTGTCTTCCTCGTGGTGGATGGCTTGGACGTAGGTTACACGGGTTTGGCGGTTCACAGTTATTAGCTGATGCACTGTCTGCACTCTTTAAGGGAAGAAATTACAGTCTTTCACCAAAATTCTTTGTAAAGACCGCCGATTGATGCCCAATTGCGTGGTACTCGGTACTCCGGGGTACTCTGCGACATCTTCAATCACAGCTGTAATATTCTCAGAAAAATGGCTGCTTTGGGGCAGGCAAAATCTGACAGCATCTCGTGTTGTCCCCTTCTCTTCTAGACGAGCGGTTAAACGTCGCGGTAGTTAAGTTTGCCCAGTTGGTGTCGGAATACCAGAAAAACTGCTCCGAAATTCACTCTGGCCAACACCACGGAAGAATTATTCTGCAAAAAATCGTAACAATAATTCGCGCTCTTTAGGAGTATAGCGTCCTCTTAACGTGTTTTTTTTTACTTGTTTATTTCAAAAATGTTAAATTAGAATTGCCAATTGCAAAAATATAATATTTTCCGATAAGGTGATGACTTCCACCTAAAAATACTAAGGAGATATTTTTTATAAATAATTTGTTCTTCATTTCTTTTGTAAAGAGAAAAATGTTTAAGCATTAATCAGTTTTGATTTAATTTAGTGATTTAAAAAAAAAAAAAGTAGTTCAGTTGAAGAATATTTACTAATGTCGAACACATACTTCGGCTTAGGCTTATCTGAGATCATTTAGCTTTATATGAAATGGTAGTTTATCCTTAGTGCATTTACGAAATTACATGTTTTACGTCGGAATGCTAATTCGTACTTTATTTGAGCTTTGCACAAAGTGATTCTGTTTATTATTCCAATAGTTTCTGATATAACAGGCTAATATTCAACCATTTTCTAGTTAGTAGTCCTTTTTCAAAACCTAGTACAAAAGTAACGATCCGTATAAATGGAACAATGGCAAAAATGACTATCGATAATCTGTTAAGCTTTTAGCTTATGTGTTGAAGGAGATTATGACCACACTGGTCCTAACATTCGGCCATCTACGTTTTTCTAGTGTTTTGTTTTTTCTAGCATTCTCTTCATATTCTTAGACTGAAAACAGCCAAACTTTTATTTTCTTCGATTCGCTTGCGCATAGATCTGCACCACACAAACTTCAAGGTTATAAGTTCACTGGCCTCTACGCGTACAAGTAGTTTTAGAGTATCTGAATGCGCGAATGTAAAATGCTTTGTTGTTTACTTAATCCTACGCTGTATATTTTTTACCAAAACATTTTTTTTCTAAATTGTTTGTTTAAATCAGCTAGAAACGCATACGATAGGGTAGACATAAAGAATAAGAGAGAGAGAGGTTTGATCTTTTTCTACTAACTTTCATGATGCTTATAGGATAGACAATAGTGATGATTGTTTTTAGGTTTACCCCTCGATAAAAAAAAGGCAATTCCTCTGTTGTGAAGTAAAATGGACTGCGAAATTAAATGCATGAGGTACTAAAAAAGAAGAAGAAAATAAAAGAAAAAAAAAAAACACTAGCACCGCGTAGGTAGCTAGGGAAAGGATCACTCCAGAACTGGTTTTATTTACTCGTATCTACATGCTATTTTGGTTTGAGGCTTGAGAATAGTGTTATAGTTTCGCTATTGCAGAGCGACATTTATTCAGTCATCCATGTCTTGCTTGAGAGCTATAAGTATCTTGGATCATCAAAGACGAGAGGAAATGAAAAAAAATTAATAAATGAACAGCAAATAGCAGCAAATAACTCGATTAAAGATTTTCCAATTCGGAAAAGGTTATTGCACTTTCAGCCACGAACTTGAACGTACAATCGAAAGATAAAACAATCAAAAATCAAGTATCTAGCGTGAGTATATAGTTTTGTACGTGGGTAAATTTTGTGGCTATGGATACATTTATAGCATGTGTGATGCAATGTGGTAGGACCCAGGGCTATATAGAAACTTGCCGGCCGGCTTTGTTTGAAACTTTGCAGTGTACACATACATATGTATGCATGTATCTACCACACTCGACAAACGCTTAAAAGAAACTCACAATTTGCGTACATATTTCGTTTGCATGAATCGTTCTTTAGTGTGGTCGTTTGAATTACGTTGTTTTGTTTGTTTTGCTGTTCATATAGGTGAACTTCTGCACACTGGAAAACAACTTACATAACGGGGGCATTAAACTTTGCATTCTCGCGATGCGATAACTCAAAAAGGTGCGATCGAAAATGAGTGCAATGACTACCAAAGAATTTTTTCTATATTTTTCTGCAAGCTCGTGTACTTAGTCTTTTTTTTATTTTTTCGTTTTATTTTTTTTTTTTTGTTTATACATTAAAGATTATAAATTGGGTTTTTTCCACTGCAAGCTACGAAGTATTAAAAGAGGTATATTTATTATTTCAGTTTGTTTGTCTTCTTTGTTATAGCAAAGTCAGGAAATATTCGTAATATTATAATTAACAAAAACTTAATTAACATTTTTTCTATAAGAAAATATACTTATATATGTATGAGTGAGTCAATATTGTATGCATCAGTTTATCCATGTTGGTGTAATTTTAATTTTTAATAGAGGCAAAGTTCGAAATTGTAAATATGCATGCATACATTAAGGAGGTATTCTAGTCTAAAAGTATAAATTTTGGGGCGGTTTTTGAAGCTCTGTACAAACGAAACAAAAGATTAGATGAAAAAATAACCAAAAAAAAACTATTAATTCACAAAGTTATGAGCTGGCAAAGTAGGGGTTCCAAAAAAAGGTTTTTTGGCGTGCATGATTTCTACCCTTCTGGTTATATGAAACAAAAAAGCCGAACGGATTCTTAATTAGCATTTCACAAAATAGCGGTCTTCTTTTAATTTTTTTTTTTTTGGGGCATGTTTTTTTTTAACAATTCCGAATTTTTTAAAAATAGTAAAATCCTTGATGTGATAGAGGAATGTTCAAAGAACATTCACACCAAATTAAGTTCATTAGAACTTGAGACATCGTGCACCCCAACTCGAAAAAAGTAGTTTCGATAAAAACGCGTTAAACGTTTTAAGACAAGTTTATTCCGGAATAAAAAAAGTCCTTCTAATGTCTAAAGTTTGGAAATACGAAAAAAAAAATCGATTTTATCTAATTTGTAGACTATCAAAAAAAAAAACATTAATTTGTTTTAAACGAATTTATGTACGTCAGAAAATATGTACATATACATAACCTTTTTGAAGAAATCGAATTAGTGATTAAAAACCCCTGGCATTGCCAACATAGACTATTTCATCGTAGTTATCATTTGGATGATATCTTCTAATCATTTTCAAGTGATGAGTGAAGTATATGAATCGATAAATCATAAACACCTGTACATAAAGCAAAATTTAAACTTAATCTGTAAAATAGTTTGAAAACAATGTGTCACTTACTTTTCGTAGTCTCGAATGTTTAAGGTGACCAGATAAGAACGGTAGGATAGGAAAACAAAATTAAATAAAACAACAACAGTGTGAGATATAAAATTAATTCTGGCTTTATTTTAAAGCTACGTTCAAGCCATTATGTGTGGAATAGTCCATTATTCAAATGGCTACCTCAGCTTCGCTGGCAGTGTCTCAAGCGGTTTGTCCAATTTTTGATGACTCGGTCGGCGTGTGATGTACGGCGTTATTCCGGTTATAGCGTGTCGAATGTTGGCCTCGAACTTGTCCAAAGTGGTTGGTTTGTTAGCGTAGACTAAGGATTTGATGTAGCCCCAGAGAAAATAATCGAGAGGTGTCAAATCGCATGATCGCGGCGCAAAACTGATGAACGCTCGCCGTGCGAGCTCCTTCACAACTTCGAGCGTTGCGTCGATTGTATGGCATGTAGCCTCGTCTTTTTGGAACCACGAACTCGGATAAATCGATGTTGTCGAGCTCCGACTACAGAAAGTCGTTTAGCATCACTCTATATCTGGGACCATTGACGGTAACAGTGTCTCTTTCCTCGTTTCGAAAGAAATAAGGTCCAATGATTCCGGCATGCAATATACCACATTAAACAGTCAATTTTTGTGAACGATTTAATGCTTGGCCGAACACTTGTGGATTGCGTTTGCTTCAATAATGGCAATTTTGCTTATTGACATAGCCACTGAGCCAAAAATGAGCTTCGTCCGAAAAGATGGTTTTTTGGCCGAAATCCGGATTTCCGGTCAACATTTCCAGCGCCTAATTACCGAACTCACGACGTTGGCTACGGTCGTTTGGCTTTATTTCTTGCTGGTTCTATAGCAATGCCAAATTCAGTTGATTGGAGCCGAATCAACAGTTCTGGGTCTTCTTCGATACTGGACGCTTAAGATCCAAAAGAGTGTACTCACGCTCAAACTTTTACCCGGTGCGACGATTTGGAATAATGTAAAGGGATGTGCGATTTGTAAATATCTAACTCTCTCTTTTTTATACTCTATTCAAAGTAACTTGTCTTATGGTTCTTCCTTTTTCTTATTACATTTTAATACAGATACAGTTGACATAAGAATTCAAACTCAAAATATTCGTAGATTAGATCCTTGAGAAAGGGGGCTAAACAGGTTTTTTAAAAAAAAAATTTTTTAAGAAAATCATATTCAAATTTGAAGCACGAAATTGAAGCATTTAGGGTAACAAGTGGTCTATAAGGTGTCATAATACGCATCTAAAGTGATTTTGTGACGTGACTTTATACAGATGACATAAGTTAGCCGTAAAATGAAGGTGAGACACTTTCGATCAAAAGTGAACTATTTCAGGCCATAACAACAGGCTTAACCTAGAAAATAAATAGTTAAAACAAAATTGCGAAACATATCTCATAGAAAGTGAAGCAACCGCTCTTTTAATTTAGGGGTTGGTGACGTAAACTTGCAATAAGGATAGTGCGAATTGACGTCTTTAGACCTCTATTTCCAGGATCTCAAGAGCAACATTTCTTAATAAATAATTTTTTTTTTGAGAAAAAGAAGAATACGTGACATTTGTTTAATACAGAGTGTGTCTTATGTTCCGGTCCGATTTCTAACTGTCAGCTTTATTTGGCTATCAAAATGAATTGATTGTCATTTGTCAGTGTATATTTTAATTTCGTAGAGATTTTTGTTTAATGAGCTATTTGTACTTTTTTTAAAAGGCTGTACATTTCTCAAGAATTTGGTCTAACTCTTTTTTCCATTAAACAATTGAGTTATAAATATGTAATTGTAGGTCCTCTTGGAGCTCCAGGTTCTATGAACATAATTACATATATCTTTTTTCTTAATCAATGCAATTTACCTTGTTATTTTCTTTCCATCAATCTTGTGTCGTTGATGTTCCCTTCTTCTCTAAAATAATTTTGAAATTTTTAGTGTTGACAATTTTCTTAGAAAAAACTGCAAATGATTTCATGATCCGGAAGTAAGCAAATTAATCGTCTTGGTTTATTTCTTTATTAATTTAATTTTGGAGTTTTAAAACCTAATTTTTGGAAAACCTTTAACTCTGAATCAAAAAAATTAAATAATTTTAGGTATTAAATAAGGGAATCTTAAGAGTTATAAATTTTCATTTCTATGGCTGCTAAATGTCACCGAAAAAACAACCTGTTGACAATTGGACTATCAATTACCGCGTTCTTCTAGCTTAGACATAAAAAATCAACCGAGCGCATAGTTTGATATTCTCAATTTAAATGTGCATCTCCAGGTGTTTATACTTTTATTTTCAAATTGATTCTTTAATTACTTGTTAATATTGTTGTTATTGTAGCTAGTAACTCACAATACTTCAATCAAAACAAAAAAAAAAAAAATTTACAATATCGCATTAATGATTCACGTAAAGTACTTCTGTGACCTTGAAAAGGTTTTATAATTTCACTCTTTTTATCTATTCACAGATTATAAAATAACAATTCCAATAATGGCAAAAACACTCGACAAAACTGCCTTTCATTTTGGACCTTCTTGCTTTTTCCTTTTTTTTATTTGTAAGTCAAATTTTTACTTTATGTTCTACTCACGCTGACCTATAAAAATCCGAACTAGCTGCGTGTCTAGTCCGGCTTAAGTTAATTAAATATCTTCACGTACCAACATTAATTTTTTTTTTTTCCATGCTGGCACTTTACCCCTAAAACTTTACCAACTTGAATCTCTTTTCAAGAAGAAAGAAAATGAAATTGTTGTTTGAAAGTGAGTTTGATTTTTTTTTTTTTAATTTTAGCTTCTTTTTTGTAAAACAATTCAAAATAAATAAGACTAAAGGGAAATAATGATAACTAAATTTTAAAGAGAAAGTAAGTTTTATCTTCAATAACGCAAGGCAGTATAATAATTTATTCAAACGAAAAATAAAGATCACTATGAAAATCTTAAGAATTTACAGATAAATATCATATGCTAATGCGAGTATGTTGCAAAGCTTCAACACATTTATGAAGCTCTAGGCAAACGGGTCAGTGGCATTCCACCATTATCCTAATACTAATTTTCAATTGTTTTCTAACGTCCCACATCTCGTTCTAAAGAGTAATAAGAAAAAAAAACCAACATCTCGAATGCACAAATACAATTATTTTTTTATGACACGTGGTATAGTAGTAACCACAATACCAGTTTTCTGTACTTTCGTGACCTTCAAAATCCGAATTCGATCATTGCACTCTGCATTAGAACAAAGCACAATTTTTTTTTTTTCTTTACTAAAATGAAACCAAATTTTCCAATTCAAATGCTCGGCATATGCTCAGTGCGCGCTAAGCTCCACAAATGATCGACTAAGGGGCTGGATGAGAAGCAAGGTGTTGCTCCTTATAAAAATAACCAAAATAGTGGCCGCGTGTTGTCAACAAAACTGAAAAAAAAAAACTTATTTCCCTTATCGCTTCCACCCCCTAACGTCAGCAAATGTCATCGTTGAGTGGAATAACATCAGTTGTGATATTACACAAATTCTGAAAGCTCTATGCCAAATAAATATACACAGAATTTAATGATGCGCGTGCAAACTGAATTCCCATTCCCAAGCAGCGAATGAGTAGCGACTTTACCAGAACAAAGCAGTGGCATTGATTGGCAAATAGAAGCTTGCCACCACCGTCACTAGGTGAGAGCTTTCAACACGCACCACAGCATTGAAGTTTGCAAGAGTTCGATGCGCTATACCAACACAAGTCGTCGTTTACCTTGAAAAAGTTTATTCGCCGAGCGACGTTTTTAAACGCATGCGTGTGTACCGATAAGCGTTCTGCTAGGGATATCTGTGTTAGATGATGGTGGTTCTTACACAGCTTGGGTGTAGCGGTGCTTTGAGAGGTATGGAGTGCGTTGCGGTGATCGGTGAATATATAGTAAAGTGAGTGAAATAGAACTAATCATACAAAAATATCGCTTGCTTGTTTTGAAGGAGAAGCTTTACTGCTTAACTGAATTTTACAAATACTATATGAAAAATAAATACTTATTTTTTTAAACATCATGTATTTACCTAATTATTGAAGCTATTATTCGTATCCTAAGTACAAATCAACTATATATCAAAAAAAAAAAAAAAAAACTAGTATATAAAAATTTGGTTTCTCGGCCAACCTGTGAGATTCAGAAGTATTTCTTTTTTTTGAGTTTTTTTAGACCAGCACATACAGTGTTGGCTAAAACTAAAGCACGATATGATCTTGCTTTGGGAAAAACTAACGAAAATTGAAAAAACGTGTGATGATTTTCTACAATAATTTTTTTTTTTTTTTCTAATTAAAAGATCTTAGTCTTCAATTCACAGCTAACAATATTATTATTACGTTTTAAAATGCTATAATTTTTTTTTTATTTTTTGATAAATTTTATTGTGCCAAAGCAAAAAATGTTGGAAAATACATCAGATTTCAAATTGTATCAGTAGTTTTCAATATGTCCACCTTTGGCGTGAATAATGGCCTTGAGATGGCTGAAGAAAGCATCGCACGCAGCACGCAAGTGGCTCTGCGGTATTTTGGCCCATTCCCGGCTTGTTTGAGGTGGTCCAAACTTTGGTATTTTGTAGTGCCAACCTTCGCCTTCAAAATATCTCAGACAAAGAAATTCAACGGATTTGCATCCGGAGAATTTGCAATCCATTGTGTCGAAGAAATCAAGTGTGGATCATTGTTTTTTAACCAATCTTGGTTGACGCGCGCTTTGGTCCAACGATATGTTGAGCTCAAGAGCCATTTTTCTTCCACTTCGACGCGGATTTCGCTCAATTCGAGCCTTCACTTTCCGAACCATTTCTGCCGAGGTTGCTGTTTTTTTATGACCACCTCCATGGTTCGAGACACAAATGATTTATTCACGTTGAGATGTTTAAGGGCTCTAACGATAGCTACTTGTTGTTTTAAAGCCAAATATAAAGCAATCACACTATCACGTTTGAGTTAAATCGCGGATAGAAAATTTTCAACATAACTGAGACGCAAATCGTTTAAAAGGCTTGTAAATAATAAAATTATCTGTTATGTGTCAAAATTTGAGCTCACTGATGAACGGTTTGGAAATTATAGCAGTCTGAAATTGGTTGCAGTTCGAGTCAGGCAGGGTGTATAAAATAAAAAAAACAAAATGCTTTCTTGCTTATATTTGGTAGCGTTGCCTTTATTTCGAATTACTGAGCCAAATTTTCTAGGCATAGAATCAATAAGGTTCTGAATTACGTGCGTAGGGATGATATTCCAGGCAACTCCAGCAAGAAGTCTAAATTGCGGTATTTTGTGCGATCAATTCTCAGATCTACAATTCCCCATAGATTTTCTATAAGGCTGAGATCAGGCGATTGATGCGGGCTGCTTCATAATAGCAATATTGTTTTCATAAAACCAATTCCTCGCAAGCTTAGCAGTATGTTTAGCATCGTTGTCATGTGGGAATATCCATCGCAACAGCATATTCTCTTCAGCATGAGGAAGCATGACATTTTAAAAAATTTCTCGGTACATGAAACGATTCATTATGCCATTTCCTTGACTGGAAAAACATCTAAAGATAATAATATTGCCTCCAGCGTGCTAATTGTCCTCTTTGTGAAACGGGGATTTTAGACCTCCGTACCGCCCGAAATCCGTCAGATCTATTTAAATTAAATTTGGACTCATTGGAAAAAAAAACACGTCGATTTCTTTGAGAAATAAATGGCCTTTTTGTTTCCCGGTATGATGACAATCCACTATCAACCGCTCTTCGCCGGATCGCCCTGCTTGAAATTTATAAGCTGAGTTTATTTTTAATATTTCTTGACGATATAAAGGGGTCCTTTTCGATTATCCTGAAGATGTTTTTATCTTCTCGATTAGTGTTAAACGTTTACACATTTCCACGAACGCGGAATCGAGATATTGTTCGCATGGCTTATACAAAATTTATCGGCAACAAATTTAATTGATGCGCCGTTATTAAAATCAGACACTATTTCTTTCTTTTAGATCCTTCGAATAGTTATTGCGCGCCATATTATCAATTTTTTCTGTTTTAATTATAAAGTTTGATCTCTAACGTCGACTGCACACAAGTACTTGTTTTTCTCATTACTAAGGTCTTGGTTAAGAAAAAGTAGAAAAAAAATATTTTGCAAGTTTCTTTCTTGAAACAAAGGGTATAAAAGCTACTAAAAATAGTTATAAAGAAAAACAGCATTCATGTATTTCATAGGCAATGGTAAAGCATCTTAAAGGTAAGCTTATTCAAGTATGACACTTTTAGTTTAATTAAGAAAACACCATACTCGTAGGTTTATGCGATGATTGATGCGATTTTCTTCTGTTTTCAAAATATTTTTTGAAAATTTATTAAGTTAATCTAAAAGGTAAATGCTCCCTACGACGAAGTTGAGAGCATACCTAGTGCTTTACGATTTATTTTTGTATTCTCCCACCATATTGCTTATAGCACTGCACAAATACAAAAATTAATGATCTTTCAACTTTTATGAAACGGAACAAGAAAAACTAAACAAAAAGGAATTACGATAAAAACAATTTTGTCAAAAAAAAGAAAAACAACAACAAATTAATTGCGTGCCAGTATGGGTAGATGGTGGCGTCAACATACGGACGAATAAACAAGTAATTCAACGTATGCAATACCAATTTTAACATCAGTTGCCGAGTTAGGTATCCAACAATGCCCGTGATCACATCAGATATTGTATGTCATAGAGGACAAAAAGTGTTAAAAGATGGCATTTTAAGATGCCTCTGGCCTATCCCAAAGAATGACAATGGAAAATGGCAGAACGTAAACAAAAAAGTGTTGACTCACAGTTCTTATGTCATGGCAATCTTTGCCAAATACGCATTAGCATTATGCAGAAGTGGGAATACATGTACGACGAATGGCGATTGAAATGGAATTAGAATCTTAAATTTTTTAGAAAAAAGACTTGATTGGATCCTGTTTTTTTTTCCACAGATTTCATATTTAAGTTCCTGTTTTTGGCAAGTAACTTAAAATAATAGAAACAAAAGAGAAAGATTTAGAATTTTTGAAAAAAAAAAAAAATGCTTATCTGTTTCTGCAGTCCAATTTTTTCAAATTTAATAAGCTAGAAAAAAAGTTATCATTAAGATAAAAAACTATGAATTAAACACATGAAAATGAGAAAGAATTTCCGAAATAAAACTACTCGTAATCCTTGTAAATTATAACTACGAGTGTAATGTAACATACATGTTCTTTTTGAAAATTCCATATTTTTATCGAATTGATAGCAACGGTTTGTATATAAATCAAACTTTTTGCACTTATGCAAAATAACAAATGACATTACTAAGTAGGTAAGTATATGTATGTACAGCTGTATCAGATATAATATAAACAAGTCAATGTTTATCCAGTAGATCGGCTCTTTTATAAAACATTTCAAAATTACAAATGAACCTTTATCTTAACCTTATTCATTTTATAAGGTTTTTGCTCTGTTGAGTACTTGCGAACTATGTATCAAATATTTACCCTTCATCACAGCATGCCCAGTTCGTTGGTATAATATTTTTATTGTAATACATATTGATGAGTAGTTGTTGTCCTTCTACATATGTATATCATCTGACAGGAAGCGGAAAAGTTTGCGTATCAATGACAATACGGTCTGGGTACGACAAATAGCTTGATTAAGGGAGTAGAATTGTGTCTGCATAAAATGGCTCTGTATGTTCAGATATGACTTATTTAAGCAGAAGAAACAAGACTTCGTTGGTTAGTGCATAGGCGACATGTTTCCTTTTTTTTTGCAGTGATCCTACATTTCTACAATATATGTAGTAATGACTCACATTTTGTATGGACCCGAAACTGTCAGAAACAAATCAATTTAAATACATAGGATATTCTTTGACTTAGGAATCAGATTCGGTGTAATCGTCTTTATTTACATTTCTGATACAGATATTGGGAAAAGAAACAAAGTGTTGCCGCCTGGCTATACCTACATTTAAGAATTCAAGTTCATCTGCACAATCGTCTACTTCAACACTAGGGTATCAAGGTAAAAGTTCATACATACGAGTATATGTATATGTATATGTGTATGAACATGAAAGCAATGTATGCACATGCGAACAAATAAATAACTTGATTCGCATTTGAATCTATTTACGCGCTTAGAAACATAGTATGTAGTACGAACAAACACAAGTCCTTGAATTGGGTCATCAACATTCGGTAGTAAAAACAGCAGCAGCAGAATACATCCAAAATGCGAATAACATTAAGTCACATAAATTCACACGTACTTGCACACACTGGAAAAAGTGTATAACATAGGAGCACTAAGGGGGGTTTACTGCCCCGTTTGCACAAATCTCATAAGAAGCCTGCATGTGTTTGTTTTCGCTTATGCCATTTGGGGGGTTAGCGGAATTTCTAACATCTAATCTATGATCTAACCAGGCAATAACAAAACCTCAGTGTAAAGAGCTGGCATGCAAACTGCGTGTGTGAGCAAAGCTCCGATGGATGATGACACATAAAGTGCGTTAAACTGTGCTCACCACAGCTTGACTTGGAATTGATATTTTAAGTAAATAAGGCCTTTTAACAGACATAATAAATAGTAAGCGCAGACTTTGAAATTTTATTAACAAATACATTGTTTTCATTTATTTACTGTTTTTCTTTTAAACTATAATTTGATAAAACTGTACGTACCTAAAGTATATATCTATGTAATATAAAGGGTGAGCCATCAGATGGTGTGGATATTGGCTATCAGTTACTATCATTTACTGAATTTACTGTGGTTGATCTTTTTGACAGATATTATACAATCTTTGACAATTTTAATCAAAGAGCCGTTTACTACGCAACAACGCATTTTAGTCATTCAATCTTATCACGAAAATGAACTATCTGTAAAAGTAACTTTTCGTAAAATTCTGGAATTATTCGGTCAACATAATCGCCCCAGTGGGTACACAATTTGTGCAATGTTCGGTATTGGGTCAATTAGCATGGTCAGTCAGCACGTACACGCAAAACATCATGAGCGAAAGTGTTCAAAACCTACCAGGCACCTCAATTCGTTGCCGAAGTTAACAATTGGGCCTCATTCGTACGACTATATAATCCAAAATGCACAATAATTAAAGCTTTTGGGCCATTTACGACGTCGCCGATTTGTTAGCTAGTTGTTGGATCGCCAGGTCAATTTGTCATCAAATTTTATCTTTTCCGATGAAACCCATTTTTGGACGGATGGTTTAGTATATAAACCAAATTGTCATTTCTGGGGACCATAAAACCCACACGAAATTCACGAAAAACCAATGCATCTCAAAAGAGCCACAGTATGGTGCGGATTATAGGTTGGCGGCATCATTGGCCAGTTACAGTGAATGTAAAACGTTACCGCAAAATTGAGTGAATTTAGTCTGGACGATCTCTGGTTTTAAAAAGATAGTGCTACTGCCCTTGCAAGTCATCAATCAATAAATTTATTGCGTACGAAATTTGAAGATCGCATTATTTCGGTTAG
This sequence comes from Volucella inanis, assembly GCA_907269105.1. Lineage (NCBI taxonomy): Eukaryota > Metazoa > Arthropoda > Insecta > Diptera > Syrphidae > Volucella > Volucella inanis. Next base: position 26,891,613 of record OU026157.1, read on the forward strand.
ATGAAGAGTTGATTAGTCTCCAAAGTAATGAGATTCGACACCTTTAACTTCTTCCTGAGTAGTTATTTGAAAAGTAAAGTCTATGCCAATAACCTAGCGACAATTTAGGATCTCAAACGTAACATCCAAACTGAGATTGCGGCCATTGACCCATTTACGAGTATTCTTCAAAAAGTTATCGGTAATTTTGACCTTCGGATGATCGCTTGCAACAGATATAAACGATATTGTGTTTCATTCATAATTGTCATTAACCAACAAAAAAATGGTCTCGGCTTATTTGGTGAACGCCATTTACTTGCCTGATGTCTGGATTGCGTGTTGTACTCATTCATAAACCCATGTCTCGTCTCCGGTAATAATCTTTTTGATGAATGTGGGATCGAAATTGAGGTCTTTTGGCACCAACTTTGCTGCTACACGGCGGAAACCCGAATCAAAATCTCTTGGACGGATCCATAGGCAATGTTTAAGTCCTTCGCTATCTCTCTGATGGTTAATTTGCAGTTATTCACCAAAATTTCAATGTTTTCGTCGGTTTTCGATGTCGATGGTCTGCCACTGCGTTCATCATTTTCGACTGACTTACGATCACTTCTGAACCGCTCGTGCCACTGGTAAGCGACCGTTTTCTGTAGAGAATCGTTGCCGAAACACTTTTCCAACATTTCCAACATTCATGCACCATTAAATCCCTTTTCTACGCAAAATGTAATACAAGTTTGTTGTTGCAAATTTTAATGCATTTCTAAAATTGTAAAAGAAAATCGCCAACAAATACAGGGATAGATGTACTCTTGGCTACGTAACTTTTGCAAGCTATGACGCTAGGTTTAGAGGGAATTTCGACAACAGATGTATCAACTTAACAAAAAAAAAAAAAAAAAAACAGAACTTAAGTCGGAATAGTGAGAGTGCCACACGGTGGTTATTCCGTTTATTTTTTTTTGATCAATGTGGTATTGACTGGAGGTTGGAACTCAGAATAATACAAGTGGAATTTAAATATGATGATAAAATAGCCTATTTTAAAAAGACATGAATATGTTGAACTTTTAAACTTAAGATGAACTGGAAAATATATTTTTTGATCTCGATAATTGTAATTTTGTTTTGGAATTAAGGTCATTCAAACTGTAATGAACTCTGACAAATCTTGTAGAGTTTTTGACTTAAAAGCCGCCCTTATTTCATAGCTATAATTAAAAAAAAAAGAATTTTCAGTCATTAAACAATTTGTCAGTACTGCTACTTCATTTAAATTCTCTAAATTTTTCTCTGTTCTAATCCGGAATTCAATTTCTTGGCTTTTTAACCATCTTCGTAATTAAATTATGTAGAGAAAATACCCTAAAAGAAGCCATATGGCAATACGAGAAGTCCGGTTGTAGCGGAAGCTCTAAAAATACTACAGAATGTCAAAGATAGTAGAAATTTTTAGTCGTCTGTCAAAAGCAAATGGGATTTTGCCTCATTCTCTATCCCAACGTTCATTTACAATTTCATTCGCCACAGTTTCATTCTTGCACCCGCTGGATCTTATAAGCTCATATACCAAGATCTTTTCGGAACAACTCCAGTTGCTGAGCACGAAAACGAATTGACTCATTCGAGTGCTCCTTAATACTACGTGTGGCGGAAACGATCCATGTTTATTTGAATTACTTATTCAGATGGACGATTATGTCGACCGCAAAATAGACCTACGGTACAGTAAGTTTAAAGAACTGAATATTTCGAAATAAATTTGCACAATTTCCCAGCGTTGTTCTGGTTTAAATCCATTCATGGAAAAATGTTATCCTGAACTTAGTACAAATCAGCTGTTAATTATCAAATTAGTTGCAGGTGTCAAAGTATTGCCAATTCAAATCCCAAACACCCACTATATGTATGAATAATAAGTATGAAAATCATGGTTAACTCCTGTTTATTATGATATGGCGTCCTCATAATTTGAAAAACTGTCCATATTGTATGCAATGAATAATTTTCAAATAACTAATCAAACAAATCTTGTTTGATTTCAGTTTTCTTTTTGCTATTTTTTTAATTATTATACGGTGGAAACGGTCGTTTAGCGAAAAGCATGTGCTTACATAGGAATACATTTAAAAATATTACAACTGAAATATTATGGCTAATTGAGTTTCTTTTTAATTTCTGGTATGGAGTAACCATTTGATCTGATTGACGTTTTTTTAATTACCTCAGCGCTAATAGTTGCACTCTATTTTCCTTCATATTTTTATCTATAATTGTATTCATTTATTCAAAATTGTTGAATAAGAAATTAAAATCATACTCCTGTGTCTATGTACACAACTTAAATCAAAAATCGAGAAACATTTTCGATCCACGTTACTCGTTTTTCTCATCCAATAATGATTTATTCAGGCTTACACACATTGAAATGCCATTTTATTAATTGCAATTTATCGATTTCAAAATTGCAGTATCATCACGATATTCTCTAATGAATTATTGCGAAGCATCGCCTATGATGCTTGACTTTTTATGTATCATACTTCGTCCCTGAAATCTCCGCACTCATTCTAATTTTGAAATGACATACAAACAATTTATTTCCACAACGTTCACGTTTCTGTTCTGAAGTTAGAGCAAAAAATAAAAGTTACAAAATTGCTAATAAAATCTATCAGATAGCATGAATCCTGTACCGTTTGTACACCGTTATCTCTACAATTCTTGCCATCCATACACACAGAAACGATGGACTTACCATTACACATCACACATGTCATACCAGCAGTGTCCAATCTCTAAAACAACCTTGTCCACCCCAATCTAACAACGTCAGCCTCACCAGTCATAAAAATCTAGAGTATGAAGGTAGTCACACAAAAAGCGATAAATAGATGGAAAAAAAGAACTCCTTTTTCAGCGCACATTAAGGATAAATTTTCCAAATATACATATATGAATGTCAAAAAAAAAAAAAAAAAAAAAAGTAAAAAACGTTGGGCCTTTCTAAATCAAAGCACTATCCTTTTGCTTCGAATAGACTGTTACTCGCACAAGTTTCACAGAGAGACTCTGGAAGATGGCTATGCCGGTGGAAATCCCTTTATGAATTCCAGTGCTTAGTTTTTAGCTTGTGGAGTGCTTGCAATTAAAACTCATCCCCTTGAACCATTATGTGTTGTGGATACTCTTTTGGTTATTTTACCTCTACATGTACGAATATGGTGTTATGAAGAGTCAAATAATTTGAGTACAAGTATGAGTACTTTTCAAGATAGCAAATACACAGCACAGTACAGATAGGTGGAACACTTTTAAAACGTCAAATACGTTGTTAGGTTTGCCCTGCTGGTGGGGTTTATTGTCATGAAACGTACTATTGTAAAATACGAGTGTGATACGAGGAGAACGCCAAATTTTCAAAATTTGTCGGCAACTCCTAGAAAAATTGCAAGTGAAAATAATTAACGTGGAGTGAATTAATTTTTGTCCTGCATGTACAGTGTGGAAGAAAAAAATTCGAACATAAATTGATGAAAATCTGTTAACATACATATATCTTAAATACAATACATATTTTAATATTAAAATTATTTGCAAGAAGACTGCTACATTTTTTTACTTGTAAATGTATGTATGTTATGTATAACATATATGTACATGAGGTCAACGTAGTGCACGCCCATCATGTATACTAAAGATCCATATACCTATTCGAAACCTAGTGTAATGGGAAGAAGCGTGAGGTTAACAGTCTTAAAAAGGATTGTACCCAATTTCCTTAGTATTTTTGTATTTTTCCACGGTGGGAAATAGAAAACAAAATAATTAAAAATAAATAAAAATAGTTAAGCTGTACCAATAATAACATTTGTCGGTTCCAATTTTTTTGGTAAATAGGTGTCGCTTTGATGTTATCTCTTTCAGTACAGAGATCAGATGTTCAACTAAACAAGTTAAGTAACTTTATACTTATGTATTCATGCATTTGACTTTTGTTTTTATATCAAGAAAAAGAGATTAATTTTCAAACCTTAATATGTTCTACAAGTAAAAAAGTGGCTTTTTGTGTACAATAACTTGAATTACAATGGTGATGCTTCAGTAGTACTTTTGTCTATCCTAAAGATATGTTCGAGTACATATTTTATTTAATGCAATGAAACCAATTCTCTGACGACTTTGCGAATATATAGAGCTATTTCACTATAGCCTATACATTTCGTTTAAGCAAACTTGTTTGAATATCACTAAAAAACTTTTATCTTTTGTAGAACCAAAAGCAAGTACTTAATAACAATTTTATTCGATTCTATTGAAATTCATATTTCCATCTAATTAAGATCTTATAGAGTTCTCTTTGAATTGTTCGTCAAACGGGTGCCTTCTTAATCTAAAGAGACAGCGATTGGCGAGAGATATTCTTAGCCTGATTTATACGATGGCGCCATCTTGTCGAAAAGAATAATTTTCAGAACTTTTATTTTCCAAGGACGATTTCAACGTCGTGCTAGAACATAGAACGTTTGTTTGGTTCAAAAGCTCATAGAAGCATTTATTGGGAAAATCGTTTAAATTCCCTTTGGAAAACCCTTTTTAAATACGAAATCTTTTGGTAGACTTTCAAAGTTCAAAAAAGAGATGTTTCGATATACTATACCATACAAACTTACTTTCTATTCCTCAAAAACTTTTATGGAGGGCTTATAAAAAATGAAAACTTTTGGAACCGGGTGTAAACAAATGCAGATCTCTCAGAAACACCTTCACCTACACAGATAAAAAAAAAAACAACAGAGAACAGTCAAAACTGACCCGTCTATTTTCGCTGTGAATATAAAAATATACATATATGTACAATACGTAAGAGTATGTATTTATGTGTATACCTACCGGTTGGAAAGTACTCACAACGCACCCAGGATCCCTGAAAACCTGAAGCACTAAATATCTAGTGTACATACCTGCATCTGTCGCCTCACCCACTCAAAGTCATATCGCTTGTGTACTCGTATTTACCATCCTGCGACCCTCTTTTCCGGTAGTTGTTGGGTGCTTCATGAAGCGTTTATAGAAACTTAATGGTATTGGTTAACAAGTGCGTGTGCATACAAAACCATCAGCAAGCTAGAACTTACGAAAATTCGTTTCATTTCCCGTTGATCACGTCTGTATTCTCCCCAGTAACACCCCCAATCCCCATTACTTATCTAACCCTCGGCATTCTTCGAAAATGTGCTCATTCTCTCGCTTCACAACAGGAGTAAGACCATGCGGGCGAATAAGCGGACGGATGGACCACCGACTAGTACACCTTTACGCATTGCTGTTCTTGCTGCTGCTGCTGCTGTGTTGTTGGCATAAGGTTGGGTTTGGTATCTAGATACCTAGTGGTGTACAACGATTTTATTGATTTATATCTCTTCCAATGGTAGTAGTGGTTGTAGTGATACCGAGAGAAATAAGCACAAACACAGTACTCGTATATTTGAATTTGATGGAATTTCTAATTCCTGATGATGCTTCTCACTGGATGGTATTCGTTTCGTACCTTAACTGTGATGTTGGTAGTATTGCCGGTGGGTGGGCACAACAAGGATATATTTAAAACCTTACAAGTTAAAGCCTTCGTACACAGGATGAACACATACGTATGTATACATAGATATACATCGCTACAATTCAACGTTTCATCGTAATTAGAACATCGCAGTTGATTACAATTGCTGTGTTCCCTCTGTTTCCCTTGCCTTACGAGCAGTGATGCGGTGTCGTATACCATCTCGAAAGTATCATCCCCTTCGACCAACCTCATGGGTGCGGAACAAAACTTTTCCACGGTATTATTCACTTTCCCTAGGATACAATACGTTTGGAATTCACACAGCAAGTTACACGTTGAAAATGGGGGCAGGCAGCATCATGTATCCGTATGAGGATATGAATTGCGTGCGTGCGGTGGAGTTGCAAGCAAAGTAAGAGAGAGAGGATGATTTTAAAACCCGAAATTAAATTCATTCGTTGCCGCATCTTTGAACTAATTAACACAAAGTGCAAAGGGATAGAGAAAAGCTGAAAGAGCGAAAAAGAGAGATGGAGAAGTACGAGTAGGTGGAATTTGGAAATAGTGAAAGGAAATTCAAAAGCGTTAGCGAAAGATTCAATCGAATGGGTACGAGTACCAGTACAAGAAACAAGTGAAAGTGAACGTAATTAAAATGAATCCCAGTAAAAATGAGGTCAACACTATAAAGAGGGATGTTAAGCTATGTACGAGGCAAGCTTGTGTTGTATGTGTATGTATGTATAAATATCTTTTTAGTATGTACGCACATTCATATATGCATGTAAAATCTAGAACCTTTGTGTTCTTATACACTCAATGCACGTTTTAGGGATCTAATCGTTGTGTACCGAATCGTACATAGGTGAAGTTACATAAATTTCATAATAAATTAAGGGTTGAATTTAATTTGCATGATTACGAAATAATGGAAAACTTCCTTATCGCGTATAATCTGGCCGTTTGAGACGTGTAGATAATATGATATCCGTCAAATGCATTTTGGGTCAGGAAGAAGAATTGCAGTAAATGAAGGAATTTTACTTAAACTAATTCAGTTGCAAAATTTTAAAGAGGATGAAATTGATAATATTAATTTCTCATTAAAGATAGGTATTTAAAATCTTTTCAGTAAATTGGCAAAACTTACCTGATAAACAATTTGTTCAGCTGTCAAGCTAAGTAAAATTAAATTAGTACTTAAAAGTGTTTTCAAAATTGCGGTTGAAAGTGTGTCATTTTTTTGGCTTAGAAAATTGATAAGTTAACCTTGTCAAGTTGCTTACTATTTATTATTAGGGATCCAAGTCTGGCCAGTTCGTCAGCAACTTAGTTTCCTGAGACGTTCGAGTGCCCCGGAACTCCACAGAGTGTCATATTGTTCTCCTTAGTCATCTTATTGAGGGTGATCTCATCTGATCGCTGCCTCACTCACTCGGTACATTGCAATATCTGACGCCGATATTGGATTTAGGTTGAGCTAAGTTGGGGTCTGATGAATAGCTGGGACTTCAGCTTACAATACAATACAATATATGGGTGGAGTAGAAATTTTTTTTAGGCAAGATCTTCGGAGAAGATGCCTATATCAAGGCCTTTGGCTATGTTATAGCTGTCTGTGAAGATGAAAATTGACTTATTTAAGTTGACCTCGTTTTGTCTTCATTTGTTCCTTTCTGGAATAAGAGCGTTCCGGCCAAGGACAGAATAATATGCAATCTGGATACCGAACAAATTTTAGTGTAGACAATTGAGCAGAGATTGGATATCCGCTCGTTGCGTGTTAGACCACCAAATAAGTGCATTACTTTTAGTAATCTCTTCTATATTCCAACCCATCGCACTCTTTATAGTTCTAACGTACCAATCTCTCGCATGCTCCGTAAGGTCAACTTAAACCTTCCCCTTTTTATTATAACTTGAGCACTTCTCGTCTCAAACTAGATCTCCTCCACAACTTTTTTTTAGTTCTTAAACCCTAGTTTTTAAGTTAGTGTAATCTTGTATTAAGCCTAATAAATAATTGTAATCACTTTAAGTCTACAACCTTCTCACACAAGTACAGGGAATCAAGAGCTTTCTTGTATCGCTGTGCCAGATTTTCCTTCCACTTTGCTGTCCAGGATAAGGTCTAGATCCTCGAGAAGCTCAGAGGGGGGCCACTTAACTTTGATGGGATAAAACAGGATGTTTTGATTTTAGTTGTGAAAAGGCTCAGCTTTTTTTCACCTGGGAGTACCGGAGAATGTTGGAAAGTGTCTGCGGGTGTTTTTGCTGGGCACATAAAAGCGACGTCTTCTGCGTAAACTGTCACACCCAACTAGGTCCTATTATTTGGTAGTCAGTCCATTTAGAATTAGGTTTCATAGAAGCGGAAAAAGTACACCTCGTTGCGGTATTCTCCTATGTAATTTGTTTCTTGTAAGGCGGTGACCAAATATTGCATTTTATTGGGAACAAAGTGGATCAGAATAATATGGAATATGTCCAGTTCTTGAAGATTGTTGATCATTGAGAAGATTTGCAACAGACGGATCAGTTTTGTCCCCATTCAGGAACTTTACATAGATTTGTATACCAGAGTTCATATAAAAATAAGTAAATTTTTAATGACCTATCGTTTTGAAACTAGATGATCGTCCCGGCCTGAAAGCAGAGTTAGCCGTGTTTTACATCGGTGAAAACACTATTTGATTCACAGTTAGTTAATTTGGAGATCCCCATGTCCCTTTGTAAAAGTGGAGATGCTGAAATGATGTGCAAGACAGGCAACAGTTTGTACGGCAGTAAAGTCGATTAGGTTAAGTCGATTGACTTCCTTCTATTTTTTGAGTTAAAATTGCTAAAATATATTTTAAAATAACGTTCTCATACAAGATCTATCCCGAGTATGGCTATAATGAAGATTTATTTCCGCTGTCCTATCTGATAGCAAATTTATATCCCAATGTGCGCTCTGTTCCGTTTCATGGTGTAATCACTGTGGTAGACGTCAGACCTTTTTATCTCTTTTCTGTTTCGTCTATCTCACTGCATTATCTAGACTACAGAGTAGTGAAATCAGTTTTATATCAACCGAACGTTTTTATAAGAAAATTGTTCTGCACTTGTTCTATTAATTGTCTTTACATTTCACCATAGTTCTTTATTAATTTGTCTTCCAGAGTTTTCAACAGGTTAGTCGAATACATCCGAGGAGGTCGTGGACTTGCGAGACTCAAAGACTGAGTTATAACATCGTTATGAAATTATTATGCAGACTGTTATCAGATCACAAGTAATGTTAATGTCAATTACTTCTTTAAACAAGTATCCATATGAGGATTCAGCCAAGCACTTGTTTCTTTGTGGCAAGTTAGCAGTTCTAATTTTGGCCTACATTCACAAAGCACCATTACTAGGAGTTAAAATATAAATACTTGATGATAAACATCAAATTTACCTACTGAGTCAATCCCAGTTTTGAATAATAAGTATTCAAAATGTATTCCGAATCAATTTTTTAAAAGAACAGATGTTTCATACGTGAACTCGGAAAACGGAAGAGAAATCTTGAATGCAGAGCTCTCCTTTCTTGAGAATCTGTCAATTAAATAAATTATTTTACTCTCGATATTTCTACAATAATTAACAGTGAAATCATTTTCAGTGTTTAAAAGTGTTAAATAGACTATAACTGTGTAGAAACGTCTTTTTTTACCACGTTCTTTCTAATTTTTTTAGGAATTTAAGGAGAAAACTAAAAATGTGTATATATTTATGTACATAATACAATATATTTACATATATCTATTTACATATAGTACGCACTTGCATGCAAAATTTAATCAATTGACCTAAATACTTAACTATCTCAGAGACGAATTATCTTCCGTAAAGAATGATCTATATATTCAATTTAGAGCATTCTGCCATTCCCCTTAACAAGGCATCTAAATGAACATAAATAAGAATGAAATGAAGTGGAAGAGAAAATCCTTTCGATTTCCCATACGCTAGCAACGGATCTCTACCGAAAGATATCAACTTTTTTGTCCTTTCTTTTTTCCTCAATCAAATGCACTACCAAGGATGCCATTTACTTTTCTGTAGAGTAAGTGTACGAGTAATAGTGAACAACATCATGGACGGCAACTAAGGAAGAAATCCTCTTAAAGGAAATCCCGCACTCAAGCATACTAGAAAAGGAAATTGGTATTTCGCCATTTGTCATAAGCAGGAGCTACTGTAATATACGGATACCACTCTTACCAGTACCAGTGCCGGTACTCATATACTGCCAGTTTTGGGGACATTTCAAGTGGGTTTCTGACTTTTTTTTTTCTCTTATGTGTGCGTTTTGGCTACCCTGGCCCACATGTCTCAACGAAGAAAAAAAGTTTCGATTTTTTTTTTTTATCTTGTGAGATATCATGTGCGTTAGTTTTGCCTTTTTTCTTGAGTGCATATATGTACATAATACGACTATATACATATAGAACTTTGTAGACACTCGAAAAGGGATATTTGTAGAAGTACTTGGTCTTAGGAAAGCAATCGAAAACGAAACCAACGCACGTCGGCAAGGATAACACAGCATAGCAAAGCAGATGAATAAATTCGTTTACTATGTTTACTGTGCATGTTCCCCCACAAAAGCACACACATATTTCCAGTAGACCTAGATTATGGCAAGCAACTACTATAAATATAAATTTTCTTTAGCTAAGCTTTACCTTCTGGTGTGCTATTGGCGTCTTCACAAGCCTATGTCACCGTCACCACCAGTGTAAACATCAGGCTTCCTTAGGAGGAAAATGTCTAAAAAAAAAAAGATGCGGTTAGCATACTGTGAAGTTATACCATATTCCTGGAAGCATATATTCGGAGCACTATGTGCACTTGGGCTAAAAGCAAAGCGAAACGCAAACAAAATTATACACAGCAACCCACAAACACATATGTACATATGAACCACTAACAAGAGGTGTCATTTTAAATTAATAGAAAATCGTAAGATTTTCATGAAAAGTGGTAATATTTTTATTTTAGTATAAATAATACACTCTGAGATTAATAATGTAATACAATATCTGCCAAATGTCATCCCCGATTCTGACAACAAATAGTCATTCTTTTGATGAAATTTTTCATCAAGTTTCGGATGGTTGGTAGAGCATTGTCGTATGTTTAATATAGCTCCAAGAGAAAAATTTAAACGATGTTCAATGGCACGATCTCGATGGCCAATTGAAGTCTCTATTTTAAGAAATCACACGTCCAATAAATTTGTCGCAATAGAGCTATTATTCTACCAGTCAGTCAACATCGTTTGGTAACTCAATTCATTCCCTGAAACGGTCGTACCGTATCATTTTCGAAAAAAATATGATCCAATGACACCGCCATCTCAAAAACCGCACCAAACGTCACTCATTGTAGATGAAGAAGTTGTTCCACCATTTAACTAAGCCCATCACTCAGAATAATTTTGTGCAAAAAATCTTGATATTGATTATTAATTCCCACCGACAGTATGTCATTGTGCGTGGTCTGTTGGAATCAATTCTTGTGTCAACTGGACCTTTTAAAAATGCAGGCCAAGATCTTTATGCAAAATACAGTGCAAAATGTTTGCGGATAGACCCTATTCCTGTGACCGTCTCGAAATTGATACACCTAGGTTTTCAGTCAAACTCTCAGCTTCGGCAGCGATATTTACCTGACCTTGCCGTACGTACACGAGTTGGAGTCTTCACATCACTATCCTATCCCAGACGTTCACATTTATCGATTAAGTTGACTATAGCTATGCGATATTCCGCAATATTTTCACCGTTTTTGTAGTAATTTTTTTGCTATTTCAAATCATTATGCGAGTATGTATCAATCCATATTTAATAACCTCCTTGTATTTACTTATCATAAGTCATCGCAGACATGTAAGTGCATTTTTAAGGGAAGAAAAAATTCTTACTACATTTGATTTTATTTTTGAAAAGAAGATTTACCACAAAACTAAAGTATTACATGATCATTGAATTTAACTTAATTTATATGCATATACTATTTCTGTCTAATTTTACCAAATTAGTTGGCAGTTTATATTACGGAAGCATCACTATCGATCAGTTTCGGGCTATTTACTTATCGGAAAAGTATTATAGATCCGTGAAACTAATTCGGGGGCAGGACCTGCGTGTTCTTCTTATTTTACCATTTTTACATACATAAATCGGCTTTAAATAATTACTGGTGAGCCGGTCAATTCTTTTTTAATGAAATGTGTAATTAACCGTAGCATAACTAAGGGTTGGCAAGGTCTGTTGTCGCTTATTTTTCCACATTGGCTGAAACTAGTAGAGATATCATTAAAAAGCAGCAATAAATTTACATAACGCTATAATTTCTATTGCCATGGTATAAATCCTTAAAAAAATTTTGCATTCATGCGCCTAGCTAGCATTGCGGATTAGCATTAATTTAAAACCCACATTCTGGCAATTCCCACCTCAGCAGCCAAGCCTACCCTTGATATTTCGGAAATTTCGCGAATAGAAAATTAATTAGGCCACTGAGGCAAAATAGTTGTACATAGTCTTCCAACTCCAACCACATGGCATATACACGTTTTACAGGCGCTGACAACGTTCTGAAGTGCACAAAGGCAAAAAAAATTGTCTCTAGCTAACAACGGCACGTTGCTGGGTCTCAAATTCAAACTCTTCTTCCCAATTATAGTATTCCAGCTTCCATATACATTTATTTGCTACGAATGTATGTGTGTGTTTGTATTCTCAAATGTCAACTTACATCCGCCCAATGCTTACCACCCATATCCCAAAAGGAAGGACAAAAACAAGGATCAGAGTAAAAAAAAAATAAAAATACAAAAAAAAAAAAAAAACCAAAGGCAATACCAACCGGCAAAAATCTGCGGGAATTTATATTTCCCTCTCCTCGTTCAAGATACGTGTACGAGTATATCTAACGGTATAGTAAAGAAATGATTTCAATCTTGAACGTCCTTGATCCTTGCAACCACTACTATTGAGCTTTTCCTTGAACGGAAGCGAATGAAAGCGAAAACAGGAAAATCTTCAACGTAAGATGTTTGAATGTGAAAGTGAAAAAGTACGCATGGCATGTGACAGTACCTGAGAGAGAGAGCTATCAGTTTATGGGAGAGTACATGTCAGTGCCTTTGCCAAGGATTGCACTTGACCATTTAATACTCAAATTTGCTGTCAACTTCTTTTCCTTCAAGACTAACCAACAAACTGACGTAAGAGAAATCCTTTAAGAGAGACAGGACATGCATACTGCCCACTATACCACCATAAACCTAAGTTGAATTGCAAGCTTTCACTTTTTTATGGCTTGAATGTCCTTGGAAAAGCGCAAAAGGGTACTAATGAATATATATGGGCACATATTCGTATGTATGTAGGTCTGGTTTGTACGAATACTTGTAAATATAACGTGTCCTTGTCTCGCTTTTACTTTCGTTGGGTTTGCAAGGAAAGCGCTGCACATAACATACACTATTCCCAAACAGCTTTGCACTTTTTTGTCACCGGGGAGGTTGGGTAGATAAGTGGGACACATTTATATACTTGGTATGCGTCCATGCTCAAGATGAGTATGAGGTTGGAGTAGAGATGGTGGTGATGCTGATAGTAGGCGATGAAGCAACCAGGTTATATGTATCGTTATGTAGCAGTGCATTTGGTGCTGTACGAGTATCTATCTGAAAAGTAGTTATGTGCGTGAGAAAGTATTTGCTTTTTTGCGTTGGTGATAAGTCTGTGAGTTATGCTCACTTGTAGGAGAAGCTCCCTACGCTGAACACACAACACCCACTCTAGTAGGAGGGTTTGAGTTGTTTTGGAAACAGCACAACATCACAGTGGTGTATTGCTGCGCGCCGATAATAACAGTGGCGCCACGGGAATTACTTTTGGTATTAGGGCGGGAAGACGACGACGACGACGACGGCTACAACCACGACGACAACAGGGATCTGATGATGTTGCCAGGAAACAGCCTCGTAGTCAGTTCTTCGTTCGTTTCGTTTTCCCTTTAGATTTATAGAATTAGAAGGCAGTGCGTTTCTTCAAATTGAAAATATATTTGTATGTGTAGGTATGTGTGTCAGTTGGTGTATTCGATGGTATGATGTGAATGTAGGGTTAGTGCAGAGGGTTTGAATAAGTGGGGGACAGGGATAGGATACTTTCTTGTTCAAATTTTGTGGGGTAGGATGAATGGCTGTCGATGTGCTTCGTTTACTTCACGCACTTCTGGGATTCTCGTTGTTCGCTTGTTCGTTTTTTGCTTTTCTCGCAAATTGTCCGTTGCGCCTGCTGCTGAAGTGGGAGTACCGGGATGGTAGTTTCAAAAGTAGATCATTGCTACCGAATCGAATGGAATGGGAATCCTGGTGCTGGCAGTGATGTTGCTGGTAGTGGTGGTAGTCGTCCGGGCAGTAGGGTTTTACCAGGATTTTGAAGGAAATAGAATGATGGCTTTGCGCTAGTAAAACTTCCGAAAAGTTTTTGAATTTTCAACTGAATGACAACTTTGTTTTTCTGTACTTTCCTGCCGAACTTGGCATGTAAAAAACTTTCCCATAAGCAAAAGGCAGTGGGGGATTAAATTTAACTACAGATAGCAGTTTACATAGATGAAATACTGATGATTTTCCTTTTTGCCCCATTGAAAATAGAGGTAGATATGGATATGGATGCATGCATACATTTATGTTTATGTGCAAATATACATAGTCATAAGTATTACATGCTTATCTGGCATATTCATAAGTACGTACGTATGTATGCATATATGTATGTATGTATATAAATATGTACTATTGTACATTCTTCTTTATTATGAAGAATCTATACAATCGGAGAAAAGGCTTATTATGTAAGCCTGTGATTCTGGCCGAATCATTTTTCCATCTTTTAACGAAAGGAATACACAAATAATGCTAAGGCTGCATTCTCCAATGCTGGATTAGTACAAAAATAAATTTCCATATGCATGTTCATTCGGAATATGTTACTTTGAACGATATTTTTGTTAACCTGTGGCATCACTCACTTTTTAGAGAATGTCAGGTCGCTCCTATTTAATCAAACAGTGTAAACAGTTGCAGAAACTTGTATAAAATATAAAAAAAAAAAAACAAAATCTAGGGATTGTGAAATTACATACATATGTAGATATGTACATATCGTAGTGCTATTAAAATATTTATTTTTCGATTTCTAAATCAATAAGTAATGGTTCCGAGCCAGGACTTGGTATACAGTAATCATTAACACTAAACGATATGATTTCAATTGGTACTTGGAATAACAAACTAATCAAATGATTATGTATCTACAAATCAATAATGTCCTGAGATAAAACGGGTGCATTCAGTCATGTGTATTTTTAATCCCATTTTCACCCCCCATGCCTTCTTTCTCCATCTATTGTAATTTATTAAAGAATTTCACCTAAATTCTAAATTTCTTTATTATCATCCTTCTAAACTAAAGCCAGCGTTTTTCCTATGTCCCCCGCAAAAGCCTTTCATACATATGCACGCACTTACGCATACATTCATCTTCAAGCCAAGTTGCACGATTGCTAACAGTAAATGCAAAAGTAAAACATGCGCATTTGTTTGCAACATGCCGCACTTCTGACACACTCCTTTACTCTTTACAAAAAATAAATAGATCCAGGGAAAAACGCACACACATACTGCGTTAGGGCAAACGCACAATGCGTTATCATCATTTTTATTTCCACCCCCAGTAAAATGATGCATTAAATGTGTGCGGGAGGGTGTCGAAATGAAGTGTACTCTTTTGTCAGGTGAACTGCAAAAATTAAGCTTCGACTACAAAAGCAAGTGCGTGAAGCACGAAGGGGGAAATGTAGGGATGCTGCCAGAATTTAAATGTTTGTAATTTTCAATTTCTTTCACAGTAGGGGGTATCCTTTATTCTCGAGTGACTTGTCAATTGCATACCTTTGTTTTGTAGTAGATGATCTCTTTACCTAGAAAAAAGTTTTGATTTTTCTCATTTATTGTGATGCGCGCTTTAGTTTATGTTGGCGCACTAAGTATTATGTATATGAATTGTACCTACATATGTAGTGCTTTAACTACGATATGTAAATACTTGAAAGTGAAAGTGAATGCCTACAATAATCCAGAGGCACACAATCTGAAATGGCTGATGCTACGTCCAGAGCCGCTTGAAAAAGAATTAACCCAAATGTAATTAAGGGTAACACCTTCATACGTACATACGATACTCTCTATATTTTGCAGCTATGATAAGGTAGTAGACGTCTATCAACCCTTGTGGTCTATATAAAAGGAAAGAAAGTTGCGTGTTATATTATTTGGAATCCTGAATCGTAATTCAGCTCTCCTCATTCTTAAGTATCTGAAGTACACTCGATTACTTCTCAACTTTCTTGTGCCTTAGCTTAAACATTATTTTTTTGGGATATGGTTTATCAGAAATCGTTTTCATGAAGACCTATATAAATATTTAATATAAAGTTTTTTTAGGGTTAAGGAGAAAAAAGGTCATGATAGATACTTTAAGAAGCAGCTTCATCTCATAGAATCCTTTCTGCTATACCTTGGTAAATACTCGTATCTGCGGATTTCTTCTCTTTCCCATCATAACAGCTATTCCTTTATCTGATTGCCAAGTACACCACCAAATATTTCAGCGCCAATCAATGGAGATTGAGTGTCCTCTATACTCTCTGGCAAGTCCGCCAGTAGTTTCATTGTTAGAGATGCCGTCGTGTCCAGTGTCAATTTATTGTAATCATATTGTGTACACCATGCTGTAAAAGGATACTCGTATATGCAAAGTTCTAAACCTATTAAGATTTAAAGTAAGGGGACTAGTTCTGACCGAAAATTCGGGACCCTACCCCATTTGACATTGATGTCATGAACCGTCAATCAGTGGATTGAGGTACTGTTTGGAACATTTGAGGTTGATCCCAATAATTACGATTCGGAAAAACAACAGTTAAGGATTCTTGAACACTTATTCACATCATATATGGCACCACCAAAAAGTTAAATTATACATATTTCCCACTTCTGTCAATTATATTTTGTGCATTTAAACATAAACACATTGTATCAATCATATTATACTTTTATAGTTATCTTTATTAATAAATATCAAATATTATTGTTTGACTACTCAAAATTCTTCATGGAAGCAAAGCGTAGTTACCTATCCAGAACAATATTCATTGACTGATAAATAACCAAGGATTACCAGTCTGCTCGTTTAAGATTAAGTTGGCTGTCTCGCCGTAACATAAAAATGTGACGCGCGCCGGTGGCATTAAAGAACAAATAAAAATAGAAATGTCTGCAAATATTTTTAACCTAGAGAAGCTGACTGGCAAAGCTAACTTTTTTGCTTGGAAGTTTAATGCTAAAACTTACTTGGAGCATGAAAATTTGTGGGACTGTATAGACGGCAAGGAACCAGTTGAACAAAGTGAAGATGTGAAGGCTAAATCTAACCTGATTTTGCTGGTGGATCCAGTGAAATATGTACACGTGCAAGAAGCGAAGACTACTCGAAAATTGATTTGCTGAAGGATTTAATAACTACTACGATTGACAACTGTTATGTGAATAAGATTATGAGTTCCGTACATAAACTAAGTTCCGTACCATCAACTTTCAAATTGAAGATGAACGGGTTGGTGCACTGATGCTCGTTGAAAAGTTCCGAAGTGAAAATTAGAGCCGATGCCATAAAGATAAAACCTCTGCTTTTTATACGAAAGGACTTCGTTGTGTATATATATATAACAAATATGGCTAAATAAGCGAGTTTTGCCGAACCACAAAGAGAAGAAGCAACAAAGACCAAAACAGTGATAACCATTTAAAATTCATTGCAGGTTTCTCAGCAACAGTTGGTGAGGAGCAAGACCGATATCATATTTATTCCGGTGCATCCATGCACATGATGCACAGAAGCGACTGGATGTATGGGGTTGACGTTTCGCCAATTTCGAAGATTACAGTTGTAAAAAAATTTCTACTGCCTGTAACAGGTAACAAAAATCAACCTGACTGGTACTGCTACAAAAATTTAAGTAAGAAATGTTCTGTTGGCACTCGGTATTACTTCGAAGCTACTTTTAGCTAGTGATATGATTAAAAATGGCTGTAAATTCATTTTTCATGATAATGCTAGAATGTGTTCAATATATATGGTAAAATTGTATAGTCCGCAACGCTGATTAACAATATTTATTGATTAAATGCTGAACAAGATGTGTCTGCTCATCTGATTCGAAAGTTTAAATAACTCTGTTCTCTGGCATCGACGTTTGGAGCACTTGAATTTTGGAAACGTAAACAGGCTGCCAAACTGCTCTAAGGACGGGACTCTGTCTGCTGGAAAACATATCAACGCCACATATACAGCGTTTTTCGAAGGTAAAAAATCCAAACTGTCATTCGATAATGTGGGCTTGCGCTCTACAGAGCCGTTATAATTTCTTCACTAAGATCTGTGTGGCCCAATTGAGACTTTGGGAGCTGTGAAGTATTTTATTACTTTTACTGATGTTGTTCCAGAAAGATGCAAGTTTACCTTCTTAGAGACAAACTAAAGATTGTTTGTATTTCTAAAGATTTAAAAGTGAAAGTAGAAAATGAGCTCGACATGAGTATTGTAACAGAGAATTTAATGAGTATTGTGGAATAACTCATCAAACTAGTTCTCCATACTGTGCTCAGCAAAATGGTCTAGTTGAGAGAATAAACAACGGGTCAAAGTAGAAAAAGCCAAGTGCATGCTTTTTGATGCTAAATTGCCAAAAGCTTGCTGAGCAGAAGCCATAACCACAGCTGCTTATATTGTGAATCGGACACTAACACAGTCTCTTCGTGGGAAAACAACATATAAGGAATGGACAGGTCAGAAACCAGAGTTATTGCTCATGAAAATATTTGGATGTGAAGCTTTGGTCTCTGTACCCAAGAAAAGAGGCGGAAATGGGATGCGAAATCTGCGAAAATGATCTTTGTGGGCGGTTGCGACAACTTTAAAAGATACCGACTGATACATCTGAAAACGCAAAAAGTAACAAAAAGCAGAGATGTGAAGTTTCTAGAAAGGTAAATCAGCTCGACGGTATCACCATTTCCGTTGAAGAATTGACCAAGACCGTAGAGCACTCCGTATTTAAAGATGGATGTAGATAAATGCGATGGGACGCATTTACCTGGTGTATTCTTACCAGAAGATCCACCTCAACCATGTCAAACTCCAAATGCTGATTTCCAAACCCAATTGTTTACATCTATAGTATTTACTGACTTTAATGAGTAAGGAAGTAAGTAAGTAGAGGAAGCGCTGTCATCAGCGAATGCTGAACAATGAAGAAAGGCAATGGATGATGAAATTAATGTTCGAGGTGCGTTCAAAAAGTAAGATGACTTTATATTTTTATAAAAAAGTATTTATTTATTCATTTATTCAGATATAATACACTTGTTTTAGTGCTTTTTTTAATCCACAAAGCACTTTTTGTACAGCCTTGAACTCTTCCAGCGATGCCTTTCATAGGTGTCTTTAGTTTTAGGAACAGGAAAATGTCGCATGGTGCCAAATCCGGTGAATATGGTGGTTGAGGCATGATTTTCGTGTTGTTTTTGGCCAAAAAATCTCTCACAAGCAACGATGAATGAGCAGGTGCATGCAAAAGCCAATTGGTGCGGTTTGCATGCCGGCGGCGTTATTGGGCCATATTTTTTCGTCGACGATAACGATCGCCACGTTACTGTAAATGGTCATCGTTATCGCGCCATGATCACCGATTAATTTTACCCCGAATTGGAAGATATGGACTTGGACGACATGCGGTTTCAACAGGATGGTGCCACAAGCCACACAGCACACGATACAATCGATTTATTGAAGAGTAAGTATGGTGAGCGTGTTATCTCAAGACATGGGCCAGTCGATTGTCCGCCTCGTTCGTGCGATTTAACGCCGCTTGACTATATTCTGTGGGCCTACGTTAAGTCATTGGTTTATGCCAACACGCCGACGACGTTGGAAGATCTCAGAGCCAACATCGAAATGTGTGACCGAGTCGTTGAAAATTGGGTGCAACGAATCGAATACTGCAAACGTGCCCGCGGTGGCCATATTAACGAAGTCGGGTTCCATTCATAAATGTTTTGATTGTACTTCAAGCCAATAATAAAGTTTTTGGAATATCTTAAATGGTTTGCCTTTTATTTAAAAAAAAAAAATTGTCAAGTCGTTATTAGAAAACCCTATATTTAGACGTCATTACCACATACCCATGACCAGACACTAGTCACCAGTTATGACCCTTTTGAGCAAGTTCTTCTGATCAAAATTAAAAAGTTTCGAAACAAACTTCGCTGATGCACATCTCATGCCCAACATATCCGAAAAAGTTGCATGACACAAGCCGATTTTCCAAAACAATTTTCTTCACAGCTTCGACGTTATGATCTTTTGTTGATGTGCTGGAGCGTCCATAGAAGGGTTCGTGATTGGCACCTTCTCGGCCGTCTTGGCCTTGTAAACATTTTTTTTTTTACTTAGAGCAGACTCACCGTATGCCACTGTCAACATCTCAAGTGTTTTAGAACACTTGATTCCATTTTTTACACAAAATTTGATACAAATTCTTTGCTCCATTTTTTATAATAATTGAAAATTATTAAAATTATTATAATTATGACATTTCAAAAGTCAGACATGGTCTTTAACAGAGCTCCCCCCGAGTAAAGGCAAGACTGGTGATAAAAGGCTATGTCCAAAGGAAAGGCTTAGATAATGACGAGGTACACTCTCCTCTGGTATGTTATACATCAGTAAGATACTGTTTGCATTAGCTGTAAAATACAATACGGACGAATACGGTAACGGCCTTTTTATGGGGAGAAATCGACACAGAATTCTACATGCAACAGCCTCAATTATATTAGCATGGATCACAGGTATGCCGTTTGCATAAATCAGTATATGGGCCCAAACAGGCAAACAGTTAATGAAGCATTAAAATAGATAAAGCTTTGCATGAAATTGGGTTGAAACAGTCTAAGTTAAATTCATGTATCATATTAATACAGATAAAACAATTTTTATAGCAGTATCGGCTGATGATTTAATACTACTTACAAATTAAGAAGATATGAATAACGTGAGTAAAAAGAAACTAAAGATACAGTTTTGTATAAAAGATCTAGGAGAAGCTAAGCAATGCATTGGATTGAACATTACAAGAAACACAGTAGAGTCACTGGAGAAATAATGAGAGACGATAAAAAGTAAATTAAGGATATTTTATTGGCATTTCTAACTGCTAACCCGTCAGGAGCCCGATCGAAACTGGAGTGCAGTTTAGCCAAGATCTCAAAGTAAATAAAGATGACTTACCTTATCAACAAGCAGTTGGATGTCTATATGTCGTCCAAGGAAAAACACCGGACATCTCATATGCAGTTAATACGTTAAATACAATAAATTAAATAAGGACCTGCAAGTTGAAAACTGGCTGGCAATTAAGACAGTGATAAGATACCTACAAGGCACTTAAGATCTAAAGCTAGTGCATGCCCAAAAACAATACGCACGGAATCACAGGATACTGTCATGTAGACTGGGCAAGTAATACACAAGACAGAACAGGTTATAAGTTTATGTGTCGTGCAGATAACAAATGGTAACCTTATTACTATTTGATATATTACTACAGATGAAACTCGGAACAGTGGATGACGTACCACTTTTCATCTTCAGCAACAACCAGAGTGCAATCAAACTAACAACAAGTGATTACTACCGGCCTAGAACAAAGCAAATTGGTGTTAAATTCCACTTTTTTAAGGGTCACCTAATCAACTCCAAAATTAAGTTCTTCTATATTAAAGCAGCAAACATTTTGATTAAGGGAACTACATTTTATAATCATTTAGTGTGTATTTCGAAAATGAGCATGCGTTCAGAAGGGGCTATTAAGGATTCCTTAGCACATCCCTATTAATTCTCACCACCAAAAATTTTATTCCCTCTTCTGCCAATTATATTTTTATAAACTTATCTTTCGTGCATCTAAGCACCAACTCATTGTGTCAATTATATTATACTTGTAGAGTTATCTTTATTAATAAATATCAGATATTATTGTTTGACTACGCAAAATTCTTCAACAATCGTATAGTTCTGATTGAGTTAGATTACCTAACTAAAGCAGAAACAGGAGTTGGAGCAGCTATAGCTGCAGGTAACCAAGATGAAAATGGAATTTGAGCTCTTTTAGTTATAGCTGCTAATATTACTAATCCACCAATTAATATTATACTTTTATCATTTTTTATAAACTAAACGTTTCAGTTCACTTGTAGCTGCAGTCGTTATTACATTAATGTGCAGTGGTAAGAAGTTTAGCAGTTTTGCCAGTCACATTTCGAAGTGGGGGTATAAGCTAGAAGAAGATTTTTCTACCTATGTATAAGTTATTATAAAGGTTACATAAGTTCAGTGAATTTGTTTTCGTTATAATAATAAGGAGTAGTTAAGTCAATAGCTAAAACGAGTGACACCGATATCATTGTTAACTGGATTTCTATTTCTGTTTCTATTATTTCTGTGCTGATAATTTCACTAATTATTACGAAGAAAAACATGAGACATAAAACAATTCTATTCTGTCATAAGCCCTATTGAGTTTCAATGGTGCCTTCACAGCTTGCATTATGTTTAATGTCTTCTCTAATCCAAATACTCCAAGTTAAGCAGATGTATGTACATGCATATATACATACAGAGAAAACCAGATAAAGTGTTACAACTTTAAGAAGCGATATTGACATATTTTGAGTACAAAATTTTAGGTGTGGGTGGGGAACGATCAAAACTTATCTACAAGAAATACCTTTGTGCTATCCTCTTTTACCTCCTTTCGAACATGGCACCCTGACTTCATACTTTTCTGGTAAAAAATCGTCGAACTTGTAATTACGTTTACTTTAAATAGCTTGTGGTAACTTTTATGCCATTGTTTTTAAAAAAAAGTTATTCAAGATGACTTCGTTACTCTCTTTTTTCGAAATATATATATAGATGTTACTAACATCGGACAATCTAAAAAGCTGTCTGGTCTTTCATTCTTAAGTCTATAATTTTCAGGATATGTATGATGAAGATGTATGATAAAGATGTATGCCTGAATACATATGACCGCATGCTCATGTATGCCTAAATACATCATATCGCAATCAAATTAAATCTCCTCTGTACTGAAGAAGGAAAACATTTCAAAATATTATTGGAACTATTAATAGAAAACAAACAAACAGGCACTGGTGTGCTTGTCTTTTTAAGAATATTACCAGCCTTTTGTGGTGTTGCCCGAATTAGAGAGCTTAATACCTTTACAATTTAAACCAAAAACTTATGTATTCTTGAATTCATTTTTAAACATGCAAGAACCACTATGTCTTGAAAAATACGATTTCTGGTCAGCATTGATCATGATAAAGAATATTAAACAAAATAAAGAAAACCTATAAACAGGCGGAAGAAGATTAATCTACAGGCTAAAAATTTGAGGCCAGCCTAGACATTCGGTTTCATTCATACATAAAATTAAATACCCGAACTATACACAACAAGTTTAGAACCGTGGGTGTTGTTTTCTTTTCTGATTTTTTGCGAAATGTTTAGGTTTTTCATAATTGATAAATTTTATGATTTTTGATTGTTGATTCAGCACTAGTTTATGACTCCTTATTTGAAAAGGGTTGCCTAAGTCCAAGATTTGTAGACCTGAATTGCAAGGGTTTTACATAAAATCCTTCTCTTTGAAGCCATAAGAATTAATTTGATATTATTCACGTTTTCAGTAAAAAAAGAAAACTCTCTAAAAACGGGATAGTCGAGGACACCACAATCGATAAATGATCTGCAACCATAACACTTCTAAAAGAATATATATCTCAGCAGGAATTTGCTTCGCAATTAAAAGTATTAAGATGTTACGTTCAACGTTCCATTGAACAACACGCTCAAATCGAAAGTCTTGAGGACAAATGACGTTCAGGATGGCTTAGATTTACAACTAAACACGAGGATCGGCTTGTAACAACAACAAGCAAACGAAGTCGAAGATAAACGTCATCCGAAATACGCGCCAAAATAAATTAAATACGGAATAAACCGCTGTCCTTAACAACAGTCAAACGAAGATTATGGATGGATTATGTTGGCTTATTTGGGTTAGTTGCTGTACGAAAACCACTGCGACGACCACAAAACAAGCAGAAAATGTTAGAATGGACCAAGAAGCATAGACAGGACGGAAGAAGATTTCATCAGAGTCTTATGGTGCGATGAATCCAAACGGAGAGATTTCGCTCGACGCTGAACAAAAGATGCTACCGGACTGTGTGGTTTCCACCGTCAAGTGTGGAAGCGGTTCTGTTACGGTCAGGATCTCTGGACTAGACTAATTGCCGAAGAGTTCTTATTTCAGCAGGACAACGACCATAAACTCATGCCAAGACTTTGTCAAGACTACCTGAAACAGAGGGAAAATCTTACAAATCATGATCCGGATCACCAAATTTAAAGCCTACCATATACATATACGAAACCATAATAAGAATAGATAGATGGAATAGATCTGTTACGGCAGGAGCTGGATAGTAGGGTTCGGAATCAATCCCCATCATCAAAATCCGCCTTGTTATAAATAATATTCGAGTCGATTGGATTGCTGGACCTATACACCACAGGCAAGAATTCAAAAACTGATAACCAGAATACCGAGAATTGAAGTAAAGGTAATGGAATGTTCAAGGTGACTTTTTCGACGGAATATCGGTTTGAGGCAATTTTTCTTTATATATGGTATATGTTCCCCGTACATTTTACATAATTATTATTCTATGATACAATATTAGATTTTTTCTTTTCGGCATTAAATTTTGCTTTTCGTTCGAGCTCAGAGGATGCCCTCAATTTTTTTGGCCTACACTGCAAGTACATTATATCACGAAATAAAACTGTGGGACAATTTATAATAGGAGTAGGATCCATTTCTGAATATCATTGGAACTAAAAATGGGTGAACGTAGAAAACAAAAATAATGGTTTGTAACTTCAATAAACTCTTATAACATTATTCCTATTCAATAATTAACCTAGAATTCGATAGGTGGCAGCCTTGTCGCCAGCAAGTATTTGAACCATTTTTTTATTATGTGCACAAACACAATTACCGCAATATGATTAGAGTAATACTGTGTATCGTATCGTGTATCGTAATTTGTATCTCTAATTAAAAGTTAAAACGCAGCGAGATGAAATAGCCATGTGTTTCTATGTATGAATATATCCTCATCATTATAAAAAGATTTAAATGGATTACTTCTATTTAGGAAACAGAAACAAACATTATATAAACACTACATAATTAAAGTTCTTTAACAGTAATCAATTTCTATAACGTAAATCCACGCCATCTTTCTTTTTTCAATTTAAACGTCAATCGACAAAAGTGACATTAGTGCTTGTGTCATTTTTTTGCTTCGAAGAAAAAGATCCTGACCAGTGCGAAGGGAGTCTTTCATACATTTCGACTCCAACATAGTTAACGAAATCATTTAATTTCCAAATCTTCAAGATGATTAACGCCGCATCTCGAGCATACTTACGTGCCACCACCCAGGCAGTTTCTAATAGTCTAAAACCAACAGTCATCTCCACCTCGAATGCTGAAAAGAAAAGTATCGTCGTCGATTCTGGTGTGAATAAAAACGCCCCTTTGGCTGCAATCGTTGCCAAGACTGGCTTACAAAGTAAATATTAGTTCCAAAGAATAGGTTTCAGCAAAAAATTGCATAATTTTAATCAATTTTGCATAAAAAATCTTACAATTGGCATTATGTAATTTTTTGAGGTTATCTTTGACTGTCACTGGTATTATTAACAAGAATTTTGTTTCTAAAATATTTGTAACAAAAAAAAAAAAAAAAACATATATATATATTTTCAGCCAACAATCAAGTACGATGTGCTCATACTGACATTAGAGTACCAGACTTTTCTGATTACCGCCGTGAGTCTGTAAAGCGAGCTAACAGGAAGGATGACAGCGCTGAAAGTCGAAAGGCGTTCACTTACATGCTGGTTGGTTCTGGTGCAGTTGGTGCTGCTTATGGTGCAAAGGCATTGGTAACACATTTTGTCAGCTCCATGAGCGCTTCGGCTGATGTTTTAGCTTTGGCTAAAATTGAAGTAAAATTGGGTGACATCCCTGAGGGCAAATCTGTTACCTTCAAGTGGAGAGGTAAACCTCTTTTCATTCGCCATCGTACCGCTAGTGAAATTTCCACAGAACGTGGTGTTTCTCTCGGTGAACTTCGTGATCCTCAATCCGATGATGTTGGTAACTTCATTTCAATGATTTTGAAAAGGGACTATCTTTTGTTTTCTTTCTTTTCTCAGCAACGCGTTCAGAAGCCAGAGTGGCTTGTTGTGATCGGTGTCTGCACACATTTGGGTTGTGTGCCAATTGCTAACGCTGGTGATTTTGGTGGGTACTATTGCCCATGCCACGGTTCTCACTACGATGCTTCTGGTCGTATCCGTAAAGGACCTGCTCCACTTAACTTGGAAGTACCGACTCACACGTTCCCAAATGACAACTTACTGGTCGTTGGTTAAATTCAGAAACGGAAGGATAAATTATTATTTATAAAGTGAGGCTGGTTGCTGACTCTAGGAACGTAACACAAAACATCTACTGTTCAATAAAAATAAATAGTTACAATTTATGCAGTTATGTCAACTTGTCACCAAAAAATAAATCAAATTAAACGTTCACTTAATCTAGACCGAAAATGCATTGTATTTGAAAGTTTAACTAGAAGGTAAAAACAAAGTATCAAATCAACAAGAACCGAACAGAAATCTGTAATATTGAGCACAAAATTTAGCAATAGTGCTGAAATGGAATTTCGAATTCTGCTGTCCGGCAAAATAAACTATTCAATTTAGGCGAAGAAAGCAGAAATGTTGGACCAAAATGAAGTAATGATAATAAATGTACTTAGGTGACGCAACAGTTCGGGGTGAGCCCGGTCCTCAACTAACGAGAATCTCTGGTTAGTCCGATCTTTAGGTTACTACCTTCAGTTATCCACTCCAAGTCGGTAGAGGTTGTTTTTTACTTATGGACGCCACCATAAGGTCTTCGTCTTCAGCGTTGTCCCTCCGGGTTAGATTCGAAGACTCTCCGGCCTAGAGCATTGGTGTCTATACACGTCCACTTGCTCTTCATGTCGTAGCCATCTTAGGCGACTGATGCGCTTTTTTTTGACTAGGTTGTTGTACAGCTTGTACAGTTCGTCATTGAAACTTCGCCTCCAAAGCCTGTCAATGCAAACGGGACTGAACATTTTTCAAGGTATTTTTCTCTCGAAACGACTGAGGATATCTTCAACCGCATTTGATAGCGTCCACACTTCTGCGCTGTAAAGTGGTACTGGGATGATGAAGGTCGTATATAGAGTCTCCTTAGTTTTTTGGGATAGGGCCTTACTACTCAATTGCCTTCTTAGAACAAAGAAACAGCCATTGGCAAAAGTGACTCTTCCTTTTATCTCTGCTGAGGTTTTGTTGGCAGAATTCATAGCAGAGACAAAGTCCTCGAAACTATAGTTGTAGATTGTGACGTTCTGTTCAAATCGTCGATGTTATGTGTCCCTTCTTGTTGACAGCATATACTTGGTTTTGCCATAATTTACCGCTAAGCCCATTTTGCCAGTTTCCATTTAAATACTAGCGAACGGTGACAGCTCTTTAAGTTTTTCCAATTATGTCGATATCATTGGCGTACGCTAATTGTTGTACAGACTTTTAAAAGACTGTATCTCCAGTATCCACTTGTAAGTTTCCCACAATTCTATCAAGTATGATGTTAAAGAAATTCCTTGACAGTGCGTCACTGTGCTTAAATCATTTTTTGATATCAAAGGTTCGGTTAAGTAGTTACCGACCTTGAGGGAGCAGTGGAAGTTCGCAATCGCCTCTCTGCCAACGAGTTTGCCAGGGATGCCAAAACTAGACATGGTTCTATAGCTCGATGTTTTTTTGGGCATCGATTTGGATTTCTTGATTTTTTTCCAGGATCTGCCGGAGTGTGAAGATTTAGTCGGTTAAAACCGCACTAATGGGGACCAATCAGATTATTAGCGAATGGTTTCAAATGTTCATACAATATGCCAGATAAGATCTTGTATCCGATGTTGAGGAGACATATACATCTATTGTTGGTACATGCTCTCCACGAAATCATTTCTAGCAGCTTTGAATACTTCGGCCGGTAAGGCATCGGGTCCAGTTGATTTGTTGGATTTCAGTTTAGAAATGTTCATTATTACTTCGTTTTGGTCAGGTGGACAGAAGTTTTGGCTATCATCGCATCAGTTAAATAGTCTATTCTGCCTAACGGCAGGATATTGTACCTCTTCGCCGTTATACAGTTTCATATTCCAAGCACCGACTACTATAAGATATACTTCTTCATCTCTACAGGCTTAATGATTGCAAATATTAAGTTCAATAATGCTGCCGGATCTGACGGCCTCCAATTTATTTAATGCAGTAAGATATGACTTGGTAGAGACCACACACCATCTCATATACAAGATTTGGTCGGACGAGAATATGAATGTGAACGTCAGGATCGTTTCTCCGAACCACTGCGACAACTATATAGCCTTCAATCTCTTTAACGTTGTACACAATATTTACATATTATTTACTTTGATTGCCTGAAACCATTAGTCAATGATTAAATTACCCAGTACCAGTGCAGTTTTAGACCTGGTACGTCAATAATTGACCAAATATTCCAGATAGTATATTCTAGAGAAAACATAAAAATTCCAAGTCGATATTCATCACCTCTTCAATGAGCGTTATAGATAAGCTATATTGAATTTCCATGGGTGTCAAAAAAAGAGTTATTCGCTGTGAAATGACATTTTTAATGTAATAATTGAGAGAACAAACAGAGGCATATTTTTGCAAGTAAGAAGGTTGGTATCAGACAGCTTTTTAATATTTACTTAATATGTACTGACAAAGATATTACAAAATTTTCAATAACGAACATAACCCATAAATTGACAAAATAAAAAAAAAATTTCAACTCTTAACGTCAAGCGTTCCCAGAATGCTGTCTGTTTTTTTTCACATTTTTCTGAAACATCTATAAATTTTACAAATTTCTATAAATTCTCTTCATTATTAAAGTACATCGTTGATTTCTTTCATACTGCAGTTCTTACAGTTTATTTTTGTTGTTGTTAAAAGAAAGACATAAGCAAAATAAGCCTTATTGTAATAATAATAAAATGTAAGCATTTTAAATGGCTATTTAAAGTGTTTATCAATGTTCTTAAGGGCTATTTTAAATTATTTTAAGAGTTCCTAATACTCGTAAATTATATTAGCTTCTAAACATTAAAGAAATGGATATATTTAGTTTGAACACATCCCAGCTGATACACAAACCAAAGTATTTTAAAATTACATCTGACACATCATAAAAAAATCCCAAACATATTTCCGTGGCCGTCATCTAAATTCTGACATCTATAAAGACCGCCTTTCCCTGGACAAATAATCATAACAAAAAAGAATGGGATCTGCTACTAAAGTAAGTTAATAATATTATTTCAACGTCCAATTTAGCGAATTTTCAAATGGACTTGGTGCAAATAGCTTCTCACAGAGTACCCTTTGTAATTCTATGCACCCTTAGTCATTAAAGCATGCAAACTCGTAACTTCGAAATTTTTAATTCTTGCAACTTGGCTAGAGGAATTAATAAAATAAATTTGATTTGTTTATAGGTTGGAGAAATATTTACAGCTGCAGGGCAAGCTTTCAATCGTCTTGGAGAGCTAACAATGCAATTGCATCCCAGCTCGGACTCTCCGTCGGGGTAAGTGCACGAAAACAAAAGCAAATGCAAAATTTCAAACTGAACCAAAGTTAATCGTTGTTTTCGATTCTTTCACATACCAATCATGCGCTCAGGAGCAAATGGACAGATGAAGAAATCGAAATGTTGCACTCATCGATAACCCGCTTCTCTGAAGATCTAAACAAAATAAGTTTGCGAATAAAAAATCGAACAGTGTAAGGACAGTTGATTTTGTTTGAAAGTTTGACATAAGTACCTAATAGCTTCCTTTCTTCATCTGATCCTGAGTCCGAATTGCTCAACATCAAGTAACTCATTTTTTTGTATTTTGTTTTCAGATCACAAATCCGGCAGACATTAAAGAAGAAAGCTTTTGAGGATGCAGGCATTCCAGCTAAACAGGTACCGGCCAATCAAGTGCAGCATATAATTCAAACAACAACAGTGCAGCAATCGCCACAAACTTCGCAACAACAGCAGCCAAAACAAATCCAACAGCAAGTGCAACATGTGATAATTCAACAGACGCCTCTGAGTGTAAGCACGCAACAGCAACATACACCTCAACCGCAGCCTCATCAACCTCCTCAAACTGTAACTATTCAGCAATTACAACAAATCAAAAACGAAACCGTTGTGGATAATAGTGCAACTGGCCTGATGGCTGGTCATAAATCTGGTGATATGATGATGACTCTAAATCGACTCAATACTCAGGAAAACGAAGTGGATGTTGAATGCTTGCCCTCCGATGTTAAGCTAGAGTTTTCTGGAGAAGAGGTGGCCGGGTGAAATCAAGCCGAAGATGATGATTACTACTTTTTCAAAAAATAATCAGGACCATATGTTGTGACCCCCTAACGTCTTTAATGCAAAATGTATCTCCAACCCCCATCATTACAAAAGGCATCCTCATGCGATTAATGTAGATAAGTTTATTATAAAACGAAAACATGTTTGATTATAAATCGTTTGAAATACGACAAATTATTTATGATTATGTACAAAGATTAAAAAAAAAAATAAAAATAAAAAATTAATGTAGTCTAAATTAAAATTTGTGACTTTTTTTTAAGCTAAATACGAAGATTTTCAGATCTGCTTCAGAGACCGTGCGTGTAAAATGTCGAAAGCAGTTTCGTTGTAAGCTCTTTGGTTTTCTTTTTGACTTGTGAATTATCTCGTGATATTGAATGGAAAGGGGTTCATTACCTTAAAGGGTTCGAAGAAACATGCGACAAAAGCCGAAGATTTAAAAATGATAGTCTGATAAACCAGTCACTGCGCAATTTTAAATAAAAAAAAAAGAAGAAATCACACGTGTAAGAATAGTAAGATCGGAGACGAAAAATTTACTGAATGTGCTCTCAATCATTAATTAACGATTGACGCTCGGAGCATCTATACGCCGCCGTCCGTTTTCGTTTTTTTTAAATTAATTTTAAGGTGTGAAAAATTTTAATCAGGCCCTAATAATTGCATTAGATTTAATCCTAATCACATGTGCATGTTTTATGCACAGGGTCAGAATCTTGCCAACACATAAGACGCACTTTTTATTTTATTTATTTTATGAATTCATTTGGTGCCTATACAATAAGATGATATATGTACCTTACAAGCCAAGAATTGAAGAATATATATATACACATGTAAGTTACAAATATATGGTAGCAACAAAATAAAGAACTATTTTGCATACAAAAAATAGTTGATGGTATAAATAAAATTCCATAATTCGAAATGATAATAATCCTTAATAGAAAAATCTGATTCACAAATTTATTTAATGAAAATAACATCTCTTTCGAGCGCCTCTGATTTTTGTTGAATTTTTGTCGTAAATCTTTCCGAAACTATGCCTCATTCCTAAGCCTGCTCACACGTAGTGGTAGTGAGTTCCACGAGCGGTTATAGTTGACGAAGAACTGTCGCTCAGAAGAAAAGCAGGAGCAACGTGGGTGTATTATTTTCAGAAATCTGTTTGAGGATCCAAAACGTAGTCGTTCGAAAGGGCTAATAAGTTGCTGCTTCTAGATAATGTTGAAAAGCAATATTAGAGTTCTATAACGCAATAGGTAATCGAGATTGAAATTATATATTTACCTGGTTAACTTGAGATACGATTCAACCTACACAATCCGTAATAAGTGTTGCTGAAGGCAATATAAAACTTTCTCTCACTAAGTGGCCGTGGTGTAGTGGCATATGCATAAGACTCCTCAAGCAGGGGGTCACGGGTTCGAATCTCGTGCGAGGCGATTCTCTGAAAAAGTCTTTTCATGGAATTTGTATGTAGTTATATGTAAACCCGTCGGCATCAACTCTGACATGAAGGCATAACACTGATGTTGGAGTGGTTGCTTGCTGGGCTTAATGTAACGAACTAACAACTAGCACGTACTAAGACCCACTGGTTGCGGATGCACCTGGCTCCAGTTTGACATCAACCTCTGGGAAAAATATCGAAACCTAATACACCTGAGTTTCAAACTATTTTACTACACCACACGGCCGCGCCCTGGTGAACGTAGGAATATAACACTATGAGATCAATAATGCCTAGGTTCTTAGCAGTTTCAACATAATCAATAACAGGACTGTAAGTATAATTTTAAGAAAACAGGATAGATCTGACAATTTTCTGCTTATCACTGGGTATTTGCACTGTAAGGAGTTTAAGAACAGTCCATTTCTGTTTGACCAAAGATTTATATCTACTAAGTCCTTGTTGATTTTATTGGCATTGTGTTCGATGAGTCCAATTGGATTACTAATAGGCAATTGAATATTGTCAGCATACATTTGATATTCTTGTTAAAGCGGGAAGTTTGTTGATATACAGGGAAAAGAGAAGAGCTCCTAATATTGAACCTTGTGAAACCCCTCTTGTGATCGGAAGAAAATCAAACATTTCGTTTGCTACTTCGACCGATTGTTTTTTTTGTCGAAGATAGGATATAATTAATCTCACGGCACTGCTAGAGAATCTGTACAAAGACAAAAGTTAATTATACAAATTCATAGGTCTATCGTATCAAACTCTTTGGAGAGATCTAAGCTACATGATTTGTGCCCAAAGCCTGATGTATATTTTCTGTCGCATTGAAAATAGCTGCCATGTTTAGCAGGGAAAGTAAATTATTTGGGGGACAAAAGTTTCGTTTGTTTAGATAAAGATTTGGGGTAAGGGTAAATTAAATTTATTTTTACCCCTTGTTTGCAGCGGATTTTTTTTTTGTCTCACAAGCAGCACGCAATAGAACTCATACGGTGTAATTGTCCCGAAGAGCAGACAATAGGAATATATATTAGGAGTTACACATGTATCACCATTTCAATGTATCGTCGAAAAATTATAACTGGAATGTAAATCAAACTTAAGCTATTGCTGTGATTTTAAAAAGACAGAGCATAGAATGGCGCATACTGAAGTCGGAAACAACGCAGAAGCAATATAGATATGAGGGAAGTACTTATGTGCATATGTTACATAAAATTTATTTATGTTGGTGCTGCAATCAACATCAATAATTAACAAATATGTAAGACATCTACGTGACTCATTATTTTACCACCTTGCCTAAAAATATGGGCAAATTCGATACTTTATTAAGAAGCAATAAAATATGTCTCCCATATGGAAAATTTTGTTAGCAACGAGAATAAGCTTCTGTACAAGTGTCGCTGTCAACTGTTTCATCCAACAGAACGGATAAGCACAATTCATAATTGCTCAACTTCGTCTTCCATGAAGATAGTATTGAAAAATAATGAATGGCAACATTCACTTAGCGTTATAGTCAAGTCGAGGATGTTCTTGGTTCAGCCGTTCACAATCGTAAACCCTGGTTCCAGTTTCGCTTTTTCTTTGATGTGAATTCAAACATTATTTGTACCACTTTGACTATTAAGATTTCGGAATTATGTGAGTAGTATTCCAGTTTCTACTTATTTTCCAGCAATCAAGATGGAGCTGGAATTTTTAAGGCAACAATTTGGGAGTGACAGTCGACCAGAAGAACTTTTTTTGTTGACAAACCTTGATTTCTTGTTGAATTTCGATATCATTGCGGTCATATGTAGTAAGTAATTTTTCAGTAAAAGTCTTAATTTTGCACTAGATGTAGGTTTTTGTACTTTTTGAAAGAATCTTTTTTTTTATACAATTTGAAACTGGCTAAAACTAATGACTAACGCTTCTACGTTTGCATGCATTGCTGTGAGACCTCTAAACCTTCCTAATTATGAATTCATAGACGAATAGTCTAGACAATCAGAGACAAAATATACATGGATTAACCTAAATCTTCAAGAATGAATTTATTCTATACAGAAAGTCAAAAAGTCAACAAGAATATTCTAAAACACACTGACCTTTGAAATAAATAAATAAAAAAAATTTTATTTTCCAAATTAGTGCTTTTCACCTATAGAAGCAAATCTTTCTCATCCATTTAGTTGGATTGGTTTCATATATTTTCTTGCATTTTAACTGGTTTTCTAAAAAATTCTGTATATCCTTTTCAACATTCGTTCTCCATTCTAGCACTGAGAAGTTGGGGAAACTCTCCTTGGCTGATCGTTGCATTCGACGTACCGCTGTGCGATAACATTTCCATGGTTGTGGTTCAATTACAAACAATTTTGCAATTGATGAGTAATTTTTAAGAAAATTCATAAGACCTGCATCATTGTGATTAAGATGAATCCACATTGTAATGGAAAAGCAACAAACTGCATCGAATTTGTGTGCGCCCCATTTGTCCAAATATTTTGTAATTGTAGCGAAGTCGTTGTCATTCATTACGTCAAGACATTGCATTTCGATTTGCTGATAATTTTTATTAGATTCGTTTGCCCTTTTAATAAGTAATGGGTCAATGTCAACTCCAAGGATGTAGATATCTCTTGCAATACGCTGAGAAAGGTAATCATACAACAGCTGAGTAAAATCGCCAGCATTGCAACCAACATCGAGCACGATGTAGGGCGATGTTTTGTTTTCAATTTCTTCTTCTGCTAACCATACTTGGTTTGGGAGCAACGCTACTCTTTCATGTGCCGAGTTAAATTGGTAATAGTTGATAAAATTTCCAAATTGTACGGCCCCTGGATTTTTACCACGAAAATCCATTAGAAATGCAAATTAGTTTACGAAAATTTCCTCACTTCATTTGGTTAATAGTGACCACAATGTGTTGAATGATACTCCTCTGTATAGGTGATACGAATATCGAACAGAAACCGGCATAAATCTGGAAATTAGTTTAGCACAATATTAAGATAAAAGAAACATTTAAGGACCGTAAACAGCACTTTGAGCTGTCATGTAAGTGAACATTCTGTACTCTAGGTGACAACAAAGCGGTAAGTGGTTAGTCTGTACATAAACCTTTTACAAATACGGATGTGTTAAAAAAGTGCATGTCTTTATTTCTGATAAACATTAGTATTTTTATCTGAAAGATATCCCAAGTGTGATGAGAATACTCACAATTTCGATTGGTGTTTGTTTTTCTAAATTATATAATGTAAAAAATAAATCTGACGCTTTGTTACGTTTCCACTTTTTTTGTTCTTAATTAAAAAATATTGTTATTTTTAACAAACTAACAAACGTTGTTACAAAGGAGATTGTTTCACTTACCAATTGAAATCGCTCCACATATTTTTTCTGCTATAAACAAAATAAGGCTTTAGCTTCGGCTTTGGTGATGTTACGTTTTATTCGTTTTGATTTCGTTTTTTTTTTTTTTGTTTTCTGTTCTCTTCATTGTTCTACAATTGAAGAAACCCATGTTTTTTACGAGCTGAAAACTTGTTTGTGTTTAATTTTAACGATACTTACGTACGATATTTTTTAGTAAGTGAATGTTTTAAAATTCCCTGCTCTAAATTTCTCCTCTTCTTTGTATCCTGTTTGAGCAGATATTATGCACATTGGAACTTGTATCATTATTTATAAACTTTCAAATATAATTTCTGGTAACAAATTAATCATTTGAATACATGGTTATGTATTTGTAAGGCTACAACAACAAAAAAATTATAAATTTGATTAATGAAGTTCATTATGTAATTCGGATTAAATAAGACGGTTTTTTTTGACAACCGTCAATACGGTAAACGAAACAATGCACAGTGGTTCAGGTTTCAAAGAAATAGGGTTTTTTGGGCAGATTTACAATGAAATCATATCATTTTGGCCTGGAAAATGGTTGTTATGATTACTAGACGGTTAGAACAAGACAAAAAAGCTTTTTTTTTAACAGAGTATATTCATGTTTAAAATATTCATCATACATAAAAAACATAATCTCACAAAAAGAAATCGGGTTTATTATTTTTACATGAAACAAGTGCTATTTACATAGTATTATTTAAAAAATGCCAAGTAATACAATGTAATATAATAAAGTTACAATAAAGCTCAAAAGCTTAATAAATCCAACACTTCTTTTACTAACGCAGACTTCTTTTAATACCGCAACTTTCTTAAACTAAAAATAAGTGTATAAGACTCAGCGGTCTCCTCCGATAATTCACCAATAGATAATAAAGAACTATCTATCACTTCTGCTCCGTGATGAAGGTAAGTTATACCAAGGGTATTCCTCCACAAGCATCTTAGCGGTATCAAAAGCATAACTCTTAAATTTTTCTGAATTTATTTTATAACCAGAAGAAAGGCTCTTCAGAAGGTGTCTACATCTGTCAATAAGATCTTTTCTAATACCTGTTATTTTAGGTGAAATATCAGAACAATGTATGTGCTGTGTTTATATCATTGGATGTGCACTTCCTTCAATTCGAGGGTTGTCTACAATTAAAACTAATTTTTCCCTAAACTACAGTTGAACTAGCTCTTTTCTCTGAGCAAGACTAGATTTATCTTCTGCAGAACGCGCTTGCCACTTTTTAATATTAATTCGATAAGAAACGTGAATACAATACTTGAAAAATCTAATGTATGAATGCAGAAGAGATAAGCCAAACTCAAATTTACTAGTATCAGGGACCTCTTTTAAGCATATATGTATTTAAATCATTCATCTCTTTTGGTGTTGCACTAAAAATGTAACACCTACTCGTAGATAAGTCGCTAAGTGCAGAACAAACTTTACCATCTACCATCGTCAATTGTAAGGAATGGCTGATTTTAATTTCGTGGCCATTAATAAGCACTGAAGTAGGGATTAACTGGTTACTTTGGCTTTTGAAATAAACTTCTCCTTGCAAGGTGGCTTCTTGCATCACCTAGTAGCAGAAGGGCGTGGGTTTTTCCAAATGATTGATTTATCACAGGTATTTGGTTTATAAACAAGTTGAAGAGGTACATAAGATGTGACAAATAAACTCGAATCTTCGATAGTTGAATCTGAAAATTTCTGCTTATATTCACTATGGCCTGTGCTGCCATCAAAACCCCATTTAACAATTAAAACTAAGTCATCCTTAGGTTCGTGAAGACTTTCAAACACAGCTTTTTAAGATTCAACAATGCGACTTGATGTATGATCTAACAATGATTGCAAATTGATTTCAGCAGAAGATTCCGTCACGCAAATATCAGTTGGATAGCAACGTTTTTTGGCTTCCAGCACTTTAAGATAGGACCGAAAAACATTTGATATTCTAGAATGAATCACTTCTCTTAATAATAAGTATTGGTTTTTAGTAAGCTTAGCTTCATAAATAAATGAAACAACTTCATCCGTGCTAAATTCCAAAGAACTTTCTGATTGATTTAAGCTGCTAAGTAAAGTAGTTACAGCGGAATCGTCCATCTGTGATAGAACTGCTAATCTGTGACGTTTGGACCTCTTGCTCCAAAACTCTCCAAACTCCTTCCTGTATCGCGTTCCACTTGTAGATTGAAGATATTCCTTTTGCTCGTCGTTGCAGTTTCCACATACTTCTCCATTAGATATTTTAAGTATGCAACTTCGGTCTTATTTAACCAGCTTTCGTATTTGGCCACTAGCTTAGCTTTTGATTTCCTAAATTGCTTGAAATATGCGGCAAATCGTTTACAGAGATTCAAAAGGAGATTTCTCAAGCAATCAGTCTGGATATTTTCAGCATCCGGTAAAGAATTCGCAAGCGATCTAAACACTTCCCGAAAACTTTCTGCTTCATTTTCTTTATTTTTTGAATCTATCCACGTATTTAAAACAAGTATTCGGGTAAAAGAACACGTAATTGATGTACCTGCAAAAGAAAAACACAACAAATTGAAAAAAAAAAATTGTTGTTCAACCCTCAGAGCACCTAGGAGCACCTAGACTTTGCGGTTATTAAAACTAGAAAATAAGAGATTATATTGATAAATGAATTATTTATGGCGATTCGAGCCTTCATAAGTAAAAACATAGTTGAATATGGAAAATGGTTAAAAACAAAAAACGTGGAAGGTGTGTTTTGATGGAGCTAGTTATGAATAGTCGCATTGTTAAGGAAAACATAATTACTTTAAAAATGTCGTACATACCTTTTATTTGAATATCCATTGCACAATTATATCACAAACAATAAATTTCTCGGAAAAACCACACTTTAAAAACAACACCAATTTATGTGAACACATAAAATAATGAGCTTCAATCAGATGTTACCACTTTCGGTGCACAAAATTAACTGTGCCGTATTTGTAATTGCAATGTTTTTTATACCTGTGAATAGAAGGGTTTTTTATGTTTCCTATACCGGTAAAATAACATCATATTTGCAACATCGGTATTTCGGCCCTATGACCTACGGCTGAAAAGGTGTTACTATTTTACTCTTGTTATATCTACACAAAATTTGTAGTATGAACTATATTATACGAGTACGGCATACTTTTCATAACTTGTCTTTTTTCGTTGCAGTTATCAGAATTCCGAATTTGTATTTCAGCAGATGCGTGTTGTCAATACCAAAACCAACATTGTGATCCTAAAATACCCGTAGATGTTAAATTGATGGATCGAGTTTTTTCTGCTGTCCTTTGTTTATTTTTTTGTTTTTTCAGCAATTAAACAATTAGTTCAGCCGT
Source organism: Volucella inanis (assembly GCA_907269105.1). Taxonomy (NCBI): domain Eukaryota; kingdom Metazoa; phylum Arthropoda; class Insecta; order Diptera; family Syrphidae; genus Volucella; species Volucella inanis. The sequence continues at coordinate 26,930,228 of OU026157.1, forward strand.
CTGTTATTGTTATTATTACACAAATAATAAGGTGTAATAAAACTGTTTTAAAATCACATCTTCTGTTTCATGGCCCCGATTGTGATTTTCGATTATTAATCGACTCGAAAATTGTTGAATGCATCGATTAATTTTTCTTTTGGTATTGTGTAACCTAATCCACAAAAGATTGTGTTATTGTGAATTACCAGTATTAATATTGTGAATATTATGTATGAAACCTTACTGATCCAGAGTCTGAAAATAATCAGAGTTTTCTGGAACTGGCTCAAAAATGAACAAGCCTAAGAGATGTTTCTCATCCGTTGGAATTGGAGAAAAGAGTGTGTGTATGACGCCTTTTGAAGATCTTTCTAATAATTATTGAATAGTTTTGTACAGTTTTCCTAACTGTTTTTGCTTATCAAAAGAAGCATTTATTGAACTTTTGGCATAAATAGGTCCAAAACTAAAACCAATAAAAAGAATCTCATCAATTCCCAATATAATTAAGCTTCTGCTCATAGATCTTACCATGTGAGCGCGGAAAATAGGGTTTTGTCTTGGTTTGATACAATCCACTGTGTCCCTAGTTCTATTAGAAGTTTTTTCAATCCTGGAGAGGCACATCTGTTCCAAATGGACAAAATGGATATTGGAAAAATGTAGAGCGAAAATGCATTTCCTTGATAAAAGTGGAATACTGGGCGTAATAGGTTGTATATAGTAGACGGTACACCTACTAAACTAAGGTCCCCAAAGAAAGGACCTCAACATGATTATTACAACCACGCATACTATTTTATTTAAATATTCAATTATTACACTTAAGACTTGTGATGATATGATGAGAATTCGTACATTAATGCACAATATCCTGGATACGCGCACGATTCATATGTCTTCAATATGTCAAACTTGAAAGGAAATTTGGTAGTATGGCCTAACAGTGGGAACACGAATATTTGGCTCTTAGGTATCAAGGAGACTAAAATGTAAGCAATTTTTTTTTAATTTTTTTTTTCTAAATTGAAAATATTCTAGGGGATCCTGAATATGCTCTGAAACCGTATCTCATTACATTGTATCGGCATCCAGAAGAAACGTAGTTTGAAAATGTGTTCAAAATAAGTTCGACAACATACAGAGGAGACAATTTAAAATAAAAACTTCCTGTAAGCGGCGAAATTGTGTTGATGAGAAACCATATTCTTTGATCTATAAACACACAAATTTAAAAAACTTATCAACATAACTTTTATTGTACTTCATAATATAATAACTATCACGTTTTTTTATACACTAAATAAAAAATTTTATTATAAAAAAAAATAAAATAAAATAAAAACTTCATTTATGTATAAACGTTTTAAAGAAAATGATGACTTCAAATACTTATATGTACCAGAATTCAGGTCTCGTTGTATACATTTCTTTTTGTAGTTCTAACATTTCTTGTTTAAGTATAATTTTTTTATATATAGTACATACTTTTACTTTTTTTATAATTCCGCGCGCGCACCAAGGGGATGTGAATACCCTTTTACTGGCTTTTCTCCAGGGCGCGGGCGGGTGGTGTAGTAGTTTTGAAACTCAGGTGTTAGGTTTCGATATTTTTCCAGAGATGGTTGTCAAACTGGAGCCAGTGCATCCTCAACCAGTGGGTCTAGTACGTGCTAGTTGTTAATTTTAGTTTTATAAATAATAGTAGTGTCTTTCATTTCCTGCATTGTAGAATTTAAGTGTCTATGAAATGGTTTGAGCGTTTGTCTGCTTTCCCAGTAAAAAGAGTCTGTCTTGTACACTTTTATTTTGTTTTGTATTAGGTTGTATATTTTGATATCTGCTGTCCGATAATGGTGTGGTTTTGTAAGAAATTAGCGTGGTATTTCATAGCGTGGTATTACATTGCCTTCATTTCAATGTTATTTCCAGACTTCTTCTTTTTTACTTTAATTTTTAAATCTGTCTAAGCCTAATAAAATCCCAAATTTTACAGATGCAAAATTAGTTGTTTTACATTTCTTTTCAACCTTAGCGATTTCTCCCAGGTACGTTTGGGGGGACCTAAATAAATAAGTTCAGTGTTTTTTTCTCTCATCTTTTAGGTTACGTTTTCATATAGACTCCTTTTGTAAAATCAATGTTATCTTCCATTATCTTTTTTCTACTTGTTACTAGTTTTGAACTGTATTACAATTTGAATATTTTTTTTTTTTGAATAATGCAATATCATCTTAATTACATAAATTTTATTCGAAAAAAACTTGTTTAGCCCTTGATAAGGTAGATTGTTGATGAGAAAATGACTTACGACAATTACTTGGCAAGTCGATAAATGTCAGTGACAGTCGACATTCACAATACCAACTACAACAATCGACGATCGACAATTGACAACTAACGTTTATCGATCAATGAATCTTCATCAATCTTCATCAGATTCATAGCTAGAGCTTGTGAATGAAGCGAAGTATAATTCGATTTTATTACTGATCTATTCGACTATCTCACGATTTTCAGCATCACCTTCAATATCAGATTCAGGAAAACCTTTTTTTTTTTTCTATCCTGAGTCCATTGCAATCTTTTTAAGCTCCTTTTAATGGAATTTCTCAGTCGTTCGAAATCAGTGATAAAGTGCTTAAAGGACATGCAGCCAACAAGACGTAAATCGGACATTCACGTCCGGTCGTCATCCTCGCACTCATAGTAAGCATCGAAAGATGTTGTATCACTTATTTCCAGCACATTTAAATGCTTAGATAAGTGTAGTGTCGCATTACGATGCCAGTAAGAAGCCTGTAATCTTTCCTACTGAGGGACAGCAGAAGGACCGCTGACCACTTAGAGACATCGGGAAGCATTGGTTGGCAGACCAAATCATATGACATCCAACCGTCAATGAAAGCTTTAACCGAGTAGACAGACAGACCTAACGTAGCTTCGGGTTCTGAAAACTCTTCTCTGAACATTGCATAGCGAGTTCATATTTGATTTTATTTGCCGTGATCCTATTGCGACCTGGGACCCAGACAAGACTCACTGAATCTAGCATTCCGACTGCGTTCAGTGAAATCTTGCATTCGCAAGAGGGCTCAGTAAGACTCTAAGCTTACACTTTCGAGCAGACAGTCACTAGGCACGATTCAACAGATAGAACAGTTACATCAAAAGCGTTTGTTTGTGCATAGACGTGATACCTATTGAGCACGTTGAGCCGGATTCTTCCTTTTCTACAAGGTCGAGAACTCGCATCCGATTTCGAATTCGATGTACCTATAGTGTGATATGGAGACGTCTGAGAGTTTTTTCTAGTCGGTAATGGTAGGTTAACTGTTGTATATCGTTAATTCTATTACTTGCTGCCTTACTCTCGCTACAAAAATTGGCTGAGAGCCAACATTGTTGATAACCAGGTCAAACGATAGTACGATATTTGCTACTGCCAACATATAATCAAAATGTAACATTTAAAAAAGCAAATAGAGGAACATCTGACAACAATCAACTGCGTAAGCATCATTTCTATGGATGCATCTTCGTATAGAGTTAAAGCTTGAGTGAAAATTTTCTAATTTTCGATCGTTAATTCCCAAAGCCGTGGTAATTATCTCATTGGGCTTATTAGTTTCAACATTTTCGTTTTTGTCTTGGACGATAATTTCATTCAGAGTAAGTTTTTCCCTATTTGCCTTTTCTTTATTTCTTGAGTATCTATATTTTCAAGCAGTTTTTCATGTATTTTTTTTGACTTATTTAGTTATCACCATTTACTTGTTTTAGTGTGACCTATTTTATTTCATTTTTTAATGCATTTAGTGTGTTGATTCACTAATTGATTCACTTATCATTTCTATCATTCTATTGTACATATGAAATAATATTTTAGCATTTTTTACTGGCAAACGTAATTAATTAGGAGCGAGTTGGGTATACACTTTGTTTTTACTTTATTGGCTACACCATAAACCAAAAGGCTTGCAGCCTGAAATGAACAAATTTTCAGAACATGTGTTAAAATGCATTTAAATATACAATCCATTGACTTCATTTTTTCATCTTGCAATTTGTACTTCCTACCACTTTCTGAATCCTTTTCTAAAAGATGCTGTGCCAAAATTTCAGTCGATTGTGTAAGAATATAATCATATATTTTCAACCTTGAAAAGTACATATATTATTCAGTGTGAATGAAATTCTTTAAAAATTAGGTTCTAAGAAAGGATGTGTCTGTAATTGAAGCAAACTAAGGATTAAGTGATAAGTGAATTGCAATCAGTTGAAGGGCAATATCAGTATTTGAGCTTCCTTGGCTAAGGTGTAAATAACGTGTCCTAGGAATTTTGTTGGGTCGCTACGGCCAAAAGATCCTGGCATACCTTGGACTCTACTAAATTTGTCTGTGATGTGCCGTATATATTATATTTGAATTAGTTGAATGATCTGCAAGAGTCTTGAAGTAAACATTTTGAGTTGACGTTTATTTGTTCTAGAAAATTTAGCATTCATATTCCTAGTACGAGTACATCATGATATTCGTAGAAGCTGTGGATGATAGTCGGGTTGTTCGAGCCTAAGCCTATATAAACATATGTGCATACCTACTCATGTTTCTTCAATTTGGGTGCCTGGAAATTTACGTATCAAAATAAATATACGAGTAGTTCTTTTCATATTTTGTAATTGCAATTTTCTTATTGTAAGAACCAATGAGTTACCGTTTTAGGTCTGCCTGTTTTTAAAGAACTTTGCACATCTGCAATAACGAAAGCTTAACTTGGTGTAGGTGCTATCAGTCTCCAACTCAAGACATAACTTTGGAAAGCAATTATCTACCATAAGGAATACGAATTTGAAACTGTTATTTGTATTATACTTATATGTTAAAGAACATATAGTATTTTGTATACATACATACAGTATTAGTGTTAAGAAGAAAGAAACAAAAATATTGCCAAAACAAAAGAAAAATGTACTTATATAGAAATATATATATACATATGTAAGTATGGGCTTTAAGGACGAAATATAGTAGAGCCTAAAGAAAATCGAAAAGCCCTATGCTCATTCCTTTTTCTTCATAATAAGCACAATTGCACATGATACGGGGAATATAAAAATTCATGTGTTGGGCTTGGAATCCTTGTTGCCATTTATTTTGGAAGAGCAACGCTTACTTTTAGATAATCCAACGCACACTCTTGCAAAAGACCTACAATTCGTAGAAAATCCAAAACCCCAGTGGAGCATATTCTACACGCAGTCAAAGTGTTTTTTTATACGTGCAATATAAAATCATATCTGGGTTGTGTTCTGACAAGAGGCAGGGTGGCTGTAGGCAACAAATGTTAGGGTTTGTGTTATTGTCGGCTTTCTCTTTATAACGCTCAATCGTTCCCGTATATATGGATTGTAATAAAAATGAAATTGAATCTACATTCGTGCATTTGAGCTCATATCAGCATATTGAGAGAATTGTGTTGGGTGGTGAGGCGCATACTAGGTCCTCCATATACTATGGAGAAACGCAGAATATTTTCTTTTCTAGCCATCCACCTCCTCTTTCTTCTTAAGGACATGAATCTAGGATTTCATTTTATTTTATGAAGGCGTTTGAATGCCAATGCTAACGTTGGCTGGGATCCCGAATATACATATATGGAGCGTATTCCCCCTAGAAACGAGAATGCTCATTACTGGAAAGGGTGCCTCGTACGAAACCTTTTACAAAGGCAGGCAAACAGGCAGGCTGCTGTATGGAGTATAAAAACCGAGCTCCACAAGCTCCAATCAGCAACGGATTTATGAAACAAAGATATGGGTGTGACAGCACCCCAACGATAAAAAGTATAACTGTATACGGGATTGTTTTTGTTTTCTTTTTGTTATGCCGCATAAAAAGAGAATACGTGTTTATATCAGTATATGTGCGGAAATGATTTTGGAATGTTTTATTATTGTTAAAAAAAGAAAAGAAAAGTAAACACAGTTGCATTATGAAGTAATCATTTGAATTGTAACACGAATTATACATCCAAACTTTTTTAAATTTAAATTTTAACCAAAAAAGAGTACAAATCGTGAATATATTTTTTGTTTTTTAAACATAAGGAGTATATTGTGTTTTTGACGATTTGGCACTATATCAAAAAAGTTAAAAGTTCTTTTGTTATATAAGAAATCATGTATCTGCACAAAAGAATCGGGTATTTCCAAAAAGCACCCTTAAAAGATCCTTCAAATATCATGGGTCTTTTCCTCATCGAGGCTATTAGCTATCGGAATAATAGTATAACCAGCAGTCTGTTTGGAGTTAAAGTAAGATGGGCCAATAAAATGATTTAAGCCTCTAAAGCTGGCGTAATTGATGTGATTCTTCCAGCTTCATAAAGATCTGCTTTCCACTTTACCTGTAATGATTTCCTTATTTATTTATCTGATTTCACGGTAAAATGACACCAAACTACTACAAACAATAATGGTAAGACCTATCATCACTTACTTTTCAGGAGTATGGTGGGGTAAAATGGAAAAAAAATCCAATCGCATGCATATTATATTTAGGAATATCAGGTTTTTTAATACAGAGTTGAATAATTACAAAGACGAGAGATGAATCCTACAGCTTAAGCCGAATTTGTAAATTTCATCTCATAAATTATTGAACTCGTCATGAACAGTGTATGAGTATACGAGTACGCATATGTACGCATACAAACAACTTATTCCAAAATTATATTTCTATAGATTGGTTAGTTTTTTTCTGGTTTCGATACCACTTTTTAACCTAAAATTATTCAGGAATATGCAATTTTCCTTATAGAAATCGTAGTGGGGATTGATAATGTAGCATCAAGGTATTAACGTTTTTTTGGTCTCTTAAATTGTCTTTGTGATATACATAATATTGTAGATTTCCTAAGTCGTAGTGCCAAATGGAATCGGCGGATCACTACCCTTGGGAAAACATCTAGATAATTTCTTACTAATCGGAATTAAGGTTAAGGAATAATCTCCTGGTCAATATAAAGATAAAAAAACAAATTAAAGATAAGTGCAACATATGCAGGAAGATCTGTCAGTTCTCTTGAATTTGGTGGTTAACAAAGCTTTGGCATGGCTCTTAGCGGAAAGTTTCAAGGTGATTGCCAATGCAATCTGGTAAACTGCTTTGAACAAAGCGATAAAACGAAATAAATCCATGTCGAACGATCAGCTTCTTTTGGTATAGATTGATTTGGATTATTCCCTTCGTAGTACTTGAAATTCTGTTTCTTCTAATACATGCAGGATCCTTCCAGGATACGTAGATTATATTTATATTTAATAAATTCTGTCATTTAAAAAAAAAAAAACACTTTGTGGACACCGAAAAGCAGTATGATTATGGATTTACTTAAACAACAATGCAGTTTTATCGATCAAGGCCCTATGCACTTCTAAGGTGTTTAAAAAACCGATTTTTCGATCATACTTGTTTTCGACAGAGTTAACGAAGCCTAAGAGTTTAACTTTTTATTTAACATTAACATTATATATAAGGCATTTCTTACCAACTTAACTTATACATAATAGTTTCACATTTAAATATTTGCTTTTAAAAAATTCAAAATCGGATATGACCAAGACTGCCTTGTCCTATTTAATTTATAAAAGTGATTTTGTTTCTTACTTCTGATATCAAAAAGGAAGTAAAAATTGTTACAGCAAAGTTATATAAAAGGGCTCACTAGGTATTAGTTCTTAACTTAAATGAATTACAATAAATTAAAAATTAAAAATTAAACTTAACATTTTACGGTACATTTTTCCATATAAAAGTATCTACTGCAATATGAATTATTTCTTATTAGAGGTGCATTTGTTCTTTCTCTTGAGTGTAGCCAATCAAATATTAACCTCTTTTAACTGTTCGAAGTACAATCGGATAGTGCTGTTAGTTGCTATTCTATTTCATATGATGATCGGATCCCTTCTGATGCTGCAAAATGAGTAAAAATGAAAAAAAAAAAAAAAAAATGAAGTTTAAATGTGAATAATATGAATTTCAGAAAACCTAAATAATGACAGCTAAATTTATGATTAAATTTTAATGTTCTAAACATGCAAAGAAATAACAAAACCAATCAAGTATGGTAAAATGCAAACAATCATTGCTCCGATCCAAATACCTTCACCATTTCCTAATAACATTGCAAATACAAAACATGTCATCCATAGAGAACCTTATCTGCTTCGCTAAGCCTTGACAAGCTTAAGGAGGAACGAAAGAAATTCCCTTCAAAAGCAATAACAATAAAAATAAGAAACAAATAAATAAACGAAACAATTTTCCACCATATTGAATTCGATAAATCCTCGCCCGCCTCCTAGAACATAACTGCCTTCTTACGAGTCAAATGAAAACTCCCCAACACACGACATCGCATGCAGACTCTACTCGAAAACATAAATATGTTTCATATCAACATTTTGTATTAAACCGTCATTCCTTTCAAGCTATTATCCAGTGCTCTAGCCAAACGACCCGGCACACGAGAGAATCTATCGTAGTTGAAAATCGTCATTTCTCGATAGCAACCAGGATAACACCACAAAATACAACACAAACAGCACAGCCAACCACTACAGGGACATCCGTAGCACCCATAATATCATAGCCACCCCCTTCTGGCTCTATCGAAGACGCAGGCGTTCATATCATATCAAAATCTAGGAAAATATAAGACGCCACCCATGGGTGCTTGATTCACCCCCTTTATGTCCTTTATAGTTCCATCATAGCACATAGCGGAAAAAATTGCGCCATAATCTCGATAAAAAATAGGAAAAAATAGCAACACACAGCAGAAATGAAAACAGCAAGCAAAAGAAAGGACTAACAGAGAAAAAAAAAAAAAAAAAATTACATAAACTTTTTCTCCATCACTCTGTCTTCCATATTTTCTAGGTGTATGCTCGCTTCATCTAACAGCCATCCCTTCTTCTATTTATAAAAATATAACAAATAAAATAAAAGTATATCCGCACACATACACATACTGTTGTACCCACAGCAAACAATATCAATTTAGATAAAGAAAACAAAGAGGAAAAAAAAAAAAAAAACCAAAAACGAAAGAAAGCGCCTCGAGGGTGGCCTGGAATAAAGGAAAAGAAAAAATCGTCTTCTGTACCACCCAATGGCGTGCAGATCAAATCCATAAAGCTTAAATGGGGGTTGGCAGGGATACAATAAAATAAAATTTGATATCAAAATTTACGATAAGCAATATCACATCACACCCCGTACGCCATTCGCATACAGAGAATATATTTACTTTTTTCCTACTTCTTTTTCCCCCCCTAACACTTGCAATACTGTAGTCAAAACATGTTTCGAATTGACGGAGTTTAAGTCTCGTTCGTTTGTTGATCCTAATGAATGTGGGAAGATGATGATATTGCCTTTAAAATGTGGAAATACTTTTTTTTTTTTTTATATTATACATATTTTTTGTGGATAATACTTATTGAAATTTGTACATGTGTGTGAACATATTTACACATATCCTTGCATACATGAATACAAAGGCAAATAAAAGACAAATAGAATATCTTACAAATTCTTAGGCTAAGCAATAGAAATATAGATAATCGAATTTCTTAACCACTAAATCGTAATAAAAGTTGCATCGAGGATAACAGAAAACAAAAATACTATAGGTTACGGAGTTTGAGATACATCATCATAGTTTCTCTGACCTTTTACCAATCACTGATTGCGTAAGGGATTTATAAAATACTTTTTTTTTTTTTTTTGTTTTAAGAATTTAACACTCAAGTGGATATGACTACACTTATGATGCCTTAGCATATGTTAAGTTTTTCGGAAAATGGGGCAGAAAGTGAAAAAAAGAAGTTTGGGAAGTGTTGAAGGCAACCACTCATCTTACATGATTTCAGTTGCCTGAAAAAAGAACACTTTCGGGAGCCGATTGAACGCCGAACCTTCCGATTGAGAAGCTAATATTGAGTCACGGCCACCCATACAATACACTACCTCCTAGTATTTTCTACTAACTATAAGGTCGTAATAGATATATAAAATTGCCAAATTTCTTCTGCAAAATTAAGCAGCACTATTTCAAAAATTCACAAAGTTCATTTCATAAAATAATCCGCATTTACATCTTCTTTTTCCAACACTTTACTAAAGCAAATACGAGTATACCTCTTCAAACTCTTTGGGTCGAAAAATCTTGGGGCATCTGGGCTTATACTCCTATTTTGTGGGTGGTTTTTAAAACTTCGGAAAGGGTTCTTTTCGGTAGAATACAAGTTTGGTGAATAGGGTGGATGAGGCAAATTTAATTTCCCGAGCCATTGCAACTGATTTGGCGTGTTTTTAGTTGAAAAAGAAAAATTGCCCATACAGTAGGTGCATTGATGTAAACATTCTTCTTATAAGGATAATAGTTAAATTGATATTATAATTTTATTTTTTAAAATAGTTAAACTCTAGGAAGTATAACTTTCTGTTCAATAACTATTCGCAACCTCGATCTCAACCTCGCAGCTTTTGAACGATCAGTAAATGGGCTGTCACGTCGTTACTTACTCTTTCGTACGTTATCGCTGCTTTCATTGAAAAGAAGAAAAGTCGTTCCTAGTTCAGAGCTATCAATTAAAGATTTCGCACGACACTAAAAATCAGCGGTATTGGACTACTGTCTTGATGTTTTCAAGCTTCAACTCCGAATTCTCCAATCATTCCCTATAAGAAATTTGCTTTCCTTTAGGCGTCATCTAACATATCATGTAATATTTTCATATTTCATTCTTCATACAGTAGAATCCCGATTATCCGGATCAAATAAAACCAGGGGTATTCCGTATAATCGAAAATCCGGATAACCGAATTCAAAGCAAATCAAACAATATTTAAATTTTAAAAAACGAGCTATAACGATAGATAATGAATTACATAATACCTATGTAATTTAAAATTTTGGTTGGAAATAACTTGTTATTGATCTTTGACGTAATGGATCACATCTTTTTATTGCGGCCAAGTCCCTGATGCGCTTCAGTTGTAACAATTGTATGGGATCCGATTCGTTCTGTCTTTCAAACCACTTAAAAGCAACATCTAGAGCTTCAAAAGCTTCTGCGTGAGATGGTACTTGACATACATCCCCAGTTTCAGTATCTTCTTCATCTTCTCTCTCGTTACTGTTCAAATTCTCAATGATTTCTTCATCAGTAAATATTTGGAATCCAGGGTCTTCACTATCGCAGTTCAGCCACTCCTTAATATTCTCTTCATCGCACCCTTCACCAATGCTAAGAATTTTCATTGCTTCTGTTATTTCTTTAAAATCGTCGTACGGTTTAATTGAAGAATTAGATAGAGGTAATTTTAATAATTTATTCCATGCCCTTTTTAATGTTTGCAACTCCACAGAGTTCCACGCTTCTACCAGCATATAACAACAATCTTTCAAATTAATTTCTTTAAAAAACTTTAACAACATTTCTATTTCATCGTCGTCTGCTGATAAAAGACGACGCAGTAGCTGTTTCAATAACACTTTGGTCCATAGCTTGCAATATCGATGTTACGTTAGGGGCAAAAACTTAACCGTGAACTTCCCGTTGGCGCATTATCTAATAATAACAATACATCGCCCTCTTTTCCCACGTCCTTTTGAAATTTCTTCACCTCAGGAATAAACGTATTTTCATACCAAGTAAGAAAAATATCTGTGGTCATCCACGCTTTTTGTTGGTTAGCGTAAGTTAAGGGTATTTTAATATTTTTGAAACAGCGCGGATTTTTTGATTTACCAATAAGTAGCAGTGGCGATCGATGTGTTCCTTTAGCGTTTGCGTAAACCATAACTGTAACTCTGTCCTTACTCACTTTGTGTCCCGGTGCTGCATTTTCACGACGCGATGCTAATGATCTGCTTGGTAGAGCTTTCCAATTAAGACCTGTTTCGTCCGCATTGTATACAAAATCTAAATCGTATTTTTTTTTTCATCTAGAAATTCTTTTAACTCGTCTACAAAAGAGTCGGCTGATGCAACGTTAGCAGACAGTTTTTCTCCTTGAATCTCCAGTTCTCGAATTCCATGTCTAGATTTGAATCTTGCTAACCATCCACAGCTCGCCTTGAAAGAAGTATCACCACCAAATTTTTTGATTAAAAGCCAATGCTTTTTCACATAACAGAGGTCCCGATATGGGCTGGCCGCATGCTCTTTTTTGTAAGAACCAAGTAAAAACTGTTTTCTCCAGAATTTCATTTTGAGATTTTTTCATGACTTTACGTTGCGAGCTTCCATCTTCTTGCTCAAGCGCGCAGGTGAATTTCATGATGGAATCAGAATTCTTTTTAATGTCTGATGTCGTAGAAGTTCCGACACCATATATTTGTGCCAACTTACTGCCAGATTCACCATTTTTTATACTCTCAATGATCTTCATTTTGTCTTTAAGAGACAACACTACTCTTTTTCGCTTAGACATTTTAAATTTCTAACACGAAACGTAAACAAAAAAAGACAACCTTTCAGTTGAACGCTATCAAAGAAAATGAAACAATAACAAGCACTATCCCGCAAACAAATGAGAGCGGGAGTACACCGTCGGAGGCGGGAATAAACTTGTCGTAACATGTCTCGTTGTACCGTCAAAACATTTTTAAATTGATAATTAGATCCGAGACGAATGAGTCCGGATAATCGGATATTCGGATAATCGAAGTTCGGATAATCGAAGTTCGGATAATCGGGATTCTACTGTACTTCTAACTTTTTGAAATTTTATTACCATTCATAAAAGATATCACAGACCTCTGTCGATCTTCCAGATCGATGAAGATCGAAATGTATAGATTCCATGGTGTTTCTCTACCGCTATTCTTAAGATTTTCGTCGCGTTGTAGTGCGACGTTTTTTAATTTTTGATGTTTTTATCGTTTTGGACGTAGGTGAGAAGGATCTACATACAATTTGATTTCTTTCCAGTACCAATCCATGTTGGAAAATATTTATTTTTTGTATGAAAATTAAAACTTCGTTTATCTAGAATATCTAGCAGTTTATGAGTAAAATAAGTAATCACTGCTTTCAGTTTCTTCTTTTGTTTAAAAAATTGGCATGGCAATATAAATAAGGCGAATTCGTTGAACCTGGACATATCTAGGTCTTAGTCTCTTCTAGCTTAGGTTCAGTTTTACACTTTCTACCTTGAAGTAGAAAAAAAAAATGTATATACGATAGACAAAATGATAGCCATCACTAAAAATAAGATCAAATTAATACCAATTAGTGGAATAGGGACCCTTATTGAGAGTATAAACTATTAAACTTAGAACTAAATCTGTTTTTCAAACAATAATAGTATCCAATTTTAAATTAACAATTAAACTATTTATTTCTTATGTATTGTATATTTTTTAACACATGATTTTGTATGCATTGGGCAAGATATATACAATATATACATATGCTTATTCTCCCTAATACATATACGCATGTATATTCGGATTTAATCTTATATGTAGACTTACGGATCGGATATCTAGAAACATATTTTATAATAACCTAAGCCAGGGGTTATAATCTTTGGCACACTCTGAAGATTTGCTTTAAATGTTTGAATACAAATTTATCTGAAATATGACACTTTTGCATTAGGAAATAATTTTAATCCTCAGCACCGTGTTTGTAGAGTCGATTTACAACACTTGTGAATGTACAACTTATATGCGTGCGTGTATCACAAAATCTGAGAAGTCATCCGAGTCTTAAAGCCGTAAGCTCTTTAAAATGCTGTAACCTATAACCTTACTTTATGTTGCTATTGATTTCCTGATTACATATATACAAACCTTAACAAAAAAGATTACACATACGAGTATATACGATAATGAACATTGGATTTCGTTGCACATCACCTAAAGAAACTATTTGTAATTATAAGATAAACAGGCATACAGAGAGAAAAAGTGCAGAAGATAAACTAAAAATTCAAACTTGGTAAACAACAATTTATCACGTTACAAACCATTTTCAGACGTTACCACTACAAGCAAATCTTGAACAATTTTATTTAGTAAAGATTTAACGATTATTTTGTGATACAAAAAGGAGCATTACCAACACGGGTTCGCTGCAATTTCGTCCAGAAAATTCAATGTGCTTTCCTCTCGATTGTTTTCTTTCTTTCTTGTTTTCCTCACGGTTCTAACAACAATTTCACTCTGACTGTTGCAAATAAATGATTTTTCATACATAAGCTCATATCCATCTACAATCACTTGGATAGATACGGACTACGAACCAAAACAACAGTAACTACTCGTGTTGTTTTCAGTGTGACCTAAGTAAAATATTATATTCAAAAATAAAATGCATTTCGGTCAGTGTGAACTGCATATATAGGGTGGCTCGGTTTGAGATACAGATATTTTGGGATCTGGATCATTGGTTCATGTTTAAAAATTTTCATTCAGAGTTTGTTATTTAGTTATAACATCTAGTGCATTAGACCTAGAGCAACTATGCTGGGCTCGTTTGATAACCAATTGATTAATGGATAGTTCATAATTAGTTTTCTAATTTTTAGAAAATTAAAAGTTCTTTGGAAAATAAAATGGAAAATAGGAAACTCTACAGAATATATGTTTAACGTAAAATATTCGTATGGTGATTAAAAGAATTACTTTAAGATTTTCTATGATGTCACAATAAAATCTTGTAAATAGAAAATCTAAACTTTTTGATGAGCAATTTTCATAATAGAGAACCACAATTTTAGAGATATGTTAAAAAATGTTTTTTTTTTTTTTTTTTTAAGTCTTCATAGAGCAATAACAAAGAATATCGAAGAATTGTTGACGGAATATGCATATAAAATGTATATAAGCAAGTAGTAAGTGAACCAATTTGAAATTGTGGAAATTGTGGAAGTTGCCACACTGTTATATTTGGATTCGTAAATGTACATATTGTATATGTATATATCATCCTTTAAGCGCCCGCGAGTATAAATATATATTTTATGGCAAAGGCAATAAACTTTGCAGAAAATAAATTTACGAGCTTTGTTCTTAATTTTCTTTCATTTTCCTCTGTCGGTGAACAATGTTTTGCTCGGCTGCATATAGGTTACCTATACCATCCCCTGTTCACCCACTGATCCTTTATAATACATATATTCTCATTATATGTGGAAGCAATACCACCTGTTCGCTCAACAACAATTCAACATAATGGGGGGTTAGCCAGGCTAGGTACGTACATATGTACTTCAATATATATGTATATGTAGATATATACTTGTATTGGCCATTTGTTAGATTGTTGTAGGGCTGGGAACTTAACGTGTGGTATGAATGTCTATACAAAAGTGGATTTATGTGTATAAATTCAACCCTCAGGAGGAAGTAAAAGTTTGCTGACCAGGCAGCTGGACAGACTTAGCCACATATGGGAGTCAAAAACTTTTTCGCTATTCAGGTTATACAGGATAATGTTATAGTTGTTCATACATTCAAAGCATATAACAAATGTACAAATTGCAACATATTCATGTTTTATATTTCGTTGCATTCGAAAAAAGTTTTATTGAATGGGTTTTTGAGAAAATAAGCAATCTAAATCACTTTTTCATATTTTTCTTAATTACTGAACAACTTTATTATTTTGAATTGAGGATCTGTAAAGGAGATATTCTGATACGAAGTTTGATTACTGCCAATAAATTTTATGCTACCATCTACGTTGCGGTGTAAAGTGAATAAAACTATTTATACGAGCCCACACGCAAAATAGTTAGTCTACAAGATAAGATCCAATATGTGCTCATTCTTAAATTTTTTTGAAAAAAAAAAAACTATTTTTTTTTGTGATATCTATAAAGATTTATTCAATTTAAATAGAAAAAGGCAAACAAAAATAAAAAGGCTAGATAAAATAATGTTATGAAGTGATCTAAAACTTAAATGGTTTTGTATTTACAATTTTAAGATGCAAACTAGTTGGTCTATGAGTACTTAGTTTAATTTTACGAGTGTGTTACGTTGCCTTTGGGCTTTACCACTGCTTCTAATCGTCTTGGCATAGTATCAACTAATTTTTGACACTCTTCCGGACCAAACGATTTCCAAATATTTGACATTTTTGCTCTTAACTCTTGAAGAGTGCAACCTGGCTCTTTTTGCAATTTTTGCTTCATTTTATGCCAAACGGTTTCGTTTGTTGAAAGATCAGGACTGTTGGAAGGCCACGCAAATGTTGACCTAGCCGTGTGTCAAGAAGCACCATCCTGTTGGAAAATATACTCTTCATCACTAGATTGAAGGCGTGGTATTGATGGAAGAAGCTCCTGTTCCAAAATTTCCTGGTACTTGGCAGATTTGACTATCCCATTGACAAAATAAAATTAGCCATACCACGACCAGACATGGACCCCCAAATCATAAGAGATGCTGGGAACTTCACAGTTTGTTTAAGGCAGTCTTTGAGAAAGGTTTTCTTTTTGCATTCCTTATCACTCGTCTTCGTTCGGCACCTACACAAACTTCGAATATGGACTCATCACTCCAAATAACCGCCATTGACTTCAAGTCCAGTTTTTACGTTGCTTTGCCCACTCAAAGCGAATTTTCTTCTGCTCTTGTGTCAACAGTGGTTTTTCTTTTACCTGAGTTTTTAGGGAATTAGGTTTGTGTAATTTATGCAAAACTTAAATATTTTAAAATAAACCTTATAAAATTTGTATCCAATTTTTTTCATAGTCTGCTTACAAATGTCAACCGAAACACTTTTTTGAATTCGTTCTCTCCAGTCGATTTTCTTTTATTATTTTTTTCAAAATGCGAAAATCCCGAGGTTTTGCTATTCTTATCTCCACATTTCCAGAATTTTTGAACTTTGAAATAATGTTCTGTACTGATAAGCACGGCAAGCTAAATTTTTTAGCGATTTTGTAGCTAGACAATTACGTTTCCAATGCTTTAATAATTCATTCCCTTTGTTGCCGTGATAATGCAACGCCACGCGCGCACAGAACAAGTGCATGCAATTTTCTTTATAACGGCTAACCGAAACTCTATTTAAAAAGTCGTAGACCAAATATTGGGCATCCAAAAGATAGTAGACCGACTATTATGTTCTTATCTTTAATTGAGTTGAAAGTGAAATTATTACAGTGCGCTTTCTTAAATTTTGTTTGTTTTGTCTAATTTATTCATTAAAAATACTTTATTACGCTGACAAAAACTTTGAAATAAACTTCAGCTTATTAGCAGTAATTTCAAATAATTTGCGTTTGAGTCGAGGAATAAAATATAACACCCTTTACAAACAAATATTTCTTAAAATTTTATTGTAATTTAGGAATTAATATGTTTATATTCCAAATTTATAGAGTCGACACGACAGATGACGATACAAAATTATTCTTATTCTATTGTTTGGTTTTCAATATTTGGAAATTGTTCAGTCATATGTGCGAATGAGAACAGAGAGTTTAAGTGCACCACATGCAAAAATTAAAAATCACTTAACCCATCTCGAAATCGTAAAAAAGCTTGATATTTGAATTCTACAAGAATTGTAAAAGTTTTACTTACACAATGGATCAATATTTGCGATAGGCATGTTAAACAAAATAAAATCAATCCTTTTTATTGAAAACAATATAAGCTTTTGTTGATTTGATAGGATTATAAAAGTGTCCTGAAATTTAAGTTGATTCTGGAGGAACCAAACGATCAAGGGACTAAAAAAAAAAATAAATGTAGGAATCAAGGAAACAAATTGCCAGAATTGGTAAGCATTATACATAGTATAGGAATCGATTCGAACCATGAGAACGCTGCACTACACACATATTTGGTAACTTGTAAATAATTATTGAACCCTGGTTCGAAAGTGATGTCACATTCATCCCAGCTTGCAAATCAGATTTCCGTGTGTTGCTTAGTTTACAAAACTCTTTGAATGGTAAAACTTTCACTAATGATAATAACCTGACGTTGAGCTTGGTCCAGTTTTCTACTAATACGAGATGCAAGATGCAATTCAAGAAGAATTAATTTTGAAAGCATGTATGACAATTGCTATAAAGCTAATAATAGCCTTTATTAATGTTTATAAAACCAAAACACATGAAGTTCTTTTCAGTATTAACTTTCCGTTTAAATATATTGGGTATATAACTGAATGGTTTATTTAAGAAAACCATGTACAATAGTATTATTCAAAGTATTGCCCATCTGAAGCTATGACTTTTTCCCATCTTTCTGGCAATTTGTGGATCTCATCCCAAAAGAACTGCACCGGCTTGGCAGCCAAGAATAATTCAAGCCAATTTTTGATATTCTGCTCTGATGTGAACCGTATTTCAGTGAGGGCGCTCTGCATCGACCGGAACGAATGGTAGTCAGAAGGGGCAAGGTCTGGGCTATAAGGTGGATGGGGTAAGACTTCCCATCCACTATTTTCCAAATAGTTCTTTACCGGAATAGCAACGTGGGGCCGAGAGTTGTCATGATGGAAAATTATTGCCGTGTCTGGTCCTATATTCCGGGCGTTTTCCGGCTACTGCTCTCTTCAAACGGATGAATTGTGTTCGGTAGCGTTGTTCATTGATGGTTTCACCCGGTTTTAGCAGCTCTTAATACAGCACACCCATCTGATCCCACCAAATACAGAGCATTACCTTCGCGCCATTGATATTCGGCTTTGCCGTTGATTTGGCTATTTGGCCGGATTTCACATATGCTATTTTGAGCTTGGGGTTGTCGTAATGGATCCATTTTTCATCAGCAGTAACAATCCGATGCAAAAATGACTTCATTTTGTGGCGTTCCAGCAGCATTTCGGACATGCAAAACCGCCTTTCGACGTCTCTCGGCTTGAGATCATGTGGAATCCAATTTCCTTGCTTTTGAATATATCCAGATGCTTTTAAACGTTTTGAAATGGTTGCTTGAGTGACACCCAAAGATTCTGCGAGCTCTTCTTGTTTGGTAACAATCTTCATAGAGTAATGCTTCCAGTTCTTCATCTTCAAATTTTTTTGGCTGCCCAGGACGTCCATCGTCTTCCAAGCCAAGATCACCACTTTTAAATCGTGCAAACCACTTTTGGCACGTTCGCTCAGCTAGCGCATATTCACCATAAACTTCCACCAAAATACGATGACTTTCGGCAGCAGTTTTCTTCATATTAAAGTAATGAAGAAGAACTCCCCGCAAAAACACTTTTTCAGGCACAAAGTTCGACATATTTGAGTGAAAAAAAATTATTGTTGTTTAAGCTTCAAATGAATGACATATACTGAAATGACGTACAATGTCAGTAGCTTTCCATTGCATGTTCCAATGGAATAATACAAGTTACGCCATCTCTTAGCAAACCGCACGTTATAGACCCAATATTCTTAAAGTCTCACTACTATTACAAGATAATAGTATAATAATAGATAATGTTACAAGTATGTCATGTAAGATTGTAAGAATGTATAAGCGGCTCTTCCATGAAAAGATCAAATAATAACTAATATATGTAGTAAGTCTATCGCAGGCTTTTCTAAGATATTTTAATTGGCAAGGTTTTCGACGCTAGTGATCTTGGTATATTGATTATTCTCAAATACTGTATACTATAGTAAATACAATATGTGCAATTCAGTCGTAACATTTATAAAAAAATATGATATACGGGTATATACATGTGCACCAATAGTACCATTAATATATTTTTCAATACACCGTGTCACAAATGTTTTCCTAGATTTTTTATAACTCTTTATATATTCAAAAAGTTTCTGCTTCGCAAAGACGGACTCTGTATAGAAACACAACACAACCTTATACCTATTACTTCTTTTTTTTTATATCAAATTCGTTAAGAAACGAAATTTTTTTTTAAACTTCCTGAAAACCAATTTTCTAACTATGCTAAATTATACAAAATTTTCTGTTGAAAGATAATACCTCTTCCAAATATTTGGAAGAAAATTAATTGCTTGAAAAACATAGATCTGCGTTCGTATAATTTTTTTCTTTCCATATAACTGGCAACTCGGACACAATAAGAATTTGATTCCGCAGGTTTAAGACACCCATTGAATTTCTCCATCGATTAAAAATTCTAAGGTTGAAAAATTTAGGCCAGTTTCAAATTTGTTTTTGAAAAATTATTACAAAAACAAACATCAAAGCAGAATTACAGTCTTATTAAGTGTCAGCGAAGATATACGGCAAGTGATCGATGATGATAAAGTAACCTTTCTTATCCTACTAGACTTCTCAAAAGCGTTTGATACAGAAGACCATTCTATTTTACGTAACAAACTTAAACGTTTCTGGAATTTCACATTTTGGGCTGCAAAACTTCATAATTCTTATTTAACAGATCGAGGAGAAGCACTTGATTTTAAAAAGTGTTTATCAAGTTTTCTGCCAACTACACGTGGTGTTCCCTAAAGATCTATTTTGGTGCTCCTATTATTTTTCATATAAGAAATAGCCAAAAGTCTTGGCGTGTTATTCAACCGTAAGCTGACCTATTGAAATCATATTACAAGCATTGTGGGAAGAACCTATTGTGTTCTAAGAATGTTATCATTCACTCCGATCAGAACACATTTATGGTCTGATGTCTATGGGTCTGAAATTTTTTTCAATTGTGATTCCGCCAGTCGAAGAAAAAATTAAATGTTGCATTTAACAATCTAACTTGTTATATCTTTGGTCTGCGTAGATGTGACAGATTGTCCAACTACTCTATACGCTTGCTCGGTATGCAATTTGAAAATTTCCTCCAGTTTCGTGTTTTAATTCTGCTTATAGATATTCTGTTAAACCAGCAACCCCATTATCTTTATGAAAAGTACGAACGGCATCCTCCCACAGATCTCGAATGCTTATTCATCCGCACCATGCCTCTCTTACGGCCGAACGTAATTTTTTTGTGCATGCCATTCGCCCGTGCAATTCCCTGCCGCGTTCTATTAGGGAAATAGAAAATAGGACTAGTGAAAAACCAATATACAGATGTTTTTGTCGCAATTAAATTTACATACATTGTGTTTATACACTCATACAATCATTTCATTTAAATTTTTTTTCTTTTTAAATAAATAATATATGTAAATGTTATCAATTCTCTTTTCTCTTGCATTTATATTTGTTTATTGGTATTACATTTACATTCTAATCCGCTAAAAATCAGCGATATAATTTATTATGAACTAATATCTAGATTATAAAATTTTATTTCTTAAAATATATAAGGAACTCATTTTCTAATAAATAAAAAAAAAAAACATATGTCACGTACACAGCTCTATAAATTTACACTTTTTATGAATATCTTTCACTGTTATACTCGTATGTAAATCCAAAAATATAGCACCGGCTTAATAAATAACAACATGATTGACATAAAATGCTGAAAAATTAACAAATAATATTGTAATAGGAATAATTGTTCCCTTTTATAGTATTTTTTTCCGAAATTGTATTTTTTACCCAAATTTTATGATTTGCGTACACATTGGTATTTAATAGAAAATTATCTGCTTTATTTGTGGGAAGATGGAAATATTATGACCTGCCAGCAACTAGTTATTCTTCGTGCAGTAAAACAGATATAGATGTGTTTATTGAAATTTTATGGCTAACGTGGTGAAATTGTAAATTTACCGGGAAATCATGCCGTTTTATTAGAAAATAACACATTTCTGTATTCATAATGTGTTTGTACAATTCGTGTGTATGCAGAATGTATTCCTAATAATAATTTGATATCCATGATTGGAATGATATTTTTTTTCGCCAAGGATTTACGACCTAAACAATATCAAAACAGAGTTGAAAATAGTAATTCTTTATATGCACACATACTTACACATAAATGCCTACGTTTAATTTATTTGTGTATGATTTGTATGATTTTATTGCTAGTTAAGTTGTGGGGGATATTTCTGCATTTGTTTATTCAAAAAACAATTTTTCTTCTGTTTATTTCGATGATATTTCGATAAATTTGTATTTATCTATGAGTCTATTCTAAAATATCATAAAAAAATGTAGAACTCAAGTATATCTGTTAAGTAAATAGTTAGTTTTTCATTAAACAAGTGGTCTTTTTAACCGTTGTAATGAAATTCATAAAATGAAGTCACCTCGAGTTTTCTGCAACTAATAACACATTCAAGCAAGAGTAGTTATTAAAACGTCCATGAATACAAAAAGCCAATAACAGCATATGTTTGATAAAAATATGTAGATGTTTTTTAACAGGGTGATATTATGATTCAGGTCGATTTTGTTTGATTGTTATTTACCAGTTCATATACTCGTATGACAGCAGTAGAAAATAATCTGGAGCACATAATGCAGCAATAACCTGTTTAAAATGAATTAAATCCTGAGCAGGAAAAAAATTAAAGTCTCTCAAAGAGGTTTTGTTTAAGAATTCTTAACCAACTTTTATTAAAATCAATTAATAAAATTGATATTGGGTCTATAACTTAATTCGTGCTATTTTACTAAGGTTTACTAAGAGATGGCGTAACTTGTATTGTTCCATTGTTATTTTTCCATTGAAACATGCGTTGGAAAGCTACTGTCATTGTACGTCATTTCAGTATATGTTATTCACTTGAAGCGTAAACAACAATCATTTTTTTTTCACTCAAATATGTCGAACTTTGTGCCTGAAAAAGTGTTTTTGCGGGGAGTTCTTCTTCATTACGTTAATATGAAGAAAACTGCTGCCGAAAGTTATTGTATTTTGGTGGAAGTTTATGGTGAACATGCGCTAGCTTAGCGAACGCGCCAAAAGTGGTTTGCATGGTTTAAAAGTGGTGATTTTGACTTGGAAGACGATGAACGTCCTATGCAGCCAAAAAAGTTTGAAGATGAAGAACTGGAAGCAACTCTATGAAGATTGTTGCCAAACACAAGAAGAGCTCGCAGAATTTTTGGGTGTCACTCAAGCAGCCAAAACGTTTAAAAGCTGCTGGATATATTCAAAAGCAAGGAAATTGGGTTCCACATGAACTCAAGCTGAGAGACGTCGAAATTCGGTTTTGCATGTCCGAAATGCTGCTGGAACGCCACAAAAGGAAGTCATTTTTGCATCGGATTGTTACTGGTGATGAAAAATGGATCCATTACGACAACTCCAAGCGCAAAAAATCATATGGGAAACCCGGCCAACCAGCCAAATCAACCAGCCAAGGCAAAGCCAAATATCCATGGCGCGAAGGTAATGCTCTGTATTTGGTGGGATCAGATGGGTGTGCTGTATTATGAGCTGCTAAAACCGGGTGAAAGCATCAATGGACAACGCTACCGAACACAATTAATCCGTTTGAAGAGAGCAGTAGCCGAAAAACGCCCGGAAGGCAATAATTTTCCATCATGCCAACGCTCGGCCCCACGTTGCTATTCCGGTTAAGAACTATTTGAAAAACCGTGGATGGGAAGTCTTACCCCACCCGCCTTATAGCCCAGACCTTGCACCTTCTGACTACCATTTGTTCCGGTCGATGCAAAACGCCCTCACTGAAATACGGTTCACATCAGAGCAGAATATCAAAAAATTGGCTTGATTCATTCTTGGCTGCCAAGCCGGCGCAGTTCTTTTGGGATGGGATCGACAAATTGCCAGAAAGATGGGAAAAAGTCATAGCTTCAGAATGGCAATACTTTGAATAATACTATTGTACATGTTTTTCTCAAATAAACGTTCAAATTTTGAAAAAAAACCGCATGAATTAAAATATATACAAAATATTTGTTTAAAAAATTAAAAAACCAAGACATAAATGGCTTCGTACGCATTAAGGGTTACAAGAACAATGTAATGTTTATGTTATACATTTATCAAATCTGATTACAGCTGATCTGCTGCAAGGCCAACCACATAAGAGCGTGTTGGATATATCATGCACAAATATTTGGACATGCGAAAGCTCTGTTTAAATTGGGTGCCGCGTTTGCTCACAGTCGATCAAAAACAACAACGTGTTGATGATTCAGAGGAGTGTTTAAAGCAGTTCAACCGCAATAAAATCGAATTTTTGCGTCGGTGTGTGACAATGGATGAAACTTGGCTCCATCACTTCACACCAGAATCAAGTCGGCAGTCAGCTGAGTGGCGGGCAGGCGGCGAACCTCGTCCAAAACGACGAAAAACTCAACAGTCGGCTGGCCAGGTTATGGCATCCGTATTTTGGGATACATATGGAATAATTTTCATCGACTATCTCCAAAAGGGGCAGACTATCAACAGCGACTATTACATTGAGTTGTTGGAGCGTTTGAAGGACGAAATCGCAGAAAAACGGCCGCATTTAAAGAAAAAGAAAGTGCTGTTTCATCAAGACAATGCACCGTGTCATAAGTCGATGAAAACGATGGCAAAATTGAATGAATTCAGCTACGAATTGCTTCCCCACTCACCGTATTCTATAGATTTGGTCCCCAACGACTATTTCCTGTTCGCAGACCTCAAAAGATTGCTCGCCGGAAAGAGATTTAAAACCGATGAAGAAGTAATCGCCGAAACAGAGGCCTATTTTGTGGCTAAACCGAAATCGTACTACAAAACTGGTATCGAAAGATTAAAAAATCGTTTCAATCAGTGTGTCGCCCTCGAAGGCAACTATATTGATAAATAAAGTTGAATTTTGCAAAAATTTTGTGTTTTACTATAAAACGGCACGGACGTGTCAGCCCATGTGTTAAGTGACGACGAATAATTTGACTTTTCTGACTTCACTTCTACAATAAGTGAAATACCTGATATTGGGTCATTGAAAATCCTCAATCGATATACCCTCATAGTTGATTGTTTAATGAGCCATTGGGCCAATGGCATAAATGGGTTATAGTTCTTTGAGTATGCCAAAATCCATGTAGTATTGGTGACGGTTGTTGTAACATGTTGAAAGTCTTACTTCTATCCAAATTGGTCCTACAGTACATGTGTTTCCAACAGAATGGTTCTACATCTCATACAGCTCATGCAACGAATGAGAAATGTTTGAAAGTGATACTTGAAAGGAAAAGTCCAGTGAATTTGCACTACTGTCACTGGGGACTTCTTGACAAGCATAATATTTTATACATAACGTCAATGAAAAATAAATTAAAAAATGCATGTTATTTCAAAACAAAAACACAATCTATTTACATCTTTCTATGTAAAGAAGGTACGTCAAACTAAAATTCTATAATACGATATTATAAATTAACTAATTATGCACGTTGCCACCTCAGGAAAAATTTGTCATCTTGCAAGACATATAATTGTGTTTTTAGGGTATACTAGGTGGAGTAAAAAGTAACCTCCTTGACCGCCAGAATGCACTGCTACTGCAAAAAAGGTTATGGTGCCTTGAAGTATGTTCATATTTAGGCAGACGTGCTAAATTTCAGTGCGATACTGTCTTTAGTTTTGTTTTGATAGCTGATTGTTGTTGACGTGTTTGGCATCATTTTGAGTATGGACAAAAACGATTTTCGTTCTTTCATAAAACAATATTTTTTGAGTGGCAAAACGGCGAAGGAAACAAGAGAAAAGTTGGATAAATATTATGGGGCTAATGCTCCGTCAGATTACACCGTCAAATATTGGTTTCGAGAGTTTCGTGGTGGCTGCAACTCCACTACCGATCAAGTCCGCAGCAGCAGGCCTTCAATGCGGTTACAGAAGACAATGTCAAAAAAATTATGGTATTGGCTGATCGGAAAGTGAAGGTGCGTGAGCTAGCAGATACCACAAAGATTAGTACTGAGCGCACACGTCATATTTTGGGCAATATTCTGCATATGAAAAAAATATTCTGCCTGCCGCATTATTGGAGCGATGGAAGGCCGAAATCGCTGCAAAACGGCCCCACATGAAGCGAAAAAAATTTTTTGTTTTTGCAAGAAAATGCACAAAAACATTTAAAAAAAAATTTTTTTATTCTCAAGGAGATTACTTTTCACCCCATATAGTATGTACATATCTTCAACATTTTTTTTCCCTGCGAAATGTGTGATAATGTGTGATAATAGTCTTGGTTTGAAGTTAAGGGAATGCAGGACCTTATTAAACTTGTTTACGTTTATATTGGATTTAATTCCAATATGTATGAGCTCTCAGAGGTACTTATTTTTAACGATTTAAAGACTAGGACAAGTTTAACTTCGGGAATATCATATTTTCTATTTAATAACAAAACATCGTAGAAAAAGATGCTGTTCAGAGTTTGCAATAGGCTAAGGACTAAGATATAATGGAATATTGAATCCGAATTCAATTATAAGTAATTGGTAAATTAGTTTACACTTCTTTTTTCCAGCAAGAAAAGACGAAAAATATTATACAAATAACCTTTAACCTTTTAGAAAAGGATAAATTAAGACAAAAGGTAGACAAAATTGAAGAAAAAATCATATGCAACTATAAGTTTTTAGTGCAAATAAAATGTTGGATATTTAAACAATGTGCATCTTCTTCATTGCTTTCTGGTCTATAATTGCAAATTGATTAATACTATCAAAACATACTTTGAAGTCAAGAAGATTTTGTATGGTGTTCATTTTTTGGGCTTACAGAGATGTTGTAAGTAAGTCTGCTGCATACTGGTTTAAGGCCGTTTTCTGCGATTTTTGTTACAAAGATTTGGACTCAACTTGTACTACTTTTAGTTTATTGTAGATATAATATATCATACTTTCCAGATAAACGATATATGTACGTCCTTAATTGGTGATCCCATTATTAGGAAGGTCAACGGCTCCTGTGTCTTAGTGATAGGCAGCGACACCAACATTCTGAATAATTCGAATTGTCGGGTTCCTACCTGTTGCAATTGGGATTTTCCACGTTCCTTCGTTTTCGTGCAACTTCTTGTAAGTTTTGATTTTTAATAGGCTTTTTTTGACAGATCACGCGTGACTCCTATCAAAATGCTTTGTCATTTTTGTACAGTATCGTTTAGCACGTCATCAGGAAAAGACTCACACGATGACAGCGTCTAAAAATTGTTCAGCTGTATTACAAAAATCAGCATAATGTGAGAAATGTTTTTCGTGCGATTCGAGGAATTTATGGTGCGTATAATCGGCCTATTGAAACCACTATTGCCAATACCATTCGGAAATTTGAGTCCCAGTTTACATTAGTGGATGGTACTCGACCGGTTGGACCACATCCAGCACGAAGTTAAGAAATAATAGCAGCAGTAGCTGAGAGTGCACGCTAAGACCGTGACGAATCGATTCGTCGTCACGCAGCTTGGCTTTTCGTATTCGACAACTTGGCCTAAAAGCGTACAAAATTCAACTTATGCAAGAATTGAAGCCAGACGACTTGAATTTGCATCATATTTTCAGTGAATGGGCTCTGGAAAGACTCAATGAAAATCCTGTGTTTTATTGTGAAATTTTTTTTAGTGATGAAACACATTTCTGGCTCAATGGATCCGTTAATAAATAAAATTGCCGTATTTGGGCTGATGAGCAACCCGAAGAGTACCATAACATCCATTAAAAAGAATGGTATGGTGTGGTTCATGAGCTGATGGAATCATTGGTTCATATTTCTTCAAAAATAAGGGAAATCAGAATGTTACCGTAGATGGTAAGCGTTATCGCACCATGATAACGGACTATGTGCTTCCCGAAATTCAAGCATGTGGTCTCGGTGAGTTCTGGTTTCAACAAGACGGATTTGGTGAGTACTTAATTTCACATTTTGCTACAGTAAATTAGCTGTCTAGAATGTGTAACATCACACTATTATGGACCAAAACATAAAATGTCATGAATTGTTCTTTTAATCGATAATACAAATTTTAAGTTCACTTTCTAATTTATGTATTTTATTTTATATTATAAATCAAATCTTACGGTGAATCACTCGTTAAAAGTCAGCTTCTCATCGACTATGAGAACTTTATCAGAAAGCCTCTCGTAAACTGGATGGGCTTCAGCTAAAAGTGGGGATTCGATAGCTCGTCTTCCTACCCACTCTTATAAAAAAAAAACAGTGTAGTAAGTAGCGCTTTCCCTTAACCTTTTTTGAAGTCAAAAGTCTCCGAGAGATTGCTTCTCGATTTTACGAAACAGCGAGTGTTCTCCATCGTCAGTGTGTGCAGTATGACGGGCTTAGCAGAGATTCCAAATTTTGACATGGTTCTGTACAGATCATACTTATACATGGTGCCATATGTGACCACGATACCGATGTAGAGGTGGTGTACATTAAATCGATTAGCACTTTTGGATTGTCTTTAGGATTTGCGCCATATTGTAAATATTTGATTAATCGTAGATCAATTATGACCTTGACAAATGTTTCCAAGCGTTCATACGATCTTATAAGCGATGTTAAGGTGACTGATGCCTCAATAATTGTTGCAGTGGATCCGACAAATGATGCTAAGGATCTATTTGTCAGTGAAAGTGTTTTTGGACTAAATCGTGGAAACACGTTGTTTCATGCTTTCTACCAAGTATTCTCATGCTGCCCTTAATAGTCCTTCATTTTGTTCGGTGGTGCGAAATATTTGGCCTACATCGTCCAAGTTGAAAAGTTCGTTCTGTCTCACAGAGAGAGGTTATCTCTTTTTAATTTAGCGTTAAGATCACCTAAGATCACGTATGAGAAGCTCGTACTACTTCTGTGGAGGTGCTGATGCGGATTAGGACAATACCGTTCGTTTATGTAGCGAGAGTTTAAGACTTCTTATCTTATTTTTTCGACAGCTTTTGTAGCAGTCACATTATATGTTATATAGTATGTCCTAGTTTTCCACCTTCTGAGCTATTCAATGTACAAGCATACGATATGCAGATCCGAACATAGTTTCCGTTTCAAAGCTTTGTCGACATTAAGACTGTCCTTAAACGCGGGTATTTATTGTTTTGCATAAATGAGGCTTTCATGTCTCTAGGTAGTTAACACCTCGCATAACTCCTAGCCTGGACGGCTAGACTCTATCTGAAACTCAGCTCCAGTATTCGTAATTCCATCTGTGTCATCTTATTTGCAGAAAAAAGTAATCCCAAAATATCTTAAATGCAACATTGTCTTATGTTGTCTTATAACAAATACTTTATTAAAAATTTGGTGCATTTTGTATTTCTATTTTGAAGATACTTTTTTCCATATAATCGCAATTATAAATTATCACTTTTTACTTGCATTCTATTTTAATTGAAGGATTTTTTATTTGTAGCATTTTATCTACGAGTAATTAAGCAACATTACGATGTGTTGGGAATCAGTAGTCTAAAAGTAAAGCATAAATATGTAATAATAATTTCTATGTTGTATATTGTGTACCATACGCATACGATATGTATATCCACACAACACTTTTGTTAGTGCTATTTTATTTTATGTGCGAACATATACCCTTTTCGACTAAGATATTAAATTTTACAAAAATCATCGACGCATCCGTCATCCCTTTAATGATGAGATTGGTTTATTGTACAAATATCTGTGATGTACCATGATGATAAAGCTCCCTTTCGCAAAGTGATGAGATCTTCAAGTAGACAAAGTTATCCTTTTGGAAGCATTCGACTAAATGGAATAATGGTTGTATGCTTAAGAGGGCGGATATAATTGAACATTATTTGCACTCATGGAGAGAAGTAAGTGGAAACGACGCACCAATCAGTCAAATATGCATTCGTTATGTTACTGTCAGTAGAATAACTCAACAACAAAATGTTATCATGTCAATAATCATCATATTTGGTAGTTTTATTAGAAGATTGTTATTAAACTTGGTATTTGTGTTGAACACCCAAGTGGATAATGTGTTCAGTGCAAAATAAGCGCCCAATAAAGTTATGTTTAGTTAAATAGTTTGGAGAATTTAAAAAATAATTTTTCATGTTCATCTAAGTTGGTTTTAAAATTGTGAAAAGAAAATTTTCAAATTGCAACTTCAAGTCAAGGTTCGAACTTCAATAACTGTATTGCCGTACATTATTAAAAAGCCCATACGGTTTATAGTTTTTAGAGAAGATTTTGAAATTGAAGGGTTGCATTACAGAGAAATTGATAAAATCATCAATACATGTTTACTGATTTGCTGCCTCTGCAGCTAGTTAACGTTACTAGCTGAGAACTAATGGTCATTTGGTTGATATGATTAGACAATGCCTTGTGATGTCATAAGCTAGGAGCCTTGCAGATTTATCTATGTGCCGACCGTACTCAAAACGGTCCAACTCAGAATTTAGCAATTTCTGTCAAGCACTTTATTATGTTATTCAGGTTAGCTAGCTTCTCTGATTCTTGTTTTGGCCGATGCAGTTGTCGCATCACAAGATCGCGGAAGATTTACTATCAGAAATATAATCTGCCCTAGAGGGGAGTTTCAATAATATAGAAGCAATTTCGTTGCCTCCTCTGCCAGATATTGCTTCGGTCCACAGGCACATTATCCCATCACTAGTATAACAAACGTGTAGATAAAAATTTTACATTTTACACCCATGGCTATTGTTCAAATTTTGTTCATGAGATTCCTTCCTGATTAAGTTTTTTCATGGTGCAGTTGAGTTTAGACTTTTCTGATTTTCGCCTGAATTTCGTCAAACTTTCACTCTTTCTTGAAAATTCCATAATATAACCTGTACGATATTTCCATTCAGCTTATTATTATATTATATTATTATATTCCATTCCAGCTTATTTTCAAATCAGGGCTTAAAAATTTCTTAGAGATTTTCTGTCTGCTATCGTGGTTTTCCTCATAAGGGAAGGACATGATATGTATTCTGACTTCATTATTCATGCCAGCTGTGTATGTCACGTGACGCAGACGCACCATTTTTTTTTCGCCAAAAGTAAGAACCTGTACTTATTTGTGTGAAACCAAGAAGGTCTATTGAAATGTTTTGCGGGACACCTGTAAGTGAGCACCTGCTCCATCGGGCTTCACATAACTTACACTGCACTGACGCAGACTGTTTTTTCAGCGAAACATAATTCCCGTTTCGGAGACGTTTGATTGGAACTATACACATGAGTTTTATGAGGAATGAACATTGATTTTCATTATCTGCCAGACCGTAGAAGTCATCGAACAACTGTTTAAAACAAGAGGCAGAGAAACCTTGACAGTTATACTTGCACTTGCAGGTTACCTGTAACAAAACTAAAATCTTTGCTTAGTTGCAAAATATTTTATAATGCAAATGCTAACAGTAAATATAGGGTTTTCTAATAACGACTTGACAAATTCTTTTTTTTAAATAAAAGGCAAATCATTTGAGATATTTCAAAAACTTTATTATTGGCTTGAAGTACAATCAAAACATTTATGAATGGAACTCGACTTCGTTCATATGGCCACCGCGGGCACGTTTGCAGCTGTCGATTCGTTGGACTCAATTTTCAACGACTCGGCCACACATTTCGGCCGAAACGGCCGCTATTTTGCGTTCAATGTTGGCTCTGAGCTCTTCCAACGTCGTCAGCGTGTTGGCATAAGCCAATGACTTAACGTAGCCCCACAGAAAGTATTCAAGCGGCGTTAAATCGCACGAACGAGGCGGCCAATCGACTGGCCGATGTGTGGTAGCGTGTGCTGTGTGGCTTCTGGCACCATCTTGTTGAAACCACATGTCGTCCAAGTCCATATCTTCCAATTCGGGCCAAAAATAATCAGTGATCATGGCGCGATAACGCTGACCATTCACAGTAACGTGACGATCGTTATCGTCGACGAAAAAATATGGCCCAATAAGGCCGCCGGCATGCAAACCGCACCAAACAGTTATTTTTTGTGGATGAAGTGGTAATACATGAAGCACGTGTGGGTTTTCACCCGACCAATAATGCATACTTTGCTTATTGACGAACCCATTGAGCCAAAAATGAGCTTCGTCACTGAAAATGATTTTCCGATGAAATTCATCATCTTGGCGCATCCTCTCCAGAACCCAATCGGAGAACGGTCGTCACTTCAAATGGTCCATCGGCTTCAATTCTTGAGTCAGCTTGATCTTGTATGACTGTAAACCAAGAACCTTACGCAAAATACGCCATAATGTGGTCTGAGCGATGCCCAATTCTTGAGAACGCCGTGGAATTGACTGATTTGGATCATTTGCTACGGACGTCTGAACGGCAGAGATATTTTCTACACTTCGACCAACCCGTTGTCTCACTGACACGTCAACATCACACAACGAATATGTAGACTCAAATTTTTGCACTAAACTTGTTATGGCCTGTCTACTAGGGCGAGAATTACGACCGAAAATTGAAGTTAACGCTCTTAAAGTTGCAGTCACCGACTCCGAATATCTGTAGAAAATTTTTATAATTTGCAGACTTTGTTCGTTAGTGTACTTTACCATGATGAAAATGTTGAGTTTACTGAATAAATTGACAGTGACAATTTGATGATTAGTGAAAGAGTGCGTTCACAAATTAAATTCAAATGTCAAGTCCCTATTGGAAAACCCTATAAATACATTTCACTTACTTTTTGTAAGGGCAACTTGCCCTCTCCTCTTGCTTTTTTATGTTTTTCACTTTTTCCATTTATTTTTTCCTTTTCTTTTTCTCTCTATAAGCAAGTAAATAAATCCAGATAAAATCACAACTTGTTGATTTAAGATCACATCAGCCAAGGCAGTCTAGTCAATTATACTCCGAGAGGGAGCGATCGCATATGACACTTACACCAAAACAATACCATATTGGAGCTATACCCTCTGCCATTTTTTGAGCGCTGTAGGCACTTAGACCCTGATGACTTTCAACTTTTCATTTGTTTAAAAGAAAATACAGTATATTATGTTATTAGGGTTGACGCCACGACCTAAATATCTTATGTGTTGCTTGCATCCATCCGGTAATCCAGGGTACAGAGGATCTTGCAAAGTTCGAAATGTCTGTTAAGATGATCTGCCAAAAATAACGTGCCTGGCTTTGACTAAAGACGGCCAATTGCAGAGTAAGTGAGGTTTTTCTTCTGGTTTCATCGTTTTATTTTTGGCATCGAGTATTAAATGAGATGTCAAATTTGATAGCATGAGTGTACTGGAGCAAGGACCACTACAAATAGCTGCAAGTTTTGCAGGCCCAGTATTGTACATATTTACGAGGTCATACGTACACGCATAATTTATTTGTTTTTTATACCTGTAATTAGATATTTAGAAAAAGAGTCGTAATATGTTATTGTTTATCCTTACAATCGAGGTTGGAAATTTCACCAATTCCAATACGTTGAAGAGCTCAACTGGATCTGGCCAGAATATCTTTCTTCTCGTTTAATTCTAGAGCTATACTATATTTACCTAAGTGTTTTCCAGGGAGTTTGATAAGGGAGTTATTAAGTGGGAAGATTTTCAGTCAACTGTCCACTATCAACCAAGTTTGGACCTAAAGGAGTCTGATGAATGCTTTGTTCAGGCTTAATTTCGTGGTGTTGATAATACCCAGATTATTCGGTCTGTGAACTGTGTGATAGTTCATATTATGTCGTTAAAAAAAAAAAACTATCAGGACAAATAAATAGAAAAGTAGCTTTTATACAGGTCTTTGTTGATTACAAACATCCTTACATGTTCAAATTAATACAATAGTTCCCAATTATATCTGTAGGTGATGATAGATAGCTTCGTCAAGTTAACTATGTACTTGAAAGATTGATAAAAAGCTAAGGTCTATCGATTTTTTTTAATTTCCAATACTTTGATAAGCAATTTTAATTGATAGAGATCTGTCAATACTTGACAAAATGTGGTGGTGGTGGGACGTATCTCTTTCATAGTATGATAGTTCGGAAACTAACCATTTTGTACACTAAAGAATTGCATAATAGAAAATCTTTCTCATTATATACAAGTTCATAGGGAAAAGTAGGAAAAACAAGAGGGTGTGCTTTTCCACCCCCATTTGCACAATATCTCATTATTTTCATAACTCTTTGCGCATTCACTGCATTGTGGGAGGAGTTTCCAATCATTTTCCAACCAAAATGGCGTTCTAGGAAATATATTATACTTTCAGCAAGGCTTTTAACTTGAAGAGACCAAAAATCTTAATCTTAATTGAATTTAGTCAAAGGAAAGCAAAAAACAAAAAATCAAAAGAAAGTCAAAGTTTTTTCAATTGTGAATACCTTCAAGCAAAATCTTTAATTTGATATACATTGAGTCAGACGAGCACTATGGAAAATTCTTAGACAGAACCGCATTCTCCTAATCCCAGAAATTAGAAGCTGTGGCTTTGAAGAATTCTCTCTTTACCTTTCTCACGCTTTTCTTATTCCGTAGCTGAATATCAGTTTTTTTTTTTTTTTTTTTTTGTGAAAAATTTCCTTCTGTAGTGTTATGAGTATAACTATAAAACATCGGATGAAAACGTTACCGCACATATCCCTACAAGTATTTATAGCGTACATGTTTCAGATATACCTATGTATATTCGTGCAGTTTTGAACTACACCAACCTCCAGTCGAATGAGGAACGAGCAAAAGTTTTGAAAAGCATTTTGTGGATAATTCAAAATGAAAATCCTGATAAGAATTTTCATCTCCACCATCTTTTGTGCATGATTTTTTGTAGGTCTTCCTTTCGATGCTTGTTCCCTAACTATATAAATGAATGTGTATAGATTGAAGCTGCTTTATAGTTTCCTGCAATACTCGGTAAATATACAGAAGAGTAGAGATGAGAAAACTCTTGGAGCAAAGTTCTTTTCGACTTAAAAGATTCCAGTGCACCCTCATTGTGAACGAAAAATTTTACCTTCATATCCCCATTGAGGTTGAAGCTAATGCCAGGAGTATGCTTGAAACTGATGGTTTCCATCAAATCCTGGTATTTGATAGAAACTCAAGGGGGAAAATTGGAAAAAAAGGATTCACTGCAGAGGGGATTGAAAAGAAGGTGGGTTTCTTGTGCCAAACCAATGTAGTTGGTTGTGCAAGTCATAGCTTGCAAGGACCTGAACAAAACTATGAGCCGGGCAAGTATACTAAAGATATTTTAAATGGGCAGTGAGCTTGGTGGGTTATATGAAGCACCCAGCTCTAGTTTGAACTATACTCTCTAAAGAGCAAAACCAAAGGAACGTGGTCAAAGGAATCAACAAACGGATTTTAAAGTTTGTGCTCGGGTTCTGCCCAATTTTTCTCTTTAGTTTCATCTTATTGTCGATGCCGATGAGCTTCTCCTTTCACTGATATAGCGGACTAGGGGGAAGGTGAAATATCTGTGTGGTATTTTATGTGATTATGGGTTGCAGTGAAGATGGAAGAATTTTAGTTGAATGCATCATCATGGGTATTACACAAGACTGTGGTATAAGTTCTATTCGTATCTACTGGTACAAGGATAGATAGTACGAGGGTAGCAATTTGATGAAAAAGTTCTCGTGCAAATCTGACGAGTGAATACCAGGTGAATAGTTTACAAAAGAATTGCTTGAATGCTTTTGGAATTTTTTTGATTTTCAATTTCAAGAAATTTGATAGAGTAGGGCCACTTTATAATCAATATTGAAATGGAAGCTTTGGTTTTTTATTTAACATTTTTTGAGTGCCTCCTTTCTTTTGGAAAATACATGAGGTATATATATATAACATATTTGTAGATCTAAATGTATAATATTATAAAGAATTCTACATTTTTTTACAGGTTAAAACTTTTTCTTTATAAATTTCATAGCTCAATTGAAAAGTCTGACACTGTAAAAACAAAAAAAAAAAAAAAAATTGCATCCATTAACTATTTATTTTGTACTGTGACTCCTTTACGAATATATACAAGATATAGCTAGTTTGCCAATTCTATTTAATATTTGCACCAGTGAACTTGGTAAGACACTTCATACAATGTGTACCATGTGTTTAACGTGAGAGCAAGTTCATTGTAAAAGATTTCTATATCTGAAAGGTCTTGTTTCGCCTTACACAGAATACCAAAGCCTACATATGTACATATAATCCCATCCTAATGAGGTCTTGCATAATAGGTCGAACGGGATAGTTTAACTTTTAAGCTAGTTTGAATGCAGATTGCAAAAGGGTGAGGGTGAGTTCTTTAACTTCAGACATCCAAATTACTCGAAAAATACGCGATATCGCGAAAAATGTTTCAGACAAAAGTCACAAAGTTCTGAAGGGGACATAAGATGGTGACCACGAGTTTGACCTTGAGACCCAAGAGAAAATTGAAATGATATTGATTTATGGAGAAAGTGGAAGGAACATCGATGGTGCTGTTGCTTTTTACGCCCAACGTTTCCCAGACCAGATACGATCGCGCGCTTCCTTTTATCGGGTCATCCAACAATTCACTGGTGAGGGAAGTGTGCAACCAAAGAAAAAGAATCGGTCAGACTCAGTCTGTTGAGGACAATGAAATAGCAATGTTAGCTGCCGTTGCCATGATCCTCACATTAGCACACGCCAAATAAGTCGTGAATCAGGAATTTCTCAAACGACTGTCTGTAAGATATTACATCGGCATAAATACCATCCTTATCATGTTTCAATGTATCAAGAACTTTCTAGTGAGGATTTTCGTAACCGGGTTTCGTTTTGTCAATGGGCACTTCAGCAAATTGAACGAGACCCCCTTTTCTTCGCCAAGGTGTTATTCTCTGATGAGTCGACTTTCACCAATCACGATACGGTCAATCGACATAATATGCATTACTGAGCTACCGAAAACCCTTTTTGGTTGCGACAAGTTTAACGCCGGCTTCCTTGGAATGTTAATGTTTGGGGGGGAATTATTGGGGATAAATTAATAGATCCATATTGAAGGCAACTTGAATGGCGAAAAGTATGCAAACTTCTTGCGGGACCATCTTCCAGTATTACTAGAAGAACTGTCATTGGAGTTGCGACAAACAATGTGGTTTCAACATGATGGTTGTCCAGCCCATTATTCCCAAGTAGCCCGGGGCGTATTAAACAATTTTTACCATCAACGATGGATCGGACGAGGGGGTCCGAGGCAATGGCCTGCTAGATCACCTGATCTTACGTCATTTGATTTCTTCTTGTGGGGCTACTTAAAAAGTGAGGCTTACAAAAAAAAGCCAACAACACGTGAGAACATGAAAAGACGAATAACTAAAGCTTGCCGGAAGATTACGCCAGAAATACTTTTCAGTTCTGTTGGTTCATTTAGAGCGCGAATAGACAAGTGTATTGAAGTGAATGGTCACATTTTCGAGCATTTGTTGAAATAGTCTCGGGAAGAAAACGTCGAAATGGGAAGAATTCAATGATTCAACAGTGGGAGGCAAGGGGACCCACTTTAATTAATCACCCCGAAGGAAAGAAAACACTGCTACGTCCACGTCGTTGTTTCTGGGTTATGCTAAACGCAGTATGTAAAAACAAATTCATTTGAAAAATCAAAAGTGACCTTGGTTTGACCTTGAAAATGGATCTCAAGGTCATTGTATACGGACAATAGTTAAAAAAATTTAACAAAGAAAAGGGTAAACTTAAAATAATTTTTTTTAAAAATCTTTTCCTTCTAATGATCTCCGGAGGATTTCGATTAACCGCTTACAACTCTCTGAAGAAATAGTATCTCACACAAGCTTTATGGCCTTTAAAAGTATATCCAAGTACATCATTCCAAAGTAGTTTCTATATTGGATTCATGACCTTAGGTCTGTCAATTACGTACAGATAATTGCTCCTCTAAAAGCCAATTCTTAATAAAATGTGAAGAATGCTTTGCACCCTTCTCATCCCATCCTAAAGTTCCTTCAGTAAGGCATGAATTCATCATTCAATCTGGTCAACAATTTGTTGGTTTTATTGACTGAAATTCAGCTAGTTCTGTAAATAATACTGTCAGTTTTTTTTTTAGTTTTTTCTGTAATCTCCCTAACAGGAATTGCTGTGGTTTGAGTGTCCCATGCGATCTTCATGGCTCTTGCCACTTCTGACAAAGTCTTTTCTTCCTGTATCATGTAACCTATTATTGACCGTTTTTCTTCAATGAAGTGTTTTCCTCATCATATCTTAAGTCTTGGTAAAATGTGTAAGGAATCAGTAAATACTCAAATAATATTTACTTTGCGAAAATTAAAAAAAAAAAAAAAATGCTAAAACACAGAATATTTCCTAAAGCCATATTCGGCCTAGTCTAGTTGTAAATATTGATACAATTTTCATTGTAACAATTTTAAATATGGTAGAGTATAAGTTGCACTCTTTTCATATTTAACCAGTTGATTTTACGCTTCTTTGTGGCGGAAAAGATTTTTGTTTTTAGATTTAACTTATACAGGTGCAATATGACGAAAGGTGATATCTTTCGGATCTTGCGATCGAGTGATTCTCGCTGTTGTTTTTTTTATCGTACTTTTAAGTAATTCGATGACACTGGTAGATTACTTGAACATCAAAGATCCGGCTTTCCACGCTCTGTGAAGACTCCGGGAGCCATCAAAGTGATTCAGGCTCGATTCAGTGGTATTGAAAGAAAAACGTAAGCAAAATAAGCTCACTGACGAGAATATTGTTGTAGTCGAAGAAATTTTAATAAAAATAATAATCGAGTGTATGTTGGATATGAAAAGAAATTTTAGAATATATTTTAAGAGTTAAAAGAGGCTACCACCCTGCAAATGTAATGGTATAATGGAGAGTGAACTATGATGGAATAACCAACTTCCGTTTTTATGGGAAAGGAGTCTAGATTTCGACGAAAGTTTCCCAAACCACGTCCTTAAGCTGCTAGGCTGAACATTGTTCGCAAACAAGCACTGAACATTCCAACAAGATTTTGCTCCAACCCATAAGACGAAAACCTTTAAAGAGTGGCTAAAACAAAAATATACCCGATTTTTAATTTTTAGCTCTATAGTAATTCATGCAAATCTGTTCAGCCGTTTTTAAGTTTGACGTGTGTATCTGTGTATCTGTCTGTGGCATCGTAGCTCCCAAACGGCTTAACCGATTTTTTAAATATCGATTGTAAATTTAAATTTATTTTATAATATAATATTAAATTTATAGCATTATATAGACTCAACAATTTAATATTGGTTTTTATACTATATTTACTTAGCGGTCCCCCCACGCAACGATGCTTGGATTAAAATATTACTTCTTATATTAAACTTAAAGGGTCAATACTAATTATTTTTTTTTTTTACTTTTTGGAGGTTATTTTTTCGTCGGTGGTCTCTTAAATTTTTGATTTAATTTTTTTATTAAAAATGAAATAAAGTGAACGACAGAATGGCGTGTTTTCAATAATTTTTTTGTTTCAATTAATTCACTTCTTAGTACGTAAGACAGTCTGAGATCAAATCTCGGCCAACACTAAAAAGCTAATAATGTAATCTATTTCCTCATGTCACCACTCTTTTGTCGGGTTATGGTAAAACTCCAAAGCGTAATCTCTTGGATATGAAAAAGTAGGTCCTCTTTCGATGTCTGCAAATTGACGAGGCAATTCAGAGAGTGATAGAATCTAGACCTTAATCCATTTTGGACTGTTGCCACAATAATTTATTTCTTTTTCAACAGTACTTACGAGCCTGAAATAAAAAAAAAAAAAAAACTACTTCAAGCTTACTTCAATTTATTTGAGCTATACCTAATCTTTAAACTATGTCTTTTAATGTAAGTAGCCTAACTAATTTATCTATATATTTACTTCATTTATTTACCACCATCTCACCAACAACGAAATTCAAGTATAACATACCCATAAAAAAGCTGATATATGGTATTTTTGAATCTGATTTCGAAGTAACTTTTAATTTAAAATTGAGTGACAAAGTATCGCTATCTTTGACAGTTAAACACTGGGATGCTAAACGAAATATACAGCAAGATATTTTATGTTAAATTCACTAATAAACTGATATATAATATAATTCAGGCAATCTTGTTGTCATGACAGAACATAAATCGTCAGTCATATATTGTTGTTAATAATCCCTGAAAATTTCTATATTACACTTTTATACATTTATTTAATCAGGAAATCTCCTTGGTAGTACGAGCATTACTCGCTCGACTGAATCACCATAGCGTTTTCGTCTAAAAGTGAGGGTGCATTTTTTTTTTAAGTGGCAAAGTGTAAATTGAGACCATTGTCTGTTGTAGATTGATTTTTTCTTTATTCTTTACAAGGGACGAGTATAACCCATACTAGGTAGTGTTACAGACAACAATATTTCCGTATTTGAAAGATGAAACAGTACATTAGCCGGTTGAAAGAAAGGGTGTTGGATAGCATTGTTGTACTATCATAGTACCCGTACTGATACTTATACTTTATATAGTATGTACGAGTATACATCCTTTCTTATTTTTGCGGACCCTTGTTCAAACAACAAGTGAGTTTCTAGCAATTTGTCGCAGAACTGCGAGCAAGAAAGGTGACATATGGGCGGTAAACAATACTAACAATTTTAGTGAAATAGATACAGTTCAGGAGTAGAGTGGGTAAGAGGAAAGTACAGCGATTCGAAGAAGGACAAAGGATAACTAAATAATTTTTTCGGATGACTTGGCGACAATTCATTTTGGATGGAGATAAAGAAGCTATGTTCCTGTCCTTCCTTGCGTTAAACTTTGTTTCCAGTCTTTACTTTATCCATTTTTTTGTGGGGTTAAGGTTGGTGTTTTATTGTTGCTTTGGTTCATTGTAACATTGTAATCCCATTATGGTTAAATTTTGGGATGAAATCTGTGGGTGTGTCTGTCGCCTGCTGGTGCGTTAATGATCCTTTATTGAGTCAGCGAGAGTAATATGACAAATTGCTTATGGTGGTTTGTTTAATACTAATCTTGTGTAGGGAGATGATAATTTGTTTGATTAATCGAATGATGAGAAGTAACTACAGAAAGTCTATATGAGCTTATGTTTTTTTGTGTTTCTAATTCATAATTTTGAATTTTAGCAGATGTGTACTGAAAATTGAAAATCTATTAGACTTCGTACGGCTGTTGACAAGTTTCAGCAGTGATTCAAAAAATTAGATGAACAAAATATATTTTGATCATTAAAATGCAAAAACATCAGTAAACTTTCGGTGTAATTAGCGATATAATTAAAAATATAGCGATCTATAAGTGGTGTTAACATAGTCAACCCCATAAGTGGTTCGGTAGCAATGAAAATATGTATAATTTCATCCTAAAACCAACAGACAATGATGCTTCTACAATTGAATTATCAGGTATGAATATTTTAGGAGACCCTGTCGACGTCGATATAACATTTCCCATTCCGGGTGAATCATCAAGCATTGTGTCAGAGATGAAGTACCTAGAAAAGAACTTGTCCCTACTTAGCGACCCCGTCCCAGAAACCAGTACTTTGTGCAACAGTGTATTATTGGACGAATTATAACCTGGTGAGGCAGACGTACCCAAGACCTATGGCAAAGTGGCTAGGACTGAGTCCAAGTACGTCATTCTCTTTCGCTTACAAAGGGGTCCAACTACGAGCAAGCCCGAATTTATTCAAAAGAGAAAGTGACAGGAAGCGTCCTGAGATAAAGCGCATGCTATCTGAGAGCAACACCACTCCCCAATTCGAAGCGAAACGAGTTCGCAATGGGAACACAATGGGAGCAATATAACGAGCTATGTCAGACTGGGAGTCGTAACAGTCGACCTCAGTCGTAAACCTCACACAAATTAACAAATGGTTCAGATACAAGAGAGGCTAATGGATATCACGTTCAAGCTATGTGATGAAGAAAAGAAGCCAGCATTCCGCGGTGCGACCTTCACAGCTAGTTGGCTTTTGATCGGTTTTGCGGATGCTCCCACTGCAGAGTGGATGAAGAACATCTTCGCTAAACTTAAGGATAAATGTGGATTAGAGGTGATGCTTATCGAGGAGGAAAATCTTTTAACATTATATGTCATCAGAATGTTCTTTTCACATTCTCATTCTTACATCGGGACAGCTAGCGAAAGAATACTGGTAATTTTTGATGGCAAAGAACAAAGAACTCAACAAAGATTAAAAGATAGGTATATCGCCTATCTGGTCCTTACAATAACCGAAAGCGCTTTGAAGCGGTTTGTAGAGCAGAAGGTCCTTTCCCAACAGACCTCTAAATCAGCGACCCAAAACACGGCGACCATGATGTCAGTGGGAGCTGGCTGAAGCGTGACCGGTATCCCATCTAAGGCTAGCGTCAACGCTACCGCAAACATTTTATTACCAAAAAGCGGAGAACTGCAGATTCAGAACTCACAGTACAGCACGGCACCATATCCAAAACCAGTAACTCCACCAACCACAACAGTTTCAGACCAAATCCGACAGGAAATCGAGCAGTTGGGCAGATAAATAGAAGACATATCAACGGATCGAGAGGTGGAAGAGGTAGTCCCTCTCAATAGAGTGCTGTAGGACATAGAGGTGAAAACAAACTCAGCAGAGCACGGAACTTTGATTGTGTACGCAAGAAATGATATCAGTTCTGAGCGTGCTGTAGGAAAACCTGCATCGAGCTAAGAGTGCATGATACTTTAGCCAGAGATAAGCTGAAGAGACCATTGCTATTGAACCATGGGCAAATAATAGTAAACCAAGACTCAAATAGAACTCTCACTTAAACAACAAAATAACTAAAACCAGGTGAGCCTGCCGTTGCATGTACCGCAGCACTGTACTCGAGTGATCCAAAGATCACTCACTGTATCTATACAATGATTGTCAGGCCCATCATAACATATGATACCATAGTATGGTAGACTAAAGTCACGCAAAACACCGGCATTTTAAAGCTCAATAAAGTATAACGTCTTGCATGTCCGGACATTTCCGGAGCCTTTCAGACCTGCCCCACAGCTGCGATAAAAACAATAATAAGATTAACACCCCTACACATACATACATATATACGAGGTGCCGAACATATGTTCACAGTTTCCAGTATATAGCATACTTGGTTTGTTTCTGAGAGATAGAAAGGTAACACGTGGTTTGGTGTGATCGGCGATTTTCAATTATTTTAAAAAATGGAGCAAAGAACTTGCATCAAATTGTCTGAAAAAAATGGAATCAAGTCCTCTAAAACAAAAGTCCTGATCTAATTAAAAAAAATGTTTAGAAGTGGTACAAGCTCTTCCAAGATGGCCGAGAAGATGCTTATGAAGAACCTCGCTCTGCACGTCCTAGCACATCAACAAAAGATGATAACGTCGAAGCTGTAAAGAAAAAAAAGGTTGCTGAGGATGTTGGCATATCGGTCGGCTCGTGTCATGCAATTATTTCAAATATTTTGGAGATGAGACGTACGTATGTGGCAACCATATTTACAACTCTGATTTCAAAAGCGCAAACATCCGTATATTCACGGACAGTCAAGCAGCTATAAATGCTCTTAGCTCGTAAACCTTTGACTTCAAATCAGTCATGTATTGTTTCAAAACCCTTTAAAAACTAAGCTCTAGGGAAAAAAAAAAACAAAATTGGCGTGTTCCTGGTCATGCCGGCATTGATGAGAACGAAAAAACGGACAAACTGGCCGGAAAGGGCTCTGAAACCACCCTTTAACGGGCCAGAACCCTTTTGCTGCACTCCTAAAGCAGATAATTTAGCTATTAATAGCTGAGAGCATTTGAAATGCATCTCATATTGGGAGATTAGTTTAGGACTAACACAGGCCAAACAAGTGCTAAAATCTGGACAATCAACATGCTGACCACTTGTTTCATTTCCTAGCAAAAATTTTGCTATACACATCGAGCTTGGTTCTGGTGTTTATGGCCTAATGGATGAGACCCATTTCATTCTCGTTGTCGTGTGCTTCAACTAACTAGGCGATTTCATTGCAGAAAACCATAAGCTAACCACTAAAATCTTCCATTATGATTACGGTGCCACTGTCAGGAATTAAGTTGTTTAGGGCACCAATATATTTGAATTATTCTTCTTATTTTCAGCCGAGGTCTCCGTCTATGTGCAATACGTCCCGTTGGGGCTTGGCATAAAATAGAGGTTACTGGTAGGTCTGCGATGCGTCTCTTTTAAGAAGCTCGTTCTTCTTATTTTACCAGCCCATTTGGAAAAGTTACTTTTTTTAGCCCTTGTTATCAAGACACATTTTCGGCAAATACTAGTCCAGATATTGTGGAAAACTACGAAGACTGTGCGCTGGTATACTAAAGCATGCGCTTCGTTTTTCAGGCTAACTTTGTTTGGCTATAATTTTATTACCTTTAATTGTGAATATGAGAAAAAATTTGTTAGTTCTATCGTTAGGTGGAATTTCTCAATTAAGTTAATAACTGCACAATTTAGTTAGCATCAAGATATACAGTAATAGATTTGTTTTAAAAGCAGCTGCTGAAAACGGCCAAGAGCTCCTGAGGGCTTTTTTTTTGGTGAAATCCGCACAACAGCCACAGCTCAGTTGGAACCTGATATGAGTTACATGAAATATTGTTGATTAGATAGCTAGTATCTAATTTTTTTTTTAAATAAAAGGCAAACCATTTGATATATTTCAAAAACTTTATTATTGGCTTGAAGTACAATCAAAACATTTATGAATGGAC
Organism: Volucella inanis; assembly: GCA_907269105.1. Classification (NCBI taxonomy): domain Eukaryota; kingdom Metazoa; phylum Arthropoda; class Insecta; order Diptera; family Syrphidae; genus Volucella; species Volucella inanis. The sequence continues at coordinate 26,974,780 of OU026157.1, forward strand.
CTCGACTTCGTTCATATGGCCACCGCGGGCATATTTGACTCAATTTTTAACGACTCGGCCACACATTTCAGCCGAAACGGCGGCTATTTCGCGTTCAATGTTGGCTCTGAGCTCTTCCAACATGGTCGGCGTGTTGGCATAAACCAATGACTTAACGTAGCCCCACAGAAAATAGTCAAGCGGCGTTAAATCGCGTGAACGAGGCGGCCAATCGGCTGGCCCATGTCTTGAGATAACACTCTCACCATACTTACTCTTCAATAAATTGATTGTAGCGTGTGCTGTGTGGCTTTTGGCACCATGCTGTTGAAACCAAATGTCGTCCAAGTCCATATCTTCCAATTCGGGCCAAAAATAATCGGTGATCATGGCGCGATAACGCTGACCATTCACATTAACGTGACAATCGTTATAATCGACGAAAAAATATGGCCCAATAACGCCGCTGGCATGCAAATCGCACCAAACAGTTATTTTTTGTGGATGAAGTGGTGATTCATGAAGCACATGTGGGTTTTCATCCGACCAATAACGCATATTTTACTTATTGACGAACCCATTGAGCCAAAAATGAGCTTCGTCACTGAAGATGATTTTGCGACTCCGAATATCTGTAGAAAATTTTTATAATTTGCAGACGTTGCTCGTTAGTTTACTTAACCATGATGAAAATTATGAGTTTGCTGAATAAATTGACAGTGGCAGTTTGATGATTAGTGAAAAAGTGCGTTCACAAATTAAATACAAAATTGTCAAGTCCCTATTGGAGAGCCCTATATTTAATGCAAAGTGTTATCTATAATTCGAAGAAAAATGCATTTATTGATATAAGTAGAAATTTGACATACTGCTTCAATACGTAACAAATATTTTACATGAAAACTAGTCCGTAAATGAGACATTTCATACATGTAGTGATATTGGAGTTCACATACATTCACATTGGAGAGCATATACGAGTATAGGTATAGTAAGGAAAAAAAGAAGAAGGCAGTTATATGCGCTTCATAAATTCCCATAAATATTTGAATAGCATGATGCTCAGTTATAAATTCGGACAAGTTGTGAATAGGTTTGGAAAATTATCTTTTAAGCATAGCATTAAATGCATGGGACTAAGGTCTAGGTCCAAGGATAGTTTCCATTTTATTTTGTTAGATTCGTAGACCGAAACCGAAAATGGACTAACTTTTTGTAGAATGATTTTATTTGTCTGCAATAGACGTGATATCCTTTTGCTTGGCTACTGCTTCCATTACGCCCATGTGCTTTAGTTGAAAGTTTATTTCTAAAGTCGGTAAGGGTTTGTCTGGACTTTCATTTATTATTCTCTGTAATCTGTTGTTAGTAATACAAATATACATATATGGTAGGTATTCTACATATTTTGTTAGTGAGTGAAATGTGTCTGTGGGTTAGAAGTCGACTTTAGATACAACTTAATACAAGGAGAAGAGAAATAAAGTTTGTTGATACAATTGGAAATTTTAGAGAACTAACTAATCGACCTTTAAATTATTTTTAACTTCAACAGTTGAATAGTAGAATAAGGTATTTTCAGACATACTTGCACATGTATGTACATTTATATATTGTGAGTTAGCTTACTCTTTTCGCAAACACCTAACAATGTATTTAATCATGTAGCAACAAAATTTCAATACATAACAGCTACTCAAATAGACACAATAAGTAAGATAATATAGATACATCAAGGCTTGCTTCAAAGTAACATTTAAACTGAGTTCTCAGCTCAAAATTAATAAAGTTTTTGAAGAACTGAAGGAAACTTTCCTTCTATCCAAACACAACGAAAAAGTTGCTTTTACCAGGAGTAAAATATTTTTGTATTAAGAGGTTGTACTCCTAGTACTCGTGTGTGAGTGTGAGTACTATGGTGTATCGTCTTTGTTAAGTCTAGAATAATAACACAGTTGTTGGTTCAAAATCCCGCAGATACTCGTTTTAGATTTCTTGTCTTTTGGTTAACAAGAAGTATAAAAAAGTTTTTGTTTTTTTATTTTTGAACATACCATATATATACAGTATTCTATAAGCTCAAGTGATGGTCTCAACGTCTTAAAAAAACTTTTATATGTCGAGTATATTCAAATACATACCAAATATATATGTATGCATGTATATTGTTTTTGAGAACTGTCGGTAAATTGTAAAGTAAAACACTGACGATTTAGTTTTCCAAGTCGAGGTTTTTCTTTTGTATTTTATTTACACTTGAGACCTGGTGTAGGAGACTCTAAAGCGGTCGAAGTTCTCACAAAATTTGTGGAAAATGCTGTAACACTTTTTGTGGTATTTTGTACAGAAGTACATCATTGTATTTTCATGTAAAACAAAAAAGGAACGTCTAAGAAACATGCGACTGAAAAAAGTATTGTATATAAGAAAAACATCAAAAATGTTTTGCTCGTTAATACTTGACTACAAAGCAGGTCATGCTTTGATTAATTCAAATCACATTTGCAGATCGAAATACTAGGTGAGCGCTAATCTCGCATTTCGGCAATGAAAACAACTAGTGTTTACTGCACCTATAGAGACATAATTTCATTTCTAAAATTTGCATTATATTTAAGTTGCAAACAGAGATGAGTGTTCTCATTAATTTTAGAAAATAAATCAGATAAACTGAATATGCTGTAGGTAAGTCATATTTATTCAAAAACTTTTACTGGTGAGGTAATTTGGGAAGATGTGGCTCTAAATTCTTCTTCATGTACATAATTGTAGTGGAAATAAAAAAAAAGGGTTCTGGGTTATGGGATGGTGGAATAATGAGACAAAAATTGGGTTAGATAACAGGAGGCAATTTTTTTGAATGTGGCAAGCTTAAACGTGGCCTAAGTATACCAGATCGCATTCATGAATTTTGATATTCTTAAAGAAAAGTTTAAAGTTTAAAGAGAAATGGCTCAAAAAGAAGTGGTCTTTGGTACAACACACACTGGAGCTTTGATGACCATGCGCGGCGGCTGTTTTATGAGTCTGGTTTTATGGAAATGTCGTCCGACGCGATGACACTAGAACTTCTGTTGCGGAAAAAAATGTGAAATCAACTTTCCCTGTACTCAGAATTGGTTTCCGCCAGAATCTGAGCCAGGAAAGGAATGCAGTCGATTTTTAGCGGAGGTTTTCAAAACCAATATAGGATGAGTCGCTGGTGTCTTTCTGGAGGACGACAACATTAGATTTCACTTGCATCTATCTTCCAAGAGGAGATTTACGCAATCGTGATGGTTGTGAAATATATTGCTGGGAACCGGTGGAGGGGGCGAACCCTCTTATGACTTCCAAGCTGGTTCAAAAATGCAAGACATGACTGAACGCAGGCTTAATTCAGAAACCCTTGTCTACGTTCCAGGTCACAATTCGATCACGGGAAATGAAATCGCCGATGAACTTGCCAGGAAAAATTCAGAGACGTTAGTTCTGCCTGTGTTCTTGATTAAGGCTTTCATTAACATTTTCATTTCATTGGGTCTCAAAAAACCACAGTTGCAGATGGTATAACCCAGGTTGCAGGCACAGCTAACGAATGCTTACTGAAGTGTCTAGGAAGTCAGTGGCCTAACTGCTGTCCCTTAGCAGAAAAGACTGCAGGTTGCTTACTGGCGTCCTGACAGGGTATTACACTTTTGCAAAGCACATAAATGTGCTGGACATTAGTGACACAACATCCTCCGATGTTTGCGGTAAAGTGATGACGACACCAATGAGAACTATCCCCGTAAATGTCGTGCGCTGACGGATTCAGTACTGGTACTGTAGGCACCCTAACACTGAAGCGCTTACTCATCTTTTTCGTAAGTTTGAAATATTCCATGAAAAGGAATGAAAAGGAAAAAGATTACATTGGACTAGTTCTTTGTCTGAGTGCTCTATTCTGGCAGAAAAAAATATATAGCAGAAACAGTTAAATCGAAAAAGGGCGTCTTAGGTTAGACTATGAGCGTTGCAAATAAAAAATAAGAAATAAAAAATTGCAAAGTGGAAATACAGACAAATGAATTTATAATGTAATATAATGTTTGGATAATGGAAACATATCGATGCTTCGGAAGAACTGCATATCGTCTTTTTTTTTGAAAATCTAAGTGAGTTAAGATAAACTGTTCTTTTTTCTCCTGCCACTAATATAATCCGCTCCCATCACTAAATGCAGGGAAATTAATAGTTTAATTTCTGTTGAAGCCCTAATATTGAATTTGCAGTCTTCCATAAAAATATAGAAACTACTTTAGTTTTTGTTCTATATTACTATATTACTTACATTTCTGCTGTCCTCTCGGATCACAATTTATAGCAAATAAAACTGATGAAAAATTGCAGTACAGAGATAATTATATTACGTTTATTTTATTTACCAAAAAATTTGCAACAGTAATACATTCCTATTAAATTTATGAACATAAACTCTAAAAAACTGCAGTATTCTTACAAGTATGAACTCATCCTAACCGATGCGGTTACCTCTCTGGATGTAGACGTAAACGAACCTCTGTGGTAAGCGTAATTGACGATGTATTTCTTGCGGTCAGATAATAAAAATAGTTTTTCAGATGCCTGACAGGTTTGACATTACATAAGATTTTACATCATTTATGAGCCTCACTTGCGGTTTTAAGAAAGAAAAATATATTGCAATGGAACAATGACGAACACTCTAGCAAGCAAAACATGGATAAAGGTTTTCTAATTAGCGTCAAGGGGAAATGTCTTTGGAAAACTTAAAATTGTGACTATTTGCTTTTATTATTTTTGAATGTTCTGAATGTTATCTAAAATAAGTTCTAAAAATGTTTAAGTTAATATTTAAAATAGTACTTTACTAAAAAAACCTTTTTATGACAACCAACACATTGAAGAAGATATATAGAAGACAACGGTATTTGTGTATACTTGTTATACAGTCCCTTTGCGGCCAAAAAATGCTAAAAGAAAATATATTTTCGCATGATCACTTTATTTATGGATCCTTTGATTCCGTCAGATTAGCTTCTATATGGCTACGAAACTAGCCGTTTTTGCGAATACACGCAAGCAAATATATCACTTTTTTCAAAAGTGGCCGGCTTTGTAGCAGACTTGTAGCAGATGCAGAATTACACTGTTGTCAAAACCCTTAACGCATATGGTTTGTTTTTTTTTAAACAAATAAACATATTTAAGAATGATGGAAAGCTATGTAATCTACTACGGTAAATGCTACAAAGAACGATAGAGCGCACGGTAGAGAGATAAAATCAATAAGTCTTGATCCGATAAAATCTTCCCAATAAAATCCTCCTTACTTGTGAACGTGATTTTAACACCTTACTTTGAAAGAAGATTTTCTTCGGATACCCAAGTTCTTCTGATTCCCAAATTGTGGAACCTAAATGTCGTTTGCCACAAACACACAAAAAACACGATACCGTCTTAATTGTGCCGCATATGGTATAAGATTTCGGTAGCGGTTCCTATAAGTGCAGTTTCGGCTTAGAAATACCATCAGCTTTTTACCCAGACGATTTGGGTTCAACTTCGATACCTTGGCAAGACGCACTCCACCGAAATTGGAAAGAACTGCTACACTTATACACTAGACCTCATGGACAAAATCTAAGTATCAAAACCTATAACTTTGAAGTTGTGAAAGAATTCAGCTACTCAGATTCCATATTTAACACTGACAAAAAAAAAAAATCATTGCTTCTGAATTGGCAAAGCCCAATTAAGCGATCAAAATAACTTTGAATAGCATGAACATGAATGGAAGTATTCTTGACTCTTTTGAAAACGATGGATATTCGCTATCCATGACCCAGAGAAACGAAGCAACAGAGGAAAAACACATAAATTCGGCGTGAGAAACCAGAGGAAACCAGCTAGGGTTCGATCAAGCTGGGGTTGGCTGGACGAGCAAATCGTTTGACGTAGTCTGCCCCAAAGCATCTCAAAACTAAGAAAATAGATATATTTCTTGGTTCAACCAACAGATTAAATTAATAAGCTATCGTAACTTGTTTTACTTCAGGTGACCTAGATATAAATGTTAATTCATGTCAGATCAACTTTGTCAAAATCCGTAGGTTTAATTCTGAAAAATTAAGATCAACGTTTTGGAAATGTATTCGCCAAATCGGCATCACCAAAAGTGTTCTTAACAACTGTAATATTGAACTTAAGAGCTCATTCAAAAATTTTCAGCACTCAAATTGACTTCTTCTCGCTAAATAACTTCAATTGCACACCAATTGGTATCCTTCCTTTTTTCAGCAAAGTGTTTGGGGAAGTCGTGAGCAACAAATGAATATCTTACTCACAGAAAATTATTTAATAACGAAACACTAATCAGGTTTTAGATGTAGGCCTAACTGCACCAGGGTATTGTTGAAAATTACTGAAAATTACGTTTTACCATTGGTGAAGATATGATCGTTTGTTGTTGTTTTTTTTTGACTTCTTAAAAGCATTTGATTTAGTTAACCATCAAGGACATGCATGTCAACTATTGGAAAACTGTTGTGTATCACGGTTACGAAAAATTCTTCAGACTGCCAGTAGCTTGCGATGTGCCCCAAGAATCTGTCCTAGACCATCTTTTGTTTACGTTGTTTTTCTTATTCATGCGGACTATATTCAACTAGATGGAAAAGTACCCAAGTCTTTCATGTCCTCTAGAGCAATCGGTTTTAATTCAGATCTTTATTCTACATATATTCTTTAGTCACCAAGGCACTGTTGATATATTTAACAACTGTATGATGGTATGACCACATATCAGCTTTCACCAATAAAATCGCTGGAAGTTCATTGGATGCACTCTTGAAATATATAACTGTTCTTTCATTACACAAGACTGTCTACTCTAAAACACTAAGTTACTTGTTCGCTAAAATAAAGTTCGTGCGCTCTCAAGGAACCTTAAAAATAATACCTCCCAGACACAAATTCCTGACGAGCAGTCGCCAACTTTTTATAAAGAGTGACCAGATAAGAGAAATAGGAAAAAAATGATTGTGGCTTCATTTTGAAGCTACGTTCATGTAATTTTGTGTGGAATAGCACATCATTCAAATTGCCGTCTCGGCTTCGCTGGCAGTGCTTCAAGCGGTCGGTCCAATTTTTGATGACTCGGTCCAATATGTGCATATGTTGGTCTCGAGCTCGTCCAAAGTGGCTTGTTACCGTAGAATAAGGACTTAATGTAGCTCCAGAGAAAATAATCGAGTGGTGTTAAGTCGCATGATCAGGGCTGCCGACCGATGATCTCTCGCCGTGAGATGACCCATCCGCTAAATTTATCCTTCACAACTTCGAGCGTTGCCTCGCTTCTATGGCATGTAGTGCCGTTTTGTTGGAAACACAGCTCGTATATATCGATGTTGTTAAGATCTGATCACTGACAGTAAAGGTGTCTCCTTCCTCAGTTCGAAAGAAATAAAGTTCGATGATGCTACCATGCCATAAATTGCACCAAACAGTCAATCTTTGTGGATACATTGATGCTTGGCCGAACACTTTTGAATAGAATTTGCTCTAACAATGGCCATTGTGATTGTTGACATGCCCGCCGAGAAAAAAATTGGCCTCATCCGAGAAGATGATTTTTTAGCCAAAATCTGGGTCTCCGGTCAACATATCTAATGCCTCATTAGCGAGCTCACAGCGTTGTCTATGACCGTCTGGCATCAATTCTTGCGTCAGCACAATCTTATACGGATGTAGAACCAAATCCAAATCGCAAACTAAGCCGAATCGTCATTTCTGGGTCTTCTTTGATACTGACCGTCGCAGCGGCTATGTTTCTTTCATGTCGCACCAATCTCTGTCTGGTTGGTCGCTCAAGATACAAAAGAGTGTACCTTTGTTGTACACACTGAAGCCGTGATGACGACCGAAGTCACGACGAAATTCACGTTGTACATTTACAATTATTATTTCAATAATATTTTTAAATAATTTAAACACGTTCGGCAAGTGTTAACCGATGCTTGATAAAATGGCAAATCTTACTGAATATTTTGACAGATGGTCACCCGTTACATGCAGCTTTGGAACAATTATCCTACTAATTTCAAAAAGGTGAGCATAGAGAAACATTTAAAGAAAGAACTTTTCAAATAATATGCAAGTTGCAATTATTATTTATATATTTTTATTTGTAATCAATACTTCTGTTCTATATATCTCTTATTTTTCTGGAATTTTCTCCTCTATCTTTTCCTTTTTATTATATTAAAAACTTGTTAATTGTTAATTTAAATTTTGAATAGTTTATACCTGTTTAATACAAAAAGTTGTTATAACTTAAATACATACTGAGATGCTATGAATTAAATTAATAAATAAATTAAATAAATGTAACATTAGTTTGTTGAATTGAGAAAGTTTCTATATTAGGTCAACACCTGCAAATAAAAATTTTAATTAAACGTTTTGGTTTCAAATATTACGGGGTGACTGACTCGAACTGCAACTTTTTAAAATGCTATAATTTTTTATTTTTTGTTAAATTTTATTTTGCCAAAGCAAAAAATGTTGGCAAATACATCAATTTTCAAATTGTTTCAGTAGTTTTCAATATGTCCACCTTTGGCGCGAATAATGGCCCTGAGACGGCCGAAGAAAGCATCGCACGCTGCACGCAAGTGGCTCTGCGGTATTTTGGCCCATTCCCGGCGAAGTGCTTGTTTGAGGTGGTCCAAGCTTTGGTATTTTTTAGTGCCAACCTTTGCCTTCAAAATACTCTAGATAGAGAAATCCAACGGATTTGCATTCGGAGAATTTGCAATCCATTGTGTCGAAAAAATGATGTGTGGAACATTGTTTTTTAACCAATTTTGGTTGACGCGCGCTTTGTGAGACGGTGCCGAGTCTTGTTGAAATGTCCACGGTCTCCGACTGAAATGATTGTTTGCCCAAGGCTTCAATACTGCCTCTAAGACAGTTTCATGATATACGATCGCACTAATTTTGTCGCCACGGTCCAAAAATATGAGCGGAGAGCGACCATCAGCAGTTATGGCGGCCCAAACCATCACCGTCAGTGCTGCCTGCTTTCTGGTGGCCGTCCGAAGGTGTAAATTTTCGAGGGACCTCTCTGGCAAGTAAACTCGGTCATTTTGTTTGTTGACATATTGCTCTATAACAAATGGCGACTCATCGGAAAAAACCAAATTCGGCAACTCACCACTTTCGTGCAAGCATAGCAACTCCTTCGCTCTTTCGGCTCTAACTTTTTTCTGTTTTTGGAATTTTATTGGCTTGAGCACAAGCTCATTTTTCAGTATGTGTTGCATGCGTTCCAATAATATGTTGAGCTCACGAGCCATTTTTCTTCCACTTCGACGCGGATTTCGCTCAATTCGAGTCTTCACTTTCCGAACCATTTCGGCCGATGTTGCTGCTTTTTAATGACCACCTCCATGGCGTTTTGCAACGTTGCCAGTATCACGGTAACGAGCTATGGTTCGAGACACAAATGATTATCATTAGCTCTAATGATAGCTACTTGTGGTTTTCCAGCCAAATATAAAGCAATCACACTATCACGTTTGAATTCCATCGCGGATAAAAATTTTTCAGCACAACTGAGACGCAAATCGTTTAAAAGGCTTATATACAATAATTATTATTTTATATTAAATTATCTGTTATCTGTCAAAATTTGAGCTCACAGTAATGAATGGTCTGGAAATTATAGCACTCTGGTTGCAGTTCGAGTCAGTTAGAGTGTATGCAACTCAGATTATTTTTTATTCCATAAAAGAGATCACAATAGTGACGTTGCTAATCCTTTGCTAATTATTAATTCAACATTTTTCTTTGTATTTACCAGGAACTTTATAAAATTTAATAAAATCCTTCCAGAAACGTTAAGACACCTTCCTTGCTAGAGATAATGTTCCGCTTATTGAAAATCTAGCGAATAGAAAAAGGTACTCTAAATATTTCCTTTATATAATGGCCACATTATTTTAGACTATTAGCTTGATAAAATTTATAACTATTTTGTACTTTAAAGTGTTTAGTAGTTAACTTTAAGTGGTAGGTCATGTTACCGTCCAAACTGATTGACATTACTTTACGAACGAGTGATGGTAGTATGTTGGCGTTGCTGTTGATTTCATTTAACGCTCACTTTCCAAAGTTTCTTATCTCTACTTCGAATTTACCTACTGTCACCATTGCATTTCTCTTCCCTTCATTCACAACTGCCAATCTGTTTTTGTTTTCTCCAGCGACACAGCTCGTCAAGCCGACGATGAAGAAAGAAATGAAAGTCATAAAAAATTTAATAAGCAATTAACACAATCAATTCAATTTCACCCACTGCACCAAATGTGCAATCGTACTCGTCTATCTTTACTACATTTGTGCAACATAATCACTTTTCATCACGCACCTTTCATGACATTGCAGCACCATCAGTACTCAAGCCTCCAGAGAGGTACTTCTCCATCCGCCACGTATCTCGTAACACAAATGGTTACGGTCAAGTGAAGCCTCTGCAACGGATTCTTTTCTACCAATTAAACCCAAAAGTAAACGGGCAAAGAGTTTGCTAATTTTATTCAAGTTCTAGATTCTAGGTGCGGTTCCTCCAACAAAGGCACTTACAAATATAGTCAATTTCTCTACAAGATTCAGTTCAAACCCGTACTTCATGCAGAATTTAAGTCGAAGTTAAATTTTTTATCAAATAAAAAATAAGAGTGCACCATTTCTGAGTAGAAATATGTCAGAGCTTGTGAGCTTGTTCATTGATCACTATTTAGAGAAGTTAATGTATTTAGTATAGCTGATCATACATTTCATATGGATTCCAGTATAGCACGCCATCTGTTTCCAAACGAATGATTCAGTCAGTGATCTTGGTTATATGCCAGATCATGGCATGATATTAAGCAGAGCATTGAATTTGAAGAGGAGAGGTTTTTATAAAAGTGCTACTCATAACGTTGAAGATCACTAGTAGACGATCATCAGTGGACCCGTTTGGATTTGGATATACAAACAGCAGGACTTGGAAACACCACTCGGCTGCTTTTAATCAACGCAATGCAACTGCGATTGATTTTTGAACTCTTAGTGATGGCAGTGGTTATAGCTGCGCTAAGTAATGCACAAGTAACGCATTCGGATCGTGGTAACAATTGGTTAGGAGCAGAATTCATGATTGTGCGGAAGGTGTACGATGATTGCCAGGATAAGAATGATTTTGTTGGATGTCTCAAGGAAAAGGCCCTAGTGGCGATAACAAAGGCATTGGAACAAGATTCAATTAAAGTTGTGGATGGTTTAGTACTAGAGAAACAAAATACCACAGAAAAGGAAAGTTTAATTGGATTATCAGACGCTCGGATGTTAAATAGCTTGTCGCAGTTGGATCGAACATTGCTTGAAAAAGTTGATCTCTTCCTGCGGACTCATGTGATGAAAGTCGATTTGAGTCAAGGTCGTGGAAAAGGTGGCGGCGGCGGTGGTGGTGGTGGTGGAGATAAAAAGAAAGGTGGTGGTCATGTGAAATATGTTGTGGCGGCATTATTAACTGCTATGGGAATTGCCGGTCCAATTGGACTTAAAGCACTAGCAGCGATTGCTATTAAGGCGCTGGTGATAAGTAAAGTTGCTCTCACAATCGCCGGCATAATAGCTTTAAAGAAACTTTTCTCCCATGATGCTCAAGAAGAGACCAGTTTCCAGGTGCATGCCGGTGATCATAATCGGTAAGATATTTATTTATGTAAATCCATTTGGATGAGAAATTAAATATGTTTTGATTTTGATTTCATTTTTAGACGTAACGCATATGTTGTGCGACCTATGGCTAAACCTACAAATTCAGGGACAGCTCCAACGGGAATGGATCCATATCGTTATTATTATGAATATCACTAATTGTTAAATAGATTAATAGCTTTAGTAATAAACATGTAATTTATTTTCAAGAAAAAACAGCTAAACGTACCAAAGATTGATGTACTAATTAATTTATTGCTTCTTATGACAGAGTATTTATTATTAAACTAAAAAGCAAATGAAATTGCTTAAAAAACTGATAATTTTATTTGTTTATCATAAATATATATAAGAGATTGTTGTAATTAAAATTATTACTTATATTTTTTCAATTTGAAACTTTCACTTTTAAACTAGAAAGTCTTAGGCAATTCAAAGATTTAGCCTGTCTCTTGCGATTTTATTATTCAAATATGATTCATTCCATGACAAGACGAACAAAATTGCACACTTGACGTAGCTGCTTCAATTTCCTATTAAGACCGTTCATAAAGATTATGATTTTGTGTTCCATTATAACTAAAAAGTCATTTCTGAACAAAGAACATTTGAACTGCGCACCATGCAGAGAGATCGATCTCCTTAGTAGCGAGTACGGAATTGTATCTATAATTTTACCTACCTAACATTTTACAATATATTAACATTCTAATAGAAATTTATTAGCAGGGTTAAGAACATTATTAATAAACCATCGACCAGATGTTCACCTCATGGCAATTTTCAATTCAACAAAATATTTTCACAGGGTTAACTCGTATATATATTTTTTCTTTTTATAATCCCGCGTGCGCACCAAGGGGATATGAATACCATTTTACTGGCTTTTCTCCAGTGTGCAGGCGGGTGGTGTAGTAGTTTGAAACTCAGGTGTATTAGGTTTCGATATTTTCCCCAGAGGTGGTTGTCAAACTGGAGCCAGTGAATCCTTAACCAGTGGATCTTAGTACGTGCTAGTTGTTAGTTCGTTACATTTAGCCCAGAAAGCAACCACTCCAACATCAGTGTTATGCCTTCATGTCAGAGATGACGCCGACGGGATTTTCATATAACTACATACAAATTCTATGAAAAGACTTTTTCAGAGAATTGCCTCGCACGGGATTCGAGCGGCCACCTCCATAATATAATTAAGTGAAAGTCATAGGCCAATATCAAATTCACAATTCTTACGTTTTTCCTTTCGGAGCAAAACACTCAGCCATAGATCTTGTTAATTGTGGTCTTTCATTGTTCCATTTGTAATTTGACTAGGTAGTGGTCACCATTGCCAGCATCTATTGCTCATATGAGTATTACAAGAGCGCGCTCAAGGGATTTATGTACCCTTAAAATGTATGTAGACAGCGCGGGCGAAGGAATTTTAGGTATGAAGAAAAGAGAGGTACCGATGTACATTGTTCTTAAATGTTTGCAAGTTATTACGACCATGAAATATAGAGCTCGGCAGGAACGAATCACGTCCGAAAGTGCGCTACACTGATGAGCATTCAAGCTACTGGCGATTAAGATGGAGCATTGTGTGGTGAGGGTGTCAATTGTGTGACTGAAATTAGTATCACCTATGAGTTTTATCGCATAGTTTTGAATCGTATCTAGCAGCTGCAGGCATGTTTTAGGAGCACCTGACCAGATGAGGGCATTGTTCTCCAATTTTGGGCAGATAAATGACTTATATGTATATTGTGGCCAGATCAGACGGAGTGAAATATTTCTTATATCGCTGGAGGAAACTTAGACATCTTGCAGCAATTTTGACGACATTGAATATGTGGTCATTCTAACGTTAGCTGTCACTGACACACATTCCGAGAATGGAAAGTTTTTCGGTTTCAACAATGCAAGTGTCATTCATGAATAATGGCTGGGTATATAAATTTTGCTTTAAATTATTAAATTTCACTCTGTTAATAGTTCCCAAATTGGCTATGCTGTTAATATTGGAAGTTAATGATCTTAACATACGCTGCCGGTCCCGTTCTACAGGTGAAAATTGCAAGGAATATACAGCGAAGGAATATATTGGATTAGAAGTAGCAGACAAGAGATCATTAATGAAGATAAAAAGAGTGCCGAACACAGAACGGAGCGCTGTGGCACAACAGCATTTATTTTGTAAATATCAGACTTGAAACCACCTAATGCAACTTGAAGAGCCGTCAATCTCAAAAGCACGCATTTTCGACAAATTTCTTTCATATGCCTTAGAAATATCAAGTTCAGCTATCTTGCCTTCGTCAGATTGATGTAGGTTTCGGTTCCATTTTTCGGTGAGACATGCCATCAAATCACGAGTGGTCATCGAGAAGTTTTCACGTTATGAAATATTTCAAGAGGTGACAGATTATCAGCGTTTCCATGATCTTGAAAAGGGGACGTAAGTGCAATGTTTCTGTAGAGAGAAGAAGGGATGCCCTGCAAAAATGCTGTTTTTTATATGCTCGGAAAAAGTCTTAAAGGACAGAATTGATGAGTAAGGTTAAGCAATAGTTTTGCCAGCGAGGAAAAACATCTCTTCAGAAGAAGAGGAGATATACCAACTGTACCATCGGATTTGTGTATATAAAGACTTTTAAGCACTCTTGCTACTACACGTGTGCGAAAGTGGATTCGCACAGCAAGTAAGCGTAGCAGGAGTCAAAAACACTTACGCCTACTTACTTGGAGAGAGGTTGTTATCTTCAAAGACAATAGCCGTCGCCAACATCTCTTCTGGACCCATCGCCATTTTGATAGCTTAGTTTTTAATCAAAGTCAATCGTGAGTACTGTAAAGTCCACTTTGTTTCCCGGCACCAACCAGAGTTCTGGGTCAGACGGCATTTGGATAAGATCCGAGTGAAAGGACTGTAGTGACGTATTTAACATAAAGAATTTGCAATATCAGATTTTCCCCATATTGCCACAATATCCCTTTCACTGTCAGAAAGCCAAAAGCTTTTTTTTTTGCAACTTATGTTGCACAGTATGGAAATGCTATATACGAGCGAGTTCTACATAGTCGGCAATGGAATATTAAACTCCATGGCAATCAATACGGTTTTGCGGGAGGCTCCGTCGTATTTTGTGACGAAAAATGACATTGAAACATTTAAAATGACTCTACTAAGTCTTATCGGCTCCCCTATAGAGAACGAGGTCAACATAAATAATCTTGGAGTTTATTTTAATTGCAACTTAAATTGGAATGTACATGTTAACAAAACTGTATCTAAAATGTATGGAGCTCTCCGAGGACTTTATTTCACTACAAGTTACCTTACAACCAAAACAAAATTAAAACTTGTTAATGCATTTATCCTTCCAATCATACTATATGGTTGTGAAATATCCGCAAACATGGATCAGGAGTCCAGGAGAAAGTTAACGGTTGCATACAATTCCTGCGCGAGATACATTTTTAATATCAAAAGCCACGAACATATAGGCGGAAGCCTATAGCAAACAAATTGTCGGCTGTTCTCTGATTGCTTTTTTTTATAATACCGCGCTCGCACCAAGGGAATATGAATACGTTTTTACTGGCTTTTTCTCCAGGGCACGGGCGGGTGGTGTAGTAATTTAAAACTCAGGTGTATTAGGTTTCGATATTTTTCTCAGAGGTGGTTGTCAAACTGGACGGGACGAGCTAGTATATCCTCAATCCGTTGGTCTTAAGTACATGCTAGTTGTTACTTCGTTACATTTAACCCAGCCAGCAACCACTCCAACATCAGTGTTATGCCTTCATGTCAGAGATGACGCCGACGGGATTTTCATATAACTACATACAAATTCTATGAAAAGACTTTTTCACAGAATTGCCTCGCACGGGATTCGAACCCGCGTCTCTCTACTTGAGCAGTTTCTGCATATACCACTAAACCCCGGCCACCCTTATTTCATGAAATATCGAACCATGCTGTTTTTTCACAAAATTTTAACCAAGAAAATACCAGCATATTTACTTGAGATAGTAAAATTTCTGACAAATCGAAAAACTTTGCAACTGATAGCACCTAGGTGCAAATATATAAGCACGTCTTGACAATTTTTTGTACATGGGATTCAGCTATGGAACCGGTTGCCCTTAAGGATAAAACGCATGAGCAATACAAATAATTTCGCTAAAGAAGTATTTAAATATTGTTCCGAAAATTTTTTCTTATATCCCTAAACTTCATTCTTCTTTTTATATTCTATTTTCTCTTTTCTTCTTCAACTATTCTTTCCTTTTACTTAACACTTTAAGAACTTCTTTTATTAACTTCTTTTTTATTATAATAATTATTTTACTTATATTGTATTGTTAAATTATTGAAATTATGTAAAGATTGTTCTATTCTCAAAAGATTATTTAAAAAAAAAAACTTAAGGGTTTGTTATAACGTATAAGAAAATCGTTTGTCCTTTAACATATTCATCGCAATATTGGACTATATACAAAAAATATAGTAGAAAAATGACAACGACGGAAATGGGAATATCACGATTGTCTGCGGGGGTAACAAACCCTGATTTCATAAGAAGTAAGAAACCGATAGTTGGGAAACGTCAGTCTAAAAAATTCAGTATATCAAGTTTCAGCAAAGGAGCAAAGAACAGGCTGAAAGAAAAATATTTGTATAACGTAAACGCGAAATAATCGGAATTTTTTGGCCTTACTAATGAGGCGCGGTACCAATGTTGATAGAAAAGCATTTTTGACATTGAATTCTCAATTTAACAGTTTGTATCTGTGATCTTTTCATTTGACTTATAATCCGAATCGTATATCAAATATCTTATTGGGGACATAGACGATGTTGTCGGCCAACAAATATCACCAAATTCAGCATTATGTATTTCAGATTGCCCAGCTGCCCACGGTTTATCATCCAAGCTAATCTGGGAGAATAAATTATGTAATCATAACAAGCACCAAATTTTCTATTTATAGTAAATGTATTCATTTCTTGTTTAAATCTTATGTAAATTATTCACTCGTCACTTATGAGCATTTTTACAAAACAAAAGACAAATGAAAAACGAAATCGATCCCAAATAATATATTCTGATCTTAATCCGTCAATCAAAATATTAAATATAAATTCACTCTACAGATGTAAGTGTGTATGGACCTAAATAATCAATAGCCCAATGCACTTAAGAGCATAACAATCTTTTTGACAGTTTTCGTCTAGACTCTTTTGATTCGAAGAATAAAATTAATGAAAACACCAGCATAACGTAGCGCCTTGCCGCTTTCATTTTACATTAAGACTGACTACTCAAAAAAGGCAAGAAAACCGGATGCAAAATTGCAATCTCTGTGTCAGAAAAGTTCAAAAATTTCAATCCAACATGGCAATTAGTTATGACACTTCTTCGAGAGATATACCATAATTGTGTATCTGACACATGGGTCGCAATTAATTTTGACTCTATAATGGTTTCAGATGAAATTCTTTGGGCTTGCGGTTTGTTGATGATTGGTAGCTGCATCAACTTGTCTAACCCGAGGACATATCAAGTTGTGATCTCGAATGATAGCACAATGCCCAGGCGCACAGGCGTACAGACATTGGATATAAAATTATGTTCATCTAAATTGACACGTTTACTCCAAATTATGGATACCTACCGCTTGGGTGTGATCTTATTATGCGCGGTAACCTATTAGACGGGTAGTTTTTAAGCACTGAACAACAGCCTATTTGATTGCAAGTCTGGAACAACATTATGGTCTCTTGGAATACTTGTGTGTGGCAATTTGATGTAGTCACTTAACACCTGGAAAACTTACCTTTGTCAATATCGTGTTGTGTTATCATTCTTCATCGTTATACCTTAAGGTAGGTTTTGCACTTATATATTTGTACCACACAAAACGTCTACAACGGCGAAGTGGTGCAGTATTAAATATGACCATTTTCGGGATCCAAAATTTGCAGAACATTTGATTATTTTTTTGTAAATAATTTGTTCAAAACAAATAAGCATTTCGTGGTGAGTCCAAACACAATACTGAACATCAACAGCCAAGACTTTTGGTATCACTGCAGAGGGTCCTTTCTGTTTACAATTACGTTGCGTTTCACACGTTCGAGGTCTGAAAACCGTGACCGGGGGAACCTTTAAGGTGATTTATACGGCTTTTATCGTATTTTATTGAAATGCATATTCGTTGCTCGGATGTCACATGAAGGAAGTTTATGATTTTCATAAGCGCATATATAATCGAACGAGTGCCGGAGATGTGTGATATATAAAACAAGATCTCCGACCATTGTATGTCATAAATTGTCTCACCGGCATAATTGAATCGTGCGATTCCACCAGACTTCTTTCATATGGAATGTGTGCTCGTATCCATGCCGATGAAAAGAGGACAGAGTATAGAGTACGCTGTTGTTGTGTGTAGACATGGTCAACTGTGCGATTGGATAGCTGCAGCAGGAGCAACATGCACCCTTTAGTGGAGCATCATTAATGCGTTTTGGTTACTGAAGAATCTACCTTCTTTCTGAGTTAAGCTGAGTTGATTCGGTGAATCCGATGAATATTTGCTACATTGAAGTGGCTTCCAATTACGATGGTACGCTTGATGATTTAAGGTGAACTTGTTGATTTTGCTGACAAATTGTGGAATTTTTTCTTGATAACTGGTTCAGTGATTTCCTAAGCAAAAAAGTTTCTATACAAGTACATGTGGGTATTTAAGGACTTTGAATTTAATTTTTGGGGTCTTAAATATGTTTATATTTTTACTTTATTACTTCCCATCTCTGGAAAGAAATATATACTATGAATCCTGTTCCCAAACCTAAATAAACAGAAATTTGCAAAAGCGTCATTACCGTCATTAGATCAACAACATAATTGACAAGGAATGTAACAATAAATCTGTCCAGTAAAACCACATTATTCCATTTTCTATCTATTGCTATTTTGATATAACGCGCACTCTGAGGAGATGTGTTGCTTTAAGTATAGTCAATCGCCTTGTACCATACTTCGAATTCCAAATCGAATGCAAAATCTGAACGTTGCTGAAAAGAAGAAATGCTCGCTAAATTTATGAAAACTAGGCCGCAAAAGATAAAGAAAGGTGTTCAGAACTTGAAAATATAAGTGACTAACTCGTATTTTGGAGAGTTCCTTCTCTAAGAATTTTTTCGAAAAATTCGAAGCAGCCGGAGAAATCGGTAGGCCAGTCAAAGCCCTAAAAAAAGACAAATCAGCCAGGCTGACTTTCATCACAGGTAACCAGATCATGGTTTACATGGCTTACAACCAGTTTTTATTACCGTAATGCGTTGTTTTCAGCACAACATGCATTAGGCGAATAACTAGATTTGCTTATTAAAATGCCATAATGCTATTGAACAAGACCTTGGCTGCGAATGCTGACTGCGGTTAATATTTGATAACGGGGGTGAATAGGAAAGGCGGTGTTTTTCTTTCCACTGCAACTTTGCATGTTGGTCGACTGTTTGCATAACTCTCCTAATGGTTCAATGAATGATGTAAATGTACTGTCTATCAGATCGGACCTCGGCCAAATTATCAAGGCTTCTTCCACCTATGAAAATTGTCGAATAAAAAGCGAGCGTAGAGCAAATGACTGCTTTTATCGTAATGGTTTTCAGATGATGCCATCGAAGGTTGCTACGAATGGATTAGTTACAAGCTGCTGGTCATAGATCCTGTTGAGTGGCAGGACTATGGGTAGTTTTTACCAAAACTTTAAATACTTTAGAAGTCAGAAACCCCCCGGACTTTAGTTAGAGACTGCTTTAATGATGTAGACCCCCTAATGGTATCGTCATGGTGACTGTGGCTTAAAACCTAAAACGCAGGAAGGATTCTCCAGTTGATTTCGATCCGATGTAGAGTTGCAATACGTAATGGATTCTGTGACCCTAAAAACAGCAAGAAGTTAATAGGTAGGCCACGGTTCATACCAAGGGTGGAACTGTGCTCTCTAAGGTATCTAAGGAATTGGTGGAGATAGATGGCAAGGCTTGTTCTTGCTCCCATGAAAGTATGGATCTTCAGTGAACTTAAGTCTACACGGAAGGTGTTCGCTTAAAACGCATTGCCACATTGTCTGTTGGAATATGCCTACTCATAAAGTGATAAAAGGCATCACCATCCATTTATCTCTGATGTTATCCTGGAGAGCTAACTTCTTTCGACTAAACATATCTTTCTGGAAAAACATTTGTTTTGTCACGGAACAGGGTTTTTTTCTTTTTTAGATTTACATGAGCATGAATGGAATGAGTTTTCACTCAAATACTTCACTGCTGCGTTCACTATGTTTCAAAAAAAGGATTGTTTCGACTGGTTGGGATGTTTTTCAGTACGGCCGAGTTTGCGCTAAATGGTCCGATGAATCTCTTCACGTCTGTTACTCAAATTTTCTGGAGAGACCGTTAGACGCAGCTAAATCATAGCTCCCGTTGATTCGTGAATACTAGATTGACTTTCTTTGTCTGAGAAAGGAAAAAAAATATAATCAGCTCTTCATCGATGGCTGCAAAATCGGAGTCTTTATGGGGAACAATAATCATTTTGGCAAACTTGTGTCTGTCTGCGGTAACATACGCAATCCTGATAGTTGCTTCGAGCAGGTAGAAGTCTTAGCGACTGCAAAAGAGCGCTTATGGCCTCACTAGTTTCACCATATTTAAGCCAGTTTGAGAATTATAGGTTTCTTTGAACGGAATGGTCCCAGGTCATAATGGGATTGCTTAAAATGAGATCGCTGATGAACTTAATATGACAGGAAAGAATATTTCAGAGTTTTTTTTTGGCAAAGCTTAAGACAACAGTTTTTTTTTCGCGAAAATGGTTGCTTTTCAATCAATAAATCTTTACTTGATTGTCGTCGTAGTTTAAGAAGATTTTAAGATTGATATTCACAAGATAAAATATTGGCCGTACATAAACTCCGTTGTTCCTCTGACATTTTGTGGATTTTAAGATTTTCCACTTTACGTTCCTACTTTTTGCATAACGGGAATCGCACTGTACAATATATAGTATTTAATTAATCACATTCCGATACGAAGCACATGATTATTATCCATGAACGTAATTTACACTACCTAGACCGAAAAATTGGAACGATCATGTATGTATATCTTATGTCGCCAAAAGTGAAACGAAACTTTTAAGTTTTCTAAAGCAATGTAAGAAATAGTTTTGTTTCCCACAACAAAAACTCCTGTAGTGCTTTGAAGTACAAATATATCAGGGTGGACCAAGCCTTAATCTCGCCCTCCTACAAGTGGTATAAGTTGTCTTATATATATAATGCATCCACAAAATGTGCCATCGCTCTTAAGTTAATTTTATCTAATTTATTCCATACTTAAGACTTTGTAATCCCCTGCTTATGTCCAAATATGTTTCATCTTTTATATATCATTAACAAATGTTTTCACATATTTTTATCACCCAAGATCTCTCATTATCTGTTCACCACCTTCTTCTCTGAACTTCACTGACTTCCTTGCGTGATCTTTTTTGTCTTTAATCCCGAAACATGATATTTCATTAATCTTGTCGCCTGATATTAAGTCGATCCCGCCACAATATCCCATTTCATATTTAACCCAATTTGACCTGACGTGTGCTTATGTGATTCGTGTTCCTTCATAATACATTCGCCGAACGTTTATCATTTTCATATCTCAAATGCGATCATCTTCTTTACACCCTTTTAACACCCTTCCAAATAAATACGATGACAAAGAACACGTGCTCTTCACCATTTAAAGATGACAATTTAGTGCAGACAACTTTTCGTGTTATTTATGGAAAAAAAAAAAAAAAAAAAAAAAAAAAAATAAAAATACAATTGCTTTTCGATGGCGGACCTGAAAACCAAATAAAATCTATAAAAGTGGTAAAACCAACTGAGAATGTATTCACAGAAAAAGATCTCTGAACTTCCTGCAGTTTCCAGTTAAATCTGATTTATTTCTGTGACATGTTTACCAGTCAACTCCGACTAAGGTGCTCCTTATCCCAAGGGATTAAGCCAGGTCGCCCCCGTCTTTATTTGATTATCATAAAAGAAGAAAAAAATTAAAAAAAAAAAAGAGAATCCATTTAAACGTGACTTTTCGTGATGAGAATTAATCCTTTTTCGTCATTGAATTAACGATAATCAAAACTAAAGGCGAACTAGAATATCGTTACATAAAATTAGCAATAGCATCATTGGAGGATGAAGACTGAAATCTGTTTGGTCCTGTCGAGAAATCGAATCATCCTCATCAACTGTTACTGACACGATGTATAGAACAAGTAACATAATATCTTTGGATCAATCTTCATTAAAAATTCGCAGCAGGTAACAAGTTTATTGTTTTTCGATAAATTCATTAAATGCAAATACTAATTTATTCTTACAGTCAATCACTGTAGAGAGATGCTGTATGGATCTGGTAGATTCCTTCATTTGATGTAATTATATGATTATGTCATTGAATCACACATACATAGATGTACTCGTAAGTATGGTATAAAAGTCTACTTACCACACGTCCGTTATTTAAAAAATTTAACTACAATGTGATTGAAATTGAATATCTACTTGATCTCGTATGTAGATACATACATATACGAGTACTTAACTAATTCGCAATCATTGACTAATGGACATATGATAGCTATTAAAAGAAGCGTTGACATTACTGACACAGGATACATATGGTAGATAGGTAGTTTTTTCAAATCTAATTTAGCTCACTTGAATAAGGAATTAAGTCCACTTTGTCTGAAAGATAATGATTCATTTATTGCAGCAATAATCAAATTCGCTAAAATCTGTTTTCATAAAAAAAAGGGAAATTTATTTCCGAACAACCATAGATTTTTACTTATAATAGCTTTTATGGAGCAATGGGCATTTTTCATCGTCATCCCGCACTGGCGTATAAGTTAGTCGGAACATCTCTATAAATGCTGTAATATGCGGGTCTAAAATCGAAAGGCAGGTGATAGGTACCGATTTACAGATCTTACGTTGAGTACCCTGCCGATGATGGACTCATACCAGGCTGATAAGAACATATAAGATTGTTGTAAGAGTTTTTCATGATAGGTACTCGTACATAAATAGATTTCACACATCCGGCATACTTTTGTTAGGAAATACAAAGATGTGTTGGTGTGTGTTTCTTACCAAATAAATTTTGCTTCCTATAGCTTTACTAATTTTTAATTTCGATATCGCTATCTAAGTCAGGTGGTTGCATAGTTTCGATCGACGTCCACATTGAATTTTTCAATAACGACGTAAAAATTTTATACTTAAATAATGCAGAATGTTAAGTTAATGTTAAGTATAAGTATGGAATTCGATCTCATTCATATAACGACAGCAAGCACGTTTGCAGTGATCGATATTTTCGAGCCAATTTTCCTTCTCTTCCACATATATCGGTCGAAATGTTGACATTTTCGCGTTTGATATTGTTTCTGACGTAAACCCATCAAAAAGAAACCAAAGCCGGTAAATGACATAAGCGAGGTGGCCATTCGGCCGACCAATCTCGAGATTAAACAAGTACCGAACTTCTCCTTCAATAGATCAATTTTTTGAACAGCTGTCTGGCTTGTGGCATCAATTTGTTGGAACCACATATCACTGATGTTAAGTCCATCTAGTTCTTGTTAAAAATAGTCTTCCGACATGACACGATAGCGAATGACCGTAACATGGCGATCATTTTCAGCTCCGGCATGGAATTCACACCACACGGTAACTTTCTGTGGATTCAAATGTGTCTTTGGAAGCATATGTGGGTTTGCTGCTGTCCAGTTATACATATTTGGCTTATTAACAAAACAATTAAGCCAAAAATTAGCTCTTCGCCGAACATAATTTTTCGATGAAATTCGGGTTTTCCCTCAAAATTTTGCAGAGCCCAATCGGATAAGTGTCGGCACTTCATATGATCAAGAGGCTTCAGTTCTTGAGTTAATTTGATTTTGTAAGGCTAAGATCTTTATGCGAAATTTGCCAGAATATGAACTAAGAGATTCCCAATTCCTGTGAACGACATGGAATAGACACATTTACCGGTTGCTTCGGTACTTCGACTAGTGCGTTGTTTCACTGGCATAGGAATATTCAATAGTTAATACATAATATGTTGACTCAAATATAGTACATACAGGAATAAGCGCTCTTTAAGTTAAAGACTGAAGTTTTGGCATTGACAGATGACAAAAAAAAAGTTTAGCGGTGTGTTTGTATTGGGTATATATTTTAATTCGTGCGGTTTTTTTTTTTCAAAATTTGAACGTTTATTTAAGAAAAACAAGTACAATAGTATTATTCAAAGTATTGCCCATCTGAAGCTATGACTTTTTCCCATCTTTCCAGCAAGGTCTGGGCTATAAGGCGGGTGGGGTAAGACTTCCCATCTACTGTTTTCCAAATAGTTCTTAACCGGAATAGCAACGTGGGACGGAGCGTTGTCATAATGGAAAATTATTGCCTCGTGTCTGGTCGCATACTCCGGGCGTTTTTCGGCTACTGCTCTCTTCAAAGGGATTAATTGTGTTCGGTAGCGTTGTGAGTTGATAGTTTCACTCGGTTTTAGCAGCTCATAATACAGCACACCCATCTGATCCCACCAAATACAGACTATTACCTTCGCGCCATGGATATTCGGCTTTGCCGTTGGTTTGGCTGGTTGGCGGCCGGGTTTCATATATGATTTTTTGCGCTTAGGGTTGTCGTAATGGATCCATTTTTCATCACCAGGAACAATCCGATGCAAAAATTACTTCCTTTTGTGGCGTTCCAGCAGCATTTTGGACATGCAAAACGGCCTTTCGACGTCTCTCGGCTTGAGTTCATGTGGAACCCAATTTCCTTGCTTTTGAATATATCCAGCTGCTTTTAAACGTTTTGAAATGGCTGCTTGAGTGACACCCAAAGATTCTGCGAGCTCTTCTTGTGTTTTGCAACAATCTTCATAGAGTAATGCTTCCAGTTCTTCATCTTCAAACTTTTTTGGCTGCCCAGGACGTTCATCGACTTCCAAGTCAGAATTACCACTTTTAAGCCATGCAAACTACTTTTGGCGCGTTCGCTAAGCTAGCGCATGTTCACCATAAACTTTCACCAAAATACAATAACTTTCGGCAGCAGTTTTCTTCATATTAACGTAATGAAGAAGAACTCTCCGCAAAAACACTTTCTCAGGCACAAAGTTCGACATATTTGAGTGAAAAAAAATTATTGTTGTTTACGCTTCAAATGAATGACATATACTGAAATGACGTACAATGACAGTAGCTTTCCTATGCATGTTCCAATAGAATAATAATAACGGAATAATACAAGTTACGCCATCTCTTAGCAAACCGCACGAATAAGTTATAGACCCAATATTTAAATACAAAAATGCTATGTCTCTATTGAAAAACCCTGCACTTTATAGAAAGATTCAGTTCATAAGGCTGCTTGTTCGACTCCGGCGTTCAATTTAAAAGTTCATATACAGGATGATTTTTGCACAACTAGCTTCTTTCGCTTTAAAAAAATATTTATTATTTTCCTGACTTTAAGAGTCGGTAAGATATCCTCTTCTATAACATAAGATTGAAATTCTCCCCATCCTGGGAAGAAAAGTGTTTACTATTCCTTTGCCTTTATCCTCGTAATGCCTTATTTCGGTAGAACATAGATGGTATTGTCAATTTAAGTCGAAATATTCATTTAACAACAGGTTTATCATATGCTAGTATAGGTATACCTTCATGCGTCTCAATAGCAGTCGTATTCTTTAACACGTGGGTAACGTGTGACTTACGAGTATCATACATAGCAGTAATAAGTTTCTGGAGAAATCATTTTATACGTTCATCTATTCGTGCAGAACTCAACTGAACAAAATTCTTTCAAATTCTGTTAGCCGCAATGTTTACTATCTAACATCCCAAAAGAGTTTCGAAGCAAGGCATAAACCGATGAAGCGAGTGATAACATTATCAAATTATCATAATATCAGAAAATCCACCATTAATGGCAATAATTTATTATCTTGTACAAAAGAAAGTCCAAGAAATATCCGAAATTTATTGGCATAAAGAGGCACAATAAGAAGTTGCATATTTTGCCAGTGCGAATGAGTCTTGAAGTTAACCGATCAAATCTTTTAACTTACGAGAAATACTCGTAACCTTACCTAAGGAAGGGCATGCGTTCAATTGCAGAAAGGCTTCAAGTTGTGAGGAGCTTCACATTAATATTGAACAAAGAGAATAGAATAGCAACTGAATATACAACAGGGGTCGACGGAAATCTGCCCAAAGTCTCACATTTAAAACAGATATCAGTAAATAAGACAAAAAGACGATAAGTTTCAGGACGAAAACCTTTGCTTCGATAAAGTCAAGTAGCTAGATTGAAAAAGAAAAACTAGGATTGGAAATCAGTCGACTGGTTGAGAGTTTGAAGTTTTTAGACGGTCTTCCCTACTTTGTCTAGTGCTGTGCTGGCTTGTGGGCCCTGGAATGCTTTTCTTCCGACGGTGTCGGAAATTTCATTCCTATCAGTGGAATCATGAATAAGGGGAAGTGTAGTTTGGTAACAGATGGTGATCCGAAATATTTTTCTTCAGTCCAACTTAAAAGTGCTGCATCTCCTTACCTGAATTTCACTTTAAAATTTGAATATATTGTATTATATATACTTAAATCAACATTATCTACTTATATACATAGGGTTTTCTTATAACGACTTGACAACTTTTTTTTTTAAATAAAAGGCAAACCATTTGAGATATTTCAAAAAATTTATTATTGGCTTCAAGTACAATCAAACCATTTATGAATGGAACTCAACTTCGTTCATATAGCCACCGCGGGCACTTTTGCAGCTGTCGATTCGTTGGACCCAATTTTCAACGACTCGGCCACATATTTCGGCCAAAACGGCCGCTATTTTGCCTTCAATGTTTTCTCTGAGCTCTTCCAACTTCGTCGGCGTGTTGGCATAAACCAATGACTTAACGTAGCCCCACAGAAAATAGTCAAGCGGCGTTAAATCGCACGAACGAGGTGGCCAATCGACTCTTCAATAAATCGATTGTAGCGTGTGTTGTGTATCTTGTGGCACCATCCTGTTGAAACCACATGTCGTCCAAGTCCATATTTTCTAATTCGGGCCAAAAATAATAGGTGATCATGGCGCGATAAAGCTGACCATTCACAGTAACGTGACAATCATTATCGTCGACGAAAAAATATGGCCCAATAACCAAACAGTTATTTTTTGTGGATGAAGTGAAGCACGCATATCTGTAGAAAATTTTTATAATTTGCAGACGTTGCTCGTTAGTGTACTTTACCATGATGAAAATGTTGGGTTTACTGAATAAATTGACAGTGACAGTTTGATGATTAATGAAAGAGTGCGTTCACAAATTAAATTCAAAGTTGTCAAGTCCCTATTGGAAAACCCTATATAATTATTCAAAAGGTAATTTGTTTGCATTAACGACAAAGCTGAGTAAAATATGTACAAAAAAAAGGACATTTTACTGTACTAAAGGTTTAACGTATACAGTTGCTATACATATCTCCAGGCTCTGATTACAACTTTTCCAAAATATTTTTATGATTTAACAAACATTGTCAGGCTTATCTTCTTAAAAAAAGAAAATCCCACATAGGATATCCGCTTACAAAATGTTTCCCCCAAATCTTTTCCTTTCAAGACTTAAAACACCAACCAATGCCAGAACTGAACACTTGCAATCTTCCCATTACGCAAAATCACATTACACTTAATCCCTTAATAACTCTTTTCCATAATTTTACCCTCGTTTTAATATTCGTCCTGCTTTTGCCATTCCTAAGCCCCAAGGGTGGGTTTTCACCATAGCAATCTGAAGCGTTTGCCTTTTACACCTCTCCTTAAACGCCAGGGTTAATAAGGCAAACGCATTGCAAAGAGTGTCATATCTCACTAATCCGCTGCATAGGTTACTTATACAGCTCTAAAGACTCACAAAGGGCGTCGCCCGTTCATTTTAATAATTTCAGCAATTTCATGGGGTTTATATGTTAATTTCATTAAAAGTACATTTTTGCATATGTACTATCCAAAAGTGTGGAGAGATTTTACAGATACTTCTGGTTGAAGGACGTTAAGCCGGGTGTGGGTGTTATGCTGGCGATATGGAATTTGAATTTTTAAAAAGAGGGAGGAATTAAAAAAAAAAAAAAGACACAGCTGCGAAGAGATCAAAAGATTTTATGGATGAGAACTGAAGTAATTGACTTTAATCAGTTATATTTCAATTTCATGATTGCTTTCCGGTACGTAAATTCGTAAAATTATGAATTTAATTGAGTCTTATTAATTAGAATTTAAATGAATATCATGCAAAATAAGTGTTCGTTATAAAACATTCAAGACAAATGTATACATATGTTTACAGAAGACGCCATCTGTGGCTTAACAATTCTTAACCGATGGGCTTTAATAAACGTGATTTGGGAATGTCATTGTAGTGCAATATCAACCATGAATAACTTTACACCTTAATAATACGCCGAAATATGGTAGTGACGCTTTACATTGAAAATAATCGGTCAGTTGTACAAACTCAGCGTGTATATCGTAGAAAATATCGTGATCGTTCTACGTCTTTCAACAAAACAATTCGTTGTTTAGCCTCAAATTTTATTGAGCACGGGTCTGTAGTGTTTATCAGCTTTTCAACATCAGTGACCTTCACATGTTTCCATATAAATTGCAATTGACTCAAAGATTTCTGAAAACGGACAAGACACGGCTTGGTTTACGCGAATAGCGTCATACGAATGATTGAAACTGACCCGGAATTCTGGGAGCGAATGCTATTGACCGACGAGTCTCAGTTCACCCTCTCTGAAAAAGTAAACAAACAAAATTGTCGCTTTTGGAGAACCAATAATGTTCATATAATTCATGAAACGATGATAAAGTGACTGTTGGACCAGAATTTAGTCCATTACCGTAACTAGGCTATTTTCCTTTGAAGTTGGGGAGACGGTTGATGGCAATCGGTATCGGTGGATGCTGGCGCACGTTCTTTGTCTGCGAATACGTGAAAAATGTCTACAAGATTTCTGGTTTCAGCAAGACTAGGCGCGATGCCACACTTCGTGCCAAACAATAAACTTTTTAAAGCGAAAATTTCCGTAACACGTGGTGTCGAAAAAATTTAACTTTGATTCCAGATATGACTCCTCCGGACTTCTTCCTGTAGGACTATATAATTAAAGAGCAAAGTTTATTCCAACAAGCTGAAGACTCTAGATGAATTCAATATATCATCCAAGTCGAAAGAGCAGCTATATTATCTGAGACGTTGGCCATTGTTACGCAATATTCCAGATAAAGAGCCCAACTTTGTATCAGTTAACGAAGGTGACTAGTTACAGCTTATATGAATTGTGAGGCCCAAACTAATTAAAAACTAAAGACATTACGAAATCCGTTGCTTTTTTTTTCTTACAGTTATTAAATATTTCTATACGAAAACTCCAGCTGGCGCACCCTGTATGTATCTATATATATATATATATATTATACAACTTGGTCTTTAAGTATCTCAACTTAAGCTGTTTTGAAAAGATTAAGTTTAAAAGTTTCGCCACCCTACAACTGAATGACTTGACAATCATTTGCATCCCATCGATCATAGTACGAGTATCTACAATGATGATGACAAAATTTACATAATGAATTGAACGTTTAAGGGCACTTGTGCGTGTGTTGAAAGTCCTTTTAAATTTTGAAAACTATTGCTGACAAGAAAAGGGTTGGTTTCAAAGCAAAACGGCATGTCAATATTTAAATATTGCATTGAAGTGAAAAGAAAATTGAAGTATGATATTATATACATACATAATATGTATGTATGCATATATTTTCTCAGCTTTTCTGTGGTTTATGAAAATTAATTTCATTTTGATATTAAAAATGCAATGCATATCGTTTGGTGAATGCTACTCTCCTAATTTGCTTAAACTATAATACTTTAAATTAAAACGCTTTTGCGTTTCATTGCTTTCCTGGCTTTTCGAAGCCTCTTTCTATTCGCAGCTTTCCTAATTTTTTTCAAATTCAAGGACATATTTTATGGATGAATATTCAATCCAACAGCCACTTTGCGGCCATTTTATGCTTCGCAGTGATTTTTTCCATTTTATTTTGAATTTTTGTTTTTGTTATTTCGTGCAGCACAGTTACCGAAAATAGATACATTGAATACATATATTGGGTATATATTTTAATTCGTGCGGTTCTGAAGCTATGACTTTTTCCCATCTTTCTGGCAATTTGTGGACCCCATCCCAAAAGAACTGCGCCGGCTTGGCAGCCAAGAATGAATCAAGCCAATTTTTGATATTCTGCTCTGATGTGAACCGTATTTCAGTGAGGGCGTTCTGCATCGACCGGAACAAATGGTAGTCAGAAGGGGCAAGGTCTGGGTTATAAGGCGGGTGGGGTAAGACTTCCCATCCACTTTTTCCAAATAGTTCTTAACTGGAATAGCAACGTGGGGGCGAGCGTTGTCATGATGGAAAATTATTGCATCGTGTCTAGTCGCATATTCCTGGCGTTTTTCGGCTACTGCTCTCTTCAAACGGATTAATTGTGTTCGGTAGCGTTGTCCATTGATAGTTTCACCCGGTTTAAGCAGCTTATAATACAGCACACCCATCTGATCTCACCAAATACAGAGCATTACCTTAGCGCCATGGATATTCGGCTTTGCCGTTGATTTGGCTGGTTGGCCAGGTTCACATATGATTTTTTGCGCTTGGGGTTGTCGTAATGGATTCATTTTTGATCACCAGTAACAATCCGATGCAAAAATGACTTCATTTTGTGGCGTTCCAGCAGCATTTCGGACATGCAAAACGGCCTTTCGACGTCTCTCGGCTTGAGTTCATGTGGAACCCAATTTCCTTGCTTTTGAATATATCCAGCTGCTTTTAAACGTTTTGAAATGGCTGCTTGAGTGACACCCAAAGATTCTGCGAGCTCTCCTTGTGTTTGGCAACAATCTTCATAGAGTAATGCTTCCGGTTCTTCATCTTCAATCTTTTTTGGCTGCCCAGGACGTTCATCGTCTTCCAAGCCAAGATCACCACTTTTAAATCGTGCAAACCATTTTTGGCACGTTCGCTCAGATAGTACTTGTTCACCATAAACTTCCACAAAAATACGATGACTTTCGGCAGCAGTTTTCTTCATGAAGAAGATCTCCCCGCAAAAACAATTTTTCAGGCACAAAGTTCGACATATTTGAGTGAAAAAAAAAAAAATTATTGTTGTTTACGATTCAAATCAATGACATATACTGAAATGACGTACAATGACAGTAGCTTTCTAACGCATGTTCCAATGGAATAATAACAATGAAATAATACAAGTTACGCCATCTCTTAACAAACCGCACGAATTAAGTAATAGTATACGAGTAGAAGGTGGGGCAAAAGTAATGTCGTAATGTGAATATGCTATCATTTTTGCAAATGGCTTCAAGTGTCATTGTGCTTTGACATTTGTATTGCAGACAAATATAGAATTTGTTGACAATAAGCAATGGACCGATGTTCACCTGAAGAGCCCGGAATTACTATTACTGCTTATTTGACCAATTTCCGGTCTGTTGTTTTAACGCAGCACGAATTTGTTCCTCGTTTTCCTCGTTGTCCTGCGAGTTGTGCGCGAGCAATTAAGCGTCTCATACAAACTGAGCCTACTAGATGTGATGCAAAAAATGGCTGCCTCGTATTGCTCGTTTGATTGGGAATATCACTTTTGTGGCTGACGATGCCCGAGAGAGTTGTGGACATCGACGAGACAAAGATGCACACAATTTGGCATCAGCAGAAATTTATTTCGTCCAATTTTGGTGAAAAGCCTGAAGATGTTTAATTAATGTTTATCGTCAAGTGAAGTTAACTAACTCCCATGCTCCGTTAAATCAGGTGCAGGAAGAGGATGCCTTCATATCCAAAATCATAATGAACGACGAAGCCCATTCCCACTTAAGTGGTTATGTGAATACACAAAATTTGCGTTTTTGGGGCACATGAAATGCATAAAAAGCCATTACATCCCCTCAAAGTGACTGTTTGTTGCGGCATTTGCAGTAAAAAAATGATTGGCCCTTTTTTTTTTGAGAACGCCGAGGGCACCACGGTAACCGTAACTAGTGAACGCTACAGAAAAACGGACTTACGACAACAAACCACAAATCTTGCGAGTCTTGAAAGCCAACATTAAAAAAGAATTCCATTCCATTTCACCAATATCATTTTCTCAACTCAATATCATAAATTTTACACTTTTAAGTAAACTTCTTGTGAATACCAAGCGCACTTTTTTTCTAACAAAATTGCAACATTATTATGTCATTACTTTTGCCCCATCTTGTACATTACAATTCGAAGAATTTGTAAAGCATGTTTTTTATATCCAACTTACCGGCCGAAGTATTAAGAGATACTGGAAATAACTTTTTAAAAATCTTGTCATAAGAGTGTATGGTTAAAGAATGGAATTTCAGTATCGTTTGCCTGATCTACAAACAAGGAGACCCCTTTAACTGCTCCAAGTATTGAGGTATAAGTCACCTCAACATCGCATACGGTTTCAGACCAGCAAAGTTCACAATCGACCAAAACTTCACACTTTGGCAGTTTAGGTAAAAAACTCAAGAAGTCGAAGTTGAAGTCGAAGAAGTCTTTTTATCGATTTTAAGGGGGCATCTGAAAGTATTTATAGCTACATACAGCCATGGCTACAATAATTTTTGCATCCCTGCCAAGCTCGTCATCTGCGCAGAATGACGATTGAGAACGGTTGCTGCTATGTCGTCTTATGTAGCGTTCGCTAGCCGCCAAAATGGATTTAGCGGTAAATTAAGGCGAAAGTACGAGGGCCGGCCCAGAAGTACATAATTTTTGAAAATAATCCGAGGGGGTTAAATCTGGCGAAAAGGTTGCATAAGGTAGCAATTCAAACTTTAATTCATTAATTTTGGCCATTCCAATAACGGATTTGTGAGCTGGTGCATTGTCTTGAGGAAACAACACTTTCTTCTTAGCCAAATGCGGCGACTTTTGCTTGATTTCTTCTCTCAAACGTTGCAATAAGTTCGCATAATACTGGCCGTTAATAGTCAATGAAAATTATCCCTCGCGCATCCCAAAAAATCAACGAAATGACCTTGCCTGCAGATGAAACGGTCTTTGCCTTCTTTGAAGCCGGTTTTCCCTTTTGAATCCATTGTTTTGATTGTTCTTTTGTCTCGGGTGTAAAGTGAAGGACCCATGTTTCATCCATTGTTATGAAAAGGCGCAACAATTCTGCTTTGTTGCTGTGAAACTTCACTAAACACTTAATTGAAACATCGTGAGGACACAGCTTTCTCATGTCCAAATTTTCAAATAATATGCGATGTACCACACTTTTTAAAATGCCTACAATGTCTGATAGCTTCGCGCACTTTCAGTCTACGATCATCCAGTACCGCTTTGTGGATTTTCTTCAGAATTTCTGGAGTCGTCACCTCATTTGTTCAACCACTGCGTTGCTCGTCTTGGCATTTTCAAATTTATATTATACTAAACAACGTGGCGCTTTCAAACTTGAAACATATGCTTTATAGAAGAATAAGAAGGGACACACGACATCGCTGAATTGGACAGAATGTAACAGTCGACAGCTATTATTTCGAGATTTTAAGGGACTTTGTTTACCTTGTCTCTGCTATAAATTCTGTCACCCTTAGAAGAAGTGAACCGATGAAGCAATCTCGCCAATTGCTGTTTCTTTAGGTTAAGAAGGAAATTAACTAGTAAGGAACTCTATATAAGACCTGGGTTCATACCAGTCCTATTTTATGGCGCTGAAGCATGGACTTTATCGAAAGCGGATGAAAATTTCCTCATTCGTTTCGAGAAAAAAATCCTTTGAAAAACATTCTGACCCATTTGCATTGACGGGCTTTGGAGGATTAGATTCAGTGGCGAACTATACGAGCTGTACAGCCACATCGACATTAGTCAGAAAACTGCGCATCAGATGCCTGAGTTGCAAATCTAAGCCGGAGGGATAACGCCATAGAGGAAGATCTCTACGTACTAGTATAAGGGTACTCCAATTAACATGGAGTACGTAACTGGAGGCTAAAGACCGAACTAGCTGGAGAGGCTTGTTAGTTAAGGCCCAGCCCGGGTACCAGACTAAGTACCCGTTACAACTTTAACTTATATAAATAAATAAATAAGTGGCGCGACATCCCGGTGTGGGCCAATGCCTAGCTTCTCACACTCATTTGTGTTTCTAACTTTGTGAATTTTTACACCCCTGAGCAGGGCCTACTGCTTATTGTCGGTTCCGAACGGCTCTCCTGAGAAGCTTTTTCATCGACAGAATTTGACTTTCGGAAGTTTGTCATTGCCCGCCGAAAGGGGCAGTGTTAAATGTTAAATGTTGCACAACAAACAATTTCTGACCGTTTAAAAGCTATGGAAAAGATCCAAAAGTCTGGATTTATTTATTTTCACAACCATCAACTTCGACTGCAAAACCAAATCGATTCGGCAAGAAGACAATGCTGTGTGTCTGGTGGGACCAGAAAGGTGTGGTGTACCACGAGCTCCTAAAACCTGTTGAAACCGTTAATACAGATCGCTACCGACAACAAATAATCAATTTGAACCATGCATTGATCGAAAAACGACCAGAATGGGCCAGAAGCCACGACAAGGTAATTCTGCTCCATGACAATGTACCCGCACACAAAGAAAAACTGGTTCAGGATACAACCAAATCACTTGGCTGGGAGTTGCTACCCCACTTGGCTTCTTCTGATTACCATTTGTTTTCATCGATGGGACAGCCATTAGCTGAGCAGCACTTCGAATTCTACGAGGAAGTC
Organism: Volucella inanis; assembly: GCA_907269105.1. NCBI lineage: Eukaryota > Metazoa > Arthropoda > Insecta > Diptera > Syrphidae > Volucella > Volucella inanis. The sequence goes on from OU026157.1 coordinate 27,009,536, forward strand.
GAAAATTGGGTGACTTCTTGGTTTGTTTCAAAAGACGAACAATTTTATTGGCGTGGAATCCATGAATTACCTGAATGATAGGAATTTTTTTTTTTTTTACAAAAAAACTTCATATACCCAAGTTGGTACAACCTATAATTCAAAAAAATATTTGAGAGAATGCTGATTTTGCTTATATTTTTTATTGCTTGCATTAGCAAGCATAGAGTCTTGAAGAGTATTAATGGCTTCCTGCTAAGTTATTTATGGACTAGCTTCTCTGTGGTAAATGGCGTACAAATCAAAATCTGCTAGTTGTGGGCTTTCCCTGCGAATCTGTTATCTTAAGGATTATTAATTTTTTTATGTGAAGGGTAAATATTAGTAATTTGACTGGTGCATGTCATGCCGAACCGAGTTTCAGCATTCATACCTAAGAAAATGCTGAGAAGTTAGATCGAGCGTATAGATATTGCAATACAAAAGCGAATGATTTTTTCTCGGCTCGGTAAACAAAGATCTTATTTGATGAACTATAAAGGCACAAAACTTATTGTTTCGAAGGCTGATAAGTTTTCTGTTGGTTTAATCAAATTTTAGACAAAACACTTAGATTTTTGACTACAACGGATGTGATAATACATAACCTTTGAGTCAAATATGCTGTCATGTAAATAAGTCAATGCTGCATTTACTACACATCAAAAGCGGTTTGTGTCTGCTGCAAACTGGTTTTCTTAGGCTCGCATGGCCTAGTTTTTGCCTTCATTTAAAAATTTGCACTATAATTTCGATGATCTTGGTCGCCGATTGTCTTTCGCCTGATGCAATGAGACAGGCAAAGACAAAGTCGACTTTTCCAATCATTGAACAGGCTTTGAGAGAGAGAGGGGGGGGGGGGGAGAGGTCTAATCTTAAGGGATAGCCTCAAAATCAATAAAGAATGTAGCGCCGGTTTTTTCATGGACGATGACAGAATTCCTCGTTTGGTTAACATTCGTTTGGCAATAACTTATATAGTAAAGAATAGGTGACCAGATGAAATAGTTATGTTTGCAGTTATGACCAAGATGAACTCAACTTCTTGCAAGGACCTTTTGCCAATATATTGAAAACAAGCTCGAAGTTCGTCTGTCTTTGCAAAAATAAAATCGAAAATGAGTTTAAAAGGCAAAACTCAGAGACAGTGGCCTGACTTTCTAGAAAAGGTTAACCCAAATGACGAATGCATTCAAATCTAGCTCTTACTTTTACTAAATGAAACAGGTTACCAAATATGCTTTGCAATGTTGCTAGAGATATATGACACTAAGTCTTTCGAAGTCTACTGTGAATTCGACATCACTTGCACTATGCTCTGGTATGCTTTATCATCATTTTTCTACGAAAAAATTAAAAATTATCTTGATCGTGTGGGATCCTCATCAATGCCTTTTTAATTAGTATATTGTATTTTGGTTGGCAAATAGTGTGTTTGCCTGGCAAAATCTATTGTTAAAGTACCAACATTTTTTTTGGTATGTACAAAGTATGTGCTGAAAAAATTTAAAAGGAGGTTAACCTTCTAAAGTCTATTAAAATAAATCAATATGTCAGAGATCTTACACACGTAAAGAAAGTCGAAATAGAAAAATATATATAACGCGATGTATAAAAATAAACATAAACAATCTCCTGTGGTATTTGCAACCCCAAAGCGGTGTAAATTTTAAACCATAATTTGTTTAAAACACTCAGTGACACACCCTATTTGAACAAGGGAGATTTCCTTCTTACCCAATGCGGCCAGAACCATTTCCGATGGCAATACGTTGACGGAATCACAGGGGACTACGACTAAGGATAGCTACAACAACGACTACAAGCAATACGCGATGTTGCAATTCAATATTATTTCAATTTTAAACTTAACAGATTTTTTTATATTTTTGTTTTATCTTGTTTTGTTTATATAAAAATTCAGTAGGGTGACAGAACATTTTTAAAATTTCATACGCGTAAAATGAATAAAGTTACACAGTTACTCGTATAATACTTGTATACAGGGTGACAATATAAATGTTTGTTTGTTCAGCAGTCGTTCGTTTGGTAAGTTGTTGTTTCCAATCTCGCCCTCAAGGGAATTTTTATTATGCAATCGGAATCTCCCTTAAAAGCGAAATTGAGATTTTGACAAAATAGAACTCGATGTTGACGATCCATGTTGAGTGTAGAGCACACTCATCATGAATTTAACTTTGAGGGTTGGACTTGATCTATTAATAAAAAAATAAAAAAGAAATGGAGTAACTTTGACAAACAAATAAATAATAATGAGAAACAAGTGGCATCTGTCAGAATGACAATAAAGTGTGAAATTATATCACAAAAGGACCTTGGAGAGATGTGTCAAAAATAAATAAGTGATTCCTGAGGGTTTACCAGTTTGCCAGCATTGATTTATCTTCTTGTACATACACATAGTAAATGTGTAGAAAGTTTTCCCAAAGGACAAGTGTCCAAAAACGGATTTCTTATATTCGTACGAGTACATACTCGTAAGTGAAATTTTTACAATAGACACCATTGCACGAACAATGAACGTTTATTTATTTTTAGGCTGTTATAGCAGAATGATTCACTTTGAGAGAGACACAGACGGCTTAAAGACGCGCCAAGATATGCAAATGCAGTGCTGTTGCGTTGACACTGTGACCCCAATGAGATCATTTTGTCGCATTGAAACTTATTTAAATGCAATCAGTCTTAAAGATCATCCCGAAAGATTGCACAATGAGGCAGTGTATTATGTTCTATGAGCGAGATGAATTAGGATGAAAAACCATTTTGAGGAATGTTTACATTTTAAAATTATTATCGAACACTGAATTATCGGTTGTGTAACATTGTTGCAGGCAAATGACATTTGAATAGAATGGCAAGCATTTGGCTTGGAATACAAATATCTATGAAGGTGCACAGCATGAAAAAGAATTTCTTCAATTTCATTTTATATTTATAAATACTAAGATATTGTAACATGGTCTTAATGAAGGCGTAAAATAAGGCGCAACAAAGTAAGGTTAAGGGCACAAAAATTCACAAAATTTCATATTGTTTGCCGTTTTCTTTTTAAATGAGAAATCTGGAAATTTAGATGGGTTTGAAAAAATACTTAACAAAAAGGGCTTAATAATGGGCCATACAGAGAGCCAACTGCATAAAATGTCGCCTTGGGCGTCGAAACTTGTTATTTAATTTTGTTGCGCTGTAACCTTGCCCATCGACGTGGCATCGGCCCTCTTAGGAGGTGTATAACCCACAAAATTTTTTCCACACAAAAAAGATAAGAACTTCGTTTAAAGACAAGGAATAAAAATTCCAATTCGGCATCATTTCCATTCCAAAGTTTGCTTTATAATGCTTTTGAAATTTTATATATATATTTGTTTATAATCAGCGCGCGCGGGTTTATTAATAACCTTTAAATGTTTGCACATAGACCGAGTGTAAGGAAACTTAGGGAGAAAGAAAAGAGAGGTACCGATTTACATTGGTCTTAAATGTTTGCAAATTATAACGACTAGGAAATAGGGAGCAAGCATTCCATTAGGGAGTTGTATGGCTTAGGAATGAATGACGTAAGAGTATTGTACATCCGAAAGTGTGCTTGAAGGTATACTGATAAGCATTCATAGTGAGACGGTTGTTTTGGTTAAAAGTTGGAAGGGGCGGAGTACTACGTGAAATTTCGGCGGATCACTGGTGGTTAAAAGAGATATTATGTCGGTCGTTGACTGTGCAACCTATGAGTTTAATCGCATGGTTTCAAATCTTATCCAGCAAGTGCAGAGGTGTTTTAGGAGCACCTGACAAGGTGTGGGCATATACTCCAATTTTGGGCAGTTGAATGCCTTATATATTTAGGCCAAATCAGAGGGGGTAAAATATTTCTTATATTGCTTGAGGAAACCTAGGCATTTAGCAGGATTTATGGTGAAACCAAATATGTGTTTATCCCAATGTAAGTTGCCATTGATACATACCAAGAATAGAAAGTTTTCCAGTTTAAACAATCCAAGTGCCATTCATGGATAATGTATGGGTATTTAAATTTCGCTTTAACGACAATACTATATGCAGCATTAAGTTTTGGAACCATTAAATTCTGTTCTATTGACATACGCTGCCGTTTCCGTTCTACAGTAGAAAAACAGGGACGTGAGTCCGGTAATGAATATGAAAAGCAGATAGTACTGTCGTCAGCTAAGAAACATATTAAATTAGAAGTAGCAGACAAGAGATCGATGATAAAAATCGATTTTGTGGATATTAGACTTTAAACCATCAAACCACCAAGTTGTCTCTAATTGAACGTTCCGGTCATTGAGAATTTTCATGATTCGAGTTATTCCAAGAGCTGATAGTTTATCAGCGTTTCTGTGATCTTGGTAAAAAAGGACGTAAATGCATCTGGACCAGCGGATTTGTGAATGTTGAAATCTTTAAATAGTTTTGCGAGTGCGAAAGTGATGATTCAACGCACTCAAGTGTAGGCGGAGACAAAGCAAAATTTAGAAGTGTTGAGCCAGCCGCAGAGTTTGCACCAAGTAGATTGGCCTTGTTCAAAGAGTGGACAGCTGGAATGGCATTGTAATGGGATGGCAGAATTTCTAATATTTTTGGCGAATGACAAAAAATGGTTGTTACGTTTGGGACAAAGTAGTAGTTTTAGCTTCAGTTTTTGATCCTGTTGAAATTTTACATTTACATTCCTGACTCGTATGATTTTTTTTAGATTTCCTCTGTAGGGCCGAAGAAGGCGTTTCTCTAACCCTTCATATAAGATCACGTATCCCTTAACTTGCAAACGAAAATCGTATGAGGTGTATAACTACAGAGCGAAACAAAATAAGAATGGAATTGCTATCGTTTTGACAACTGAACTCCTAAAGTATATTGAATACCAGCGACCGATTAATATTCATAAAACTTGTAATCCGAAATGAAACTTGGGATATTGTTGGCGCCAACGCACCTCTGATTGCATTGGAGATTAAGTCCAGGTAGATTACCATCTTTGTTGGAATAAGAGCAAAAGATTTTAAAATCATTTTGGGCGCATCACTGGGAAGTCAACTCTGACCTTTTTCGTTAAGAAATCAGAAAAACCAACCAAAATAATATAACAGGACTTAATATATATAAGGAAAGTGGCCAGCTCCATGTGGAAAAAAAAAACTCGTTCAAGGTACAGGGAACAATTTCGATGAATAAGGCAAAATCTCTACTTGGCGTTTCAAAAGACCCGTTCCACAAAAATAAAGAAACTTGGATGCGGGAAGACGAATCAAGTCCAATATAATACATACTGTTTGTAAGAGAGGGCACCACTTGAATTAAATCCATACCGTTTTCAGTTAGTACCAACCTTTAAAAGATACGTGTATAAATTTGACAGCTGTCGGACGATTAGTTCTCGGGATATAGCGTTCGGAGTGAAGCAACTTTTGTTATTGCGAAAAAAAAAATGGATTCAAAGCAATTTCGTGTGTTGATTTATCATCGCTTTTTGATTGGAAAAAATGCAGCCGATGCAAAGAAATGGCTTGATAAGTGTTACCCGGACTCTGCACCAGTCGAACAAACCATTCGCAAGTGGATTAAAAAATTTAAAAGTGGTCATACAAGCACCGAAGATGAAAACATCAAAAAACTCCACAAAATGATTACGAATGACTGTAAACTGAAGATGATCTAGAGAGCTGAGGCTCTGAAGATTTTAAAAGAGCGTTTTGGATATATCATACACGAATATTTGGACATGCGAAAGCTCTGTTCAAAGTGTTGATGATTCAGAGGAGTGTTTAAAGCTGTTCAACCGCAATAAAGCCAAATTTTTGCGTCGGTATGTGACAATGGATGAAACTTGGCTCCATCACTTCACACCAGAGTCAAGTCGGCAGTCATCTGAGTGGCGAGCGACGAACCTCGTCCAAAACGACCAAAAACTCAACAGTCGGCTGGCAAGGTTATGGCATCCGTATTTTCGGATACACATGGAATAATTTTCATCGACTATCTCCAAAAGGGGCAGACTATCAACAGCGACTATTACATTGCGTTGTTGGAGCGTTTGAAAGACGAAATCGCAGAAAAACGTCCGCATTTGAAGAAAAAGAAAGTGCTGTTTCATCAAGACAATGCACTGTGTCACAAGTCGATGAAGACGATGGCAAAATTGAATGAATTCGGCTACGAATTGCTTCCCCACCCACCGTATTCTCCAGAATTGGCTACCAACAACTATTACCTGTTCGCAGACCTCAAAGGAATGCTCGCCGGAAAGAGATTTAAGATCGATGAAGAAGTAATCGCGGAAACAGAGGCCTATTTTGAGGCTAAACCGAAATCGTACTACAAAACTGGCATCGAAAGATTGGAAAATCGTTTCAATCACTGTATCGCCCTCGAAGGCAACTATATTGATAAATAAAGTTGAATTTTGCAAAAATTTTGTGTTTTACTATAAAACGGCACTGACCTTTCATTGTGTGGGTAATTAGAAGGCTTAGTGCCTTAAAACAGGCGAAAGCAATAGAAAATGTGAATTGTCTCGGGACAGGTAAACCAGATAATATTTTCAAGACTGCGGCACAATGTAGAAAAATTTTGCAGAAGATAAATAAACATGGACAACAAGCAAGTAAACTTTCAATAGATGAAGAGAGTACTTTAAAGTGTAACAATATGAAGAATCGCCGCGAAGTAAATGGCAGATTTTTGGGAATCCGAAATTAGCGAAGTAATTAAAAGAGTGAATCAGGGACTTACCGTTGGACCAGATTACACATTCTCCGAAGTGTGCGCAGCAGCGGATAATAGCTCGTGCTTTTGTTTGATAAAATTGCGAATTGCAATAAATTGCGACAGCACAATAAAATCAAACTCCAAAACAATTAATGCGGCTTTGTGGGAGTTGACGTGATGTAATGTTTATGGATAATAGATAGAGAAAAATCGGAATAACATCTTCATCGATGCGGGAAAAAACATCTGAGAGAGTTTTCAGATATCTAATTTGCCACTCTAAACAATATCTTTTGGTATCAGAATATGGATCCTTGAATCACTTTGATGGAATCAAAGGTTCATCCTTAGCTTCGATGAAGGATTTTTCTTTTAAAAGAACCTAAAACTTGTTCCACTGTTTTTCTTATTGTCCAACTTTCGGCTCCGTAAAGCAGCACTGGCAAGATGAACGCTTTGTAGAGTATGATTTTGACTCAAGTTGTTTCGATAGACCGAAGTTGCAGCAGTTACTTTAGGTTACTCTTCGTCACTTTAAGACCAACTTAACAAGAGATAAGAGACAATTGAAAGGAAATTGGCTAACTTTTATTGATTCATGTGAAAGTGCTTGAGTAAAATATTATACACAAATATTTCTGTTTTGAGCTCTCGGAAAACAAGAGAGGGCCTCGTCGACATAAAAAAAAACTTAGAACGCATTGAAGGTAAACTTGATAAGCGTACTTACAAGTGCGGTCTATTAGCTTCACATCAGATCTGTCATCCACAATTCTCTTAAATCTGCCGTAACGAGAACAAATTTCCAAAAACGCAAGAAGACGACCTCTAATTTAGATAGCACGCTGGCGTTATTGCCTTCAGCTCAAAAATTATAGAGATTTCAAAGTGATGCTCGAGCGCGAAGGCACTTTACGCCAGTGTGCAATTTTAAGTTTTCTCGTAATATTTTGTTCGTTGGTCTATGATCTATCCCATAATATTTTTGAGGTTTAACCCTTTTCTTTTATTTTCGATAACTCAATAAATTTGTATCGTGTATGTCTATTCATACTCGTATATGTAGACTTTTCTTAAAATATAGAATCCCTTTGATGCATTAAAAAAAATGACGTTAATGACTCCCATTTGACCCATAAATTCTCGATTTAACGTCAGCCACTTACTGGATTTGAATCTACGTACTTCTGGTTCACCATTTGCACTCCAAAGAACAAAATCTAATCAAGTAAAAACTCAAATAACATTTTGGGTAGAAAATCTTGAAAAAATTGCTATCAACACGGAAGGGATACATTGTATATACATATGTAAGTACATGTACATTTTGAAATACTAATATTCCGGGGTGGATTCAGTCAAGTATTTAACTTTCTCTTCCTTTTTTCACGCACTTGACCAATCACCCATTACATTACTTGATGTTCAATTATTTGCTGGGGAAATCAACGAACAAAACGACATCTGTGACCTTTTCAATCCATGAAATTCCGATTACACTTCCACTAACACCCTCTGCATCACCACCTTCACTGTCCTCATGACACCCCGACAGATTCCCTCAATTTGACGGCTGCTGATTCATATAGAAGCTACCAAAAAAAAAAAAAAGTAAAAATAATTGGAAAAGTAAAAACGGAATCTGAAATTAACCTGCAGTAGCCATTGGTAGAGGGCAGATCAGAAGGTATTTCTTCACATACCTAACCACCCTTAGTACTGCTTCGAAAAACGAAAATGAAGAAAAAAATCGGAAATCGTAATAAGAAGCTAAAAATGCTAAGCATCCTGTAAACGCATTAAATCAATAGTGAAATGGACATAAATTATCTACAAGATACTTTTTCCTTCTTTTTTTTTTTTTTTTTTTTTTTGGCGAAGCCACCTTACATCTTTCCATCATGCTTTCCGTGTAAGGATATTTATTTTTTACGTCTATGGGTCGGTTGTTTCATGACACTGTGTCGGTTGGTGGTGGCAAAAGGCAATTGTGTTTCATCCCCAATTTTGCATAGCTACGTGAAACATTATTCGGCTTATTAAGTCCTAGCGCTTTCGTACGGAGATCATGGAATTTTGTATCCTTAGCATTCGGGGAATGACTTTTTGTGAATTTTAAACGCAATTTTCGTTTTTTTTTTTGTTTTTTTTTTTTTGTTTTATTATTTTGCCTGCTGTAGTCTTGGACCCTGAATCGAAGGGAAGAAGGTTGGAATCTATGATTATAATTGCAAAATAAATCAATCAATTGTGTTAAGTCCTTAATAAGAATTGACATCAAAGGCGGAGTGGATAAACAAAGAGCATGTTCTGCGTGGAATGTTTTATCGATGTCGCGGGAAATAGAGGTTTTGTTTTTGAAAAAGGTAAAAATGTAACGGTAATTCGTTTGACTTTCGGTAGAATTAATGTTGGTATGGATATGAATTTATTTATCTAGATATCTACGGTGTAATTTACGGGCTTACGGATTTTTTATAAAATTTGCGGAGCAACGATAATCTAACTTTTAAGGTGTTCCATAACTAACATAATAAGAAATAACAAGACCTAAAACAAGACGTACTCGTACATAGTATTGTCTTGTTAAAGATAAATCTCTTGTGAATAGTGGCATCTTTATGTTTTCACTAAAGGATTTTTGCTTTGGTCGTAATACGCTATTTGGTTAAATATAAAAAATACAATTTTGCGTATGACTAATGCGATGCAGAGTTTTTTGGCTCATTGTTATCCATCCTTTGGACTTTGGACGGCTCTTTAAATAGCGCCATGGTAGATTTAAGGCTGCCTGCGCGTTAGAGCAAATAGTCACTAGGTATGAGAGTCTCTAGTGGTTTACGTGGATGCCTGTTGTATAAACTTAAGTCCACGGGATGCCCATACATCAATGGGAGCATGATATGCTATTTGCTACAGAAAATATCATATATCAAAGTAGTACTTTTGTTGGAGGCACAAGTTCCACACTTGGCATGAGTCGAAGTCGATCTAAAACCGATCAGAGCAGATCAGAGCTTTCAACTATTGCAACTCCACATTGGGTCAAAGACCCTTTACGCGACTTTGGGCTTAAACTACAGAAAACATGACGGTACCACAAGGAAGCCGACCTCTTCAATTTAAGGGCTCCTCCTTTACAGTACTTTGATTTGCCTTTCACCAAGTGTACTAATCTTTACGGAAAAGTCTTTATAAGAGGTACTCTTCAAAATTTAAATTAGCCAATTACATTTGTATTGCTTCGATTTGTAAAAGTTCCAGTCATCTTCTAAATTATTTCTAAGTGATTTATAGAAGTTTTTTCTGACAGAGGAGCCAATATTGCTTACGACCAAGTAGTATGAAAACCAGGATTAATATAGTTATATTCAACGAGTTCGGATGTTCTTTTGGTGCCACTACTGAATCAAAGCGAAGTGATTTTTTTCGGTTTCGAAGATGATGAGACTTTATAGGGTACAATAAGACAAGCTCTTAGTTTTTCAACACATGGAATTCCCTTTGAAAATAGGACGTGGGGCAAACGTCACTGGGAACACATTCGTCTTCCCATACTCGACTGAATGTGTGGGGTATGCTCTCCATAACAAATTTACATCGAGCATAAAATCAGAGCCAGTACCCTTGTTATTTTTTAGTCTCAATTTCTTTTTGGTTGTTCTTTGGTAGGAATACTTTATTTTTGAGTGGGCTGCGGTTTCTTCGCGTCCGATATGCGCATCTTCCATTCCATGCGAATCAGTGACAATATTCTCCTTTAACCAACAAAGATACTGATTTTTGGGCTTAAGACCAATTGCCAGTTACTTAGCCTTATTAAAACAGGAATTTCTTTTCAAGTCGTCTCCAGTGGGTTGGTATTTTTTCAGCGTCGCTTTAAAGGGCCTTTTTGTATGCTTTCTTTTCCACTTCTTTCGGAGATAATTGGTAAAAAAGAGTTTTCTGCTATTTTTTTGACACATGATCTGAGCTGAGTTTCCGCGTAGAAATCCGCATCAGAGAAAGTCTACACTATTCTACTATTCCATCTATTCCTATCGAAAGTTTTACTGAGAATACAGCTGTGCTGGACATATACTGCATTATAATGAACTTATATTCCAGGAGCGTACTCCTTAATCACCGTCCATTTTCGTACCGGATCATAAAATTAATTTAGATACGTCACTTTTAGAAGCTTATGATTTGTCGTAAGAAGTACGTCTTGACGAAGGGACTACATAGATTGATTCCTATGCCCTACAAAGGAACTACCCTTGAGAGTAAGGATTCACCCGGAACTATCTCTAGTGGAAGCCTCTTGTGAAATCTTAAAAACCTTATAGGCCTGAGTTCCGAATATGTCGAGGTAACTCTATAAGACTGTTCTGTCCTGGCTATAGACTTCGCCATTGATTTTGTCAGTGACAAGGGGCAACAGGAAGTACTTTTAGATGTATGGTAGGTTGAAGTTAATTTGGTTTGGGTGATCAACTCCACATTGATATTGTACAGAAATCATCGCGAAGGGACTACGAATCAATTAGAAAATGATTTACACTATTTGCAATGTTATTGTCGGTCTCTTCAAAAAGTTAGGTTTTTACATCAAATGAAAAACTCGGAAGTTGTAATTTTGGAATTTAGATGCTCAGGATCACAGTAAAATTAGTCATTTAGTTACCATCATTTGCCTCTCTAGACAATAATGCTTTTTCTATTCTATGATTACTATATAGGCAAAAGAAGATGGGAAGATCAACCCGGAAATCGGTAAATCGGAAAAAAAGAATCGAGGAACATTGCAGACTGAACTTATATGTAAACTATAATAAAACTGTTCAACAGTTTTGAAACATAACGACTGCTGTTTCCTGTTGTACTCAATTTGTAGATAATTGGAAAGATACTCTGTCGATCAGATCACATCCCAAAACAATGGGAAAAGCGTTTATCTTTGTACCAACTGTGGGCATTTCTTATAGTGACATACGTCACATAAATGTTGTCTTTGGTGTTATTGACTTCTTACGGAGTTGTTTAACGGATCACTTCCAGCAACGTCTTTTGAAAAGCCTATAATGTGGAGGGATGGTTGTTACTTTTGTTGAAGCAAGGTAAATTTTCCCCTCCATCTGATGCGAATGATTTTCTAAGTCAGATTGAGTTATATGACTTAGTCAGAGACTTTTCGATGTCTAAACAAAAGACGGAGCCTATGAGCTCAAGGATGAAGTAATAGAATATACTTAAGCCTGAGTTAAAACTAACAGTATACCGTACGAGAGAAATAGAACTGGTTCTTTACTTCTCAAAAGAAGACAGCTTGGTTTATTGTAACGACATAAATGGTTTTATGTCGTCACTAGGCTTTTAACATAAGGCAGAAGAACGGCAAGCTATTTTAGAAGCTGTGTTACTTCATAATGGAAATAATTTCCCATTAATACCCTTGGCATTGAATAAAATCATTTTAAATAGATTTTGTTGTTTTTTGTATGAGTGGGATAGTATAGCTCGGGCGGAGCATTTTATAGGAACAGATTGGCCTTGAAGAACAACGTACTTACTCGGAAAAAAAATGTTAAACACCTATCATTAAAAATAAAAGAAGGTATTTTCGTCAGTTCAGATATAAAGAAATTTATAAGAAATTCATCATTGATTCCTACTCTAGATTCGGTAGAAAAAGAGGCCAACAATTTTTTTGTAGTTCTCCCAACTGTTATGTTTCAGCAGCTGTCTTAGTTACCAATGATATCTAGCTGTCAAAATATTCAGTAAAGTTTATCATTTCATCATGCATCGACTTGTGTAATCAGCACTCGATATATCGATATCCAAGCCGTGGTTCTAACAAGCGATGCAACGCTCACGGCGAGCGTTTTTCAATCGGTTGCCTCGATCATGCCATTTGACACCACTCAATTATTTTCTCTGAGGCTACTTTAAATCCTTACTCTACGCTAACAAGCCAACTGTTTTGAATGAGCTTGGAGCCAATATTCGACACGCTATTCCCGGAATAATGCCGCACTTATTGGACCAAGTGATCAAAAATTAGACCGAGCGCTTGAAGCACTCACTGTCAACGAAGCTGAGGTAACCATTTAAACGTTGTGATATTCCGCACATAATGGCATGAACGTAGCTTTCAAATAAAGCTAGAATCAATTTTATATCAATTCAATTCAATTTCAGTTTATTAAGATGGCTTGCGCAGTAAGATACATTATCTTTTCAAGTAGTAATAAGCTTATTTAAATGAGATAGTAAAAATATAAAAGAAAGCTACTAGCAAATTAGACTTTCATGGTTACAAAAAAGTATGTATGGTCGATGAAAGGTTAAATAAAAAACAATAAGGATAATAATTTTACAAGGCAATCAATAAGGTGAAATAAGCTACAAAATAGAAAGATGTGATTTGAGTTCTTTTTGTAATCTTTTTTTCTCTTTTATTTCTTTTATTTGGCGTAGGAGGGAATTCCAGAGGTGAGTAGCGTTTACCAAGACGTTAAACAAGAAAATCGCGGGAGTAATAGTTGCCCTGCAACTGTATTGCAAAAGGCTATCAAACGTGAGGTTACAGATCCGGTAAGAGAAGTGTGAAATGCCATCATACTTTCTCAAGCCAAAAATGTATCGAACGGCGTTGTTATATGCGACATTAAGTTTCCGCCTGTTAATAGAGCGGCACTTTCCAAAGACTTCGCAACCATAGAGGATTGATGACTGTTTTAGTGAGAATGATTCTTGTTTTTATCGGAGTGAAGTTTTGAGTTGCCCACAGGGAGCAAAGGATGTGTTGATGTGATCGCTCCATGTTAAGGTTTTGTTGAAAGTCATACCTAGATTTTTAGCGGTATCCACGTATTCAATGGGATCGTCATTGAGGTGAATCAGTGGGAATCGGGAGGTGTTTAAAGCTTTTTGCGATATGACAATGTACTTTGATTTTCTGGGGTTCACAATCAGCAGATTCTGTTCCGACCAGTTAGCAATTTTTTCCAAGTTAGAGCTTAACTGGCGAACGCAATGGTCGATCGAGTTAAGTGAACAGTTTTTGTGTAATTGGGTGTCGTCGGCATACATTTCAACTGAGGAACTTGTGACAATGAAAGGTAGCTCGTTAACATACAATATAATGAGAAAAAGAGAGGTTCCAATATAAATCCCTGTGGTAATCCACAGGAATTGGGAAGAAAGTCGGACATTCCAACATTCACAAATACTACTTGGTGACGACCTACGAGATACGAAGCCATAAGTCTCACCGCTGAAAGGGAAAACTGCAATTCACTTGAGAGTTTATTGCATAATATAGCTTGGTTGACGGTATCGAACGCCCTTAAAATCAAGGAGAACTAAAAACGTTAGCTGATCGTTATCTAAGTTTCGTCTTATGTCATCTTCTACCGTTAAAAGAGCTGTGGTGCAGCTATGATTGTTTAGATGTCAATAGATTTTTCTCGTTAAGATACATATTTAATTGTTTCTGTATAATTTTTTCGAAGACTTTAGATAGAAATGAAAGTATTGCGATTGGACGAAAGTCATTACATGTAGGGTTCTTAGGAATAGGTGGGATATTGGATTTCTTCCAAACTGAAGGAAACACACCCGTAGTTAATATTTGATTAAAGATATAGGTAACGTACGGTAATATTATGGGAAGAATAACTTTTATTAACTTGGGGTGCATTTCATCTATTGTACTCCGACTGAGTTAAATTTAAAGGAAAGTAGACTCTCCACCACATTCGCCTGCACTATAGCAAAAAGCTCTAAGGTTTCGGAAGGTGTTGTACTGGTGCTAATGTTGAGGTTGGAACCCTAAGGAGGAGGATTAGTAATCCTCAGGGAATACGACACAAAGTTTTTGTTGAGTACGCTACCATCGACATTATCAGGAAGGCTACACTTTTGCTTACCTACGCCAATCTCCTTGAGGTTCTTCCACAACTGTTTACCAGACAATGACGCGTTCAGGCGTTTAGAATAAAGCTGTGTTTTGGCTGCGCTGAATTTTGCAAACAACGTTATTACGGTCATACGCATCGTCCCGCTTTTCATAACTATTTGAATGTCAGTTGTAAACCATGAGTTTAGTCCATGTCTTGATGTTTTTGTCTTTAAGGGTGATGATGATGATGTGATTGTTGAAAAGTTGAAGGACTTTGGTTGGTAAGAATTCGGCTTGTTGATCAGGTGAGGACATGAAATATAATTGCTTCCTGTTTATGCTGCGCACGTCGTTTTCCAACATCAAGTAGTCAACATGTCTAAAATCTCTAAAATTAATTTAGAGATTAGTTAGATAAGGTCGTGTTTTCAGAACCCAGGAGCTGACAATTGATTATAAAAAAAAATTTCTGGTTTCGCTAACGAAGAGGACATCAAGTAGTGTACTAGAAGAGTCTGTAAAGTGAGTTGGTGTAGTAAAGGTCACACCGTTGTTGTTTAATTCATATTTTTTTTCTATCGTTCTTATTTGGTCAACCTTTAGAATGAGCGAAATTCTACAAAGTGGCTTAAAAATAGTTTAGCTAGCTCTAGTTATTAGTTCTGTCCAGGTACCTGTATACCCATATGAAGATGTTTGGGTTTTTTTTTTCGGTTGTATCTATTTTGTA
The DNA here is from genome assembly GCA_907269105.1 of Volucella inanis. Taxonomy (NCBI): domain Eukaryota; kingdom Metazoa; phylum Arthropoda; class Insecta; order Diptera; family Syrphidae; genus Volucella; species Volucella inanis. The sequence continues at coordinate 27,024,922 of OU026157.1, forward strand.
ATCAATTTCTTTAATAAACATTTGACTTTTTGAAAATGTGAAAAATAATATCTTCACATTCAAACGCATTTCATCCTTGAAGTTACAACAAGTAGTACTTTTGTAGACACTGAGCAATCACATTTAACACTAAATGGAGTAGGTTTTTTCTTACCCTCAAAATAATATTTTTTTTGGTTAAATCCAAATCAGTGTTAACCACTCAAAAAAGCCATGTTTCCGAACTAAACAAAAAAGAGAATGTTATTTCGGAAAGTAATCACTTTCGTACCTTTTAAAACTCATTCCAGACTTAACAGTAGCTTCCTACCCCATCAAATAAGTTTACTGTCAATTGATGGTATTTACGTTCGAACATGGCTTAGGATAAAAACCATTCTATTTGACAACTTTGAGTATCTGCGCCAGATAGCATACAAAATTCAAACATAGTATACACCCGAATAAAATAAATACCAGCAATATTGAAATTTTTTACTGATTCATTCATTTTTATCAACTCATCCCTTGGGGGTTTTTGGACGAGTCCTATGTATACTATACACCTACTCCACTCTATCTAAGCACAATAACAAATGCGAGCACTTTCCTGGATTCAAATAAAAATTTGAATAAAAAGGCACAACTGTTACGAACAGCATATCCTTATAGAAAAATTGTAAAAAAAAAAAGGCCAAATCAGAAAAAAATGTGAAAAATATCAATACTTCGTCTGTACACGGCAGTTCCGTTCGTTTCGTTTTTGTATCTTTTATTTGTACATTTTTAGCAGATGCATTCAGAGGATTTCTGAGTGGCTGTATGAAACTAGTAGAGCCAGTAGCTAGATGCATGACTGCATATTGCATGTAGAAGCGGATTTTGAATTTTGCAATTTATTTGCAAACATCGTTCGAATCAAATTGAATATGTTCATTCGGGGAGTTGATTTTCATCTGTCAATTTGAGAATGACAGTTGTGTTTCGTTGTTTCATGTTTTGTATATTTTTCTGTTGCAGCTCTGTTCTTTTATTTTTTTTTTATTTTTTCATTTCATGTTTGCTTTCTTTTGCTGCAATCAATTCTTATTTTTGGAACACGAATTCGACGAAATGACATCTACGTGAAAGCACATGGTTGGATGCATGGACATACAAAAAATTTTTTTTTCTCTTCCTTTATCATCCAGAAGCTCTTGTTAAGTTGACAAATGAAAAGCACTTTATCTGGAGCAGTTTATTGTTTTATGTCGTTTTAACGGAAATGGAAAATAATTAATATGACCAGAATGAGATATGAGATGAGCTGATCTTGATGATATGGGCAATAATTTAATTCCAAAGTTAAAGAGACATGTCATGAATTTTATATTCTATAAAAATATAAGTTATATTATTATATTCTGGTTTAAATTGGAACTTGCTTTTGGGTTTTTTGGCCTAAAATGCATAACTAACTTGATAAGAAGATAAACCTTATAAACACCATTGTAAAGCCTCTCTACTTTGGTACACATACCATATTCAGTAAGGCTTAAGGCTTTCTGACGTTTCTTAATTTGAGCGATCTACTTTTTTTTCATTCCACCTGTCTTCAAGTATCGGTTTAACAGCCTTTCGGACGGGATTTCGCTTTGAACTTTTGCACATGCCAATATTTGTGTATACGTTGCAGCTATATGTAGCTGACCTGTGTTATATTGCCATATCCGTCGCCTTTATACATATTTCTATAATATTGTCTAACATTCAAATACCTATATTAGAAGCACAATTGTCGTGTAAAGTATGTGTGGTGTGGTTCGTGATTTAAGGAATCATGGAATAGCATATAACGATTCATCAACTTTGGGATGATAACTTCTTCCTGATATTTGTCTGAATTTTGTTTCACAGTTTCTGAAAACCGATAATGTTTCTATTCGGTCTTAGTGCATATAGCGCACTTTTAAGCCGTTGTGTTTTAGCCGTTTAATTTTATTAGTTAATTTAGTCGGAGGATTGTAATGCCGTGACACTCGTATGTATGGTAGTTGGCTGTATTCTGCAAATATAGTGACCTTCGAGTTTCGTTCGCGTCCTTCTTTAATAAAATATCAAGAGCTGCAAAAAGTTTAGGTCGCCAACCTGGTGTACTCCAAAAACTACCCCAAATTCGAACTGGTTTTAGATTTCTCAGGATTCTGATCTCATTAGGATTCCATGTAAGTTTTAAAGCCGTATCCACAACCCAGGGGCTGGAAAACGATTTAAATTAGTAAAATTTGTTTATCGCATTCATCCTGTTCAACTATTTGTCTGATAAAAAATGTGAAACATGGAATTTGGCTGTCCAAAAACTTGTTGAGAATTTAGATAGAATACAACTTTTTTTCTGTTAGAAAGGTAAGTAATCACATCAGCGATAATAGAAGAACCCGCTTCCGTGAGCCGAACTCTCGCAAGTACATCGCTCTGCCTTATAACTCTCTAAGAAAACGTCGCAGAAGAAAAATAGTTAAGCAAAGCAAAGTACCTACCTAATACGAAAACAACCAGTCTAAAACCTATTTAAGAGTGGAAACTGCATAAATACCGCTGACTTTTTAGACACTGAAAAGCATGGGCTTAGAAGGTCGTGCTATTTTCCTACGAAAAACCATACTATCAATATTAAATTGGTTGGGAAGCAGACCCCGATATATTAGCTATTTCTTACTCTTGTTCAGGTCCTCTGAGCCTTATCTATTAAACTTATAGATCGCTTTTTGTGCAATGTCCTTGTGAGCTGAAGCTAAATCACCACTCAGTAATTTTCAATTCTTTACCGAAAATCACATTTTGCTGCCAGTAAACTGTCCTGCGGGGCACTTTATCGGGAAGTTGCTGAGTATATCTTCTAACTTGAATTGGCCCAGCAGAGCAACAATCAAGTTCGTAGCGAAGTGCTTGTCGACCTTCAAGTAATGGTATCCGGTAGCTGCATGAGGAAAACTTTAAAATAACAAGGACGTAATTGGCCAGTAGCATAACACTGGCGTACGTCATCATAGAGCTCACAACCCTACACAGAAGCAAATATAACGATGTGACGAAACAACTAGTGGCCTAGGATAAAAATGAACTTACAGTTGATGATCCTAGCAAACGTTGAAAGAAAGATGACACTCTATCCTACGACTATCTCATCCCTTGATAGGATAGGTGCGATAGGGGTGCGATAGGATGGATCATACAAAAATAGGATGAAAAACTGTTGTATATACTCGTACTATGGTTAATGCTGTAGAAGTCTGGGCATTCTGACACGTGAACGAGCGTCATATAAACATCCGCATCAAACTAAATTCGTTCAAATATGCCTAATATGCGCGGATTCAGTGAGAAGATATAACTTAGAAAAGCTGCAATCGCAAGAGTCCGCCAGAATCTTCGCCGAATGCGTGTTCCATCTGTCAACAACTCCTATGCCGCCAGCATGATGTGTTGGGTTTCTTCTAATCACCACAAAGAAATAATTGGATTTATGAATGTCGTAAAGCACATCTAACTGAACAAGAAGCGTACAATTTGGCGCTGCTACGAAAAACGAAAGCCCCTACTGAGCTCTACGAGGAGAAGAGAAAGGAAGTATATCGGCTTTTCCAGAAGAAGAAAAAAAAGCACGAGTGGCGGGCTATCAAAGATATTGAGAGGTCGTGTTCCGGAAATACATGGACAAATTTTATCAACAGGTAAAAAGAACGCCTCAAGGCAATAAAACACGGTTAGATCCCTGTAGAGAGGAAGAAGGAAATCTTGTAGTAGAGTCACTGTTGGTGCTGAGAATACGCCGGTTATATCGGGTTGTGTGAACGCCAAAATGAGTTTAGCGGTAAATGAGGTCAAAACCAAGTATATGTTGTTAATAAGAAGGGATGAATTGGACAGAATGTCACAGTTGTGACTTTGTCTACCTGATCCTGCAATAAATTCTGTCAACAACACCTCAATAAAAATACAGACTACAGACCGGGGTAACTGCAAAGGCTTGTTAGTTGAGGTCAGATTCACTCAGAACTGTAGCGCTACCTAGGAAGTAAGGTAGTAAACTGTTTAAAGAAGTTTGCTATTCACAATAGAACCGATATGCCATATGTTTTTATTTACCGTCGCTTTAAGAAATGGTTAATGACGCTTCTAGCACTAGTGGTGTTCGAACCTAAATGCTCGAGTAATCATCTTTTCCAAATGTTCTGTTTAAAAGTTCGCGTTTTCATTCAGGTCAGTGCAAAATCACCGATGAAGATTCTTTCCAAATCTATCACCTCTTGATTTATGCATATGTTCAAAAAGTAAATTGAAATCAGGCGATCAGAAATCAGAAAAATAATATACAGACCTCAACTGTCACCACTATCGCTGATAGTCATCAACAACGCTGGGTTATGTAAGATTCCTCGTTTACAGTTCCAGTGATGGCAGCTAGAATAAGGCGATGAGTACTTTGAAAGGGAGTTCTAATAAAGAAGTTGAGAGTCTGCACTTTTAGGTCGGTGTGGCTAATACAAGATTTTCTGATTATTTCCAGTCTTGCTGCCTGCCCCTTTTTGGGAATCTTAACTAATCAACTTGTTTTACAAAAGAGTTTTTCCAAATCGATATAAGTCGCTTGCTTTTAAATTTGCCAAGTTTGTTAAATTGACAGTCTTCTCCCAAATATATTCTTAGTAACCAGTATTCTAGTTTCTTAACTAAGTTGTGTCGCCGTCGAGGTTATCTATAGGCTGTTGTGTTAGCTAGACACATCTGAGGTAATTTTTACTGATATTTACCTTAGACCAGAATGGTGAAAAATGTTAAATTTCCTGAACAACAGTACGAGTGTTTTGTTTTATATTGTATTTGCCAGGATAGATTTGCTTACGTCCACAATTAATTCCCTAGCATAAAAGTCTCCTTTATTTATCTAAATAGTCGATTTCTGTTTGAGCAATTTTTACTCTTTAAAATCGATTTCTTTGTACAGTTGGCTCAACGATGTAATCGAAAAATTTCCAATGAAATACGTCTTCTCCACCCCTTGTCCATATAGGAAAGAATGCCAAACAAAGTGCTCAGTAACACTGGGAAATCATCATCATAGATCCACTTTATTGTTGGCCATTTAAAATCTCATCGCATGTACAAGTAAGAGGGGGTAGTTCAAAATGAAAATTCATCAACTAGGGTGAAAATTGAAGAAAAAGAACTCGAGGAGTTAAAAATGTTAGAAAGCAGTTTAGCAATTGTTCGCGGCAATACCGTTTCCAGAAAAAGAGGGTAACTTTGCAAAATTAATCATTTAATAGAGGGTAATTATTTGACTACAGATACTATAGCCAGTTGGTCGACGTTGCAACCAATTTGTATTATGTTCTTTGTTAGACAAAATAAATGACTATACATACGACTATAAGTGTTAAAGCTGAATTTGGAATCTGAAACAAGTCAACGTATAGAATCTAGAATTTATGGTATAGATGATGATGTAGTTTTTGAAATCTTGATGATTTTTTTTTTTTTTTTAATTCAATCCTTGAAAGTGCCAATAATTTATAAAGATTGATTGACATTCTTCCAAGAAAATCAGCCTTTTTATTATTTTTATTTGCTTCGTGTCCTTTAACTCTAAGCAATAACAATTTTTAAGTGCCTGAGATGGGTCACAATTTCGTTGATCTACGCAGATCGTTTGACAATTACTAAAGTATTCCACACCCCCGTACAAAAATATACTACCTACGCCCTGAGATTTGTGGAAGTCTTTAATTTTACTAAGCTCAGAAATTAAACTCAATGTATCAGGTTAACAAATTTAAAATTATTTGTAAGCTCAGAAGATCTACTGAGATTTTTCAAGAAAATTAAAATCTGTGCCAAATATGATGTACCTTTCTCTGAAGTACGAATATTACACGACTCCATTCTGGCATCATACCTTAAACATAACATAAACGAGCACTGCATACATTTTTTTTTATCTGTCGGAATCAGACAAATAACTAGTATACTGTACTCCTTGCAAGTTCGTTTTAATGGAAAGAGAACATAAATAAGAGATTCAGGGATAAAGTGCCTATAATACAAGCATCCAACACGTCTACGGCGAGTACCTGCAACTTGATGCGAGCGTAAGCCGGACATTTCACAGCAAGTGTCGCAGGATGTAGTATGTATAACTTATAAGCAGTAAATTTAAGTACATAGCAAATGTGTATTGGCCTGTCACGACGTTAGTAATCACCTTGCAGTCTTTCTTACTAAGGGATAGGAGTAAGGACGCTGAACTCTTAGACAAGTCAGGAAGCGTTTATTTGGTCTGCTAGCAGTACAATGCTCACACCTGGTCAGATATGCCCAAACGCCTGCTAGATAGGATATCACTCAGATACTAATATTACCGACGTAATGTCTCGTGTCTGACTTTGTTTTATCGATATTTTCGCCACCAGTGCCCCATAGAAATCACCAGTAGGATTCTGTCCCTTCAAACTTTTAACCGTAACACCCGTCTCGCTATGAATGCTCTTGAGTATATATTCAAACTCACTTCCAGACGTACTCTAAAATGTCGTGATTCATTCCTTAGGCGTACAATTAGCTTATGGAATGCCCTGCTTAGCTGCTTATTTCCTAGTCTTTATAATCTTCAAACATTTGAAATCAACGTTCATCGGTACCTCTCTTTCTTTCCTCCCTGATTTTCCTTCGCCCGCGCTGTGTACAAGCATTTTAAGGGTACATAAATCCTTTGAGCGCACGTAAAACGAGAGTTATCAGCTGGCAGTTGTGCTAATATGAAAGCCACCTGTCAATGGAAATCCTAACCAAGGACGCAGGTAGGTTTTGTCTCTGCAAGCTCTCGTCTGAGCCTTACCTAGTAAGTTCATCGGCGATTTCATATCCCGTGATCCCATTGTGATCTGAGACCCAAACGAGGCTAATTAAAGTCTTGCATCTTCGAATTAACTTTGAAGGCGTAAGAGGGTTCAGCTAGGCTCTAAGCTCATCATACCACCATTAGGCTTACGTATGTATATATATATATTAACTTAGAAGATAGACCCAAACTTTGCTTAGCGATGGTTGAAATCTAACTTTGTCGTCCTCCAGAAAAACACCAGTGCCGCATCCTATATCAGTTTTGGAGCCATTCGTGAAGACCCGGCTATATTGCTTTCGTGGCTCACATTTTGGTCTAGACCAGATTTCTACTTCTATTTCAACAGATGGCATATTCATAAGATAGTGCTTATTGTATCAAAGACCATTTGTTTTTAAACGGAAGATGGCTTTTTGAGTTCAGTCCATGATATGAATTGTCATGCTGGAGAAAGCATTGGAGTCTGGTAAAAGCAGAAATGACTTATTTTTCTGAAAGCTTGTTCCACCAGACAACCGACACATAGCATATAATTCGGACTCTGCCTACACTATCTACATAACATGCAAAGTAAATTTCATAACCAAGCCCCTTATGGAGAGGAATGGAAAAGAAGCACAGTTACCTATCGACGGCTCCAGACGAAGTCTGGAGAAATAATTGGATTGGATAAATAAAAAATATATGGTTCATCTACAACGGGAAATGTACATAATACCTCAGAAATAGAATTGAGATTGCGAGACTTGCAGCCACTAGAACGGGACACTGACCCATTGCATTCATATTGGGCACTACATTCCACACTAACTGCCGCAGCTGCATTAATGCTTGAGCAAAAAAACCGCGTCATATTGCTTTTGCGAATGCCTAGTTCTAGCCAAAACCAGGCACAAACATTTTTGGCGCAGGCCATTTTTTAAAGACCGAGCGGCAGACATTTCAGACAATTACCAGCAAGTGAGCCGCTTGTTCCACCCACTGTTCTGGAGGAAATATATTATCGGTATATCATATCTACTTTGAACCAACCATTGAGAAGCGATATGGAGAAATGCCTCCGGAGTGATAGATGTTAACCCTCGCTGTACTTATGATTGGAGTTATACCATATATCTCGAGTGAACAGCAACCATCGAAATTGCTATGATGGTACTTTTTGTACTCTAAATCTTCTGTTTTGTTGGAGACAGACCCAAAAATACTGCCCTTCTCAATGGACCTCCGAACAAGTTTCTTCGCGACTTTTGAAAATTGATTTCGAATTTTCAGTAAATGGAATACCCTCAATATATTCGAAATTACACAGCAGAAGAATATTAAATATCATGACGTATACCATATACCATATAGTGTCATGCTCTAAAATCCAACTGATTTCGCTTAATCTTAGTCAAACCACCCGCCGCTTGTTCAGCAGAATATGACATGTCAAGCTACAAGTACATACTTGTGTACTAATAATTTCCAGATTCAATGTGTGTTAACAGGAACTCACTTCATGTATGTACTCGGAATATCTTTTTCTCTATCACCTTATTTTGATTCCTTCTTTTAACTCCTATAACGTTCTCGAGTTGGCAGTTTTTGCGTCCTCTCAACCTTAACCCTCTCATCATAACCCTTAAAATCGTTTGAAGTGAAAACAAATTATTGCTGCAGAAGACTGTAAAACAACTATTGCAAAGCATTGTTACATCCTTAAATTAAACATAAACAAAAGCGAAGCGTTGAATATTTTGATACAGTGATAACTGGTATTTTTTAATCTGTACCAGAACATATGTATCTATATAAAAACGACGACACATCACTTTTTGAACATATGTCAGTTCACAGATTAATAAGCGAGGATATTATGTGACATGCATGGTGAATTTGTTATTCGTACATTTCACCCCTTAACAGAGTACTTTTTCCTGTAGCATTCATCCCTTAGTAATAATTGATATATCAAGTGGAAAATTCTTAACGTACGACTGTCAATGTCATAAATGAACCTTCAATGTCACAGTGATATAGAAAACTGATACCGGAATTATGTTTAGACTTAAGTGTGTACGGGTATGACAAACTTGTGACAAGTCGTACATTTAAGTAAAATGAATATATGCTGTTATCTTGATTTAACTTACAGGTATATATTCCGAGATGATATACATACATAACACGGCTGCAGATTCATACTTCCCCAAACAGTTGAAAGAGAAACAAAGATCTGGTGTAATTTCTCTTAAGCTACTATTATACATCGATAGTACCATGAAGTAAAATCCTGAACAGTTCATATAATAGCTCATCTTCTTTACATCAACATTGTGACTTCATAAGGCAGGAGTGATTTTTAATCAAGCCGTTGCAATCCAAGGGTTCAAAATAGGTTTAGTCTTGGGAAGGAAATAAGAGATATGTTACGTTTTCAATCAGATGCAAACAATATTTAATTCAGTGTTCAAGTCACATCAATAACTCCACTTTTTTAACTTCTGTCTTTTTGGAGATTTTTAATTTCTGTTGAAAAAGGATGTTGATCTACGAGTGGGTGGGTCAATAAGTCTTTAAAAATTGAAATAATTTTCAACATACTAGGCGTGTTCAAAAAGTAAGATGACTTTTGAAATTTCTCGGGCAACTTATTATTCACGTACACAGGTCCCGAATATACCAGGTATACCGGTATGAAGTGAGCGTCAAGATATAAATGTCTCGATAGGAAACATTTATTGTGAACGGGCCTTATATTTTTTTTGTTTGGTTGCTATGACACCTGTCAAACAAAGTTAGTATACATCAAGTCATTGAGCAAACAACATCATATTGCGAATTTTGTACCAGAAAATGATGACATGCGGAAAGCATTAATTTTTTGTTTTCATTTGAAGAAAAGTGCTCCAGGGTCGCATTGAATGCTAGTCGAGGCATGCTCTATCAAAAGCAATATGTAAAAGATGGTTTCAAGGGTTCAGAAATAACGATTTTGATGTAAGAAATGAAGAACGTGGAAGACCACCAAAAGAGTTTGAAGACGCCGAATTGCAAACAATATTGGATGAAGATGACACTTCGAGTCAGAAACAAATGGCAGAAATTTCTGACCGCTTAAAAGCTATGGGAAAGATCCAAAAGTCTGAAAAATGGGTGCCATATGAATTGAATGAAAGACAGATGGAAAACCGAAAAACCACTTGTGAAATTCTGCCTCAAAGATACGATAAAAAATCAGTTTTGCATCAAATTGTTATTGGCGATAAATCCTAAATGGAAAAAATCATTGGTTAATCCGGGACAACCGTCAACTTTGACTGCGAAACCAGATCGATTCGGTAAGAAGACAATGCTGTGTGTCAGGTGGGACCAGAAAGGTGTGGTGTACCACGAGCTCCTAAAACATGGTGAAACCGTTAAAACAGATCGCTACTGACAACGAAAGATCAATTTGAACCATTCATTGGTTGAAAAACGACCAGAATGGGCCAGAAGACACGGCAAGGTAATTTTGTTCCATGACCTTGTACCTGCACACAAAGCAAAACTAGTTCAGGATGCAACCAAAGCACTTGGCTAGGGGCTGCTACCCCTTCCGCCGTATTCACCAGACTTGGCTCCTTCCGATCCGACTCCGAATCCTACGAGGAAGTCGAAAATTGGGTGACCTTTTGATTTGCTTCAAAAGACGAATAATTTTATTGGCGTGGAATCCATAAATTGCTTGAAAGATAGAAAAAATGTGTATCTAGCAATTGCCAATATTTTTTACTTTCCCATTCAAAATTAGTGTTTTATTTTCACGAAAAAAAAACCGGTACACCAAGTATGTTGATAGTTTGAAGAACATAGCATACTTAGTTTGTTTTTGACATATTTTGGTGTGCCCGGCGATTTTTAATTATTTTAAAAAATGGAGCAAAGAACGTGAATCAAATTTTGTGTAAAAAATGGAATCAAATGCTCATAAACTCTTGAAATGTTGACAGTGGCATACGGTGAGCCTTTTCTTAGTAAAAAGAACGTTTACAAGTGGTACAAGCTCTTCCCAGATGACTGAGAAGATGCTAATGAAGAATCTCGCTCTGGACGCCAAAAGGTGATAACGTCAAAGCTGTGAAGAATATTACCAAATTACCAAAATAGAAGTTGCTAAGGATGTTGGCATATTGGTCGGCTCGAGTTATGCAATTTTTTAAGGATGTTTTTGGCATGAGACGTGTGTCAGCGAAGTTTGTTCTGAAACTTCTTAAATTTTACCAGAAAAACAGTCGTATGAGTATCGCTGAGGAGCTCTTGAATGATGGCAATGATGATCATGGTCATGGGTATATGGTGATGACGTCGAAACCAAAGTCCAATCGTCCCAGTAGAAGCACCCATTAGAGCCAAGGCCAAGAAAAGCACGCCTAGTTCGATCAAATATCAAAGTTTTGATCACTGTTTTTTTTTTTTTTTTATAATCGTGGCATAGTGCATTAGGAGTTTTTACTTTGGGGTCGTACAGTCAATAAGGAGTATTACCTTGAAGTTATGTGCTGTTTGCGAGAAGCAATTCGAATAAAAAACGTCCGAAATTGCGGAAAAACAATTCATGGCTTTTGCATCTCGATAATACACCTGCTCATTCATCGTTCCTTGTGAGAGATTTTTTGGTCGAAAACAACAAGAAAATCATACCCTAGTCACCATATTCACCGGACTTGGCCCCATGCGACCTTTTCTTGTTCCTAAAACTGAAGAGACCTATGAAAAGACGGAGATTCGCAACGATTGAGGAAATAAAAACGGCATAGCTGAAAAAGCTCAAAGCTATACAAAAAAGTGCTTATGAGAAGTGCTTCGAGGATTGGAAAAAGCGTTGGTACAAGTTTAATATCTTTGAAGGGGGCAACATTAATATTGATGAATAAATAAATATTTTTTTTTATAAAAATATAACACACCTCGTAGTAATCTGCTTTAAGCTCGATACAGTTCGTCCAACGTTCAATCAATTTTTTGATGGCATCCGTATAATACAATTCCTTGAGGACCTCAAAATAGGCGTTTATTTCTTCGATGACCTCCCTATCCAACCCAAATCTCTTACCGCCAAGCCGTTTCTTCATGTTTGAAGACAGGAAATAGTCGCATGGGGCTAAATCTGGCGAAAATGGTGGTTGAGGAAGCGATTCGTAGCCTGATTCATGCAATTTGTATAAAAATAGTTGAAAAGAAGTTTTTCCTGGCAAAATGTAGTAGTTATTGCTTCAAATCGGCATCGAATCGATCCAACAGCTCTGCATAATAGAGAAATGAGATATTTGTACCATTTTCAACGTAATCAAGGTGAATGACACCGCGCGCATCCCAGAAAACTGTAGCCATGGCAGTTTTTTTGGCCGGCAGACCCACCTAGGAATTCTTTGGCTACGACGATGTTGTGTTGTGATAAAAATATGTTTCATTATTCAGAAATGTTTACAACACTAAAGCCGATTCCGCGAAATTAAGAAAACCAGTGGTAGATGGTTTCAAAAGACGGTGAAGAGTCCTCGTAATACTTTTCAAGTTTGTGTTTGGTTTGCGTGGTAGTATTTTTTGCGCAAAAGATAGTGTTTAATTTTTATGAAAATTCTAGTAGACGCCTGTTTCAAATGGCTCTAACAACAAGACAATTTGAAAGATCTGTCTGAAAATGTTGGTGTGTTCTTTTGAAAAAATGCTTCTGCTTTAATTTTCAGGAACTTATTGACCCTCTTCGTATATTATATTCTTTACGTATACCTATATACCTCGTACATACGATTATTTATGGAAACGTATTCAACTTAAGCCCAATTAGTTTAATTTTCCTGTTCACTCATTTAAATGATGTTTCAGCTCAACCAAGGCTACAATGGAAAAGAGATGTATTTTTGGAAAAATATAATATTTTCCATGCTAATTGGATAAACATTGCCATGCCAGTAAAATGAAGAAAAAAAAAAATCCTATTTGGATAAAAAACGGAATTCAATTTAAAATTAATCTCTACAACTCAAAAAGTTTAATGAAAATAAATAAAATTTACATCGAACCATATTAACGAATTTTGTTTGAGTTTTCCGTTAATTAAAAACCAATCAAATTTTACTTCTTTCTGTGAATTCCATCTGTAACTGTGCTGCCCTTTGAGCAAACAAATACAAAAAAAAAAAATAATAATAATAAAAAAATTTAATCAATCGCCTGATTGACGACATGTCGATCAATTTGATTGTTACAGGATAAAAGGAAGAATGCGATGGCAACAAACAGACCAGCGAAATTTTGTATTCGTACGTTTATACTGAACTGTGGTATGATTTTTTTATTGGGCATTTATTCTTTTTTATTTTTGCTGTTCTCGTTTTTTTTTTTTTTTTTTTTTTTTTTAAATAACATTTAGGTATGAAATGTTTTAAAATTTTAAATTGCGAATTCCGGTTTTGTTACAACCAAATGCAATCATGTGTTTGTACGAATATGTGAATGCCAACCTTGTATGGAATGTATGCCAAAAATAAAATGTTTTTTCCTTTCAATCAGTCTTTCTGTTTCCGTGAATTTGTCTTCATAGATTTTGGTATTCCAACAAAACGGAAAATCTCAGCTGATTTATAATTGGTTTAGGATGAAATAAAATCCAACAAATGGCTAAGGTAAGATTAAAAATGAGTACAAGGTTAGGATCCTTATACAACATGAAAGAGGACCAATCGCGAATGATGAATAAAAGAGCCTTAACAGTTTTCGAAAAAAAAAAAACCGTTCATATGCAAAAACCCTTATATTTGTAGTTCCTCAAAGTGTTCAGAGAAATGTTTTCTTTTAAACTTCCTTCGGCTCCGCGATTCTCTCTAACAATCGCACGCGTGCACTGCTGAGCCCACAAGTGTCCGACTTCCTGACTGACATCGGTACGAGATGATCCACACCAATGCCCTGAGTTAATTTCAGCTGAGTTCGAAAATTTCTTGAAAAAGTGACCATAATGCTTTAGAACCCTGTGTCTACTTATGTAGATTATAATTTTATCTTTAATACTACCCTTATCACGGTTAGGTGGGTTTGAAATCCATTCCCTCATTTGAGTTTCTCAGAAATAAAATGGGCCAATACCAGATGAATTTTTTGAGAAAATATGATTTTGAAGTTCTGTATTTGCAGAGAATAAAAGGTGAGCCAACAGATATTGTGGATGTTGGCTGTCAATTATTGTCATTTACTGCATTCAATGCGGTTGATCTTTTTTATTGATGCCGTACAATCTTTAGCAATTTTAGTCGTGGAGTCGTTTAACACGATCTGCAAAAGTAAAATTTTGTAAAGTTCGTGAATTCGCGCAATGGTGAGGCGTCTTAAAGAAAACCATCTACGACTTTGCCGATTTGTTAACTGGATGTTGGATCTCCAGGAAATTTTCTCATCGACTTTGATCTTTTCCGATGAAGTCCATTTTTGGATGGATGGGTACGTAAGTAAACAAAATTGTCGTTTCTGGGGACCAAAAAACCCATACGAGATTCACGACAAACCAATGCATCCCAAAAAAAAAAAAAAAAAAATGTAATAAATTTTTCCTGTATTCAGAACTTAGCCAGAATCTCAGCCAGGAAAGGAATGTAATCGCTTCTTTACAGATAATCAATGGCTCTCTTCATGGAGGACGACTACTTTAGGAGGGCGAAAACCTTAAAGTAAGTTTTTAGTAATAATAATAAATAATCATATTGCGGATTAATTTATTTATTCTTATACCTGAAAAACTGTAAGCCTTGGGTGAATTATGGCGCACCAAAATAATAAATGTAATAAATATAAATTATAAGCACATTTTTCTAAGATAAATGCGATTTTCCCAAAAATGTTGTGCTCATCAATTGGCTATCAAACGAGCCCAGTTTGGCTGCTCTAGGCTTAATACACTAGAATTTATAGCCAAATAATTTTTGGAACCAACTTTTAAATACCCTGTAACTCAGTGGGTGTTGAAGATAGAACCCTCCTTCCATGATTTTTTTTTCATAATATGAATCAATGAATCAGATCCGTACGTTAGTAGCAAATTGCCAAATTCTTTTCTACAATGCGCGAAATGAGAACGCCGATGAACATCCTATGTAACACATGGGCTGAAAAGTCCGTTTCTAAGAGAGGGCACCACTTGAATTAAATCCATACCATTTTCAGTTGGTACCAACAAAAGATACGTGTATAATTTTGACAGCTGTCGGACGATTAGTTCTCGAGATATAGCGTTTTGAGTGAAGAAACTTTTGTTATTGTGAAAAAAATGGATTCAAAGCAATTTCATGTGTTGATTTGTCATTGCTTTTTGATGGGAAAAAATGCAGCCGATGCAAAGACATCGTAACACAGATAAGTGTTACCCGGACTCTGCACCAGCCGAACGAACCATTCGCAAGTGGATTGAAAAATTTAAAAGTGGTCATACAAGCACCGAAGATGATGCACTCAGTGGACGTCCAAAAGAGGCTGTTTCAGATGAAAACATCAAAAAAGTCCACAAAATGATTACGAATGACCGTAAAGTGAAGTTGATCGAGATAGCTGAGGCTCTGAAGATATCAAAAGAGCGTATTGGATATATCATACACGAATATTTGGACATGCGAAAGCTGTGTTCAAAGTGGGTGCCGCGTTTGCTCACAGTCGACCAAAAACAACAACGTGTTGATGATTCAGAGGAGTGTTTAAAGCTGTCCAACCGCAATAAGGCCGAATTTTTGCATCGGTATCTGACAATGGATGAAACTTGGCTCCATCACTTCACACCAGAGTTAAGTCGGCAGTCAGCTGAGTGGCGAGCAGAAGACGAACCTCTTCCAAAACGACCAAAAACTCAACAGTCGGCTGGAAAGATTATGGCATCGGTATTTTGGGATACACATGGAATAATTTTCATCGACTATCTCCAAAAAGTTCAGACTATCAACAGCGACTATTACATTGCGTTGTTGGAGCGTTTGAAGGACGAAATCGCAGAAAAACGGCCGCATGAATGAATTCGGCTACGAATTGCTTTCCCACCCACCGTATTCTCCAGATTAGACCCCCCAGCGACTATTTCCTGTTCGCAAACCTTAAAAGAATGCTCGCCGGAAAGAGATTTAAGACCGATGAAGAAGTAATCGCCGAAACAGAGGCCTATTTTGAGGCTAAACCGAAAACGTACTACAAAACTGGCATCGAAAGATTAGAAAATCGTTTCAATCAGTGTATCGCCCTCGAAGGCAACTATATTGATAAGTTGAATTTTGCAAAAATTTTGTGTTTTACTATAAAACGGCACTGACCTTTCAGCCCATGTGTTATATATGTAGATTAAGACTCTTCTAGATCTATACAATGTTTCCATTGACAATTGATTTTCCGCAAATAAAATTGTGTATCTCATTTCAAACGAATGCTTTTCGACATCCCTACTATTCAGTGGCACTATGTTCCCGCGTATTCTCGGAGAAAAACGAGAACCGTCAGAGTCAACAGTCTTCTTAGCACCTATTAGTATTAGGTTAGTCCTGGTATGTTCATTATGAGCTAGAATTTCACTTACTTACCTTACTTCCTTAATAAGTTCTCTATCAAACGTAATTTAAGATTGAATCTTCCTTAAATGTGCTTTATAATGTATACGAGTTCCTGATTTATCTCTTAATCATCAGGATAACATCTTTCGAAAATAAAAACACTTAAACTTTGTTTTCCATTCTTTTATGCAACTATTACGGCATGGTAAACGTATTTGTGGTGGTACCAATTCGCACGATATACTCGTACTAGTGCTCACATTTCCGTGTCAATTATGAAAGTAAAATTTTACCAAGGACGTGAAGGCAGAAGATCTGACAACGAATATAAGTTCTCACATAACCTACTTCAATTTGAAATTAGTACGGGAAAAGGGTTAGAGTTATAGTTGAATAACTAACTCAATAGTATCCTTGCAGTATACGGTTTCATATTGCCGTGCTGATAATTACTGCGGTACCCAGGTCGGCGGCAATTTGTTACGCCTAAATGTCGGCACGCGTACTCTAATCTTTGCCCTTAATTTGCTTTCTGGTTTGAATTTAAGTTTGAGTTTGAATTTGAGTTTGAGTTTTTGAGTCCAAGTAGGGGGAAGGTAGGTTTCAAACATACATATTCGTAGCACCCCCTGTATACCTGGTTTAAGTATGCAAGCCTTCATAGATGATTATGTCCTTTCGTGCTGCGGCCATTAATAGTCAATTCGAAAGTCACTTGTTTACATGATGTACTTGAAATCGTAGTGTGGGGTAATGGGGGAGACGAATGAGGTAAGTTTGATTTGCCTGTCCGTAAATAATTAACTTTACATATATTTAGAAATGGGGTTTTGTCTCCTGAGGAGTATCAACATTTTTATAATGAAAAAGGATACCAATACCAGACACTTAAGAGCTTGCTCAACCCTATGCTGAAATCATTTTGTTTTCGAATTGTGAAGAGGTTGAGGTCTAGGTTACCGCACTAAAGTGGATATCAGGTTATGGAGGGGTTCTATGTTGGGTGTCTGTCTATTTATGCTAACACACATATACATATTTTGTAGCTATATATAATGAAACAATGTGGATGGTGGATAAGGCGATGAAAGTCATGTCTTGCGTGTGTAATAAGTAATTTTAAACAGAAAATTTAATTGCCTCCTGGCTCCTGGATGTATATGTTAATTCAAGTGGAATTAATTGTTTCCGGTATTTAAGTTGCCTCAAGGATTTTTGCCCCACTTGCCTTATCCTGATCCAGCAATTGTTTGAGTAGTTCGGTGTTATTATTGTTTCTGGTATTTGTGGTGTGGTGTGGTACGATGTTGGGCTATCTTAGATGCCTTGGGTTTTTAGGCTTTTCAACTTGACTTAAGTTGGTTTTCCATTGTTTTGACTTAACGCTCTATCATATGGTGTGTGGGGGCTATTTCGAATGCAGTGGATAGCTATTACGTTGATGTTTGGTAGGTTGAATCGATGATTATTGTTGAATTGAGTTAAAGGTTCACTGAGCATAAGAAATTTTGCCACATATTTTGCGCCAAGGATACTAATTGCGGTATAATTTTTTTGTTCTTTTTCTTAAGGGAGTTTTCTTTATTATAAAAGTTTAAGAGCGTTGCATGAGTAATGCATTTGTTTTTTTTTTTTTTTTTTTAATTCGAAAACGAAAGTGGTTGAGCATTTCAACAAATAACAGATAAATTCTTGCCGGTATGTAACAATTCATGAAATGAAAGTTGAAAATTAGTTCACAGTAGTTAATGTATATATTTTACTATGAAGAGATTAAATCATTCATCATATCCAATTTAAAAAAGAACCAACATTAGAAGTGTAATCTTTGAATGAAAATAGTTTCAAATAACCGTCGGAGCACTGCCAAGTTACCTATGAGTAAAAGTTTCAATCTAGGAAAATTAACTTAATTGTGCGTAACACAAGAGTCAAAAAAGAGTTCAGCCTATAATACGAATATCGTGTGAGAGGAAGATTAGTCAAGAATCTTAGAAAAAATTCATATGAAACTGAGCTAAAGTAACAGTTACATATTTATGGGAGATCTTTTTCTATCAAAAAACTTATGTGTAAAATAGAATGGGTCTTGTTATAGTCGTGTAGGGCCAAAAGATTCTACTCGGAGTAACTTTGGTAGAAGCTGTCTCAGCCTACTTCTCTAGCAGTTTTCTCCTCGATGTGATTAGATGAAGCAGACTAGTTAGTTAACTTATCTGCCTATCTGCCCCTAAGCCAGAAATTCTTAGATATAATCCGACAGACAGCATAGTTGCACTATCTGCATACTCCTGGGCATAGATTTAGAACTGTTGAGAGTGTCAAGAAAAGAGTCAATTTATGTATATAAATAGGAGTGTAGACAAGAGTCTACGTTACGGAAAACATCTGTTCCCCCTCGTATCTTGTTTTTGTCACAAAATCTAACTTTTTTTGTCCAAGTTGTGTTATTGAAGTCATCTTACGTTGCCCAAAATGTTGAAGTTGTAAAATTTTATGTCTAGAGTACGTTCAATAAAACAAGACAAGTTCTTGGTATTTAGTATTGCCGGTCATAGAATGCGTTTCTGTCAAACTCAATACGAACAGCTTGCGATGTCAGTCATGAAATGTTAAAGATTGGTCCAAGTAAATATTATTGATATTTTCCGGATAATATATCTTATTAAGTCGCACTTAGAAACTAAGGGAAAGAAATGAATAGCACAGATGTGAGCTATCTCTAAATCTGAATCCGATGGTTTTTTGTCTGCACTAATAATGAGGAAAGAGCTTTAAGGATTGAGTCCAGTGCATTGTTTCCTGAGTTGGCTTGGAATCCCGCAAATTATATAGGTAAAACATAGTCGAAGTTGTAGTTTTGCTTCCTGAAAAAATTCTATGGTTGTTGCTTTTGTTGTACTATTGAATTTGGCAGCTTTGACTAAGTCAAAATCACTTATTTTGAATTTGGCCCTGACCGTACAAAAATCATCAACAGCAGATGTGCTTAAAGTCTTCTTTTCTTTCACCCGTCAGTCTTCACTTTCAGTATATGAGCCTTTAAGGGCATATACAGTCATTTTTTGCCCTATGTTGGCCTTTGACTGTTATTCTTACTTAGTAGAGTGGCTAGCTTGGAAACCAACTGTGTGATCTACCTTCACAAAATGTGTCTTTGAAAGGCTCATATGAGTCATGGAAAATATCTATTAACTTCTGAGGCAACTGGGTGGGGGAAAGAAGCAGAGGAGACATACTTGTAGTTCCAGAAATTACCTCCTGTTTTTCACATCTGTCTAACTAGTTAAAAATCGAATTAGGACGTCTAGATCTATTTCAGGTAAGAACCGAAATTTTTCCAGAATCTAAGGAACTTCACCTACTGCGTTTTTTTCGTTAAGATAATCCAACCAAAGGCAAATGTTTTATGAAAGTAAATGTATCCCTAAAAGAATATGCTTCTTCCAGTCCGATTGATACAGCACTTTGTAGTTTACTTAGCCTTACAACCAGAGACATGTGACTGATTCCTGGCGTAGAGAGAGGTAAATTTTATAGTGGTTTAGGCTGCTTTGAATGTCACCATGTTTTGCAATTATTATCCTGGGGAAAGAAATCTCAAAAGTCCGTCAACCCAAATTAAAGTACAATCGTTTGACAAAAATAAAATCATTTGACGAGAGATATATGGATCTCATTCATCTTTGCTATCACTTGTGCCATAGGTCAGATCGGGGATGATGAGGATCGTATATGGAGTCTGAAAAGTTTAACATTGTTCTGTCTAATTTGTGTATGTTGTACGACCATTATTTTTGACAAAATACGCTTGCTTTTTGCATATAAGATACAGGGCTTGCTGATGTCGATAAAGAGGTCTTCACAACTTGATGCGGATAATGTAGGACTTATCGAACCGTTGAAGGATACGATATCGGAAAAGATTCCGAGAGAATGTTGTAATTGAACTGGGTCAAAGCTGTTTCTCGCCGTTGCATGAAATATAAGTAGACATACTTGCTGCAGGACGCTTAGTATGGTCATCAGAAATCTTTTATACTGAGGGAGTGTTTTCTATCGTAGGGACGTGAACGTACATGTTGACGAGCTTTAGTGAGCATCGCTAGGCTGACATCATACCATAATCGTACCAAGAACAAGGTTAACTATGTAGATAAAAAACTATGCAGATTATGGCCCTTCCAATAACAGCCATTCAGTGATTGCATATGGTATTATTACCAGTTGAATATGGTCGAATTGCAAAAAATAGCAGCGATGTTATTGGGAAACAGTCAATACAAAGGCTTAATTATGAGCATGTGAAATGGACATTCCATTGCCCATGAATTAGTAGAGTTTTTCATCTATGTACTTTTTTTTAATGAGTTCTCTCTACCTGTAACTGAGAACTCTTACTCTTACTCTCTTTTCCAAGCTGGTATCAAATGATCAAATGATTTTAAACAAGTTACTATTAACCTAGTCGATGTCTGCTGCATTTATCATTGTCTAAATTTTATCAAAGTCTAATTCATAATGAAAAAAAAAAAAAAAAAAAACAGCAAATGTTCAAAGTTTCATTGTATGGAGTTCACTGGCAAGGAACTCTCACATAGTGTTATATTCAGATCCCGTTTCTCACGTTCCCTGAATAGGTAATAAGACCTAAGCACCTCATTTATGGCACCTTTTCACTGCTTTACAGTCTTTTTTTCTGACCAATTTTATCTACAAATTAAAAAACGTGTCGAACAATTTTTATTTTTCCTCAAATCTCTCAAGACTCTCACAAAATTCGAGTCCGATGTTGAATAATGAATCTAAATTAAGACACCAACATGTGAAATCGCCTTCACTTATCATTCACACTCTATGTAGTATGCCATTTTATTGAATCTTACTGCTCATTTTTACTACCAAGCTTGCACAATTATTCCCATGCCCACTGTCTACTATTAATCAGCGACCTCATCCATGTCACCTTTTTATCCGTTGACTTCTTTACATTTTAAATTTATTTATCTGTGAATCTGGCCAAAGTCTGGAAAGATAAAAAAATAAACCAAAACCGAAACAAGAAAATATTTATTACACAAGTACTGAATTTTAGTAAGTGCTCTACTTTATTCGATGTTCACGGAGCTGCTGTAGTAAAAAAAAAAAAAAAAAAAAAAAAAAAAATTAAAATTCCAAACGCAAAAATTCGAAATGATTAAATTCCAAAAAAATGAAAAAAACTTTGAGAGCGGCTGCGTAGAAAACCCCATAACTTAACAATTTCAATTCAACGCCACTATTTGCACCTTTGTTCTCATGATCTAACAGCAAATATGTGTACAAAATTACTGCTTTGCGGTTTGTATGGGCAGAATTTTAACTAAAGACTTGTGTGTGTGTGTGTTTTTTTTTTAAAGGTTTTTCGAGTTTTCGGGCAAAAGCCGAGTCTCATAAATAATTTTGCGTCAGTTAATAAAATTGTACAAAGTGAAAGGCGAACGCCGCACATCCTTTTTGATTTCAACATAATCGAACCGTATACTAGCTCAACTCCGCAGATACGAGCACATACATATGATATAACTGGTTGCTTGTAATTTTCGCAAAAGGCATATTGAAGAGGGCAGAATACTCGTATAAGCTCAGTGTGTAGCTTGCAGGTGTACATAGTCGTATGTACCTATATGAGAAATTACATCACCTCGATTCCGTTTAAAGGGGCAAAATCAAAATACGAATTAATCGGAAAACTGTCCCTCTGGCAGTGAAAGCCTTTATATGTTCGTTCCCGTACACAGATGCATACGTTTGTACAACATAATCCTTGCTGAATGACAGTTTTTCATATAAATTTCTGCTTGACGCTTTTTGTATGCATTTTAGCGTAAACTTCAGCATCGGATTCAATTAGGCTTCTCTCTTTTGGCCAGAACGATCCTTTTATAAAAATTAATTGGAAATTTTTGATAAAATCTGGTTTATTTTCAGAGAACGTGTATACTAAAGTTTTTCTGTCAACTTTTCGTAGTATTTCAATGATTTTGCAGATACTTTGAAATATCTGCCCATAGGTACCATGGGATGAATCCATTGTAAACATTACAATTTTTGCTACATTTAAAGTCTTTGCGTTCTAGTAGATGTTATGCTCGAATCTCTGAAAAAAACAGCAGTTGTGATCCAATTTCATAAAAAGTGTGAAAAAATAAATAATTATGAACCCAGTTTTTTCCAAAAGTTTTTGGAAGAGGTATTATGACTGGTATTATGGTATTATGATTAGTTCTGCTGAGTGTTCTTTAATTTGGTTCGGGCAACAATTCCGTAGTAAAGTGGTTGCCTTACCTCCTAGTAGTGGTCCCCGGTATCTGCATGAATAAACTCTTACTAATGCAGGCTAAAATAGCAATGGCATGATCCGCCAGTAGCATCATAGGCCTCACAACCCTATAAGGAAGAATAACAATATGTGATGGACCAGCTAATGAGCTCGGATAAAAATGGTGTCACTGTTGATTACCTTAGCAAACGTTTAGAGAACAATGACCTTCAGATGTTCACGCGGATTGTTCAAACTCTTAACAGGACAAGTACAACCAAACAATTAGCAGTGGCAATTGACTGCTATCACGCAGATAGATAAAAAGAACGTGTCAAGGCAAAAAGACCCGTACAGAATCCTGAAGTGACGAAGAAGGAAACTGTACTGTACTGTACTATAGTCACAGTAGATAGGGAGACTGTATAATAGACCATTCGACTTAGACTGTGATAGCTAAAACTCCGTCCACCTGAGCAGAAAAACTAAGGATAGCAATATTTAAGCTAAGAACCAACAAATTTGCTGGATCTGACGGCTTACTGGCCGAGGATTTCAAAGCTATTGGAAATGACTTTGTGTAGAGCATGCACCAACCGATTTCTCAGATCTCATCAGAAGTATATATCCCTGGTGAAAGGAATCTCAGCATCGTATCCATCGATCCACGTGAAAGGAGATCCCCTAAACTGAGCCAACTATAGAGGTAACAGTCCCCTCAACGTCGGATATAAGATCTTATTTGCCATATTGTGTCAACGTTTGAAATATTTTGTCGACAACTTGATTGGGCGTATCAGTGGGGTTTCAGAGCAGGAAAGTCCATAATCGACCAAATCTTCACACTCCGGCAGATCCTGGAAAAAACTTAAGAAGTCCAAATCGATACCCACAATTTTTTAATCGATTTTAAGGCCGCATCTTCTGTACAGAATGACGATTCAGAACGGTCGCTGCTCCGTTAAGGTCGCTAACGACTTAACCGAAATCTTTGATATGATACATGACGTGCTGTCATGTGATTTCTTAAACATCATACTTGAAAGAATTGTGCGGAACTCACAAGTGAAGACTGGAAGCACAATCTTTCGAAAGGCTGTGTAACTACAATACTATCGTACGCCGATGATATCGGGCTGTGCGTACGCCAAAATGGGTTTAGCGGTAAATGAGGCCAAAACCAAGTATATGTTGTTAGTAAGAAGGGACACACAATATTGACGAATTGGACAGAATGTCACAGTTGTGACTTTGTCTACCTGATTCTGCTTTAAATTCTGTCAACAACACCTCAATAAAAATACAGACTACAGACCGAGGTAACTGCAAAAGCTTGTTAGTTGAGTTCGGATTCACTCAGAACTGTGGAGCATCTGGAAACCCTTCGCCTATAACTCGAACCAGAAAGTTATACAATCAACCAAATCTTCTTCGAAATTTGATTGGATTTTTCCTGCATAGTTAGATTGAAGATACATCTGTTGGCTAGAATTATTTTTTGCTTGAGATCTAGACAGATACTATTCCAAATGTAAGTCTTTGATACAAGATGCGAAAAACCGTTGCCTCATTTTTGTCCTAATTGCGATTCCTCTGTGCTGGCGATATTGGTCAATGTCATTTAGCAAATCACAACGAATTACGCTAAGAATTCAGAGTTGCTGCAAATGGTTCCTTACCTTGCTTCTGAAGGCATGTTTTAAATCGACTTGCATACTTAGTTCGTTTTTGACAAATAAATAGGTTAGACGTGTTTTGGTGTGCTCTGCGATTTTCAATTATTATAAAAAATTGAGCAAAGAATTTGCATCAAATTGTCTGTAAAAAATGGAATGAAGTGCTCTAAAGCACTTAAAATGTTGACAGTGTAATACAGTGAGTCTATCCTAAGTAAAAAAAAATTTTACAAATGTACAAGCTCTTCCAAGATGGCCGGAAATATACAAATGACGAACCTGGCTCTGGACGCCTCAGCACAACAACAAAAGATGATAACGTCGAAGCTATGAAGAAAAATGTTTTGGAAAATCATCCAACTACCATAAGAGAGGTTGCGGAGAACGTTGGCATATCGGTCGGCTCGTGTCATGCAACTTTTTTCGATGTTTTGGGCATGAGACGTGTGTCAGCGAAGTTTATTTCGAAACTTCTTAATTTTGATCAGAAGAACCGTCTCATGAGCATCGCTCAGGAGCTCTTGAATGACGTCAATGATGATACTCAAAAGAGCCATAACTGGTGAAAAATCATGGGAAAATAATTATGACGTGGAAACCAAAGCCCAATCATTCCAATTGAAGCACCCAGGAGAGCCAAAACCAAAAAAGCACGCAAAGTTCGATCAAATGTCAAAGCTTTGGTCACTATTTTTTTTCGATTACAAAGGCATAGTGCATAAGGAGTTTTTACCTCAAGGTCGTATGGTCAATAAAAAGTATTATCTCGAAAAACACGTCCGAAATAGTGAAAAAATTCATGGCTTTTGCATCACGATAATGCACCTGCTCATTCATCGTTGCTTGTAAAAGATTCTTTGGGAAAAAACAACACGACAACTATGCCTTAGCTACCAAATCACATAATTTGGCCCATGCTTTTTTTTCCTGATCCTAAAACTGAACAGACCTATAAAAGGGTTGAGGAAAAAAACACGGCATCGCTGGAAGAGCTCAAGGCTATACCAAAAAGTGTTTATGAGTGCTTATGCTTCGAGGATTGAAAAAAGCGTTGGAAAAAATGTGTTCTATCTGAGGGGGATCACTTGGAAGGGGACAACATTAATATTAATGAATAAATAAATATATTTTTTTATGTATAAAAACATAAAGTCACCTTACTTTTTGAACATACCTCGTATACCCGTTCCTATACTGATGTTAATATGGCGTGTGCCCAACTGTGGATGCAACCGTTACGTGTATGGGATTCCGCTGTTCTCGTAGAGTGTAAGTGCCCTAGCAAGAACACACTCCACCTTTTCTTATCTGCAGTCGCCAATGACGTACCGCAGGGGCTGGGTACCCTATCTTCAGTCAGAGGTACTAGGCTCCCAGGCCTCACCACGATGAGATAAAAATGAGAGTTGATGGGCAGAGGCTGAAACATCGATGCTTGTATCTTCATGAATTCAGCTTGCGAGAGATCGAGCTAGAAAGGAAGGCTTGTTGTTTGAGGACTAGTTCACCCTGGACTGTAGCGCTACGTAAGTAAGTAAGCATTACGTTTGGTTAAGTGGTCGCCGTTTGCGGTCATATGGTCATTTAAAATATGAACTTAATTATGTTTAAATGCAATAAATGTTTATTAATTCCTCGGGTCTAGTAACATAAAATTATAGATTTCGTTTGTGGGTAGCGGTAATGTATTGGCTCTCATTGGCACTGAGGTATTCAGTACCAGCCGTGCCCGAAAGACATTCTTGTTCCAGGCAACTAAAATCTCGTGAAATGAATGGTTGCCTAGAATAAAATATCAGGTCAATTTACACTAATAATTTAGTCTCCCCATTAAATGTTGTATGCCACCCATGGAGCGAAATAATCACTGAGCTCAAACATCTTTCTCTCTTTAACTCAAATCGTTAACTTTTCTTCCGATGATTTTTTATAATTCTTAACGCAGATTAACTCAATAACAGTGTGCGAATTAACTCGCTTCCACTTTCGATGAAGAAGCACTATTCCAGGTCACCGCGTTTCGTTGGTTTTAAGAATTCAATTGAAAATCGATTCAAGAAAAAATCGATGCTGTGCGTGAACTGATATTGCAAGATCGTCATGTGACTTATCTAGAAATTGGGGCATGATTTGGCAATAGTTTTACTTGCACACATTTATTATTGCATGAAAACTTGGCCCCCAAAATGATTTTTTTGCTTTGGATGCCACATAATTTGGCAATCGCTCAAAAAAGGTCCGTATCGATTGGTCCAAATTTTTGAAAAAATTCGATCGCGATGCTTCAAAAGACGTCTATAAGATTTTGACAGGCCACACATCATGGATCTACGCATATGAGTCCGAAAATAAACATCAGTCGACTGTATGGGTCATTCAAGACAGAACGTCTTTTGTGTTTAACGTGAACTCCTGCTTTTTAGGCCTAATTTCACGGGGAGCAAGAATACGCCTTTCCATCGCTCGCCGTCAATTCTTTGATACCAAAGCGGAACTCGTGTTGGAGGCAAAAAGTTCCACCTTTGGTTAGGGTCGAGGCCGACCTAAAACCTCTTACTGCTCTTAGGGTCACTGCCTCTAACAGTGGCACCTAAGTTAGAGGCAGCTGTCGAACACCCTATCGCGGAGGCGAGGCTACTACCCAAAAAATTCATCACACGTCTACGAAACAAATTTGAACTTTATTCTCAGTTCTATAAATGCGAGTGGACGAGTGAGTGTGTACATTCTTGTTTTTTGTTTTTGATTTTCAATCATCAAGAAGAAGCATTAGAAAATAAATATTGTATGGCTGGAAGTGCGTAGCAGCTAGGAAAAAAAACATTCGCATATATAAGGCATTCGCACATTAAGGCATAAGGCCACAATATATAAGGCATTCATCCGCCCAAAATTGGGATACAATGCCCACATCTGGTCAGGTGTTCCTAAAACATATCTGCACCTGCTAGATAAGATTCAAAACCGTGCGATAAAACTCATAGGTAATACTGATATCAGTCACTTAATTGACACCCTCAAACACCGACGTAATATCTCTCGCATCGCTTTGTTTTATCGATATTTCCAGCACCAGTGCTCCATAGATCCCACCACTGGCATTCCGTCCTTTCAAACCTTCAACCGTAACTCCCGTCTCGCTATGAATGCTCATCAGTATACACTCAAACCCACTTTTCGACGTTCTCTGAAATATCGTGATTCGTTCCTAAGCAGTATAACTTATGGAATGCCCTATTGAACTCTCTACTTTCTGGTCATTATAACTTGCAAACACTTAAGAACAATGTGCATCAGTATATCTCTTTTCTTCTCCTTCACCCGCGATGTGTTCAAACATTTAAGGGTACACATATCCATTAAATGCGCGCTAATCATAAAAAAAAATCGTCGGACAGAAGATGTACCTGCAACTCTTAATGCACTGTTCGATTGGTCTCTATTATTATGGTCCTAGGCCCACTTAGTCCACAATTGAACAAAAATTCACTTTTTTAATTGATTTTAAGGCCGCATATATCAAACTGGTCCATTGTGCAAACTGACGACCAAGAATGGATTTAGCTGTGTACATAGAATGAAAAAAATATTATATGTCAACAATATCGACAACAACAACCCTGCCCTAAGACATAGTAACACAAACTTTACAGAAGGACGACGGAAATATCGTTGGCGGTTTTGCACTGTGAGCTCTACGACTTTTACAATAATATTGACTTGGTCAGAAAATCTCATATCAATCGCTCCAAATGGTTGGGACATGTACTCGTAGAGCGAATGAATAGTAACGCTCCGGTTGAACTTGAGGTGCATCAGAGCAAGACTATTTTGAAGTAGTAAAAGACCTAGGTAACTAGAGAAATTGATTAGTTGAGGTCTTTCTAGAAGATGTTAAAAAAGAAGTAAACAGGATCTAGGTCATAGATTTGAATAGTGCACTAGTGTAAATCATTTGTGGTATCAAATCACGGTGTTTGCATCGTTTACGTCCGAAAAGCTAATTTCAAACTTTCTGCAAAGGAAACACCCAAAATTAAATGATTAAGTCCAGTTAAAGTTATCTGCAACTAATTGTGATGAAAAAATGCTTAACCAAGCATAAAAGGACATTTATAATTACTTCTGGGTATTAGGGAATATATTTGGTTTCACTGTCACAAAATGGCAAAACCCTCACAAAAATGACGACAATGAGGGTTGTAAAAGAAGTTCCGCATTCTTGAATCTAACAATAGATCTCATTTAACATCCATTGACCCCCCCCTTAATGAAGAAACAATTTTTTTTTTTTCTCGTTTTCATAACAACACAAGTACATAAGCAGCTGAAGCAAACCCAGATACTTGTGTCTACATTGAGTTTTCGTGGGTGGAATTACTGAGTTGATACTCATTTTCCTTTCTAAGAATCAGACAGTGCAAAAGGTTCCATAACAGAGATACGTATACTGGATATACAAACAGATACATGTACATAAAATAGAAATATAATAATTAAAAATTCACCCCTAATGTGTAGGACAGAAGAGTTATAAATAATGTCCCCAGCGCCGCTGTCAGTATCTGAAGGATGTTTGCTCATTTTGCTAGTACGAATAGAACCGTGTTGTCGTCTATGTTGCCTTGTCACACAAAAAAAAAAAAAAAAAAAAAAAATTAGCCTTAAAGTGGGTGGATGTGAGGGTGGTAACGCCGCAAAAGAAACAAATAATGTGCATTGGAAGTTGTGTGTGTAGACATTGTGCGTCTTGGTTCTTAATTAGCAAAGGCCAATACACAATATAGTACATATATATGTATCTATGAATCTTTATAAGGATTGTTTCATTTATGAGAGAAGTTATACGGAAAGGACAATTTATTACTGCTACCGAAAGACATAAATAAATAAAAATATTCATTTCGTTTATAGATAGATACAGCTAAGAAATAATAGAGAGTGGTTGCGTCAATTATTGACAGCTTTTATATAAAACGGGGTTGAAATTGATGATACATGGATTTGTATCTGTAAGGAGCCTGTCTGACCGCTGAATATATTGTAGTAAGATACAAATAATTATGCATATGTCCGTCATACAAGATTATTGTCAAAATTTTACTTTTAAAATTAAGATTCACATTTAAATACCCGCCGCGGACTACATGTCATGTTCCACAAGCCTCAACTTCACAATCAGGAAACCTTTTACTATTCATTCACCATTCTTATTGGATCCAACTCAAAAAATCACTCAACTCTTGGCCAAGTGGTAACTTGAAGAGAAAACCACTCAATGAAATTGCAATAAATGGTCTCTGGTCAGTAAAGTATCTGTCACAACTCACAACATATTATGGGGGAAAAGATGCGAAATGAGAGAACATGTAGGGGAAATTCTCGCTGAGTTGGGTGAATTAAGCCACGCCTTTTATTGTAGCATTGTATCGCATGAGATTTCAGAGTTGACTCGGAGAGTATCTGATAGATTTTTTTTATTGTAACTAGTTTCTGAATGTGGGTGCAAGGTGTAAGTTTGGAGTCTATGGTGTTCGCTGTTTTCAAATGCGCTTCGTGGAGTCATAAATTATGAATGTTAATATATTTGTTCCTTTGTGTAGATTTAGTTGAATGTTGGAATATGTACTTAAATTTGAAATATAAGTCAAGTACTTGACTCACTTTAAAAAAGCAGATATGTAAAGGCAGATGTAATTAAAATGTTGCAGATATATATTAGAAAGAAAATAACCTACATACATATATAAATATGTTGATATCTACATGTCTACCGCTTGCATCAACACATTTATTGAGCGATTTGGTTTTGCTACAATAATTGCCCCGTTAGATATAGTTTGCATATTCTGAGACGTTTTATTGTAGAATTGATAAAACATTGAATGAGAATTAAGAAATATAGTTGAGTTGTGACGGGTCACTCAGGCCAAAATGAGTTCAATACGAAAATCTTTCTTTTCTCATTTAGGCTTTGCAGGACTCTTACCAATGGTGTTGCCGAAACAAGCAAATTCT
Source organism: Volucella inanis (assembly GCA_907269105.1). Classification (NCBI taxonomy): domain Eukaryota; kingdom Metazoa; phylum Arthropoda; class Insecta; order Diptera; family Syrphidae; genus Volucella; species Volucella inanis. The sequence goes on from OU026157.1 coordinate 27,055,321, forward strand.
AAAACTTTTTGCAAGTTTGGAAGTTAAAAAGAGTTAATATCGTTCGCTTGTATACCTATTAAATACTCACTTTGATGCGGCTATTACTTAAAGAACAGCTACAAAATACGAAAAATGGTGAAACCTTGTGGATGCGTACATTTTAAAAGTCTAATTTTTTTAAGTTATATTTTGCCTGTTCGATTTAGAAGGATTCGCTGGCTTTAACTAGTTGTATCTATTAAGGGTGATCAGAGGAAAAGAAATAGGAAAAGAAATTTAAATAATACAACAACGGCTTGAGATATCAAATTGATACTGGCTTTTTTTTGAAACTATGTGCATGTCATTATGTGTGAAAAAAGCACACCATTCAAATAACCGCCTGTGCTTCGCTGGCAGTATTCCAAGCTGTCGGTCCATTTTTTATTGACTCCGTCCAATATTTGCGGCGTTATTCTGGCAATACCGTGTCGAGTTTTGGCCTCGAACTCGTCCAAAATGGTTGGCTTTTTAGTGTATACTAAAGACTTGACGTAACCATAGAGAAAATAATCAAGTGGTGTCAAATCGCATGATCGCGGCGGTCAATTGATGAACGCTCGCCGTGAGATGACCCAGTCGCGAAATTTCTCCTTCGGTTAACATCACTCTATACCTGAGACCACTGACTGTAACGGTGTCACCTTCCTCATTTCGAAAGAAATAAGGTCCGAGAATGCCGCACCAAACAGTCAATCTTTATGGATGCCTTGATGCTTGGCCAAACACTTGTGGATTGTGTTCGCTCCAATAATGAGAATTTTGCTTGTTAACATAGACGTTGAGCCAAAAATAGGCCTCATCTCAGAAGACAATTTTTTGGCCAAAATCCGGATTTCCGACTAACATTAGCGAACTTACAGCATTGTATATGCTCGTCAGGATAATTTTATAAGGATGTAGGCCTAAATTAAACTGCAAAATAACCCGCATTGACTCTCTGGCGGTGTCCAATTCAGCTGATCGGAGCCGAATTGATATTTCTGGATTTTCTGCGATACAGGCCGCTACCTCGCCTATGTTTTCTTCATTTCGCACCAATATCTGTCTAGTTGGTGAATCAATATCCAAGTCAGTATACTCAGGCTCAAATTTTTCCACGCTGCTACGAATTTCCTGCACACTGAAGCCATGATTACGACCGATCTCACGACGAAATTAGACAAATTTGAGAATCTGTTAGAGTTTTCAATAAGGATTAAATGTCAAATCAGGTGGCATTTTAAGCTTCATAGCTTCATATCTTTTTGATATACATATACATAGTGTGTCAAAATCGTTGAAATTGATTTCCAAAATCGAAGCTGTGTTCACGAAACTTATAGAGTACTTTGTGAAATTTACTTTATGCATCTTTAGCCCGCTAAACATGATATTTATCGAATTATTGAAAAAATTTACATCCAATTCGAACGAGAACAGTGCCTTTGGAAAAAATTTCGCGACAGTGGAAGCTAGTGTTGAAGTTACCCGAATTTATCGATTAGTAGTCATTCGCAACGACATCCTCTACCTCGAAATTCAGCATAAAGATCTTGGTCTGAAGGCTGATAAGATACAATTGGTGCAAGAGCTAAAGCCTCGTGATCATTTACTGCGCCGAGTATACTGTGATTGATTTTTAAGTCAACTGTAAGTTAATCCAGTTTTATACCGTTAAATTTTGTTCAGTGATGAGGCTCATTTCTGGTTAAACGGTTACGTATGTAAGCAGAATTCCCATATTTGGAGCAAAGACAGTCTTCAGAAGTTCACCGGATGCCACTGCATCCAGAAAAATGTACAATATGGTGCAAATTGTACGCAGGTCGTCATTGGTCTAAATTTGAACCCTGCCGTCATGCGCTTTTTGAGTATAACCTCTACATACTTGTACTTCCTTTTTAAGTTTTCGATATCCTTGAGCTTTTGTTGCAGCAACTTATTTTCTTCTCTTTTTACTTTTGTAATTTTCTTAAAATATCCGGGTTGTTGTTTGTAAAGCTTTGCTTTTGGAGTTTTTGCATATTCTCCATGTGATCCGTTTTATTTTCGGTGTGATCAGATACTTAATGGTAAGCCCCCTTTTCTTTAAATTATGAACTTCCTATCAGCCAAGCTAAGAATAGGGCTGTAACTAATTAATGGTTGAAGTCAAGTTTGGCCTTTCTTATCGATTTGATACTGAAGTGTTTGAACACGATGTTGTAATTTCGACAGGGCCAGTTGGCTCTTTACCATCTATATTCTTTGATAAAGTGGTATATATGAATAATTTTCTTGGATGTTAATCATAGGTAGGTGATCGTTAATTGGCTTTTGATGAATGGCATTCAATCTCAGGAACTTTCCCACGACAAAATTGCTCCTAAAGCTCTTAAAGTCGAATATGTACTTTTTGTGGCAGCAGTTTTATTTTTAACACTGTTCTGTCTTCATATTCTATTAAGCGTACTTTTTGGATCTCAAAAATTTCTGTCTGATATTTCTTAAAGAAATTTTTTAAAATGTTTGATCAGCTCCGTGAGCGTTAATCCGTCAGACGAACCAACCGTCAATCCGGTTGATTTAGAAAACACAATTTGGTTGATATAACCATCTATGTACCCCATATAAAATTTTTCAAGTGCAGGAATCGTACCTTCAGATTTTTATGAATAGATATTGTATAGTTATATTGAAATTTTTTGTTTTTGAGATTTTCACTTACCATATTCTTATAATTTATCGTTATTTGTTGCTTAAATCAGTCGAACTATTTTAAGCTTCTTCAACGCGTTTGTTAGGCAGCATTTTGAGTTGTCCTCTTACACATACAGACATATGTATATAATACATATGTTTCATATAAATTTATTACAATTCATTATACTTCACATCTCCATAAGTAATGTTGGAAATATAAATATCTATATATGTACTTTTTTAATAAGTACACGCTAAGTGTAAAAAGGGGTTAAATGACACTTTAATGTGCTTAATTATAAATAAAATGTATCAGGGTGAAATGATCTAAGAAAAGCAAAACAAAAAAATGCTGCTACAGCATTCAAACTGAATAATTAAGACACAAAAATAAAAAATGTAAAATAAAGGAACAACAGAACAAAAAGAAAAAAAGAAGATTTTATTTTATACTAGGATATCAGAGAATATGCATTCCATAGCAGTAAAATCAATACTCAGAAGCCAATGCTTAACAATTTTTTCAAGCCCTCGTGGAAGCAAACGGTAGAGATGGTCGTGGGTAGTGGTATATGCATAGACTCCTCAAGCAGAGGGTCGTGGGTTCGAATCCCGTGCCAGGCAATTCTGTGAAAAAGTCTTTTCGTAGAATTTGAATGTAGTTATATGAAAATCCCGTCGGCGTCAACTCTTTCATGAAGGCATAACACTGATGTTGGAGTGGTCGCTGGCTGGGCTAAATGTAATGAACTAACAACTAGCACGTACTTAAGACCCACTGGTTGAGGAGGATGTACTAGCTTGTACTACTACACCACCCGCCCGCGCCCTGGAGAAAAAGCCAGTAAAAAAAAAGTGTAACATTTGAATAGTTTTTACGTAAATAAATGATCTGAAAAAAAAAAACGTTTTTAACGTTTTAAAAGAATAATAATTTCTTGTTCAGTTGAAAAAAATTTCTAAGAGTGCAACGAAAATATTTGTGACTAACAAAACTCACCTTAGAATCAATGATGAGTCCCAAATACTTAATCTCATCTACTCATCTCTCGACTAAAAGCTTAACTGCAACTAAGAGCTTTACGAAAAGTTTGGGGGGTAGAGGCGGAAACACATGAAGAGGTTACCTGATTATACATATTTTTGACACTCCAGTAGAAGTACAATTTCGCGTTGACATTCATTGTGGTGGAGAGATTAAAAAGCATAATTTTTGTTTTAGATCTAATGCTCTAAAACTCTGAATATGCTTAGTGAACCATATCCTTAATTGATTCAGACCTCACTTGATATCAGATACTAAATTTAAAGCGCTGCTAGAGCTGTAAGACAAGCCTTCATCATTTGCAAAGCATGTAAGAGTGCCTTAAAAATTAAGTTTGAACAGAGAGTTGATGAAATGACAAGAAGAATAGATCCTGAGACCGGATCCTAAGGCACTTCCAAATTAAGGATCCAGATTTCGTTCCTCATTTCGCAAATCTCGACTCTTTGAGATCGATTTAATCGAGTATAAAGCCTCGAAACCCAGCTTTTCCAAGATTTTTTTTTTTTTTCAACATTGTGATATGGTTGAACATGTTGAATATTTTCGTTAAAAAAAAAATTGAAATAAAATTATTACATTGTAGAAGCGCATCTTCAGTTGATTTACCCTTTTAAAAGCCAAATTGGATATGATTGACTTTGAATTACCTAAAGATTACATTATTCTGTTCTTTACTATTTTTTCAAAGGTTTTTCTAAAAAGGAGGAGAAGGGAGATTGGCATCTATGTGCTCATATCAGTTGCTAACCACTTTTTGAAGAATAGAAAAACATCGACGGACTTGAGAGCGTCAGAAAATTCTTCGGTTATATATAACTGGTTGTACTCGTATTCGTATATCGACTGCAAAGCACTCAATATGTCTTAAAACGTTACTGGAAATACTATCAAAAGTAGAAGAGTTTGAGCTTTTCAACTCAATAGTTTAACCAATATTTCAAACGCAGTTGTTGGTACGAATGCAAAACAATTACTCTGTTACAATTTACCACAGGTATCATAAACTAGACATAAGCTTCAACTAAGCTGATCTGTTTATGTTGGTAAGCATCCGGACATTGAACTAAAGTAGTCGTTAAAAGCATGGGCGATGAGAAGCTTGTCAGATATATGGTACACGTATTTCGACATATCTAACACTTCATGAAACAAGCTTAGACTTATGGTAAACAAATAGTTTTACACATTAATGATTTTATTTTAGCGTCATATACCTTTGGTTGTGTGAAAATGTCTGATTTTGTCCCAAATAATCGTGATTTGTGAAAAGTGTTGATTTTATTCGTTTATTCGAAGAAAACGGCGGCTGAAGCGTATCAAGAGCTCCAAAAAGTTTACGTAGATGCTGTTCTAAGAGCCGTTTCGTCGCTTTAAAAATGGTGATTTCGATGTTGACGACACTCCGCGTAAAGGAAGGCCAAAATCCTTCAAAGATGCTGAATTTCGGGCATTGCTCAATGAGGAGTTACCCGCTAAGCCATTTCCAAACAATTACATGCGTTGGGAATGATTCAAAAACAAGGAACTTGGGCTCTTTATGAATTGAAGTCAAGGGACATTGAGTGTCTGTGAACAACTGTTCCAGCGGCAGAAAAGAAAGGGTTTTCTTCGTCGCACCTTGACGGGTGTAAAAATCGATTCATTACAACTACTCAAATAGAAGAAAGTCATGGTGACCGCCCGGTCATGGTTCTACGTCGTCGGCTCGGTCGAATATTCATGATGCGAAGGTTATGCTGTCTATTTGGAGGGACCAAAAAGACTCAATATGAGCTATTGAGAGCCAACGAAACCATGGTATCCACTTCAATTGATGTGATTGAGCCGAAAACTGCACGAAAAATGGTCACAATATGAGCAGAGGCACGAAAAAGTGATTCTACAGCATGACAACTCTCGGCCTCAAAAAATGACTTGGTTCGTGGATAGCCTCAAAAAATATACACTTTCACCGTAACGGTATTCGAGCTCCACAAGAAAGATGGGAAAAAGTTGTAGCTAACGATGGACAATACTTTGAATGATCCATTTGTAACCATTTTTTCATCAAACAGCGATAACTCAGTTGCGGGCCCAATATTATAGTCGTTTACTCGTATTTTGAAAGGTTTTCTCTGTCTGCCATTCCATTTTTGAATCTCCTTTAGCAAATTGGTTAAAAGAAAAATTTATGGCATTTATTTTTCAAAAATAATTTATGTAAATTTTTGCCCACGACTACATCTGAGGTGGTCCATTCCGAAGCTCCAATTTTGGGCGACTCGTTCGAGCATAGCAAATGGTATCTCGCAGATAACATGAGTAATATTGGCTTCCAAAGTGCCAATCGTAGCTGGGTTATTCCAGCAGATACATATCCTCAGAGAAAATAGTTCAAAGGTGTGATATCGCACAATCTAGTGCTCACCAAAATGATTTCTTAAGAAGTCCTTTGTTTCACGCGCTGTACGGCTCGTAGCGCCGTCTTGTTAAGTCCAGACCTCAACAAGACTATGTGCTTGAATTTCAGAAAGCACATAGTTCGTTAACATGGCGCAATAACGTTTACCATTGAGGGTAACATTTTGATTTGCCTCATTTTTGAAGAAATGTAGACCAATGACCACCAGCCCATAAACCACACCATACCGTTGTTTTTAATGGATGTAATGATAGCTCTTGGTACTCTTCGGATTGCTTATCAGCCCAAATACGGCATTTTTGTTTATTAACGTATCCATTGAGCCAGAAATGGACTTCATCACTGAACAAAATTTCACGATAAAACACCGGATTTTCATTGAGTTTTTCTAGAGCCCATTCAAGTTGCTGAGAACGACGACGAATCGATTCGTCACGGTCTTCGCGTATACTCTCAGCTACAACTGCTATAGTTTATTCACTACGTGCTGGATGTCGTCTGCAAATATTTGCAAATAGTATTGGCAATAGTGGTTTCAGTAGGTCGATTATGCGCACTGTAAGTTCCTCTAATCGCACGAAAAACATTTCTCCAATAACACTGATTTTCGTAATACAGTTGAACAATTTGGAGACATTGTTGTGATATGCGTCTTTTAATAATAACTTGCCAAACGATATTTAACAAAAATGACAAAGCAGTTTGATAGGAGTCACGGGTGATCTGTCCAAAAAAGCCTATTGAAAATGAAAGCTCACGATGAATCACCCCTTAGTTGTCATGGCATATATATGAAATTCATTTTTGAGTTCAAAGCATAACCTTTTTCATCTGTTTCTCAGTTTGAGGTTGTTGGCATGCTTGGAACCCTTGATTTTGATTATATTTTTAATATTAACTTTGTTTAAGAGTTGAGAACTGTCCAAGTACAATCTAGTACGAGTTCATGCTTAGTCAGACATTCAATAAAAAGCGCATAAGATGCAGAAGCATTATCTCATTACTTGATGTACAGTGTGTACCATAAATCATCGTAAATAGACTTACACATAAGAAACGTTTCCGCATCAGTCAAACTAACTTCGAATTGAAGAATTGTCAGTGATTATTTGCTCAAAAATACGCATTGATCCAGACGATATGTGGTTTCAGGAGGGTGGTGCTAAATGCCATCTTACCGATTGAATTACTGACGACTCGATTCAACGACAGTATACTATGAATGGACGTGTTGCTAAGAAAATTCAATAGCTCTTTAAAAAAAAGTCCCTTCACATAGCGAATATCATTTCAATATTGGTTTCCTGATAGTACCAAGTTGTCGGTTTGTCCATTTAAAACGATGCTTTCAGAGTACTCCAAAGATTGGATAAGTAATAAATCGCATGATCTCAGAGTCTAACTAACAGGTCTATTTCGTGAAATGGCTGTTTTTCGTCACATTGTTGTTTAAATAAATTAATGGTTTGAACTTCAGTATGGCGCTTAGTGTCATCCTATTGAAACCACATCTCGTGTGGATGTTATTTTATATAAGATTTATAAAACATTGTCGGGTTATGTTCTCTGTATTGACTGTAACGTGAACCCCGTCCTTATTTTCCAGCTACCAGCATGTAAATAGGAGCAAACTTTTTATAGCGTACCTTGTAACACCCTGCATAACACAGATAAAAGAAAAGTCAATGGCAAAGTGATTTCCAAATCAGATATATGTATACTCGTATATGCTTGCCTATCCCATTGGTTATACTTACTGCTGTCAGTTGCAGTTGCAGAAAATTCAATTAGAAAACTTTTCCACAAAAAAGAACCCATCCTGACAACCACCCAAATAATCAAATACCAGACTCGATAACCTGTTGCTGCTTGACTTCCTTCAAAAAGTGTGTTGCTTGACGTTGACACACAACCTTACTACTACCTACCCTAGGGGGCAAAGTCTGCTCTGTCAAAGGTGTTTAAATTTAAGTTTTTTTATTTTTGTTTTTTAAGTCAACAAAAACACCACCACTTATACCAGCGACCGCCGCTACTCGTAGTCAGCCTATTACAACCCCTGAAGTAGGAAATAAATTTTTAATTTCTTTTTGCGATTTCCAATTTGTGGGGGTGAAATGACACGACAGAAATACATCTTCCAAAAGACATTTACTTACTGGTATGTAGCCTGCGGGTGATCAGGTGTTTTTTTGTTAAACCGAATTATAATTTCAAATAAATTCATCGTTCGTTTTGTCAATTAATACAGGGGCGTTCGATTCTTTTTTTTATGCATTTGACAGTACAATCAACCCACGCACACGCACACGCACAGAAACACTGTTCTCACCCTTATGAAATTTAGAAGTCTACCGAAGGTAACCGGCTCATGAAACATGACAAAGAAAACATTCCAAGAGTATTTTGAAAAATTGAAAAATTTTTATCATCACCTTCTGAGAAAGTCAAAAACAAAAAACCTGCTACTCAAATTCCTCGACAAATGCGAGAAATATGCTTCAAAAAATGTCACCATCCGGCATCCCCTTTAAGTTGCAACGCGGGCACGCATCTTCAGCCGCAGCTTCAGCCTCACTCAAATCGCGATCACATAAATAACATCGATCCGCAGAAATATCATTGCGATCATAAATATTATTCTGCGATATTCCGTTTATCGCACCTTTTGGTGGCATTGGTGGAATACAAAAAACCGCACCTTCGTGCGAAACAATAACACCTTACTAGCACTGACCCGATCGAATGACTGCTGGACGGACGGACGAACGAACGGACTATTGGAGGCGACAAAGTACTTTCCGCAGAGACGTTCTGTCTGCGGATGTGAATACCATATCTTTTTTTTACATGCATCTACGAGTAAGTTATAGGGCAAGTATTGTTTTCGTTTCAAAAGATAAATAGTGAGATATGATACATGCAGATTGTAGTGATCAGATTGCTCTTTTTTTCTATCCTAAGAAATGCAATACTAAATTTTATGAAAGCTTTAATACAACATATTGTTTGAAAGTCACTGCCGTTTGAATTTCAAATGTTTGTTACTATCATAGACGCTTTTCTAGACACTTTTCTAAATACTTTAACTGAGATAGAACAATCTCGATATCTGTACGATCAGTTTACAATGAACTTTGATGCAAGTTCGGTCGACACATCTTTGCTCCTTATAGCATTTTCGTTTACTGAATCACACTTTTTTGAAATAAATGGACAACAACTGCATGATCAGTGTGCCCTTCAAAAATTTATGAAACACCAAAGGCCGTGGCCTTATCGGGCCATCCATAACGGAGAGATGACGATGATGATCATCAACAATGCGTCCGAAAATGGCCAAAACGTCCGGGAGTTAGTAAAAATTCTTATGCAAAGCAAAGTCAAAGAAGGATAATGCATCCGTCTCCGAGGAGTGAACAGATGAAAAGGAGGTTTTTATTGTTTTTGTTTTTCTTTTTTTAATATTGAATAAATGAATAAATTGGATTTTCATCCATCGGTTGAATGTAACCGGGGTGTAGAAATATGATTGCTGGTGCGCGCAGATGCATGAGTATCGTGTTGAACATGAAACGGACGATAGATACTATCATGAACGCAATTTCGTATTCATTTATTCCTTTGATTGTTCTCTGTATCGGAGTACTCGTATAAGTGTGTCGGTATGTTTGGCTAGACTCCTGATTCCTTTAAGGTGACAGATTTTTGATTTGTGTCGTTCGAGTGGTAAGTCATATTGTTTGGCACGTTGAATTGTAATGCAGTGAAGAGTTGCTTTACGAGATGTAGTCGTAGATTTTAGTATCTTTGGTAAGGAGTTTTGTTGTTTTACAAAATGGCTAAAGAAGGAACGTGTATAAGCTAATCGCGATATTGCCATGCCAAGATGATGGCAATTTGCGGACCATTGGTTACAGTATTGGATCATAAGCAGAAAGGTGATAAGGTGATGGGTAATTCATTTTATACATATGAACGCACTTGTATGAAGTTGGTGCATGAAAGTATTCTACTGGTGGAGAAATGCTGCTGTATTAAACATATACATAGCTCAATTTTAAAAGAGTTTTTGGATTAAAAGCTACTGGATTTTGGAATGTCCTTCAGAGTATAAGAGGAAGTTTAAAGCTTCCACTTTTTATAAATAAGAGGTGTTTCAAATTAGCGCTGCACTGTCTATTAATCAAAAATAAGGGACTTAATAAATAGCAACAACATAAATAAGCATCTATAAATATTCATAAAACTACAAAACAACTGCACAAACGAACAGCGGATTTTCTGAATGAAAGCCCCTTCTGAAACATAATGAAATCATAGTGGAAACAGTTCACAGAAATTCGATCAAATTGATTCAGTTTTGAATTAGAAATAATCAGGTTGTCCTCGGCCAGGTAAGTCTATTAAAGATATCGACTCAATGACTGAAAAATGTTCTTGAGAATCAAGGCACATGGTTCTACACCACTTGGACCAACAGGCAATTTTGGCAAGCATTTAACAGATAATTTTAAAGAAAGTTCTACAACGGCATTCTTTTAGAGTTCATTCTACAATTTATCTAAAGTTAACCATGTGCAATGCCGTACTGTTAGAAAAACAACGAATTGATGCAGATTTTATTAGGAAAAATATTTTTAGTTATGAGACGTACTTTTAACTGAAGAGCGGGGAATCCGTATGTTGTTTATGAGAAAGTAATCCATCCACAACGTGTAGTGAGTGATTTTTGTTTCTATTTGGTTTTACAATGTTCCAATTGTGACATCTTACGTGTGGTTTGTGACTTGTGTCAAATATGCTCAGTTAGCATTGCCATTTCATCATGGAAGGACTCACACCCGAACAACGCTTACAAATAATTGAATTTTATTATCAAAATTCTTGCTCTTTGGAACATGTTTTTGACGCACTCTGACCAATATACGGTCGTCATAATCGACCTATTGATTCAGCAATGCAAGCCATAGTTACCTACCACCTACCTGTATGCGTAGAGGGTTTCGTCGCCGTTCGTACAAATTGGGATTGTGTTACTCGACTAGGTGGAAGATTTTATGCAAGGATCTTGGTTTAATCTTCCTACGGTCCTCGGGTAATTTTTGACCCATTTTAAGAAAGAAATTAAGTTTTCTCTAAGACCAAATTTTTGAATCACTTGATATTTCTTGACTTTTTCTAAAGTCTTGAGCTGAATACGTATGAATTACGTATGATTTTCTAAAAAAATATTTTTTTACGACGTACAAACCCAACGTATGAATCGAAAGGTATTTGCAGTTTGCTTTGATTTCTAATTACCTACTCAATTTTGGTCATTTATGACCCAACCAGCATATTGTGATTTTGTATGTATTATCTGTCTTTGCATCGTGCACTTGTACCCTACAGTCTGCATAATATATATCTCATTCTTATTCTTATACATGTCGCAGGATAGTTCTTTTCAAAATATTGAATAATATATTTAGAATACGGAATTATGCTCAAAGACAGGGAAACGAGAATGAATTGTTGAGTTAATTACAATCCACACAAAGGTGCAACATATCAGTTTTGGTTGTGCAGTTACATTGTTTGACTTACGGCGCTTTTTTAGTATTACAGTAAACATTTATTGATTAAAATTGTACTTTTGTAGCTATGAGTGATAGCGAAAGTGAATTCACTTTGACCTTATTTTCGGATGAAGAAGAATCTTGTTCTGAATTCGAGGATCATGTTGATGCACCTGATTCATTAGACAGTGATTTTAGTAATGTTGAAAATTTCTACCGAAATGATAGTGTCAAAAAATATTCAAATAAATTACTCAACAAAACCTAATGGAAACAGTGCCGGAAGAGTCTCAAGGAAAAATATTATAAAATTGGTGCCAGGACTGACACGTTATTCTTGTTCCTTTTATACGTACTATTTTGACCTTTACCAGCCTTGAGGGCAGACTCATATACCATATGGTGAAGAATGGACTGATGTTGATAGCATTGAACTGTTTGCATTCATTGGACTATTTTTATTGGCCGGAGTTTTTCGATCAAATAACGAAAGCACTGAAAGTTTATAGAACTCGGAAAAAGGAAGGCCAAAATGTGCTGTAACCATGTCATTGAAGATTTTCAAGAAAATATTAAGAGCTATAAGGTTCGACAACAGGGAAAATCGAAGTGAACGACGACTGTTAGATAAATTTGCTCCTATACGTGAGTTTTGGAATTAGTGAGTTGACATGTTGCCAAAACTTTACAATCAATCCGAAAATGTGACAATATGGTAGATAAGCAGTTAGTAGCTTTCAGAAGAAGATGTCCCTTCCGGCAGTGCATGCCATCAAAGCTAGCGAAATATGGAATCAAGTTTTGGGTACTTTGTGATTCTGCAACGAGCTATGTTTGGAATATTCAACCTTATACAGGCAAGGAAATCGGAAGTACTCCAGAAAAAAAAATCAAGGTATACAACCGATAACTTTTAGGAACAGTAGTAGGAACAATACGCAAAAACAAGCCTTAATTACCACCAGAAGTAGTTAATATAAAAGGAAGACCAAGATGTTCATATAATCTTGCATTTACCGAGAATACTACTCTCGTATCTCACATTCCGAAAAAAAATAAGTAAATCTGTAAATCTAATAAGTATTTTACGCTCGGATAAAAGCCAGAGATATTATTATTATTATTATTATCATTTCAATAAACCTCTTACACAGTAAGCTCAGAGCTTATAAGATTGTGGAAGATTTACAATTACATAGATAGTTCACAATACCAAAGTTAAAAAGCAAAAATGGATGTACTATGAGAGTTAGTAAAAATGATGATATAGAATTCAAAGTGATATTGTTACAATAAATAAAAATATAAATATAAATTTAACTTAAATAATATTGAACATATAAATTTAAGGAAAAGAAGAGGAAGAAAAGGAGAGGATAAAGAAGAAGAAGCTTGCTTTTAAAGAGAGAATTCAACTGCTGAGATTTGATAAATAGATAGTTAACTAATTTTTAAAATGAAGTGCGTCGTCTATTCCCTGTAATTGAAGAGGGAGCGAGTTCCAAAGGCAATGAAAAATTGTCTCTCAGATGTTAGGCAAGAGAACCGCGGAAGAATTAAACAAGAAAATCTGTTTGATACTGGAAATCGGAGCTTATTAAGCAAATACGATGGCTGACGTGTTTTCAAAATTTTGAAAAAAGAACCAGCGTCCGAAACTTGATGTAGTTTTCGAAAGTCATGCTCAGTAGATTTTTAGAGAAATGGGTAACATGATCATACTTCCTTAGACCATATAATACATGGGCTGAAAAGCCGTTTCTAAGAGAGGGCACCACTTGAATTAAATCTATACTATTCTCAGTTAGCACCAACCTTCAAAAGATACTGTATAAATTTGACAACTGTCGGACGATTAGCTCTCGAGATATAGCGTTGTGAGTGAAGCAACTTTTGCTATTGTGAAAAAAATGGATTCAAAGCAATTTCTTGTGTTAATTTATCATTGCTTTTTGATGGGAAAAAATGCAGCCGATGCAAAGAAATGGCTTGATAAGTGCTACCCGGACTCTGCACCAGTCGAACGAACCATTCGCAAGTGGATTAAAAATTTTAAAAGTGGTCATACAAACACCGAAGATGATGCACGCAGTGGATAAGCGCAGATGAAAACATCAAAAAACTCCACAAAATGATTACGAATGACTGTAAAGTGAAGATGATCGAGAGAGCTGAGGCTCTGAAGATTTCAAAAGAGCGTGCTGGATATATCATACACGAATATTTGGACATGCGAAAGCTCTGTTCAAAGTGAGTGCCGCGTTTGCTCACAGTCGACCAAAAACAACAACGTGTTGATGATTCAGAAGAGTGTTTAAAGCTGTTCAACCGCAATAAAGCCGAATTTTTGCATCGGTATGTGACAGTGGATGAAACTTGGCTCCATCACTTCACACCAGAGTCAAGTCGGCAGTCAGCTGAGTGAGGAGCAGGCGACGGACCTCGTCCAAAACGACCAAAAACTCAACAGTCGGCTGGCAAGGTTATGGCATCCGTATTTTCGGATACACATGGAATAATTTTCATCGACTATCTCCAAAAGGGGCAGACTATCAACAGCGACTATTACATTGCGTTGTTGGAGCGTTTGAAAGACGAAATCGCAGAAAAACGTCCGCATTTGAAGAAAAAGAAAGTGCTGTTTCATCAAGACAATGCACTGTGTCACAAGTCGATGAAGACGATGGCAAAATTGAATGAATTCGGCTACGAATTGCTTCCCCACCCACCGTATTCTCCAGAATTGGCTACCAACAACTATTACCTGTTCGTAGACCTCAAAAGGATGCTCGCCGGAAAGAGATTTAAGACCGATGAAGAAGTAATCGCCGAAACAGAGGCCTATAACTGGCATTGAAAAAAATTAAGTTGAGTTTTGCAAAAATTTTGTGTTTTACTATAAAACGGCACTGAGTTTTCAGCGCATGTGTTATAAAACGAATGATGCTATTAAATGCTATCTGTAACTTTCTTTTGCTGGCAGCATCACAATTATAAAAGATTTCACAACCATAAATGAGAACTGGAATTGCCAAAGACTTTGCAAGTAATAGGCGTGTGTTCGAGGGAGTAAATTGATGTGCTGTCCATAAAGTACGGAGAACGCCGTATGTCCTACCAACTATGACATTAATATGATCGTTCCATGTAAGCGTTCTGTTGAACACCATGCCTAAATTCTTTGAGGAATTGACAAAATTTATTGACAAGCCATTTACCTTAATGGGTGGGAAATATGGTAAGTCTAAAGTTTTCTTAGATATCACCAGACAGTTGCATTTAACTGTATTCAGGGTCAAACGGTTTGTTACTGACCAATCTGAAATAAGTTTAAGGTCATCATTTATTTTACACACACAGTCTTCGATAAGGCCAAGGGCACAATTTTATAAACTTGTACGTCATCAGCGTTGAACAGAAGAGCGCCCAGAATTGACTCCTGAGGGACACTTCTCGTCAGGGGAAGAAATTCCGATAAATTATAATCAACAGGCGGTGGCCCTGTGATCTCCCGGAGAGGTAGGAAGATATCAATTTTATTGCTACCTGTGAGACGTTAAAGTTGTGTTGTAGTTTATGACACAGGACTGTGTGGACGGCCGTATCGAAAGCCTTCGAAAAATCTAAGAGAACTAAGAACGTTATATGACCATCACCTAAATTTGACCTTATGTCATCTATGACCTTAAGCAAAGTAGTAGTGCAGCTATGTTTAACACGAAAACCAGTTTGGACAGGAGTCAACAAGTTGTTACGGTTTAAATGTTCACTCAGTTGCTTTTGTATTATACGTTCGCAGATTTTTGCGGGTATGGCAATATAGAAATAGGTCTATGCTCATCACCTATGGAGTTTTTTGGGATTGGGATTATTTTTGCCATTTTCCACCTTTGAGGAAAAACTCCAGTTGTCAATATCGGGTTCATCATATTGCAAGAAAGCTTTCAAGAACATCTCGACTATCAACATTTACAAAACCAAGACCCGTATTTCTTGAGGGTACAACACAATAGAAAGAGTAATTCACTCTCGTAAGTTTAGGCCGAGGATGCGATAAAAATTTGCGGTTTAGATCGTTAACGTCTATGTTACAAGAAAAACCTGGATTTTGCTTTCCTATGCCCAAATCCCGTAGGTTTTTCCCCAATACACGACCGCCCGCATTTGTTTGGAAACGGTTGGCATAAAACTGGCTTGGTAAAGTTCTTCAACCCAATAACGCTTCCAGCGACAATAGGCCTGAACGCGCTGCGCGATGAGTTCCCGTATCTCCCGAGAGAACCATAATGTTGACTTCTTTCAGATACCCAAATAATCCGGGATTATAACAAATGTAAAGGGGGTGTAGACACATCGGACAAAATTGTAAGTGGCTACACTTGCAAAAGGATGACAAAACGGTGGCCTCAAGCAGTGTTCAGTAATATGGTCGTTATTTCAGGTTATAACGCTTTTGTTCTATTCAAATCCGGTAACCATACATGGAACGACGGATGCCTCTCAAAGCGCCGCTAATTTTTGAAAGGTCTTGGTATGCAACTTGTTACTCCCTACATAAAAAAGCGACAAATATTACCTCGAGCACATTTTTCACTTGAAATTGCCAAAGAAATTCAAAGTGATTTTCAAACCGATACACAATCATCTCAATCACGAAATAGTTTAGGAAGAAGAACAACTAAAAGAAATCGATGTCAATTATGCCAAAAAATAGATAATAAAACGTGAATAAGTATAGTATATATGTAAACATCATTCTAAAATCATAGCTTTGTGTACGAATTGTAATAAGTGTCTGTATTTATTTTTTCTTTTATTATTGAATTAAGAGTTTTGTTTAAGTATTTATGAAAGAAACATGAAGTTGAAATACTATAAATTTACCTTAATTTTTATTCAAATAACTTTGTTTGTTTCTTTTTTTATATTAACATTATTAAATAATAAAATCTTGAAGTAAAAAACAAGCAAATATCTGAAATAAAGCCTGAAAATAGAGTACTGTATCAAATTTCACCCGAAGCCCGTTCGCGTCAGTAAGGTAAAAACCTTACAAGATACAGCTGAAGCCGAACGACCTGACATAGCTTCGAATTTTTGATAAGTGGGCCTTAGAAAAGCTTTCTTATCGAAAAATTGTATTCAGAAACGAATACAATTGCCTGAACAACCTCAGGCAATAGAAGAGTTGTCAATGCACCCGAAAAAATGCAGTGTTTCGTGCGGTTTATGTTCCGGCGAAATCATTAGTCCGTGCTTTTTCGAAGATGAGGATGAGAACAATATTACCGTCAATGGCGCCCGCTTTCGTTCAATGATTTCGAACTTGTTTTTGCCCAAAACGGATGAGATGAAGGTGGTCGACATGTGGTTCCATTAAGACGGCGCTACATGCCACACAGCACGCAAATCGATGGACTAATTAAGAAATAAAATGACCGGTGAATTGGTAGGCTAGATCGTGCGATTTCTCGCTTTTAGTCTATTTTTTATGGGTATATGGGGATTCTAAATTGAATTCTCTGTATGGACCACTGAGAATGTAGTCGTGGTTAACATTTACATGAAATTATCTTTAAAAAATGACATTTTCAAGAATTAATTTATTAACTCAAATAAAAATTTTAAACATTTTTGAAATTTTCCTGTGATTTTTTAACAATTAAAAATCAAACGCTTAAAAAATTACCCATTACGTCTTTCAGGATGACGACGCACTTAAATAGACTATCAGTGAATGGTGAACGCTATCAGTATTTATAGTAATTAAGGATTTTTTGGACTATATTGGCCGATACGGACTAAGACGAGAAGTGGTTTTAGCAATACCGGAAAACCATTCAAACTGCACGAAAAATATTGTCTAGTATTCTAGACCGTGAAATCTCACCAGCGATTAGAGTTAGTCCAATACGAGATAGATAGTAGATCTAATGACAGTGTAAATTTTACGTTTTTTTTTTTTTTGAATAACTAGACTTTGATATACTCGTACCGTTTATATAAAGCTGATATTTCAATGTGATGTAGTTTCATTATTTAATATTCTGTGAATCCTCCAGAAACATAATTTTATAATGTTTCTCACAGGGTGAGTTTTTTAACTTGAGACATCCAAATTACTCGAAAAATACGCGATATCGCGAAAAATGTTTCAGAAAAAAGTGAATCAACAGAACTGAGAAGTGTTTCTGGCGTAATCTTCCGGCAAGCTTCAGTTATTCGTCTTTTCATGTTCTCACGTGTTGTTGGCTTTTTTCTGTAAGCCTCACTTTTTAAGTAGCTCCACAAGAAGGTCAGGTAATCTAGCAGGCCATTGCCTCGGACCCCCTCGTCCGATCCATTGTTGATGGTAAACATGGTTTAATACGCCAAAGGCTACTTGGGAATAATGGGCTGGACAATTGCCATGTTGAAACCACATTGTTTGTCGCAACTCCAATAGCAGTTCTTCTATTAATACTGGAAGATGGTCCCGCAACTGATGGTGAAAGTCGACTCATCAGAGAATAACACATGGCGAAGAAAAGGGGGTCTCGTTCAATTTGCTGAAGTGCCCATTGACAAAAGGAAACTCGGTTGCGAAAATCCTCACTAGAAAGTTCTTGATGCATTGAAACATGATAAGGACGGTATTTACGCCGATGTAATATCTTACAGACAGTCGTTTGAGAAGGCGAGTGCTAATGTGAGGATCGTGTGCAACGGCAGCTAACACTGCTATTTCATTGCCCTCAACAGCCACGCTATCTGACCGATTCCTTTTCTTTGGTTGCACACATCCTTCACCAGTAAATTGTTGGATGACCAATAAAAGGAAGCGCGCGATCGTATCTGGTCTGGGAAACGTTGGGCGTAAAGAGCAACAGCATCATCGATCTTCCTTCCACTTTCTACATAAATCAATATCATTTCAATTTTTCTTGAATTGAAATAGCCTGCATTATTAATCCGGGAAACGTTACTAATAATAATCAGTTCCTCAAAACAAATATCGAACTTCTAAATGAAGTAGAGTTCCGTTCAAATAGAAAAAAAAAGGACAGAGTGCACATCATACACTCTCAGATAAGTTTAGGACAATTTGTCTCTATCTGAAATTTATTTAAGTTTTAACTTCATGACTTCCTCAAAACAAATCTCGGCCTTTTAACACCCTAACAACGTTGGAAACCGATTAATGATTTAGACGTGCCAGTGCAGTGGTATCTAGCACTGAATGAATAAAACCTTTGAGACAAACTCGTGTGCCCCATTGAGGAATACGACTGAGCAATGAAAATCAGGAATTATCATTTGAAAAATTAAAAGTGACCTTCGTTTGACCTTGAAAATGGGGCTCAAGATCAAACTCGAGGTCACCATCTTTTGTCCCCTTCAGAACCTTGTGACTTTTGTGTGAAACATACTTTGCGATATCGCGTATTTTTTGAGTAATTTGGATGTCTCAAGTTAAAAAACTCCCCCTGTATAAAGGGGCTCACTTAGAAGCCTTTTGGCACTATTGTTGAATTTGCTACAAAGTGATGACATAAAAGGCAAATTTTGATGAGTGAAAGTAGGCAACACTGGGCAGTGAAGCAAGTTGGCTTAAAAGTCTTCTAATACTATTTGCATTGCAGGACTTTTGTTGATATAACTGATTGTATGGTGATAGTTTCCATTAAAAATTTGCAACCTTTCCATTTCTGGTTTTAGTTTACATGTAGTCGTAGCGCACTTGAAACCAAAAGCACCTTCCAGATGAAATTGTGTCATTGTCATAGATGGTAAGGATATGGGAAGTTTTATTTATTTATTTATTTTTTTTTCTGGTCAAGGACGGTTGACTGGTGCAAACGAGTATTACTTAAGTAAGCACACATACTGCAATCTCTGGTGGCAAACCGATAGATAAATTTTTTTTATATTATAGCTGAGACAATAAAAATATCGAATGGTGGAAATGAGATATTTGTTTATGAATTAAAAGTGTTGGAACCAAATTAAATTTTGATCAAAGGACACTTCAATTTATATACATATAGTGACTAGTGTCATAGTAAACGCTATAATATTAAAACTTAGCGTGAATAATTCATCCAACGGCAAGTCGGCGCATGAAATGAGATATCTTTGTCAGGATTCCAGTGAATTAAGGCTAAAATACATAGACTTTTTGCTGCTAACTACGAGTATAAGCCTATATTAGCTACTAAATTCAAAATGGTGACTGAGTCCAATGAAATTTGCAAATCTTTCTTCATTTGTGCAAATATGGAATCCATTTTAATAAAACAAAAACAAAGTCAGATACAGTCTTTAACGGACCTGAACCTTAATCAATAAACCTCTTCATTTAGAGCCGATTTCCTCCGGTTGCGCATTCCACGCTTATTGAGATCTCCTTGCACTCGTAGCCTCCAGCAAATGGGGGTGGTAGACATAATCTCTAACTATTTTCAAGTTAAATCTGTACACGTGTTTCGATGCTATGTCTTAAAACTAAACCTATTTGAATGGGTTTTTGTTTCAATATTTAAAAGTTACGGGTCGCTGAATTCTATCGATGATATCAATGTTATCAGCATATGCAGGTAGTTGCACAGATTTTTTTGGAAATGTTGACTCTGGTGCTGGCTTGTTATTTTAGTTTCGCAAAAAGTATTCAGTTATGATGTCACATGTCAGTGACTAACATTGTTAAACACTTTTTTGACATTAAAAGTCAATCAAATCAATCTCCATAATCTGACGATTTAACAATATCTTGTACACGATGTTAAAGAATGTAGTTCAGATGATCTCTTGTCTTGTAAATCGGGCAAAAGATGATGAGGTTTCATTCATTAAAAATACTTTCTCTTGATCAAATGGAATTGATATGTCATATCTTTTCTGCTCGTACTCACGATTGGATACTGCTATCAACATATATTTAATTTGTTCAGAAAAATTAGCTTTCATAGTCTGAAAGTGAAAGTTGAGTCCCGCCCTTAGTTCAGGTCCGCAGAAGAGGTTTTTTTATTCTTGCTCACTTCTACAGGTTTTTATTTTTGTTATGTTGGTTTGACACTCTCATTTTACATTTTGAAGAAGGACGAGTTAGCGCTGTAATGACAAAGTGCATACAGTACCAGTACGCACCATGTCAACGCCGAATACTTAAAGCTTGATGCGATCGTAAGCCGAACATCATCACTTTCACAGCAAGGATCGTAGGATATTGTATCACATATGCCTAGCATATCTAAGTGCTTAGTAAAAGTGTTGTGCCCTGTCATGATGCCAGTAAGCAGCCTGCAGTCTTTCAAACTGAGGGTTCAGTAGTAAGGCTGCAGATCTCTCAGGTATATCGGGAAGCATTTGTTTGGTCTACTGGTAACTTGGAGAGTCATGCCATCTGCAGTTATGCTCATATGAATCCCAACTGTCAATGGAAGTCCTAACCAAGGACCCATTCAGACCTACTGTAAGTTCGGGTTCTGAAAATTTGTCCTATGAGCTTTGCTCAGCAAGATTTCATATCCCGTGATCCCACAGCGCTCACTGAAGCTCTGCATTCTCGAACTAGCTTGGAAGTCGTAAGATGGTTCAGCAAGACTCTAAACGCGGCTTAGCTGTCGCTTAGCTGGCCTGCTCCATAATATAGTTCGTT
This sequence comes from Volucella inanis, assembly GCA_907269105.1. Classification (NCBI taxonomy): domain Eukaryota; kingdom Metazoa; phylum Arthropoda; class Insecta; order Diptera; family Syrphidae; genus Volucella; species Volucella inanis. Next base: position 27,076,653 of record OU026157.1, read on the forward strand.
TCTATCACGATTGCTTTTGGAGGAGTTAAATTTAACGTTTTCGACCTCCAGAAAGATATCAGCGCCGCATCCTATATCAGTTTTGGAGCCACCCGTGTAGATCCGACCACATTCCTGTCCTTGTTTAGATTCTACAACCAACTACAGTACGTGTTGGTTTGGTACATATAGAAGAAGGCTTTGAGAGTGCAGCCCAAGATATGAATATCAAGAGGAGGGATATTTATCAATGCGCCTATAGCGGGGTTAGCTCCGTAAAGTCCCAATGCATTTGGGATACACCGTTTTGTGGAGTCTGGTAAAAGTAGCAATGACATATTTTCGTGAGAGCTTATTTAAACAGACAACCGATACATAGGATATAACTGGCCTTATCTAAGCGATGTAGATCCACAGATCCTTCTCGATGACAAGTTTATGTCGTATTGACAGCTCTTTTTTAGTGCCAAAAGGTCGATAGCACCTTAGAAACATTTGATGTAACATGTTTAGTCCATAGAAATTTGTTTTCTACGATGATACTCAAATACTTAGTCTCTTTGGAGAATTGGATGGTGATATCTTGAAGCTCTAGATGAGTCAGACCATTCAGCTTTCTCTCGTAAGAAGAACAACCTCAGTTTTGATAAGATTGACTGACAGCCCATTTCGGGTGAATTAATTGTCGATCACGTCTACGGCTGCCTGCGCTTTAGAGCAAACAGTCACTAGACATGATCTGACAGACAGTGCAGCGACATCATCTGCGTATGCTTGTGCGTGGACGTCAGAACTATTGAGAGCATTGAGAAGGGAGAAAACCGACATGCACCATAGTAGTGGAGACATATAGCCGCCTTGGGGCCCAGCCATCATATATTGGCTGCAGTCAGCATCCGCGATCTGTGTCTTATTCACCAGCATTGCAGTGTTGTCCCGCCTAGTTTCACATGCTGTCAAAAGTTGCGTTGTCGAAAGCACCCTTAATGTCGACGAAATGCCGTATTCTTTCTTTTCGAGTGCGCCTTCAATTCCGCCTTCCAGATTTTGAATGGCGCTCTCGCAAGATCTTCCGCATATTGCCGTCCCGACAGAGGATGCATTCTTAACATGCTCTTCAACATGAAGGAAGTCAAATCTATGGGTCTGAAGCTCTTGGCAAGCATGTAATTCGATTTTTCTATTTCCCTATAATGGCTCCACTCACTGTTCACCAGGGATCCGGTATGTATGCCAGTGCCAGGCTAGCAGTTAAGATTCTTTTCAGTGTTACCAGCAGCTGGTGTACTATACTTTTTTGTAACATAACTGGGTATATGCCATCTGTGCCAAGCAAATTGAGGTTTAATGGTCTAATCCGTCACTACAAGCGATGAGATATACCAGCTAGGGCGTGTTGTGTTATCCAGCTCACCAGAAGCTTCGTTAATAGGAGCTGGTTTTTATTAGGTTGCCAGGGAAACCACCTCAAACATGAGATGGAAAGATTCTGCATTCGACTCAGTCTAGGTGCCATCAAATTTTCTGAGTGATTTCAGTGTGGTTGATAATTCAAATTCGAGGACTTTTATCAGCCTCTTTGTTCCATCAGCCTACGGGGTAATCTTCATTGATCTGCATTTGGGTGACATTAGGTTTATGTTTTGAAATACTGGGATTCACATTTTTATGTTCTCCTTACCCTAAAAATTATTTTGTTAATTTTTTGCAGTGTTTAACAAAAAGTAGGCAGATATACTATATTTCGCCGGAATAGGCAATCTACTACCGTGAAAGGTAAAAAATTAATTTCCGATAATACCGTAAAAAGTGGCTCTTGATACTGACATGTCGCCCTATCTAAATTGTATTTCCTGATCCAGGCTCTTAATCAAATCCATGCAATAAAGTACGAGTATATCTTCGTCTACATTCCCTGGGGATACCGATCCATATTATGTAATTTTTTATTCCTAAAGATCATCTTCCTCCCATGAGGTACTAGTCCCCGTAAGTTTATAAAATTAATTACTGCTCGATTGCTGATTCATAAGATCACACACCAACAAGGCCATTAAGCCACACGTTAATATCGCGTCCGCTTCACCGTCGTCTATATTTCGACGACCAACGACTGCCGACCGACATCCGATGTCCATCCGCAACATATTTGGAGCAATAAAAAAATATTTTCCGTATCCATTTGACCACAAGTTGATGCCGCCATCGTCGCCGTCGTTGTAGGATGCTGCTTCCTTGCTTCCTTCCTTGTCTAAACTGGTGGCTGGCTGGTGATGAAGAAATTGTTCAACGCCATGCCACCACTAGTCACCACCAGCACCGCCACCACACAACGATGAACCTAGAGAAGTTACCTGCCATTAATTAGTCACTTGATTTATGAATTTTGCGATAGCACCAACAAATGTGGACGTGGCCTTATATGCCATGGAGGCTGAATAGTCATCGATCTGAAAGCTGCCGCCGGGGGCTGCTGTTGTGGTCAGGACTAATATATATGGGAGCACAGAGGAATCCGCATGTACACACAAGGAATGAACCAGCGCCATCCAGAGCCATGTAAATATGATCTAGGCCGTTCTTCTCTTCTAACTAAGTGGGAGGGGTGAATGTGCATTAACAAACGAAGCAAAAAAAAAAAAAAAAAAAAAAACAAACAAAAACAAAAACAAAAACAAAACTTAAGAGCCTCCTGCGAGAAGAATGAGATGAATCTGTTGCTTTAATTCTGCGGGTGAGCATAATTCTTCATCATTGTGTTAATTGGAGTGTTATCCTGGTCGGCAGATTATGTATGCAATGCCGTGTGCTTTTGGTTTTGTCTGTTTTTTGAAGTCGCGAGCTCATTTGGCGGCATTCGTCGCACACAAAGTGCAGCGGATTTTTCCATTTTTAGCTATAGATATTTATTTTTAATAAATTACACGTGGGCTGTAAATCTTAGAGCTGAGCGCTGCATTAGAAGATGAAAATGCGGGAGGTGGTATGTGCATAGTACGGACTTGGGGTGAATATTCAAATAACATTTAAATTGTCGAAGAAATGATAAAGGCAAGAGCATTATGTCTTCTTAAAATGTACAAACTTGAGAAGTACAAGGATCTGTAAGTATGATATTCAGTGAAAAGTGGTTATGACATCATGTAAAGCAACCCAATCCTTAAAATTAAAATTATGATAATAAAAATGATTTACAGAGGAACAGTTTATAAGACTGGTCCGGTCCAATACACCACAGTTGACAAACGCTATTTTCTTGTTCATTGGTCGCATGTGAATTTTGTAGAATACTGGCGGTTTTATTTTACTTTCTGATGGCTTATTACCAGAAAAGTCTAAATTGAAGACCAGAAGGATCTCGCCCCGGATGTTATAGGGGTCAGCCCATATTCTATGAAGCACTATATGATCACACAAAACAGAAATGTGCCATCATTATGCAAATTCGCTCAACGCCGATGAAAATCCTCCTACTGATAGTCACCAAGGTGGCATGCAATATTTCTATTGCCCGACATTAATGAATCCTTTTGGCTGCTTGGTCGTCGGTATAGTGTCCACTACCAGAGCCCTATTAGTTACTTCTTTTAATCGCCATTTTCAGGCTTATCATGGAATTCATTTACTGAAGTTTGAGAGATAAGCAACTACATACATTGCCAGCAGTTGAATTGCACTTTCTTGCCTCGGATTGTATTGGACCATGGCCGTTGTTATTTTGGTCTCTTTTTTGTTTTATGGTTTAGTTCTTATTTTGAAAAATGTTGGTTTTTAGTTATTAATATGAGGAAAAAGATCTTATCAATTGGACAGTGGTGTTATTTATTGCATCTTTCATGTAATCACTGTTGTGCTTTGATGACTTTTACGGTACCCTGACAAATGCATTATCTGAAAGAGACGAGAATGATTTACATAAAAGTCAGTTGACATATCTATTAGGTGGAGTGGAAAGTAATCTTTTTGACCGCCAGAATGCGCTGCTACTGCAAAAATGTTTGGCAGACATGCCAAATTTCAGTGCGATACTGTCTTTAGTTTTGTTTTGACAGCTGATTGTTGTTGACGTGTTTGGCATCGTGTTGAGTATGGACAAAAACGATTTTCGTTCTCTCATAAAACATTATTTTTTGAGAGGCAAAATGGCGAAGGAAACAAAAGAAAAGTTGGATAAACATTATGGGGCTAATGCTCCGTCAGATTACACCGTCAAATATTGGTTTTGAGAGTTTCTTGGTATCCGCAACTCCACTACCGATTAAGTCCGCAGCAGCAGGTCCTCCGATGCGGTTACAGAGGACAATGTCGAAAAAATACATAAAATGGTGTTGGCAGATACCACAAAGATTAGTACTGAGTGCACACGCCATATTTTGGGCAATATTCTGCATATGAAAAAGTTATCCTGCCACTGGGTGCCGCGCATACTCACTCCTGACCAAAAACACGAACGCGAGAGCACGTCGAAGGAGTGTTTGGACTTGCGTCGATTGGTAGCTGTTGAACACTAGAGAACAAAATGAGTGGACGTCAATGGACTGAAGCCGGCATGAGTGCTCCGAAGCGGCCAAGGGAGGCTCGATGGGTCGGAATGGTTATGGCGTCGGTTTTCTGGCATTACCATGGCATACTCTTCGTGAACTACCTCGAAAAAGGAAAAACCATCAGCGCGAGTATTACTGTGCATTATTGGAGCGATTAAAGGCCGAAATCATTCCAATACGGGCTCACATTAAGCGAAAAAAAATTTGTTTTTGCAAGACAATGCACCGGCGCACAAGAGCATCACAACCATGGCTCCAATTGCTGTCGCATCCACCGCATTCGCCCGATTTGGCTCCCTCGGACTATTATATCTTCCCAAACCTCAAAAGATGGCTCATCAATAAAAAATTCAACTCACGAGAGGAAATCATCGACGCCACGGAGGAGTATTTTGCAGACCTTCCGGAAAATTACTTTTCGGACGGGATCAAGAAGTTGGAAAATCGCGGGAATAAGTATATCAAACGAATTTAGTATTTTTTTGGACAAATTTTCAGAATATAAGTTTTCAATTAAACTAGAGCTCTGTAAAGAATAGCATAAATGAACTGTTCAGATTAACCTTTTTTCAAGCCGAACTTAGTATAAAGGAAGAGAGGCAAGAACCTAGGTACATCTTAGCTCAATGAAGATAATTCGAAGATTTTCACAAATGTGGTTTACTTAGTACCAATGAGGTAATGCTGCCAATACAATAGAACTAAAGGCTCATTCAAATTAGAAACGTTTTCAACGCCGCTGTAAGATTATTTAACGCTGCAGTGAATTTATTTTACGTCGCGTTATAATCGCCGCTTTAGAAGACGTCAAACAAAGGACGGTCATCACTGTATAAAATTATGCTTCAGTAGCTTTGCATTACCAGCTAAAATGTCCACTAGATCGGAAGAGGAACTTTGTTATTTTTTTCCGTGCCGCGTTAATCTCAAAAAATTTAAAAATTTGGGTTCAGAATGGATTGCTTCATCCTAAAATTGTAAAAAAAAAAAATACAAACGAGAAAAAAGACCATTTCAACAAGAGAAGGACTAGCAATTTCTTTGAAGTACTGGTATGTAGCATGTTATCGAATTTATTTTAATTTTTCAAAATGCTTAGAGGCAATGCATTTCATTAATTTGACTGCTACGGACCAGCTTTATATTGAAAAAAGGGTTAGACGATATACGGTTTTCTAGGGAAGTAATGCATAGAAACTCAAATTGTAGTGTGCAGGGTCAGAAGACCTCATGAGATAGGTAAAATCAAGATTGTTACTGATACTTAAGAAAAAGCCTGGTTAATTTTTAAAATTCAGTCAGATAGGGGAGAGTGATTCTAACTATATTTTTGCTTTCTTACTTATTTACTTCCATCTACACCAATAGTTATTTATACTAACTGTCACTTCCATTCAAAGATATTTATCTTTACAAATTAATTTACAACTTTAAAATCAATCTTAATGAAGGTTTCTGAATATTATGGGTTACTACAGATTTTAAACTTCCTCACTTTAATTATGTTTACCTTCTATATCAATACGTATGACGTTAAAACCACACGTCCTTTTTATCCCAATGTATTCGTATTCATCCAGCTAACGAAGGTTATGGTGAAAAAAATCGTTTGCATGTTCCCTGTTGGCCATTCTCATTCAGCATCTCGTCCAATTTAAATAAAATTCAACAAAACTAAATCACCAAAAAACCTAAATAATATATTGACAGATCTGCATGTCGCCTGCTTTACGATATGGTTCGAGAGATAAATTCAGCGATTGATCTGCATGTAACATGCGACGTAAAAGATCGACCCGAAGACGATTTTGCGCGGTTGTTGTCGATCTCGGTTGAATCTGTCGGTTGGTCGGTTAGTCGGTTTGTCGACCGGCCGGTTGGCCCGGTGCTGTTGAGCATATCGTTGATTGCACATGCAGATTTTTGAATTTCCAGAAAATTATTATTGAAGATGCGAGACTGGGTAAGGACACGTGGAGGCGACGACATATTAACATACAAGTACTACATCCATAGAAGAAAAGAGCCACAAATAAAAATAAAGGAAATATCTATAATTTCTTTGAATGCGAATGGGGCTCATTAGGAAGCTTGTTCTTTTAGTATAGGGACAAAATTTGAATACTACGGCTGAGGGTTATTACATACATATGAGTACGAGTATACCTAAGAATGGTGAGCCTGTTGAGTTCTTGGTTTGGGAGTTCCTGTCAATTTGCATTGTATATTTATTAAGGGCAATTTGAACGGTTACCCGGTTTTTAGGTAGTCATTATTTTATAAAAAAAATTTATTGGCTAAAGTTGGATCTGAATATTGATTTGATCGAATCGATAAGATACGAGTGCGTATATATCGTTGCTTTGGTAAAGGTGACCATCGATTGGTATATTTGTACCCATAGATGGACGTATAAGTAACCATTCGTTAGAAAAAATACAGGAACCCTCTTCCTCATAGAAGCAATAAATTGGTTAACAGAAATGCTCAAGTTCTACTCGCAGTGAATATATTTGAATGCATACATAATTACAAATGAATCCATGCATATGTCTCTATGACAAATCTATGATATATCATGTGTCTAAAAATCAAATATTTATAGCCTCTATCACCTCTATATGTATCTAATTGACAACAATTCTCAGTGGTTTTAAGCTTGGATGTTGGCTGTCAATTACTGTCATTTACTAAATTCAATATAGTTGATATTTTTGACAGATATCATACAATATTTGGCAATTTTAGTCATGGAGACGTTTACCACGTAACAGCGTATTTTTGTTTTTTAATCTTATTACGAAAAGGGGAGATCTGTAAAAGCAACTTTTCGTAAAATTCGCTTGTGTTCAAAACCATTCAGACACCTCAAGTCATTGCCGAAGTCAATAATTGAGCTTACTTATCTCACTTTACGACGAATTTTAAAAGTTGATCTTCAAATTATACAGCAATTGAAACCTTTAGATGATCTACGTCGTCGCCTATTTTTTAACTGAGTGTTGGATCGCCAGGACAAATTGTCATCGAATTTGATCTTTTCCGATGAAACCTATTTTTGGATGGATGGGTACGTAAATAAATAAAACTGCTGTTTCTTGGAACCGCAAAATCGAGACGAGATTCACAAAAAACTAATGCATCCCAAAAAAGTCACTATATGGTGCGAATTATGAGGTGGCGGCAATATTGACCCGTACATTTTAGAAGTTGAGGCTGAAGAGACAGATACAGTGAATGAAGAACGTTACTGCAACATGTTGACCGGTAATGCTTTTTCCAAAATTCTATAAATTGGGTCTGGACGTTAACGCCCACACAAGACATCAGTCAATTAATTTATTGCGTACGAAATTTGAAGACCGGTTAGAGGAGATTGGCCTCTAAGGTCATGTGATTTGACCCCTTTAGGCGGTTTCTTGTGGGGTCTATTCCAATAGCTTAGCGACAATTGAAGATCTCAGATATAACATTCAAACTGAAATTGCAGCCATTGACCCACTTATTCTTCAAAAAGTCATCGATAATTTAGACCGTCATAATGGTTACATGAACAATGGTAGTTATATGAACAATACTACATTATTTTTATAATTGCCATAGATTGAGCTTTATTATTCAATGAAATTTTTTATTAATTTTATAAAAAATGTGTATTTAATTTAATAAAAACTTTCACACTAGATGTTGGCTCACCATTTACTATATTGAGATGCTTTCTTTAGTCATTCAATCTATATCATCAGCTGTTGTTACCGCGATGATGCGGCTTGTATCAACAACGATTATGTTATTGGTAAATCATATATACTTCCAGATCGTTGCTCTAGTTCGCCAACATAAGTCTCACAAATGTCCACGCACCGACAGAGGAGAAGGACTATCGTACCAAAGATTACTTCTACGAACTTCTCTACAAAAACTACGAGCAATGCCTTAGGTATTCTTCTGACATGGAAATCGTTATAATCGAATTAAAATAGGATTTAAAACGTCATAACCATTTGAATATAAGAACTAAATGAAATTTTCGCTAACTCGTTCAGTTACTGAGACACTGTGGCTTAGTGGCTTGATCTTATAATATGAGACTAGGAAATATCTTTTCCCTCAGAATTCTTACGTATACAACTACTAAACATACGCAAATTTTCTTACAAATCCCTAGTTGTAGCAGTATATCCTTCTGATGGTGTGCTTCCTGTCTGTCTCCTTTTTGGAGCACAGAAATATTATTATTCTTTCCAAAAACAAAATCGATATCTTTCTCAGAAATCAGCTCATTAAAACAGATTTGACTCGTCTTCCAACTTGTACTGATCGTCACGCATATATACGATGAAATCACAATTTCGAAGCCGATGTGATGCAGAGCGTTCCATAAATAAAATCCAAATGCAAGGAGTTCACATTGTCGATGGGCATACGCGCGAGGATATTCGCAGTGGACAACGGAGAACGACGATGACTTGGTCGCGTCCCGTGCGATGTCCCCGAAACGACAATGTGTGATGTCAAATTGACAATGTCAAAAATATGGCTAGCTAACACTATCGATGGCATAAGTTATAAATCTCATATCAGATCCAAAAACGGTTGACACGAATATACGAGGCAGGTATTTGTAGCAGGTAAACAACAAGCTGCCAGGTTAGCAGCCAGGCAGTGAGGCAACAAGGTATCAGGGCATTGAGGCAACAAGGCAGCAAGGCAGGCAGGCCGTCAGGGTGCTTGTATTGCTAGCATGATGGTGCAACTGCTGAAATGTTGCTGGACCACTACTGTTTGTAAAAAGGTGATGATGTTTGTAGGGTGGCAGTGCGGGACCAGTTTTACATCTGTGTGTACGTTTGTGTGAATAATAATAATAAAAATAAATAAAAGCAAATGCAAAATGCAGAATTGCGATACTGCCTGGTGACCGCTACCACCGACAATCTGTTTCGCGCGTTTACCTTTGAAAATGTAAGCGGTAACCGATCAAAACAAAACGTAAAGTGAAACTGATCAACTTCTTGAGAGGTGAACAATGGAACGACAATTGACAGCGAGGTAATCAATCATAATCAATGATCTGTTTGCATTTGGTTGCAGTTTCAGATTCAGATTTTAGACGCATGTATAGGAGTTTTGGTTTCTTGTCATTTTCTGTTATTTTTTCTAAAGGCGATTGGCTTTGTCAACTGTCAAATTTATTTTCTTCAGACAAGACAATGACTTTTGGTTTTTTGAATTTAACTACGGATATCTGGATATCGTTCGAGGAAGTTTTTTCCGAATAACCCTTATAGAACTCTTAAAGTAATGGTATTTCAAAAATGTCTTAACCAACAATTTTTTTACCCATCAAAGCACATGTTGTTGTCAAAGTAAATGCAGTAAATAAAACTATTCGCCAAGTCAACAATAACCAAAAAACAATTACTCAACATGTCCCCTTAAAATAGTCCGTGTAAATATTTTGCAATCGAGGGACTTAATGTATGTACATGCTCCTGGCTGCAACACGGTGTATTGGTTTTGTCAGATAATTGGGCGGTTTATGCCGAAGAAGTCTGACAATAAACTTAAGTAATTTTTCACCAATTACTCAGTGCGCAACAGCTTTTGTATCCGTATTTTCGGCCACTGAGGCAATTATTTCTTGCAACATCTGCGAAGGGATTCTCTTCGAAGTGGTAAAGCCGTCCACAGGATGTCCTCTTGAAGTGAATTCAATTGAATGTAATCTCAAGACGGGGGAGGAAAGATGAACACGTACCACACACTAACCAACAATACGAATACGATCATCATAAATAATTCATAATCTCCAGCAAAAGGTGTTAAGAACCAACTAACCGAGGGCCGAAAGCAGGACTACTTGTACACACCACATGCCACATGGTGACACAGACAAGTATTTCCGAACCAATGTTAAACATATGATAAATTGTCCAAACAGGTGATAATTGTTGAAAGGCAAAGAAGAAAAAAAAGTGAGGGGGCTCAGCACGACAGTCGACAGTCGAAAGTCGGGACATCTTCTCCAATAGTGCGGTGGAATGCAATGCGTGAGATTATTAAGACATCAGGTGAGTAAACGGAACGTTTTTGAGTGCTGCCCCACTGTGGTGTAAGGAATATCCTTTTTCGGTTACTGCCTGTCGGTTATAAGGGGTCGTAATTAATTTCGACTTCATTTGTAAGCGAGCATGCGCAGCCAGGACTTTTAAATGCTCATTCACATTGTAGCTACTGGGCTTATGCGGGTATAACATTCGAATGTGTCATGTTTTCAGTCAACAATGAATTATTTTCCATTTTTAATAAATTGGACTCGCCCAAGAAGGTCATTTTTTTTCTCATATTATGGTGGATTTTAGCGGTCTTTTTTTAGTTCAGATGTAAGCTAAAAAGAAGCGTTTATATGATTAATGAGTAAAGCATATAACGCCAGAGTAATTTATATGATTAATTAATCGTGAATCGTGCATGGTCTTAAATGAGATGTAATGTGAAGTGTTTTGAAATTTTTGTGATGTTTCCTTTGCTTCTTCTGTAGACAGGTGTGGAAGATATTTGTCAAAACTATATCAGGCAGACTATTGCCGTAGACTTTGTTCTTAATTAGTTTTTTTTTTTTTTTCAAGATTTTTTGAGTGTGCAAATGACAACTATCCTGATTTTAAACAACTGTGTGACGAAGTATCTTACTTAAAAGATTTGTCCTTTAAAGCTGTAAAGTATCAGGTCGAAAAAGTTGTGGTAAGGTAGCTAGATGCTGGATTCAATAAATGAAACTCTTGTGGGACTTTTTTAAGATTTATTGAAAGAAAGGGATTGCTATTATTCAGCGGTAAGACCATAGTTGTAGTCCATAGAAGATTGAAATCTTGCAAAAATAAGAACGAAAGTATTGAATGAGTCGTTAAGAGGCTAGAAGGTGCTGAATTGATAGTAGAAGACCTCAAAAGACCTATACACGAAATAGGTAAACATCTTTGCAGACTTTATTCTGAACAATTGTGGACTGATACCAATGTTGAAGAAAGTACAATAAAAAGAAATCGTTTAAAATGCTCCGCGAATATGAGGTCAGTACATGTAATTTTTTCTTCCAAGTAGAGACTAAAAAAATTAGGAGAAAATTTGATAATTGTATCTTCAGTCATTCAAAAACTGACTAAAATTATGAGATATTTTCTTCAAAAATTCGATTCAACTTTGACCCTCAAGGCAAAAGACTGAAGAGCTTCTCAAGAGTTTTGCGGATTTTTATTACATGTGTGGCGACTTTTAAAATCTGGTGAAAACCGTGACTTATGTTTATATGCTAGTATGCCTCGAATAAGATTTGTGAAATTTCCAGATCAATGTAGAAGACCTTGCGATCAAATAGTCTCAGTTTCTGTTGGTTTTCGTTTTCCTTCTATTAAACTATGAAGTGTTTAGTATGTGATCGGTCTGCACTTATTGCCTGAAATTGTACACACTTAGAAACCAACAAAATTTATCTAGCTCCATCTAGGTATAGATCTTTCTTTATGGTGTTATTTTTATGCGGTGGATTCGGTAAATTTTCCGGGTCAGAGAGTAGAAGTTTAAGTGATCAGCACTTAGTCACTTAACCAATGAAGTGACATTCGACATTCATATGATTCTATTAAATGGATAACGAAATGGCGAAAATCCTCACTTTAAATAGTGCGCACAAGTGCTAAGGGACATTAGACCGTCTAAAAAAAGACTGTTGGCGAATATTCTAACTTAGGTTAGGTTTCTTAGTTGAGGCTCAGGTCAAACCTCGGAAAGAAGAGCATCTATACAGTTTGCGTATCATCAATATAGAAAGCTAATTTATGATTGTTAAAAGTATCTGATCTTGGTAAGGAATTTACCCTGGCTCTTTATCAGGAAAGGACTGCTTCCTGCTCTCTTATTCAACCTAGAGACATTTTTGGACATCAACATTGGGATCGCTTAGAAACGCAGGAAGCTTCTTAGTCAAGTAAAAAGCACGAGAAAGATGACAGACTAGGGCTCATATACCTCAAAATATTCATGCCTTCTCTGGAAGCGGGCGGTAGCAGAGTGGTTGCCTATCAGTTGATACATCCGTCTCAGGAAAACCTTAACTGCTTAACCTGTTGGGCTGATCGCTGTGGATAGGGAGTAAGTCAACATATTATTGATCTTATCTTCTTCCCTAGGAAATGTAGAATTCCAATCAAAAATCCTGCCTCAATCAGCGGTATCAGCTTAATTAGTCTCGTTTTTGACAGGAACTAAAATAGAGTCAAGAGAGCTACAGTAACTTTATTCTCTTACAAAAGAACCATTGCGAACAAATGGGGCCTTTAACCTCGTATTACCCACTGGCTATACTTCTCCGTTATAAGACCGATACTAACTTACGGGGTGGTTGTCTAGTAGATGGCTTTAGGCAATGCAATTGCAGCAAACTAAGCAAAGTCCTAAAAACAGTATAACTTTGCATAAGCGGAACCATACTTACAACTTCCTTCGATGCACTATTCTATTTCGGCCCTCGATATTTTTAGAAGGCAAGTGGACAAATATGCTATTTGACCAAAAAAATATTCTTAGTACATTAAGAATACTCCCAGGGAATACTACACAATGGCCCAACATTGGTTTAGCAAAAACTTTCACATAATCATCCCCTCCAGATCTTTCCCTGAGGAAGATGCTTTCTACACAGATCCAAGACTGATAGCGGGGCTGGTGATGGTGTTTTTTCAGATAAGCTTAACATAAGTCTCTTCTTACGTTTTCCAAATTCATGTAGCGTGTTCCAGGTGGAAATTTTTGGCGATTTAAGAAGTCCTTGGTTTAAGATAAACGTGATATCTGCAATCGGTATCCGCATGTTTTTGATAGGTCGGTATCGAATGCCTAAATTCAGTATCATAAAATTCTAAAACCAACGTTGACTGCCGATTATCTCTCAGCGCGATGGCAGAGCAGTTTAAAATGTACCCAAAGATATTCCAGTGAATTGTGGGGCCGACGAACTCGCCAAAATGGAGGAGATAATCCTCCACCTACTCTGTATATGACCTGCCCTCTTACAGAAAAGAAAACTCCACTTAGGAGCTTTCTTCTTCAATAACTTAAGTTATCTGAACAATATTTACTTCTCCTATGTTTTGTCAGAAGCTCAAATTGATGCACGTGACATCATAATGGGCCAACAGGCCTATGTGGCTTCATTTCCTCTAGCAGCCTCTGTAACCTAGCCTTACCTGGTTACTGTCCGAAAACATAATATTTTACTTTTGTTGATTCCAATAAAAAAGACAACTTCCAGAGTCTTTTTTGATCAGGCCTGCTAAGACCTATTTATTTGTTCTGTACAGAAACCTTCTAACACAACGGGTTCGTGGCGATGTTACTATCAGAGTTATCAGATTGTCAGATTATTGCTGAAGTTCACCTGACCTCCAAAACGAAGTCGCTGCTTAAATGAAGAGGGCCAAGGCGGTATGGAAAAAATATCGAGCTTTGCTTTTGAATTCTTTTAGTAAGGAACATCACCTAGAAATCTCGATCGAGCCCACGGAGAGTTCCAATTTTTGGAAATTTCCCAGAATGTATGCAGAATAATCCAATGATATAACAAGTTTTCCAACGTGAGTGATATTGAACAGTAAGCAACAGCAGACAACAAGAACAAAAAGGGTCAATATGGCTGATTAATTATCTGCGAATTACATTCGGATAAATGTATGCCCAATGCGTTGAAACTTAACATCGGTTTGTTTGTTTATCAGGACCTCCAAGAAGACTCTCTGGGAACCACAAACTCATTTCTTTCCCCAATGTCAATGTCTGGAAACCTTCATCAATATGACCTTATCAGTATTGCTTCAGGTCTAAAAGTCTAAAAAAAAGCGAAGCTAAGGCCAAATTCTTCTTAGAAGTAATTTAAGTGGAAATCTATATCATTGGTACTATTGTAAATCCAAGGAGGCATTCAGTCTCCACTGCTATTTAGCATGTTAGCCGATTCACTTCTTAACGCTCTCAATAGTTTTGGAGTCTTTGCGTATTCATATGCAGATGATATAACTTACCGGCTGTGCATCGTGTCCAGAGACTGGCTGTTTTAAATCAAAGATTGGTTTACTAGAAATGATCTTCAAGTCAATCCTCTTACAACTGCGGTTGTTCTCTTTACAAGAATGAGGAAGCTGACTCATCTGACTTATCTAGTGCTTAAAGGCATCACGATCTTATTCTCCAAACAAGCTAAGCATTTGGCTGTTATCCTGCATAACAAACTTTATGGACTAAAAATATTAAGTCGAAACCCTTGAAATGAGTTGTCGGAAAACATTGGGTCTGCCACTGGGAACAGTCCTTTCAAAGAATCTACGTTCTATTAGAAAAAAGATACGAAAATCGAATTTCCATATGCCTAAAACTGGTTTCGGCCAGAATCTGAGCGATAAAAGAAATGTAGTCGGGTCTTCACAGATGGCTCCATAACCTATTTAGGATGCGGTGCCGGTATCTTTCTGGATGACGACAACGGTAGATTTCACACAAAACTTGTGTCTTTATTCTAAGCGGAGATACATATACCCAATATTGATGCCATCTAACCATATTGTGAAGAATCGGTGAAGAGGCGAATCATCTGCATCTGCAGCGGCAGCCAATTTGCGCTTAGAGTTTTACTGAACCCTCTTACGACTTCCAAGCTAGTTCGAGAATGCAAGACTTCCTTGAACGCAATCGGAAGGCTAAATTTACTGAGCCTTATCTGGTTCCTAGGTCATAATGGGACCATGGGTAATAAAGTTGCCGATAAACTTGGGAGCGTTTTTCAGCACTCGAACCTTTACGTCTGCCTGCCTCCGCATTTAGGGCTTCCATTTACAGTTGGGTTTCATATGAGAATAATTGTAGATGGCATGGCTCACCAGGTTGCTTGCAGATTAAATGAAGATTTCCAGACGTATCTGAGAGGTCACTGGTTTTCCTGCTGTCTCTGAGCAAGAAAGACTGAAGGATGCTTACTGGTGTCGTGATGCGGTGACGCATTTTTGTTTAGCACTTAAGTGCTCTGAAAATGAGTGAAACATTCTGCGAAGCGTCATTCGGCGTTGACGTAATTGGTACTAATACTTTAGGCACTCTCTCACTTAAGCGCTTACTCATCGTTCTTTGAAAGACTGATAAATTTCTTAAAAAGAAGGAGTCCCAGAATCCGTAAACCTTCAATGAGAAACGTTAAGCCTCTCAAATTTTAAAAGTTAGTTTCCACACTTATTTAAGGAATGGCTCACATTTCCCGATAGTGAATATATTGAACGCTATTCATATCTTCGCTATTGACATAGTCCCGTGATAAATTAACTTCTGGCTTGATAAAGATGTCCTTTTTATTTATCTTGAAGCAGTTAAGCTCTAATGCTCTTAAATAATAATATAAAATATTATTTATGTATATGTAGGGTCTATATTTAATAATAATACACATCAACAATAAAAGAAGAGGCAAATTGTTTGCTCGCGTCAAAATGCCAAAGTCAAACAATTCATTTAAGATCCAATTTGCTTAACCATCGGTTCCACTTAGTTACACTTCTCGTTACAGTATAGAGCAGCGTTCCGTTCTCAAATTCACAGCGTTCACACCGAAAAAGTATAATTTTCAAATAAATTTAACCGAAATGAGTTCGGGAAGATATGAGCTCCTAAATATGCCCCTGTATGTTTGTGTCTACAGCTCGCCCCATATCTCGAACAACGTACATTTAATTCAACCAACCGAACATCAAGAAACCATGTAAAATATTTTCGTAAACACGAAAATATCTGGAATATTTTTGTTCCATTTCGGACAATTCGCCGTGGTCGCCATTCGTTGTCATCTCACAGTTGGCCAGCTCAATGATGGTCACACACAAACTGAATCCAACTGGCCGCAGTCAAGCCGTTTTGCATTGTTCCGTAAACGTAACTGATGACGATGATCGTAGTGCTGATACATAAGCGCGGTATCTATCTGTTGTATCGGCTGGTATTTTGCGCTTTGGGTTTTGGCGATCATCGCCAACCAGCAAAATTGTCTTGTTCACATAATTTAAATGTCAGTTCGACCGTATTAAAAATTGTATCTTGCAGATACAATTTATTTGTTAGCCATTTATACTCGTATTGTGTGCGAAGAAAAAAAAAAAAAACAAAACCGAACAAAAGCAAAACCACCGAGAACGTCTCCAATATGATTACGATGAAGATGATTATAGTTGAACTTGTATTCAGTGTTGGCTCACATTTTACTTGAAAATTGCTTGACGAAACAATCCCCCTTGCAGCCATCACAGTTCAATGGTGGATACGATCAAACTCGCGATCTTTTGATCACGATGAAAATTTGCAAAATTTGCTAACTTGCTAGCACTGCATAACATTTAGGCAAAACCAGGAGAAGATGAGAGGAAAAAAGGGGGAAAAAAATTTAAATGATTTTGGATAATTATCGAGATGAAACAATAACGGGCTATTATATTGTTTGCGAACCGGAAATGAAATGTTTGATCGTGGCTGTCATGGTGTTGCAGTTTATGCCGTCAGTCAGTCAGTTATTCGGACATTCAGTCAGTTGGTTGGTTTTGGTTGTGGATGGTTGAGTTCGCGGTCCAGAGTTCGTCCTGCGGGTTGTAATTATTTTAAATGCCGAATGCCTTCAAATGTCTCGAATCGCGCCCCATTCTGTGACATGTGTGAGAAATATTTTTTACTAACTTCGATGGAGAACATTTTTTTTTTTTTCTGTTTTGTCAAGCTTAACTCAAGAGAATTTGATGAAGTCTTTGGAATTCTTTTACACTGCACTTCATTGAAGATTCAAAAAGGTTTGGATTTGGGTTTGTCTTTGAGTTTGTTTTTACCTCGTTGTAATTTCTGTTGATTTGACTACACTCATAATGTGTTTGGTGTGGGCCTAGATTCAGATGATTCGACGAAGAATGTATGGCAAGGTGTTCAATTATTGGGACTGAGCCTATAAATTTTTATATTATTGCACTTTCCAACAAGCAGAATAATCTTCTGAATTTGAAGAGTTTCAGAAAGCTTATTAACTTGTTTTGTTTTCCATCTGCTTCGAACAGTCAATTGCGATAATTGATGAGTGAATATAAAAGAAAAGAAAATCGGACACGAAATTCATAACTGTATCCGCGGATCAAGTTATAACAAATTCTAGTTACAAAAACTACTTGACGTATTCAGGGCTTTAAGAAAAGAAAGTGGATTAAAATCTCTAAAGCATCTAATCCATTTCCTTAAAAAATTACTGGTCAATCAGATACTAAGTCGTCTAAACAATTTTCCTGACATCAAAAAAGAGGATAATTAAGTTTGGAAAAATTCATTGACAACAAGATTGGATGGCTTAAATTAGTTTCTGAATTTTGAAATGTGATGAGCGAAAATAAAGATCTTCACAAGGCGAACCTTCCTCAACTAGAGCGCAAATGTACGCGATATGAAATCTTGGTCTTGGAACTTGATGATCTGAATTTTGTTATATTAAAAAAATTAGTAGGACGAAAAGTATTCAGTATATACCATATGAAGACCTTAAATGGCAGATCGATGACCTTAAATTCTAATGGGATCTATACCCTGTTCCAGTGATAGAAACTATCGAATGAATTGGACTATCGATAGTTAGTAACTGAATGATTTAAAATATCGAATAGTTGTATTCATTCATTTATTCCTATTCATGCATTACAAAAACTTTTTGTTACACTCTCGTTGGGGGGGAAGGGGGATGGGTTTACACCTTAAATACTAACACTATAAAAAAAACTAGTAAATATATTGTGTTCAAATTTGTTTCATTTATTAGACCACAATATTGTTTATTAAAAAAAAATTTATTCACTCGAAATGACTTCCAAACGGTGTGACTATTGGGCTATAGCTGCACGTACGGTTTCCATGGAGATCGTGGACGCTACTCTGTTTAATGCTATTTTAAGGCTTTTCAAATTTCTGTGTTGAGTCTTGCAGGCCATGTTTTCCAATATTGACCATAAACCATAATCTAGTGGATTCAGATCTGGACTCCCCGAAGGCCAATCTTCTGCTACTATAAGGCCAGGAATATTAACTCTGAGCCACTTCTGCATGGTTTTGGCTTTGTGCGCTGGAGTAGAGTCCTGTTGGAAGATCTATCTGTATCCACTGAAAAGGGGTATTGGTTAAGCACATCCTTTTAACCAGTTTTTACGACTTTTTCACAGAAATGGAGGGATGTGACATCATATTGTTAGACCCCCACCAAAAAAGCGGAATGATGTCCACTTTGAACCCTTAGAACGAATTTTTTCGTTTCCTTAGATGAAGTGGCATAAATTTTGTCATTTTGTTTGTTGAAAACTTCTTCTACGGTAAAAATTCTTTCATCCGTAAACAGAATGTTTTCATAGCCATTGTCAGCGTGCCACTCCAAAAGCAGTTTAAATCTTTTCAGTCTAATTGTTTTTAGTTGAGGAATTAAAAGATGACCCGTGAACCGACTATAGGCTTTTTTATGCAGATCATTCCGAATCAGCCTAGACATGGGTCTGATTGATATATTCAATTCCTTGGACATGATGATTTTCTGCTTCCTAAGTATATTTCTCCGAATTCGTTCCCGTACTGCCTGTTCTCTACTATAATTCGCCGAAGCGAGCAATAGCTCTATAAATGAATACTCTCGATATTTGGAGTTGTTTCGCAACTCGAAAATTTTGCCAGCACTCTTTCCGCACTTTTGCAACGCTATTAACGCGACTCGATTCTCTTTAACGCCCCACTCCATATTAATAGTTTGCAAACTGAAACCAAACTGACTAGTATGCACTGATCAGTGCATGTCTTCTGAAAAGAAAGTTAACAGTTCTACTCTCGAAAGAAGTTTTGAAAGATAAGCGCTGGAATGTGTGTAACAGAACTTATAGCAGGACTATGTACATTACGCACATTAATATATATTTGAAACATATTCCAAACCGATAATTTCAAGGTCAAATAGGTGGAAAATATCATTTATTTAACATTTGAACGTTTCTTTATAGCAAACCGAACTGATAGTCCAAAGTCCAACGAGAGAGAAAATCTTTCATTCATATGAATAATCTTTAAAGCTTTTTCCAACCCCGGTAGTCCAAAGTCCAAAAAACCATTTATTGGTATGAAAGCCAAAGGAACATTACTCCCAGCTCGATAGTCAGCACTTCATACGAGTGGTATTCGAATAAAAAAATCATTCATCGTTTGATACCAACAATCGAATGTTTGAAAGTTTTTTTCCTCTCGACGTGTTTGAATTAATAATTTCTGAAAAATAGTAATGGAACACTTTTTTGGCAACTATCGAATAAATGAATATTTTGGAACACATGAATAAGTTGATTGTTTTCATTCGATAGTTCTCAACACTATCCTTTTCAACAATAAATTGTTGTTGTAGTTTTTCTAACAATCCATTAGAACTCCATTGCGACTAGTTCGGGGATTTTCCTCTGGATCTTCTAACAGAGCTACCAGTATTACAATAATTTTAACAAAGTGTTATTATTTTTACAGTATTTCCACAAGCTCGTTCTTATAATCTTTCTTATTAATCAAAAAGAGTGTTGTCATATGTGAAGGTAACAGTACCTTTTTAGTTTATTTTTTATATAGATTTCAAAATGCGCGGTATAGAAATCATTATATCATGTATTAGTAAGTAAACATGGATCTTGTATTTAATTACACCATTATTCTACAAGCTCTTGTTATGTAGATGTTTGGAATGATTAATTTTTTTAAAACAGATAAATATGATTGGCATAAGATACATTTAAGTTAGCAGAAAAATTAGGTGCCTAAAACTAAACAAATATATGTATCTATGTTGAGAGGTTAGTAATTAAGTTCGAAACCAGTTCCTTGGCCTGAGGTTAATAAAAGTAGTTTCATCATAAGGTTATATGACTAAAAGCATTGATTTTGAATAAGTTTCAGGTAGTTTTAGAACCATAAAAAGAACACTTTTATGGTCTTACGTGTGTATACATATGTAGCAAGTTATAATAAAAGTTTTATGACACGGTCATCTAATGAAAAGAGGCGTTTTTGTTGTCATTCATATACATTTAACCAAAAATGGTGAATTGATGAATTCCGAATAAAATCATCGTCTATCGTATCAGTTTTTAATTTAAAACCGTATAACTTTCGAAGAAAACGTGGTGAAAGCTGAATTATTGGATATATTCAAACGGGACAAAGCAAACTTAAGGTACGCGTGGTAGATGAACTCACTCAAATGGCAGCTCACAAAGTACGAATCCAGAACAATACCTTCAAAATGAAAGACGTTAAGCTACTGTAATCAGGAGCGTTTAGAGAAGAAGGTAGCGAATGGGTTAATTCCGTCGAACATGTTGAAATAAAAGTTAAGCCTAAGGCATGTGATGTAGATGTGGTTTTCGCCGAAACGGAAATAGAGGAGATTTTAAAATTTTAATAATGAGAACGACAGCAGCAGTGAATTTGCTTGGCTTTCATTATATTATTATGTAATAAATAAAAAATGAAACGTATGCAATTTATTTATGTTTTTTTTTTTTCTCAAAAACGTGGTAACACCAGAAGAGTAGATGACAACCTCATGGTAATTATCTTTGGAAATTCGTCCCCATTTGGAAAGAAACCGCACCAAACAGTCATTAGATTAGATTTGTAGATGCATTGTTGCTTGATCGAATACTTGTGGATTGTGTTAGCTCCAATGACACACCCGCTGAGCCAAAAATGGTCCTCGTCGGAGAAGATGATTTTTTTGCCAAAGTCTGGATCTCCGGCCAAAATTTCTAGCGCCTAATTAGCGAACTCATGGCGTCATCTATGGTCATTTTTGCGTCAGCATAATCTCATTTAGATGTAGGCCAAAAGCCAACCACAAAATAAGCCGGGTTGACTCTCTGCCGATGCCTGATTCAGTTGATCGAATCGACATTTTTTGGGTTTTCTTCGATACTGGCTGCTACGGTGGTCATGTTTTCTTCATTTTAAACCAATCTCTGCCTGGTTGGTAGCTTAAGATCCAAAAGAGTATACTCACGCTCAAACTTTTACACGGTTCGACTAATTGCTTGCACACTGAAGCCATCATTACGACTGTCTTCACGACGAAATTCAAGTTGCGTAATTACAACTGAGCGGGAATTTTATGCAAGCGTGGAGCGATGTGTGATAAAATGGCAAACCTTACCGAATATAGCTGGATGTCATTAGTAACTTAGACAGCTGCTGAAACATAACATTTGAAAAAAAAAACTATAATTGCACAAGTATTTGGGTATGCAAAAGCTCTGCTCGAAGTGTTAATGATTCAGAGCCCAGTTTTAAGCTACTTAAGCGAAATTAAAATAATTTTTTCGTGCGGTATGTGACAATGGATAAATTATGGATCCTATTATTTGTTCAAAAACCTTAAAAAGTGCTCGCTGGAAGAGATATGACTCCAATGGTTAGATGATTGCCGAAGGTGAAGCATATTTTGAAGGGTTGGACAAAACGTTCTATAAGAGAGGCATAGAGATGTTAAAGCAGCGCTGAAATGATTGTATCTAGAAGAAGGCTATATTATTGAATAAACGTATTTAAAAAATTGCAATAGTTCTTAAAAAAGTTTGTAAAGAATAGAATACTGAGCGTTGCCATCCTTCTAAAAGGTGGGGTGAAAAGTAGCCTCCTTGACCATCAGAATGCGCTGCTACTGCAATAATGCCTTGAAGTCCGTTCATATTTAGTTTGTTTGTTAGTTAGTTTGTTGTTGACGTGTTTGGCATCATGTTGAGTATGGACAAAAACGATTTTCGTTCTCTCATAAGACATTATTTTTTGATAGTCAAAACGGCGAAGGAAACAAAAGAAAAGTTGGATAAATATTATGGGGCTAATGCTCGTCAGAGTTGGTGGCCGCAACTCCACTTACGAACAAGTCCGCAGCGGCAGGCCCTCCGATGCGGTTACAGAGGACAATGTCAAAAAAATACATGAAATGTTGTTTGCTGACCGGAAAGTGAAGGTGCTCGAGCTAGCAGATACCACAAAGATTAGTACTGAGCGCACTCGTCATATTTTGGGCAATATTCTGCATATGAAAAAGTTATCCTGCCGCTGGGTGCAGCGCATACTCACTCCTGACCTGGCGTCAGGTTTCTGGGATTATCATGGCATACTCTTCGTGGACTACCTCGAAAAAGGAAAAACCATCAACAGCGAGTATCGAGTATCAACAGCTGAAATCGCTGCAAAACGGTCTCACATGCAGCAAAAAAAAAATTTGTTTTTGCAAGACAAAGCACCCGCGCACAAGAGCATCGCAACCATGGCTAAAATCAATGACTTACCTTAGGACTATTATCTCTTCCCAAGCCTCAAAAGATAGCTCATTAATAAAAAAATCAGTTTACGGGAGGAAATCATCGACGCCACGGAGGAGTATTTTGCAGACTTGTCGGACGAGATCAAAAAGTTGGAAAATCGCTGGAATAAGTGTATCAAACTATATATTGAACAAAATAAAAAAAAACATTTAAAAAAAAAAATTTTTTTTATTCCCAATGAGGTTACTTTTCACCCCACCTAGTATATTTGTGTAACTTTACATAGACTACAAAAATTACAAAATGAAACAAAGCAAACTGTGTCAAAATGTGACCGATAAGGTATCGTCCAATACGTTTTGAACAACGAGAAAAACGAGAACGAGAGCGAGAACGAATGAGAACATCACAATCATAGGCCAGCCTAATGGATGTGGGCCTTCAATCCATCATTAGCTTCCCTTCATCCGTCAGAAACCTAACTAACTAACTCAGGAAATTTCAAAACAGCTCTTTTTCGATATACAAAAAATTACATTATATAAATTTGTATTTCTTATGCATTTAATATTTTTAATTGTTAACAAATTATATGTAAAAAAGTTCTAAAAAGGCAATATAGTCAAATAAAAGTATCTAAGTAAATAACTAACCTGTTAATGGTATTGGTGGTAAGCTGGTAAGGTTGTGAAATTGTCACAAAATGCTATGCACTACACTACGTCGAAATCTTCATTAAAACATAAATTTCATTTAATAGTATTTACCTTTCTGATGAGTAAATTAAAGATACTAAACTAAACTTTTCCAAAATAAAAAGAAGCGTTTTGCATATTAATCGTATGCTTGTCACACGAAGTTCCCATGCAGTTGCTGCCAAAAAATCAATTGATTAGCATGCCAGATTCTTAATTAGTTGCTTTAGGTTATTGAAAATTGATTGCAAAATAGTTAAATATAAATAAATTTTACAAATGTTGAAGAATTCCCACCAACTAGTGGCGTGGGAATAAATTTTTGGCGTCAGCCGGTTTTGAATTTTTTTCTGCTATTCAAATCATGGTCATATTAAATGCATGGCAAATAGATTTGATATAAAGGTATATTGTACAAAAAAACAAGCTTTTTGGAGGAAGATTATTTGTTAAATTGATTAGCATCAACATCTATAATTATTTACGTAGTTTGATCCATAAATGAGAGACGTACTCACTAGTCTCAATGTGAAAATTCTTCTATTGTAGAATATATTTAAGAAATATGTTCTATAGAATTGATATTTTATGTGAACTTGATGTGTACAAATATTTTTAGATATCCGTAATTGATGAATTGTTTCTTACAAACGAGTATATATATTTGCACAAAGTGGTAAAAATATTTATAAAAAAAAGGAAACTGAAAGAAGGGCTATAGATCAGCAACCTCTTAATTTCGCATCATTTCCTGTTCGAAGTCAGCAGTTCCTCGTCTTCCAATATCTAATAAGCAATTAAGGCGTATTTAATCAAGCCATTATCACAGCGGGAACATGTGCTCTGGAACGATCCACCTGTGAAACTATGTATGTGCGTATACATACATTCTATAATTCTGGTCTGGCTATGCCATTATTTATTCATCTCTCTGCCAAGTATTCCAATTCAATAGTAGTTTTCTCTTTCCATCCATTCAGAGGCCACAGATAGCCAAGCCTTTAGTAAGACTTCTCTGCCCATAATTCTTTTGTGCTAATGCATTTACTGCTTTATGGTTTAATCCGATTAACTTCAAATAAACAAATACTCAATAAAGTTGGTAGCTACAAGAAGTATCTATTCACAGCAGGGGATGGCAATTTAAAATTATAATTTGGTAGGCGCTTACATCTCACTATCTGAGATTTTAAGAGCCGATAGATACATTGAGAACCATTGAAATAGATTCTTTGGAAATGAGCCTGATATTAGTGTATTAAATGGATTCTAAGGTACTGTTGGTACGTAATTATTTTTTTGGAAGTTATTTTAACTCGGATGTTTAGTACGTTTATCTGCCCCTCTGCACAAGTAACAAAATATTTATTACTATTTAATTTTTGTTCGCTGCTTAAGTAATATTTGTTGACTTTGGCCCCGCATTTGATATGAAAACACAATTAATTATGGATCGTAATGTTATTTCATGTAAAATAAATTACTTAATACGCCACGGGATTTGGTGGAATGATTTAAAAGGGAAATCATTAAATAGTAGAAATTCAATGAACAATTTCTGAAATTATGTTCTCCGAAAGTTTGTTTTTCACCCCGTTTTCGAGCGGTAAGGCTGCTTTTTTTTGTGTAAAAGAATGACAGTGATTTTATTGGAAGGCATTTTATGACGTTGACGTAATAAAACAATTATTTCCGCGTAATTATTATTAATAAGGACATATAATTTTTAGAGTTGATTTTGTTTGTGATTATGATTTTGGTGGAGGCAATGCCGATATTTAGTTACTAATAATCCAGATATCTCATGCTTTATCGGTTGATTACAATGTTAAAATGATGACTTACCCAGATTTCAAATTAGAATTTTATTAATTAATTTGGTTTACTTGTTTTTACTTAATTTTTAAAATTTAAATTCATAAATAAAATTTATTTTCTTTAATGTTTCTTAACAGGTTCTTATAAGATATTTCCTAAAGCTAACAGAAATAAATAGAAAGAAGATATAATGCAAGAAGTGACGAAATTGTCCATAGTTTAGTTTCCGCAGGGTACGTAGTACTCAAGAAGATGTTTCTTATATTTTGTTACTGTGATCAATCTTCGCAAGCCTTGGGGAAATCGTTTTTTTTTTTTTTTTTTTTTTTTTTTTTTTTTTTTTTTTTTTAGTTTTAAATACATTTTATTTTCTTAAACACTAACTTTTACATACTTACAAAAAATGCTTAAATGCTAGCTTACAATTACTTAACAATCTTATACTAACTTACTCTCCCCACACAGGCACTCTAAGCTACTCTAAATTCTTATATCTATGTCTTTCGACTTCATTTATATTTTCTTTAAAAAAATAAAAATTTGTATTTTGTATACTTAGGGCAAAGAAAAAATTGTTAACAAAAAAACTTAGCCTATGGATGTAATTTTTTATTTTTTAATATCTTAATATCTAACTTAAAATAAACCTTAGTCTACCTAATCCTACATACACAATACACGCACATGGACATTACACAATTATATACATATATTGGTACAAAGGGTATATACCAATATATGTATATATTTCTTAAGTGCTAACCTAAAACCTATGCAAGCTGGCTATCGCTATTCACAGAGCAAATAGATTGGTCAGCTCTGCCTCATTAGTAAGGCTGGTCCGTACTTGACGGAAACGATGACGAAACATCTTCTCCATCATTCAACCACCAGAAATGCTGGTGCTGCCGAACGAAATCCCTCTTATCGCGATTCTCCACCGCCCTACTGAACCTGAGACGATCCACACTGCCGTGTGCGAAGTCTCTGTTGTAGTTGAGTTACCTGTTCCCAGCTGTCCGAGCGACATGTAAGATTAACGGAACCGCTGATCTATCCTGGATCAACCCTATCTGATTTAGGTAGATAGGTGGAATGAAGCCGTCAGAGCGCACATTCTCGTGGTAAAGGTAATTGGGGTAGCAAGCCCCAGATATCAGGTTACTCGTCGAGGTCATTTCTTTTGCAATGTGCCCTGTTAGCCCTGTTGTAAAGAACCTCATTAGGATACAATTTCTTGTACTCCGACTCTGGTGTTCTGTACAAGCGAAGACAAGCCCTCTCAAACACCCGAATCTTTTCCATTAAGCTTGCTCGTACATTGAACCACACGGGACACCCAAATACCAGCATGGGCCTGATAAGGGCCATGTAGCAGATTACCTTTACCCTCGCATCGAGTTGGTTGCTATAAAACAGTCTCCTTGTCAAAATACAGAAACTGATCTAACCAGACCCCAAGGTATCTGACCACATTTCCATAGGCAAGAGGCTGTCCGTGTTGTCCAACTTTAGCCAATTTTGGTGTTGAATGGTTTCCGACTTCTGAAAGTTGATTTTCGACTTCCAGTCGAGAGAGTATTAATGATCTCGATTTTTGGAGCTGTTCTGTACGCTATTAAATCGTCTGCGTACGCAATAGTATGGGAAAGTGAACTTATCAAGTCGCTTGTATAAATGTTGAAGAGGATCAGTGAATTGACCGCGCCTTACTGAAGACCATTTTTAATTTGAAATATTCCAACAGAAGTCACATCACCATTCTTCATATGAACTGTATGTTGGTTAGCATATTATAAAGAATGTACAAGAGTGGTTTACTGATCCTTGGGGAAATCGTTTCAGAGGCGAAGTGCATATAGAGAACTTTATTTTATTTATTACTTGTATCCAGAAGAGATTTTTTTTAAGTGGTTAAGTATGTCGATTACTACTTGCGAATGACTGGGTTCAAATCGTCGTCAACATGGAAAATAAAGAAAAATTTATTAATTGACTTTGCCACCATTCTGGTGGGTAATGGCAAACCTCCGAAAATTAAATATTTTCTCATTTACCATTCATCTATCTTTTAGATAAAATTTGGTTTACGTAATCTTTTTTAATAAATTAAGATCCAAACTTTTAAACTTTTATTTACTTTCAAATTAACTTATGAGAACAGATGAACAGATGAAGAAGAAGGTTCTGTATTGTTCCTTTGAATCCTAATCGGTTTTGTCTACGAGGATATCAAAATCAATTGGTTTGGTTGAGACCATTTTTTAAAGTTACTGTTGAGAGACAGTTGTTACAGTTGAAGGTTCGAACGGATAAAATACTGAGCTTTATTGCACCATTTTAAGCCTTATCCAGTAAGTAAAGCTCATTAAAACCATAAAATACTGCTTAATTTTATATAATTCTACAGGAGCGCAGAGATAGCAAAATATTTGATTCTAGTTCTAGTGAATGGATGTAGTTCGAAAAGGTTATACTCCCCCGAATGGTCAATAGTTTCCCATCGAAACAATTTTCGAGTTCCAGGGCTCGAATTAGTAATTTTCATTCCAAGAATCAAGTCATAATCATGTACCAAGATTCTTGTTTGAAATAACTTGCCGTACTTGTCATGCAGAGACTTCTGTAACAGTAGGGCATACTAACTTGTGGCCAGATAGAAATGATAGGTTTTCCAATTGTTATGTTTCAGCAGCTGTCGAAGTTATGAGTGACATCCAGCTGTCAAAATATTTAGTAGGGTTTGCCATTTCATGACTCATCGCAATACGCTTGCCGAATGCGTGGAAATTATTAAAAAATATTATCGAACGCAACTTGAATTTTGTAGTGAGATCGGTCGTCATCATGGCTTTAGTGTGCGGCAATTCGTCGCACCGTGGAAAAGTTTGAGCATGAGTACACCCTTTTGAATCTTAAGCCACCAACCAAACAGAGATTGGTGCGAAATGAAGAAAATATAGCTGCTGTAGCGGACAGTATCAAAGAAGACTCAGAAATGTCAATGTGGCGCCGATCAGCTGAATTGGGCATCGCCAGATAGTCGACAAAGCTTATTTTGCTGTGTCTTCAATTTTTCCCATTTTAATTGTGTTTTTCTTTATGTCCTTTATTTTCTAAGATACTAACTATGTTTCCTACTTGACATTATCGAAGATTTTGCGCCTTACGCATCAAAAATAACACAAATAATGGACAGATTTCATTCGCATCATATCCTTATTAACCTTTCATATCTTCACTTTTTCGGGACACACGTGCACACACAGATTAAAATATTCCTAGAAACATTCCTAGAATATAGGGTTTTCCAATAGGGACTTGACAACTTTGAATTTAATTTCCGAACGCACTCTTTCACTAATCATCAAACTGTCATCAAACTCAACATTTTCATCATGGTAAAATACACAAACGAGCAACGTCTGTAAATTATAAAAATTTTCTACAGATATTCGGAGTCGCAAAATCATCTTCAGTGACGAAGCTCATTTTTGGCTCAATGGGTTCGTCAATAAGCAAAATATGCGTTATTGGTCAGGTGAAAACCCACATGTGCTTCATGAATCACCACTTCATCCACAAAAAATAACTGTTTGGTGCGGTGTGCATGCCGGCGGCGTTATTGGGCCATATTTTTTCGTAGACGATAACGATCGTCACGTTACTGTGAATGGTCAGCGTTATCGCGCCATGATCACCAATTATTTTCGGCCTGAATTGGAAGATATGGACTTGGACGACATGTGGTTTCAACAGGATGGTGCCACAAGCCACACAGCACACGCTACAATCGATTTATTCAAGAGTAAGTGTTGTGAACGTGTTATCTCAAAACATGGGCCAGTCGATTGGCCGCCTCGTTCTTGCGATTTAACGCCGCTTGACTATTTTCTCTAGGGCCACGTTAAGTCATTGGTTTATGTCAACACGCCGACGACTTTGGAAGAGCTCAAAGCCAACATTGAACGCAAAATAGCGGCCGTTTCGGCCGAAATGTGTGGCCGAGTCATTGAAAATTGGGTCCAACGAATCGACCGCTGCAAACGTGCCCGCGGTGACCATATGAACGAAGTCGAGTTCCATTCATAAATGTTTTGATTGTACTTCAAACCAATAATAAAGTTTTTGAAATATCTTAAATGGTTTGCCTTTTATTTAAAAAAAAAAAATTGTTAAGTCGTTATTAGAAAACCCTATATGTACCGCTCGTCCATTTTCCTTTACTCGAGTTCCTTGCATAAAAGATTATTGGTCATCGCACAAATCCTTGGGAAACCATCCAGTTAGAAATGCAACTACTCGTGATCGGTTTCTTATGGTATCAGCAAAAATGTATTTCTCTGCCCAGAAAAGCCTACAATTTGTTTAAAAGCGTACTATGTAACATAAATGATTTGGGTGGATGTTTGAAGAAAATTTTTCAAAGCTGTAGGCAGGAGAGTTGCATTAGTAAATCCATGACCAAGTTGAAAGGACAGAGTACACGGAAAAAGTATATGCCTCTAAAGTTGGTTATACGGGGAATAAAAGCGTGGCTTCGCTGTGATGCCTCAACCGGATATACATATGATTTCAATATTTATAACGGAAAAGAATTAAAGGGAGTCGAATGCACATTGGGTGAAAAAGTGGTGAATAAATTGGCCAGCCCAGTACGATCACTGAACAAGATGTGAACTTATGTTTTGACCGTTTCATCACTTCAAAATCCAAATTCCATGTCCACAAAAAATAATGGGAGGCGTTGATTTGACAGATGAAATGACTGGGCTCTACGAATATGATCGCCAATCAGATAAATGGTGGAAAAAGACATTTTACAGACTGATAATAATGACAGCCATCAATGCATGTGTTATTCAATCTGAAATAAATCGGAAAGGATGCCATTCAAGCCATCTTTGATAAATTTGTCAGAGGGTTTGATGACTCAAGGATTGGAAAAAACCGCTGTTCGCGGATCGAATCACCGAGGTCGTCAATTAGTTAGAGAATCGATAATTAGACATTCGCCAAACGAGGGAACTTCCAGACGCCCATATGTTAGTTTTTCTATGGCCAAGAAACAGACTCGCGCCAAAATGTTATGGAAGGCACGCGAAGTCCCTTTATGCAAAAGTTGTTTTACACCATATCATAGATATAATATACCTGTCACGGCTATCAAAAATGTCCTAAGGAAATTCCAATAAATTCCTTCTTCTTTATCAAAACTTTGATCATACTCGTTAGAAGAAAACTAAATTATAGATTCTTACAGGTCCGGATTGTTGTAATTCAACATACCTTAACAAATTTTCTTCCGACCTTGCTCTACGCATTTTCCATATATCCTGTCCATCCCCCACATAAAGAGTATTAATTAAGTCTATAAGTGCGGTTTGCTAAGAGATGGCGTAACTTGTATTATTCCATTGTTATAATTTCACTGGAACATGCGTTGGAAAGCTACTATCACTGTACGTCATTTCAGTATATGCCATTCATTTGAAGCGTAAACAACAATAATTTTTTTTTTACTCAAATATGTCGAACTTTGTGCCTGAAAAAGTGTTTTTGCGGGGAGTTCTTCTTCATTACGTTAAAATGAAGAAAGCTGATGTCAAAAGTTATTGTATTTTGGTGGAAGTTTATGGTGAACATGCGCTAGATGAACGAACGTGCCAAAAGTGGTTTGCGCGATTTAAAAGTGGTGATTTTGGCTTGGAAGACGATGAACGTCCTGGGCAGCCAAAAAAGTTTGAAGATGAAGAACTGGAAGCATTACTCTATGAAGATTGCTGCCAAACACAAGAAGAGCTCGCAGAATCTTTGGGTGTCACTCAAGTAGCCATTTCAAAACGTTTAAAAGCAGCTGGATATATTCAAAAGCAAATAAATTGGGTTCCACATGAACTCAAGCCGAGAGACGTCGAAAGGCGGTTTTGCATGTCCGAAATGCTGCTGGAACGCCACAAAAGGAAGTCATCTTTTTATCGGATTGTTACTGGTGATGAAAAATGGATCTATTACGACAACCTCAAGCGCAAAAAATCATATGTGAAACCCGGCAAACCAGCCAAATCAACGGCGAAGCCGAATATCCATGGCACGAAGGTAATGCTCTGTATTTGGTGGGATCAGATGGGTGTATTATATTATGAACTACTAAAACTAGGTGAAACCATCAATGGACAACGCCACCGAACATAATTAATCCGTTTGAAGAGAGCAGTAGCCGAAAAACGCCCGGAATATGCGACCAGACACGAGGCAATAATTTTCCATCATGACAACGCTCGGCCCCACGTTGCCATTCCGGTTAAGAACTATTTGGAAGACAGTGTATGGGAAGTCTTACCCCACCCGCCTTATAGCTCAGACCTTGTTCCTTCTGACTACCATTTGTTCCGGTCGATGCAGAACGCCCTCACTAAAATACGGTTCACATCAGAGCAGATGTCTTCAAATTGTTCAGCTGTATTACGAAAATCAGCGTTCTGTGAGAAATGTTTTTCGTGCGATTCGAGGGACTTACTGTGCGCATAATCGACCTACTGAAACCACTATTGTCAATACCATTCGCAAATTTGAGTCCCAGTTTACATTAGTGGATGATACTCGACCGGTTAGACCACATCGAGCCCGTAGTGAAGAAACTATAGCAGCTGTAGCTGAAAGTGTAAGCGAAGATCGTAACGAATCTTCGTATCTTCGAATCTTGGCGTATTTAACGTAAGTATCTCGGCCTAAAAGCGTAGGTAGGTGCAAGAATTGAAGCCAGGTGACTTGAATTTGTGTCATATTTTCAGTGAATGGGCTCTGGTAAAACTCTATGAAAATCCGGTATTTTATCGTGAAATTTTGTTCAGTGATGAAGCCCATTTCGGGTTCAATGGATATGTTAATAAACAAAATTGCCGTATTTGGGCTGATGATAAACTCGAAAAGTACCAAGAGCTACCATTATATCCAATAAAAAAAACGGTATGGTGTGGTTTATGGGCTGGTGGAATCATTGGTCCATATTTCTTCAAAAATGAGGCAAGTCAGAATGTTACCGCCAATCCTGAAATTCAAGTACATGGCCTCGGTGCGCTCTGGTTTCAACAATTCGGCGCTTTGAGCCGTACAGCAGGGGAAACAATGGGCTTGTTGAGAAATCATTTTGGTGAGCATTTAATTTCACGTTTTACTATATCACAATATCACACCACTATGGACCATGGCATTAAATGCCATGAATTGTTCTTTTAACCGATAATAAAAATGTTAAATTCACTTTCAAATTTATGTATTCTATTTTACATTATAAATCAAACCTCACGATGAATCACCTTATATTTTATACGAATACATAAGCCTTTAGTGCAAGAATTTGTGCCCTTTGTCCTCTCAACAAGGTAATAGATTTCATTAATATCTGAGGTCCCACAAGGCAGCCATCCAGGCCCTCTTATTTTCATCCTAGCCATAAACGGTCTCGATAAGATTATTTAACATTTCTCCTTCTCCCTCTTCGCTGATGAATCCACATCAGTAAAAGCTTTTTCTTTACCCGAGGACAACGAAGGCCCTCAAAATGAAACCGATAGGTGCCTCTAGTTATTTTTAAGAACTTAAAGCCGGCAGATATCATTGTTATACTTTATCGCTTAAGTACAATCATTGAGTTCAATATCTTCACACCCATTTTCCGTGAACACATTGATAGTTAATCTTTAAAGCCAACTCATATCATGGCTTAATCAAACGGTACCCCTATGTATTATGTATGTTTGCCACCCTACTTGAGAACGGAGCCAATTCGTGATTCTGCTTTCAGAAATACAAGGCTGTTTTCTTCGATTTGATCTTCGAGGTCTACCCTAGAACGAAGCTTTTTACCTTCCATTCTAAATTAATTCACTAAAAAACGAAATGAAATTACCAAGCAATTTGGACATGAAGATTTCTTCTTGAGGATTTCAAAAGATGGTTTACACTCTGTTTAGAGTGCATAAGTTATAAACACACTCGTATCCAGATCTTCATAGAGCTAATGGTTCCCACTTGATTGCTGGCTGTATCTGGGAATGTTGGCCTTGGCCTCTGCAACGCAGTGGTAAATATAATATATACAGAGTGCGTTATAAGTATGGTCTAATGCAGATAGATAAACACATTCTATTTTTTCTTACTACTAAAGGTTAACCAATCGATTTGCTCTATTCAATAGGATTTCAATAGGTTGGCATTTTTCAATTAGTATTCCATTGATATATAGTTCATATACCACCACCTGCAGATATGTATCTGAAAACGCATCATAATCATACGTATCCACTCACTGGAGTGTACAATTTAAAACCCGCATTCGGAATCGACCACACAACGTAATTTTTTTCCAATTACTCACCACATAGTCATCAAAAGCTTAAACCATCAATTGCTGATTGGAATTCTGATCCCATAATTCTGATGGCAACAATAAATTCATCATCATCATCATCATCATCATCATCATCATCATCGTCATCAGTAGCAGAAGCAGTAGTAGCAGTAGCAGCAACAGCAGCAGTAAGTAATCTCATTAATTAATAAAAGTGTACAGAAAAAAGAGTCAAGTACAATTTTATCCAGTAATGGTTACATGGCAGCGTCATGGATTGCCCATCTTCGAAGACCACCTCAGGACACACCTAATGTGTGCACGGATCTCGAACTCATAATCATGATGTCCAGTTCCATATAAAAATGATTGCATTTCAATAAAAATTGATCTTATTTCGTAGCGGACTGCGTGCTCATACCATTTTCCACAATCTAATTATGGTCTCAATATAGCGAGGTGGCTTGCTGCTCGAACACTATGTGGCATACCAAATGTGGAAAAACGCGACCGCACGCATCCTTCATAACAGCACCGTATGAGTGGAATTGTATGTTCATCCAATTGAACGAATTATTTATGAATCCATTGAATTTTACACGCTGCAACGGCAATCATGTTGCGACAAACCGATGCGACCTTGACAAAGGTAACATTGGAGACAACACAGTGGCAATGCTGCATCATCATATAAGTAACATAAATGGGCCCCTGTTATGATGTCTTCTCTGCAAGATATTGTGATAAAAATTTATTGAGTTTTTGAATAAAACCAATTTTTGCGACGGCCGCGGCGGCGGTTATGACCGCACGCTTGCAGGCAGTCGCCCAGACATAAGTATTTTGTTTGGCATCTGTAAATACTCGTATGGGTAGTGCCCATGCTGGTTTGGACTGAGGTAGAAATTGTGTTCATTTTACAGAGGACCTGATGCCACAGGCTGAAGTACAGCATTTGACTGAACTCAAGAACATGGCGATAACTGATCCTCCGATTCAGTGAAATAGCCTGCTGAGCTGGAGATGCTACTGGAATCTGAAATCATTTGGCGGAACATTTTGTGATTTATTTGCTTATGGCCCGAGGATGCGTTCTCTTATTATTTTTTCTGCTCTATTTTCGTCGTATCTGCAACTGATATTTTCGAAACTTTTTCATATTTTATCCAGTTCAAAGTGAGCCTACGTCTCACCACTTTTGCTGTACGTGTATAGGAATACAACTCTGCTTTCGTTTCGAATGCATTCGAATAAAATCATCATTAATCAGAACTTAACGGAGGCAAAGGCGGTAGGCTATTTAGGAGGCCAGCCAACTTCATATTATATACTTAGGTTGTTCATAAATTAGCTTTACTCGTAATTTACCCACCCTTACCTCATCTATGAACTACGAATAAGACTATGTAGTCATGCCAAGTAAGACTGCATTGTATCCGTACATATGAATAAATGGCGAATTTAAAATGATTCCTGGTTGGCTGATTTTTCAAGTTTCAGCTGAGTTGTACTCGTATAAGGCCAACCGGCGGCGACTTGGACTATTGGACTACACTAAGAGTCTTGGAGTAAAGCGACTACGATTGTTATCATAATGAATAGGGGGCGCATAATCATTTTGTATGCCTTCATAACGAAGCCCAATAAAAAAAAAAAAAAGTTATTTGCATAAGACCATTGTATGCCAAATGGGTATAACTGAATAGCCACGCAAAGGCGTGGTTCTTCACGACGGGAGGCTTCATTTTAAATTGACTTGTCACAAAAAACCTGGTCTTCTATATACCTACGAGTATACTATACTTGTACAACATTTCTCTCGATTGTTGTTGGGAAAGTTCTCTTAAATTCATATCTAGAACATGCCTTCAGGTCTTATCTACTGTGACTGGCATTGTAATAAATTACGCTATGCAAGCAAAAACCCAAGTTCCGCTCTGGTGAATTGTTTTTTTTTTTTTTTTTTCTTGTTTTTCGTAAACCCAACAATTGAAGGTGGAAGGCTTTCGAAATTTTCATAAAACATCATTTGTTGACTTAATAAGTCCATTGGCCCCCGATGGTTTGACCCGCGTTTGTTTTCGTTTATTTGTGGTGTGAAATTATTTTTAATTTAATCACCGTCACCATCATTACCACCTGCTGATGTGTGAGGTTTTTTTTTTTTTTTCTTTTGGTGGTAAAAATGTTAATGTCCCGAATTTAGGTGTAACTTAGTGAATTAAGAAGATTCATTTGGGGCAGGCGTTTACGTGAATTTATGGTTTGAATTACTCGGATATATATATAATTTTTTTTAATTTTGTTTCTGTAATATGTAATATGTTAATTACCATATCAGAAATCTTCATAACTGATTGACAGAAAAAGTTGTTGAGCGGAGGATTAAGCTTTGTATATGTATACAAATATCATCATAATTGCAAAGTTTTACAACCATTTACCATTGTTTAACACTTACCCAAAGATAGTCGAGGCGTGTTGTGAATTATATAAGCATTTTTGATTATTGTATTGGACAATTTTAGTATGAAACGAGAATATCTTTGGGCAAGGTCGACAAGCGCCATGATCTGGAAACGATCATACTTAGTTGGCTTGTTACCATATTAATCCCACAATAACAACATTTCAATAATGGCAAGGAAATATGCCTTTAACGGATCAACAGAAGGTCAACAGAGTTAGCCATATTCTAAACATTGCAAGGCCCGTTTTTAGTATTTTGTGTGTTCGAAACTTTTGAGTGGTCAAAGTAAGGAGCATATATCTGAAATGGCTTGAAAATATCTAGAGCCCTTCTGAAGGGCACATATTGAATATTTGCTGTTGAAGTTCGGTTGGTAGTTTTTTCCTTGAATGACCTTTTTTGGTTATCCCACCAATATTACCAAGGCAAGTTCTCGCAACTTATTATGTTGTGATTTAGATTTAGATTTTATTCATTCAGCGAGATAATACAATTCATTATACATAAAATACTTAAAATTTACAAGAAGGATTGAAAAAAACATTAATTCAAATATAGGACTAAGATACAAAAACAAGTTGATTAACATCTGTAAATAAAATGTAAATTATAAGTGTTTTTCATCAGAGAATGAATAAATAGATACATTCCTTAGTTTGTTAAGGACCAACTGATAATCAAGGTAATATTGTGGTGGGGTGAATTGAACTTTCAGGTAAACAAGAATTATTAAATAATTATCTCATTGAAGTCATAGTTAAACAACCACTTTTAGACCTTTCTGCAGAGCGAAAATATATTCAGAGAACGCCTTAATTCATTGGGTAATTATTGGAGATATGAGGTTCCACAGAAGAATAATAACTTAAGAAGAGCTGAGTATTGTGGGTGAGAACAGCAGTGCTGCGAAGACCGTCTGTAATCAGATCATAATTTAGAGAATAGCCGCTTCTTGAAAAAAAGTTTTCATACTTTGTAGTAGTAAAGATGTTTAAAAGGAAGAGTGGGAAACTATGCTCTCGGCGCTTTTTTTTTTTTTTTAAATAATTGTAAGCTAATGTTTTTGTACTACCAGCAAAGATTGTATTTTGTTTTTGTATGTGAAGAACCAACAAGTCAAACCATATTGTAGTTTAGAATGGACCAGGCCATGATAAATTGTAAGTAGGAAGTTCCTTCCGCAAAATAATCTCAAGTGGTATAATATTTTTGTTGTTTTTAGAAAGTACTTTCTTAAGGACGAAGTATGAGCTACCCAGTTCAGCTTGCTATCAATTTCAATCCCCAGATACTTAAAGACCTGTAAATTGCCAATAACAAAACAATTCATAGAGCAATCCTTAGTAGTATCAAAAGAAGTAAGAGAACTAGATTCACAGCAAGAGTCAGAACAGTGTGAACTATGGAAAGTGAAATCAGGCATTTGTAAATACATATTGAAGAGCATGATTTTTGTTTTATTGCTGATAACTAATTTGTGCAAATGGAACCAGTGCCTCTGTACTTCTAAGTCAAAAGAGAGTTGCTAGAATATGAACAGGCAATATCATCTGCGAAGCCGATAAGTATACTTTTCATATTAAGAGTAAGAATTGAATTTATAAAGAATAGGAACAATATGGGTCCCAGTACGGAGCCCTAAGGGACACCAATTTTTATTTTATTTTATCACAGTACTCACTAAACGAGTATCAAAGGCTTTAGTTATATCAATAAAAAGGGAGGCAGTTATCTTCTTGTTATTGATGCTGTCATGTATCATACTACAGTGTCTAAGAAGAGCATCTTCAGTAGATTTATCAGCTCTGAAGCCGTACTGACTCTGACTAAAAAAAAAAGAGGTAGTTTCAAGATAAGACACAATTCTTTTTTTTATTAGTTTTTCGAAAATTTTTGAGAATACTGGAAGAAGAGAGATTGGTCTAAAATTATTTAGTGTCTTATTGTCATCTTTTTTGAAAACTGGTATTACCTCATATAACATATCAGGAAATTTTCCACAAAAGATACTTATATTAAAGATATGAGCCAGTATGTCTACAATATTTAAAGTGATAACTTTTGTAAAAGTATTCGAAAAAGAATTGTGGATAAACGATTTTGAATTATTGAACGATATAATAGTCCTATACACCTCGAATGAAGAAATTGACTCATAAAAAAAACTGTGAGCCTCTGCTCTTTCCCTGTTAAAATATTAAGTCATACATCGGCTAGAGATGGAGTTCAGCCCTACATAAGCTAGTGTTTTATCAGCAACACTAGTAAAACATATATTGAAGGTATTGGCTAATTTTGTAAGATTAGAAATGTCCTGAATATTATGCCTCAAAGAAGACGGTATATCCCTAGGAGAGTTTCTATTAAGAAGGTCATTCACTATTTCCCATAATTTTTTTAGGGTTACCGGTAGCACTGTGAAATTGATTGATGTAGAAATTCTCTTTGCATATGGGAATTTCAATTGCAACTTCTTTAAAAATTTTATCATTGGGCACTACGAAGATGATTATTTTGAGGGTTCTTCTTACATTTTAATCTTAGTTTATTTTTTGCATTTATTTTATTTACCAGATAGTTAGATATCCAGGGCTGGATCTTGATTGATTTTTTACATTTTTTAAGCACAGACACCGAACACAATTCAACATGCTTATGTAGTATGTTAGAAAACAACTCAAAATCAGCATTAGGATCATTAATTGATCGTACATCCGACCAGCTTTCCTGAAGTAAGCGGACGTTCAGATCTGATAAGTTCACGGATTTCGAGGAATAGTGTAGATTCTGTTTGTTAGTACTCTTAACCTTATTGGAATTAAAGAATAAACAGATCATGGAATGGTCAGAAATTCTAAAGTCAGCCGTGCTACTAGTTAGTGAGTATTTAGAATTGCGATTGAGTCTGCAAAAGATATGATCTATACAAGTATTAGAGGGTTGCCTTGTTGGAACATTAATGCAAGACTCTAAACCATTAGCACATATTAAAGATTGGTATCTAAAAACAAGTGGAAATTCGCTTACTGCTTCTACTGCAGCAACTTCGGTAAAAACGATTGGCCTTCTGATATTACTCTGAGCATTGTTCTTAGAACAATATAGTAAGGTCAGAATTTAATTTCAAATAAAATCATTCGAATTTATCTTTTCCGAAGCGATTTCTGTGATTTTACTACAGTCCTCGAGTACAGCAGGATATTACCCTAAGCTGGAGTTAGAATTTGACAAAAACTTTTAATACACAATTTTTCACAGATCAGTCTAGGATTAAGATTAATGCTTTAAGGATTTGCTTTTGTGTTAGAGTCGAGCAGTCAGGCAAAGTGTTACGGTAAAATTTACCACAACAAACTGTACTCTTTTCCCCTTCAAAACTTTCGTCTAAACCCCACAAAAACTTTTTCCTTTAGATAGTTATTCTTCTAACATCCTGAGAGAGTGATACGCAGCCATGAGCTCATCAGTCATTTGTGTACTCACCTAGTATTTTGGAAGAACAACGTAAACAGATAGAATGGACTGTCGAAAGTTCCGAGAAGAAACGGCATAGGATATTTTTTTTACAAGGGTCCAGCGTGATATATGTAGTCGAACCTTGACCCGCGTGTTGTTCTGTCTCCCCTGATGGGAAGGCCTCCAGCCTTGAGTAGAACCAATACATTCCGCTCCATTCCTCCTGCTCCTAAACAGTCCAATTTTAACCCGCCATGTCTGTTATATCTGTTGTCGCTTTGAAGGATCCTATTGACGGGAGGGACCTGTAGATTCCGTCAATCCCGGACTTCTGCCTTTACGCTCCTCGGAGGTGACAACCAACCAGGCAGACAACAAACAAAAAACAAAAAACAAAAAACAATAACCAAAACCCAAACTGTACAAGAAAAAAAAACAACAACATAATAAACAAATAAAGAATGGGACGCTATCTGATATTTACTTTTTACTTCCCTCCAAAATCTGCACGGAAGTCCACCGGGTAAACTTTTTATAATTCAACTAAATTTAAGAAAAGGTTTCTTCTTCCTTCGTCACAAAGGCTTAGTAAATTTTTCAAAAGCTTTAGCCTGAGAGCTCTAAATCCTAACTTGGCTTCCCTTTGTTAGTCTCTAATGCAAAAGAAATGAACATTCTTTGTCACTTCGATTTATTTCAGGGATAAATTTGTTGTTTGAGCCCAAGATATTTCGGGGGAAATGTTCACTCAGGTCAAAGAAAATTCCCAGACCTCAGAAATTCCCTGAGCATCTGGGTAGTAAAAGTGGCGCACTTAGGTTTATGTAAGAGCAGTCTGGCGGAGTTGCAGGATATGGTTACACGTTACATTGGGCATTGGGCCCGCTAGGAAACGATAGGATGTAATGCATGAATGTGTGTGGTTGGCCAATGGACTGAGTAGACATAATTTGACCACGGTTGTCCACGAAGCCTAGCAGAAATTTCTGTGTAAAAGGGAAAATTTTTAAGTCGAACTAAGAAAAGAAAAGAAAAAAAATTTAAAGTGAAAAAAAGGTGAAAAGTCAAAGGAAAAGATGATGTCGGGAGATAGAAGATATAGGAAAAACATGACAGGATCAGGGAACAATACTATGAGCCAAGAAGACGAGGGGAGAAGGGTACCAGATAACAGCTAAGTATTGTGCTATGAGATCTCGGTAGGCATAGAAATTACCCGGTAAAAAAATAACTTTTTAACCAATCGGGAAGTCGGAAGATAGGCGGCTACTTTTAAGCGGTATCCATTTCGGTAATTTTAACTGTTTTTTAATCATTTAACCTGAGTGATAAATTTTGTTTGATATCGCTTACTCAATTGCCCATACAAGTTCTGATCAATAAATCACCAGTAATTTAAGGTTTTGCAATTCATAGCTAAAAAGATTGCATGGTGCATACCTACACATTTGTGTTTTTTTTTTGAGTCTTGCTGCTGCTTAAATCCTAGCTAAGCAGCTGAAAGTAGCAGCACTGCAAAATTCTCTTGGGTTTTCTTTGCTGATATCGCAATCCGCCATTATCGATTAAACCACCATCTGTTTGGTCCAGGCTCGTTCTTTTTCCTTAAGGGGTAGTCTCATATTTGATCTTCAAAAAATACATTTTTAGACTGATACACTAAGTCATTTTAAAGTTACAGCAAATAATAGGGGAGAGCGTACCCTGCAGTTGCGGTAAAGGTCCAAACTTCAAACGCGTTTTTTTTGAAACTACAATACTTTTTATCCATCGGCCCGGATTGATAAAAAAAAAAAAACTATTGGGCTGATTCGGTTGACATTTTAACACAATATTCTATACATGAATGGTTCTGTCCGGTACCAAATTTAGATGTTTTTATCCACTTTTTCCACTCAAATCTTTTAAATCGGCTACGGAACAGAATGACAACCCCACTGAATAATAATCTTTTTGAAATTTTGATATCAGATGATTACAAAAGGAGCAATCTGGGTGGTCAGCCACCTACTTTTTTTTGAAGCGACCTGATTTACCTCACCAATATGACCTTAAAATTTTGTTTTGTATTATTCAATAGCTTAATATCTACATGTAATTATCATAAGAAGATTGTATTTTATTTTCCGCAAAACAAAATCTTTAATACTTAATCCTTAAAAGCCATCAAAATTTAAACTCGGCATGAGATTACCCCCTTAAAAAAGAAAATCGTTGGTTGGTTGGTTCCTGCCGGCAGACCGGTTATCAATTCGAAAATTTTAAATCAGAATTTTTTTTACCCCGGCGGAAAAAAAAATATAAAAAAATTTCAACAAAATAACTAGTCTAAGGTAGGTACATATTGTGTGCTCCCTTACCAAAATCTTTTAGTGTTAGGCAGAAATTTAAGTAAAGTCTCTGATAGTTAGCGATGCGAGATATTGTAATACATAATCGTATGTCTAGCACATTTAATAAAAGTTTATTTCCCGTTTTGATACCTACACCGTATTTCCAACTGGCGGATATCAGAAAATTGCTAACCTCTAAGTGACGTCGGGTAGCATTTATGCTCAAACAAAAGACAGGCGCAAGGTCATCAGAGCTCCAGAGCGAGTTATTCTTAGGATATCAGCCCCTGATATCAACTTACTGTCCTAATACGCACACTCTGAGTTAAACCTAATGCTTAAACTAGCAGTACATATAGGGTTTTCCAATAGGGACTCGACAGCTTTGAATTTAATTTGTGAACGCACTCTTTCACTAATCATCAAACTGTCACTGACAATTTATTCAGTAAACTCAACATTTTCATCATAGTAAAGTAAACTAAAGAGCAACGTCTGCTAATTATAAAAATTTTTTACAAATATTCGGAGTCGGTGACTGCAACTTTAAGAGCGTTAACTCCAATTTTCGGTCGGAATTCTCGCCCTAGT
This sequence comes from Volucella inanis, assembly GCA_907269105.1. NCBI lineage: Eukaryota > Metazoa > Arthropoda > Insecta > Diptera > Syrphidae > Volucella > Volucella inanis. The sequence goes on from OU026157.1 coordinate 27,119,290, forward strand.
AGACAGGCAATAACAAGTTTAGTACAAAAATTTGAGTCTACATATTCGTTGTTTGATGTTGCCGTGTCGGTGAGTCAACGGGTTGGTCGAAGTGTCGAAAATATCTCTGCTCTTCAGACGTCCGTAGCAAACGATCCAAATCAGTCAATTTCATGGCGTTCTAAAGAATTGAGCATCGCTCAGATTGCATTATGGCGTATTTTGCGTAAGGATCTTAGTTTACACCCATACAAGATCAAGCTGACTCAAGAATTGAAGCCGATGGACCATTCGAAGCGACGTACGTTCTCCGATTGGGTTCTGGAGAAGATGCGCCAAGATGATGAATTTCATTGCAAAATCATTTTCAGTGACGAAGCTCATTTTTGGCTCAATGGGTTCGTCAATAAGTAAAATATGCGTTATTGGTCGGGTGAAAACCCACATGTGCTTCATGAATCACTACTCCATCCATAAAAAATAAATGCCTAAGGCGTTATTGGGCCATATTTTTTCGTCGACGACAACGATCGTCACGTTACTGTGAATGGTCAGCGTTATCGCGCCATGATCACCGATTATTTTTGGCCCGAATTGGAAGATATGAACTTGGACGACATGTGGTTTCAACAGGATGATACCACAAGCCACACAGCACACGCTAGAATCAATTTATTGAAAAGTAAGTATGGTAAGCGTGTTATCTCAAGACATGGGCCAGTCGAATGGCCGCCTCGTTCGTGCGATTTAACGCTGCTTGACTATTTTCTGTGGGGCTATGTTAAGTCATTGGCTTATGCCAACACGCCGACGACGTTGGAAGAGCTCAGAGCCAACATTGAACGCGAAATAGCGGCCGTTTCGGCCGAAAAGTGTGGCCGAGTCGTTAAAGTCATCATGGAAAGACTCACACCACAACAGCGTCTCCAAATTGCTCAGCTGTATTACGAAAATCAGCGTTCTGTGAGAAATGTTTTTCGTGCGATTCGAGGGACTTACGGTGCGCATAATTGATCTACTGAAACCACTATTGTCAGTACCATTCGCAAGTTTGAGTTTCAGTTTCCAGTTGAGACTGATTAGACGACATCCAGCACGTAGTGAAGAGACTACAGCAGCTGTAGTTGAGAGTGTACGCGAAGACTGTGATGAATCGATTCGTCGTCGTTCTCAGCAGCTTGACTTGGCGTATTCGACAACTTGGCGTATTTTACGTGAGTATCTCAGTCTAAAAGCGTACAAAATTCAACTTGTGCAAGAACTGAAGCCAGGCGACTTGAATATCCGGTGTTATATCGTAAAAATTTTGTTCAGTGAAGCCTATTTCTGGCTCAATGGATACGATAATAAACAGAAATGCCGTATTTGAGCTGATGAGCAACTCGAAGAGTACCATTACATCCATCAAAAATGAGGCAAATTAGATTGTTACTGTCAATGGTAACCCTTATCGCGCCATGTTAACGGATAACGTGCTTCCTGAAATTCAAGCACATGGTCTCTGTGAGCTCTGGTTTCAACAATACGGCGCTACGAGTCATACAGCGCGTGAAACAATGGACTTGATGAGAAATCATTTTGGTGAGCACTTAATTTCACGTTTTGCTACGGTAAATTGGCTGCCCAGATCCTGCGATATCACACCTTTCGACTATTTTCTCAGGGAATATGTAAAGTCTCAGGTTTTCAGGAATAAACCAGTAGATTGAAGCTTTGGAAGCCAACATTACTCGTGTTATCCGCGAGATACCAGTCGCTTTGCTCGAACGAGTCGCCTAAAATTGGACCTTCTGAATGGACCATCTCAGACGTAGTCGTGGCTAACTAATAAATCAAACCTCACGATGAATCACCGTATATATATACTCGTATTAAACAATTAAGTTTTTTTCCCATTTCTTTATCAGAAAACGATATAATTGGACTCATCGTAGGTGTGTGTATGCAAGGGACCCTTGCTTAGATGCGATATGTGCATTCGAAAGAAGTGTGTTATTCAGGATATTGTCCACTTAGCTTCGCTGGTGAAACAAATGGTGATCTCTTTAAGCATTTGATGAGTTAAACCAGAGAAAAAAGACTTTACACTTTACGCGTAAACATTTTCTCCATGTTCTGCAACAGAGTTATACTAAGTTTTCTAGCGTGAGTGTAGTCATTTTTCTACTTTGCGGTACAAAGGTTACTTTTCACAAGGTGTGTGATAGGTATACTAGTGCCAGACTAGCTGTGAAGATTTTCTTTCGAGTTGCGTCTAGTTTTAACCTTTTATTTAAAAGATACGTATTTATGTACCACAACTCACTGTTGGCTGAGAACCATTTTTTACAGCAATGGACAAAAATTAACGAAGAAGTTTGCGAATGAAAATGTTGTCTGAGACTGGCTTTCGTGCATTCTGAACGGTTTCCAGGTGGAGAAAATGGGCACGAAAAAGCCTTTTCTTGGTTTCGTATCTTTTTGTATGAAAAAATATAATCGAATCATTTGAATCAGCCTCCGAATACCTTAAAATAACTCTAGTTCTATTGCCCGATCATCTCTCGTAGAGAGGCCAAAGGGGTTAAACCTTAACATTTGTTTGATATTGAGTTATAGGAAATCGAAAGTAAGGAAAAAGAACTAATGAACTTGCTAAACACGAAATAATACCTTATACTCTTTTTATTTTTACAGAATGAGCTACCTTACCGATCGCTATGTGTAAACTGATTTTATGTCCTAATGCCATCGAAAGAGTACATTTTAGGTGGAGTTTCTACGAATTCTTTAGAATCGGTATGAACGAACTGCCTCTGTCCATGTTCTGTTCTCTCTTCATGACGGCTGCCGCTGATTTAATTTGTTCTTAGAATACCAGCTGCGTTTCCTGAGAAGAAGTAGCATAAGTCTTTGTAGTCGAAGAAGTGGTTGAACATTGTGACCTCTAATAGTATTTCGGGAATATCGATTCAGATTTAGCTCTGACTTAATGATTCTCTGTACAGCTCTAAAGATTTCTAAAATTTGCATTCGCAGAAAATATAGCAGAGATCATTGGACAATCTTATGGGATTTAAGAGCTCTCAGAACTGCTACTACATCATTTGTAGTTCCGGTGGCCAAACGTAATTCGGAGATGAATATTTTTTTTGAATTTCCTCCCGCCAATAATTTTACGGTTTCTTTTCAGAAAATATCTGCTATGAGTTTGTATATATCCTTGCTCTTCTAAAGTTTTAGAAAGTTAACTGAAGTTCGATTTAATAAAGTCTTCATAGTGTGCAGATTCTAGAATTGAGTAAGTCTATTTAAAAGTGCTTGAATATGGTGTCTTAATTAAGTTTCTTTCAAATTCTGTATTGCTGATTGCTTCTAGTGGTCGGATATTATATTTTTGCTCGATTTTGTAAAAGAGTTCCTAGAAGGGATTTTAACTCCTGTTTAAATGTTGTGTGGAAGGTAACTATTCCATCACGTAAGGTAAGTAAGTCTTCAGAGAAGAAAAGTATGTAGACAACTGCAGCAAACTAAACAAAGTCCAAAGGACAGCATGTCTATGTATAAGCGGAGTCTTCCGGACTACCTCCCGAGGTACTGGATATTCGGTTTCATTTGATGTCCCTCGATATTTTTAGCATGCAAGTTGCTGTTAACGCAGCGTTCGCCTTAAAATGACCACATAGCCAAATAAACTCTTTGACCACGCTAATATTCTTAATATATTAGGAATACGTCCAGAGAACATCGACTACTTTATGACTCAACATTGGTTTGATAAAGACTGTCATGTACTAGATCTTTCTGTGAGAAAGATACTTTCGCGAACGAAAAGCAAATCCATTAATACACTTATAAAAGAGATTCAAGACTGATAGCGGCGTTGGTGGCGGTGTTTTCTAAGCTAAGCTTAACCAAAAACTCTCCTTCTGCCTTCCAAACCACTGTAGCGTGTTCCAAGCGAAATTTTGGTGATTAAAGAAGTCGTGCCCTGGCTGAAGAAAACGTGATATCTACAAAGGAAACTTCCGAATCTTTTCGGATCTTTCCAGATTTTTTGGATAGTTAGGCCGCCATCAAATCCTTGGACTCAGTCTCACAAAATTATAAAACCATCGTCGACTACCGAGAGGAGATGGCAAAGCAGTTCAACATTCATTTACTAGTATGTTGGGTGCCGGCCACAGAGATATTCCAAAGAATTGTAGGGCTGACAAACTCGGCTATATTGGAATCATAATAACTACCTATCATACCTGAAAAAAATATCATCAATATACCAATCGCTACGTTTAAGCTAAAACTTAGGCTGGGTGATATTAGAAGAGCAAACCTTAGGTGAACTGTTGGGTCAACATGTCTAACAACCAAACCAATTGACCAAAACTAGGTTTGAATCGCTCTAAGAGTATGATTTAAATAGAAAACATCTCAGCGCTATCATAGGTGTAATCACTTGACACTTGTTTATAGGTAAGCATGCAAGACGGCTTGGCGTATACTACGTGTAATATCCTCCACTTACTCTGGAAATGCACAGCTCTCTCCTTAAGAAGAAAATTTCACTTAAAAACTTTTTTTTTACATGGTCTTCAGCGATCTAAATAATATAGAGATTTGTAGTCTATTATGCTACTGTTACCTAAACTAACCTACCCAACTGGAAAGTTTGAATAATAGGATAAGAAACTGGCTTAATGAAGACCAAGTTAAATCGTCTTATCGTATCTTATGTGTTGTACTGTTTTAAAATTAGACTCTCAAAAATAAAATAATAGAAACAAATTCCACAACTTAGTTTATGTTAATTAAGTTTCAAATTTCTAATAATGTTGTCCAAATTTCTTAGTACCTCGTTAGTCTAATAATAAAATATTCTAATTGTCTCTGTAACTATGTGTTTTGAAAAAATACCTTCAATTTACCAACGTTTGGCTGACATCAAAACGAAAATAATAAACTCCTATCCTCTTACGCCTCATAAAGAAATTTCCAATATACATAATTCCATTTCAATAGTATCCGCCATGCACAAATGTATTGTACCATTAACAATTTTTACTTATCTTAATGCTACACTTCGATAGTCAAACTACAAAGTGCTGGTCTGCTACTTGCTCATATAGGGGCAATCGTGGGTAGAAACCATTTGAATAGATACTCCGTAAATATGTGAGGTGCCTTGTATCGATTACTGATAATTCGTGCGGATTCAATGATTATTTGCATTTATGAAATTTATTTTTATTTCATACTTCATTGCGCTGCAAACTTCATGAGATTGGATGCAGTTTTGCATATCTCAAAGATATTTTTCTGGCATATAAATAAGGCTAAAGTTGATTGGTAGAGGCAAAATTATGACCGTATGGTAGATAGTATTGTCAAGTTGAGTATTTGTTGAATGCTTAAACTGTTTGTGATAAGATCTTTTTGACTAGGTGACATGACAAGATTCTTGATAATTTTTACAAAGTGATTTCCAATTAATTTTTTTTTTTTAATTCTCAATTTTTGTAGGTTAGAGGGAATAGCAGCTATGGCAACTACAATACAATATATTACAACCAGCATACTGCTATTATACTCTATAAACAAAATAGAAAGGCCTATGTGCCCCATAACATGAAAATTATGGGCATTTGGCTCTTTATCTATGGTTCTGTAAGAAGCCGGCTTGTCAAATTGTCTGTTCGCTAATCTTTGGAATTGTTTTCTTTGAAACTTATTCAAATTTTCAAGTATCCATAAAGTTCAGTTGTCTTGTACAGATTTACAACTGACAATGAACAATGACCAATCATTTTATCTCTTAAATTTACTAACTTACAACAGTCATATGAGTAACCAAAGATTTGGTTTGATATTTTGCAACAAACGGTCCCACCTATTTGCACGTCCACTCGATTACATGGAATCATGTCCGTCACATGAATGAATAAATGTATGAACATTTTTTGATCATAATATCTACTACCAAACGTTGTTCACAATTTTTTACAATCCGTTTTCCCTTACCAGCCACTGTTGAGTTTGCATATTTTTATGGGCGAATTCGACTGACACCCAACGGTCGGACTGGGCTGGAGACATCGACGACAACAACGACTACGATGGAGCAAAACGTTTTCTAGATCAAAACTATCAGATACATTATTTAAATCAAAAACGAATATTATGTTTCCGCTGGCATAAATCCGCCACCCGAATGACGGTCTGATTTGAATAAAATATGAGACAATAAGCTGCCGGGCCCGGTTATATAGTTGCGGTGTTGTTGCGCTATGTGTTTACTTTTTAAGATTGGGGAAATTTCGTTAACATTATTTACATATGGAAGCAAAGATTTACCATACCTTGATAGGGTACTCAATATTTTGATTGAAATTTTTAAAATAACGAATAGTAATGAGAGAGTAAGCTGCTCTGATTTAATTTATTGTTTTTTAAATCTTTTAATTTTATGAGGGGGAATTTAGTTGCGTAAAATGAATAACAGATCGTAAGTTAAACTGATTTTAGAGCCTAAGGTAGCTAAGATACACAGCAAGCCCTGTGTGGTCGTGTCTTTATTGTGGATTCCTCTTTTTCGTCTTTCTATCAGCTTTATCCATTAATGGGTTGTTTATTCTTTCTTGATTTGATTTGATTTGATTTAATTATAATTAAAATTGCGAATTACAATAATACTCTAACTTAACACATAAAACTTTTAGAAGCTAATTTTACGATACGTTACAATTTTATATTTTACAGTTATAAAAATTAAGATTGAAAAGGTAAATGACCTAGGTACGGATATATAGGGTGATTCAACGTGAGGTTTGATATATAATGTAAAATAGAATACACAAATTTGAAAGTAAACTTAAAATTTTTATTATGCGTTAAAGGAACAATTCATGGCGTTTACTTCTTGAAAATGATATCATGTAAATATTGGCGACGACTACTTCTGAGGTGGTCCATTCGGAAGGTCCAATTTTGAGCGACTCATTTGAGCAAAACGACTGGTATTTAGCGGATAACACGAGTAATGTTGGTTTACAAAGCGCCAATCGTAGCTGGCCTATTTCTGAAGACTTGAAACTTTATATATTCCCAGAGAAAATAGACCAAAGGTGTGATATCGCACAATCTAGGCCGCCAATTTACCGTAGTAAAACGTGAAATTAATTGATCACCAAAATGATTTCTCAACAAGTCCATAGCTTTACGCGCTGTATGGCTAGTAGCCATATGGAACAAGATCCTAACGTAAAATACGCCAAGTTGACGTATCGACGAAGAATCGATTCGTCACGGTCTTCGCTACAGCTACTATATTCTCTTCACTACTCTGTAGATGTGGTCTAACTTGTCGAGTATCATCCACTGATATAAACTGGGACTCAAATTTGAATGGTATTGGCAATAGTGGTTTCAGTAGGTCGATTATGCGCACCGTAAATTCCTTGAATCGCACGAAAAACATTTCTCAAAGAACGCTGATGTTCGTAATACAGCTGAACAATTTGGAGACACTGTTGTGGTGTGAGTTATTCCAAAATGATTTGCCAAACGATACTGAACAAAAATGACAAAGCAATTTGATAGAAGTCATGTGTAGTCTGTCAAAGAAATCCTATTGAAAATCAAAGCTGTTGATGAATCAACCTAAATAAGCAAATTTGAAATAAACGGAAAAGCTTATTCTGAAAGGCTGTATACGAATCCATAGTTTACAATCCGTGAGGAAGATTATTTCACGCGTGATATACGCGAGCCGCTTATAAACGCTATCTAGACAGGGAAACGCAGAAGAGTCTAAAATAAAAAATGACATAATGAGGAGAGGAGCTCAATTAATTTGCTAAATATAAATTATAAACAATATTGTATTGCAAATCAGCCAAGGTATTTGACAACATGGACATCATTAACAGGAAAATCAAGGACAATAGGTGAAAAATCATTCGGACAGATAATATTTCTTGAAACGTGGGCTAAAAAGCTGATTGGCTCCTCTTCCTCCTTGTCCATGCAGGCTCTACAGAAATCGTTTGAAAAAGCGCCAAGCCTTCTTGCATGCTTTCCCTTAAGGCAGTGTCCAGTAATGACACCTATAATGGCGCTGAGATGCTCCTATTTAGACTCCTATCTTTTAGATAGATTAGATATCTATCAGAATTTTAGAGCGATACAGATCCAGCTTTGGCCAGATCTGTTTAGTCGCTAGACATGTTGGCCCACCGGTCCATCTCAGATCTGTTCTTTTATTAGCATCCAGCTTAAGAAATAACTTGTTCTTAGCCATTGGTATATAGTACCTCTGCTACCCTTTTCCGGTGGAATAGGTAGAGTGGTTCCAATTTTCCAACAGTGATTTGGAAGACGCAGGGAGAGGCTTAGATTTAGCTTATCTGAGAAAACATTATCTGTATAGATACAGACTTGTTCTCCTCGAAAGCATCTTCCTCTCAGAAGGATCTAGAGGGAAAGCTCGCATGAAAGTCTTTGTCAAATCGAAGTTTAGGTACGGTGTTTAGGTTAAACAGAATGTTTAAGGTCGCGGAGGGAGTGGAGCGTAGAGCTCCGCCTATGCATAGATATGTTGTTCTTTGGATTCGGCTTAGTTTTTTGCAGTTGACTACAATGTCTAAGACCGTCCACCAGACAACCACACCGTAGGTGAGTATCGGTCTTATGACCGGTAGCCAGTGGGTTGTTCGCGGTTGAAGGCCCCATTTGTTTCCAATTGCTTTTTCGCAAGATCATTCTTGACACTTTTTTGAATGTTAGGTTTCCTGTTTACTTTTCTATCAAAAATAAGACCCAGGAATTTTGCTGACAAGAAATAGTCGCTGGGGGTCAAATCTGAAGAATACGGTGGGTGGGGAAGCAATTCGTAGCCGAATTCATTCAATTTTGCCATCGTTTTTATCGACTTGTGACACGGTGTATTGTCTCGATGAAACAGCGTTTTTTTTTCCTCCAAATGCAGCCGTTTTTTTGCGATTTCGTCCTTCAAACGCTCCAACAACGCAATGTAATAGTCGCTATTGATAGTCTGCCCTTTTTGGAGATAGTCGATGGAAATTATTCCATGTGTATCCCAAAATACAAATAGCCGACTGTTGAGTTTTTGGTCGTTTTGGACGAGGTTCGTCCTGCTCCCCACTCAACTGACTGCCGACTTGACTCTGGTGTGAAGTGATGGAGCCAAGTTTCATCCATTGTCACATACCGATGCAAAAATTCGGCCTTATTGCGGTTGGACAGCTTTAAACACTCCTCTGAATCATCAACACGTTGTTGTTTTTGGTTGACTGTGAGCAAACGCGGCACCCACTTTGAACACAGCTTTCGCATGTCCAAATATTCGTGTATGATATATCCAACACGCTCTTTTGATATCTTCAGAGCCTCAGCTATCTCGATCAACTTCACTTTACGGTCATTCGTAATCATTTTGTGGACTTTTTTGATGTTTTCATCTGAAACAGCCTCTTTTGGATGTCCACTGCGTGCATAATCTTCGGTGCTTGTATGACCACCTTTAAATTTTTTAATCCACTTGCGAATGGTTCGTTCGGCTGGTGCAGAGTCCGGGTAACACTCATCAAGCCATTTCTTTGCATCGGCTGCATTTTTTTCCCAACAAAAAGCAATGATAAATCAACACACGAAATTGCTTTGAATCCATTTTTTTTTCATAATAACAAAAGTTGTTTCACCCACAACAATCTATCTTGAAAACTATCTTGTCTGACAGCTGACAAATTTATACACGCATCTTTTGAAGGTTGGTACGGACTTTTCAGCCCATATTATTGTTATTGATAAGTGAGATATACTATTAAACCTTGCAATGCAGCCTTATGATCACATTATCAGTACACATATTAGTATGCATATGAATACTACAATAACATCCTGTTAAAGGAGGTCCTAACACGGAACCTTGTGGAACTCTAGAGTGTATAATTTTCGGATTAGAGTTACCAAGATCTGAAGTAACTGACTGCACTCTATTTTCCAGAAAATAATTTAGTAACTTCAAGGAAGAATATGAGAAATTTACTTTATCTACAAACTTTCTGAGCAACAGAGCGTTATCAATGCAGTCGATCAAGAAGAACTTCTACACAAACTTCATTATAATCTAAAACAGCTTAGCTTAAGCCAAACTTCTTCTTTAGGCTTATAAATCACTGTAGCGTGTTTCAGGCGACATTTCGGCGATTAAAGAAGTCGTGCCGCTATCAAGTCTTTGGCCTAAGTCTCATAAAATTTTAATCATCTTTCAAGGAGAGAGCAAAACAGTTCAATGTTCATTTACTCGTATGTTGGGTTCCTAGATATACCAGAGAATTTTAGGGCTGACGAAGTCGTGTAAATTAGAATCATACTACTTATCGTACCTGAAAAACTTATCATTGGTATACTAATCGTTACATGCAAACTAAAACTAATTCTGGGTGCTATTAGAAGAATAAACCTTAGTAATAAACTAAGGTTAACGTTGGCAATCAATACGAAGAGTTGCTTCTCTGAGATCAGGCAAGAAAATAAGTATGTTTTTCGTGAAGTTGTATGACCTCTTTGGACTTTTCAAATACACATAACTTTTACCACTTACAGGATCTTAAATCGTAGATTAGATGTTTGTATCCTTAGAATATCTAAGAGTGGCATCCAAATTTTAATCAAACTTCCAGGTACTTGTACATATGAAATGCTTAGGCTAGCTTACCATAAATAAGCTGTTGATACTCATTGGTTAAGTTTTTATATAATCGCGCATATTGCAAGCAATGCTCTTTGATGCCGTTGATCTGTACAATCTTGAGTTAAGAGAATCCATTCGGTCTGTCTTTAAACCTTGAATATCCTGCTCGAGGTCCAATTCCGTTGCTTATAATTGTTGCCGTCGATACAGCCGTCAATCTGGCAAGCTATTGACTCAGATTAGGTTATATGGGCAATTAGCTCATTTGAACCATTTAGGGTTCTAAGAAGGCAGTAACTATTTCGAACCTTCATTTAGAAAGAAATGTGATTTCGGCTCCTAAGCTTGGTAAAAAATCCCATTTTAATCTTTTAAGAAAAGGACAAAATACTAGGCTTCAATATTAAAAGTATTTTCTAAAGGAATATTTATAGCAAATCAATATGCATACCATAATAACAGATATATCGAAGATGTCCTAAGTTAGGCCAGCCAAATAAAAGATCCAAAAGCATTGTCATCTCCGCCTTTCTTACTATTGATGAGTCGCTTAAAAACACCCGCAATAATTCAATTACTGCTTTATCCCTAAAAGGCATTGATTATACAATTAACTAGCAATATTTAAAAACTGAAGAATCACAGACACTTTTTAAGAAGTACGATTATGTCGTATTTTCCTGGAAGTCTGAATCATTAAAATCGTTCATTCCTGCAGAGTGCTGGAAATCTTTTGGGTCATAATAATTTTGTACGTTTGGACACTATGCTATCTATTTCCTTTAATAGTTTGTGTGCATTACTATGCACGATACAGGCGTTTAGGCGTTTCTGTTGCCCCATTCCTTGTGAGCTTTATTGTCATGTTGAACGTTATACACTGGCACTTAAATAATATTAACATTTATTAACTATTAACAAAATTTAGCTTTGGCTGACAGAGTCCCACTAGCAATTTGAGTGAATGGCCGCTTTACATCTGCGAAGATAGTTATAAAATATAATTTTGAGATAAATCTAAAAGCACTGTCTACCTGGCGGCTTGATATATGGTAAAAATCACTGCTTGAGAGATCCTAAAGTAGTTTAGATGCCTCAAGGGTATAATTAATCCTAATTCTTTCCAAATGTTATTGCGGCAATAGCGTATCCAAGGACTTGACGTAGCCATAGAGAAAATAATCGAGTGGTGTCAAATCGCATGATCGCGACGACCAATTGATGAATGATCGCCTTCAGATGACCCAGTCGCTAAATTTTTTCTTCATAACTTCGAGCGTTGCGTTGCTTGTATGGCATGTAGCTCCGTCTTGTTGGATCCACAGCCCGGATATATCGATGTTGACAAGCTCTGACCACAGAAAGTCGGTTATCAACGCTCTATACTTGAGAACATTGACGGCAACGGTGTCTCTTCCGCATTTCGAAAGAAATAAGGTCCGACGATGTGGCCACGCCATAAATCGCACTAAACAATGAATTTTTGTGGATGCATTTATACTTGGCCGATTACTTGTAAATTGTGTTCGTTCCAATAATGGCAATTTTGCTTGTTGACATAGCCGTTGAGCTTAAAATGGGACTCGACCGAGAAGATGATTTTTTGGCTAAAATCCGAATCTCCGGCTATATCCAGCACCCAATTAGCGAACCCATGACGTTATCTATCCTCATGCGGCTCAAATTTTTGCGTCAGCATAATCTTATACGGATGCAGGCCCAAATTCAAGCGCAAAATAAACTGGGTTGGGCGATGCCCAATTCAGCTGATCGCCTAACCGACATCTCTGGGTCATTTTTGATACTGGCCGCTATAGCGGCTATGTTTTCTTCATTTAGCACCAATCTCTGTCGAGTTGGTGGCTTAAGTTTCAAAAGAGTGTCCTCACGCTCAAACTTTTCCACGGTGCGACGAATTGCCTACAAACATGATACGACTGACATAACGACGAAATTCACGTGCGTGTGTACAACTGAACCGGAATTTTTTTTAAATAATTTCCGCACGTTCGGCAAGCGTAAAACGATGGACTATAAATGGCCAAACCTTACTAAATATTTTGAGGACTGGATGTCATTGGTAACTTTGGCAGATGCTGAAACATTAAAATTGGAAAAACTATCATTTCTATTTGGTCACTTTATCACTGAAGCTCATATTTCAGCGTAAGACTAAGATATGTCTGTACAAGGAACATACAAGTAGTACAAAACTTTTGCTCTTCTTCGGCTAAACAAATAATTGTTCCAAAAATTTTAACAATAAATTGTGACTTATGTGTTTGGGCATATGGTATGGTTTGCTTTACTAGCTTTTGAGATATAGATTACGTAAAACTTTCTTAGTGGTGTAGATATGTGCTTTCCAACTTATATATACTATCACTGCTGTGATGTGAAATGTTGTCTTTGGATTTGTTGGGCTTGAAACTATTAATCAGACCTATAATCATAGCTGCTGAAGTCAACGTGTTCATTTCCTAGTTTTCCCCAATGATATTTTCAATACTGCATATGGGAAAGTGTGTACATTTTGTACACCATAGGTTGATGCAATCTGTAACGCTTGCTTAATTAAAAATAATTGTTCGAACTTTTTTTTTGAAAACAACAAATATAAACAGAAAAAATAAAGGAAAAGGAAAGTTAGGGAGAAAAGTAAGAGAGATAGCGATGTGCGTTGGTTTTGAATGTTTGCAGGTTGTAATGACTAGGAAATAAAGAGTTCGGTAGGGTATTCCATAAGTAAGTTGGAAAGAATCGACGTACACCCTGAAATGGGTTTGGAAATAAGCTGATGAGCATTCAGAGTGAGAAGGGTGTTAAGGTTAAAGGTCTTTATAGCGACATCAAATATGTGTTATCTTAATACAGGTTACCATTCACATACATAAGATTTTCGGATTCACCGAGGCAAGTGCCATTTAAAGATATTGGCTTGGTGTTTAGATTTCGCCTTAGTGACAACAGACAGCGTTGTGTCTTGGAAGCATTGTATTCCACTCTGTTTGAAGTTCCCCATGTAGTGAAGCTGTTGAAACCGGTATTTAAGAAATTTATTACACCCTGCTATAACTCCCAAACCGTTGATGACAGATCAATGTGTCAAATTTTGACACATGACAGATAATTTTATTATTTACAAGCCTTTTTAACGATTTGCGTCTCAGTTGTGTTGAAAAATTTTTATCCGCTATGGAATTCAAACGTGATAGTGTGATTGCTTTATATTTGTCTGGAAAAACACAAGTAGCTATAGTTAGAGCCCTCCAGGACTTCAACGTGAATAAATCATTTGTGTCTCGAACCACCATGGAGGTGGTCATAAAAAAACAGCAACATCGGCAGAAATGGTTCGGAAAGTGTAGACTCGAATTGAGCGAAATCCACGTCGAAGTGGAAGAAAAATGGCTCGTGAACGCTCATTGGAACGGACGTAACACATATTGAAAAGTGAGCTTGGGCTCAAGCCATTGAAGTTCCAAAAAGCACACGATCTTACACCGCAACAAAAAAAATTATGAGTTGAAAGAGCAAAGAAGTTGTTACGCTTGCACGAAAGTGGTGAGTTGCCGAATTTGTTTTTTTTCCGATGAGTCGTCATTTGTTATCGAGCAGTATGTCAACAAACAAAACGACCGAGTTTCCTTGCCAGAGAGGTTCTTCGTAAATTTACACTTCGGACGGCCAGCAGAAAGCAGGCAGCACTGACGGTGACGGTTTGGGCCGCCATGACCGCCGATGGTACTCTCCGCTCGTATTTTTGGACCGTGGCGTCAAAATTAATGCGATCGTATAGTATTGTATTGAAGTCTTGGGAAAAAAATCATTTCGGTGGGAGACCGTGGACATTTAAATAAGACGGCACCGTCTCACAAGCCGCGTGTCAACCAAGATTGGTTAAAAAACAATGTTCCACACTTCATTTCTTCGACACAATGGATTGCAAATTTTCCGGTTGCAAATCCGTTGGATTTCTCTGTCTGGGGTATTTTGAAGGCAAAGGTTGGCACTAAAAAATACCAAAGCTTGGACCACCTCAAATAATATTCGCCCCAAAGGTGGACATATTGAAAACTATTGATACAATTTGAAAATTAATGTATTTTCCAACATTTTTTGCTTAGGCACAATAAAATTTATCAAACAATAAAAAAATTATAGCATTTTAAAAAGTTGCAGTTCGAGTCAGGAAGGGTGTATACGCTGTCATTGCCGTTCTACAGCTGAAGAGCACGGACGTGAGTCCGGTAACGAATATAAAAAGCAGAGAGTACGGTTATCAGCAAATAAATATATTAAAAAGAGTATTGGAGACAGAACGGAGCGCTGAGGCACACTAGCACTCATTTTGACTCGTGTGATGTCAAATTCTGTCCTTGAAATCTCAACTGCAACTATTTTGCTTTCGTCAGATTAATGTGCGCTTTGGTTCAACTTTTCGGTTAAACAAGCCGTCAAATAATTAGTGGACCTGTTGCTACGAAAACCGTACTGTAGGTGACTGAAAAGTGTTCATGGTCCGAGATATAATATTTCATGAACTGATTATTAACGTTTTCTTAGAAGGAAGAGAGCTTTAACGAAGGGCTGGACAAATCCTAAAGAGTAGGATCGATGGAAAGGCTTTCACAGTGTTTTTGCGAGCGTATAAGAACAGTTGTTCAGAAGAAGAGGAGATATACCATCTGGACCAACGGATTTGTAAATGTTAAGATCTTTAGGTACACTTGCTATTACATGGATTCATCTCATTGAAGATTCGACCCACTAAAGTGTAGCAGCGGACGAAACACAAAATGAAAGTGTTGAGCTATCTTCAAAGTGTACAGCAATCAGATTGGTCTTGGCCAAAGAGCTGACAGCTGCATGGTCATTATAAATGAGTGTTAGGATGGACGATGTTGCAGAACTTTCGGATGAACGACGAAAAGTTTTTACTACCTTTGGGACAATGTAGTTTTTTTGTCTCAGTTTTTGGTCGTATTCAAAGCTCACATGCTTAAGAAAGAAGTTACAGTCATCGTGAGTCTAAAGGTATTTCAATGCTTGTTAGTTCAGTCAATAAGTGTTAAGTGTGTACTGCTGGAAAATCAAGGAAAGATATCCTCTTACAAATATACTCATTCGAAATTTAAAATTATATATAGTAATGAAAACAAGATTATGATACAGCTCAAAGTTTCCAGCGCGTAATTCGATGAAATTAATATTATTACAGATAATCTTAAATATATCGGAGTCTTTTTACTCACGAAAATTAGATTTTTTTTTTGCAAACTATATTGTATCTGTAATTTTGTGTTTTAATTGGTGTACAGTAACAAGAATTAGTCGTGTGAGTCAGTTGCAAGATCATTTGTCTTGTGCGCCTTTCGATCTGATTACTAATCAACTAGAGGACTGTCCACACCTATTTAGGCCCCTATTTATACAACTATCGCATGGACATTTCAAATATATGAGAACAGTTTTTTTTTTTTTTTGCTTATAGAATTAGTGGACAATTTTTACATCATTTGCTAACGAGTATCATTTATAATCTCATTGTGGCCGTACACGCGCTAGACTCCATTTGCATGAAAGAGGTTTTTTCTCCTTGCAATGATTTACATGAATGGAATCCTTGCGTGGGCTGTATGCAGTTCGCCATACTTGGCAACCACACGAATCAAAAACGCAACTGCTTTGAAAAGATGTAAATTTCTGTTCATGAATTATGACCACTGCACATGTAATACACGGATAGAGAGATTCAGAGCGGAAAGGAAACCGGATGGCATGCGTATGCAAAGCAACATGTCTGTTGGTTCTTTGGCCAGGTCCAATTTCCTTTACATGGCATTGATTCATAATCATGAACGCGTTTATATACATACATACATAGAGGAATACGTATATGTATACATTGGTGTATTTTTTTAAGTTTTGCGTTTCTTTGGTTTCACCATTTATGTTGACATTTCGTTGAGAGTTTTAGGATGGCAAATCGCCGATGGTCGCCTGCAATGCGCGACAACAGCCTACGCAAAATATTGTGCGTCTTGAAATGTTGAGAGTTTTGGCCGGTTGTGCATTAAAAGATACTTGAAGTGGTCGTCTTTTGGACTGAGAGTGTCGTATTTCAGTTTTGATGTTAACAATCAAAAAATGCTGACAAAAAATGTAATATAACCTAGACGACAGGATGGTATACGAATAGAATGCACATGAGAAATGTGTAAATTATATCTAGCGTTTTTCCGTTCAAACTAGACGATGAGTTGTGCAAAATTTTTGTCATGGTGGATTTGTTTTTACAAATTGAGATATTGATTGTTGACAGGAGTAAAAATGAAATAAATGTTTCCTTCAAACTCATTTCCAAACTCACATCTGCAGTGACTTTTAAGAAGAATATGCATAATAGTGGTTGTAGATATATCAGAACATTTGCCTTCAGGAATTAATTCTCTGGGACTTTATATCGAATTTGTATGTGTTTTTGAAGACTGAGAATTTAAAATGTTGGTGCAATCCAGTATTTACATTGCCTTATGAGGTGAATGTGGTTGGTTTCGCTGGTATGTTTGTCGTAGCGGACAGCGATTCTTCATGCTGGAAACTTTTAAAACTTTTCAATATAAACCTGTTACATATGTGCACACGTCCTGAACAACGAAGTCCTAGAAGAATTATAACAACTTTTCAAACGAAGCCTGTGATAGTTTTACGAATCCCGATTGACCAGACCTCGGGGACGTTAATGATAAAATTGTCAAGGTAAAGTAAACAGTGCTCCGTGGACCTACGTATCCATTGATCGCGAAACTGCTGACTGTCCTATAACTTGGATTCAGCCAGCAGCGCACCAGTCAAGTTCGTAGTGAAGTGCTTATCTAACCTTTCAGTGGTGGTCTCCGGTAGCTACATTAGTACTCCTTTACTCAGGCCACATGCAACCCAGAAGATGGCTGCAGATATGGCAGATATCGCTGCCATTCAGGACGTTCGATGGGATGGGCCGTTGATAAGGGCCATATCTACTATGTATGTTAATTGCTATAGTAGGGATAAGACACAGCGCTTATTCGGATGCGGTTTGCCATATGAGGAAGATTTAGATAAGAAGTTTTCAGTTTTCGCTATTTGAGCAATCGTCTCATTACATTCCGCCAAGCTAAGGCTAAATTCGCTAATAAAATGTTAATATGTTCCCATGCTCTTACTGAAGAAAAGCAACGTCCGAAGTATCCCATTAAAATCGTGCTTGGTGATTTCAACGCTAGGTTAAGAAAGGAGAACATTGTTGGTGGGACATAGCCTGGCAACGGATTTAGGCTTAGAGACGAAAAGAAATATCACTATAGAAAGCACACGGTTACCTCATCTCAATGTACACAAGAGGATCGTGAAATAGTAAATCAAGTTTATTACATTGCGGCAGACGTAAAGCGTAAGGCATGCGTTCACCATTCTGGACGGCCGAACATTCTGGACAGTCAAAATTGACTTGGTTCGCCACCTAGTTGCAGTAGAGTTGCGAACGTGGAATTCGCAAGCTCTACAATAAAGAAGAACTAATGTGAGAAGATATAACGTCGTATCCCGAAATATTTTATCTCCCATGTCGCCAGCATCAAAAACCGAAAACCATTGGTAACGCTGCCAACGTACCATCAGAGACAGGGCAACTGATTTGCTGGATTTCACCCTATTACCACCAAAAAATCCGTGGTTTGATGAAAAATACCAGTAAGCCCATGCACCTAAAGAAGAAGCCTACAAAGTGGAGCTGCAACGAAGGGCGAGAACAGCTCTTGATCTCTATGAGCAGAAGAGATGGGTAGAACATCGACTTCTCCAGAAGAAGAAAAAAGATTACGAGAAGCGCGTGATTGTGGATGTTAAGGGGTTGCATTGCAGGAACAGGGTACGGAAATAAAGGACGTGTCAAGGTAGTCAAGTAGACCCGTACACAAACCAGAGACGAAGAAGGAAACCTTGTTTGGGTTACAGTCGGTGCTGTGAATATGGAAAAATATTTTCTACAGACTTAATAATAGCTTCAAGCTCAATATCTCGCCGTCAGGCAGAATAAACCATTCAACTTGAACGCTGTTAGCCAAAACTTCCGTCCACCTGACCAAAATAAAGTAAAGATAGCAATACCTAAACTGAAATCCAAATAAGTAGCTGGATCTGATGGCTAACCGGCCAAGTTATTCAAAGCTACTGGAAATGTTTGTAAAGAAAGCATCTTATATCTCAGATCTGGTCAAAAGAGTGTACACCTGATGAATGGAATCTCAGTATTTTTTACCCGATATACAAAAAAGAAGGCCCCTCCAACTGCGACAACTATAGAGTTACAAGTCTCATCATTAAATATAAAATCTTATCAGCAATATTGTGTGAACATCTTAAACACTTCGTCAATATCCTGAGTAGCAACTATCAATGCGGTCTTTAGGCCAGGAAAGTTCTCAAGCGACCAGATCTTCATATTCCAGCAGATCCTGGAAAAAATTAATGAAATCCAAATTGATAACCACCAATATCATAGCGTTTATAGAGACGAGCTATATAGAGCCATGTCTAATTTTGGTATCCCTGCCAAGCTCGTCCGTCTATGGAGAATAATGATTGAGAACGCTCGCTGCTTCTGGTGCGTTTGGTAGTCACACTCAACAGTTATAGTTTCGAGGTAGCTAAGGACTTTGTCTACCTTGGATCTGCTTTGAATTCTGTCAACATCATCTTAGCAGAAATCAAACGAAGAATCACTCCTGTAAATCGCTGTTTCTTTGGACTAAGAAGGCAATTGAGTAGTAAAGTCCTTTCCTAAAAAAAATAAGAAGACTTTATATAAGACCTTTATCTTCCTAGTCCTACTTTATAGCGCCGAAGCATGGACTCTATAGAAGGCGGATGAGGATATCTTCAGTCGTTTCGAGTAAAAAATCCTTCGAAAAGTATTCGGTCCCGTTTGGGTTGACGGCCTTTGGAGAAGAGGATTTAATGACGAAGAATACAAGCTGTACAGTAACATCGCCTGAGAAGGCTAGGCCATGTGAAGAATCTAACCCAGAGAAACAACGCAGTAGGGGAAGACCTCACCTTACTTGGTGCTCACAAATAGAAGGGGACCTCAACCGACTTGGGGTGCACAACTGGAGGCCTTTAGGTATAGACCGGGCTAACTGAAGAGGCTTTTTAGTTGAGGCGCATGTTTATCCCGATCTGAAACGCAACCTAAGAAAGCTTTTGTTGAGACTATGCACTAAATCGCCAATCAATGAAAACATGAATGCCTGTCCGATGACTCTTTATGTCCTATCTAAATGATAGGCAATCAAGTGTCCTACCAAAGTAAACTTTTCCAAGCAATAATCTGTAGTTAGAAAATCTAGGAGGGGACACGGTTTTCATGATAAACTTAAAGCCGCGTTTATTTTCGATTACATATACTTCTATAGGACTACAGATGATTTCGGGATCTCGATGAAGGCATGTGATGCTGCCAAATACTGCGTGTTTCCACCTTATAATACGTTGTCAATTGGAACTTAGAAGGGAAGAATGAAAATGTTGACATATCTTATTTTTTACAATATTTCCGTAAAGTTAAGAAAGTGTCTAAGGTTCTTAAAGAGATATGAGAGGTTTATGGTGTTGACTACTTAACAGAATTCAGGAGTCAGGAATGATTCAGATCGTCACATGAATGTACAACAGATTAAATGCGCAGCACCCAATATTTGAAAGTCACTTAAAACTGATCGGACTCTTAAAAGAGCTCAATATTTGGATTCCACATGACTTAACACTTAACAAAAGTGCCGCTATGCACTAAGCTTCATAAACCAGCAAAAATCACATCGAAAGCTGAACTGCATCAAACAATTTTATGTTTATATTGGTGACTTATTAAAGTTTTATTAAATCTCCGTTGGGAGATGATGCCACATCTACATGCAGTGCCCGCTTTGCACCATTATGTTTTCATTAAAGTAGATAAGACTCTTTCAATTATAAACTTTCACTTAGTGACCTGAAATTGTACTTGGTCTAGCTTTGTGTTAATAAAGGCCATACATTCTATGAGCACGGAATAATGAAGTTGTCAAGTATTGATATGTCCGATTTTCGCTCAGTCGAAAATAAGAAGTTCTCGAGTGAATATCTGTGCCAGAACTTTCAATTTTCTTTTTTTATAAAATAAGGTGGTATGTGTGCTTGACGTGTAAGAATTTTAGAGTTCATTACAAGTACCGTTATTTTTTTTCCTAGAAATTATTTACCATGCTGTCGGCAGTTCAAATTCGAACCATCTTCCTTTACGAATTTAAAATGGGACAGAATGCGCTATTGTCAATGAAAAACATTAACTACGATGTAGCGGTAAACGAACGCATTATACGACGTTGGTTTGGAAAGTTCCGTTCGGGAGATTTCAGCCTCGAAAATGAACCACGTGGAAAACCGATGATGTTTATAGAGCAACGGTTTTTTTTTTTTTTCTTATAATACCGCACGCGCACCAACGGGATATGAATACCCTTTTACTGGCTTTTTCTTCTTTTACTGGCTTTCTTTCTACTACTGGTGTAGTAGTTTGAAACTCAGGTGTGTTTTTACATTTCGATGTTTTTCCCAGAGGTGCTTGTCAAACTGAACGGGACGAGCCAGTACAACCTCAACCAGTGGGTCTTAGTCTTAGTACGTGCTAGTTGTTACTTCGTTACTTTAAGCCCAGCCAGCAACCACTCTAACACCAGTGTTATGCCTTCATGTCAGAGTTGACGCCGATGGGATTTTCATATAACTACATACAAATTCTGTGAAAAGAGAATTGAATTGCACGGGAATCGAACCCGCGACCCTCTGCTTGCGGAGTCTATGCATATACCACTACACCACGGCCACCCCCTAACGGTGGATGCGGACCCAATGAAATCAAAGCATGAGAGTATCTCCAATGACAATAAGTCGACACCTTTCTCGTATATTAAAGGTAAAGATACTCGAAAAGTGGGTACCTCATGAAGTGAATGAATACCAATAATTACGGCGCCTGGAAATCTGCGCATCGCTTGCATAAGGAAACTAAACTGAACCGTTTTTGCACCGTATAGTCCATCTGTGATGAAAAGTGGATACTGTATGATAATCGTGAAAGATCTGGGCAGTGGTTAGATGTAGATGAAAAGCCAAAAAAACACTCCCAAGCCGATCTTCACACATTTAAGGTTATGGGTATAATATTGTGGATATCGAAAGGACCAATCCACTTTTAATTTTTTCAACCAGGAGAAACGATAAACGTTATCAAATATTGTGAGGAAATCGACATATTGCATTCCAAACTATTGAAAAGCAACCTACGTTGGTGAATAGGCACGGTCCGATCCTTTTGCATAACAATGGTACACCCCATACCTCACAAGTAACGGTGCAAAAACTGTTGCAATCTGGCCGGCAGAAGGTCTTTCGGAACCGAGCAGAGGTCGTAAAAGCCTTTGAAGATTTCATTGCCTCAAAAAGTCAGCACTTCTACGAAAAAGGAATATTTGACCTTGTATCACTTTGGAAGAATGTCAGAGATGCCAACGGCAGAGATGAATGGCTTTAAAATTTTTACTATAAAATCGGACATTTCATATCCATACAATCGAACAAAATGGAAAATATATAGTTTATTGTTTGTATACATATAAAAAGAAAGTTAATACCCAATAGAGCGTAGTTATTTAGTTTTTACATATCTGAAAAAAATTTCACTAAAGGTCAAAGGTGGAGAGACGAAGCTAGATCTGTTTCGGACGATTGAATATTCAGAAGATTCATTCGAATTATAAAACTAGAATAACAAGCTGAATATTAAATTAGCTCCTTGAACCAAACAATTTAGTATTCAAAGTTGTAGGGAGCAATCAATTCTGGTTAAGGAGACAAATGCATATATGTATCATACATACTGTCTAGAATCTCACGTCACTTAAAAAAAAAAAAAAAAAAAAACAATTCTAATTGACTTGTTTCAGTGGTAATCCTTCAGAATTACCTCTGGTTTTTGTTAAATCCAGTCGATGCTGCATCCAAATTAAGCCTACTCAAACAAATATCTCAAAGAAAAATCCCTTTTCTCACAAAGTCGTTGCTTCCTGCTTTATTTTTGCAATTTTACTTTTGTGAACTGAAATACCAAATGCCTTAATACATAATCATTGATACAATAAAAAAAAAAAAAAATAAAAAATTCAACACAGCAAGATGGAGGAGTCGGATAAGACGAACTTATATGTTTGTCCCTACATACACCAAAGCATCATATCCAAGAGCCAGGTACGAGTAAGTTGCCATTTGCATACCCTTCGACTTTCAGCGCTTTCAAATCACAAGGGATTTAATGCCGCGGATTCGGATGTAACCATTGCTATTCCGAAGGATATTGCAGGGTGTTCCCTTTTTTACTCAAGACGCTCTTCTACCTTCTTTTCAGTCGATCATATGCTTGGAAGTTGTATTGCTTTGAGCATATTTGAAGGCACAGGGAAGAAACCAACATCACCATCGTTCGGTGTTGGTTACTGCTCTTCTGGTGTATACTCGTATATTTCTACTTAGTTAGCCACTACTGTCGTGGCTGTTGCTGCAAATACATTCAACCTATATATCCATATTCTCTGGCTGCTGTCTGAGTCAGTTTGGGATTCTTTATGGTCCTAAAATACATTTGTTTATGCTAAAATCATCCAATTAGCAAGATTGTTATTTTTTGTGTTTCACTGATTTTGTCCGACGATTGCATAGCTCAAAAGTTACTCTGATGGCAAAGCATCCAGCCTGCTGCTTTGGGTCAATCGTGAGGGTGGGACGATTGTTAAACTCGGTGTATGCAGTGTGACTTTCTGGAGCCTAAATTCAAGTCCCTACGGACTGAATTTGTTGAAAAATGTTTCAGTTTTGTATTTCGATTTGTGATAAACAATTGTTCCCAACTACTACTGCCAGTTTGGCAGCATGGTCGTGGTATTTACCATTGGAAAGGTGCATATTTTACTTGGTAAATTGTTGCTCTACCATGGGAATCGCGGTCGGATTTTGTGAAATACCAGTTTGTTGTGACTTATGGATTTTTTTTTTTTTTTTTTTTTTTTTAATGTTGACAAACAATTTTTCGAGTACAGAGATACCTATAACTGTATTGGAAAAATATTTCAAGGTTCTTCAAGATCTTCAAGCACTTTAAGGGGAGAGTTGAGAAGATAATTCCAAAATCCTTTTAGTAATAGCGCAGAGATCTTAATCGGAAAAGAGAAAATATTTAGCGGAACTTATACAGACGTCGGATCAACTATTGGCGAGTCACGTGAAGTAAGCAATGTGGGGACGAATGATACCATTAAATTTAATGGTAACGTCCTGGCACCGATGGCATACTCGTTTATTTAGTTATTGTGGAAAAAGATGTGGATAAGTTGACATATATGTCGGATGTAGACAACTGATCGCTAAAGACTTCAAAACTAATTTGAAAGGCAGAGTTGTTATAGGTTGGTCGACTCTTTGTTTAATGTTTTCAAAAGCTCTAAGGTCTGTGATCAGGCATTTACAGATCATGCGTCTGCGCTCTTTGTACTTGACGATTCGTGCCCTAGAAATGGACTATCAGTCAATCTTGTAAAAACTGAAGCTGATCTCTTCACGGGAAAGTTGACTCAAGTAATTTATCTGTTTTCCCATCGGTTGTAAGTATAATTTCATATTTGGGTGTTATCCTGGGCAATAAACTCTTTGAACTAAAAGTATAACGCCGATGTCTTTAAATGCCTTGGAGGCTTTTTTGGCTCTGTAAAGAAACATTTGAGAAGACCTGAGGCTTATATTAAAATATGTTAGGTTCCTTTAAATCTATACAGCTATGATAGGACCTATTATATCGCTATATTCCGATTGTCTGGTGGAACAATCTTTCACGAAAATACCTAACTGTTGCTTCACCAGACTTGAAAAACGGTCTACCTCGGGTGTTCGGCAACCTTTCTTAGTAGATCATGCGCCTGATTTTCAAACCATAGACTGGTGTTATGCAATACGCACTGGAATTTTGCTGAATTTGAAAGCCGATCGTCTGTTAAGTTTGCATTTATGGAAAGTTGACAATACATTTTCCTGTCCCTAAGAATGGCTTCATCCAGAATCTGTGTCAGATCTTCCCTATTGGTAGGATGGTGTCTTTTTGGAGAAAAATAAAATTTGATTTTACTTTTTGTTAGGAAACTTTTCGATAGGTAGAGTTGCAACTGTTTTCCTAGCGAAGATATGCGCAATTCGATGGCTATGATCTTGCGAAGAACTGGTGAAGAGGTGAATGATCTCTATATACATATGTATATTGGAAGCCAAGGTGTGCCGACATTCTTTTGCTTTGCAAGGTAAAAGCTGGCATGTAATAGTAATATGCACATAAGCATGTCTCTTGACCACAGAACCCATGTTTTCTTGTCCTGGGACTACCCAAGGAGCCTTATTCGGACCAAATTCTTTATAAATTTTTATAAAAGCAATACAAGTGAACAATGCAGCAAAACTTATTCGTTCAGAGGAAAAAAACGGAGAAGAAACTACACTTTCGGATATCTTGAATATTTTCTTCAATATTTCCAAGATAGAAGTAATCACCACAATATCTCACAGATACTCTTTACTTTGGTATAAAACTTGGAATTAAGAGCTCCAATCGTCTAGACTGCTGGCAAATGTGATCCAAACTACAGTGTTTCGTAAGAGATACGGATGTGTCCAGATGCTTTCTACACAGAGTTAAAATGTAACACCGTCAATGGTTTAAGATATTGTCTACATCTTAAAGGCACATAAAATGCCTTGTACGCGTGGCAATTATTAAAAAAAAAGGAAAAAAAAAATGTTGACTGTGTTTAGGGAAGAACAGGGTATAAAACAAAGCATATGGTATATACTTCCAGTACTTCCTCAGGAGTACCCTGAGCCCTGAAAACATTACCTAAAACGGAACAGAGAGGATCCTCTGTTGCACGGGTGGGGACGTTTGTCAAATATTTAGAGACTTAGCATGGCTCTGTGTATCTCTTTTCAAAAGATGCTGCCCTAGGAGAATGCTCTACATCGATTTGAACTTCTTCGGTAATTTCCAGGCTTACAGGAGTGAGAAAGTTTTATAGATGATTGAGTTTTCTGGCTTTTATAGGTCTTCAGCTTTTGACGCAGTTGAACAAATGCAGTGAACTACGTTAAGACTCTTTTTCAGATAGTGTTGGTGTCCATTTATCTGGAAACATTTATCTGATTGTGTTAAATGAACATGTGTAATTTGTTACTCGTGTTAAAAGTTTTACTGATTTGAATTTGAGTGAAATATCTGAAGAAATACGCTATGTGATGCTTTCTTACTATAAAAATGGGAAAAACGCTCAAAAACATGGCGAATTTTTGTGCAATGTATGGTGAGAATGCTGTGAGTGAACCGCATTTCGGTTTCACTACGGAAATTTCGATGTAAAAATTGCCCCTTCGCACTGGTCGGCCTGTCACTAAAAAAGTCGATGAAATTTTGCAACTGATGGAGTAAGACTGTCACGGAAGCTGTCTGAAGGTAACGGAAGCACTAAACATCAACCGACTACTTAAACAGGCTCGACGTTTGGGTGCGACATGAATTAACGCAAATAAATTTAATTGACAAAATAACCATCAGTGAAACGCTATTGAAATGTAACGAAATTGATCCATTTTTGAAGCGATTCATTACAGGCGATAGAAAATGGATTAAATACGAGAATATCCAACACAAGCGATCATGTTCAAAGGCCGGTGACCGAATATAAAGACTTAAAAGCTTGCATTGACAGCAAACAAGGTTATGTTGAGTGTTTGGTGGGATTGGAAGGGAATTGTCTATTATGAGCAAAACGGTCAATTTGATCATCTACTGTGCACAACTCGACCGTTTGAATGAAGCTATCAAGAAAGACCGACCAGAATTAGCCAAAAGAAAGAGAGTTGTTTTCTATTATGACAACGTTTGGCCACACACATCTTTGATGACTCGAAACAAATCAACGAAGCTTGGTTGGGAAGTTTCGATGTATCCACCGTATAGCCCGGCCCTTGCAAAACTCTCTTGATGGTAAAAAATTGGCCGACCGAAGAGCCGTTGAATATTATTTGGCGAAATTTTTCGCTGATAGACCACAGAAGTTCTACACCGATGGAATTGTGAAGTTACCCGGAAAATGGCAAAAGTTCATAGATAGAATTTTTTTTTTCAAAAATGTACCAAAAAACACTCGCAGACTTTTCATATAACCTGTATATTCACATCTTATGATACATACAAATGAACATTCAGTTGGTAATCCTTAAGGCCTGCACAAGTGTTGGGTTTGAGCTAGGTCATTTGTACTCATACTCGTACTAATGGGATTGAAAAAGGTTTAGCTATCATTGTCTAAATTGAATGTTCAGTTCTACTTGATTACGAAATAGACATCTTTATTGTTTGTGCTTCTCTATTCTCAATACTAACTCTCAGCCTAATACTCGATTTGCTTGCCATTTCTACAGTTGGCTCTTCTTGATCAGTTTACCTTTGTACACATTTGAGTTTTAAGTCACCGGCGCAAAAAGTAAACCTACCTGTATAATGTTTTTAAATATAATTCCACAATAGTTCTGATTTTTGTATCAAAGACCTATTTGAGTTGTAAAACGACATCAATCTATGACCAGTTTCAATGCAAACGTTGCAAGCAAATTTGAATTTTTGCCTCAATGTTTCCTTGTTTGTCGATCAATTTTTGAATTATGATCTAGTTCAAGCTCATGGAAAGTTGAAACGCAATTTTAAACTATTCCACTTCCATTAGTCAAACAGAAAGCTTTACTAATGGTATGCACAAATGCCACTGGGTATAGCGTGTGAATTCATTTGAATACTAATTTGCATGCAGTATGAGAATTTGCAGCAAATTAATTTCTTATTAACAATTTGCAAAAGGGTAAGGCATTAAGCCGATAATTAATGTCATTTGAATGTTATGCTTGCTTTATTGCCAGGATAAAAGCACAAATCAAAATGATTGAGCACCAATTGGGTAAGGTGTCACCGGACAGCTTTTATACCAAGAATAACCATAAATATGTTTGTGGTTCATACGTATCCATGTGGTGAGATTTTTATTTGCCTTCGTCAACTCTACTTGCAAAAATCGTATCTCAATTATCTCAATTTCAATTATCTCCGGGAAAATTTACCTAGCCCATCAAATTGAATATTAACAATAGGACACGCAATGAGACCGCAAAAGTGGTATCAAGCAATATGGGCCATTGACCTATTGGCATACACACCTTTAAGTCAAAAAATTTTTTCAATATTGTGTGCAAGAGCGAAAAGGATTTTAGATTTCATCATCAATGGCACGTTTACCAAGTTTCCGAGATTAAAACTGTAAGCACTCCAGTTGCAAACACATAGTTGTGACATTAAAAGGACGTATAAACATAAAGAAGTTTCTTTTAATCGAACCCATGGCAGCTCTCATACTCTTCCCAAGAAGCCATCCCATTCTTATAAGTATCTACGTTTACGTGTATATTTATTGAACATTCAGATTGAAATATCACTAGAAAACATCTCAGGATAAAGATGGTTTAGGTGTTAACATGTTTCGTTTATGCACATATTTTGTAACGAATTGCTAGAAAAATCAGAAGTAGTACCTATTTGGACGTAGAGTCATCTTCAGAGAAAGATTTAGACAAGAAGTCTTGACATATGACAGATTCGCATCAAAACTAAATTCGCAAATATAAACCTGATGTGCACTCACAGTCTCTCAAAAGGCTAATTTGTCTAAAAATTCCTTTTACTCGCCCCTTGAATACACGTATGAACAATATCGTAACCACAACGTTCTTGGTAGATTGGATATGAGGTGGGACTATGTACCATTGTCACTGCAACCAGGTTAGGCCTATAGTAATTTCTTCACGAATGATTCCTGAATTTTTAATAAATTCGGCTATTACTTTGAGTGAGCTGGCAGTTATATCTTTTGCTCCAAGGTATGGCTTACTCAGAGGACGCAGACGTATTCTGTTTAGCCAGTTACAGTGGCAAGCTGTTTTTTCGTCCTTGCTGCATATGCGGTAGGTGTTGTTTTGTGCTATTCCCATAGTCATGAGTTGTCTTTTGACTCTGCAATGAACCGTAAGGAATTCGGTTTCTTCGTGTATCTGACGTATTACTGTTGTAGAAGTTGTTTTGTACTTTTGAAGGAAGAGGTTGGTACAAAGCTTTTGGTTTACCTGTAGCTTTGTTTTTGGTTATCCGTAGAGTGGTCGTGGCAATATAAATGTTGAGGTCGAACCTTTTTCTGATCAATTCGTCTGCCCTTCCATGACCATCTTTACCACTCTTATCTAACCTTAGCAAGATTAATTGCCGGCTAGTGTAATGAGGAGTTTAATGCAGTCTCAGATAATTTTTGAGGCTATCTTTGAAGCGTTGTTAGGAAGTAGGGCCGCTTTACTATCAGAGAAAATATAAATGTTCTTATTGGTGACAAATCTGCTGAAGTTCTCTCTAATCCACAGCTCTATTGTGTATATCTTAACTTGAAATACAGAGTTGCTACTATTCATACTTGCGTACAGTGTAGTATTTGGTAGTTTCTTGGTATATGCCAGTTCCAACTCGTTTGTCTACTTTGGATCATTCGGTGCACCACATTTGAACAGACAGATGTCTGTAAAAGTAATTCCTTATAATTCGTTCTCCCGAATTTCTGTGAAAGCTCTGGGTGAACAGTGCCTGGTAACTTTTGCCCCTGTGCACCTTCCTTGTCATTTAGGTTTGGCCTTTATTGGAGATGAGAGAATTAATTCCTGTATTTCTATCGCAATCTGAGATATAGGGGACCAGCGCACGGATTCTTCTTCTGACTCCGAAAATTGATTGACTAGTTTTATCTTGTTGTTGTATTTATTTATCACTATGGTTCATGGCTCCTATACAGGTGTAAGGCTAGTTACTATGAGAGGGCGCACGGTATCACATATCTGACTCCCTGCACCTTAACTTGGGCATGTATTCTGCCCTTGCTACGCGGAAGTGTAAAGCCCCTACAATATAGTGAACATATGACATTCTTCTATCCACAACGCAGGGAGGGTCGGCTGAAAAGCTCTTGTAAGGAAAGGAGAGCAGGTAATTGACTTCGCAGTAGGTCGAAACGTAATCAGAGAAAAAACCTAGCAGTCACTTTTGATTAGTCAAAATCTAGTAAGATTATTAATTTATTATAGCCAAGTTAGTAATCCGAATACCCAGGAGGCCAGAACATCGAAATAGTAATTGAAAAAAAAAAATCCACGAGGCTGTTTTTTAGATTGGGTCTTCCAAAATCTTTTGAGAACTTATTTGCTGGCAGTGTCAAGCAGAAAATCTGTGGCGACATTGTCAGTAAGCTGCATTTGAAGTGTTGCTTGTTAGTTTCACATTTTATGTTGGTAAGAGCTGTGATACGGGATGCGTATAAGATACAGTTTCGAAGAAGAGCGAGACCTATTCATAGTCTTTATTAGCAAAGAGATAGGAAAACATCGACTTCTTAAAATAAAAAGGAAGAAATCAAAGAAGCGCTCGATCGTGGCTACCGAAAATCATTTCCACAGTGATGCTGTTTGGAAGTTCTATCAAAAAGAGAGAAGAACTTGCCAAGCATACAAAGATCAAACAAAAGCCTGCAGAAATAATGGAAAGTAGTGGCACAGTTACTCTGAAGATGACTAATATTGCCCTTCCAGGCAGAACAAATCATCTGACGTGGATGAAGATTGAAAATATATTCGTCTACTCAACTAAGAACAGATCTCTATTAAAGATCTGTAGGACTAATGAAGCAAATAGACTTTATGTTCGTCTGTAAAATATGGTCAGACGTCATCTTAACAGTTTTTGCCCTGTCCTGAAGAACATAGACCAATTAAGCTGCGCCAACAGATTTTTCTTTAAGTGGCTGTGGCTCAAGTGATTACGTACTAGCATCCAAATCGGAAGATTTAGACGCCCGACCGTATTCAAAAGACATAATTTTCTACAATACAGCAAGTCCAATTACACCAATATGCCCAAGCACCTGTCTAAGCATGACATAATTTTGGCACATAAGTGCATTTATCCGGATCTTTAGTACCCATACCATAGAAGCAGGATTTCAAAAGTCTGTACTAGCTTACGTTGACGGAAAGAATTAGCGAGCTTTCACTTGGATGTATACAAAAAGAGGTTTATTGCGAAGTGGGAAGTAAAAAGAGTTTAATAAATGCTATCGACGAGAAAATACACCCACCAATAACGGCTCTGTATGCCACAACACAAAAACTTTAGCTTATAGATGGCAGACGTTGTTAATCTGAGCTGCGCTTTGAGATTAAGCGAATAATCACTCTAGGCAGATGTTGTTCATTTCAATTAAGAAGCCAGATATGAAATAAGTTTCTTTCCTGAACAATAGAGAAAGTACTGTGGAACTAATTCTGTACACAGTACAATAGTGATGAAATTTAATGTTCCTCTATCAGGCATGGCTATCGAGAAATACTTCCTCTAATAGAGTATGAAAGAGCTTAGATAATGAATTTAAGGAAAAGTCGATTAAATCACTGCACCAGGTGAGGTCAATGTTGGGTTTTTTGAAGCAGGGGAAGTTGATTTAGAAAGAAGCATATGCAAACTCATATGTAAAATATGAGCAGATGAAAGCATGGCAAAAGAACAAAGACACCAATTATTGAAGCAACTGGAATTACAATTATGTTATGTAATATGCGTGATAGATTTTTCTTAATTAAATTTTAGGACCGGTTAGTTAAACACAAAAACGCTTTTTGACATGTATGCAACGACTTAATATGACGGGAAAAAATAAATAAAATAAAATAAATTGATAAAAAGTTACCACCTCCACTCGAGTGCTTGCATACGAGTATGCCCATTATATCTTTCTATTTTGTTATAACCACTTTCTTTGAAAAGTAAAAAAGAAAAAATAATTCAAACCAATTTCCCCAACGATCGATAAAATATAAAATCTAACTCTCAACCTTTTTAACTGGTTTATATTTATTTCCATAGTCGAGTGACAAGACGGTTAAAACTAAGAGTTATGCTCAATAAAAATGTGTGTAAAACTTGAGTTGTTTTTGTGGCAGTATCGTATTGGTATCCTTGCTTTGCCACCACACCAGTCACATCTCTAGAGCGCGCATTTTCTTCATTTGGCCCTGGTAATAATTCTGATTGAAATTCTTATGGTCAGTGAGGACCCGCGCAGGTCGATTCATCGGCGATACACTACCACCCCACCTGCCGTCGGTGCCTTCTTGGATAATGATCACATGTTGTATGGCAATATTGTGTCTTCTACAATTCCCATGGGGGAATTCTCAGCCTGGGTATTGATGATGGTGGAAAGGTTTCGTCTCCATCACCATCACCATCATTGGAAATTGTTGGCACATATTTTCGAGCCAGACACTGCGGCGTCGTTTGTGGAGCTGTCGAAGTGTAGACATGCATTGTACAGACATTGTGGTCCAAAGCATGCTCACTTTATGTTGCTAGATTTACTTTTTTGCCTTTTTTCTCTTTCCTTCCTTTTTAAAACTGCTTTGGTTTTTTTTTTTTTTTTTTTTTTTTTTTAACTTAATCTTTTTGTAATCTTACTTTGTTCTTTGCTTTTTTTTTTTTTGGTTTGTTGGTTCGTTTTTTTGATGTCATTATAGGCTATCATCATTATCTCGTTAGCTATTATCCCATCGTGAGTTTTGTGTTGTATGACACTGTCAGATGGACGACTTTGAATAATTTCATTTCTTTTACAGGAATTTCTATTCACTATTAGGACCCCATGATATAGTCAGGATTTGAAAAACTATGTTAACAAAAGGCCTCAAAATTTTTTTTGTTTTAAGAACAGTTGACATAGACAGCAAATTCACATTAGAATTGATGAAAGACGGCAAAATTGGTCAGAAAGCTGATATGCACCCAATGTTTAGGCTCTCAGTTATTGAATTAAGCTTCTGAACTATTTTTGTCTAGCTAATTAACAAGACATTTGTAATTGTTTAGTACTTAAGATACATCCTTTACTTTGTAATACTATTCAAATGCCTAAGCGTCTGTTCATTTTGTTTGAAAACTGGTGATTTAGAAATAAAAATCGTTGAGTCCGGTGTTAATCTCATCATCCATTATTTTACAAAGACACTATATTTTATACATTGTAGTGAATAGTTACTCATCTCATGGAAGTATGGAATACTTTTTGAGGTCCCTTGGAAATCGAAGTATCATTCGATTTGGAAGCCAACACACTATCATTAGAGATAAAGCCACCCACTTTGTTCTGTTATATTGGGCATGCTCTTGAATACCAAAACTAGACGAGCGCTAATATTTATTGAAATATGGTTCCAGTAATTAACACTGCTTCGGTTGTATGAGCGATGTCTTACGAATCGGAAATAGCTGACCAACGTTTTTCAATTCCAATTGCTTCGTTAGAGGTAAATAGCATTTTTATCACGGCCAACACCCCGATGTAATACGCAAAGTCAGTATTGGGAAGGTGTAATAATTGATTGTATACAAGGCTTTATAGTACCGGACCTTCGACTGATTCTTTTGGAGTAACACCTCACTTTGTACACTATACTTGCCCTTTCGGAATCACAGAAGCTTGTTCTGGCTTTCCCCGTTACTGCTTCTATAGCGTATACCGTAGATCATGATTTACGAGAGCTGTGTCGATTTTTCGATAGGCCTGGCGCTGTTATAATTACTGGTTGAAGTTTATTGTAAATTATTTGTTCAATGAAACTCTACACTTTATTTGGCTATGCAAAGCGAACTATAGGA
Source organism: Volucella inanis (assembly GCA_907269105.1). Taxonomy (NCBI): domain Eukaryota; kingdom Metazoa; phylum Arthropoda; class Insecta; order Diptera; family Syrphidae; genus Volucella; species Volucella inanis. The sequence goes on from OU026157.1 coordinate 27,152,913, forward strand.
GGAAGGCTTATTTGGACTTTTCTTTGATATCACAACAGAAGTAATCGTTGGTTTTTCAAAGGATCAAGAAAATTGTGACTATTTTGGAAGATTAGTTATATGGTATTACGAGTATCAGACCGTATACTAGATTTAATTTATAGAAAAGAACACTGATAGATAGATTATAAGCAAAACGTATACGGTGTTTTCATAGTACAACAAAAAATATATCTTTTATGTTAAGAAAATTTATGCCGATGAAATTTGAATCTTAGGACTTGCCAAAAGGTTCTAAGGACATACTGACAAGTTTTGTTGCTCATACTCATGTTCAGCTTTTCAGTAGTAAGTACCAGAAGCTTTTTCTGAATTCTTCATTATAAATCAGCGAATTTCTCTGTGTTGTAGTTAATATCAAATATCCATCCTATTTAACAAACAAACCTACCAGCTTTCCTTCAGGTTTATACCCTTGGTATGCCCTCTTGAGGTTTTGCTATTAAATTTTCGGGTGGATCTCTAATGCAACATTTTTTTACTAATTGGATTAGCAAATCTTTGATGGTTTGGTTACAGAAAAAAATCTTTCAAGTGGATCAATAGTTTTGCTTGTAAGGCCAGTCGAAGTTGAATAATTTTTAAGGTCACTCAAAAATATATTTTCTTATTTTTTTTTTAAGTAGGCAAAGGGTTCCAAAAATCTTTTTTTTTTTCATTTTGTGTAATAATGATTGCAATCTTTTTTTATAATTTTTTTTCTTTATATGTGCGGGGTTATTCCGGCAATATCGTGTCGAATATTGGCCTCGAGCTCATCCAAAGAGTAGTTGAAGTAGCGCCAGAGAAAATAATCGAGTGATGTCAAATCGCATGACCGCGGAGGACTATTGATGAACGCTCGCCATGAGATTACCCAGTTGCCAAATTTCTCCTTCGAAGCTTCGAGCGTTGTGTCACTTGTATGGTATGTATGGCCATCTTATTGCAACCACAGCTCGGATATATCAATGTTGTCGAGTCGGCTAACATCGCACTATAACTGAGACACTTAACGTCAACGGCGTCTCCTTCCTCATTTCAAAAGAAATAAGGTCCAATTTTCCCGCCATGCCTTATACTCCAACAAACAGTCAATCTTTGTGAATGCATCATTGCTTGGCCAAACACTTCTGAATTGCGTTCGCATCAATAACGGCAATTTTGCTTGTTGACTTAGTTGCTGAGCCAAACATGGGCCTCGTCTGAGAAGATGATTTTTTGGCAAAATTCGGATCTCCAGCCAACATTTCGAGCACCTAGTAAGCAAACTCATGGCGTTTTCTATAGTCTTCCGGTTTTAAATCTTGCGTCAGCACAATCGTATACGGATGTAGACCCAAGTCCAATTGCAAAATAAGCCGATTTGACTCTCTGGCTATGTCCAATCAACATTTCTGAGTCTTTTTCGATACTGGCCGCTACGGTGGCTATGTTATCTTCATTTTGCACCAATCTATGTCTGATTGGTGGCTTAAGTTTCAAAATAGTGTCCTTCACGTGCGTATTTACAACTGAGTCACAATTTCAATAATAATTTTAATAATTGCACGTTCGGCAATCGTAAGACGATGCATGATGAAATGGCAAACCTTACTGAATATTTTGACAACTGTATGCCATTGGTAACTTGAACAGCTGCTGACACATAACAATTGGAAAAACTATCATTGCTAACTGGTCACCCGTTATAAAAGCTGATCTAACCAAGGCAGTCTCCTTTACAAGTCCACCGACTTCTTTCTTAAAATTCACTAATTTCACAGCCCTGGGAATTAACTTTAAGCAGAAATAAAAAACTGTCACGATATTTTCATTTGTTTAAGGGTTATTACTTGTGCAAGAAAAAAAGTCAGAATGAGCTGCTGTGCGTCGGTACAGTGCTGGACAAAACTTTCGAACTCGAGAACGTATTACGGCAACGTAAAATCGATTGGTATACATTCGTGTAAGAAATAGAGCAGCAAAATGTCGGAATTATTGGCCGTTACTTAAATTTGTATATTAAATGTACAAAATGTATTACGTTTACATTTTTACAATTTAGCACAGAGTTGCCACTTATTGGGTTACTGAACTTCTAGACAATATAAAAAATTGGCTACTCAGAATTGTGTATGTATGTACCGCAAGTGTACCGGTGTGAAGTATGTATATATTTTGTACAAATAAAACACGAATTTTTAAGGGGAAAGTATAAAACATTTTATTCAAAGTATTGGCCATATCTACACATTTTTCCCATCTTTCAGGCAATTTTTGGATTCCACGCCAATAAAACTGTTCGTCTTTTGAAGCAAACCAAAAGGCCACCCAATTCTCTACTTCCTCGTAGGATTCGAAGCGTTGATCAGCTACTGTGTGTCCCACCGATGAAAACAAATTGTAGTCAGAAGGAGCCAAGTCTGGTGAATATGGCGGGTGAGGTAGCAGCTCCCAGCCAAGTTCAAATTGATTATTTGTTGACAGTAGCGATCTGTATTAACGGTTTTACTAAGTTTTGGGAGCTCGTGGTACACCACACCTTTTTGGTCCCACCAGACACACAGCATTGTCTTCTTTCCGAATCGATATAGTTTTGCAGTCGGAGTTGATGCTTGTCCAGGATTAACCCATGATTTTTTACGTTAAGGATTCTGAAAATAAATCCAATTTTTATTCTTAATTAACAATTCGATGAAAAACTGATTTTTTATCGTGTCTTTGAAGCAAAATTTCACAAGTCGTATTTCAGTTTTCCATCTGTCTTTCACTTAATTCATGTGGCACCAATTTCCAGACTTTTGGATCTTTTCCATAGCTTTTTAACGGTCAGAAATTGTTTGTTGTGCAACATTTAACATTTCTGCCCTATTGTTTCTGACTCAAAGTGTCATCTTCATCCAATATTGTTTGCAATAGGCGTCTTCAAACTTTTCTGGTGGTCTTCCACGTTCTTCATTTCTTACATCAAAATCGTTATCTCTGAACCATTGAAACCATCTTTTGCATATCTCACTTTTGATAGAGCATGATCATCATATGCCTCGACAAGCATTTGATGCGACTCTGCAGCACTTTTCTTCAAATAGAAACAAAAAATTAATTCTTTCCGCATTTTTTGGTACAAAATTCGACATTTTTAACACGATGGAAAAATATGATGTTGTTTGCTCAATGACTTGATGTATACTAAATATGTTTGACAGGTGTCATAGCAACAAAACAAAAAATCTGATAATATTGGGTATATATTTTAATTCGTGCGTTTTTTTTTTCAAAATTTGAACGTTTATTTAAGAAAAACATGTACAAAAGTATTATTCAAAGTATTGCCCATCTGAAGCTATGACTTTTTCACATCTTTCTGGCAATTTGTGGATGCCATCCCAAAAGAACTGCGCCGGCTTGGCAGCCAAGAATGAATCAAGCCATTCTGCTCTGATGTGAACCGTATTTCAGTGAGGGCGTTCTGCATCGACCTGAACAAATGGTAGTCAGAAGGGCCAAGGTCTGGGCTATAAAGCGGGTGGGGTAAGACTTCCCATCCACATGATGGAAAATTATTGCCTCGTGTCTGGTCGCATATTTCCGACGTTTTTCGGCTACTGCTCTCTTCAATCGGATTAATTGTGTTCGGTAGCGTTGTCCATTGATGGTTTCACCCGGTCTTAGCAGCTCATAATACAGCATACCCATCTGATCCCACCAAATACAGAGCATTACCTTCGCGCCATGGATATTCGGCTTTGCCGTTGATTTGGCTGGTTGGCCGGGTTTCACATGATGGATTCATTTTTCATTACCAGTAACAATCCGATGCAAAAGTGACTTTCTTTTGTGGCGTTCCAGCAGTATATCGGACATGCAAAACCACCTTTCGACGTCTCTCGGCTTAAGTTCATGTGGAGCCAAATTTCCTTGCTTTTGAATATATTCAGCTGCTTTTAAACGTTTTGAAATGGCTACTTGAGTGACACCCAAAGATTCTGTGAGCTCTTCTTGTGTTTGGCAGCAATCTTCATAGAGTAATGCTTCCAGTTCTTCATCTGCAAACTTTGTTGGCTGCCCAGGACGTTCATCGTCTTCCAAGCCAAAATCACCACTTTTAAATAGTGGAAACCACTTTTGGCACATTCGCTCAGCTAGCGCATGTTCACCATAAACGTCCACCAAAATACGATGACTTTCGGCAGCAGTTTTCTTCATATTAAAGTAATGAAGAACTCCCCGCAAAAACACTTTTTCAGGCACAAAGTTCGACATATTTGAGTAAAAAAAAATTTTTTTTGTTTACGCTTCAAATGAATGACATATACTGAAATGACGTACAATGACAGTAGCTTTCCAACGCATGTTCCAATGGAATAATATCAATGAAACAATACAAGTTACGCCATCTCTTAGCAAACCACACGAATTAAGCTATAGACCCAGTATATGTTCACAATAAATGTTCCCTATCGAGACATTTGTATCTTGACGCTCATACCGGAACACCAGGTATTTGGAACAATAAATATTTTTTGTGTGATTTTGGGTGGTCTTTTAAAGAGAATTTGAAGGGAAGAAATTATGGTATTTTAATCGATAGGGATTTAAACAAACACATGGAGTGGAAGGATGGAAGGAAAGTAGTAAAAACACTGAGTTGGAAGCGTGATAAATCCTGGTACTTAAATGCCTCGTGGTTTCATTTATTAAAATAATGGGAAGCGTTTGGATGCCTAATCATTGTACCACTGTATAAAGGCAAAGGCAGCACGGAAAAGTGCAACAGTTAGCGATCGGTATAACTAATATCGCGTACAACGATAATATATATGGGAATATTTTAGACTGTTGACAACGTAGTTTTACCGCACAGAATTGACTAGGAGACTAGGAGTGCCTTGAAGTCCGTTCATTTTTAGTCAGACATGTTAAATTTGAGTGCGATACTGTCTTTAGTTTTGTTTTGACAGCTGATTGTTGTTGACGTGTTTGGCATCATGTTGAGTATAGACAAAAACGATTTTTGTTCTCTCATAAAACATTATTTTTTGAGAGGCAAAACGGCGAAGAAAACAAAAGATAAGTTGGATAAATATTATGGAGCTAATACTCCTTCAGATTACATCGTCAAATATTGGTGGCGAGAGTTTCGCGGTGGCCGCACCTCCACTACCGATCAAGTCCGCTGCGGCAGGCCCTCCGATGCGATTACAGAGGACAATGTCAAAAAAATACATGAAATGGTGTTGGCTGACAGGAAAGTGAAGGTGCGCGAGCTAGAAGATACCACAAAGATTAGTACTGAGCACACACGCCATATTTTGGGCAATATTCTGCATATGAAAAAGTTATCCTGCCGCTGGGTGCCGCGCATACTCTCTCCTGACCAAAAACACGAACGCGAGAGCACTTCGAAAGAGTGTTTGGACTTGCTGATGCGGAATCGGCTCGATGGGTCGAACAGATTATGTCGTCGGTTTTCTGGGATTGCCATGGCATATTCTTCGTGGACTACCTCGAAAAAGGAAAAACCATTAACAGCGAGTATTACTGTGCATTATTGGAGTGATTGAAGGCCGAAATCGCTGCAATACGGCCTCACATGAAGCTACTTTTCACCTCACCTAGTATAACTACAATATCGTATCTTCAATGTCGCTTTTCTGAAGTTTTAAACTAAATTCCTGATGAAATCTTTCTAAAATGGGTCATCGTGCCAAAGTAGAGCTCTGTAAATACCCACCATATTGCGGTGATAAATATATGTGCAGCCTGAGCATAAAGCTCTGTTACCCACACATCCATACGCATCGCAACGTTGGACGATGTATTAGAAGTTAAAGTAATGGAAATGAAAATGTTATGACGGATCACGGGTGTGACAAAACTTGATCTAATAAGAGATAAGTACCGTCATTTGTGGCAAACTTCATGCTGAGAGTTGTTCCACGAAAATCTTCGTAAAATTAGGCCCAAAAAGCGATATATGTAGGATAAAACTCCAGCAGAATTATCTACGTGATCCGAAATAGAGCAGCCTGTAACATCGTTCTTATGACCGCAAAATGTAGCCAATTCTACAAGCGGATGAAGATTGATGCGGAAAGTATATACGAATATGTAGTATTAGATATAAGTTAGAAAAAATTATCTGGACTATTTGAATATCATATTGATACGGAGATTGTGTATACTCGTATGTTGTTGTCGAACATCGAAGTCATGGTACTCCTAGATTTAGCTAGTTAAACCTCAGGTCTGACAAGACCATAGCCTATTTTCATTTTTCGAATTGATGTAAAAATGATGCATGTTACCTAAGACATGATAATTAAGCCGGCCGACCACCTTTTGGTGGTTTGATTCATGAGTGTTTTTTAGGTATATGTGCCTGCCTGACAGGTACCTGGAAGACATTAGCTCTTATCTGACATACCCTTAGCCGAGCGACGAAATCATTAATTTTGTTTTTAGTGTTCCTTTTTATGGTGATTTTGCCGAAAGGCCTGGTTAAACCTAGAAAAACCAGTCGTTCCGCGAGGGGGCTACATACCGATCCTTAACTGTAACAAATATACGCCATTCTTGCTTTCAGACTATTTGTTGTATAGAACTTGAGTGACAGAGAAGAAATTGCAACAATCTATCATATTGAAACATTGCATTTGGTCATACTGCTAATGAAACTTAAACACTACCTTTTAGACTGGTTAAAAGTCTTCATTTATTCCGAAAACCAAAGATAACACAACAAAATCGAATTCAAATTGTACCTCTCCAAATCACTGACCACAATTCTGACCACCTTCCACTTACCTTCATATATTTCACTGTTTGTCAGTTTAGTCAATTTTCGTTTCGGCTGTCTCTTCTCGCACTTCTGTATTCCGTAAGCTATCGTGTCCCAGCCCTCTTTTTCTGTTTGTTTTTCAATTTAATGGGGGAGGAACCCGTTTTATTTTTTATTGGGACTCACACATGGTTCTGATGACCGGTCCAGAGGATCGAATTCACTGTCTCTTGTAGCATCTTCCCAGTTCATAACGAGTATAATTTCAAACATTTCCGAACATTATCATAAATTTTGACTTCCAAATGTTTGTTGATTTTTCAAAAATTTATGTTTCATATAAATGTGTATAATGGGCCCAAAAAGAGTCCCCACACAATGACAACAACCAGAACAAAGCAACAAAAGAAGAATGAAAATGTTTCGGTTCCTTTTGTGGGCTCCTTTACCGTTGATGGGACATTAATAATTTTTAAAATTCAACTGTGGTTTTGGTGATTGTTTTTCCCTTTTTTCTTAGTTTTTTTTTGTTTGTTTGTTTTTTTCCTTATTGAGATTCATTGATCCGGCCAAGGTGTAGATTACTAAGGGTTCATAAAATATATATAAAAAAAAGAAGAAGAAAGAAAACACACAAAAAGGATAGAAATCAAAAACTGAGTGGACATAAAACATTGATAGTGAAACTGGTAATCATCGTCATATCTTTGTTGGATTGCCTGTGAACGGCAATGGGGCCCTGATCTTGAAATCGATTTGATGGCTTCGTTCATTAATAAAACTAAAACTAAAAAAATTAAAGAAAAGATGAAAAACTTAAAAGCAAAAGTGAACGCAAGAAACTACAATAGTAGAGGAGATGACAAAGTGAATTATTTACGCATCACATTAACAGTCAGAGATGATGATGTCTGAGTTTTTTTTTTTTTTTTTGTAAAGGAGTTATGTTCTTAATTAAGAAAGGACAAAAGATTTAATGTATTCATATCTTGGTTCGAGCACATCCTTTTGCTTTATCTTTAATTGATTCTCTTAGTTTTTAGTTGACAAAAAAAGAGGATTCATTAAATAGGCTAACCAACTTTTGGATGACGGAGCACTTACCATGACGATGTATTTACATCATTATATACATTTCTTTATAGGTTGAATCCTTTGTTTTTTTGTTTTTTTTTTTTTTTTTTGCAAAACAGAGAAGCCTAATCGTAAGAAGATGTGGTTTGGTCCTGATGGTGAGAGAATAAAAACTGTACCACAGGGGCATATGATGGTTTTTCTATTATATCAGCAAAAATCATGAAGGAGAGTGTGAAGGGAAGACCTGTTCTATAAAAATTTTTAAAATTATTTGTTCAATAAATAGAGAAGAATGGAACTAACAAAGCAATAAATAATAACAAGGTATAAGACTTTGATTAAAAATACTTTAGTATAGTCTGTGGAACCTAATTTAGCATTTTTATACAAGGAATTCCATTTCAACAGTCTTATATCTGTTTTAGGCCAGATCTATCTGGTTTAATTATTGGTTATTGGTTAGTCCATCACATTTAATTTCAGCATAAGACTACTAGGGACTTAACAATGTCTCAATTCATAATGAATTAGTAGACACGGAGTCATTTTCAAATACTCCTCCCGCCGCCCTAACAACGGAAACCTAAAACCGCGCTGCCTATCCCGCCCGCCCCCGCCCCAGGCAAACTGCTCAAACAATTCGGAACTTTATGGACCCCCTCCGAATGGAAAAGCCGACTCGAAAAGTTGAAAGAGGGAAACCATACAGCATTCTACGTTGAAGGAGCTCCTCAACACGCTAATGTTAGTTGGGTGCGGAATTTCTTTCACCGAAATTATGCCATCACCATTAGCGAGTGCGAGATGATTTCCCCTGCTGACTCCAATAGTTCCTGCAGCTTCAAAATCAGCATCCCAACCAAATATTCATGGTTATTCTCCACTTCCCCTGGTAAGGCCACTAAACCTGGGAAGATAAGTATCACCAAATGCTCTGAGGAACGAGAAAACCCACGTGTCGACGACAACCAAAATTTTAAAAATAAACGTAACGATAAGCTTAAAAAAAGACCGCTCCCAAGCCTCCTTCCAACTAAAAAGCACGCTAACAAAAAACGAAGCTCTAATCCCGATCCCAACTGGAGCTTCAAAACGAACTTGGTCCCCGATTTTAGTCCCCCCTCCTCACCTATCCGACACAAAGCCCTTACACACCATTCCAATGTTCCACCACCCATATTATCTCTTCTCAATCTTCTACGCCACCGATCCCAGCAAACAACTCATTTCCTAACTTCGACCTACAAACTGGAGCTAAGTACCCTAATTTTATTAACTCCCATACCCTAAACCCAACATCTCATCCGGCGCCCAACTCCATATCCAACCACGAATCTCCATCCCCCTCCCCCACTACCCCTATTTTTGATCCTCTTTTTCCCCCCACAGTTAAACTAACCCAGCAAACCAATGGAAATACAGTAAGTCGCTATGCACTCTCTAGGCTTAGAGAGAGAAAGATATATGAAAACATTTATCGCCTATCTACACGACAAATCGGACTCGGTCTGCTACGAAGGGAAGACCAAAACCAGCGTCATGGTATCCATCCAGCAGGAAGGCCTCCCTACCAACCCTATCAGTCTCAGGAACCTTTATGTCAGGTACCACGAGATTTTTAGCATGTCCCCTCAGAAAGTAGCAGACGACCTTGCTGCATTCGGCCACTACGTTCACTCTAAGCGAGTGTCTCACGATAAATTTTTTCGTCCATAACGTGCCTTCCTCGTCAGCATTTAAACCATCCCGCCATACATCTCCACCCCACAACATCCCTCTTACATTTTACTACCAGAATGTAAGAGGTCTTCGTTCTAAAACCAATGCTGTCCTACGTCAATCGCATTCTCTTCCCTTTGACTGAAACCAATTTGATTCCCGACATAAAGAACCAGGAATTGTTCCCCCCTACTTTTAATGTTTTTCGCGACGACGATCCTACCCGCCCACATAATGATTCCCCCTGTTGAGGCGTCTTACTGGCGATCCACAACAGCCTTAACTCTTCTCCCATTAGCATCTCTTCATCCTCTTAAGTCGACTTTGTCGCTATAAAAATATCACTCCCCTTCAAGTCCCTTTACGTTTTATATTGCTACATCCTGCCAGCTCAACCTACCGAATCTTACCAACTTGTTGTCGATGCGATCGACTATTTAATTGACCTGTCTGACTCTACTGACGATATCTTTGTTTTTGGCGACTTTAATCTTCCTCAGCTACAGTGGATTCCATCACACAATCAATCGTTCTTCATTGCTTCAAATGCCAACTCAGTTAAGGAATGTCTCTTCTTAGATCGCTTAACAGACTCAAGTCTATGCCAAGTCAGTGGTGTATCCAACTATATGGGCAGGCAATTGGACCTATTATTTCCACAGCACTCTATTTCCCCACTCGTAGTACCCAATCAGTCCTCCCTGTTCGGGTCTGTTACCCTGGGACTGATTTAAAAATAAGAAGATGCCTTCAATATTTTCGCTGATATTTGCATGAAACTTTTGCAAACTGCCATACTCAGGCAGGCGATGAAAAATTAAGTTAATTTGCTATATACAGTCAGTCTGTTTGCCTTAAGTGCACCTGACATTAGTTGAGGTCTAACGACCAAAGTATAGAGCCAAGTATGAATTTGAGGTTGTCCTCCGCACTTTTCTTTTATGGTTTTTCTGCATGTAAACAGGATCACACAAGCTTTCCTAACGTGCTTCTGGATAACTGTCTTCCAAAGCAGTTTACTGTCAAGCAACATTCAAGAAATTTTTCTGACTAATTATAAGCTTATTGGTTTCGGGATAGAGTAAGTCGAGCTATGGATAGTATTTTAGGTTTCTTGGTGAAAAGGAGCAATTCGGTGTTGTCTGAATTGATACCCAATAAAAACTAGTTCACTCAGATTGCGTGTCGACTAGCATGGCATTGATCTCCAAGCTTTATGCTGATGGTTGTTCTTGTATGAACCTGATTTATCGTAATGCTTAGAGGGGCCTATATTCACATATCCGATTGAGCTGTTATTATTACCTCTGCCTTAAAGGTGCCCTCAGTATGGTAGAGGACACCAAACCATATTGAGTGGAATGCCATTTCTATTTCTACTACTATTTCTATTCTACTAGGCCTGCAGTATACATGCTAGGGTTGGCATGTTGGGTGGATCTTAACCCACTGGGAAACAGATTGAAGCTTTTCCTACCATATTCCTTTTGTCGGTGGGTGGCCGTGGCTCAAGTCGAAAGGTCCGGTGTTCCGATCCCAACCTCACCTAAAAGATATTCATTTTTTCAGTTAAAAAAAAAAAAAAAAAAACATCAAGTAAGATGATAGTTAAGTAGAAATCAGCAACAAGCCTACTTCCACTAAAAATTTAGTCTCCGCATTAAATGTTGGATGCCATCCATGAAGAGAAATAACCACTGACCCAAACATTTTTCTATCTCTCTATCTCATTTTCCAAAAAACTTAACACATTCTCAGGCATTATAAGTGAATTCATACCCAATTGAGTGTTATGTTGTTTTTGTAAAAAAGAAAAAACCTTCCTCCGGTCATAGTTTGGGGATGCGCACCAAGTCTACATAGACATTTAGGACGACTTCTAGCCATGAAAAAGCTACGTAGGAGGTGATTTTGGATATGTGGAGGCAAGATACAATCCGTATTTGAATTCATAGGAATCGAAGCAATTTACATCCTATTGAATTTCCGTTCTCATAACCAGAGAATCGTCCTTGAGCGACTTCATAAAAGAAACGAAGGCTCAGGAGAATACCACTGAAAATGACATTTACGTAGAATGTTAATAAATTCTTAATTGAAAATATTTCGGAAACTCAACCAGGTAGCTAGAAATGTTTGGATTTGCGAAGCGATCATTAAGAAGTGTGGAGTCTCTACTTTCACTATATTTTCAGAAGAGAATTTTCAAGATTTGTTTTTAGACCTTTTACATTCCGTTAAAACTTTTTTTGGAGAATTCTTTATAAAGTTTTTGGCAGAAGTAGTGTGGTTTTCGTACTTCTTATCCTTGCAATCTCAGTTGCCCCGAACTAATTTGTTTGACAACGTTGACATCGCTTTATTGCCTTTATGCTTCTCCACCGAATTTTCTTCTTGATATTAGATCAATATAAATGGCACTTTATATCAATATACGAGGATATCATTTCGTCCTTCGCCCAAAGAGCAGCAGATAACTAATGTATGTTCTTGTTAATGTTCAGTAAAAATGCTGTTACCAGAGTTAACTACCGAGCCTTAGCCCATGGAGTTTCTTAAAACTCTGAAGTTGAAATTTTCGATAGTGAAATCTCGCTAAGGCGTTGATGTCTTTTTTTTTGAGGCTTGTAAGGAATATGCAATTAATTTTGTGGTTTAATCCAATCAAATTTTGCAGATTTTAGTGGACTACTAGCTCTAGAAGCTTATTTTTTAGTTTAAAAACCGCTATCCTTACCATATGTCGGTTAGGTAAATGTTGAATTCCATCATCTACCAAGGGGTTTTGAAATATGTCCTCCTTTCTGGCGGTAAAACATTATCTAATCTATACCACTTGTAACTCTCAATATCACCGTCGATAGCTTTCATCCTCTCTTATCTATTTAATATTTAATTGCTCGGTAGCTTTATCACCAAAACAAGGTTTTATAATTTAGGATGAATCTTGGTACATCGAAGGCAGCGTTTATGATGGCCTATTTGAAGTAGTAATGCTAGTCATGCTCTTGGTATAAGGCTTCTAAAAAGGTTAAGTTATACAAAAACTCGCTAAGGGATTCCAGTTACAGTGAATAGACGGACGTATATATGGCATGACCAACGAATACAAGGGATAAAATGATTGTTAGCTAGGCATAATTATTATCATGATTTCTGCAGTGCAGAACAACTTAGGGTATTTTTAAATACGCCGGGATCAATCTGCATGTACTAAGCTCTAATGTGCTTGGTACTGGCACTGTTTATAATTTTATATGGAAGCGATTACTCACCTCTCCAAAAAAGACTGAGAAATTGCATCAAAACGAAAATAGGAGGAATATATAGGGTTTTCCAATAGGGACTTGACAACTTTGAATTTAATTTATGAACGCACTCTTTCACTTATCATCAAACTGTCACTGTCAGTTTATTCAGTAAACTCAACATTTTCATCATAGTAAAGTACACTAACGAGCAACATCTCCAAATTATAAAAACTTTCTACAGATATTCGAAGTCGGTGACTGCAACTTTAAGAGCGTTAACTCCAATTTTCGGTCGTAATTCTCGCTGCCGTTCAGATGTCCGTAGCAAACGATCCAAATCAGTCAATTCCACGGCGTTCTCAAAAATTGGGCATCGCTCAGACCACATTATGGCGTATTTTGCGTAAGGATCTTGGTTTACACAAAGACAAGATCAAGCTGACTCAAGAATTGAAGCCGATGGACCATTTGAAGCGACGTACGTCCTCCGATTGGGTTCTGGAGAAGATGCGCCAAGATGACGAATTTCATCGAAAAATCATCTTCAGTGACGAAGCTCATTTTTGGCTAAATGGATTCGTCAATAAGCAAAATATGCGTTATTGGTCGGGTGAAAACATACATGTGCTTCATGAATCACCACTTCATCCACAAAAAATAACTCTTTGGTGCCGTTTGCATGCCGGCGGCGTTATTTGGCCGTCGACGGTAACGATCGTCACGTTACTGTGAATGGTTAGCGTTATCGCGCCATATTCACCGAATATTTTTGGCCCGAATTGGAAGATATGGACTTGGACGATATGAGGTTTCAACAGGATGGTGCCACAACCCACACAGCACACGCTACAATCGATTTATTGAAGAGTAAGTATGGTGAGCGTGTTATCTGAAGACATGGAAGTGCGATTTAACGTCGCTTGACTATTTTCTGTGGGGCTACGTTAAGTCATTGGTTTATGGAGAAAGGCCGACGACATTGGAAGAGCTTAGAGCCAACATTGAACGCGAAATAGCGGCGTCGTTGAGTCGTCGAGTCGTTGAAAATTGGGTCCAATGAATCGGCCGCTGCAAACGTGCCAAATGTTTTGATTGTTCTTCAAGTCAATAATAAAGTTTTTGAAATATCTCAAATGGTTTGCCTTTTATTTAACAAAAAGTTGTCAAGTCGTTTTTAGAAAACCCTATAGGGCAATGAACTGATTTTTCACATATCCACTTTTGCTACAAAACGTCAAATGCTGGATAAGAAATAGGTAAACAGAGTAGCTTTTTCGATTGAAAGATTTCTGTAGGATATATAGACCAAGTCCTTTACTCCAAATAATAAGTAAATCTGTGGTTCACTCTACAAAACGCAACGATCGCGCTTGATTTAAAAAGCTTGTAGTACCTTAGCAGAGTCTTTCCAAGTCTCACTCACACTAAATCAAAATAAACGAATCTATCTATCTTATCTATCAATTATTGTATGTGATTTTTTTATATTTTCCCATAACCCTGCGAATGTATCACCATAAATTCATCAGCTTCTTTCTAAGGAAACATTCTATGCGCAAACATATTGAAGAAGCGCCTCATAATTCTCAATTCTTCTTTTGTATCTTTAACAATCATAGAGGTGTGAATTGTCAACCCTTATTCGTTGGCTATTCCAAAGGTGAATGCAGCTGCTGACCACAAGTCTCAATCAACAAAATAAACAATTGGACACATAATTCACCAAATGACAATGGACCAATCTTTATTGGATTAAACACGTAATGAATGGAATGCTGTCAATTCTTGGCTCTTGGTCTACACCCGCACACGCATGCCACAATCCTTCGATCACCTTGAGAGTATCTAATTCCCATTTTTCCATTTTGATTCCCTTTGCCGACCGTTACAAATTGTTGTGGGCGTTAAAAATCCGATTGAATTAGAAAATTAAAAGATTTTTCATTGTATTCTGCAGGCGGGGGTGCTCTTGTATCCTGACCGTTGGTCAAATACTTTTTATTATCCTTCGATCTAGATTTATGTTTGTCCACGCTCGACAAGGGTGTTGACAATCCTTACCCGCTTTAAGTGACATATGGATTTTCATTGTAATTTGCCAATCACTCACACTAACACACATCAACACATCAATGTGACAAACAATCGGAGCTTGATTAAAAATGTATCTTTGTATCTACAAATGTATGGACAAGTGTACAGGAATATACCATACGTACTCTTATTTGATAATTTTTTTATTATTATTTTTTTTTTTTAATTAATTTATTGAAACCCCCCGTCTTAGGAGAATCGAGAAAATTTATTCCATGCTGTTGATGTCTCCTTTTCGTTTCTAAAAACTGCGCCTTCAATATTTAGTCGACGCAGTGGGTAATTTGACTTTTATGATAATACCCTCGCCTTGCTGCTATATCCATAGTTGTTATTTTATTTGATAGCAACGGTCCTAGTAGGTGGGTATTTGAAACCATTTTTATGCATTAACAATAGCTGTGCTACCGTGTTGGTGGCATGTTATGACTTCCATTGACCCGATATTATGATTCTGGGCACGTTCGAGCGATATATTTACCTAAGCACTTGAAATTTTACTTCAAATATAAAAAAAAAAACCGAGTTAAACATGTGGCAAACGGATCGAGCCGAGGTGAACTGAAATGTTGATGGGAAATTTGAAATTACAATTATTTTGCTGTGTATTATGGCATTAAATAAATAAATTGTTGGTTTTTTCACCTTTCGGAATTTCTTTCCGCTTTTTAATTGCTCTTTATTCAACTTAATTACTAATTATTTACATATTTAGTTAAAAAGCAAAATAGTAATGAAAGTTGAGCATGAATAAAAACTTGGAGTCAATATCGAAATGTCATTAAAATCATCTTATGTAAACTACCATACGCCTTCGTACTGCATCCATCAACAGCAACCGCTAAAACTGGTACAATACGGACAGACTTTGGGATCCCCTAGTATACAGGGACTACAGATACAGGGACTATCTTATCAAGAAAGCAGAAACAATCAGCATTTCAACGCATAAAGACATGGATGACCATTGAAATGCTGTTTAAAATGTTTTTGTAATTGAGGCTGTTACCTACATCGGTATAATTTCTGTATTAATGGCAGCACATTGTTATCAGATACCTGACAGATCGATGATGTCATGCAAGAGCTCTTGAGTGATGTTCATGCTACGGTTCTTCTGTTCAAAATTAAGACATAGGTCGCTGACATAGGTCTCATGCCGAAAACATCCGAAAAAATTGCATAACACGAGTCGACCGATATACCAACATCCTCAACAACTTCTCCTATGGTAATTCGCTGTTTTTCCAAAACAATTATCTTCACAGCTTCGACGTTATTATCTTTTCTTGAGGTATTGGGGCGTCCAGATGGAAGTTCGTCATTGGCATCTTCTTAGCCATATTGAAAAATCTTGTACCTCTTTTCTACTTAGAGCAGAGTCACCGTCTGCCACTGTCAACATTTAAACTGTTTTAGAGCACTTGATTCCATTTTTACACAAAATTTGATGCAAATTATTTGCTCCATTTTTTATAATAATTGAAAATCGTCGAGCTCACCAAAATACGTCTAACTTTTCTATCTGTTAAAAATAAACTAAGTATGTTCGGGACATGTGTCCCAATACCGGAAACAAAAAAATGGATAACCGAGTACGTTGCCCTCAAAATTTAAAAAGTCACCTTACTTTTTGAGCACATATCGTACATCAGTTTACAGGTGTAACAGCCGGGCCGTTTAAAGCATCACAACTGGTGATTACAATTCTAAGCCATAGCTAGTGAAAACTTTAGATGGCAGTCTGAGGGAACAATTTATGTTAGCGCGACATTTTTCGGCGACAGGATAATATTCCCAAATTCCAGTGCCGCAGCAACACAGAGATAATAGTCACTATCAGATCCCTCAAAACAAATAAAGCGGTATGCATTGATGGTATTCCTGCCGAGCTTTTTCAAGTGGCGTCAACAATCAGTAGAGCTACTCGAACCGCTCATTTTTAGAACGTGGGAAAATGAATACTTCCTGGAGCATTAGAAAATAGGGATAGTCATAAGGCTTCGAAAGAAGGGCAATTTGATGGAATTTGGGAACTGGAGAGGAATATGCGTTTTCCCAGCCGTAGCCAAGATAATAGCTATGGTAGTTCTAGAGCGGATTACAGAGCATCTCGACTTTTGGACTCGCTCATCGTTATAATTGCCAATTCTGCTAGTTTTAGGGGACCACCTTGTGTTATCATCGCTCCTTTTAGTTTTGAGCGTTTAATCGTATCGATTAAACAGGCCCTCCGATGTGGTTACAGAGGACAATGTCAAAAAAATACATTAAATGGTGTTGGCTGACTGGAAAGTGAAGGTGCGTGAGCTAGCAGATACCACAAGGATTAGTAGTGAGCGCACACGCCATATTTTGGGCAATATTCTGCATATGAAAAAGTTATCCTGCCGCTGGGTGCCGCGCATGCTCACTCTTGACCAAAAACACGAACGCGAGAGTACTTCGAAAGAGTGTTTTGACGCACTGATGCGGAATCAGGCAGACTTTTGGCATCGATTGGTAACTGTTGAACACCAGAGAACAGAATGAGTGCCCGGCAATGGACTGAAGCCGGCACGAGTGCTCCGATGCGGCCGAAGGAGGCTCGATGAGTCGGAAAGGTTATGGCGTCGGTTTTTTGGGATTGTCATGGAATACTCTTCGTGGACTACCTCGAAAAAGGAAAAACCATCACCAGCGAATATTACTGTGCATTATTGGAGCGAAATTGCTGCAAAACGGCCTCATATGAAGCGAAAAAAAAATTTGTTTTTGCAAGACAATGCACCGGCGCACAAGAGCATCGCAACCACGGCTAAAATCAATGACTTACGGCTCCAATTGCTGTCGCATCAACCGTATTCGCCCGGCTTGGCTACCTCGGACTATTATCTCTTCCCAAACCCCAAAAGATGGCTCCTCAATAAAAAATTCAGTTCACGCGAGGAAATCATCTACGCCACGGAGGAGTATTTTGCAGGCACTCCGGAAAATTACTTTTCGGACGGGATCAAGAAGTTGGAAAATCGATAGAATAAGTGTATCAAACTAAAATAAAAAAAACTTTTAAAAAATAATTTTTTTCATTTCCAAGGAGATTACTTTTCACCCCAAAATAATATGTAGAGAGAATTTCGACAACAGTTCGCTTTTGGCTCATGGAAGCACACTTTCTGATATTTAACTGTATTGTGATACCAATTTATAAATAAGTGTAAGTCGCTTTGGAACAAGTGATGTTTGCAAACGGTAGGTAGTTACATGAGTAAACAATTTTGTATTATCAGCATACATTAAACATGGACAGTATTTTAATAGTTTTGGAAGATTATTAATAAAAATTAAAAATACAGATGGAGCCAAGTGACTTCTTTCAGGATCTCCGGGAGACCAAGCCTGACAAATTCTCTTCCATTACATAAATAAGATTTGAACTATTGCTTAGGCCATGGATTCCATTAAAGTTAACTCTACTAAATGATTTAACGAAATCCCTGTTAAATCTCTCTAGCGTGAGTCTCTAACCTTTTAATACAAAAGCTCGTGGATTCCACTAAGTTAGATGATTTTGATCTTTCATTCCAGAATCCAAGTTGAAGGAATGAAACATGTCGCTAAATAGCTATATTCAATTTGTTGTTGGCAAGATTATGTAATAACTTAGGGATGGTTCAAAGTTTAGCAATAGGTCTATAATTGGATGCTTAAACTCAATATTGGATTTATAATTGAAATTATGAAAAAATGGTTAAACATTTCAACTACCATATTGGAAACGGAAGTGTGTTTGCGCAATATCAAATGCCTGAAATGTGTATGGGACAAATGAGTCCTAGACTCATTCTAGGCATTCTCTTCTTCTTCCATAGTTTGCACAATATATTGTCTAGTTTTTGAATTAAGCTGTCGGCTTCATTTTTAATAAGTTCCGAAGTAATATCATCTGCATAACATAAATGAGTTGATGATGATACATTCAATATCAAGATAAAAAGCAGAAAACCGTAATGGCTACTGGGATATTCAGCTGAAAACTTTAATGCGTTTTGGTGATGTGGACTTAAAGAAAATACTATAGGTAGGAATGAATAATACGATTAGACCAGACTGAAAGCCAATAACCTTATGCGAGTGTGAGAAAAATGAATTTGTGTTAAATTGGATTCATGTGGTGGACTATTATTACTTGATTTTCTGATCACATATACCTGTTTCCTTTATCACTTAATTTAAGAGCAGGGTTAATTCGTTTATTCTTCAACTTTCATGCAGATCATTTTGACTATGCACTGAATAGAAAATTATATCTTTGTCACAGGTGTTTTTTAACTGCATCATCGAAAGATGAAAGAAAAGTGTTCAAAGCTGGACGGAGATTTCGGATTGCACTGATCATCTTGCAGCGCCTGCTAATCTTGTAGGTCTGACATACGCAAGTTTTATTAACACAAAAAAAAGCACTCTATTTCCAATAATAATACATCCAAATTACTTACAGTGTTGTGATTGTAGTAATTGTATTGTAACAATAGTATTTTTCAAAGTTTTTCAAAGTTCAAAGTTTTGCCCATCTGAAGCTATGACTTTTTCCCATTTTTCTGGCAATTTGTGGATCCCATCCCAAAAGAACTTCGCCGGCTTGGCAGCCAAGAATGAATCAAGCCAATTTTTGATATTCTGCTCTGATGTGAACCGTATTTCAGTGAGGGCGTTCTGCATCGACCGGAACAAATGATAGTCAGAAGGGGCAAGGTCTGGGCTATAAGGCGGGTGGGGTAAGACTTCCCATCCACTGTTTTCCAAATATTGGAAAATTATTGCCTCGTGTCTGGTCGCATATTCCGGGCGTTTTTGCCTACTGCTCTCTTCAAACGGATTAATTGTGTTCGGTAGCGTTGTCCATTGATAGTTTCACCCGGTCTTAGTAGCTCATAATACAGCACACTCATCTGATGCCACCAAATACAGAGCATTACTTTCACGCCATGGATATTCGGCTTTGCCGTTGATTTGGCTGGTTGGCCGGGTTTCACATATGATATTTTGCACGTGGGGTTGTCGTAATGGATCCATTTTCCATCACCAGTAACAATCCGATGCAAAAATGACTTCCTTTTGTGGCGTTCCAGCAGCATTTCGGACATGCAAAACCGCCTTTCGACGTCTCATGGCTTGAGTTCATGTGGAGCCAAATTTCCTTGCTTTTGAATATATCCAGCTGCTTTTAAACGTTTTTTAATGGCTGCTTAAGTGATACCCAAACATTCTGCGAGCTTTTTTGGCAACAATCTTCATAGAGTAATGCTTCCAGTTCTTCATCTTCGAACTTTTTTGGCTGCCCAGGACGTTCATCGTCTTCCAAGCCAAAATCACCACTTTTAGCACGTTCGCTCAGCTAGCGCATGTTCACCATAAACTTCCACCAAAATACGATGACTTTCGGCAGCAGTTTTCTTCATATTAAAGTAATGAAGAAGAATTCCCCACAAATCACTTTTTCAGGCACAAAGTTCGACATATTTGAGTTAAAAAAAAAATATTGTTGTTTACGCTTCACTTGAATGACATATACTGAAATGATGTACAATGACAGTAGCTTTCTAACGCATGTTCCAATAGAATAATAACAATGTAATAATATAAGTTACGCCATCTCTTAGCAAACCGCACGAAGTTATAGACAAAATACTTCTGAAGTACATATTTATATATATTCATGCTTAGGTGCCATCGATCATAATTATGTCCATTCCAATCAATTGTTGATTGTCTCTGTTATTAGTTAGATGATACCGAAATTAAAGTTGTTTTAAATAATCATTCTAGAATACTGTTCCAGCTCACTTTGTCCTCCCTTATGAAATTTACCTTCTTTCTGGTGGATTTTTAATCGACGAATGAAAGATCTCTACGATAGATCCAGTTTTTAAATCTGATTGCAAACATCTTGTTTCTAACTATAGATCAATTACTTCGATCATTCTAAAACTTTTAGAACTTGGCTTTTGGAAGAGTAGATCAACTGTTTCCAATTTAGTGGAATTTTCTAACTTCTGTATAAATTCGTTAGAAAGTTATAAACAAGTTCATGAGATCTACACAGATTTTGTCAAGGCATTTACTAAAGTGGAGCTAAAAATTCTTTTAGAAAACCTGAAGGCATATGGTTTTTATAGTCCGTTGCTGCAATGACCTAAAACTTATTAATATTGAAGATGGCATTTTGTTGTAATCATTGTTTCCTCTGGAACACCAGAAGGCAGCCATCTAAGTCCTTCTCTATTCATACTTTTTACTAATGATCTACCGACTCTGTTAAAACACTGCTATTTCCTAATTTAAGCAGATGGTATAAAAATTGTTGTACAAAATATTAAAAATAAATCAAATGCAAATGTGATTGCATAAACTATAACAGGACTCTTCATTGTATTTTCCAACGAAATATGTACATTTAGTAACTCCCAATTACGAGTTGTTAACGATTTAAAAGATCTTAGTATGATTTTCGATGAAAAATTAACTTTTCATCTACATACACATAAAGTACAATATATTGTTCCCAAAACCATCTCTCTATTAGGGTTCATTAAAAGGAACTCCTCAGATTTGAAATATCCCTATACTATATGTCCTGTTGGTGAGTATGCTTGTGTTGTCTGTGGTCCTTTCACTATTTCAAATATAGTTCAGATCGAAAATGTAAAAAAAAAAAATTAAGAATTGTTTTACCTACGTCATTTATGTTGTTCATCTTTCTTTCGTTCCAAATGTCTGTTACTTGGAATGCAATCACTTGAAGCGGGAAGGAAAATGTACAACATCATGTTAATAAGAGATGTTTTATGTGCAACAATCGATAGGGAGAATATGCTTGTTTGTTTGAATTTATATGCTACTTTAAGAGTTCTAGGGCCCAGACCACAACTTTTTGAAGGTACTCATAGTACTTGAAATGGTCAACGTGTTGTAGAATTTTTAACTTATACGAATTCAGCTCAGAACTAGATTTGTGTTTGTTAAGAAATATTTTTTAAAAATTTGTTTAAAGAACGAATTGTATTGAACTGAAATCTGTTGAAGTTAAATTCGTAGACTAAATAAATGAAAATAAAATAAAAATAAGAGATAAAATATCCGTCTTTAAAATCATCAAGTTTTGAATAAGGAATTGGTTTTCCATTTCCCGGGTCAACTTGACGACAATTTCTCTGTAGATCAAGCCTCTAATTACATTCTAATACCAGGCGAAACATGTGTGCATTATATTTATATTGTCTGGCAGATGATTGCATTTTATGATTGATGAAAGTAACGTCATGTTACGAAAGTATCGTCAACATTTGAAAAAATACTCTCAAAATATTGAAATCAACTGAGGATATCAGTTTCCTTAAAGTCATTTGAAAGTGGATATGAGACATATCACGTAAATAAAAACCTTGATATAGCGGCGTCATATTTCATTGAAATATTGCCAAATTAAAGAAAATATCTTTCGCTAGTGTTAATAGCTCCTTTTTTCTATTGAAATAGTTTTATAATTTTTTGAAATTATTGTTTTAAAAAAATCAAATTAAAAACAAAAATTGGAAATTTGATCACCCTAAAGTGAGTATTGAATTCCTCTGACGGCGGCGACGTTAATAGAAATTCAGAATATTACAAAAATACCCACTATCAGTAGACTACTGTGTGCTACCTCAAAGAGAAATGAGCAAATTAAAGAGTAGAAAAATTAATTAAAAATACGAATTTCAAAATATTGCAGGAAAAAATTGTATTTTTATTTTTTTCGAGATTTTATCTGGGAGATAAAAATCACACAAAGCGAATATGGTTTGACTGGCTTTCAATATGTGTTGAGTAGATGTGTCTGACTATAAAATTGAAAGTTGTGTTAATTAATTGATTTAAAATTGGCAAATTGAAATTCGACATCGAAAGACTGTTGTTCATAAAATTTGCTTTATTGAATTTTACAATTTTTTTTTTATTCCATAGCCATATGAGTTGATTGTTTCTTTTTTTTTTTAAATATAGTAGATATCTGGAATGAAAGGCGTCGACTATCGGTTTTTATTATTTATGTAAGTAATTCAATTATCTGAAATCTGCAGTTTTTTTTTTTGTGATTCAATTATTTGTTGTTGGTTTTTTTTTTTTTTTTTTAATTTTTAATCCCTAGCAATGACCTCGGATTTTAAATTGCGTTGCTTTAGCGTAATAAAAAAATTGGAATTGTTAAATTATAATACAGAATAACAATAAAATTCGTTTTTAGAAGGTTTTTCGTGTAGCTGACTATTATGGTTTAAGATACACCGGTTAGAATTTGAATTGGAAATAGTTTTGACATATTTCAAGATTCTTTTTTGTTCTTAAATATCACAAAATAATTGTTCAAATTTGGTATACCCTATAGAAGAAACCACAGAAAATATCCATCTTAAGTTATTGGCAAAAACGTCAATTGTCGCATAGCAATCACAATCTGACTGGATCATTTATCATAACTTCTTCTCTTAGACTCACTAATTTGACTCAAAACAATTTTCCATAAAAGGCAATCGATTAATAACACCAGATGAGTACGAGTATTAGGCGGTCTTTTGAAATTCTCCGATTCTCGGCTGTTATCAAAAAAAAAAAAAAAAAATTATCTTTCATCAGACTCATTTAAAAACTAAAACTGCAGTTGAAGTATGTTGCGATCTACAATTAATCG
This sequence comes from Volucella inanis, assembly GCA_907269105.1. Classification (NCBI taxonomy): domain Eukaryota; kingdom Metazoa; phylum Arthropoda; class Insecta; order Diptera; family Syrphidae; genus Volucella; species Volucella inanis. The sequence continues at coordinate 27,176,545 of OU026157.1, forward strand.
ATATTATGTCGATCGCTACCGGGGGTAAAATACATTAACAACGAGTTTATGTTGGTTACAAAAAGATATTTGTAAATGTTGATGCTAATTTGTGGATTGAAATAATTTGCCAATTATAGTAAATTCTCTGATATTGGCCTTAATGTCTGTATGAAACATAAAGTGTTTAAGCAAGAAGAAAGGAGCATGTTAACTCTTGTTTATCACTTAATGTGGTTTATGGTTTTGGGTAAAATATAAGACTCCCACTTAACAATTTTTGAACATTTTTGCTATGAATAAATTTTTGGTTTCTTTTTTTATTAGAAAGTAGAAAGACATTCATATACGAGTATGTGTTAAGGAGCTTGACTTTGTTAATTGACGACTCTAAGGTATCCAATAATGAAAAGTAGTATTTTATTTAAATTGTTTAAATAGCTAAACTCACTCGTAATAATTGGATAACAAGAGTCTAATGTAGACCAGCTTAAATAAGTTTGTAATATTTGTGGATACCAAACTATCGAAGCGACTATGAAAGTTGTTTTATATAACATTTAGAATTGTTCAAACAGTTGTGCACCAAATGGAACAAGTACCTTTTACCAGAAAGCACAAGTAAATACTGTCTTTTTTTTTAACTGCCGACTGTTCTATAGCTTGGATTGGACGAGTATCGCAGCAATCAAGTTTTTAACGAAGAGCGAATTACTGATATATCCCGATAACTGCATAAATAAAACCTAACTCCTGTAGGCTAAAATGGCAATGGCATGATCAGCAAGTAGAATAATACTGCCATATGCCGTCAGAGAGCTAACAACACTAAACGGAAGAGATTAAAAAGATGTGACGATTCACGTTTCAATAGATTCGAGTTTAGACTTATTGAATTTGCGGCGCGACGAACTATCACTATACCAAGCATACGGTTTTCTCATTTCAATATACAGAGAAAAACATGACGGTATCTAGATCATTAAATGCTAAATTATTTTGATCTTATTGCAATAGACATACCATATGTTCAGGATCATCGTAAATATACTAACTCGTACATACACCAAATAAACACTTCGTTATCATTCAAACTTATTTTGAAAGCATCTCTTAAAGGTACTAATAAAGATGTAAATACAATTATAATTAGATCTAATTTTGATACTATGTAGTTATTTAAGACATAAGATACAATTTATCAAGTGCTACGTTACAAGTTTCACAAATTGGAGGATTATTTATATTTCTGCGGTATGGTTGCGGAGTAGCTGCAGTATGGCCAAATCTTAGACGAACGAAGTTCTAGATTTTGTTATAAGATATTTTTGTAGAATAACAAGGCTAAGATTTTTCAGGGTTCACTTTTTTGTAATGATGTTGGTATACATTCCATTCGGTTTGCTGCTTGTTTGTTAAAGATTTTTGTATATTTCGTTTAATATAGGGTTTTCTAAAAACGACTTGACAACTTTTTTTTTTAAATAAAAGGCAAACCATTTGAGATATTTCAAAAACTTTATTATTGGCTTGAAGTACAATCAAAACATTCATGAATGGAACTCGACTTCGTTCATATGACCACCGCGGGCACGTTTGCAGTGGTCGATTCTTTGGACCCAATTTTCAACGACTCGGCTACACAAAACACAAAACGGCTATTTCGCGTTCAATGTTGGCTCTGAGCTCTTCCAATGCCGTCGGCGTGTTAGCATAAACCAATGACTTAACGTAGCCCCACAGAAAATAGTCAAGCGGCGTTAAACCGCACGAACGACTAGCCCATGTCTTGAGATAACACGTTCACCATACTTACTCTTCAATAAATCAATTGTAGCTTGTGCTGTGTGGCTTGTGGCACCATCCTGTTGAAACCACACGTCGTCCAAGTCCATATCTTCCAATTCGGGCCAAAAATAATCGGTGACCATGACGTGATAACGCTGACCATTCACAGTAACTTGACGATCGTTATCGTCGAAGTAAAAATATGGCTTAATAACGCCGCCGGCATGCAAACCGCACCAAACAGTTATTTTTTGTGGATGAAGTGGTGATTCATGAAGCACATGTGGGTTTTCACCCGACCAATAACGCATATATTGCTTATTGACGAACCCATTGAGCCAAAAATGAGCTTCGTCACTGAAGATGATTTTGCGATGAAATTCATCATATTGGCTCATCTTCTCCAGAACCCAATCGGAGAACGTACGTCGCTTCAAATGGTCCATCGGCTTCAATTCTTGAGTCAGCTTGATCTTGTATGACTGTAAACCAAGATGCTTACTCAAAATACGCCATAATGTGGTCTGAGCGATGCCTAATTCTTGAGAACGCCGTGGAATTGACTGATTTGGATCGTTTGCTACGGACGTCTGAACGACAGCGATATTTTTGACACTTCGACCAACCCGTTGTCTCACTGATACGGCAACATCACACAACGAATATGTAGACTCAAATATTTGCACTAAACTTGTTATTGCCTATCTACTAGGGCGAGAATTACGACCGAAAATTGGAGTTAACGCTCTTAAAGTTGTAGTTTTTTTTTTTAATTTGCAGACGTTGCTCGTTAGTGTACTTTACCATGATGAAAATGTTGAGTTTACTGAATAAATTGACAGTGACAGTTTGATGATTAGTGAAAGAATGCGTTCACAAATTAAATTCAAAGTTGTCAAGTCCCTATTGGAAAATCCTTTGTTTTGCTTTGAAAATATGTTAAATCTGTAGAGTAGGGCATCTATTGCAGAGCTTGCAGAATTGTCGGCTTCCTCATTTCCTTAGATATTAACGTGGCCTTATTCCGGAGATAAGGTGATAATTGTTGTTTGGGTTGCTGACTGCTTTAATGATCTTCGTTGTTGTTTTGCACACTTGTTCAGGATGTAACCATTTTCATGTGTGACAGTGAAAGAGGTTTTGCCCTGAGACTTAGGTCCGTCAGTGAAAATAAATTGCTAACCATTATTTTTTTATTTTTAAATTTTGATTATATGATATACCGAGAATAATGAGCGGTATACTGCATTATTAGTGTGATGTGAGATTTGATGTGCCATGAGGGGGAGAGGACAATACGGTGCTATGTATCCTTTTAATTGGATGATCTCTATTGCGGATAGGAAAACACCAATTTCGTGGCTAGTTTTGAAGAAAGTCCTGCTTCTGAGAGGATATTCTGTATAGGTGTTGTTGGGAATTCATCTACGCTTCTTTAGGCTTTGAGGTGGTTAGTTGATTTTATAAGTTTAAAGGTTGATTTCTTGCACTTGCAATAACCAATTTTACTAACGACTAAAATTTTGTTAACAGATGATATGGTGTTAACATGTAAGTCACTTTTCTTGTTGGCCAATATTGAGTCTTGCAGCTAGGGATTCTTAAAATTTAGGCAGTGCTGTTTCCAATTATAACAATAATTAAAGACTAATCAAAGTATATTTAAGTTTTTAGTATTTGCAATCTAGGAAGGAGGAAGTCGACCAATCTAAAATATGGTTTAGGATCTTACTTAAAAGAGTGTTACATCTGTTTATATCACTGGATTTGCTAAGATATAAATGTCGTCTTCATAAAAACAACTATCTAAGAGTGTACATATATTTATTTAAGATAGTGCAAATATCATCGAAGGTGGAGGTGATTTCGTGATGGTTGACTCACTGGCTGGTTCGAATCCCGGTAGGAGCACAACAGGAAACTTTTTAAAATCGTCATCACCCTTTCGGCTGACAATGGCAAACCTTCGAAATTCAAATTATGCCTATTAAAAAGCTTCTCGGGAGAGCCGTTCGGAACCGGCATAAACAGTAGGCCCTGCTCAGGGCGCCTCACAAAGTGAGAAACACAAATGAGTGCGAGAAGCTAGGCCTTAGCCCACACCGGACTGTCGCGCCACTCCCCAATTCGAAGCGAAACGAGTTCGCACTGGGAACACAACCGTCGACAAAGTTTCGTATAGCAATATAACGTGCTTTGTCAGACTGGGAGTCGTAACAGTCGACCTCGATCGAAAATTTCCCAAAAATTTACAAATGGTTCAGATACAAGAGAGGGTAATGGATATCGAGCTACATTATGAAGAAAAGAGGCCAGCATTCCGCGGTGCGACCTTTAAAGCCAGTTGGCTTTTGATCGGTTTTGCGGATGCTCCCACTGCAGAGTGGATGAAGAACATCTTCGCTAAACTTAAGGATAAATGTAGATTAGAGGTGATGCTTACAGAGGAGAAAAATCTTCCAATATCGTATGTCATCAGAATGTTCTTCCCACAGTGTCGGGACAGCTACCGAAAGAATACTGGCAATTCTTGATGGCAAAGAATAATGAACTCAAAAAAGATCAAACGATAGGTATATCGCCTACCTGATTCTTACAATAAACGAAAGCGCTTTGAAGCGGTTCGTAGAGCATGAGGTCCTTTCTAAGCAGACCTCTAAATAAGCGACCCAAAACACGACGAGCATGACTTCAGTGAGAGCTGGCTGAAGCGTGACCGATACCCCATCTAAGGCTAGCGTCAGCGCTACCGCAAACTTTTTATCACCAAAAAGCGGAGAGCCGCAGCTTCAGAAATCACAGAACAGCACGGCACCATAGCCAAAACCAGTTACTCGACCAATCACAACAGTTCAACAAATCTGACAGCAAATCGAGCACTTGGGCAGATAAATAGAAGACATATCAACGAACCGAGAGGTGGAAGAGGTAGTCCCTCTCAATAGAGTACTGTAGGACATACAGGTGACAACAAGCCCAGCGGAGCACGAGCTCTGATTGTGCACGCAAGAAATGATATCAGTTCTGAGCGTGCTGCGGGAAAACCTGCTCGAGCTAAGATTGCATGAGACTTTAGCCAGAGATATACTGAAGAGACCATTGCTATTGAACCATGGGAGAATCATAGTAAACCAAGACTCAAATGGAACTCTTACTTAAACAACAAAATAACTAAAATCTGGTGGGCCTGCCGTCGCATATACCGCAGCACACGGGGAATTTCTTCGAAGATCACTCACTGTATCTATACAACGATTGTCAGGCCCATCATAACATATGACTCTATAGTATGGTAGACTAAAGTTACGCAAAAGACCAGCATTTTAAAGCTCAATAAAGTATAACTTCTTGCATGTCTGAACATTTCCGGAGCCTTTCAGACCTGCCCCACAGCTGCGATAAAAACAATAATAAGATTAACACCCCTACACATACATACATATATACGAGGTGTCGAACATATTTTCGCAGTTTCCAGTATATAGCATACTTTGTTTCTGAGAGATAGAAAGGTTAGACGTGTTTTGGTGTGATCGGCGACTTTCAGTTATTTTATAAAATGGAGCAAAGAACTTGCATCAAATTGTCTGTAAAAAATGGAATCAAGTCCTCTAAAACACTTGAAATGTTGACAGTGGCATACGGTGAGTCTGATCTAAGTAAAAAAAATGTTTAGAAGTGGTATAAGCTCTTCCAAGATGGCCGAGAAGATGCTTATGAAGAACCTCGCTCTGCACGTCCTAGCACATCAACAAAAGATGATAACGTCGAAGCTGTGAAGAAGAAAAAGGTTGCTGAGGATGTTGGTATATCGGTCGGCTCGTGTCATGCAATTATTTCAAATATTTTGGAGATGAGACGTACGTATGTGGCAACCATATTTACAACTCTGATTTCAAAAGCGCAAACATCCGTATATTCACGGACAGTCAAGCAGCTATAAATGCTCTTAGTTCGTAAACCTTTGACTTCAAATCAGTCATGTATTGTTTCAAAACCCTTTAAAAACTAAGCTCTAGGGGAAAAAAAAAACAAAATTGGCGTGTTCCTGGTCATGCCGGCATTGATGAGAACGAAAAAACCGACAAACTGGCCGGAAAGGACTCTGAAACCACCCTTTAACGGGCCAGAACTCTTCTGCTGCACTCCTAAATCAGCAGATAATTTAGCTATTAATAGCTGGAAGCATTTGAAATGCATCTCATATTGGGAGATTAGCTTAGGACTAACACAGGCCAAACGAGTCCCAAAGTCTGGACAGTCAACATGATGACCAGCTGTTTCATTTCCTTGTAAAAATTTTGCTATACACATCGAGCTTGATTCTGGTGTTTATTGCCTAACAGATGAGACCTATTTCATTCAAGTTGTCATGTACTTCAACTAACTAGGCGATTTGCATTGCAGAAAAACATAAGTCGCTTGCTATGTAAGTGCTAAAATCTTCCATTATGATTACGGTGCCACTGTCAGGAATTAAGTTGTTTAGGGCACCAATATATTTGAATTATTCTTCTTATTTTCAGCCGAGGTCTCCGTGCAATACGTCCCGTCGGGGCTTGGCATAAAATAAAGGTTACTGGTAGGTCTGCAATGCGTCTGTTTTAAGAAGCTCGTTCTTCTTATTTTACCAGCCCATTTGGAAAAGTTACTTGTGTCCTTGTTACCAAGACACATTTTCTGCAAATACTAGTCCAGATATTGTGTAAAACTACGAAGACTGTGCGCGGGTATATTAAAGGATGCGCTTCATATTTCAGGCTAACTTGGTTAGTTCCATCGCTAGGTACAAATATTTCTCAATTAAGTTAAAAACTGCACAATTTAGTTAGCATCAAGATATAATAGATTTGTTTTAAAAGCAGTATCCACGTAATTCGGCATTCTATGATTCTATGCTGACCTCTTAAATATAGCTGCTGAAAAAGGGCAAGAGCTCCTGAGGGCTTTTTTTCTGGTGCAATCCGCACAACAGCCACAGCTCAGTCGGAACCTGATATGAGTTGCATGAAATTTTATTGATTAGATTAGCTAGTAGGTGTCAGTTAAGACCATTAAGGACTTTTACCTGTACATCCAATTCGATGAATTTCGAGGAATTGAATCCAATTTAACTTAAGCTTTTGAAGATATTCTACATTTCATTGAAATCTTCTTCGAGAACTACTTCAATTTTAAAAGATGAACAGAAATGTAATTAAAAATTTAAAGTTAGTAGGCACCCAGGAAGTTACAGTATTACAGTGGCTGTAAACTTTTGTCTATGAAAATTCTTATAGTTTTACCAAGAAAAAAACACTTTTTAGATACAATTTTACCGGCCCAATCCGTTGTTGGTCGTATCTTGGCTTTCTGTTTTCAAAGTATTTAATGCAAAATGTTATCTATCATTCGAAAAATTTAAATATAAATATGACTAAAGCGTTACTATATTTACTTATTTTTATTTAAATATCAATGAAAGCGATTAAAAACAGAGCTACTGATAGCGGAGATCCTTGTGTAAAGGATGGCTGTTGGAAAATACATTGTTGGTTTTCGTAAGGAATTTTCTATTTGTAAGAAATAATTCAACATAACCGAATATATGGGCTATTTTTAGTTTCTTTATTACTAAATATATGTAAGCCGATTCTATCAAACGCTCTTTCGAAGTCCAATGAGAGTACAGAGACATGGTTTCTAGAGGAAATGGTTTTGGAGATATAATAATCTAAATGAAGGTGAGGGTCAACACATCCTCTGTTTGGTTTAAGTGCTAATGGCTTAGATGAAATAATTTTTTTTTTTTTTTTTTTTTTTTGTTTCAACAAACCGTAGCAAGAGCTCTGTAACAATATTTTTCAGGGTTTTCGATAAACAAGCAACGAGAGATATAGGGCGATATCCTTCAACTGAAATTCTATTCTTGTTTGGCTTAGGGATGGGAATTAGCGTTGCAGTTTTCCAACTTTGTAGGATAACCCTGGTATTGGGTTTATTATTGTACAACTGAATAACTCTTTCTTTAACATTCATTGGTAGATTTTTAAGCATTGGATGGGATATTCTGTCTCTACTAGGAGTTTTGCCTTTGGATTTATTTAGACAAGATTCAAATTCTATCAATGAGATGGAAATATCGATTCACCGAGCGGAGGGATTGTTTCTGGTGTCACAATCACTAGGGGAAAAGTTGAGGAATTCATTTTTGTTCTGTGATATTAAAGGACGAGTGAAAATTTTGATCTTCGGAATTGGAAATTCGTGCTTCTCGATGTAAGTTCCACAAAATTCTTAGTTTTAATATCTTTCAGGGTTCGTCTGAATATTGCATTTGATTTTTATATAAAAAAAAAATAGGTTAGCTTTTGAAGGTGTTTTTTGAAATTTATTGAATGCTTTCATTTTTTCTTTACGGAGAGCAGAAATTTCTGGGTTTTACCAGGGAACAATTCATTTTGAGTTTTTTTGGGATTGAAGTATTAGCAGCAGTTCTGATTGCTTTTTGAGTTAATGCAGCTTATTTGTTGGGATTATTTTGCTGTTTGTTTATCGGATAGTTTCAGATAGTCTTCAAATATTTTGTTAATTTTGTTTGACACTGCGAACCCCCAAATGTACTCCACGTGTTGATATCACCCCCGAGGATCAAGCAAAATTTAGTTTGACTAATGATATTGTCTATATCTTCTTCTCATAAACATAGCAGTTTAAAAGAAAATCACCGAAAATGTATGCATAGTGCGTCAATAGTCGGTCACGTCTAGTGGCCGTGGCTGTTTTTATAGATTTGAACCTGACCCTAACTATAAGCTAAGAACCAATCAATATGTTCCTGAACATTGGAGATAGAATGCTCTCTGATTTGTTTAATATCGCTACTTTCACAGAAGGCTTAAGTCTACGGTATATCAACACATTAAGAATCAAAGCTATAAGCAATTGTTATACAATTGTGGCACATGTAACACTTTTTGGTGACTTGAGCACCACATTTTCTATCAATTCAAAGGCATGAGTAGGGTAAGAATTTGGCTTTTTGGTGAAGTCCATCTAACACCAATCATGTCTATGTCCATACAGACTGTCCTTAGTTTAAGATCTATGTACTTGCCGTTAGATTTCCTGAAGGAATTGATTCCTTTAATAAGTCGGAGGGACTTGAGGAGTTTACGATCCTTCTGCAAGAATACCTTCGTAATACTTTTGATAAAAGATTTATGTTTCTTATATTAAGGTTGGGACATACATACATATATCGTTTTCACATTAATCTTAATTGATTATTAATTGTATTTTTAAGAAGATATTATTCCAGAAGGGGAATTATCTAGAGAATGCACATTCGTAACAAAGTATTTAAGGATGAATCTTTAAGCCTCCAAAATCGGCCATTTGATGTGGCATTTTACAGCAATGTAAAGTAAGTTTATTCATTTTAAATTAAACCGAAAGAGCGGGACAAATAAAAGCTTCTGAATGTGTTATATAAAACAAGGTCTTGAGTAATCAATTTTTAAATTGTTATCTCTTATGTGTAACATTCGTGGCATTTGTGATGCCTTTTTTCTTCATGGTGTCTAGGATTATTTATAGAGCGAACAGTTTTCAAAAATTACCTTAAACAGCTGAAATATTAAGGTTAGTGTAAAACTCAAACTATTTCGTTTGAAGAACCATCCGTACTGCTATGTTAATATTCGACTGTGGATAGGATCAAAGAGATCTGTTTGGAGAAACTAACTTATTGAATGGTGCGATGCACTCTGTATAATCATTTGGTCTTGTACATTTGACTTGTTTGTCTATACAAAAATGTAGTTAAGATGATTTAAGAAAAGAAAATAAAAGCAATGAGTTAATTTTAACAGTGCTCAGACCAGATTTCTTTATAGTTTTCATTAAATTATTTGGTTGAACAGAAAACTTGATCATAGAACAATGAAAAACAATACGCCTCCATTGCGCGGTTTCAAAATCGACTGTGATATAAAGAAAATAAAGTGAGGCTTAATGCATATCCACATATCAACGTGATATCTTTTTCACTGATGTATACACCTCTTTTTCAACTCATAATTCTTAAGATCGCTTTTTTTAATAAAAAAAAGCATCAGTTGAGCCCCAATCCTTTGATATAAAGATTAAGCCAACGGATGGAATGGATGTTGGCTGTCATTTACTGAATCCGATCTTTCTGATAGATGTCACAGAGTCATAGAGTCATTTACCACGTAACAACGCAATATTGTTATTTTATCTTATTACTAAAAGGGTATCCGGAATCCGCGCAATAGTGAAGCGTTTTTGAAAAACTGGTTTGGTATCGAGTCAAGCTCCATCACAGCATGCTCGGCCAGCACGTACACGCCAAAGCATCACCACTGTGAGCGAAAGTGTTCAAAACCAGCCAGATACCTCAATTGGTCTTCACATATAGCACTTTACGGCGAATTTTAAAAGTTGATTTTCATTTGCATGCTTGTAAAATCCAAATTACCCAACAATTGAAGCCTTTGGACCATCTACGACGTCACCGATTTGTTATCTGGATGTAAGATCGCTAGGATAATCTGTCATCCATTTGATCTTTTCCGATGAAGCCCATTTTTGGATGGATGGGTACGTACTCGTAAATAAATAAAATTGTCGTTTCTGGGAACCGGAAAGCCCATACGAGATTCACGAAAAACCCAATGCATCCCAAAAACGGTGGGATGAGGATGTTACAGTGAACAGAGTACCTTACCGCAACATGATGACCATGACCATCATTCAATCAATTTATAGCATTGCGTACAAAATTTAAAGATCGAATTATTTTGGTTAGAGGAGAAGTTGATTGGCATCCAAGGTCATGCTATTTGACACCTTTAGAATTCTTCCTGTGGAGTTATTCGAAAAGTAAGGTATATGCCAATAATCCAGTGACAATTTAGGATCTCAGACATATCAAAAGCTATCTTATTAGACATACAATTTATGAGGGCATGATATGGTTTTTCTTCTATTATTTGCCATTTAACTATGTAGGGTAATATCACATCTGTTACCTGTTTGCAATTGCTTGTTCGGTTGACTAAATTTGCACGATTAGCATTCTGCTGCTATATTTTTGATTAATTTGTTAGTGAGGACAAGGGTTTGCAAATTTTTTTTTTGTTTTGTGATCGAAGTATTTTGCTGGTTTTTTCTTGAAACCTCATCCAGAACTTGAACCTCTATTACTTTTTAGACTGGGTTTTTCCGCTGAATATGTTGAAACCATTTCAATTGCTCAGTCTTAAGTTTTTCCGCTATCGGCTTAAACTATCGTGTATTTAAATAAAATACACTTATCGTAGTGAATTATGACTACTAAAACGGAAACATGTCGAGTTTGTGATTTTTCACAAAAATTATCGTCTATCATTTGTATTTTTTTAATCATTTAGATACTCATTTTTATACTGAATGTATAAGATTTTCCGCAAATCTTAAGACTTACTTCGTTACGTCTTGCTTCCTTTTAACTCTGTGGATTAATAAAAAAAAAAGTATTCAAAATGACTCAGAGAACAGATTTTTATTCATTCAAACAGGAAACTTAACAATTTATCGGCAACAATTCTTTTATATAAAGTTTAAAAAAAAAACAACTGTCATATCGAACATGGTCAACAAAACAAATCGCCCCAATCGCACCTTTAATGTCGCATCCCGTCCGTTGTCTGCCGTCCATATTCGGTTCGTCTTGTGTACATAGATCCCATAAAAATAAGCCAAAGAAGCTGTTAAATATTATAAAGCAGGCGATTTAAAATCATTAAAAATACCAAAAGACCGCATTCGAAAGATACAGCGACAAAAGAGTGGCGGCCACCAAAAAGCAGATAAACCAGCAAGCCGATGAAATACAGACACTTTACATTTTTTTGCCTTTTTTTTTTTAAAAAAAAATAAAAAAGAGGTGAAAATAAAATCAGCGAATGAATATTGGCTAAAATGCCAATAATTCATCTGTGATGCCTGCACATGAACGTAGGCTTCACCAGATATGCGAAGAGACAAGAGACTCCACCAACGAAGACCAAGCCCCCGGATGCTTCTTCGGTGACAGGGGGTTTTCTTTTTTACGGGTATCGCAGTTGAATTTTTTATTTTTATTTTTATTTTTATTTTTATTTTGTTGGTGCCTCCTCACATACCTATACATATTTTTTTTAAACAGCGACACGGTTTTACATTTGCTCTGTGTTTTAGTTTTTGCTAGAGACTATATCATCTGACAGGATATATGTATCTACCTGGCCAAAGGAACTTGTTTTCCAGAGAATGACACACAGCACCAGGTTCCAGTGACCACAGAAAGCTACAGACTTGTAGATACAGATACGGAACGTAACTACCTCAAAATTATTAACGAGTCAAGGTGAAAAAATAAAAATGCCTCATTATGAATATTTTTCGTCGAAGTCGTTAATTTTTGATCCTTTATATCTGATTATTACATTGGCACTGGTACTGGTGTTGTCATGGCATCGGAAAAGGAACAATCCTCAGGACTGGAGTTGTTTTTTTTTTTTTTTTTCGTCCATATATGGACGATGTTCTAAATGAAAAAAAAAAAAACCAAAAAAAATTAATTGACACTTGTTTAGTATTTAAATGACCACTCTGGATCAGGGGACATTATTTGTTAATTTTTGTTATGTTTTGTTTGTTTTGTTTTTGTTTTTTTTTTTTTTTTGTATCTATCGACTTTTAGTTTATGAGATATTTGGACTCATATGTAGGGAGATAGGATAACGGATGCGTATAACCGGAGGAAGATGACTATCGCGAGAAGATTTTCTTTACGACTATCATTTCGTTTTCATAATTTTGTTCGTTTTCACGAATGAAACAGGAAAATGTTTCTGAAATTTCATTCACGAAATGGTTAAGAGTGGAAGAAACGAGTTCCCGTAAAAAAAAAAAAAAAAACACAACAGTTAATAATTTATGGATGGGAAGAGTTGTTTTGAATGGATTGTATTCTGTGGGTTTTGAGCTGAGATTTTGATCATAGATATCAGTTGAATGTAGCAGACTGTTGGGCTCTGTAGAACTCAGACGATAAGGAGACACGATGAAGGAATATCAAGTTTGTTTAGAAATCCGGGTTCTTTGAGGAAGTTAATGGATTTGGTGTTGAAATAAATTGTGAATAAGACTCAAAAAATTAAGCATTGCATACACATACATACCTATGTATTTTATGTATACATCTTATCATTCTTATTTTAAGAAAAATAACGATAATTGCCTTTGGGATGTTGATTTATATCTATTTCTGGATTTTGAAGAAAACCGTCTTATGTCGAAACTACCACCAAATGTTTAAAGTGTCAGATTTCGAGTTTAAACAGAAGAAAAGCGGCATTTAAACAATGGGGTTCGAAAAATAGAACTATTCTAAATTAAATAAATTTTAAAAGTCTTAAGGGTTACATAATACGTACATATACCAATCTGTTTAAATATGAGCGTTCCTTTTGTCGAGGTTTGGAGCCCCTTTTAAAGATACCCACCTACGATACCCACCACCTTCTTTTGAAATAATTTTTTTGTGTTTTTAAATATTTAATTAAATTTGTTTGAATGAACACTCACATAAGAAAACTTTTTAAAAGCTCGATTATATATCTAGTAAAAAGGTGAATTCGTTGTGATAAAACCTATTTTGGCACGGTTCGTTATGAAACGTCACAACTTGAAAAATATGCCGTTGACGTAATGCTCTCTTATCTCTAGGAATGTCTCTGCCTAAGACATTGACACCAGAAGGATTATTAGGAGGTATTATCAGTATATCTTTCTTGGCATCTCATTGACTTGATGTTGACTCCCATTAAATGATAGATCGCAAGCAATATTTTCTGCAAGATGCTTGCAGACAAGTTTCTTAACATCAACCTGGTGGAAAACAGGAAGCAAAATGAAGAACTTCGAGAGGGATACAGATCTGAATATTAGTTACATTGAATAGCTAAATAGCTGAATAGGCTAAAATGTTTTCCAGAATGAGAAAGTTTTCATATTTCTTTCAGTGCCAGGAGAAGGCTATAAGTTTTCGAAGTTCTGCTTCACCTTCGTATCCTTCAGAATCTTCTATTTTGAAGTACCACTTCTTAAAACCAATTGAACTGATTTAAAAAACTTTAGGCAATATGACATGTTTCACTGTGGAAGTATTTAGATTCATCAATCAGATCCTTTCTTATTGCTTAGCTCTCGGTGTCTTTAATCTAACTAATTGGCAGCTGAAATTAAGAATAAACCTCGGTCTTAATCGAAAAACTTTTTTATTAATTTTATAACTATCCAAATACTTCCAAATGTGCAACTAAAAATAAGGTTGAGGGTTTTTTAGGTGTAAGTCTACTCGCGTAACCTAATTAAAATCTGCTTAAATCATTTTTTGTTTGCGCATGCTCGAAGAATTTTGTATAATCTTGAACTGTTTGCAGCAGGTATTCTATAAGCGACTACTAGTATTGAAAAGCAAAAAATTGAGGATAAACTGATGATCATTATTGGGATCACCTATCCTACTCGCATTATGCTATTTAATAAGTGCAAAAAAGTTCTACAGACAACTAAGCAGAAATTAAATGCATTATGGCATATGGAAATATTTTTGGTGACATCGAATATGTAGTAGAAGTGGTTGTCTGGTAACGTCCTACTAGAAATATAAGTGGCGCCTGGATGTTGAAGGGTGTTACTAAGTGCATTGTTTTCAGATCCATCCTGTGGAGTTCAAAAAATTAATGATGTTGCAGAATTTTATCCCAGAAATGACAATTACTTGAAAAATGGTTTGCCAAATGTGCAATGTCTGGTTCTAGCTAGTGCTGGGCAGACACGAAGAAAGTAGAATAGCGTTTCCTTTTCGTGTGAACTGTTACAGTTATGGCAGCGATGGTTAAAAGGAATACCGAATAAGACAGCGTGTGAGCCAATTAGTTCAGTGTGATTTCATTTGATTAAGTCATTCGTCTTGTTTTTATTGTAGGAGGGCCATATCTTTCTGGGTATAGGAGTCTAGACTGTTCCACCTAGAGTTGGCAATAGAGAGAAAGTGTTGGAGAATTCTACCCTCGACGAATCCCATCGGGCAGCAGATTGACATTGCTAGAAAGACATCGAAAGTTGATCCAGTTTTAGTAGTAGGCAGAATCCAGATCCTCTGAGTCTGATAGCATTACGCGAAACAATATATTTCATGTGCAAGTCTAGGCACAGTTGAGAACTTCAGGCGTAGAAAGCGGCACATACCTTGCATTGGAGGATAAAGTAACTCTTTGGTTGTTAAGACATCGAAGTTTGAAAGTCGGTATTTTGTACTTGTTGGTAAATAGCTTCACATTTCCAACTTTCAGATATTTTTGTAGCATAGTCGATAAAATCAAGTTGTTCTTCAACGTTCTTCAACGTTGGATTAGAGGGTTCTTTGGACAGGGTTTTACTAGGTCCAACTGAACTTGAGAGTTTCAATGGAGTGTGACTGTGACTGTTATTTAGCTTGGCTTATTCCTTTTTTGTATATCTTAAGGCAGTCCATGTAAGGCTTTCAGGATTTGTGCTTGTAGCGGATGTCGAAGATGTTCTTAGTCAGTTTGTTTTAGATCGAAGAGGTCTTTATTCTACCATGGTAGTAGAAATTTGTAGCTAAATAACTACAAGGCTATTTCTAGAGCGTAGCTTTCTTGAGTTTCCTCACATTTGCTTCCAGTGTTTCTACCGACTCAATACTAGAACTGAGGATGCTCCTAAGTTTGGGGTTTAAGACCTGATGAATTTCTTCCAGTCAGTTTGCTTAGGGTTTCTAAAAGGAGCAGCGATGTCTAAAAGGCAGGGGTTTCTACCGAGAGATTCATATTGAAGAGTATCCATCAACAGTTTGCAAAGGACTTAAGATATATTCATAATAAGAGGTCATAAAGAAATCAAAATCAGACTCACCTCGATCACTCCATAATGAGTGTCTTGCTATGGCATTATATTCCAAAGGCAGGAACTCCATCTCGTCTCCACTCGTCTGACGGTGATGCTTTGTCATGGGCCATGTACGCAGAGGCTATGTAGAGTTATTTGCCTATACTCACCACCCGAACGACTGTAAAGTCATTTGTATTGAGATGGGAACATGAAAAGGTATACAAGTCCTAGATTAACCGGTATCCATATTGTAGAAAAGATTACATTTGCTGTGGCGGAGTCCTGGACTAGTCGATCCACTGACATAAGGCTTCTGAATGATGCCAATGTCCTAGTCTTCCTGCCTAAGGAGAGCAAATGTATGCTTTTCTAATTTGACCATAAAAGCCCTATTCATGAATAGTGACTAGATGTTAAAATTTCGTTTTAAGAGATTGCAGACAGAATTGCATCTTGGAAGTATTAAACTCATTCGGATGGTGATCCCTCGAATTAGTTATGTAGTCCATTTTCTGGCTGAAAATTAGGGAAGTGAGTCAAGGAACGAATATGAAAAAACAGAGAGTAATGTCGTCAGAAAAGGAATTTACTGGATTAGAAGTGGCAAACATAAAATCCTTAACGAAAACTAGAAATAATGTCAGAAACAGAACAAAGCCCTACTGAACCTAAAAGACGATATCGTCGATTACCTCGTATAGTCTTTTATCTCCAAAAACTTTTCCTCTCATACTGACGGAGGATGCCTTCATTTTGGAATCTTTTCTGCTGCTTGCACTTCGTCCTTTTCTCCGTTTTTCTTCTACTTTTCTTTGAATTCAACTTGTGGTGCTATTTTGTGATATTGCATAATTTGTTCGAGTATTATATTGAAAATGTATAAAGTTTTAACCGGTTTTGAGGGAGCAATATGCCTACTTACGAGTAATTACTGTTCTGCACAGACCGATGCGTTTTACGAGGACGTCAAACAAACTGACTACTGTAATTTTGTCAAATATTATGATGAAATGTTTTCGTGTGAGAATTGCACAGAGGGTCATGGGTTTAAGATCGATAAGCGAACGCCTGGCGAACTCAACAGTCGGCTAGCAAGGTTATGCCATCCGTATTTTGGGATGCACCTGGAATAATTTTCATCGACTATCTCCAAAAGGAGCTGACTATCAACAGCGACTATTACATTGCGTTGTTGGGGCGTTTGAAGGACGAAATCGCAGACGATTTCGCATTTGAAGAAAAAGAAAGTGCTGTTTCATCAAGACAATGCACCGTGTCACAAAATTGAATGAATTCGTTTACGAATTGCTTCCCCACCCACCATATTCTTCTTAAACTTAAACTTCTTCTAAAAAACTTAAAAAAAATGCTCGCCGGAAAGAGATTTAAGACCGATGAAGAAGTAATCGCCGAAACAGAAATCGTACTACAAAACTGGTATCGAAAGATTGAAAAATCGTTTCAATCAGTGTATCGCCCTCGAAGGCAACTATATTGATAAATAAAATTGAATTTTGCAAAAATTTTGTGTTTTATTATAAAACGGCACTGACTTTTCAGCCCATGTGTTATAAACGTCATTGGTCGCAGAAGCTGAACCGAAAGTAAGGGGAACAAAGCGAAATATACTGCATATATATAACTCAACTGTTTGAAGAAAAAAAAAAAAACACTATTGATGCTATAAAGAATTAAGTGAATCATCTTGATCAGATTTAACTTAACCCGAAGCAGCAATAGGCACACTGGGTTGATGAATCAAGGACCCAAAACCTACGTAATCTTCGATACAATCTAGTCGATCTGTTCTAGAACACCAATCATTCGTCAATAGTCCGGTGTTGGTATTATCCTCCAAAAAGGACGACTGTCTAAGGCCTTATGTTTGAAATGCCAATATCTTGAGTTATATGTATAAACATTGCATTTTTTACAGTGTTTTTTTCCACTTATTTGTTGCTTAAATGCTGAGAAAGTGAAATTATTCTCCGTGTCGTGTATATTTATAATATTTTCTAAACTTTATCATTTAATCAATTCACACAATCAGCTGAATAACAAATAGGCAATGTGTTCCCAACCCAATAAGGCCCCCATATTCAAAAATATGACATCTTAACTATGACCCGAAATCCGTTTAAACTTCTCATAGATATTATCCATTCAAATAACCTGTCAGTCATAAGTCACACCCTCACAGCACAAAAAAGCCAAACCACTAATGATCTTAACAATTCATATCAATTAATGTTCAATCTCAACACGAAAAATCTATTAAAAACTAAAAACCTGTTCCAGTCCAAAATTGTTCAAAAATTATCCCCTTCGGTTCATCCAGCACAGCCTGTTCCAGAACATTGCGTGAAATATGATGTTTAATAAACCTACTCAGAGTGTAGCACTCAACAAACGATTAATCATCACATTAACCCCTTCACAGTATGTTAAGCACCGTCAATTAGTTGAGTGTCGGTTGTAAAAATTTTCAAAATATTTTTTGACACCCACTTTAAAAGGGAGGCACATTTGAAACGCCCCATTAGGTGTTAAAGGCACATGAAGTTCCACCGCGATAACTCAGATATCCTCTTTATAGCCAGGGCAAAGGCAAAGCATCCACTAGCCATTTATCATAGAAAAGTGGAATTTTTAACTCGTTTGGGGAAATGGATTTCACCCTACCTTTGTATACTTACGAGATACATTTAACAGGTGACAAAGCAATTTTCCACCACATAAGTGAATCATTCTCTAGAAATTAATTGAAGTGAACCACACCAAAGAGACCAGGTTTCTATGGTATCCGAGATATCCCAGGGATTATGGAAGGTCAATTAGTCAACAAATAATGATACCGGTATGCCATTTATGAAAGTGCATATGCATCTAATTTATTAAAAATCTATTCAAAACACAATCGACTGTATATGCCTCTATTTTTGTCATAAGATTTTGAAGGAAAAGAAGAATCATCTTTGGTGTCTTTATACAAAATGCAGCCATAATGGAAGCAAAGTAAAAATAAACGTATCTACGATTAGGGAAGAAGAAAAAAAAAAAAAAAAAAAAAAGAGATTCATTGCAGGTTTATCTATAATTTGATATTTTTGGTGGAAATTTATTAACCAGAGCGGCTCCATGAAAATGAAAATGAAGTTATTCAACATTCAAACATGTATTTATTACAGATACGAATATATTTTTGTTAAGATGAGTGGGGCAGACGAAGACTTCTTTTTGGGGATAAGCAGAGTTGTTTATAACGTGTAGCTATCAAACAGGAAAGGAAGAAAAAAAAATAACAAAAAAATAAGAAAAATGTATCTATTAGATGTATTTCTATTCTATTACGTTTTTCGACTGACTTAGTGTAAACAGCGGATGGGAAATTAATGTATCTTTTTCGATTTAAAATGAAAAGATACATTTTCCTTTCGTTTACCGAAAGTGATGGTGATGTGGCTGATTTGGTATAAATACATATTTATAAAGGTATCACCCATATATGCTGAAGAAACGGAAGACTAAGCGAATGGATTTATATTGGAAGATAAAGTTTGAACCTCAGTTCTTCTATATAAAATATATATGATATATGTTAAATGATTTATATTAATTGATCTCGAATTTCTGTCATTAGCTTTTTTTATAGAGATAAAGCAAAGTCATGCATGAAAAACAGCGTTTTTGGTAGAAACAAATTCTTAATGAGAAACCGATAAAAGTAGGAATATCCATTATTTTTTGTTTTGATGAATATTTAATACATATTTTGAAGTATGTACGTATATGCCAGGTTTATTGCCCATTTCGTCGTATAAAGTTCATTAAGTTATAAATAACTACTAGGTGGCTTGCGTTCGAAGCTCAAATTCAATAACACTCATCAGAACATTTTGGAATGTTCTAAATGTTGTTCAAGTCGTGCGAATCCTTTATGTTCTTAAATTGAAATCATAGAATTTTGGATTTGTTTGATCTTGTTTGCTCTGCTATTAGCTTTTGCAGGCTGTTTTCAGGTGGTTTTCTGGTATAATTTTCTAAACATATATAGGGTTTCCTAATAGTGACTTGACAACTTTGAACTTAATTTGTGAACGCACTCTTTCACTAATCATCAAACTGCCACTGTCAAGTTATTCAGTAAACTCAACATTTTCATCATGATAAAGTACACTAACGAGCAACGTCTGCAAATTATAAAAATTTTCTAAAGATATCCGGAGTCGCAAAATCATCTTCAGTGACGAAGTTTATTTTTGGCTCAATTGGTTCCTCAATAAGCAAAATATGCGTTATTGGTCGGGTGAAAACCCACATGTGCTTCATGAATCACCACTTCATCCACAAAAAATAACTGTTTGGTGCGGTTTGTATGCCGGCGGCGTTATTGGGCCATATTTTTTCGTCGACGATAACGATCGTCACGTTACTATGAATGGTCAGCGTTTTCGCGCCATGATCACCGATTATTTTTGGCCCGAATTGGAAGATATGGACTTGGACGACATGTGGATACAACAGGATGGTGCCACAAGCCCACAGTGCACGCTACAATCGATTTATTGAACAGTAAGTATGGTGAGCGTGTTATTCCAAGATATGGGCCAGTCGATTGGCCACCTCGTTCGTGCGATTTAACGCCGGTTGACTATTTTCTGTGGCGCTACGTTAAGTCATTGGTTTATACCGACACGCCGACGACGTTAAAAGAGCTCAGAGCCAACATTGAACGCGAAATAGCGGCCGTTTCGGCCGAAATGTGTGGCCGAGGCGTTGGAAATTGGGTCCAACGAATCGACCGCTGCAAACGTGCCCGTGGTGGCCATATGAATGAAGTCGAGTTCCATTCATAAACGTTTTGATTGTACTTCAAGCCAATAATAAAGTTTTTAAAATATCTCAAATGGTTTGCCTTTTATTTAAAAAAAATGTTGTCAAGTCGTTATTAGAAAACCCTATATAAGACGATCGCTGGCGATGGAGGATGATCCCGTTTTATTCCTCATGATATGAAGGAAGCTTCCTGGAAGTTCCATCTTAACCATTTAGCACCATTTCGAGGAGAAGTGTATATATGTGGTTTTTGTCCAACAGCGCGATCACGATCTGGTTTTAAAGGACTTAGACTGAAAGACCTTTAAGGTGTGATATGTAAAAACTGTAGGTAACCTTAGGTGTTTTAGAAAACGGATCGAACATTCATAAGAATACTCTCGTTCGTTTAAGGATTTTTCTAACTTATTGACGTTTTCAATTTCTGAGAAAATCTCCACGGCTCTTGAGAGTACGTATGGTATTATGACAGTTACCAAAGAGTATCCCCTATGGAGCATGGTGACGTAATTCTCCAGTGCAAAACAATGGCTAACTACAGTGCACGCACCGCTTTAATCGAACATACACCACACCAATGGTGGTGGCTCTGTTATATATGTAGAAAAATGTACCGTGTAAAACATAAAAGTCCTTCTTCCTTTTGTACTGACCTACATAACTATATTTTCAACACCATTATACTGACATCTACTTAGCCTTTTGACTGGAAAAAATTCAAACCTATCCCGATTCCTAAAAATGGAACAAATTCTGAATGCAAACCCATAGTTATTCCTATCTTTTTATGTAAGCCCTTTGGATAAAGTTTAATCGGCCAAACAAAGAAATTTTGCAGTCTGTTTTTACAGTCAGGACATTGTACATTATTAAAATTTTCTGACCATATAATGTCTTTTTTGACTCTGATTATACACCTGTGAGCTTTTTAAGGCACTGAATTTGTTAACTACAATATTCTCAGTGATAAGATAGTGACATTTCTAGCTTCTCTGGCTATTCTATCTAACCTACTTATTCTTATGTGACCCTTTTGAGCAAGTCATTGCTCATTATTATTGACGTCATTCAAGAACTCCTAAGCGATGCTTAGGTTCTACTGATTTAGAAGTTTCTGAACAAACTTTGCTGACATACGTCCTCTGTCCAAAACATCCAAATAAATTACATGACATGAGCCAACAGATATTACAACATCCTCAGCAACTTCTTTTGTGGTAATTCTGTGATTTTCCAAAACAATTTTCTTCACAGTTTCGACGTTATCATCTTTTGTTGATGGGGCGTCTAGACGCGGTCATTGGCATCTTCTTGGCCATCTTGTAAGAGCTTGTACCACTTGTAGACATTTTTTTTTTACTTAGTGCAGACTCACTGTATGCCACCGTCACCACCATTTCAAGTGCTTTAGAGCATTTGATTCCATGTTTTCGTGCTCCATTTTTTATAATAATTGAATTTCGCCGAGTACACTAACCCACGTCTAAGCCTCCTATCTACCAAAAAACAAACTAAGTATGCTATGTATTTGAAACTGTAAACTTATGTATGTTCGGGACATGTGTATCAACACAGTGAAAAAAAATTCGAATTCCAATTTTCGACTTCCTCGTAGGATTCGAAGTTCTGCTCAGCTAATGCGTGTCCCAGCGATGAAAACAAATGGTAGTCGGAAGAAGCCAAGTCTGGTGAATATGGCGGGTGGGATAGCAGCTCTCAGCCAAGTGCTTTGGTTGCACCCTAAACCAGTTTTGGTCTTTGTGCAGGTGCATTGTCATGGAGCAAAATTACCTTGTCGTGGCTTCAGGCCCATTCTGGTCGGTTTTCGATCAATGCATGATTCAAATTGATTATTTGTTGTCGATAGCGATCTGTTTTGACGGTTTCACCAGGTTTTAGGAGCTCGTGGTATACCACACCTTTCTGGTCCCACCAGACACACAGAATTGTCTTCTTGCCGAATCGATCTGTTTTTGCAGTCGAAGTTGATGGTTGTCCTGGATTAACCCATGATTTTTTACGTTAAGGATTCTGAAAATAAATCCATTTTTCATTCATAATTAACAATTCGATGAAGAACTGATTTCTTATCGTTTTTTGATAAGAAGCAAAATTTCACAAGTGGTTTTTCGGTTTTCCATCTGTCTTTCATTCAATTCATGTGGCATCCATTTTCCAGACTTTTGGATCTTTCCCATAACTTTTAAACGGTCAGAAATGGTTTGTTGTGCAACATTAAACATTTCTGCCATTTGTTTTTGACTCGAAGTGTCATCTTCATCTAATATTGTTTGCCATTCGGCGTCTTCAAACTTTTTTGGTAGTCTTTCACGTTCTTCATTTCTTATATCAAAATCGTTATCTCTGAACCGTTGAAACCATCTTTTGCATGTTGTTTCTAAGGGAGATGCGAATCTGCAGCACTCATCTTCAAATGAAAACAAAAAATTAATGCTTTCCGCATTTTCTGGTACAAAATTCGACATGAAAAAATATGATGTTGTTTGCTCATTGACTTGATGTTTACTAAATATGTTAGACAGGTGTCATAGCAACCAAACCAAAAAAAAAAAAAACATTTGTATCCCGACGATCACTTCATACCGGTACACCTTGTAAGATACAGCCGTCGTATTTATATAGTAAACTTACTTTAAATCGATTAACGCATTCTATCGCCTTAAGCTCATTCGTGTACACCTGTTTCATATTTCGCAGACAGTAGTTTTTGAGTCCATTCACGCCAACAATTAAGGTTCTATGTTAAACTAAATAAACTATCCTCAACGATTTCTATTCATTATTCAACACGGGCAATTGAAAATGCATACCATACTTAGTAAGATTTTGTATTTTAAATTTTAATTCAATTGCTTTCCTAATTTGTATCTTTTTTTTTCATCTTCATCTTTAATCTCAAAATATTTTTGTAATTTTGAATTTCACTCTTTTTCCTCTTTATGAATCTGGTATGTGTATTACAAATGTACATAAACAGTGGGTGGCCGTGGCTAAAATAGAGGTGAACTAGCTTCCAAATAGGAAGGTTCGGAGCTGAAATCCCAACCGCGGCCATGATTTTTTCTCGAGTTTTCGAATTAGAATTTTAGCAATTTAAAAGCTTATTTCTACGCGGTGTTGCCCTAAACATGCAAAAATAAAATCAGTCTCAATATGTCGTTTTCATGAAAATGTCCCAGCATTCAAAATAAACTTCAGTATCTCATCTACAACTCCAACTACACAGCCGATTTTACACTCCACAGCTTTTGTCATATAAGTGCCGAATTCGACATAACCCCAATTTCGATAAATATTGTCTTATCCCCTTTTTCACGTGCAATTTCTCTGCACTTTTTTTTAAAAAACTTAACACATGCTAAGGCATTAAAGGTGTACTCATACCAACTTGAGTATTTGGTTTTTTTTTTTTTTAAAAAAAAACTTTATACGTGTAAGGAAATAAATAAATAAAAATACTTCAAATTGTCCTTTAAATGAACAAACGTACCAAAAGCAGAGGCTATATCCAACCAGAATACAAGTATGTATTACTTCTGCCACATGAACAACACGTCAGATATTCTCATCCTAAAGTTTTCTATCCTCAATTCTTCTGATGAAATTAAAGACTGCTGCTGAAAGATAATGACCCCAGTTTGTGAAACAAAACGAAACTTTTTCATGATTTCAGCTAATAACTAAAAATGATTTTATTGTGCTCCAGCTACGTAATTCAGATAGTGATGTAATCTCTCCAGGGAGGGATTAGGCGATTGAGGGTGAGCTAAAAGTTAGTTGTCCATCATTGCAGTTGCCGTATTGAAACAAGAAAACGCCATCACTTTGTGTCGGCGAAGTCAATCAAATGTCGATTTGCTCAGATCACATCTTGGTTACATCACAAATGTGTTTACGTCTGGAAAATGAAAAGGAATTATTAATCCGCATATGAGACGGCATTCCCAGGGGAACTGTTTGCAATTGATGAGGATAAAATTCCATTATTAGGGTAACTGAAGTCGTCATTACTTTAAGTAGATATAGCTTTTTGTATTTCCAAAAAATAAATAAATAAATCAATTAAGAAGAAGTAGAAGTCAATGTCTTCGTTAATTGAGAAGGTTTGAAAGGTTTCACTTGATATAACAATCATATGACTGCAGTTTGAACAGCAGCTGGATCCAAAACCAAAAAAAGAAATAGTTATTTTGATAGACGTGCAAATTGCACTTTTTGTGAACAATTTCTAATGGACAAACTTTTACAATTGTTGATTTATATTCAGTGTTAGTCATTGTTATGAGCAACGGATTTGCAGAGTATTTAAATACTTTGCGTTGTATTGTTCGAATAAGGAAGTCAGTTTTTATGAATACTGCGATTTTCTTGATAGTAAATACATGTTAATGTATTCTCTAACAAGAACTACTCGTAGGTAAGCGAAAACATTGTTTTGTTTTTGTCCATACTTGCTTTTATATGTGAATTTACTTTAGACTCATTTCGATAGAACTATGGGTATAAGGACGGAATTGAGTATTGAAGTTATAGCAGGTATAGTCACAAAATATAATTTTGTATGTCAAGCAAATCACCACAGAATGAAATGTACTGTGGAAAACAGTACACTACAAAATAAACAAATAAATTCTGTGCAAAATTTTCCACCTACAGGCAGAAGCTACCAAAGGAAGCTAGACACCTTTTGCGTCAGTTTGTAAAAAATCTTAACTTAACACCAAAATGTGTCAAACTTCAAATGAATGAGCTCAAAATCAAACTAGTGAACGAATAATTAGCAGGAGGCTTGCTAAACCTAATTTAGGCATATATTCTCTCAAGAAAATACCATACACATGTAACTCCCAAGAACAAAATCAAGCGACTGCAGTTAGCCAAAAAATATCTAAGCAAAACTTGAGTTCTGTGGAGAGAAGAAAGTTCATTTGAATTCAATGGATCACCCGAAAGATGTTGATCCAAATGCCGAACAAAACCTGTTAAATATATGCACCGGTTCTGCAAACCATGATTAATGGTGGCGGGCCAGTTATGTTCTGGGGTCGTATTTGTTCGGCCGATCACAGAGATTTAGCCCCAATCGATATAAGAAATTTGTTAAAATAAATTTAAAATTGATATCTGTTTCAAAAGTATGCGTTAAGGGTTATTAGATCAGTGTAATGTCTATGTTATACATTTATCAAATCTGATGCAGTTGACCTGCTGCAAGGCCAACCAGATATTTTTATAAGTTTTGAAATCATATAATGACAGGCATAAGTCATTCTGACGGAGCCATACGTTTACTGAGCATAAATCGGAATATCGGAAGGAATATCTCTATATTGTTTTTCTTGTCGCTGTTTGGTGATGACTGGCTTGCTTCCAATACACTCTGACAGCATTTTTGCAGGCTTATTATCAAACTAGGATACCAGTCCCAATTTCATTCCATCAAATGTAGTCATTTTTTCAATCAAGCTTCTACAACCCTGTTTTCCAGTTTTTTCTCTGTTGTCAGTTTGGAATTGGGGACTCAGTTAAGTCTGACTGTATCCAAAGATAGTAACCCATTTTTGTACACGTAAGCTTGCAATATGTGACTGTGATATGAATTATCGGGAAAAAAATTGGTGGTCGACATGTTTTACCACTGTAGATGCAAGCCGCGTCACTCAGTTTCCACTGTCTTCTAAATTAGGAGCATTTTCGGAGAAAGTGTTACTCTACTCTCCAGCAAAAATTCTTAAATCGTATCTGAATCCGAAAACTCCACTGATAAGTTTGTTATTGTAACCCCACTTGGAAGGCTTGTCTTGATTGTAATGTTTCAGTTCGTGACGCTAGTTAAGGGGGTATTCTTGTCTAGAGGCATGAATTTTAGAAACAAAACAAAAAATATTTTTACCACGCATTTTTTTATCATTTGTTTATTGATATTTTAAGATTATAGAAAAAATTTACTGAAAAAATGAGTTATGAGCTGTCAAAAATAAAAAAAACCGAACGGATTCTTAATAAGTATAGATGAGACAATAGCCCGAACCTTGGAAAATTAAAAAAAAAAATTCACAAAATGGCGGCCGTTTCAAAAACAAATGTTTTGTCAAATTTTTTTAACAATTCCAATTTTTTTTAATAGTAGTATTGGGTCTATAACTTAATTCGTTAATTCGGTTTGCTGAGAGATGGCGTAACTTGTATTATTCCATTGGAATATACGTTGGAAAGCTACTGTCATTGTACGTCATTTCAGTATATGTCATTGATTTGAAGCGTAAACAACAATAATTTTTTTTTCACTCAAATATGTCGAACTTTGTGCCTGAAAAATTGTTTTTGCGGGGAGTTCTTTTTCATGAAGAAAACTGCTGCCGAAAGTCATCGTATTTTGGTGGAAGTTTATGGTGAACATGTACTAGCTAAGCGAACGTGCCAAAAAAGGTTTGCACGATTTAAAAGTGGTGGTTTTGGCTTGGAAGACGATGAACGTCCTGGGCAGCCAAAAAAGTTTGAAGATGAAGAACTGGAAGCATTACTCTATGAAGATTGTTGCCAAACACAAGAAGAGCTCACAGAATCTTTGGGTGTCACTCAAGCAGCCATTTCAAAACGTTTAAAAGCAGCTGAATATATTCAAAAGCAAGGAAATTGGGTTCCACATGAACTCAAGCCGAGAGATGTCGAAAGGCGGTTTTGCATGTCCGAAATTTTTAGCATCGGATTGTTACTGATGGTGAAAAATCTATCCATTACGACAACCCCAAGAGCAAAAGATCATATGTAAAACCCGGCCAACCAGCCAAATCAACGGCAAAGCCGAATATCAATGGCGCCAAGGTAATGCTCTGTATTTGGTGGGATCAGATGGGTGTGGTGTATTATGAGCTGCTAAAACCAGGTGAAACCATCAACGAACAGCGCTGCCGAACACAATTAATCCGTTTGAAGAGAGCAGTAGCTGAAAAACGCCCGGAATTTGTGACCAGACACGAGGCAATAATTTTCCATCATGACAACTCTCGGCCCCACGTTGCTATTCCGGTTAAGAACTATTTGGAAAACAGTGGATGGGAAGTCATACCCCTCCCGCCTTATAGCCCAGACCTTGCCCCTTCTGACTACCATTTGTTCCGGTCGATGCAGAACGCACTCAATGAAATACGGTTCACATCAGAGTAGAATATCAAAAATTGGCTTGATTCATTCTTGGTTGCCACGCCGGCAAGTTGTTTTGGAATGGGATCCACAAATTGCCAGAAAGATGGGAAAAAGTCATGGGTAATACTTTGAATAATACTAATGTACATGTTTTTCTTAAATAAACGTTCAAATTTAAAAAAAAACGCATGAATTAAAATATATACGCAATAAAATTAAAATTTTTTATCTGAGCGTGCTTGAAGAGATAGAAGAACATTCACACCAAATTTTAAATAAATCTGTTTATTAAAACTTGAGATATCGTGCACTTCATCACGAAAAAATTAGTTTCGGAAAAAACGCGTTTAAGGTTCATTTGTTTCGGTCACACCGGAGCAGACGCCGAGTCACAAAAGTGGCTGTAACTCATAAAATAAGAAAAATCCTTTAAAGGGCGTAATCTTGAATGTCTAAACTTTGGAAATATGAAAAAAAATCGACGACATATTGGATTAGTTCCTCCGTAAAAAGATGAAAAATAAATAAAATATTAATAAATATTTGCGTTTTCAGTCCAATCACCATTCACCAAACACCCATAAATTGAAAATTATTTTCATCACACGGATTCAATTGTTCTTCTCTCCAATACAAAATATTTTGACGCTTGTCAAAATAGTCAAAATCGCTAGTGCGGTTTCAAATTCCATATCAGAGTCTGCTACTTCATCATCATCTCCAGGGATACAGTTGACATTTAAAATTCGTTTATAAAAGTTTCATTTATCCATTTCGGAAGAAAATTAAAATGAAATAAATAAAAATATGAGAAAAAAGTTTTCAAAAACACAACTCTCAATGCATACAAAGCCTAGTATGGCCTGCGAATAAAATCACTTGTAACGGAAAACAAATATTACTTTTGCTCTCAAAATTAATTTATAAGATTATAAACAATGTATTTTTACTCAAAATAATTTTTTTTTTAACTTTACTTACCGTTATAAGCACTTAAAATCGCAACTTGTTTATACTGCCATTTTTAATGGGCGTTCGTGTTGGAATCACCTATATAAATTAATATCATTAGCTTAGTTAACAAACAGAATACCGTTTTTTGTGTAAAAGGATACACACTAATAAAAAAATTGGTCATTTCGAAAAGGTTTTCTTGGAAGAATATGCAACACAAAATGCAAAGCCATATTTAGCTTCGTAAGCGGTAGAGGGTTAAGTGTAAAAGAGTTTGTCCAAATATTTATGCAAAATGCAAAAATATATATTTTTTTTAATGAATTCAAACACGATATATTAATTAAAGTAAAATACTTTAATTTATTTACTTAATAAATAAAGAACTCCCCCTACTTTTTCGAATTACTTTTTTAACTAAAAGTAAATCAACCTACAGCGACCGTAGATTGATCGGTTTGAATGACACTATATTCAAGGATCATCCTCCTTGGCATCTCACTTACTAAATGTTAGAACTCTTGACCCTTATTGTAACCAGAAGTAAGAAGTATAAGTGCAACACTCAACAATTGAATTGAATTGAATTGAATTGAAGTCAACAAACAAATAAGATCTAAGCTACATTCAAATATTGAGCAAGCAAATTGTAACAGGAAAGTTTCTTGTACTGAAATGACAGTGGTTCACTTTGGATCCGGTAAAATAAATTATATAAATTTTTCTATGCTAGGTAAATTATACTCAATCACAATGCATATATTTATCCACGAGCCGAACGCGTGTCATTTAGAATTCCCCAATTCGAAAAGTATCGCCTAATGTGTTTCAAAAATGAAGAAATTCCAAAGTATTTGGTGGAAGTAATTTGATGATATGCAATAAATTTCATAAATACCCTCATTACAGTTTCATGCAATGTCAGACTGAATATCATCTACCAACACCCCAAAAATTGTAATGTCAAAACTAGAGGAACTTGCTCCGAAAATAGTCGAAAACCAATTTAAATAGCAGCAAAAGCAATCGATTGCACGGGTCCTTCTACGCTAGGGTGCATCGAACAATTTTTAATGACCATTTAAATTTGGAAAATTTTTCAATGACATTATAGATATTAAGAACGTCCTCGACGCCCCCTTCAGTAAAATTAATTTAAACCGCGCGTCGTTGTCTTATGCCACTCTATTGTATAGTATCTTTCCAATGTGATGCGTTCATTTTTGAATCCATATAGAGGAGGATACTACCAGTACGTACTAGGCTAAAAACACTCATAAATAATGTGCTCCTCGGTGATGTCATGTCAGAAAATGCCATTTAACACCAGTGAAGTGCATATGATGTATAATTTTCATGTGCACAGATTGTCGCTACTTTTGAAATTTAGGATCAGCTAAGATTAATGAATAACCAAAGTGATATTTTTCAATAGCCTCTATGGTGGGTGCACTTTTGAAGATGAGCAGAAATTCTCTATATTACAATAGTTTCTCCTCTTGGAATTGGAGAGTTGGAAAAGGATGAAGTCTCTTCATATTTCTGAATCAAATAGTCAAAATGTTTCTATTTTTTATTTACTAAACGTTCATACTAAACCCTGCACTAGACACTGAAAAATCAAGAAATCATTTGCATAGGAAGAGCAAGAATATGGCTCTGCACCTATTGTGGGTTAAAATAGAGCTTCCGTTGGGACCATTAGTCTTGATATGACTCATGACTATGGCTTATTAAGCCAGTGACAGTCTCCTGGGTGTTGTACGAATGTTGGAGTGGTTTGTGTGTCAGTGTGGGTAAGTATGTAAATAAATACGGGTATGCGTGGGGAAAGTTAGAAATCGAGAGCTCTAGGCCTATGTATGTGGCTTGCATTTGTGACGTTTATTCGTGCATCTGGTTGTATGTGATTACGTCCTTGCGTAATTCTTGATTTTTACGACTTTCTTCTTGAACCGTCCTTATTTCGCAGTTTCTTGAGTCTTCTAAGTTCTATTAGGATGGCCTTCACTAACTGGCTAACTTCACTCTATTTTTCCTATTTTCCATTTGGCTAATATACGCGCTTGCATGTGAAAAGCTACTACCTGTTCTTTTGACGAGTAGGCGCTGGAAAATTGCGTGATCCACATTTTCCTTCCGGTTTGAACAAAATGGAAAGATTGAGGAGGAGTCATATCAGAATTTTTGGTAGATATTTTCTGAACACATTATGGCTGGCACCAAGTTGGTATGTTCATCTTCCTTTGGTGAATGATCCTTATGTATCTTGGTAATTAATCCAAGCTAAAACACCAGTCACTTCCTCTGAGACGGTCCAAAAGGGAAAGATTGTTCTTAAAGCAATTAGTCTATAAATTCGCGATATCTTTCAGAGCGATTTTTTTATTTTCAGTCCGGCCGCTCAAACTGAAGACGCGTACAGTATAAATGAACTAACTACTATTGACAGTAATAATCTGCGACTGCATGGATTGGATGATCGATGCTTTTTTCCCATCGTATCATAGTAACTCTTAAGGCTAAGTCTACACGGTTACGATGTAGATTTCGTGCGCAAAGCCTATTATTTTCGCGTTTGGAGTCATTGGGAGTCTGAAGACACCGTCATATATAATATTCCACAGCAAGGGGCCTATGAAGGATCCTTGTAGCATATCTGCTGTAACGTTGTATTGTTTGGTGCCCTCGTCGGTATTAAAGTTTAACTTTCTGTTCCTGAAGTAGCTAGATATAACAATTCCGAGGATGCATTCTATAAAGACCATTCATAATAAATATCCTGTTTGCCGAATTGAAAGCATTTCTGATGTCTAATGTGACCACTGCACAAGACTCCTATATTCCGATTCATCATCGGCATCGCGCGAAGGTTGCGCTTGCTGTATAATTCACTGATTTGATTGCGTCTACTGTGGGATTTTTGGAACCCAAATTGGTATTCTGACAGGGCAATGCTGTCTTCTACTATTATCAGTCACTTGTATAAGACTTTTCTACAATTTTTCCTACTGTACCTAGAAGGCAAATGGGGCGAAACGACGAGGGAACTTCTAGAGGTTTCCTTCTTTTGGGGAGAAGCGCTAAACGCTGTAGTTTCCTGTGATCTGAGATTGTCCCCTCTTTAATGGAGGTGTAAAATACTCCTGTAAGGACGTCCGGTTACGATACAATTGCTTTTTTTTTCGGTATTCCATCCGGGCCTGGGGTTTTTTTGTCGCCGCTGTTTTTGCATTTCTGCATTAATTTATCTTCTAAACCAGGATTGTGGAAACACGCATCTGTTTTCTTCAGATGTCCTATTAAAAATAGGACGAATTCTTCGTTTTTAATTGAATACTGCAATTCTAGGTTTTAAATTTCATATAACTCTGATACTGATGCTTAAAATATTTATTTGGGTAGTGGTAAATGAGAAGTGAGAGGCCATTATATTGGGTATATAATTATTTTCGTGCGTTTTTTTTTTCAAAATTTGAACGTTTATTTAAGAAAAACATGTACCGTAGTATTATTCAAAGTATTGCCCATCTGAAGCTATGACTTTTTCCCATCTTTCTGGTAATTTGTGGATCCCATGCCAAAAGAACTGCGCCGGCTTGGCAGCCAAGAATGAATCAAGCCAATTTTTGATATTCTGCTTTGATGTGAACCGTGTTTCAGTGAGGGGGTTCTACATCGACCGGAACAAATGGAAGTCAGAAGGGGCAAGGTCTGGGCTATAAGGCTGGTGGGGTAAGACTTCCCATCCACTGTTTTCCAAATAGTTCTTAACCGGAATAGCAACGTGGGGCCGAACGTTGTCATAATGGAAAATTATTGCCTCGTGTCTGGTCGCATATTCCGAGCGTTTTTCGGCTATTGCTCTCTTCAAATGGATTAATTGTATTCGGTAGCGTTGTCCATTGATGGTTTCATCCGGTTTTAGCAGCTCATAATGCAGCACACCCATCTGATCCCACCAAATACAGAGCATTATCTTCGCGCCATGGATATTCGGCTTTGCCGTTGATTTGACTGGTTGGCCGGGTTTCACATATGATTTTTTGCGCTTGGGATTGTCGTAATGGATCCATTTTTCATCACCAGTAACAATCCGATGCAAAAATGACTTCCTTTTGTGGCGTTCCAGCAGCATTTCGGACATGCAAAACCGCCCTTCGACGTCTCTCGGCTTGAGTTCATGTGGAATCCAATTTAGTTGCTTTTGAATATATCCAGCTGCTTTTAAACGTTTTGAAATGGCTGCTTGAGTGACACAGATTCTGCGAGCTCTTCTTGTGTTTGGCAACAATCTTAATAGAGTAATGCTCCCAGTTCTTCATCTTCAAACTTTTTTGGCTGCCCAGGACGTTCATCGTCTTTCAAGCCAAAATCACCACTTTTAAATCGTGCAAACCATTTTTGGCACGTTCGCTCAGCTAGCGCATGTTCACCATAAACTTCCACCAAAATACGATGACTTTCGACAGCAGTTTTCTTCATGTTCAAGTAATGAAGAAGAACTCCTTGCAGAAACACTTTTTTAGGCACAAAGTTCGACATATTTGAGTGAAAAAAAATTATTGTTGTTTTCGCTTCAAATGAATGACATATACTGAAACGACGTACAATTGCAGTTGCTTTCCAACGCATGTTCCAATGGAATAATACAAGTTACGCCATCTCTTAGCAAACCCAATAATACTATTGTCTCATTGTCTTACTACTATTGACAGTGTTGGCAAACATTTGTCTTGAAAGTTGACAACAAGTAATCGTCTTTACTCCATCTTATAATTATGTAAAGGAGAATGTCGGTTGGAAAGTACCATCGAAGTATCATAGGTACATCGAATTCAAAATCGGATGCGAAATCTCGACCTTGTTAAAGACCAGGAATCAGCAGAAACAAAATTTAACACTCTTGTATGAAGAAAAGTAAGAACCTTATTCTGTTTTCGAAAGTTTCCTATCATAAAGATTTTTGCGAAACGCCTGGTGAAACCAGTAGGCTTGTTAAAGTCCTCAAGGAGGAAGACTGGAATCACAGTCCTGGTGGTAACTCTGAAGAGAATTTTTACTGAAAAACATGTTGAAAGCTTGGCGAAAAGTAAGAGTAGCCATTATATCGAAAATTGTAAAGAATAACCACATGCTCACCAAGAGCTTTAAAACTATCACAGTGACTCCATTCATGCTTAATGGTTAAATGGTGTGCGAAACTGTTTTGCTAATGCAAACACAACATGCCTACTAACTTAAAAGATCTGGTAGACCGACACTTCAAAATATAAAGCGCACCCCATAAAATGGAGCATTTTTATCAACATTTATGGTGCTTTCGCCAACGAATAGGGGCTTGTCTCTGAGAAGTTTTTTTGCATCTATGCCTACTAGACCAATTACCTTCTATGGGTCGCTTTATTTGGTGGAACAAGCTTTCACAAATATACGTCATAGCTGCTTTCGCCAGACTTCAAAGCGGTCTGTCTCGGCTTCTTAGAGCCTTACCTTAGCACGCCTGGCTCCGCTGTAGACGTATTGATGATATCTCACCATTTAAAATGCATATCATACGTTGCACCATCAGTGTGATCTTCCACTTGTTATAAGTACAAGCCGCACTAAAGATTTGATGATTTTACGCCACAGTGTTTTGGCTTAGAACTCCTGTTACTGCGAAAATATGAAATCGACTAAATCACTGTCTGAATGCACTGAATGGTATCACAGCTTATACATGTATGCTTCTTTTAAGAAAAACCAACAGTAATTCAGTACAAGGTGCGTCAAAAAATCTTTACTTTTCACTGTATGGTAAAAATAAGGTCCTTGTATTGTTGCGAAAGACCCTTCTCCTAGAAATTTGGACTATGTAAAAGCAGTATGTAATGCTCATATTTTCTTTATGATCCCTAGCCTCGTGGAGAATTCCAAGAATAAGATAAGCCGTAGTTTGAAACAACACATAATTAATCATAGGGTTGTGGCCGCAACTTTAACACCGCACTTCGTTCGAACATCTAACTAACGATTTCTCAAATGGCTGTTAATTCAAGCGTGGTCAATTTGGTTTGTGCCTCGCGACCTAGTAGTCGAAGTTAAACTTAGGCTATGACAGGTTTAGTGATTAAACATAATATGGACGATGATAAGTCGATGAAACATTGTTTCGATCGCAAACATCATATCTGACTATAACAGGTTTGAGTAAAATTTTTACCATCTTAGTATTGAAGTCAACAAACCGATACATACATATATTTCCATTAGGTATTGCATTGCAGAAAATAGTGTGCTGATAATCTTTCTAAATATTTTTCTAAGTCAAGCTGCTACAATCTTGTCACTAAAATGTTCTCAGCATATAGTTTGTGTGCATTTCATGTCATACATGTCATAGAAGCTCACACAAAAGAGCTATCTACCATAGACACCAGTTATAACAAGCAAAGCTACTAATTTCATATTTATGTACAATAAATCTCCAAAGTCTCTTAATTCATGAATTACAGATTCAGTTTCTCGTAACACAAGAATCTTAGCCCGTCTTCACAATGACTGACTCGAAAGTGCAGGTACAAATACGTATGTAAGTCGTTAAAGATTTTTTCACCTCATGTGCATTCATTAATTACAGACTCCTCTACCTGCACATTATTCTAAACTTAAGTTGGCATCCAAACTGAGTGTAGATTTTTTTCTCATATACATAATTTAAAATAAACACAAAATTACAGTTATAGATACTAAAACTACAGGTCAATATAACAGAAGTTAGTACAATAATCTGAATTTGAAAAATGGTTTAATGTTGGCCGCATTTCCACCTGACTGTAACTTCCTTGTCCGAAGCTCATGGTTGATGGATTCAGCGGGCAAATTGTGGAACTTGAAAATCGCCCGCGGCACACAACGGTCACATCGTGTAAAATGTTGCAAACAATTTTACATGAATTTGTACTTTAGTGTGACGGAAAGACAATGGATACCTTGGTTGTTCTGCTGGTCGAGATTTCGAATGCCAATGCTATTGTGAGAAATAAAATTTTCAAAATTAATGCTGGCAAAGGGGTTAAGAAGGTATACACAACAACAAAAAATTGTATCTCAATTCACAAATTCAAAATTGGGTTTATTTACACTGCACTTTCTAATGACATGTCATGTTCAATGCAATCTTTGTGATCATTTTTCATTTCAGTTTCAGCACAAGTCTGTGATTGTATGGTATATCAAGAACACGGCATGAGGTTAATTAATGACTGTCCTGTCCCATGGTGGTGAAATCAATGTGGAATAACTTTAAATGTAATCACTGACGAAACGAATGAAAAATTGAGTTTTTTTTTTTTTTTTTTTATTTATATAGTCACTAGAGAATTGGCTATGCACACACGTCCTTTTTGGTAGTTCTTCCTTGTTTCGGATAGATGCAGGCAAATGAAATGAGAGAAGGACTATGATAAATTGTTTTAATGTCTCGGAATCGTGATGAAAAAGCCTTAATTGCTTATTGCTTTAGGAATTTCGAACATTACATTAAGATATAATTGTGGTGCGTTTTGGTCGGTTTGTATTGTGGGGTGACCCAAAGTTATACACACTTGTAAACGAATAAGCTAATATAATAGAAACAATATTTAAATAAAAAAAATTGAAAATATATGCGCAGGATTACATTAGGAGTTGTAATGCCTATGAAAGGAGACCACTATTCTGAAGCAATCCATATCTATCAGCTGTAGGCGATCTTTTCCATATCCTTTCAACATACATATCCATTCTAACAAACATATGATTAAGGCTTTTGGTTCGACCAAAGATTCTGGTAAGAAAACTTTTGAACTTACTGATAGAAGTACCTTAAATGACAGATTTTTTAAACTCAAGTGTAAGATCATGTGTTTCAAATTTGATATCGTAGAAGATCTTCAATGTTCGATTATTTACTGCCAGATTGCAGAGTAGAGCACGAAATGTCATCATTTTACAGTGTTGTACATATGACTATGACGGAAAAAAACTGCGAGGTAGAATGAAGAGGATAATTTCCACAATATACATAGCGAACGTCGTTATTGATGCCTCAAAGAGCGAAATAAACACTGCTATCTTACTGTGAATTAATGCAATACCAATTCTATTGTAATTTGCAATATATTTGTCTACAAAACTTACCAAATTATTACTTAGATTTCAGGAGATAGACACTGCATGTCAAACCAGGTCGAGCCCTTGGCGATCAGTCGGCAGTAGGGATATTGTTTTTTTATATAAGCGTAGTTGGGATATCAGAGTTGAATGGGATCTTCATCTTATAGAGTTTTTTGTAGTCCTTTAATCGCACCAGCTATACTAAAGTTGTTCGAATTACTAGGTATTACATCAACGTGCTTAGTGAGCCACTAGTTTAGAGACTGCCTGACTGAAGGAGCTGAAACGAACAACCTCATAGTGCCAGTAAACTTAAAGAAGCTTCGAAAAGCTATGAAAATTGTTTTCGCGATTTGTGGAGAAAAAAATATCGGTATAAGGCAAAAGATTCGTAGTATATGAGTATCTAAAAATTCTTATGGACAGATCGAATAGATTTTGGCACAAATTGCCGTATCTTGACGTAGTGCCTAGAGTATTACACTGTATTCAACATTCAAACAGATCGGACGTGACTTTTATTTTTCTCTCAGTTTATCAGTCAAATTTTCAGTTCAAAATTTTTATCAATTTGCCATTATCGGTTCTCTGCCCCCGGTTTGTGAGTTCTTAAAACTAATTACTAAAGTCATTCGCGAATTTTTGTGTTTATTCTTTTCTGAACCACATTTATTCCTTCACTGACCTACGCAATTAAAATGACGAAATTCTGTGGTAATGCAAAACGTGTGTCCGATACCTTTGGTGATTTTATACCCGGCAATGGTTTATGCAGAAATTTGTTTCGCCCCCTTTCTATTGGCCTACGTAAACGTGTCATTTTTTACCTTAAAAACTTCTCCAGCAACTTTCCGTTTTGTTATGAGGAGTGTAAAATCTCTACGCATATCTCTATCACATATTATGCTTACGATAAAATTTGTTAGGAAATCTCTTTTAGGTACGACGACTAAAACACAAGTGTCGATCAACGCCACGTTGGTTTACATAATACGCAAAATCAATGAGATAAGAAAAGACGTCACAGTAGTTAAATTAATTATAAGCAATATTGCTGAAGAAATTCGAACAACAGGGAGGAAAATTGATAGTATGCCTCAGTTGCAATCAACTGCCATCTACGAATACAATACATCAATTCTGGTCGAGATGCTGTTTAAGAAATCTTCTACACAATACTTTGAATTTGTTTACTCCAGAATTCCTATCCCGGAGAATAATCTTTACATCTCTTTCTATTAAATCTCTCTTTCTCAACCAATCCATGCACAATAGTTCTCTGTAGAAACAATATTCAATATTTGATACTACTGACCCCAACTGTATTGCTATGTTTTGGGCGACTTCAATCTTCCAAAGCTTCAAAAAGCTAAGACTAATCAACTATTCTTTACGGCCACTACGAAAAAGAAATTATCTTCATTGAATGCGATAGCACAACTGCATTGGAAGACAACTCGATCTTGTCTTTACATCTGATACAGATAACTGCATCGTCTAGAAAAGAAACCATCTTCTTTCTTAGTTATACGATATAGTTACCATCCACCGCTCTCTTTGACTTTTTTGTAAGATAATGGTCTTTAAACTGTGCCCTACTCTTTATAAACAAACTACGTAAACTAAATAAAGTTCTTAGTAATGCCAACTTCAACTTTTTCTATGAAAGCCCTTACCGTACACTTAACGAAGCTCTTGTATTCTTTTCCACAAAGATTTTTAACTGCCTATCTCAACCTTTGAACAACAAAAAGTCAAGCTCACTCGTAATAAAAGAAATAAACTATGGTAAACTGATTTTATATCACAATCCAATGCTGATTTATTTTGCTACTACCGATTCCTATATCGGATTCTCTGAACTATGTTGATCTCTCTGACATCATAACCCTCATCACCGATCCCAAACATACTTTCCATTTTATCAATAACAAAAGAAAGTTCGAAAACTACCGTCTTTTCTGAAGCTCTCTGACACGACTTCCACCGATTCCCAAGTATCATAATTGAAAATCTTTTTGCTGGCTTCTGGCGTACATACACAAGAACTTAACCATCTTTACTTTTCGTACTTAAACAACTTGTATCCTTCCAACTCCTGTCGCACTTATTTAATCTTAAATCAACCTATCCTCTATGAAACCGAATTTCGTGATCTGGGTGTAATCTGTGATAGTGAACTTATTTTTCGTTCTCATATAGATAACACCATGTCGCTCTTAGCTCTATCAAACGCTGGCCAAATGAATTCTTCAACCTTAATGTCACTAAATTTCTTTAAATTACGTTTCTTGAATACGCTAGCTAAGTTTGCTCACATTAGTACACAACGCACATTCTCCAGGTTGAAACGGTACAACGCAAGTTTCTCCGATTAGCCTTAAAATTTGTAGCTCCTTTTTACTTCAATTTATCTATCTCAAAATCCATCCACTTAATCTTAGGTCCGTGCCCCTTTTTCTTACCAATCTTCACCAAAAAAATTACGTATACCTTGAATCAATGTCTAGAATGTTACGACATCTGAACTGTCTTCCAATTCCGCCTCAACAAGCTGTCCCTAAAAAAAATGCCCTTTGGCTTTAGTTTAGTTTTGAATCAATTTTCTTAATTTTAAGTCTAAAATTTATGCGTGTTTGTAATAAGTAAATCTGTCCGGAATTTACCAGGGCCTCAAATCAAACTAAATCACATCATATCACAAGGGAAGCAAGTGGGTGGTCAACGTTTCGAGAAAATTTTCGACAGCTTTAACCAAAATTGTACAAATGTGCTTTCGTTTGTTTCAGAGAGGACTCAGAGAAGTCGATAGCCGTTATCAAGACTTTTGCAGGCAGCCTAAACATGAAAAAAAGGAGGATTAAAATAAACCAGGGCGGCCATGAACAAGAGCTCATAAGCAGGAAACTAGAACTCTAGATTTCTAGAACTAGAAATCTGCAGTGGGTTACAAAATTCTAGGCTATGTCAAAGATATTTCAATATGGCTTAAGAGATGATCAAACAAAAATCAAGATTTTCTATACAAAGTATCTTAATTTTGGTAGATTTAATTGAACTCATTATCGTGACAACAACTTAGAGAACTGTGCATTGAATAAATTACAAAACAACTTGCATATTGGAGCAGTAAATGGTTGCCAATACCTACACTTAAATATATACATAAATAAATAAGGCAATGGCACATAAATTTGCATACCACCGTTCATGATATGCTTTAGCTTGAGCATTCATCTTATCGTCGCATATCATAAATTTGATTTATGATCATGTACCGAATTGTCAACAGAAGAAAGCTTATAACAAATTCGTTCCATGTTCACAAATGAGCCATAGTTTTTCTGTGTCATGGGGAAAAAAAAGTAAAAGAAAAACAAACCCGAAATCAAACCAATCGATAAAAGATACTTTCCGTGCAAAACATGACAGCAAACATCAAAAACAAAAACAAGGCATACTCGGTCAACTTTTATGCAAATGTCTACCTACCTACTCTCATTCAGGGAAGACTCTCCTTTTGATCTTTCGCCAATATTCCATGCACGGTTTCATGGTCGGAACTTTAAAACTCGAATCCCTTTGTTCCTGTATTTCGTCAAAAGTTGATTTTTTTTTTATTTTGCTTTTAATTACAACGGTAAAAAGTAATACAGAACATGTGGGAAAGAATCAAAAGAATTCGTACTGCCATACCTTATGATACTTTACTTGCGCTACACCCCATGATTCGAGGAAGGCGACGACCACAATCAATCACGAATATGTATTCATATAAAATCGACTTTAACCTCAACGATAGTTAAAAAAAAAAAAAAAAATATTAATAAAAACAATAAAGATAATCAAAGCTTCAATTGTCCATCGTGAAGAATAATGTGTCATCGCGATGGTCACGTTTGACTTTTACCAAGCAACAGCTACTGCAACTCGGACAATGACGAGTATAACTACGACGGACGTGATGTACACAAGCATTACGGATTCGCTTACAAATAAAAATACGGATGGAACACATTTGCTAAGTATATGCAAGCATGCCTGTACTTTTCCTCTGACTGCGACTAAATTAGGTGGGTAGAAAGACGATGGTACAATTGTCATTGGTTGGTGATGCACCGATCAATCGCTTACAATTTATTACTATTTTGCACAAATAATAAAGCATTTCTATGTGATGTAGCGTTCTTTCTAGATAACATGCCACCATTCTCGGGATGACATACAATATATCCTATATTGACATGCAATACTTAACTGTTTGGTTATAATACTGACAATAGGAATTTAGTGTGAAACCTAAGTAGGTATTTGATGGAAAGCTGGATACATATTACACTGAACAAAGACAAAGTTCGCTACTGTTTTCGTTTTTTTTTTGTATTTATATCCACAGTTTTGAATTGCAGTTAAAGACATAACTACTGCAATGTTAACTTTCGGCTAAAACAGAGAATAACGCCTAAAACTAGAAAATGTTGTTTTCGGGAAGTGAAAATCTGAATGCACAATAAAATTTCACCTTAGTTTGCTTTCGCTAGATTTACATGCTTCAAATATGTATTAACAATTTGATTAGATATCTCCTAACTCTGTTTCTGTATGCCAAGTTCTTCTTAAGGTACACTCAGCATCCCGATCATATTTTTCTGGAATGTTTTCGAAGAGAAGATTGAAAAAACCTATTTTAAAACAGATACTTTCTATAACTGTGATCAGTAGTTTCGCATTATCTGTTCCAAAGGAGATTTCCTTCATACCTAGTTTACGAGGGCTGTTTGATGAGTACCCGAATTTTAAGTATCGCTCAGTTATCCGATTCTTTGGGTGACAAAACCTGCGTGGAAATCAATCCCATTCTCGATGATGTGTATTGGACCCATTCACGTTTCAGTACAACTGTTTACCATTGCTTCGCAGAGTTTCGCAGTGGCCGCACGTCTCGGTTTTTGATGAACCGCACCCAAGTGGCCCAAAAACGATTATCATAGAGGAAGCCGTGGACAAAATTCATGATCTCGTATTGGTGGACTCCAAGTGAAAATTTACAACTTGGCTGAGAAAGCAGGCATCTAAACTCAACGGGTTAGCCATATCCTGCACTAGATTTTGAGCATGAAAAAGTTGTCCGCGCGATGGGTGGCGCTTTTGCTCACACCGGAGAACAAGCGCAATCGTGAGACCACTTCAAAGACGTGCTTGGCCCTGTTTAATCGAAATACGGAGGAGTTTCTCCGTCGTTTTGTGATACACACCAGAGAGCAAAGAACAATCGAAACAGTAGATTTTACCTCGTGAACGTGCTCTAAAAAAGTCGAAAACTGTGCCTTCGGCTAGAAAGCTGATGACCACCGTTTTTTGGGACGCGCAAGGTGTGATCCACGTTAACTATTTGGAGAAGGAAAAAACAATCACAGCAGCATACTACGTCGATTTATTGGGCTGATTCAATGCCGATTTGAAGAAAAAAATACTCTTCCATCGAATTGGTCGAATTGCAATACGAATTGCTCCCCCACCCTACGTACTCTCTGGATTTGGCTCCCTGCGACTTATTTTTGTTACCAAACCTTAAAAGGTCGGTCACCGGAAAGAAGAACGGATGGAACGGGGGAAGTCATCGCCGCCGCGGAGGAGTATTTTGCAGGCCAACAAAAGTCATACTATACGGAGGGGTTAAAAAAGTTGCAGTACCACTGCGAAAAGGATATCAAGTTGAAAGGAGATTATATTAAAAAATAAATTGTCAAAACCTAAAAAAGTTGCGTTGTCATTTCTAATCCGGGTATTCATCAAACAGCCCTCGTATACTATATTGTTTCATCCCAATGAGATCCACATTTTGATTAGGATTTTACGCTGCATTCCAGCAAACTTTTGCTCTAGGTCGTCCGAAATTTTTATCTATTTTTTCTCTACAAATACTACCACAACTTTTGTTGTTGAGGGGAATTTCAGGAAAACTATTTAATAGCCAAAAATTCTTGATATTGAAATTACTGCAGCCTTCTTATGTTCAATCTCGTATTTTGATACGTCTCCACTCGAGTGGATTAAAATCACTTCCATGTAGACTGCGGAAGCATCCATACATACATCTTTGCCATGGACGCTGAATAATTATCAACAATGTTGATAATTACTTTCATGAAATTCTCTACAAGGATATGAAAGTTCAACAATTGCAACAGGTAATGAATGATTCCTTTCATAAAAAAAACTTCAGAACTTTTTTTCAGTGTGGTCTGCTGCGTTCACGTATGGTTGTACAATATACGAGTATATTATTTTCAAAAAGAGATGCGTGCATAACAATCACGGCACGACCGCGTACGGTAATATTGAAAAAGAAAAGATACTCATACCAAATGTCATTTCGCATTCAGATTGAGTTTGTTTATGGTTTTATTATTTATCGCGAATTTAGTTATCAAACCCTAGCACCCCTTTTGCCTGTCATATTCATCGTATGTGGCTTCAGGTCTACAAAAGTCCTACTCACGATAACTCTGTCACTCCAAACCGCTCACACTTGCAACACATGAATATCGGTCACTAGGTTCGCATGGTAGTGCCATGAACATACATTTTTGCCATTTCACTTGCATCAATAATCAAGATCGTGTTATGTTTTGCGTTTTGTCTTTTTTGTTAGTTTGTTTTGCTTTGTTTTATGAAGAACGCTCGTACCTTTCTGTGAGATAGTACCGTGTTCCGTTTGTCAAGCGACATCGGATTCAGTTGTATTCACAGCAAAATTACTAATTAGTCCGATCGTGATAGCATCGAAGACATTCGTCCGAGCGAATAAAGAAACCCACTGCTACAGCACCGTCGAGGAGAGATATTCGAATACACCCGAGCACAGTACTTGTATTCGTACTCGTATTCGTATCTATGAATTATAGAAGAGTTTTTGCGCGCAAAGTATTGTATCTTTTGCAAATTTTTGTCAGGTGCAATCGGATAGTGTATGTTTATTTGTGGTGGACTGGACACAGTAGGAATACGAGTGTTTGGACTATAAGTGCATAATTATCAATACCGCGACGTACCGTTAGAATCGATGTTAACCCATATTAATTTAAGAATTCTGTTGAATTATTTCTAGAGAATTTATGGCATGGTCATTTGCG
The DNA here is from genome assembly GCA_907269105.1 of Volucella inanis. Lineage (NCBI taxonomy): Eukaryota > Metazoa > Arthropoda > Insecta > Diptera > Syrphidae > Volucella > Volucella inanis. Next base: position 27,220,491 of record OU026157.1, read on the forward strand.
GTGTCTGCATATCAATTTGATATTACGACTAAGACGCTATTGCGTTGTGGGTAAGTAAGAAGAAGTTATGCTGGTACTGTGGTACAAATGGGCAAGGTCATATTGGCTTATTCTTGATATACGCAGAAAGCGGACGTGATAATGCGTAGTCATGATGGCGGCAGACGTGAGCAATTGTCCAACGAGAAACGGATTGTTATCGATGAAGTGGCCTTGTTAAGGTCGAATTCGGTGGGAATCGTTCTAAGAAAAAAGCGCCAGTACTATTAGGTTTGATGGTTTTGTTTTGAATTATGAACCGTCATGCGTAGGACAATTATGATCGCATTCTTTCATTACCTTAGTATTTATACGTACATATATTTGAATGCTTTATTCTTGAGAGCTCGTGGACCGAATCTGATACTGTCTTTACCAAACAGCCATAATTCGAGGCATGTACATATTACCAATCACTTTGATCTACAGCTGGATTTAATTGGTAGATACAAATTACTATGCCACAGGTTCAAAATCGACATCTACTTTGAAAGGCAGCTTCTAAATGAATCGTGCAGAACTGTAATTATAATATTTTCAGACGATTTCACAGCGATGATGTTCGGTGTTACTAAGTCAAGAATAGTATTGGGCAGTTTGTATCGGCTATAGCCGAAGGCATCACTGTCGAGTTTTTGAAGTAGCACGTGTGGATTTGACAAGGTTTATATACTTCTTCATTAAAATAAGTCGAAGAACTAGTACTTGTAAAGTTTCTTTTAATGAAATCTTTCAGTCTTACGAAGAGAGATGAGTAAGCTCTTCAGTGATTATGTGCCTACAGTACCAGGAGCCCACCACGTCAGAGCCAAGTTCCTGCAGCCGGACATTCACAGGCAAAGTGCTCCACGGTGTAGTCATAACTTTCGCAGCAAGCATCTTAGGATGTTGTGTCGCTTTTATCCAGCACATTTAAGGGCTTTGCAAAAGTGTAATGCCCTGTCACGGCGCCAGTAAGCAACCTGCAGTCTTTCCTGCTAAAGGACAGCAGAAAGGCCGCTGACTTCGTAGAGACATCGGGACACATTCGTTTGGTCTGAATGATATGATATAATATGAATATCAAGGGAAGTTAGATTCATCAACGCCCCCATGCATCCGAGACAAACCGTTCTTTAGAGTCTAGTAAAAGCAGCAATCACGTATTTTTCCGAGAGCTTATTCCACCAGACAAACGACGCATAAAATATAATTATCATAGCCGTGTAGGTCCAAAGGACCCTTCTCGGTGTCTGACCCCGTGTCTTTCCCATAGCTCCTCTGTACGGTTAAAAAGCCGACAGCGCCTTAGATGCTTTCGACTTAACATGTTTACTCCAGATAAGTTTGTTATCCAGGATAACACCCAAATAATTAGCTTTTTTGGAGAATTTAAAACACAGACCAGGTGGCTTCCTCCTTCTCGTAAAGAGAACAACCTCAGTTTTGAGAGGATTAACTGAAACCCCATTACTAGTGCAGCACTCGTTGATCACGTCTAGGACTGCCTGCGCTGTGGAGCAGACGGTCGCTGCAATATCAAGTCTCGGATGCGGACCGATCTACTGTCGACAACCTCTACAAACGAAACAAGGACAATGTGGCTGGACTAAACAAATCTGGCTGTGCCACACCAGAGCATGATGATCTCAGTGCTACATTTATAGGTCATCATGAACGAAAATTTAGTAATGGGTTTTGAGGTATTAGATGTATTTCTAACGCCAAACCGGTCTTAAATCTTCCAGACTAAAGTATTTCAATTTCAAGAGCCTTGATGATTGCATATATCACAACGATGTGACGATGAAATTAACCAATGCATTCTATACGGACAGGTATAATGTTACAAAACCTATTGATTTATGGTAATTGTCACATAATTCGGACTAATAGATGTATGGAAATTGGAGAGATTTGCTTCCAAAGTTTTATTCCAGACTTCAAATGTACAATAGTTTAAGGTTCTTTCAAAATTAGCTCTAAAAGCTACTCGTACAGGAGAGCCACTAGACAGATATGTTTGTGAAGATAATACATAAACATCCAAGCCAAGTGCAGTGAACAAAATCTCTTAAGTGAGAATTATCCGATCAATACATCACCCTCATCTTTGCTAATCGCTTCAAATAAAAGTATCGAATAACCATTAAAGGAAATATCTTCTAATTTAAAATTTTTCAAATCTATTCACATCTGCGCACCACGTCAGCGGACGTAGACAGACCGTTTAAAATTTCGCTTGACCCCTCTACACCACGTAAATCAAAACCTCAACCGGTCAGTTCAATTGATCCCACACAATCTCTATGCACACACTCTCTACACGCAATATCCTAAAGGACAATCGGAAATAATGTCCTCTTTTGAAAATTGCAAACAATGGAATTGTGAACTTAGCAATAAATTCGATGACATTTATTGGATTCCTTTTCATATAATTCGTGTGTATCTGCTTGTATATGAATATGTTGCTTTGTTCGTTTGATGGTGGCCAGGAAAAAGGACACTCAAGTGGACATCTATCCATATGGATTTTGCCCCCGAAGCTATATTCGCATATTGAGTTGTTATAGATTTTACGAGGTCAAAAACGAGGTCGGAGGCTACACCTTTTTCTGATCAATAATTTGACAATACAAAGTGCCACAAAATCGAAACAATGCGCATACATGCACGGGTCAGGGCGAAACGACTACGATAGATTCGGATACACGACATGAACACTAGTCAGGGGGTGTATACCCAGAATAATGTATACCCACGTTTATGGACAAATGAACAGGGCAATGTGAGTGAAAATAAATTTTCAAATTTGAAATATTACTCGAAGGACACCGTGTCCTTTACGACTATGTACATACATATATTGGTATTGTTTTCCCAAAAGTAAGATAATGTGTTCTATGTTCAAATGTGCGCTTGTATTTTTGACTAGTAGTCGAAGCATTTACGGAAATATTTATAGAATTTGATTGAGAGTCTCAATTTTATGAAATCTGATACACTCTGTCAGGGAATTAATGATCCACGAGTAGCGTAGCGGCGATGGGTACTAAGGACACAGTACCAAATATCATAAAACATAAAACTACTAAGGACACAGTACCAAATATCATAAAAGTGGAAACGCACGTGGCAATGTTTGTGTTTGGTTGCCGCGAGGGAGAACGGTTTTTGAGGACGACAATTCTGACCTGACTACGACGACAGGAACGACCATCGAAAGAATAATAAAACATTCGAGTTTGATTGACATTTTGAAATTTTTCTATCGACATGAAGAAATATATTTTTCTTTTTTGCCCTCTTATGCAGAGAAAGAAAGCAGGAAGAAGAATTTGAAGGACAAGTGTGTTAATGTGTGTTTTGGTAGTTTTACAGAAAGAAGCCATATGGAAGAGCAGATGAGTCGTATAGCGCGCTAGGGAAGCCTTATAGCAGTTGGAATGTAATAGAAACTATAAAATTAAAAAACAAAATCAATTGACTTTTTGACTGCCGTTTGACATATTACATTTGAAACTGATACATGCAGAATTTGTAAGGTCAACCAAAGTCATAAGGACATTGGTCTGGAGAAAACCAGAAGTGGTTTTCTAATTTAATAATAAGCTAACGTTAAACCAGAAGGATTACACTGCAATCAAACGACGACTTAGAAATTGTCTTATGGCTTTTCGATATCATCACTGTAAGTGCCCATCATCTTATTTAAGCTCAAATACGCTTTCGTTGTGTTGGGGGCTATTCAATCTAGAAGCGGAAATAATCAGCTGATCTGATTACACAACTGCTAACGACTAACATATGTTTGTGTATGTACATATATGTAAAAAATGGGAGCTTAAAACTGAAAAACGGAAGAGGTAGTAGAGAAGAAGTTATAGAAATCGCAGTATGTAGAACAGAAATCTAAAGTTAAAAAATAAAAAAAAGTAACTGTCATGTAAAACGTGACTTGTGTAAACCTATCAATACTTTATCTGTACAGGCCTGATAATTCGCAACTCAGTACAACGCTGGGAAAACCTACCACAGCAGAAGTGAGCTACATTCTAAACATGAAAAGTCTAGATATTTTCTACCTAATATCGGCTGCGATACACCTCAGAGGACGGTGTATTCATTTTTTTTTTTTCATTTAATTGAATGAGACTTTCGAATGAATAAATTCTCCAAAATGGCTATGAAGACACTCAAAATTGTCGAATTACCATAAGATAAGTTGCTGAGGATGTTGGCATATCGGTCGGCTCGTATCATGCAAATTTTTCGGATGTTTGGGAATGATGCGTGTGTCAGCAAAGTTTGTTTCGAAACTTCTTAATTTTGATCAGAAGAACAATGAGCATCGTTCAGGAGCTCTTGAATGACATCAATTATGATCCTGACTTGCTCCAAAGGGATATTGCTGGTGACGAATTAATGGTTCTGCTCCCAAAACTGAAGAGACCTATGAAAGGACGGAGATTTGCAACAATTGAGGAAATAAAAACAGAAGAGCTCAAAGCTATACCAAAAAGTGCTTATGAGAAGTGTTTCACTGGATGTTTATCTGGATGGGATTACTTTTTTTTGTAAAAATATAAATTCACCATAGCTTTTGAACACATATCGTTTGTGTTTTCGTCCTTGCTGTGGCCTAATGAAAAGAAGGATTCAACTCTCGATGTCGAATGAGCAATCTTTTGCCGGATATGAGAACAACAATCACATCTATCAACACCTTCTGGATTATTATATGGCAATTCTATGAGTATACATGTAGGTCTGGTTTTATATAAAATTTACAGAGAAGAATATTCGGCGTAGTTACTCGAGGACAGGTCATCCTAAATTATTATTATTATTATTATTATCAAGGGAACGATACAAATTAATTTGTAGGGTCCGGGATTTAACGCCGGGGTACTATGCCCATGTGGCGCGTTTTGTCAACAGCACGCGGAGTACTGAGTTCCCATGTGGTCATCCACCTACGTACTTACCGCGCCCAACACTGCTTGATTTCGGTGATCAAGTGGGAACCGATGCTTTCAATGTGGCGAGGTTGTTGACTATCCTAAATTAATATAATTCTTTTGCTTCATTCTAAAATTTCCTGTCAAATTTTATCTTTAGAGCAGGTCTGGAGCTGGTAAGCATTATTATATGGTGAAAAAAGTGACTGTGGATCAGTCTATTGCGAAGTACGCCATGAAATGTTAGCAGCTTATGCAGTCAGAAGGACGTAGCAAGATAGTTGAGAATGAATTAAGGACAAATGAGACTCTGATTGAGTATAAAATGCAGTCAATGTTCAGCAAAAGTCGAAGGCGATTTAAACAGCAGAAAAATTAAAAATTAATTGGGTGAGCCAACAGATAGAGTGGATCTTGGCTGTTAATTACTGTCATTTACTGAATTCAAAGTAACTGATCTTTTTGACAGATGTCATACAATCTTTGACAATTTTAGTTATGGAGTCATTTACTACGCAACAATACACTTTTGTTATACAAAATTATTATAAAAACTGGCGATCTGTAAAAGAAACATTTCCTAATATTCCTGATTTCGGTCAACATAATCGGCCTAGTAAGTCTGGAATTCATGCAACGGTGAATTGTTTTGAAAAAACTGGTTCGGTATCGGGTCAAACTCTATATCAGCATGCTCGGCCAGCACGTACACGTCAAAATATCACCTCCGTAATCAAAAGTGTGCAGAACTATCCAGGCACCTCACTTGGTCGCCGAAGTCAACAACTGGCACTTTACGGCAAATTTTAAAAGTTGATCTTCATTTGCACGCCTATAAAGTTAATATTATACAACAATGGACGACTATATATGTCGTCGCCGATTTGTTAACTGTGATTAAGCCCCTTTTTGAATGGATGGGTACATACAATAAACAAAATTGTCGCTTCTGGGGACCAAAAAATCATACGAAAAACCAATACATCCCAAAAAGGTCACTGTATGTTGCGGATTATGGGTTGGCGCCATCATTGGCCCTTACTTTTTCGAAAATGAGGCTGGAGAGACAGTTACAGTGAATGGAGAACGTTACTTCATCATGTTGACCAGCTATTTTTGACGATCTCTGCTTTCACAAGCCATTAATCAATCAATTTATTGCATACATAATTTGAATATCACATTATTTTGGTTAAAGGAGAAGTTAATTGACCTCCAAGGTCATGCGATTTGACACCTTTAAACTTCTTCCTGTGAGGTTATGTGAAGAATAAGAAGTCTATGCCAATAACCCCGCGACAATTCCTGAACTCAAACATAACATCGAAACTTATTCTTCAAAAAGTCATCGGTAATTTTGACCTTGGGATGGTCACTTGCAATAGAAGCCGTGATGGTCCAATAAACTATATTGTGTTTTATTCATAATTGCTTCAGACAAAGCTTTATTAATCAATAGAATTCTACATTGTTTTCACAATACATGTGCATTTAGCACAGTAGCAGTTGCCTCACCCTTTATAAGGTTAAAACTATCACCATTGGTAGCTTCATTAATTAAACCAAATATAGTGTGACGATCCACAGGCTTAAGGTATTTGTTGCTACTCTAATTGAATAAATTATGTTTTGTGTTTTAACTTATTTCTACATATATTAATTTTATGTCCTATTAACGAATACTCTTCTTCAAGGACATTCAATAAAAAAGTATCACAATGCACCTTGACTCAACCAACCAGCAGGACTTTCTATCCTGTATCTACCACTAATTGTAGGAAAAAATTATATTTCACGCTGGTGAAATCCTTTTTAAAATCCACTCGTACAGTTATACAATTCACACTGGTAACAGTTAACATTTTATTAGTTTCGTTTGAGGTAAGATATGACCTTGAGCTAACATACTGTGACACCCTTTTGTATAATCTAGAGTCAGTCATAAATTTGTGGAAGAATATGATTTCGGATAGAAATATGAGGAGTAAACTTGTACTCATAAATAATATTTTCATTGTATCCGTATCTCCTTGTTCAAGGTAGAGGTTAGGCAATCTTCTTGAAAGGCTAAACAATGGAAAGGTAAAAGGAATTTCGTGAAAAGGATTCAAACGATAGGATACCACCTGTACAAAATATTTGGAAAATTTGCGAAGGTATCTATTTAACATGAAGTACATACAGGCACAAGTACATATATATATATATATATATATATATATATATATATATATATACATTTTTATCAACAAGGGTTTCAAGGGAAGTCATCTTGAGTACATTTTTCAATCAAATTCGATACAATTTCTATGAATTAAAAGACAGAATAGAGGAACATTTAAAATTTAAAGCCTTAATCTTAAATTTAAGTGAGAAAAAAACTACATCGTTCCCTTTTAATTGCATTCGCAAAATAAAAACCATTTCATTCGCCATTTTTACATTTTACCTTTATAAAAGTCATAATTAACCCAGCTATCCTTTAGTGCAGAAGAATATGCAGAGTGCTGCCTTAGAAATAGAAATAGAGTGAAAAGGAAGAAAAACAAAGTGATTAAGGAAAATTTTCATTTCTTATGTCTGTTGGGCATTCGAATGGTTGGTCCTTTGCTATTACCGTACATTCACGAATCCTTGAGGCAAGGCAATCGCATTCTCAGCGAAATGAGATTTTTTTCCTAAGATGGTGAGTTTAATTACTAAAAACAAGAAAAAAAATAAGAAAAACCGTCAGAGGGAAAACGTTATCATAAAGGTGTGGACTGACCAACAAGGATATTATTTCTATCCTCTGCTTTTTTATTTCACAGTGATTTTCTTAGTTCTAGGTTTTTTAGTTTTTTTTTTTTTTTTTTTTTTATTCCTTTGTTGAGATAAAGGAAGCTATTTCAAGCTGATTAAGCTTTAATTAAGAAAATTTTCTTTTGGTGGCCATTTGGGTTTTTGCTTTGTTGCTTTATTCTCTCATAGAAAGTCTAACAAAAAAATCGTTGCGTAAGGCTGATGAGGAATGAGGGTTGTTTGATTTTCTTTTTTTTTATATATAAAAAGTACACGGACATAAAAGGAGGATTCCTGTTCATAAGTAAATAAAAGAAATATTTTTGTTTCACAATATTTTGTACATTCTATGAGTAGAAACATTTTTTTCTTTACTGGACTCAGATTCAGTGGGCTAGCAGTAGATTTTATTTTTTTTTTTTACATTTTATTGGATTTCTTATCTTCTAATTTAGAACTAACAGAGAAAAAAACTAACAATTATTTGACTTAACACTATCTTACTAATCTACACATATTTTCTAAGCTACTTAGTGTTACTTAAAACTATGCCTTTCGGCTTAAATCTATCTTAAAATTATCTTAAGCATAAACTATAACTAACATTTGTTCACCATCCTGATTGCGTCCCTTGTGGCTCAGCAGTCATCACTATATCAATTCTGTCTCCGAGATATAAACGAGATTGTATATCGTCGTTACGTTATTTATACCTCCGAGGTGTATTCGCATAATGACAGGCTGACTCCGAGAAACTACCCTAGCTACTTGGCCTACAAACCATTATAATCAGGATGGTAAGCTCTCGTTGCCTATTGTCCCGAGTAGTCACCAACCTGATTGCATCTTCCGGCATCTGGCTTTCTTCAAAATTTCAAGATCACACCATCGAGATCTGAGCAAGGTTGTACTGTGTCGCTCCCACCTCGAAGGCAAAGATCCCAGATACTTCACGAAGACCCCCTACCTAAACTTAATCTAAAATAAAAGTGGAGACCGCCCCAAGTCATGCATTGTTTTTCGAAGTCTCTCCTGTCTCGGTCCGACACTGTGGTACTGAAACGGAGGAGCTCCTGAGCCTCGACGACGTATCCGCCATGTGTGAGCCGCTTGTCCCTCGCACCCCAGTGGAAATGGTAAATAACCGGGATACCGTTCCTGTTTTGTACCCCCTTGTACCGTCGGCAAGGAGAAATGCCTCTGGTGTAATGAATCCAGATAAGAACGTACCTTTATGGTACATAATATTGGGGTAGTAAGTCCCAAAGATCAGGCTGTTTTCGCTGGTCATTGCTCTTGCAATGTGCCTTCACGTCACCTTGATCAGGAAATATCCTGTTTAAATTTGCCACATCATGTAAGACCTTGTTGGGATAATATTTCCTGTACTGGGACTCTGGTGTTCGGTGGAGTCCAAGATAGGTCCTCAGGTACTGTCTCTCAAACACCCGAATCTTTTCCATTTGTTATGGCGCTACATTGAACCACACTTTAACCCTAGAATCAAGTTGGCTGCTGTGAAACAGCCTCCTTGTCTGAGCGTAAGCTCCCTTTGCTGCAGCAAGACAAGCATCTATATGTCTGTTGAAATACAGATAATGGTGAAGCCAGGTTTCTTACCACACTTCGTACTGCCACTGCTTGACCATACTGTAAAATGATGGCTAATTTATTCCAATTAATTCTGGTATCCCTAGAAGCCATGTATAAAGGAGTTCTAAACAGGATCGTTTCAGAATTTTGGTAGTTGATTTTCAACTTCCAATCATCGCAATATTCTTTAATATGATTGAAGTCACGTGATAGCAGTAGATTTGTATCTATATTATGGACACTAATAGAGGCGGGTATTTTGAATTTTTTAATGATACAATTTTCTTAACGGTGATCTTTAATTGCACTTACAGAAAATATAATACAATATATACTTACGTTGAAGATATAAAGTGAAGAGTCTTGGGATTCTCTGCAAGAAAATTTTTATCGGGAAAGGTTTTAGTATAATTTACAACTTTTAAAATATTTTTTAAAAATTACATAAAGTATCAGAACTGAGCATTTACCTTATGGTATATCCCTACAATGCAAGAAGAAATAAGAAAAAATGGAAAGGTTTGAAAATTCTGCAAGCAGTGAGTATTTGAATACGAAACTCCCGAAGTGCCTCCCCAAGACGCCTACGAATAGTGCATCCAATGGCGCAAAAAAGTAATGAGACAGAGCTGAGTGGAAACATAGTTAAGTTTATGTGCCCACGCACAAAATTTCTAAGCAAAAATTAGTTTGTTCCACATTAAGAATTTAATTTACCATACATTATCTAAAATTATCTCTGCAGCTTTTTTGGTCATAGTTAGAAGAACATATTTACCTTACAAGTCTAGGCAGCTCATCAGAATGCACTTCAACGATGTCTTGACGAAGAAGAATAAAGATTTTCTAATATAATAGCTTTTTTTACGTGGTCAAGTTTACATAGTAAATTCTAGATACAATGAAAACTGAAAATTTTTTGTGATAATAGATATCATTATTTAGTCGCTTAATGCGACTATAAGCGAATGAATCTTTAGGTAAATCAATTCATGATTAAGTTTACAGTTGTGGGGCACATATTAGCAAAATTAACAAACTAACAAAATTATGTATATAAATATATTTTTTAATTTAATTTTATGCTTAATATATTTTAGATTTTTATCTGAGAGCGTTTTTCATTTTGAAGCAATGTTTATTAATAAATTTTTAACAGTTGCATTATGCATCGTAAGAAGCATTTCGTAACTTTCCTTAAAAATATATTCTTTTCTTTAAAAATTCGTATTTCGTACGGCAACTTGTTGAAAAGTGTAAGTGCTGTGATGGGGAAAAAGTTTGTGAAATGTGTTGTATTTCCAACCGGTATGATTACCTACATCGAATAAGTCGTCCCTAAGCCCTATGAATTTGAGGAATGGACAGTTGTACTACAATATATACACTACGCAAAAAGAATATTTTCAGCACCTCATATATGTTTTGAAGATAATGAAGCAATAGTTAGCTTTTTGACCATTTATTTTTGCGACCTTAGATTCTGATAATATGCTATTGAGCTATCATAAGAGGTTCAAGTGTATTAATGTATCCATACTCCATCTTTGAACTTACAAGTCCATAGTAAATCATTGTAAGTAATTTATTTGAAATATAGTTTTAGATTATACATTTAGCGATTGTAGTCATCATATAATTTTTTTAATTCTGATAATTGTATCTCGAATTTAGATGTCTGTCCATGTAGATATAAAATATTTTATTATTCAATTTAATTTGAATGCAATATTTTTTTTTCCTTAAGTGTGATTCAATAAATAAATTTTTTATATTCAGTGGAGTGAAAAACTGCATAACTTTTTTTTACTTATAATACCCTCATGTTTTGTGAGCTATTTTCTTAATAGTGCAAGTTGTATAATATATCCGATTCAAACAGAGAGTTTTTTTACGAAATGTAGGACCATTTCATCAGCAAAAGCATTTAGTATGCTGTTAAATTTTGCTTTGAAGGTTGAGTTTAAATAAATTAAAAATAGCACAGGACTTGGGACGAAACCCTCTGGCATGCCTATCTAGCTTCATACAAAAAATATTCCATTGAATTTTGCTCTCTGAAGTCTTCCCGTTAGATAAGACTTGAACCAATTATAAGTTGAATCTCTGAAAACAGCCTTGTGGAGTTTGTCTTACAGAATTGAATAGGGGTCCATGTCAAAAGCTTCTGTCATGTCGATGTTAGTATTATCGGTTATAACACTCCACAACTTCAGAATGGCATCTTCAGTTGATTTTCTCTCACGGAAAACGAATTGTTAAACTAAAAAAAATAATTTATTCAAGAACAAAAAGCCCCAACCAAGTAACTAATTTTGAAATTTTGCAAAGAAGGAATTACCATGAATTACCATAATTTTAAATTGAGAGCTTACTTTTTACAATTCGTTTGAAATGGGTTTTTTTTGTTTATAAACTTAAAAAAGTTTTCATTTATTTATGGCCTCTTTCGGTCTACCAACTTAGGTAGCACTTGTGATATGGCAAAAAATTGTAATTTCTATGTTCCTATTGGGAGCAGGTGCTTATTCAATAATTTAAAATATTGATGCAAATCCAAGACTAACCTATTTCTGTTAACCTCATCCTCATCGTAGTGTTCTTTACATTTGCTGATTTTCTTCACACTCGATATTACCAAAGATCAATTCAGGCTTTTCACTAAATATTGTTTGGAATTACGTCCTTGGGGAGAACTTCCTTTTTACTAGAGTTAATATATTCATTTTTGTCGAGTGTAAGATTCAGCACGCTTCCTTCCTTTTTACATGGTACTGGGCTTCAAGTGTATATGCCTCTACTGCTGCAATTTAAACTTTGAATAAAATATTCGTTTCTATACACCTCCAGATTTCTGTTGAAGGACATGTGCTGTAGTTTTTTAGCCTTTCACTAACATATATATCACTGTCCATCGATTGCGAAGTCAAATTTTCAGTGGTCGTCTATAAATTCATATATGCTAAAATGTGTTGATTTCTGAATTTTTAGAGCATTGCTAGACCATAAGTGTATTGTAATTGTAAGCATGTACTAACTACAGCTTCCAAAATATGGTGATTTTGCTGCATTTTGACATCAGCTCACCGACTGTACGGAAGGAGCTTCTAAATTCGTATACAAATTGCAACTTGAATCATCTGCTTAGATGTTCACAACCAGCTGTATAAGACTCAGCTCCAAAAACTAGACGATTAAATTTGCAGAAATGAACAAATGGCCATCACACCCATTTCTTACTCAAGCGCTGTGCTGCTTCTTTAAACTTTAGCGTTTAAATTATTAAGGACAATCGTCCATTAAAATTGTCATTTCCAATCTTATTGTCAATTTTCCTCGGTTATAATGGTGTGTTTTCCAATCTTGCTTTAAAAAAAGTGAGTCTTCTCGCTAAACATTTTCCAGTATATTAAACTGTTTTTTGCTATTTGTTTAACAACGTGTCTGATTGACGAAGGGTACTTATCAACATCTCATCAACTTACTTCGCTCAGCCACAACCTGCCGAAAAGGTCAAAGAGCTAGTCTGATATATAAGAAGACAAAATAACACACATTCTATCGGAAAAATGTTGGTCATAGTCCAAGGAACCCAACCTTCATTGTCAGCAACTATAAATTCGAACTATAAATGAGATCAAATCCGCAACAAACGCTGTAGTGACAACAAAAATCGTGTTTCTAAATCAATTGGTTTTATTTATTGCGAATTACATGTTACTAAAATGTTGATATGTAATTTTGAATCAAATTTCTTGAAATCGGAAATTACTTAGTTTCATAGAAGTTGTCAAGATAATAAAATATATTCTTCCTTCACCAGTAAATAAATTGCTCATCTAGCATAGAGGTTCTTTAAAATTTTTGCTGAGAAGTCTCTTATTTATTTGGAAACCCGTTTACTTTTTAAAACAAAGACTAGCTAAATAACAGTACCTTAAATCTATTCAAAATTCTCAATATTTTGTCATAAAAACACGCAATAAAAAATTATTGTTCACAGGCAATCCGAATCGATTTGAAGGTATTATATTTTCATTAGCATATGTAATTCCAAGGTACCCCAACAAGTGATGGTTTCATGCGATGGATGTTTTAGTCTGTCGGATTTTTTATTAGTTTTTAAATTTCGTGGAAAAAGCAATATCCATATCAACGCAATGGAGATTTTTATAACCATCCATCATTATCTAGTAGTATCTATCTTTCATTAATGGAAATCAAACCAAACTAACATCTGTTCATCCTTGCTACTGAATTTTTATTACACCGATCGAATATAAAATATATACTTACGTGTATTTATAGGTCTGGTATAGTTTTATTATTCAACTAAAGACAAAGCATATTTATGATCAAGATTATAGTTTCTACATATGCAAAGTTAGAACAAAAAGCCAACGCTCTTTTTGGTTATAAAATCAATTAAGGTACTTTCACAGAATCTCTGAAGAAAACTCAGAACCTAAGATGTTGTAGTTTCTTCTAGGAAATCTATTAAAATTATACTTAAATTAATTCTTTGTTTTTATTTTTTGCTTGCTAAATGAGCAATTATATTTGAAGATTAAGATTCGTTCCTCTAATATGCTGGCTGTCGATTTGCAGTTCAAATATCTTTGTTAGTTTATGAATTACTCAAGTTGGCTAACAAGATTTTTTATTTTTTTTTTTTAAAGAAACACTAAGTTCTAGAGACGTGAGATATAATCGGTTTACGGGTTGGGCTTCTTAGCTTATCTATCTTGAACTTTATTTTTTTGCTTATATATTAAATTGTTGACCTTTAAGAAAGTAATGATTTTTAAGAAATTTGCCTGAAATTTACGAGCACAAGTTATTCTTAGAATCAATCTACATACATATCATAGGAGGCCCTCAACGATGTCTTCAGCATTAATTTTTAATTCTTATATTGTACCGGCTTACATAAAACTATTTTAATTCTCACAACAGATAATTTAAAAGAAAGTAAATTGAGGTAAGGATGTATCACAAAATAATATATTAAATACTCCTTTCATTTGTTTAACATATACCATATGAATGGTACTTTCAAAGGGAGATTAACACTAGAGTACACGCGTGGTGTACAATAGTAGACCACGGGTACATTTTGACAGATTTCTATGTGCCCAGGAAAGCTCTCTCCATTAAATTTGTCGACACGTCAGTATCACTTGTGACTTTTACGTGTAGGTATATTTCTGTGGTTTAACGTCTACTACTATGTCTGTCATAGTAGCCCCCGCTGTAATTTGGATTCCAAATTTAGGTTAGCCACTGTTATTGTATTTCAAATTTACAAGGCTAATTTATTGATATTTACTTTTGCCATGTAGAACATTTTTGTATATTTTATATTCTCATGTAAAATGTATAGGGTGACCAGATAACAATGACGGTTTTTTAATTTTTATATTTCATCAGCTATCGAGGTTACCATTGACACCCAGCTGTTAAAATATTCCCTTACGCCACCAATCAGACAAAAATTGGTGCAAAATGAATAAAACTTTGTGCCGTAGCGCCAATTAGCTGAATTGGTCATTGCCAGGGAGTCAAACCGGCTTACATGCGGTTGGATTTCGGCCAACATCCACATAAGATTGTGAGTTCGGTAATTGGGCACTGGAAATTTTGGCTGAAGATCCGGCCAAAAAATCATCTTCTCGGACGAGGCCCATTTTTTGATCAACGGTTATGTCAAGAAGCAAAATTGTTATTATTGGAGCGAACACAATCTACAAGTGTTTGGTTAAGAATCAATCCATCCACAAATTTGACTTTTGCTCAGGCATAGAGCGGTATTAACTGACTTTCTGTTCTCGGACGAGGCCCATTTTTTGATCAGCGGTTATGTCTAGAAGAAAAATTGTTATTATTGGAGCGAACACAATCTACAAGTGTTTGGTTAAGAATCAATCCATCCACAAATTTGACTTTTGCTCAGGCATAGAGCGGTATTAACTGACTTTCTGTGGTCAGAGCTCGAGAACAGCAATATATCCGAGCTGTGATTCCAACAAGAAGACGCTACATACCATACAAGCGACGCAATACATGAAGTTGTGAGGGAGAAATTTGGCGGCTGATTCATCTTACGGTAAGCGTTCATCAATTGGCCGCCACGACCATGCGATTTGACACCACAAGCCAACCACTTTGGATGAGCTCATGACCAACATTCGATACGCTATTGCCGGAATAACGCCGTACATATTGCTCCGACCGCTTGAAACACTGCCAGCGAAGGCTTCCATTTAAATGATAAATGATAAATAATTTTATTTCAAACATAATTGCCAGAATCAATTTTATATCTCACACCGTTGCTGTTTTATTTAAATCTTTTTTCCAATCGTTCTTATCTGGTCACCCTTTAGCACCGTCTGACTTTTCACAATTAACGAAAATTAAAAAAAAAAACACCTACGGGTACACCGTTTTGACTCGATCTAAAACATATCAGCTGAATTGAAGACGGTTTTGGTGGCCAGTAGGGAAGTCAACTTTAACAACTTTGGCATAAGTATATTCTATCCTAAGGGGATTACTTTGAGGGGGATGAAATAAATTTTGAAAGAATAATATGGCGTGGTGTTTTGTTTAAAATGTCTTAAACAATCAAAGTACATATATAGCCGGTAAAAGTAATATCATAACTTGCGCTTAAATGCCACTTAAGAATGCTTAACAACTTGAAAAAACTGATCGTTATTCCCTTTGTTTATTAGTTACTAACAAGAAATATGTGTTCGCACACATTTCTGTTTGTTTGTGTATAAGATTTATTTAAAAAATATATATATTTCAAAAAAAGGTATGAAAAAACTAGAAGTCTCTTCTAGCTGGCCCAGGCAAAAAGCCAAAATAAAAAAATCAAACACCCGAATATCAATAATATTCAGCAGTCACTTTACTATTTTGCATAAACCGTCATTGAGTCAATAATCGACCTGGTATGTCAGGGCCTGTAGTATGCCCTTCTAAAGAAATCAACATCTGGTTGAGTCTGGAAATTATCTTAAATATGTCCAATCCATGAATTTGCCTACAAATTGCACGAATTAACTGTAAAGTTGTTGACTTGATTACTAAAATGATCGCTTAAATTTGTGTTTATTATTTTTATTTTTTTAACCTTAACGAGATCTTAAGTTAAAGCTATTACTCGTATGTAAATTGTTGTTTACTGTTTACTTTTACAGTTAACAAATGATAATGATTTTATTTTCAGGAAATATGTTCTAAATTATTTGTAAGTAAAGAGCGAGCATTTAAAAACTTAACTAATGACCGTATATTTACTAGTCAATTTTAATTATATTTAACAAATCAGTCGCACGTAATTCCTATATAAATTCGTAATTCCTTTTAAATTCGTTTCATTTTAATTTACTTCCTTTCAATGGGAAAATACAGGCAATAACTTTGCATGGATTGTTTTATTTTAATTTCGGTTATATAAGATGACTCATTTGGAAAATAAATTAAAAAATTAAAATTGAAAAAGGGGAATCCTTTGAGTAAAAACTAAGTTTTCACTTAGAGATAAATAAATTGAAAAATACCACCCAGATTTTGAACGGGATTGTGGTCTAAAATGTTTTCTGTCAATGTTACGGATATGTACCAGGTGTAAGTACAAAAAGTAAGTGACTTTTCAAATTTCGTAGGAAACGTACATTGCACATTTAGCATACTTAGTTTGTTTTCGACAGATAGAAAGATTAGACGTGTTGTGGTGTGCTCGGCGATTTTCAATTTAAATGTAAAAAATGGAATCAAGTGCTTTAAAACACTTGAAATGTGACAGTGGCATACGCTGATTCTTCTTAATTTTGATTAGAAGAATATACGCATGAGCATGAGCTATTGAATGACGTCAACGATGATCTTGACTTGCTCAAAACGGTCATAACTGATGAACAATCATGGGTAAATGGTTATGACGTCGAAACTAAATCCTAATCGTCCCAATTAAAGCACCTAAAAGAGACAAGACCGAAAAAAAACACACCAAGTTCGATCAAATGTCAAAGTTTTGATCACTGTCTTTTTCGATTACCATAACGTAGTGCATCACAAGATTTTACGTTAAAGTCGTTGAGTTAATAAGGAGTATTACCTTGAAGTTGTACGCTGCTTTCGAGAAACAATAGGGGAAAAACAATTCATGGCATTGACATGAGCACCTGCTCATTCGCCGTTGCTTGTGAAAAATTGCTTAGCCAAAAATAATACTACAATAATGCCTTAGTCGCCATATTTACCGGATTTGGTACTTTTTCCTGTTCCCAAAACGGAAGAGATCTATGAAAGGACGAAGATTTGCAACGATTGTGAGAATAAAAATAGCATCTCTGAAAGAGCTCAAGGCTATTACAAAAAAAGTGAAGAGAAGTGTATTATATCTGAGGGGGATTACTTTGAAGGGGACATCATTAATATTAATGAATAAATAAATATTTTTTATATAAAACCTCGCCTTACTTTTTGAACACACTTCGTACTTTGATATTTTGTCTAATCCTACGAATTGAAGAGGGCGAGTGCTAAGGCAGCTGTACAAAGAAACAAGAATAAATGTAGATTGACTGCATTAAAACTAGTTGACCCGCAAGATTCTGTTACTTCGGGACAGAAGAACAAAACAGAAAAACTTTTTGGATATAATATGCACTTTGATCGACTTCTGGATGTCTAAAACTGACAACGATTGTATTTTAGAAAGTGGACGTCAGTAAAACACATTCCCTTAGTTGGATATAGAGTTTATGCAGTGAAAGGTAGGCATTAAAGCTGACTGGAAAAGGTACTCTGCATCAGAATAACGCCACATAGTCAGTTGTTTTAAAAAGTTCGTTAGCATCATACTCGTAGTTTGCCACAATACCTAAGCACCAGAAACCATGCCGTAACTGCTTTTTAATAAGAGATTCCAACGATAAGGTGGAACACGATAACCCGACGGTTACCTAGTGTTAACGATCAAATTGTCTTATCTTTATTTCTTTGTCCCATTTTCCTAAAAACTTAATACGTGCTTAGTAGTCGTACCCACTTAAGTATTAAGTTTGTATATAAAAAAAATCCGAGAAAAAAAAGCTGAACTAAGTTAGACTAAGCTGAGTTAAGCTAATAATTTCCGACTTTCAAAAGTGTAGGGGAGCCACTTTAAATGGTACTAGCGCCAAAATACTAACTATTCGTATATATATTACCGACACTCTTGTATACTTAGAACTGGCAACAATCTGCAGATCTAAGTAAGCATTACCGACATTACCAAGATTACTAAGCCGTCAAGAAGAACAAAGCGGTGAAAATTGACGCTAACTTTATTAACCAACCGCAAAATTCTTGAAGTCCAGAAAAGAATGAGAAGATGAATAGTAGAATAAAAGGATGACCTTAGTTTCAGCTGTGTCCAAAATAATGTATAAATAACTCTTAAAATTACAGTTGAATTTAATTTCAATGTTCAACAATCAGTTTTCCTGCACATATCCTACTTTTTATCCCTCATAAATTTTTGTCGAGCATATGTCGTGAGCTCATATGGAAAAACATACGTAGAAAAGGTACTTCTGACAAAACTGACAGATGCAAACCGTTGAAACTATTTTTTTTTTTTTTTTTTTGCACATAGTTCGATCGAAAGGATGTTAGGTAGGGAAAAAAGAGATATAACGAAGTGCGTTGGCTTAAAATGTTCGCAGGCTATAATGGCTAGGAATCACGATATTTCAGAGCAGGTCCGAAGGTGTTATGGTTAAAAGTTTGAAGGGGCGGAATACTACTAGCAATTTATTATAAAATAGCCGGAAATCACAGGGATAACCTAAATTTTAAAGCGAATAGTACAAAACCAGTAAGTTGTTACACGAAATTTAGTATTCCTGAACAGAAGGTTCAATTTCTTTATTTGGGAAGGATCGGCAGGGCTGACAACTACAATTGAATTGGATGGGTGACACCTTAGCACTAAATAATTAAATAGATCGCAAAAAAACGAATATGGGGATAAGTCTTGTCACTTGAATTAAAAGAAGGCGATTCCAGTCATAAAGTGTACATACCTTTCGGAGGTCTTAGTATGTTTTCAATGTAATCGGATACCACATTTACATCTATGTTGTAACAAACACATAACATGTCTGATTTGAACTGCAACTTTTTGATAAATTTTTATTGTGCTAAAGCAAAAAATGTTGGAAAATACATCAATTTTCAAATTGTATCAGTAGTTTTCAATATGTCCACCTTTGGTGCGAATAATGACCTTGAGACGGCCGAAGAAAGCATCGTACGCTGCACGCAAGTGGCTCTGCGGTATTTTGGCCCATTAGCGGCGATGTGATTGTTTGAGGTGGTCTAAACTTTGGTATTTTTAGTGCCAACCTTCACCTTCAAAATACCCCAGACAGAAAAATCCAACGGATTTGCATCCGGAGAATTCGCAATCCATTGTGTCGAAGAAATGAAGTGTGGAACATTGTTTTTTAAACAATCTTGGTTGACGCGCGCTTTGTGAGACGGTGCTGAGTCTTGTTGAAATGTCCACGGTCTCCAACTGAAATAATTGTTTACCCAAGGCTTCAATACTGCCTCTAAGACAGTTTCACGGTATATGATCGCATTAATTTTGACGCTACGGTCCAAAAATACGAACGGAGAGCGACCATCGGCGGTTATGGCGGCACAAACCATCACCATCGGTGCTGCCTGCTTTCTGGTGGCCGTCCGAAGATGTAAATTTTCGAAGGAACTCTCTAGGAAGTAAACTCGGTCATTTTTTTTGTTGATATATTGCTCTATAACAAATGGCGACTCATCGGAAAAAAACCAAATTCGGCATTCGCTCTTTTGACTCTAACTTTTTTCTGTTTTCAATGGCTTGAGCCCAAGCTCATTTTTCAGTATGTGTTGCCTCCGTTCCAACGATATGTTGAGCTCACGAGCCATTTTTCTTCCACTTCGACGCGGATTTCGCTCAATTCGAGCCTTCACTTTCCGAACCATTTCTGCCGATGTTGCTGTTTTTTTATGACCACCTCCATGGCGTTTTGCAACGCTGCCAGTATCACGGTAACGAGCTATGTTTCGAGACACAAATGATTTATTCACGTTGAGGTGCTAAAGGGCTCTACCTACCTTATCTGTTACATGGTCCTTATCCAGACTGTGCTCGTATTTGGATGTCCCTTGTGGTTCAACGTGAGAGCAAGTTTAAAGGAACCGATTCGGGTGTTTGAGGGGACTTGTCTTAGGGCTTGTCTTCGGTTTTATAGAACAGCATATTCGGAGTACACACAATTTCACTATGAAGTTTACTTGAAGGCACATCATAAGACCAATGACCTTTACGAACAATCTAGTTTCCAAGGCATTTTTTTTAGTTGTTAAGATAAATAATTCAATTAATTAATAAAAAAATATAAAACAAAATACTTTTACTGAGTGATAGGCTTAGCTTAGAGTGCCAGCATACTGCCCTTAAATCAAAATTGTTAAGTATTTCACTTATCATTTTTAAGCATTTTTTGTCTAGCATTAAGGTATTTTTCAATTGAAATGAATAAAAATGCATTTGAAACGAAAATGCTAATTAATATATATGTATGTATGTATTCTCACTAATATAAACTGTGAGAAAGCCAAACGCATTCGAGTTTACAATCGATTTTTTTAAATTACTTGTTTAGATTTCAGGTAAAGAAGAAAAGAAGTGTTCTCCCGACAGTTGCGATAATGTGCAGTTTGTCGAAATTGAATAATAAAATGAACGCTGTGAAAAATACTAATTTTGTTTCTCATTTTTCATTTTTCATTTTCTTTTCTCACTCTTGCAATGTAATCTAATATTTTTTTTGCAGGCGACTCACGACATTGATTCCGATATTAATATAGGGTTTTCCAATAGTGACTTGACAACTTTGAATTTAATTTGTGAACGCACTCTTTCACTAATCATCAAACTGTCACTGTCAATTTATTCAGTAAACTCAACATTTTCATCATTAATTAACGAGCAACGTCTGCAAATTATAAAAATTTTCTACAGATAGACTATCTACAGACACATAGTCTACAAGAGTCGGTAACTGCAACTTTAAGAGCGTTAACTCCAATTTTAAGTCGTAATTCTCGCCCTAGTAGACAGGCAATACAAGTTTAGTGCAAAAATTTAGTCTACATATTCGTTATGTGATGTTGCCGTTTCAGTGAGACAACGGGTTGGTCGAAATGTCGAAAATATCAGTCAATCCACGGCGTTCTCAAGAATTGGCATCGCTCAGACCACATTATGGCGTATTCTGCGTAAGGATCTTGGTTTAAACCCATACAAGATCAAGTTGAATCAAGAATTGAAGCCGATGGACCATTTGAAGCGACGTTCGTTCTCCGATTGGGTTCTGGAGCAGATGCGCCAAGATGATGAATTCCATCGCAAAATCATCTTCAGTGATGAAGCTCATTTTTGGCTCAATGGGTTTGTTAATAAGCAAAATATGCGTTATTGGTCGGGTGAAAACCCACATGTGCTTCATGAATCACTACTTCATCCACAAAAAATAACTGTTTGGTGCGGTTTGCATGCCGGCGGCGTTATTGGGCCATATTTTTTCGTCGACGATAACGATCGTCACGTTACTGTGAATGGTCAGCGTTATCGCGCCATGAACACCGATTATTTTTGACCCGAAATGGAAGTTATGGACTTGGACGACATGAAGTTTCAACAGGATGGTGCCACAAGCCATCACAGCACACGCTACAATCGATTTATTGAAGAGTAAGTATGGTGAGCGTGTTATCTCAGACATGAGCCGCCTCGTTCGTGCGATTTAACGCCGCTTGACTATTTTCTGTGGGGCTACGTTAAGTCATTGGTTTATGCCAACACGCCGACGACGTTGGAAGAGCTCAGAGCCAACATTGAAGGCGAAATAGCGGCCGTTTCAGCCAAAATGTGTGGCCGAGTCGTTGAAAATTGGGTCCAACGAATCGACCGCTGCAAACGTGCCCGCGGTAGCCATATGAACGAAGTCGAGTTCCATTCATAAATCTTTTGATTGTACTTCAAGCCAATAATTAAGTTTTTGAAATATCTCAAATGGTTTACAATTTATTTAAAAAAAAAATGTTGTCAAGTCGTTATTAGAAAACCCTATAGTATTATTTATTGCGGAACGAACAACCAATTTAGTTAAAACTTCCTAAATGGTATTTGTAGCACCGAAACAGAAGAGCTTCCTATTCTCTGAATATGGATCAATAATAACCTACGTCTGAATGACTACACATTCTATGTCAACCAGACAGCTACAAAATGTCTAAGTTTGAATAACTAATGTATGAATACTCAATGCTCACATTTTCTTTGAAATATTTTTACCTGCTTTATAAAATGTCCATCAATTTTATGTTGTAGGTCACACTAATATTGGCCACTCAGTTGTCACTCACCAACACTGAAGCAATGACCTTGTGCTATTGCTATTTCCACCAGCAGTGCTCCAACGTGATTGCCAGTAGAATTCTGCAATTCTCCTTACCTCCAATTTACCCTCAAATCTACTTTGCAACATAGTCTGAATACCGTTATTTTTTCCAATGCTGTTTAGCAGCGGCTTTATAAAATACATTACTTCCTAGTCCTTATAAGAAACATTCAAAACTAAAGTACATCGATATCTTCCTTCCTTTACTCACATATTCGTAAATTATCGATATATGTATCCAAGTACATTATAGATACTTTCGAGAAAATATTTATTTACCCTTTTTCTGTTACGATAAGTGTAAATTTAATTTAACCCAAAATTTGAAAAAGTATTTTCCATACGATTTCAGCTTAAGCCTTCTTAAAATAATTTTAAACTGAATCTACGTCGGCGTTCTTGGCGTTCCGCTAAAATACCGTGACGGCAAATTGAAATTTTGAAATTGCCATAATTATCTATGCGCGTGTAGTAGCACCGTCACACTTTGAATGAAAAACTTTCCACCGAGAGTTGAGAGTTGTAAAGTTTTGAAATTCTTTGTGGCAAGAACAGGGGTGGAATGAAGGCTTTCTTCAACGCCTATCATACCCAATGAAATTATTCATGAATCCATTTTTTCCCTACTTTCAGTTGGGAATAGAAGTCAGAGGAACTAAACGATTTGTTAAAGAAGATGCTCTATGGAGCGTGTATACCTTACGTGCATAAAATTATGTGCATACGGTTCTTCGTAGGGGTGGGTAGAAGCAAATGAATTATTTAATTGAATCAAATAACTTGAAAATTTTTCAATATGGAGATACGGAGCATATTTAAAACTTAATTTTCGTCATATGGGGGTTAAAGAAGAGTGAATGTAGAGGTTTTGGTGGAAATATAGTATACATTTCATCCAAAAGTACATATATTCTTTACAAAATGAAGTCTCTCCTTATTATTTAATGATTGGTGGTACCTTGCAAACATACCCGTATATTCAAATGTGTATAGATACAGCTGTTTTGATTGTATTATGATATCAAAGCAAGTCTTAAATGTGAAAGTTCTAAGTAATGAACAAATAAAAATTTAACAGTTAAAACAGTTTTCTCGATACTTTACTTCGAATATAAAGTTACACTCCCCTGAACTCTAAAAGTTTAACTAGTTTTCCATCTTTACCACATTGTTTAGGTTAAATGCTACATCAAAAGATTCTCTGATAGGTATAATGATGCAGATAAATCTCAAAAACAGATTAAAACCTTCAAATACTTAAAACAGTTCATTACAGATTCATTAAGAGAATTTAAGAAATAATCTACTTTACGACATTTCTAAAAAAAAAATCCATTTCCCTTTGACACGTTAATGACCACATCTAACGGATAGGTACACGTACTTACCTCCACGAAATAATTTCTATTATTCAGATTGGATAGAAAAAAAAAACAAAAAAACAAAAAAAAAAAAACAAACGTGTAAGTATCAAACGGGGACGACAACCAAAATGTCAATTATTTATAATAGCAAAAGCGTGCAGCCTAATTTTTTGGTTATTTTATCTCTACATAACTTTACAATACAAATTTATGTACTATTAATCCATACAATCGTATGGCAAAATCAAAATAGCTAGGATTGCGTTCCGAATACAAATATTTGAGGCAGAAAGATAGGTAGGCAGGCAGCTATCTATTCGTACCAAGGTAGCTGACTTTAGCTTCATTCATCAGCAATTCACTAGCTCACTACATAGAGCCGTAAAAATGCGCAGAATAGATAAAGTATCTAATCTGTGTGGACTAAATTAGCAAGAGAGTACGCGACGCGCTATACGTAGTTCTACACTGTTTCAGAGTTACCAATGGATGAAGTAGACGAAAAAAGTCCCAAAAATTGTAACCATATATATATACAAAAAGGAGCCATTCTGTTGTTTCGCTTACAGTTTGCTCAAATTAAGAAAACATACAAAATTTTGATTGCATTTATCGCAGTGCTTATGTTGGGTTAGGTTAGGCCATAAAGCCTATGGACAGTTGGTTGATACACTTCTTTTAGGACTTAAGGCTGGGATGGTAAACGCTCTCGCCTAACTTCACAGATTTTGCAACTAATTGTTAAATGGAGACCGATAACTTCCACCTGCTTGCGATTAGAATATCTATCTGGGAGTAAGATGGTTGTAAACATATTCATTTTATGTCAATTTAGGTTGTAGTATGTGGTCGTATTTGCACTTTGTTGCGAACAGGGCAGATCAGAGTATGTTAAATTAGATAATCACAAATGCCTGACATACCACCTTCAAGTTGATTCTTCTCGATTTTCTAGACTTAGAGCTAGCCTGGATTTTGTCAATCTACGAGCAACATTTTAGTTGAACAATCCGCCGAGATTTTGCTCTTTTTTGAATGGTTGAGCTAAATCGAATATCGATACTGTGATCCTTTTATATTTTTTTATATTTTACTACATTAAAAGACAGCTCTCCTTAGCTCGTTGACATTGGGTTTGAAGCATGCTAAACATAATGTGTAAAGGATTCCAATTTACTCGTAACTTCAATCAGAGTCATTTCTCAATTCTTTCTATGTAGTCATAAACCAATATGATCAAAAGGGTTTTTTTTTAAGGACTATTGATTTTCGCTGTAATATTGTCAATTGCCTCTTGTATGTTGCAATATTTTCGTATGTACTCTCTTTTATTCATATTAGGTGAAATTGTTTTTAGGCTAGTGCGCTGCGAATGAATAATAGAATGAAGTTATAAAAAAAAACTTGCACATTTCAATATAGCAGCATAGGCGTTTAAGATGTCTATTAGCAACAAACCAGCTTAAAAGTAGTTGTGAACAAATAAAAAAGAAGTCGTCAAAATATTATTATTTTCCTTATCTCGCAATGAAAAAAAGATTACGAATTTCGTATCTACATGTTGAATGTTTAAATAAACTAAAAGCGAAAGCCCTTAATTTTGATGTGATATCGCGTAAATGGTCGTCACCAGAGCGAACGGCACAATGTGCTCTATTTTCAACATTTCCCACCACTTTTCGAAATATTATAACCGCCATTTCCTGTCGTATATTATCTTTCAAGACTTCTAGAGTCCGTGGTTTATTAATATAAGCCTTGGACTTCAGATAACCCCACAGGAAGAAGTCTGGAGGCGTTAAGTCGGGTGATCGTGGAGGCTAGTCAAAATCACAATTTTTCGATATTGTCCAACGAACAAAGTACACAATAAAGCGATTATAGTTCGGGCTATATGAGCGTGGCACCGTTTATTCATGAATTTATTCATGACGTTATAAGTCAAAATTGGCCTCAACAAATCTGTTATCAGGACTCGATAATGGGCTTGGTCGCGTTTAAGTGCGATAAGGGTGGACTTATTTCATTTCGTAACTAGCTGTCATTGCTGTGTATTGCTGGGACAAATAGGGTTTCCTAATAATGACTTCACAACTTTTTTTTTTAATTAAAATGCAAACCATTTGAGATATTTCAAAAACTTTATTTTTGGCTTGAAGTACAATCAAAACATTTATGAATGGAACTCGACTTTGTTCATATGTCCACCGCGGGCACGTTTGCAGCGGTCGATTCGTTGAACCCAATTTTCAACGACTCGGCCAAACATTTCGGCCAAAACGGCCGCTATTTCGCGTTCAATGTTGGCTTTGAGGTCTTCCAACGTCGTCGGCGTGTTGGCATAAACCATTGACTTAACGTAGCCCCACAGAAAATAGTCAAGCGGCGTTAAATCGCACGAACAAGGCGGTCCATGCCTGAGATAACACGCTCACCATACTTACTCTTTAATAAATCGATTGTAGCGTGTGCTGTGTGTCTTGTGGCACCATCCTGTTGAAACCACATGTCGTCCAAGTCCATATCTTCCAATTCGTGCCAAAAATAATCGGTGATCATGGCGCAATAACGCTGACCATTCAAAGTAACGTGACTATCGTTGTCGTCGACGAAAAAATATGGCCCAATAACGCCGTCTGCATTTATTTTTAGTGGATGAAGTAGTCATTCGTGAAGCACATGTGGGTTTTCACCCGACCAATAACGCATACTTTGCTTATTGACGAACCCATTGAGCCAAAAATGGGCTTCGTCACTGAAGATGATTTTGCGATGAAATTCATCATCTTGGCGCATTTTCTCCAGAACCCAATCGGAGAACGTACGTCGCTTCAAATGGTCCTTCGGCTTCAATTCTTGAGTCAGCTTGATCTTGTCTTTGTGTAAACCAAGATCCTTACGCAAAATACGCCATAATGTGGTCTGAACGATGCCTAATTCTTGAGAACGCCGTGGAATTGACTGATTTGGATCGTTTGCTACGGTCGTCTGAACGGCAGCGATATTTTTGACACTTCGACCAACCCGTTGTCTCACTGATACGGCAACATCACACAACGAATATGTAGACTCAAATGTTTGCACTAAACTTGTTATTGCCTGTCTACTAGGGCGAGAATTACGACCGAAAATTGGAGTTAACGCTCTTAAAGTTGCAGTCTTTTTTATAATTTGCAGACGTTGCTCGTTAGTGTACTTTACCATGATAAAAATGTTGAGTTTACTGAATAAATTGACAGTGACAGTTTGATGATTAGTGAAAGAGTGCGTTCACAAATTAAATTCAAGTCCCTATGGGAAAACCCTATATTATTCGGTATAAGGTACATAGGGTTAAGTTATCCTCAGGTTTAATTTTAATTCGTTCAATTAAATTTTGTATAAAGGGCTTAGGTTAGGATAGATATGATCTTCCTTTTTCCTTTCCTCTTTCTTTCTTTCATTTTTCTCACCTCCTTTTTTTTATGTCCGTCCGTTTAGTCAACATAAAGTAACGTAACATTTTTGAGACTATTATTGTTTTCTTTTTGTAATTTCGGCACGAAATAAAAGGCTAAGTGAGCTTAGGTTCACGGGGTAGATGCAAAAACCAACCCAATCCAACGAACTAGAGCAGAGCAACCGCGAGCGTGCCACTGCCATCTACTCCTGGTGCAAGGATTCTTTGCGTATATAGTACATTTTAGCTCAGTCAGGCGTTGGCTTTACATTGGCTTAGAACCGACAATTCAAAGTAAAAGGGTACTCATCGCTCATGATAATTTTCACAAAAAGTCCACCACAAAGTTCACATAAACCAAGCGACATGGCTGGTCAATCGGTAAAAGTCGTTGCGTTAATAGAATTTTTCACGAGAATAACTTCAAATTAGTACGAATCATGCGTCGGAGAGACGTACGAAGGATGTCCAACTATAAGGAACGGCGACGACTCGATGTTGTTGGACGACGTCGACCTTGATGACTGGAATAACCAAGATTGCCGGTGATGATACCGCCTGTTGTTGGGGTCTAATGGCGCTTCCTTCACTCGATGTTTGCACGATATGCACGTTGTGTTATTATCATTGAGAACATGTTTTCAATATAAAACTTGCGCGACAACAGAGCGTTGTGGTGGCGTATACTTTTCCATGATACAAATTCTCTTGGACTGACGCTTCAGATGTGAGCTGTCATAAGCTACCGCATCAAGGTAAAATTCACTAGCATTTATCTCATATTAGCAAATGCACATATGAATGGAAAGGGTGACTTTGTCAAAGATTGGATCTACAAGCTCACCAACAAGACCTATAAGAAATGTCTTAAGTACGACGTAAATATTGTTTTAGATAATTTTACGATTACGCTTGGCCGTGTTAGGCATAATCATGACCACGGCATCATTTTGTTAACATTTGCAAATGGGCACGGGGATCTATAGATAATCTGGCTGTCAATCAGATAGATCATGCTGCTAACGTTTACCATTGTATTGTGAATATCTGGACCTTCCGAACAAAAATCAAAAATCGACGCGAATTATTACCATGTTGAAGCCATGTTATTGCTATGATATCGCTGATACTGACACTACATTTGACGTCGAGCGGCTACAATCGTATGAGTTTGGATGACATTTTCGCTCATGAATTCTTTAACCCCTCTAAAAATTTCATACGCCTAACATTAAATTTATATTTTACTATATCAAATGCACAGCAGTCTTCCAGAAGAAGATGAGAGTAGCCTGCTAGCTCTAATAGAAGAAAAGGAGGGAAAACATCGGTTTTTGTAAGTTTTATTGGAAGGCACAATGGATAGAAATCTGCTGAGATAGCCAAGGATACATAAAACAGATTTACAGTCAGTACTACACACACTGCTTAATGGTGAAGAACAACAATATTTCAAAAATAGTCAGAATGGACGTACATATATGACGATACTCAGAAATTCCATCCACCTAACCAAAAAAAGGTGAAGTTGTCCACACCGAAACTAAAAAGAATAAGACTCCTGGAGCTTACGGCTTTACCGTAATGTTTTTGATATGGAGACTGCGTCAGCGCCGCTGAAAGTTGTGATGTGTCCAGCGATTAAAGACTTTTGTCAACCAACTTATCGAACTCTATCAGTGCGGTTTAAAACTAAGAAAGTTCCACATCGATACAATTTTCACTTTGCAACTGATTTTAAGGTCGGTTATGACTTGAATTGGGACGTACACATGACTTTGGCACTTCCACAGAAATTTTCTGCCCGCTCACTTACAACTAAAAATAAACGTCGATTTCTTAAAATTAACAACTTCAAATGTCAGAAGGGATTAAGACAACATGTGTGATAGTATATGGCTTTTAACCTGGTTCCCAAAATGATTTTAAGACGTACGTAAGCAAAAACTACCAGATAAATTTCCTAGGATGAACGTAAAGGGCTGTTAGTCCAGAATTTGTAATCGATTCGGTTAAAATTTCATTGACAGTGGAACGATAATGAAACCAAGCATATGCAGTCTGCAAGACAATGTTTACAACAACGATATCTTTTTAAACAATTTAATCCTTACGAGTATCAAATTTGAAGTTGTAAGAAAGCCAATTGCAGGAAGAAGGTGGTGGCGATGGCGTGATGTTTGGCTCACAGGCTGTCACGCACAACAGCAACTTTTTCAAAATCGTCATCACCCTTTCGGCGAGCAATGGCAAACCTCCAAAAGTGAAATTCTGCCTATGGAAAAGCTTCTCAGGAGACCGGCAATAAACAGTAGGCCCTGCTCAGGAATGTAAAAATTCAGAAAGTGAGAAACAAAAATATGGGCCCTGGCTCACACTGCACTGTCGCGCCAAAGTATTTATTCATTTGTTTATAAGAAGTCAATGAGTTCCTTATAACCACCGTCCTGCATTACGGTACAGGTGGGCGAAAGTATCGTTGATTTGATTTATATGCAGAATGTAGATAAGTCCGTAAACACCTAAAGCAGTGCGCACTGGATGGATATGACATTTGCTCCTTCAAAGAATTTTTAGCCCGAAACCAGATGAAGAAAAACAACACCTCATGTAGTTATGCGCAGT
Source organism: Volucella inanis (assembly GCA_907269105.1). Lineage (NCBI taxonomy): Eukaryota > Metazoa > Arthropoda > Insecta > Diptera > Syrphidae > Volucella > Volucella inanis. The sequence continues at coordinate 27,250,786 of OU026157.1, forward strand.
TCGAAGGGGATCTCAAACAAACTGGGCTGATAAACTGGAATTAGTTGGCTACCGAGCTAAATATAGATATTATTATAGTAGGTCGAAATAGCGCAATAAAAAGTTTATTATTTAAGATTTTTTCGTTTTTTCGTTCCATAGAGCTTTGGTCAACTTATTATGCAAAACTGAGTGTTAGCATGCTACAATCAAAATCTCATTTAAATATTGATTGCTTACTTGTGCCATTTGTTGCTGTAGAATCGTAGGGCTTTAAAATTATTGTAGAACTAATTGCCAAACTTCTAAAGTCGGCAAATAACATCTCATTGGTAACACTAATCTCAACATGGTATACGGAATGCTGCTTGATTTTCACTGTCCGCATGATGGTTTTCTAAAATGCGCTTATAAGAGCACTCATAAAACAAACATTAAAGGTTAAATATTTCCGAAATAACGGTGATAACAATAAAATTAGATCATTTTTCTTATTTGTTCTTTTCACTCATTTGGTATTGTCTAGTGAGAGTATCTCACTTGGATTTTGCGTGTTGTTGTTTTGAAGTGTGTTTCTTGAGAGGTTTTTAACGTTTTGCTTGCATGGAATATTTGATTTTGGTTTTGGGTTTTTATTATCATCCAATTGTGGCAGGGGAATTAACGTGCCCCTTGGACACGCACGTCAAGACGCATTGTGAATAATGCTGTTTGGCTGACGATTGACGGTATACGAGTATCATTCCGCTACTAATTTTTTTGTGATTTAATTTAAAATTTTATTGAATTTCTTTTTTTTTTACAAGTTTAATGAGTTTACCAGGAGCCAGTATTAAGGGGCAAATGTTTATGCATATTAGGTTTCTCTGAGTTGCCCCGAAACACAGCAGATGGCGAGCGTTAATTTTAGCTGAAAACCTCGAAAGTCTTAATTTTTAGCGGTGGGCTTAGTAGATTTTCGGCACAGATTTCTTTCTTAAAAAAAAAAAAAAAAATTATTAATGTGTGCTTGGAAACGTTTTTTGTTGTTCTTTTAGCATCATAAATGCGTAGTTTGGCATAGCAAGGTAAGCGAAACTGCAAGAAGGATGGCGATGAGTGACCCAAGGAGTGAGTTCTCTAAGAAAAAAACAAAAATTCTGTCACCAAACCCAATCAGGTGCAAGCTGAAAATAGATCGAACCCTGATCGAAAAACTAATTCAGTTCAAATATCTTAGATTTGAGATCTTCAGCGATCCAAATATAACCAAAAAGGTTAGAGAAAGATGTACTCAGGCCGTGAAAGCATCGGGAGGCAGAAGAGATGTAATATGGAAAAATAGGTACCTAAGTATGGAAGCAAAACGGGCATCTAAAAAACAGCGGTAAGACATATTTTAATCTATGGTCCTGTAGCGAAAACCAAATAAAAGTTACGTACAACTGAAATGCATACTAGGTGAAGTGAAAAGTAGCCTCCTTGCCCTCCAGAATGCGCTGCTACTGCAAAAAAGGCTATGCTGTAAACATGCCAAATTTCAGTGCGATACTGTCTTTAGTTTTGTTTTGACATCTGATTGTTGTTGACGTGTTTAGCATCATGTTGAGTATGGAAAAAAACGTTGGAAAATTTTTCATTCCCTCATAAAACATTATTTTTTGAGAGGCAAAACGGCGAAGGAAACAAAAGAAAAGTTGGATAAATATTATGGGGCTAAGCTCCGTTAGATTACACCGTCAAATATTGGTTTTCGTTTCGAGAATTTCGTAGTGGCCGCAACTCCACTCCGATGCGGTTACAGAGGACAATGTCAAAAATATACATGAAATGATGTTGGCTGACCGGAAAGTAAAGGTGCGCGAGCTAGTAGATACCACAAAGATCAATACTGAGCACACACGCCATATTTTGGACAATATTCTGCATATGAAAAAGTTATCCTGCCGCTGGGTGCAGCGCATACTCACTCCTGATCAAAAACACGAACGCGAGAGCACTTCGAAAGATTGTTTGGACTTGCTGATGCAGAATCGGGCGGACTTTTGGCGTCGATTGGTAACTATTGAATACCAGAGAACAAATTGAGTGCCCGGCAGAATGGAATGGAAGAATGGAAGAATGGAAGCCGGCACTGTGCTCCGAAGCGGCCGAGGGAGGCTCGATGGGTCGGAAAGGTTAAGGCGTCGGTTTTCTGGGAATGTCATGGAATACTCTTCTTCAAATGAAGCGAAAAAAAATTTTGTTTTTGCAAGACAATGCACTAGCGCACAAGAGCATCGCAACCATAGCTAAAAGCAATGACTTACGGCTCCAATTGCTGTCGCATCCACCGTATTCGCCCGATTTGGCTCCCTTAGACTATTATCTCTTCCCAAACCTCAAAAGATGGCTCATAAATAAAAAATTCAGCTCACGCGAGGAAATCATCGATGCCACGGAGGAGTATTTTGCAGACCTTCCGGAAAATTACTTTTCGGACGGGATCAAGAAGTTGTAAAATCGCTGGAATAAGTGTATCAAACTAAAAGGGGACTATATTGAATAAAATAAAAAAAACATTTAAGAAAAATTTTTTTTTTTATTCAAGTTAATTAGAGCAAAAAAATGGGCTTGGAATGACCACATATTAGAAGCATCTAGCGACCGATTCATAAAGATCTTAAGAGATTTGAAGTCTAGCGGAAAGATCACCCAAACAATGCAATGAGAGCTGGGCATCAACATCGACAGAAATAATATGAAATTTTATTATGAATATTTAGGTCGCGCGAAGAAAAACAGGCAATATGCCTATAATAAAAGAAGAAGAAGAAAAAGAAGAAGAGGAAGAGAAATAATAAAGGCGTGATAGTATGCTAACATATTAAAAGCTGAAATACGAAACTTACTAAGTGAAAGTATTAGAATGTCTCTGCAGGAAAATCAGATACGACGGAGTCGTGAAACCATCATATTAAACCATTCTATAAAATTCTTAAGAGAAATACCAATTTCCCCTATGTACAGTTAGCATTTTCTAGTATACTAGCTAATTTTGGAGGCGCCGAAAATGCTTAGGAGAACTTAATATATGCAATGAAGCCAATGCAGGAGTTATTTTTGATCTACAAGTTATTAAATTGGTTTTATTGGTTAGTGGCAGATACTCGTATGTACATTATTTCAAATATTGTTTATGAAATTATTTGATTTCAGAGGAAAAATAGCCAAAATTTGTTATGTTAATAATCCACAGTAGTCTTGAACCAAAAAAAAAAAAAAAACAAACTTAATCAAAAAGATCAAGAAATCTTTAATTGCCATTAGCAACATATTGCAACTAAATAGACCTAAAACTGATTCCTTCTGTACAAATTGAATATGCAGAAACAGAAGATACCATCTTCCCGACATCTTTACCGGCTAAGTTTACTGCGCAATAGCTTAACTTTCTCCTCATTGCTCTCTTGGCAATCAGAAAAAATTAGGGACGTGGAAACGTTTTTAATATACTCGTCTGCACGTCCAAATGAGGATAAGGATAGTCAAAAGAATGGATGGGATTATCTGTCAGTAACTAGTGATGTTTCATGGCCACAGAGCAGAACCTATTTGATATTAAGAGTAGCAATCCATAGTTTTAGTTTTTGTGTAGCGCTATTAGTACAAAGAATAGAGATCATATTGGAACCGTAAACCTTCCTGCTGTTGGAACAAAAACTTTCAAATAGTAGACTTTTAGAATCCTTCTGAAATTCATATCTTTGTTAGTTGATTTAAAAGTAGTTTTTCTATATTTCCCGGAGAAAAACCCAAGCGAGAACAATTCCGTTGAAGGCCTAAGCCAAGTAGAGACTAATCAGTTAGTTAGCAATTCTATTTAATAGAATCTTAAAGTGTTACTTTGGATCACATACTCGTAGTACTGACTGTGACAAAACCCAATGGATAATATTCAACCGACTTACACAGTTGTTCAAAACTCTATTCGGACGAATACCATGTTAGGCACACAGAAAGATTTAATTTTCAGGTCTAAATAGAAGAAAATATCATAATTAGCCTAAGCTTGAAGAAGAAGAACAGAAAACAAATAATTCGATTCCGTATACTCCAATGCATATTCCCAACAGAAAAAAAAAAAAAAACTCATTAAATTCTAACTTGTGACATCAAGAGACTCTAAAAATAGGACCCCTTGTCAACAGTAGCTCTGAAAAATTAACGACAATTAAATTTGTCTCAAAAGATGTCATTGTTAGGCGAACACACAAAACCGTTCTTAGACAAAGAACATGGGACGATCCTTTCCACACAATGCCAAAATAGTAGACTGTATCGAAATTTTTGATTTTATCATTACCAAATCAGGACAATCGACACAAGGAAGAAATTGCAACAGCAAGTACTCATACGATCGCATTTTCTAATGTATGTTGCTTTCCCCTTATCATTAAAAAGGGATCATTTTCAAAAATCAAGAGCATTACATTTTTTTTTTTTTTTATAAATTTTTCTTTGCCACTATTATCGCGACGAGTTATTTTTTTTTTTTTTCAAACTATATATTGTAGTATGAGTATCGGTATACAAAATATTTGTTGACAATTTATTATCCTTATGCATTATAGAATTTCAATGAGAATCGGTCCATTGTAGGATCTTGTGCAATGGCATCATCATTTTACTCATTCATCCGCAAGGACTAAGTGTTTTTTTTTTTTGTTATCTCAATATAAAAAATTTGGAACAGCGACAAAAAGAAAAAGAAAAGAAATCCCCTCCTGCCAGCCTAATGCTAGTTTTATCTTTATCTCTAAAAGAATGCCGCCGCTTACCTTGATGAGGTAAAAATATTAAGGATTTATTATATTATTATTATAATTACATAAAATCATTGTAGAAAAAAATGTCCTTTCATATGCGACAAATTTAAGGTTTTTGGATTAAAGATTTTTTTTTTTTAAAGTGTATGTTTTTGTATTCGTACAACACGACAAATATCCTGTGACAAAATATTATTTTACAATTCAATTATCCTTTTGTTCGATGGTACTCATACAAAAAAAAAAAAAAATTATAAATAACCGTATAAACAGAAAAAGATTGTGTTGTAAAGATGTATTCGTATCCTGATTTATTTCTTTTAAATGTTGGGTATTATTTCAGATGATTTTTCTGAGGATATTTGGTTTTAGAGTACGGTTGCGCAGCAGAAGAATTCCTGTGACAGTTGTATTTTCATTTCCTTTTCATTTGTGCTAATGATTATGATTTTTGTGGTTGACAAATGAAATTTAATATCTCTGAATGAAGGGGACCAATTTTTGTTTCGGGGTTATTGCAGTTTTGTAAGCGCCAGATCACACATTTTTGAAAAACCGTGAGCAATGAATTTTCGATTTTTAAAATGTCAATATACTGTGATGTGATGTAAAAGAAGAATATGTTTTGTTTACGCTCTATTAAAATTTGATTTGGGCTAAAAATTTAATGATTTTTGATGATATATGCAAAGTTTAACAGGTTGTGGAGGTATTTTTGACAACGTTTTCCTTGCTAAAAATATCAACTATGTATTGTTTATGTATTTTATTCCTGTTTTAGTAATATATCTTAGATGTGCTGTTTTACTATCTCTTGTGTAAGAGGCAAATACCAGCAGCATAGTCTTTTAAATGCTAATGGTTGCTAAATTTTGTACATTTTTAGCGGCCACCTGGAGGAAATCTTTGAAGGCTAAACTAGTACAGACCGTAGGCGTTGATTATTTCAGTATCTTAGTTTTGAATTAAAAATAATTTCTTCTTTACTACTATATTTGTTAAGTATCTTAGATCAAGCACATAATTCATTTCTGAAATGAGATGATCAATAGATACAACAGACGGGTTTACAATCAGTAACTGAATTTTTATAACGCAAAATCAGACAAGATGATGCCGCCTGCAAAAATATAATAAAATGGTTGTAGAATGCTCCATCAGAAGTCCTATCCGCATGATAGCCAAAACAAATGTAATGGTTCGAGCTAATTTTGCCTTCTCAAGGCGCTCGAACATCTCGAATCCATTTAGCTCGAAGGTTTATTGTTCTTGAATATTAAGGGGTGTAATTTAGACTATAGTTCAAAGCAATTTACGAGACCAAAATTTGACTACTTAGTCCGGTAAAAATCATAAAATTATCTACAAAAATAGTCCTTATACTTATTTTCTTAAGAATCACCATTCCTAAGATATCGTCATTCTAAAAGTTGAAGGATTTACATTCTTTACGATATCCAAACATTTCCACACCAACTGTGAGGTAGTGTATTTGGCGCATTTTTTTTTAACGTGGTCTCCCCGGTAGGCCTACTTCACGATCTGTTATGACGAAGTTTTATTGGAAAATACTGTATTTACTGCATGATGTTTATTGATTTTGAAATTGATATAGGTGATTGATTTAAACGGTAGTTCTGATTTCTGTTATTATTCATATTTATCTGATTCATACTCTTCAAATTCGACTTTTGACTGACGACGACTGACCACTGAAAATATTGCAGTTAAACAAGCTCATAATAACGCTGACATCCTCATTATTGAAACAGCAATTGAACAATTGAATGCAACAAATACAACTGTTGTGGTTGGTAAAGATGTTAATTAATAATTGATAAAATTATTTACTTTTTAAAATCTGGAAAGGCTCAAAGGCGAACAGAAATATATTCTTCAAAAGTTTATCTACTTATTTAAAATGCCAAAACCATATTTTATTTTTACATGCGATAACCGGCTGCTATACCATATCAACAATGTTCAGAAGGGGTAAAACATCAGTATTGAAGTCATTTGAAATAAATGATTTAATTGATTGAGCTAAAGTATTTTGAGAAATATCGTACAAAAGGAATTCCGTTTCTCCTTGCTGTTTATGAAGCTTCAAAAAATGAATTGTATCGACAAATATAGATATTTAACTGTTGTGAAAAAGAACGCGAAACAAATACAACTATCTTATCTTCCTCCAACATCGGCTTCTGCCTATCAACTCTTGTATCGAGTATACTATCAAATTTTTTTTATTTTTTGATGAATTTTATTGTACCGAAGCAAAAAATGTTGGAAAATACATCAATTTTTAAATTGTATCAGTAGTTTTCAATATGTCCACCTTTGGTGTGAATAATGGTCTTGAGACGGCCGAAGAAAGCATCGCATGCTGCACGCAAGTGGCTCTGCGGTATTTTGGCCCATTCTCGGCGAAGTGCTTGTTTGAGATGTACCAAACTTTGGTATTCTTTAGTGAAAATCTTCGCCTTCAAAATACCCAACACAGAGAAATCCAACGGATTTGCATCCGCAGAATTTGCAATCCATTGTGTCGAAGTGTGGAACATTGTTTTTTAACCAATCTTGGTTGACGCGCGCTTTGTGAGACTTTGCCGAGTCTTGCTAAAATGTCCACGGTCTCCGACCGAAATGATTGTTTGCCCAAGGCTTTAATACTACCTCTAAGACAGTTTCACGGTTTACGATCGCATTAATTTTGACGTCACGGTCCAAAAATACGAGCGGACAGCGACCATTGGCGGTTATGGCGTCTCAAACCATCACCATCGGTGATGCCTGCTTTCTGGTGGCCGTCCGAAGGTGTAAATTTTCGAAGGACCTTTCTGGCAAGTAAACTCAGTCATTTTGTTTGTTGACATATTAACAAATGGCGACTCATCGGAAAAAACCAAATTCGGCGACTCACCACTTTCCTGCAAGCGTAGCAACTCCTTCTCTCTTTCGAGTCTATGTTTTTTCTGTTGCGGTGTAAGATCGTGCGTTTTTCGGAACTTCAATTTCTTGAGCCCAAGCTTATTTTTCAGTATGTGTTGCATCCGTTCCAACGATATATTGAGCTCTCGAACCATTTTTCTTCCACTTCGAAGCAGATTTCGCTCAATTCGAGCCTTCACTTTCCGAACCATTTCTGCCGATGCTTCTGTTTTTTGCACGATGCCAGTATTACGGTAATGAGCTTTGGTTTGAGACACAAATGATTTATTCACGTTGAGGTACTGGAGGGCTCTAACGATAGCTACTTGTAGTTTTCCAACCAAATATAAAGCAATCACACTATTTTTCAACACAACTGAGACGCAAATCGGTTAAAAGGTTTGTAAATAATAAAATTATCTGTCATTTGTCAAAATTTGAGCTCACTGTCACTGAAAGGTTTGGAAATTATAGTAGTCTGAAGTTGGTTGCACTTTTTGTTTGCAATTACAAAAGAGGTTGTTGCGCTAAATGTGGCTACCCATGATCTCCAATTCGATACACAACACCTATTCACCGCTTTTAAGCCCGATGATGACAGAATCTATAGAGACGAGCTATACAGAACAATGTCTAGTTTAGGCATCCCTGTCAAACATGTCCATTTATACAGGACGGTGATGGAGAATGCACGCTGCTGCATCAAGGTCGGTAACTAAACTCACCGAGACTCTTTGATGTCAAAAATAGATTTAGACAAGCGATTTCTTAAACATCACTCTTGAGAGAATATTGCAAAACTGACGCGCCAGCACAAGAGGCCCTATCTTTCATAAAACTGTCGAATAACTCGCGTACGCTTATGATATGGACATAACCAAAAGAAAGCAGCGTGAATTGAGTGGCGCTTTCGCGAGTAATAACACGGGAACGCGAAGATGGGCTTTGTGGTGAAAGAGGGCCGGACCAGATATGCTGTCAATAAAAAATGTCAATTCGAGTTTGAGGTGGTTAAGGACTTTGTGTACCTAAGCTCCGCTATCAACTCAGACAACGACACCAGCACTGAAATAAAACGAAGAATAGCTCTGCTTCTTTGAGCTAAGAACGCAATTGGCTAGCAAAGCCCCCTCTCGAACAACAAAAATGACTCTACATGGACTTTATCAAAAATGTATGAGGTTTCTGTTTTGGTTTCGATGGCTTTCGGTCCCGTCTACATAGACGGTGAGTTGAAGAGGAGATACAACGACGAACTGTACGGGCCGTATAGCGACATCGGCCTAGACGCAAGAATGAAGGTCAATGACTGAGGTGACTGGGTCATGTAGAGCGGATGACCACCAATGCTCCGGTTCGAAAAATCTACGAATCTCTTCCCGAGGGACAGCCTAGTAGAGAGTGGCAGCGCCCGATGGCACACGCAAGTGGAAAGTGAGCTCAGCTAACTTGACGTGTGAAATTGGATGTAGCCAGTTAGATTGAGACTTAGGCTCACACCGGACTGTAGCGACATCTTTTGAAAATAAGTAAGCGTAACTCATAGTATAGTATAGCATAGTTAATGGCGAATTGCGTTCTCATTCTTTCATCTTCTTTTGACCATCTTTTCTGATATCTATCTAAGACCACCTTTAATTTCTTGGCTTCCTTTAGTCTATAAGAAGTCACATGCATAGCCAAATATCGTTTTCTTTTTCTGGGTTTTTGGTTTGCTATGGTCGTCAACAGTAAAATTATCATTATATGAAGGTATTTTTCGCTTCACAATTACAATTATTAAGACCAATTTCATCCACCTGGCCAAAAAGTGCGTTGGCCTCTCCGTTTGCTCTTCAGATGTGATGCTGCTGGTTTTCTGTTGATGGTAGTATCGGACTCCTTAGGAAGTGTAGCCGAAAAATTACAAACGTGTTCTGCTACCTCATGTTCATATATTTTCTACAGGTGATTTAAGAATTTCCTCTTTTTCATTACCAGCAGAATGCTGGATTTAGACAACTTAATTTCTGCCCAAGTTTAAGACGGGGACTGTTCAGATTTCACACTTGCATACTTGCCAGAGTAATTAAACGTCTTTAGGGCTTGTGTACATTAAAACTACATATATACCTTGAAAATACGTATACATATCTGGGCTCACGAAATCACTGAATAAGCTTATTGCCACGAGATGACGAAAAAAAACATCTCTTACTTCCCAGATAATGCAAACGCTTATAAATTGTCGGCTGATTATCTTAAAAAATAAAGTGTTCTTAATGACCAGTACCGTAATTTTAATTATTACAGGTCCACTAATGATTTCGCAAAAAAAAGAGGACCCTAATAACAGATCTTCTGGTGATTGGAAGGCATTTCTCTCAGATAAATGTGGCCAAGGTCTACAGTAATCTGATGAAGCTTAGGTAGATGCTCTTGGAATTTTACAGATATATAGCCGTTGAACATTTTTTCATATAAATCTTTCGTCGAAATTGCATGCATCTTGGGTTACTGGACCTTTGTAACCTACAAACATTAAAAAGAACGGTACGCCAATATCTAGTTATCTTTAATTTTTTCTATTTGCATTCCATCCGTGTTACATAGGGAAAATAAAATGTAGACATCGATCAAATAACTTTAATATATTTATTTGGAAGTAATATAAACACATCTTTACTTTTCCATATTCATACATAAATCTTTAATCACCAATCCAATCCATTCATTATTCTTGAAAGTACCAAATACAGACAAGTCTTGAAACATTTAACCATGGAATGCTCAATCAGCCGTTGTTTTATTTTTTTGCAAAAAACTGATTTACCAATTCGATTTGCTATAACTTCTTTTTGAACTCCTCAAGGAGCTACTTGCTTCCACACAAAAGATATTAAGATGAAGATTTGATAACTCATAACTAGGCATGACTTCTGACACTCGTAAAATTAACCAAAGTACCATCAACGCTAGCATTGGAATCATTTCTTAAATTCGAATAACAAGAGTAAAGTAAGTTTTACATACCTTCAGGCAGTTAAAATACGCAACGCTTAACCCTCATCTGAAAAGAGCGCAAAACACCTATGCCCTTTGCAGTGAGCTCTGTCTGCAAGTGAAATTATGTGACACGGATATTAGTTGAAAATTTGCCAAGACATAAAGAGGTGAGTACGCCGGAGGGGATTTTTTGCAATAAAAGTTGCCATATGAAATCTTTTGAACCATCCTTTAAGTCACCATCTGCAAGGGAACGAATTTCTTCTGAAGTTACAGATACTCAACAAAAACAGACTTGTAAACGTCGTATGATGATTTGTGACCCGCTTTTTAATGGCGAAAATGTTGGAGACTTGTGATCCTTCTCTAAGTGGCAGGAATAAAATATGAGAAAGTAAAGTGTCAGTATAGTCTTGGTTTGAATATAAAGTGTTATTAATCTTCGAATATGTAAAAAAAAAAAACAATAGAAAATAATCTAATAATTAGGAAGCGTAATTTGTCATGCTTAGAAGCGTTTTCTTATCCAAAAAATAAAGCAGGCAAACCCCAGAATTTTTTAGCGAGGTATATAAATTGCATTATAATTCAATCTAAATGTTCTAATTCTCCCATAATGAAAATTCATAAAAAATCCTTTAATCAAAGTTATGTTCAGCCGCCAATTTCAAGTGGTAATGTAAATAAATCTCACTACCTACACTTTTTGTTAGTTCCCTGTTTTTTTTTTTTTTTATTTCAATAAAAAATAAATAAAATAAATTAACGTACACATATGTGAATTTATTCAACATCAGTCAAAGCTACTAGAAGTAAAAGTTTTCAACAAAAATGGTAATGAAAATTGCGGTCAACAAATCTATCAACGGGTATTATTTTTCTACTGCACTACTGCCAACTACCGACTGAAATCAATGGACCTGTCAACAGTTTTTTTCTCTACTGTATTTTTTTTTTATTTTTTTGTCGCCAGGCTGCGATGTTGTTAATTAATTTGCGTATAATGATAATGCACTTTGAATCTGTAAAAAAAAAAAAAATACTAGCAGATACAAAAAAGCAAGTCGGACAGAGAATTACCACTCTCTCCAGTGCAAAACCTCTGCCAATTGACAATTGTTTTGCGGTCTGATGATGCATCAAGGACATTTCATGCGTGCCCTCAATTGGTGTCAAATTTTTTATTTCAATGACACACTCACATGGGCAATGAAAATGAGTGTGGCCATATTCTTACTTCGTAATTTGAAATTTCTGGACTTAAAAGGATTGATTTTTCGAATATTTTATTGTATAAAATTACATAAATAGCCAAGATCCTTTTTTTAAAAAAATAATTCATTTAATGTTTAAAATAAGTAGATTTTGTTTATAATTAAATGCATTTTTTTGTATATATTGCAGTTTATGGAGTTTTTTTTACGAAATTATTAGACTTCAGACTCATTCGGGAAAAGAATAAAATGTGAAGAAACTGTAATATTTGGATTGTATGTCGATCTAGCAACAGTAAACATTTCAAACGAAATGGACTGAAAGAGCTGCAATATAAATGCCTGAAAATGCAAATTTTCCAAAGGAATAGATGATTCTTTCTTTAAGCGCTAAATTCTAATAAAATTCAATTGTGCGAAGAATAGCGTCAAATTTTAGATTTACAAGGAAGTTAATTTCTGTTAAAATGACAGCTAACGATTAATACTTTAACGGGTCTTTGATTCGGTGTTTTACTCAGGTCATCTAGTCGGCTTATTAAATCAAAGACTCGCGTTACTTCCACCGGAACAACTATCTGACCACGTAAAGAAGTACACCATCGAATATGCATGTTTTCTCCATTGGCGCTCTTAGTAAGCGAAAGTAGGCTCCTATTTCGGATATGCATGAAAAATATACGAATCGTTTATAACCGTTTATAGCATGTGACCGAAAAATTGACAGTATCCTTAGTCGGGCATCACAACAATTCACTACGTGCCGAAACAAGGATAAAAAAACTGCCATTTTCTCTTTTGAATTCCATAATCCGCATACGTAGTTCTTCCGGCTTTCCACGCCAACCGTGGAAACCGAAACTGGTCCCTCTACTCAACACCATATTGTGATAAAATCTATGTCAAAACAGGAATGAAGGTAAATCCTTGCGCTTGGCTCCATAACCAAATGAAGATTAGGTGCTGATTTCATCATGGAGAAACCATTATCGAATCATTATCTACTGGGTGAAACAATGATAATTTTTCCAATTGTTATGTGTCAGCAGCTGTCAAAGTTACCAATGACATCTAGTTGTCAAAATATTCAGTAAGGCTTGGCATTTCATCATGCATGGCTTTACGCTTGCCGAACGTACGGAAATTATTAAAAAATATTTTCGAAATTCCGGCTCAGTTGTGCAACGTGAATTTCGTTCTGAGTTCGGTCATCATCATGTGCAGTGCATCGTGGAAAAGTTTGAGCATACATTCTTTTGAGTCTTAAGCCACTAAGCAAATGAAGAAAATATAGCTGCCGTAGCGTCCAGTATAGAAGAAGATTCAGAAATGCTGATCAGCTGAAGTGGGCATTGTCAGAGATTCCACCCATCTTATTTTATTACGCTACTACGTGACTAAATGATCCTCTTGGATTTGAGCCTACATCCGTATAATATTGTGCTGACTCAAGAATTGAAGCCGGACAACCATAGGCGACTCTGTTGACTGTTTGGTGTGTTTTGTGGCATGGAGGCATTATCAGATCTTAATTTTTCCGAAATGAGGAGAATACCTTATTAACGTTAGTAATTTTAGGTACAGAGCGTTGTTAACTAACTATCTGAAGTCAGAGCTTGACAACATCGTAATATCCGAGCTGTAGTTCCAATAATATGGTCACGACGCAACGCTCGAAGGTGTGAAGGAGAAATCTACCGACTGGGTAATCTCACGGCAAGCCGTTCATCAATTGGCCGCCGCCATCATGCAATGGACCTAGTTATCAAAAAATTAATCAACCACTTACACACATAATGGCATGAACGTAGCTTAAAAATATACACAGAACTTTCTTTCATCGGTATATGATTTCTTCCCAATATCTCTTAAGGGGGAAGATCACATTGATTTCTGGTATCTTTAGACGGTATAACATTTTTTCTTAAGAACAAAATGTGCGAGGCATAAGTGGCAGCACGCCTTGTGATGATTGTCTTAAGAAACGGCAAAACGGCAAAATGGCAAAACGGCAAAACGGCAGAGCACATTTTCTGTGAGTTCTTGGCTCACAGAGGAGTCCAAATATTAGACATCCTTGTAGTGGGTGCTTGTGTTGTATGTACAAGATTGATTCTACAAGCTCTACGACAATACTTAAGAGCAACTTATTTAACACTGTGTAACGATCTTCATAGAACCAAGTTCACAATAGATATAAAATCAGTTGCTCCGAGGGTCTCAGATTGGTTCGAACCACTCACTTTAGTCAAAATATCAAAAAAAAACACAGAAACGATGTTTAAGCTCGTGCAATCTTATGTAGATTGCACGCAATCTAAGAGTCTCTTCAAATGTCACGAGAATACCCTTGCTACCATGTTTAAGTGCAGAAGATATTCGTATATTGTGACATAGTCAATAAGCCATCAAGGACTTTGTATCTAATGCACATAATTCTGCAATCAACATTCTACTGTCATATTAAAATTGATTTTAATATGATTATTAAAACCCTTTACCGATAGCTAAAATTGTCCTCATCACGTAGTTTTAATCACATCTAAAACAGATCTTAAAGAAAAAACATGCTAATGACATGTTATCATAGAAAGCTACAAACGGCCTGTTTTTAGTGTAATAACATATTTTGAACGAAAAGCGGTGAAAAAGTACAACGAATACTTATAACTTTGAAGTACAAAGTGATTTTTAACGTGGTCATAATGATCCAAACTTATCGGCATAAATACAGATGTTTCGGTCTGAAGAACCTTTGAATCTGTCCCATAAGGACAACATTATGAAATTGTCTTAGGTGAAGAATTCAATCCACTTAGTGCGATTGTTTGTCTAAGATTCTGTTTAATGAAAGAGCTTGTAATCAACGAACAGATTCTTCTTGGACGGCAAAAGTAGGTAAATGCAACATTGCTGCTGAAATATCATCATGAGACGAACTACTAATAAACCTTTCTCGACAAAAAAGTTATTCAAAAAATTAAGAATACAAGTTTATTCATCTAAATCTATATTGTCCCCTTTAAAGTTATCCCCATCGACTGCAACCCACCTATGCCAGCGCTTAATCTAATCCTCGAAACATTTTTTTATATCCAGTGCTTCCTGCGATTTTTCCATTACATCCTCTCGGCTGCTGAAACGCGTTCCCCGTTTTCTTTTTAACTCGATTGAACGGAAAGAAGTCACAGGGAGCCAAATCAGGTGAATTCGGTGGCTGTTGGATGGTATTTGTTGCTTTCTGCCCACAATTTTGACCTCTTCCGCGAATTGCTTTACGCAAACGTCTCATAACGCCCAAATAATACTCTTTGTTCACTGTCTGGCCTTCTGGCAAAAATTCATGATGCACTACACCGTTTTAATCCATGAAAACCGTAAGCATTGCCTTCTTTTTTGACTGAAAATGACGTGTTTTTTTTATTTTTTTTAGTCTTGGCTCATTTCGTGAACGCCATTCACTTGCCTGATGTCTGGATTGCGTGTCGTGCTCATAAACCCACGTCTCGTCTCCAGTAATGATCCTTTTGATGAATGTGGGATCGGATTCAGCTTCGCAAATCATCTCTTTTGCGACGTCAACACGGTCGCTCTTTTGAACGAAATTGAGGTCTTTTGGTACCAACTTTGCTGCAACACGAGGGAAACCCAAAACAGAACTCAAATCGGGAACTTTTGGATCAAAGTGATATGGCGCAATACGAATTGAAAGCTTTTGTCTAATAGATCTCAAAAATTTCGCTAGTCTTGCATATTATGTAAGCAAACAACCTTTTTTCGAATGCAGTGTTTTCCAAATTTGTCAATACAGAATGCCGTTGCTCGTTTTCAAGTAGACTTAATAAAAGAATATGTATTAATACGAAATTCTTTTTTTTTCTTTTCCTTTTCTTTTCATATATGGTGATATAGATGAAGGAATTTTTGGACAAGATAAATACTATAAAAGACCATTTGTAGAATTTCGTTTCCCACTATGGTCACACTGACTAGGGAGCATATGTGAAATGCACTAGAGTTGACCACTTTTATGCGCACAAGGACATTTTTTGTGTTTTTCTTTTTTCTTTTTTTGTTTTTATCTTTGTTTTTTGTTCTTTTGCGTTTTTGCGCCCACCTTGTTCCAGGGTTTACCCGCTGCGTGTTTTGCTAACCGCGGTGTTAATTTTTATTGTTGCAATAAAAACAAAGCTCTACAAACTACTAATAGTATGTTTGATGTTGTGTGTTGTGTTACTTTTTTGTCATCTTCCCGGTGTTCCAGGAGCAACATGTGTTCAAACCGCCCACATGGCCCGTAGGATAACCTGCAAACTGCTAGTTAATGCCTACTATACACTGTCGATCCTTTATCGGTATTATGTTTTTTATTTTATTTTATTTTTTATTTTTTTTTTATTATTATTTTGGCGTTTTGAGTTTCATAGAAGTAAGGTTAGATTTTTTTATCATTTTTCTTTTTTTGTTTTAGTATTATTTTGTTGTTGCCAGTGATGTTTTTATTTTAAATGACAAAGTGTTAAAGCAATTAAGCACCCCTTAGAGCGAGCCCGCGTATCTGATTGACTGGTTTAGTAAATGGTTACGGGTATTCCTGTTTTTATTTTTGCTTTGCACCTCTTGGGGAGGACTTAGTAACATAGACACTATTACTATAATCAAGAGATTTTTAAACAATATTTTTTTGCGTTTGCTTGTTAACCAAATCCCTACATTGACCAATTTGTTTGAGTTTTGCTTTTGATGTGGAACTGTTGAATAGAAATTTGCATATCTGTCACTGACTGGGTGGCATACACTAATTTAGACAACATTTACAGAGCATAGGAGATGTCTACCTGGATAACACCTCCTACACGACACCACCAAACTGTGACATCTGACCGAATGTAATTCAACAAATTATATAGCCAACATGACAATAATTAGTTGATCGCTGTGGCTAAGGAACATTGTACAGCATACTACAGTATTCATTGAGATTGATTTAAATTGCTAATTTGACAGTAGCAGAAATGATCTGGTCCGATAAGGCACCTCTTCATTTTCGGTGATCTCTGTTTCTGAGGCGCTACGATACCTAACCATATTGCCATGTGAGCGTTGAAAAAAAAAAAAAAAAAAAAACATGACTTGACGACTAATTTAGTTGAAGAATGTGTCATGGGTCGGTCTATGCGGTAACGCGACGGCGAAATTTTTAGTTCACAAGAGGAGAGCCTTAAGAGCTAATATATTTATTGCGCCTCATTAGGTCGTCCAAACGGAAACGGGACGTAATTTGATGCTTGCTGATTTGTTTGCCATGGCATGGAGTTGGGTTTTTATTTAAAATTTATTCTTCGATCCGTTGTCAAAGATGTCACTTAACAAGGTGTATTTATCGACTGTTAACGATCTTTATGGGACTAGTATTTATTATTCTCATTGATCTAAGGCTTAATTAATTGTTTAAAGAAGATAACTTGCTTTCTCTGTGTGCGTCTATGAAGACCTTTGTTGTGACAATGCGAACTCAATTTAAATTCACCTAATTGATGTTGAAATAAGGTTCAATTTATTGTATGGTCTGCATTAATATATTTTTAATAATTTTCTTCTTCCTTTGTCCAGCGATAACACAACTTTGACATCCGAAAATATATTAAGAATCAGGCATGTGAAAGGTGAAAGCCTTATTCAGTGTGGGCGAATAGCCATTTTGTTTGATGTATGATAAGGAACTATGTTTTACCTTTTAAGTTGATAAACTTAGAACCCAGGAATCAAATACGGCTTATTTATATGTGCTTAAAGGAGCAGGGTCCATAAAATGTACCGACTCATCCCCCGGCTGAGATCGTCTAGCGACGATGATGAAAGACATAACATGTTTAGATACATTTTGATTTGCTTTTTGAATGTCCGACCAACACAGTTAACAGAGGCTTAAGACAGCTAAAAAAAACTGGTATAAGTGGGATCCAGTTATTATAATGATCCGGTGGGAATGATTCTACCTAATATGTCTAGAATCTTCCACTGATTCTTCAACGTTATGAATAAATATATTTACAAACCTTTGATTATGCTTGTAATTAAAGCCTCTTAAGTCACTACTACTAGAACCAGGGTCAATCGCTTCAGCTAGTTCGATTGCTTATAAGCTTCTTACAGCTCGGACAGATTTCTTTTCAGCTGTTGTATCTGCGTCTGCTGTCGTACCGTCGTATATTTTTTTTTTTTTTTTTTTGTACATTTTTTTCTCTATTTTATATTGATACAAGCGGTAACATAATTTACACAGAAACTCTTGAGATTTTTCTCTAAAACTTTTGTCAGTAAAGCACTTCCCAGTCGGAACTCGGCCGTGTGTTCATGAACAAATAGCGGAGGTCATAGACCGATGCAAAGTAGTTATAACTCTCGCCCAGGAAGTGCGATAGGACAAGTTGAGGAAAAGAACATGGGAAACTGCTCTAGGTAGTATGGAGAGGGCTATATCAAAGATAGCGTTTTTTATGCGAATTCGTCTTTGGAATCCAACATAAGCAAGAAGTCTTGAGTGTCTGAGAAATGAAAAGTTCATAAAAATACGTATTAATGCTAAATTTGTCAATATCAACATAAGCTCTAAATGGATTCAGGCTAAGAGACGATAATCAATTAAACCTCAAAGATGCTCGCGAGTAAAAGAGCAGGAACAAACGGCTAGTTTTTAATAATAAAAAAAAAAAAGATGCATGCATTGAAAAAAAAAAAGAGTGAGTGATTGCATGAATAGAGTTAATCATTTAAACCTGAGCCGACGCCTACAAAGTTGAATAAAGGAACATAATACAATTATGAAGGAAACATTTCTGCAGCCTGTATAACGACGACAATGATCAAAATCGCGATGTCAAGCAAAATAAATCATTCAATCAGGACGACGATAACTTAAAATATATTTCACCCGATGTGAATAAAATTTAGGTAGCCATATGTAAACTTAAGTTCGAAGCTACTGACCGATCTCCAAATAATTGTTGGACGTAGGTATGGCCAATGAATGGCACTCCGCCAGTCTGTACTCACTTAAATTGCATACAACAGCGGATATTATAGTAGAACCCATCATTTCAATCATTTCAGAATTATATAAGAGTATACCACATTTCTATCAATTTTAAGGCTGCATTTGAAAGTATTCGAAGATCAATTTAGGTAGAGCGAGTCCGGCACCTTGAACTGGTAATATTGACGTAATCGGAAGAAGGCAGCGTGTAAGTAACTAGTTCATGAGCATAGACGAATAATACATTAAACAGATACAGCTTTTATGTAGATTATTATTTCAGTCCTTTACCACAATATTTACACAAAGGAATCGCAGGGACTGTGCAGAAACATCGATATAGTCAAAAGACTGCGAATAAATAATGGTTGCGGCATGTATAGCAGGAAAACCGACTGAAATCCAGAATTCTATTTTGGATAACTTTGGAATACACCTCGGGGAAATGGCGTAGTAGAGAAAGCTAGTCGAACTGCTAGCTTACGATCGATCTGAATGGAGAGGCATTTTACTTGTGGATCAGGTTTACCCTTAATATAGAGCCTCCTTTAGTAAAGTAACTAGAACTCTACGCCTTTGCTGATGCTAAGTATACTCGATAAACCTATATTTACTGTCACGTGTACTATCGAATTGTGGCTCTTTAGTTTTTTTTTTTATGTTAAAATTGCCTAAAACGATTATTCCATAAGTAGTTTTTAGAAAAACTGTTAAAATTTCGAGGAGCTCCTAACATTGGTAAGTATGGTGAGAAGTGTCATTGGATCTTTGTTGCACAGGCCAGCCTCTGATAATAAATTCTTATCTTAGCACCAATAACTCGTTAGTTTTTCGATTGCATGCTACATTTTAAGTGTCTGATATTCTACATGTTAATCGGAACTTAGTTGTCCTTATTTTACTTAATAGCCAGGACAACAGTGAAAACCCAAGAGTAGGTTTTTTTTTTTGTATTGTAGGACAATTATATTCCGAAATAGATTGGAAGAGGGGGGGGGGGGGGGGCGGGTTCCAAATAGAAATCAATTTGTGCTTTTAGGTCGCTAGAATAAGCACCATGCATTGCTTATTTAGAGATTCATCTTCAGATACACTCAAAGGAATATTTTATAAATTTGAATAGGAAAATTTTCCGATATGCACAAGGGTTTGTATGAGGTATCATACATAGAAAATCACTTGGAAGTAAGCCTAGCTACTGATCAGGAAGCTGAAATTTATTCACTGATTAATTCCCCTTTAAATATTCATCATATTCATCAGGTAAAGTCGTGCTGAAAGTATAAGAAAGAATACAAACCCGTAACTAGCAAGGAATTTGCTGTTTCATTTGGTAGAGGTCATAAATCTCGTTATTCCTTTAATGATTTGATGCATAATATGTATTAAAACTAATTAATATTTGAACTGTGTAGTCTGTTGGATACGTTCACGTTCGATGAAGTTAAAATGCGGGCGAGTGAAACAGTGTTTTACATTTTTAGTATTGACATGGTAGGGACAAATACACTCTTTCGTTACTTACAATATTCACAGTTCATGAATATGTTGTTGATGAAGCCTTAAATTTCTTCTGTTGAACATTCATAGAACTTATCTTATAGATCTACGTATGAGTACAAGAGCGAAAAACCTGTTTAGTATTCTGATGTGAATTTAATCTATATTTTGCCACATTTATATCAGCGGAACGTGAAAAATCGTCTTTCAAATTATATCCATAAATTTCCCCAAAAAAGTATCATCTATCCTCTGCGAACTTACATGTCATAGGCATGTACTACGCTTGGAATACAAAAAAAGTACTTGTAATACGAGTACCTTAACGACTAGCGCGGTAAATTATAAAAGGCGGCAAGTATCTCAACCAAAAAAAAAAAAAAAGCAACTGCCATCGTAAGATCACGCACCTGATCAAAATGCACAGTGAATATGACGAAAAATTAAAATTATTTTAGATTTTATTAAATGCGTAAACAATGTGTGCCCCCAGTTACGAGAGTACGTTTTGGACTGTTAACGACATTTTGATGGTGTGACCAAACATATCGTCGCGTTCACATTCGACCCTGGTATGGATCATATACAATGGACGGCTATATGGATTTTTGTGAAGGTGGAGACAAGTCGTCCGATGGCATTGATTAGGATTTACGACATTTGCAGAACGCTCTTGTTTCATGTCACCTCAATTAATATTCAAAATGAGATTTTTTCTTTAGTATATGGAATAGTCTAAGATTCAATGTCACGTAGAATTTTATGATATTTTAATAGCGTACCCTTTTTTGGTAGTTATCATTCCCGTCAAAGCAACAATTTGCTTACAGGGTTTTTGAAAATAGCTTATGCAAGCAGTGCAGTAATGAAACGGCTCTATTGTTCTATATAGTGTTTTAAGTTTAAGATTATCGTTTTGGAAGAGATGCATTTAAAAGAGGTTTGACGTTGGGTGGCGGCGTGTTCAAATGATTGTTTGAGTTTATTTTAATGGAAAATGCATAGGCTTACTCATTGGATTTTTTTTTTATGAAGTTTTTTAAGATACATACTCCCGAGCATTTGTTAAGTATGTAAGATTCGAGTATTTAACCCATTCGAGCCCAACGTTGACTGAGAGCAATTTCGCATGTTAATTGCCATGCCGTCTGCATTCCTTTTGTTTTTGTTCGATGAACCGTTATGATAACGGTAGTCATAAGTGCTGTGTGAAGTGCGATGAAATAGTAACTCATTTGAGAATCATTTAGCAAAATTATTTTCAAGAGACCGCTGCTGCTTTGGCGAAAAAAATGTTCTGTCTTCAGGAAGATTTTTTTAAATGTAATATTTTTTTAAATAATTATAACAACAATTATATAGGGTTTTCCAAAAGGGACTTGACAACTTTGAATTTAATTTGTGAACGCATTCCTTCACTAATCATCAAACTTTCACTGTCGATTTATTGAGTAAACTTAACATTTTAATTATGGTAAAGTACACTAACGAGCAACGTCTGAAAATTATAAAAAATTTTCTACAGATATTCGGAGTCGGTGACTGCAACTTTAAGAGCGTTAACCCCAATTTTCAGTCGTAATTCTCACCCTAGTATACAGGCAATAACATTTGAGTCTACATATTCGTTGTGTGATGTTGCCGTGTCAGTGAGACAACGGGTTGGTCGAAGTATCGAAAATATTGCTCCCGTTTAGACGTCCGTAGCAAACGATCCAAATCAGTCAATTCCACGGTGCTCTCAAGAATTGGGCATCGCTCAGACCACATTATGGCGTATTTTGCGTAAGGATCTTGGTTTACACCCATACAAGATCAAGCTGACTCAAGAATTGAAGCCGATTGACCATTTGAAGCGACGTACGTTCTCCGATTGGGTTCTGGAGAAAATGCGCCAAGACGATGAATTTCATCGCAAAATCATCTTCAGTGACGAAGCTCATTTTTGGCTCAATGGGTTCGTCAATAAGCAAAGTATGCGTTATTGGTCGGGTGAAAACCCACATGTGCTTCATGAATCACCACTTCATCCACAAAAAATAACTGTTTGGTGCGGTTTGCATGCCGGCAGCGTTATTGGGCTATATTTTTTCGTCGACGATAACGATCGTCACGTTACTGTGAATGGTTAGCGTTATCGCGCCATGATCACCGATTATTTTTGGCTCGAATTGGAAGATATGGACTTGGACGACATGTAGTTTCAACAGGATGGTGCCACAAGCCACACAGCACACTCTACAATCGATTTATTGAAGAGTAAGTATGGTGAGCGTGTTATCTCAAGACATGGGCCAGTCGATTGGCCGCCTCGTGCGTGCGATTTAACGCAGCTTGACTATTTTCTGTAGGGCTACGTTAAGTCATTGGTTTATGCCAACACGCCGACGGCATTGGAAGAGCTCAGAGCCAACATTGAGAAATAGCGGCCGTTTCGGCCGAGATGTGTGGCCGAGTCGTTGAAAATTGGGTCCAACGAATCGACCGCTGCAAACGTGCCCGCGGTGGCCATATGAACGAAATCGAGTTCCATTCATAAATGTTTTGATTGTACTTCAAGCCAATAATAAAGTTTTTGAAATATCTCAAATGGTTTGCCTTTTATTTAAAAAAAAAGTTGTCAAGTCGTTATTGGAAAACTCGATAGTAATAAATTTATTTGCTTTTAGTTATGAGACCACAAGATAAAGGATTGTCGAAAGAGGACATAGAACAAATTTTAAACTTCGATTGGGGTGTTTCCACTGACGAAGAAAGTGGAGATGAGGTGAAAGATGTTTCTACAGTGCTTGAGCAGAATTTGACAATATCATTGCGGAAGAATATGAGTAAAAACCTTGCAATGTTGAAGACACTTGCTTCGAAAAAATTTATGTGAAAACACTTAAATGGAGATCAAAGCAATTTGAAACTCCAGGAAAAAACGATTGTGTCTTGGAAGTTAATGAAACCATTTGATTACACATCAAACTAAATTGTATGGACTCCAAGAACTGGGCATTGAACTAAAATATACTAAGGAAGCAATTAAACGGTATATTGGTACTCTATGTATTATACTTAGGTGTTTTGAAATTGCCCAATTCATAATGGCATGGTCATACAATAAAATATGAAGCTTAAAGCTATAACGGACTCAATACCTCGCAATAGGTTTGAAAAATCGGTCAAAAATCTTTCCAACCACAATTATATTTCGATAACTGGTTTACGTCAGTAAGCCTTCTCATTGCATTGAAAGGAATTGGCATATTTGCAACTGGCACTGTAAAAATCGAATAAGCAATTGCCAGTTACTTTCCGAGGCTTATCTCAAAAAACGGGGAAAAGGATCTTATGACAGTAAATGTGAAATTAACAATAATTTAGTATGTGTATATCTTCTTGTGTTGGTTATCAACCTGTTGGGGTTTGTAAACGTTGGAGCCTAAAGGAACAAACATTCATAGATCGAAATGACCGTTTTGAGCTTCTTTGGGTTACCTGCTCGTTTTAGATGATTCCAAACTATCATACGGTTGATGTTTAGTGCCTCCGCTATCTCCAGACAGCTTTCTTGCTCCGGTCTTGCTCCATCAGTTGAAAAATTTCATCAACTTTTTCAGTGAAAGGTCGATTAGTGCGAAGTGCATTTTTAACATCGAAATTTCCGGAACGGAATCGACAAACCACTCCTGGGTCCGGGGTTCACTAACAGCATTCTCGCCGTAAACTGCACAAATTTTTCGGCATGTTTTTGCAGCGTTCTCCCCTTTTTTTTAGTAAAAAAGCATCACATAGCGTATTTCTTCAGATATTTCACTCATATTCAAATCAGTATAACTTTAAACACGAGCAACAAATTGCACAGCTGTCTTCATAAAAAATGTAGCACCTTTCAAACACATAACACAATCAGATTAGTGTTTCCTGATGAATGGACACCAACACCATCCAGTGACAAGAACCGCGGATACTTTTTTTTTTTTTTATCCTTATACCAAACGAATTAATAAAATAAATAATCAAAAGAAATTTACAATAATATGTTGCCCATATACCCAAACGGGTTGTTTTCAATCATATCAAGGTTTCGTGGAATTCACCACAATATGTGTGGAGGATATTTGCTCTGCAGAATTGTAACTTTGTTTCGTAACAAAATCTCTATATGTCTTCCTTAGGGTTTTTAAGACATTCACGTTGGTAGTTAATTCATCAGTTCATGCGGATTTGTGAGAAGATTGTTTGAAGTCTAATAAATTCATATTCGTAGTATAATTAAATCTAGGTATCTAGGTAATAAGTTTGTTTTGCTATGATATGGTGACCTACCTGTAACCGCTCAAGCTAACTTTTGTGCATACTAGAGTTCATAAAACACGTGCAAGTGGAAAATTAAATTTCATCTCAGTGACTTGCTTCAGAACATCTATGTTGGAGTTAGAATGAACCCTGTTTTTAATTTATTTCTATTACTTTGTGATACCTACTCTAACATATATATAAGCTAATAATCTAAACATAAACAACATTACAAATGCACACTTGTGCTAATTTGTCATATACACAAGACCCTCATGACAAAATAAAAAGTCCTCATTGCATTTGCAGTATTACAAACAATATAAGCATTCAAGCATTCGTAATAGTTTCTATTGTTGTCAGCTGACCGACAGAGGACAAATAAAGGAAAACAACAAAAACCTAACACCAAAAAGAGAATCCTTCGAACGACAGATTGTTAGCTTCTGTGTGTGTTATTGAAATTTAATGCAACCAAAAACATTTCCTCTTTTGTTGAATCTATAGGGATGACGAATAGTAATAATAAAAAAAAAAAAATGAGAACCATCATAATAACAGAAAACAAAATACCTTAGATACCTCTGGCAATTCTCATTAATTCCCGATTCCACCCTGTCAATTTGTCGAATGCCTCGAGGGCTAGCTATCGTAACTCACATAAAAAACTGTCACCAGCAATACTCACATTGAGTGCATCCTCTATGTAAACATATGTCCATTGTTGCAATCATTTGTCGCGCAATAAGTTTACGTTCTCAATAAAAACAAAAAAAAAAAATCATAGAACGACCAAAGGACTTCGAAAAAACAAAATTCGGTACCTTCTAAAATCGATTACATTTCCTGAGGGAGCAGAAGTGCTCATTCGGAGATACGAAAAAAGTCGATTCATATAACATAATACGTACGGATACGCGTGCAAATATCAACTGCTGGTTTTTGACCTTTCGGTATCGTAAATTCTTCAAAATGATAAGGCCATGATAATTTACATTTGAGTGGTTCTGTGTTCTTATTCGCGTATCCCGGATCACTATATACCGGTTTATTAGTTCGCATTTTGTTTCGGAACTCGGACAGCTCTAATTCACTTTTGAGTTTTATGATTCTTTTGAGAGATGCTTTAAATTATGAGTATTAAGGAAAGGAATAACTATCCTACTACTTATGACCAATTGCCCGGAGGTATAACGTATATGTCTGTGACCAGTGGCGGCGACCTACATCTGAAAACCATTGAACTTTTCCATTCGTACTTCCTTATGAGTATTTAATTTCAAATAATTTTTTTTTTTTTTAACTTCTCTTCTGGTCTGGTTCTTATATTGATGGGTCGTTACAAATTAGTCATGATGGCTTTTTAATAATTTGGTTGCGTTCGTATCGATATATTTTTTTAATTTTTGGAAGACCTCAAATGAAACGATAAAAGTCGGTAATTTATGATTATTGCTGAAGGAATTGAAACTGTCGAATTGTGCTCAGCTTGTCATTCTTATTGCCGACAGTTGGTCGAGGGGGATAGCTATGATGGCAATTGACTTTCGATCGGTTTAACAGTTTGCCATATGTGATGCAGTTAACTGACGGTGTGTTGTAACTTTAATTTTAATTAATACGTTTATGGGAAATGAAAGAGTCTGCAAGTGAGGAATAATAAGAAGTCGTAAATGGTTTGACGAATAAAGTCAGCAGTTTGTTTGTTTGTTTTAATAAGAAATGGCTTATTGGCACATTAAGTAAGTTTTGCGAAAAGTCTTATATAGTAAGATCGTATTGGCCAAAGACCTAAACCCAAACAATCATCGTTCGCTTCAAACTTTTGCTGACTGATAAAAAATTTGCTATAGTAATTTAAGGCTACAATAACAGAGATCATTCTTGGATAGTTGATAATTTTATTAAACCCACCAAGATTAGGAAACTTTCTTTAAATTTTCCGATTTCAAACACCCTACATTGAATTAATCCTAGATTCCAATCTATGTTGGAAAGATAACATTACTGTTTCCAGGTAAATAGCGCCTTAAAAATTTGCCGAAAACATATCGTAAGTACACACCAACACTGCTTTAGGCGGCTTTTATGAAACCCATCTAGACATATGGTTTGATTGTGCGGTGGATTGCTGTCCTTCCAATCGCACAGGAAAAGAGCTTACATCAAAACATCTAAGGTGGTAACAGAGACCTTGCTGTTTATAGATTTGTTCACCTATAATGCGAAGACTAAAATTACCAGGTGTACCAGTATAAATTGAACGTCAAGATATAAATGTCTCGATAGGGATCATTTATTATATTGTAAACGGGCCTTCATTTTTTTTGGTTGCTATGATACCTGTCAAACATGTTTAGTATACATCAAGTCATTCAGCAAACAACATAATATTTTTTCATCGTGTTAAAAATGTCGAATTTTGTACCAGAAAATGATGACATGCGGAAAGCATTAATTTTTTGTTTTTATTTGAAGAAAAGTGCTGCAGAATCGCATCGAATGCTTGTTGAGGCATATTTTGATCAGGCTCTATAAGAAGCAACATGCAAAAGATGGTTTCAATGGTCCAGAGATAACAACTTTGATGTGAGAAATGATAAACGTGCAAGACCATCAAAAAAGTTTGAAGACGCAGAATTGTAAACAATATTGGATGAAGATGACACTTTGAGTCAGAAACAAATAGCAGAAATGTTAAATGTTGCACGATATACAATTTCTGACCGTTTAAAAGCTACAGGAAAGATCTATAGAAAAGTCTGGAGAATGGGTGCCACATGAATTGAATAAAAGATAGATGGAAAACCGAAGAACCAAAATTTTGCTTCAAAGACACGATAAAAAATCAGTTTTGCATCGAATTATTCCTGGCAATGAAAAATGGATTTATTTTCAGTATCTTTAACACAAAAAATCATGGGTTAATCCGGGACAACCATCAACTTTGATTGCGAAACCAAATCGATTCGGCAAGAAGACAATGCAGTGTGTCTGGTTTGACCGGAAAGGTATGGTGTACCACGAGCTCCTAAAACACAGTGAAATCGTTAATACAGATCTCTACCGACAACAAATGATCAGTTTGAACAATGCATTGATCGAAAAACGAACATAATGTGTCCGAAGACACGGCAAGGTAATTTTTCTCCATGACAATGCGACTGTACACAAAGCAAAACTGGTTCAGGATACAACCAAAGCACTTGTTTGGGAGCGGCTTCACCACCCGCCGTATATACCAGACTTGGCTCCTTCAGCAGCACCTCGAGCCTTACGTGGAAGTCGAAAATTTGGGTGACTTTTTGGTTTGCTTCAAAAGACGAACAGTTTTATTGGCGTGGAGACCATAAATTGCCTGAAAGATGGGAAAAATGTGTAGCTAGAAATGGTCAATACTTTGAATAAAATGTTTTTTTACTTTAACATTAAAAATTAGTGTTTTATGTTCACTTCATACCGGTGCACCTGGTATGATACATACGGACTGAGGGGAATTGGAACCACCAGCTAGATGATGTAGTGGCAGATAAAATGATGATAAAAAGACATAACCTGTCTCCATTATATGATTTTGACAAAAAACTTAATATCGTGATCTCAATGAGAAAGAACTAGCTTTCAATACCCACGAATTTAGACAGAAGTTGGCAAAGAAGACGAAGTTCCTTCGGAACTAGTGTTTGCCACAATATTTTTTAAGATCAAAGTCATTATTCAGTTTGCAAAGCAATTGCAGAGAAGAATATTGTCGCTCAGACTGTAATAGTGTGCACAGATAGGCAGGGATTTGTTAAGGCTCTGGATTCCGTAGTAATACGAGTAAGAACATGGATTTTTAGTAAGCATAAAAGAAGTGTTATAAAACACAAAAATATATATTGCAAGGAATGCGGCAGTAATCCCTATCTCTCTTTATAATTAATCCGTAAGCATCTATGGCACACTTTCTTTTAAATTCAGGTCCCGACTTTAGTTTTTCCTGTGTCGACCTTGCAGATGATCATTCCTTAAATACCAATTAAAACTTTACCTACTATAACTGACTTTAAAAGGGAGTTCGCTATTGATAGAAGTAAATCTACAGTATTCGGCATGCATTATGCAGAAGGGTCATAACCGATAAGAATAAAGACAATCTTAAAAATGTCATACTTTGGAGCTTTTCTTTTGCCACAATTGGTAAAGAACGTAGTGTTGTAGCAGTTGACAAGTATTTTCTCTTTTGAATGTGGGACTGTTCGTAATACCGTCAACATGAAGCCAAGATATGCCAAATGAATGTTTAATAATAAGTTTAAAGATTAAAGAAATGATGATAATTAGTGTATATGTTGTACATATCCTTTCGCAATGTTGTCAAACACATCAGTTAGTATTGAGCTTTGGTTCATGATTTTTTATATATTGTATCTAAATCCAGTAATCAAATCGTAATCATTTTATATACTCAGCAGCAATTAAAACTTCTCACACTTTTTATACAGAAAACTTTTTTCAATATTTCGCCTTCATTTTGTGAGTCATGTTAATTGGCAATAAAACACTTGCATCACGTTCTAATCCATAAAAGACAACATACAGCACAGCCTTCAAACACGCTCAGACAACAACAAAGCAAATACTCTACCTGAAATAATAAAATCCATCGACGAATTATTTATTGAATTCATTTATGCTTAAGCTATTTATCCTTCATAGAAGCTAAAGGGATACCAGCTAGGAACATTTCAAAAAACCATCATCATCATTATCGTCCTGCGAATTCGAAGCTCACCCACTCCATGACTGCTGATCCTAAGGCAAACTTTTTACTCGTATGTGTGTGTTTTATCAATTGATGTTGGTCTACGTGTCTGGACTGTTATTTCTGTTCTCAAAGTATAGCCTCCCTTAGATTCTTTAGAGAATGCTCAATGAAGCGCACTCCCACAGTGCGGCAGATACGAATACTATACCAAACGGATATCAAGCCAGAAGCCACCCAGCTAGCTACGAAAACCCATCATATAGTCCTTCGACGATGATGATGACGACGATGAAGTGAATTTATATTTTATCTGAGTTGCTTGGACAGGATATTTCTGGTATCGAGATGTTGTTATGATATCACTATAAAAATTCGGCAACATTTTTTATTTATTTATGACCACAAATTTGCTCGTTCTGCCACAGCAAATGTGAGTGTACCAAAAAAAGATACTTGCATGTATCTACGGTAAGCATATGGCATGTCTTGATGCTTGAGTACGCTTGGATTGCTTACGGGGCATATAGGATTCGTCCATTCATTCAAGATGTTGAAACACGTCCTGGCTTTCAGATGGGTGTATGGCACAAAGATATTTGTGATGTTTTATTAATGTTTACACAGAGATATCTAGTTTGGTACTTCTCTTCAAATAAAATCTGCAGAGTAACAGAGTAATATGGGATATTTATCCTTGAGTGGATTTATAGGCACTGTACTGCTTATCGATATAAAAATCAATTTTTGATTTGCAAAAAAAAAAAAAAAAATCATAAAAAAATTGTGCGGCAATATGGTACGAGTGGTGGTTGCTGGTTGGGTGTGAGTGGGAGCTTAAGCACTTATATGAGGGGAGCATAAATGGGATTTTAGTTAAGTGGACGAGAAAGGCTTTGCATCTATTCTTTTTTTTTTATTTTTTATTTTTTTTTATCTTATTGTAGAAATATTTTTGGTAAAAGTAAATTTATTGACCATAACCTCAGAAGTGGATAGATGTGAATTGCCGTAATATGGTATGAAAGATTGAAACGATTGCTTTTTGCATTTTTCATCGGTGGTTTTTTACGAAATTGCTTTGAATGGCCTTAATAGTTTCGGATGTATAATATATACCTAAATATCTATGGAAATATAATAGATATATGGAAATACAAATATTTTATATGATACATTATTTCAAGTGTACACAATTTTTATTAAAGGGTATTATGTACAATACAAAATGAGATTAGCTTCAGAAAATTTGTCCTTTTAAAGAGTTCGGTAGCAGGTTTTTTTTTAAATAAATTCTTGGTGGCAAATTATAATATTTTTTTATTGATTGAGTAGCAACAGGACAATACCGAACCACTGAAAACTTCTTAACCATCCAAAAAGCCAATGGGTGCGTACGTTTGTATATGTGGCAAACGAGGGACTCTGCTTCGGAATTGCATAACGATGTCAACAATACTAACTCGATCAAAGTTCCCGGAAATTATTCAGAAAATTACAAAAAACAAGTTTATTCATCTAAATCTATATTGCCCCCTTCAAAGTAATCCCCATCGACTGCAACACACTTATGCCAGCTCTTGATCTAATCCTCGAAACATTTTTTATATTCGGTTTTCGGTATGTCCATCAATGCTTCCTGCGATTTTTCCATTACTTCCTCTCGGCTGCTAAAATGCGTTCCCCGTAGTGGTTTTTTAACTCGATTGAACAAAAAGAAGACACGGGAAGCCAAATTAGGTGAATTCGGTGGCTGTTAGATGATATTTGTTGCAATTTTTGTCAAAAAATTACGAATAATGATGGCACTGTGCGACAGTGCGTTATCATGGTACAAAATCAACGAGTTTTCTGCCCACAATTCTGGTCTCTTTCGGCGAATTGCTTCACGCAAACTTCTCATAACGCCCAACTAATACTCTTTGTTTACTGTCTGACCTTCTCGCAAAAATTCATGATGAATTACACCGTTGCAATCCATGAAAACCGTGAGCATTGCCTTTTTTTTACTGAAAACGACTTGTTTGGTGAACGCCATTCACTTGCCTGATGTCTAGATTGCGTGTCGTACTCATAAACCCATGTCTCCTCTCTGGTAATGATCCTTTTGATGAATGTGGGATCGGAGTCAGCCTCGCAAATCATCTCTTTTGCGACGTCAACATGGTCTCTTTTTTGCATGAAATTGAGGTCTTTTGACACTAAATTTGCTGCTACATGACGGAACACCAAATCATTAACCAAAATGTATTTTACGGATCTATAGGCAATGTGTAAGTCCTCCGAGAGATAGTTAATCTGCGGTTATTAACAACATTTCTTTTACTTCATCAATGTTTTCGTGGGTTTTCGATGTCGATGGTCTGCCACTGCGTTCATCATCTTCGACTGACTCACGGTTACTGTTGAACCGCTCGTGCCACTGGTAAATGACCGTTATCTTTAGAGAATCGTTGCCAAAACACTTTTCCAACATTTCCAACGTTCGCGCCCCATTAAATCCGTTTTTAACGCAAAATTAAATACAAGTTCGTTGTTGCAAATTTAAATCCATTTCTATAATTGTAAAAAAATCGCCAACACATACAGAGATAGATGAACTTTTGGCTACATAACTTTTGCAAATGTCAAGCTATGACGCTAAAATTTAAAGGGAATGTCAACAATAGATGTACATCAAGGTGATATAGTCAACGATTCTGCTGCAATTTCTTCGAACCTGCCTCAAAATATATTCAAATTTGTGTTTAGTTTATTGTTATTGTTACCCACGTTAGTCTACCATTCCCATACAACTTGTAGATTGCAACAAGTTGATGCTGCTATGTTGCTGTACATCTGTAGAGTCTCCCAATTTGTTGCAGGGCCTTACTTTTTGATTGCCTCCTTAATGCAGAGTTACAGCCAGTAATCTTCTAGGCATATCGATATACATTTCTCAGGAAGGATTATCAACAAAAGGGTTGGAGGATCCTCAGTTTGTAGACTTATCAGATGAGGCATATAGAGTTAGTATCATTAGCAATCACTTAGAAACTTTGTCTATTCCCCCTTTTTACCAGGGAATATACAATTGTATTTGTATCTCTAATTATTCTCTGTAGAATGCAATTAGGATTTGTCAAACAGGCAAACTGAACTAAAAGTCAACAGCGCGGAACAAAACCTAGAAAGCTAATGATATGATAGTTTTTTCTAATTGTTATACAATATTTCAACAGCTGTCAAAGTTACTAATGACATCCAGTTGTCAAAATATTCAGTTATTCAGATGCCATTTCATCATGCATCAGTTTTTGTTTGCCGAACGCGAGGAAATCATAAAAAAATATAGAAATTCCGGCTCAGTTGTAAATACGAATCGTGAAATCGGTCGTTATCATGGTTTCAGTGTTCAAGCAATTCGTCGCATCGTGAAAAGTTTAAACGTGAGTACACCCTTTTGGATCTTAAGCCACCAACCAGATATAGATTTGTGCGAAATGAAGAAAACATAGCCGCCGTAGCAGTATCCAAGCAGACCTAGAAACGTCGACTCGTCGCCGATCAGCTGAATTGGGCATCGTCAAAGAGTCAACCAAGCTTATTTTGCAGTTGAATTTGGGCTTTCATTCATATAAAATTGTGTTAAGGAAAGAATTGAAGCCGAATGTGAGATTGCTAGTCGGGCGCTGGAAATGTTGGCCTCATATCCATATTTTGGCCAAAAATCATTTACTCGGGCGAGGCCCATTTTTGACTCAGCGGCTATGTCAACAAGCAAAATTGCTATTATTGAAGTAAACACAATTTACAGATATTCGGCCAAGCATCAATACATCCACAAAGATTGACTTTTTGGTGCATTTTGTGACATGGCGGCATCATCGGATCTTATTTCTTTCGAAATGAGAAGGGGGACATAGTTACCGTCAATGGTCTCAAGTATAGAGCGATGTAAACCGGGTTTTATGTGGTCAGTTCTCGACAACATCGATATATTCGACAAGATATACCAACAAAACGGCGCTACATGCCATACAAGCGACGCAACGTTCGAAGTGGTGAAAAAGAAACTTAGAGACTGGATTATCTCACGGCGAGCGTTCATTAATTGGGGAACCGCGATCATGCGATTTAACACGTCCTTAGTCTACACTAACAAGCCAAAAACTTCGGACGAGCTCAAGGCTGGAATAACACCGCACATATTAAACCGAGTCATCAAAAATTAGACCGACCGCCTGAAGTACAGCCATTATGTGATCTTTCGCACATAATGGCATGAATGTAGCTTCAAAATAAAGCCAGAATCAATTTTATATCTCACACCTTTGTTATTTTCTTTAAATTTATTTACTATCGTTCTTATCTGGTCACCCTCTATTAGCTATTGGCTTTACGTTACAGGACCAAGTGTCTATCCACATGCAATTCAGCGGAGGTGCAAAGATCCTTTTGGCTTCATATGATATGATATTTATCCAATTATCTTGCCTTTTTTGAGCAAATGGCAACTAATACTTTTCGCCAAACAAGCAAATCTTTCACCTTAAAATCGAAGAGGTAATCAGCTGTAATATTGTCTACACAAGCATAGTTTTAACAAGAGCTTCAGTATCCTAATCCTGATCAGGCTCGACTGAAAGAATACGAATATTACAATATTATGTCGATGACTCCAAAACGAATCAATTTACTGGAGTACTGTAATGTAAGACATAAATTTTGGCAATTGAAAAGCTCTCTCGGGGGTTTAATTGAAAGGTGGGATGTATTGGGGATATATTTGTATGTGAATTCTGTCCATACAGTTCTGAATCTTAAGATACTTGCCTATCTCTACTGAGATAGCCAAATAGCTGCACATCTGCATTAGCTTACAGCCTTGTAAGAGAGACTATTGGAAGAACGGAGGCTGTCATGGAAGTATCTTCAGGGATTAAACGACAAGTGGTTGAAATGGATAGTGACGGTGAAAGATCGTTAAACTAAGTTCAATATGGTACATGTAAATATGTTTCTCATCGATGATACGGATAAAATGCCACCAACGGCAATTTGAAATTAAGAAAATGTTCGTGTACTTAGGCATTGCAATTAATGTCTTGTCAATAGCTGCTCCTTTAGGCAAGAACACAAAACCCTAGCGATAGCCTTTCATTCCGGAACTATTTTACTATGGCTATTTTTGGCTTCTTGAAAAAGCTAATCTCTATTATTCATAGATAATAGAGAAAAGGCATTCAATCAGTAACTACAGGGTGTTTCGAACTATGTGTCGAAGATTTTAAGGGAAGACTCCTTGACATAATTTGAGAACAAACTCGTATGGGTGGAGGAGGAAGATCCGACGATTTTCAGCAAAGCAAAGAATACGGGTTCTTTATCTGCGTTTTTGGAAAGAGAAGGAAATTTATATCAAATTAGCGTGCGGAACTAGTAGGAACTGACTAAGAATCGGGCTAACTATTGTGGTAAGTTGGCTTTGTTCATCTCGGATTAAAACCGAAAAGAACAACTTTTATTGGTCGCACTGCACGACATCGACTTCGATCGTTGCGTTAAACGCAAAGCTAGCTTCAGTTTTTTTTTTTTTTTTGTTTTTTGTATGCTTGACGAGGCAATATCGTTTCAGTAGTCTCAGCTAATTTTTCATTAACGAAAAGTGTCAGTTGGTTGAATTTTCACGGTAATAAAAAAATCATCACATTGCTGCAGATTTTTAAAGGATTCGATGTTATTTTTTTTTTTAAGTTTTAACTGACAGAAGACTTTGTTGACAATATAGTTCATATCAGTTCTTTTTGACAAACAAATTTCTCGGTCTGGTATTTACCATTATTAAGGGGACAACGAGTTTTTTTCTATTATCTTTCTCACCGTTTGGGACAATTTCAAAACGAGATAAAAATACTAGTTTTTGGCAATATATGATTTTATAATTGATGACAATTTATTTTCATGGATTATTTCATCTGAAGTTAACTTCAGCATCTAAACTGTGCGTGTATCAAAGGCGATGTTCAACTTCTTATCATCGTCAATAAGGCAACGGCTATTCCTAGCTTCTTTAAACTTTCCCCATAAGTAGTCTCAAATAAACATAATTTGACATCTTCATCAAAATGGTGTGAACAAAAACCAATTTCTACACTCCAACCATTCTCAACATCAACATATCCTGGATATCCCATTTTGTGGTACTCCAACATCGAACCACAGCGTAAATATATTTCCGTTCAAATCCACTTCATAAATCCGCACACACGAAAACCATCAGCTCACAATGAAGTTAGTGCTAGAATATAGCCCTAAGCTTGTTATCATAAAACAGGGAAACAATATCATAAAGGAACCATAAACAGGATACAATTTAATAATATCACATCACTCCAACCCACCTTGGAACCTCATCAGCATTTCAGGTTGCATATTGAAAGTCATACATCCCAAGCTCTACAAAAGACTATTATACCCCATTTTCAGGACATATCCTGCTACGAATATGTACATATAATACATCCAAGCGCTTAACTCCAACTGTGTACATATGTACATCTGTGTGTATACATACCCGATACTTGTTCGCTATTTTGTGAGAGAACTTTGTGTAAAGTTTGGCTGCGGTGTGCATAAAGCAAAACATGGGTCCTTGCTTGTGACAAAATTTCATGTTTATCACGCTTAGCGGCAGACCCTTGGGGTTTTCAGGATTACTGCTGCCGCATATTTCATGCCAAATATACGATATATGGTCTGGTTGTCTTGAATAGCCAACCCTATAGTATGGCAAAAGGGTTGGAAGTTTTGACTTTTGCGTGAATACCACTACTTCCCTTTTAACAACGATGGAGCGAAACGGTGGGAATGGCAACAATAGCGTGCAACAGTGTCGCGCATACTTTTGATACAAAGTTACAAAGTTAATAAACTTGTCAAAATCTCTTGAGTTGTATTCTTGGGTAAACACTGTGGATTGTATGATATTTCATGTTGGCGTGGGGTGCAGTTGAGGTGGTGTTGGAGAAGAATATGAATGTTACCATGAATGTTACGATGAATGAAGCCTTTGAATCTTAGATTTCGATTGCGTGAATGGAATTTGTAAGATTTTTCAAAGTCTCATGATTTCAATGCTTCTCTTGGGAATTGATTTATGGTAGAAAAAATGTTCGCAAGAAATCTAAGGAAAAAAATGCCCCTCTTACTAAATATCCAAATATTTCTTGCCTTTGTGAAATGGATGACGTTTTTTAAACATTTAATAAACCACTGCAGCTATGCTCGAAATAAACAAGAGTTATTATGTTATGAATGCTATTTCGCACTTTAAAATTGTGCCTATACATATGTATATACTATTTAAGCCATATTCACACATTTCCAATATGCTCTAAAACTGAAAACAGTTTACAATATTCCAGTTGCATTACAATTTGATAATTGTGAATCCAAATAGAATAGATGTCCCCAACCCAGGCCAGCATTCAAATATCTATCTTTTTCAAAAACGTTCTAAATTTAACAGTAATTCATACTTAATGTCAGCATCAGTGCTCTTCTGTCACGAATAGGAGGATATACATTTTAAACAGAAAGACGACTAATGAAGTACAAAAGTGTTGTCGTATGTGACGTAAAAATTAACTTCTATTACTGTCACCCAGATGAATGCATAAAAGGGACTAGATATCAAGGCTACATATGGCATAGGCTACACATAGGCACGAAACGATCCTTCCCGGATTCACGTTTTCTCCCATCTCTGTTTTGTACAGCGATTACTAACGTTGACCCCTCCTTGTACACCCTAATGTATGTATAGTAATTCTGGCTGTTATGTGGTCCTATGTAAATAAAGTCTCGTTTCTAGTCTTCTTCATCATACTTTGCACAATTTTGTTATTTCGAACTTTATGAACTGAAAAACTCCTATACCAGGAAACAAAAACTTCCTTAGTTCATTTGATTCAATTAAAAAGACAACGGCATTGATCCTTTTAGCAGCACTAAGTACCTCATATTCAGGTTGGACAAGAGGAGTACCTCCAAGGAAATACACTTGTATTTAAAATTTTTAGCGACTTTCAACGATACACTTATTATATAATGGTAGGTGGACGTGGCTCAAGTGGTAAAGTATGTATTAACTTCCCAAATGGACGGTTCAGGATTCCATACTTTTTTTCAGAAAATCAAAATCTCATGAGATGAATGGTTGTCTAACAACAACATCAAGTCATTTTACACTAATAATTTAGTCTCCCCATTTGGATGCCGTCCATGGAGCGAAATAGCCTTTCTTTCCCATTTTTCGAAAAACGTAACTCATGCTTTGGCATCATAAGTGTAGTCATATCCACTTAAAAAAATTTAAAAAAAATAATAATAATAATATTTCACACCGTCCTATAGAAAAAATAATCAGTGACATACTCAAGAAGGCTGAGCAAATTGCGGGCAATTTTATCCCTTTTCAGCCTAGAATTTCCCCTACAAAAGGACTACCAACTCTTTTGCACCTATTTCGAGCAGATATTGTGAGTGAAGTCATGCCGTAATAAAAGAAGGAAACATTCATAGATTTGGACGCCAAGAAGCAGATCATAAAAATCTACTTCACATGCAACGTTATGTCTCTAAGTGAGAATAAGATTTCTATGAGAAAATAGAGAATGCATAAAAACCGACTTCACGCAAATTATAAAAAAAATCAGATCGTTTAATTCAGGCTACTGCAAGACTCCTTATTTCAAGTACCTTCCCAATTTCTCCATTGGCCTCTCTCTCTCTCAAACTTTTAATCAAACCCTTATCGAAGAAAAATTACAAAATCTCAATGATGAATTTTTATCCGCTCTAGATGGGCTCCCAGCAATATTTCTCAAAAAGTGTGCCTCCAATCTTTCGCACCCACTTTACTCCCTATTTCATCTGTCCCTCACACAACGGGAATTCCCCCAAGTTTTGCTAAGCTTTCTCACATACCTAAAATGTTCAAAAGTTTTTTATATGATGTTCTAAACTTTCAGTGCAAGTCACTTATATCACCCTGTCAGCACGGATTTCTAAAAGGTAGATCAACTACTACAAACTTAGTTGAATTCGTGTCCTTTGCGCTTTCAGCCCTAGAAAATGGCAACGAATTTGATGTTATTGCTACAGATTTCGTTAAGGCTTTCGATAAAATATCACATCAACTGATCCTTTTCAAATTGTCTTCCCTCGGTTTTGACCCCACTTTGTTAAAATGGATATCTTCTTATCTGGAGAACCATTACTATAACGTCAGCCTTAGGTAAGCCTTCTCAACCCCGTCTTTAGCCACTTCTGGTGTCCCACAAGGCAGCCATCTTGGTCTCCTCTTTTCATTCTGACTATAAACGATCTTGAGAGGATCGTTACTGGATACTGCTCCGTATCCATTTACGCAGATGACACTAAGTTCTCCAAGACTATTTCTTCACCCCAAGACTCTATTCTCCTTCAAGAAGACCTCAATAGGCTTTCCACCTGGTGTCTAAAAAATTGCTTTGAGCTTCCAATTCTCCAAATGCCAATCTATGACTTTGTCTCGTAAGTCCTATAAATCCCGCTCTAGACTTTATTTTTTGCATGACCAACCTGTACCCCAGGTGCAATCCCTTCGCGACATCGGAATTTTATACAATAGAGTGTTAAACTTCCGTTCGCATATTAATGAGATAATCCTCGATTTTATCAAACGTTGGTCTAAAGAATTTAGCAACCCTTATGTGACAAGGTCACTTTACATTACGCTTGTCCGCCCCCTTCTTGAATATGCCAGCCAAGTGTTTTCCCCCTTTCAGCGAACTCATATATCCCGATTCGAGAACATTCAACGTCGTTTTCTTCGTTTTGCTCTTCGTGCACTACCCTAGAGTGACCCATTTATCTTACCTCCATATCGCGACCGCCTCAAACTTCTTAACCTGAGTACCCTCGAAAAACGCAGAGACGTAGCTAACATTCTCTTCATTCATCGACTGCTCTCCGGTTCTGTGGACTGCGCTTCCCTTTACAACTCCATTTCCTTCAACATTAATCCTCGTAATTTACGCTGTCCTCGTCTCTTCTATATCCCAACCCATCGCACCTCTTATGGCTCTAACGAACTAATCTCCCCCTTTTTGATTTTAACTTGAGCACTTCTCGCCTTAAACTTGATCTCCTCCACCACTTCCTTACTCCATAACCCTTAAGTTAGTCCTAGTTTTTGAGTTAGCTTTTTAAGTCCTAGTTGCTCAAAAAATGTCAAGGGATTATCAAACCTCCCTTAAATTATCAATATCGTTCCTGCATATCGCACTCTATGCACTCACTCTTAAGGGGTTTGAGGAAATTATTAACTAAGTATACATTGGCATCCGAACGGGCTAGTCATCGGCCTTAGCGCTCTTCATCGATTGCGAAAATGAAACCGGACAACTTCTTGTTATAATTTGTATTCGAATTTTGGCTTAAATCATGTCCAAGTTTAGAAACATACTTGTTTTGTGGAAATGCCCAAATGTAGAATTACAGCAAGAAACAAAACTGACTAACTACTATAGCATATGTATCTTACTTGCGAAAGGTGAAATCCTCATGATAATTTTAAACTTTCACAGCAAGTGTCTCTATGAAGGTAACTTGGAACTTGTTTACTATTGACAGTTTAACACCACGAGTCACATGATCTTCTATCTTATTCTACTGAATATTTCTTAAGTAGCTCATGGCTTTCGAATTCAATATCAAATAATACGTTCATCTGGTAAGTGCTTTTGTACGTTTCTGTTTTTTTTTAATTGTGCAACAAATTCCTTCTAACAATATATGCTCATTGTAAGGCCATCAAATTGATTGCACAATTACCTTTAAAAATATGCTCCTTGCCAAAAAAAAAAAAAAGTATCAGACGCAGTTATACCAAAAAGTCACATATTACTGCAAATGTTGTTACCACAATCTATGTACATAGTGATAAAAATAATATTTATCTTCTCAGACAAATGCCAATTGACACAATTTCAATGAATGCCAATCCCGAGAAAAAAAAAAAAAAAACAATTTTTAAACTAAATTGCTTTATTGAAATTAATCGAATCGGCTAGTCACTGCCAAAACACAAAAAACAAATAAAATGAAATTTAAAGAAAAATTAAATACAAAGGATCATTCTTGAAGATGCCCTCACACGGATACTATCTTCTAAAAAAAAAAAATCATCCCACCGGCAACATCGAAGTGAAAATATTCAATTATAAACATTTTTTTACCACTAAAAAAAAAATAAAAATAAAATAAACAAGTGAAATCAAATTATATATATATTCACGTATTTAGTATCTAAAATTATCTTTACACTGATAGACGCTCAAAGAAAAACGTCTGTCAATCTTCGCTTAGATGCGTCTGCTACGATTCCACCACCCAGTAATTGCAGCAATCGTTTGCTTCTCTTAAACTGACAGTGTATTGACCAGATCTGATCATGTGCCAATTTCATATCGATGCAATTTTCCTCTCTATATCAATATCTAATTTTAAATTTTCTTTAAAAAAAAAAAAATAAAATAAAATTATATTTTGTTCGTTTTTGTAAAACTGTTATACGCGTATCTATATTACATATCTCGTATACTCGTTAATGTGTATGTGGAATCTATTAACAGTGACGTTTGTCACTCGCACTCAATGTGACAGATGCATTTCGCCCAAAATGCATCTCATTTCGAATTGCGAGCGTTTTGTCTGTTGTATTGATTGTTGGAATAGCTTGGCTAATCGCCAGAAAAATCAACAAATAAATTCCCTTTGCCCGTATATCACTTATTTATACGTTAGTTGGACTTTTTTGCGTTGCGATGATGCACACAGAATTGTTTTTTTATTTTTTTTTAATTTTATTTTTTTACCAACGAACAGTATGCCTTCTTATTATAGTGTTCTGATTGCTTTAAAATTTGTTTTTTTTTTTTTTTTTTTTTTTTTTTTTTTTTTTTTTCTTGTAGATACTTTTAGTAATTTGCTATTTATTCGTACGTAAGAGATCAGTGAATTCTAGTGCAGAAGGTACTCGTACAATATGCCTAAATAATTTCCTGTACAATCAGTCACTTAATTGTTTTTTAATCGAATGTATTGCACATGCACATGCATCCAAATGACTCAAAGGCGTGCTTAAGTTCGTACCAGGAATGAGATATGTACAAAATGATATCAAATTTATTTTTAAATAAAGAACTATCTAGACAATTTTTTTTTTTTTTTTTGTTTTGTTTTTACTTTATTTTATTTAAATGCTTATAATAAAAAATGTGCAAATAGATTTGTAAATCTTATCTGAATCATTGGGATATTTTACACAGTTTAGCGATAGTCTTTTCTTCTGAAAATTCAGTAATTTCAAATAATAGTTGATAATGGAAAATACCACTGAATCATACTACCAAAAGTGGTAAATGTATTTGCTTGCATGAATGATGTTGAATTCTTAGCATTTAAGTCTTTTCTTTCTTGATAGGGTAATATAGATGAATAAAACTATAAGACGAAGCATATAAAAACAAAACACAATGTACTACCTAAATAACGAAAGTCTAAAGAAAATTAATTAATCTACGAAATCGAATTATTAAAGCGTAACACTGGTGTTGTTAATTCTGAGTGCTTTCTAGATTCTTATCTAATGAATCAATAACTCATAATTTGTCTATCAACAGGGATTTGTGTACAGCCTTGAGCAAAGTTCTTGAAACCGTCTCTGAAAGCAATATTTTAGAAAGCTTAATTAAACTTAAGCTCAATGCGATCGGCGACGATGAGATACCAACCCAAAAGAACACTCTGATTACAGACCAATAAGCATTCTGCCGACTTTATCAAAGCTATTTTAAACGTTAATAGCCGAGCAGATTGTCAATCATCTTGATCTGAACTCGCTACCTTTTTCCATACTAGTTAGTTTGCCTACTTGACATTTCAAAGGCATTTGAAAGATTGAATCACGAAATACTATATAAAAATTTTTGCTATTATTTTGGGCTTATTCCGACAAAGAGACAAGTGTCACTTTCCATCTTTTTGTAGATGATTTATAAATTTATCTTTCCAGGGCTTTCTGCCTGATAAAATTTCATTTCATGTAAAAAAATAGTTTAAACTATGTCAACATCTTAATCATGATCATGGAAAAAGTCAAATGAATCAATTTAAGGCCATTGCCTACCACAGACGTCAAAAACATGTGGGCATATTACTGCACTTACATCAAGGAAATGGCCGGAAACACTTTAAGCTAGCAACCACCCCAGAAAAAAAAAATCAATGGTATGTTGTGTGCAAAAAAAAGGGCAACAGTTATCGCATACAGGAAAACATTGCAATGCGTCAACAGAGTAACGTGGGATGAGTATAGGTTCAGAAGAAGGGAGGAGAAAAGCTACTGCGGAAAAGAAAAGAGCCTTTGCAGTCTCCCAGCTTACTGATATCGAAGATTGCTGGATAAGGAAAGACACCAGAAACTTTTTAAATAGGCCAAAAACCTAGCTGATGGATTTAAAATTGGTCTACAAGCACTTCGTAATTGCGTAGATAATCTCGTTACTGAGCAACAGTGAATTGTGGATATATTTAGCTAACACTTCCAGGGCAAGAAGAGAACACATCTCAAGTCGATGAATTAGTTCTCCCGCCTTTCTTAGAAGATGGGAAGCTATACAAAAGCTGAAGAACAACAAAGCCGCTGGCTCGGAGAGCCATTTGATCTTTTCAAGGCCGGAAGCAATGTTTGACAAGCAGCATGCACCAGATCATTTACAAAGCATCGGAGGACGAAAGCATGCAAACCAATTGGAATATCGGCTCTATCTGTCCCATCAACAAGAAGGGCGATCCTATGCCCTATAACAACTATTGGTTCATATCCCTACCTAACGTCACCTATAAGATCCTATCTACTGTGCTGTGTCAACTTCTGAAATAGTACTGTACCGCACAAATCGGCCAATGCCAATGTGGCTTCCAGCTCAGTAAATCAGGCCAAAATTTAACATAGATCCTAGAAAACATTTTCCAAGTTGACACACACCACCTCTTCATCAACTTCAAAACCCCATATTACAGCATCAATCGCATTGTGCGATGGGCGAATTTGGGATCACGAGAATATTGAAATTGAAATAGAAAACTTGCTATGCGCCATGCACCGGATTTAAGTTGGGGAAGGTACGATTTTTTCCAAGTCTGCAAGGCTTCTGAGATATGCGGATAATTTAAGTATAGCGGCACGTTACCATAATTGAAGCCTTTTCAGTAATTGAAGAAAAGTTGGTCTTAAAGTGAATAAAGAAAAACGAAATATATGCTGTCGACTAAAAATCGTTCCGTCGAACATCACCTACAACAAATGTCAAGGAGTTCACCTACCTAGAAGCAAATGTTAACTAGGCAAAGAGTCAAAATCATGCTTAACAAAGCGTTACGATAAGTAAGACAGTGGAACAACTTTTAGGCCCTTTTAAAAGAAAAACTCCTGTCGAATATTTGCTCCGGTTTGTGAGGAAGGCGTATGGAGAAGAAGAGACAACAGCGAGCTGTGCAAAAATGTTGACATACTACCAAACGAGTACCATGCCTAGGATAAGGCTGCATCAATTGCTGACTACTCTTAGCTATCGTGTCCAGAATGCGAACAGATTCTTACAGTTAGAAAACAGGTATATGCAGTACATTTCGGGGCTATGCAATATAAGGTAGTTGGATGCAGTCGAGATTAAGTCTTCTATATTAAGCATATCTTACTAAAATTGGAATTTTGAGTGCACATTAATACAAGCACCTGAAAGGATCTTGTCGGAAGATCGCGAAAAAAATATTTTATATGATTACCTTCTGTTATCTGAGCACGGACTATGAAGAGCGGGCAACATAATCTTCCCATTGCTGCTATCCCTGCAGAAGGTAGGAATAGACTTAAATGAGAGAGGTCTAGTGACATACATTACTGTGAAAAAAGAACTAGCAAACAGGAGGATGTGACAGCGAAACCGTATACAATAGTTGCCCTCATTAATGGAGAAGGTCTAAAAAAGTGGAAATTTCCGCAGGAATGTGAAAAAATAATTCTAGTCAAACTTATAAAACAGGGCATCCTAACGTAGTGTGAAACCGGGGGGATGTCTTCATGCCTCACGCAACTAAAGAAAATAATAGCCGGTTTAATCCGTTGTACTACTGCTCTTTTATACCTAGCCGATGAGTTTCGTTTGGATATGGACAAGGACCTTGTAACCTCTTTGATTATATTTGACTTTTCGAAAGCCTTTGACACCGTCTCCCATGAAATTCTCAT
Organism: Volucella inanis; assembly: GCA_907269105.1. NCBI lineage: Eukaryota > Metazoa > Arthropoda > Insecta > Diptera > Syrphidae > Volucella > Volucella inanis. The sequence goes on from OU026157.1 coordinate 27,295,589, forward strand.
TAAAAAACTGAAATTCTACTTTTGATTTAATGTAACCGCACTTAAACTACTTAATAGCTATCTAACATATCGCACACATGCAGTATGTGACATCATGTCAATATTTCTTTAGTGTAAGGCAGGCATACCTCAGGGTTCGATAATTGGGTCCCTACTATCCACTCTTTTTAACAATGACTTACCCTCTGTTTTAAATAACTACAAAGTGCAACTATATGCTGACGATGTACAATTGTATCTCAGCAATCCGCTAGGGTTAGTTGAAGACGCAACAGCAAGATTTAATGAAGATCTAGAATTAGTTGTTCGTTGGTCTGAAATTGTCAAGCTTAAAATTAACTAAGAAAAAAAAGCCAGGCTATCGTTATTAGTCGAAATATTACAGATACAACCTACTTCCCCCTTATTGAATTAGGTAAAGCAAATATCGACTATGCACCCATGGTCGAAAATTTAGGGCTGTACTTTAAAAATAACTATTGGGATGACCATATTACTGCGACTGTAGGAAAGGTGTATTGTGCACTACGTTCCCTATATCAAACTGGGCACTGTTTACCCATCAAAGTCAAAGCTACATTGGTGAAATCACTGTTTTTACCCACCCTACCATACATATGGACATCCAGTTTTTTTTTTTTTTTTGTGACCTAAACTGTCTTAGTTCTAGAAAACTAAAAGTGAGGCAAAACAGTACAAAAATATTTATCTATAACGTGTGCCGACGTGACCACATCTCAAAATGTGTTACGGAATTCCTGGGCATGAAGTTTCAAAAATATCTAGATTCAAATATTTTAATATTTTTATTTAAATTAATGAAATATAAACTGCCCGAGTATCTTTTCTATTGACTTCAATTTACGTCGTCTGATAAAACCGAAGCCCTTATTCTACCATCTTTTAAGTTTTTGACTTTAGCTTTAAGTTTTAAGCTAACTTGTAACTTTAAGCTAGGGTTTTAGGGATTACTTACTTACTTTCTTTTTTTTTTTTTAAATTTGTATTAATTTGTATTATTCTATTAGTCTATAATTTGTAATAGTCTACTGTAAACTTAGTTTTGCACGTTCAAGGATGCTAAATCTATGTGTAAACATTATGTATTAATAAAAAATACTTTGAACGCATTAGAGATTATGACTATCTCGCAAACATTGGAGAATACGTTCCACAATACGTGCTATTCATTAATTTCGAGAAACCATTCGAAAATGTAAATAAATAGTTGATATGGCGCGCATTTGCAAGAGAAGTATTCTAAATTAATTTTTGGCTATTTAGGAAAGCGTAAAGAGTCACGTGTTGTTCATTGTAGGCCGTCCGAAGATCTTGAATCACAATATCTATATAAGATACTTCGACTTATTTGAGTCCGATTGTCTGGTCTTATATTAAAGAAATATCGACCTATACCGAATTGCCAAAAAAAAAAATCTTTAGTCTTCCCTCTAACAGGTCGAGAAGGAAGATATTTTCTTTCCCTTGGAAGGACCGTATCGACTGATGGTGTTTCAGAATCATTCGTTAGTAGCTTTAGGTATGAATAAGCAGTTAAATCAGCTTAAATACAAATCTGCGTATGTTCCTGTCAAACATGGAGTTTGTGATTTTTTATGACCAGAGTACCTGAAATGTGACTGTCTAAGAATTATACTGGTGGTATTCTGGCTAAATACTTTTTTCAACCCACAGCTTTATAAAATATGATTAAGGAACCTATACAGGAGTTATACAAAGACGAATATAGCAGTGTGTGGGTCACGTAAGAAAAATGTATTGCCCGTCGATCAATATAATAGATTTATTGGTTCAACAAGTGTCAATACGGTCGATAAATAATATTGACAACTCGGTAACTCCTTACCCCTATACGAAAATGAATCGTTTACTTAATATATGAAGTCCTGCAAACATTTGTCTTTCGCAACGGGCAGTAGCAGAAAAGTATTCTGAACATTGGAAACATAACCTATATTTGGTTCGGGCCTATATCCCTGAAAAGAAAATAGTTTATGAGTTTAGCAAATGCCCTATTGCGGCAGTTAAAACCACAATTGTGTTTTTTTTTTTTTCAAACTCATGCGTTTTGAATGGATATTATATGAAGATGTTCATTCTAAACTAAAAGCTTGTTATACAAAAGATCTGTAGAAGCGTTGCTATGTTGAAGGTGGATCTAGGTTAGTAAAACTTACACAAACTCTTTCCCGCCCACCGGAACTGCACCTTTAATCGTTTTAGCACTATTTTCACTTCAAAGCCATCAACATGTTTGTTAAAAGAAGGGGACACTTCTTTCAGAAACATTCTACCTCATTGGGGTTGAAAGTATAAACCTAAAAAACTAATAAATTTACCCCTTAAGGAGTTAAATACACAATCGTAAATTTGTTGTAGTAAAAATGAGGCCAAGAGTTCATAACCATAGTAATTTTGTGGTAACTCTACATATCCCAGCCAAGTTATAATTGTATTTTAACCAAACAAAAGATTCAGTGCCTCGAGTTGTTTCGAAATCAACCAACCCAAACCTATAGCACATTTTACCATTGTGTAATTATGTGCCAAATAAAAAATTTCCACATAAAAATCCTCTTGTAATCTTATATTTTGACGGCCTTATATCTTGGACGTACGAACATAAACTCTTTTATACTTACTAACAATAGTTACCTCAAAAGCATAAATTGTACACTCACAGAAGAAAAGGTTCATTCGCTGATCACCCGCGCCCTAAGGCTTCCTCTTCCATTACAATCCAAAAATTTATTTCAATTTTATGCTAACAAATTAACGCATTAAATTAATGCCATTGTGTTGTGGAACCGCGGAACGGTGTGAATGCGCATCCAGAAATTAATTTCCAGAACTCCTCGACTACGGTTATGTGTACGTGTACTCGTATGTGTCTTATCGTCGAACTGAGTCTTCACATGCGTGAAGCAGGTGATAACTCGGGGGCGTTAATAAATTACTCATAAATTCACCGAGGTAAAAGCGCAATAGTTCAGGTGATATAGGGGACTTAGGATAGCCGTGTCAGTGAGCAGGCATTTGCTGCGCCTCTAGGTGTGCGAGTATTGATAAGAATTGGGAAATTTTTGAACAAATGTTTCGTAGCTATTGTGATCTTGGAGTAGATACTGGAAGTCGTGGTGCCTTGAGGTCTCAGGTGAATACTAATGAATGATTTGTTTATGTTTACATCTGCTAAAAGAGTTCCTACTTAGAGTGATAAAAAATGTTGAACTCCCCTAATAATTGGTGTATTGATAGATACGATGAAGAAGGGTCTTACGTGGCAGGATTAAGAGTAATCCTGCTCAGAGGGCGGGAAGAGTGCATTTAAATTAGTTCTCAGTGAAAGGTATGTTATCATCATCCATCACTGATGTCGTTTCAATTTTCGGGTGAAACAGATATAAAAAGTAATAAAAAGGATACAATGTGGCTAATCTAATACGACAGGGATATGGGGTAGAAGGATAAATGGGCAAGTAAGGAAAGAAAGTGGACAAAAGTCATTGGCATTCGACTGACATATCTTAATTGTTTGACGGAGTGTGGCAAAGCCCCCATTCATATCGACGTGTACTCGTACTTTCATTTGCAATGCTTTTGTCAGTTTCTTTATTTGTGGATTAAAAAATGTGAATCATAGCATCCGGTGGAATATTGAAATTTTTCCTTTTACTGTTGAAGCCAAAAAGATAGTTAAGCGCATTATAATCACTAACGTCACCGAATTTTAGAACTTCCCAACACCATTGAATTTTTATCTTCAAGCTTCAAATTTATATTTGGAAATGTTGAAAAACTCATACTAAAAGATATAGATATATATATATATATATAGATTAGACAGATACTTAGTGATTTGTTTACGCGAAAGTTTCTATTCAATGTTTGCAAATACAATATACGCATTGAGGTTGTTATGACCCTTTTGAGCAAGTCAGAATCATCAGTGACGTAACTCAAGAGCTCCTGAGCGATGCTCATGCGACGGCTGTTCTGATCAATATTAAGAAGTTTCGGAACAAACTTCGCTGACAAACGCCTCATTCGCAAAACTTCCGAAAAAATTGCATGACACGAGCTGACCGATATGCCAACATCCTTAGCAACTTCTTATATAGTAATTCGACTATTTTCAAAAACAATTTTCTTCACAGCTTCGAAGTTATCATCTTTTGTTGATGTGCCGGGTCATCCAGAGCGAGGTTCGTCATGGGCATCTTCTCGGCCATCTTGGAAAAGCTTGTACGAATTGTAAACATTTTTATTACTTAGACCAGACTCATTGTATGCCACTGTCAACATTTCAAGTATCTTAGCGCGTTTGTTGCCATTTTTTACACAATATTTGACACAAATTATTTGCTTCATTTTTTATAGTAATTAAAAAAAGCGAGCACACCAAAACACGTCTAACATTTTAACAGTCACCTTACTTTATGAACACACCTCGCTAGATTCTTTATTCAGCGTAGCAGTGCAAAACAACTCCCTCCTACTGCTGATTATAGTAGAAAAGCAGTGGGCGGCAAGATTTAGTCAACATTCTAGGTCGTTGTATCTTTAGATTTTTGTTTGTACAATTGACCCGCTTATGGGCCAATTCATTGCTCATATGCCCAGAGACATATCTAATGCTGGAGTGGGGCAAAATTTCGACTGTAACCCACATGGTTTTGAAGCCGAAATTTGAGGCCAATATGTGATTTAAAGTCGTAATTTGTTTTATTCAATTGCTTTTAGATATTTTGCCTCAAGATAAATTTGATGTCTAGATCGTTGCCTGTTGGGGAACTCTTGTGAGCCTTGGAACGATTTTTTCTCCAATTAAATATTATAAGGAATGACTTTATTTGGCTTTTATGGCTCTTCAATCTAAAAAATGACCTTCTCTGATTTAGAAAGGTGCAATAGCAACTTACGGTGATAAAAGTTGATCGTAGCTAACATAAACATCATTCTTTCAACTATGAAATCAAACCTGTTCTATGATATATGAAGGTTTGAATCCTCCATGACTGACCGAATGCCAAGTAAATCGTGGGAGAATCTTGAGTTTGACCGCGAGTTATAGAATACGATTCTTATACTTTTGTAACAGCCCACCACTATGCCTGTAGTCAGTTTATCGTACCCTTGATACCATTCGGTATCACGGCAGTATGAGTTTGTGTACTGCCTCCGCGATATTATTAAAAAAAAGTGCGATATACACCCTGCCTGTACTCGAACTGCAACCAACTTCAGACTGCTATAATTTCCAAACCGTTCATGACAGTAAGTTCAAACTTTGACAAATGACAGATAATTTTATTATTTACAAGCCTTTTAAACGATTTGCGTCTCAGTTGTGTTGAAAAATTTTTATCCGCGATGGAATTCATACGTGTTAGTGTGATTGCTTTATATTTGGCAGGAAAACCACGAGTAGCTATCGTTGGAGCCCTTCAGCACTTCAACGTGAATAAATCATTTTTGTCTCGAACCATAGGTCGTTATCGTGATACTGGCAGCGTTGCAAAACTTCATGGAGGTGTTCATAAAAAAACAGGAACATCGGCCGAAATGGTTCGTAAAGTGAAGGCTCGAATTGAGCGAAATCCGCGTCGAAGTGGAAGAAAAATGGCTCGTGAGCTCAACATATCATTGAAACAGATGCAACACATACTGAAAAATGAGCTTGGGTAAAACCCATTGAAATTTCAAAAAGCACACGATCTTGCACCGCAATACAAAAAAGTTAGAGTCAAAAGAGCGAAGGAGTTGCTACGCTTGCACGAAAGTGGTGAGTTGCCGAATTTGGTTTTTTTCCGATGAGTCGCCATTTGTTATAGAGCAATATGTCAACAAACAAAATAACCGAGTTTAATTGCGAGAGAGGTCCTTCGAAAATTTACACCTTCGGATGGCCACCGGAAAGCAGGCAGCACCAATGGTGATGGTTTGGGCCGCCATAACCGCCTATATTCGCTCTCTGCTCCTATTTTTGGACCGTGGCGTCAAAATTAATACGATCGTATACCGTGAATTTGTCTTAGAGGCAGTATTGAAGCCTTGGGCAAACATCATTTTGGTTGGAGACCGTGGACACTTCAGCAAGACTCGGCACCGTCTTGTTGGTTAAAAAGCAATGTTCCACACTTCATTTGTTCGACACAATGGATTGCAAATTCTCCGGATGCAAATCCGTTAAAGGCAAAGGTTGGCACTAAAAAATACCAAAGTTTGGACCACCTCAAACAAGCACTTCGCCGGGAATGGGCCAAAATACCACAGAGCCACTTGCGTGCAGCGTACGATGCTTTCTTCGGCCGTCTCAAGGCCATTATTCACGCCAAAGGTGGACATATTGAAAACTACTGATACAATTTGAAAATTGAGTCAGGCTGGGTGTACTTTGTCTTTTTTAGAAAAGATGTCTTCAAATCGTTGCTTATTGTTCATAAATTTCTTTAAGAATCCTGCTTCTGGTCAAAAGCAAAAGACGCTGCGGGTGAAGAACTTTGCAGCGTAATTTCCTGATGTTGAACTGTGGTTCTTTTAACATAGCTTCTACTTTGTAATCAGCTTCTCCTTATGTTTGACCTTTTAATGCTCTAGTTGTGAAGCAGCTAATGTTTTTACGGGGAGTCCTTCGTGAACAATTGGTAAATCCCCATACAATTAACCTTTAGCCTTGCTTAAGACTTGTTTGGGTTGCAAGATGCTAACAACTAGTTTTCAGTTGGGGAATCGATGTTTTCGTTTCTTGAAAAACTCACTATTTCTCCTTGTTCAATATTTTTCTCATATATTGTCCATGCCAATCCCGACAGTTTTTGTATGAATTATCATTGGCTGGATTAGTCGTGTAACACTTTAATTTAGGGACAAATTATAAATAGGCAGGAGTTGGAGAAAGCTAGGATAAAGAACAAGGGTTGGAAAGTTTGTTGATGCTAGGTAATAGGTGCTCATTGTAGATTCACTTATGGATATTGATAACAGGCACCGCGTGAACCACCTTTAGGTACCTGTTTTTAAAATTATTAACATTCAAATGTTCTCAAGAAACGCGCTCTGACTAAACACGTGAGAATTTCCTGTCTTCCTCAAAAGCGATTGAATATTTCCCTTCCCATACCCCTAATGAACTCATGTACATAATTTACTAATTCAATTAATCGATAATTTGCAACTGCTCATATCTCACGGAGCTGCAACTTAGCATATTCAGCAAGACGGGACAAAGTACCTCGTTTCCCACGAATTGTCAATTCAGTTCTAATTTTAAAAATCAAGATCCCCACACAATAAATACAGGAAAAAAAATAAAAATATCGAAAAAATACAAAGAAAACTGGTCCAATACCGGAGCACATACAATAAATATAAAACATCTCCACAAACAATTCATGACTTCCCAAAATGTAATAAATTAAAATATTGATTCCAACCAATGACCAGAGAAGATAAATAAATATAAATCGCTTTTATACGGGCGAATAATAATTAAATACAAATATCGATGCCAATAAGCACTTCATTTGGCAGTTATGCCACAGCCTGTTCAGCTTTTTTGGTGGGAACGAATAAAAATGTTCAAAAATTAGATAAACACAGATATAAATTTCCAAAAAGGAGAAGAACAAGAAAACGACATTGAAAATATTAACAATAACTCAAAGAGGAAATCAATGCAAATGGACACACATGTGGAAATGACTCAAAAGCAATTCCTTTGGTTGGGGCTTTTTGAAGAAACACCAAAATTAATTAGATTATAAAACACGATTAACAGCCTGACTTATAAGTTGAATATCATCTGGAATTTTTGAACTCTGATGGGTTGGCTGGATGAGAAGGTGTTGAGATTTGTTGTTTTAGTTGTTAACGGTGTTTGAATAACATTCAAATACATATGTACGTGCAGCTGTTTACAACTTGAAAGCCATAAGTGGCATATTTTCAGCTTACAAATAATTGATTACTTCGTCACTCGATAAGTGCTTAGGAAAGGATAAATTTGGATTCAGGCAATGAAAATTAGGAGATGTCAGACTTACGGAATGTTCTGATATTTTAGATGGCCCGCAGTTGTGTAACATCCATAGACTTTTTATTGTTCAATCAGATTTGCTAACGTGAGTCTTGCCAACGGATATGGCCAGCAAGCAGATTAAGGGTAGAGCTTAATTCTTGGGAGTTCATGATAATGACAGAAAGAGTACTAACAGTCCTAGTTGCAGGCGCTTATGATAATGTAGTGTGGAATTATGTAATCAGCATCTTGAAATACGCTATAATGGCTTAGCTTAGAGACGCGAAAGGAATTACTAAGCCCGAGTTGTGCAGTGAACCCTGAAAATTAGATTTCAAGTCACGTTAGGAAAGCTTGCATCTATCTTCCAAGCGGAGATTGGCACAATCCTGATTGTAGCAAACTATATTGCGGAGTACCAGTGGAGAGGCGAAGCAATTTTATCTGTAGCAACAGGCAAGCTGAGTTTAGAACCTTGCTGAACCATCTTGCGTCTCCCAAGCTTATTCAAAAATGTAAGATTTCACTGAACTCAGTCGGAAGGCCAAATTCAATGACCTCTGTCTGGATTCCAGGTCACAATGGGATCACAGCTTCCAATGAGCACAACTGCAGATGGCATAACTCCCCAGGTTGGAGGCAAACCAAGCGAATTTTTGCCGACGTCTTTAGCAAGTCAGTGGCCTTTTACTGTCCCTCAGCATCAATCACTGGAGGTTGCTTACTGACATCGTGACAAAACACTTAAATGTGCTGGCCATAAGTGACACAACATTTCTCGATTCTCACTGTGAAAGTGATGACGAAACCGCGGTGCACTATCTCTGTAAATGTCCGGCTTACGCTATCATCAGGCTGCAGGTACCCGTTGCTGACGTTGTGGGTGCTGATACTGTACGCACCTTATCACTGAAGCGCTTACATATCTTTCTTCATAAAACTGAAAGATTTCATTTAATGGAATTTACAAAGAGAACAATGGACTAGTTCTTTGTCTCAATGCTCTATTCCGACAGAAAAAAAGGCAGTTAAGACTGTCACACCATGCACAAGTATAGGTTTATCGAAACCTAAGATTTTGCGTATGGTACACTTTGGTTCAAATTCAATTAAATGCCCAGAATCATTCCCGGAAATTTTGCCTGTTGGATAGAGTGAGTAGTTCCATAGACAGGATTCTAATTTTTTTGCTGAAATTGGGTAGGTAGTCTGCTAAGAGCGCTTTTCATTAGGTTTCTAATGGCATATGTCAGAAATATCTACTGAATTGTTATTAAGTGGAGGTTCGGTTCTTGTCTCTTCAAACTTGCCAGATGTGATTTAAAGACCCCCTTTGCTGGAACATTATTGTCCATTTGCTCGATGTGGCTTAGCCAGTGTAGTCAATGTGTTTTGACTTTTTGAACTACATACATATCTTTATAGCCCATAACGTTCGCGGTTGTAAAGCATGCATTTCGTTTTTGAAGCTAAGAGTTATGAACCCATTTGTTTCGCCAAACCGAAGTAGTAGCGATTTCGAATGGGAAGTATTCGCCGAATCTCTACTAGGGTCTCATTCATGAAGTTGATGTTTACTCTGAGATAGGCAAAATCTTAACCACTTCGAAAGCATTTTTGGCAACAGTGACGGTTTTTCCTAGGCGGTAGACTGATCCTTCTTTGTTTGTTGACAACATGCACTTGGTATTGTCTTCTTTTTTTTTTATAATTGGCGCGCGCTTAAGGGGTTTTTGTACCCTAAAAAAGTTCGTACACAGCGCGGGCGAAGGATATTTAGGGAGGAAGAAAAGACATGTACCGATGTACATTGTTTTTAAATGTTTGCAAGTTATAACGACCAGGAAACACAGAGGTCGGCAGGGCATTCCATAAGCGAGTTGTACGGCTTAGGAAAGAATCACGATATTTTAGAGAACGTCCGAAAATGGGCTTAAGGGTATACTGATGAGCATTCATAGCGAGACGGGTGTTACGGTTAAAAGTATGAATGGGCACTGGTGGTGGAAATAGCGATAAAACAAAGTGAGACAGGAGACATTACGTCGGTGTTCGAGGGTGTCAATTAATTGGCTGATATTAGTATAACCATTTAGTTTTATCGCATGGTTTCGAATCCTATCTAGCAGGTGCAGAGATGTTTTAGGAGCACCTGAACAGATGTGGGCATTGTACTCCAGTTTTGGGCGGATAAATGCCTTATATATTGTGGCCAGATCAGAGGGGGTAAAATATTTCTTACATCGCTTGGGGAAACCTAGACATTTCGCAGCATTTTTGGCGACATCGAATATGTGGTCATTCCAACGAAAGTTGTTACTGATACACATATCGAGAAAGTTTATCGGTTTCGACGATGCAATGGCTGGGTATTTGAATTTCGCTTTAATGACAGCAGACAGCATTGAGTTTTGGAAGCATTCGATTCCACTCGGTTGATAGTTCCCCAATTGGTTATGCTGTTAATATCGGAATCTAATAAGCTTAGCATACGCTGCCGTTCCCGTTCTACAACCGAAGAGTAGGGGCGTGAGTCCGGGAACGAATATGAGAATCAGAGAGTGCTGTCATCAGCTAAGGAATAAATTGGATTAGAAGTAGCAGATAAGAGATCATTAGTGAAAATTAAAAATAATGTCGTAGACAGAACGGAGCCCTGGGGCACACCAGCATTTATTTTGTGAATATCAGACTTGAAATCGTCCAAGACAACTTGAATTGAACGTTCCGATAGGTAATTTATAATCCATTGAAGAAGAGAGTCATCGATCCCAAGATCACGCATTTTCGACAAGAGAGCCTGATGCCAAACTCTGTCAAATGCCTTAGATATATCAAGTGCAACTATCTTGCTTTCGCCAGATTGATATACGCTTTGGTTCCACTTTTCGGTGAGACATGCCATCAAATCACCAGTGGACCTGTTGCTACGAAAACTATATTGCCGGTCATTGAGTAGTTTTCGTGTTTCGAGATATTTCATGAGCTGACGGTTTATTCGCGTTTCTATGACCTTGGAAAGAAGGGACGTAAGTGCAATGGGTCTGTAGGAGGATAGAGAAGAAGATTCGCTTTTTTTAGGGACAAGCTGGACAAATGCTCTTTTCCATCTGCTCGGAAAGAGTCCTAAAGAGTAGGATTGATGGAAAACCTTACGCAGTGATTTTGCCAGCGTGAAAGAACACCTCTTCAGAAGAAGGGGAGATATAGCATCTGAACCAGCGGATTTATGCATGTTGAGATCTTTAAGTACTCTTGCTCCTACACGAGTGCGAAAGTGGATTCGTCCCATTGTAGATTCGACGCACTCAAGTGTAGTCGGGGACAAAGCACAATCTGGAAGTGTGGAGCTAGCCGCAAAGTGTGCAGCAAGCAGTTTGGCCTTGTCCAAAGAGCTGACAGCTGGAATGTCATTGTAAATGAGCATTGGCATGGAGGATAAGAAAGAATTTCTAATGTTTATGACAAATGACAAAAAATTTTTACTGCCTTTGGGACATTGCAGTATTTTTTGCCTCAGGTTTTGGTCGTATTGGAATTTCACACGCTTAAGAAAGAAGTTGCAGTCATTTCTGGCTCGTTTAAACTTCAAGGAAAACTCATTTCGCCTGTTTTTCGATTGCCGTAAAAGGTCTGTAACAGCGCATTGAGAGTGACCGATGATATCGACGTCATCTGCGTATCTCGTGAGCTGGAGAGATTTGTTGAAAACAGTGCCTTCCGTGTTAACAGCTGCCCTGCGCACTATCTGTTCTAGAACTGGATTGAAAAAATCTCATCATAGAGCATCTCCATGCCGGAATCCGGTACAGATTTGGAATAGATTGGAGGAACAGTTTTTGAATTGCACATTGCACCGCGTCATGTGACACATGACTTGACTTGACTTGAAATTCGTCTGTGTTTTCCAGAATTTTCAGTGTGTTGCAGAAAGGCTTGATATATTCACATAGTACATTGAATAGGATCTTATATGCTACATTTAACAGGTATAGGCCTCTATAATTCTGAGAAGATATACGGCCGCCGAAAATGGCGTATACCCATACCATCTACCCATCTACCCATCTACCCATTCCTGGTTAACAATTTGGCGAATGCGCCCTTGCCAAAATATCACCTCCATGTTTAAAAAACTCCGCTGGTAGACCGTCTCGTTGTTCTTCAGCTGCTTAAATACATCTTCTATTCCCTGCACTTCGATGATAAGCTCCACTGTTTTGAAGATCCTACATTTCGGGATCTGAATGTTGTTTCTATCGCGGAACTCTTCAATATCCTTGAGCTGCGAAGGTCCTTTCCTTTTCACACTTCTCCTCCTTACTTCTGGTTCGATACTCTTCCCTCACTGAACTTGTTTTGCATTGCAGCGTTTCCATGTGTGCATTTTCTGCCACATTTATCTGTCCACAATATAAATGTCGAAACAAAATGCCACTTGACGCCAACTGCTAAAATTATGGCATTATGACATTACATATGCCCTAGATTGAACAATTTAATTAGTATTTTCAGGCACATGAAGTTCGGGAAAATTAAATCGTATAGTTTTAAAATACATTGATTTGTTTAAAAAGTTCGCCCCTTCATTTTTATCAAACAAACAATGAAAATATATCCGCAAAAAATAAATGTATCTACGATTTTTCCTTTTAAATAAATTAATTAATTTTCTTGTATTAACATATCGTTTTTTGCTTAACATTTTAATCTCTCTTGAACTTGGTAAGCTGAGTAAAATGTTTTCTATGCCTGTCTTTAATGACTCATATTTGCTACCGTTAATTGAATCATTTAACGTTATATGTTGAGGCTTAAAACAATTATGACAGTTATTTAAATGTATTTAAAAGTATGTACGTAGTTCACTTCGAAGAAATCATTTCTTCGTGTAAGATCAAATGATTGCGTGCTTAAATTGAAGCGGCAAATGTCATAATTCGTGTGCGTTGCAACTTTGATTTGAAAATGCTTACTTAACTAAAATTGTATTTGCATTTATTTTAAACTTCAAAATTGTTACAGTCAAAGTAGAAATTTATTTAAATGTAATACACACATATCGTATTTGAAATAAGGTCAGACCCTTTGGATGTTAATATATCACTTCTAAATTCAAAGTTTATTCAATTTAATTTTAAATGACGATAACCTTCACTCATAGTCGAAAAAAATTTGAAATAAATAATAGCCAGACATAAAACAAAGCAGTATGTGATTAAAAGAAAGGGAACATGGCATGAAAATGTTTTGTCCACTACTTCAATCAAAGTCGAAATGCATTTACATATTTTTAAGTGACGATGAGTTAAATTTTTATTCAAAGTTACTCTACTTTTATTTCATTTATTTTATTTATTTATTTAAACTTGCGAACACAATAAGAATTCACTTTTAAATCTGTGAGAGATACACATTATTGCGCTTAAGCTTTAATTTAAAATTTACATTTTAACTCTAGTAAAACTATTTATTAAAAGTAGAAATAAGTTAAATTTAATATTAATGAAACTTTGTCAATTTAACATTTTATCCTTTAATTCAAAAAGTAAAATTTTGATTGAAATTGCTTGAGAAGGAGAAAGGGTTGGGTGAACCTAGTTGCGTCGTCTAGCTCTCGTATAGTACGTGGGAGTGTGTTTCAAAGACGTATAGTAGCAATATAAAACTGTTTCTCAGATGTTAAACATAAACATCGTGGAAGTAGTAAACAGGCAGATCTGTTAGACACCGGATACTTGATTTTTAATGCTGAAGAGAAATAAAAGCGCACGAAATTTTATATAATTTTGAAATGACATCTTTACCAAGTTTTTGGCTAGGTGTGAAACGTGATCATATCTTTTGAGATAATATACATATCGAATGGTGGTGTTAAATGCTACTTGTAGTTTTCTTTTGCTCTCGGCGTCACATTCATGAAAAATTTCACATCCATAAACCAGCAGAGGAATAACTAAGGCTTTGGCAAGTACCAGTCTGGTTTTAGTTGGTGTACACTTTTGGGCAGTCCATAGTGTTCGAAGCACACCATATGTTTTTCCCACTATAGAATTTATATGGTTGTTCCACGTTAGTGTTCTATTGAAGACAACGCCTAGATTTTTCGAAGAATCAACGAATTCAATTTTTGAGCCGTTTAGCATTAAATGTGGGAAATAGGAAAGATCAAGAATAGTTTTAGAGATAACTAAACATTTACATTTTTCTGGATTTAGTACTAAACTACTTTTTGACGACAAATTTGAAATTCGTTGAAGTTCTTCATTTAAATCACTAGCGCAATCCTCAATGAGGCCTAAGGGAAAGCTTTGATAAATTTGAACGTCATCAACGTAAATGTGTTTCGATGAATTCAATGTTACAGAAGCTATATCATTAATATAGACTGAAAATAAGAGAGGCCCTAAGATCGATCTTTGTGGAACACCTTTAGTTAAGGGAAGAGTATCAGATAGGACACTATCTATTGACACAGCCTGTTTTCTTTCACTAAGATATGACGAGTTTAATTTAATCGAACAAGGAGAAATGGAAAAGTAGTGCCTTAATTTATTGATCAGAATAGAGTGATCTACCATGTCAAAAGCCTTGGAGAAATCCAGTAGTAATAAGAACGTAACATTGTCCTTATCTAGACTATCTCATATGTCTTCAACTACATTAACCAAAGCTGTAGTACAACTATGCTTTGCTCGGAAGCCTGACTGAACCGAAAGCAGCAAATTATTGTTCTACTTTAATTTTAATAATTTCGTTATTAATTAATGCGATTTTACTTTGATTTGAATTTTTTTTTTTTTTTCATATCGCATGGTTTTTAAGCTCAGTGGCTTTTGGAAGCAGTCTTGGATTGATGGGTGTTGATCGGGATTAATTACATCTTAATTGTTGCGATTACAAAATTGTACACCTGTCACGATAAGATGAGATCATCCAGGTCTAACTTTAAAGGGTAGTCTTCCAGCAAAAGGTTGCCAAATTAGTGGCTATAGTACAATAGTTCAAGCTTAACGATAACATGTCGTGGCTTTTATTCTCTTCACTTGGCTGTGTAGTAGTAGGGATGTAGAGAATAGCAAGTATGTCTTAAAATCCCAAGTTCCTCTCCGCTACTATCACCAAACTTTTCCCACGATTAGGCAAACGAGACAAAATGGATTTCGTTACGAGTTACGGCTTGTTCTAGCCAATGATGCCAGAAACTGTAGTTCATAACAACAACTGGGCATCTGAAGTCTCCTTTGACTTTTTCTTGAAATGTTTTGGAAGTTGAAGATTGCTGGCTTATACGATTTGCAGAACACTTTTGAGATCGGAAGTTTCGGCTAGTATTCGAACTCTCGTTCTACGTGTATGTGTCTTTCATCTGATACGGTTTGGTTTGGTACACATTTTTTTTTTTTTTTTTTTTTTTTTTTTTTTTTTTTTTTTTTTTTTTTTTTGTTCCAAGGTAGCTAGGTAGATTTTGGTTAGTAACGTAACATATCTACGCTATTCTACTCGTCATAAATAACTCTCCCTTTCTCATTACTGTGATGCATAATGAGTGATATCTGGGCGATAGCACCACTTGATTTACTTGCCAGGTTTGAGTGCACTTGACTTTTTAGGCTTCTCCGGGAGAGCCATCCTCTGATCGCAGCTTCCAACTCGCGACATCATTTTTTGGATTCATCTTAGGGACAGAAAGCTCTCTGGACGATGATTTCTGCTTTGAGTTAGAATATTCTAAACACATTGCAAAGAATATTACTGATTGTGCTTAAATCAGTTTTAGGCTCTACAAACTCTTCAGTATGCAAAATGGCACATTTTTTTCCCTTAAGCTTTTTATGAAGACGGCGACTATATGCGTGCCCGAGGCTTTAGTGAAAGTCTCATCCGACAAATATTTGTATGAGGACCTGCTTAATAGATCTTCTCGAATTTTCTATGATACTTTCAGGAGATATGATCCTTTTTTGATAAGTCCATGTTGCGAAAAGACAGAGATTCGATATGTATCACTGAGACTGTCTCAATAGAAGATGAACAAAATTAAATTACTAAATTTTAAAATAGCATAGAATAGCATTGCTACAGAATTTCCCCGCCCAGTTTAACTCTCAAGACAGGCAATAACCAACATTGCATACATGTTTTCTGTTTGCCATTAAATAATTTCCCTTTTCCAAAATGGTCATACGTACGAGTATTTTGCACTGCTCCTCGCTCTCTAGAAGGACACTAAACGATGAAATCGTGACTTCAGATTATTTGCATACAGAATTCGAAAAATCATCACAAGAAAATCTTCTTTCCTCTGTCTGTCCCTTAAAATGTATCTTTTTCGGTTTCTCATGCTTGCGCAAAGGTTCCAATTTATTTACTCTCATGCATACATATGTACGTACTTATACATGGATACGTATCCATGTAAAAAGTGCTGATTTTTATTGTTTTGGTTTATTTTTCAACGTATTTTCATCTGCTGGCTAATAACATTTTATCCTACGCCTAACATCATCGGCGCGCTAGCAGCATATTCTCCTTTCTTTTTTTATTCTCTTTTTCCTCTGTGCAGAGTGTGTCTTTTACTTAGAGGGTATTTCCTGCAAGGTTTTCCTCTGCAAAATTAATTCGATTCGCTGACTAAGTCACTGCAACTAAATGAGTTTCTTTCATTCCGCTTAACAGCAGCATAGAACCCAGAGGTCCCTACTGTCTACACATAGCCCACAGAGATAGGATAGAGAGACAGGAACCGAAATGCATTTCTGGAATCAAAGAATCTGGAAAAAGAATTCAAGACTCCTTGTGAAGATGTTTGTTTTGGGATCAGTGTCCAAGTCTAGTTGCCAGAGACTGGAGAGTTGCACTCAGTCGGGTGAGCATGAAGATAAATGCGGCATTGAATCGCTGTGGCGCGCTGTGTGTCTGTCCCGGTATGGTCCTAAGATGTAATGTAATATATCCGCGATTGGTACATGAGATCAGAGACGAGCGTGCTGTACGGTTTAGAAGACAATATTGAGACATACATAGGGAGGATGTTTTTGTGGGCGCCACATTTAGATGGGAATTTGTTATGTTGTGCGGCAATTGTCCTTTGGTTAGACTTTGTATTGTTGTTATTTTTTTTTTTTTTCTTTTTTTTTTTGTAGAATTGTGTATAGGCACGATTTAGTTGAACATACATACATAGATGCATTTGAAGTCGCCTTTTTTTCTGTGGCTTTTTAAAGTGCAGTCCACGTACATATCAATTGTTTGTACATACGATTACATACAATGACATATGCATGCAATCTTTTAAAAATGAATACACTTTGGCACCTAGATGTGTAATGCACATTTGTATATTTTGACAGTGGCAATTCGCAATCAATGCAACTTTGTAATCTCACATACAGGAATTGGCTGGATTTAGTGGCGAGGATAGTTAGAAAATATCTAATTCGACTAAAAACCCAACAAGGGACCACCCATCTTCACAGAGTCGATTAGTATTAATCTAGTTTTTCACTTCAGTAGAGGTAAAATGAAGGGCAGACAAGTTCTAAACACTCAATATGTAATGAAGCGCTCTATACGGAAATTGTATCTTGCAATACTTTACACGACTCTGCAAGGCATTTAAAAAGAATTTAAATTAAAACATCAAAGTGATATAAGATCAACTAAAAAGTTAAAAACTTGGCTTGGAGTTATGCGAATGACTAAGTATAATGAGCATTATCAATGTACTACGAGGTACATAGATATTATTCAATATTAGCTAGTTTAAATAGAAAAATAAAGGAATGAAGGAAATTTTTGTGAAAAAGCGACTATTTTTTATTCATAAAGAAAAATTAAACTCGCAATTGAAGCTTATCATCGTTGCAGGAACGACTTCAATATTTGTCTGCTTGAGATACAGCAGTTTAAAGGTCTTTAGGTTTGGCTCGGAGTCCTGTTGGAAAAAATTAGTTCTTCAGTGGCATTTGAAACATCGTATTATGAAATAAATAAAGTTTCTCAATGGTTTAAGTAAATTTCAAATCCAGCCTGGGTGGTTGCCATGATGTTATTAAACTGATAGCCTGAGATGTCTGGAAAACTATCAAGAACCAGCTTACCTACCATATTTTAGTTAAGAATATGTCGTATTCCGATTAGTAGTTGTAATAGTGATGCCATTCCAATATGTGGATTTATTGCATGCAAATCTTATTGTAAAAAGGCTTGCACCGAACTCTGCCTATCAAAAGGAGAAGTAAAAAAGTATTTTTTCCCTCACGAATCCTAGGTGAGGATAGACATTCTTCAAAGCTGATGTAATAGGTCACATCTGGCCATATCTTCTGCAAAGGGGTGTTATTTTATAACGACAACTAGCTTATCTGTGGTCTTCTAGAAGCTGGGAGATAATTGTGGTGCATTCGATAGCTCTAATCGACACTTGCACCTACTCGAACTTCGAACTTCGAAGTTTGAATTCGATTTTGATTTAAATAGAAATCCTACAGGAAAATATCTTTGGATGTTGTGTAGTGAGTGGAATTTGGTTCTATTACTAAGCTGGCTAATGAATAAAGGATTTCACGCAATTTCTTGGGAACGATCAGCTAGTTTATTTTGGCCTTGTATACTGCACAGTACAGTACAACGACAGATAATGGGGAAGAATTTTGGGAATCGTCTTAACCGTAGGGTTTCTGTGATTCCTATTTCAATTGTTCTATAGGCACATTGATTTTTTTTTGAGTATGACTTGCTTCCCTATCGCACCAGGAATCATTTATAATAAGTGTCTTCGGTTTCGTTGTGTTGTGTTGTGTTCAGTTTTCAGAATAATTAATTTTTTTAAGTAATATCGAAGCTATGCTCCATTAAAAATGTTAAAAACGTAAAGCGTAAACCTTATTTTACGCTTCAAATCAAAGATTATTGTAAAACGCAAAAGAGCTCCGCTAATTGATATTTTAATTTATTTATTTAATTCATATGAACGTAGGAAATTCATTGTATTTTTACCTAGTCCTGTCATAAATTCTATTACAAATATAAAACGATATACAAAAAAATTAAGCAAATACTTTATATTCAATTCTATTTTTTTATTAGTCCATAATGTAAGTTAGTGTTACACAAAATGGCTGCCAATTTAGTAGTAGATATCGATGACGCTCCTGCTTCCAATGCTGTTTTGAATCTTTCAAAAGTTCTGTGAGGAATATTCCAGGCTATGTTCTCTAGTTCTGACTACAAACAACCTAGCGGATTATGACAATTCGCACATTTAGCGGGATTTAATTTAAAAATCGACATGCACAAATGTAAACAAAAAACGGTTTCTCTTAAAGCTTAAGCTTCCCACTGAATAACTGCAAAAAAAAAATTATGTTAAAAGCATGTGCAACAACAAAAAATGACATCAAAGATCAAGTTGTGTACAATTATTCATTAGAAGGTCAGCTTTAAGATCAAGCGGTAAAGTCTTATTTTCAAGTGGTTCGCGTGGCTTTAAGTAAAGGTTTAATTTTTTTTTTAAAATATTATATTGTTGAATCTTAAGGTAAGTTGTTCTAGGATAAAAAGTGTTTTCGTAAAAATTAGGGGTGCTTGAGAGTAAAAAATTAGTGATAAATTATGTGTTTTATGTGTTCATTAGACCAAAAGTGTAATTTTTCAGAGGTTTTCAAGGTTGAGACCATTTTTATTTTAAAGCTTTATATATGTGGAACCAAAAAGTGTTTTGACTTTTGCGCACTTGCGTATTTTAGGATGGCAACCGAAATTACGAAAAAGCAAATTTTTGATGTTTGGATTTTCAAAATCAAAATTAAGCGCTTTAATGCTGTATTTACTTTCGTAATGGATTGTTTAAATAATTTTTCATTTTCTGAAGAGGCAAATTTATGTTCGAGGTTTGACGAAAATACGGCCAAAAATTGTCGCCATAGAAAACTCTTCGAAAGCAATAATAGTGCCTGGTTAAATGAAACTTTAACAGTATCACAAACTGTTTTAGATGAAATTCATCTCATGGCACCATTGTATTAGAAAGACCAAGAAAAAGCTTCAAATAGTGCTGTGAGAAGACCAAGAAGAGAAAAGTACAAACACCTCTAGATTCATTGAGCGCTGAAGAAATCGGAACTGCGAATGAAATAAACCTTAGAAAAGCTGGAAAGAGAAATACTGCTATTGCAGTTAAGCAATTATCAATATGTTCTCCAAAAAGAGGTTAGTAAATTTTATCATTTACACCTAACGTTCAATTGTAAAGAAAACACTGGAAACACATACATCTGACTTTTTGCCAATATCTGCAGATGATGCATTAGCAATAACAGACGCACAGCTATCCACTCATCAGTACGATGATGATGAAAACCTCTTTAGTATTTCCATGGTGCCAATTCAGCTATATTTCTTACAGGAAGAAAATAAAAAAGTGGTTTGGGAAAATCCAGCTCCATCATCCACAAGATACTGCCAGCCTATTAAATTGAACTTTGCAAAAGAAACGACAGAATTGATCAAGTTGGAAGTAAATTCAATGCGAGAACAAATTAAAATGTTACAGCCAGTTGAGATAAATAATGACAGCTTTCATATCCAAATAAAACCAATTTTCTTACTTACCATGATGTACTGCTTTATCACCTATAACTTCTTCGTCACAAACTTGTTATATTTGCGCAGCAAAACCATCTGAAATGGACAATTCAACCAAACTTTCAGAAAAGCAAGTGGACCAACAAGCAACGTCCTATGGACTAAGCCCCCTTCACTCTTGGATCCACTTTATGGAATGTATCCTACATATCGCTTATAGACTGGATGTTAAAGTTTGGCAGGTTAGAGACCAAGAGTGTAAAGAAAAGGTTAATTCAGGATAAATTTAGAGCGGAAACTGGGTTATTGGTTGATATGCCAACTCAATAGTCAGGCAATACGAATGATGGAAACACGGCCATAAGATTTTTCAGAGATGAGGAAAAAACTGCTGAAATAACAGGGATAGATAAGGAAATTATCAAAAAATTTTACATAATTTTAGAAGCGATTGAGTCTGGGTTTCCAATTGACATAGATGCCTTCGAAACATTTGCAAGAGAAACGAGAGAGCTATATATCAGAAAGTATTTCTGGTTTTGTATGCCAGTATAGGTATTATTATTTCATTTGAAACAAATAATTTCTACTTGTATACTTCCAATTGGACAAATTTCCTAGGAAGCTCAAGAAGCTAGAAGCTCGAAAATTTATGGAGCTGTTTACCAGGAAAGCCTCTCGAGTGGATACGAATACTGATCTTCTTCGATGCATTCCAAACACAAAAAAAACATTAATTGAACACGAAGTTCCACAATTTTTAAATATACCAACTCAGTAATAAAATGCAAATTATTGGCTGTTGTATGTTTTTTTTTTCATCATAACTGTTATAGATATGTTTACAAAATTTATTACATTTCATTCCATAAACAATTCTCATAAAAGTAAGTAAAAAACATTTCACAAAAACATAATTTTATCCCGCTAATTCCGACGGGAAATCTTCAGTTCCTATAAAACCAGGAATATTGACATTCAGCTACTCTTGTGTGGCTTTTGCTTTGTGCGCCGGAGTAAAGTCTTGCTGAAACATCCAGTTTTTTCACAACACCCTCTCGACCTTGGTGATGTGACACCTTGGTGAGATGATCCTCTTCAAACATCAACGGAAGCAGGATGATAGCCACGTTGAACACTTGGAACAATTTTTTTCGCTTTCTTTGGTGACGTAGCATAATTCTTGTCATTTAGTTACTTCTTTCGCGGCAACAATTTTCTTATATTTTTTTTTGCCTTGAGAAGTTAAGAGATGTCCCGTTGACCAACGATAGGCTTTCATGTGAAGATCATCACGAATCAATCTTAATATGGACATGGTTCAGTTCTCTGAACTGATTTTCTACTTCCGAAAAGTAGAACCGAAGGTGATTTATGCGAATTTGTTAATGAACGGCTGTTACTACTGCACTTGTACGAACGATATATGGACTACCGCTTCTTGGCCTATCCTCTACTTTTGACAGCTTACGAAAGTGACAATAGCCTAAAAAACAAACATTCTCGATCAATTGTACTAACAATTTAAAAATTTGGCCATTTTCCACACTTATGTTACGCTATTACCGCAATCCAGTTTTTTTTTGACACCATACTCTATGTTAAAGGCTAGCAAGTTGAAACCAAACTGGCTTCTAATCTTTACTCATCAATGCATTTGATTTCAAAAAAAAATAATTCATGGAAAGAGGTTTCTCAAATGCAAACAGCTTCATACATCAAACTTCACAGTAACTCCTTATGTCACAACTATAAGCGCAACATTGTATCCTTCATAACAAAATATGAGCAATGAATTGTAATTGTAATATGTAATTTAATTCGTGCGGTTTTTTTTTTCAAAATTTGAACGTTTATTTAAGAAAAACATGTACAATAGTATTATTCAAAGTATTGCCCATCTGAAGCTATGGCTTTTTCCCATCTTTCTGGCAATTTGGTATTCTGCTCCGATGTGAACCGTATTTCAGTGAGGGCGTTCTGCTTCGACCGCAACAAATGGTAGTCAAAATTGGCAAGGTCTGGGCTATAAGGCGGGTGGGGTATGACTTCCCATCCACTGTTTTCCAAATAGTTCTTAACCGGAATAGCAACGTGGGGCCGAGCGTTGTCATGATGGAAAATTATTGCCTCATGTCTGGTCGCATATTCCGGGCGTTTTTCGGCTTCTGCTCTCTTCAAACGGATTAATTGTGTTCGGTAGTATTGTCCATTGATGGTTTCACCTGGTTTTAGCAGCTCATAATACAACACACCCATCTGATCCCACCAAATACAGAGCATTACCTTCGCGCCATGGATATTCGGCTTTGCCGTTGATTTGGCTGGTTGACCGGGTTTCACATATGATTTTTTGCGCTTGTGGTTGTCGTAATGGATCCATTTTTCATCACCAGGTACAATCCGATGTAAAAATGATTTCCTTTTGTGGCGTTCCAGCAGCATTTCGGACATGCAAAACCGCCTTTCGACGTCTCTCGGCTTGAGTTCATGTGGAATCCAATTTCCTTGCTTTTGAATATATCCAGCTGCTTTTAAACGTTTTGAAATGGCTCCTTGAGTGACACCTAAAGATTTTGCGAGCTCTTCTTGTGTTTGGCAACAATCTTCATAGAGTAATGCTTTCAGTTCTTTATCTTCAAACTTTTTTGGCTGCCCAGGACGTTCATCATCTTCCAAGCCAAAATCACCACTTTTAAATCGTGCAAATCACTTTTGGCACATTCGCTCAGCTAGTTCATGTTCACCATAAACTTCTACCAAAATACGATGACTATCGGCAGCAGTTTTCTTCATACAAAAGTAATGAAGAAGAACTCCCCGCAAAAACACTTTTTCAGGCACATAGTTCGACATATTTGAGTGAAAAAAAATTATTGTTGTTTACGCTTCAAATGAATGACATATACTGAAATGACGTACAATGACAGTAGCTTTCCAACGCATGTTCCAATGGAATAATAACAATGAAACAATACCAGTTACGTCATCTCTTAGCAAACCGCACGAAGTTATCGACCAATATAAGTAAGTGTCCCATATATCACCTTAATTTGCCCCTATTTTGCAAAGTTGTTATAGTTGTATGATATACACCTTCTTACCGTTTAAGTTTTTATGCTATAAGTGCACCTGGAGGATTGTGGAATAGCCGACGAAAACCAAGCGCTATGCATTAAAAATTAAAGTGCAGAGAAAAAGAAATTAAATGAGCCCTTCGGAAAGAATTCGTGAAGATTCCATAGTAGGGCTTCTAAATAAACTTCTTAGTTATTTCCGAGGTATGTAACTTTTAAGCATATTATTTTATGTTACACGTACATTTTTGAAAGAAAGTAGTAAATACTTTTTAATGTATTCTATTGTATTATTCCTCATCCGGCCATTCAATGAGCACCGAGAATATTACGACCAAACATAATTCCAAAGGTTGCCAAATTCTGCTAAATTATTTATTCAATTCATCTTGTAACAAAAAACAGGCAATTAAAGCATTGGATTATAAAGTCCAGGAAACGAACTCGTGAAAATCCTCATCTCAGCAAAAATAAATTTATATTGAATTGTCACCTATTTCTAACACAATCGTATGTCTCGTTAAGATTATGTGATGGCATGGCAAGAAAATACGGACATTTTTACTTATTGTATATACTTTCTTATATCTACTTTATCCTCGAACACTGCAAATACAATAAGCCTATATAACTTTGTATTAATTGTAATTTTTAACTTAATTAAATGACTACGAGTAATGCACAGCTTATGCCTTATTCAATTAGCATGCAACACGTATTCCTTCATAAAATCACGTTTCCTTTACCTCCATAAATAATCTAATTAAAGTTAGAAAAAAAAGGAAATTAAAGCAGTGACAGTAACAAAATAAATAAATAAAAAAAAAAAAAAAAAAAAAAAAAAAGATTCCATGAAGTATTATCCTTACTGCATAAGGAAAATTCTTTCAGGTATTTAAATGTAAAAAAATAAAAAGAATAAAATAAATCCAACAACATTGCTGGAAAATCCATTCTAGTGCAATCATGCAAAATTTAACACCTATACAAATGAAAAACAAAAGGAAGAAGAAAAACCCCAGTAAAGTAAGTATGAACTGTAGAGCACCCACCCATCGATGGTATGTTTACACTATAAAAAAAAAACTCACCTGATATAAAATGAATGCAAATTACCTTGCATGTTTCTGTTATGCGAAAATAATACCCAAAAAGGATTATCTTCTTTTTGCACAACAGTAAAGGATGAGTGCGAATGTATCTGCGGCATACCTTAATATAGTCGTACGTCAAAGGTAGACTCAGGCATATGCGCTCGTACAACTACATACGAACATGCCTATATATTTAGGTGCCGCAGTTGCGTTTGCATTTTATTTTAAATATATCTTTAAGAACCTTTTGCCTTTTTGTAGTATCCCAAGTATGGAATAAACAGAAATCCACCTCTGCTACAAGTGTTGGAAAATAGTTAAGAATGGCATTACGTTGAATTGACATGCTGAAGCCAAACTAACGTCAGATCCGACAAAAAAAATGGATAACCCGACTGTTCTTTGCGTATGCCAAAGCCAATGGGTAGATAAGTTGCTTTAGTAATACCGTATGGGTATATCTAACAAATTTCATTGAACTATAACTTGATATATTATCAAAGCGACTATGTTCAAACAGATGTTAACACTGGCTATTAAGAGGATATTAAATCGATCTAAAAGTGCAGTCGTCTGTGGGAATCACAACGTAAAGGTAAAGCAGGAAGCAACTATTCAACTACAAAAACAAGTAATACGAGTACGTATTATACTGTTTTCACTAAGCATATGCCTATTTTTATTAATTAGCAAAGGTATCAATTTTTAGCACATTTGTAAGATTTTTTATTCATCCGTACGTCCATAAGTAGAAGCCTTATATTCGTATGGTATAGCTGGCGAAAATTTTAAGTTCATTGGTTTTGTCGGTCATTACAACTATCATTCCAATCGATAAATAACATTTGCTGGTTATTAAGTGGTTTTTACTTTACTAGCTAAGACTTGTATAGACGATAAATAGACCCGAATTTTAGGGTATTCTAACAAGTTTCTTGTGTAAGCATTGAAGGTGTCTAAGTCTATGCATTTTCTTTATTTCCCTTTAAGTTTATCTTGTACATTCTGAGATATTATTTTCTTTTCTAACAACACATTATATGTATTCAAATTCGATGTACTCGTAATTTAATATCCTGGCAAAGACATTTACCAAAATCGCAATTTATGTTCTTTCCTTTGATTGTTGCTTTCATAGATCTATTGTACAATGCAGTTTCCTTTTGGACGTTTACCCAGCAGCTTTAGTAGCATATTTCAAAATCATTTCTTTTCTTCAGCTAAATTTTCCATCAGTTTCTGCCTAACACATAAAGTATGACTCTGTTGGAAGTAATAAGAAACGTTTGGCCCGAGGATAACAAAAGTGCTTACTTTTGGGCAAGGATGATTTCAGTGAGTCTTGAGTGTATGCTGATTACTTTCTATTATGTTTAGGAATACTATTCTCACTGCTCTTTGTATCAAGGTCCTTAATGATAAAGAACGTCACCTCCTTACCTTAAGTATTCTCGTTTTGCGTGTTCTGTGATACATAAAATGCAACGAGGTGATAGAGTTGCGGTACGCTTAACCTTCTTCATAACTGCGCAAAACATTATTTTGTGGATCCCGAGTTACCAAAACTTAAAACTTAAAACTGAATACATCATTTGTTTATGCGTTTTCTTTTATTGCTTATGCATATCTAGTGATCGACAATATTAGGATATTTGCTTTGTTTATCTAGGACATTGTTATATAAAGGGTGATTCATCGGGAGGTTTGATTTTAATGTTAAATAAAGTTTTAAAAAGTGAACTTAAAATATTTATTAACGGTTAAAAGAACAATTCAAGGCATTTACTTTGTGAAAATGATATCATGTAAATGTTGGCCACGACTACGTCTGAGATGATCCATTCGGAAGGTCCATTCGTTCGAGCATAGCGTCTGGTATCCCGCTGATAACACGAGTAATAATATTATTAATATTATCCCTAGAGAAAATAGTCTAAAGGTGTGATATCGCACGATCTAGGCGGTCAATTTACCGTAGAAAAACGTGAAATTGAGTGCTCTCCAAAATGATTCCTCAACAAGTCCATTGCTTCACGCGCTGTATGGCTCGTAGCGCCGTCTTGTTGAAACCAGAGCTCACCGAGACCATGTGCTTGCATTTCCAGGAAGCACATAGTCCGTTAAAAGGAATATTATTGACGGTAACAATCTGATTTGCCTCATTTTTGAAGAAATATGGACCAATGCTTCCACCAGCCCATAAACCACACCATACCGTTGTTTTTAATGTATATAGTGGTAGCTCTTGGTACTCTTCGGGTTGCTCATTAGCCCAAATACCACAATTTTGTTTATTAACGTATTCATTGAGCATGAAATGGACTTCATCACTAAACAAAATTTCACGATAAAATACCGGATTTTCATTGAATTTTTCCTGAGCCCATTCACTGAAAATATGACGCAAGTTCAAATCGCCTGGCTTAAATTCTTGCACAAGTTGAATTGTGTACGCTCTTAGGCTAAGATCCTCACGTAAAATACGCCAAGTTGTCGAATACGCCAAAACAAGCTGCTGAGAACGACGACGAATCGATTCGTCACGGTCTTCGCGTATACTATCAGCTACAGCTGCTATAGTCTCTTCACTACGTGCTGGATGTGGTCTAACCGGTTGAGTATCATCCACTAATGTAAACTGCGGCTCAAATTTGCCAACGGTATTGGCAATAGTGGTTTCAGTAGGTCGATTATTCGCACCGTAAGTTCCTCGAATCGCACAAAAAAATTTCTTAAAAGAACGCTGACTTTCGTAATACAGCTGAACAATTTGGAGACACTGTTGTGGTGTCAGTCTTTCTATGATGACTTGCTAAACAATACTGAACAAAAATGACAAAACAGTCTGATAGAAGTTACGCATAAACTGTCAAAAAAAGCCTATTGAAAATGAAACCTCACGATGACTCACGCTATATTTGTTTTGCACATGCTACAAGACGGTTTGGTATAAACTAAAAGAAGTGACTGCATTACTTTACTACTCCCGAACTAAGAAAGTGTACTGCAAATTATTCATATGTTTGTAATTAGAGTATATCCATACGACATAGCCATATCGAAAAAGAACTGCAAGTGATGTGACTATTTTCTGAGGAGGAGATGGCTGATTAATAAATAAATAAATGTGGGTCAAGGACTAGCTTCTCGCACTCATTTGTGTTCTCACTTTGTGAATTTGTACACTCCTGAGTAGGGCCTACTGTTTATTGCCGGTCCCGAACGGCTCTCCTGAGAAGATTTTTCATAGGCAGAATTTCATTTTCGGAGGATTGCCATTGCCCGTCGAAAGAGAGCTGATGGCTGATGCCATTCCAATTTAATTATTTTTAATTTCCTTCCTTGAGCAATATATGTATGATGATGACAAAAACTATAAAGAATCAGAGGATAGATTGCATTTATCGGAATGTTTGCTTAATCTATGATTAGTTTAGTATTTTCTCCCTTTTGAGGAGTAGACCGTATTCAAACAGTTTGTGACCTTTCAGTTATGCTGTTCTCACATGAAAGATGTTTTTTTTATGAAAAACTAGAGGCATGCTTTGTTGGAGATTTTAAGAAGCTCTCCAGGGAAATTCCGTCTCCGAAGAAGTATCGTGTCATCTCTTTAAGACACTAAGAGCCATTCATTCACATAAACTGTGAGATAAACACATTTTGCTCTCACAAATCTTTATTGTTCAGTTAATTCCTGAATTTGGGTTATTATAGAACGGCTCAGGGCCGATGAAAGAATCAGTCGAACCGCTTCTAGTTCGCCGTTCGTCGGCTATTCCATATCCGACGATACCATTATGACTAGGCACCACCAAAGTTTTACTTTGTTCTTATGAGGGAGATCTTGCAGTGAATTGAAGCAGTAAAAAACTGATTTTAGGTTAATGAAGTTAGAGCCTAGTGCCTTAATGATTCTTGAACCAAATATAGTAGCACCCACCTCGGTGTCTATCATCCATCTGTTTACCACTTGGTACTTCTAAGGTTTTAGGTGGAATTTTTGTAGTTCCATGCTTCCCGGCTTGGGATCACCATATTGGATTTTCTGCCGAAGTACAGACAGTCGTTTGCCGCACAGATCATGTTAAACTCGGAAATTTCGGAAAGAAAATTCCTTTGATCCATGTGATTAATCTCTCTTGTTTGTAGTAGTTTAACCTTGCTGCGAATTGTCATTTTTTTAAGAAGAGGTAGAGTGGCGTTTAACCAATGAAGGCTTCTATAACCGCTGTTAGGCATGTGTGCATTACGTCGGCATGCAAGTCTTTGCAGCCACTGCAGCTTTTGTATAGCAGTTATCTCTTTTGTTTTGTTCCACCATGCTACTAATGGATCATATCATCATTTTATATATCTAATAGGTAACCTTTAGGGTCAATCCCCAGATCCAGGTAGCTTTGGTAATTTTATTATTAATATGTCAGCTCTTATTTCCAAGATATTTTACTTCGTCGGAGTATATAATTCCTGCGTCGTTAAGTGAGATCTATTTAAGTAGCATTACTTAGGTTGATTGGGAGATTTCTTCTAACACTAGACGTTTAATATCTTTAGAGTAGTCCGCATCTTATAGCAAAGATCTTTATGGTATTTACCCTTCACTACTATGACTAAGTCGTCGGCATATCATATTGTTTGATAGCACAGATTACTAAGTTTTTTTTAGTAGGTCATCAATGACCACTGACCACAAGAGCGGTGAAAGAACACCTCCTTGTGGACAACCTTTGACGGCTGTGCGAGAGATTTTAATTTCAACGGAAAATGGGGAGATTTTTGGTTTACCAGTACCACTCTAACTCAACGGTTAGTAGGATAGTCAATTTCCTTTTTAGGCATGGCTTCTGAAATGAATTCATATCCGGTATTATCGAAGAAGGTATCATCAATAACTAGGAAGGCGCATATTGCGGCCTCTTAAATCTGTGTTACCAGATTTAGTAGAGCACCTTTCGTAGCTCTTTCTTTCCTGAATACATATTGGTAAGGGTGAAGAGGTGTATTAAGAAGGTCTTTTATCTTTGGGGATAAAACTGCGTTTACCTCTCTCCAGGCTTATGGGATGTACCTTTCTATAGTTGAAGCTAGACCTACATAATTCGGATAGAGTGGGTAGAAGCTTTTTGAATCAACGGTAGGAAGATTCCGCCTTATGTGGCTTTATGAATATATTTCCAAATAGGCTGTTAATTTTGTTGTTGCAGGAAAAGGTTATGGCTTCAGAACTGACATACCATACTAAGTATTGTTTAAAAGGGTCGAGTCTAGGAAATGAACCTGGAGTAGCATTATTAGAATTTCCTCTCAACTACCTGTGAAGAAGATGTAATTTTTGAGGAAAAATCGATCAACTAATTAATTAGCAAGAGTGTTACAATAATAATAATTTAACACTATCTAACACAAAATAAATTTTAATACTGACTAAACCAATTGCACGATTCTTTGAACACAATAAATTTGACAAGGTCTTGTTGACCCACTTTTATGCTTAAGTGGCAACGAGAGGGAATTTGGTCGGGATAGATTTTTTAGAGCATTTCCACTTACAGCTGATGTTAATTGGGATTTGATCTAATGTTAGTTCTTAAATGTATGGTATTCCAGCTATCCTATTGCATCTACGAATCTCAAAAGACTTGTAACCTCTAGACGTCATAATCATTTGGCCTGTAAGTAATCCGACGAGCGAAGATATTTTTTGTAATAAGCTGGCTCTCAATAGATATGGAAATACCCCCATGTCATATGCTCTTATTATTTTAAGGACTCTTTAGATGATCAAGTAAGACCCTACGCTTATCGGTCTTTTTATGTTTGATACTTACGCGTCGTTTGCCACTTGATTTCTGTGTCATGCCTCTCTGCTTGGGAGGGTACAGGAGAACTGTGTTTCAAAGTCATTACGGATAGTATGTGATCCTTTTTTAGAGTGTATTCATTCATTTAATTAATTCCTTAGGAATTTTTATCTGTAGATTTTGTCACATGAGATTTATGGGCAAGAGACACGTAATAGAATTTAGTTCTGACTTTGGTGATACAATCTGCATTTCTTCATTGACTTATTAATTTTGCTTATAAATTGCCAGCATACTAATCTACCGAAAGTAAAGATGCTTCAAACTGTATATGGTAAGTATACTGTATTATTTTGCGGCTGCTTCTCTTGAATATACAGATGAAGATTTAGGAAAAGATCGATGTCTTCTTCGCAAGCTCTTTAAACTTATAGCTCTAAGTTAAGCTTAATTTCTACTGGAATAGCTGGTTATTTTTCACTATTGGATATTAAGTGGGCTGTATCGTCATCCACCTACTCAGTA
This sequence comes from Volucella inanis, assembly GCA_907269105.1. NCBI lineage: Eukaryota > Metazoa > Arthropoda > Insecta > Diptera > Syrphidae > Volucella > Volucella inanis. The sequence goes on from OU026157.1 coordinate 27,326,715, forward strand.
ATTTATTCCATCTTAGTTGTTAGGCTCGTTGGTGGTGGCAATATCGTGATGGTTGATTCACTGGCTGTCATGCCACCTACTTGAGAAACTTTTGATTTAGCTGACAACTTTATGCTGATTCATTTCCATGCCTTTTTTACTTTTAAAAACCTTAAACCTTAGTCCTTTATTTGAGAGACTATTTACTTAGAAATTGTTCGCAAAATTGTCTCCTGTTTTGGAACTCAATAAGCTTACTGTCCAAAAGAAATTATTAATAAAAATTTATTTAAAATCAAAGCTATCCGATAAAATCTTCATATATTGCTTTACACTACAAACATAACACCCTTCTGATGGCCATTCACATACCATAGTAGGCAACATTTTGTCCTCGCGGCCAGGTCTTCTGAAAATTTATCGAACTGTTCAGTATACAAGTTATACAACACGGTAATTCGTTGGAATTCTTCATTAAGAAAATTGTATCAAATGGTTTTCTTTTCTACTTTTAGTCAAGCGCTATAGCTATGTGGTAGAGCTAAATATACAAATCTTTTGTAGAGCTGCACTTTGTTGTTCGTTTTGCTAAACTCAAATTGTTTCTCAGTATAAATCTTTGCCAAATCTTTATGGAGTTGATGTTTATTGCAAAGAATGTAAACAACTTTTATTTGCTACGAAACTGATATTTTTAACTACGACTTATTTTCCAAAGCCAATGCTTCAAAAACAGGTTGTTTCACTTATTTTTCAGTCTCCAAGTCCGAGTCTCTACGACTGTAGACTATGAGCAATTCATCATATTTATGTCGTGAGCATTGAAACAGCTGAATGGGATAAAAATATTTCCTTCAGAAGTGCGTACTTCTTGTACTCTACCTCTCCAGACGATAAGTCATACTGTTGCGTCCCGGTAAGTGTGTAATTTCAAAAGGAATGTATTCCAACAACTGAAACCACAGGCATTTGACATATTTTTACCTTCCTATACTTAACATATGCATTTGATGATCCATTAGAAGCTGTACTTCAGTCCTTGAGCCATCCGTTTTTTTACTCTAAGCGACAATTTATTCCACATTGAATTAACATAAGTTTACTCTTTGGGAGGTGACTCCATCCACTGGTGCTGAAGATATATCAGCTATAGTGACTAGTCGAATTGAATTGGCCGCCATGTTAAAGTTTCGATAATGAAAACTAGGAGATTCTCAAATTATATATATAGGGTTTTCCAATAGTGACTTGACAACTTTGAATTTAGTTTGTGAACGCACTCTTTCACTAATCATCAAACTGTCACTATCAATTTATTCAGTAAACTCAACATTTTCATCATTCGGTCGTTCATTCATTTCATTTCAATCATTTTTCGGTCGTAATTCTAGCAATAGTAGACAGGCAATAACAAGTTTAGTGCAAAAATTTGAGTCTACATATTCGTTGTGTGACGTTGCCGTGTTAGTGAGACAACGGGTTGGTCATTCCACGGCGTTGTCAAGAATTGGGCAACGCTCAGACCACATTATGGCGTATTTTGCGTAAGGATCTTGGTTTACACCCATACAAGATCAAGCTGACTCAAGAATTAAAGTCGATGGACCATTTGAAGCGACGTACGTTCTCCGATTGGGTTCTGGAGAAGATGCGTCAAGATGATGAATTTCATCACAAAATCATCTTCAATGACAAAGCTCATTTTTGGCTCAATGGGTTCGTCAATAAGCAAATTGGTCTGGTGAAAACCCACATGTCCTTCATGAATCACTACTTCATCCACAAAAAATTACTGTTTGGTGCGGTTTGCATGTCGGCGGCGTTATTGGGCCATATTTTTTCGTCGACGATAACGATCGTCACGTTACTGTGAACCGATTATTTTTGGCCCGAATTGGAAGATATGGATTTGGACGACATGTAGTTTCAACAGGATGGTGCCACAAGCCACACAGCACACGCTACAATCGATTTATTGAAGAGTAAGTATGGTGAGCGTGTTATCTCAAGACATGGGCCAGTCGATTGGCCGCCTCGTTTGTGCGATTTAACGCCGCTTGACTATTTTCTGTGGGGCTACGGTAAGTCATTGGTTTATGCCAACACGACGACGACGTTGGAAGAGCTTAGAGCCAAGATTGAACGCGAAATAGCGGCCGTTTCGGCCGAAATATGTGGCCGAGTCGTTGAAAATTGGGTCCAACGAATCGACTGCTGCAAACGTGCCCGCTATGGCCATATGAACGAAGTCGAGTTCCATTCATAAATGTTTTGATTCTACTTCAAGCCAATAATAAAGTTTTTGAAATATCTCAAATGGTTTGCCTTTTATTTAAAAAAAAAAGTTGTCAAGTCGTTATTAGAAGACCCTATAGCTTCATCAGATCAATTTGTATACCAAGATCCGGTCTTGTCGTGTACAGCATTGAACCAAGATTTTTCTGTGAGCATTAATAAATCTGTAAACTTTCTTTTAAAAACTGAGCCAAATGAGATTCTGATTTCCTACCAAACGTCATGGAGATTCAGTGGAGTAGCTCAAATGTCATAAATAACACTGAACCAAAAAGTGAACAATTATCTACATCATTTCTTTTTCTTAATATTGTGCATACATGCTATTTAAAATGTAAGGTGTAAAAATATCTGGATTGTCAACTTACTGTTGTATAAATGTACACTAATGTATAGGTTATCAGCACATCTTTAAACTAAATTTTAGTTAAATACTTACTTACTAAGCAGATAAGATTTTTAACAATATTTCATGACCCTCATAGAAATAGCCAACTTTCCATCATTACGGAAATCCATTACTTATCAGGGGTAAAAAATGAAACTAATTTAGCCTCGCCTGCTTTTCTAATTAGTTGCCTCTCAATTGCGTTAAAGAATATCAACGAAATATTGGTTGTTGATAACACCCTCTAGAACATACACGAGGCTAATTGAAGACTAATTAAAAAGTTTTCGTTTCCATATCCTTATCTACTCTCTATTAACGACAAACGAAAGGATCGCCAGTATAAAATTAAAAAAAAATAAATAAAAAATAAAAAAAAACAAAAATAAAATCCTACCAAGCTGATCCTTAGCATACGATTTCATTAGACCGAAGCACGAAATTGTCACCTATCATTTGGCTATCTGAGTTGTTTTCCCTCATTTGCGAGGTTGTGTGAAGCGCGACTTCAATAGATGACGCCGATATGTCTCTTAGGTTCTCCAAGCCACCTAACCCAAAGCCATAGACATATATCTTATCGCCACCCAAAATCAGGGATGCGACGAATAACGAGCATAGAATAAATTACCTATCAAACTGAAATAGCTGCCTTAGACGATATGCGCGCGCTGGACGGACTCAGCATAAGATTCGGCTTAGTCCCAGAACCGGGCGTTATGTGGGGCATTAATTTACTTTCCAGCTGCATCTAGTCGTAATATAGAACAGATTGATAGAGAGCGGCTTTTGTTTTGTTTGCTTTGTTTTCAGTTCTTTCTTTTTTTTTCAATTTAATGCCCCTTGCATTGAGGCACACATAAAACTTAAAGGGTTTCAGTGTGTGGGTTGCACTATGAATTTCTGATTATTCCTTGTTTCTATGTTGTTCTCTTAATTTTTATTTATTTTTTTTATTGTGATTATAATTTTGTTTTCCAAAGTTTTTTTTTTTTATTTTAGTCCCTTTGAGGGTTCTTATATTTAATTTTGAAGAATTTAAATAAAATATCAATTTCTGTAGTTATGTATCTCAGAATTTTAAATACATAGAAACCCGAGATGTAGACAATTGTATCCAATCCATGTTGATTTAAAGAGGAGCAGTTTAAGAGTTTTTTTTTTTTTTTTTTTTTTTTCTTTTTATTTAAATTCGAAGGATATACATATATACTTATATATATTGTATATTCTTTTTCGTGTAAAATTGATTACTCAATTTTAATTTGTTATTTCGATTGCTTTTCTAATTATGTCTAGCTTCAGATAATTTTTCCAATTAACCAAGCCCTTTTTAAATTAATGGAAAAAAATTCATCCCGTGATTGTGATTTTTAATCTGTTAGGCTTAAAATATGATAATTACTAACAAATGGATTTGTATGCAAATAAAATGATAAGAAACGGACCGGATTCATTAAAAATAACTGCTGGTATTTGTGGCTCTTTTCGGTAAGTCTTAGTCTTATCTGAATTTACAACATTTTGTATCATTGAATATTTAACATTCTAAGTAATTGTGATCATATTTGAATCAATTTATCGTATCATATATTTGTAATAGTACAATAGTTGCAAAGAAACTAAAACCAGAACGATCTTAAAATATTAACAACGGTAGGTACTGCCTACAAATCGTTTATAGTTTAATTTATGTTGACTGCTCTACACTCAAAATCATATTGGCTGATTCTTATTATTTGGAACTTCTTGAAAGTTATTATCAAACTAATTTCGCCTTTCTTCAGCATATTTTAAGTGATGTACGATTAGTTTCAATAAATTATTTAGCTAAAACCGACTTTAGCTAAACCGACCGGGATTTATAGTCAGTTCCAACATGAATTGTACATCGCGAAAGCATTGATCGCATTTACGGATGTTTACAAAAGCTCTGGCTAACAGTTAGCTTCATCCCGATGGTGAATCGACAGAAAATGTTAAGGACCCTTTAATAAGGTATTCTGAGGTTATACCACCACTGAGATATTCTACAAATGACCTTGATTCCTTATCTCAGCGAAAACTTCAAATAGCTTTTAATGACTCAATGCGATATATACCCAGTCCTGCCTAAAGCTATGTTACAAATATAAAACAAACCAGTAAACATATTGTATTCAAAATTGTTTCGTTTATTAGACCACATTATTGATTATTAAAAAAATTGGATTCACTCGAAATGACTGCCTTTTGCTTTAACGCAAGCTTCCAAACGGTGTGGTTACTGGGCTTAAGTGGCACATACGGTTTCCACGGAGATCTTGGACACTGCTCTGGTTAATGCTGTTTTAAGGCTTTCCAAATTTCTGAGGGGAGTCTTGCAGGCCATGTTCTTCAATTCTGATGACAAACCATAATCTAGTGGACTAGATTAGATCTAGATTTGGAATCCCCGATGGCCAATCTTCTGCTGCTATAGAGACAGGAATATTAACTCTGGGCCATTCCCGCATGGTATTGACTTTATCCGCAGGAGCAGATTCATGTTGATAGATTTTTGCACCAGTTTTTACGATCACCAAACCATTACGGAAGCGCGATGATGTCCACGTTGAACCCTTGGAACAACTTTTTTCACTTCCTTAGATGAAGTGGCATAAATTTTGTCATTTTGTTTGTTGAAAACTTCTTCCACGGTAAAAATTTTCTCATCCGTAAACAGAATGTTTTCATTGCCATTATCCACGTGCCAATGCAAAAGTCGCTTGCATATTTCCAGCCTAATGTTTCTTAGTTGAGGAGTTAGAAGATGGCCCAGTGGACCGACGATAGATTTTCATATGCAGATCATCCCGAATCAGCCTAGACATGGATCTGGTTGATATATATAAAATTCTTTGGACATGATCTTCTGCTTCCTAAGGGGATTTAGTACCGCGACTCAATTCTCTTTAACGCCTCACTATATGTTAATAGTTTGCAAACTGAAACCAAACTGACTAGTATTCTTTACTGAGTGCATGTGTTCTGAAAAATAAGTTGACGGTTCTATTCCTGCAAGAAGTTTTGAACGATAAGTGCTGGAAATTATGTAAGAGAACTTATGGCAGGACTAGGTACATGGGCTTCGCAGACATGATTATATTTTTGCTTACCCAAATGTCATCAATATTAAATCCCCACCGTACCTATATAATAAAATACAATTTGCGTGATCTCAAAGAACTAAAAACCTTATACAACCTGTCTATGATTACTTTAATTCGTCACGTCTGTTTTTTTCGTTCACGTTATAAGACTTCCCCAACACAACATGGGTATTAAAAATACTATAAACTTTAAAAATGGAATCCCTTTACACTTCTCCCTTCAATCTTAATTTTTTTACATTTTTCAATTCTTTAGGTCCTTGTGTGTTCTCTACAATCTATATTTTCTTTTTTTCCTCTATTTTGGTGATCATTTTGAATTTTGAATTTCTTATTGTTAACAAATATAGTTTCTGACATTTCTAAATGCTGAATTTTATGCTATGTGTAAGGTTTCCATGCTTAGATATGTTGTGAGTACTATAAAAGAAAATGTTCTTAATGTGCACTTGAAATATTCTAATAATAAATTGAATTGGATTTGAAAAGAAGCAATTTTCCGTTGTGCTGTTGACGCTTTTACAGCAACGTAATTAATTGGTTAACGTTAAAAACTAGAATTAAATAAGTACAAACCGGAAGTAATAAAACAGCCCTAACACTAATAACTTGGGCGTACCTCAAGGATCTGTTTTTAGGCCAATGCATTTTATTTTTCATGTAAATTCTTCCCTTGCGAAATTTGTTTTATTTTAAAGCCTCAAAACTATTTCTTATAAGATGTGGCTATCCACAAATTTCCTTTTCCTACTTACTAGCTAGAAAAAATTGTTTTCAATGTTCCTGCTTTCCTCCTACTCAACTGTACGAGTATTACGCAAACTTTTTAACGCTCTTTTTTTCCAAATTCGTAAGAAATCTAAAGCTTTACATTCATAAGAAGAAAATCGTAAAATGTTATATTTACTACGCATTCTCTGGAGAAAATTGACCTCAAAATCAAAAGTTAGCATGGACAAGAAAAATGAAACAGGTTTTGGAATTGGATCTCTGAAGACTTAAACAAGATATCAACTTTATTTAGACGCAGTTACAAAGACTAGTATTTCTTTTAAAAACGAAGTTTATTCCAATAGTTTTAACAATTTCCGTTAATATGGGTCAGGGTATAGAAAAGTAAAACTTTTCTAAAATCCTCGATATATGATGTTAAAATTAGACACAGATCCTTACTGTGTCTTCTTTTTCTTAGAATATACCCAAATATCATTTCCCAAATTATTCTTTACGAATTGAAGGACACGCTGTATATCCGCCTTGTACAACTCGCACAAAGATAAATTGTTTAAAAGTGATATCGTCTCCATTTTGCTTGAATAAAAGATCTCACTACCTCAATAGCTGTGAGTGTTCTATTTTTGACAACTCACGCATGATTTGTGAAATCTGTCAAAGTCAATCCTACTCAGTTGGCATTGTCATTTCATCATAGAGAGATTACACTCGAACAACGCTTTCAAATTATAGATTTTTTTATCAAAACTTTGACCGTTTTACGGTCGTCATAATCGACCTACTGTGCAATCAGTTCAAACCATAGTGACCAAATTTCGCACCAATTTCACGCTGTTAGACATCAAGCCAATCAATGAAGACCGTGATTTGTCCATTCGTCACCATTCACAGACATTGGGATTATGTTACTCGACTACGTGGAAGATTTTAGCCAAGGATTTTGGTCTAAAACCTTACAAAATGCAGCTCGTGCAAGAACTGAAATAAACGATCTGGCACATTGTCCAATTTTGGGTGAGTGGGCTAGATCGTGCAATTTGATGCCTGTAGACTATCTTTTATGGGGATACATCAAATCACTCGTCTAAACCGATAAACCAGCGTCAATTGCAGCATTGGATGACAACATCACGCGTATTATTAGCGATATACCAGCCAATAAAATCGAAAAATTGATTCAAAATTATACTCCCTGTATGGACCACTTAAAACGTAGTCATGGTCAACATTTACGTAAAATAATATTTAAAAAATAAATGCCAATCACGGATTTATTCACTTTGATGCGTTCTCAAGCTTTGTTGACCAGAACTTGTGACCATACAAAACTAAGAATCAAGGCGGGCATTTATCCGTAGACTGGGAGCTGGCATTCTTTAATGTGCTGTCTTTTGTGGCGTTTTCTAATAAATATCGCTTGGTTTTTTCCTATACCGCCCAATAAATAAATCTCAATTGTGTATGAGATTATGGTCAAATACTCTGAAAGGAAGGATTCCAGTTTTTCAGTTTTTTTTTTTTTTGAAATATGTAGGGAATGACTTAGCATTATTTTAGCATATTTTGCATATTTGTAATTGAGCAATTACAAACTGAACATGAAAACAACTAATGACAATTTGATTAAGGAAATTTAGGTAGTTTCCAAAGTCACCAGATTAAACAAATTCTAAACGTACAGTACAGAAATATGTCATGGCACACTCTTTGTCTCTTGCAATCGGTATTAGTAACATTGTTTGAAGAATTATGTGTTGCCGCTGAGCATGAGGGATCATCTACCACAATTTCTATACACAAATATGTCGAAAAGTCTCTATATTACTTATACAGTTGAAACCTAGATGCACGTTATCTTGACTGTAGACATCACTTTAACTTTCATAGAACCTTCTTCTAAATTTTTCTGACTACAATTCTTAGTTACTAAATTTGTTTTCGTACATACCGACTAAGGTGCGGATATTTAACCACATATACTTGTAAGTTACATATGTGTAGCCAGATTCAGAATGCGTTCAGAAATGTAATAAAAGAATTTTGCCAAACTACTACTATACAATGAGAGTCGCAATATCCTCGATTGATTTGACCCTTGGTATATTCATGGAATTAAAATCCTGTGCAAGGAGTTTGCCGTTTTTATCAATCATGCGTTTCACCTAATTTGTTAATTGTCTATGCAGAACATCTACTTTCTTCTTTAACCTGGGAGTACCTTATTTAGAATAAACTTTATTGCGGGCCTTACTCCTAATAATATCCCCGGATATACAGGAATGTTTTAGTAGAATTAGTCCCAACAAACCCATGCCCTAAAAACATAAATAAAATAAAGCAAAATTGGCCATCTTGTTATGTGATCACTAATCATAGAAATGAACAATCTAAAATTTATCAAATGTGCTACATGCTAAGGCGCTATTTTTATTACTGTGCATCTGAAGTATACCCGAAACTCTTTTTAAATATCTAACTTAAAAACCAATCCGTAGATAAGAAATATTCTTCCATCTAGTGGTTGATTTACCATTCCTATGTCTACCCTAATTTTGTTTTAAAATCCAATAAAACACCAAAAACTGCAACTATATCCCAAATGATACACTCATGTATACATACATATCCGAATGAGGATAATTTAAGTTCCTTTGTTATTGCCATATATCCTGAATTAAATGTCCACCCCCAATAATATATCACTTATTCCAATCAACAGAGCAATCCAAAATAAGGAACCACTCACGCATTCCATGCGGCGGTGGCGGTGTTATTTTAGAATCCATTCACCCACACTTTCCGTGAGCACACGACACTGACAATGGCGACGACCGATGCGACGCAATGAGCAGATGTGACACTTCATAACGGTACATAAATTTACAAAAATTCTAATTTAGATTTTCCTTGTTTCTAAAAATACGAGTAGACGAGTAGTAAAGCCCCCATTGTCATCACCAAAAGTAAAAAGGAACATCCTTTTGCCATTTTCAAATGAATCAAGATGGCACGTACCAAATGTACGTACGTATCAACCATTAATGTGTAACACGAGGTTATACGGATGCGAAAGTATGAGAAGATACTTTCATCACCCTTTATTAGCTCAATCTTTTCGGGGCATTCTTGTCTGTCCAGCAGCGAATGTGGTGTCCATTAAGGGCTAGTTTAAAATTTTTATGTGAATCCCTTGCATTCAATTTAAGAGAGACAACAATTGAATTAGGAGCCGGGATTCATTGTGGACGCTGTACGAGCAACTATAATACACTACCACGCATGGTAAGGTCCATCAAACAATTCGACACCACATGTGGTCTTGGGATAGTCGATTTTGGAAACGGAGGTGGTTTATTTTCATTTGAGATAGCACCTTTCCTGTAAATTGGAATGCATTGAAGGCGATTTTGGAATGGGAACTACTATATATCGTAGTGACAAATAGTTGTGCTGACGCAAGTAATTATTTTTTTTTTTAAAATTAAAAACAAATAGTTATTTTTGTGAAATACCGGTTATTGTATCCGTTGGTAGTAGATATATAATTAGTAATAGTTGGTATAGAAGACATCGCCTTAGATCGCATGCGCAAGCGAACGGAGATGGGAACTATCTATTTGCGTGACAGTGCTGACTGAAAGGGATTTATTGGTTTAGGGCCTAGGTCACTGCAGACTAGCGCAGAAAGTATCATAAGTAACGTTCGTGTGAACGAATACTGCAGAATATAATTTTAACATTTTATAAAATTCGCAACTTCGCAACTACTTTTAATCTAACAACCTAATAGTCCAATGTTATTGCTACTGAACTTCATGGATGAAAATGCGAAGAATCTGCTTTTTAACTTTTAAGGTATAATTCCACACTAGTTGCGCAAAAATCGGTGCAGAATCTGTGTATTTGTCACTTGTGGTTTCGTTCACGAGTGACTTAAGGAGCACTACAAAGCTTTCTTAGTTGTTTGGTTAAGCTGGATATAATGGAATGATTTACTTTCGTAGATGGCACTACATTTCTGGGTGGGTGATATCCATTTGTACGTACTAGCCTTCTCCGGAAACTAATGCGCACTTTTCTAACTTTTCTTGACAAAGTTTTATTGCTTATTTGTCTTCTTTAGCCAAAGATACAGCGATTGACAATCAACTCTTCGGTGGATTTCTGATGTTATGTTATTATCAGGGCTTAAAGCGGTGGCGAGGGAGACAAAATCCCTTCTCGTTGACAACATATACTTGGTTTTGGATTACCTTATTTATGTGTAAGTCAATTTTTGCGGCTTCTTTTCCAATATTTGAAAACGAATGATAGCTTGCGGTTGTCTGCCAATGATACATATCAATGTCATCAGCGAATGCAGGTATTTAATAATGTCAAGAAATTATGCCTCTGGGCTTGGCTTGCGACTTTCTCACAATTATCTTATCCTTTTTTGACATCGACAGTCTCAGCGAGATTCTTTCCGAACTTCACCTTCCAATCGTCATTCTACACAACGTAATGAGTCTGTGAGGGATGCCAAAACTAGACATCATTCTCTATAGCTCGTATTTGTGTGTATTTTCATATGCGGCCTTAGAACCTATAAAAATATATGTTCGTATCAATCTAGACTTGTGTTGTCTCCAGCAATATTTGATCAGTTGTGGATTATTTAGTTAAAACTTCCACTGATGGGGGTCAATTAGATCATTGGCAAACGGTACTCAAATTTCATTCGCAGGACACACTGCAGCATCGTTATGTTAATAAAATATCATATTGATCGGATGGGAAAAAACTTGAATTTCAATGCAAAAGTTTGCCTGAATGTGGAGTTAGATGTGTTAGAGTCATGCTAGCCATTTCTCGTCTTTAGAAGTTTAGTTCAGGACCAACTGTGTCTCTATTATTAAATTTAATTGCCGGTTTCTGTTAAGTGCTTGTTGACCTGATTAAATATCCGAATGTTACTCCTTAAGTAGTACATCTCAATTTTATTGATTGCTCGCCTGATATGTTATTTATTCTGTCTTCCTTCCTTTTTTGTTGTTTTGCTACATGCGCTGACGGAATATTTCATTCAACTTAGACTTTCATGATGGTGATAGGATGAAACTTAGGTCATCAGTGGCGGAATTTCTGAAATCTTCTTTATTTCGATGCCATTGGTCTACTTCATCAAACTTGGGATTTCGTGATGGTGATAGGATAAAACCTCATTAAGATGGCTCCTTGATTTCGATGCCTCTGGTCTTCAGAATTTGAATGGAATTTGGTCAATTGAGTGCCATGAAAATTTTGAGATAATGAACTGTAACTGTTAGTTACAGTAAAATTCTGTCCAATGGAAAGTCTATTAGTCAAAGTCTCTTGTAGACTATGCTTTCCAAGTGCTCTACCAAGATCACCTCTGTTCAAAATTTGGTGTTATAGTCACCTAAAATGACTTTAACGCCATTCTTACAACATTTCTCGTATGTTTTTACGAGGTATTCATATGGAACTCTCATTTATTTCTGCTGAGAAGTCGTGCACACACAAGAGCTTTTGTTGGCGAATTTAGCATTGATATGGATTGTGAAGTGTCGAATTGTTCAAGACCTCTTGCTGCTTTTGTTCTATGTAGCAGTCTTCGTAGTATATTTTACAGTTTTTCAATCTTCTTCTGTCCAGCCTTTTTCGATAGCTGCAATATCAGATTTACAACACTCTGTTTTGAAACAACGTTCAATCACAGTGATAAAAAAAATTTGAGGCACTCAAACCTCAATATCAGTTCAATATTTTTATAGATACATTAGGTGGTGATGTATTGGTTTGAGACTAAGACCCCCTTTGTATGTTGACAATAATACTCCTGAGAAATAGAAACCATAAAATTGTCATAGGTAAATCTACAAACGGACATGAGCCATATTATATTCTTTACAATAGCAGAGGTGCCGAATTAATGGTGTTAAAGTGCAATCCAAAAAGTTGATCTTACCAACAATATTGGAAAAAAGTAAAATAACAAAAGAATTTAAGTATGATATTTCATTTAATTATCCTATGGCTTCAACACTCTGCGACCTAACTCTAATCACTAAGCACTCGAATCGTTCCCCGCATCGTTCGTCCAAACATATTACGGATTACAAAATGTATTATTATACGATTATCTTACTTATTCACCATGTTTTCTATTAGTATATACATAATTGCTTACTCTTACAAATACTATAATGCAAATTAGTTAAACCAAAGCACAAGTATGTATAATTGTAGAAATTTCTAAACTTACAAGTTTGTAGATATGCTTATTTCGCCTGTTTCTATTAATCGGATTCCATCGGATTTTCCCCGTATTTCTTCCGTATTCTTCCCATTCCCATTCCCATGGTGACGGGCATCAAGTTAATTAAATTAATTTTTTAATTTTATATCATATCATTCGTATTTTCCAATTTTGCGGAAGTAAAGTACATACCTATGCATGATGGTAATACGAGCAGCATGGGACTTTGGAATATAATGGTATGAATTACAAAAGACATGAGTACGAGTATACAATGGCTTAAAAAAACAGAGAGCAGTTAGTTTAATAAGAATATATATATTAACTATACAAATAAATTTAGCTAGATAAATGTATTCAAACTGGTTGCCAGGCATTTTTATTTCCTTCGAAGAAGGAGATATATTCGGCTTTGGGATCAAAACTAGAAAAGCACTGACGAATTTTTTAGAAGGCGCTCAGATGTTTTTTATCGATTAGTACGAGTTGACCAAAAAGTTGAAACATACTTCAATAAAGCTGTCATTTGTTTGCCATCTCTCACGACTAATGCACATTTTTCTAATCAGTCGGGTATCTCTGTACGACGTAAAATGGACCAAAAGTCACTAAAAGAATGAAGATAGAGTCTTTTTAGGGTTCCTTGATGAAACCTTATTAGTCAATTACCTTCTTAGGCCAAAAAGAGATTTCTAAGTGTAATGAAAACGGGACTTGTAACAATGTTAATCTTTGTTGTTATATTTTTAAGTGAATAAGAAAACTGAAATTAGTAGATGTAGTTTTTAGGGTAATACATGGTGTCACCGGCATAGAAAAAGAATATTTAAAAAAAAATTTTTTTTTTGTAAATGTTAACTTAGAAATTACTCATAAAAATGAACAAAAAAATATACATTCAATTTACAAGCGACCAAGTTCTAGTGTTCCAAGGTTCTTTAACGAGTTAAATGGAATCATCAAAGAAAATAAAGACAACATTCTGCTAGGTGATGTCAATATAAACATCTAAGATGAGAATAACTCCTTTGTTTTAAAATAGAAAACATAGAGATGATGGCTTTGATAGGGCTTACTAGCGTCATCAAGCGACCCTCGCGTGTTAACATATAGTAACAATCAACACTGCAACGCTTATTGACCACATCTATCTAAGCGTAACCAATCTGAATATATTCTCAGCAGTAATGAAAACTGATCTTTTTGATCATAACGCGGTTTTATACACAACAAAAATCTTAAATCACACAGAAATCCCTGATAAAGCTGAAGTTTAACACATTAACCAGCAAAAAGTTAATGGGCTAACAGAGCACACAAGCTGGCAAGACATAGTCGAAGAAAATAACGTCGAAATACTTTATAATAAAAGAGTAATTATTATTATTAATAATTTGTGAACGCACTCTTTCAATAATCATCAAACTGTCACTGTCAATTTATTCAGTAAACTCAACATTTTCATCGTCGTTCATTCATTTCATTTCAATCATTTTTCGGTCGTAATTCTAGCCCTGGTAGACGGGCAATAACAAGTTTAGTGCAAAAATTTGAGTCTACATATTCGTTGTGTGATGTTGCCGTATCAGTGAGACAACGGGTTGGTCGAAGTGTCAAAAATATCGCTGTCGTTCAGACGTCCGTAGCAAACGATCCAAATCAGTCAATTCCACGGCGTTCTCAAGAATTAGGCATCGCTCAGACCACATTATGGCGTATTTTGAGTAAGCATCTTGGTTTACAGTCATACAAGATCAAGCTGACTCAAGAATTGAAGCCGATGGACCATTTGAAGCGATGTACGTTCTCCGATTGGGTTCTGGAGAAGATGCGCTAACATGATGAATTTCATCGCAAAATCATATTCAGTGACGAAGCTCATTTTTGGCTCAATGGGTTCGTCAATAAGCAAAATATGCATTATTGGTCTGGTGAAAACCCACATGTGCTTCAGGAATCACCACTTCATCCACAAAAAATGACTGTTTGGTGCGGTTTGCATGCCAGCGGCGTTATTGGTTCATATTCTTTCGTCGACGATAACGATCGTCACGTTACTGTGAATAGTCAGCGTTATCGCGCCATAATCACCGACTATTTTTGGCCCGAAATGGAAGATTTGGATTTGGACGACGTGTGGTTTCAACAGAATGGTGCCACAAGCCACACAGCACACGTTACAATCGATTTATTGAAGAATAAGTATGGTGAGCGTGTTATCTCAAGACATGGGGCAGTCGACTGGCCGCCTCGTGCGTGCGATTTAACGCCGCTTGACTATTTTCTGTGGGGCTAGGTTAAGTCATTGGTTTATGCCAACACGCCGACGACGTTGTAAGAGCTCAGAGCCAAACGTGCCCGCCGTAGCCATATGAACGAAGTCGAGTTCCATTCATAAACGTTTTAATTGTACGTTTTGATTGTATCTCAAATGGTTTGCATTTTATTTAAAAAAAAAGTTGTCAAGTCGTTATTAGAAAACCCTATATATGGTATACAATATGCTGCAGCAAGTAAAACCAAAATAACACGGAAACATAAACCATGGATTCCGATCGGAATAATCCCATTGTGTACAAAAAGAGATGAACTTTATAGGATGTGGAAAAAAAGCCATAGGAGTTAAACATATGTATGAAAATGAGTTTTAATAAAAACATCAAACTCATAAGAACCAATTTCTATAAACAACAGTTTGCAAACGCTAATAATGATGCGAGAAAAACATGGATAGAAATTTGTGGAGAAATTTTTGAACGAAGCTTTAAACATTATTCACGTTTGCAACACAAACACATCAAACTATCAGGACTGGTAACTTTAACATATCATTTAGTTTTTGAAAAAGCAATGAAATCAAAAGTCTATACAATGCTGTGTCATTAAGCAGCAAAAAAGGCCTTGGAGCAGATAATATTAGGCCAGTTGATCTTAAAATAAATGCTATAAACCGAAGTATCATATGTATCAGTACTATGTTCCAAATCTGATGGAAAATCGATCATACATCCAATATACTAGTAAAAAAAGAAAGTAACCTTCTTGACCGCCAGAATGCGCTGCTACTGCAAAAAAGGTAATGGTTTTTTGAACTCCGTTCATATTTAGGCAAACATGCCAAATTTCAGTGCGATACTGTCTTTAGTTTTGCTTTGACAGCTGATTGTTGTTGACGTGTTTGGCATCATGTTGAGTATGGACAGAAACGATTTCCATTCTCTCATAAAACATTATTTTTTGAGAGGCAAAACGGCGAAGGAAACAAAACAAAAGTTGGATAAATATTATGGGGCTAATGCTCCGTCAGATTACACCGTCAAATATTGGTTTCGAGAGTTTCGCGGTGGCCGCAACTCCACTACCGATCAAGTCCGCTGCGGCAGGCCCTCCGATGCGGTTACAGAGGGCAATGTCAAACAAATACATGAGATGGTGTTGACTGACCGGAAAGTGAAGGTGCGCGAGCTAGCAAATACCACAAAGATAAGTACTGAGCGCACACGCCATATTTTGGGCAATATTCTGCATATGAAAAAGTTATCCTGTCGCAGGGTGCCGCGCATACTCACTCCTGACCAACAACACGAATGCAAGAGCACTTCGAAAGAGTGTTTGGACTTGCTGATGCGGAATCGGGCGGACTTTTGACGTCGATTGGTAACTGTTGATGAAACTTGAATCCCCTATTACCCACCAGAGAACAGAATGAGTGCCCGGCAATGATCCGAAGCGGCCGAGGAAGGCTCGATGGGTCGGAAAGGTTATGGCATCGATTTTCTTAGATTGTCATGGCATACTCTTCGTGGACTACCTCAAAAAAGAAAAAACCATCAACAGCGAGTATTACTGTGCATTATTGGAGCGATTGAAGGCCGAAATCGCTGCAAAACGGCCTCACATGAAGCGAAAAAAAATTTGTTTTTGCAAGACAATGCACCGGCGCACAAGAGCATCGCAACCACGGTTAAAATCAATGACTTACGGCTATAATGCTGTCGCATCTACCGTATTCGCCCGATTTGGCTCCCTCGGACTATTATCTCTTCGCAAACCTCAATAGATGGCTCATCAATAAAAAATTCAGCTCACGCGAAGAAATCATCGACGCCACGAAGGAGTATTTTGCAGACCTTCCGGAAAATTACTTTCGGACGGGATCAAGAAGTTGGATAATCGGTAGAATAAGTGTATCAAACTAAAAGGGGACTGCCAGCTATTGAAAAATGCATGAAAGAAATAATTGTTAGTAGACTTCATTGTTTTATGAGTACTAAACCCAAAATGTTACATCCAAAACAATACACTTTTCAAATAGGTAAGAGTTCCGGATCGTTATTGGGGGACTACATTGGTACAGTTAATGTTGGACTAAATAAAAACCATTTATCAATTTTAGCAAATCATTCGATACTCTAATACAATACATGAAAAGCTAGTGGAAAATGTCAGCAGAAATGGTTTGAGAGAAGTACTGGCAAGCTGCCTAAAGAGCTTTCTGACTGATAGAACTATAAAAGTCAAGATGTCTGATACACTAAGCAAAGAAAAACCAAGCAAATATAGTATACCACAGGGCTCAAAATGGGTCCTATTTTATTCGTTCTTGATTTTTTTTTTGAGATTATAAAAACTTCACTACCTTTGCCCATACCGATGACATAGCAATCATCGCGAAACACATCAGCGCTATGTCACCGCAAAAAATCAAGAATCCACCAGATTTGAAAGGATTTTAAACCTTTCGGAAATTGTCTGCAGCAGCACAGCGTTAAATTCAATACTTAACAAGTACTTAACACCATGGTGTCCCATATTATATTCATTGATTTTCAATCGTTCTATGCTCTATCATGAAAAAAAAAAGGCTGGCTGGTCGGTGAACCGTATGAACGAAAATCATTCTTATGCGAAAAGCTTGAAGCAAAATTCTTTAAACTTGAAATATCGAAATCATGCTTAACAACAAATCCTAAAGTGTCAGAAGGATTTGAAAAAACCTTCATAAAAATACTTTTTTTTTCATAGGAAAAGATCTTGCTCTATCTACATATGCAGATCCGAAAATATTTATCGATATTTAAGTATTTATCGAGGGAACGACACTACTAAAATTGCTCTTTTTCTGCTTCGTTTCTCTAGCATGAATGAATTATTATTTATTATGGAATGTGCTTAATCAACAGGAAAAATTGATAAGGAATGCTTGCAACGTGTTTCTTAAGCACCAAGAACCAGAACCTGGAGCAACAAATATTACATTATCCAAATGGTAGCAAACAATTTTTGAAATATTTTAGTAAAAAAAATTAGAAATTCTGCCTAATTCTTTATCCCAACGCTCATTTATAATGACGTTCTAGCTGTCTGCTCTTTGGACAAGGCCAATCAACACTTCCAGATGGTGCTTTGTCTCTAACTACACTTATGTGCATCTTCTGAAGAGATGTTCTTCACGCTTGCAAAACCACTGCGTCAGCTTTTTCATTAATTCTATCCTTCAGGACACCTTCCGAGCAGATAAAAAACAGCATTTGTCCAGTCCATACCTAAATAAGATGGACCTTCCTCTTTCACAAGGAAACGCTGATAAGCCGTCAGCTCCTAAAATATTTCGAAACACGAAAACATCTCGAAAAACGGCAGTACGGTTTTTACAGCAACAGGTCCATTGGTTATTTGATGGCATAACTCACCGAAGAATGGAACCAAAGCGTACATCAATCTGGCGAAAGCAAGGTAGTTGCACTTGATATTTCTAAGGCAATTAACAGAGTTTGGCATCATTCTCTTTTGTCGAAAATGCGTGCATTTGGGCTTAGTAATTACACTTTTGAACGTTTAATTCAAGTTATCTTGGATAGTTTCAAGTCTGGTATTCGCAAAATAAATGCTGGCGCGTGGCTCAAGTCTCCGTTCTACCTCCGACACTCTTTTTAATCTTCATCAATGTTCTCTTGTTTGCTACTTCTAATTCAGTATATTCTTTTGCTGACGACAGTAGTCTCTGCTTTTCATATTCATTCCTAGACTCCCATTCCAGCTCTTCGGCTGTTGAACAAAAACGGCAGCGTGTGTTAGGCTCATTAAATTGCGATACTAACAGCACAACCTATTGAGGAACTATCAACAGAGTGGAATTCAATGCTTCCAAAACACAATGTTATCTGCTGTCATAAAAGCGAAATTGAAATATTTGGGCATTCCTTAGCTTCAGTTACTCTGGCCTGAGTATATCTGGCCTCAATAGGCATTCATCCGACCAAAATTGGGGTACAATGCCCACATCATGTCAGTTGCTCCTAAAACTTCGCTGAACCTGATTGAATGACACTTGAACACCAACGTAACGTCTCCTGCTTCATTTTGTTTTATCGCTACTTTCACCAACAGTGCTTCATCGAAATAGCATTCCGTATTTCGGTTTTAACCCGTCTCGCTATGCATGCTTATCAGTATAGCCTCAAGCCCTAATCCGTACAAATCGCTTATAAAATGCACTGCTGACCTCTCTATTTCCTAGTGATTATAACTTCCGAACATTTAAGACCAACGTACATCGGTACCTCTCTTTTCTTCCTCCACAAATTTCCTTCTTACGGCTTGAGCACGCTCTAATTATAAAAAGAAATCATTGAACTGATATTTATTGTTGTCCAAGATTTGCAAACATTTAATTCTTTAAAAGCCGATTATGGATTCTGCATTGTTCGTAGGCTTCTAGCTTTGGGTTGGAATAAATGTTAACACTTTTCCACAATACACTGACTTTTCATTAAAAATGTACATATTAGATTAGTAAAACTAAAACTTTAAAATATGAAAAATCCAAAAAAAAAAGAATGTATTTTACGAGTATAGTGTAAGCAGTAGTCATTGAACCACATTCATGTGACCGCCCTAATTACAAATGCAAACAGTGTTTGAATGAACAAAAATAGCTTATCCAATGTATTTGTGTATACTCGTTAGTATAAACACTTTCAGTAGGCCAAGTACACACTCGCATATACGAGTTTATGTACATATGTCTACATATCTTCAATTTACTTGAACAAAATTGTATTTTGAACTAAAAGTCGATGCCCGATAATGATTACTTTTTCGACTACGACGACATCGACTAATGTCATTGACCTGTTTAACATAATACACCCACCAGGCCAGCGCTAGCAATGTCACATCGACTATCAGTTCTAGTTCTAATTTCATTCCTAGTTTTTTTTTTTTTTTTTTTTGTGTTTGTTTCATCTGTATGTAGTGGCGGGTTGTGGAGTAAACACCACCCGTACACACAAATGAAGGAGCATCGTATCTATCGATTTTCAAGTGCAACAATTGCCCAAAAATAAAAGAAAAGAGTAGCAGAACCACACCAAAAGGACCAACAGAAGAAAGCTTCAATTCACATACAAATGAAATGAACCAGCAAAAAGGACGAAAGCAAAGGAAATACGAATAACTCTCGCTCTCAATATGTGCTGGATGTTTGTTGTTCTTCTTTTTTTTTTTTTTTTTTTGTATTTCATCCTATTCTGGTAACCAGCTAGCCTGGCCGGTTAGTGGATGTGAATCTATTGTCCTTTTATTAGCCGTGTAACTAAATGTTTCTGGTTCTTAAAGCGGTTGAAATCGATGTCGTCCTTTCTTGCAGGCATTTAAAAGGATATCCTCATTTTGCCCTGAGTGTAGACATGGTAAATCTATGTATGTGCGTATGTTGGAAAACCATGGAGATGGCCTTTAAGCACACACAATAAGATGAGAAACAAATGGAAAAATAAAAAGTAAAAAAAAAAGCAGACAAGAATAGCAACGCCGGAACCCGGAACTCCAGAACTGGAGAACTAAAGAGCTGGGGCATGTTCAATGCGCCCCTTTTTTGGTTGCAAATTGTACTCCGAGTAACTGTTGGCCTAATCGATTTTCTTCCAACTCAATGTCAGCCTATGTATGTAGTGTGTCTCTTATATAGGACTTCTATACATACGATTGGTAGACAAAAAAGGAAAGGATCAACCGGAACAATTTTGGTCACAGACTTGCGAAAATTGACACCCTTGTTGTCGTTGTCGTCGTCGTTGGCAAAGCCGTCGTTGTTGTTGTCCTCATCACCGCCACGAAAACATACTGAGTTTATTGATTTTCCTAAAATGTCATTATTGTGTTTTAAAGGGAAATTAAAGTAATTCAAGCGATAGTCTTCGTATAAACAAAAGAGGGTTTAGTTCAAGTTCATCCACAGTAATTCCACTTCGGGAAATCTGTGATAAGGACCTCAACTCTAAGTAGAATATTTCCACAATTCTAACTGAAATACTTTTACGAGTCCATACTCGTATTTTCTAGTTTTTTCAATTTTAAATTTCTTATATTAGTTTATAATTTTTGTATTTGATTTTTGAAAGGATAGGTACTCATATGTTTTGGATGGTGATGAAGATGTCACACCTTGACTTTTCAGATTGACTTGATTCCAGAAGCAATCTAACAAAAATAAAAGTGTTTTTTTTGTTGGCAATTAACTTGAAGTTCAGAAATACTTGTGCCCTATCAGCTTCTTGGTTGCCTTCTTCAAATAGATATTTCTATCGGAGATAACTCCAAACTATACAATTTTTATATTATTGACTTGATAATATTATACCTTTTAGACAGTAAAGCAGAAGTAAGGAAGTAAAAAGAATAAAAGTATGAAGCAGAGACCGCCCACGATTTTCATCTGTAAAATGAAGAGAGTCAATCGAAGGCCTGAGAAGTGGAAGGTAAGGTTTTTTCTTCCACTGAATAAATATGTAAAAGCGACACAAGAAATTACAACAACTGCCGATCGATGAAAAAAATGCCGCACACATGTATGTACATGTTTTAAACATTCAACAATACAATACAATACAATTCATGGCACTCAAGGCAACTGTGTGAGATTTAAGACAGCATAAACGATTCAACGTTTACCGGCAATGATGAAGAAACGTTGAAAAGCTCGAGCTGAAAAAACGTTTGACAGGGTTTCCAGAGATCTTATTTGAATGGCGATAAGCTCTAAGATTTACCCGAGACGTAATATGTGTATGTATGTTAGAATGATACGCGATCTGTACGATAAAGTTAAAACAAAAGTTAAATGCGCGATAGAAATAACCGCAGAAACCAAAGTTAAGGTTGAAGTACACCAAGGCTGAGTACAAAGTCCGTTGGTGTTTAATGTGGTGCAGGAAGCAGCATTGGCGCTTTTCCGAACCCACAAACCCAACTACTGTCATCTTTTTAGAAGCAGACTGTGTACCCGAGTTCGAACAATATTTAAAACCACCAGAGAAATACAGTCAACTAATGTCGTCGGAAAATTTGGTTCAAATAGCAAAAAAGGATCAATTTCCAATTGAGGTAAAAGTAAGAAACCAAAATGTTATGAGATGACTCAAACGTAAAAACATCAACCAAAACATGAACACGTTTACAAGGTGATCCAAAACAGAGCAGTCGGTAGTATGGTTCTTAAGTTTCTCAAATTTAACAAGTGTTACAAGCGGCATATTGCGACGCAGATGTAGAGAAACTATACACTTGTAGCATTATATGAATTATGAGAGCAAAACACATGAATGTTTATTCGTTTATTTATTACCCAATATAAGCAAACAGTACTTTCCGCCTTCTTATATTTTGTTCGACCGAATTTTTCATACATTTATGGTCTGCTGTTTACACTACAGCACTACTGACCTGATAAGTAATATAGTTTCTAGAGATTTCGTATTTCTATAGTTTCATGAGATGTTTGGTGCTGATAATCCTACCATATTTGAGGTAGGTAAGTGAAATCGACACATTGAGGTATTGAGATACTGAAACATTCAAAATTCAATTCATTGGGTATACCAATTCTTTCTAATATTTATATACGGAGTTCGTGTAAGTCGAAAACAACTCATCTTATCAAGTAATTGTTTCTTTGATCTGATAGTAGCTAGCAGGCTAGTAGGCTCATCCAGGGTCATCCATTTTGTGGTTCGGAAAACAAAGTTAAATAAAACAATTTTATTATTTACATTTCGATCAAGTTTTTATTTGAATATATTAACTGTATCTTGCCAGTATGAATGTAATATAACATCATTGAAATGTCCTTCACGTGAGCTCAAGACAATTATCGACACATATCTGGCAATATCCCGGCCATAACTTGACGTTTTCAAAGCGTCAACTGTTTGCAGACTGTATGCATAAACAAGATCTTTTACATAGCGCCACAAAAAGATATCCAACGGCGACAAATCATATGATCTCGGTGGGCAGTTCACATCACTAAAATACGAAATAACTCGTCCAGGAAATTTTTTCTTGCAATAAAGCCAATACGGGTCGTGTTGAATACGATGTGGCACCGTATTCTTGAAACCATATGTCTTCCACATCCATATTCTTGACATGAGGCCAAAAAACTTCGGTTTACTTTCGGTGATGGTGTCAGTTACACCTTACTCATTTTCGAAGTACCATAGTTTGGCCCAATGAAACCACCGTACTAAGTTGCGCATCATTCAGTCTCTTTTTGTAGACGCAATGATCTTTGGACAGTTACATGTGCTTCCCCATATGTGAACATTTTTTTTTTCTAACGTAGATATTCACAGACTAAAAAATGAGCCGCATCATTGAAGAAAATGTTGTGTGAAAATTGGTCATCCAAATGCTGATGTTCAAGTACCCAATTGGCATATATTCTGCGCATTCCGTGGTCAGCTACCTTTAATTCTTAAGTGAGTTGAACTTTATAGTGTAGATGCTAATCCAAATGCAAAACACGCCATAATGTGTTGTTAGACTCGCTCGCTGTGAAATCGATAGAGCTCTGTAATGGAACCAGTCTACAGTATTGCCTGTAATACAGTGAGATGGACAATTATGTCGACCATAATTTGCTCGTTATACATGATGATACGGTAGTAGGTACCAAATCACTATTTTTGTTTAAAAAAAAATTCACAATTTTAACACGTTCAGCGATTGCTAAACGATCCATATTGTAAAATGGCAAACCTTAAATTTAGATGACCCTAAATTTCTAATTTTGTACAGGAGAAAAATCACTTATTCTTGATTCCTTATCAGTTGTTTCTTTTTTAAAACAATTTATTGATTCGGTTTCTTACTTTTAGAGCTTGCATTTCAACATAGATACCATACATTTCTTTGTATGAAGTTTTGCTTAGTAACTAACTAAAAAAAATTGTTCACCATTATTTCATTAAACTTAGGTCCTGCGAAAGTTTATCGAAGCAATGAATGGAATGTTTTTAAAATGATCAGTTAGTTAGGAATGCACGGTGTAATTGACCTTATGAGAACCAAAAAATTGTTCACTCAGAAAATTGAAGGTAAAAATGGAAATTATTGCCAATTGACTGCGTAGCTATAATCCTAAAGGACATTTCTGCAAAATTAACGAAATAATAACTTCGACCAGATGACAATCATAGTCTGTAGCCAGAATCCCTATATGACAGGAACTATAGTATGTGACAAATCCTAAACAAATAAATATCACGAATATACCCCTAGGAAGTATTGGGGCGCATTAAATGCGAATTTAAGAAGATCAAAGATCACAGCACAGATACGCAGATGAAAAAACATTTTAATAAGAACATGCGTTGCAAATATGCTTTTTTTTTTTTTCTTTTTTTGTTGGTGACATTATTTTTTGATCGAAATCCATCTGAGCGAAAGTAATTTTGTGGATTTGTGTTGTGCAATTGTCATCATTCTTTTTCAATACCAACGACAAACTTAACGGAAGGACTATTAATCCTCCCTACAGCTAATTATTATTATTTTTTTTTTTTTTTGTCAATTGCCATACATTTGATTAGGTTGCGTTTCAACCCCTTTTTTTATAAATGTACATACATGAATGTGTACTTATATAGTTGTCAGTTACATACCTGTAATCATTCATATGTGTTATGAATAGAAATACAAAAAAAAACCAGATTCCCTCTGCAGGATTTGATTTTATTCCATTTTTTGTTTGTGTTTTAGATTCCCTGTTGGCTTGATGATCAACCATATACCGCTGCGATGACTGAGGTGAATTATTAATAAACAGAAAGTATAATATTCTGTTTATGTGTGAGTGTTTACGGATTTTTTAATTCAGCAGTAACATAATCATGCAATGACAATAGATGAGACCATGTTGTGTACAATGATGATGAGGAGGATGGTAAACATAAAAAATCGTTATTAGAAGTGAATGCATTTGTTATTGGATAGGAAGTATACACATAGGAGACTGTGTATCTAGATGTAAAAGGGTATGAAATGAAATCTTCCATTTTGAATATTTGAATAAATTTTTTCCTCGTTTTTATTAATATGGCGATATACATATGTACGTAGGTGTGTTTTAAATAATTTTTTCGAATATGTACTCCTTTTTTTAAACCAGCATTCAGTTTGATGACAGTAAATGTAATTGCATTACATAACGAATTTCTTCCACCGATCACAAGAATAAAAAACAGATATTCCCCAATCCATGTGGAGTATAAGTTACTGTCTAGTCAAGGCCAGTCTGGTAGTCTGGAGTACAGAAGTTTTTTTATAGCTCTAAAGTTGTGCAATAATTTGCCCACATAAATTACGGGCTACCAAAGCCCCTTTAGAGATCTTGAAATTAACTATAATAACAGCGTGAGTTTTAACAAGAAAAATTACGCGAAATATGTTGTGTCTCAGCTTGTAATGCGACAACTATTGTATAAACATATATACATATGTCTACTTAACCAATATAGAGGCTCCTACAAATTATTACTCAAATATTTAATAAGATTACAATAAGCAGCATGCTATTCTAGGAATCTAAGAAAATAATGTTGGCAAAGTGCCTTTTTTTCCAGCGTCTTCACAAAAGTAATATACCAACCATTCTATGTATTTTTATCGGTATGCTTCAAAAATGAATTGTTGGTATGTCTATGACTTACATAACACCAGAAATTTGGTCATATCAAAAACTTTAGCTATAACACTTTATTCTATTGTACATAAATGCAACCTAATTTCGGGTTGAGCTAACCTGTACATTGTATCTACTCTAGATTCGTGAGAAACGAGTATTGTTAAGTATTTTCTTCAGCTGCGATTGTGTTTTTAAATACACGCCTTTTAAATTTATTAGTTTAAGCGTAGACATTAACTAATTAAAAATGGAAATGAAGGTTGCCCAGACACAATCAGTTTTCCTAACACATTCAAGTGTTTAAAGATCAAACATATTAAGTCTTTTATTTGATTTTGTGAACAAAAGACCGAATTACTTGATTAATTAAATTATGTATGGGTATATGCATATCTGTATGCACATATGTAGATGTAAATAACCGAAGTGTTATAGCGTTATACATAACATACTAGGTGGAGTGAAAAGTAACCTCCTTGGCCGCCAGAATGCGCTGCTACTGCAAAAAAAGATTATGGTGCCTTGAAGTCCGTTCATATTTAGGCAGACATACCAAATTTCAGTGCGATACTGTCTTTATTTTTGTTTTGACAGCTGATTGTTGTTGACATGCTTGGCATCATGTTGAGTATGGACAAAATCGATTTTCGTTCTCTCATAAAATATTATTTTTTGAGAGGCGAAACGGCGAAGGAAACAAAAGATAAGTTGGATAAATATTATGGGGCTATTGCTCCATCAGATTAAACCGTCAAATATTGGTGTCGAGAGTTTCGTGGTGGCCGCAACTCCACTACCGATCAAGTCCGCGGCGGCAGGCCCTCCGATGCTGTTACAGAGGACAATGTCAAAAAAATACATGAAATGATGTTGGCTGACAGGAAAGTGAAGGCGCGCGAGCTAGCAGATACCACAAAGATTAGTACTGAGCGCACACGCCATATTTTGGGCAATATTCTGCATATGAAAAAGTTATCCTGCCGCATACTCACTCCTGACCAAAAACACGAACGCGAGAGCGCTTCGAAAGAGTGTTTGGACTTGCTGATGCGAAGTCGGGCGGATTTTGCCCGAATGAGTGCCCGGCAAAAGACTGATGTGTCGGAAAGATTATGGCGTCGATTTTCTGGGATTGTCATGGCATACTCTTCGTGGACTACCTTGAAAAAGGAAAACCATCAAAAGCGAGTATTACTGTGCCTTATTGGAGCGATTGAAATCCGAAATCGCTACAAAACGGCCTCACATGAAGCAAGAAAAAAATTTTGTTTTTGCAAGACAATGCACCGGCGCACAAGAGCATCGCAACGGCGGCTAAAATCAATGACTTACGGCTCCAATTGCTGTCGAATCCACCGTATTCGCCCGATTTGGCTCCCTCGGACTATTATCTCTTCCCAAACTTCAAAAGATGGCTCATCAATAAAAAATTCAGCTCACGCGAGGAAATCATCGACGCAACGGAGGAGTATTTTGCAGACCTTCCGGAAAATTACTTTTGGAAAATCGCTGGAATAAGTGTATCAAACTAAAAGGGGACTATTTTGAATAAAATAAAAAAACATTTAAGAATTTTTTTTTTTTCATTCCCAAGGAGGTTAGTATATCTTACTTGTGCACCTATAGATGTCGATTTTATGTCATTTCTGAATGCATAATAAAAAATGCTGTCTTCGGATTGACTCACACGTACACGTATATATACTATAGTCAAAGCAAAGTTTACCACACTAAGTACAATAATACCTATTTCAATAAAAAGTTTTACGTTCAACACTTCTATTCAGATGTATTGGCGTTGATGTTATGTCATTTTTTCCTTCTCCGACGGGTAGAAGTATTTCTTGTATGTATCTCAAAAAACTTTATTCCTGTGCACATTAAATATGAATTTACAAAAGGTAATACTTTTAAATATGACATATTCAAAGCGCAGATATAGATATAGATATAGATAGATATAGATAGACCATACGGTCTTGAAATAACTTAGTAAATTTCCAACGAAGGTATTTGCAAAGATTATCTTGAAAACGTGTTTTAGAATACAGTTAAATCCTGTATGTTTCTACATTTATAAAAAAAAAAAACAATATATATTATATACGCCAATCTAGAGAATTTGAAAGACAAGTGGAAATTGTCCATTAGTTGGTTCATATTTGTAATGATCTGCTTTTATATGGGCTCTTTTATGGCCCTTTTGTAATTTAAAAAATTTATGAAGCCATGCAGAAGTAAATAGATAATAGATAATAGATATTTCTAAGGATTTTTGTACAATTGTAGGTGCAGATCACGGTATCGTGTACTCTCAAGCTCTATAAAAAGAGGTTATTTCTGTTATATTAAGGAAACTAGAAAAATAATTGTTCAACATATTCTGCTTCAATCATTATTTTTTTCTGACAATAGTAAATGGAAATAGACACTAAGGACGAGGAATTAAAACGAGTTGACTCTTATTTTTGCTGTGTATTCTTCTTTATTGGCAAACGAAAAACCGAGCAATCGTTGGCTTATTCCTCAGCTGATCCCGCCAGTCTCATCGTCTTTTGTTCATCATCTTCGCATTATGTTGATTTTCCAATTAGTATACCA
The DNA here is from genome assembly GCA_907269105.1 of Volucella inanis. Lineage (NCBI taxonomy): Eukaryota > Metazoa > Arthropoda > Insecta > Diptera > Syrphidae > Volucella > Volucella inanis. Next base: position 27,355,076 of record OU026157.1, read on the forward strand.
AAGGTGTGAGGTGTTGCCAATAGTTCAATCTTGGTTGTTGGTTGTTGATATGATATATGACGGAGCTTCTTGTATGATTTATAAGACTTTTGTCATAAATTGTCCATTTTTCACGAATATTTCTAAAATTAGCTGTGTTACAATTAATAAAATATCATTCTACTTCTTTTCTGACATCGAATTCGAAAAGGTGTATGCTTCTACATAGTGTATGACTAATTTATCCCTCGTATATGCATTACGTCTGCAAGAACTACAATATTATTCGTCAAACCAATGTACCTACTCACAATATCAGCCAAGCCTACATTTTGTTGTGATTTTTGCATTTGATGGATTCAGTTATGTTTTTTTTTTTATTGGCGTGGTTATTTCACTGTTTCTTCCCTCCAAAAAGTAAATAATTCATTATTAGATCAGGTTTTGATAGATATACCTGGTGACAGCTGTAGAACATTCGATGTAATGTTTTCATTCAATTTCTCATCCTTTCCAATAGTACTATGAATATTTAATAGTAATACTGTAGTATATACTATATGAAACGATACAGTTTAAGGGACATTTCTATGTCACAAGCGACTGCGAAGTTTTTGCGATGTTTTAACTTTCTAATACTATTTCCATGTGCAATACCATCATCATTATTTTCCAGATCGTGTAAATGTATATCCGATGGTTTACGACAAATTTTACATTCTTAGATAAGATAGGTATCTGAGTTCGAAAAAGGATGAAGATAATAAAGATTTTCTGAAGCTATTCGTTCCTTGAACAATTGGTTCGTGAATGTCTTACGTATAAGAGTGCATTGATTTTTCCGGTATTTCAGGCGACATCGCTCATAGTGAAATCACAAAGGATTGAGTATTTATGATCTCACATAATTTCATTATTATTCTGACACTGATAAAGTGGGTCTCTTATTGATGATGGAAAACAATTATGCACTTCGTAAAATATATTTGAAAACCTCAAAAATAAAGAAGAAATTTCAAAAGCATGAAAAAATTTAAAAAAAATCTGTTTGTTCATGTTATAGTACTGTAGGAAAGAGGAAACTTTCACAAATAGAAAAATAATATTAATAAATAAAAATATATAAAAATAATTTTCTTATCTTCTCTCCAAAACCCGTTTTCATTAATTTTCAAATTTATCCATACTGAACGAGTTTTAGTCGCGAGCAGTAGCATTAAATCGCTTTTCTCTAAATTGTTGCGCTATAAACACTTTCATATTGACGCATGTATTTGAGCAAATCGCCTCGCCCGACGCAAATTTGTTTCGCGATTAGAAGACGAATATTTTACTTCTCGATTTTAGTTCAAAAACCTGTATACTGAATACCCGGGAGTAGGCAAATACCATTAAATGTTTATATTTTATTAGTCCATCATTTTATACGATCTTAAAGATTAGTTTAAAGGCCATCTTATAAAAATTTTGTTACTTCACTTACTCCAAAATATGCAATGAATGGGTCGATTGCTTAATTTAGAATTAAAAAATTATTCTTGAGAATAACAAAAGTACATACTATATGTAAAAAGAAAATGAGAATATTAGATTAATATGACAATTAACTTGTAATGAAGTGACAAGATACTTCACCACAGAAAGTGTAATCGAAAGCTGTAAAGGAAAGCCTACTGAACAGCCAGGTGGAAAGATTTTGGCAACTTCTACATCTCAACTATTACAGTTTAAGATTCCATTAGACGAAATATAATTGCAGGCTCTTATCATAGTTGTTACAACGGCAATTTAGAAAACGAAGAAAGACTAGAGAATGTACTAAACCTGCATGCAGCGAGGAGCCACAAATCATTTTCAACAAGTGTATCAATTGTTACTAAAACAAAATTATGACCAAATAAGCTTTCAGCTTTCACTTCGTACAATTTTCCTTAATTAGTTGATCCGTTCTGAGGTTTGTCGCGGTCCTTGATTTACTTAAGCGATGGCGTCTTCGTTATAGCCTCGTCGTTGAATCGATCCAATAAGTTAGCATAATATTCACAATTGATTCATTTTCCTTTTAAAGATAATCGATGTGAATTATCCGTGCATCCCAAAAAGCTGTTGCAATGACCCACCCACCTTCATTCATAGGTAGAAACCTACTGCTGCTTGGTGTCTTGTGCATTAAGGTGGATCTACATATGTTTGCGGTTGAATAGCACCAAATACTCCTTCGAAGTGATTATGTATTTGTGGTCAATTGCGAGCAAACGCAGCTCACAGTTACAATTCAAAAGTCACGGACTTAGTACACCGTCACTTTTTGAATGCTTCAATTACTAACTCTTGCCTTGTTGGAATCAGTTTTGGATTCAACCCTAAAAGAACATTAAAAGCAAACGAATTTACTCTCATTCTTCGGAAATACAAATTATAAGTAATCTGCTTTGGTATACCTACTTAAGTACTTGTGACTAGATAGTTATACATTTAATTTATTTATTTAAATCATAACATCTCTGTATATCTTTAAGTTATAACAACTTTTTGTATTAAACAGGTATGAAGTTTACAAAAGTAATAGTCCACAGGTTTTTAGTATAAAAGAAATAACAGAAATTTGTTGGGCTTAGTCCCTTAAGAACACCATATATCTTAGAGACAATGTAGTTTATTTGATCGATTTAGTTAAGATGTTTGTTTAGATGGATTCCTAGATTTTTAGTTTTAGTTAAAAGTTCAACAGAATCATGATTAACCTAAAGCTGCAAATTCAAAATTTCCAAATTTTTTTATTACATGTCAACAGCGCCTTGGTTTTGGATGAATTAAGGCTTAAGCAGTTTTTTTGTGACCAAACAAATATGTATATCTACCGTGAAAGTCTGTGTTAAATTTTTTACTTTGGAGGACACGAAAAACTTGGACAATTTTTTATATTATTGGACATCGTACGCATAAAAAGGACCCAATTCAGATTATTGTGGCACACCGGAAGTTATTGGCAGATTCAACAATTTCTTTCACCGTGAGAAACAGCTTTGTTCCGATTATTAAGATATGATGCCACAAGTTGCCATTCACTATCATCTTAAACAAATTGATTTCTTAATATATACAGGAGAATGTCATGTTTACCGAATCGAATACTTAAAAAAAAAAAAAGAAAACCAGAAGTAACATCATATCTTCATTAATGGTAGAGCGTATATCATCAGTAATTTTCAACAATGACCTGGTGCAGTTATGCTTACATCTAAAACTAGATTGGTGCTTCGTTATTAAATTATTTTCGGAATTTTTTGGCAGGTGTGTTACGTGCTTAAAACGAACAGGCAGTAGAATTTTTACGAATTTCGGGTAGATATTATCCAAATCTACAGCGTTAGACATTACAGAGAAAATAGTCTCATTGAAAAATTGAAAAGAGAAAGGACAGAAAGTGTGGCGTTCCGCGGTGAAGGCATCAAAAAATGAAAAGTCAATTTGATTGCTACTGCTGTCAGAGTCACTTTTAGTGATGCCGATTTGGGGAATAGATTTCCAAGTTGATTTATTGGAATTAAACTTAGCTTAGTAAAATTTATTTTTGTTTTTACGAATTAAAGAGATTACAGCGTTACGAATTTGTTGGAATTGGTCATACATGAATGGACATTTATATCTACGGCACCTAAAGTTCAATAAATTACGCTTGTTTATCAATTCTAGAATCTGTTGAGTGAACCAGGGGATATTTCTGTTTTCCATTTTCTTAGTTTTGAGAGGGAGTCCAGAAGATTGCACATTTACATCTGACGAGCAGTATACTTACCATGTAGGTGACCAATCAGGTTTATAATAGTCATTAAGCAATGGAAAAAAGTTTACGGAATTGAACGAATGTTTCATTTGAACAAGGAGACAGAACTCTTAAAAACAAAATAATCGTATAATGGTAAGAGAATCCTGGAGAAGCAATTTGGGAAACAAGAAAAACATCGAACAAAGAGAGTATGTTGTCAGGTCGAAAATATAACAACAAATAACTTATTACTTACTCTTCCCTCCTTAGATTATCAAGATTAAACACAACTTTGAGATAAACAGGCCCCTTTAAGATGGTTCCTAACTTTGTGTAGTTCGAAACATAAGATGTCATACGAAAAAAAAGTTCCTATTAGCACTTTTATAATTTCTACAACAATTTCTAAAAGAAATTAATTCAGTGTCGTCTAATATCGTTGGTTTTCTTACTAATCTTGGCTCAAGAATATGTTTTACATAAATTGCTACACCTCCCATGGCCCACTATTAAAAATGTTTTATTCCACATCTGGGTTTAACCATGTTTCGGAAATACAGATGATATCCATCGTTCCACCTTCATAATGTTGAGCAACATCGTCAAATTCAAGTTTGAATGTCTCGAAACTTCTTCAAATTTCATTGAAGAGTAGGTAACTCAAAACATAAATGAAATGCGTAGGCTTTCAGTATCTAATTTATTGTTGAAAACATTCTTAGATTATAAAACTAAAAATATGTAGTCTGAGTTTAGCCAAAATGATGCTGTTCATCTGATCCAAAACGTGGTAAGTACCCATTTGGTCGATTGAACAGAAAGAAGTCACAGGGAGCCAAATCAGGTGAATTCGTGGCTGTTGGATAGTGTTTGTTGCATTTTTCTACAAAAAAAGAAAAAAAAAAAAAATATGAATAATGATGGCACTGTGCGACGGTGCGTTATCATGGTGTAAAAATCACGCTCACAATTCTGGTCTCTTTCGGCGAATTGCTTCAAATAATACTCTTTGGCAAAATTTGGCCTTCTGGCAAAAATTCATGATGCACTACACCGTTGTAATCCATGAAAACCGTGAACATTGCCTTTTTTGACTGAAAACGACGTGTTTTTTTTGGTATCGGTTCATTTGGTGAACGCCATTCACTTGCCTGATGTCTGGATTGCGTGTCGTACTCATAAACCCACGTCTCGTCACCAGTAATGATCCTTTTGATGAATGCGGGATCGGATTCAGCCTCGGAAATCATCTCTTTTGCGACGTCAACATGGTCTCAGAAACCCAAATCATTAACCAAAATGTCTTGGACGGATCCATAGGCAATGTTCAAGTCCTCCGCTATCTCTCTGATGGTTATAATTTGCGGTTATTGACCAACATTTCTTTTACTTCTTCAATGTGTCGTCGGTTTTCGATGTCGATGGTCTTAGTTCATCATCTTCGATTGACTCACGACCACTTTTGAACGGCTCGTGCCACTGGTAAACGACCGTTTTCTTTAGAGAATCATTGCCGAAACACTTTTCTAATATTTCCAAATCCGTTTTTTTTACGCAAAATTAAATACAGGTTCGTTGTTGCAAATTTAAATCCATTTCTAAAATTGTAAAAAATCGCCAACACACACAGAGATAGATGTACTCTTTTCTACGTAACTTTTACAAATGTCTAGCTATAACGCTAAGATTTAGAGGGAATGTCAACAACAGATGTACCAACTTAACAAAAAAAAAAAAACAGAACTCATATCGGAACAATGGCAGTGCCACACGGTGGTTATTCGGTTTTTTTTTTTTTTTTTTTGATCAATGTGGTATGTAGTCTGGTAGGAATCCCTACTGACCGTAACGCAAGCTCTGGTTTCAATTTTGAAACAATTAGCTGTCCATATTTTGTGCACAAACACTCCCTTTACAAGTCATCTTCTACCAAGATCGATGGTATGGTTCTCATTATTCTAGAGAGTTTCTCTCTTCGGTTAAAACTAATAAAGATTTGCGAATTTAAACTGGTAATACCATATTCTCGTAATGCTATACCATCGTCCGTTGTTTACTTTTGATTGTGTTCGTAACTTGTTTTGAACTTGATATTTCAAATTGAAACGAGAATATGCGGGATTTTAGTGGACCTACAATTTTCCTAACTAAGAAATCGTTTGATATCTTGTAATCTTTTGGAATGAAACAATTATAGACGGATACAAAATTTTTGCATGAATTTTCGGAAATAATGTGAACCATTTAAGAAGAGCCACCTATGAAAGACACGGATGCACAAATATACATATGCGTGTGCTCGTATGTAAGTTCCTAATTTAGAACCGAGACTGAACTAGAACTCATATGTATGTATATCCGTATTTATCGTATTCATATTTGTGGCTATATCCAAGCAAATAAAGTATTTCTTGACTTCTTGACTTCATCATCAAACACCTTTTAAATCATACGGAATACAAATAGGCAAGTGAAACTGAAACCGCATCGAAATTCTTTTTCCAAAAACTAACAAAACTCCGCCTCTTCACAAAGCCAACTTCATTAATATTCACCATCCAATACAAAACCCACAAATCATAAAGTCACCCACATCAAATATTCAAAAAATTAAAGCAATCTCCCTCTATATAAGGTGTGTCATAAATGCCTTCCTTATCAAGAAACCACAGAAATATATAGATTATATATATACCACCCTAGGAAAAGAGAAAAAAAAATTAATGTTTACAAAAATCCAATATACACAATTCAGCCACTCAAAATTCTTCATCTAACTCCCAGGGAACAATTTGAGATACATTTTCTTTTCATATCCATATTTGCCGTCGCTACTCGCTCTCTAGCAAGTTTATACAATCTTATCGAATGAGGGATGGAAAATGATATGAAATATGAAAGTAGATGGAGGAATTAATTTTTCATCTACATTATATATAATACAGACGGAGTCTCACACACTGTTACACAATGATACACCCGAGAACAATAACCTGAAAGAGAAGTGCGGCAAGTCTGAAGGACTGACAAAAAAACAAGAAAAAAATTCGCTCCGCCTAACCTTGTCATAATTTTTCAGGAATATGAAAACTGACTGTCAGGCAGCCGGTTCGACTTAACCTACACAGAAACAAAAGATACTTTTTCGATGTGTTCGAGTTGGTTCAATCTGTTTTTTTTTTTTTTTTTTTTTGCTATTTTTTGAAAAAGCATGGGGAAAGATTGTATAAAAAAAAATTACTCAAATAAAAGAGAACTGAATTTCATAGAGGGAGAAAAGTATCTGTGTCCGAAATGGACATCGAAAACTCTTATACACGATGGTTGAATTCACCACACTTACTCTTTCGATATACGATTCTCTTAAAATGTTCAATTTCGAATTCAGATTATCTAAAAGATACTTGCGAACGAGCACTAGTTGAAAAAGTGAAGAAATTGATATATAAATTGTAAGATGCCTATTTGAAAATTAAGTGTTTAGATATAATTTAAACGTATGCATGTTGTTTTGTATTTGTTTTTGGCAGTATCTTTTGCATAGGAAATTTGTGTAACTGCAAGAGATAATTAAATATGATATACTTTCTGTGATAGCCAATCCATACCTGTTACATCCAGTGGAATTAGTAAAGCGACCTGCACAACAATTGCACTTCCTTAATAGAAATGACAACAAATCCGCCCCCATATGGGCGCCTTATGCATGCCATTGAATTCCCCATGGCTAAGGTGGTTGGATTGGATCTGTTTCACGTTTTTTTTTTTTTTGTTTTTTTTTGTTTTTTTGTTTTTCTGTTTTGTCTTGCAGAAAAGAGGAAAAGAAGAAAAGGAATTATATTGAAAGAAAATCCTTGGTCAGCTATACGAGAAGAGAATAAGACTTGCGCGCGCTTGAGTTAGTTGTGTGCAAAGTACGGTTGGAGAGAGAATGAGAATACTTGCCGCTTTGTGTTTTCGTTCGTGTATCCTAGTCGAAACGCGAACGCGCGTCCTTTGATTGCTCGATGAGGCTACCGCTGCTGTGTAACTGTGTTTAACGTGTTTATTTTCTGTTTGAATTATATACATACGTTTTATACGAATAGATATATACAACGTAGTTACGAGTATCTACCACCTATCATTCTGGACATTCACTCAAAATGAGTGTCTCGTATACAAATGCGCTCTACTTAGCTCTGTTGTTAGATTGAAGTAGACTGTTTCTCATTTGCCCTAATCCTCCATCATCCACCTACATTTTTTCTCCTCACGTGTATCTCAAAATTTTTCCAAAACCTTCATAAAAAGTCAAAAAAGAAGAAAAAAAAAAAAAAATGATCCAACTTCAACTACTTATTCACTGAGTTTCTACCCCTAACTAGGTGGAATACTCGTATCTATTTGGGGGTAGTAGAATTGATGATAGTATCTTTGATCCGCTCTTTTGCAGCTCTCTCTGTTATCGTCGGTCTGACTGATTGGTAGAGTGGTGTGCGTGTATATTTGCAAATTTCATAGAATGAAACTTTTATCCAAAAGTACTCAATAAAGCTATGACTATGGTGTGCGCTCTCTCTCCTAGTCTCCACATACTGTCTAAGTGTATCTTTTGCAGTTTCAGGATATTTTGGTATTTTCGCAAAGAGGGAATTTTAGTATTTTTTTATATCCAAATAAGGATGACTAGGTGGTGACTTTTTTAACTACTTGTCCGTTGCTAATGCTGATTTTCTTGTAAATTCTCTTGTCGGGTTTCTTCACGACCTTTTATTGTTGTTGATTATTTATTTCTTTTTCTTGTACCCTTCCTTTTTGATATCTTATTGATTAGTTCTTTGTTGTTATTGTATTTATTTTATCTTTTTATAGTAATTGTTTTGAAATCGCCGAACTATAGTGCCATTATGTGTGGTGTACTTAACGGGTATTATTGTGTAGTTTGAATCGTTAAATGTTACGGTATACGTTTTCAAATTTTTTAAATCATCTCTCACAAAAATGATTATAGATATGATTTAATAAAAGCAACAAAAAAAAAAAAAAATCAACTAAAACAATTAAATATAAGTAAAATATATTTCATCTAGTCTTTGGTTATATAAAATAATTTAGTTTTCGGAATCACCAAAGTGCCGACGGTATATCGTATGTACTTTTTATTCGAATGTGATTTTATCTATTGAGTATAAATCTAAATAAACCAATTTAACGTGATCAATTTTAATGGATAGTAGCTGAGATTTTTACAAAGGTTTGTATAGCTTAAGTGTTGCTCATAAAATTATTCAAAAAAAAAAAAAAAAAATGTTTTTTTACATTTTTACGTTTTCAATGTTGTTTTTTTTAAGGTAATTTTTTTTTTTTTTTTTTTTTTTTGTATACCTACTCATTAGCAATAATGAGCGAAACTTGTTTGTTTTTCGATAAAATTAATAAAACCGATGGTGAGAAATATCAGACAAAATACTTGGTGTTGACAATTCTTTTAATGGGTCATGTACGAGCATCAATACCAACAATCGTTAATTGTTTTGTTTTTCTGTTTAATGTTTCATTCAAGGATACATTGTGTAGATATACATGTACAGTACATATACACAAATGATATAAAGGGTTAACCTTTTTCATATATAAAACAATATGCACATAATTGTATTAAGATAAATGTGTTCAGTGTTTACAGAATTCAGCTTTTACCTAATTGTAGGTAATTGGAGTAAATACATTTTTTAATAGCAAAAATAACATATAATTCTTGTGATTCTTGAAGCAAAATTTAATGTACATACATATACGCAATTTCTTGAAAAAATAAAAACAACTGTGGAGTAATTCTTTAATTTAAGAAATTCTAAACTCAGTGAATCAGCAGAGAAGACTTTTAAAAAAAATTTTAATTATACTTTTCTTTGTTGACTTGAACCATTTTGATTTATTTAGAGCATCATGTATACGTACCTATAGGAAAGTAATGTTTTGCTCTTGTTTTATTTTCCTGAAATAGTGAGAATATTGTAATATTAGTTGAACTACAGGGTCTTACTTCTATCAAATTTTGAATTCGAATTCACCACGTCGCATTTAGGCTATATTGGAACAAACCTACTGCACTGAATGAGAAATATGTAGCTTAGTTTTATAACTGCTTTCAAGATACACATGTATTTTAACAATAAAAAGATTTCTTTTCTCCCTCAAGTCATGGCTTGACCTGCAAGTATGTGTACACCTTAGAAGACATTTGGCTCTAGGCACATAGTTATTAAACTTACGCCTTATCAAAGTTGCTATCATATTTATACACCAGAAAAATTAGCCTAAATAAATTGAGATATATTTATACAGAACGCATGTCACCAAAATTTTTGAGTTCAGAGAATGATTTGATATACAAATTACTGCATTTATTTTTAAGATTTAAGTAATATACCTACATTGCTATCTGTAACATCGTTTATACGAATTAGAATAATGTTTTTCCGAGAAATGATAAATTTTGAAGTATCTTACCTATGTATGTATAAGTCCATGTTTTTTAAACATATCTCCTTGAAGCCATTCGTGACTTTATTAATCACATATTCCTACAAAATGGAATGAGTTGATTGTAGTCTTTTTTCGCTCAGATTTGGGGGTAGTTCTTGTTGTAATTAATCAACCCATCGCTAGATAATGAAAATATCGGATATACTTAAGATTTTTTAATGTCACAGAAACTGTGACATATTCTTTTTAAGCTTTTAGATCAAGACCCTTGTAGCCACAGGGCCAGTAAAACTATGCGCCTACCTAACATAGTTTAATAGCCTAAACTAGTGTATATAGCGTTGTAGTTTTAATATAATCTTCATATATAATCTATATTTAATCTTATAGTGCATCAATCATTTAAATTATTCATCAATTGTTATTTTTTTTTTATTTGTTAATAATTCAAAAAGATTATCATAAATTGTGTTAAAGGATCGTGATCGTGATTTCATGATTGATGAATATTGAACTGTAGTTGTCATAACAGTAAAGACGACCCTTTGGCATGTTTAGGAAAATTTTTCTATTAGAGATTCTACGAATTTTAATCTAAATCTAAATTATTTTTGTGAATGAGAATTCCAATATAACAATAGGTCGAACAGATTTAGCCTTAAGTGGATAAAAGGAGTTCAGTGCTTATTACTGTCCTTGCAATATCTTAGATGGCTGAAATTATTTGACACAATTTTCCTAAGTGAACAAAATATACTCGTAAACCAATTATTCGCTCGCAGTTTTATGAAAAGCGGCTTCAGTATAATTCAAGCAAAATTGCCTCTAATCCAACTATAAGTGCTTTTGTTTCACATAGATCTCTTTTAGTATCGGTTTACGTTTCGTATGTTTAAAACGGTATTCTCAAATCAAGTATTCGCAATAATATTTTAAGACTGCTTAAAACAATGCTTCATGTTCCACATATTAAAGGTTGCAGTCAATTTTTTTATGCAGAGAATATTTGTTCTCTGCTAGACAGTACCAAGATAAGCGCTGTCTTTATTCTGATCCAATTTAAGATTAGAAGTGTTTTTGAAAAGTGAATAAGGGAAAAAATTCTAATCATATCGTATTCAACTTGTATTCGATTGTAAAATGTATTATTTTGATATAAAATATATTGTGATCCTATATAAGGTTTTAAATTTTATGCAAAAGAAACAAAATATAATGTCTCCTTTTGTTTTCGTCCAAAATAAATCGAAACATTTCTAATCTGCTTCGGCAGTATTAAACCGCACTTTTATTTAAATGTCCTAAGAAATGGTTTAAGTAAATCGCATTTTTTACAGATGAAAATGATATAGAATACCGTGAAAATATGCCCATATAAGTGTGAATAAATCATCTTAGACTAAGCAAAAGATTACTAATGGGTTCCGATTTATGAAACAAAAAAACAATTCGAATTCCCTCCGAATGGTATTTTAGAGTTTATATCTTTTTGTAACGTAATATGTAGTTATTTTCTTTATAAGGATTCATTCAAATTTTTTTGATATTATCAAAATTGTATTCGATTACGTGGTATCATTTCCACTAATTTAGTTTATAGTTTGCTTTACTTAGCGAAACATGTTTAACCAAAATATTTAAATTTACTAATAAATCTAATAAGCTCGACTTCTTACGAATTTAAATATTACACAACAAAGTCACTTCGATATAAATTACGTAAATATGTATCAAAGATAATTTATTCACTGGCCGACTATCCATTCCTATGCAGATATTTCTATAAACCATCTTTCAATAGACTTAGCCTTAGGTTTGTTTGTCCAAGGGATTGATTCAATAAAAACGAAGCATTCTGAGTACACAGTATTTTTGATATAATTTTTATTATTTTTTTTATAAAAAATCATGATCTGTAAAAAATGTTTTCACGCACTTTGACCATTTCACGGTCGTAATATTCTACTTACTAAGTAAGAAAGTCAAGCCATAGTGACCAAATTTAGCACCAATTTCACGCTATTGGTTATCAAGCACCTGCCAGTATGCGTAGCGTGCGTACAGATGAAAATAATGCTGCCATATCCGCCAGTGTTAATGAAAACCGTGATTTGAAATTCGTCACCTTAGACCTTACAAAATACAGTTTGTTTGAGAATTGAAACCGAACGATCTACAAAAGCGTCGATTTTTTGTTGAGTGGGCCTTAGAAAAGCTGGAAAAAAATTCGCTTTTTTATCGAAAAGTTGTCTTCAGCGTCGAAGCTCATTTCTGATTGAATGGATATGTTAAGAAACAAATTTGCCATATTTGGTCCGACGAGAAATGCAATGTTTTGGTGCAGTTTATGGTCAGGTGGAATCATTGGCCCATTTTTTTGCAAAGACGACCATGAGAACAACGTTTCCGTCAATGGCGTCTGCTATCGTTTAATGATTTCGAACTTTTTTTTTGCCCAAAAACCACGAGATAAATCTGGTCGAAATGTGATTACAACAGGAAGGCGCTACATGCCACGCAGCACGCTAATCGATGGACCAACTGAGAAATGAGTTCGGTGAACAGCTTATCACTCGTTTCGCACCGGTGAAAAGTGTCGGCTAGATTGTGCCATTTGATACCAATTCCAAAAACACAAACTTTTTAAGTGAAAATAACAAACCAAAGGATCTTAAAGAGAAATCTTTAATCCAAACTCATAATCTCTTTCGGTTATAGAATATTTCAGCATATTCTCATGGAAATACCACAGAAATAAATTTTTGTGTATAACGCGTGGTCCAAATATAAGTTTCTTTTTGAATCATAAGTTATTTTGAAACAAACAGCTCTTTGCCGAAAAGAAATGAATCGGTCTAAGCTTGAAAAAACGTTGAGAAATTTGAAAACTTATTTCAAAACTGAGTTCTGTGTTGCCAAACAATGTGTTTATTGAAAAGAAGTTTTGATCGAAATGATGCACCCACCGCTCCTGCTGTACGCAAGTTTGTACAAAAAGTTCGTGAGACTGGCTGATGTGGCCGAGAGCGTTCGACTCAATACAGAAGCATTAAATCGCCATCGATCTCAACAACTCATCATTTCCCGCACCAACATAATCAGAATTTTGCACAAAGATCTCGGATTATTTCCCTACAAAGTTCAATTGACTCATCAATTGAAGGGAAATCACCATTCACTTCGTTATCACTTATCAGTTTGGGCCTTACAGCAGCTCGAATTGGACGTTGAATTTGCCCGAAAAATTATTTTTTCTGACGAAACGTATTTTCATCTCACTGGCGATGTTAACAAACAAAGTTATCGATGGGAAAACACACACATGATTGTCGAGAAGCCAATGCATTTGTAGAGATTGATAGATTGATGCGGATTTTTAAGTGGTGGCGTCATTGGCCCATTTTATTTCGAAAATGCTGCTGGAAACGTAATTTCGTTCAACGGTGAGGTTCTACAGAGCCATGATTACCAAATTTTTGTGGGCTGAAATTGAAAACATGGACTTGGGCGGTCTTTGGTTTCAGAAAGATGGTGCGCAATGCCACACACATCAAACAATTGTTGTGTTTGAGTTGTTGTTGCCTTTGAGTGCTACCGCTCCGAAAAAGATCTTGCGAGTTCCATGCAAGTGGAAATTTACATTCGCATATACTCGTGCAATAATTCGTAATATTTAACAAAAAAAAAATAAAAATAAATAAATAAATAGAGCCTGGGCAATTAAAACTATCGTCCATACATACAAAAAACACCTGACCCATGATGAAAAGGTATCCAAGGTTTTATTGCCGATCTTAGTAAGAAGTAAACAATGGAAACTAAGCAAAAAGGCTGTGAGAATTCAGTTGAGTCACAGTTTGCTTAAGAGGCTACGATTTACGGATTCGAACCTATGTAGACACTGAAACAACCTTTGTGATGCAGATATTTTATTTGAATACAAGGTTGAGCTTTAATATGTGCAAATAAAGAACTTGGAAAATTGAGCCTTCAGTCAATTCAAGGAGTTGTGTTGATATCAATACTAACGTTTTGTAGAAAAATACAAAATTGCATAAGAAGTGAGCGTTTCAGTGTTTTGTGCCTCTATCTTTGCAGGAGTGCCTTTAAGAACCCCGTCATTTTTTAATTTTTTTTTTTTTAAGAACTTGAAACTCAAGAACATATAACTGCTCTTGAAGTGCCTGAGAACATATGAAGTTATTTGGAAAACGGAACAGAAAAAAAAGGAAAGATGTTTGGGCTCAACGGCATTGAACATTTATTGCTGAGACTAAATTATTAAATTATTAGTGTAATTCGACTTGTGATTGTATTTCAGGCAACCACTCATATGGCGTGATTTGAGTTGCCCAAAAGAAGAATGTGTTTCGGGCGCGATGTGTAAAGTGTGAACCAATAAAGTCAATCACAAACCTTTTATTGTATAGATAATTTGAAGAGAATAGAAAGCAGAATTTTTTACCGGTTTCATTAGAAGAACAAAGTTTGCTTCGCTCTATGTCATAAGCGAAGGTTCGAAAGATCAGCCCAAAAAGCTTTAAATTTTTTCATCAACAAGATATTTATGCTGCCGATATTTTAAAGCAGTTTTTAGATAATTCGCCAGCAAACTCCGGTTTTGACTGTTGCGAATTGGAATTTCGTTTGACGACAGGCTACAGTTTCCCCAATAATTTCTCCTCATTACGTTCAGTATAGGACTTATTCCAATGAAGTGATATTCTTTTTCGCGTAGATTGCACAAACTGCATTTCGGTTCTGTAAGGCATGTAATTTAATCGGAGAAGCTCACCCTTAACCTTGGAAATGAAAGAGATTCTACTTAAGCTGTGTTGGTTGTGGAAATAATTTTCCCCTCCGAGGTTATTTTCAAGAGTCCCATATGTGTTCCGGGTAAGATTTTACTGCGTTCTTTCTCTACAAACGTAACGGGTGGATAGATCGATCTTCATTAACAGCTCCTAAAGGGTGTCTTTCCAAGATGCTTTATTGTATTCTAACAAGATAATATCATGTTGGTGGCACAACCTAAACAATTCATTGAAGAATTTAGTTTTCCCTCGTTGTTAGTGCACTGCAACTATGTATATGCCAGAGGCGTTGATTTGGGGTTGACATTTCTTTTAAAATGTAAAGAAAGTGGAGACTTGTTTTTCAAATATATAGTACATTGGTGGCAGACTTGTTTTCAAGATAATCTGAATTGTTTTTGAAAAATATCTCAGCAATTTGTCTGCTTCTTCTGAAAAATATAACATACTTGCTTCTACTGCTTTATAGACCTTATACTTTGTGCATAATGCAATGTTTTTTCTACATAGTATGCCTTTTCATCTGCAATTTATTGCATTTTGTCTTCTTTTAGTTTTTCTTGCAGATGTTTGTTAAAAGTTAGTCGAGGTGTTATCATGACTCTGAGATATTTATACTCCTTCACATTCTCTAGTTCTTCTTCTTGGTATGTCCAATTTTTCATCCCACGTAGTGATCAGTTAAAATTCGGAACACCATTATTTCCACTAGAACAATATTTTTCTTATGATAGTTGTTTCCGACAGAATGACAACCGAACTCGATTCAAACGGGCAAAAAAGCTGGTAGATCCTCCAGAAACAGAACAAAACTCACGAAACAACCTTACTTGACTGCCTATATTCGCATTGTTTTCGTTAATGCTTTGTATAATTTTGAGTAAATTTGTTGACACTCGCAGATTGCTTATTTTCCACCGTGAAATAGTTTTTCCTGAACCGAACTTGATACTCTCTTAGTAGGTCATTTGCCTGTATACATTCTGTTAGACGCTGTAAAATAATTCCCGTGAAGATTATCATTACTGAGTATAGGAACGACAATCCTCCTTAGTCACTTGGACCTTTGAGATCTCCTTTTTTATGTAAGCGAACAATTATATTTTTTTCTGAAGCTGGCTGACACATCACACACGTCAAAAAATAAGTTATAGACCTTCGTTGGTCGGATATATGAGGAATTCATAGGGAATACAATCTTCTCCTGATGCTTTACTTAAGTTGCATCGATGTACAACTCTTGAGATGTACACCTTGCAATGAAATAGTATGCAGCGACTTTCTAGAAAGGAAGTGCATAATGAAGTTCGTTCGTTCGTTCGTGCGTTCAAAATGATCAGCTAGTACAGATGCTTCGGTTTGAATACTCCATGCGAAAAATGAGTCATTAAGCTATTGCAACAGGCTAGTAGTGTGACGAACCAAATCGTACCTCTCTCGTCAAAACAACAGGGAATTGACCATATCAATAGAGTAAATAACAATCCACCGAATTTCCTGTAATTTGGGTCAATCGACGCATGAACTTAAGCCCTCCGACTATCAGTTTTTTCGTAGCTTTGCCAATTGGGCATTATTTTTAACGATGAGCCATATTTGCAGCTTCAAGGTTTTTTTTTAATCAAAAGAACTGTCGTATTTGTGGCCCAGAAAATCCTATAACGGTTGTCAAGAAGCCTCATTATGAACAACACATTTCTGTTTGGTGCAGTTTTATTCTGGAGCCATCATTTAACCTTAATTAAGAGGGTGTGGCTGTTCACATGAGTGAACTATTGAACAGTGATCAATAAATTTTTATAACCATTCATAATAGGCAAGCATGCAAGAAGGCTTGGCGCTTTTACAAACGGTTTCTGTAGAAGCTACATGGACGCTACATGTACATACCCAGCTCTCTCCCAGAGAAGAAAACTCCACCTAGAAGCCTTTTTCTACAATGACTTAAACGATCTAAAGAATACAGACGTTTACAGTCTCCTGCGCGTCATCATAAGCTCAAATTGGTTCTATGAATAAGAGGATCAAAGATCCACGTTGCTGCACAACGGGCCAATTCGCCTAAGTGGCTTGGTTTTCCAACCGCCACTCTCAACTAACCAAACGACACGAAAAGAGTTAATTTAAATCCAAAATGTAGGTTAAAGTATACAATTTAGACGCAGAATATGTAACATAAACACATATGTAATTGATTTCTTATGAAATAACGAATTAGAATGAATTTCAACATGCATTACTTGGTACAGTAAAATGCTTTGCTAATTTAGAAATTCAATATGTGTCATCCAGATAAACCAGCAAAAATTCGCAAAATGCTAATTCGTGTCAGCTTAAGCCAAGCAAATTCCCACGGTTTGATGTGAATTTCGCCCCCAAATTATTTAAACACTCGTATCTGTGAATATTTAATTCTCAGTTCATAGCTTACATATTTGGCAACGTAAAATTCGAAAATAAATTATTAAATAACAAAGTTATAGCACATGACTTAAAAGTAATTAGACTCTCTCATATATGAATTTATTTGCAATAAACTTTGTGTTTGGGAAACTCCAAGCAAAAATAAATAGTTTTGGAGGTGATTTTACATATATTTACGCACATAATGGAAATCGTCAAACCCCTAAACTGATCGGTTAGGCCGAAAATGTGTCGCAATAGGTATACAATGTGAAATGTCAACTTGGTATATAAATATAAGCCAATCTAGACATTTTTGAGAAAGTTACATATGTACTTAGCTCTTTGTAGCAACAACAATGACCGAAACTAATTTGTGAAATGTTTTTTGCAATGCAAGCGATTGACATAGTCGCTCAACATTTTTCAAAGGTTTGTCAAACACAACTCCTGCCTTTAAACCACAAAATACAACATGTAGTACACCTAAAATGTTTCATGCCAATGCCCTGTTTTTAATTTTTTTTTTTTTAATCGATAACATCGTGATAATGCACTCAAAATTCCATAAACTCCTTTCCAAAAATAGCCCACATAAGTAGAATATTTTAAGCAAACTTAAGTGTTGTTGACAACTGACATATGTTTAAAAGTATTTTTTGTGTCTTCAACAGATTTTTTTTTCTTTCATTCTAAAAGGCCAACGAACGCGCATACAGCGCCTTTTTATGTGAAACTAACGATTAAATGATGAAGCACAGCAAACTTTAAACTAAACGACACTAATTTGTATCTAAATTGAGAACTTTGTCGTGAACATCTAAACATAGGTTCTTATTTTTGTAAACTTTATTTTTAAGGAATGAAAAAAGAAAAAAAACGAGAAAATTTTTTTTTAAAACAGCGCACAGGCATGCATGTTGCTTGGAAACATGCACACAAAACAGCTCCAAAGCAAATGCCGGCCGGTTTACGTTTTGGGGGATACCAACTTTAATAATCACATCGAATTGGGTTACCTTTGGCATTGGCACTTGCTTGCGGAGCTCAATTTTTGAGATGTTTCAAGATGACACCTGTCATCATAATTGTTCCCAGTAGACAGATAATTTTGACAAAGAAATGTCAAACATGACATGTCAAGGTAAGAAAAGTCACTGTGTAAGATCAGTTGGAGATAAACTGTATCTTGTTCGAATGATGAAAGTGGTCCAGGGTAATTATTGTCAAAAATTATGCCCATGGGTGATGTATATATATATACGTACTCATGGGTAATTTGTTTTCATTGAAGGATTGATTGGTAGAAAAGTAAGAGTGCGAATAAAATAAAGTGAACATGGCTTAATCGATTTTTGTGGCACAAACAGGTGGGTTGGGCATACTACCGACCAAAGCGGTTTTTAAAATTTAAAGAAAATGGAGTTCAGCAACTGGTTTGGGTGAGGATTAGGGTCACATGTCAGATATGGATTTTAAATGGATAAGGACTATTCTTGTGAGAAAATGCGTACGATTTTAGAATAACAATTTCGTCTAAGATAAATAATTAAATGTACCATACTTATCGGATAAATCTGAATGGCAACAATTATCTGGTTAAGCCAAAACCACTATTTCCTAAAAGAATCACAGAACATAAAAATCTCATAAGCAAATTTAAAGAGCGCATATGGTAGAAATTATTTATCCAATAGTCCCTATTGTAATAGTAGATTGGGGGTTAAAGTGTCATAAATCATCATCCTGTTAAGGGTTATTTTAAAGCTAAGTGCATTAGCACTTTGATGAACGTGCTATGATGTTATCACATATTCTTGCTATTTACAATTAGAAACAATACACTGGGGAGCATGTCGCTTTGATGCCACTTACAATTCCTTTTACAGCCTTCTGTCAATGCGCAGTCTTGTTAGAAAGTTGCTTGTGTGATGTTAGGGTATATCGTGTTAATTATCACTGTTTTGCTAGGAAAGGGTTCAACCACTTATTAAAAATAAGAGTTAACTATCTAATTCTAAATTTTTTCCATCTTTGTAGCCCATCAGATAGATAGCAAATTTATTTGTCACTTTTAATCGAATAATTCCAATACATATGGTATATCTTGCATCACTATAAGACGTGAGAATTAATTCCAAATATTCACTTCCTTCCTTCTGGAAGTGTTTTAATTGTCAAACACAGCTTAAGGCAGAATCTGACAATATTTAGTTCAAGAAAAGAGAGAAGAAAAATTCTACTGATAAGTGCTTTTCATAATAATTTCAAACAGTTTACTGCCTTTTAAACTACAACAAGAATTACATATTTGATTTTTCTACCTGACTTGAAATTCAACATCCAAATGCAAGAATCAGAATGGAAAATGTAAAGAGTTAAATAGGAAGTGAATGGGACGTCGATCACGTGATGGGTAATAACAATTGTAAAAACCGACGACGAGTAGTTTGTCCGGAGTAGGAAACACCTTATAACTTGAAAATAATCTGTCATACGATAAATTAGGATATAAAGCGTAGAAAGTTGATTGCCTTCCTTTATAATGGCTAAATACGCAAGCGTCTGATATTGAATAGCATGTGACCACCATCATGCGATAGTACCTATATTTATATCTATACCGCAACTGAGTATAAATACAAACTAAAAAGCAAGCATGTCAAGAGGAGGCAGGAACATCATAGCGCTTTACTATCTGAATATAGTTACTTCAACACTGGTCAGGAAATTAAATTTCATAACACCATTATCACTCAGATGGGAAAACTATTAACAACACATCATTTTTGGATCATCTACAGAGGGCTATTAAAAGTCCCAAGTATACGTAATAATACGATCCTTCTTAATGACCCTCAGAATGATGTGATCATGTGTTATCTTCCGAGATTTTCGAAATAGCGATCAAAGCTGTTTTTTTTTTTTTTTATAATTGGCGCGCACAAGAGGTTTTTTATATCTTTAAAATGTTTTCTCATAGCTCGGGCGAAAAGAGCTATGGATACCCATGGAGGTTGGATTTAAATATTTTCAAGTTATACTGGCTAGGAAATACAGAGTTCAGCAGGGCATTCCTTGAGCGAGTTGTATGGCTTAGGAAAGAACCACGATATTTCACAAAAAAAAGTCCGAAGGTTGACTTGAGGGTGTACTGATGACCATTTATAGCGAGAAATGTGAATAAAATAGCGATAATATAAGGGCAGGCAGGAAACAGGTGTGGTAATTGAAAAGAAATTTGAGTTTACAATGAGGTATTCTGATTAGATTAAGGGTTTAATTCTTGATAAATATTTTATATAGACCATACGGGCTATTATTATTTATTAAAATATTGACTGATAAATCAATTATTTTCAGAATATTTACCCAGATGCCTACATTTTCCATAACCCCTAAGTAAAGTAAGTACAAACCTGATAGCCATAGGTCTTTCATATTGAACAAAAATTAAACTGATGCCTTTCCTTGCTGGTGTAAAAGAACTGTTGGGTATTCAACGAAACAAATAAACCATTCAATTTAAGAACTCGTAAACATGGTCTGGATCTATCGGCTTTTTAACGATTACAAAAAAGAATCAATATCGGTACAATAGAGAAGATATCTGAAAGGATTGAGCAACTTTCTAAGATATTCGTCAGGTTGAGAGAAACGGAATCAACGCAAAAACGACATGAACCGGAAACTTTTCTTAAGTGAAAATTCGAAGCTATGATAAAGTTTAAGATTACGCCAAAACAAGTAAGCAGGCATTCTATCTCAAGCATAACTTAAATTAAGAGAGTTCCGCATAAAGAAAACATGCATTCATTTCATGACACACAAATATAGGAGCTACAGTTCGGCGACCATTTATTCAACAGTTCTGCAATTACATTTTTAAAGGATAATTTGTGGATAACAACTTTACCATGGACAGGCTTGCTGGTTTCCAAAATACCAAATAGTGATCCCTTCACGAAACAGAAAGCTTTTTAATACAAGTTCACGACCGATACGTGGGTAGGCATATTTGATAACAAACCAAATGGATCATTTGCTCCAAAACTTAGTTCAATTCTTTACTTAAAGATTTTGGTGTACGAGCTCGTACAAGCTGCAGTGAAGCAATTGCCCACCAACAGGATCGCGAACCCGAATCACGGATTAGTTAAGTTCTGTTACCTATAAGATCTCAAAATTTAATCCAAATAAACTTTTACTTATGAATATGGATAAATGGCATCGTTTTCTCATCAGAAATTACATCATTAAATTGCTAAAATCATAAGATTGGCGAAGCAGCTAAAAAAGTTATAGAGCGCTTTCAAATAAAGGGCATTGTAAGGGCCTTTTGAGGATGAGCTGACATAAAGTGGAAGCTGTTTTAAAATGTGCAGGAGGTATATCTAAAAACAAAAATGTTTGCTATGAAGTAAGGTACCACAGGTCGTAAGCTACCATCTCTGTTATTATAAGCCCAAGGGAGCTGTTAAAAAATGCCATAAGCTATGACAATAGCTATAAGCATCTGAACTATGTTGGTAACATTCACAAAAAAAGTCTGAAAATTGTCTGATCAAAAAACCATCTATAATAAATACTAGCTTGATTGACACAAAAAAAAAAAACTCTCTAGTATTCCGGAGGACCAAGCGTTTCAAAAAGCTAACTATATAAGCTTAAAGAATTTTGGAAACCCTGAATAACAACCCTTAAAAGCTGAACAAGTAGACTCAAAAGTGCACTGCAATGAGTTGTGAGAGACTTTTACAAAGTCTGTGAACAAGGGAGACGGTTACAAAATCGCCTTCTTATAACAAAACAGAAAAACCAGAGAAGTGCCCGATCGGACGGCCATGAAAATCTATTACTGCAAAAATAAAGTTCGAAAGTTTTCGCAAAATCTGTAAAGAAATTGCCAAAGATGCACATACCGAACAGAAGCATGTAGAGATAAGGGTATTCAAAGTAGTAAACTTCATTCAGCAGACTAAGAAGTAGTCTGAATGACGAATAAGGCTGCGCAATAAGACTTATTATCGGCCGAATTACAATATTAAGTGCAGCCGAGTTTGAGTTTGTAATGACCCTAGTTTTTAAAGGACATCACTGGATGAAGTTACACCCGTCGTATGAAATTATAGCATCGTCTGGCCAACTATAGAGAATTAGCCTCTAACACCACGTACAAGATTTTATTTACCTTAAACAATCTGATTAGCCCTTATCAGTATGATTTTAGGCCTGGTAAGTCTATAATCAGACTGGATATTCTCCTTAGAGAGGATGAGGGGAACTTCGAAGAATCTCTCTTGCCAATCGTTGTTCCTGTACACTAAGAAACCATTTGAGACGACAACGGAACAAAACACCGTACCGACTGAATAGGCACTAACGCTTTGGAACGGAATAATTTCGAATCAATTCCGAAAGGATAAAGCGGTAAAGTAAGACCTTACATTTTGTGAGGCACTACCGTATAAAAAGACCTAAGTCAATTGGCGGTGCGTCATAAGATACGATTAGTACAAGATCGCTATGGAGATAACTGTTGAGACCTAGATAGCGAATGTAGTATACAGTAAGTCTTGGCTGGCATCCGATTTTTACTAATGAAATAGTAGATATACAAGGAGATACTCATAGTTTAAAATAAGATCAAAAAACGTTAAACTGAAAAATAAAATAAAAAAATAAAAAATAATAAAATGGGATAACAATTAAAGAATGTGGATTTTTTATCTTGAAAGTCATATCTTTTAAACGGTCAATCCAAATGTTAGTTATGCTGTCCAGAATATGTAAGAGGAATCGTTTTAGTATTCAACCTAAGGTTAGAGTATTTGACTGCAATGTAAAGTCAGTATTAATTGTCACATATCAGAATAGATATGAAAGGTGCCTTTCAAAAATGTTAGGGGATTTTTGGTCGGATTGGTTCTCAAACGAACAGTTAATGTGAAAGCCATTATTTCAATGAATACCCTTTACAAAAATGTTCACGCACATAGGTACATATTCAATTTTTTCTTTTATCTTCAATCTATAGCTTAACAATTTAAGATTTTTATTTATAAAAAAATAAAATTTCATTTGCATTAATGAAGCAGATTATCGTAATCTGAAAAAATGATAAGAAATATATAACGATGAACCCAATTTAATTTTCGGACCAAGAAATTGAACCACAAAATAAAATCAGGTCAATTGTTCATTTGACATCAGAGTGGCACCCATATATGTGACATCAAAGACCAAATTTAAAAATCAAATGCGGACTCAAAAAAAAAAAAAAAAAAAAACTGAAGTTAGCTCTCGCCTATATGCGCACCTGAATTACCCGATTTGTCCTTTGGTATTCATGATAGAAGCCGCAGAAGAATCAAAAATAATTCCATAGATGGTTATCACATCTGAATTGGTAAATTTGAACTAAAATTTATGAATCTTGTCTCTTGACCCATGAATATAAGTGACTCGAAATGGGAAAATCGTGTCCACACCTACTTCCGGAGGACTGTTTTAAACGAGTCTATATACGAAATACAAGGAGTTTGTACTGCAAAAGGAATTTTAAGTATATTATGGTTCACGAGCATATCTTTTTTATTGTCTGTTACGTTAAAATAATATTCAGTGATAGTGATTGTGTCCTAAGGTTGAACAGGCTAAATAAAAGAAACCTACCTTGAGAACATAGACATAAAACAATATTTGATGACTGATTAATAAGTGAAAGATCGAGGTTATTTTCTAAAGAATACTTATTCAGACAAGAAAAAAGCGATAGTGAGAGACTGATGACAGATAATTCTCTGTATATGGTATGTTCAAATCCTTGAAATAAAACCCAAAAATCATATAGCAAATAATAAGTGCTTCTAAAAAGAGTGAAAAAGTTTGCAGATACGTACAACCTTAGGTGATTTGTATTCAACTCTTGATTTGCATAAGCCACATACTCCATTACCTGGATTCAAGTCATCTCATTGGCAGCGATATTTTTATTAGGTTAAATGTCCATTGGTTATTGAACTCCAAGTTCTTTGTTCGTCCTATCAAAGTTTCCCTTCATTACAACTACTTCCATACCATATATACTTTGTCATTTGTAAAAAAAAAAAAAAAAAAAATCCTGTCAACTATGTAATTGTGCCAAGCAACCGTTGCTTGCAAATCTTCCAGAACATTTTTTTCCCACCGGTTTTTAACTTTTAATTCTTGACCGTAAAATTTACGAGCAGCATATACAACTCACGAACATCATGACTGTGTTCCTGCTTCTGGAGTATGCACAAGGAGAACAGAAATTTTATGAGAGATTTGCATAAATTTTCTGTAAAGGGAGCCAGGTCAGCTTTTTTGCTATGCATATATGGAGCAATTAAAGTCATCAGGCGACGAGGCATAAATAATGGACTTTAATCTTGGAAATCTGAAGGAGTACAAATGCAAGGAGTACAAAATATCTACGGATACTACATAAAATTCGAATCCATTGTTCAGAGTCTTGTTTCGGAATTTATTAATATATGAATAAATTCTGTCGTAAATTCAAATGCACATACCATATATGCCTACTATATACATAAATACTATGTAATGCTATTGATTGCAGCATATATAAGTATATAAATAGGTATACAATTTTTTCAAATAGATATATACAATATTTCTTTAAGTAAGGAAGCCCTTTGAAAGTGACACTGACAAATATGACTCTCGTGTATAAACGGGAAACATCTTGACAAATGAAAAGTGGTTTAGTTTTAGAAAAACATGGGTCCACGTAACAATTTGTCCTAAGATATCCTAGGTACATAGGCTTATATGGTGTATAAACATTTTTTGATAGCTACTTGGGAAGGATAAATACTTAGTTTTGCTACGGAGGACGAGAATGTGCATACGCTCTTCATCGAGCGCTAAGTATTATTTCTTTTTAGCATATACATATGTTATAACGTTGCATAGTTAAGTTATTTGGCAGGGAAAATATAATTTTTTTTTTTTAAACCATCTCAATAATATTTTGCTCAATTCAGTAACATACCCATTTGACTACCAATTGCCTCTAGTGAGTTTACGCCTGATATAGTGTCAAGGCTATACATAACAGGGGGGTCTTATATTAACCAAATCCAGTAATGTTTCTTTTAACCCCAATACAGCATCTTGAATTCTGTAGCGTCATTCCGTATATACGAATGAGTACGGAAAGCATAATTTTACGTAATTTTTTTGTAGAGAAGGAATAGAGTGACAGATACCTAAATACTACGAAACTAACTCAGATGATAAATTCTGTATTTTTATGCTTGAAGTACAGTTGAGAATGTTGAAAGTTCTCTATTAGAAAGCAAGGTCTCGACCTCCAATTCTACTCAACTAGGTGAAAGCAATAAACCATCTTACTCGTATCTATGAAAATTTTCAACATATCTATATAACTTAATCCCTTCTTCTCCAAAGCGGAATCAATAATTCTCTATCGGTGTTGTACTCTGAATATGAGTGAATGAAACTGGCTGTAATTCCTTATAAATAGACACCTGCGTTTTAGGAGTATATTTACTTATTTTAGGCGAATGAATTTGCAATGACCAAATCAATTTGAATATGGGTCAAGAACTTATAGACGCCATCATAAAAAGACAGAAATGACAGTGAATAGGTACGTGATTTCGAGTATAAGAATAGCTCTATTGCAAAATAAGACATGTAATAGAATCCACTAAACTAATCATGAAAAAAAAAAACTTTGCTCAAAGCAGTGCAAAAGGAATTCTGAGTATTAGGGATCAGTTTCAGAAGTCAAGAAAATATTGTTGTTTCTAAGTTTTGTTTTTGGAATTGGCAATACTTTTCCAGGGACTTGACAACTGATTTATACTCAGTTTTATGTGTATTTCGCTAGTAGAACGCATGTTCTTCTGCAAAAATTTTGGTTCAATTCAGAAAAATTGCTCCGAAATCTATGAATAAAGTCGGTAGCCCAAGCCGTAAATTAGAGACAATGGATAATTTGAAAGTTAACATTTGCCGCGTTATTGCCAACAGTTATATGGCTCCAGCTTCTCCAGAAACTTTTTGTGAACTGAATTCCCATATTGAGCTCTTTTTGTGTCAGCAAACACCATTTTAGTTGTGTTTTGACATACATCTTCTTTGCTTGATACTAGAATAAATTTAAGTAGAATCAAAATCTCATATTTGTGGATGTTGAAACACAACTTATGGCTTTTTGTAGTGCGAAATTGCACCTAAATTCAAATTATAGACAGCCATTCGGTTGAATTTTTAGACATAACAGATTCTTTCTTCTTTTTATAATGGTGCAAAAGTTGATAATTTTTTATCTGGAAGCATTCACTGTAGACGCCACAAAACTCTATCCATATATCCATATTGAAACTTTCTTAATCAGCCTGTAGTTTATTTAATTTTATGAACTGTGTGCTTTGACTAACAGTCAAGAGATTTGAACTCAAAAATCTAAAATTTTGAGAATCACAACTTATGCATGTATTCTAACAATCAGTTTTATTTATTGAAGTGGTAGTCTGCAATTTAGGTCGATTGAGCTTATCGGTGATTAAGGAATTTATTATTACGAGCACATATAATACTATCTGTTCATAGTTCATAATTTATAACACTGGAGGTTAGAGCACGTCTAATTCGACGAATAGGTAACGGATTTAAATACCGAACTATCTACGTAAAACAATATCGAGATATTTCTCAAATAAAATCCCACACTTTGACTCCGACGATGGAGTTATTAAAGAGAACGAAATTACTGGCGGTATGCCACAATGCTCAGTCTTAGTTCATGCAACGTTTTGTATGATGAAATGTTACACCTACAGTAGGTGTCGGATCTGCTCATGATGTTGCTTAATGATTTCAGCAAACGAAGCAAGAAGTCTAACTCTACATAAACGTAGCTTACACCGGTTTGCAAGTTCGCGATCACAAAACTGAAGGGGTGTTTATTACGAGTAGGACAATTCGCCAAACGATTTGGTTAGAGTTAGAGCGGGAGAACTCAAGTATCTTGGAGTTATTACTGACAATCGTCTAAGTTTTAAAAATCACCTACATCAGATATGCGAGAAATCATCGAAAACTGTAAGTGCCCTTGTAAGGCTGATAGGATATGTTGAAGGCCCAAGACAGTATAAACGACAACTCCTTGCAGAAGCTTCGAGTTATATACTCGTGTATGCAGCAGAATATGCCGCAAAGTGCGGGAAAGCAAATACTGTACTCGACGTATCTTTAATGTTATCTGTCGCCACACTTGCCGAAAAAAGCAAGCGAGTGAGTCCGTAGTACCACAACCTGGCAAAAACAATTTAGCATAGGTCTTCAAGCCAACTCGCGTAGTAATGCCTTACGGCTATACGGTAGGGGCACATATCGGTCTGTTCCGGTGAATGTGTAAGAATCCGTGCTTTATGCCGGCTTTCCAGCGCAAACAAAAAAAAAATCTGGCAAGCTTGTTTACTGACATCCTTTAAGTCCGATGGGACAATGGGACGTGCTTTCTGTCACCATTTCTTAGTTTTAAATATTTGCCAGATAAAAATAAATGTTTTTTTTTTTTTTAATAATTAGAGCGCGCTTAAGGGGTTAGAGTACCATTAAAATGTTTGTACACAGAGCAGGCGAAGGAAAATCAGGGAGGTAAAAAAGAGAAATACCGATGTACGATGATCCTAAATTTTTGCAATTTACAATGAATGGGAAATAGAGAGCTCGGCAGGGCATTCCATAAGAGAGTTGTACGGCTTAGAAACGAATCACGATATTTCATAGTACGTCCGAAAGTGGGCTTGAGGGTATACTGTTGAGCATTCATAGCTAGACAGGTGTTTCGGTTGAAGTTTCCACTGGCTAACTGATATTAGTATCACCTATGATGTTTTGGGAACACCCGACTAGATTTGGGCATTGTACTTCAATTTTGGGCGTAAGGATATCTAATATATTGTGACCAGATTAGAGGGGGTGAAATATTTCTTACATCGCTTGAGGAATCTAGACACAGCATTTTTGGCGACATCGAGTATGTGGGCATTCCAACGTAAGTTGTCACTGACGCACATACCGAGAATGGAAAGTTTTTCGGTTTCGACGATACAAGTGCGTTTTTGACAAAACAGCCTGATGTCAAACTTTGTCAAATGCGATCAAACTTTGTGCAGCTATTTTGCTTTCGTCAGATTGATGTACGCTTTGGTTTCACTTTTCGGTGAGACATGCTATCAAATCACCAGTGGACCTGTTGCTACGAAAACCGTACTGCTGGTCATTGAAAAGTTTTCGCGTCCTTTAGAAAGAAGGGACGGAAGTGCAGTGGGTCTGTAGGAAGAGAGAAGAAGATTCGCCTCTTTTAGGGACGGGCTGGACAAATGCTGTTTTCCATCTGCTCAGAAAGACACCTAATGAAACAGCTTACACAATTGTTTTGTCAGCTAAGAAGAACACCACTTCAGAAGAAGGGTAAATATACCATCTGGACCAGCAGATCTGTGTATATTGAGACCTTTAAGTACTCTTGCTACTACACGAGTGCGAAAGTTGATTCGTCCTATTGAAGATTCGACGCACTCAAGTGTAGGCAGGGACAAAACACAATCTGGAAGTTTTGAGCTGGCTGCAAAATGTGCAACAAGCAGATTGGCCTTGTCCCAAGAGCTAACAACTGGAATGTTATTGTTAATGAGCATTGGAATTTCAAATGTTTTTGACGAAAGACCAAACATTTATATTACCATTGCCTCAGTTTTTGGTCATATTGGAATCTTACACGCATAAGAAAGGGGTTACAGTCATTCCTGGCTCATTTCAACTTTTTTGGTTTTTCTTAGTGGGCTTGGTCTTGTAGGACCGAAAAAACATTTCTATAATCCTGACAGCCTCTTTACAGTTCTTGTCGTACCATGCCTTTTTTTTTTTGGTTTGATACTCTTCATTCGATGAGGGATAAAGGATCTGATTTCAAAAGGAGAATGGTGTCCGTGATCATATCAGCAGCGAAATCGAGGAAACATAACGACCAATTTAAATTCCTAAAGAAGCTGTTAAGTCCACTCCAATAGGCTTTCTCGTATTGCCATACGATTCTTTTAGGAATCTTTTCTCTAACGATGTACGGGAAATTAGCTGATATGACACAATGGTCCGGTGAGCCCAGGGGGGATAGCACATTGACCTTGTATTTATCAGGGTGAGCAGTTAAAAACAAGTCCAGGGTGTTGGCGTTATGACTATTAACGTCAAATATACGTGTGTACTCATTTACAAGCTGGGTCAAATTATTTTCCGCAGCGAAGGTCTCAACACGCCGTCCTTCGCGTGTTGTCTGTCCAGAATGTCGAAGCCACCCAGAATTGTGTAACACATTGTCTGAAAAGTCCGTTTTATAGTAAAACACAAAATTTTTGCAAAATTCAATTTTATTTATCAATATAATTGCCTTCGAGGACGATACACTGATTGAAACGATTTTTCAATCTTTCGATACCAGTTTTGTAGTACGATTTCAGTTTAGCCTCAAAATATTCTTCTGTTTCGGCGATTACTTCTTCATCGGTCTTATATCTCTTTCCGGCGAGCATTCTTTTGAGGTCTGCGAACAGGAAATAGTAGCTGGGGGCCAAATCTGGAGAATACGGTGGGTGGGGAAGCAATTCGTAGGCGAATTCATTTATATTTGCCATCGTTTTCATCGACTTGTGACACGGTGCATTGTCTCGATGAAACAGCGTTTTCTTTTTCTTCAAATGCGGCCGTTTTTCTGCGATTTCGAACTTCAAACGCTCCAACAACGCAATGTAATAGTCACTGTTGATAGTGTGGCCCTTTTGGGGATAGTCGTTGAAAATTATTCCATGTGTATCCCAAAATACGGATGCCATAAACTTGCTAACCGACTGTTGAGCTTTTGGTCGTTTTGGACGAGGTTTGTCGCCTGCTCGCCACTCAGCTGACTGCCGACTTGACTCTGGTGTGAGTCAAAAATTCGGGTTTATTGCGGTTGAACAGCTTTAAGCACTCCTCTGAATCATGAACACGTTGTTGTTTTTGGTCGACTGTGAGCAAACGCGGCACCCACTTTGAACAGAGCTTTCGCATGTCCAAATATTCTTTTGATATTTTCAGAGCCTCAGCTATCTTGATCAACTTCATTTTACGGTCATTCGTAATCATTTTATGGACTTTTTTCATGTTTTCATCTGAAACAGCTTTTTTTGGACGTCCAATGCGTGCATCATCTTCGGTGCTTGTATGACCACTTTTAAATTTTTCAATCCACTTGCGAATGGTTCGTTCGGCTGGTGCAGAGTCCGGGTTACACTTATCAAGCCATTTCTTTGCATCGGCTGCATTTTTTCCCATCAAAAAGCAATGATAAATCAACACACGGAATTGCTTTGAATCCATTTTTTTTTTCACAATAACAAAAGTTGCTTCACTCACAACGCTATATCTCGAGAACTAATAGTCCGACAGCTGTCAAATTTATACACGCATCTTTTGAAGGTTGGTACTAACTGAAAATGGTATGGATTTAATTCGAGTGGTGCCCTATCTTAGAAACGGCACGGACTTTATATATTGAAATCGCCCAGCATGAGGATACAAGGATACAATTCTTTGAATGGAGTCAGACAGCGCATGCTGTCCAGCTTGGGACTTCTGTAAATAAAGCAGTTTTAGATATATTACCCACAAAGTCCTTCAAGAAAGAGTTGAATTGATATAAGTACCACAAATATGAATAATTAAAATGCCTTTATTGTCAAACTTGAGCTTATATGGTATGTTAAACGCTCAATTTTTGATTTTCTTTCTAATTAAGCAGAAGTATTTCACAGACACACCAAATATAAATCTATTTGAAATATTTTAAAGAACATCTATAATGAAAATATTTAAAGAGAAAATGTCACATCTCACATATTTAGTTGGAAGTGTAAGTCGATAAAATTTATCTATTCCACGCGAGTCCGAGACATTAGAATTAATCACTTGACTAAAAGTCTTGTCTCTACAGGTTAATTAGGTTTTTGCTCTTAAGAAGAATCAAATAAATTTCACAACGTAAATTTACGCGCAAATTTTCATTAAGGTTTTTCATTCAAATACTTTTCATAACTAAAACGATCTATATAGCTTATTTAAATGAAAGTAAAAACCAATTATTGATCTAACTTTTAACCTAAGACAATAAATTAACAATTAACGTGGCACTTTTTACTGACGGGAATATTTTTTATTTTTATTTGATTAGTATTTATCTTTTTATCACGAGTCACAACAGGTTTCTATTCGACTTTTTATTCTTGAATTTTTTGTAGTTGTATCTTTTTAACGTGTAGAACGTGGGCGGTTTATATATCAAAACTGTCTTAAAAGTAATTATTGTATCGTTCGAGCTTGTGTGTGGCTTCATTTTTCTCACACTCTAAAAAAATACCATCTCCGTTGCTGTTTATATCTTTAATTGCATTCAAAAAAAAAACCTATAATTTGAAATATGACTCTAGATATTGATACACCTTATCTGATAGAAATTTAAATAATCACCTTCTCATTAAGTAATCGAGTCAGAATTTTGCTTAATTTGTTCATGGTAACCTTGAGAATAACTAAAAAGCCATTCGTTCTCGTTATTATTAAAAAGCGATTTTTGAAAGCCATTCCTATTTAAAAAACTAAAAAAGAAACCAAACAAAAATTAATAAAAGCTAGTATATCCGCGTGTCACAGTATATTGAATTAGCTGATTTGATGACTGAGCTTTTGTTTTGAATTCGAATGCCTATCTAAAAATAAATAAAACAAAAAAAAAAATGTTTGAAGAGTTTTTAAAGATCCTATCTATTTGTTTTTTTTTTTTTCATTTTTTGTATGAATAAAAAACGAGAGAATGAAGAATTTTGAATACTTTGCTTGGCAGCCATTCAAGAAATCAGATGGATTAGCAAATTAAACGGTTCTTTGTTATGAGATATAAAGATAAACAGCAGTGCTGAAAGACATTCTTTTCATTCAACTTCATAAATTAAAATTTTTATTGTCAAGTTTCACAAATTTTGGTATACATAAAACCTAGGCCAGAAAACGTTCCCTATCAATATCTGATAGAATAGCTACATGATATAGTTTATGGACGTAGGCTGCTGAGATTTTTGAATAGATAAAACATGAATAACTCAAGGTTTTTTTTTATAATTTAATTTAAATTAAAATATTGTGTATTACTTGTCTACGAGTTTAATTGGAACCAGAAACAAGCCACTATAACATTTGCCTTTTGTTGTTGACTTTTAAGCATTTTATTTTATTTCTTATGTAAATAAATGTTAGGAAAATTTTTGATTCCGGATGTAGTACATAAAGTTTACGAACTATGTGATTTTCTATTTCTTATTAAATTCAAAAATAATTTCGGACTAATATCTGGCATGTCAGGCACGGATTTCTTGCAATTACGAATGAATTGCTTCGACAATTGGCAACAGGAAATATTTATAAAAACTCCTTTGGTTTTCCTTACTAAAATTTTACTAAGTGGTTTAAAAGGTCGAACCTAGTGTTTCAAGAATTGGCCCTAGAGCAAAATGGATATTGTGCAGATCTAGCTAAGATAGTTTCTGGGAATCGAACATTCCATACATATTCTTCGGTTTGCTTGCCTTAGTCAGAATTTTCTGACTACTTTAAGCTTAAATTTATACAAATCTCAGCATTTTTCGTCATTAGGAAGCACTGCAACTAAAATTTCTACACCTGAGAAGTTTACAACACTTTATATTCTTCTAAAAGAATATTTCGCGAGTCTTGTTCTAGTAAATCATCTCCAAATCGAAAAAAGTACGCTAGAAAACTCATAATAAAAGAATCTGTAACTGAAAAATGTCGAGTTTCTTTAGCTTTAGATGGAAAAGCGTTAGTTCCATCCCAATTGTGAATGGAAGCCTTAACAGAGAATGCAGACAGAACTGCAGTCCTAACACAGGTCCAGATGGCATACAGAGAGGTATTTCATTATCGAACTAGATTGGAAGTGGTGAGAGAGTTCTGTATTGCCTTAATGCAGCCTTTTCTATTGATACAAACCCAGATTCCTCGTCTGCTTTAAGACAAACGCAGATAACGAAGGGGGAGTGAAGTCGTCCTCCAAAAAGGTTAAAACGCCGATCACAAAAGTCCTTGTGTCATTGTATCAAATGCCATATTCATAAGACGATAGTTAGCGCGCAAGGTTAGCAAAACTGTAATGCGTGTTGTATTGTATTAATGAACATCTTCTATTACACCGAATATTGCCTTGAGAATGCGGTGTAGTAGATTTTGAAACTTAGGTGTTAGGTTTCGATATTTTTCCAGAGGTGGTTGTCAAATTGGAGCCAGTGCATTCTCAACCAGTGGGTCTTAGTACGTGCTAGTTGTTAGTTCGTTACATTTAGCCCTGATAACAATCACTCCAACATCAGTGTTATGCCTTCATGTCAGAGTTGACGCCGAAGGGATTTACATATAACTTCGTACAAATTCCATGAAAAGACTTTCAGAGAATTGCCTCGCATGGGATTCGAACCCGTGACCCTCTGCTTGAGGAGTTTATGCATACACCACTACACCACGGTCCCCTTGTGGTCAATATGAATACTAAGGCGAGGGAGACCCATCAATGGGTCTACGTAGAGCAGGCGTGCTAGGAAAAGCCTGTTTATTATTATGAGAACTTTTTTAACAAACAACCGATGCATAGGATACAATTGACATTAAAACCGTGTATATCAGAAGGAACCTCCTCGAAGATGAAAGCTCTATTATATTGCCCGAAACTTATTGAGCATTAATGTTCTCAATTCTCTAAGAAGATCTGGTTGGAATTTCAGTAACATAAAACTTAGGTTGTAGAATATGAAATGTCAGATTTTGGGGTATTTAACCAAAATATGATCCGTTTTCATCTATGACTCTTTTCCAACGTGATTCACGACCTAACATTCCTTTTTTTAATTTTAAAGGCCTGACTTTTTGACACAATGAGATCCTCAAAAGCTTTCATGACTTCGTTTCGGAAGATTTTTTGGCAGAAAAATGGCTTTAGGCTTCAGAAGAGGTGATCGTCCGTTGGGAAAACATCAGGTCAGAAAGGTGAAAAATGGGAAGAATTTCAAATTGTAACCATCTCTTGGGAAATCTTTTATTGAATATTTTACTTCGCCGAATGAGCGAGTATTAATTTAATTCAATTTTTAATTTTGGTGGGGGCGAAGCCCCCATTTATTCGGCTTAATACAAGCTATAACTTAAAATTAAACTTAAACTAAAACTTAAAACAAAGGTTGGTTACTGTGGTGAAGGAGAACCGATTTGAGGTAGGAAGTGGTGCGGTGGAAGTCAAAGACGCTAGGGTTTGAATTAATTTTTCGTAGCATGCGGGAGATTGGTTCGTTCGCGCCATAGGTGGTGTGGTGGGTTGGGAGATAGAAGAGACGAGGGGTACGTAGATTACGAGGGTTAGTGTTGAGGAAAATAGAATTGTGAAGGGACGTGCATTCAACCTGACCTGAAAGAAGTCGATGAATGAAGAGAAAGTCGGCTGCATCTCTGCGTTTCTCAAGGGTGTTTAGGTTAATAAGGTTGAGACGGTTTTGATAGGGGGGCAGAGTAAAAGAATCATCCCAGGGCAAACCTCGAAGAGCGAATCGAAGAAAACGGCGCTGGATGCTTTCGATTCTCGAGATATGAACGCGATGATATGGGGACCATACTTGACTGGCGTACTCTAGGAGGGGACGAACAAAGATAATATAGAGGGACCTGGTCACGTATGGGTTGGTGAATTCTTTGGACCATCGTTTTACAAAACCTAGTGCAGAGTTGGCTTTAAGGATTATCCCATCCATATGCAAACGGAAGTTGAGCTCCCTATCACACAAAATGCCGAGGTCACGAAAAGATTCAACGGAGGAGATAGGTTGGTTGTGGAGAAGGTAGAATCGGGGAGGAGCCGATTTTGAGCCGCTTATGTAAAAAGGTGATGGATTGACATTTGGTGATATTAAGTTCCAAACAATTTTTGAGGCATCAGATCGAAAAACTGTCAAGGTCTTGTTGAAGAAGAAGGGGAGAGGAAATGGTTTTGAAAAATTTGGTATCGTCGGCGTAAAGGGAGACGGACGAGTATTTTATGATCCTATCGAGATCATTTATGGTTAATATAAAGAGAAGGGGTCCGAGATGGCTACCTTGAGGAACTCCAGAGGTGGCCAAAAATGGAGCGGAGTAGGCTGACCTAAAACCAACACTGTAAAAACGGTTTTCGAGGTAAGAGGATATCCATTTTAACAGTATGGGTTCAAAGCCGAAGGCAGACAATTTGAAGAGTATTAATCGATGAGAGATTTTAGCGAAGGCTTTGCTAAAATCGATTGCAACTACATCGACTTCGTTGCCGTTCTCTAGGGCAGAGATGGCAAAGGATACGAATTCAACGAGATTTGTGGTGGTTGACCTACCCTTTAGGAAGCCATGTTGTCTAGGTGAAATAAGTGATTTGCATTGGAAACTTAGAGCTTCATACAAAATACTTTCGAGGAGTTTGGGTATATGGGAGAGTTTAGCGATTGGACGATAGTTTGTTATTTCGTTCTTTGATCCCTTTTTGTGGATCGGGGTTATAAAGGAGGTTTTCCAAACCTGAGGAAATTCTCCTTGTGAAAGGGATAGACGAAAGATATCAAAAAGTGCAAGGGAAAGAGACGAAGAACATTTTTTAAGAAATATGGCAGGGAGGCCATCTGGACCGGGTGTAAATTCGTCATTGAGTTGGTGTAATTTATATTCGATATAGGTGAGTAGAGGGTAGGGATCGCATAGAAGTTTCGTCACAATGTGTATTAACTTAGCGTAGTTCAGAGTTTTAAGCTCGTATTCATATGATTCATTGTGTAAACTCTAATAGCTCATTCATCGATTCTGACGTAGAGTAAACTTTGTTTAATTGTTCGTAATCAAAATATTGAGCAATCGCCCTGCATTCTCTGATTTTTTTTTTTTTTAGTTTTGTTTAGTTTATTTCGCTTAATACAAGCTTAAACTAACTTTAAAACTGGAACTTAAAAATTAACAAAAATTGAGAATGAAGAAATAAGGGAATGGCGGAGGAGATCAAAAGTGTGACGAGTAGCGCGCAAGTTAAGATTAAGAAGGGAGCATGCATGAGATTGGTTCGTTATCCCACAATATAAGAGGTGGGATGAGTTGAAGTATAGAAGAGAAGGTTAGTGTTGAAGAAAATATAAATGTAAAGGAACACGCAATCCCTAAAACACCTCTGACACCTTAAGACCAAAGTTGCATACATTGAAGGAAGATTTACCTATGCATACCGATACTGGTTTCGGTTGGTGGTATCAGCGAAAGTGTACATCTTTCCTTCTGGGGGTCTCGTTGTCATCAAGGTTTCACAAAATAAAACAAACCGCCGATTCTTTGTGCGTGAAGAAGACAAATAGACTAGAGACTTTTAAGTTTTTCCAATATCGCTTACATGCTTTCAATAAATAAATCAATGATCGATCAATCACTCAAGTGTTATGTCAGATTAAGGTTAGGATCTGTTATTGCGCCTAAAGAAAAAACAAATCCACAAATGTAGTTTTTGTTAACAAATAGGACCTTCGACACGCCATGAAAATGTGTTAGAACCGCTAGAAAACGTGAGTGTAATAGGATGTACTCGTAAGATACCAAAGACCCAAAGCTAAAATCAAGAACAGTTTGAGCAAGGACGGTGGGTCCTATAATACTTATTCATCAGTAATGTAAATGATATGCCATAAATCTCAGAAAACACACTGCGATGGTCAACACTACATGGAGATTGTAGTAGGCGTTAACTCTTTTAGTAGGGAAAAACGCTGAAAGAAAAAGTCAGACAGAGTCAAATCAGATGATCGTAGTGGTAAGTCGAACATCGTTTTCCATCTTATTCTGTTAAAACCAGTAATTCGTATCAATGCCCTATATCACATTTTGTTGACCGCAGCCATCTTGTCATTGCCTTTTTCAGTGTACAGATGAATACTTTCAAAGAATACAATGCACCAAACCGTAACTTTTGGTGAATGTAAATATGGTTCAAAAATTATTTGTGGGTTTTGATACCGAGGTCAAGTACCGAACTTTTGCGTGCTTTTGCGTGCTCTGTTTGCATTGTGATTTTTGAATGAATATCAGCTCTGATATTTTGAATTGTTGGGAGAGCTTTGACATAGACTTTATTTTTAACATAGCCTCAAAGAAAACAGCCTAGATGTGTTAGATCGTGGTTTTTCTGCGGCCATTGGGGTTCCCATTTCCAGAAATCTCACGTCCAGGAAATTCGTTACGTAAAAGGGGAATTATTCCACCATCTCTGTTTCATGTGGCGTCGATCTGCTGAACATAAATGTCATCCACGTCTATAGAATCAATTTTAGGCTCAAAAAAAAATCGTTTGGTAAAGCAATACAATCACTGATACCGTCGTACCATTTTTGAAAAAAATATGGCCCAAAAACCCCAATAATCTGTTACTAGTTGTGGGTAAAGAGATTGTTCCACCATTTCTCTTTGGTTATTGCAACAAAATATGCAACACTTTTGTTCGTTTAACTACACAGATAGAAATAATCTTCTTCACTCAGAATTTTGTGTATAAAGTCATGATCGTGTTCATTAATTTCCAGCATCCAATCAGCGAAGGTACATAAGCATGGAAGCCAAGATCTTTATGCAAAATACATTGCGGATAGACCCAATTCTTATGATAGTCTCAAAATAGGCATACTTAGGTCTTCAGTCACACTTTAAGCGCTGATATTTTAAGCTGACAGAAGGCCTCCATTTATTCGGCTTAAAACGAACCATATAATCACTAAACTCACTTAAACTTAAACCTAAACTGAAAATTAAGGTCAACCAACCTTGTGGTAAGGAGTGGTGCGGTGAAAGTTATAGACGGAAGGTTTCAACTGTTTTTTCGTAGCATGGGGATATTTGCTTGCTCGAGCCACAGGAGGTGTAAGGTAAGTGTTAGGGAAAATAGAGTCGTGAAGGGACTCGCATCCCAGGGCATACCTAAAAGAGCAAATCGAAGAAAATTCTCGAGATATGAACACGATGATATGGAGACCACACTTGACTGGCGTACTTTAGGAGGGGACGTATGGGTTGTGAATTCTTTGGACCAACGTTATATAAAACCTAGCTTTCGGATTATCACATCCATTTGTAAACAGAAGTTGAGTTCCTTATCACACAACTATCGCCGAAGTCGCGAAGATATTGAACGGAGGAGATAGGTTGATTGTGGAGAAAGTAGAGTCGGGGAGGAGATTGGTGCCGCTTAGGTGATGGATTGGTATTTGGTGATATTAAATTCCAAACAAACTTTGAGGCAGCAGATTGAAAAACTATTAAGATCTTGTTGAAGAAGAAAGGAGCCGTGGGATGAGGAAATGGTTTTTGAATATATTGGTATCGTCAACGTATAAATAGTCAGACGAGTGTTTGATGATCCTATCGAGATCATTTATGGGTAATATTAAAAGAAGAGGACCGAGATGGCTGCCTTGTGGAACACTAGAATTAGCCAAAAGTTTAGCCGAGTGGGCGGACCTAATATGAACACTACAAAAACGGTTTTCCAAGTAAGAGGATATCCATTTTAACATTAAAAACCGAGGGCAGATAATTCGAAGAGCATTAGTCTATGAGAGATTTTATCGTTCTTGATAAGGCAAACTTCACGAAATGTTTGTTAGAGCTTATATCGATCGATATTTAATAATCTCCTTGTTTTTACTTATCAACCGATAGTTGAATGTCGACAGTTCCATAATGTCGCAAAATATAAAATGACACCTATTTTTGGAAAACTCTCTACGTAGAGTTGTAAATGGACATCAACATTTTAGGAATTCGCAATTATGTGTGTGTACACCTAATCAGTACAATTCTAGATGGATTCTCAAACGGATTCAATTTCTATAAACTACCAGCCTGAATATAATGAATTTTAATATATATAAATATAATATATGAATATACATACATAAATAAGAAAACTCAAAAGAACGTGAATATGCTATCAAAATATCAGAACCTATAAAAAAAAAATCACTTTAATATATGGTACATAGAGATTATCAGCAACTTTATCAGTCCAAAAATTGAGTGAATAGTACTGATAATCCCTAATAATCCCTGACGATTTCTAAAATTTATTAAGAAATTTTTTTTACTGAAGAAAAACGATATTAAATAAATATATATATGCATTGTTATTAAATCCTACTCAGTTTTTAAAGTTAAATCTATCAAAATGACACCAATTTTGCAAACCGAAAATTTTGTTGCAAGGTCTTCCTTTGTTAAAGGGTATTCTTGATTTTTTTATTTTTTTTTAATGTCCTTTTAAACAAGTTCCCAAGTGGAAATCAGAAGCTGCATTTTAACATAGAACTAAGAAGGGTAAATCTTTTAATATTTTATTTGCACACTTTAGTGATGCTTACCACGGTAAAATATTGTACCAGCAATAAATCCCTGACATTATCCAGTCGTGTCTTTCTGTAGGTACGTCGTTGTATCGCTGTTCTCTGTTCTTATTTATTTCTTTTTCTTTTGTGCTTCCTTTGAGTTGGTTGTTTTTGCCGAGTGGATAATTAATGCTAAAAATAATGCACGCAAATCCAAAGACAACGATGAGGACGCAAATCGGTATGATAACGAAACGACCCGAAAATGTTCATATTAATTAATGTTTTACGAACAGATAAGTTGCAACGACGATGCATGTGTACTTACGCCTCTGGTAGTAATGCATAAGCTGTTATAACTTCAGGATGTATAATTTTTTTTAAGAAAAAAAACAATGTACATATAAGAACATTGTTGCTATTTTTTTTTTTTTTTTTTTAACTTTACTAGACTATATCAAGTTTTAATTTTACTTCGCAATAGAACGTAATTACTTGTAACCAAATTTTGCAGTTTGAATAGCGGAATAAGGAATAAGAAAAAGATTTTTCCAATATTTTACTAAAGCTATAGATAGCCCATAAAATATTCTTCAGAACTTACTAATAACATTAAGTTATTCCCTTCAAATTGGTTTATGCTTTGTAGAGTATTTTCCCTCCGTATATTTTCAGCAAATATCTTTCGATTCCAAAATTAATATACTCGTACTGAACTTTGTTTGAATCCCAGGCTCAAAGGAAATATGATCTCCGCTTATTTTTTGGGCTTTGAGTTAGGTCTTCCCACTTCATTAATATAATTGTACCATATTTTGTATTGTGTGATAATGCACAATGCAGGCAGACTCACAATAGTTATTTCAAATTTCATATGTTTAGGGCATTTTTGTTGCCTTTTGAATCAGTTACTAGCGTTCCGTATCACTAAAATGAGTTTAGTACAACACCAATCCAGAGCGGTGATAATACCGAACGCATTTCTTTATAAATTGTGAGCGCTTATATTAAGTTACTGTGTTTTATTTTCTTTTATTGAACGTTAAAATGTGTATATTATGTAGACAAGTATATTCTTGTTGACGAATTTCTTTCAATTCCCTTATCGCTATCCGGTAGCCTACGATGTTGACTAAATTTGCGCACTTTTTAATTTTACTTTTAAATTCATTTTTATTGATTCTTTCATTATTACTTACATTCTAGATCAAAATGCTTAAATCTAATTTAACAATGACAGTTACTTATTCTAGCTTACTGGCTCTTAACGAGCGCTCTAAACTTTACCATCTCATTCAAAGTTTACCTTTCGCCTTAAAAACTATCTTACAATTAATCTTATCTATCAGTATTACAAGATATGAAATTTCTAAGAAAAGGTTTTCGAAAAACTTAGATACCGTATCTTTAAAATTGTTTATAAAACTCAAAACTATGTCCCTAAACTTATGTCTACTTAACCTACCTTAACTATAATCGGGGTGGTGAGCACTCGTAGCCTCTCGCACCGAGTGGTCACCATACCAATTGCGATTTCAGGCGCCTGGCAGTAGTCAACATCGTGCACAAGCATCCCCGAGATTTAACCAATGCCATAAAGTATCGGTTACTTCTCAGCGAAGTCGCCTTATGTTGACGAACGCGGTCTCTCCACGAAATCCCCCTAACTATCCTTATTCTAACTTACAACTGAGAGGAGTGTGTTACCTTAGTAACGTACCCTCTCCCACCCTCTCCCACCCTCTCCCCTTATAGAAGCCAC
This sequence comes from Volucella inanis, assembly GCA_907269105.1. NCBI lineage: Eukaryota > Metazoa > Arthropoda > Insecta > Diptera > Syrphidae > Volucella > Volucella inanis. The sequence goes on from OU026157.1 coordinate 27,396,821, forward strand.
CAGAATTCGGTGTACTGTTTCTCGGCATCTGTCCGATCCCTATCCGCAATGGCGGGACTAAAACAGAGGAGCTCCTGAGTATTGGCGACATACCCGTCGTAGATGAGCCGCTTGTTTTTGCACCGCGGTGGCCGTGGTATATTACCGGGGTACCATCTCTGCTTCTCAATATAGAGAAATGCCTCTGGCAAGATAAAGCCCGATAGAAGCGTGCTCTCGTGGTACATTTCTTTGGGGTAATAAGCCCCAAAGATCAAGCTATTATTGTTGGTCATTGCTCGTGCAACCCGTGTGCACGTATGCGCACTTCTATACCATTTGTACACTTTGCCACGAAATCTGAGAAAAGGCTGCAGTTTTGCATCTGAGGGATTTGTATAATTTCCAGACAGCTTTCTCCGTTTCGATCATGTATCTTTTATTTTCTCACCTGATATCCGAAGACTTTGACATCCTTCACATTTTTCACATATGAAGACCCATTCGCCTAAACCGCTGTTGCTCATTTGCATTTTAGTCCTTACCTATTTAGCAGCTCCTTTGACTTTTATAAAACTGCCGTAAACACTACCACAGTAAGTTGGGTATGCCCGTTGTTGTAAGCAAAGCAAGATAGACTATTTAAACAAAGTGCCTTCTTTGTTGACAGCTGTTACAGAAGTAAATTGAAGAAGCTGGGCGACAAATCGTCTTCTTATCGAAATCGAGTGCATGTCTAGAAAGTTCCTGTTTTTTTTTTTTTTTATCTACGGCACTAAATCCAAGTGCTAGCTAATTGACTTTTTTCTCATACAATATCTGATCGATTTCTTTAAACTCCTTCTCGCTGAATTTTATTTTCTAACCCCAAATTTCCATTGGGAACTCTAATAGGTAATAATCTAATCAGAACCGACATTTGTATCACTAAAGACCATTTCGTGATTAGATCCTCAGTGAAGTTTTAAGTTTTTACAGAAATAAACTGAAGTAATATGACGTAACATATATTCCCTAAATATCCTGACTATAAAACGGGCTTTGGATATCCAACATTTGCATCACCGAAGAGGCTTTATTGTGCAGCCGCTCATTAAAAGTTTGAGGTTTTCCAAAAATACAGAAAGAGATCCACCATAGGGACTATAATTCTTGTCATGACCTTGCGTATACTAGCTAAGGACCATAAAGATTAACTCTCGTTTAATGAGGTGTCTTTCCAATCGGTGCTGGTATGGTTGATTTAATGATGGTTCGAGAACTGGAGTATATAAACTTTCCAAGTTGAATCTTTCGTTATAGCGGGCGAGTATTATCACTCATCCGATTTCAGTTAACCTTTAGCATTGCTGTGATCTCCTTTCATGATCTAGAGGCCTAGGCACTTTCTGTGCAGCTGTATCGTGAAGTTTGTACATTTCTGATTAAAGATACTTAAATATAGAATTAATTAATAGAATTGACAATGGGTTGAATTAGATTTTGAGTAAAGTGTATCTTAGAGTCTAGAAACCATCGGCATCCTTACCTGCAAAGTATTACCTACCTTACTTATCAACTTGCTGTTTTTTCTGTATACCTCTATAAAAAATCTTCTGTTACGTAAATTAGAGAAAAAAGGATTCTGCAGATAAAATATGGTATGATCGTGCCCGAAAGAAAACATTTAACCAAAAATAATTTTTTTTTTCATAGGTACTCGTAATTCAATTCGATTGATACAGAGTTTACTTCGTTGGTTCAAAAAAATTGCTAAACTTTATGAGTTTTATCAGGGTTCTATGTTAGCCACAGAAACAACTGCCTTTAATTCTTATAAAATCCCATAGTAACGAACTTTTATGAAAAGAGATGTACAGAATTCCCGACGTTTCCTGTTTTAGTTATCGATAATTGCTTCCGTCGTTTAGATCGGCACTCTCAAAATATGCCAACACCAACCGTATTGGTTCTCATCAAATGACCTCCCATTGATGACTACTTGATTGATATCGATCTAAAATTCCTTTCAAATGTACATCAGCAACACACGGATAAAGTATCTAACACCTTTACATTTTTTTGCACATCCTCTCGCAACTCAATGACTTTTGATCGATCAAATCCAAAATCTGAAGTCAAATTGACTAGACTGCAATCGATCTACCCACGATTGCCTATCAATAAATACACGTTCATACACATCTATTCAGTGTATATAGAAAACTCCAAAACAAAATCCATAACTTACAGTTGTGTAAATAAAAGCGGGCCTTTAAAGAGATACCCCTTACCAGCATTCAGCACTTTAGAATATTCAATTTTCCATATCGAATTCGGAAAAACAAATCCAAAACCACCGGGGGGCACTCTCCAATGCGTTAGAATTTAAACTTTTAATAATGGTTCGCGCTTCCGCAGGTTTGCTTGTGGTACTTTGTTGAGGGACCTAGCACACTACAAATACCTAACACGTTCACCACACTTTGGATATCTAAAACACATATTCGTAGAACATATAGAACACTTAGTACACTGGGAGCATCTGGAAGAGCACGATCGACTTTCAAAGGCATAACGCTGGGCTAATTAGTCTTCCTGTGGATCACGTGAGTACGTGTATCTACGCTTTACGTTTGCATGCATTAATTCAGATAATTGGCGGGAAAATACTCATAAAGCAATCTTTTCGTGAGCCGTGTACATTTTTTTCGGTGTTTTTTCGTTTTTTTTTTTTTATTTTTGTTACCCTGGTCCTGGTAACAGCGGTCCCTGTGCTTTGGTAAACCTGTTACCAGTCTTTAGCTTAATTTTATGATCGGTACCTGATTTTTGTTGAGAAAACAATTTTTTTTTTTTTTGGATTTTAGTGTTGCCCCTTTTTTTCAATATTTTTTTAAGGGGTGATCAATTTTATTCCCGCGCACTGTTGAATTTCAATTGGATTGCGGTGTAAGGTGTTTAGTAGTTTATTTGTGTAAATAAATAAATTTTCAAAGTTGTTGGTTTGTTCGGCTTGTTGGTTGGGCTGTTGTTGGACGTTCCTTTGATTTTTCACCAATTGATTAACAATGTATAATTCATTGGGCTCGTAAGAAAGGGTAGTGGATTGCAATTGATAGCTCATTCGTCGTCAAAGGAAGAAATTAGAGAAATTTGTGGATATTAAATTATAGATGCAATACTAATGACCGAGTTTTTAGGATAAGTAATTGAAAGACGGATTAATTTATTCGTATCCGTACGCACATCACATTTTCGTTAAAACTTACAGTTTATGTATAGTTGAAGTTTGTGAAGAATGCGAGTAGGCTTTTACTAAATGAATAAATTACATATGTACATGCGTTAAGTGGGCTTTGTGCTATCTTTTGACGTAATAGATAAAATAAAACCAACGAATGGGAATATCGCAATAGTAAAAGATGTTCTTTTCCTATTGAATTTTATCATCAGCGACGGCACCTATAGTTAATTCAAAGAGTTGAAAATTTTTTAAATTCTAATTTACTTTCTTTTTGGATCATGGCTAGCTTCCGATAAAGCTTAAGAGTCGAAGAAAGTTTGAATATGTGAGAAATAACCGAAACGGATCTGATCATAAGTTGTATTTGAGATAGTACAGGGTTTTACGTTAGATTCGCCCCAATTTTTTTTTTATCAATGAATATCTTATTTTAAATTGTGAAATGTGACACTTTTCAAATGTACCCAACGGAGCCTTGTCAGCTTTTCGCAAAATTTGGGCGATTCCTCAAAAGTTTTAGATAATTTAAAAATTTTAATTGTTAGCAAAGACCAAATATATCCACAACAATGAGAGTCTAAAGGTGTTAAAACTTGAGCTGCGGGGTAAACTCTTCAAGTTCTAATTTATCTCAAAAAAAACTTGGATCACATAGAGTGATAGAGGTTTCCATTGAATGTACTCGTCTTGCCAACGAATGACAACTGTGGCATGAAAACTACATAAAAATGTCAATTCTTTCGTATGCTCGTACAATAGCTGCAGGTAAATCAATTCCGTCTGTTCCGTTCGTCAATTCTTAATGCCAAAGTTTTACTTTTTATTAAAGTTATTTAACCAAAACTGTGCCCCGTCACTGGAGATGAATTTTCGGTTAAGATTCGGATCTTTTTCCATCTGCATTTTTTTTTCCAGTTAGCACGTGTTCAAAGGATAATTTTACCCTATTCAACACAAATCTGCGGTAAAGGAGAAGATAGGAATACCATATTTGCCTTTCACTTTGGTTACACTGTAATGCATAAGCACTTTGCTGTTGCCATTTACCTGTTTTGATGATATTATTGCATTTATACTATCCTTAATGTTATACTGTTTTGGTGAAAATATCTATATTCCACATCTTAGGCTAAATTTTTAGTTCAACATCTTTGACGCAATTCAGCGTCCATTTTTTCAAATGCTTCATTTAATATAGGGTGATTCATCTTGAGGTTTGATTTTCAATAGACCTTTTTTGACAGATCACGCGTGACTCCTACCAAAGAGCTTAGCCTTTTTTATTCAGTATCATTTGGCAAATTATCTTAAAAAGACTCACATTACAACAGCGTCTCGAAATTGTTTAGCTATATTACAAAAATCAGCGTTCTGTGAGAAATGTTTTTCGTTTAATTTGAGAAACTTACTCGACCTACTGAAACCATTATTGCCAATACCATTCACAAATTTGAGTCTCAGCTTACATTAGTGGTTAATACTGGGTTAGATAACATCCAGCACGTGGTGAAGAAACTATAGCAGATGTAGCTGAGAGTGTACGCAAAGACCGTGACGAATCGATTCGTCGTCGTTCTCAGCAGTTTGGCTTGCCGTATTCGACAATTTTACGTATTTTATGTGAAGATCTCGGCCTAAAAGCGTACAAAATTCAACTTGTGCAAGAATTGAAGCCAGGCGACTTGAATTTGGGTCATATTTTCAGTGAATGGGTTCTGGGAAAACTTTATGAAAATCCGATGTTTTATCGCGAAATTTTGTTCAGTGATGAAGCTAATTTCTGGCTCAATGGATACGTTAATAAACACTGATGACTGATGAGCAACCCGAAGAGTACCATTACATTCATTAAAAACAACGGTATTGTGTGGTTTATGGGCTGGTAAAATCATTGGCCCATATTTCTTCAAAAATGGTAACCGTTATCGCGCCATGATAACGGACTATGTGCTTCCTGAAATTCAAGCACATGGTCTCGGTGAGCTCTGGTTTTAACAAGACGGCACTACGAGCCATACGACGCATGAAACAATGGACTTGTTAAGAAAACATTTTGGTGAGAACTTAATTTCACGTTTTGTTACGGTAAATTGGCCGCCTAGATCATGCGATATCACACCTTTGGACTATTTTCTCTGGGGATATGTAAAGTCTCAGGTATTCAGGAATAATCCAGATACGATTGAGGCTTTGGAAGCCAACATTACTCGTGTTATCCGCGAGATACCAAAATTGGACCTTCTGACTGGACCACCTCAGACGTAGTCGTGGCCAACATTTACATGATATCATTTTCAAAAAGTAAATGCAATGAGTTGTTCATTTAACCGACAATAAAAATTTTAAGTACACTTTCAAATTTTCATTATAAACCAAACTTCACTATGAATTACCCTACAGTAGCTGTCTTTCATTTTGAAGGTTTTGTTTTGGCTTGCTACGAATCCTTTAACTCGAGCCCATATCAACTATGTGCTAACAACCTCGCAGTGATAAAGCAATCAGAGCTTTAATCTCGAAACATTTCTTGTAAATATATGTACACAGTGTGCATGCATTCCGCTAGAACTTGGCCATGAGTATAATCCTTTCGCTTTAGTCACCCCATAAACAATTTACAACTGATCTTAATTAAAGTGATACGTAAGCAAGTATTTGATTTACATGGTTTCACTTAATCATCAAACAATATTTATAAGGCATTAATATATTTTTAAATACGCATTTGTAATGACTTCATTCATAACCATAGAAAATAGAACATTAAAGGCACCAGACGATGACTTTACTCAGAATCCGTCCATTCATAATTTGTGTGTGTTTCTGAAATAAAAAAAACGCCTTCTTTCATAAGATGACCGTGTCATAAAATTTTTATTATAACTACCTCTATAACTTCACAAATGTGTTTTCGATAATCGGACTTTATTGTTGTGAAACTACATTCAGCTAATAGAAAATCGAGTCTTTAAGGTGTCAGTTGACCTTATATAAAGTTGTATTACTAATTAGAATTTGGTTTCGAATTGAATTACTAAGCTCTCAACATAGATATTTACATATGTTTCTTTAGTTTTAAATAGCTGTTTCCTCTTGTATCTTAAACCAATCGCATTTATCCGTTCTAAAAATATTAAACAATGCACACATCTTCATAAAAGGACTTTTCAACATTATACTTCTGTAGAGTAGTTGTATAATTAATCATAAGATTCATGTTTGCTTATTACCATATAATGTGTTCTACACCACGCATTTTAACATCCACATAGAGGATTTTAACCAAATAACTAAAAAATTCCGCTCCTTTCGATTAGTTAAAACTCTCATAAGCTTCCACAAGAGCTTGTGGAAATATAAGCGAGAAAACAAAAACGTTTTATTTAAATTAATACTGGTAACTCTGGTCATGTTAGAAACCCAGAGTATACCAATGGCGGATACACTTGCAATAGATCATTCTTTCTCCAACTTTGAGCAGATTGGTCGCCTTTGGGTTGTATCGGATTATTAGAGTGAAGGAAACTTAGGGAGTAAAAAAGAGGTAACGATTTATGTTGGTCTTAAATGTTTGCAAGTTACAATGACTAGGAAATAGAGAGCTCAGCACCGCATTCCATAAGAGAGTTGTTTGGCTTAGGAACTTAGAATACGTCCGAGGGTATACTGACGAGCATTCATAGCGAGACGGGTGTTACACTTAAAAGTTTGAATGTTACTGGGAATTCAGGTGAAGCAGTGGTGGTGGAAATAGCGATAGAAGAAGGTGAGGCAAAAGACGTTATATCGTTGTTCAAGCGTGTTAACTATGACTGTGTAGTATTGGTGTCACCAATTTATCGCATGTTTTTGAATCTTATCTAGAAAGTCCAAAGTTCAATTGGAGCCCAATCAGCGAATTGGATTTGGAAACCACCATGCTTATTTAGTTTTAGTTCCTATGCGGACGTAAGGCCTAGTCGTCCAAGTTATACCCAGCTTACGAGAACTGCACGGAATCCATTGATTTGATTCCTTCTTGACAGGCAATATTTTCAGCAATATTCTCGTCATTTCTGGCTTTTCGATATCTTACTGTCGCAGGAACATACATAATAAAAAGTCGATTTACATTTTTTAATTAAACTCTTAATTGTTCCTTTATCAGGATAGTATAGATCAGGAGACACTACGTTACTAAGGACGGGCATTTAGTACAAAACACCTTTTTATTCCTATCTAATGCTTATATAGCTATTTATTGAACTCTCAGATTTGCCCTGGTCATTTTATGTTTGACGAATTAATACGATGAAATGTTTCAATAAATACTCGTATTTCGCCTTTTAATTACTCGTAAGTTGTTGGTGTTTTTTTTGGCTAGGTGTGATAGGGTTATGTTGCGACTTAGCGGCATCAGCATGGTCATAGGCAGTGCTGTAAATATGACTGCACAATAATTGTACTTATTTTGCATCCGCTTGGTAGCCAAGAACTGGTTTCGTTCAACCAGCCTAGACATGCCAAATTTAAAAGCGGTGTTCTGTGAGAACCACTTGACATCAAAAAGAAGACGTACTGCGGCCGAACTCAATTTGAGTTCATTTGATCATAAAACTGTCAGCCAAACTGATTATGTCTCGATCGACACAAGAAAAGTGTAAAGAATATGTAGAGAGACCATACGCCTAAGAAGTGTCGCCTAAAATGAAAGCAGCTCGTATGTAAGCAATAGCCGGTCATAAGGTCTAGTTAAGTGACAGCCCTACCGGTAATCCTCACTGGGACCAGTCCTGATTTGGAAGAGGTTGGCCTCCTATTGGGGCGTCTTGGTGGCTGTTGTTTAAGCCTGAAGTCGCAGGGAGGGTCTTCCATGTTTGGTTAAACCGATGTAAAGTTTCAAAAAGTACTGAGTGCCGTGACCCTAAGATCGGTAAGTAGTTTTAGGTCGGCAGAGATTCAAATCAAGGGTGAAACCTATGCTATCAATACAGTACAAAAATGAAGAACCAAATACAGGCACATATGTATATAGTATAATAGTACGTGTGCGACAAATTTGGGCTGTCAATTCTGGTACCACCATTGATACTCTATAAGAAAGATTATGCGCTTTCGGACCATAATTCCTATCCTCATCAGCAAAGAAAGCTAGCCATATCAACTCAATAAAACGGTCTGTTCATGGAGGAATTTCTGGGGGAAATTCTTATTTTTGCTACATAGGAGTACAATTTGGAGCAATAACTAGTGTTGGGATAACAAGAAGCTCATGTATGCAATATTCTCTTGTCTGTTCAATTCCAATATTTACTTAATTCAACCAGAGCCACTTTTACTTTATGTATCTTTTATTGTATGACCTTGAAATAGACATTACAATCTATTTACCTTATTGACACACAAATGTTGACTTGTACGGGGTACATAGATCATTTATTAAAACATCACTGAAAATAGTTCTGATTTTTTGAACTACTCTACAATGAAATGCAAATTATTCGTTCTATTTATTTTCCCACTAATTTCTGAACAATACGGACAAACGTATTGTCTTTATATTGTATCTCTTGTGCAAGAATGTTTCCGCTTTCATCTAGGCTAATAATATATCATCACGCCCTCACAAAAAAAGAAAAAAATATCGAATATTCAATCAAAGACCTCTGTTCCCAATGTGTGTGATTGCCCATTCAATCCGAAACATTTATTCATTATTCTCGTGCTCCAACTATCCAATCATCCAGTAATCCATCATCCATCCACTGTTTGTCGGTCAAATAAAATTATCCTGTCAAACTGAGCATGATGACGAAGTTATATCCAAGTATAAATTACGAACTTATCTGCCTTTTAACAAAAGCCTTCGTCTACTCTCTGCTTATAGCCTTATGTGGTTTATATCAATAAATTTAGACCAAGAACTCGATAACTGCCTACACATTGCCCAATACCGGGGAAAATTGAATAAAAATAAAAAGAAAAAAAAAAATTCTAACCTAATCATATGCAATACTGTTCATTTATTCACGCCCCATTCATATATTCAAAAAGTATTTTGCCATAACACTACGTTTTCGGATACACGAACTGCGAACGTGTTTTAATTTTAATCTAATTCCTCGAATAAATGCATCCAAAGATAATCGATTTTCCTTCATGTGTTGGTTTGTTTTTTTCTTGTCTTTCAATTGCAGACTCCCGGTGCAGCCAGCAATATGTGCTCGATCTTTCACAATCGAATTAATTACAGAGGTCCTAGGAGTGGGACTGGCACGAGTGGCAGTGGAAGTAGTGGTAGTGGAGGTGGAAATACCCCCAATGAACCCGCATCCATCAAAGATGACCCAGATCGAAATAACAATAGCGGGCCTGATGGAGCAGAAACCCAACTTCAGCTACAACAGAGTGATGAAGAAGACGACGAGGAGGACAGCATAGAGGAGGCTTTGGATTTATCAGTGATGTCACGTTTGCCGGCGACTGGACATGTTACTCTGGAGGCATTGCAGCATACAAAAGTGGCCGTAGCCCAATTTGCTGCAACTGCCATAGCTAACTCTCAGAACTATGACGAAGCAGTGAGTGATCTAGCTGTAGTGCAATCTACGATATTCAATGTGCAGCGTCAGCAATTGATGCAGATGCAGCTGATACAGCACCTGCAGTCACAACTTAAAAGTCGTACAACGGAGGAAGTATATGATGATGAGGATGAGGATGAACAGAAGAAACGTCTTGCAATGAAGGAAGACATTGATGGGAATACTTCCAGCAAAAGCACTGATCATAATTTAGAGAAAGAAAAGACTGAAATGAAAGAAGATTACGAAGAACAAGAGGAATACAACCTAAGCAGAGAACTTGAGTGTACAAAGGCATTCCAACCGCACCTGTGTGACATCAGTTCATCATTTGCTTCTAGCATTATCACCAATCACGACCCTCCACCATTACCTAATGAACCAAACTGTCTGGAGATGCTACAAAGACGAACTGAAGAGGTTCTAGATTCAGCTTCCCAAAGTGTGCATGCAAATCAACTAAATGATGAGTATGACTACTCAAAGAAAGATGGCCAGGGTAGAGGAGAGATCTTTAAGCACCGTTGCAAATATTGTGGGAAAATTTTTGGTTCCTATTCAGCTCTACAGATTCATCTTCGATCGCATACCGGAGAACGACCATTTCAGTGTAATGTATGTGGCAGTAAATTCACAACTAAAGGCAACTTAAAAGTACATTTCCAGCGGCATACTCAGATTTTTCCGCCCATATTGATGCCACCTACGACAAATGTTGAGCAGTATTCTCCATATCAACATGCTGGTATGGTGCGACCTGTTTCTACTACCAATCCACCAATGCGCCTACCATTTCCTGCTTTAGTCCAAATGCCTCCTTTTCGTTTAGAGTCACCTCCAAATCGGGAAAAGGAGCCGACGACAATTGAAAAGAAACCAGAAATGCAACCTCAATTGGAAGCACAGGATCTACGTAAGACAATCGCTGGGAACGAAGATCGAATAAGTTCGCCAATTGAGGATAAACCAAAGATAGAAATAGTCAAACAGCAGGAAACTCTAATTCATCCACCAAGCAATCGAAGAAAGCGAGCTTTAAGTCCAAAAGAGACGCATCTTCCTCCTATGAAAACATTCGAAGAGAGTATACCGGAAAATCTATCAAAAACTTCTAGAAGATCATCACTTAGTAGAAGCTCAGCTGCAAGTTTTGAGCAAGTACCTTCTGAGTATTCTCTAGCTCAGATGGAACGTCTAATTGATAAGTCTTGGGAGGACCTAATCGAAATCGATAAAACTTCGGAAACATCAAAACTGCAACAATTGGTGGATAATATTGAGAATAAGCTCAGCGATCCGAATCAATGTATTTTTTGTCAGAAAGTCATGTCCTGCCGGAGCTCCTTGCAAATGCACATCCGCACGCATACCGGTGAGAGACCTTTTCGATGTCGAATTTGTGGACGTGCCTTTGCAACTAAAGGCAATTTAAAAGCTCACATGAGCATACATAAAATAAAGCCACCAATGCGAAGTCAATTTAAATGTCCGGTTTGCCATCAAAAATTCTCGAACGGAATCATTCTTCAGCAACACATTCGAATCCATACCCTTGATGACGGAGATAGTGATCGAGTGAAGTATAGTGAAATGTCAAATGCAGAGGATCAGAGTTCTACCCGATCGATTAGTACTTCGGATAATATGGACTTTTCACAGTCAGAGTACTCGGGGCATAGATCGGAATCGTCACAGGGTGATTTCGATGATTTTACCATGGCCAGTGAGGAGGAATCTCCAACTGAGGTGAATGGTGATGAAAGACGTGGTGAGAAGGAACGTACTGAGGGATCGGAAGGGGGTAGTTATTCAGATGAGAATGGTGCAATAGATTTGTCGGCAAAAAGTGCGGATAGTGAAAAAGGTTCGGAAAACACTGGCATAAGTGCGGTACCAAACTTCCTACTTATGGCACGAGATAATCATAGTCCAACAAAGTTCCCGCTGCTGCCATTTGGACCACTTGGAATCATTGGTAAGTCAGCCTATTTATATACATATTTCCCTGTTTTTCTACTATTAAAATTATATACAAGCTGTAACACGCTTTTTATAAGAGCCGTTTTGCATAAAATTTTGGAGCAGCATTCTTTTTATGTGAATTGTTCTTCCTGAATTGAAATTCTTATTGAAAATATTCAACAGCAATCCCTTTTTTCCAAAAATAAACGATTTATGTGAACTCATTCAAAGTTTGCATCTCTGTGACACATATCACATTCACTTAGATGACATCTGTCAAACGCAACAATCCCGTAATAGATTCCCAGCAAGACAGCATGATCGTGATGCATTCAACGCCTCACCATCCTCATGCATACATATGTATCCGTACTCTTATACGAGTACTTACGTCAACCGAACGAAATTAATGACAAACTCATTCTGTCTGTCACCTTTGACCCAGAGAGCGTAAAGATTCGAAATTAGCACCAAGTGCGTACTACACTTACCAGTACTCAGATACCATAATTCAATTGGACCGCGAACAAAGACCGCCAGCTATTCGTATGCGTATCTAGAGTTTTTCGATCTCCCAAATTAAATCAAAATCAAGTGTGTTCGTGCGCCGCACTGAACACAAGATGAACGAAGAGTTTTTTAATTTCTTCTGAATGACAGGAAATTTATAGCTTACTCTAGATCTAGGGGAAATGGTTAAGATGTGACTTAAGTTAAGACACCATACGCTTTAAGCACACTCCTTTAAGAATTGGATTTTTAGCATTCTTGCAAATGTAGATTTATGGGTGTTTGTTGTAGATCGGTTCCCTGTACGATCAAACTAATGACAGATGCAGATAGTTAATGTATTTATGAGTATTTCCATGGTAATTTAATATAAGTACGATCTTAAAATATCAAGCTCTTAGAGTACCTTGAAACATTTATTGAGTCTTCTCAATTGTATATGTACGAACAACTATGGATGTTGTAATTTCATCAAATTTCACATTTTCAGCAATTTATTTTAAGCCTATTCAATAGCCGATTAAATAATCAGTCTTCAACATCTAGCTGATGGCTTAGAGAAACCCAGTATTGTAAAGAACTATATATCAGAGTCAAAAAAGAGGTTCCCATCAAAATCGACACCAAACACGTGAGTTGAAACATACAAATTGAGCGAAGTTATCATAGTTTTATGCTTCTGTTAAAAAAGAACACCAGAAGGGTATCCTATTGACATTTTTTAGTAAGAGTAGTTGACGTATTTGCAATTCGTTTTCTTAGCAACGCATTTCAGAACTGTTCATGTTCTGTGTTGAGATTTGTATTTATTGCATTGTTCGATGATGATCCTTCAGGTGGGTACGAGTATATGCCTGAGTATTAGAGGAATCAACATGGAGACCAGATTTTTCTATATCAAGTACTTTGTTGGTGTTTGCAACTTGGGCTATTGCAGGAGTTTCATACATATTCATAAAATTGGAAAGATAATACTTTGCTGATGTCTTAAGTTAAACTCGGTTTAGTGAAAGAATTGATTAATTTGACTTATGCCTTTGTCAATATACTGAGAAACAGCAAAAAATTAGTTTCATACACCATCACTCTTTCGGCAGGTAATGGTAAACTTTAAAAATTTAAAAAATAAACACACCTGCCTGTGAAAAAGTCTCTTTCCGCTTGTTGTTCAAACTCAAAATGGCATACAGAGCTTCAATCGTTTTTCTTTTGATTAAACGTTCTAGATGGATTAAAGCTGTAAGTTGCTTCTCTATCATTTGCGAAGTTGCCACTTTAATACACGCTGCGAAAAGTTATGGCTGTTTTGATGAACTTTGTAAAGTTTAGGCACCACTTCCTTGGCGAAATGTGATGCAACCTAAGCCAGTATCGTTGAACTCGTAGTTATGTTTACTCTAATTACTAATTGTTTCAAAGTTAACGTTGCCTTAAAATTAATGTGACAAAAGTTATTAAGGATCAAAAGTGATTTTATTTTTAAAAAAAAATAAAACTTTGATTTGGTCATATTTTTTTTTCGAAAAAAAAAACCACGTGCGTCTAGTTGCGACCCAATATGCTCAAACTATAAAACTTAAAACAAGAGCCCTATAAGATAAACTAGTTATCAACTGTGTACGACAGCAATTTAGCTAATTTAGCTTACGTCTGAGATGGCGAATTTATTTCTGACGAATTTGGGACATCAGTAATGGTGAAGCCAGGTTGTTTAGCTTTTATTTGTCCTATTCGTCAATAACGTAACCGAAGAATTGAACTGAACCTCTGAAAACAACGTTGTTTTCCTCTCTGATACAACCAACGTAATACAGTTAATAATAGACAGATTTGCTGAAAACTGCATGTGATGGAACCTGAGTGTTAATCCTGAAAATTCGAAGATGATTATACTCAGAGGCGGAAGCCGTAATTAATCGCGATGCGAAAAGTGCATCCTGTAAATACCATATACAAGGAATATTATATATTCATCAATATTAATGTTGTCTTCTTCAAACTAATCCACCAATCCTCGAAGCACTTCTCATAAGCCCTTCCAGCGATGCCGTTTTTATTTCCTCAATCGTTACAAGTCTCCGTCCTTTCATAGGTCTCTTCAGTTTTGGGAATAGGAAAAAAGTCGCATGGGGCTAAATCCGTTGAATAAAGTGGCTAAGGCATGATTTTCATGTTGTTTTTGGCCAAAAAACCCTAACAAGCAACTATGAACGAGCAGGTGCATTATCGTGATGCAAAAGCCATGAACTGTTCTTCCACAATTTCGGACGGTTATTTTCGTATTGCTTCTCGCAAATGGCGCATAAATTCAAGGTAATACTCCTTATTGATCGTAAACTTTGATGGTAAAACTTCTGATGCACTACGCCTAGGGTAATCAATAAATGCAGTGATCAAAACTTTGACATTTGATCGAACTTGGTCAGCTTTTTTCGGTCTTAGCTCTCCTGGATGCCACTATTGGAATGATTGGGTTTAATTCTCAAAGACATTACCATATACCCATGATTCGTCACCAGTTATGACCCCTTTGATCAAATCAGGATCATCATTGACTTCATTTAAAAGCTCCTGAGCGATCCTCATGCAACGGTATTTCTGCTCAAAATTAAGAAGTTTTGGAACAAACTTCGCTGATACACGTTTCATTAACAAACCATCCAAAAACATTGCATGACACGAGCTGACCGATATGCCAATATCCTCAACAACTTTTCTTATGGTAATTTGACGATTTTCTAAAACAATTTTCTTCACAGCTCCGACGTTATCTTCTTTTGTTGATGTGCTGGGGCGTCCATAGCGAGGTTCGTTATTGGTATCTTCTCGGCCATCTTGGAAAATCTTGTACTACTTGTAAGCATTGTTTTTACTTATAACAGACTCACCCCATGCCACTGTCAACATTTCAATTGATTTCGAGCACTTCATTCCATTTTTTACACAAAATTTGATGCAAAATCTTTGCTCCATTTTTTTTATAATAATTGAAAATTGCCAAGCACCCCAAAAGACGTTTTCCTTTCTATCTGTCAAAAAAAAAAAAAAAAACTAAGTATGGTATATTGTACTTGAAACTGTGAACATATATTTGCAACATATGTACTAACACAGCAAAAATAAAAATCGATAGTCGAATGTACGTTGCCAGCTAAATTTCAAAAGTAATTTTACTTTTTGAACTCACCTCGTACAATGTAAAATATACAACTGTTGTGACTTTCAGCATAAATTTAATACGTAATACATACATATCAATACAGGCGAATATGTTTTATATTTTACATAATTTTTAGAACTCTTACAGTCCTTTTTGCTTCTAAACATTCTAAACATACGCCATAACGACTAGGTTTTGTTAAACAGTTGTATCAGCTGTGAAATTTTTGTGTAGGCAAGGATTTTTAATTTGATTTTTTACTGATGTTTTCTTTCTCCTTCATATTCTCTTCAAATAAAATTAACATGTAACTAAACAATAACAATGAATTGCTTAATTTTAAAAGCAAAAAAAAAAAACTTGCCATGAATGTTTTACCAGGTGTGTCTGCTTCAACAAACAAAACAATTTGTTGAAAACTTCAACAAAAACTAGTAAGTTCTGCTTACGATTGAGATTACGAGAGTTACAGTGAAAACTCTGTTTTCGATGCTACATAAAAAAGGTATAAGATTCTGTCACTCTGCCAAATCGAGCTTTCTGGTATCCCTCGCCTACTTAATACTTAAACAAAAAATCTGTTCTTTCATATCGTCTCGGGGCAGAGAGCTGTGATTAAAGATACGCTCTGAACTACACCAAGAAATACAGTCTTAGAATCCAGGTGCAGGCCATAGAGCTCGGGTTTGTTTATTATCTTCCGCATTCACTTCTTACACAGAAAACATTACATTTTCTGTCGGAGAATCTCGTATTAACCTACTAATTGCCACTGTAGAGCAGAACTGACCAAATAAGAATTTGTTGAGCATCGGATGGGATTTTTAACAAACGAAAACTTTGTAGCTAAACCAAGGAAGTAAGGCTTTCCTACGATAAGTCTTTAAATGGTTCTTTTATATGTGAATATTTACTCCGAGGTAAGTTCTTAATCTACATTATTCGAAATAATATCTGAAAAGCTGATTACTTGCTTCATGACTTCTACAACAGTTCGTTAAATTTCATCTAAAATTTTGATGCTATCAAAATCCGTGTATCCTATTAATTGAATGGACTTGTTAATATAAACTTTCGTGTCAATATTTGTCCGATACACCTTGTTTAAAGACTTAAGTCGATAAATTTGTTAATAGCGTATGTCCTTTTTGAAAATTCGTGAATGTGTGAACACCTTCCAGAGTTCTACAAGATACATATTATCAATTGCGGTCATTGGTTAGGTTAGGTTAAAACAGAGGTGTGATGGAAATGCCATCACACAGACACTAGGCATCAAAATGGGCCCATCGCGATTCCTATGAAACCAGTTGAATTTGTATTGAAAGGGCAAAAACCTAAACAACGTCCCTGGTGAAACATCCAATTTTTTTGCAAAAGCTAAGAAGGCTTTTGAAGTTCATGCCCTCTATTTCCTCAAGGTCTTCGAAAAAGTATTACCCTAAAAATTTTCTTCGACTACGCGACATCGCATTTACATATGTAGTATGTGTGTTATGTCCTCAACAGCTTGCAGATCACCGCATCTGATCTGTGTATTCTGGATCTCTGTGTTCTTCAAGACCTTAGGTTGGCAGCCTTTGTGATTTTTTCCTCAATAGTGCCCCTTACTATGCAAAGAAGTGGTTTAATGTTAGCAACCTCTTCTTCTTACAAGCTCATCTGCTTATTCGTTTCTCTCTATACCGCAGTATCCTGGGACCCAGCACAGTCTCAACCGGTTTTGACTGCATAATGCTATGAGCATTGTGCGACAGGTTCTGACTATATCAGGACTGATGTTGGTTGATTCCATTGCTTTAAGTGCGGCCTGACTATCAACGTAGATAGCGATATTTCTTCCGGATACAGATCTCATCTGTCCTGAGGACAGTCCGAACTTCTAATTGGATGACACTGCTTGCGTCCGGTTGTCTTATTGTCACTCTGAGTCTTCTGAGAAGATACCAGACCCTGTTACTTCCTCTGTAAAAATTACAATTTAACTTGATCTGATTATTGCATTTTTTGCCACTCCTCCTTCCCCGGATACATTATATCATATGGAATGTCGAAGTCGACCAAGGAACTAATTTCATCCGTAAGAGTTGGATTATCTGGCAGTAACTTTGCTAGGACCGTATAGTGTCTGATACTACTGCTCTTGAAGTGACCCAAATTATTAAGTCGTATCGCACTGTTTCCACTAAGTTTTTTGATCGGTAAATCACGCGGTGATACGTGCGAAAAGGTGTCCAATGCTGCTAGGAAGACTTTCTTTTAACCGCCGCTAATTTCCCGTAAACCGTTTTCTTGTCTGTTGCTCTCCACCATATTAGTGTGCCATATGTAAGTATGGGTTTTACCACCACCGTATATAACCATAGCAGCAATCAGGTTCTAAGCCCCAAATTTGTCCTACCGTTCTTTTGCAGATAAAAAGAGTTGGGAGTTTGAATTGTGGTGTCTTGTACTTCCTGAGGTCTTAGGATCTCTAGAAATTAGGAGGTGCATCATAACTTTAAATTCTCTTTTCTAGTGATAACGTGGAAGTTATAGCTGTAATTGTAAATGAATGTTGTGCAAGACGTTTGTAGATGTTCTGTGGTTTTTGGAAGATATTGAATCGCCTTTCTTGAAGATGGGTCATAAAGATCTGATGTATCTCTGGTGTTTGCATTTATCCTCTGATACATGACTAGTAATAAATGCTGCCCACCAGATCATTGATTCCAGTTTTTGCCAACTGCGCGAACTGAGGTAACTAGGCTTAAACGTTTTTTATGTTTATGTGGTAGCGCTTGTAATTGAACGGTAGAAACCCGAATCGTTCTTATGCCACTTTGTTTGGACGCATGATTTCAATCGATGACTAATGGTCGATTTGACGATCAGAAGTTACACAGATTGCTGCTTTTGTAAAATTACTTTAATTCACCTATCGCTGTGTTTCGGCCGGCTTCGAATTCCCTCATGTTGAATAAATTTCGTGGAGATTGTATATCTAATTAGTTGTCTTAAGACAGGTTTCATTGGCTTGTAAAATTGTGCCTTGACAGGGTTCTCAGTTTTGTTAGATGGAGCGTATGCAGACTGACGTTGAAGAACTTGGCCCTCATGCAGTTTTTAAGGCAGTTGTAGGAAACGTTATATTTTTTTTAAATGTCACTATTTTTATTCAGGGTATCCCGTGGATTATGTATCTACAATATATAGTTTTAACTAGCCCCTACTATGTTCTTGTATATTCCACATTATACTACTCATTTTGTTTAAGTATCTAAGTGGTTTAAATATAACAATCAGTGTCATTTAATCTTAAAAATCTGCGCGCCAAGTAGCTCTATTTCTCGTACGTTATTTTTGGCATACAAAACCAATTATTCTGATTTTTCAAAAGTCTTTAAAAGAACTATATCTCAGTCTCAGGATATCATGTTAAAGAGCACAACAGTATCTAAAACTGGCAAGTACAGCACATGCACATGTGCATTTTTCACACCTAGGATATCTCACACAATAGAATAAGAAGATTTTCATGGCTAAAAGTCGTGCAACCATATAGATCCTGGTAGCATTACAACGCCTTATCACATATATTTAGGCAAGAAACTGAAGTATGTTTGCTTTTTCTTGACCTCCACTCTTTTTCCATTATTGTCAACCTCATCTCCATTTTAAATCTAAGTAAAGGGTGATTCATCGTGAGGTTTGATCTATAATGTAAAATAAAACACATAAATTTGAAAGCGAAATCAAAGTTTTTATTTTCAGTTAAAGGAAAAATTCATGACATTTATTTTTTAAAAATGATATTATGCAAATGTTGTCCACGACTACGTCTGTGGTGGTCGATTCGGAAGGTCTAATTTTGGGCGACTCGTTCGAGCATAGCGACTAGTATCTCGCGGATAACACAAGTAATATTGGTTTTCAAAGCGTCAATCGTAGCTGGTTTATTCCTGAAGACCTGAGACTTTACATATCTTCAGAGAAAATAGTCCAAAGGTGTGATATCGCACGATCTAGGCGGCCAATTTACCGTAGCTAAACGTGAAATTAAGTGCTTACTAAAATGATTTCTCAACAAGTCCATTGTTTCACGCACTGCATGGCTTGTAGCGCCACCTTGTTGAAACCAGAGCTCACCGATATTATGTGCTTCAATTTCAGCACATAATTTACATTTACAGGTAACATTCTGATTTGCCTCATTTTTGAAGAAATATGGACCAATGATTCCACCAGCCCATAAATACTACCATACCGTTGTTTTTAATGGATGTAATGGTAGCTCTTGGTACTCTTCGGGTTGCTCATCAGCCCAAATACGCCAGTTTTGTTTATTAACATATCCATTGAGCCAGAAATGTACCGGATTTTCATTGAGTGTTTCTAGAGCCCATTCACTGAAATTATGAAGCAAATTCAAGTCGCCTGGCTTCAAGTAAAATACACCAAGTTGTCGAATACGCCAAGCCAAGCTGCTGAGAACGACGACGAATCGATTCGTGACGATCAAGCGTACATGCATGTGAGTCTGTGCATGATGATATGCCAAACGATACTGAATAAAAATGACAAAGCAGTTTGATAGGAGTCATGCGTGATCTGTCAAGAAAAGCCTATTGAAAAACAAACCTCACGATGAATCACCCCTTACAATTAACATTATACATATGACTTACGAGTAGATAGGCGAATCCTTATTTTAACTACAAAAAAAAAAAAAAAAAAAACTAACGTGATATGTTTTGGCTTCAGTGGCATAAAAACATCACATTAGCTTCCCTCGGTGTAATTCAAATATTTTAGACAGATCTTTTAGGGCTTGATTAGGCAAGTTAGATGCCAACTTTGTACTATGTGTGTTCAAAAAGACTAACGTGTGTTAGCGAAGTTTGTTCCAAAACTTCTTAATTTTGATCAGCAGAACCGTTGCATGAGCAGCGCTCAAAAGCTCTTGAATGACGTCAATGATGATTCTGACTTACGCAAAAGGGTCCTAACTGGTGACAAATCATAGGTGTATGGTAATGACGTCGAAAACAAAGCCCAATCATCCCAATAGAAGCACCCAGAAAATTACCGTAGCATAGTGCATTAGGAGTGCATCAAGGTCGTACGGTCAATAAGAAGTATTACCTTGAAGTTATGCGCCGTTTGCGAGAAGCGCTACAAAAACAAGCTTCCATTCATGGCTTTTGTATCACGATAGAACACCTGCTAATTCATCGTTGCTTGTGAAAGATTTATTGGCCAAAGAGAACACGACAATCACGTCTTAGCTACCATATTCACCGGATTTGCCTCAAGCGGCTTTTTTCAGTTTCCAAAGCCATGGACACTTATGAAAGGAAGGAGATTTGCCACGAATGAAGAAATAAAAACGGGTTCGGTGGCTGACCTCAAGGCTATACCAAAAAGTGCTTATGAGAAGTGCTTAGAGGATTGAAAAAACGTTGGCACAAGCTTATTTTATTTGAGGGGTATTACTTTGAAGACGACAACATTAATATTGATGAATATCATGGGTACTCTAATTGATAATTCGCATTTGCAGAGATATTGTAGTTTTGTAAGGACCCTTATGACGATTTCTTTTAGGTCGATTTGCCATATGTCAGATTTTGTGATAAGCTTGCTTGCATAACCATCGTGTGCGTCGTACATTCGGTGAAAATCGGTCAAAATTTCTCTTTTCATCATAAAACTTTTGTTCGGCCATGAGGCCCATTTGAACCCAATTAGCGAAAGTTCGACGTACAAGATGGTCATTTAGATAAATCTCTTGGGACAGTATACCACAGAGATGGAATCGGTTGATTGTGATCTTGATTATCGACGTACAACCATACTATTCTCCTCACTTTTGGCGATCTCACTGTAACAGCTGCGCTATGGAATTAAAAAATTGAATCGAACTTATTCAGTAAAGTCCAAATCGTTCGTTTATGGTTGAAGTTTATTGATTACGAATTTTGGATGACTTGTCAACCTTGTTAAAGCACATACCTATTCATTATCAAAATATAGACTGCCTGGAACAAAAAATTGACATTTGACATCTTTCATCTCATTACATCTTTTCTAGTGGGATATCCATCTGTCATACTGAAAACTAAGCCATAAAGAACACAAAAATCTTCATAATTAGATCATAAACTTTAGAATAAACTTTATGGAGCAATTAGTTTTGTAGAGTCTTGGTGACTAACTCTGATCAGCGAAAGTTACTAGGCACGTTGAGAAGGATTTTCATTATATACAAACTAACCTAAGAATTATATTTACCAATTCCCTCAAATGTGTCACCTCGATCGTAATGCAACCAATCAGGGAATTATCAAGTCCTTTGTAGATGTCGCGATGTGTGAAATGCCAGCTTACATTTAGCCCAGTCACAAATTTGATTATCCTGAGTTCATTGTTTATCGTAGTGCCGTCAGCAAACTATACTTTCTACTTAGGCCTCCAAAAATAATCTACTTCACTAATTTGCCGCTGAAATTTCTAAGGATGATCCTGATGTCGTGCTTAGAAAATTTATGTTATGATGATTTATTAGGATCGTAGTGAATTTTTTTAATAACACGAAACATACATTTCTAAATTAGTCTAACTCTGAGTTTTAAATTTCAGCTGGTCTTCGAGGTGCGGCAAACATATGCAATATTTGCTTTCGTATATTTCCCAATCCATCTGAACTGGAACTACATATTCGAACTCATGCCAAAGAGGATAACTTTAAGTGCTCCATCTGTGATAAAGGCTGTGCCACTAAGGTAAGACCTTATTATTGCTTTTTAAATTTTTACGAAGAACAAATGTTTTCTACATGAAAAAAAAAAAAAAAAAAAAAAACATTTGCGACACGCTTGAATCCTGTCAATCAATTGTTGTCATTGCCCTAGAGATGTCTAATTAATCTTGAAAAGAATTTCTTTGTGACCATAACCAAACCGTCGTCGTTCGTGAGATAATATTTTCCAACTGAGTGTTCTATTGAATTAATTAAAATCGTCGGAACTTTAATCAGACCTTAAAGGGAACCATTTTGCACCATGTACTACAAATTATGAGCAGATTATTAATTACCCCAACAACAGTGGACTGCTGAAAGAACCGAAAAGCATAATAACATCGGGTGGATGAAGTTATTCCGAAGATAGTAGCACCCGAAGGGAAGCGGCTTACTCCAACGAAGGCAATATGCCAATACTCAGAGCATATTTATATCCCTAACCAGTTGGATAAATCCAAATATAAGAATACATGTTTTGCGATACAGTGTAGTCAGAGTTGGTTACAAAACGTTGTTTTAGGGTGGATGGGGATGAATATGCCCATACACGCACAACACTTCTCCAAGATGAAACCATAAGCTCCTTGATTAGGGCAACATCACTATTCGTATTAACATCAATGGCACCCACCATACGGTTTCTCTGTCTCGATACCTTCATCATAACCAACCACTTTATCGGAATTGTAACTATAATTACTGCGAATTCCCAACTGATTGAGTGACTTGTATGCCTATCTTGATGGACGTGATTAGTAAGGCCGTTAATTAAAAATGTATTCCACGGGGGCATTGATGTCTAGGAATTCCGCTTTGGTGTTTCTAGGCTCCTTGTACCTGATGTGTATGATGAGTTTTAATGTTTGTAGAGAGGATTGTATTGTGGTCGGGTAGATGATGTTTAATGAAAGTGGTAAATTGTTGTATATCATTAGATGCGGTATTAAGTGTTAAATACAGCCAAGAAACTTGAACAACTTCATCTTGGAATTTTCGTAGAAAATAAAATAAAGTTCGATTTAAAAAAAATATATATATTTCTTATTTTTACTTTTTATTTTTTGAGTGCAATTCTATTGTGGCCCTTAGAATTCTTGTTATATCTTCATTTGGATGCACGGCTTGTTTTTTACTAAATATTTTTGAAAAAATGACAATGACGTTTTAGTGGGACAATTTATGAAGAGCACGTTGAGCAAAACTAGTTACTTTGAATCATACCAGATGCGCGATGCTTGATGATCTGATAAACAACAGAATATTTTTGCCTTCCTTTGATATTGATATTTATCGGCATGAGACTCAAGTTTAGAAATTGTTAAAAAGATTCACGTGCGTGGTTTAATTACCCCTGACTTGACAAAAATAGTACTTGGTCTTACTCTGATGGTTCTTATTGCTTTCTCTATGTACGTTATGACCTTGTACGAGTATGAGGTGCCCGTATTTTACTAAGAAATCAATAAAATTACTATGAGTTTGCTTTGGAATGCTGCAAGTTTATGTGGAAAAATCATAAGGGCTGAGTCAGTCATTGGATTCGTCGTCATATGAATTTCAATTCAAGCCTTCTTGCCAAAGAGTCAGTTCTAAAGTTGCAGTCTTTCAACACCGCTTCTTTGTCGTCAACCATAAGGTTTAGTTCAATTTTCACTTATCTACAAACAGTACCGGGGATAGATAAGATGAGCATTCTTCAGTTTTGGCCAACGAGTTAGTTTAGGTTTCATTTCAACTTCAAGTTTCTAGTTTTATATAGATGTATCCATTTAAACGAATCTGAAAGTGACTGTATATGTAGAGCACAGCTAAGTATGTGGTTTACAGTTGAATGTAATGATGAGCTTGTTCTTCAACAAATATAGGAGAATAATATCGAATATTTGTCACTTTTGATTTACTGACGTCCAGAATTTCTCCAAAATGTCGATACCACAGGTGTTTGGAATGGCATATTTGGTGGTTAGGGAAGTCGCACAACACGTATGCGATAGTTTCTATTTCCTCTTCGTCTACAGCTTCTGCAATAATTTCTGGTAGCCATCCTGAGTACAATATCTTCTTTGTTGAGTTCGGAGAGGGTATGTGTTCTCCAGCTGTTAAGGTTTGGCTAAAAAGAGCGTGATATAACAAAGTCACTCGTGGAGATCCATCCTTTCCTAGATCATTCTGTGGCTATAAGTTACATTTTGCGTTTCAGAGTTTCAAGTGGAATATCTATGTCTATGTGTGTGTTACTACTATGAAGAGAGACACCCTCTCTTGCTTACTCATTCACTTTCTCTTTCTCTTTCACTTTTGCGTGTCCAGGTGTCCAGCAGATATCCACTTGGTGAGATTCGCAGACTCTACTTAGAGTTTGACGAAATTTTTGTTACTCTTTTGATTTGGTGGTTTCACTTGCCAATGTTTTTATGGATGGCTATCTGTCCATATAGATAGAGATACAATATCTGAGAGATCAATTTCCATGAGTAGTACAGCCCGTGCAACTACATAACATATATGAATGGCAATTATTTCTGCCTGAAAAATACTACACTCGTCTGGAGTCTTGAAGGAGTCCTGGAGCTGTGTCTTTTCACAGTAGCTCCAGTACCTTTCTCCATATTCGAGGCGTCCGTGTAGAGGTGGCAGTATTAGATAACCGTCATATCTGCTAGGAAATGATGTGGAGAAATTGCTTTCAAAGTCTACGCTTTCCACCATGTAGTAGCTTTACTTTCGTACGTACTAAATTACGGTGCGTCGATAGGCCTGGTTTCTTTAGTCTTATCGAGTTTTTAGGAGCCATTTATTTAAGAAATCCGTTTATGTTACTGCGAGACATGCTTGTCATTGAACTGAGCTGAGTATTTAGATGTAACTAGTATTTTCCGTGGGTTTCCACCAAACCAGTGTATTATACATGATCTTAGTACCCAACATTTATGTCTAGAATGCTTCTAATGCTTTTTTGGTTCTTTCAATGCTACGGTGCCAACTGAGTTTACTGTCGAGACATTTAGTTTTGGATGAAAGTTGTATCCTAACACAGTTGATTCTACTTCCAGGAATTCTTTTTCTTGTGAACAACACTTGTTTGATTTCTGATGTATTTATCCCTAAACCGTTTTGTATTGTCCATTTTGCGATTTATTGTGCTATCGATGTTTCTACATAGAGTTAGTCCCAGGCCGTCCTTACAGATCTGGTGTTTACATAATTAAGTGCTACTTTCATATCTAGGAAGGTTGGAATGGTTTACTCTTAGTAGTGTATATAATTGTCTATGGTAGCAACAACCTCGTGTAGTGCGGTCTCTACTGATTTCTCCTTAACGTAATCGTGTCGAAAACCGCATGGGTTGTATTTGTTAGGTTCTTGTCTTATGTGTTGATCTAGAATTCTCTCCAGCGATTTTAACACAAAAGAGGAGAGACATTTGGTTCTGTCATTCGTAGCTGAGGGGTTATTAGATCTTCCGGCTTTGAAAATGAAAACCACTTTTTCTTCTTTTCAGTTATTTGGGACGTACAGCTTTACACAACCGATAAAGATTATTTTAAGCCAAGATTTAATGCATGGAGGGGCGTATTGTAACATGGTCGTGATTATCTAGTCTTTTTCCGCCGATTTGTACTGATTGAACGATTTAATCGCTCATGCTATTTTATTTTCTGTGATTGTGCTAGAGCTTATGGGTTAGTTGAGAGCTGATATCGTGGTGCCAGTTAATATCTGTTAAAGCCTGTTACATCCTTAGTAACAGTTTCCATAAGAAGCAATATTGATTCAATAATGTTCTCTGTCCAGACTCCATTGGAGTCCTTCAGATACGCCAGGGTAATTGGATCTTTAGATAGGACTACCTTGGCTGATTGTCTGATAATCTCTATCTCTTCACAAAAAAGATTCCAAGCTTGTTTCTAGACCATTCTTACGTAAATTATGAAGTAATTGAGTTCAAACCTATATTTTGTAGGATTCTCCTCACTTTTAATGTATTTGGCTTCTCTATGAAGTTTTCTATTAATTTTCCTAGGATTCCTTAATTTGTTTTGTATGGTCGAGTCACTGTCTATAGTGAAGATAATTCTATGGTGATCCGAAAAGGATTCCTTGGTGGATTATTGCCGAATGTTTCAGCATACATGTTTGCGGTTGTTAAGTTAAAAATTTCTTCACTATTTTTTTATGAAAAGGTGGACTATTACACACAAGTTGTGAAGAAATAATGGATTCCAAAATGATTAATGGATTCCTTGATTAAAGCCACGTCAATGTTCGCGTCATATATGAAGAGTATGAGATCAAAAGTTGCTGCTATAGAATTGCGCAAGTTAATTTGCACCATTTGCAGCTTTATTGACGCTTTTTTCAGTCAACGAGGCTTCCTTCCAAAGTTCTCCAGCTGGGGATATGGTCTGTTTGAGGAACCTCAGAAACAGTTCATTCCCCCAACCAACTACCCTAATCCCGTTTTGACACCCCATGAAATATTTATATGGAATTGATAAATAATTTTCCTGATTCCTTTTTTACTAATCAAGTCCGGAACGGGCCTAGGAATAAGCGTTGTTGTTTGGTACCTGTTTACTCCAAATTGCAGCCAAAAAGTTTGTTAAGGTCCTTCACCATTTGCGCAGGTGATTTGAGGTGGGATCTTTCTCTTGCGTCTTTTTGCTCTACATGTCCCATCGATCGAAGTCGATGAATTCTGACTCTTTTGGTTATGTTAATAATTATAGTGGATTAGTTTAGTTGACTGAGAAAGGGATTTGCTACACAATTGCCATCTAAGCCAAAAAATTAGGACGGTTGCCAAGAATTACCTTTAGAATAGCGGTGGACAAAACCATCTGAATCGATGTTATGTGTCCTTTCTCGATGATATCAAGTCGTTCCTCGCTTAGCTCGAAATTTGGAGTTCAATTCGCTCAAATGTAGCATTCCACATGTCTACATGTGTAACAAATCTCTAATTAATTAATTTAAATTAAGGGCTGATATTCTACTTTAAGAACACAATTGTAGTATACCGATAACCGCTTCTTGTATGACAGAAGATTGCTACATATTGAGGGGATTGCACTATTTCTGCTATAAAAACTTCCGATAATCCTGATCGCTGGTGGCCTTTTTTATTTCTTAAAAAAAACCGGTGTTTTTCCCTCTCTCTAGATGTTGTAAGCTTATATGAATTCTTGTGCATGGCCGCTTTATATTCATCAGGTTTTGCTGCACTTTTCCGCCGGAATTTGTGGTCAAACCAAGGGTTTATCACATCAGAGATAGTGTTTTTTGCGATGTATTGGTATTGTTGTTAGAGTCGTTCTATATATATTTGATGCTGACAACAAAGTGCTTGTCAGGAAAATAAAAGATAGATTAGAAAATTTGAATTATATCAACAAAAGTGCAACAAGATCCAATCATATTAAGAATTGATTAAGGTTACCTTAGGTTGCCTCTTATTTCACTCTTATGGAGAATAGAAAAAATTTTTGTAATCTAAAAAGCTGAAAAGGCTCTGTACACTTATCGTCTATCATCATTTCCTCCCCTTGTAGACACTCATATTCAAAATCAAATCAACGCTATTGTAGAACTTCGTCAATAAGTGCCCTACCTATGAGATCGAAGAAGAAGAAGCGAAGAAGCTAGATCCTTGATGAAGAGGGTAATAAGATAGTATTCATTCTGATGATATTACAATTGTAGCTTCGGGAAAACTTCCAACATAGCATACCTAGTGAAAGTTCAAGAGAGTCAGAAATCTTTATGTTATATTGCACTTTCCTTACCAAGGTCTGATAAACCGTCAAGTTATGAAATATCTTGAAACCCCAACTCTACTCAGTGATTAACAGTAAGGTTTTCGTAGAAACAGATCCACTGGTGATTTGACGACATGCCTCACCGAAAAGTGAAACCAAAACATACATCAATCTGCAAAAAGCAGGACATTTGCACTTGTAAGTTTGAAGAAACGTTCAATTCAAGTAGCCTTGCATGGTTTCAAATCTGATATTTACAAAATAAATGCTAGTGTGCCCCAGGGCTTCGTTCTGTTTTCGACAATCTTTTAAATTTTCGCCAATGATCTCTTGTCTGCTGCTTTTAATCCAATTTTTTTTAAATTTGTTTTCGGACTCACGTCCCAGCTCTTCGGCTATAAAACGGGAACGGCAGCATTTGCTTAGCTCAGTAAATTCCGATATAATCAGCATTACCAAATGGAGAACCACCAATAGAGAATTTAATGATTTCACAACACAATGTTGTCTGTTGTCGTTAAAGCGAAATTTAAACACTTAGCCATTATCAATAAATGTCTCTTGGTATGTGGGTCAATGACAACTTCCATTAAAATGACCACATACTCAATGTGGTCAAAAATGCCGCGAAATGTCTAGGTGTCCTGAAAGGATGTAAAAAATTTTTCACTCACTTTGATCTGGCCTCATTATATATGATATTCATCCACACCTGACCACATCTGATCATGGTCATCGGATTGCCAAATCCGCAAAGCCACTGATGAGTCCCTGATTCACTTGATTCAATTTGTAATGTACTATAAGGAAAAAATAGGGCATTAAGGCATAGCGAGTTCATAAACATAGTTATTACCGGGTTCTATGTTCTCTAGTAAACTTCACCGATACACTGATATGACAGGCTATCTTGTCTATTATCATATCCCGTGGAAATTGGTGTGAATTTAGTAGCATTTCTTATAAATTGCTAATAGATATGGGTATCTGCTTTATGGAATTGGATATGAATATTTCCTGATTCATATAAAATCCCAACTGGTGATATAACTGGAGCACTACAGTAATGGTCAGAAGCTGATATGATAGAATCGAGTTTGTGATCATATTTTCGCAATTCACTAAATGGATATTCTTATAATGGGTTTCAAAAGATTATGATAATTCAGGCTACTTTAAAATGGATTTCAAACTCAGAGGATGACACATGACCTCTGCGGAACTGGGATATATGTACGTATTTTTTGATCCCTTTGATGGCACAGAAAATCCAGCTGTGAACAATAAAATATAGAACTTTCCAGATACGTAAAGGTTTCATAAAGGGACCGCTGGAGCTAAATCGATAAACAATAGGGAAACTATTTTAATAAGTAAAAAATATATTAAATATTAAACAAACATATGCACCTATAATTATCACCATAATTCGATTGCCTGATAGGAATACATGATACAACGATTGAATGAATAATGCAGAAGAAAAAGGAAGAAAACCAACGGCGAACTTTAAGTCCTAAGGAACCATAGATATAACCAGTATGTCCTGGCATTATGAAAGATCAAACAAGAGTCTAGGTATCGTCTTTTGTTTGAGGGAGCAACCGCAAAATAATTTCAGATATTGAGATTGGAAAATCTGATTCAAAAATTTGAACTCACTCAAAAGTCATCTACCATCTAACACACACGATGTTCACTTGTGTTGATGTCTTCTATTTAACGCATTCGTAAACCATTCGTATTATTACTTGCCGTCAGTACTATGTAATTATTTAAAACTTTCGATTCATTAAATATTTCTATCGAATATGTCAAGCTGTATCCACCAGAATCTCTAAAGAGCCTGAAATGATATTATGACAATAGAATGCCGGCCGACATACTGCCATTAACATACCCTAACTACGCGGTTCCAACAAGTGCGCCAAACTGTTCGCTAAAGTGGCGAATTTCACTGCGAGGACATTTAGGTTCTAACAATGCGCGATGCAGCTACAGATGCAGATGCACCATTCCACCTAAAAGTCTAATGTACGAAATAACTTCAGGAGGGATTGGGATACACATTTTCGCATGTACATATGTTGTCGGAATGAATTGTGTCTGCAGCCGAAGAATTTGGATGCTCTCCAAAGAATCTTTTTATTTGGCTTGCTTTGAAAATAATGAACATTGTCATTAGTCATAGTTACTAGAGATGATGGGATATTTCATATCGTAGACGGCATAAACGATATATCAAAAAATATTGTGGAGTGCCAAGGGGGTGGCTACGAGGAGGTGGTGTTGGACTCGTAGTCTTACCGAAAGAGTGGCATGCATCTTACTGAGACTGTAAAACATTCTTACAAGTATTGTTGTGTGTAAATTATTTTTATGTTACAGATGCAGACAGACAACGGCGCACGATGGATCTTAATCGAATTTTAAATGGAGAACAATATTGTGGAATGTGTTTAATGTGTTTTTTGATGTAGTTTAAGGAAAATACTATATATACAATATTTACAGTTGCCTTGGACTGTTTTCGAGAGCATATTTGCAATCTCATTAAGTGAAAATTATGTATAAATAGAAAATGGAACTTTTGGGAAGTGAATCTGACCATAAATGCATGACAATGTTTTATTTTTCTATTTGCCTATGATAATACTTAATATTCTCAGAGGTTTCAAATTAAAATTATTATGACATTCCAGGAAGAACTCCACCATCATATTTTAGCTCACAGATTTTGCCGAGATTCTGGAGATTCAAGTCAAAATCAAAAACCACCTAATTTCTCCAATGACGAAATTAACTTGGTGTCAAATCAAAATACATTCAAAACTGAGATTAATTCAAGCGATAATCAAAAGCCACTCTCTCCTACCGAAGGTGAATCATCATCGATGAGATCTGAGAACAATATTGGAGGCGATGCAGAACATTCGCTAATGAAGATGCAACTTCGTAAGATATAAAATAACGAAATTCATCGACATATCTACTTACGTGTTTTATTAAATTGTATTCCCAGTTTCGGCACTACCAAACGAGTCACAGATGCATCTATCATCCGAATCATCTAGATATACTCCAAATTCATTACTAAAACAACAGGAACTTCAATCAAATTCTCAAGAGCAACCGGCGAACAATAAACATTTTTGCACCGTTTGTCGACGAAATTTTAGTTCTAGTTCAGCGTTACAGATTCACATGCGAACCCATACGGGAGATAAGCCTTTTCAGTGCAATGTTTGCCAGAAAGCCTTCACTACGAAAGGAAATCTGAAGGTAAGTCCAGACTCTGTCCTTTTGCCAATGCTTTTATTTTATTATCTTTTCAAAATGTTTTGTTTTATGTTTTCAGGTTCATATGGGTACCCATATGTGGACAAACCCAGCGTCGAGACGTGGTCGACGAATGTCATTAGAACTTCCAATTCATAGACCTAATCTACCACCATTAGGATCACATCAGGATTCGGAACTTTTATCACGACGACCAGAAATATTTTTCCCTTATTTGCCACCCTTTTTCAATGGTTTACAGCCAAAGGTGCCAAAATAACTTTTGACGTCTTTTTGACATAAAAATTAAATAAAAAATATTTTTTCTATTTTTGGATAGCATGTTGATTTACCCTCAGGGCCGTTTACAGGTCTTCCACCTCCACCTTTCCCAAATGGCAGTGCTCAGAAATATTCTGATTTAATTGGTTTTGCACCATTTTTAGGACCCCCATACAATTTCCCGCCACTACCAAGTTTAGATCGTCAAATTACTACATCACCGGTAGATGAAAAACCATCTATAAGTCCGAATGAGAGTTCCACGAACGGACCTACACATCATCATCACCAACAATTTGATAATCAGCAATCAATATCCGTTAAGAAGGATTTTCAGCATGATGAGTTTGTCAAAGGATAAACTTTGACTTGTCATATCCTTAACCGATGTAACACATATCCACTTTGTAGATATCGAATGATATCTAAGCAATACCTTGGCATTTACTGGAACTAACTGCATTAAGTTTTGTAAAAAAAAGATAAATAAATAAAAATGAACAGATTTTGATCACAGATTAGCTGATAGTAGTATTTATGCTGTATATGTATATGTAATCTAGGCTCTACGAATGAATGAATAAAATAAAGTAATTATTAAAAGTAAAGTATTATTCTTTCTATTTTGATAGATTTAAGATGGAAAGTTTTCAAATCATGGGTAAGAGATACGAGTACTTTTAGTTTTAATAGATCGAATTGATAGATGTGCTTATAATTTGGAAGTAAAGAGAGACAAAGTAGAGACACGTACTGATGAAACAGGGCCAGTATCAAGTAGACGCAATTTAGAAGAGAATACTTTGGTGAAAAGTTCATTTTTTCCAAACCCCGTCAACTACACTCATTTATTTCGGTAATGCTCCTCATTTTCTTTGATTAGATTAGACTGACTTCTAAATAAAATAAAAATTTTGCTGATTACGAGACGTCAGACACCAATCAATACCATACTTTTCTATAGTAATCCTAACAGATGAGTCATGGAGATGGATTAGAAAAAATATTCTGACCTGAGTTTGAAGCGATGGAACAAGTATGGACCAGAAACAAAAGGATGTACGCATTCCAGAGATTTTGTTGTGAAAGAATGAAAGCACAAAGTCAGATAAAACGCGGTAAATTAAAACACTCCAAATACTTAGCAATACACACCGTAGATGCAGTAAGCCGGTATGACATTTTAACTATCCTTTAAACAACATCCTCTACAATGAATCGACATTATCTCAAGATCAGCTTAGAAAATAGAGGGGCATTTTACGACAAAGCCAACATATTTGGACAGCCGCACGACAGTGTCGTATTCAAATAAATATTTTGAGGTTCACGAAAGCACATTCAATCTTGCTAGCACAATAAAGATTACAGCCACAAGCTTTCTAAACTCTACAGGCTTTCGATTGCGTCAGTCGTGATGTAACATGGAAAATTTTCTATGTAACAGCAAACGGTAAGAATAATTGCAAAACCACAGCAGAGTATGGTAAGCCAATTAGGTGAAAACTAGCAACCAAATCACTGAAAAGCTACAAATCTATGACTTTTTTTTTTTATTCCAAAAGGTTTTTAAGTGTCTCTTAAATGGACAGCTTCCTACAAGGACTGCTTAGTAGGCAATTAACATCACTAAAATGCAAAAGAATTGGTGGTGGATTCAATGAGCAACAAGAAACCCTTAGGACGGTTTGTGTCGAGCTAAAGGGCATCGCAGAAATTTAAATGAAATGAGGATCTACCATATCTGATGGCCCGTTAAGGGGTCAATATAATCAATGAAGAAAGGAGTTTGTGCTCACAACAGCGTTGATATAAACAAAGTCTCCTAAATAATGACCGCTTTAGAATTGTCCTTACCAACCGCAAAAAATGTAGATTCTGATCATTCCTAAAATATTGGGAAATGTGTCAAAAAAAGCTCAGACTCTTAGAGTTAATCGTCATACAAATAGAAAAACGTCAAGAACAGAAAAACAGAAAATGTCAAAAGGGCGCCAAAAGATACACGTTCTAAAAGGCCACTGTTTAAGAGTGTATTGAAAAAGTAAAGAAAATTTTCTGTAGATGTACGGTACAAAAAGCTGTAAATGTAAAAATTCTCAAGAGCTGCTGATTTTAAATATGTAGGTCAGCTTACAACCGAATACGGTCATTCTCTTGAACACCCAGACAAGCCCTAGCGGAAGAAAATTTCTGGCACTTCTTTTGCTGGAAGTCATAAAGCCAATATGACTGAGACTATATATGATATTCAGACATAAGACTGTTGAATGGTTCAGTACATCCGTTCATAAAACTTAATTTTTTTCCGTTGCGGACTCCCCAAATTAAATCTCTGGATTTCTTGTGCAACTTAACTACCAACAGGTCGTTTTAAAGATAGTAAGCTCCATAAACAAAAATGGTTTTTCTCTCAGTAAAGGATAAGGTAAAGCTACATATTAGCTTATTTTTCATACGATTCAGTACTTGCTGATTTCTTGATGGAATGCAGATCTGCATCGTCTTCCTATAGAAACCAGAAAACTTATACTCATAAACAAATCACAAACAAGACTGGAATCTTTACAGATAGAAACAAAAATAATACGATATACTATAAGA
Organism: Volucella inanis; assembly: GCA_907269105.1. NCBI lineage: Eukaryota > Metazoa > Arthropoda > Insecta > Diptera > Syrphidae > Volucella > Volucella inanis. The sequence continues at coordinate 27,430,929 of OU026157.1, forward strand.
AGCTTATTCAGATTTCGAAGATTGACTTCGGTCAGTCGGCTGGTCAAAGTCCTCAAAAAGGAAAGATGAACCAAGCTGGATCCACTCAAAAAATCTGGTAGTACCTACACTTTTTTTTAAAGAACTTAACACTCAAGCGGGTGTTAAGTTTGTGTTAAGTTTTTTTTTTTGTCGTAACTGATACTATATATCTCATCGGTTGTGGTGGGGGATTTAAACATAACAATATATACAGTTAAGTTACAAAAAAGTATATGGTAGATCAGCTGCTGCTAACTCTGGAGATAATCTTTACTGCTAGGCTGGCATGCCAATACATACTATCCCTGGCGAACGATGAGAATATCGAAAATCAGAAAAGAGGATTACGCGCTCGCTAAGAGCTTAATACCTATAAGTCCGACTTCCTTTATGTTGGAGAGCATAAAAAGAATGGTTGAGATCCAAATGTACAAAATTGCCTTCCGAAAGCATCCCGTGGATGCTGTCTGAAATATGTGATGGCGGAGGTAAATAATGGTTGTGCGCAAGGCGGTAATCCATCTACACTGCTACGGTTAATGCTAGTCGAGTCATTGCTCGAATCGCTTAATAGCTTTGACGTCTATGCAAAAGCATATGCAGGTCATGTGCCTGTACTCTCTGTTGGATCGTGTCTAGCGACTTTCTGCTCTAAATCAGACGTATCCACAATTGGTGCAATAGAAATTGGCTTTCAGTCAACCCTCTCAAAACTAGGGCTGTTCTCTTTGTGAGAACAACCAATTCACTAAAGAAACTAAGTCCATACTTCTATGAACTAAACATGTTAAGTCGAAAGCCTCTTAAGCGTTGTTGGGCTTCTGGCAGTGCAAAAGAGCTCTCGGTAAGTCATGGGGCCTGTCACCGAAAAAGGTTCTCTACATCTATAAGGCTATAATAAAGCTATTTGTACACAATACGTGGATTGTCTAGTGGATTAAGCTCTCACTTAAAAACATAATTGCTGCTTTCAGCAAACAACGATTTGTCTTAGCTGCATGGCGGCTTTCCCTAGGACGTCTGGCTCCGTTCTAGAGGCATTGACGAATATTTTTCCCCTTGATATTGCGGCCGACTGTCTTATAGCTCTGATCTTATGAACTTACCGTCTGATGCAATGACACCAGAACTCCTGTTGCGGAAAAAAATACGAAATCGACTTTCGACAAGAATCTGAGGCAGGAAATGAATGCAGTCGTTTTTTCACGGACGGCTTCAAAACCGATATATGATGGGATACGGCGGTGATGTCTTTCTGCAGGACGACAATGTTAGATATCTCTCCTTGTTAGGAAAACTCGCATCTGTCTTCCAAGCGAATTTATACGCAATCCTAATGGCAACGAACTCTTTTGTGGAAAACTGGTGGAACGGGCAAAGCATTTGTACCTGTAGGAACAACCAAGATGAGCTTAAAGCTTTACTAAACCCTCTTTCGACTTCCCAACTGGTTTACGAATGCAAGATATCTCAGTCGGAAGGCTAAATTCAACGAGACTTGTCTTGAGATCACAATGGGATTACTGGAAATGAAAACGTTAATGAACCTACCATGCAAGGCTTAGAGGAGAGATTTTCAGCACCCAAACCTACGTTGGGTCTGTATGCGTCCTCGGTTAAGATTTCTATTTACAACTGGGTTTCACATGAGCGCAGCTACAGATGGTATGACTCCCCGGGTAGCAGGCAGACTAAACGAATGCTTCTTGACATCTCTAGGAAGCCCTCATAAGGAAAGTCTGCAGGTTTTCTGCTGGCGTCGTGACGGGCCACAACCCTGCTGGTGCTGGACATAAGTGATACAATATCCTGCGATACTTGCTGTGAAAGTGATGATGACACTTCTGTTGATGTGGTGGTTTCTCATACTGTTGGCGCTTTATCGCCTTTATAAAAAACAAAACTTAAAATTAAAAAATTCAAAAAAATAATGAATAAAAAATATAATAAAAAAAATGTTTGAAATAAAATAAAAAAAAGAATAATTTAAAAACAGTTTAAGAAGGTTAAGGTCATCATTAAGATAGTTCATAAGTTTTACTTATGTAAATCTATAAAAAGCAAAATCTATTTATTAAGTTTAAGAGAAAAAATCATTTGTTTAGGGTTAGTAATAATATATTGAAATAAATAGATGAACGTCCTCAATTTCGTCTAAAGATATAGATTAATAGACAGGTTTAATTTAGAGCGTACGCATGTGGCGGCAAGCTATTTTTTGGCTAGTATAGGGTTTTCTAATAAGGACTTGACAAATTTCTTTTTAAATAAAAGGCAAACCATTTGAGATATTTCAAAAGCTTCTCTCTGAGCCCTTCCAACGTCGTCGGAGTGTTGGCATAAACCAATGACTTAACGTAGCCCCACAGAAAATAGTCAAGCGGCGTTAAATTGCACGAACGAGGCGGCCAATCGACTGGCCCATGTGTTGAGATAACACGCTCACCATACTTACTCTTCAATATATCGATTGTAGCGTGTGCTGTGTGGCTTGTGGCACCATCCTGTTGAAACCACACGTCGTCCAAGTCCATATCTTTCAATTCGGGCCAAAAATAATCGGTGATCATGGTGCGATAACAATGACCAATCACAGTAACGTGACGATCGTTATCGCCGACGAAAAAATATGGCCCAATAACGCACATTTTGCTTATTGACGAACCCATTGAGCCAAAAATGAGCTTCGTCACTGAAGATGATTTTGCGATGAAATTCATCATATTGGCGCATCTTCTCCAGAACCCAATGAACCTACGTGGCTTCAAAATGGTCCATCTGCTTCAATTCTTGAGTCAGCTTGATCTTGTATGGGTGTAAACCAAGATCCTTACGCAAAATACGCCATAATGTGGTCTGAGCGATGCCCAATTCTTGAGAACGCCGTGGAATTGACTGATTTGGATCGTTTGCTACGGACGTCTGAACGGCAGCGATATTTTCAACACTTCGACCAACCCGTTGTCTCACTGACACGGTAACATCACATAACGAATATGTAGACTCAAATTTTTGCACTAAACTTGTTATTGCCTGTCTACTAGGGCGAGAATTATGACCGAAAATTGGAGTTAACGCTCTTAAAGTTGCAGTCACCGAGTCCGAATATCTGTAGAAAATTTTTATAATTTGCAGACGTTGCTCGTTAATGTACTTTACCATGATAAAAATGTTGAGTTTACTAAATAAATTGACAATGACAGTTTGATGATTAGTGAAAGAGTGCGTTCACAAATTAAATTCAAAGCTGTCAAGTCCCTATTGGAAAACCCTATATAAATCAATTTAGCTACTTTTTAGACATTTTTTTTCGAAAAGCTTGTAAGTCTTAATGAATTCTATACCCGTATAACAAAATTACATATAAAATTAATGAAAACTGAATATTTTGAAAGGCTGATAAAAGTTCTTGTTTTACAGATAGGAAGGCTAATTGCTAGGAACTTTAAAGAAGATTTTAATTACGAGGTAGGTACTTTACTGAACATTGAAGGCACTTTCGACAAGGCACCTTTTAACAGCATATGTATTTGTCAAGGGCACGCAATAACGAATACCTGTTTTTTTTTTTTTTTTTTTTTGGTTTTGTGGTAGCAAGGATGACTTCGAGTTTTCATATCTACTACCCTAAGGACCAGAATAATAAAAAAGTCCCTGCAAGGCGGTATCCTTTCTCTACTGCCATGCTGCATTTTGATTAACTCTTGACGCTCTCAACAGTTTTAAAGAGTTTGTTCAGATACATGCAAAAATAAAATGGTGTACCCGTTCGTATTCTGGAAGACAAACTTTTTAAGACTTTTCGTGGCGCACCGAAACTGTCATTATCATATAGAAGAAGTATTCCCTTTAGCTTGTGTGGAAATATATATATAAATAGGCAAGTTACTGCTACTTTCATCATAGGCCAAAAGTAACTTTTGAACCTATTTCGATAGGTAATGTTAAGAGGAGGACTTCTCTGGACATAACCCTGTCCTCACTTTCGATTAACTTCAAGCTCCATTTAATATTTAGGCTTTTCTTAAATAAAAGCAGAAGTAAAATTCTTTTTTTTTTCTCACCAGAAAGGACCGCGGATGATGTGCGGGCTCTTTGCTTTTCCTTAACGTCTTGAAAACAAGTGCTGATGGCACCTACTGGTTGCAACTACTAGGAGGTAATGTCATGCGTGCTGATATTTCAGCTACTATTTCATCGAAGTGATTAACAAATATTGTAGAAAGAACAATTAGGAGTGTTGTAGATTAGTTCTGTCTGTTCCAGGTGCCAGGTTAATTGTATCTTCTGATGGTTTGAATAACTTATCCGTTTTATTTATAGAAACAAGGCAAAAACCTCAACTGTACGGTCAGTTGCACCGAAATTTGATTACAAAAGAAATCAATTTAATATAAAAAAGAAGAAAAAATCGCATTCTGATTTATCACCTCATTTACTACTCGTAGCTCGCAAGTAATTTTTTTCTTTATCGAAAAAGAAAAAAATTAAGAACTGACTTGATTGTAAATTTCCGGTCTAATAACACTCACTTAATCAAATTTCTGACAGAAAATTTCATTTTACTCAACAGCAAATAATTAATGGCTCTCTTTAGAATGTCCAAGCAAACGTATTAATTTGCTCATTAAAAGCACTTTCACATCTCGACTACATATCACATAAATAAAAGTCCCGAATTTAATTTATTTCACCGTATACCAATACTCGTATGTTGAGTAATTTTGTTGTTTATTTGTTTTTCTTTTTTAGTTGAAAGTCAGAGGCTTACAGACCCATGTACACAAGGATGAGGGGTTTTGGGGAGAGAAAAATTTCACGTCACGCCTTGGCGACAATTAACTTATAAGAAAGATGATGCAGATGCAGAAAGTTGAACGGAGCGCTATTTTATTATTTTATTGGACAATATCCAAATGATTTAAATGGATCTCAATGTAAGAGTACGAGCATCTAAAAAAAAAAAAAAAAAAAAAAAAAAACATCTTTTGTTGGTGAGGAGAGCAACCTTCAAAGTGTCAATTTGGTATACCAGAATGCTTGACACTGGACGGACATCGCGAGTCAACAATATTTTCCGCACCTATCGCTAGGTGGTGGTAGGTAAAAATTGTTAAGTTGAAGATGGTGGAGTAACTCTGTTGGATGTATCCCAGTCATAGGAATACGTATTTGGTCTGCCAATTCGGCTCACAAATACACGTATCAGTGATTTGAGATCACGAACGGCGGTCTACTTCACACGAGTATAGGAATACTATGTGTCGAGGTATACACCAAGGCTACGAAGCGGCACTTATATCGAGATGCTGATGCGGCTGATCGCAATGACGATGACGATGACGATGACTATGATGATGATCTCCGCCTTGAGATTGGGCTATTGCAGTAAATGTCGTGACACAAGTGCAACGTTTTTCCGTTCTATTATAATAGGATAGCTAAGGCTGTTCCTCTTGGTGGTAAAAAAGACGTGATTGTTGTTGCTGTTGCAATTGGTGTTGCTATTACTGTTGTTGTTGCCGTCTTTTCCGTTGTTGCCTTTAATGCGGCTGCTCGTTTAGGCTAATCATCGTGAACACCTTGTTGAGCGTGCGATGAAAATTACTCGAAAAAGTGAGAAAACAGAAACGTTTTCAACGAATCGAAAATGTTTTGTCTTCCAGATGACACATAGTCCAAATGTGTTGTTTTTAATACAAACTGAAGGATGATTTCTAGAAATTAGATCTAGAGCAGGAAAATTTCAGATTGGACAGGTTGTCTTGTTGGATGTCAAATGAGAAACGTGAGAGAGTGTGTAAAGGATTAGTTGGTGAAACGCTGTAGAGATGTCGTTTCATTTTGAGATACACGTCAGCCGAATAGTGATTGTATCTAACTGTGATGAGTAATTTTTGACCAAATTTAAAACTTCAGTAGAGATACCCCTAAATTAAAATAGAACAAGTAAAGGTGGTTGATTTGAACTGCCCTGACTGTAATGTGGATGATGTCTAGGTTCGTTTCGTTGTTTGACAACTGGGTGTGCTCATTATACTTTTCCTTTCTTAATGTACTTAGCATTGACAGGCATTGCTATTCTAATGGTTACTATTCATCCTTGTAACAATTAGATGGGCCCATGTGTTGATTATGTTCTATAAGACATTTGTATAAGTCGACTGTGACTACATCTCCATGGATACGACGAAATGTATCTCTGCGAAAGAGAAACGAATGCGAATGAAGGCCATTTCTATATACTCATTCGACATGCTTTTCAGATTTCGTGTTAACTTTTAAAACTTTGTATGTATATAATATTTCAAGTCACAACGAAAAACATTTTCTGCTCATTTAAAGGCGAAAAATTCACAACTCAAGAGTTTTAAATTACGTAAAATATTTTTACCAAACAAAAGGAGCAATCTTGAATAATGTAACACCACCAAGAAAGAATTTAAGACATTTACCACAGTGCAAGGCGTTGCATATCCAGTATAGAATTCAAAATATTTTTCACATAATCTATACCACCCAAATGTTCAAAACTACACTTTGTCGTGTGCCTAAAGTATCGCTGTTCCGTATTGCTTTTCTGTTCTGTCGCGTCAACAATCTGAACAGATGCGTTCTACTTGGAGCAGAAAAATACAAAAAAAGAGAGAAAAAAAAAAAAAATTAAATCCAAAGAAATTATTATTTCTAGACCGAGACATCTTTGTCTGGCTCGAATTAAAATTAAAATCTGGAAACGCAAAGTGCCTCGCGCCCCCAGGACTACAACTTTACACAACACTTGCCTGATGCCATCCAACAATAAAGTATTCTGACAGAAGATGGCCCTCTGAAACGGGGAACACTTTCTCATTTTCCACATAATGCAATTTTCCCAAGAAATTTAATTTGACTAAACCATAAGTGGCGGCACGGGTTCATCTTAAGATTTTTTGAGTTGACAACGATGAGGCTGATGGTGAACCACTATGGCTAGGACAATAAATAATTTTCATAAAGTGTCATGCCAGGGGAGAGGATTTCTTCGTGCAGACAGTGTGTGCCAATTTGTCCCGTCGTCATGAGATTGTCGGGTTCTATTGTGAGTTGAGACGACTGCTGACAAAAAAAAAGTATAGGCCTACACCGGAGCGTATTCGCTTTCTTTGATTGCGGTGAGGTACATTAATATTTCTCATAATTCATTGAAATAAGAACTAAACGCTATATCTGTAATATAAATAAGCGTTAGGGGTTGCTGCAAGCACATTTTGATTTTTTATTTTTTTTTTTTTTTATCATATAAAATGAAATATCATAGTCAAATGGATAGGAAAATTGAGTATTCTTTCGATTTGTTTTGCAAGATATCGGAATATTGATTTCCTTCAGATTTCAAAATGAGCTGACATATAGTACATCAGTTGTAGCGATTCCTACTAAGTGTGATTTTGAAATTTGACAATAGTAGCTAAAACAAACTGTATATTTAGCAAAATATACAGTGACCGATAAATCAGTAGCCTCAGTGCGGCATCTGAAGTTTTGGTATCAAAATGTTGAATAACTTTAAAAATTCTCAACCCATCAACTTCAGTAAGCACGATTTGGAAAGATCAATTTTGCACCGAAAGAACGCGCCAAAATAATGAAGCCTTACATTGTTACAGTTGTGTTTACTCAGCGTGGATATCGTGGAAAATATCATGGTCGTTTTGCACCTTTAAACAACACAATTCTTCGTTTAATCTCAAATATTATTTAGTATGGATCTGTGGTGATTTGTAAAGAATACGTTAGGTAGCGATCACATCGTTTCTATAAAGCTGTTGCAGCTGTTAGAGAAAATGTTGGCGAAAATTTAAATGTCTTATAGCGCCGCCGATCTCAATTATTAAACATCAGTAGGACCACTTTAAGAAGCATTTTGAAGCAATACCTTCACATGTTTTCATATAAAGTGCAGTTGACTCAAAAGATCTTGGAAATAAGCAACCCGCCGCTCGTGGCTTACACGAATAGCGAATGACAAATTCTGATGACCGACGAGACTCATTACAACGTCTTATGTGGAGTAAATAAGCATAATTATCACTTTTGAGGAACCGATAATCTTCACATAATTCATTAAACACCATTGCACGATGAAAAAGTGACTGTTTGGGGTAGTATTTGGTCCAAAATCTTTAGTAGTCAATTTTCTTCAAAGTTATAGATACGATCAATGACAATTGGTATCAACAAGACTTATGATTTTTACAATAAGGTGCCCCATGCCACCTTTTAAAGGAAAAACTTGTATAAAACTTTAAATTTTCACTTATAGATACTCCTTAATTTAGATCTTTCAGTTAAAGAAGTTCTATGGAAATGGCCAAAGCCAACAAAACAAGTGGCTCAAAAGCAAAAAAATCCAAAAAAATATATTTTTTTGATCAATTGTAATCTCTAAGTAAACTACATATATAATGAACGAAAGACTGTGGATAGTATCTGATAGTATCTGATTCTTAGTTTGATATCTTATGAGGTGACACTGTTAGGGATAATAGCGGAATTGAGAAAGACAAAATCTGTAACAACCTCAAAGTAACCTATTATAACTTTCTGTCCAATTCCTCGATTTTGTGTGTTCTTCAAGGTTGGCAGCCGCTTCTCTTCCAAATCCTGCAAACGCGTCGGTGAGAGAACAACACGTTCTGTCGATGATATTTATGCCATCCTTGTTTGCAAGTGTATTGGGTTGCAAATTTCTCAAAATTGTCTAAAGTACGATGTTAAAGAAGTCACAGATACAGCATTATCTTGTCTAAACCTTTTTCCACATCAATGCACTCGGTGCCATTGAGTTTGAAATCTTATGACTTAACACTGAATCTGCTGTAGTGTGAATATTTGGACAATTATGAACTAATTATTAGTATCACTGCACTGGTAGGGGCTGATCAGCTCGTTAACGAATGGTTTCAGGCGTTGAAATAATATCATCAGGCAAGACCCTGTTAACGATTTTAAGAAGACGTTTGCCCCTTAGATGTTGCTTTCTTTACTTTATTTTGGTCATGTGAAGGGAAATCTTAGCTTTTATGGCCCAAGCTCAATGTTTCGCTCTGACTGACATCAGAACTTGTGTTGTTTTTGAAGGAGAAGTGTTTTTTTTTTTTTAACTTATGTGCCCATCTCCGTGATCTGACTATCTCTCTGATTGATAACTTGACAGTCTAGAGATCACGCGAATACGTTGTTAATCTTCATAAGTCCCGCTGCAAAGCTTATTAGAGGACTTGCTAGACGAAAAGATGACTTGTAATTGTTGTATTTATTGATATGAAGTTGAGAAGAAGCCAGCTTATTTACAAAGAAAAAAAAATAGAAACAAAGCCCAAAATTATATCATTTGGTTCGTATGACTAAGTCGAGCGGAGAATATTTCAACTTAGCTTACAATTGATCACATTCATTAGCTCAAGACGTCAAAGATGCATATACCTAATGTTAAAAATGTCGCATGCATTCCTCCTCCCTATAGCATACTTCCTAGATGACTGTTATAGCACGTTTGTGGAAATGCAAGACTTTGATACGTTGTTCAACTGGTTGCTTAAAAGTGCCTAATATTCCACCTGCAGATAATTCATTTTTTCCACGTCTAATACCACCTGCTACAGAAGTCCGCTTTTCCGCAAGAACAATAAGATCCATATTCGTCAAACATTACTTCGAATTGTGAACGGGAACTGTAAGCAAATAGACTTTTTGAAATGTGTTCAAAAATCACCCTGAAATCCATACCAACACCCCCGAAATGGCTTACATTGCCTTTAAACTTGTCTCCCTGTATCTGTATCTTTTACAGTGTTTTAGTGGGCGGTGTTCCAATTCAACAACTTTATGTTCTTCTAATAATTTCTCCAAATTTAACGAAGCGCATCCATGCTGGTGCGTGTATTTATGACACTTATGCATAATTAAACGGAGGCGCTAAGTTGTCTGTGACGTAGACGATTAGATACGTGATAATTAAAATGCGTTCTAAGAATTCGGCAATTCAACTATGTCGAATAGAAAAATCCTCCTACCGAAACTATAATACAAAGAACTTGTTAAAGCAAAACAAAGAAAAATTAAAAACTTTAAACAATGTGGGCCCATCACGCTCAAGATCTTTACCCCCTTTGCGGCAAATTCCTATTGATTCATCCGTCGACTCCTGCGCTAATTGTTTTATCGAGCTATTTGCTTCTATTAAAAATCGAGTTTGAAGATTTGCGCCTCTTTACTGGCAACAGCAACGCCAGCAGCACAGCTCAGTACAACATGGCAGCTTCAGTGTAGCCTTCGTCTTGTCGGCAAGTTCATCTTTGTGAAACGTGGCCTTAGGGTGGTGGCGGCTAGTAGTTGTGCCTAGACCTATGCTCTCCACAAGCCATGCTGGGTCGGTGAATTTCCTTACGGTAGCATTTTTTTCTTATTTTATTTTAGTTGATCTTCTTCGCCATAAGGCATGTATCTGTTAGTTGAATTTATATGGTAATCGGTGTGGCCAAAGTGAATAATGGTGACGAATATGTAAAAATTGCTTAAATCATGTTTCCTTATATTTATTTTGTGAATACTTGAAAATTTATTTTAGTAAATCATTACGGGATTAGGGAAAAACTTAGCGAGTGAATTGTGGCAGTCTTGAATATGTTGTCAATATTTTTCTCAATGAAGGTCTACAGTTGAAACTTTATCCATCGTTCGAAACGACCGAATTGCTTTCTAGTTATAGTATACTATAATACATTCTTGTTACTATAAATATCTCTTTCTAACTTTCTTTCGTAACTCCTAAAAAGCCATCGTATCCCGAATTTAGATGTAATGTTTAAGGTCATGTTGACCTTATCCATTTACTTACTTTGTTGCTTATGTGGTGTTACATTTCGAGGTGAACTTTGACCCCAATTAGCAAGTCCATCTAGTTAGTCCGGTCTTTAACTAACTGCCCTCAGTAGCGCACTCCAAGTCGGCTGAGGTCCGCTTCTGAGAGCAACCTACGATGAAGTCTACCTCTACAGCGCTGTCGCTGTAGATTTTCGGCTAAGATTCGAACACTCTGCATGCCGTAACATTAGTATCCATTCGCCCTACTAGTCCCAGCTATCTCAGGCGATTGATGCGCAGTTTTTTGACCAGGCCGATGTCGCTGTAAGGTTCGCGTATTTTTTCGTTGAATCCTCTCTTCCAAAGCCTCAACGTAAACGGGACCGAATATTTTTCGAAGGCTTTTTATCTCGATGTTTTCCTCCGTTTTCGATAGAGTCCATGCCTGAGGGCCATAAAGTTAGACTTGGAGGATCGAGGTCATGTAAAGAGGGTCCATAGTTTTTCAGGATAGGGCCTTACTACTCAGTTGTCCTTTTAGCCCAAAGAAACAGCGATTGCCAATAGGGATTTTTCGTTTTGTTTCTACTTAAGTGTTGTTGGCAGAATTTATATAGAGACAAGGTAGACAAGGTGCCTTACTACCTAGAAATTATAGCTGTCAACAGTGACGTTCTGTTCATACTGTATGTTCCTTCTTGTTGACAGCATATTGTTGGTCCGCTGTGTAGTCCCAATTTTGTCGATATCAACGGCGTACGCTGGTTGTTGGACAGTTTGAAAGATTTCCACATGATAGCGCGTCACATTGTCTTAAATACTTTTTGACAAATTGACAAGATCTTGATTAAGTCGTTACCGAATTTGACGAAGCAGCGAGTGTTTTCCACCGCCATTTTGTCCAGATGAACGAGCTTGGCAAGGATACCAAAACTATATAGCTCATCTTTATAGACACTGTCCTTTGCGGCCTTAAAATCGATGAAAAGCTGGTGGGTACCGATTTGAACTTGCAGGATTTGCCTGAGTGTGAAGATTTGTTTGGTTGCTTACTTTCCAGGTCTGAAACAGTACTGAAAGCAGCCAATCAAGTTATTGACGAAGGGTTTCAGACATTCATACAATAAGGTAGAAAAGATTTTGTATGCGATGTTGAAGAAACTTATACCTCTATAGTTGTCTCCTTTTTAGTGGATCGAGCATAGGATGCTGAAATTCCATTCATTAAGAACACACTCTACCGACCAGATCTTGAAAATGACTTGCTGTATGCTCTCGAAAAGTTACTTCAAGCAGCTTTGAATATCCCTGCCGGTAAGCCTTCAGGTCTAGCTGCTTTGTTGGCTTTTAGCTTAAGTATTGATATCCTCACTTCATTTTGACCAGGTTAACGGAAGTTTTGGCTATCATCGTCTGAGTTAAATGGCTGTACTTGACAGCGGGATAATGGGTTTATTCGCCTTTATACAGCCTGCAGACCGTCAGAACCGACTGTGACCTAATTTAAACATGGTTTCCTTCTTCATCTCTGCAGGTTTTTGTACGGGTCTTTTTGCATTGACACGTTCTCTTCACCTGTTGGCAAAATTTCCGTTTATTTATTATTTATTATTTTTATCCCTCAATATCTTTAATAGGTCGTGCTCTTATCCAGTACGTTTAATTACGATATATTGTATGCAAATTCATTCGAAATTTCGAAAAAAAAGTCTATTGCCAATCTGGTCACACTGATCAATAAATGCATTTTCATGTGGCAGCAGTGGCCGATCGATGGTAGTGAACCGATCTTTTTTGAATGTAAATTGAATCCGACCTTGCTGGCGCGACCCACCTGCGTTTTGCATTTTCATAGATCCCTCGCGCACTCTACACTCTATTTAGATACACAGTTTGGTTCCTTGGACTGGTTGGCACTTTTAGTTCGATGTTTGTGTGCGCACTTGAACACCAATGGCATGCTGCCTTGTCTAAAGTCTTCTTGGCATGCTCCTGCTTCTGCTGCTTATGCTGTTGCTGTTGCTGTGGCTGCTGTTGGCAATGGACAAGGGCACACACATCGGATAAGAGAAGCTCGCGGTCTGTGGGAGCAATAGTCAATTTGCAGAGGCTGAATACTGTTTATTATGGTTCCCGATAGCGTCTTACAAATTTTTCCCATGTCTTAATTCATAAAAGAGCTTTGGACGTACAGTGGCTCTCGTATGCAGCTTCCAGAGGAAGCCGCTTTTACTTTAGTCTTGTGGTCTGTACTCGATTGTGATCAATCTGTGGCACACTGAAAAAAACCAAAACCAACTCAGTATGTTGTGCACTGACTTTATGGATTTGCACTCTAGGCTAAGGTGGTGGCTGCATATAGTCAAGATGATAGATACTAACTTGACTGTATATACATAGAAACATATTCAAACGCAATTGTATGTATGGCAATTGGTGTTTTTTTTTTTTCGGAATCCTAATGCAATGCAATTTGTGGATGTTTAGAATTTGGTACCTGTAAGGTCTATTTGGTTGCAGTCAGATAAATTTAAATTTGCTGTTGCTAATGACCATGAAATTGATGAGATGAGTTGAATGAATAAGGGTTTTTTAGTATTTAAAACTGCTACGAGGACCGCTGGGTATTAAAATACCTTATAGCTGCAGTAACTACAAGTATTTCCCTGTGTATTGCAAAGAAACTTGGATACAGAATTTAATTAAACAGAAGTTGCCGTAAATGATAATGGAATTTCATTACCTAACATATGCATGTATATGTTTTCGAAATTGAAGTAAAAAAGATATGTACTGTATGTTTAATTTAAATCAATTTCTGGATAACTTTTGCACTCTGCTGCTCATCCTTGGCTAATTATTGATTAAGAGCCTAGAGACATACAAGATCTAGTAGCAATTCGACCAACTCTTTAACTATGTATGTTTGAATCAACCACTGAGGAACTTCATTGTCATTATCTATTAATCCTTTCACCTAGGCTTTCTATGCAATGACAACTTTGATGATTAAATTCTGTGGCTATGGTCAATCGGTATAACTAACTATTTTTTAGATAATGTCAGAACTATTATTTATACTGCACCAAAGAATCAAATTCAAATTCAAATAGTTCGAGTATGCAAGAACCTTTTAAACTAAGCAGCCGGTAGGGACGATTATTTTGATTGTACTTCCTTGAAGCTATTAGGAAAAGGATTTCTTAATACTTTAACTTACGCAAGAGGTGTTTTTCTCCTTGGTTAAGGTCTTCATATTTTTCTGGTTATGACATCAGGGCTTGCGACATCATATCCTGTTATGCATTGTGTTATGTTATTATGGCACTATCGTGACATCTAACTTTTTATTTTGTTTGTTTCCAGCTACAAATATTTCAATCATTTCAAATTTAAAATAACCAAAATACCAAACTTAGACCTATAGTTCAGTCTATCCTTCCGGTTACTTGTTCCGGTCCTCTTCGAACTCGATCTACTCACCGTCCAACAGGAATTTGTCAAATTAGGAGATTGACAGGTACCTTAAACAAATGCATAAAACCATAAAACGGACGATAGACAGTACGATACCTCGATATCAGCACACTTGCAACGAAGACACGTTTTTACAACACAAATGTATACTGCTGTCGATATTAAAAATCTTGTACAGGGATTTCACTAAAAGGCACAACTCGGAGATCATGACACCAAAGTAGTCGATCGAAAACCTACAAATATTAATAAAAGAAAGTTACAGAGCATCAATAAGTTGGTATTGAAACAATTAAACTCAGACTGTAGGCCCAACAACACAAATATATTCATATCAAAATGACCTTCCATGTCTACGGATCACCACAACGACTTTTAACGAAAAAGTACTTTTAACAGCATAGATCCAGAAGAAGTCGTAGATATTGACAAATTCTTTGTGGTCGAAGGAGAAGGCAGAGAAGGCAGATGCAATTAGAACGTTTTTCCAGGAAGTGTACAAGGCGAATGATGTCATTGGTCCGAACAGCGACCTGGAAAATCAGGTCCTTTCGTAAAATTTCTACCTTCGAAATCATATGGAGAATTGTCGAGCTCAGGGTTCACTGATTTCAAATAATGTCATAGCCAGCGAGAGTGAACGACCAACGTTCATTTTAAAGAAAGAGCTCCATGCGATCTTCGAATCACTGAGAAGTAAGAAATCAGTGGGAACCGATGGAATTCCAAACATTGTGCGTCAACGACATATACACCACCCTGTTTATAAAGCTTTGAACAGTTGTTGATATTATTTATTATCAACAACCATGTCGCATTTCTAAGCAGAGGAAATCTCCTAGAAAAAGTCAGGATGGTATTCGAGCTAATTAAACTTGTTTGGAGCTCATGTTATTTAATTTTTCGGCATTAAGGCAATATACCTCAAATGGTGAAACCTCGATTATAAATAATTTTGCTCTTAACGAAACCAGCAACCAAAAAAAAAAAAAAAAAACAACGTTCTTGGTAAAGCCATGATATGTTTCGAATCTTTAAAGATCACATGTTGCCACAAAATACATACACAGGTCGTTAAAAAGCGGATAAATAAGCAAATTCTAGTACCAGCGTCTGATTGCAATCCATTTCAGCGTTTAATTTTTCAACTTGAGTACTGCGTGAAGAAAAATATGACTTTGCCTTTACAACTTCCTTGATTAAGATATTAAGATCTCTAAAGACCGCTGGTACATTTAATAATTACTCCCTGTATGGGACTATTCTTAAAAACCGGGTAGCCGACTTCGTCACCAAGTTAAGTAAGTCATCTGATTAAGAAATTTTTAATCATATTGATTACATAGTGATCGACGCAATAGAGAGCTCCATATTCTGGGTGGTTGAACTTTCCGAGGAGTTATTGTTGTCTTAGAAGGTTAACAAGGTACTCGAAGGTACTCGTAATAATCATATTACGGATAGTAAGGCACCAAAGAAGTGCTCTGAAAAAATTCGGAGTCTTCCTAAACATCACTAGAGCCTGGAAGAGTTATAAGTTATGTTATTAAGTTGTTGGCTAATATCAGAGAGATTATATTTCAAAAGTCTGTATGATGATGATTTAGACCCCATTTAACTTATGCACACCACCTAAGGTGAGGTCTTTCTCTACTCGTTGTCCCTCCCTGTGGAGGCCGGGACATTGGTATCGATATCGCTGTATAGTTCGTCGATGAATCTTCTTCTCCAAAACCTGTCAACGTAAATGGGACCGAACGTTTTTTGAAGGATTTTTCTCTCGAAATGACTGAGCCCATCTTCATCCGCTTTCAATAGGTTCCATTCTTCAGCGCCATAAAGTAGGACTGGGATGACCAAGGACTTATATAGGGTCTCCTTAGTTTTTCGGAATAGGGCTTTACTACCCAACTGCCTCCTTAGCCCAACGAAACAGCGATTGGCAAAAGTCATTCTTTTGCTGTTTATTTCTGATGATATGTTTCGGACAGAATTTATAACTAAAGTTCCATATTACCCCGAAATTATAGGTATATTAGCTTGTGTGTCCTTTTCTATTGACAGAATGTACATACTTGGTTTTACCATCATCTACCACTAAACCCATTTCGGCAGCTCCCGTTTCAATACTATCGAATGCGTCAGTGACAGCCTTTTGTGTTCTGCCAATTATGTCGATATCATTGGCGTACACTACAATAGTAATTGTTCAGAATTTTAAAAGGTTGTGCCTCTAGTGTTCATTTGAGGGTTCCCCACATTTCTATCGAGAATAGTGTTAAAGAAGTCACCTGACAGCGCGTCACATCGTTTAAAACCTTTTTTGACATCAAAGGTCTCGGCTAAGTCGTTACTGATCTTGATGCAGCAGCCAGCGTTCTCAATCGTCGTTCTGAATAAGCAGACGAGCTTGGTAGGGATACCAAAATTAGATATGGCTCTATACAGCTCTTCTCCTTAAATGCTGTCATATGCCACCTTAAAATCGATGAAAACTTTGGTCTATTGTGCACCTTTTGGTCTGAAAGCGCACTGATTTTACACAATATTGCAGATAAGATTTTGTAGTTTTGGGGCACTCCATCATTCCATTCATCAGTCATGCACTCTTCTGACTAGATCTGAGAAATGAGTTGGGTTATGCTCCCAGCAAAGTCATTTTCAGCTGCTTCGAGTTGTTGTTATTCGTCATTATACAGTCTTATACGGTAAAGCCAACGCCAACTAAAGGCTTCTGAAAGTGTTTTTGCCTTGTCGAATTCGTTTTGCCTGCCGGTAAAACTTCCGTATTTTATTCTTGGAGTTCAACCTCTCAATATCTTCGATCGTTCTATTATCGTGCTCTTTTCTGGACAAGATAATATTCTTCCCGTCTCCTCTGTTCGTAGAGCTCACGCGTGGTTCTCATCCTTCGGTGCTGCAACCCGCTTTGTATGCTTCTTGAGAGATTTTTTGGTGGTATTCAGGTGAAACTTATTACATCAGTTGATACGTCAACCAGCTTCACCACTGGTCTTTGGTATTTGATGCTGGTGGCATAGAAGTTATTTAGCGATTTCGCTACACGCGTTCGGTGAAGATTACGATGGTCTATCGTGATTGCAGCCTTTCTACATTATTTCTTCTTACAGTAGTTGCTTTCGCCTTTTGGCTGCGGAATTGATCCGAGTCAATGTTGGTTGCCGGGAGAAATACTGGAGGTGTGCTTTACGTCTATTACATTGGGATCAATTTGATTAAGTTCAGATCTGGAGGCATCCATTTCTTCTTGAGATAAGGAAACCGTGTACTTGCTATAAAGACATTTCTTTCCACCACAAAATCATTAAGCCTAGGTCCATTGCTAGACGTGATGTCATATAAGCTATGTTTACCAACCTAGAAAAAGTGTATTATTAAGGACCTCGAAGAAACTTGTCCTTGTCTTCCTTAGGGGTATGGGTGCATGTTAGGCTTATGTTAACGAATTTAGCCTTTATGCTGACTGGGGTGTTAAGATTTCACTTAACGACTGTCACTTTCACTCACGATAGCAGACAGCAGACAGCATTGTATTTCGAAAACACTAAAGTAAACTTTGTGGTGGTTCCCTATTCAGAAATATTGTTAATATTAGTGACGTTAGTCTGGGAACGAATCTCTTATTGCATAAGAAGTCCCAGATCATATAATATATAGTAAGGAAGGCGAACATTTATTTGATGGATATTAGAATTTAATCCCTCCCTGAGCTCTTATAAATAGAAAACGCAAAGACAGTATGGCAATGAACAATGCAAAGCAAACTCAGGTATCAACAAAAAAGGTCACCCTGACATTGTCAATAACTTCAAATTCTTTCGCTAAGATAGCTGAAATAGGTTGAGCGAATGAGTGACATTGTCCTGTCCAGAGAAATTAATGAATTCCTGTGGTAAATTTATAAGTAAATTTATTGAGTGATTCTCTTTTTCCTAGACTTGCAGTTTGCAGGTTTGTTTTTGCGATAAAAGAAAAGAAAAGAAAAGAAAAGCAACATATTCATCAATTTGAGAAAATTTATGCTATGCCAAATTTGTATGATCCATAGGAGATAAATCTCAGGCTAGTTACAATTTAGAAGCGTTCGCATCAAAGGATTGACTTTTATCGGTACCCCTAGTCTCTATGAAAGACATCGTGCGTGCATTTCATAGATACAAGTATCTGTATGTAAGCCACAGCCTTAGTACATCGTACTCTATTGTTTGCCACTCCGAATAAATGTCACGATACCCATATTAACAGGCTCCAGCGATAGAAAAGCATGTATTCGTATATCCGTCAGTACACTCTGAGTGCACGGTTGGCTGTTTTAGCAAACAGATCAAAGAAGGATTTCCAAAAACAAAAAGAGAGAATAAAAAAATAAAACATTTCCCATGGATCTGAATGTCCATCGATTAGGACCAAATTTAACTGTAGCTTCTTGTTCGCAATAAACAGTGATAAAGAAACCGGGGAGGTGGTTATCTATGAGTACAACTGCTAAACACAGTGCGTGCATTTGCATTCTGCCAAATGTTGGATTGGATAGGGCGAACCCGTCTGTCCCTAGAGGAGTCCCAGCGGCAGAGATGACATGGCCTCTTAATTTTCACAACCGCTGCAATAAACATTGCGAAATGGTACACGCGCTTTTTGTGTTCCATATATGTGTGTGTATGTATATAGGGGATTGGGACGATACTTGGATCTGACTATATAACTACTGGAAGAAGGACACTTAGATATTACAGCAATATCTGGGCATAAACAACGTAAGGGCATATCTGCTGGTCGCGGCGGTGGCGGTCACTGGAAAAGGGATAAAACTGACCAGTAGCGCGCATTGGTTCTGGTGTTTTTATTTCTTGCTTTTTTTTTTTTTTTGATGTTTTGCACTAGGCTGGACTCTCTGTAGTTCCTTAGTGTTTTGTGTTATTGTTCCAGAGAGTGGCTGGCTGGGGTTGACTACTCCATGTAGCATTTTTCTTGTTGCTAATGCATTTGCCTAATGTTGATGGGAGTGTAACTTATGTTATCCTAGATCAATTGAGTGCACTGGATACGGTTTTTGTTTTCTTCTTTATGTTTGGAGGAGGATTTTGCATGAAGTTAAAGGGCTTTTAAAATTTCCGTTTCACTTGTTTTAAGAGTATCTACACAAATTTATGAGGTTTAACATTAAGTAAATAAATTTTCTACATCTGGTTGAAAGTTTTCAAGAATAACGATTATATCAAGAAACACCAAATGAAGTGGATTCGGGAGTTAAATGGACAAGCCTTTTCACAGTTATGTAATGCAAGTACGACCAATGATTGTTTCTGCAGTTCAGGTTTGTTTAGCGTTTTATTACTGGCTGACTTCGTAGGTGTTCTAATCAACAACATGCTTATGATCATTGTCTCTTCTTACCCATAGTCATGGTCATTCCTTCTCCAAGTTTAGGTTTGGACCTCTAGGTGGTATCAGTATCATCAATTTCCAAAGAGCTTAAACAGGACGTGGTAAGTTATATATACATTCAACTAAAATTAATAAGAAAATATTTGAACTTTAGTTCTTATTATGGTCAACAAATTGAATAAGTTTATTTGTGGAATCAAACTTGGACAGTGTCTCCCAACATTAGTCCTTCTTTTCAATCTCCCCAGTTGTAACACGCAAGATACAACGTGTTTACCTCTCTAGTGACATAATCTTTTTTGACTAATTCTTGTAAACAAATTTTCTATTGGAAAAGAACACTAAGAAAAAGACCTAGAGCATTGTACACTTTGTAAGTTCCTTTTAAATTGAATATTTTAGTCTTTCAAAGAAATATGAGTAAACGCTTCAGTGTTAAATTGCTCACAGTACCAACACTCACTTCGTCAACACTGAGTATCTGGAGCCTGATGTGAGGGTAACCTGGACATTCACAGAAAGCATCGTAGGATATTTAATCACTTACGCCAAGCACATTTAATTGCTTACCAAAAGTGTAGTGCACGTTGCGCTCCAGTAAACAGCCCTGCACTTTTTCATACTGAAGGGTAGCAGGAAGGCCGCTGACCTATTAGACACGTCGGGAAACATTCGATTGGTCTGCTGGCAACCTGGAGAGTCATGTCATCTGCAGTTATGTTAATATGAAACTCATTTGTCAATGAAAGCTCTAACTGTTATCGCATGCAGACCTAATGTAGATCTCAGTCCTAAAAATCTCTCCTTTCCTGATGGGCAACAAGTTTATCAGAGAACTCATTTCCCGTGATCCCATGTTGAACTGGGACCCAGACAATATTCAGTGAATTTAGCTTTCCGCCTGCGTTCCATGAAGCCTGGCATTTTTGAACTAACTTGACTGTCTACAGCTACAGATGCAAATGCTACACTCTCTCCATCAGTACTTAACAATGTAGTTCGTTGCCATCAAAACTGTGTATATCTCCGCTTTGAAAACAAACGAAAATTTTCCTAAAGATAACTGAAATCTAACGTTGTCCTCCTCCAGAAAGACACAAGCACCGCATTCTATAATGGTTTTGGAGCCATCCGTGAAAATCCGACTAGATTCCTTTATTGGTTCAGATTCTAGAGTGGAGCCAAACGTGCTAGGGAAAGCCGCCATATAGCCGAGACAGACCGTTCTTTGGAGTCTGGTAAAAGTAGCAATGATGTATTTTCCCGAGAGCTTATTCCAACAGAGAACTGATGCATAGTATATAATTGAACCAAAGGAGCTGTCGCCGAGATATGACCTATCGCCACAAGGCCAATAGTATCTTACAGTCTTTCGACATAAAATGTTTAGAAGTTTGTTATCCAGGATGATCAAATACAATACTTAGCTTCTATGAAGAATTGGGAAACAGGCAGCATCCTTTCTAAAACTAAGCACCAAGAGGCTAAAAAGACTTATAACAAAATATGTAAGGATAAGCAAATAATTCATATACATCATCTGATGACAATCGTAGAATATATGGTATTAACGGTAGTCGCTCTTATTGGAAACTGGAAAGATTCCTCAACGGTGCGAAGTTTGAAACCTAGGTTCTCGCCGATCATTTTGAATGTTAATTGAACCCGAGTAGTAGTTAAACCGCACGATCAAGTCTGCAGGGTATTTCGCAGATGTTATCTGAGGAGAAGATTCCTCCAGGAGAAGATCTTATCCCATACGAATACCTGAAATACCTGAACATTATTTTTCCCACATTTTATTTATTCACAGGAGTCAGATTGGAACGTGTTACGAACTGGGTATGTAAAAATAATATTCTTAGTGAGTTCTTAGCAGGCTCTACGCTTTCTTTGTAGACTTTAAGGTGGCCTTCGACAGCATTGACAGAGAAGCTTTTTTCTATAAGCTGACTTCGGTGTGAGATGATAACAAATTATCCAATTAGTTCGAGTCGCATATAAGAGTAAAACCTTATACGCGTACTAAGATGCCCTCACAACATTTCTATCACGAGGAATCGTGTTTGATTGACAACGTAAAAAGCTCCTTCCTCACGCGGACGATATTTTTGTTTTAGCGGAATGGCCAATAACTATGCAAATTATGATTAATAGGCTACATCAATACTGCGTGCTGTGAAAGCTCAAAGTCAGTACAAGCGAATCCTTAATAATAGCGTTCCGAAATGGATTTCGGCTATACTCGAGGTAAGAAAATTGGACTTTAGAAAATGAAAAACTCGAGGTTGTAAATGAGTATAAGTACCATATGTGGGGCTAATCATAACACCTCGATTATTAGCGAAAAGGAAGGAAAAGGAATCTAAATAAATTGCAGCTGAAGTCTAGGGTGTCTCGCATTATGAAGAGGTGGAGAAATTGCTCCGATACTTTTTAAAGAAAATGTTTCATTTTCCGAAAAACCCGTCGAAGTACATGTTACTTTTAGAAACTGTACTGCCTTCTTTGTAAATCTCCATTCTTAGACCGCGTTTTTTTTTTTTTATATCTTGAAAGTAATTGCGCCTTCCAATTACCGCCTCCCATGTGTTGTTGAAAAGCCGCAATTTTTCAACGAATGGTTCAGACTAAGCAACCATCATAATGTCCCTCTACAATGCAAATATTTGGGAAAGTACACTGCAAGAGGTATATATTGTAATCAAGGAGTATACGTTCGCTGCTTAAGTGAAAAGCTGAAGTTAGGAATTCATATCGAATGCAAGACCATGACCTTAAAACGAAAAACTACTTTTACGACCTTACTTTCCAACATAGAGTTTTGGAGAATGGAGAGTGCACACTAACACACATCTGCGCTTGAAAGAAGATGGAATCCACTTCTTTGGAATCTGCCCAATTTTAAAGATCATTATATGGGCTCACTTGGTAAAATAAAAAAAACTCCCAGAAAACGAAGTCATCCTGGTCCTGAATGACCAAGAGTGGAATGTCCTCTATAGCTACTTGAAAACTGAGTGGAAGTTACTCAGTAGGAAAGACTGTTGACTTCTTACTGACATTTTAACGGAGTTTGCGGAGAACCTAAATGTGTTGACAATTAGCAATTGAATTTTTCACGATTATAACCATAGATGGTACTAATCTGCTGTGGAAAACACACAAAACGTTTCCTCTCACAAATAAACGGGTTTCCTTAGAATAATAAAGAATAACATGCCAAGTTTTACCGATGCAAGAATATTTTCCTGCATCATTATATCTTTTGATGGATACCAGGGGCGCATGTTGAGGATGCGGATTATCTAAGCCCTCTACCAGTAGAGTAGATTTTTCTATATAACTAACTTCGTGCGGTTTTTTTTTTCAAAATTTGAACGTTTATTTAAGAAAAACATGTACAATAGTATTATTCAAAGTATTGCCCATCTGAAACTATGACTTTTTCCCATCTTTCTGGCAATTTGTGGATCCCATCCCAAAAGAACTGCGCCGGCTTGGTATTTAAGAATGAATCAAGCCAATTTTTGATATTTTGCTCTGATGTGAACCGAATTTTAGTGAGGGCGTTCTGCATCGACCGGAACAAATGGTAGTTAGAAGGGACAAGGTCTGGGCTATAAGGCTGGTGAGGTAAGACTTCCCATCCACTGTTTTCCAAATAGTTCTTAACCGGAATAGCAACGTGGGGCTGAGCGTTGTCATGATGGAAAATTATTGCCTCGTGTCTGGTCGCATATTCCGGGCGTTTTTCGACTACTGCTCTTCAAAGGGATTAATTGTGTTCGGTAGAGTTGTCCATTGATGGCTTCACCCGGTTTTAGCAGCTCATAATACAGCACACCCATCTGATCCCACCAAATACAGAGCATTACCTTCGCGCCATGGATATTCGGCTTTGCCGTTGACTTGGCTGGTTGGCCGGGTTTCACATATAATTTTTTGAGCTTGGAGTTGTCGTAATGGATCCATTTTTCATCACCAGTAACAATCCGATGCAAAAATGACTTCCTTTTGTGGCGTTCCAGCAGCATTTCGGACATGCAAAATCGCCTTTCGATTTCCTTGCTTTTGAATATATCCAGCTGCTTTTGAACGTTTGAAAATGGCTGGTTGAGTGACACCCAAAGATTCTGCGAGATCTTCTTGTGTTTGGCAACAATCTTCATAAAGTAATGCTTCCAGTTCGTCATCTTCAAGCTTTTTTGGCTGCCCAGGACGTTCATCGTCTTCCAAGCCAAAATCACCACTTTTAAATCGTGCAAACCACTTTTGGCACGTTTGCTCAGCTAGCGCATGTTTACCATAAACTTCCACCAAAATACGATGACTTTCGGCAGCAGTTTTCTTCATATTAAAGTAATGAAGAAGAAGAAAAAAAATTATTGTTGTTTACGCTTCAAATGAATGACACGAATGCTGTCGTGCTCAGCAGCTTGGATTGGCGAATTAGACAATTTGGCGTATTTTACGTGAAGATCTCGGCCTAAAAGCGTACAAAATTCAAATTGTGCAAAATTAAAGCCAGGCGATTTGAATTTACGTTATATTTTCAGTGAATGGGCTCTGGAAAAACTCAATGAAAATCCGGCATTTTATCGTGAAATTTTGTTCAGTGATGAAACTCATTTCTAGCTCAATGGATACGTTAATAAACAAAATTTCCGTATTTGGGCTTATGAGCAACCCGAGGAGTACCAAGAGTACCAATACAACGGTATGGTGTGGCTTATGGGCTGGTGGAATCATTGGTCCACATTTCTTCAAAACTGAGGCAAATCAGAATGTTACCGTCAATAGTATTCCTTATCGCGCCATTTTAACGGACTATGTGCTTCCTGGAATTCAAGCACATGGTCTCGGTGAGCTCTGGTTTCAGAGCTCAAATTGGACCTTCTGAATGGACCACCTGAGACGTAATCCTGGCTAACATTTACATGATATCGTTTTTAAAAAGTAAGTGCGATGAATTTTTCTTTTAACAGATAATAAAAATTTTAAGTTCACTTTCAAATTTATGTGTTTTATTTTACATCATAAGTCAAACCTCACGATGAATCACTCTATATATTCAAGAACTTTTAATATGTTATTTAGGTTTTTTTCTATTTTTGTTCACTTAGTAGCCTTGATATTATTAGTTCGGTGTAAACAGCCTTAATGGCTGTTAAATAACTTTTCCTTTAACAATGTTCCTTGCAATCTTGTTTGCAACCTGAAAAGTGGCTGTGATTAAGCGTTGCTGTCGTCACTTAGTCGTCACTTGTAATTTAATTTGACTTTCTTTCATTCATTTTTGTCAAAATCTTTGATTATGAATTCCTTGTCAAAGTCAATGATAGATAACAGATAATCGCTTTCTATTATATACACACATTTCTCCATCGTGTTGATCCTAATGAGCCTAAGATTCCGATATTTAAATGTCGATAAAGTTAGTGATGGCAATTCTTGGCGAGTGTCTTCCAGCAAACTGCATGTGTGAAGTTACACTCGCCTTCAACTTCAAGTTAGTTTAGAGTTCAGGATAACTTGAAAGTCACATAATAAACTCAAATAAATTGGTACAACTTTGGCAAGTTAATAGTAAGGATTGCTCTTTTCTTATTAAAAATAACGATATCTGTTTTAAAGTGGCCAACTCCCAGAGATCGACTAGTCAACCAAATATTTACAAGCAGTAGCGCGTAATCGAGTGTTTCATTTAGTGCTTAAAGAAATTCTTTTACATACAATTAAAATGACCATATCGTCAGCCAAAGCTCCCATACTTAAGCCCATATTATCAAATGTTTTAAAAAATCTCATCCATCATCGAAAGAACATCGTCTTCTGATGTCCATCATTGACTGTTTTCCTGCAACTCGCACAATGCTCTTAGCATGGAAAGAGCTGCTTTAGCCATGAAATCCAATCTCGTTTATCAGTGAAGCAAGGTCTTTAGCAAAGGAATAAGAGGAATAAAAGGCTTAATTGATCTTTTGTATCTTTTCATTTTTTTAAGTAGGAGATACGGTGCTTTTGCCTATGGTTTTTGATTATAAAAATGGTATACCCTGACAGTGACGCCGAAATAGTTTTCTTAATCTTCGATACGGTCCTGAAATGAAATCTGTTCACATAGATAGCCATTGGTGCTACAGTGAGTATTTCTGATCTTTCTCAATTTTTCAAAACAATATTTTTCCGATATATTGTAGAAGACCCTAAAAGTAATGACATACCCCCTAGAATTAACTTCTGGCCCACCAAAACATAGAGGTGTATAGGCTTCACTGGAAATGCACAATCACATATGTAGTAGCAACTATCCAGGGTCGATTCTTAATCCAAATAATGGAGTGTTGCTTTCTTGTTGACCTTCCAAACTTTAAGTTTGTGGGTTTATACGTTAATACTGCATGCTATGCTTTAGTCAATTATCTTATTTCATAATCAGTAAGTTCAATTTATCATGAAATACTATCTACTCTTTTGAGTTGCTTTGAACAATTTCATTTGACGAACGAGAGCATTGTTTCATTTCAGAAACTGCCACTAATTCCTGTGTTTCCATTGAAAGGCAACTTTTGATTATGATTACTTTGAATTCACCGTCTTATATCACATTGCTGTCATATTCGATGCAAATTCAGATTGCTAACAAAAACAAAAAACACGTTCATTAACTACAAGTTACAGTCAGATATTCGTCGTTTCAGAAACCAACAAGCAACCTTGGAAGCCATTTCAGTTATCAATAACGATTATCTTCAACATCAAAACCCCTTTATAATCCATTGGCCATTCGTTTGCTTACACCACCCATTCAGCTCCAGCTAATAAATGCAAAAACAAGATTTCTCCTTCACAATTCCGATTATACAAAGTCATTGGCAGAGCGGTGGCGGCGACAGCGGCGGCGACAGCGGCAGGCGTAGGCATAGGACCTGCGCTTGCTTCATCTCCTTGTTGGCATTTAAGAACGACTTTTATCCACAGTCACACACGCACACTATTACAAATATGATATCCATAAATCTCGCTAATAACCAATCCCCATGTTGAAAATGCAAATTGTTCCTGTCATACTCTGGCAGTGTGCGCAGACGTTTTCTTTGTTTTTTTTTTTTTTTTTTTTCCTGTTGGCCTAGTGGTTGTGGAACGGTCAAGAGGGATCTTTAAACAGGGACACAACAAGAGGCCATTCAGGCCAATGCGCAACGTCAATGTCTGCAAGACAGTCGTACATTAATGCTCACGTATATATATATACATACATATGTATGTAGTTAATCCTACAGAGTTGGCTAGTAGCATCACCATAAGGATGCGTCGCAAATGGCGTCTATCCAAACCGATTAACTTTTATACGCTCTCATCTTTCACTAGTCGCGCTAGTAACTACACGCTGCTTGAAAACTTTAATTCAGGTAAATTGTAATTACAACTTGCACCGCGTATACGAATTTAAAATCAACGATAAATTCGCTATTACAAGCGTGTGCAACATATTTGTAAGCGCGCCTAAACTTCAGTATCAATAGTACACATACTCGTACATATGTTGGATACCACAGATACGGGTGTGTGTTGGGAAAATTTATAAATATTAATACAACCTAACCGCATTAATTTACATAAACGCATTGCTGCATTTTGGCAGCCCAATTAAAATAATTATTACGTCTCTAATGATGGCTGGAAAATGTGCATTTCTAATGCAAATATGTACCCAGTTCGGATGGTCGGACCTTTTGAATTTTATTTGACTATTCTTCATTAGTGGAGCTATCCCAGTGTACAGATGCATGTGCTGGCAAGTTATTGATATATTATGTTATGGTTTGGTTGTAAAATTAATAGTGTCCAGTTATAAAATTCCGCATTTTCTGAAACACGGGAACTTACGTACTTTTCATCTGTCCAAATATTGGTTTCCATATAGAAAAATCAATAGTATCTGTGAACACAATAAGTATAGTAGGTCACTTACATGCTTAATTTTTTATTTCTATGAAACTCATCCATATGTTTATGTACGTTCATATGTTAGAGTTTCATCCAAATCTGATAAGTTATTTTGGACAATAATTCCCGGCACCACAGAAAACGAGATTCCAGGGGGAAAATACTCGAAATGGCTATTTACATCAGTAGGAGGATAGCTTTGTAAAGAATACGTATCTATCATCAGTTTTGTCAGACGAAAACCTTATAACATAAATGGAAACTCAGCACTGACCTTCTAAACTGAGCCTGCCCTAGAGCCATCGGTTTCCTTAACATTGCAAGTAAAATTTTTTTTGCCATATGATATGAACACATTATTTAACATTTTCATTGATTTTAATAGGTGCAGATTTAGGCTCGATAAGTCCACAATTGAAAAAGTATCGGTATTCACCATTGCCTTATAGATTTTAAGGGAGCGTATAACATCATCTGCAGTTTTTTTTATGCTAGCTGTTTCGTTAAGATCAGAATCAATTCAAACTCTCAAACAATGTGATGAACTGGCATTTGGCATCTTTGACATTAAACTTTAGGAAATTTTAAGAAACTTGAATTTGGCGTGCAAAATTTTTTCAAAAGTCTGTTCAATTAGAATTGAAGGAATTTGAAATTTGAAACACGAAAATCAAAAATTGCTTAGACGAGGTCGGTAACATTGTAAAGCTTGCATAGTTCGCTGTTGAAACGTTTCTTTCAACCTCTATTGATGCAAACGGTGCCGTTAATTATTCGAATAACTTTTTTCTCATCTGCTCCTGCCAGTGTTCAGACATCAGAACTGGAATCATCAAAGTTCTGCATAAAGCCTTTTTAGTTGCTCGAGAGAGAGCCTTACGAGTACTACTCAATTACTTGCTAAGCCCAAGTTGTAGTGATAGGCGAGAGTGATTCTTTGTATGATTTTTGCACTGGTGTTGTTGTCAGAGTTGATAGCTCCTTACTACTTTGAATTTGTAGCTGCATATCGTGACGTTTGTTCTAGTCATCAACAATGTGTGCCCTTCTTTATTGACAGTAAATACTTTGTTTATCCTTTATTGACCGTTTTGTCACTTCTCCTTTATTAGTATCAAACTTGACAGCGAGCTATCTTCTTTCCATAACAGATTTACCAGAATTTCTCATCGTCTTGCATTTTTGAATGAATTTGGCCGTGTCTAGACCCGGCTCTGTATATTTCTTTACTATGGATGCAGTCGTATGCGGATTTGGTATATATCAATTTGAAGCTTCTGGGTTTTCCACAAGATCTGCGGGATGTAAAAATTTGATATACTGTTGCTTTTCTGTCCTAAAACTAAATTAATAAGAGCCGATCAAATTGTTGACAAAGAGTTTTAGGAGTTCACGGAAGGCAGGACATTGTATGTTGTGTGAAGGAGACTTTTTTAGGGAATCTACCTTTCTTTAAATCGGACAAACAGTTCTGGGGTAAAATTCAATTTTATTTATGTAGCGGTTCAATTTAGTTTTATTTCTTTGGTTTTACTAAATCGTGTTCTAAAAATCTTTTGGTATAAAGCGCTCTGCTAGCTTTGAGTTTTCCAGTCACGGTTATCTTATCAATAAATCCACACCAAAAAACAACCTATATATGGAACTAGCACCTGCAACTGCAGCGGTTAAGATGGGCACTCTCAGAGGAAGTACTCCGCAGTGTACTCATAACTCTCACAGCAATCGCAACAGGATATTGTTTCATTGACGCCTAGCACGTGATTAACAAAACCGTATTGTCCCGTTTCGACGCGAAGGTTTATCCCAGTGAGGAACAGCAGGAAATTCGCTGACCTCTTAGGCATTAATTTGGTGTGAGTCATGCTATTTCCAGTTATTCTTTAAATAATAAATCAGACTAACCGAAGACACAAGTACCCTAACGCAAGTTTCTGTCCTCTGAGCTTTGCTTAGTAAGTTCATCGGTGATTTCATTTATTCTTTTCTGGCTCAGGTTGCATCCGAAATCATACCTGTGCCCAATTTGAATATTTGATTTCACATTTTCTCTGAAAAAGACCAGAGAAGTAGGACAGTCGGCGCGCTCCAAATCCAGTGTATTTTGTACCAAGGACTACTTTTTTTTCTTAAATGTGAAAGTGTGGCCCATGAAATTAATATCAGGGAGAGGGAGATTCATAGAGTCGAGTCCGATAAAAGAAGCAGTGACGTGTTTCCATGAAAACTTATTTCAAGGCTTAACCGACGAAAAAGCTCGAATATTTTTTCTATTCTAATAAATACAAAGGAGCTCAGACTGATAGATCTGAAGCTCTTGACGCGTGTGTTTTTTTATTTTGTCAGATTTTCGTTATAAATGTTACTCTTACTGTTCGTCGGATCCCCGTTATGTATGCCAGTGCCAGGCTAACAGTAAAGATACTATTCAGAGCTACCAGCAGCTAGCTTATTCCTTTTTGTAGTGTTAGTGAATACCATATATGCCGTTAATGTCAGATTCCATGAAAGGATCTAAGAGCATCCGAGTATTTGTGGGCCTTATTCATCATCTCAACCGAAACGATCTACGTCGGGTTATGATACACAACTCCCTGCCTATTGTGAGCCGATCCAGAGCAAGCTACCTGGAAAGCGAGTCTCAAATATGATATAATCGTATAGAGAGTCTGCTTTAGATGCAGTGTAGGTAGGCATCAGAATGTCTGAGTGTTTCTAGTCGTACTGATTTGTCCCTTTTAGGACTTTGAAACGTCTGCTAGTTTCACTAAGTGTTTCAATCTTTTTGCAAAATTTTTATAAAAGGCACTCTCCGAATGCATACATACCGAATAGTATGCAATCACATACTTAGAGATTCCGGTCATCTTGTTAGTTAGTTTTAAGTAACGTTTTTTCGGGTTTTTTTTTTACTTAGTCGCTCCAAATCGATGTTCCTTCTTGAAAGAGCGGCTAACAAAAGTTTTTTCTTGGCAGGACAGGACAAAATATATGCTGGTGACTCCGTTTAGTTTCTGAACATTTCTCCCTACCTTCTGTTTCGGATTACTGACAATCCCAAAAATCCAGCCGAGTTCCTCGATTTAATACACAGTTGGTTAACCTGACCCATTAAAAATAAATAATATATAATATAAAATAATAATCTTCCTAATAAAATTCGATTTCGATAGTTTTGCCCTTCTCCTCAACAAAGTATCGATGTGAAATCTATGTTATGACTTTTCTGATATGGAATATATATATCTGTCTATATCTAAACCATCAGATTCAATACGCCAGTCAAAATTTCTTCTCATTAACCCCATAAACGCTTTCATTAAGATATCATCACCAAGTCATCAGCAGAGTTTAACTTACAAGTTTTAACCAGCATGCAGTTAATACATCTGGTCGATCATTAAATAGATAACTTTATGTTGTCAGTCATGATGTAGTGTCAATCAATGATATACTCTCCATCAATCAGACTCATTGGCGAATGTTTTTTTTTTTTTTTTAAATATTTTATTAGTCTCAAACCGAACTTCTGCCACTGTAGCGGTAGCCATGTTTTATCCGAACATTTCCATCAATCTAATCAGGAGCTCCCGCAATCGATTGTAATCATGTCAAGACTTTTATTCATGTGCTAACATCAAAACGCTTGACGATATGATTGAAGTCAAAACCGACCCGTCTTGTCCCGTCCACAATAATCTATTTTCTACTCCCCTGTCGAGACTTGGGACTCATTGTTACTCGTATCTTTGGTTTAGTTACTCGTAGATCGCAAAAAGTCGTTTCGCTTCTTCGTTCTCATTAATTCAGATAAATGTATTCGATCGGGGAAATAATTTAGAAAAATCCAGTCCGGAATAAAATATTTATCTGCGCATAAAACAATGACGTTGGATAGAGTTTTCTAAAACCGATTGCACCTCCTTCAACCTACTTAGCTCGTGCAACTGGTTGCATTGCATTTTTCCTTGAGCTGTTTCTACTGTTGGACTTCTTCGGTTTTTTTATTATTATTATTATTTTTTTTTTTTATTTATTATTTTTCTTTGCGTGCATAAATATTCACCATTTGCAAATGTACAAGTATTTCAATTAATGAATATGTATCGGGATAATACGAGTAGCGACATGGGTCCCCATGGAGTTATCGACTAGTTGAAGTGTGGTCTTGGTATGGCTGTCATTGCCAAGAAAATATGTAGAGCAGAGTCAGACCAGAGACAAAGATCGCATTTGCGTTTTGAGCTGAAATTCCGTGGGAAATAAAATGCAGATGAAAGAAAATGTCAAAATTTTAGTTTACAATCGTAAAGTTTTATACCCGAGGGCTATTCAAATGCAATTGATCGCTTGGAGAGATGAGATTGACATCTTATCGAGAGCGTCATCTATCAACTAGTTGAGGGGAAAATTGTGTGAATTTACGGATAATTAATTTGGAATGTGGTGTATTTTCTCTTTCTTAATATACAAATAGGCGTTAGAGATTCTCTGGCGTACATTTACCTCGGAAGTGGTATTTTTTTTTAAGATCAACATTGTAATTTACTTAGGCTTGAGGTGTGCGATTTAAGTCGGAAAATAGTAACTTAGTTTTAATAGGATGGACTTTATTTTCAGAGCTGTCAATAACATTAGTTATTTAACTCAGGTTCTCTGGATGTAAGCGATCATCACAAAGACGAATTTGTACTTAAAAGTGTTCCATCTCCGTATAAAACTATTCTAGTTTCAGGCATAGGATTGGTGCATTATTTTTTCGAATCTAAGCAGTGTTTAGACAAGAATTTTACCAAACAAAATGTATTTGTTGAGACGCCTTTAAGTTCGATTCTTAATACAGAGTATGAACACTGTTTAGTACAATCTTTACTCACTCTACTGCGTAGATTAGATATGAATAAGCAGTCCTATGTCATGCCATCTTGACAACAGGGCTATTTTCATTAGTCAAAATATTACCTATCCCTAAAAGCTCTAAAAATAATAATTTCAGTCCCAGTTTTGTATACCCATTCATGTCTAAGGCATTCGAAAGAATCATGCAAAAATATAGGGTTTTCCAATAGGGACTTGACAACTTTGAATTTAATTTGTGAACGCACTCTTTCACTAATCATCAAACTTCCATTGTCAATTTATTCACTGAACTCAACATTTTTATCATGGTAAAGTACACTAACGAGTAACGTCTGCGAATTATAAAAATTTTCTACAGATATTCGGAGTCGGAGACTGCAACTTTAAGAGCGTTAACTCCAATGTTCGGTCGTAATTCTCGCCCTAGTAGACAGGCAATAATAAGTATAGTGCAAAAATTTGAGTCTACATATTCGTTGTGTGATGTTGCCGTGTCAGTGAGACAACGATTTGGTCGAAGTGTCGAAAATATCGCTGCCGTTCAGACGTCCGTAGCAAACGATTCAAATCAGTCAATTCCACGACGTTCTCAAGAATTGGGCATCGCTCAGACCACATTATGGCGTATTTTGCGTAAAGATCTTGATTTACACCCATACAAGATCAAGCTGACTCAAGAATTGAAGCCGATGGACCATTTGAAACGACGTACGTTCTCCGATTGGGTTCTGGAGAAGATGCGCCAAGTTGATGAATTTCATCGCAAAATCATCTTCAGTGGCGAAGCTCATTTTTGGCTCAATGGGTTCGTCAATAAGCAAAATATGCGTTATTGGTCGGGTGAAAACCCACATGTGCTTCATGAATCACCACTTCATCCACAAAAAATAACTATTTGGTGCGGTTTGCATGCCGGCGGCGTTATTGGACCATATTTTTTCGTCGACAATTGTCACGTTACTGTGAATGGTCAGCGTTATCGCCCCATGATTATTTTTGGTCCGAATTGGAAGATATGGACTTGGTCGACATGTGGTTTCAACAGGATGGTGCTACAAGCCACACAGCACACGCTACAATTGATTTATTGAAGAGTAAGTATGGTGAGCGTGTTATCTCAAGACATGGGCCAGTCGATTGGCCGCCTCGTTCGTGCGATTTAACGCCGCTTGACTATTTTTTGTGGGGCTACTTTAAGTCATTGGCTTATGCCAACACGCCGATGAAGTTGGAAGAGCTCAGAGCCAACATTGAACGCGAAATAGCGTTCGAAATGTGTGGTCGAGTCGTTAAAAATTGGGTCCAACAAATCGACCGCTGCAAACGTGCCCGCGGTGGCCATATGAGCGAAGTCGACTTCCAAAATATAAAACCAAATAACTTGGTTTCTCTGCTAAATACAGTTGCATGTCAGCTTTTGAAATGTGATAGATAATGTACGATTTAGATTTCTCTAAAGTTGATAGACGGTAGACCATAATGTTTTTTGTAATAAAATTATGTCGTCATACAGATTCTCTGCTTTTTTTTTGGATACAGGAAACAAGTGATCGAAATTGCAAGAGGGGTCCCAAAAGTTTCAGTATTTGGACCTCTCCTCTTTTCCTTGTACATTAAAAAAATTCTTACTATAATACGAACATCAAACATCCAAATGTATGCTGATGATATTGAATTGCTGAATAATAGTCGGCTGAGCCTCATCGAAAAGTGTGGTATCATATCACTTAGAATATATTTCCCCTTTGTAAAACAGATATGGACTGGATCC
The DNA here is from genome assembly GCA_907269105.1 of Volucella inanis. NCBI lineage: Eukaryota > Metazoa > Arthropoda > Insecta > Diptera > Syrphidae > Volucella > Volucella inanis. The sequence continues at coordinate 27,465,268 of OU026157.1, forward strand.
ATATGATGCTTGTCAAGACACTCATTTTACTTATACTTACATACGGATATGAGGTGTATTGAGATTGCGATGTCGGAGAAAGCTTAGTGATACCTTCAACGACACTGCGCGCTTCATATACGTATTGGAAAGTTTAGACCGTGTCTCAAGCTTCTCTAGACAAATTTATAATTTCACTTTCAACGACCCATTGCGATATATAATTTATAAAACTCTAATATTGCTTTTCAACGTAATCCAGAACCACCCAACTTACGCTACTACGCTTTGGATCTTCAAACTAATACACGCGACCTGCACCTGCTTTACTTCTGAACGAGAATTCTTCGTCAACTCCATCCGTTTATGGAACTCATTAGCGCTACATGTGAAGAGGGTTAAGGGGGGCGCACAGTTTTGAAAAGATGTACGTTCTTCATTTTACAAACAATTACATAATATCAACCGTGGTAAAAATCAGAGGTGCACGAAAGAGATGTATGTTAACTCATCGTCAACTAAATTTTTGAACCAGTTTTTCTTCTAAGGATTATTATTATATAAGATAATAGAATATAAATAAATAATACGATTATAGTATTTAAACTAGTTAATTCTTTTCTGTATAGAATATACCAATATCTAGACAGATTATTTCTTTATCTTGTTTTTGTTAAATATTTAGTGCATACTGTCTTGTAAAATGTATCATATATCATACCAAAGAATTAATAAAAACATTGAAAACATCGACTATAAATCTACACGAGTCTGTCCAAGATGGTATTATATATTCATCTTTTGCTTACTTTTTCTTCAAACTTTTTATTAAAATGAATACTCTTTAGTCTCTAGTTCCTGCAATATAGATCTACTCGGACTACGAGTATATTTTTTTTTTTTCAGAATGTTTAACATTCCAGTTAAATTTAAGTCAGCCGTTCGACTTTGTAGTATCTTTTGCACGAGAACTGCTCGTAATGGAACTGGCTGGAGCTAGGAGAGGAGGTGGCTATGGTGTAGTGGTATATGCATATACTCCTCAAGCAGAGGTTCACGGGTTCGAATCTCGTGCGAAGCAATTCTCTGAAAAAGTCTTTTCATGGAATTTGTATGTAGTTATGTGTAAGCCGGTCGGCGTCAACTCTGACATGAAGGCATAAAACTGATGTTGGAGTGGTTGCTGGCTGGGCTAAATCTAACGAACTAACAACTAGCGCGTACTAGTCCTCAACACTGGTTGAGGATGCACTGGCTCCAGTTTGACAACCACCTCTGGGAAAAATTTCGAAACTTAATACACCTGGTGAAAAGCCAGTAAAAGGATATTCATATCCCCTTGGTGAGCGCGATGAATTATATAAGCAAATATATATATATACATATATATATAATTTTCATATAGAAACATTATGAAAAGTGGCCTATTTGGTTACACTTTAAAATTTTGGATATGAATGGCCTTGTAACAAATGTTTCGAAGGAATCATAATAAATCATCATAATCATCTCAGTCTCTCAGGTTTCTAAAGGCTTATTGCAATCCCTCGTGCAGTTGATCGAAATTTGATCTCGGTTTTGCCTTTCATGACCGATTTTAAGGTGTAGCAGCGGAAATTTCGACGTTTTTTTTCGTGAACGTCGAAAATGCGATTGTTTTGTAATTTTTACAAGTTTTTATTAGTACTTTAAAATGTATTTGGTCTATAAATTAATTTATGCGGTTTGTTAAGAGATGGCGTAACTTGTATTATTCCATTGGAAAATGTGTTGGAAAGCTACTCTCACTGCACGTCATTTCAGTATATGCCATTCATTTGAAACGTAAACAACAATAATTTCTTTTTCACTCAAATATGTCGAACTTTGTGCCTGAAAAAGTGTTTTTGCGGGGAGTTCTTCTTCATTACTGAAAACTGCTCTCGAAAGTCATCGTATTTTAGTGGAAGTTTATGGTAAACATGCGCTAGCTAAGCGAACATGCCAAAAGTGGTTTGCACGATTTAAAAGTGGTGATTTTGGCTTGGAGTACGATGAACGCCCTGGACAGCCAAAAAAATTTGAAGATGAAGAATTGGAAGCATTACTCTATGCAGATTGTTGCCAAATACAAGAAGAGCTCGCCAAATTTTTAAGTGTCACTCAAGCAGTCATTTCAAAACGTTTAAAAGCAGCTGGATACATTCAAAAGCAAGGAAATTGGGTTCCACATAAACTCAAGCCGAGAGACGTCAAAAGGCGGTTTTGCATGTCCAAAATGCTGCTGGAACACCACAAAATGAAGTCATTTTTGCATTGGATTGTAACTGGTGATGAAAAATGGATCCATTACGACAACCCCAAGCGCAAAAAAACATATGTGAAACCCGGCCAACCAGCCAAATCAAGGGCAAAGCTGAATATCCATGGCGCGAAGGTAATGCTCTGTATTTGGTGGGAATAAATGGGTGTGCTGTATTATGAGCTGCTAAAACCGGGTGAAAACATCAATGGAAAACGCCGAAAAAGGCTCGGAATATGCGACCAGACACGAGGCAATAATTTTCCATCATGACAACGCTCGGCCCCACGTTGCTATTCCGGTTAAGAACTATCTGGAAAACAGTGGATGGGAAGTCTTACCCCACCTGCTTTATAGCCCAAACCTTTCCCCTTCTGATTACCATTTGTTCCGGTCGATGCAGAACGTCCTCACTGAAATACGGTTAACATCAGAGCAGAATATCAAAAATTGGCTTGATTCATTCTTGGTTGCCAAGCTGGCGCAGTTCTTTTGGGATGGGCTCCACAAATTGCCAGAAAGATAGGAAAAAGCCATAGCTTCAGATGGGCAATACTTTGAATAATACTATTGTACATGTTTTTCTTAAACAAACGTTCAAATTTTAAAAAAAAAGCAGGAATTAAATTACATACTCAATACAAATTTTTTTTTTTACTTAATTATACATAAATTTGTTTATAACTTTTTATATCAAAGTGAAGTCCTCAAAAAAAGTTAGCTCTTTTGGGGAAGCACATAGTCTTTTATAAGTTTATGGTAAACATGCGCTAGCTAAGCGAACATGCCAAAAGTGGTTTGCACGATTTAAAAGTGGTGATTTTGGCTTGGAGTACGATGAACGCCCTGGACAGCCAAAAAAATTTGAAGATGAAGAATTGGAAGCATTACTCTATGCAGATTGTTGCCAAATACAAGAAGAGCTCGCCAAATTTTTAAGTGTCACTCAAGCAGTCATTTCAAAACGTTTAAAAGCAGCTGGATACATTCAAAAGCAAGGAAATTGGGTTCCACATAAACTCAAGCCGAGAGACGTCAAAAGGCGGTTTTGCATGTCCAAAATGCTGCTGGAACACCACAAAATGAAGTCATTTTTGCATTGGATTGTAACTGGTGATGAAAAATGGATCCATTACGACAACCCCAAGCGCAAAAAAACATATGTGAAACCCGGCCAACCAGCCAAATCAAGGGCAAAGCTGAATATCCATGGCGCGAAGGTAATGCTCTGTATTTGGTGGGAATAAATGGGTGTGCTGTATTATGAGCTGCTAAAACCGGGTGAAAACATCAATGGAAAACGCCGAAAAAGGCTCGGAATATGCGACCAGACACGAGGCAATAATTTTCCATCATGACAACGCTCGGCCCCACGTTGCTATTCCGGTTAAGAACTATCTGGAAAACAGTGGATGGGAAGTCTTACCCCACCTGCTTTATAGCCCAAACCTTTCCCCTTCTGATTACCATTTGTTCCGGTCGATGCAGAACGTCCTCACTGAAATACGGTTAACATCAGAGCAGAATATCAAAAATTGGCTTGATTCATTCTTGGTTGCCAAGCTGGCGCAGTTCTTTTGGGATGGGCTCCACAAATTGCCAGAAAGATAGGAAAAAGCCATAGCTTCAGATGGGCAATACTTTGAATAATACTATTGTACATGTTTTTCTTAAATAAACGTTCAAATTTTAAAAAAAAAGCAGGAATTAAATTACATACTCAATACAAATTTTTTTTTTTACTTAATTATACATAAATTTGTTTATAACTTTTTATATCAAAGTGAAGTCCTCAAAAAAAGTTAGCTCTTTTGGGGAAGCACATAGTCTTTTATAGTTATTTGAAATAAAAAAATCAAAGAAATTATTATTTTGTATACTTTGTTCTAATGAACTAACCAATAATATACATCTTAAAAAAAAAGACGGATTTGTAATACAAAGATTGTCAAAATCCAATTTTTTATGTTGATAAAATATCAACAAAATTTAATATTTTAAGTTTTACGTATTTAGCTATATATATTAGGAATAACAGGTAAAATTTTAAACTAAATCAGTTAAATAGTTTTGAGTCAGCGCTTTCCCGAAATTTCAAAAACATGGTTTCGAGATAAACGCGTTTAAAGTTTTGACACTACTATCATTAATCACCTATCCGCGCTCTCTTCTTTTGGCTCTAACTTTTAAAATAGTAAAAATTTTGGTCTGTATATTTTTAAGATGTTTTTTTTTACGAAAAATGTAAAAAATGATTTTTTGAGCCCGTCACACCGGACTACTACCTAAAAGATTTATGGAAGAGAATTCGTCATGATATTACCCATAGTGATTGGGTAATCTTGTGTTCATGCGATCCACGTATTAAAAAGCCGTGAGGTTTCTCACCATACCGACTGCCTCGTAATATGATAGGTGTTCTGCCGAAGGAAGTCATATTTAAGCAACTTCAGCTTCAGATTTTTTGAGGGATATCGTATGCTCTTGCGATGACTTAAATTGTTATCACTCTGAGATCTGGTGAATTACCAATCATTTCTGTTATATTTAATTTCACAACATTGACGATCGTGAGATGGAGCCTTATGCAAGGAGCCTCATATTAGCAAAGGATACCTCAAACTGTATGTATGAGGCTTTATAGGGCTCGTTATCTTAAACCGCAAATGAGATTGCTACATACTAGCGAGTGTTGAAAGTTTATCGGTGGAAATAGCTATAATGAACAAGAACATAGCTATAATGAACTGCTTTATTTTCTGAAATTAGTAGAGAATTAAATGTGTATACTGGCAAGACTCCACAAATAGTTCCATAAAATCTAGCATAAGAAACAGTGGTCAAGAAGGATAAATGCTTATGAATTTATAGTGGTAGTAGGTAATAAGTACAAAAATTCATCACAAAAAACTGCAAACTATAACATCTCAAGAACGAAAAGTTAAATAGATTTACCAGAGGGACCCATAGTGGGCAACTGATCTTAATACGAACTTAATAAAATTACTTAGGCCAGTTACATCTGGTTCCCATCTTTTGATTATCTTGTAAAATAACGTTAAATCAAAAGACATAGATAGAATTTCTGAATATGGGTCTTACAAGCTTTACTAAAAACTTTTAATCAAAAAAATTGATGACAGCTTTAGATACGAGTAATACTGAGCGAACAAAAAAAAAAAAAAAAAAAAACTTCTGACTCTGAAGCAAACACTCCAGCAAGGCTGGGTCTGTTTATAGTCAGCATTCTGCAGAGCCAATATGCCAGCGTCCTCCTACAGTGTGTCTCGCTTTTCGATATCTTCATACACCATTTAGTCGCATTCATTTGTTACCATTAACTCGGCTTGGTCGCTTATCTCTTTAAGAGGATTTTACTTTGTGCTCCACCATGGGACCACTTTGCTCCGCGCGATTCTCGATTTTCGATTTACCATTGTTTTTTACGGTTAACAATTGAATCTTTGACCAAGAAGTCAGCAATGGAATAAGAACCCATCGTGCACATATAGTTGGATATATGTTTGTATGTGCATGTGAAGAGTTGCACAGGCGCACATTATATTCAGTTAAATGGAGGGTGCTTTAGCTCCTTTCTGTCGTTGCATCGTTTTGGTGTTCACGGATCCCAATTTTGTGATAGTTGCGAGTTGCGCTGTTGCTGGAATTAGACACGTTTTGTTCCACAAATGTTTCATCGATAGGCTTCCGCCGCCGACGATGATGGTGCTTGTTGCAGCTTCTATGATGATCCTTGTGTACTTATCTATTTTATAAAAATGCACTTGGGAGCCTTTAGTTTTCTTTATGGGATATTTTAATGTCGTTAATGCTCATCGTAATTTTTCCTATGACTTTGGGGAACTAGCTTTAACATTTGTTTTGATCTGCATATCTTCATTTTGAAAAAGTTTTAAGGACTTCTTACGGTTACTATGGTTGGGTATTGGAGAATTTATTTTTAGATACGAACTGGTCGCCTAATGAGCATCTTAATGGCCAGAGTTCATTGGTTAGTGTAAATTTTTTATCAGTAGTCCATGAAAATAAATTCATGCTCTTATGGTTTTTCATTACTGATGCTGTATTAATTAAAATGGCTTCCAAATACTGGATTTAAATGATATCAAGATTTTGAAATATGTTTTTAAACAATAAGATTATGCTTTGAATTTGATGTTTAGCTGCGATGTCTTGCACCTACAACCAAGTATTTGAGCTTGATCAAAACAGATAAATTGAAAAGACAAGCCGAACATTTTATCAGGATTTTAGCTTATAGATCTACTTAAGAAATCCGAAACCATTTTTTGCATTTTGACGATCTTCCACTACTTAAACTTCCACATCCACCACTAGTGAGACCGAAAAATTGGCTAAATATAAAAGCCAATGCTGATTCCTTAAATATTTTGAACTCATGGAACTTTACTGAACGAAATATGGTATTTCCGAAATGTTTGCAAGCGTTGTAACAAGACTTGTAATCATTGACTTCACATTTTTCATACCTAGAAACTTTAAATAATGCTACAAGGATTAGCGGTTGCATGATATTTTCTCTAATTTAGTACTCTATGGAAGGTTTGCCCACTTTTTTCTCTACCAAGCGATCTATTCGCTGGAATGACTTTAATTTTTTCATATTGTACTAAATTCAGGTCTGGAGCTGGATACTAAAAGAAAACAGATCTTGCGTTAGTGTACATAATTCAGAAGGTCTCCGCTCTTGGGGATCATGCGTACTTATTTTCTTATGAATCAACTCCAGCTGTTTCAAATATTTTGACAGAAACTTCGTCTGTTTCACAATTCTTATCGTCCAATAGTATGGATATCAGTCTGGAAAAGAAATAATTCTGGATTTTCGGATTCGATTTAGTTTTCTTTCAAGATACCTATGTACCCCCAGTATTTTTTGCTAGTAGAGTATACAGTCATCATTTGTTCTTGGTTCTTCTTCATTTATGTTAAATTGGGGGAAGAATAGCCAATGTCGGCTGTAAAAGGCGTTCTTAAGATATTGTTCATATGATTGGGTTTCTAAGAGAGGGCACCACTTGAATTAAATCAATTTTCAGTTAGTACCAACCTTCAAAAGATATAAATTTGACAGCTGTCGGACGATTAGTTCTCGAGATATAGCGTTGTGAATGAAGCAACTTTTGTTATAGTGAAAAAAAAAAAAAATGGATTCAAAGCAATTTCGTGTGTTGATTTATCATTACTTTTTGATGGGAAAAAATGCAGCCGATGCAAAGAAATGGATTGATAAGTGTTACCCGGACTTTGCACCAGCCGAACGAACCATTCGCAAGCAGATCAAAAAATTTAAAAGTGGTCATCAAGTACCGACGATGATGCACGCAGTGGACGTCCAAAAGAGGCTGCATCAGATGAACATCAAAAAAGTCCACAAAATGTTTACGAATGACCGTAAAGTGAAGTTGATCGAGATAGCTGAGGCTCTAAAGATATCAAAAGAGCGTTTTAGATATATCATACACGAATATTTGGACATGCAAAAGCTCTGTTCAAAGTGAGTGCCGCGTTTGCTCACAGTCGACCAAAAATAACAACGCGTTAATGATTCAGAGGAGTGTTTAAAGCTGTTCAACCGCAATAAAGCCGAATTTTTGCGTCAGTATGTGACAATGGATGAAACTTGGCTCCATCACTTCACACCAGAGTCAAGTCGGCAGTCAGCTAAGTGGTGAACAGGCGACGAACCTCGTCCAAAACGACCAAAAACTCAACAGTCGACTGGCAAGGTTATGGCATCCGTATTTTGGGATACACATGGAATAATTTTTATCGATTATCGACTATTACATTGCATTGTTGGAGCGTTTGAAGGACGAAATCGCAGAAAAACGGCCGCATTTGAAGAAAAAGAAAGTGCTGTTTCATCAAGACAATGCACCGTGTCACAAGTCGATGAAAACGATGGCAAAATTGAATGAATTCGGCTACGAATTGCTTCCCCGCCCTCCGTATTCTCCAGATTTGGCCCCCAGCGACTATTTCCTGTTCGCAGACCTCAAGAGAATGCTCGCCGGAAAGAGATTTAAGACCGATGAAGAAGTAATCGCCGAAACAGAGGCCTATTTTGAGGCTAAACCGAAATTGTATTACAAAACTGGTATCGAAATCGTTTTAATCAGTGTATCGCCCTCGAAGGCAACTATATTGATAAATAAAGTTAAATTTTGCAAAAATTTTGTGTTTTACTATAAAACGGCACTGATTTTTCAGCCCATGTGTTACATATGTTCACGAGTTAAAAGGTGACACGGATTTTAATCAGTCACTCGTTAATTTGCCTTATCCCGAAGGGTGACTTTCTAAGTCTTCTTCGTAATACAAATTCGGCGTTATGTTTCATCTTACTTTAATAAGCTCCATGTAGGAGTCATTGTTTGCCATTTTATTCGTCTGACTGTTACGAGTTCGAACACTTCGTGTGAGTAGCCAAGTATCGTAGTCTTTTTTCGTTTCCCTGATTTATCAGCCCAAAGGATACCCTAGACTGTTTGTATTTGAAAAAAAAAAGAGGTTAGTTTGACTACATAAAATTAGTCAACAGATAACCGACATCAACAACTCAGTATGAGCAATCAGTTCCATTTTCGTCGTCAGACTCAATGCAAAGTGGCTGTGATACTGCATTCCGTGTTTCCTCTCTTCTTTTCTTAATCGGACTAGTTATGGCGTACGAGTATTAAGCAATCCTAAAAGCTCACATGGTATTACGCACTGAGGCATGTTAAGCTTAAATTCAATGTTATATCTGTAAAAGATCCTCACGACTAGTGTACAAGTATAATCCATTGGGTAACTCGCCTTTATACAAACATGTTGATGGTTGAATATGAATATGAGTATCACCTGTTAAGAAATTTGCGACGTCTTATGCCATTCGTGTTTTGGCGAAATTCTTTAAAGCACTTTTTCTGATCAGACTTCATTTTTAAGCTCAGTGTGCTTATAGTATCATTTTAGATTATAATGCGGTAAAGCTGGTGAGTGATTTTATTCGCTTAAGTTAGCCACTATTACTGCCGACCTCTAAATTCAAATTTTGGGTATCCATAGATATGAGCAACATCAATATCACTGTGAATATTATGCTGACTGACATGCCAGTTAGTTTCTTAAGGAAGAACAAATCTTTTTTTCGAAAATTAATCCAGTTTCAGCTCTGCTAAATGTTTTTTTTTTCCGCAATAACTCCCTACCCTGGGAGCAAATATGTATTTATCATCCTACTTGGTTGCTAAACTTCTAAAAATCTGTGCTCAAAAGTAAGCCTACGGATGCGCCTAAGGTATTAAAACATGATGGATGGGAAAAACAGCTTAGCAACTATTTTAAGCTTATTCCGAGTAAATAAAGGGACATACCCAGTTGAGTCATCTTGGATGGCCTTCCTTGAATGGTACTCTTTGTCAAACACAAAATTACATATTTAAATCCAAAACCTACCCCGAATCAGTCCGTTTTACATTCATATATCTTCAGCCTTAACACCTCCGAAAATGCACCAGATTCAAAGCCCTGTCATAAGAGAGTACCTATACATAATTTTAATAAAAATCGAAAAAAAAAAACACACTATACTTCCAGAGCCAATCACATTGCAGCATCTTATTCACCATTTCACATAGCCAGGTAAAAGATACGAGAATATAATTCTCCACCTTTAAAACTAAACCCCACACGATATATGTGTGTAACAGAAAGACGGCGCCATTATGAAAACAGGTAACCAGCACAGCTAACTCATAAATCCTCATAACCATGGAATCGAAAATGACAGCTGAATAATGAATATCGCGGCTTTGTTTGCCATTCACAATCGGCCTCATGCAGCAAGCAGTTCCTCCAGCTTTACCTGGAGCTGGAGCACCCTCTCTTGTTTTCTGTCATAAAATTCCAAACTGCTTCTTGATGTTGGTTTCTTTCAGTTCGGCGGAGGAGATATACGATTTTTCCTGGTTGTTGTTGTTTTTTTGATCTTTTATGTGATGACGGCAATGATGAAGATTGGGATTGGAAACTTGCGCCAATACATTTGGTGGCTTTACCACGTTGAATGAAGGAGGAGCACCAAAAGTATTAATTCATCCGTTTGGAAATGGTTGCCAGTGCACAAATGATTTTTTGTAGGTGCTAAGATTACATAGATACAAGCATATATATGTAACTAAAGTTATGTACAAAAAATAGAAACATGAAGTTTGATTAAATGCAATTTATAGATGCAATTTCAGGTAATTTTAATGGAGACAAATAGAAGCATTGCTAGCAAATCAAATGTCAAATGATGGAGGCTACATTTCGGCTTTATTTTATTTTGTAAGTTTTTTGAGTGCAATATTTCCGTATGTGTAGCTTATATCTTTGTTCAATCGATTATGACCTGTAGGTGACCTTCATCTTTTCTGCTCAATGTTGACTGCTTTACAATTACAATCCGGGACAGACCTGTGTCTCAACCAGCAATTTTGCGTTTACCATCTTCAGTTATGCACATATCTATTTTAGCTTGATGAGTTCTTCCATCAACGCATTGACAATCTACGATGGGTTCGAACACTCTTCAAAATGGAGGAGTTATTTTCGTTCACTTAAAATCCAGCCATCTAAGCCGATCAAATCTCGCTTTCCCAACAAATTAGCTGTATAGCCCATACATTTCGTTGTTGTATCTTTCTCACTCCATTAATGTAGATAAAGAAAAATTACTTGAGGTATCCAAAGGTATTTCAATAGTCACTTTACCGACTTTTATGGAACGTCGAGCGTCCACCCTACTGTCTATATATAGGGTTTTCTAATAACGACTTAACAACTTTTTTTTTTTTTTTAATAAAAGGCAAACCATTTGAGATATTTCAAAAAACTTTATTATTGGCTTGAAGTATTGGGTTTATAACTTAATTCGTGCGGTTTGCTAAGAGATGACGTAACTTGTATTATTCCATTGCTATTATTCCATTGGAACATGCGTAGGAAAGCTACTGTCATTGTACGTCATTTCAGTATTTGTCATTGATTTGAAGCGTAAACAACAATAATTTTTTTTCACTCAAATATGTCGAACTTTGTGCCTGAAAAAGTGTTTTTGAGGGGAGTTCTTCTTCATTACTGAAAACTGCTCCCGAAATTCATCGTATTTTGGTGGAAGTTTATTGTGAACATGCGCTAGCTAAGCGAACGTGCCAAAAGTGGTTTGCACGATTTAAAAGTGGTGATTTTGACTTGGAAGACGATGAACGTCCTGGACAGCCAAAAAAGTTTGAAAATGAAGAACTGGAAGCATTACTCTATGAAGATTGTTGCCCAACACAAGAAGAGCTCGCAGAATCTTTGGGTGTCATTCAACCAGCCATTTTAAAACGTTCAAAAGCAGCTGGATATATTCAAAAGCAAGGAAATTGGGTTTCACATGAACTCAAGCCGAGAGACATCGAAAGGCGTCCGATTGTTACTGGTGATGAAAAATGGATCCATTACGAAAACTCCAAGCGCAAAAAATCATATGTGAAACCCGGCCAACCAGCCAAATCAACGACAAAGCCGAATATCCATGGCGCAAAGGCAATGCTCTGTATTTGGTGGGATTAGATAGGTGTGCTGTATTATGAGCTGATAAAACCGGGTGAAACCATCAACGGACAACGCTACCGAACACAATTAATCCGTTTGAAGAGAGCAGCAGCCGAAAAACGCCCGGAATATGCGACACGAGACAATAATTTTCCATCATGACAGCGCTCGGCCCCTAGTTGCTATTCCGGTTAAAAACTATTAGGAAAACAGTGGATGGGAAGTCTTACCCCACCCGCTTTATAGCCCAGACCTTGCTCCTTCTGACTACCATTTGTTCCGGTCGATGCAGAACGCCCTCACTGAAATACGGTTCACATCAGAGCAGAATATCAAAAATTGGCTTGATTCATTCTTGGCTGCCAAGCCGGCGCAGTTCTTTTGGTATGGGATCCAAAAATTATAAGAAAGATAGGAAAAAGTCATAGATTCAGATGGGCAATACTTTGAATAATACTATTGTACATGTTTTTCTTAAATAAACGTTCAAATTTTGAAAAAAAAAACCTCACGAATTAAATTACATACCCAATACAATCAAAACATGAATTCGACTTCGTTCATATGGCCACCGTGGGCACGTTTGCAGAGGTCGATTCGTTGGACCCAATTTTCAACGACTCGGCCACACATGTTGGCTCTGAGCTCTTCCAACGTCGTCGGCTTGTTGGCATAAACCAAAGTTTTAACGTAGCCCCACAGAAAATAGTCAAGCGGCAGTAAATCGCACGATTTACCATACTTACTCTTCAATAAATCGATTGTAGCGTGTGCTGTGTGGCTGTTGAAACCACATGTCGTCCAAGTCCATATCTTGCAATTCGGGCCAAAAATAATCGGTGATCATGGCGCGATAACGCTGACCATTCACAATAACGTGACGATCGTTATCGTCGACGAAAAAATATGGAACAATAACTCCGCCAGCATGCAAACCGCTCCAAACTGTTATTTTTTGTGGATGAAGTGGTGATTCGTGAAGCACATGTGGGTTTTCACCCGACCAATAACGCATATTTTGCTTATTGACGAACCCATTGAGCCAAAAATGAGCTTCGTCACTGAAGATGATTTTGCGATGAAATTCATCATCTTGGCGCATCGGAGAACGTACGTCGCTTCAAATGGTCCATCGGCTTCAATTCTTGAGTCAGCTTGATCTTGTATGGGTGTAAACCAAGATCCTTACGCAAAATACGCCATAATGTGGTTTGAGCGATGAACAATTCTTGAGAACTCCATAGAATTGACTGATTTGGATCGTTTGCTACGGACGTATGAACGGCAGCGATATTTTCGACACTTCGACCAAATCGTTGTCTCCCTGACACGGCAACATCACACAATGAATATGTAGACTCAAATTTTTGCATTAAACTTGTTATTGCCTGTCTACTAGGGCGAGAATTACGACCAATAATTGGAGCTAACGCTCTTAAAGTTGCAGTCACCGACTCCGAATACCTGTAGAAAATTTTTATAATTTGCAGTCGTTGCTCGTTAGTGTACTCTACCATGACGAAAATGTTGAGTTTACTGAATAAATTTACAGTGACAGTTTAATGATTAGTGAAATAGTGCGTTCACAAATTAAATTCAATGCTGTCAAGTCCCTATTGGAAAACCATATGTAGATATGCCGGTTCTTCTAGGTGTGGATTACTTTGAGTATGAGTGGCAAGTAGTTTTTTTCAAATTTCTTTAAAATTAATGATGTTACGAGTAGGCTTATGGGCTTGAGGGCTTTGGATGAATATGGCTGGGCTTATCCACCTTGCCAATAAAAACAACCTTTACTTCCCCCCAGAATTTTGGTACATATCCGTACTTGATACTGCAGCTGAATAATCATTTTATGGACGGTATCACAGCCGAGTTCATTTTTTGAAGCATGACTGATATTCCGCCCATTCCAGGAGATTTGTAAGCAGAGAAAGTGTCTAAAGGCCAGCTCTTTTTTTTATTATGTCATCACCTTTGGGATTTTATATTGGCTAGCGAAAAATGTGTCCACAAATTCTCAAGAATTGGGCAACGCTCAGACCACATTATGGCGTATTTTGCGTAAGGATCTTGGTTTACACCCATACAAGATCAAGCTGACTCAAGAATTGAAGCCGATGGACTATTTGAAGCGACGTACGTTCTCCGATTGGATTCTGGATGATGAATTTCATCGCAAAATCATCTTCAGTGGCGAAGCTCATTTATGGCTCAATGGGTTCGTCAATAAGCAAAATATGCGTTATTGGTCGGGTGAAAACCCACATGTGCTTCATGAATCACCACTTCATCCACAAAAAATAACTGTTTGGTGCGGTTTGCATGCCGGCGGCGTTATTGGGCCATATTTTTTTCGTCGACGATAACGATCGTCACGTTAATGTGAATGGTCAGCGTTATCGCGCCATGATCACCGATTACTTTTGGCCCGAATTGGAAGATATGGACTTGGGCGGCATGTGGTTTCAACAGGATGTTGCCACAAGCCACACAGCACACGCTACAATCGATTTATTGAAGAGTAAGTATGGTGAGAGTGTTATTTCAAGACATGGGCCAGTCGATGGACCGCCTCGGTCGTGCGATTTAACGCCGCTTGACTATTTTCTGTGGGGCTACGTTCAGTCACTGGTTTACGCTAACACGCCGACGACGTTGGAAGAGCTCAGAGCCAACATTGAACGCGAAATAACGGCCGTTTCGGCCGAAATGTGTGGCCAAGTCGTTGAAAATTGGTTCCAACGCATAGACCGCTGTAAACGTGCCTGCGGTGGCCATATGAACGAAGTTTTTTAAATATCTCAAATGGTTTGCCTTTTATTTAAAAAAAAAAAAAAAAAACTTGTCAAGTCGTTATTAGAAAACCCTATACGAAAGGTAAAAGCACGGAAACGGTCACACGTAAAATTGTCAGGTCGATTTAAAAAAATGTTTACAAGAAAGAGTATACATTAGCGGTCTTCACTGACATTAAAAGAGCCTTCAATAATGTTAACATTTCCGCTACAAGTAGAAACTAAGGAAATACCAGAGTTCATCCTGATAACCTCGGTAATGAAGGTTATTATAATGCTCCATAACAGGACCATCCATCCAACACTAGGAGGTAGAGTATCTTCATGTTAAGGGCTATTTTAACCTAAGCTAGTTTAGTATGGTGACAATCAGCAAATAAAACTAGAGACTTTACAATTATGACAAAAGTACAGATGATTGTTTGTGTAGGCACTGCGACTCATGCCATGAGAAGAACTTGGTGTCTTGTCCCTAGATCTATTCATGCAAAAATTTGCAGCGAAAAGTGCTCTTGGAATGACCCAACTTAATGCGTTAAAACTAAACCCGAAGGACTATGCCTTAATTCTTACAAGCGAACTGGGTTTATGCTCCAATAACGGACTATACGTACATATAATACCGCATCACGACTTAGAAATGCCATTTGGCAGCAGTTTCCCATGCAGAGAGGAATGGGAATCATTTTTCACGAATGGATCGAAGATGGATCTTCTTCGATCAATTGAACTTATGATACTCACGCCGCCTTTAGCAGTTTCTTCCAGATATTGGCTGTAGCAGAAGCAACCAAACTTGCGGCAATAAGGACAATTTCCAAAGCGCATATCACTATACCGAAAGTGAAAACCAAAACTAGGAACCGCAGTCAAATTTCAATCCTATCCCCACCCAATTTTCCCACCCGTGCAAAAGAGTCTATCTACACAGATCTAAGTGTGATGAGGTATATAATGGCCTCGCCTCCAGTTATCTCACAGTTACCTCAACATCCCACTAACCTAATTTAACCTAAATTCCTTTGACAATCCTTGTTTAGCTATTCTTTAACTGCAAAAATCCTTAGTGACCTAGAGAAATACTGAATGTTCTAACAATAATTGTATTGTTGTTACCTGGCCATGTTATTACTCTTTCTTCCTTGATTTCTGGAACCCCTCGTGTGATATAGGGGCTCCACAACATCTGTTATCTTATATATATTATACTAGCACCTCAGCTTTTTTCAACAAGTCTTATGTGCCAACGATTCCTTTTCAACCCAAAGATATATCATAGTACAAGTACATATATTTAGGTAGAATCGAAGCGAGTGAACATATAGTATTTCAATGGTTGGTGTCTTCGCGCTTTAAGTTTTGGAACTTTCCTTACTGTATATTGATCACAGTATCGCTCGTTTGTGATAAAGTCCGACCTTCCCTTGATTGAGTTTGGCGTTTGCTTTCCACGTACCGATTCAGTATAATTCATCTTAGTCTTATTCTGCTTTTCTTGGCTTCTGCGATTTGAATCATCTGGTGAAGTTCCATATTCCTTTGTTTGGTTAGGCAGACATCGTTAAAGTTGACCAGATGTCTTATGTAAAACGTCATTATCCGTTGGAATGTAATGAAGGTCTGTTGTTACAATAGTTTGAAACATAATGAAGTCTTCTAATATGTTCCTCTTCCAAAATAAGCAAAGAACTTTCTAAATATTTTACAACATATTTGAAGCTACCATGGCAATCGAATTTTGAGTTAGAAATGATCTTAGCCTCGACTCCAAGAGAATGCTCACAGACACGTGCTGATATTCATTGGACTCTTACCTAAATATATGTGGTCGTCAGTTGCGAAAATGTGGCACCAGATGTCGATCACATTCCGTTCCAATGTTGGCATTGAGAAGATAAGTTTTATATTGTTGGCTAATCGTAACGTTGTGAATCTGTTTTGATGTTATTTGTCTGCCAGATGGGTCTCAGCTGATCTTATGCCAGGTGCGGTATTGAAACATTATGCATTCAACGATTTAAAAGTTGGCATTGGAGATACCTATATATATAGACAAAACTAAGCAGGATATACCTATCAAATGCTTAAGCAGCGAAGGCATATTTTCACCTAGGTATATAAGTAAATGGTGAGAACTATTTTTGAAACATTAATGTTAAGTATAAAACTCCTTTATATAGATAGGGTGATTCATCGTGAATACGAAAATCGGCGTTCTGTGAGAAATGTTCTTCGTGCAATTCGAGGAATTTACGGTGCACATAATCGACCTACTGATACCACTATTGCCAATATCATTCGCAAATTTGAATCCCAGTTTACATTAGTGGATGAAACTCGACCAGTAAGACCACATCCAGCACGTAGTGAAGAGACTATAGCAGCTTTAGCTGAGAGTGTACGCGAAGACCGTGACCGCTCTCAGGATCTTGGCCTATAAGCATACACAATTAAACTTGTGCAAGAAGTGTAGCCAGGCGACTTGAATTTGCTTCATATTTTCAGTGAATGGGCTCTATAAAAACTCAGTGAAAATCCGGTGTTTTATCGTGAAATTTTGTTCAGTGATGAAGCCCATTTCTGGCTTAATGGATACGTTAATAAATAAAATTACCGTATTTGGGCTGATGAGCAACCCGAAGAGTACCAAGAACTACCATTATATCCATTAAAAACAGCGGTATGGTGTGGTTTATGAGCTGGTGGAATCATTGGTCCATATTTCTTCAAAAATAAGCAAATCAGAATGCTACCGTCAATGGTAACCGTTTTCGCGCCATGTTAACGGACTATATGCTTCCTGGAATTCAAGTACATGGTCTCTGGTGCTCTGGTTTCAACAAGATGGCGCTACGAGCCAAACAGCGCGTGAAACAATGGACTTGTTGAGAAATCATTTTGGTGTGCACTTAATTTCTCATTTTGCTACGGTAAATTGACCGCCTAGATCGTGCCATATCTAACTTTTGGATTATTTTCTCTGAGGATATGTAAAGTCTCAGGTCTTCAGGAATAAGCTTACTACAATTGACTCTTTAGAAACCAACATTACTCGTGTTATCCGCGAGTTACCAGTCGCTATGCTCGAACGAATGGCCAAAAACTAAACCTTCCGAATAGACCACCTCAGACGTAGTCGGAGCCAACATTTACATGATATCATTTTAAAAAAGTGAATGCCATGAATTTTTCTTTTAATCGCTAGTAAACATTTTAAGTTCACTTTTAAATTTATGTATTTTATTTTACATTGCAAAACCAACTTTGTAATGAATCAGCCTATATTTGTAAAATCGTGCTCATAGTTATGACACATATATACTCGAATGTCTTACAACCAGTATTGAGGTTTGTAATATGGCCGATCTATTTCTACAAAAGGGCAAACTTTTTTTAGTTGGTTTTGATGGTTTGGATCTTTTCTGTTTTCTGTAACTCTAAACACTTCTATGTAGTGACTATCAGTTTATTGGATTTTAGGTGGATGGGGATGAGTACTATCTTCGGTATTTTGTCTTGTGTAGGATGCAACTGCCGACTTGAGCGTCCTTTTATTAATTTTATGTGTCACAGAAACATTTGACGACCTTTCTTACAACTAGACCATATGAAGAGTAATAATTCGCTTTTCTATTTCTAGTTCAAATCGGCACCATCCAGTCTTATTCGCTTTTCTATTTCTAGTTCAAATCGGCACCATCCAGTCTTATTTCACGAGTTAGTTACAATGGCAGACGTAGAATCTTCTGTAGATGTTTTATAATATCAGAGATGGATTCAAATTGAAATTGCCTAGGTAAAGGGAATTAAATCAAATCACCGCAGAATAAAACAAAAACAAAGTATTGTCATGTACTATAACATATGTCCAACGCTGATACAATTAGCTTTACACACAATATCCGATCAGAGGAGCTGTAAGACCAAATTTATTTCTGATAGAAAGCGTCCTTTCATATTATAACAACTGAGAATTCTCTAATAGATAGCGGTACCGTAAAGAAGTAAGTGTATCATAAAAGTTACTTATAAGGGCATTGAACAAAATTTTCTTAAGCTCCATTAGATATTATCCGATTTGGCCATTTACTTTATGATGTGAAAAAAATAAAATAAAAATCGAACGCTGTGTTACCAAATTGTTGTGACACTGTCCTTCTGCTAATGGATTTAGTAAGATGGACATATTACTATTAAAAGCATTTTGCCCTTCCGCCAACATGGTTGCCCCAACACGTAAGTGTCCTATGCCATCTGTTCATTTTGCGTTGAAATAATTCTATTTTCATCGAAATCCAATATCATTTGGCCAAGTGATTCTCCTTCTACTTCTCCATCTGGACTGAGTTACATGCAATCCAGCTATAAAAGGGGGGGCAAAGGAAGAGCATCCAGGACAACCCAAAACCGAAAATCATTTCGGTACCGTGTACCTTTCATTGAAGTGCGCACATTTTCATAAAAACAAAGCCCGTGTAATAATGTAGCAACATATCTTTTGACTTTAGCGCAACATCCTACATACATAGACTGAAGAGGCCGGTTGGTCGGTTAGGCCGGCCAACTCCCATCCATCGATGTCTCGTCGTCATCGTCTTCGTCGGCTGGGCGGAATGGTCGGCTGTTTAGCCATCTGAGAGAGCACTCTGTAGCATCATCCCAAAGGATGACCATCTTACAGTAGATGAACTGGACATATACAAACGCCGATTGTGGCCGATTTTATGCGCGATACTTGGCAAAGTTTTGTTTTTGTTATCTGCCATGTGATTCGCTGAGATCTCTCTGTTCTCCGTTTCTGCGCGCGCAAATATACATAAATGTTGTTTGGGATTTTTATTATGATGACGGTAGGTAGACAAGACTGTCCGAAGGGGGTACCCACTAACCATAGGGCCTTATGTTGTGTGTTATGTGCGCAGCCAACAATAATGATGATCATAAGTTGATGTCGACCGACAACGACACAACACACAACAGATTCATGAGAGATGATGTTGATGATGTAGTGAGGTTGTGCAGAACAGAGCAGGGTGAGTTGAAAGATACTGAGACTATGTACCCAGCCGGTGATAGTTGTTCAAACAACAACACAATATTGGCCAGTAGAAGTCGATGGCGTTGTTGATTAATGGCCAAAATAACTTCTTCAGCTTTATTGGCTGAGATCTCCAATTTAATTTCACATTGGCTTCCTTCTAGTATACCGATGAGCGGATCGATCAGCCCGTTGTAGACATGGAATTTTTTTTTTTTTTTTTGCAATTCCAAAATAAGCCTTCCAAAGGTTTTTATTTGTATTGTCACGACTATGACAATAACTTTATTAGTCCCTTTGCATAATATTGTGCTAAATAAACAGCATCGCTTATAATAATTTTGGTGGCTGATGATTAATAATGATGGAAACATTTATAAGCAATCACTCTGTCGTTTACGAGTAAGTATCTTGGAAGGAAATTAGGTTTCGATAAATGCTCTTTGGCCTTTTTTTGAACATAACATAATTAAGATATTATTTTTGTTTGTTTCGATGGAATAGATAGATCTGCTTGACGAAAATTTAAGTCTAAACTTAAGACGTGTTTTGTTTTCTTTTCCTGAGTATCTTGATTCTTGGTTATTGCTTGAACATTGTGCTTATTCTTCTGTTATATAGCAGCACTTCTCCCTTCTGAATCAATAATCATTTAGGCAACGCTTACTGCTTTCGGTCTTCAAAGCTTCAATCTTCCTACGTACAGTTTTGATTTCTATTTTCCTAGTTCTAAGCTTAATTTTTTGTTTGACTTTACTTTCCACTGCGAACTGCGTTTTAATCTTTATGATTTGGTTACTATAGAATACTCTTCAGCCTCCTTCAGGTTTGTATTTAGTCTATGCAGTGCAGTACATTCCAGAGCAAAGTTTGAAGTACATGCCCCTGTGGGCTAAGGTGTATTGGCTCACAGTGCGTTTTGGATTTTGACCATGCCACTTCTTAGTATTCCATTTAAGTTGCGTAAGATCCAAGATCAAATAAATTGGTCACAACCTCGCACAAAAGATGCCTCCTCAGGGCAAATTAAATTTCTATTTTATTTTCAAAGCGGCGCAAAAGCCCTCGAATATTTAATCATTCCCGACTGAACCGCTGTTCTGGTCGGCCAGGTTTCTACTGTAGTTAGAGTCAATTTAGTCCTTTCGGAGCAAGCCACTAAACGCCACAATACTGGTCCGGGTATTTCCACAAGACAAAAGAATTGGCGACGAAATTCACCTTAAGTCAATACTTCGAATTTTTGTCCAAACTATTGTCAGGTTTTTCAGATTAAACTGCTGGTTCAAGTGATGTAAACAAATTTTTGGATAAATCAGGTTTGGTTTGAATGAGGCTTTTCAATGGTTGAGTTTAAATTGAAAGTGAGAAGACTCGACGCAGAATAAGTGTAAACGTCTGAATCATCCAATGCTCTTCGCTGAGTGCTGCCCGAGGTATCTATGTGGAATAAAACGGGGGAATAGAAAATTGATATTCACGACTTCTCTGTAAGTCAATTGTTTCTTTTGCAGAAAATGATTTAGCTTCTTCATTGGTCGCAGTATAAAGACGTATCTATCTGGTTTTAATGACGAGGCCAAGCGCCAATGCTTGTTTGCACCACATACATCCGTCTTCTAAAGATTTTTATGATTCGGCCAGGTACCCATTTTTTCCCCTCAGATATTAGCGAACCATTACTCCTTGATTGACATTAAATTTAGTGACGCTTTTGTTTGTCTTGTTTCTGTTGTGCCGAGATCTGTGTAAGTTAGCAGACGGTTGACCATGCAGGTTCTTGGATGACGAAATTCCACTTTCATCCTGTAATGAACGATATGTTGATAGAAACATAAACAACACGTCACCGCTTTACTTGCTGTCCTCCTTTATTTTAAAGAAAGTCATCTCATTTCGTTCCACTACTCTGTTTGAAAAGGATTAAAACGCGCTGACGTCATGTGTCAGACTGCATGGTTTCGACAGAACAGAGGTCATAAACTGGCTCCCATTGTTTTACACTATTGTCTTGGGCAGTCCTTCTAAAGCAAAGATGGAACGCAGGGTTTTGATTATACCGTGGGATGTAATGAATAACATTCTTATAACAAATGGAACACTTAATTTTGCAACTACAACAATCAATCACATGGCTTTTTCAAATGGTCGTGAATCTATGTGAATGCGATTCCAAACTGGCACTATTCTTGTTATGATGTCATCAATGTTGGGCCGCCAGCAATATCGTCGGGCTTTTTTGTTTCCTTACACTTATACCCCAATATCCTTAATGTATAACAGCTATGACTTTTTTCTCTTGTTGCACCTGTTGGAACCGCCTGGGACTTCCGCATACTTACAGAAAACCCAACCGTTTTGGATTTGATCTATGATCAGGTCGTGCTGGGAGTATTTGGCGATGACTTCGGCGTTGATGGCAAAATTATGAATGGTCGACTTAACACCCTCTTCTAACTGATGGCACTACTCCTCGGAGTTGCCAAAATCGATATCAGGACTTACATGAAACCGAGAAAGACAATCTGCATGTCGGTCGGTAACGCCACCAGCGGTTAATGATTGGTTGTCAGCTCAATCAGTGGTCGCACCTATCCCGTGTGAACTTGCACCAGTAGTCAATGTGACCGGAAGATCATCTTGAAAATAGACCAATTTTTAGACGTTCATGATTCTCTGCTTAAAAAGAACGTTTTCGTTAATTTCGCCAGACAACCCTTCCTCCTTTTGCTCGAAGTACAATATCTCCAGCGGGACCGCTTATTAGGAAAAATTCTCTATAATTTTTCCAATAAATGCCTTGCGATCTTTCAAGTCTTGACCCAAGTGTTCCACTTCTTACATTTTTTCAGTGACATCGTAATTCTTGGTGTTTAAATAACACTACCAGTCAGTCGCAATGACGCATCCAGATAAAAGGCTCAAAGTTCCATATTAGCGGTTAACTGATCCATGTATCGTTGGAAAATACCAGTGAAACTAGAGATTTCATACGGCAATCGCTGACATTTGAAAAGCCCAAAATCGTGTTGATGAAGCACAGCTTTATTAATGTCAAAATGTGTAATTTTGTGAAAAAGCAGCCACCTTGTAACATTTGAAATAGTTCTTGGATACACGGCACTGGGTGGCCGTCTAATTTCGTAGTGGTGATTTTAAAATCGCCATATTTGCGATTCACATTCAACCACCACAATGCGAGCGGCCCATTCAAGATGCATAATCGGTCAATTTCACGACAAACATATATTTTCTGGGCAAATGGCGTACCATAATACTTCGAAAAAATCAATTCGTGAGAACAATTTCAAACTGGCAGTTTGCAGCTTCGAACCTTACAAAGAGCCAGAACCCGATGTTATCTTCCTAGCAAAACTACATAATGCTATTTATGATATCAGATGAGAGCCTGCTTGGTTCTCTATACAATAACCCATGACTGGACTGAGAGGACCGTACTTTTTATACATAAGTTAAGCAAGACATTCAATATGCTCCCGGAAAGCTCCAATCCCACTAGTCTATCACCCGTCTAGCTAAAGACCCTTGATGGCATTCTCGGTCTCCAGATCAACTGCAGCCCCAGCCTCACAAGACCATCCAATTCCCAGAGTGCCTACCAGCACCAAAAAAAAAAATTGCTTACACCAATTACTGCATAAGTATTTCTCTGTGGCATTAAAAATCTCTCTAATCAGGTCTCTCCAAAATTTGAAAATTTGCGATATCTGCCGATAGGCAGAGATACGTCCAAAAATGAAGATAGCTTTATGTAGAATGTTCTATCCTTCTCCTGCTGTTCCAAAGTCGCCACCGATTAACATGCCTTCAATTATCTGAAAATTCACAATGACTTCAATGTTGAATTCATTCGCCGCATTCATGAAAAGAGCGTAAGTCGATTTCCGTCTTTGCAGATATCTCACTGAGAACATTTGCATACACAAATCCTTCAGTAAATATACACACTGTACCATGCTTCCAAATTGAAGTCTTAGCCATGCATTTGGGCATTGCCTGGCTCAGTCTGAACCTATCTAATATCCGCTATGTATGGTATACCATATACGAGTAGACTTATACAGCCAGCAGCAATCAGACACCTAACCTTGAACACTATCAATAAGAGAGTGTTAGCCCTGCTTCGAGTCTCTTAACAAGATGATTAGGCAGCAAAATATCATACTTCGTTGAGTTCGGGGGCACTAGGTTGTTACAGAAGATTGCGTTGCTGATGAAGTGGACCAACTCAGACCCCTATGACCAAATAGCAGGTTGCTTGACAATTTCAGGTTACAAATATCCCATTCCAACTAGATGATGCACTTTCAAGTGCTCTCTAAAGCCATCCATATGTGGATTCATCCAGACAATGGTACGATACCCAGATTGGTATAAAACTTTAAATAGCTCCATTTACGAGTAAATAAAACTGCATGTGAATGAAACAGATTTTCAAATTAACATGAATTGAACACACCAGCCTAGGGTGCTGCCATTAGAACCAGCCTAAATGAGAGTCTTTCTGGGTAGCTTTTCTCCAAGTCGACCATTATTACAATTTTTGCTTTTCATAAGCAAATCTGCGCTTTTAATTCAGCCATAGCGTGTGTTTACGCCCAAGTCCTCAATATCAATTCTGTTTCCCTTTATTTTTTTTTTTTTTTTTTTTTTTTTTTTGTACCTCCTGTCAGTCTACCTCAGTATACCCCAGCACTCGATAAACCTCTTATTCCGTGCGCGCTTGCGTTTAACTTTTCCACAGCACGTCAGGCCATCGTATTTGTATGTATCTCACATGGCCGGACCAGTAACCATACAACGAGGCGCGCAGAGTACCCGAAGTGCCTCAGAGTGCGCTATAATAATTCGAAATCACGCTGAATTGGGTGATAAAGTTGATTTTAGCACGATAAACGAATTATAAATGCATTTGTGAGAGTATTTATTTAATAATAAGTTTTTCGTTGACACCTCTGCTCCACAGAGGGGTTGCGAGGTATGGTTGGCCGCATTGGGGCTGGATTGAGACTGGATTGAGGTTCCTTTGGAAGGAGGCGATTCATTCAGAGACGTGAATGCGCATGCGCCAATGGTTAAGTTGGAGCAGTATTCCAGGTTTTATTATTATTATTATTATTTTCTCCTTTTTTTAAAAGCGTTGACTTTTGATGAATTTATTGCTCGAAGAGATTTAATTTCGCAAAGATTTACGCGAAAGGACATTTATTTAGTTGACTGAAAGTGCTGTTTGTTTGTACATGCTTTGGTTTGAGGTTTTGTTTGATTGGAGAGTTGTTGGATGAAGCACACTGGGGTAAACTAAACGACTACGCTAGAGAGATTTGAACGCATTGAACGAAGTCAAATTTTATGGAAATTAGATTTGAACTAGGATAGTGAGCTTGTTTCTGTTGGTAGTATTTACAGTACTCATGTCCTGTATGTCATTGGCTGTTCATAGTGATGGATTACACAGTTGTGCCGAGTAAACTTAATGAGTTTAAAAGAAATGAGTTTTGCTTGTCATTGGACATTTAAGAGTATCCAGATAATGTGAGTGAAAATACAGATAAATATATTTGTAGACAAAATGGTGCCACTGGCCAGATAAATATCTGAATAATGAGCCAAAGTAATACAAAGTAAAATGTTGGGCCTTAATCTGCGGCAATAGGGCTTGCAGCTTATATATTATTTGTGCCAATCCTTGAAAATGAAATTTCTTATAGTCCAATTTATTCACTCCCAAGAAGCAGTTTTTTTTTTTATATAATGGTTCTCAAGTATCAATTCGAAGACAATTGCAAAAGAAGTTTAAAGACTCTATTCCTGCATTTGAAGGACCTTCTCGACAAAATATAAAAACTCAAGCATGGACTATTTTTGATGGAAACTGGAAAATTGATAATGTGCATCTTAAGCAGGAATATAAACTGTGCAAAAAAGGGGAAAGGAAATTAAGGCCTTAGAATATTTGTTGGCCTCGGATAAAAATGGATTCATTTTTGACGATCCATGCGAATGTCTAAAGGACAACGACCTTCGAATTTACACGTGGAATATCGTGACTCTTAATAGGCCACTTAAAGCAGAGCAATTAGCAGTGATGATTAGTTGGGTCAGCCTTAAGGGGGATGAAAAACTGTGGTGTATACAATTATGATTGCTATATAGAAAAGAGACAGTTCTTATACGGATGCGGATTTGATATATGCGTGTGACTTAGAAAAGAAGTTCTGGGCTTTCGAAACGTGAAAAAACGTCTTATGATAATTCGTATCGAGCCTAAATTCGCTAACATAAGCGTGATAAGTGCCCATGTGCCTATCCAACACAAGGACGGTGCCACTAAAAACCGTTTCCCGAGCTCCTCGATAAGACATTTGAGCAATGTCCAAAGCAAAATGCGATTTTAACGCCAGTTGATATGACATAACATATGAGAACGGCATATTGACCTTGCATCAAAACGTATCCCAAAATTTCTCAAGCAATCCTATGCCGCCAGGATCAAATACAGAAGACCAGACCATTGCAGATGTACCACCACAGACGCTACAGCTGATGTGTTGGACCCATCACCACCAAGAAATCCCTTGTTTGATGAAGAATGCCGTCAAGCTATTAAATAAAAGCACGAGAAGCGCGCTTGTACTAAAGGAATAACCTACGGAAGTTTAACCAGAAGGTAAAAAGAACGTATCAAGACAAGAAGAAGAAAAGAGATGAAGAAACTAACCTAGTAGTAAAGTTACAGTCGGTGCTGAGAATATGAAACAATTTTTCTGCCAACTGTACGAGTATAACAACGAAGAAGCCCACCATCCTGCTGTCAGGCCGAACAGACCATTCGACTTAAACTATTCAGAAGAGTCAAAACTACCATTCACCTGACCAAAATGAAGTAATTAAGCAATATCTAAGCTGAATACAAACAAAACAGCTAGACCTGATGGATTACAGGCCAAAAGCTACTGGGAATAACTTTATGAAGAACATACGCCGACTCTTTTCTTAGATCTGTTCGGAAGAGCGTATGCCTGATGAATGGGATCTCAGTATCGATTCATAAAAAAGCAGACCCATTTAACTGCACCAACTACAGAGGTATTCGTCTCTTCAATGTCGCATATAAGATTTCATCTGCCATAAGTTTTAGACTAGGAAAGTCTACAATAAACCAAATCATCTGGCAGATCCTGGAAAAATTTCAAAAAGTCCAAATCGATACCCACCATCCTTTCATCGATTTTAAGGCCACATATCACAGCATTTATAGAGACGAGCTTTACGAGTAGAGAGCAATGTCTAGTTTTGGCATCCCTGCAAACTCGTTTATCTGTGCAAAATGACGATTGAGGACGGTCGCTGCTCCGTTAAAGACGATAACAACGTAACCCACACTTTTGATATCAAATAGGTCTTAGGCAAGGTGATGGATGTCATGTGACTTCTTTAACATCATACTTGAAAGAATAGTGCGGAATTTACAAGTTAACACTTGAGGCACAATCTGTAAAAGTCTGCGCAACTACTGTCGTACGCAAATGATATCAACATTATTTTGAGAACTCAGCGGGCTGGCACCGGTTCGCTAATATTAAAAAGGAAGTTGTCAAAAGGTTCACACAATATCAAACAAGCTGGACAGAACGTCATGGTTGACAGCTATCACTTCGAGGTAATAAACGACTTTGTCCATATTGACACAAGACAGATGCTAGGGAGGTATATAAAGACTGAAAAAACCTCCACTCCAGGAATAACCAAAAATGTGGGGTTAGGATGCAAGTGCCACAAGGCTGTGTTAAAGGTCTGTTGCTTTTTAATGTTGTGCAAGATTTTCTAGTGAAAGAAGTCATCGATGAATCTGGGAAGAATTCTGTTTAATGTATTAGCGTCAGTATTATTACCACCATCAAAAAGTCAGGTTGGTACATCTGTTGTCGTTCCCTCTAAATCTTAGCATCATAGCTTGACATCTGCAAAAGTTATGTAGCCACACATCTATCTCTGTGTGTGTTGGCGATTTTTTACAATTTTAGAAATTTGATTTTGGCACGAGCGGTTCAAAAGTGGTTGTGAGTCAATCGAAGATGATGAACGCAGTGGCAGTTCATCGACATCGAAAACCGACGAAAACATCGATGAAGCAAAAGAAATGTTGGTCAATCACCGGAAATTAACCATCAGAGAGATAGCGGAGGACTTGAACATTGCCTATAGATTCGTCCAAGGCGTTTTGGTTAATGATTTGGGTTTCCGTCGTGTACAAATACCATCCAACATCCACCGAATTCACCTGATTTGGCTTACTGTGACTTCTTTCTGTTCAATCGAGTTAAAAAACCACTACGGGGAACGCGTTTCAGCAGCCGAGAGGAAGTAATTAAAAAATTGCAGGAAGCACTGATGGACATACCGAAAACCGAATATAAAAAATGTTTCGTGGATTGGATCAGGCGCTAGCATAAGTGTGTTGCAGTCAATGGGGGTTACTTTAAAGGGGACAATATAGATTTAGATGAATAAACTTGTACTATTAACATTTTGATCAAGGTGGTATATGTGACTAAGTCAGTAATTCGATAAGAGCGCTGAAAGAAAACGTACCATGAATTACTCGTACGAAAACTGTTTTTCCAAGCCCGCGAACACAACTTCTCACGTCTAATATACGGATAGAAGAATTTCTCGTCCAGCTCTATGGAGCAAAATCATGCACATTAGCCAATACGAAAGAATACATTCTTGGCCGATTTGAACGCAAGATTCTTTGAGTGATTTTTAATGTCGTTTGCCATGACGGTCTTGTGAGAAAAAGATATAACAGCAAACTACTATATAAGAGAAGAGCTGCCCAGCAACATGTCCACATCGTTTTTGAAGCGAAGGAAAGAATCACGGCATGTTGTTTCACTTAGAGCAGCATCTCCGTAAGCTTTTTGGAACTTTCGATTCGCTTCAGCCTTCGTTTTTTTTCGAAAGAAAGAAGAAATTTAACACTTTTCGCAAATAACGATTATTTGGCACAAAATCAAAAGTATATGACGCCAAAACAAAACCACTAATGTGTTAAAACGGATTGTTTACCATATGTCTAAGCTTGGTTCATGACGTTTTGGATATGTCAAAATCGACCAGCACTTACTGCTAAAGCCATCTATTCACAGATAGTTACGCACCTTATATACGAGTATATAAGAACTTTGTTGGCAATATTTAACATCAATGCAAATAGCATATCCAACAGTTTTTGTATTTATTACAGCTCAGATAAGGAAGACGCAGAAAGAAAAATTATGAGGTCTTAAGGTATGGGGTATGAGAACACCATGGCAATTTAGAATTTAGTCTACCCACTCACCGTGTTGGTAGTCTTGTCATTTTGTACACAGAGCGAGAGACTTTATGATTTTTTTACAGATCCCGGTTAAAGGCGGAGGAGTTAGGGTTAAGGACTTTTTCACAAGCAGAAAATTATAATTTCGGAGGTTTGCTATTGACTAATTTCTATGCCTTTTAGTGTCTGTGCTTATGCCCATACTTTCAAGAAGAAGTGGACGAACGCAGCCATTGTGCCATGCTACCACGAAGGTCACGTACTGGCAGCAAATTAATTTCTTCCTTAAACTATCACGTCAGTGCATAGCAAACATGTATTATCAAAACTTCAAGGCAAATCGAATACTAAAGTTTTTCTGAAACAAGTCCACACAAGAAGTAGGCTAATTTCTACAAATAAAAACATATGTAATGGTATACCGATGTACCTTTTCCATTATCCTCTTAACAGTCGCTTATGTAATTGTTTAAACTCTTGCAAGGATCAATATCCAAAAGCGAGTGATTCCATGGCCATAAACTTCCTTATCTTTCCACCTACGATTCCAATTTAAGGTACCAAGTAATTTTTTTTTTTTTTTTTCGAAAGAAATTCTCCCCATTTCCTAAAAGCAAACAAAACATTTTTTCAAGTAAAATCGTTCGCCTGGATGTTGTTTCATGAAGAATAACGTGCAGGGATTTCCATTAAGGACTTTGAAAAAAAAAAAAGAAAAACTCCTTAAAAATATGATAGCGCTCCGTGGCAATAGCTTGGCATTCATCCCTGACTAACTCCAATTTCAATCTTAAGGCAATGCCAAAAAGGCAAAATACGGCAAAAGAAAGAACGAAGAAAAAAAAAAAAATTAATATTCAACTTGAAGACGTTTGAACGACCTTCATAATTTTACACACCATTACACCGATATTAGTTGGCACTGCCACTTAGAGGGGTGGCATAAGGAAAGAGATTGCCCTTAGCTTCAGGTTAAGGGTGAAATTTATACTTTTAGCATTAGGGGAGCTCAGTTACATTCTTTGTGCTCGCTTAATACATAACGCAGATAAGGAATATTGATGGATTCTATTTTGTTTCCAGATTGAATTTCAGATTGCGCATAAGAGTGATTGGATGGTGCAGGTTTTCCAACGGATACTTACCTATTTCCCAACTCTGTCAGTTTCGGTGCAAATGATTGTGCTTCAGCATGCAAATGTATATAAATGTATCCGTCGATGGCATAAATTTCTTTAAAGGAAGCGGAGGTTAAATGGTGAGTTTGCATACCGGGAAACTGGAAATCTGTTGGCATTTCATAAAGAATAGAGCGAATCATTCTCATGTTAACTTTCACATTGTGACGTATTTATGGATATCTTATGCCACAATTTCACTTCATTGGCATCTGTCTTTTCAATGTCATCGACAAGAGTATGATGGTGATACATATGTACAAACATATATTCATACATACATACCAGGTATTTAGGTATAACTGAAACAGCAACGTCAGTGCAGCTTCCTATGAGTATGAGCTTTTCCCGAAACAAGATTCGTGCGTTGACAATGACAATGACAATGATGACGAGGATAATGTAGATGTTAGGGGGGCGAATGGCTTCTGGATCTCGGATACTGACACGTATTTGCATATGAGGAGAGAAACCTTGACAGACGGCAACCCATCAATTGGTGATATCGAATTCAATGAATGATTGTTTGTGCAAAAATGAGCAGTTCGGAGAAAGAGTAGGTGATACATAAATTTATGAGTTTTTTCGCAAATAAATGGGAACCTTGCATCGTCAATAGCATTTGTTTGTTTTGGTTTTGTTATTTATTTGCCCCATCTACTTTGCATTTAAAGTAAAATATGAGAATATATGTTCTATCTATTAAGGGCAAAGCTTCATCAGAATATAAAAATTTGATCAAGAAGCCAGGGTCTATATTTAAAGAACAATTGAAGAAATACGTACATATCTAAGGTGAATACAATGAAAAATATTGGAGCTTGTATAGATGTCTTGTGTTAAACGTGGGTACATTGCTAAGTGGCTAGCCAACTACCTCATAGCACACGAAATTAAATAAGATGTTAATCAACCCACATCATCACTTTTGTGGACCAATTTTAAGTCATGTGTAAGGCATAAACACCTCTCCCGATACATAGGTTATGGCATAGTTCCAGAGTTTGCTGTCTCCCGTAGTACAAAAATATAGCCTCTGGTCATAACCTTACGTTTACTCCTTTCCATCCCTTAGGCGTATTTAGTCAGTTACGAAAGGCACTAATGACCTTTTTTTCGACCCCCCTTGGGTAAGACCAACAACAGATTCGACTGAGTCGATTAAAACTTCGCCTAGAAAAGATGTGCAATGTGAAAGTAACCCCGAAAGGTAAGATATTATGACAAGAGTCTACTATGTAACTAACATTTAGCATCTCGCTAGGTAAGCTCTAATTATTTCTTCTCTGGGCCATCGTTTGGAAGTTTCTTTGGCAATACCATGTCAAGAAGAAAAATGTTGTGAATTTCACTTTCGAATACTGCTGTCAAGGATCTTATGATAAGCTAGAGCCAGCCTGTATTGTATTGTATCTTTGACTTGCTTATATTTGCATTCTACTGCTGCTATATTTTCAGTCTTTCTACATGCTCTACATGATTCTCTGAGATTTAATGATCATTTAGATGAACGAAGGCCTCGAAAAGTTTCTCTTCAAGTTTATGAACTTTGGATCTGTACCGCGGATAAGAAATATGCCATGTTCCACATCTTTATCAGTTCTTACATCAGCTTACCCACAATATTAGAAGTCCCATTTTCATTGCCATTAGATTAAACTATTCAGCCTTTGTTGTGGCTTTATGTATATCGTCTTGTGTTCTGCCTTCTACTCCCTAATTATCTCTTTCAGGCTCAACAGTAGTAGTGAATTAGTGAAGCTTACATCACAATTGAACTCCACCACTATCTTATGGCAGCATTAGAACTGCAAACTTTAGTGAGACCCAGCACGTGAGGCTTATGTTCGTACTACACCGACAGATTTCTTGAATCTGTAATGGCTCACGAATTCAAGGGATACTCTCAACACAGAAACGGAAGTCAAAACCGCACAAGAGGACTATCACTAGCCTTAGCAGTAAGGCGATTTTTCTTTTGACCGCAACATTTGGTCAATTATTGACCGTGGATTTGATATTTCAGATCTTCATCCCAGAAAGCGTATATAGTCGAATATTGCATGATCGGTGTCTTCCTCCTGATTTGGGCAGTCTGGGCAAAAAGGGGACTCAATGTGTCTAAAGTGTTATAGATATTTCCGATGGCCACCGTGATCAGATAAGAACAGCGTAGTTACAATCGCCGTGTTTTCGACCTATCTACTCTTGGATTGTCGCCATTAATTTAAACGTTCATCTGCCTAGACTAATGAACCTGTCAAATAAATATTGATGCAGACTTTTGTTCAGTTTAAAAGATTTTTCTTTTGTATATTTTGAGCGTCTCATCTGTAAGGATGTCAATATGGTCAATTCAAGCTATATAAAAAAGGGCTTCGTTTGAAATTGTTTGGAAATGGCTAATTAGACCTAGCGCGCAGAGTCTGTATGTTGGCGATAGTTATTTTAAGACTCCTTCATTCTTAGTGTCTCTGTCCAGGCTAGGGCGGGATACAAAAGCATTGATATTGTTACTCTGGAAAATAGAATTATTCTAATGTATCTAGGTCCACCGTCTACTTTTTAGGCTTTTTCACATATACATATAACCAAAGTGCTTTTTGTACTGCAGTTTGTTGTCTAACATAACTTTAAGGTACTTAATTGTTTCTCTGGACATGATGCTATGGTTACCGATATGAAAATCGGCGAATTCAATAGTTTTCCGAACTGTGATGAGGACTGCTTCGGTTTTATGATCGACCAGTTCCAATTCGGTGGGGATAAGTCAATCTTTTATCCGAGTGATTGCTCTTTTGGAGCTGATTCCGCTTCATGAATCTTTTTGGCTACCGTCACGACGGCTATGTCGTCGGTAAATCTAATTATCGTTACTCTCCTAGGTATCGTTAGTCATAAGACTCAGTTATACATACACTGTTATCCATAAAAGTGGCCCTAGGACTGATCTCTCTGGAACCCCTGCAGTAAGTTTGTAGTATTTTATGCATTTATTTGAATTGTACCTCAGCTTCCTGTTGCTGAAATAGTTAGTCACTATTATCAGCAAATGGAATGGTTGGTCCATCCCAGCAAGTTCTCTTGTAAAGGATAATTCGCAACTTCCAGAGTTAAAACCATTTGTAACGTAACTACATACTTTGTGGCGTATGTAGTCTGACTGTTGGAGAGGGTTTGTATCTCTTCTGCTACTGCTAGCAGTTTATTATAGGTAATTCGCCTTGAGAATCTATCCCATGGTGCTCAAGTGGCATATAGGGCGATAGGAAGATGGCTGACCAGGGGGCTTCTTTCTATTGACAGCAGAACCAAATGTTGTGTTTTCCATCTTTCGGAAAAAATTCCTTCTTCTAGTCAATTTTACTCACATCTTTTCGATAGAATTGCTATAAGAAGATCTATTATTCCACATAGGGTCCATCAGTTTAACCATTAATATCGCCTGATAGTCGCTATGACAATATTCCTCACTGGACCTCCACTTGATAGTATCTAGAATAGAGTTGCTCACGAAAGTGATGTCGACTATGGAGCCTAATCCCGCTTTCCGATAAGTGTTAGCACTACCCACATTAACTACACTTGTTTTTAGAGGCGCGGATGTTCCCAGTGTGGTCTATCTTCTGACGTTATGGAGTCTACTGCCAAATTCTAAAGTCTCCTGCTTTGTGGAGCACATCCGTAGTCAGATTGTCCAACATTAGTTGGTATTCTCAGGCCGTCAAGCTGGATCTTGAATAGCAGTTTTAAAAATGGACGCTATTTATTTTTGGCCACACGAAAGTATAGCACATGTTCAAATAGCCGTCTGTTTGGCTTTGTAACAGGCCTTGCTGATCATAAGGACATACGCCCTTTAGTCCTTTGTTATTTGTGTACAAGCATATTCTACAGTGGTTCATGTTTATTTGTAGTATTTTCATGTATTTTTTTTTTTGTTATAGCTATTCGGAAGACTGGACATCTGGTACTGCCAGATAGTCTTTCTTGCAGAACATACAGGATCCTAACGTAGTTCTTCATAAGGTGGTGAGACGCGCCAAGCATAAACATGGCATTTACTTCCTAAAAATAATATTATGTAAATATTGGCCACGACTACGTCTGAGGTGATCCATTCGGAAGCCCAATTTTGGGTGACTCGTTTGAGCATAGCAACTGGTATCTCGCGGATAACATGAGTAATATTGGCTTTCAAAGAGTCAATTGTAGCTGGCTTATTCCTAAAAACCTGAGGTGTGATATCGCACGATCTAAGCGGCCAATTTACCGTAGCAAAACGTGAAATTAAGTGCTCACGAAATGATTTCTCAACAAGTCCATTGTTTCACGCGCTGTATGACTCGTAGCGCCGTCTTGTTGAAACCAGAGCTCACCGAGACCATGTGCTTGAATTTTAGGAAGTACAAAGTCCGTTAACATGGTGCTATAACGGTTACCATTGACGGTAACATTCTGATTTGCTTATTTTTTAAGAAAAAGGACCAATGATTCCACCAGCCCATAAACCTCACCATACCGTTTTAATGGATGTAATGGTAGGTCTTGGTACTCTTCGGGTTGCTCATCAGCCCAGATACGGCAATTTTGTTTACTAACGTATCCATTGAGGCAGAAATGGACTTCATCACTAAACAAAATTTTACGATAAAACACCGGATTTTCATTGAGTTTTTCCAGAGCCCATTTACTGAAAATATGACACGAATTCAAGTCGCCTGGCTTCAATTCTGGCACAAATTGAATTTTGTACGCTTTTGGGCCGAGATCCTCACGAAAAATACGTCAAGTTGTCGAATACGCCAACCCAAGCTGCTGAGTACGACGACGAATTAATTCGTCACGGTCTTCGCGTACAATCTCAGCTACAGCTGCTATATTCACTGCACTACGTGCTGGATGTGGTCTAACCGGTCGAGTATCGTAGATCGATTATGCGCACCGTAAATTCCTCGAATCGCACGAAAAGCATTTCTCACAGAACGCTGATTTTCGTAATACAGCTGAATAATTTTGAGACGTTGTTATGATGTGAGTCTTTTCATGATGACGTGCAATACGATATTGAACAAAAATGGCAAAGCAATTTAATAGGAGTCACGCGTGATCTGTCAAAAAAGGCCTATTGAAAAACAAACCTCATGATGAATCACCCTTTACATTAGATAATAACAGAGACGATCTCTGATTGCTTACAAAGTACTCTTAACTACTTGGGAAATTATTGCAAAAAGAATCTCAGAGGTGACACTAAGAAGTATCATAACGCTTTAGATAAGCTTTAATAATTTTAAGAGAAGTGAAATTTTGTATTTTTGTCAAAATCTTACCTGGAATCCTATGTTATATACAAACACATACTGGTACACACATGATTAATCAGTATGGATCAGAAAAAGTCTACTTGAGACGAAGGTTGGCCCGTGGTGCACATAAGGTACAATTAGAATAGTTAACGGAGTTAAGACGACAATTCCAGAACGACTAAACTGGTAACAGATTCAACTTACCTTCGGTAAAATTTCTTTAGTGTGGTACTACTAAAATAGAGAAGAAGTTCTTACAGGAATACAAGAAGTTACTGCCAAAAATTGCTTCTACGTTAGCATCGTCAGCATCTCTGCATAAAAGACTTTTTCAAGTCTGTTACCTTTGACAACTTTAACATTCCCTGTGACAATAAAATAGCCAGGCATATTTATAACGACTTTGAAGTAACCTCAAAAACAATCCGTATGAACTGTTTTATCACTATGGTATATAAAAGTTGGTAGACTCAAATTAAGGTAACCGTCAGGCTTATAACTTGTTACCAAATCAGTCTCTCAAAAGTAAAAGAAGTTCTTCAACTATTCAGAAATCAGTTATTCGCACTAATCATACTTATAACGGAAGACTTTCAAAAAGATCTTATGTTTAACAAGATACCGACTTATAACATACAACAAGCATGCGACTGTTTTATTCCAAACTTAATTGGATCAGTATTATGGATGCATCGCAAAGAATATTCTTTTAAATGTGTATATGTACATATATTACATTTACTTAAACATATATCATAGAGCAATTGATCGGTTAGAACTTTATCTTCATTCAGGAGACTGATCGGAAGTGTATTGTGAAATTTAATGAGAATATAAAGGCAACTCTTCTTCTTCATTGGCACCTTCTAATAACATTAATTACTCACTATACTTAATAAAATCTTGAGGAATAAAGTCCGAGAAAATGCTGAAAACGTTCCGCAAAGCGAAAATTCAAATTTCTTAATAATCTAATTTTATCCCATAATTCAAATAAAATTGATCGTAAAAGTGCAGTCCAAAGATGCTCTAGATACAGTATAATAAAGCCTACACTAAACACTTTTACATGCACCTTAATCTAAAGGAATCCCCAACTACGCTTTGCCACTTCATTAGCACATTTATTTCAAAAACTCTACTTAGCGACAAGTTTTCTTGTCATGAGTATTTATCCTCTTTCCATTTCTCTAAAGATGCATAACACTGTCAAAAAACAACTCTTCACATCATTAAATAGACAAACATCAAAAAGTGTCAAAATGCCTTTGACGATTATTACGCTACAAGCATATGGCGTGTTGAATCCCCAGACACCAAGGAAACACTCGTAATTCATAATCACAACTAAGAATGCGTGAAAATACCGCATGCATTATAATTCTAAAAATCTGTGCAGGATGGTATTCCAAAAGCTGAGGACCACCATCGGTGGCACCCCTCTAAAACTATAACCATCTGGTGAAGTGGCTTTGTATGCTGTCTGCCTCAAGTGTTTATAGATTTGATGATTATGACTGTACTACTGACGCTCCGAGATAGAAGAGATCTAAGGCACATGCCACATGGGCTGAGAAACGAAGATCGTTCCAACACGTTCACTGTTTTGACACGTTTATAACAAAACACAATTTTGATGAGTGAACAGATATTAAGCCATTGTTAACTCGTATATTCAGTTTTAAGTTCTTAAGCATTAAATCTCCTTATGTTGGAACACTTAATGATGGAAATTTTTTTTCTTGTGCTCGTGTGGACTCAGCCTAAGTCTGTCTACATTCAATGGCAAAATGTTATATGCAAAGTAGTGCAAGAGTGGGATTCCTTGCGCCTGTGGTGTTGGTGGAGTTCGTGGCCATCAGAAAGCGATAGGTTTTGTTTTTACAGCAATTATCGTGATGTTTATGATGACTGCTAAAATTGCCAATGAAATCCGTGTGATAGTCGTATTATAGTTTGTACTCGAATATTTATGAAGAAATAGACCCAAGACTTGATGACGATTTAGTTAAGAGCTAGCTGCAGGATCGTCATATGCTATGCAATGTTGATAAAACCTATACCACCATAGTTGGAGTTGTTAAAGGAGTCTCCTGATGCTGAGATTCCATTCATCAAGCATACATTGAACTTTGAATACTGCGGTCGATAAACCTTCAGGTGTAGGAACTTTATTAGATTTCAGCTTATATATTGCTATACTTACTTACTTCATTTTTGGCAGGTTAACAGAAATTTTTGCGCTATCATCGTATAAGATAAATGTTCTATTCCGCCTAAGGGAGGAATGTTGTTCCTCCTCGATGTACTTACAGTTTCTTCTGCTCGTAGAGCTCACGAGAAGATCTTGTCCTTCGTTCCAACGTAGCTTTGTAGCTTTCTTGAAACAAAACCAATGAAAAATGATATTAGTCGATAAAAAAATGCAAACAATTTATAAAAGGATACGATTCTGAGCGCGAAATTTGCGAGAATGACTTTAAAATGGCTTAAGTGACAGACCCAAGCATTTGGAACAATTTTAAGGAAAAATGCAGGATTTGTGCAACAACTCTACTCGGGATCTCAATATAAGCAAAGTAATTTGGTCCTGGAACGATGATACAAAAATGCCGGTAAAGACAAAAGATAAGCCAAAGACTAAGTATAGCGGAAATTGTAGGTTGACCTCAGAGAAGCAAATATATTGGTTGTTAGATCATATGTTTTAGTCATATGGTGCTTTGGAGCAGCATCTTCGTTACAAGATGTACAAGATGTGTAATGTCGAAGTACAGGGTTTTCTAATAACGACTTGACAACTTTTTTTTTTTTAAATAAAAGGCAAACCATTTGAGATATTTGAAAAACTTTATTATTGGCTTAAAGTACAATCAAAACATTTATGAATGGAACTCGACTTCGTTCATATGGCCACCGCGGGGCGTTTGCAGCGGTCGATTCGTTGGGCCCAATTTTCAACGACTCAGCCACATATTTCGGCCGAAACGGCCTCTATTTCGCGTTCAATGTTGGCTCTGAGGCCTTCCAACTTCGTCGGCGTGTTGGCATAAATTAATGACTTAACGTAGCTTCACAGAAAATCGTCAAGCGGCGTTAAATCGCACGAACGGGGCGGCCAATCGACTGACCCATGTCTTGAGATAACACGCTCACCATACTTACTCTTCAATAAATCGATTGTAGCGTATGCTGTGTGGCTTGTGGCACCATCCTTTTGAAACCACATGTCGTCCAAGTCCATATCTTCGTTTTCGGGCCAAAAATAATCGGTGATCATGGCGCAATAACGCTGACCATTCACAATAACGTGACGATCGTTATCGTCGACGAAAAAATATGACCCAATAACGCCGCCGGCATGCAAAGCGCACCAAACAGTAATTTTTTGTGGATGAAGTGGTGATTCATGAAGCACATGTGGGTTTTCATCCGACCAATAACGCATATTTTGCTTATTGACAGTGAGCTTTGTCACTAAAGATGATTTTGCGATGAAATTCATCATCTTGGCGTAACTTCTCCAGAACCCAATCGGAGAACGTATGTCGCTTCAAATGATTCATCGGCTTCAATTCTTGAGTCAGCTTGATCTTGTATGGGTGTAAACCAAGATCCTTACGCAAAATACGCCATAATGTGGTCTGAGCGATGCCCAATTCTTGAGAACGCCATGGAATTGACTGATTTGGATCGTTTGTTACGGACGTCTGAACGGCAGCGATATTTTCGACACTTCGACCAAACCATTGTCTCACTGATACGGCAACATCACACAACGAATATGTAGACCCAAATTATTGCACTAAACTTGTTATTGTCTGTCTACTAGGGCGAGAATTACGACCGAAAATTGGAGTTAACGCTCTTAAAGTTGCAGTCACCGACTCCGAATATCTGTAGAAAATTTTTATAATTTGCAGACGTTGTTCGTTAGTGTACTTTACTATGATGAAAATGTTGAGTTTA
Organism: Volucella inanis; assembly: GCA_907269105.1. NCBI lineage: Eukaryota > Metazoa > Arthropoda > Insecta > Diptera > Syrphidae > Volucella > Volucella inanis. The sequence continues at coordinate 27,504,778 of OU026157.1, forward strand.
CTGTGTGCGTTACTTTAGTGCGTTCACAAATTAAATTCAAAGTTGTCAAGTCCCTATTGGAAAACTCTATACAAGCAAACGATTTTATATTCTAAAGACTCCAAAATATATTAAAGAAGACCAGGAAATGTATGTCTTCTTCCATTTCCTTAAAGGAGAGACGAAAAACTGAAGTAACGATCGGTCTAACTTATTGCGAATACAATAAAATGATACAACAGAGTTCTCACAGAATACGAGGTGTGTTCAGAAAAAAACGTGAACTTTAGTATTTATTCTGTGCATTTGTGCCAGCGCTTTGCTCAGTCGTTGCAAATCTCCGTCCCTTTATAGATCTCTTCAGTTTTTTGAAAAGAACCAGTTATTCGCAACTAGTATTGATCCTTTTGAGCAAGTCAGAATAGTCATTGACGTCATTCAAGAGCTCTTGAGCAATGCTCATGCGACGGTTCTTCTGATCAAAATTAAGAAGTTTCGGAACAAACTTTGGTGAGACAAGTCCCATGCCCTAAACATCCGAAAAAATTGCATGACACGAGCTGATCACTACGCCAACATCGTCAGTAACTTCCGATAATTTTCTTCACAGTTTCGATGTTATCATCTTTTGTTAATGTGCTGGTGTGTCCAGAGCGATGTTTGTCATTGGTAATTTCTCAGCCATCTGGGAAGAGGTTGTACCACTTGTAAACATTTCTTTTACGAGTACTTAAAGTAGACTCACCGTATGGCACTGTCAACATTTTATGTGTTTTAGAGTACCTGATTCCATTTTTTACACAAAATTTGATACAAATTCTTTGATCAACTTCGTTTATAAAACAAAAATCGCCGAGCTCAAATACGTCTAACCTTAGTGGCTGCCACAGACAAAGTAAATAATAAATACTACTGAAAATGTACAATATTAGCATACTTCAGGGGCACGTATACCAATATAATAAAAATAAAACAAAAAAGCTTTACAATCGGACTCTCCAAGCACACGAAATTTAAAAATGTCCGTCATTTCTCAACACACGTGGTAATATTACTACATTCAATGACAATCAATGCGCCTTTATGGCTCTCAGGTCGACATACGATGCGATTGACGGATTATGATAAACAAATATCGCGACACTTCGAAATATCTACCCAATGTCTTCTTAAATTTAAAAAAAGCTTTGGCTAGAGTCCTCAGAGGTCTTTATGTACGGTGTTAAGATGTCAGAATATACTCTCTTAAATATTAATACGCAGCATGTGCCCATGATCACATTAAAGCGGGAATTATCGGAGGATTCGAGATTTCGGATTTCGTTGTTTTCCTGTCGTGGAAAATTTGTTACTGTCTTGGAACATTGACGGATTCAGAGCGATTTCTTCTACATTACGTCAGTGATTGTGATATTATCGCATAATCAATGATGTGAAATCATGATAAAACCAATTATAGCCCAACTTCTGTAATCTGTTTAGTAGAAGACATCAGTTAAATCGTCGTAAATCCTCGTAAACTTCGAGTCATGTATCATAAAAAGTATTTGGAATGACGATTTGTCAAACAATAATGAACGTCAGTTTTTTAATAATTTCTGCACCTTGGGCAATGAAATGGCAAACCTTATCGAATATTTCGACAGCTGTATGTCATTGGTAACTTTGACAGCTGGTGAAACAGAACAATTGGAAAAAATATAAATGCTATCTGGTCACCCTTTATTATATAGTATGTACGAGAGCTTTATTACTTTTATTGTATTTACCCGTATTGGAAGATAGGTGGCACTATAGAGCCTAAATCAGTGTATCATCCTTTGGTATAACCCCTTTTAGCCCGCCTGTCAAAATGTGGTGATAGGCCGACGATTCTTGTTTTTAAGTGGCGAAATCTGCGAGGAAATCAAGCTCTTTTTGATGATGCTTATGGAACCCATTCACTTTCCTATACAACCGTTAGTAATTGGTTCGCAGAGTTTCGCAGGTGGCCCAAAAACGGTTACCACAGAGGAAACCATTTACAAAGTCCATGATCTCGTATTGGCGGACCACCGAGTAAAATTATCCGAGTTGACTGAAATAGCAGGCACCTCAATTGAATGCTTTAGCCATATCCTGCACGAGATTTTGGGTGTGAGGAGCCGGAGAACAAGCGCAATCGTGAGACCACTTCAAAGACGGCTCTATTTAATCGAAATCCATAAGAGTTTCTGCATCGTTTCGTGGCCATCGATGAGACATGTATTCACTGGTACAAACAAGAGACCAAAAAAGGTGAAAACCATTCCTTCGGTCGGAAAGGTGACGGCCATCGTGATTCACGTTGACTATTTGGAGAATAGTGCTCTTCCACCATGATAACGCACCGGTTCATACCTCTGCAGTCACCACAGCCAAATTGGTCGAATTGAACTACGAATTGATTCCGGTTTCTCTGGATTTAGCTCCCTGCGACTTTTATTTGTTCCCAAACCTGCTCGCCGGGAAAAAGTACGAGGAAGTCATCGCCGCCGCGGAGGAGTATTTTGCAGGCCCACAAAAGTCGTAGTAAACGGAGGGCTTACAAAAGTTTCAGCACCACTTGGAGAAGGGTATCGAGTTGAAAGGGGATTATATTGAAAAATAAATTGTCAAAGCCTTAAAAAGTTGCGTTGTCATTTCTTATCCGGGTATTCATGACACAGTCCTCTTATAATACCCGAACATAGTATTGCTAGTTAAAGCGACCCTAATCAAGATAAACTAATCAGGTATCACAGGTGAACTTTAGGTTAAGGAAATCACAAGAGACCTTAATTGACCGCAATGATAAGGGTACATAGTCCCACTCCCCCTTCTTCTTCCAAAAAAACCTAATGGAATCTGTATTTCTGTAAATGGCTATTTATCATTAAAGCAAAAAATGTTTACGTCAAGAAGCACAACGATGATTTTGGAATCCATCAGCTTACTCTAAATGGATCTTCCATTTTATTTTGAAATGTATTTTAATGGAAAAACTTATGTAATGAAATACTTCTAAATATTTCTCAAGAAAAGAATCCAACCCTTAAAAAATAATTTTATGACTATTTCGAGTAGGGTAAAATTATTACCTTGCGAATTATTTTTGGTTTACATAAAGTTATTGTCCCCTTACTCTGACTATGCACAAAGTAAGGAAAACAGAAAAATAGAAAAAAACTGCTGAAATCTCCGAAAAATATATAAAATCGGGCGGGCGGTTATTCTTCTTCCACCCATTCTGTCTCTTAAGGATGCCACTTTTCCTTGACCCTTGCTTCCAAATCCCCCAGAGATCTTGAAATATAGTTACAAAAGTTATTGAACTCTGTTCAACGACTGTATTTTCTGCAACAAATAACCCCGTCACTGTGCTATCTCTTCGATATATGGGCATGAAGATATACCATGCAGTACAACTAGTGCATAGACAGTGAACTCCTGTATATCCTTGTTTGTTAGACTGGCAGTTAAATTATTACCCGATGGAGGATATGAGGGAAAGAAATATTCTTTTACCGTAAAAAGAAGTTCATTCTAGTGAAGTGGCCAGTTGTTTTTATTACCTTTGCTGATTGGAATATGATATAGAAAAAGGGATTTACTCAAAGGTATACTAAAACAATAGTGATGTCCTCGAAGGAATTCAGAGTTATGACGTACGCCTTATGGGTTGTGCATTGAATTTCGATTAAAACGAAAATCAAATGCTACTTTATCCTTGGAGCAGTTGAAAGGAAATCGATTTGTTCGTGTAATTATATTATTTTAGCTTCCACTGGTTTTAGCAAAAAATTAAGTTTTAATTTGACAGAAATATACTGACGAATAAATTTTATAAAACATTGTTACACTGTACACTCCTGTTTTAACTGTTGACTTCTTATGAATCTTTTTTTTTAGGACAATTAGTGCTAGGTGGTATGTTAAAAATATCAGGCCAGAAAAATCTTGCGTTTTATAGCTTATACACAGAGAATTTGTGTGGTACAATCAGGTGACCAAACTTAACTGGCGCATTCAAGAAGAAGACAGACAAATATTATGTAAAACGATTTAGTAGTAGCAGCGATTGATAAAGTCAAGAGCGTAGTTCAGATTGAAGGCACTTATGAATGTATGTTATTGCTTGGCACTTAGGTATTAAGTATTAAAATTGAGCTGAAACGAATACATTTAGCACCAAGTAAAAAATCTTTCCAGATCATCAGAAGGAGGTGAAATGTGTCTGAAATTTTTCATATCTCCAGATCAATATAGCTTTTTTGTTAGAGTGAATAATAAGCGGCTTAGATGGCTTCCTTGAGGTACTCCAGAAGAAGTATTTAGATCTATGGCTTCCAACATTGACCTACATGAAATATTGTAATTTCTAGTTTCTAAGTAGTCTAAACCTAAGTCTAAATTAGACTGAAGTTTAAAGCCTTTAATTTGAGGAGAATGATTTTATAAGAGATTATAACGAAGGCTAGAATTAGCAGTGATCACATAAACTTTAATCCCACGTTCTACTGTGAACAAAGTATTTGACACGAATTCGGTAAGGTTTGTCGTTGCAGATCGAGTTTTAAGAAATCCATGTTGATTTTGGGAGAAAACATACTTACAATGAAAAGATTAGCGGAGAATCGTTAGTTAGAGATTTTATTCTTGAATATGGGCGGGTTCCCTAAGAGATAAAAAGCTGAAAAAAAAACTGTCAGAAGTTGTACAACGTTTTGTCAACAGTGTTGCGGCAAACTTATCAGATTCATTATGGTATTTCTACACTGACTTGTTCTAATGTTATTTTTAAAGCATACAGTCACAATGAATTACTTACTTACTTAAGGTGAGGTGGCCTGGTATTCAAGCAACAAGCGTCTCCAAGTAGCTTGATCTTTAGCCAGCTGCATCCAGTTTCTCGCAGTTAAGTTGGTTTCACTTGTGTGTGCTACCTGAGTCGCGGTCTTCCCCTAGTGCGCTGTCCTTCTGGGGAAAATTGAAAGATTTTTTAAGCCGGAGTATTGGTATTCATCCGGTCTATTTGACCCATCGACCTCAGTCCTTAAACCTTCACTCTTCTGGCTAAGTCGATGTTACTGTATAGCCCGCACAGGTGATTGTCGTTGTATCTCCTCCGGGAGGTATCGGGACGATAATCACCAGAAAAATGTTCCTCCCAAAGCGGCCAAGAGCACCCTCATCCATTTTTGATAAAGTTCATGTTATATAGGGTCACTTTTGTTGTTCCAAAGAGAACTTTGCTAGCCAACTGCCTTCTTAGCCCAAAAAAGCAGCGATTAACAAGAGTTATTTTTCGTCTGATCTCAGCACTGGTGTCTTAGTTTGAATTAATATCGGAGCCTTGGTAGATAAAGTCCTAAACTACATCAAAGTTATGTCAGTCGAGGGTGACGTTCTGTCCGAGATGTGGGTATTGGGTGTCCTTTCTACTTGACAGTATATGCTTGGTCATGCCCTCCTTGACCGTTACACTCATTTTCACTGCTTCCATCTTAGTACCCGCGAAAGCGCCACTGACATCACGCTGTTTTCTTCCGATTATGTCAATATTATTGGCAATATGCGAGTAATTGGACGGACTTTTAAAAGAGTGTACCTCTTCTGTTAGCGCGTGGGTTTTGCACTATTCTTTCAATAATGATGTTAAACAAATTGTAAGAGAGCGTATCGCTTTGTCTAAATCCTTTTTTAACATAAAAGGTCTCGGTGGGTTGATGGAGCAGTGTGCATTCTCCATCATCTTCCTGCAAAAACCAATGAATTTGGCAGGGATGCCTAACCTAGACATTGCTCTGTATAGCTCGTCTCTATAGATACTATCATACACGGATTTAAAATCTATGAATAGGTGGTATGTATCGATGGGTATTTTCCAAAATCTGCCGTACTGTGAATATATTGTATATGGTATAGTTTCCTGGCCTTAAGCTGCATTGATGTGAACCAATTAGGTAGTGGACGAATGGCTTTATGGCAGATAGCATCTTCTAGGCGATGTTAGGAAGGCTGCCGCTTAGTTAGTTGGCGCGGTTCAGAGGGTCTCCTTTCTTGAGGATCAGACAAATAATGCTGAGGTTCCATTCATGGGGCATACTTTCGTCCGACAGTATTTTACTGATACTTTCGTGTATACTCATCGCCTGCCCCTATTATTTGCAGTCCGGCCGTCCGTTCCAGCAGCTTTGTTGGACTTGTGCTTAGATATGGCTATTTTAGCTTCATTCAGGTCGGATAGACGAAATTGTTAGTGTACATCGTCCAGGTGCCACTGCTGGTACAAAAATTATATCAGATAATCGTGCAGATTTTTCCAACTGTGAATGCTTAGAAAATGATATGTCTTCATCACAGAGTTTCTTTTTTCGTCCTGTAACATCGTTGCTTTTCAAACTTCTTTGTCAAAAATGTAGCTTTGAATATCTGTGATATTTTATGTCACATTTATAACAAAAACATTTTTAGTGGTGTTTTCCCAGAAGACTTAAAGCGAGCCGAAGTAATACTTTTATTTAAACAGATTTTGAAAAAAAACTGTTGAGAATTGAATGATGCCTTTTTTAGAAAAAAACAAATTTTTTAGTGAGTGTCAATTTGGCTTCCGTTCCAGTTTTCCAACTGAAGGAGTCCTCTCTGTTCGAATGTTTATGATGGTTTGAATAAAAAGAATTTATCTGCTTCTCTGTTTATTGAGATAACAAAAGCTTTTGATACCGTCCATCACGGATTTCTTTTGAAGAAGCTATATAAATGCGGGCTTAGGGACATAATGTATAATTGGTTATGTTCATGTTTATCTGATAGAAGGCAAAGTGTGAAATTTAGTAGACAACTCAGTTCTTTTAGTTATATTTCTATGGGAGTTCCCCAAGGTTCTGTGCTTGGCCCGATTTTTTTCTTAATTTTTATTAATTCGCTTTTGTTACAAACTTATCGTAGCAAAGTTAATCCATTAATGACGATATGGCATGTGCTTTTCACAGTGACTCTGCTTTAAATCTTTCTGCTGATATAAATCATGATCTAGAAATCTTACGCCACTGGTTCAATTATATGATTATAAGTGACAAAACAAAAATTATGTCTTTAATATGTGCGGCAAAGAAATAGTGTTATAAATATATACATAGCAAACATATTTGTAACTCGGTGGTAGACCCTCAGATATTTTTTGACTAGCGTGTATGCTCTGATAAGTGTTTCGAAATTGAGAAGGTTAATACTTTTAAATATCTTGGTGTCTTGCTTGCTTCGAAGATAAGTTGGTCTACCCATACTGATGCACTTAAAAGATATCTCATACCTGCAACTAGGCAAATATATTTTTTAAAATTATGTTGCTCTCGGGATCTTATTTACTATGGGTTAGTTCATTTACACATAACAACAAGATAAACCTATTTCTGGTCTCTCAAAAATACGTTATCAGTCTTATTTGCAATAAAAAAAAAACAATAATCAAATAGTCTAGTACTTAAGATACTTCCATTAAAACACATGTATTTTTACAAAGTATTAAAAAAAATTTTCATAAGATCCGGCTATTTATTGAATAGATGTTGTTCTAGCTACAACCTTAGAATCAACAACCAAAATTTCGGCTCTGAACTCTTCCAACTTCGTCGGCGTGTTGGCATAAGCCAATGACTTAATGGTGTAAACCAAGATTCTTACGCAAAATACGCCATAATATGGTCTGAGCGATGACCAATTCTTGAGAATGCCGTGGAATTGACTGATTTGGATCGTTTGTTACGGACGTCTGAACGGCAGCGATATTTTCGACACTTCGACCAAACCATTGTCTCACTGATACGGCAATATCACACAACGAATATGAAGACTCAAATTTTTGCACTAAACTTGTTATTGCCTGTCTACTAGGGCGCGAAATACGACCAAAAATTGGAGTTAACGCTCTTAAAGTTGCAGTCACCGACTCCGAATATCTGTAGAAAATTTTTATATTTTGCAGACGTTGCTTGTTAGTGTACTTTACCATGATAAAAATGTTGAGTTTACTGAATAAATTGAAGGTGACAGTTTGATGATTAGTGAAAGAGTGCGTTCACAAATTAAATTCAAGGTTGTCAAGTCCCTATTGGAAAATTCTATATAAATTAACAGATACTTTATAAACTTAAATTAAGCTTCTTAAGTTACTAAATTGTAAAATTGATTTTATATTGTAAAAAAAAATTATAAAGTAATAAATGAAATTGAAAGTGAATCTGAAGGTTCCATTCCTGATAGCGGAATTTGGTTCGTCACCGGCATTATACAGTCTTCAGAACTGCTCTTTCCAAATCATCACTTTTTTGTGTATCGGTAAAAACAGTGATCTACCCTGTGCCATTCTTTGTGCTCTTCCCTGTGACGCTTACGGTGAGTGATTTTAATGGATAAATATTTTATCTACTAAGGCTCAGCACCAACTCGTACTAACCGCTAGGTTGAGAAGGTAGTTAGGAAATAAAGCTCTTTTTCGGTACTTATAGGTAAGATGTTCAGAGGATAGGTGAACATCTGAACATCATCTTTGTCTCATCACCTCAGAAGCCACATAAAAATTATTGTAGTTTTCCTTCGTAGATTATCAGATATGTTTGGGATCCATAAGATGACTTACTCCATTAAAGCATATCCAATTGAACTATCCGAACCCAGAGAAGAACAAGCCACGTGTGGGTTAATATTTAATGCATTCGGGTTTATAGTGTTGCTTTATGACTTCTCCGCTCAGTGAACCCGGAGTAATATTGTTCTCTAAATGCAATGTCAAACGAGTACTGCTGTTACCCATTAAACGATTTGTCGATAATCCTTGTTTGCTGTAAAGGTTTTTTTTTTCCTTACACATTTGGCTCTAAATACTCTAGTGGTAATGTTAGGTAATGAGACAATAACTCAGAGACATTTTCCTAGCTCAATTCTTCCTAAGTGCAAAAGTAAAAAATAAATGTTTCCAATAGTATAGAGGCTTCTGAAATCAATTGAAGACATGACGTAGGTTCAGACCTAGTTAGGCAAATATAAGCCTAACTGCAAATTATAGGCAAAAGACCAGTGTTTTTCTGTATCACCAGTCAAGCTACGTTCAAGATTTCCTTAACCTTTCTGTTATTTCTTCAAATCCGAGAGTTCTCTGAAACCAGTAGCAAAGCTAAGTTGACTTGGAATTACCTGGGTCTCATGTCATAACTGGATTATTGTCAGCGAAATTACCGGGAAGCTTGAAAGCGGATACCCTTGAGAAAAGATCTCATGACTGGAATCTACAAAAGCATTCATTGACAGCTGGTATCATGGTATCATAGGTCACAGAATTTTTGTAACGTCTTGCAAGCATTTGAATCGTGTATCTAACCGTGCATCATCCTCGAATGCCCTTTCACATTTAAATTGCTTACTTCCATGTTAGTTTTTTTTATGTACTGGTTTGATAGTTGATACGGCTAATTATACTTAGTCTCAAAGGGGCAGAAGAGTAAATGAAAGTAAGAAAGACATATTAGAAAACAAACCAAGGAAAAAACCATCAAGTATTGAGGATTTATAAAATGCTCTTTTCCGAGAAGCTCGCCATCCTCAATCAGTAAGCTCTGAGATTTAAAAAGAGAACTCAGTGTATATATTTTTTAATATAAGACACGTGTGTACCTCAGGGACTGCAATTCATATTCTAGACTATCTCTGGTGGTGGTCTACACTTCCACATGTTTCAGAATTATAATCTGAGAGAATAAAGTAATAAAATTGTTCGTGACATCTCTAAATGGCTCAAAATTCTCCAGAGATCTCAATTATTTATTAAGAAACATCGTTGGTAGTCTTAAACCTTAGATACGAATATAGTCAATACAGCAGTAGTAGTTATGTTGATAACTAATTCTTCTCTTTTCTCCTGCAATAGAGCAATTAATATGACACCAAACTAAACCAAACTAAATACAAAAAGCGAAACTCCTAGCAACCCTTCGATATCTTTTATTTGAAAAAGGAAATCATTGGCCAATTCTGTATTCGCATTACCATAAAGAGTTGTCATAGGCCTTTAAATGCTGCCATGATCGTTATAACTTGGTCAGCATCGCTCCAACTGTCGCATTAACTTCCTGTCGCTGATCTTTGTCTTTTTGCTCCAGTTATTACCAATACATTGCTTTAGCTACTACTTCTACTGCTGTTCGGGTAGTTTGGTTTAGTTGCACAGCAAGATCCGGGAGTGGAAATTTTCCATGGCGATTGTATCTTATGAGTCGATGACGGTTGGAGATGTGGTGGACAAGGACATGAAGCAGTCACAGAGCAAACAGCATAGCCATTGATCAATCAACTTTGGGCATACGCAATTTATTTCTCGTTAAAAACGAGAGCACGCATCTGAAGTTCAATCTTTTTTTCTTTTTTTTTTTTTGCTACCTACTCTTGACGTTTAAGATCAAAATGTTTTTTTTTTTTTTTTTTTTTGTTTTGTTTGTTGTTCCTTTGAATTGAAATAATGAGCTCTTGTTCTGTCAATAATAATTGATGCATAATTTAATTTGAATAAATCCATTGTTTGAAGGGGGAATGGTTGGGAAAAAGTTGTGACCCAAACAGGATATGAGAACAAAATGGACAATTTAATCTAGTATTCCAATGACTAGTTTCAGTCTGGCTATACAATTATAATTAGAGTCAAAGCTATTCTCGAACTGGCTTGGCAATTTAAATTTGAATACGAAATCTTTGTTATCTGAGGACAAACATTTTAAGGAATTGACTTCGATGTGTATCTTTTTATATCTAACCAACATCTAGAAATTCATTATACAAACAAATTTCTAGAATAACATCAGAGTGATTCCTTCAAATTCAGAAACGGAATGGCTCTCACGTTAAGGTATCGATCAGTTGTCGAACACGGTCTATAATAGTTTGATGCGGTGCTAAAACCTAAGATTTTCTTTCGCTCAATTCTTCTGTTAATAGTGGCTGAAATTGTGTACTAAAACTCGAATGCCCAAACAGGTGGTTCGAACTTGGATTGTCGCTTTCAGTCTCGTGTTGGTTGACACAGCAGAGAGCTCTGAGATCTACATGCGTTGAAAATCTAATTTTTCTGAACTGGTTGAGCTTCGGCCATAATGATCTTGAAGTTTCATAGGTTTGAAATTTTTTTTACCTTTCTTTGGTTTTGATTCGTACCGATTCCTCCACTTACGTTCTTAAAGTGCAGAGTGGAGGTTTAAAACTTTGATATGTCAGTTCTCTATACAAGCTGGATCCATTTCGGGTTAACTTGTCTGCATGTTCGTTGTCTGACACTTTTTTGTTACTTCGTGTGCTGAACGCAAAGTGCCTTAGTCTCTTCACTTCTGCACTTCACAAGGTTTGATTTTACCTCGCCAAACAGCTATGTCTTTGATGGCTGGCTGGTTGTCAATAAATATGGTAATATCCTTGTGAGATATTGCTTTTATATATGAACCTCAATTCTTCTTGTTCCTGACTTTAGAGAATGAAACTCTGCATATTGTGACCCATAATAGTGTCATACATCCGGCCTTATAAATTTTTTAATATGCGGTGATAAAACTGAAGAGGATTAGTATCAACCTTGACCCCCATGTTACTCCAGTGTTTGTTTTTGGATCACTCGCTTACACTGTTTAACCTATGTTAAAAATCCACGATGTTAAGATGTCATTCATAGTGTATGGTTTATATAAGATCCTTACGAAGTATCCTTTGGCCTAAAAAAAAAGAAAAATTCAAAATTTAACAGTATCTGCCAGTGTCTGAATAGGACCTTTGCTGACAAGCCATCCTTCAACCTGTCTTCAATGATCTTATAGCTTGCATTACATCCTGAAAATCAATTGGACCGTTTCAAGAATTAAAAATGCCGCAACTGCAGTATTGGATTTCATTCCCTGATGTGATGAGGAGTGCTGTCAAGTACTTGTTGCAAAAAACTTATCTATAAAACTGACAAAACGTTAAAATACACAACTTTAAGTTAGTAAGTGATTTTGCTTAATTCGCTATTAACTGTGATAATGACACCTTACCAGAAATCAGATGAAACACCAGTAATAAATGTAAAGATACACTAAGAAAACTCTTTATGTGTTAAGACCCTTGTCATGAAAGTCCTACTCCAGAAGCGTGGCCATAAGCGGATTAAAATATATTATACATGGTCGTATGAGATCTAACAGCAAAGTCTACTAGCTTTACAACGACTATAAAATTGTCAGAAAACTATGCATCAGTCGCTTGAGAGCGCTTCGGCCCGAAATGTCTTCGATTTCTACGTGAAGAAACGACGCGCCAATAAGTGTGAGGGTCATGCAGTATCTTGAAATGCGCAAAACGGCCGGCTGCCGCACCGCACTGGCTTAGACCTAGTTCCATCTCAGATTGTGTAACGCCACTTAACGCCTCATTTTGGATAATCCCATAATTTAATTTAATTCATTCCCTTTGATATGGAGTTATTTATTCTGTCAACATCGATGTTTAACACCTCGCAAAATTTTTCTGTCCATTATTTGTTCTTGTAAAGCTATTGGTATTAGTCATATGAGTCCTGGGAATTCTGTGAAAATAAGAAGAATATGGCTTAGATACTCCAGAATACAGGTCAGTTGCAATCACGCGCTAATCATCTTCAGTTACGCACATAAAGTTGTCTGAGATCCTTTCCACTTGAAGGTGCTACTTTACCATGTTGTCCATGCTTCCTCGTCATACAGTATAACTGGGACGATAAGAGTCATACGAGTACAATGTGCTTCCATCGTGAGGGAGACTTATTTCTTGGTTGCCTGCGTAGCCAAGAGTGATTCTTTACTTGATTTCTACGACGGTAGACATAGTAGAGATGGGGCTGTATAACTAGAAGAAGGTATAAGCGAATACAAAAAGGGACAAAATACCAACTATGAACAGGAATTAAAAGGAACAAGGTTGTCACAGTCAGAGCGACCAAATAAACAGCCCGTGTGAGTGTGAGTGTGAGCGAGTGTTAGTTTATTGCGTATCACAACTTCGGTTACCTCTAACTTAAGGTCATCCCTGCAAAAAAAATCCGAAGCAGACCCAGAGCCCTAAAAGGAATCTTGTAAGTGTTTTAAAGCGTATGCTATTGTGAAGTCATCTACATATGCACGAACTAGAATTTTAGAAGTGATAAAAGTGTAATAAAGAGAGCCGACTAGCATACGAGTACATTATAGTAGAATATGCTTGTATTTCTAGGTCACTATATGTTATAAAACCTTTTATCAGGAAACTCATTAATATTTTCAAATCATACATACTTGTTAGCTTTATGTCAAGATGGCTTCAATATTTACTAAAGAACAGGACATAGTGATGTAACACTCGTCCTGTTTCTTAAAATTTACATATTGACTTTTTCCAGAAACTTATATAAGCTCGTTCTACTCAACATAAATCTAACATCCTTTTTGGAAAACATGACTTTGCAATCAAATTCTCCACAAACTTAAATCCAAGACTCCTAGGCTCCATTCATTGTTGATCCATTTTTTTTTTCATTCCAACCAACCAACATCACAGTAGCACTATATCGAACTGCTGCCAACAAGACAATATCAGAAAACCATAAAAACTGACAGCTCGCTCTAACCACAAAAAAAGGTGTTGACACTTTGATTTATCTGGCATGCCATCATCTGAGCTTTGCCTCGTTCCATTTGGATCATCATCAAGAGGAATCTTGCCGGCTCAAAAGACCCACCAATCAAGTAATATCTGGAATTTCAATATTATGTTCAGGCATCAAAATAAAATCAAAAAAAAAAAAACAAAAAAAAAAAACAGAAAAACAAAAACAAAACGAAACAACGAAACCCCATACTGAAAGAACAATGTCTTGCGCAGCTGGTCAATCGAAACCCCGAGATGATACAGTTCTTGAGAACCTTGAGAAAGAGTTAAAAAAAAAAAAAAAAAAAAAAACTGTCAACTGGATCATCTACGAGTATAAACTGCCCACTTACGCCCGAATACGCTGCGATTTTGAGACTTTTCTGCCATCCGTTCGGTCTTTTTTTGTCTGGCAATAGCAATTTAAACATTCCACCTGAAACATAAATCGACCAAAGACCAAATTAATATCAGGTCACGAAGCGACAGGACAATTCTGAGAGAAAAATGCACCCATCCACTTGGTGGTTAGAGTGGTTCCAAACGAGTAGGTATCGTAGTTTGAGCATATGCCAAAGCCAACTAAGGGATTTTTGCGAGGAGCCGAAAAGGAATTGCTTCTGGATTTTTAATATTCCAAAATGTACTTTGATACTTTTTCATGCAGCAAATGGAAATCATGATCACTATTTTTGGTAATCCTGGTGATCAAAGTGGATGTCATGAAGTAGGTACATCAGGTAAAGGTGTTATCGGTGGCCGGGGATATGATGCAGGTACATAGGTTTTGAAGGGACTAATTTGAATCACTAGAGCTTTTATATGATTTTAAAACAGACCAACTCTCTCATCACGTAATTTCCTTTGGAGAAACCCTAAACAGCTGATTCTAATCAACATTTATGTATAATCTCTACACCGAATCATAAAAGAAAACCCTACCATCGGCCAAATAAACGAATAAAAACCTATCTTGGCAATTTCATCTTTTAGTAAAGAATTGTAATACTCGTAACATGAATGTAGAAAATACGAATAAAAAAAACTCAAATACTACAAGAGCCACGCAAATTTTGACAGTGGGCTTCTGTGCCATTGTCTAATTACCTTTCACCTCAAAAAAGTGCTCATAATCGGCCATCTTAACACATACTTACAACTCATCAACATTGTTATGGCGCTTTATAGATGCTAAAAGTCGATTAACGTTTCTGATCCGTGGTACGTCGTCGCCGCTGGTCGTCCTCGTCGGTCATTTAAGGTTTTTCGGTTTATCTGCTGTAGCTTCTGGCCTAAAACTACATTCGGACAATCGATGAAACATTCCGATACCGCCACTTGAAATAGCCACTCTTGCGCGGACAGAAGACAAAACAAATTTTCGGCTTCAAATTCGACTGTCCGACTTGGACTTCGGCTTGAATGAAAAGATCATGCGCGCACTTCAGGTATGATATGTGGTTATCTGCTTTGGAGTGATATAGCCAGGCGATTACTGTTAGCCGGAATATAAAACACGACAATTAACAGCGTTTACTGGACATTAATCATTTTAATCGGTGGTGAATGATCGCTGTGATAAAGCCGCCACTGGATGATTATGTTTGTATCTGTAACTATACGAACACATACGTTAACCATATAGTGTTGTGATTGCAGGTAGTTTTCGTATATGTTTGTTTGTTTTCCACAATCTTACGAATAGGGTATGTTTTGGAGAGTTTCACTGATTTTTACGCAAAGAAGTGAGAATTTATTAATGGACAGGTTGAAATTTGGTTGTAAAATCATTTTAGATTTCGATTGCACAATAATTGCAAGAAAGTTTCTTTTGAATAAGTCGGAACTTGAGAAGCTGCAAATTTTAACCACCGAAATGTACTCTATAACTTAATTCGGTAACTTAGTGGTTTACTAAGAGATGGTGTAACTTGTATTATTCCATTGGAGCATGCGTTGGAAAGCTACTGTCATTGTACGTTATTTCAGTATATGTCATTCATTTGAAGCGTAAACAACAATCTTTTTTTTTTTCACTCAAATATGTCGAACTTTGTGCCTGATAAAGTGTTTTTGCGGGGAGTTCTTCTTCATCATTTTAATATGAAGAAAACTGCTGCAGAAAGTCATCGTATTTTGGTGGAGGCTTATGGTGAACATGCGCTAGCTGAGCGAACGTGCCAAAAGTGGTTTGCATGATTTAAAGATGGTGATTTTGGCTTGGAAGACGATGAACATCCTGGGCAGCCAAAAAAGTTTGAAGATGAAGAACTGGAAGAATTACTCGATGAAGATTGTTGCCAAACACAAGAAGACCTCGCAGAATCGTTTAAAAGCAGCTGGATATATTCAAAAGCAAGGAAATTGGGTTCCATATGAACTCAAGCCGAGAGACGTCGAAAGGCAGTTTTGCATGTCCGAAATGCTGCTGGAACGCCACAAAAGGAAGTCATTTTCGCATCGGATTGTTACTGGGGATGAAAAATGGATCCATTACGACAACCCCAAGCGCAAGAAATCATATGTGAAACCCGCCCAACCAGCCAAATCAACGGCAAAGCCGAATATCCATGGCACGAAGGTAATGCTCTGTATTTGGTGGGATCAGATGGGTGTGCGGTATTTTGAGCTGCTGGGTGAAACCATCAACTCAACCGAACACAATTAATATGTTTAAAGAGAGCGGTAGCCGAAAAACGCCAGGAGTATGCGACCAGACACGAGGCAATAATTTTCCATTATGACAACAGTCGGCCCCACGTTGCTATTCCGGTTAAGAACTAATTGGAAAACAGTGGATGAGAAGTCTTACCCCACCTGCCTTATAGCCCACACCTTGCCCCTTTTGTAGTACGATTTCGGTTTAGCCTCAAAATAAGCCTCTGTTTCGGCGATTACTTCTTAATCGGTTTTCAATCTCTTTCCGGCGAGCATTCTTTTGAGGTCTGCTAATAGGAAATAGTCGCTGGGTTCAAATCTAGAGAATACGGTGGGTGGGGGAGCAATTCGTAGCCGAATTCATTCAATTTTGCCATCGTTTGCTTCGACTTGTGACACGTTGCATTGTCTTAATGAAACAGCACTTTCTTTTTTTTCAAATGCGGCCGTTTTTCTGCGATTTCGTCCATAAAACGCACCAACAATGCAATGTAATAGTCTGCCCCTTTTTGAGATAGTCGATGAAAATTATTCCATGTGTATCTCAAAATACGGATGCCAAAACCTTGCCAGCCGACTGTTAGTTTTTGGTCGTTTTGGACGAGGTTCGTCGCCTGCTCGCCACTCAGTTGACTGCCGACTTGACTCTGGTGTGAAGTGATGGAGCCAAGTTTCATCCATTGTCCCATACCGACGCTAAAATTCGGCTTTCTTGCGGTTGAACAGCTTTAAACACTCCTCTTAATCATCAACACGTTGTTATTTTTGGTCGACTTTGAACAGAGCTTTCGCATGTCCAAATATTCGTGTATTGATATATCCAACACGCTCTTTTGATATCTTCAGAGCCTCAGCTATTTCGATCAACTTCACTTTACGGACAGTCGTAATCATTTTGTGGACTTTTTTGATGTTTTTATCTGAAACAGCCTCTTTTGGACGTCCATTGGGTGCATCATCTTCAGTGCTTGTATGACCACTTTTAAAATTTTTCAATCCACTTGCGAATGGTTCGTTCGCCTGGTGTAGGGTCCGGGTAACACTTTTCAAACCATTTCTTTGCATCGGCTGCATTTTTTCCCATCACAATCCATTTTTTTTCACAATAACAAAAGTTGCTTCACTCACAACGCTATATCTCAAGAACTAATCGTCCGACAGCTGTCAAATTTATACACGTATCTTTTGAAAGTTGGTACTAACTGAAAATGGATTCCATTCAAGTGGTGCCCTCTCTTAGAAACGGCATTGACTTTTCAGCCCATGTATTAGGCATTATAAATGAATCTCAGAATCATGTGAACGGATTGATGGTACAGCAAGCTAGTTCGACAGTTTACAAAAATGTTATCATTTTAAACGTGGCCGTGGACTACAAAAAATTTTTCTTAGAAGTTCTACTTGCGTGGAATTCCCAAAAGAGAATTGCGCGTGATAGTCCTCAAATATTCACACAAAAACACCGTACTTGTAGACTGAATTCAGTAGCAAGTCGACTATACGTCGATTGGGTCTTCCAGAAATACAGAATCACAGAGTCATAGAATAAGAGTTCCACGTATACATGAGCCTATCGAATATAAAGTCGCATCATTTGATAGATTCAAGTCATTTAGTATTTCTTGAAACTAATTCTAACCTGAATAGAGTCTTTATGGCCACCTGGAACTGTCTTTTTCCTAAGGTAGAATCCATTTACTAGCACGAAAAGTTCTTCAAAATAAGAATTAATATTACGGGCTTATAGATATTCTGTGCTATCGACACCAAAATATCCGGTAGCATGAGCAACTCCGTCACTCAGTACGGGGTAGATGTAGTATAAGATTAAAGCTTAGGAACGGAACCGTATCGGGGAGGCGGACATACAAAGCACTAAGATGATGTGGTCTCCGGAATATGGCTTCAAAAGTTTTTTTTTACGAGGAATTTTAGAACTAATCCAATATTGAAGATTATAGGTAAATACGGGGTGATTAATCGTGGGGTTTGATTTTCAATAGGATTTTTTTGACAGATCACGTGTGAATCGTATCAAACTGCTTTGTCATTTTTGTTCAGTATCGTTTGGCAAGTCATCATGGAAAGACTCACACCACAACAGTGTCCCCAAATTGTTCAGCTGTATTACGAAAATCAGCGTTCCGTGAGAAATGTTTTTCGTGCGATTCGAGGAACTTATGGTGCGTATAATCGACCTACTGAAACCACTATTGCCAATACCATTCTCAAATTTGAGTCCCAGTTTACATTAGTGGATGATAGACCACATCCATCCAATACGTAGTGAAGAGACTATAGCAGCTGTAGCTGGGAGTGTAAGCGAAGAACGTGACGAATCGATTAGTCGTCGCACTCAGACGCTTAGCTTGGCGTATTTTAAGAGAGGATCTCGGACTAAAAGCGTACAAAATTCAACTTGTGCCAGAATTAAAGCCAGGCGACTTGTATTTGCGTCATATTTTTAGTGAATGGGCTCTGGAAAAACTCAATGAAAATCCGGTGTTTTATCGTGAAATTTTGTTCAGTGATGAAGCCTATTTCTGGCTCAATGGATACGTTAATAAACAAAATTTCCGTATTTAGGCTGATGCGCAACCCGAATCCATTAAAAACAACGGTATGGTGTGGTTTATGGGCTGGTGAAATCATTGGTCCATATTTCTTCAAAACTGAAACAAATCAGAATGTTACCGTTTATGGTAACCATTATCGCGCCATGTTAACGGACTATGTGCTTCCTGAAATTCAAGCATATGGTCTCGGTGAAATAATGGACTTATTGAGAAATCATTTTGGTGAGCACTTAATATCAAGTTTTGCTACGGTGTATTGGCCGCCTAGGTCGTACGATATCACACCTTTGGACTATTTTCTTTGGGGATATGTAAAGTTTCAGGTCTTTGGAAGCCAACATTACTCGTGTTATCCGCGAGATACCAGTCGCTATGCTCAAACGAGTCGCCCAAAAAAATTGGACCTTCCGAATGGATCACCTCAGACGTAATGGTGGCCAACATTTATATGATATCATTTTCAAAAAGAAAATGACATGAATTGTTCTTTTACCGATAAGTTTAGTTTACTATAAATCAAACCTCAAGACGAATTACCCGAAATATGTTAACAAAAAGCGAGTTCCTACAGTCTTAGATGGCAATGATGAATAAGAATCTCGTGCATGATTCGATATTTTACTAAGAACTAAGTAATGGTTAGTCTGGGCTACATATATCATAGATCACGTTAGATGCTTTGAAGAAATGCTTCTTGTTCAAACATATCTAACTATTATGGGCCATACGCTTTAAGGCATATCCCGGCCTAAAAGAGGTGGCTTTAGGTACAATGGCATTAATTTTTCAATGTCCTTGCAAGGTATGTGTTACATAAATGAATGGTATTTCTTCTGGCGGAATTACACAGTTTTTTGTTTCAGTAATATATTGTCTCTTATTTACTGAAAGCTTTGGTATTAGTCAGGGGTAGGAACTGGTGTCCTAGTGACTAAATAGATAATAATAATGCTACACACCACATTCCTCGATAGGTTTTGGTATACATATGTATGCGTGTGTCTTCCTTGTTGTATCGTATAGTATAGTATCGTTGTTCTTGTATTTCCTATCGAGTAAATGCCCAACGGTCTTGTAATCATTCACAGACCAAGCATCAGAGAAAGTTATGTCACTTATGACCAACATATTCATGCTTACCAAAAGCGTTGCTCATTATGCTCATATAAAATCCAACTATCAATGCAAGCCATAAACAAGGACGCACATAATCCTTACGCAGATTGGGTCTTGATAAAATAACAAGTTCATCGCCAAACAAGATTCAGTGAATTCGGCTTCCAGACAGTGCTTTGGATGCTTTCGACGTAACATCTTAGTCCAAACAGATGACACACAAATGGACGGTGTTAGCTTTTAGCACTAGATGAATCAATCCAGTTAGATTTCTCGTAAAGAGAACAACCTCAGTTTTGAGAGGATTGGCTAAAAGTCCATTTGTAGTACATGAATCGTCAATTATGTCTAGGGCTGCCCGTGCTTTAGAGTAGGTTTCCGGCGAAAACGAATTCGAAACCTCACATCCGACTCTGAAATCGATGATTTTTAAAGACATCGGAAAGTTTTTTCATTTCATTTTCCGTCCGTTTCGGAACTCATGTCTGCAAAATCTTGATTGAAGAATTTCCCAATGCTTAGAGGGTGAAAGTAAATTCGGCACAAAAAGACATGCCATCGGTCTGTCCGAAGGCTCATTATGCTATGGTGTGAAACCCCTTATGCCTCTGAAACCACAAATGCGTTTATGCCATACCCATGTGTCTTGTATGGATATTATGGGAGGTTTTGTGTTTAACACGGAAAGCCTCCTAGATAGGGAGGCAGTAGCAAAGTGAAAATGTTGAATATTGATTCGAATAGATATAATAGACAAGTTCTGGAATGGTAGCTTCTTATTTGCACTCATTTGCAAACAAAGTGGAATTTAACCCTTCAAAGGTGCAGATAGGAATGTGAGTATTACCCAGATTTAATGGTATGCATAGAAGCTAACAAGGAGAGAAGAATCGTCCTTATTTCCCTGATTCTTACTCTCCTCGTAAAAAAAAATGTTCAGCTTTTTAGTCTATAGTAAGCCTAACCATTCAATTATTTTCTGCATTTTCTGCTTCACGCCTAGAGCTCGGTCTCCATATCGCAGAATGTAAATATTTTTAGCCCTAGCTAGCACTCAGCTAGCACTCATAGTTAAGTAACAACGTCTCGTGTGTTCTAAGTGAACTTCTGCTAATATAGGCCTTAATTCCACTGAATGTCCAAACATTCATAGGAACAAGGATATGTCTTGCCACCACTCTCCGATAATTAATTTGAGGATGATTTAAAATCTCTTGCTGATCTTAAGGTCACAGCACCCAGTACTTATTGCAACACTACATCGAGTCAAAACCAACTGTAAGGCCCTTTCTGCAATTTTAGTTTCAAATCGCAGCCACTGTAATGCTCCCACAAGAGGACCTACCACAAAAGTTAATCCCGGACCGAAATTTGGGGGATTTTTGGCTCCCAGAGTACCATAATTTAAGTCCTGGTATGGACTACCAGTGGTTCTGACACCAGCAGCATCTATGACTGACAGCTTGTAACTGGTTAAATCGGATCAAACTTCAGCGGCGTTAAGTCCTGAAAACCGTTAAAGTAAGACCAGTATTTGCTCTACCCTCGTTTTTTGTTACATATTTTCATTAACGAAAGATATATTGATATTTGGACGAGGACCCAGTTGAGTAAAACAGTGCACCCCTCGTTCAGACTTTTGTCATTGCCACTCTTCCCAATTTGAAGCGTCACGACATGCCATTGTCTTTTCGGGGTTTTCTTGGAGGTGGGTTTTGAAGCGACATGGAAGTTCTGTCGTCCAGAGCTAGAACTTTCGCATGGGGAGAGCTACCACCAGGAGTATTTCTTTGCTTGGAATCTACCACATTAATCGACTTCTGTTGACAAGAAGTAGGAGCTTTCCTTTAGTACTGGCCTTATGTGAACGTCGCGTGTGGATAAAGTTTCTGCTGCGAGAGCTTGATTGGTTCCAGTGAGAGTCACTTGCACCGAACTGTTTCTCTTTTCTTTTGCCCCTAGAAGGCTTTCAACACTCCTGCCGTCTCCTTACGCCGTGAGATGACAGTCTTTCTAATTCTGTTAATCCCTTTAAAAATAGGAGGCAGTTAATGCTTACTGTAATCGGCTAAGTAACCGAAATTTAATTCTGATCTCAAGGACGCAGAAGTGCATTGGTATACTTGTTTCTTTTACTTCATCTCATATACTGCCACCGAAAAAGGTTCAAGACAATCTGTTTATTCTTAGGATCTACTCATAATTACTATATAACCTATACAAGTTATATAAGACGAGAATTATTGGGCTGCGGCTTATGCCCTTAATTCGCATATCTACGTACATGATGTCTTAAGATAAGAACCTATCCTGTGAGTGATCTATTTTTTTTTTTTTTTAATGTTTTAAATGTTAAATGCAATTACTAGTTGGTATTTTTTTTTCATGGTAGCGTCTCTATTAATTGTCAGCGCATAGTTCCAATTATTTAGGTATATATGTACGTATTCATGATTTAAGACTCTAGTTTCACCCTAAAAAGACTTGCAACCAATTCTTGCCAAAGGACTCGGTGTAAAATAATCTTTTTTATGAAAGATTTCAACGCATTCATCCAAACAATGTCCAATATCACATCGAAGAATCGTCAAAGTTGCAGAAAAATCCCATAGTGTCACATTACATTTTCACTTGCAACATATTCTCAATTACGAATATCGTAAAACCCCTGTACCGGATGTGCCCCAAGAGCTCTCATAATAAAGAATTCGAGCAAGCGTGTTCCGGACCACTTAACACTTGTGAGTAGCACCACGCGATTTATATGGATTCATTGCAATGACAGTACAGTTGGAAGTTTGTTTCTTCCTGCAGGAGTCACTTGATTCGTTCGTTAATTATTGTCATCGAAACAAAATGTTGTCCAGTTCCACATTGAATATCAGAGGGAACAACAAAAGGAAACTCATTAACGAAAAGGTTGAGCGACGATAATGAGATGCCGCCTAACCACCACAAGGATTCCAATTCTATGGTGGTTTCTGTATTGAGATACTGAGTTCTACATATATAAATACGAGTATCTGTTAATATATGGTATGTCTGACATGTAGAAACAATTGTCCAATGCATCAATTACATGACATGGACGATCAAATAAATTAAAAGTGATCCAGTATCTGATTCAGATTCTGATTCAGATTCAGATACGCATTATGAGATGTGGAGTATGTATATGTAAATATGAGTATGTTCACCTACAGATATTCGCATATATGTAGGCGCAATTGTATCTTTTGCAATCAATGACCAACCAAGAGTTTATGTGTGTTCAGTGATGAGTGTACTCAGTATGTTTATCCAGTATTCTGTGATTTTAATGAACGGGTATCAATGTCCTTCCTTATAATCAACACATATCACACGCACACCCTCTGTTTTGTGTTAACGCAATTTAAATATTGATTGATGTCCCTTCTCAGTTTCTGGGAAAACGTACAGATATTTGGAGTGTGAAGCTCCTGGCAAGGTAAGGGTGACTTGATGATGACTTATGAATTCATATCCCGAAGAAAGGGGGAAGCCACCATCGGACAACAACAAGTCCAAAAGTCAAGAGAGACAATTGTTGAGGTAGCACAAATGAGGTTCTTGATTTCACAAATGACTACCCGACCAACAGAGTCCAACCGGACGGATACGACATAATCGATTGGGATACGATGGGAATGGGGTTTTCTTACAAGTGGTCATTGATTTTTCGCACGCAGTGTTATTGGATACCATTAGCAAATGGCCTGGAAATTTGGATTCAATTTCGAATGGGTTGCTGGTTTTCTTCGGAGATTATGCTTTCGAGTTGAATTGTGAGTCGGATGTGAGTTCTATGTTTTTTTTCGTGAAAGGGCATTCCAGTGAAAATCAATTTGCCTTATTTCTGTTCTTCTGTCTTTGGTATGGATACCAAATTTTTAAATGCGGACCAAGATAGAATGGGCATAAAATAGTATTGTAGCAAAACCAATATTGATTCTTAAAGGATAGATCAACAACCACAAACTTACCAGAATTTGTATCAAATACTCTGTGCACTCTAGAAGATGAGAAATAAGTTAATGTAAATTTTACCGATCAATAAAATTCTTCTCAAGCTCATCCTTGTCAAAATAAAGGCTCTTGGCTTTGATTACTGTGTTTTTTATTAGGCCTACAGCAATAAGATAACAAAAATCCTTCCGGCGTTCCCCAAGTAAGCTACCACTACCATTTTTATCAATACACGCAGATAACATAAAAATCTTTGGGCACATTTCGCCTCCCTCTGACTATTTCCGCTTTAAGAAAGCCTAAGCAGATCTTCCACTTGGTGCCTGAAAAATTTATTCGAGCTTAACGTAAAAAAATGGTCAACTTTACACTCGAAAATGTCTTACAACTTTACCCCAGACCATTTTATTTATAATGAGTTCAGATATTAATAGAAATGCGCGATTTAGATTTTATCTCTGACACGAAATTGAACTAATGTTGTCTAAGTCAGTATAAGAAAATGCAACTCTGCAAGCGGTTTCGTCAAGCTCTGGTCTTATTGCTTACTTACTTACTATATTAATACATCCCTGCCCCTTTCTTGAATACGCCGTCAAGTCAGCTCTACCTATTACAGTACCCGTGTATTGCGCGTAATATCCTTACAGCGAATGATTACCCCTTTAACGTTACGAGGTGCCCCAGGAATGATAGTTCAACCTTCCAGCCGATCTCGATCGCATGAAATTGATATACTTACAACCCCTTATAACACATAGTGAAGTTGGTGACATCCTCTTTGTTAATCAATTTGTTTCATTGTTTTCCCTACTCCCATTGAATTTAAGGCCACTTCTAGACCTGTTCTTCTCTTCCGTGGGAATCCTCACCGAACGGACAATGGAAACAATGAAGTACGCCATAATGGTACTCGAAGTCAACTCCATTCAACCTACCTTTGACTTTATTTTTTGCCATTTGCCTTCAGTTGCGCGTACAAAGTTGGCTAAGGTCCACTTCCATTTGTGTGAGATGATTTCGTCCTCTACTGAATTGTCCTTCTGGCATGAAATTCAAAAATTCGCTTAAACTGACTTAGCCATACAGTTCGCTGTTGAAACGTCTCTTCTATTCTTCGTTGATACTAGCGTATTGATACTACTTGAATACTACTACTTGAACCGCCCGAGAAAAAATTCATCCGCTTTCGTCAGTGTCCAAGCGAGCAACAGACTTTTCAAAGATGGTAGCTCTGTACTTGACTACCTTGTTTCACACAATTTCTTAAAGAACGGTGTCGAAAAAATCACATAATATGGCACCGCCTTTTTTAAGTCGTTTTCCGACATCAAAGGTTTTGATGTGATGCCAAAACTTGACGCGGCTATGTATATTTTGTCATATGCGGTTTTGAAATGAATAGTTGGTTTCCTTTTTCCAAGATCCAAGACTTGTGACGACAGACAGGATTTTATATGCTATGTTGAACGGACTTGGCAGCTAAGCTATCGGTTATCGGTCTTACGTCTTCAAATTGCTGATATATCTTCATCTTAGTCTCCGTCCAGATTAAACTGTTCGTTTGCGGATGGTCACGGCTCAAGTGGTAGTGTATTGACTTCCCAATCGGACGGCTCTGGCTTTAATACCAGCCGTTACCGAAAGGCTTTTTATCAGGCAACTAAAATCTTGTGAAATAACCACTGAGCCCAAAAAAGTTTCTTTCTTTCTCCGTACCATTTTCTTAACACCGTCTCCATCTCTTCAGATTACTTTTTGGGCCTTACGGCTTTGGCATTTCATCCTTTCGGTAACACCTGTCTAAGGCCTTTTTTTTTTCTTCTAAAAACTTTCTCTTTTGCTCGAAGAACTCGCATGCTTGTTATTCTCTTCAGGGCCGCTCTGTACATTCGTTATTTTCCCAAGTTTGCCTGTCTGCATTCGTCATCAAACCAGGGGTTTCTTTGTTGAGGCAGTTTGAAAACCAGTACATCAGAAGGGTGCTCCCTGACTGCTTTTTGGCAGTGATACGAGAAGGGAACCTCAGTCGGAAAAAAGCCCTGTAGCCGTTCGTTGTTCGACTTTTACATATTTAATTCTTAGGTTTTGTCAAGGAGTCCGCAGAAGCAGTATTTTGTAAGGTTGTACTTCCTCTCTGTGGGGAGGATAAAAATTTGTCGAACTACTTACATGCCAGAAGTTTAAGACTTGTTTCCTAAGTCTTCTTCTTACGGTGAATCCCCATCCGAATAAACGCTGCTGATGCTGAACTTGTCAGACCTATTGTCTGTAATATTCTTTATAGTAGATATCACTTCTTAGGCAGTGATTTTCCGTCTTTGTGTTTGGCTGTACGCGGTCTTTTAAAGGTCCGAACATTCTATGCGTGGGTCCTCAAATTGTTGTTCTTTAATCATTTGTCAGAGCGTCAACAGTTTATCCAAGGCTATTGGCTGGTTCGTCATATTTTTTGTCTCTCCATATAATTCTGTCAGCCCTGTGAAGGCATAGGCCAATATTATAATACTGGTCTTGCATGCATTTGCCGTTACCGGGAGCCACCACTGGGAGGTAGTGCAAGCACCACGCTGCAAACTTTATTGTTGTGCTGATGGCCCAATCCAAGTTATACAACAATCTGTTTCCCCATCAAACGCTGCGGACATCCCCCATCGATAACCTTCATCGGTTCAAATATAACCTACAGACTAAACACCTTTGTTTAAACCTATTACAGATACATACGGCCTTTGTTCCTGTTAAGATATGTTCCACTTCGCTGGATTTTTTCCAAAATATTTACTACTTCCGTATAAACACACTCCAATTTATTTTCCACACTGCTCAACCCAGTTGGACGAAGGAAAACTTGATATGTTGCCTGATATTATCACATGACATAAAAGTGATAAAAATCTATTATAACATCGTAAAAATGAAATGGCACAAAAAAACAAAAACCAAAAAAAAAAAAATAAATAAATAAATAAATTCGAAAAGAAATATGAAACGCAAAAAGCATTTTTGTTATCTAAAGCTAAAGCATCATCATCATCATCATCATCACCATCATCTTCGTTGTCGTCGTAAGCGTCTCTAGAATTATCCTCCCATATGTCGGTGATAAATGGAAGTGGAAGTTACTACTGGATGACCACTCATAGATGGCTTCACAATATTAAATATAATGGAAATAGATGACTCCACTGAGCCGGCAGGGTATACCTTGCCCCACGAATATGACCTTTCAACTAAAGAAAACGCAAAAAAGCCAACAAAAAAAAAAAAAAAAAAAAAGTAAAAGTAAAATATTTAACTTTATGAATAAGCTCTCGCCCCCAGCATCCCTGTCCGAGAGTCGAGGGTGATTTTACGAGAATTTTGTTTTATATCGCATCTCATTATTTATTATTATCCCTGTCGCATCCAAGTGCGCAAAGTGACTTTTTACTGCTTTAGCTTGGTCACAAGCATACAACGTCTGTCCGACGTAAGGACCCTCTACCTCTACTTTGGTACCCTCTATCTGATGGCTATGTGTTCCCGAGCGTAAAAAAAACGGCATGTGTTCTTGGGAACACAGGGTGGTGCTGGGGTATCAAACAAAAAATTAATTAATTACCACAGAGAATTTTTGTGATGACTGAATCACGTCTCTGTGTGACTATAAAATGACGGGTCCATCATCATCTAAAACGCGCTACCACTTAGGGGGTCGTCCTTATTGATTTCGATGTAACCACGTTTAAGAAACATTTTTATGTGAAAGATATCCGTGGTAT
The DNA here is from genome assembly GCA_907269105.1 of Volucella inanis. NCBI lineage: Eukaryota > Metazoa > Arthropoda > Insecta > Diptera > Syrphidae > Volucella > Volucella inanis. The sequence goes on from OU026157.1 coordinate 27,532,529, forward strand.
GTATCCTTTCTAGATTTTTTTTTTTTTTTTTTTTTTTTTTTTTTTGTTTTTACTTTTATGACAGTTTAGTGTTTCCTTTCGTTTTGTTGGTGGATTCTGTTCGTTCATGTGCCAATTAATTGGCGAAATAATTTTTATATTGTTTTATAAAGCCAAAAGGTTGACGAAAGAAGAAAACCATGAATTAAGTCAGGTTGTGGTTATGTTTATGCACATTTTCGTTACTTGGAGTATTCACCAGGTTCAAAGGAAGACCACCAGGTGTGATTGTTCATCGAATGTATTTTATATATATATTTTTTTTTTTTTAAAGAACGAATTTATGCAGCACAAGCAGTGTAGAAAACTTGAATTTTTGTAGCTTCTCAACGGTAAGACGACAAATATCTTTTATCTGAGGCATAAATCAATTGGAAAAATTTCAACATAAAATGTTTATTTTGATTTTTTCGTTGTTGTTGTACTTCTCTTTTTATTCTCGAAGAGAATCGTAAAACTAATTATTGATTTTATCATAATTATTAATTCGGTGAATATTCAATGAATTTTGGGTTTGTTTTTCAAAGGTCTAACTAAGTACATAGGATGAGTGTGGCGATGTGAATATTTTTGTTTCATTGACAGCGTCTGAGATAATAAAAGAAATTTATGTAAAGGACTATTTATGCAGATAGAAAAAAATACTCGTGTCAACGTCACATGAAGTTGACAGTAAACATAATATCAAAGATCATTCAAAAAATTGTGGAAAGTATTATACCGTTTTCTCCTCATTGATGTGTTTGTCAACAATCTTGGCCCGCATCCAACATTTGTTACGAAAGTTAGACAACAAATAATTGACTAAGAGCTATCTAACAGATACGCGAAGCAGAAAGTTTCCATGTCAGACTATTGACACATTGAATTCACAATCGGATGCGATCTCTCTTTGAAGAGGAGGAATTCGCGAAAACCCAACTGGTTAGCTTTAAGAGTGTGGTCGAAAGTCTGTTAATGACCCCGCTAACCTAAGAAAAAAAAAAAAAAAAAAAAAAAAACACAGAAAGTTGTTAAGGACCTTATGCCCTGTATAAGTAGCGTAGTCAAGTTACATTATATCGACTCACTGCTCAGATATAATGTAGCTGTACTGTATGTACTGCGCTCTAAAATATTGTACATATAGCTGTATTAGCGAACGACGATTGGTGTACTAGAAACGGAATTTACCTCAAAACTAAGGTTTTTCTCTTTACGAGAAGGAGGAAGGTGACTAGTCTGTCTCATCTAGTGATTAAAGGCATCACAGTCCGTATTTCTTTGTACAAAACATGTTGCATAGAATACCTTTAAGGCGTTGTCAGCTTTCTGGCAGTACAAAGGCGTTTTCGGCAAAAGATGAGGTTTGTCTGTCTCGGCTCCAAGAGGGCTTTCCTTAGCAAGCTTGGCTCCATTTTATGTTGGATGCATTAATAAATCACCCTTCCTTTGATATTCATTCATGGGCTACACTCTCAAAGCCTTTTTTCATTTAATGAGAGGTGGATCTTTGGTTTAATACGCAATGGTGTTATGATGAACTTGCAAGCCGACTGCTTTCTGACTAACAACATATGCACCACATGCTGTCTGATGCAATAACACCAGAACTTCTGGTGTTGCGAAAATTTGAAATCGACTCCCCTTGAACTAGATTTTTTTTTTATAATTAGTGCGTTCCGCTTATAGAGGGTTTTGTGTACCCTTAAGAGTTTTGTACACAGCAACAGTGAAGGAAATTTAGGGAGGGAGAAAAGAGATGTACCGATGTACATTTTTCTTAAAAGTTACAGCGACCATGAAATAAAGAGCTCGGCAGGGCACTTTCTAGCTAGTTATACGACTTAGTAACGAATCACGATAGCTTAGAGTACATCCGAAAGTGGCCGTAAGGGTATACTGATGAGCACTCATAGCGAGGCCTGTGTTTCGGTTGAAGGTTTGATGGGACGGAGTGCTACTGATAATTTCAGTGGAGTACTGGTGGTGGAATTAGCGATAAAATAAAATGAGACAGGAGACATTACGTCAGTGTTCTAGGGTGTCAATTGACTGACATTAGTCTCACTTATGAGTTTTATCGGACGTTTCGAATCCTATCTAGTAGGTATTTTATATTATATTTTAGAAGCACCTAAGCAGATGTGGGCATTGTACTCCAATCTGAGCCAGAAGAGGAATATAGTCAGCTCCTAACGAATGGTTCCAAAATCATTTTAGGATGGTTTCTTTCTGGAAGATAAACACTTTAGATGTAATGTGTCGCATCTTGTCTTCCAAACAGGTATACTAATCCTGATGAACTATATTCCAAAAAAATTGTGGATGGACGAAATAACTGCATCTATAGGCTAACTTCGATTAAAGTCCTCCGGAAACCTCTTATAATTTCGAGGCTAGTTAGAGAATGCTACACTTCTCTAAGTCCAAGAGAGTTTTTCAGGACACCAACCTACGTTAGAAATGCCTATCCTCTGTTTTTATTGACAATTGAGTTTCATATGAACACAAAGGATGATGGCAAGATACTTCAGGTTGCTGGCAGACCAAACGAATGTTTTCCAATGTCTCTAACGTGAGCGACTTTCCTGCTATTTACGATTTTGAAGCTTATAAATTGATAAGCTGCGACTTAAAATTCGTTGATCCTATACATTATTTGCTTAAGTAGGAAGAGTAGGTGTATTTGCTGCGCCCCATATCTGGTACTGGTACGAAGCGATTAGTATCTTGTAGAGCGACTTAACACATTCGTTTCGATCGTGTATGTGACGCTTACCTGCAGATAGAAGATAGTTACTTAGATTCAGTTGTAAAATTTCCTATATTTTTAAGCCAAGAGGTGTTTGTAAGAAAATCTAGAGCTTTCATTATATGGAGAATCTTTATCATATCCCACTTTCTGTCTGCAAACTAATTTTTCATTGTTCTAGTGCTATTTTGCTAACTTAAGCGTTTGTTGGTGCTAAAGAGAAGTAGCATACCAAAGTTTTCAACAATCATTTAACAGTTACACTAAATTTTGTTCAACAAAATGGGCTTATATTTGCTTTTCTATGAGCTTGCCTAGCATCGATAACCACATATGTAATTTGTTGGCAGTTAGTTATTAGCCACCTTACAATAGAACGGCTCATTATGGCCGATTCTTGAGAAACTCCAAGAAGTTCAGATCTATACTTAGCCCTTATTTATTGACTTTACGATCGCATCTTATGGCAACTTTAGAGTCATGTCAAGAGTTAATACAGTTGCCAAGTTTTTCAGATTATGCACTATAATCTCGATGATCCATATAGAACGCAGCCAATACCACCGAAACCGTTGAAGCTAAAAAAGTGTTTAGATAAAGTGATGTCAGTTCTTTGACATCACGCTTTAAAAGAACTGTAATAATCACAAACTAACACCAGACACACAACACGTGCAACTGGACACAGTTGGTCAAGGACCATGCTAACAGGAAAAGTTTGTTGGTTAAGGCCCATGTACACTTCGAACTGAGGCGTCCTCTAAGTAAGTTAGTATGCTGGTACCACATGTTTTCGCGTCTTAAGTGACCTCCATTTAAAGTTAGGCAATAAATCTTACCAAAATAGCAAAGTAGACTATTCCTCGCTTGACGTAATTCCACAACGGGTAACATCAGAGAAACAAGGCACCTAATGTTACCGCGTTCTAAAAATAACACAATTATAACAACCATGTAAAACTAATATCTGATGCTACCAGGCTTGTGCTATCTGCTGCCAGATATTCACTCCTCAGAATGAAAGAGAATACAATTTTTGACAATTTAATTTGTCTAAGCGTAGATAGAAGTTTTGAAAATAAGTCATGACGCTAAAATATCGCAACATTATCGTTACAATTAGATCAAAAGGTTGAATTTTAAAATTAAAACTTCGTTTAGTGTATGAAGGAGATGAGATTAAAGCGGTACTCTTAAACGTCCCGAATTCTTGTTTCAACCTGCTTTATAAGATTTCGCATGGGGTAATCCAAAGATATTTGCGATGTAATAACTTCTTCCATGCTTTTTCCAATTTCAACGGACCGTGCATATTACCCTTTATAACAGATGTCATCTCATTCACATCAGACCAATTAACATTCGCAATTTTTCCACCATCTGACCAAGAATTTTGACCTCTTTCAAGTAAGTGATTTGCCAAAAGCATTCTGCTCTCAATTGTTGTTGAAGAATTTGAAAATAATATGATCCACCCCTTCAATTTGAATTATTATATCACTCCCACATCTCAACAAAAGGTTAAATATCTTCCAGGCCATTTAATAATTTCAGGCAAGGGCTCCAAACAAAACAGCAAATTAATTGAAGCTCAACAACGTTCTTACGAAATCATAATAACTCGCCGAACGGATATGTATTTAAAAAAAAAAAATAAATAAATAAATCCGACAACGGATATCACTAAAAGGGTAGCAATGCCAAGAAAGGGGTAGACATGGGCATTTGGTAGTTATTATTTTGTCCTGCCTTTCATAGCCGGTAAGGAGCAGTAAAAGGAACAATTTCTTTTGATTACGATAGCACAAAAGCCTTTCACAGATGACAATCGATGGCTACGATGATGATGTTGATTTATGGCTGTATGAATGTATAGCAACTTTCAAATGACTTCAATTACTTGATTCCTTTTTAAAGACTGAACATCTCAATGAAGGGTTAATATTTTAGTTTATGATAAAAGAAAATGTTTTTTTTTTTTTTTGTTTTCGCTGTAAAAGGATGTTCATATATTTTTTTTAATACAATTTGTGCACGCTAAATGCTGAAAAATAAGGCATGCAACATATGTGTGAGATGAGTTAAAGTAAGGACAGTATGACCAAGAGGTACCAATTCGCATTAATTTTAAATATTGATGGAATTACATTGACTGGTAAAGTAGGCTATTGTCTGGTTTATAGTATTTTTAAGTATAAGAATGGGCATATAATGGTTATTGGTCAAGTAAGATTTAATGTGTCATAGATTGAATAGAAAGAATTGTGCTTAATATCATCAAAGAGCTTACTTGTTATTCAGATATCAAAACAACCTGAATAAGCCTGGACCTCAAAGAGCAAAGTTATCTTAGATCCGGGCATCCTCTGCTGAGTCTCTATCTGAGGATAGACCAGAAGACTCTTTGAGCCAGAATTAGGCGTCCATTTGCCCTACATGGGCCAGCGATTTTAACCACTGAATCTGTAAGCGCCTGACTAGGCCAATGTTGATGTACAAATTTTAGAGCTCCACAGACAGGTTCTTCTTTATCCGCTTTCGACAAAGTAATATATATTCCTCAAGCTTCAATATACTTATTACAACGATTTGACAAAGATTCAAATGCGCGCTCCAGAACATTTGGAACAAGATGTTTAATCAAGTAAATACGATAGATGATTCAACATACAAAGTTAATTTCGAGGCAAAAATTGACGAACAATTGACTCACTGCATTATAGTGTAATAGAGACCTACTCTACGAATTGCGAAATTCGAGTCGAATATGGAAAATTCTGGCAATCAAATGCTTTAAAACTGAGTGATAATATTCACCAGGAACCGTTTGACCAGGTGTAACAAACTTTTTATGGATAATTATTTAGCTATCGAAAAATGTAATGAGCATAGTCTTGAAATTGGCCTTCCTTGACGTTCATCATCCTCCAGCTTCTCTCTATCTACCATCGTTTATGCCACTGGAAAATCCTTATTCTAGATAACAGATCATCACTGTACACTAGCTGCATAATATATTTTAATGAAGCCTTTAACAAGTCTTGCGTTATATTTCATGACCGCTCTTTGTTCTATATTAAAGTTTCAACATTAAATGAAAAGTTGTTTACGTAGAACTGTCTAAAGTTTATTATTTAGCAATCAAAATAGAGGAAGTTTTGACAAATGGTACAAAGGGTTTAAGGCTCAAAGATGCATCTTCCAACATGTGGGTTGTACCACTCGTTTAAGTTTTCCAATTTTTATGTCGACAACTACTTTATACTAGCACTAGCCATATGCATAAGGTTGATAGTTTTCCCAAAACTGTACTGGATATGAACACCTCCAGCTTTAAAAGAAATGCGACGTAGTGATGCTTATAGAAGAAACATGAATTCAGAGTAGAATTTGGAAAGGACTGCATGTTTATAGCCATAAGCTTAACATACTTTGAATATGCAGCACGCTTTTATGGATGATAAACCGGACCGGACCGGACCTTCGGAAAATTCAATCTATAAAACATCCGACAGTGAAAGGAGTTTGATCGAATTTACCAGGGCATGTCCAGAATCGGAATGTACATAAAGCTTATAAGATACACCCAGATCAAGGAATATGTTGTTGGACAAAAAGAATTTAAATGACGGAGCTTCAGTTTCTAATATAGAACTCACGACACAAATAAACCGTGGTACTAATATTGAAAGCTCGATTAATGAAAAGTAAAGTTTCAGCCATTCAAATTCCGAAGCAATGAATTGCTACATTATATACAAAATAAAGTGGGATGAAGGACAATCGTGCCATCAGTCATTCTAACAAGTTCTACAAACAAGTGCACTGTGTGAAAGACTGAAGAGTATCTTCAACGACTTGATTCAGCATTATGGCTCTACAACACCCAGAAAGATACCATAGTTTTGCAAATTTAACAGCGACTTTTGACAGCATATAGAGGAATTACATTTTTACTGATGCAGCTTTGTTCACGCTAAATAACGCCATCCCTCCGTCAAAAATGAGAAGAACTTTCAAAGAAGGTGACATCCTTTCGTGTGACAACGTAAGTCTCATGTCGGAGAGAAAAACTCACGGTACTGAGCTAAGCTATACTGGTATATTCTTCTATAAAGCTGTCAAGCTATTGATGACATTGGTATCAAAAACCTGTGGCACATGATCGATATTTTATTATTTAACCTGCACTCGGAGCGAGTTTAATGAGCTTAGCATTGAAGAAGAACAAAGTACCTGTTATCAAACAAAATGTTTTCGCGTCGTATAGATTTTGATGTATTACATGACCCTGGCTATTCTTTACCAGTATCAACAACAAAAATATTGATGTTGGCCTGTATATCAAAAGAAGAATAACATTTAGAGATAGATGTTACTTTGCTTCTCTTGGCAAACAAATCTGATGCTCTATAAGACACCCGTCCAGCACAGAATACTGGACGATGTCGAATATTTAAAGGAACCACTAAGAACTTTCAGAAAAATAATATCTAGAGCCCTTAAGGCAAAGAGTTATAAATTCGATGCAAGAATGAGCCATATGAGCAATACGACAATACTGACATAGGTAATTAAAATTCTCTGGCTGAGGTATGTCGCATTGATAAAAGAAAAGGGTTCGGGATGGCAAGCTTTGAAGACAGTATAATTTATGCAACTTAACTTACTGTACTTACTGTACTCCAAGTACATCGATCTGCTCAGAAACGGATGGTAGCGATGAAAATCGAGTTCCAGTTTGAAGGTCTGATCTGAACACAGTACACTAGGAGGCTATAGTCGCCTACGGCAGACTTCAATAATTGACTTGGTTATAGCATTTAATATTTTCCCATGAAAAAAAAAGCGCAATATAGTAGACGATTCTCTCCGTTATTAAAGTAAAAAAATTTAAATTCATCGGGAATGCTAGTGTAAGCGATTTCGTACGTTTCATGGATATGAGTCACAGGTTTATCATTTACGATAGTGTAGGCATAGAATGATCAACTTAGCTTTGATCAGCGCTTTCTTCTTTTCTTTTCTTTTTTTAATTTTCATTGTACGAAAATATTTTGATGATTTTCTGATTTTCTTAACATTGACTGCTTTCTCTTGTTAGTCATTTAAAAAAATGTACATTCGTTAGCAATTCCCCCACATCATTTGTCAATTCAGCTTGTTGTCATATATGACAAGGTCACACCTCGACATAAATTATCACAATCTCGAATTCTCTGTCTATCTGTTTCTCAGTGCGCAGATATTATTATTCTGTCAACGGAAAAATTATCAACGATACAGTGATCATAAACATGTTTATTTATGAAAAACAATTCGAAGTAATAAGTGAGTTCAGATGTTAATTTTATTATTTAAACAATTTATAAATCATTTAAGCGGGCACTTTAAATTCTAGTCAAGGCAGTACGCTGTTCAAGACTGACGATATTTTTCTTCTGTAACAGTGGCAAGAATCGAAGGAATTTAGCTGGTTGTGTCAGATATGTGGTTTTTTGCTCCTAACCAGGTACATGTCCTATGTGGAAAATTGTTTGCTTTCCTACGTTTGCATGTTCATATATAAACTCGTATATATATCTTTGGTGATTAAAGCAAGCTCATGCCTCTAATATTTGGAGTCTCAACTTTTACAACATGGGTTCTGTGATGTAAATGAAAAATGTGGTGCCAAATAAGCGCTTAGCCTTCAGGTTAAACGATCTAATTGCCAATCATTGCTATGTTTAGTTTTAGTTCTGACAGTTCAAGATCGTCTTTGGTCCTAACATTTAGTTCTTAGCAAAATCTCATGATATGAAGCAATTAGCATTCAAAGTGATACTAAAGTGAATACACAGGTTGCTCCTTAAGTTTTGAGATACTGCTATACCGATGTAGATATGTCAAATCTGACATCAGCAGCTTTATTGACGTTTTTAATGGTACATGCGCTCATAACGTTTTGTCATACGAGTGCTATTTGCTTTTTTACAGAGACTTAAAAAATTCGTCTTAGCTAAAAAATTACATTAAATCGTGAATAATTTACTGCGATGATTTATTATGATTTTCGGCATAGATTAACTCAGTAACAGTATCCTGATCAACTCGCTCCGACCTTTAGTGGTCATCGTTCGGTCTAGAATGAATTTCGTGAAGGTCGGCAACATCGAAGGTATGCGGGAACTGATATTGCAAGATCGTCATGTGACTTATCGTCAAATTGAGGCATCCATGAGTATTAGCTCCACTCACATACATTTAACATAGCATTTGGCGATTTATTCGTGTCGGATACCGCATAATTTGACAATCGTTAAAAAGCTTTTGTCGATTAGTCCAAAGAAATGTTGAAAAAATTCGATCGCGGTTCTTCAAAAGATTTCTTCTTTCGCTTTTTATTTTGCTTTAATAAAATATTTTGCAGGCGATTCTCCTTTGAAGTTTCCTACGTACTTTAAAATTAGATCTGCTGATCACCGCGCTTAATCGAGAGGCTTAGTTCTTTTCAAGGATCTGTTGAACAGAAATATTCGTATGTCCTTGTATTGTAGTCGATTTTTGTGTTTTCGCGCAAACAGATTTTAATTTCGTTCTGAACGTTTTTGACTCCTAGATCTCTGCGGAAATCACATGTACTACTACAATGTACCACGGTGCATTAACAAACTCTTGAAGAACTTTGTTTTGGAATGTCTGTAAGACGTTACCGTTACTAGTTTTGATACAACCTAAAATCTGTATACCATATGTCCAGACCGGACCACTTGCTTATACAGCAGAAATTTGTTTTCTAAACTGAGCTTGGAATACTTTCCAAGAAGCTAGTACATGTTTCTATACTTAATCTTAAGCTCTTCATGTTTTTTCTTGACGTGAGTTCTCCATTTAAGCTTAGCGTCGAGTGTCATATCAAGATTTTTGGCCTCGTTCGCGAAAGAAATTTGTACACAGGTAGATTGTCAGTTTTCTTGGACAAACTTGTTTTCATTAAGCGCGATTCGCCAAGTCTTTGTCCAATTGTTAATCCGTGTAAGGGCGCGTTGTAACTTAGCAGTTGCTTCTTCGACGGTTTTAGCTGTTGCCAAAATGGCAGTGTCATCAGCAAATGTGGCTGGCACAGTATCATCCGTTTGCGGTATGTCACGGGTAAAAGCAAATATAGCAGAGGGCCAAGTACACTTCCTTGTGGCACCCCCGCCTTTAAAAGGCTTAAAATTGGAATATTCGTGTCCGTGTTTGACACGGAAAAGTCGGTTATCTAGGTATGAACTTAAAATATGAGACAATTGTTCGGGTAAGACTTGTCGAAGTTCATATTTCAGGCACTCGTGCCATACCTTGCGAATGCGCTTGAATACACTAGCTTACACTCGATGGTTCGTTCAATTACATCGGTTACATCAGTAGAGTGTTGGCTTCTAAAACCAAATTGATGATCGGACAAGAGGCGATTTGTCTCAATAATCTATATTAGACGATTAAGTAAGATTCGCTCGAAGACCTTCGATATATTCGGAGAAGCGATTTTGGTCAGCGATTTACCGGGTTTCGGAATCATAATAACTTCGGCAACTTTCCACTGGTGTGTTACATGCTCTAGTCTTATGGTGGCATTTATAGGATGGAACAGCTTTAGCAAACCTTTTTTCGGTAGCGCTTTAAATATCTCTCCCGTAATTAAGTCATATCCGGGGGTTTTATTGGGCCTTAGCTTGTCTATAACTTTTCTAAGTTTCCTAAGTGTAGCCTTTTCTATTGGAAGGTACGTTCGTCGTCATGTCTAGTGTATTGAAATTCTCTGGAAGCACTTCCACGTGGAATGGCTTTTCTTTATCTTCTTTCGCCCAGTTATTTTGGTTTCTTCTTATTGGCGCCACGTGTATTTGGGGCTTTCGAAGACTTTTAAAGGCTCTCTATATGGAATAATTGGTATTGGTTCTAGGTAGTTTTGAATACCTTGGTTATTGAAGTCCTTGGTCGATTTTTTCAACAAATTGTAGAGCCTATTAAAGGACGTTTGATCTTGTTGAGCCCGATTTTCATTCCACTTTTTCCATGCTCTTCGTTTCTTCCTTATCATTGGTAAGGCGTTCTAAGCGATACTTTTAACTCAGTATTTTAGAAAACCTCTATTCGGAAATCTTTCCGGTGAGTTTTTTTTTGTTCAATAATCTGGGTGGTCTTTGTTTCTTGACCAAAGATTCGCATAATGAAAGGATAGTTGGAGAATGATCGAGGAAGAGATCAAAGCTTTCTTCAACTTTGACGTAATAAACGTTTACTCCTTTTCCGATAAAGAAGTCTATCAGATCGGGTGTTTTGGCGACATCTGAGGGCCAGTACCTCCTTGTTTTTTCTGTAGCATTCGCTGTAGTATATGTCACAGTTCATCAACTTTATGCCGGCACATTCCATCTAATTACTTATTTGGCTGCATATGGTGATTCGAACGTCGTTGTTCTTTTCTACATTTTGCAAGGTCGTCAATAGTAGATTCTCCTTTATTCAAGGCTTTTGGTTATTTTGCAGCAGTGAGTTTTAATACATGGCCAAGTAGTTAATGCACCACCCCCAACCTGTAAACCCTTTTATATCCCCTCGGACAAAACGAGCCAGATACTCCAGATCCAGTAACCCATTTCCTGGGTTGACCGTTGACCCATTCAGGATTTATCCACCACCATCTCTATTTCAGCACCCGACCTCAGATTCAAATACGTTAAAATGCACTATATGAGTAGCATACTTGTTGAGGCCACCGCTGATTCAATAATGTAAATTCATCCGCCGTATGTCCAACTTATGTATTTAAGGTTTTCTCACAGATGGTTATATTTCAGATGTTCACCACTGCGGCACGCAATCAAGTGTGGCTCCTGTTTAATAAATATCGTTCAATACTTTATCAACCAGATGTCAAAAATAGAAGGTTATTCACGAATAGTCGGCAAAAAAGGTGTTCTGTTTTCTTTTTGTTACCAATTTTCGATTGCGGAATCATTAAAGCGTGGCTCCATGGAGTCTTTTAACAAAACCAACGAGTGTACTAAGTAAACTATTATCAATCAATGCCATCACTTCACTACTCTTCTTGAATAGTTTTTAACATATGAAGAACTTACTCTCTTACAAACTCGCACATCCTTTCCGTAAGGGTCTTTCATTTCCAGTGTCACAGAATGATTGCGAATTCACAGCGTCACAACGTATGCGACGCAAACTGAGGAATGTTTTTCCTTTTTTTTTCTAAAAATACTTTGTTTTTCAAAATCTATGACTTCTTAGAAACAATTGAATGGAAAACCTCTTAAGTTAAGGAATACGTCCACCTAAGGATCACTTAGTAATCCCAAGTTAGCCTACCGGTAAGTAGTAAACGGCAACCGGCAAACAATTATGACAAATTTATTAGCCCCTTCGTGCCACCACGTAGATGCAACATGAACCCATAACCGGAGGTGTCAGACAACAAAGCACGGCTATTAAAAACACAAACACTGATATTATGGCGCCTCATATCATAATCACATTTTAATTCTCGCCAAAGCCACCATAAAATAAAATTACAAAAAAAAAAAAAAAAAAAAAAACCGGCGACAAGTCACAACCTTTAGGGACTTCATTAGATATTCATAGCACCAGCGTATTAGCCACCATCATATTGATCCGTCACCTCGTCTAATACCCCCAAGTAATTAATTTGATCTTCGTCCATAATGTCCTCAAGCAAGTAAAATTCTAATCAAATCGAATCGAATCCAGAAGACCACTTGTCGTCCCAACGTCGCATTACTTTATGGCACCCTTCTGACGTTTGCGCCTTTTGCGTTTGTTGGGTTTCGTTTTTTTTTTTTTTTTTTGTTTGTTTTGTTTTTTCGTCTTCTTGTCAATTGTCGACACGTAAAAACTGCGAGGTGTGAACTGAGGGGGTATATGAACGGTGCTGACGGTCGGTATTAACGAGTGTCGACATTGTTGAGGGTGAAAGATTCTTGCACGATAGTTATGGTTAGATTTTAATCACGTTCTTTAATGATCGTGTATGATATGAATATGATCGGCCTTAGTGGGCCCACGCGCATGGTATTTTTTGAATTGGGCTCGGACTCGCCCGAAATCGAAAAGTGTTAATACGTGCTGGGAACCATCGAATTTGTACGTTGTGTGTGAGAAACTATGCTTTTTGGCAGACACAATTCAATTTGATAATTTTTTTTTTTTGAGTTTCAAATCATATTTGCGATGCTCGTGAATATGAGCGTACGCGAATACGGATAGTGTGTATGATGGAGTTGTTGTCATAAATCAATGGAGGAGTTGTTAAGTTGACATTATTGTGGGTGTTATTGTGTGTTAAATTCGTACTTCATCAAGATTACGTCATCTGATTGACAATGTAAGCTGGCAAAAACTGGAGGTATATATTGGGAATTGAGCGGGTCATTGCACCTTCTGCCGGAACTAAGAGTTTACGGTACTGTTAGAATATCAAAGACGATATAGAGTGTGCTCCTATATATTTGACAGACTCTGGTCAAAGGCTTGGAACACTCTGTCACTTCTACGACTTTAGTAACCAGGCGAGTTGTATATGTATTCCAGGATCACACCAACTATATAGAATAGAAATACTCATCTGCTAGATTTGTCACCTGCCAATATATTGTCTGTGGCAATAACGCAGCCTATTTAACAAGATCCAAAGTCGGTCTCAATTTTTTCCGCCAATACTTAATCAAATACAGCTCGTATCTGATCGTTATCTGATGACCGCCAGAGGGCTGAGCTGATAGCTGACCGAGACGTAATGAGAGAGAGGTACCTACGCCATAAGTGGAAGTCACCATTATGAGAAACCGATAGCGAAGCAGCTTTAGGTTAAGTAAATCAGCTGGTTATTAGAAAACCCGGTCTGAAGAACAATAGAAGCTCAAATTCCAAGTGAGATTGGAAGATAAGTAATTGGATCACTCAAATGTAAAATCAATATGAAGTTCTTGGCCTCACTAACGAAGTGATCTAAAAAAGATCTTTTTCGGGAATATTCGCTCAACGGGTCATAAAAAAGGGTTGAGGGTTATGCGTAGAGTTTACTATCCAAGTAAATAGCTCACTGTTGCGATGCCAAAGGCCTCTAAAGTCGAATCTACCGTAGACAACCCACTCTGTAAAACCAAAAAAGGATAACGACGTTCGAATCTGCAAATGAATGATCGAAACCTCCGAGTGCTACAAAACAGATGTCACCGCCATTCAGGAAAAGAAAGATGAAGAACTGTGACATATACTACAGTGACTGCTACAGAGAAAACAAGGAGTCTATTTGGGTGAAGATTTGCTGTAAGTAGTAAACTCAGGTAAGAAGTTTTGAGCTTTCGTCATGCAATCGAATCCCTTATTTACCAATATTAAACTGATATCCGGTTACACTCCCACAGCGGAAAAAGATGATGCTACCAAAGAATGTAACTACGAGCTCCTCGATTGAATTTATGAGCAAAATCAGAAACGACCTATAGCTAATTGACTTTGGTGCGTAGCCAAACATCACTAGCTAGTGCACAGTTTCCCCACCGTAATATCTATAGAGAGACATGATGCAAGACCATGATAGACCACTATCTCGTTGATACGTTTACGGATATCTTAAACCTCACAACAACGGATAAATATTATAAAGAGATTTAACGTTGAATAGCTACAATCGCAACAAACTGTTAGAGCCTTTGCCGAACGTGTGTCCCTCAATATCTCGACATGTCCTATGCAACCAACATCAAATGCTGAAGACAATTGGCATCGATGGTATCGATACAAGATTCCATCAGAAATGCTGCAACTGATGCTGCTGATTTTTGCCCGACCACCACCACCAAACCCATAGTTTAACGAAGAGTGGCCCGTGAGCTCTTCGAGTAGAAGAGTAGGGTGAAATATGGCCACCTCCGGAGAAATGCTGAAATAGCATGAGAAGCACCCAATCGAGGAATTGCAGAGGTGCTAGTCTAGTAGAAATATTCACAAGTTTTACTAAAAAGTAAAAATAACGTTTCAAGGCAACAAGATCTGAACAGATGCCGGTACAGGTAAAGAAAGAAACTAAGTAATGAAGTCACATGAATGAATGAATGGATCACTCAACCTGGACGATGGAGAGAGATTCATCCATATAAGATTGAGAAAAACAAGACTGCCGGACCAGATCAGAATATGATCGACAGCATATGGAATAAATGCAGAATCCTGGTCGCCTATCGAAGAATGTATGCTGAACTGTAGCGCGAAGCACAAGGGAGCATATAGTGCCTGGGCGGTTCTTTGCTAATTAGGATTGGGGATCAAATCTATACTATGCTGAACAGCTTAGTTCAGCCCGAATTTAATTTAGCTCTTGTTCTCGGTTGAACGAGACCAGTACCCAGTAGCTACCAGAAAGAAGTAAAATAAGCCCAATTGATATGTATTGTAATTATAATCGCAAGGTTGTGGATCGCCTGATTAACACCGATCACCCAAAGATGCATTCTTCACAATTTTTAAGTAATCAGAATTAAATTGAATTGCTCTCCCCTTCTCCGTTTGTATCTTTAATTAATAAAAATATTCTATCTATCCAACAATATGCGTCTTTATAAAGAAAACAACGACTCATAATTTATTGTTTCATAGTATGAACTGAAGCTATTTTCATAGTTTTGTCTTCTTTAATCCCACTATCACATTTCATGACTTTTTTGTTCTCAAAAAAAAAAAATTCCAGAACAGAAAACAAAAAACAATGCCACAAAAATGATATTTTCCATCTAACACATGTCCGCATTCATCACACCACTGTTTACAAATATTTTTTCAATTTTTCCATCTAGCACAATCAGAAAGAGTATCTCTCAAATGTCCCGTCATAAATGTCGGCTTTTATTAATATGTCATTAAATAAAAATAATATTTCCACATTCAAGACCGCAGGAATTTTAATAGACTCATTTCGCCGTACCTAAGTGCTTCTTAATATACCGCCATCATTAGAGACGTTAGGGTCCGCCGTACCGTACAAACGACAGCGAATGACGTCCATGGTCTTTTAAAAATTCAAAAACGTTTCAGCTACCTTCAGCCAAGTGGAACACACACTTCTAAGAGATTAATTATTACCCCATTAGCAGTGTCATCTAGTTATGATTTACAATATCAATCTAAGTGGACAAATTAATTAACCCGGAGATTTGATCGTTTGCCAACAGAAGATCCAAATAGTGGGTACACCTTGACAAAATTTCCATAAGCATAAGATCCGCATTTCACGAGGTCAAAGCCGTTAAGATTGGAGTTTGATAGATTTCTTATTAGACGGGATCCATAGTTAAATAGACGTCGAGATGGACGTCACGCTAAGCAGACGCATAAAGTCATCTTTTAATGAGACGACCAGTACCTAGTGCGTGTGGAAGAAATCTGATTTTAATTGGCGCCGCTATAAAACTTGCGTTTTGTGTTTGAAAATGCATAAAATTTCATGTATTCGTACTTGTACGTTAGTATATTCTTATGCTTGCCCATGTAATTATGATTGCTTTGCAGTCACGATTTACATTTTTATTAGTGGCGCCGACACATAAATTGTTTGGATGCAATCAGAATTTTATTTAATGAGTGTGCCGACATTTTTATTTTTTTATTTTTTTTTTTTACAGATTTTACATACTATTGTATTGGTTTGAGTAGTTATTCATTTGCTTGTAATTTATTACAGTGCTATCAGGCTGAGAAGGAGGTAAAGTATATATATTTCATATATACATCTTGGCAAGATGCGCAGGTTGATAAAGAGGGGCCAACTGTATGCGTAACGATTCTTAGCGCACATGATTCGGATTAAATGCTTCTGGGCAATTAGTAACGATCTCAAGGTTTCATGTAGGTACCTCCCTCGCTAACAATACCATACTGTAGTTTCGAGTGAACCAAGCCGTAATAGGACATTAAAAGAACTTTTCGCGAGCAGTATGGCTTTAAAAGAAACACTTTACTTGTAATTAACGTCATATACGACTTTAGATACTGGCTGTGAACTTTCCAGTTTAATTTATTGTCAATGAAAATACCAAGGTATTTAAAGTATTCAACTGTTTCGACATTGAAACAACCAGATGAACAACTACTATTTACGTTAATATTGAGTCGCCCACAGGTATGAAGAGGTAAACAAAACTTTTAGCAGGCACTTGCATGGAAAGAGAATTTAAAATCATCCAGGACACATTGTGTTAGATTGAAGCTCATTATTTTTGTTTTTTCGCTGATAATAAGCCTGTGAATTGTAAACCAGATCCTAAGCAATTCGAGGTCATGGTTGACTTTCGCAACGCATTCGTGAATCGAAAGATCAGTGCAAAAGCCCTACGCTTACCATAAAAATTTTGATTGAAAAGAGAGTTAATATAGATGAGAAACAGGATTGGACCTAACACTGAACCTTGTGGAACTCCATTTTTGAGCTTTAATGAAATACTATAAAAACCATTGACTAAAACCCTCTATTCTCTTTCCAACAAATATGACTTAAACCACTCATATACCATTCCTCTAAAACCAGCTTTGTATAACTTGGATAATAATATTTCAAGATTCACCATGTCGAAGGCTTTAGTCATGTTGACGAAAAGAGCCATAGCTGATTTACTTTCATTAATGCCACTAAACAGATCACAACAGACTTTTAATGGCATCTTCAGTGGATCTGCCTGATACAAAGCCATACTGATCGTGTGAAAAAAATTTATTTTGTTTTAAGAAAGAGAGTATTCGTGATTTCATTAGTTTCTCAAAAATTTTTGAGAATGTAGGGAGTAGAAAAATAAATCTATAATCGCTGATTTTTTTTGTGATTTCCTCTCTTAAAAAGCGGAATGACTTCTGCCTTTTTTTAAAAATTGGGAAACTTACCACTGTTAATACTGAGATTGAAAACATAACACAGGACATCCACAATTTCCCAAGCAATTGATTTTAGTAGAATGGCAGAAATACCGTCACAGCTGCTTGATTTCTTGTTTTCCAGATTCATAATTAATTGAAAAACTTCAAACGAAGAGAACTGGAGAAAGCAGAAACTGTTACTCTGCATTCTTTCTTCAATTAAGCCCGATGAAATATTGCAGTTACAACTGGAAAGTAGCTTAGGGGGCTTAAAAGTCTCTGAGATATTGACAAAATACTCATTGAATTTATTTGCTATTAAGCGTGGATCAGATAAGATTGAATTATCGACGTCTACATTTCGAATACTTTTAGATTTCTTTTTCCTACACAAAATACTATTTACTAATCCTCATTCTTTTTTAGGGTTTCCTACGCGATTCGCGTAGTAGGTATCGCGTGCTTGAGCAGCCATACGTTTATGCTTTTTACACAATTTAGTGTAATACATTTTTAAATTAGTATTTCTAGGATATTTTTGTACCTTTTTTGCGAAATCACTTTTACGTTTAATAAGGTTTAATAGACGTAATGTCATCCAGGGCTTTAAAAAACAAATCGCGCTGACTTATTTTAAGAACAAAAGTTGCATTGCTAACATGTTTTAATAAAATTGAAACAAATTTTTCGTAGGCTACTGAAAGATCGTTTTCTAAAAAAACCGGTTCCCAGAATTCATACCTGAGCTTCTCACGTAGAAAAGAATAGTTAACTTGAGTTTTTTCCTTATAACAAGTTTCCACAGGAGAAAAATCTGTTAGAACATTAAGGACACACAGGTGGTGATTAGTAATTCTAAAATCAGAAAAATGTGATCGATGCATGTATGGAACGCTATGGAACTATGCAAACGATAAATACAAATTATAGTGTAGTTTATGTTTTGAAATGTTAAGTTCACTTTTATTATATCCGCACAATACCACTTTTTATGTAAACGGCAATGCCACCGGCAGAATAGATGTCATTGCAGTTACCAGTTCTTTAATTAGTTTAATAAGTTTATTATATAAAATATTAAGTTTTCTTCTAGACTCATAATCCGGACAGCAAAATATCTCAAAGTAATAAGGTAAGACAGGCAAAAGGAGAGTTTTCACCAGTAAGAGCTTCACATTTGTGGGGATGAAGTGCTGAGTAACGCAAAAGGCACGAAGTCCTTCATACACCTTACTGAAAGCAGCATTCATATAAGTTGACCAAGTTATGTTTCTGTTAAATATCAAAGCTAGATTTCTATCGAATATTCGACATATTCTATCGGGTTTTCTCATAATTGAATCGGAGGGAGATGAGATATGTCCAACTTGTTTCTTAATATTACAATAACCGTAGACTTCATCTGAGATTCGAATCCTCGACTCAAGCGGACTTTAATATGACTGAGTGTCATCTGAGAACATATGAATCGAGCAATGCTTGATAATCTTAGGCAATTCACATAGAGGAAAAAAAGTATTGGTCCAACGATAGAGCCTTATTGTACTCCATACATGATTGAAAGGTAAGATGAAGACTGCTCACCAACTACAACTTTTTGCCGTCTCCCTTCTATGATAGTTATGATAGAACGATCATAGAAGCAAACAATGAGAAATTGAATTTCTCTTGAAGTTTTAAACATATTGGTTTCGAATGCTTTAGTTATTTGATTTTCATCCATTTTCTTTCTGATTTCCTCAACAACTGACAGCAAATCGGTCTTGCAACTATGATTGGGGTGGAAACTAGATTGGATTGCACGAATTAGATTGTTAGCTGAGAGATACTTTTGCATTTGCACTAAGATGGTTTTTTTCGAACATTTTGAAAAGGCATGAGGAGATCGCAACTGGTCTATATTCTTGGGAATCGGGATGACTTTTGCTTCCCTCCTCGTTTTTTTTTTTTTTTGGGAAACATGAAGTTGTTATAATTGTATTACATATGTGCGTTATTAACGGAAGTTTAAATGGAAGTAGAAGTTTAATAAACTTTGGATAGACTTCATAGCATAAGACTTGATCGAGAGAAATGCTTTCACAACATCTTTCTGCCGTATTCCATTAAGATTATAACATGATCTTTCGGTGTTACCTGGTGTCTAATCGAAACCGTCACATACTACTAAAAGGGGATTGCTTTGAAATAGAAAAGTTCTATTGAGCTGGTCGTAGTCAACTAATACGGAGTGTTTAGCTTTGGTTGTTTTAAGCCGATCTCTAGAATTGTTTGCCACATTTCTTCTCCTGATGAACACATCCCAAATGTTCTACTGTAAAAGGACCGCTTAGTAGCTTTGGTTTTCAATACCACTTTAATGCAAAGTGAGCGATATCTATCAAATAAATTACCAATTCTATATTTTTTTCCAGATCGTTGACCACTGGAGTGAAAGGGGTTTGATGGTCATTGTTTTTGTGGGAAGATATTTTTTAAAGAGGGACATTTTTTAAAGGATATCACACCGGGAAGTGGAACCAACTTCTAAGGTTTCTAAGGAAATAGACTAAGTTTAGCATCAGGCTCTTTTCTCGAAAATGCGTGCTTTTAAGACCAACAAATCTCTCCTTTAATGGATTAGAAATTACTTCTCGTAACGTTCAATTCAAGCTGTCTTGGTCAGTTTCAAGTGCAATGAATGCTGATGTCGTTTACAATGTATAAAATGATAAGAGCAGCGTTACAGTCATCCAATTATGATATTAAAACTGATTGGGAAATCAAAAACTGACAAAATTTAGTGCAGTCAAAACACAAATTCACTTTTATTGATGAAACTTTTGTCGGCAGCAACCTAAATCAAAATCACTATGTAAATGAAGACGCCAGAACCACTGTGAAAAGTTTAAGTAGCTTAAAACGTTGCAAGAAACACTTCACCCTATCTGTACCGACCATTATATTTAAAGGGTGATTCATCGTGAGGTTTGATTTAAAATGTAAAATAAAACACACCAATCTAAAAGTAAACTTAAATTTTTTATTATTGGTTAAAAGAACAATATATGGCGCTTACTTTTTGAAAATAAAACTAATGAAATGTTTGTCCCGACTACGACTGAATTAGTCCATTCGGAAGGTCCAATTTTAGGGGACTCGTTCGAGCATAGCGACTGGTATCTCTCAGATAACACGAGTAATGTTGGCTTCCAAAGCGTAGACCGTAGCTGGCTTATTTTTCATATCCCCTGAGAAAATAGTCCAAAGGTGTGATATCACACGATCTGGGCGGCCAATTGACTGTAGCAAAACGTGAAACGTGCTCACCAAAATGATTTCTTAATAAGTCCATTGTTTCACGCGCTGTATGGCTCGTAGCGCCGTCTTGTTGAAACCAGGGCTCACCGAGACAATGTGCTTGGATTTCAGGAAGCACATAGTCCGTTAGCATGGCGCGAAAACTGTTACCATTGACGGTAACATTCTGATTTGCTTATTTTTGAGGAAATAGAACCAATAATTCCATCAGCCAATAAACCACACCATACCGCTGTTTTTAATGGATGTAATGGTAGCTCTTGGTACTCTTCGGGTTGCTCATCAGCTCAAATACGGCAATTTTGTTTATTAACGTATCCATTGAGCCAGAAATGTGCTTCATCACTGAATAAAAATAAACCATAAGACACCGGATTTTCATTGAGTTTTAATGAGCCCATTCACTGAAAATATGACGCTAATTCAAGTCGCTTGGCTTCAATTCTTGCACAAGTTGAATTTTATACGCTTTTAAGCCGAGATCCTTACGTAAGGATCCAAGCTGCTGAGAACGAAGTAGAAGTATAATATTCACTATGTACTGATTGAAAACGGGTTTGCCTGACAATTAGTAGGTGAAGGTTGTTGTCCTCCAAAGCAACTCCAGCACTATATTTAAATATGGTTCAAAACCACCTCTGTAAATCCAACTGTAGTTTTTTCCTTGTTCAGATTCTGCTGGAAGTCAAGCCTGGGCACAGGAGAAGTTTACTTCGTAAGCAACCAGGCTTCCGATTTCCCTTTTTTTTATAATACCGCGCGCGCACCAAGGGGGTACGTGGGCCGGCGTGGGCCGGTGGTGTAGTAGTTTTGAAACTCAGATTTGCTTGGTTTCAATATTTTTCCCAGAGTTGGTTGTCAAACTGGACGGGACGAGCCAGTGCATCCTCAACCAGTGGGTCTTAGTACGTGCTAGTTGTTAGTTCGTTACATTTAGCCTAGCCAGCAACCAACCCCAACATCAGTGTTATGCCTTCATGTCAGAGTTGACGCTGACGTAATTTTCATATAAGACTTTTTCAGAGATTTGCCTTGCACGGGATTCGAACCCACGACCCGCGGCCTGAGGAGTCTATGCATATACCACTACACTACGACCACTCCCTGGTACAATATTGAAAGAGTACGGTGAGTGGCAAAATTGTTCAAGTTTAAACGTTGATAGTGAATTTAGCACAGTAAGGCAAACACTTGGTCTTCTAGATCGCTCATCTTACTGAGGTGTCGAGACTCAAATAAAAAATCAATGTTGTTTGTTTTATGAATAATTTAAGGTCATTCATACGATCATACGAGTTTTGCTTCTTCTTTACGAATGGTACACAAATCACTTCCCATTTTCACAATTCTGGCTGGTAAGAGCGATTCGTGAGACTAAGTACCGGTCAAGGGCAGAACTCCCATGGGCGTTCTTGGTGAGATTTCGCCTGGAGATCAGTGGCAAGACATATAATTAAAACAGTGAAGTCATTAACGTTAATATTGATTGCTGCTCTACAAGAAAAAACCCCCATAAGGGGTTGTATTCACTTCTCTTATATGGAACTTAGTCGTCAATGACTTTCTTGAATAATTAGAGGAGGTATGGTAGCTTACCCAGACGATGTCACTCGTTATGTGTCATTCAAACACCAAAAATTCTCAATAAATTTCGACAAACAATTTATCTAAACAAACAACCCATCTAAAAGGAAGATGGTGTTCTTCGGATGGAAAATCACGACATCCTGCATCATGCCGCAGTTAAACGTAATTCCTCTGAGTTTCTCGAGGATTGTCAGGTATCTAGGACTCATCTCCGACAGCAAACCGAAACGGAAAGCAAATTGATCCTTTTACTGCACACTTGAGATTGGGAACACAAAATCATACAAGTAGCCATTACAATGGCTATGAGACCAAGTCTCATTAACAGAGAAACTATTTGGTGCAAGCCACCAATCAAAGATGGACTAGCATTAACTTCTGAGCAGTCTGTGAACACGGAGTCTTTCTGTGCAAGTCTGTTCTCATTTTCAGAAATGTCTCTAAGACAGTCGAAGTCATTACCGCAGGGGTCTTCTCTGGAGACTTCTGCCATCAGTCTACTAGAACACTGATCCGTCTGTCCAGTCGAAGTCTCACCTGTTCAAAGGCCGTTACTTGGAGTATCCCAAATACGGTCTTCATGTCAACATTCATACACAGTCAAGTAGCGATCAGACGCCTAAGTTTGAACACCATCACTTTGAAATTAGTCAAACATTGCCACATATCTTTCAACGAGATTTATAAGCATCACAGGATCATTCTTCCGGACCATTATAGAGTTCAGAATACAATCCCTAGGCAGTTACCACTACCAAGATCTAAATCATTTCTGCTCCATAAAGATCAGCGACGTTGAAAAATTTTAGAAAAGATCTCTTTAGTCCCAGAAAAAGTCTTCTCCCTCCCATGTCATACAAGTTAAATCAAAAAAGATTTACAACTGCTCTTGATGTACATTATCAAGGATTACTCCAATCTACCCTCTTCTTAAGAAAAGACCAAAACTAAAATTCTAATGGATATTCTGTTTTAAATTGATATTTAGTAACAGCTGCTTATGTTTTCATTGTTCCCTAAGATGCATCTTCTTAGGCTTTGGTATGCATCTTTGCTCTTAGCTGAAGCTTCAGCCACGACTTGACGGTGGCATTCACATTCAACATCTTCAACATAGTTTTTATATTCAGATAAAATGATCGCCGATTTGTCATAAATTTCGCTTAGATTATGTTTTTCGCCTTTCGTCTTTCGTCCTACTATTGCAAATTTCTGGACCATTATTAGTATCGAGGACTATGGTATTTATTTGAGGTATAAATTGTTCAGCTCTTTTGCTACAGCGCCCTTTGTGATGAGTCCAAAAATAATTAAAAGGCACTTCATTTCTATTAACTATGTAACACTTTAATTAAATAATTCAGTATGCAGCATGGGGGGTTTACAATAGTTCGTGTCAAGGGTTTATATAGCCACGTTTGTGTTGTCATTAGAGGTAATAATTTTACGATGACCTTTATTTAATAGAATATAAAAAAAAGTATTACTCATTACGCAAAATGTGACTACGAGCTTTCAACAAATTAAGCTGTCATAAGTCAGTTTCTTATCAAAGGTTGTGCAGTTCAGTTTCAATCTATTCGTAACAAATAAATGATTGCTGAAAATAGACAGCGACTCATAAATTCACTATTGAGACTTTAGTGACTTTATGCTCTGATTACAACAGTTGAGCTATTTTTACACTGCACAGCTTAAAATCATAGAAGTCTGCTGCTCTGAATGGTGTTATACCTCAAGAACTACACAGGTTAACGCTAGAGAATATCATGAGGAGCTGCGTTGAAATGACACACATTCCCTTGTCATGGAGAGAAATTAATGCAATTTTCATTCCCAAAAGACCTCAGACGTATAAGTCTATCATCTGTCCTTCTGAAAACTATAGAGTGACTAATTGATATTCATATACGATCTGGAATTGATCCACGACTTTTGTATGTGGCTAATCATGACTACTGTAAAGCCAGTGGAAACGGTTCTAAATTCATTGAAAATCCACATCGAACGATCCCATTATAAAGAGTACACAATGGTAGCGTTCTTGGACATAGAGGGTCACAACTGCGCTGTCAATTCTAGAGTTAATAACTCTACTTCTTCTTCTACTACGCCGTACAAAAGAGTACGGCTCAAGCCAGAATCCTTTCACCCTTTCTTTGAAATTTAGTGGTCAGCGAACTTTTGATATACCTGAATGCGGGTGTTAGCAGTGGACTTGCCAATATGCGTTGCGATAGCCGCATCAAGAAAGCATTTGCATACCATACAAGAACTTCTACAGCTAAATGTTAACAGATTAACCCATTAGGCGGATCGCTGTGGATTGGAAGTAAATCCCCACAAAAGTGATCTTGTCTTCTTTTCCAGAAAATATAAAATTCCAATCGCAGACCCCCCCTTAATCGATGTTACCAGCTTAGTCTTCTTCGATACAGCGGAATTATCTGGGTCTTATTTTTGACAGAAATCTATTTTAAAAACCTAATATTCGGGAAAGAGTAAAGAAAGCTACAATAGTTCTATTCTCTTGCAAAAAATCCATGAAGAACAAATGGGTCTTTCAACCCCGCATTACCAACTGGCTATACGATTATATCTTGGTTATAAGACTCACCTACAGGGTGGTTGTCTTATTGATGGCCTTAGACAATGCGTGCAACTGGAAAAAACTAAGCTTAGTCAAAATGACAGCAAGTCTGCGCAAAAGCGGAGCCTTACGTACTACACCCATAGATATTTTCAGCAGGCAAGTAGCTGTTAACGTCACCTTAAACCGACTACACAGTGGACAAATAAATTATTTGGCTACGATAATATTTTTAACACACTAGTAATCCTTCTAAAGAACATCAAATACACTATGCCCCAACATTGTTTTGATAAAAACTTTCATGTAAGCATCCCATCTAGATCCTTCTGGGAGGAAGATACTTCATTGCTGACATGTAAATCCATTTCTAAATGCAAGGCTGATAGCGGAGTTGGTGGCGGCGTTTTCTCAGATAAGGCTAACTTAAGCCTCCCCTTCTCCCTTCAAAATCACTGTAACGTATTCCAGGTGAAAATTTTGGCGATTATAGAAGTCCAGTCGTGAAATCGTGATATCCGAAACTTTTCGGATGGTCAAGCCGCTAACAAAATTTTTAAATCTTTCTTGACTGCCAATCATCTTTTCGGGAGATGATACAGAAGCTCAACATTCACCAGTGCTGTGCGCTGTGGCACGCAGAGTATTGTAGGACCGACAAACTCGCCAAAGCTGGAACCACTCTACCTACCTATCTGAAAAAGGTAGCATTGATATCCCTATCGTTACGTGAAAGCTAATAGAAGAAATATTCTTAATTGGACTGTTTAGCTTACAGTCGGCTGGATCTGAATCTCTTTAGGAGTTTGATTTTTTAAAATAGAAACGTCTCCGCGCTATTATAGGCGTCATCACTGGACAAGTCTAGGCGTTTTACAATCCTCCACTTACTCTGCACATGCCCAACTCTATTTCTAAGAAGAAAACTCCATTTACTCGTAGGAGTTTCTTCTACATTGAAGTGATCTTAACAACGTGGTATAGAAATTAGCAGTTCAAATTAGTTCCAAAAGTGATAGAATGAGAGATCCATGTGACATCAAAATGGCCAAATATGCCTAACCTAACCTATTAACAAACTCCAACTCTGTCAATGGAGCTATTGCGATTATTCAAGCAGAAGAGGCACAAATGGATTAAACGGTTAATAACGGAAAAACAAATTATTTATATGAATAAATGAGACAACTCAACAGTACAACAGTAAAACTCGCGGGCTGTACAGCGATACCGACCTCGTTAGGAAAGTTCGAAAACCCAACTTAGATGGCTAGGTGACCTTAGAAACGCGAACACTGGCACCACGGCTTGGAAAGTTTTTAACTTCAATCCAGTGGGACAACGAAGTAGAGAACGACCTCATCTTAAGTGGTTAACACAAGCAGCAGCAAACCGTAATCAACTTCTTGTGCGCAACTGGTTTAGTTTAATTAGAATGGTCTTACTATGAAGCTTCTTATAGCTGATGGAACAATTGAGGTACAAAGTTAAACAAAAATCAGATGAATTGGTAAGGTATCAGCAATGCGTGTACTCGTATACTGCATTCAATTTATTCCGGCTTCATAAGGTGGCAGTAGCCGATAGAGTTCATGCATTTCAATTGCCGGCGTGTTAAGATGTCAGAGACTTTTAAAATATAAAAAAATTTTAATTCAAATGAAGTGGAAACTAAATTTTTCCTTTTTCTATATCCTGTACATATTTGTCTATATGAAAACATGGAATTATAACAAATTCAATTTTGTGACAAAAATTTAAAAAAATTCTTTACCCGTTCCTTCACCTTTTAGTGCTTTAATTCACCTGCAAGTTCTATAACAGATAGAAGCATAGAATAGCACCAATCACCCCGAAAATTATTCAAAAAAATATCTCTCAACTCCAATTAGTCCAATTAACCATTTTCCATTTTTTCATGTCTCCCTTGTGTCTGGCATAGCAGAACTTCTGAACTTGTAAGCACTAAACTTGGAAACATAAAACCGAACAACATGCAGACGAAGAAGAAGAATAATAATAATCAAGAAGCAACGACAACAATAATTAACCCCGTAAGAGGATTATTTCAAACCTGCCCCAAGCGTATTACCATCATCACTCCGACTATCATTTTTTATATTAGTACCGAGACATGGGTAATTAAAAATTTCCACGTAATTGGATCCTCTTGTGACATGATGAGCTTTTTCACGTACCATGTAGCCAGGCATTGAGTTTACCTAGACACCCTTTTTCTAGGTATTTCTCGAGCCTCCAACCTTTACGACTCCCCGACCACGACCAGAGTCATGCAATTATTTAAATATGATATTCTATGCCAGCTTATGAATTAAGGCCTTTGGCTAAGTTATTCTAGGCTCGTGTCTCTTTCCCTTGAGGGTGTTTGTTATGAACACCATTTATTCATAGTCAGTTAGTTAATGGTTTTGTCTTTATGCAAAAAGTCGGTGACGAGACAGTTGACTGACAACGACAATTAGACAATTTTACTTAAGACTAAAAGTTTTGTTTTAATCCTCGTAAGTGATATGATTGTTTAAGATAGGGACAACGCAAAGACAACGACCAAAAGGACAAGGACATTGTTGGAGCTTAAAATTCGCTGTCGTAAATATAATAATTTTCTGGCTAATTGAGATGTTTTCCAACAACCCAACGGGTGAAAAAGAAAATAGACTTAATAAAAAGGATAATCGTTGTAATTGTATACGTCAACAACTTTGAACATGAGTATGTACTAATTTCGAAGACTACGTAAGCCACTAGCCAGTGTCTTTCATAACCTTCTTAGGCTTCACCCATGGTAAATGTGTCGTACGTCTTTTAAGAGCTGCTTTCTTTACTGTCACGCATTCTTTTCATTATAGTAGTTGCCGGTTAAATTGAAATATTATTATTGAAAGCAAATGCCTTCAGCTAAAGTACAAGGAAAACCATCGTCAAGTAAGCAATAAAATGAGTCTTACTGATCTACCATCATATGTACGATTTGTGTTCAAAAAGTAAGGGGACCAATGAAATTTCGCGGGCAACATACTTGTATATTCGATTATCGATTTTTGTTTTACTGTATTGGCACGTACTATATGTCCCGAACATATGTTCACAGTTTCAAGTATACTATATAGCATACTCAGTTTGTTTTTGACAGATAGAACGGTTAGACTTTTTTTTTGAGCAATGAATTTGCATCAAATTTTGTGTAAAAAATGGAATTGAGTACACTTCACATTGACATACTACTCTAAGTAAAAAAAAATTGTTTCCAAGTGGTACAAGCTCTTCCAAGATGGCTGAGAAGATGCCAATGACGAACCACGCTGTTTACACCCCGGCACATCAACAAAAGATGATAACGTCAAAGCTGTGACGAAAATTGTTTTGGAAAATCAGCGAATTGGCATAAGAGAAGTTGTTGAGGATGTTGGCATATCGGTCGGCTGATGTCATCAAATTTTTTTCGGCATGCGACGTGTGTCAGCGAAGTTTGTTCAGAAGCTTGTTAATTTTGATCGGATAAAAAGTCGCATGAGCATTGCTCAAGAGCTCTTGAAAAGTCATAACTGGTAACGAATCATAAGTATATGGTTACGACGTTGAAACCAAAGTCCATTCGTTCCAATGGAAGCACCCAGGAAAGCAAAGACCGAAAAAAGCACGCCAAGTTCGATCAAATGTCAAAGTTTTGATCACTGTATTTTTCGATTAGCGTGGTGTAGTGCATCAGGAGTGTTTACCTTAAAGTCGTACGATCCGCAAGAGGTATAACCTTAAAGTTATGCGCCGTTTTCGAGAAGCAATACGAAAAACATTTCCGGAATTGTGAAAAAATACATGACTTTTACATGACGATAATGCACCTGCTCATTCATCGTGCAACTATCATGCCTCAGCCACCATATTCACCGGTCTTGGACCCGGTTTTGGTTTCTGTTCCAAAACTGAAGAGACCTATGAAAAGACGGAGATTTGCAACGATTGAGGAAATAAAAACGGCATCGCTGGAAGAGCTCAAGGCTATACCAAAAAATGCTTATGAGAAGTGCTTCGAAGATTGGGAAAAGCGTTGGCAGTGTATTATATTTGAACGGGATTACTTTGAAGCGGACAGCATAAATATTGATGAATAAATAATTTTTTTTTTTATAGAAATACTATATAAAGTCACTTTAGTTTTTGAACATATCTTGTATGTCAGTTTCGACACAACTACTGATATCTCGAATACGAAGTTAGATATAGATTCTAGTAATGAGAAACAAAAAAGAGGACTTTCTTTGTTGCACTAATTAACGAGGCATCAGTTCCTTATATGACCTTATCTGCGTATTGAGTGCACGCCTGAAGCCATTTATTATTGAATTCATTAGCTCATATCCTGGAAAAAACCCAAGAAGTTCAAATTGATACGCATGTGTCAATGCATATGCCAGCATCTGTAGAGACAAGATGTACAGAGTTAAGTCTAGCTTGTCAGATTGTGCATATCGACGATGGGAAACGCTCAACGTTTCATTTATCTCGGAATTAACATCTCCGAGATCTTTGACGTCAAAGAGGATCCAAGCAAGGTGATGCATAGTAACTTTTCCAACATCTCACTTAAGAAAATTGTGAAAGCATTGAAGTCAAAAATAGGCTTTTTTTTTTTTTTTTTGAAACCAGCGCGCTAAAGGGGTTAAGGTACCCTTAACATGTTTGCACAACGCGCTGACGAAGGAAAATTAGGGAGGAAAGAAAAAGGGGTACCAATGTGCATTGGTTTTAAATGTCTAAATGTTACAATGACTAGAAAATAAAGAAAACGGTGTGCCATTCCATAAACGAATCACGATATTTCAGAGTATGTCAGAAATGGGGCTTAAGGTTATACTGATGAGACGAGAATTACGATTGCCGGTTTGAAGAGGCGGAGTGCTACTAGCGATTTCTATTGAGCAATGGTGGTGGAAATATCGATAGAACAAACTGAAACACGCAACGTATTGTCGGTCTTCGAGGGTATCCATTGACTGAGTGATATAAGAATTGTACTTCAATTTTGGGAGGATAAATACCTTATGCAATATATTGAGGCCACGGAAGAAGGAGAAAAGTATTTCTTACACCGTGTGAGCATCATTGATGAAAATTTAGAAAGTTTCGGAGACAGAACGGAGCCAAGGCAACTTGAATTGAACATTGCGAAAGGTAGTTTTTAATTCATTGAATAAGAGAGTCATCGATTCCAAATGCACGCATTTCAACAAAAGAGCCTGATGCCAAACAAATATCAACTGGCAAGTGGCGCCGTCGTGTTGGAACCAAATATCGGTCTTCAGTTTCAGGTAGCAAATACGAGTAGTTCATTATCATGACACGATTATTGGCACCATTTAAAGTTACGTTCCGGCCGGCTTCAGTTTTGAAGATATATGGACCGATGATTGAACCAGCACATAAACCGCATCAAACCGTTGCTTTGTTTTGTCTAGACATATTGGCAGCACTTGAACCTATTTGGATTGGATGTAGCCATTAAGCCACAAATGGACCTCATCGTAGAACAAAATTATGGTCGAAAACAGTGGATCTTCTTGTGGCATTTTAAGTCCAAAGCACCAAATCGCTTCATCATTGTCATCGCGTAAACTCTCCGCTATCATCGCTTTATTTTCTACACTACGTGATATATGTGGTCTATTTGATCGCATATTATCCAAAAATGATAAACGGGTTTCAAACTTTTCGATAGTATAGGGAATTGTGTGTTCGGTAGGCCAAACCTTTATTTTGACCATAAGTTGCTCTAAGCACACGAAACATATTCCTCGTACAACGCTGATTTTTGTAATACATGTGTGACATGACACATGCATGATGTCTCATGATATGCCCACTGAAAAAAGTACCTTTAGAAGAAACACCCTTTATTTGCATTGGCAGAATTCATCGAGTTATCAGAGATGCAAGTATTGAAACAGAAGCAGCAAAAATGAGTTTAGTCGTGACTAAGCGAAAGCCTAACATTCATACATGCGACTAATCGGAGAGAACATCACGATAGGAAGTTTTAACTTGTTAGTCAGGGACTATTGACTATGGACTGATTCAGTCCCGCGGTATATTGTGAAAGAATGTACCTCTGCTCTTCAGTCCTATAATAGTGTTTCATCAGAAATCAAATAAAGAGTCACTCTTGCCAATTCCTCTTGCTTGGAAATTCATAGAAGGAACTCAACTAAGACCCTCATCATCCCAGTCCCGCTTTTTGGTTGCAAAAGTATGGAAGTTGACAATGGTAATTTTATACATTCTTGACCGTATCGAACGTAAAATTATTCGAGTGAAGAAGACATTCAACGACGAACTATACAAGGTGTATAGTGACATTTACTAAATCAAAAAAGTGCGCGACTATTAAAATGGCTAGGACATGTAAAGCGAATGAACACCAACGCTCCACCCTGAAGAGTCTTTGATCCCAACCCGAAGAGACGACACAGTAAAAGAATACCTCGCCTTAGATGGCGCGCGTTAGTATCTAAACTAAGAATAAGTAAAGTAAACTAAGTAAAGCTAAATTTTTTAAATACCTGACAAGTAACTGCTTGTTCATTTTGCATATCAGGTTTCAGACAATTACTAATCTGATTCAATTTGAATTTACCACATGTGTACAGTTATTTGCAGCTTTATGTAAGAGTATTTCAAAAAACAGACCACAGCAACGCGCCCAAAAATAAAATCAAAACCTTTCCCAGCCCCAGTTCCAATTCAATCGTTTCAAATTTTTAACAATCAAAAAACCTGCAATAAAGCGTTGGCAGAATATAAAAAAAAAAAATCATTTCCTCTATCAATTGACCATAAAATTGTCAAACGTTCTACGGTCTGATTTTTTCTATAACAATTTTCCATATTTTTTGTCGAAAATTTCTCATTCACCATGCCTAATCGGGCAATGAACAAGTGCCGCAACCGTTTTCACTGTCCAAACGCGAATCAACAAGTGTGCTCAACGATCAGCAGCCACGTCACCCTCAATGAAAACCCCTCAGAGAGCTCACTCAACCAAGCCAAGCCACTCCAAGCCTCCAAATCCAATGGCCTGTTTATTATTACGCGTTCGGATACGAATACTCGTATGTACGTACGAGTATCGTATCTGAAAAATTATCCGATTCACTAAACGCTAGTAGTGGTAACCATAAACACAGTATTCTGGCTCCAGATGATTGCGATGATAATGCCGATGAATAATTTGCCAGTAGGTTACACGGCCACCCGGTTCAGTTCAATTCCAACTCGGATTCAGAATCGGAATCGGCTTCGGATTCAGAATCCAGGGTTCGGGGTAATAAATACAAAGTTTTTCAAAAAATAAATTTAAATGGAGGCCGGCGCATAGTCTGATTGTGAGTGGCAGGAAATGGAAACGATAGAAAATAATTAATTTAATGCAATGACTGGTGGGTGGGTGAATGGGGTTTTTTTTTTGGAACAAAAGAAAATATTTATATTTCAGCAACAGCAGTGACCAGAGTTGAAAAATGTTTGGATTACATCGTCATCGTCAACGTCGTCGTCGTTGTCGTTTTCCTTGTTGATGTCGTGGGTTGGTCTCCAGTCAACTGTGAAACCTTTTGTGCATTTCAAAGTATGGACAGGGTAATTGTTGCACTTCAAATCGATACGAAGAGAAGGTTTCATGTTTTTAGAAATGATTGGAAAAATGATTATTAAATCGAAAAATGATATGTACTTAGTTGTACATCATGTGTATGATGAATGGGACAATGAGTCACCGCTGTCTGTGTTTTGTTTGTACCAATTAAACGTAGCTATGCTCTAAAAAGAACAAATGCCACAATAATGACCATCGAGAAAGATAATGAGAATTTGGAAAACTCACTTCTAAAGACTGGCAAACTATAAAGAAAACAAACATATCGCTGCAATGCAGTTCGCACTTATCTACCGGAGGACTTTTAAAACTGTAATCCATCAATGCAACAGAAGTAAATATAGAAGTTTTCAAATTTTAATCAAACTGATCCCTAGGAACCAAAGGTTTTAGCCGCAAAGTTTTTCAATAGCTGGTATGTCTCTTGTATATAATTTCGTGGATGACGAATGGAGGTTCAGTATCGTATTTCTTATTTCTGGGTCTAATGGAAGGAAACCCTCTGAACTTAATCTAAATTGGTGGTCAATAAACAAATGTGGTCATATCACTACAGGTTTTGATCCAATAAGTGCACCATAGACTAAGTATTTACTCTGCAGCAAACCTTAGAGTGTATATGAACAGTATGTAGATGGAAGAATGAAGAATTTTTATTTTACATATACGTTGGCGGATAGCTCAGGCATAAGTTGACTACGTCATGTATTAAAATTGACGCTCCAGCCCGAAGAAGCTTCCCATTTAACCTAGTAAGACAACGTTGTTAAGACAGACCTTATCTAACTGAAGGCAATTACTCAGAGATCACTTGCCATGAAAAGTCAACCGAGAATTCTTTTACTTAGGTGTAAATTGAGACGCATTAGTTCGAGTATTCAAAAACAATGAACGATACGTGACCTGGAAATCAAAATCAGAATCAGAAAAATATTATCGAAAGACGGCAAAAGGGAAACGGACATCTTTTTTTTTATTTTTTGATGCCTGGAGACTATTCAAGAAACGGAACCTCTTAGAACTCTAATTGGAGCAAGTCCAGCAGTAATGAGAATGAAAGTCGTGGCGCTGTGCCAAATAAACACGACTGAAGTTGTTAACTCCACCCTTAGCGCAGAGAAGAAAATGGAAAGACTGTACATGATCTACATAATCATCATTGAACTATTATAAGAAATTTGAAGTAGCTTTGTAAGTCCCTAGGACGAGGAGCAACCAGGGAAGTGAAAGAACACTTTGCTATAGCTCTAAACTGTGCATTTGCAGAGCTCGTAACCAGTATGATGAGCTTATAGAGAGAGACGCACATGTAATAAAATGTAGCACTTTGCTAAAAAAACACACTAAAGGAAGTAAGCCAAGCGGGGAACTAAGGAGCAACAAGGGGATACAGGACTCTCCCAGTGTAACGATCCTCGATCGATATCCTCATACCAATTCTATGAATGGACAGAAATCCCAGCTTTGACCGAAACCGAAAAAAAAAAAAAATTTACTGAACGCTATCAAGAACTGACCAATTCTGCTACAAGACACCGATTACTGGACGGTAATGTGTCACCGGGTTCGAGATGGCAAGAAATATTAAAAATCCCCTTTATTGACCAACATATTACGAGTACTTGAGCATATAAGGACCTCAACATCAGGTAAGAATCATCAAAAGATCCTGATCTATGAATGTATCTCATTTAGAGTTGAAATTGGAGCAGCCTTAATAGAAAAAAAAAAAAAACCTGAATTTGAAGCTCAATACCGTGAAAAAAGCAAGAACGAAAGGCGTAAAATGACAACGGTTACCGACTATCAATGCAAGGAACTTACAAACAATATCATTTTAAAATCAATTTCTTGTTGATATCATATGAGAAGGAGCTCAGTAGATGAAGTTACGCTTCACGATGGTGTTAAATCATTTTGGCAATAAGCAGACGGTCTCTAATCTGAACACTTAATTTCTTAACTTAGATGGTGCTACAATTCAAGTAGAACCTCACCTAACAAGTCTTTCCAGTTAGATCGGTTCTAAGCCTACTATCTCCAGTTGCTCACTCCAAAGCGGAATGTGCTTTGGCGCATATTTAAGGCAAGATGTTCGTCTACTAAATTATTTCTCCGAGTTAAATTCAAGGACTTTGTGTGTCGGAGCATTGGTGTCCATTATGTCCTTATGTCCTACCCATCTCAGGCGACTGATGTGCAGTTTTCTATGCTGTCATATGCAGTTTTAAAATCGACGAATGGTGGGCATCGATTTGAATTTTTTGAGTTTTCTCAGGATCTGTCGGAGTGTGAAAATTTGATTGATTATGGCTTGAAACCGCACTGACAGGGGCTAATCAAGTTGTTCACAAAGTGCTTTAGACGCTGACACATATAAGATCTTGTACGCAACGTTGAAGAGACTAGTACCTCAGTCGAGGGGATCTCTTTTTTTTTGTAGATTGAACGGCAGCGTTTATCGTGTAAAAACAAGCTCTCCACCACATAAAATATTTTGGTTTAAATACAATCCATTATAATATTTAAATCAATCTTCAAACAAGTAACACGAATTAACTTGGAAATTGAAAAAAAAAAAAAGAACTTGTGAACAATAGATTCGTTTGTATAAATATCTCTTCTTTAAGAAATTCAAGGAGATGCAATGAACTTTTTCTCTTCACGGACGAAGTGCTTATTCATTATTATGAGTTTAAACGAAAAGATTGCTACGATAACTTCGTCGAAAAGACTTTAATAAGAGTTCGTTGAATTTAATCCCAAAATTCGATCCATTGATTTAATTTTGGTTCTTAATTTGAAACACGATAAGGTTATGCAAATTTCTTGAGAGATCTGAAACTAATTATCAAACTTTTTCTCAACATTATCAGAAAAAGAAAATTGCACTTCAATCCAAATCACTTCAACACTTCGGTGAACGCCCAAATATTTAACAAGCGACAAACGACATACGACATGATTTCCATCTCCGATCGTGGAGCATTTAACATTCCTCACAGCCAGTGGCCAATAATTATGTAAAATATTTTCTGCATGTGTACAGTGTCATCAGTGACATTTCTCATTGCAAGTTCTGCGAAGTTGTGCGTTTCTATGCTTTGTAGTACAGCGACAGTCACCTTTTGTTGCAATGCCAACGCCAAATCCATTTTCATTCCCACTGCCATCCATTGGCATCAATGCTCGCGGTCTGAACCAGCTACCAGCTACTGCTACTCGGCTTAACCACAACAGTCCTTGGGAATTCCAGAAAATTACAAAAATCCTAGAAACATTGAACATAGCAAAGTAGCAGACATTACAGTCTTTCCACACAAACACATACACGCAAATGAACAAACAAAGTTAAAAAAAAAAAAAAAAAAAACAGAGAAAAGGGTTAAGCAAAGGGAACCGATGATCATTGAAAAGATCCTGATCCTGAATATAAAACACACTCTGTTGCTACTGGTTACCGCCCGACTTACCTCTTCTTAGTGCCAACGGTTTCAAGCAGAAATTACAAAAATTAGCAAAATTGAGTCTTGTCCGATGGACAGAAAACAAACAGCTCGGACAAACTGAACTATTACAAAACTATCGTCGTGCAACAAGGAGTGAAATTCATTTGAACACAAAACGACAAGACAATTGTCGTCGGTGCGGCGGCAACATGGACCACGACCACGTTGGAGAAGATCATCGTTGTTGTTGTTCTTAGTTTTCATTGCCGTTGCCGTTGTTGTCTTCTTCATTGGCTTTGTCGCCGGTATCATTCGCAAGAAAATGTTCATCTTCTTCGTCGTCCATAAAGTCACCACCATAACACCAAAACCAAACAGAGCAACACCACCATCACCACCATCACCACCATCGCCACCACCACCAGCAATGCCAATGCCACTTTAGTGGTAGCTCCTAGCACCAACAGAATTGCAAGTAGCGCATCAATTGCAATTGGAAGTATGGTCGCATCTTTATTTCGTCTTTCATCGGGATGACTGTTGGACTTTTTG
The DNA here is from genome assembly GCA_907269105.1 of Volucella inanis. NCBI lineage: Eukaryota > Metazoa > Arthropoda > Insecta > Diptera > Syrphidae > Volucella > Volucella inanis. The sequence goes on from OU026157.1 coordinate 27,569,353, forward strand.
TTTTTTTTTTTTTTGTTTTGCTCCCACTGTATAAGTATAAATCAGTGATCCGCCACATGATTAGAGACACTTGAGTTTTTTTTTTTTTTTTTTAATTTAAAACGCTTTGAAATACACATCTTCGGTTATAAACAAATTGAATAATGCAGCAGATGACTTTGCTTTGTTGGCATGCCGTTCATTTAGGAACTTTTCTTCTAAACTTTGTAGTCCATCTTCCATAGTTCCATAGTCTATAGTTGTAGAAGATCTACAGTGTCATATCAGCTATAAAATGGTTTATTCCTACAGATGACTCCTATGTTTCTGTACAGAGATACTTACTATACTTTTGTTGCATGAGAAATGTAGAAACCTGGAGCTCGAAATACAGACTGCACTTAAAACAGCAAACTCAGTTTGGCACATATTCACTTACTACCTACACAACAATCACCAGAATTTCAAATCTTTAAATTAATCAGAACATGTAACTTTTTCTTTTCCGCTTCTAGGCTATGAATGCTATCCTCGAGCTAAGTGTCGTCCTTTTATAAGTATGAGTACATGCTTGATGTTTCTTGCGCTCACTACACCGCTAAGGTGAACTTTAATATTTGTTTTTAGATAGAAGCCTACACAATCAGTGAACTGCTGCTTTTCTCTTTATGATGAATAATCTATAACTATTCCTGCTCTTTGAAATAGGGCTTGAGAATCAACTGCATTACTGTCTTTAGAAAGCACTCTTGCTCTCAATTAGCCTACAAAGCGCACAGATGAATTAAGACTGAAAGCTGACCAAGAAACCCAATAAAAAAAAAAGAAGTAAGACACATTCTGACTATATAGTACACCTCTGTACTTTCGAAGGGGTTATTTGTTTAGCGGGCTGCTTTAGATAAATCAAAAAATTGGGCCAAACTAAACAAAACAAATCATTGATTAGTTTGGTCGTAAATTAGCATTTATAATTACCTCCTCTGCAGGACTAGACTTCCTGCTTCATTTGACACCTCCCTATATTCTAAGTAAAACAACTGGACATGCTGCTTTGAATATTTACAAGGTGCATTGAGGTAAGATAGATTTTGCCATACTTCAGCTACAATTCAATAACCATTTGTAAATCAATATTCTTTAGAAATCATTTAGGAAAAAAGATGCATTCTTGGATTCACTTTTACACCGCTAGATTAAGGAACAATGACGGAGTGAACGGAGGTATTTTCTTATACAGCTCAAGACTCATTCGAATTAGCGCCGAAGAAAGCCAAACCGAGTTTGTCGGCTAATAACATTTCGAAGAAAGTTATTGTGGATGTGAATATTGTGAATATTATGCCAACAAATTGAACATAACATCAAAGGTTTTTAGGGAGAATAACAACACCTGGCCCAGAAGAAAGGGACACTTCCATCAAGTCGCTATTGCGAAATTTCGTGAATTAGGTTACGAATTGTTCCCTCATCCACCATATTCTCAGGATATAGACCTTAATGACTATTTTCTATTAATTAGCACAGAGGAAACAGATCTTGCTCTAACGATGAAATTATCGCTCCAACAAACCCCAATATTGAGGACCTCGACAAAGCATATTATTTGGAGTAGATAAACAAATTTGAAAAACTTAGGAAGACGTTCGAAAAGTCACGAACTTATTGATCTACTCTCGTATGTTAGCCAGAGAATAACGTGACATCTACTAAAAATTGACGTATCTTGTTCAACATACTCTTATTTATTGGACAAATCTCTACGGCTGAATCTAAAACTTTCAAAAAGTTCGGATTCTTTCACCGAACCGTTGCACCGAAGTGTAAAGCAAAAAAGACGTTATTAAAGGGCATTTCCCATGGCGAAATGTAACAAGGGTTGGCATATATTTGTTACCTTACGTGAATGAGGAGGACGAGAGAAAGAGGAAACTTTATCTGTAAGCCTTTTATAATATCGATCTTAATGATTTGACATAAGAAGTTTTATATGCTTCGTTCGAACTATTGTAGATCAACTGGAGGCGAAAGAAAACATATCCGAGTTCCACAAGGGACGTTTCATTGGCCGAAGTTTGTCCGCTTTCTTGACAACAATCATGCCAATTTTAGCTAAGTTAATTTAACCAAAAATATCTTCTTTTCAGTTTTTTTATCTTGAAGCTGGGAAAACCTCTAGTACTTGAAGCATATAATCCCATTAAATATATAATTGAGCTCAACATATTTTTCGTTGACACAGCTTCAATCGGAGGAAAATTATCATATTCTGGTTGGAGATCTTAACACAAGACATGCGACTTGAGGATATAAAACGCTGAACACATTAATAACTAGTTACCCTGCCTGCGGAGTCAATATATGATTAGGTAATAACTTGAATTGTGCGCGCATATACTTTCCATCGGCTGGCTTCTTTCTGGACTTGACTCTAATAGACACAGTTGATCAGAACTAACAAAAAACTAACCCGGAATTTTTTGCGGACAATCGAATACGATAGTGATGAAGTTCACGAATATGTCTACCGCAGAGCACGATGGTTGCGTTTTTCCCAAAATTGTAAAGCCTTAACATCAAAGTCACCGATTCGCCGATAAACGAACTTCCTCTCATTTGTTTGTGTAAATAGCTGAACTCCTGTGTCTGGTATTCTTGGTGTTCTGAAAAATTAAATGTCATCGGGAGTATGACATACAGAAAGAGTCCAAAAATTTAACTCATGTTGCTGTGTGATTTTGATCACGTATTGCGACGACAGAAGATTGGAAATCTTACTTAGGACACCATTCAGACAAGCTTCTAGAGATACCTGAAGTAACTGGCGAAATTTGGTTATCATTGAACGGCACAGTCTTCTATTGAAGGTGAGTAAAGTAATTACAAACCTTGGTATCTACTCGTAGCTCGGTAAGTATTCGTATTTTGACATGTACGAGTAAATGCTTGAATTATTGACAAAAAAACAGAAGTCAACTTGTTTCTAGAGTGAATTTCATATGTCTTTTTGTTATCCTATGTGGTTAAATGTAGCGTCTTATCGGATGAAAATCATCTGGGTAATTAAAAGTTAACGTCTTTGGACGTGTCCCGGAATGAACATCCCAAAAAAGCGCTATATAATTGGGAACATGATTGACATCACGCTGCAGAGGTGAAAATCAACGACAATGGCCTGATTTTCGAAGTTTATTACCCCAATGGAAAGCACCATGCCGGGGGCTTTCACCGGTATCGATGCAAAAGAGATAGTGCATAATAGATATGGAATCAAGGAACACGCAAGTTTTTAATTAAAAATTATGATTTTTTTTTTTTTTTTGAATCATAAATAATAAAGTGTAGGGTTTAGCATAACAGCTAAATGGCTTAACATTTTTACAGCGCTTAATTTGCTCCTTCAAGGCACCGATAGTGGTGAGCTAGTTGGCAAGACTTTAGACTTCAAAAAACCAAAAAAAAAAATAATTAATCGAGTTAAATCGCAAGGTCTGGGCGAACAATTCTGATTACCAAAATGGGAAATCACACGACCAGGAAATCACTCGGCAAGTGATTGAATTATTTCAAAGGCTGTATGGCATGTAGGTACAGAAAACCAGATTATCATGTCGCGATAGTGAACACTATTAACTATGTATGGCCGAGCAACCGCATTTTTAAATGGTTCAATGATGCGTCCAGTCCAAAGCCCGCACCAAACAGTGACACGTTGATTTTCTGAATCCCAAATTCGACAATTTTGACGCTGAATAACATTTTACTTGAAAAATCAGTATCCGCCGTTTGTTGTTCCATAATTCATTCAACGAGTTCCTTTCACTTTGCGTCGTCAGTACGCTTTAGTTCCTGAGTTAATTGCAATTTGTATGCATCAACATGAAAGTTGAGAATACTCTATGGAGAGGATCTCGAAATGTCACATTCTTCACAACGGTTACGAATTGATGTTCCTGGGCTATTAGCAATACTCTCACGAGCTTCGATGTTTTGTATTGAACGACTTTTTCTAGGATCCCTAATTGATTCAGTCTTCCTGAATTATTCAACTAAGATCTTCACATCTTTTGTACCAAAATCACGAATTGTAGTGCCTTCTTTGTTTCTAAAATATTGATCAACAATGAAAATGCGTTGTTCTTTCGTGTAGCGCTTCACTTTTAATTACCCTGAAATTTTAGCTGTCACATCCCCGTGTTTTTTTTTTATTGACAACACTTTAGCGGTAAGAGGGATCTGAGTCAATTATCACTGAGAAGTTTCCCAGTTTAAGTCGCGATCTCGATCGCGACTGGAATCAGATGATGTAGAAAGTGAAAAGCAATACACCGAGTTTTTTCTAGAAATAAGTTAAAGGATAGTTAGGGGGTTTCCACGAAGAGGCCAGACTCAATGAGTAGTGCCTACGAGAAGTGGCCGGCGCTTTGTAGCATTGATTAAGTCCCATCGGGTCGGTGTCGGTGAGATAGCCAAAAATGCAATTAGGATGGTGATCACTTGGTGTGAAAGGCTACAAATGCTCACCACCCTGATAGATTAGGTGGAAAAGGAACATCTTTTCTTACAAACGCTATGTATGAATGATAAATTAGTTCTATCTTTGTATTGTTTCAAGGCCGAAAGGCAAAATCTACAATAATAAAAGTATGAACTTTAGAGCGCTCGTTAAGAGCCATAAAGCTAGAATAAATTTCTTTCATTTTCAAATCACCCTCAACATATTTTCAAGAATAGAAATTAATGTTGAAAGAAAGATAAACATTTAAATCAATAATTTAAAGCTACTTGGGGCAATTGTCTTCAAAATTTATCTAATTTTGTTCCCTTAAATTGTCCCCAAGTCATGAATGATTATAACTTTTCTTAAAGTGCATTCACTCAGATCGTGTGAACAGTTCCTTCGATATGTCCAAATTTATTTTGACATTGCACCCTCCTTATACTGATCAATTATGAGATCAGAAAAACCAGTAAAGTAAATTTCCTCCTAAGCCTAATTTTTTGTCGTTCTACTGTAAGTGTAGGCAATCCTTCCTATTGGTAATAAACCTTCGACGGTGCCTGAAAATGGCTTCCGAGTGATATGTGTTTTCGGAGGGACTATCACCACACTTCGTGGGGCCAAGTAATGGACATATGCGCAAAATCAAAACAACAAAAAGAAAAAGACACTTCTTGTAAGCGTTCGTCTCATCAGCCTAAACCTGTACCCGCACATACAGTAGCTTGTATCCAAGAGATTCTAGCACTAGTATTCTAGATAAGTGCATGGCATTGCTACCTCACTGATTGGGAGTTCTCAAGTCGGAATTTGTGTGAAAACAGTTGAAATGAGGCGCTTGCACCCAGTCGGGATGGGCGACGGGGCTGCGACTGCCACGTCCCTGCTAATGCAATTCGTTAAATGGTTCGAAGTACATTTTGTTTCAGATTTTAAGTTTTTTTTTTCCAATTTCGTTCTGCTACATATTGCTGCTATTTTAAATGGTGACAAACATAAGCAAACGAATAATCGGAAGATATTTTCAATTTTCCTTTTTTTTTAATCTGTCTCGCAGCTTGTACTCGATTTGGGAGGGCTGAGGTCATGGAGGTCTAAGTTGGGTACGAGTATGTGTATGTAAGTGGCTGCGGAGGAAGAGATCATAGATCAAATTGGACATCTTCTACTTAGCCACTGGTGTTTAGAATTTATACACCATTTATTGAAATCACTTACTTGTTAGGATTGTCGTGGAACTGTTGGGGGAAAAAAAGGTTATCTTGTAGCAAAGCCTTAGCTGAAGGCCCCCAATTGATTGCTATACTAAGGTTTGAAAGAAAGACTGTTATTTGTAGGCAAAAATCGATGATGAAGCTTAAATTGTACAAGATCGATTCTTTTGGTTTTCTAAGATGAGGTACTCTTATTTCCGCCAGCGTGCTTTTGCTTCAAAGAAAGTTTAATGACTATACACAGTATAACAGGGTGCCTATTTTTCCTTCATTGAGTTTCAGATTAAACGGCTACCATGACTTATCTAGAGTTCCAATATCCTCAAAGACAAAATCTAAGTTCTTACTTCTTGGTTTTGTTGCAACTGTTGTCATATAATTGACTGAATTGTAAAAGTGGCATTCTTCTTAATTCAAATATGCGCACCACAGTCGATGTTTTTTCCCAGTCATTATATTTATTTTGACTCTTCTGACCAGAAAGCAAGTGAGGATCCAGTTTTCAGATCAGAGAAAGGCCACCTAGCTATGTATCCTCCGAAGGAGGACCCAATTGATCAATGATAGTTCTTCATAGATTGGAGCTATTTATCAAATAGTTTGTAAAAGATGAAAATTGGCTTACATAGAGATGACAGTTGGAGCTCAACAATCGGTAATTAGGTGGCAGTTTAGAGGTGATAAGAGTAGTGTGCAACACTGCGTGTACAATCTGTAGACAAAATTGTTTGTCGAGTAAAGTAGTGCTTTCAGGTGAAAACTTGTCTGAAAAATACATTCAAGCCATCAGTAGGCGGAAAGTTTGACAACAAGCGTTAGCCCACAAATTATATTCGCAAACCATAAAACAAAAATTTCTAGTAAGTAGCAGGGCAAGTGTAGAACATCTTATTATAAAAATTGGAGAGTAAACAATCAAGTCGAGTTTACACTTCAAGTATCTGGGAGTTCTGTTGGATCAAAGCATCAGAAGAACGCAAGTGAGAAGAATTCTCGTGCAGTATCGCCACTATCGAGAATAAACGCTGTAAAAAAATCTTATTCTATTTACCGCCCAATAACAGGATGGCACAAGAATATCCATATTTTTCATTTTTTATTTTTTTTATTCCTTTTTATTTTTTTGGATTCGATCACCGAACCTTCCGATTTGGAGCACAGTTCAGTATCAATTTAGCCACGGCCACCCACAAAGGACAACATCGGAGATAGACTAATCTTAAAAGGGAGACAGTTAACAGCTCAATGCCGTTCACCATCCAAAACCATTGAATTATTGTAAGGAAATATAATATCTGTCGTTGAAAGAACTTGAAGTTAATTGGAAGGGACACAACGCTTGACTAGAGTACTCGAGAAGGAGGCGGACAAAAGTGATGGATAGTTGTCACGTACGGGTTACAGAATTCTTTGGATCATCTTTTAACGAAGCCAAGTGATAACTTTGCTTTAGTAATTATCTCATTAATATGCGAGCATAATATGCCAAGATCACGGATTGACTAAACAAGGGATATAGGTTGGCCGTAGAGAAGGTAAATACGAGGAGGAGACTTATTGTATTTACATGAGAAGATAATCAATTGACAATTGGTGCTATTGAGTTCTAAGTACTTCCTGATGCAGCAGGTTAAAAACTATTTAGATCGTCTGCATAGAAAGAAAGTGCTGAGTGTTAAATGACCCTTTTAAGATCTTTAATGGTTAGGATGAAGAGAAGTGGACATAGGTGACTATCTTGAGGAACACCAAGTGGCCAAAAAAGGCGCCGATAGGACAGCCCTGAAACGAATACTATAAAAACGATATAAATACGATTAACGTTTAGGTAAGAAGATATCCATTTTACCAAAATAGTTCAAAGCCCAGGACGGACAATTTGAACAGGATTAGTTTATAAGATATCTTATCAAAAGCCTTACTGAAATCAGTTGTTACAACGTCAACTTCTTTACGACTTGACTTTCTAAGGTTGAAAGAACAGAGGACACGAATGCGACGAGGTTGGTGGTCGTTGATCTACCTTTCAGAAAGCCGTGTTGATTAGGGTAAATAAGAGATTTGCACTAGAAGCTTAAGGCTTCGTACAAAAGGCTTTCGAGGAGTTTGTAAAAGTTTAGCTATGGGGGGGGGGGGGGGGGGTAATTAGTGACTTTGCTGTTCAATCCATATTTGTGTATCGGTGTTATGAAAGAAACCTTCAATATCTGTGCAAATTCATCTTGAGAGAGCAGTAACGGAAAGAGATTAGAAAGTTTTGAGAAACATTTTTGAAGAAATATGGATGGAAGGCCATCTAGGCCGGATATGTAGTCATCATTAAGTTGCTGTAACTTATTTCCTATCGATGTATGATGAAAACTTTGAGAAATAGAGGTGCCGATGGGAAAGTTATAAAGGTATTTGAAATAAGAGGGATCTGGTACGAAGGAATTATAGGCAAAAGATTGCATAGGTATGCTATGCGGATGGGTTGCTGATATGTTTTCGTATGAGAGGGGTGGAGGAAAAATGTCAAAGTCTTTTTTTTGTAGTTACCTAATTGGTAGAAAGACTTAGGATCGTTCATAAGGTTTGATTGCGCACTATCAAGATATCGCTGATAGAGAACGTTATAAAACTAGGCAAGTTGAAGCTATAACACGAGATACGTGGAATAGTCAGCAAAAGAATTGGATCGAAAACAGCCCATAATTTGTTTCTCTTGCTACATCAAGAGCGAAGTCTACGATTATACTATTGTATAATTGAGTAATTGAGTAATTCTCTGTAGAAAATAAAAAGAGCACCATTAAGGGACATATTGGCGAAATCAAAAAAACACTTACTAAGATATGTGTTAATTTTGCAGAAATTCGTAAGAAGAGGCAGATTCAGATGGGGTGAGCTGAATAGGAGAGTGGTGCAAAAAAGAAAGAAGGAGTGATGGAGTCAGTGGTGAAAATGAGACCTTATGTGTCTCAGAGTCTGTACCTAGACAGGCCGTGGCAAGGATTTCTTCAAGTGAATAGTACGAAGTAGCGGATAGTAATTAGAGATTCTGTGAAAACATAACGTACCGTGGTATTGAAAACGACATTAAGCTTTGGTCAACTATTCGCATCACTGTTGCAAAAGAGTTTGCATCTATATATAAACACGGGAATGATTAGAATTTTCGCTACCAAAATGAGTATCCTTAGGATTGAATAAAATGTGACATCCAGAGCTAGCATGACACTCAATATACTTTGCCACCGTCCGTATTAATGTAGGCATCCCATGTCAGAGTGTGCATAGATTTTTCGCAGTTTTGACATATTCTACTTTAGAATCACAGAGCGTTATGTCAGGAAAATAACAAGGGTCTACGGATTTCTTGCTGATAACAATGCATTTGGTCTTCAGATGGTTCAGGAAAAGCCTATTTTTCTTACACCAATCGGAGATTTTCGCTAAGTCGAGGTTGGTGGAATTTGGAATGCTGAGATATAATTGCACGTCATCAGCATACATATGCACGGAGGAGGACGATGATATTAAGGAAGGAATTGCATTGATATAAAGAGAAAAAAAAGTGGCCCAAGATCGAACATTGAAGAACACCTCTAGAAGTATAAAAGAAAAAATCTGACCACCTATCATCAACTGATACAGTTGGCTTCCGAAATTTGAGGTATGACAGGATAAGAGTAGAAGCAGCATTTAAGAAATCGGGAAGAATCGGGCAAACAATGCTGAGGTTTCATTTATAGGCTTTACTTGCGTTTACCGGATCATGACCATGATTTGCCTATGAGTACACGCTCTTTGCCAAGTCATATCAAGTCTGCTTAAATACCTCGACGGGTAGGGATTCAACTTTAAATGCTTTGTTTGAGTTAAATTAAAATATAAATTGTTGACCTTGTCCAAGTTGGGTCAACGGAGTTATTGGTTATCATAATCCAAATTATATAGTTAATTCTGCCTGAGCATAATAATTTGATTTATTTGACTTCGAAACCTTTGAAACCTTGTCCCTCTAGAGCGTTGACTTGAATTGAAAGAGGGAAAATCACTTCTTTCAACTCGAGTGTATTCGCAGATGTTGATACGGAACTTCTTAAGAATCGGACATACGGATAGAAAGTGATGGACTTCTTCGAAGCTCTTTTTGGTTGCATAATCCGCGAAAGCCAACAAAACAGTAAATTTAATACATGGAATGAAAAGTCCGTTTCTAAGAGAGGGCACCACTTGAATCCATACCATCTTCAGTTAGTACCAACCTTCAAAAGATACGTGTATAAATTTGAGAGCATACGGACGATTAGTTCTCGAGATATAGCATTGTGAGTGAAGCAACTTTTGTTATTGTGAAAAAAAAATGCATTCAAAGCAATTTCGTGTGTTGAATTATCATTGCTTTTTGATGGGAAAAAATGCAGCCGATGCAAAGAATTGAAAAGTGTTACCCGGACTCTGCAAGTGGTCATACAAGCACCAAACATGATGCACGCAATGGACGTCCGAAAGAGGCTGTTTCAGATGAAAACATCAAAAAAGTCCGCAAAATGATTACGAGGACCGTAAAGTTAAGTTGATCGCAATAGCTGAGACTCTGAAGATATCAAAAGAGCGTGCCGCGTTTGCTCACATTCGACCAAAAACAGCAACGATGATGAATAAGACGAGTTTTTAAAGCTGTAATAAAGCCGATTTTTTGCGTCGGTATGGCTTGGCTCCATCACTTCACACCAGAGTCAAGTCGGTAGTCAGCTGAGTGGCGAGTAGGCGACGAACCTCGTCCAAAACGACCAAAAACTCAACAGTCGGCTGGCAAGGTTATGTCATCCGTATTTTGGGATACACATGGAATAATTTTTATCGACTATCTTCAAAAAAACGGCCGCATTTGAAGAAAAAGTAAGTGCTGTTTCATCAAGACAATGCACCGTGTCATAAGTCGATGAAAACAATGGCAAAATTGAATAAATTCGGCTATGAATTGCTTCCCCACCCACCGTATTCCCTAGATTTGGCCCCAAGCAACTATTTCCTGTTCGCAGACCTCAAAAGAATTCTCGCCGGAAAGAGATTTAAGACCGATGAAGAAGTAATCACCGAAACAGAGGCCTATTTTGAGGCTAAACCAAAATCGTACTACAAAACTGGTATCGAAAGATTGAAAAATCGTTTCAATCAGTGTATCGCCCTCGAAGGCAACTATATTCATAAATAAAGTTGAATTTTGCAAAAATTTTGTGTTTTACGGCACTGACTTTTCAGCCCATGTGTTATGTGAATGTAGTGGCTTCTCATGAAGTACATGTGAGTTTGTAGAAGTCCAATGGCACGTATTTTGATTGTTGACAAAGTCATTTAGCCAGAAATGAGCTTTATTGTTGAATATGTTTTTGCGACGAAATTCCGAATCAGTTGTAACCATTTCCAGAAACCAATTTGAGGAAATTTGATTTGCTTAAGTTCTTGAGTCAATTTAATCTTATACGGGTTTAGGTCTCACAATGTTGTTTGAGCGATGCCCAATTCCTGCGAACGGCGTGGAATGGATTATTGTGAGTTGATGTAAGCAGATGCACTTTTGGCCTCAATATTTTCAGCACTCCTTGAATTTCTCTCTCTCACTGGTAACAGAATACAAGTTGGATGGGGCGATTATAACGACTGAAAATTGGCGTTAGCGCTCTTAAAGTTAAGGTAACCATATCCAAAATTTGGTAATAAATTTTAATAATTTGTAAACGCTGCTTATTCGAGTACTGAACCGTGACTAAATGGCAGAAAGTGTCGTGCAAAATAGTAGGTAGTGACAGTTCACTGAAGAAACATTGCACATGCCCAACAGACAGCATTTAGTCTTAAATGGTTACATGACACGTTCTCTGAGTTTTAAAGTTAGTTTCTGAGGTTCTTCCACGAATAAAAATTTAGATTCAGACCCGAAAAAATTCTTGATAAATACGATTGCTACTTAGAACTTGATTCTATTTTCTCATCAATTTTTTGTTGAAGAATTATGTGTAGACTCCTAAACGAGAAGCTCCTTTCTCTAAGCTTCGTAAGTGCGTTTTCAAAGCATGCTGTGAAAATAGATAGAAAGAAATATATGTCACCTAACTGGATCCTTCTTTGTACAAGAGACAAAAAATACAATTAATATTGGTAGGGCCGTTGATGTTGATTACCTTTTCGCAAAGGATATGTTACTGGCAGTCGAATTTCTATAAAGCTTTTTGAACACGATGAATTCTATATTTCTACAGTTTCCGTGAGTCTATGAAATGTAAACAAGTTATGGAATTATTCTACAGTTTTACTACTTGTGAGAAACATAATAAAAGCCAACTTGTTTGGTTAGTGAGCATAAGTACGTCTACGCGTGTAACTAAAATCTACACAATTTGGACGTCGATATTAATGGATTCCTCCCGAAGCTTCTGTATTCTTAGAACCCATAATTTTGTCTAACAATAGAGTGCACCTCTTAAAATTATCTAGTAATCTAACTAAACAGCCAACAGCGTCAAATAACATTTGTCCCCGCCTAAAGGTTTTTTTTTTTTATTTACCTGATCACTAGCTCAGCATCTATTGCAATATCCATCAAATCCATCATGTCTCTGGCCAACGAATTTTATGAGAACTATTTATTCCGGTTTTAATGATTTAATGACAGAATGATAGACTGCTTCCACACAAAATTCATGACTCAATGGTCTCGAACAACAGGAGACAGAAATCCAATAAAACATTTTTGAATCGACGACAAATGGCTCGCTTCTAGATACAATCAAGAGTGTGAGTACGAGTAGTAAATAGTTCGAGTATAGCGCCGCACGCATTGAGAGTCCCATCGATAACACTCAATAATAAATAATTATTTCCGTCATAGGTCCTTTAACAGTGAGATCCTGCAAAACAGAAACCATTGAATGGCTATAAAATCCACATTGAATGAGAATCGTTGGAAAAACTATAAATTGATATAAAAAAACAAAACAATAACTCTCTCATCACCTAACAACTGGAATCGATAGGGAACAGAAAATGCAGGGAATGAATACAGAGGATACCTGTTAGGTGATGCTTGATTAGTCTGTAAGTATCTCTTACCTGAATCATAACAATTTTAAGGACCTTTCTCTGTCTTATCAGTGACCACAGTTGGTGATATAATTTATTTCTGTGGCTGCCATGCACACACATACGAGTATGTATCTATCCTCATATGTACAAACTATCATGGAACAAGTGCCTTCAGTATTTCATGTATACTCATGCTATGCATAGTATGTGTAGTTATTGTAGGTGATGTGGCCTAAGGCATTGTTTATGTTTGCTTTTATTTTTATTAACGGAAAGGATGTCTTGAGGTTTTATTGCTTTTTGATAAAGTAAAATTGTGTCTTTTAAAATTTGGTGTCTTTAAAAATATTTTAACGACTTTGTAACGAACAAACACTATGCTTGACCTTGATCAAGTGACTGACATTGACTACGACTCCGACTCTTAGTGGTTGCTGTTGTTGTCATAAAAGAGTCATTTAAGATAATATTTATTTTCAATGCGCTTTGGGAATTGCTTTATTTCTCGATAAGCAACTACAAAACGAAAAGATAGAAAATACCGTGGTTCTAATGTGATAAATGGTGATCATATCGGAAGGTGCATTAACACATGAAAATTATTTTTAAGAGTTCTTATTTCCTTATTTTTTAATTTGAAATCATTAACAGTTTAATCGTTAACAGTGAGAGAATTTATATCGAAATGAGTTAATAAGTTTTAAGGTTTTATTTTTTTATAATCTTTACTTTATGAATTTCGTTGCACAGTTTTAAAGGAAATGAATCTTGTAGCGAATTTCTTATTTCGTCAGAACAGCGTATTTAAAAAAGAACTAGTCCATTGTATTGCTTATAAATTGCTTTAAATGAAACCTTTCAATCTTTGAATGAAAAACGGGTAAGCGCTTTAATGATACGAGTAGAACGCTTACAGTACCAGCTTTCACTACATCAATGTGGAGTACCTTTAGACTGATGCGATCGTAAGCCCGATATTCATAGAGGTAATGCTCTGCGATGGAATAACTACTTTCAAAGGACGCGTCGCAAGATGCTGTATCACTTATAACAGCGCATTTAAGAGCTTAGCAAAAGTGAAGTGCCCCGTCACGACGCTAATGGGAAAGACCTTATGTAGGCTCTGCTTCTTAAAAACTGTTCATCAATGATTTCATTTCTCGTGATCACATAGTGAATTTAGCCTTCAGACTGCGTTTAGTGACATCTTACATTCTGTATTAGCTTGAAAGTCGTTAAAAGGATCAACAAGGCTCTAAACTTTTCTACTTAGAAACTGCAGATGCAAATCATTCTCCCCTTTCACCGGCTCTTCAGCCGGTATAGTATAGTATAGTTCGTTGCCAGCAGGATTGCGCATATCTCCGCTTGGCGAAAAAAGCAAGTTTTCCGTGCAAAAAGTGAAATCTAATGTTGTGATCCTCAAAAAAGACAGCAGCGCCGCATAATGTATCGGTTTTGAAGCCATCTGTGAAGGCCCGACTACATCTCTTTCCTGGCTTTGTTTCTGGCCGGAACAAGTCTTGGAGACTGGGAGCAGCAGAAGTTCCAGTATCATTGCATCAGACAGCATACGTCCGTGTTGTACCAAAGACCACTTCTTTTAAATGAAAGATGGCTTTGAGAGTGCAGCCTATGTTATGAATTTCAAGAGGAGATAGTTCATTTAATGAAAATAGAGCGGCGCCAGGCATTTTTACGAAAGCATATAAAGCAGCGATGACGTATTTTTGTGAGAGCTTATTCCACCAAATAACAAACGCACAGAGTTTAAGTGGCCTTATCATAGGCGTGTAGATTCAAAAGATCCTTTTCGATTACAGGCCCAATTTCTTGCTGGCAGCGCATTTGCACTGCTAGACGACTGACAGCAGTTTTGACGTAGCAGTTTTAGTCCACAGAAGTTTCAGGATGACACCCAATTACTTAATTTTTCTTGCCCAGCTTTAAATCAGTGGCAGATCGACAGAAAGCTAACTCGTCTCTTCTTTACTGCATACCACGAAGCCTTCGTAGCCATAGAATCCTTGTGACAGCTTTTCTTAAGCTTGGATGACATCGGTGTCCTGTTGTATATTGTTAAAGTCAATATCTCTGCCAAATCGGCTACCTTCTTCACTTTCTCTGCTTGAGGAGATACAGAGGAACGGATATGGAAGCCTTTATAAGGGAAATAATTAGTTCGCATTGAGCATAAACCTAAATAATTGTACAAGATTGGCCATAATGAGCTGAATCGTAACAATTTGGGTATACATTTGTACAGATTTGTGAGATAGTGTCCACTATCCAATGTCATCGGCATTGCTCTTTTGCCACTGAATGTACAAATTCATTAGTTTATAGTTGTCAATGTTGATTGCAGATTATCATTATACTAAACTTATCTTAGCTAAGATTGGTTTGAGTTGACCATATTCATCCAGAGAATCATTTTGGTGTTGGGGACTCACCTACTCTGGAATGCGGGGCTGCAGATGTAGAAGTTGATCAAGTTCTTCGACAATTGAGCTTCTAGGTAAGCATACTATCTAGTACCCACAATACCAAAATATTCTCCTCACACACAGTTTGGCCATTTTTCCAAGTGATCATATGAACCATATTATCCGTACACGAAGCTGCTGTTCCCTCACGTGCGAGCTGTATTAACAAATATGTTCTACAAAAGAGCTGAAATCACGGCTCCTTGCATACTGCTTTTAAAAGAAATTACATAGTATAGTGTGTCATTAAGGAATGCATACATACATTTGTAATACTAATGTGCCTGTTGCTGACTTTACAAATTATCAACTTCCCTAATCACGGGTTGATCTCTATATTTTCTACATTTCTTTATATTGCGGAAATGTTAACATAGTAGCAATCTCCTCAAATTTTGAGGAAGGTAGCTAATGTGAATTCTTTTCCACAAAAAATTCAAGGGGTTTGAGTACACTTAAAATGTTTGTACACAGACTCTGGATCTCCTGATTATAGGCTACTGCAAATTTGGGTCTACCAATGTACATAATCGACTTTATAGCGCTTCAAATGGTTTTTGTTATCTAAACCAACTAAAATATCGCTGCTATTAAAAGTGATAAAGGCAATGGTTAATTTCCGCGACTGTTACGGCAGAAGAGCTGGGTTGAATTCACAGTGAAAATACTGAAAAAAAGGTGAACAAAATTTCTGACGTTAAGATCATTTTGATGTACAATGGCAAGCACAATGAGCAAGTGGAGTGACTAGGCTGATTAATTTATTTTATTTTGATAGATCGGAGTCACTACAGTCGTTTGATATTAGTCCTCGCCACAGGAAGTATACCGATATACACACAAAAGAGTTGAAAGGCGGCAAGAAAAATAGTCGTACTTACATGCCACATTGATCCAATTTTCGAAGCATTTTTTATATTCGGTTTAGTTTTCGGTATGTCCATCAGTGCTTTCTGCGATTTTTCCATTATTTCCTCTCGGCTGCTGAAACGCGTTCCCCGTAGTGGTTTTTTAACGCAATTAAACAGGAAGAAGTCACAGGGAGACAAATCAGATGAATTCGGTGGCTGTTGGAAGGTATTTGTTTAAAAAATTACGAATAATGATGGCACTGTGCGACGGTGCGTTATCATGGTACAAAATCCACGAGATTTCGGCCCACAATTTTATTCTCTTTCAGCCAATTGCTTCACGCAAACGTCTCATAATGTCTACTTTTTTGACTGAAAACGAGGTGGTTTTTTTGGTCTCTGCTCATTTGGTGAACGCCATTCACTTGCCTGATGTCTGGATTACCTGCCGTACTCATAAACCCACGTCTTGTCTCCAGTAATGATCCTTTTGATGAATGTGACATCGGATTCAGCCTCGCAAATCATCTCTCTTGCGACGTCAACACGGTCTCTTTTTTGCACGAAATTGAGGTCTTTTGGCACCAACTTTGCTGCTACACCAAAATGTCTTGGACGGATCCATAGGCAATGTTCAAGTCCTCCGCTATCTCTCTGATGATTTATTTGAACATTTCTTTTACTTCATCAATGTTTTCGTCGGTTTTCGATGTCGATGGTCTGCCACTGCGTTCATCATTTTCGATTGACTCACGACCCTTTTGAACCACTCGTTCACTGGTAAACGACCGTTTTCTTTAGAGAATCGTTGCAGAAACACTTTTCCTACATTTCCAACATTCGCGCACCATTAAATCCATTTCTAAGGCGAAATTAAATACAAGTTCGTTGTTGCAAATTTAAATCCATTTCTAAAATTGTAAGAAATCGCCAACACACACAGAGATAAATGTACTCTTGGCTACATAACTTTTGCAAATGTCAAGCTATGACGCTAAGATTAAGAGGGAATGTCAACAACAGATGTACCAACTTAACCGAAAAAAAAACAGAACTCAAATCAGAACAATGGCAGCGCCACACGGTGGTTAGTCCCTTTTTTTTTTGAACAAGGTGGTACACTTATTCATTTAAAAAAAAAAAAATTCTTTTTTGACAGTAAAAGAACTCTTTGCTAAGTGTTTCTTGTTTTTTGAAAAATTAATCCTGATCAAATCATTACCTTTGCTAACAGTAAGCCTTCATATGATACCCCAACGTATTCAAAATATTTCCCAATAAACTTCCATGATTCACTCAATGTTACCATTGAAACCATTAAGCATGAGAAAATTATCTTTCCCCAGCACCTTGAACCCAACTCAATGACATCTAAAAACATTAAAATCAAATTCCTACCAAAGGTAGTAACTTATCCCCTAACAATTATAAAATGATGACAATGCGCGGTATAAAACATAACCACGCCATGAATGACGAAGCGCGCAAAATGCAAAGACCAAAAACCAAAACAAAGCTGAATTCAAACCCAAACTCACTTAAAACAAAAAAAACGAAAAACGAGAAAAAAAAACAACTAGAAGATCTGCAACTGCATCTGCAACACCTGAGAGCCCAGAAAACGGAGATGTATCCCTAAAAATTTCCCAAACACACACAACATATTGCTCCATTCCAATTGACGACATCGCCGGCGACAGGAATACAACAACGATGACTACATAGCCCGAACGCTCTGACAACGACGGCTACACAACGCAACGACGACACTATGGCGGCAGAATTTCAAAATTAACTTTAGCTACATGGCAGTGTGACAAGGCTCCACCAAATGGAGGCTGCAGATCAATTGAATTCTTGCTTCCATTTGGTTTGTTGTAGGTACTATAGATCGTCTGATCTACCAGGCCAGTATTTAGTGCAAAGGATTCGTTTGTTTGTTGTTTTTTTTTTTTTTTGTTTCTCCTTTCCTTCTGTTGTCTCCTTCATCTTCCTCTGTGTTTCATTCCCTGTGACCATAGATGATGATTCTCTTTTGCAAATGAATGGAGTTCCACATGGACGGATCTTTAACCGAATCGATCGTGGGAGTTACAGGAACCAAATTGCATGAGATATCTTATTAAAAAACTGCGAATGTTGTCTACTTCGATCGTTGTAGTTGATTCAATGCAGAAGTGGAGTTGGTATCTCCATCGATTTGTCTACAGTGGCTTTGGAGGCACGACTACGGATACGCCCATGTTACATTTTACCCCTTTTGCGGAAATTATTCATCAATATCAATTTTCGCAGTAAGGTACATACATATTTTATAAGCCGGTCTGGTGAAGTCTTCTTTACCCTACTGTGGGCTCTTGTTCACAATTAGATAAGGAGGAGCAACTTTTATGATTCGTTTTGATTTAACTTGCTAAACACTATGATTTTTTGTGCTTTTATGCTTCAAACTTCAAGGGTACTTCTCTAAAGTGCCTAAGAAGTTTTTGAAATTCCTGCTTCCTAGTGATGAGCGAATTTATTGATGACCTTCATTTTGTGGAACAGTCTAATCACAGTGGCGGTGGCTTGCATTTTGTAATGTACATCACTACTATCTGCCTTTTTATTAAAATGTTTTTCTGTAGACCATGCAAAACACTGACTTACACAATAAACGGAATAATAAATTGTGAAATTTCAAAATTAGAATAAATTAAAATCCATTAGATACTCCCTTCTGTACATCTGTACATCATATTAAGGCATGCTTTTAACTTTTTGACAGAATACAATGACAGAAACATCTGGAAACTCTGTTCATGACATCGCCATCGGTAACGAACTGTCGCCAATAGTAACATCTTAACTCCTACCGTCATCAAAAGCAAGTCTGGCGGCAACAATTAAATGTTTTTTTTTTTTTCCAATATCCGCAGAAATGCAAATGATTAGTATCCCGTACCCAGTTATCAGTCGGCGCATTAAGCACTTAGCGTTGACAAATATAGGGTTTTCCAATAGGGACTTGACAGCTTTGAATTTAATTTGTGAACGCACTCTTTCACTAATCATCAAACTGTCACTGTCAATTTATTCAGTAAACTCAACATTTTCATCATGGTAAAGTACACTAACGAGCAACGTCTGCAAATTATAAAAATTTTCTACAGATATTCGGAGTCGGTGACTGCAACTTTAAGAGCGTTAACTCCAATTTTCGGTCGTAATTCTCGCCCTAGTAGACAGGCAATAACAAGTTTAGTGCAAAAATTTGAGTCTACATATTTGTTATGTGATGTTGCCGTGTAAGTGAGACAACGGGTTGGTCGAAGTGTCGAAGTATCGCTGCCGTTCAGACGTCCGTAGCAAACAATCCAAATCGTTCAATTCCACGGCGTTCTCAAGAATTGGTAATCCCTCAGACCACATTATGGTGTATTTTGCGTAAGGATCTTGGTTTACACCCATACAAGATCAAGCTGACTCAAGAATTGAAGCCGATGGACCATATGAAGCGACGTACGTTCTCCGATTGGGTTCTGGAGAAGATTCGCCAATATGATGAATTTCATCGCAAAATCATCTTCAGTAACGAAGCCCATTTTTGTCTCAATGGGTTCGTCAATAAGCAAAATATGCGTTATTGGTCGGGTGAAAACCCACATGTGCTTCATGAATCACCACTTCATCCTTAAAAAATAACTGTTTGGTGCGGTAACAATCGTCACGTTACTGTGAATGGTCAGAGTTATCGCGCCATGATCACCGATAATTTTTGGCCCGAATTGGAAGATATGGATTTGGACGACATGTGGTTTCAACAGGATGGTGCCACAAGTCACAGAGCACACGCTACAATCGATTTATTGAAGAGTGAGTATGGTGAGCGTGTTATCTCAAGACATGGGTCAGTCGATTGGCTGCCTCGTTCGTGCGATTTAACGCCGGTTGACTATTTTCTGTGGGGCTAAGTCATTGGTTTATGCCAACACGCCGACGACGTTGGAAGAGTGGCCGAGTCATTGAAAATTGGATCCAACGAATCGACCGCTGCAAACGTGCCCGCGGTGGCCATATGAACGAAGTCGAGTTCCATTCATAAATGTTTTGATTGTACTTCAAGCCAATAATAAAGTTTTTGAAATATCTCAAATGGTTTTCCTTTTATTTAAAAAAAAAAGTTGTCAAGTCGTTATTAGAAAACCCTATACTTTCAAATTTGTAATAATCCCTTAAAAACTTCCTGGAAAAGATTACGTCTTGATACTTAAGGCAGATCCATAGTAGGCAAAAGGATCCGTACGTGTACGTAACATACATATGTGCGAATGTAAACAATTTATAATGCCGGATTGCTCAGTAACGTTTAGTTTGCGGTCACTTCTGCTGTCGTATGAAAAATGCGATTGCGATCGCACTTCATACGAATATTGTTGTTTGCAATGTGGAATTCCAAAAAGCTGTGGTTGTTCCTGAGAGAAATTAGTTTGCTTCTTTAACAAACGTTATTATTAGAATTAGAGAGAACACAGCTTATTTGATTATAATTTTTGATTAAGATTCGAAAAAGCGAAAACATAAACAAAAATAGCAATCCTGGAGGAATTTGTAATTGACTATTTTCATTAATTTTTGATGGACGATTGAAAATAATTTTCGCGAATAAATGCACGTAAACCATACAAATCACAAAATAAATGAAAACTTGACTTCACAGATGGATACGTTTTCAAAATCGCATTATGAGCAACTTTTCGATTTGATGTAATTTAAAGAAACTTTTCGTCGTATTCTGACATTAACTTCAGTTTGCTGGTGAATTCCTAAGAATCGCTCGAAGAGGATTCATAAGATG
The DNA here is from genome assembly GCA_907269105.1 of Volucella inanis. Classification (NCBI taxonomy): domain Eukaryota; kingdom Metazoa; phylum Arthropoda; class Insecta; order Diptera; family Syrphidae; genus Volucella; species Volucella inanis. The sequence continues at coordinate 27,590,292 of OU026157.1, forward strand.
AATAACATTCATATTTTTGGACATCTACCAGCAGCATTCATCTAGAGTCTTTTGAAAACTGAATTCGAAATGAATTACTATTACTTGAACCGAAATAACCAAAACCAATAACCAAACTTCAGATGTGAAGAGAAGTTGTAGTTCATCGATTTTCGACTCTATTTTGGGTAAGACATGTCTATATGCCCATATAATATCGTCTTCACGAAAGAGCTTAGCCCAAACACTATCGTGCAGCTAAAACTTTCCCTGAATGGGCTCTATTGAAGGTCAAAGAAGGCCAGTATTTTCACCGAAAATACATAGCGAAATATAGGATGATTCATCGTGAGGTTTGATTTATTATGTAAAATAAAACACATACAGTTGAAAGTGAACTTAAAATTTTTATTATTGGTTAAAAGAACAATACATAGCATCTAGTTTTTGAAAATTATAACATGTTTATGTTGGCCACGACTACGTCTGAGGTGGTGCATTCGGAAGGTCCAATTTTGGGCGACTCGTTCAAGCATAGCGACTGGTATCTCGCGGATAACACGAGTAATGTTGGCTTCCTAAGTGTCAATCGTAGTTACCTTATTCCTGAAGACCTGAGACTTTACATATTCCCAGAGAAAATTAATAAATTATAAGGGCCGCACGATCTAGGCGGCCAATTTATCGAAGCAAAATATGAAATTAAGTATTCACCAAAATGATTTCTCAACAAGCCCATTGTTTCACGCGCTGTTTGGCTCGTAGCGCCGTCTTGTTGAAACCAGAGCTCACCGAGACCATGTGCTTGAATTTCAGGAAGCTCACAGTCCATTAACATGGCGCGATAAAGGTTACCATTGACTGTAACATACTGGTTTGCCTCATTTTTGAAGAAATATGGATCAATGATTCCACCAGCCCATAAACCACACCATACCGCTGGTTTTAATTCACTAAAAAAAATGACGCAAATTCAAGTCGCCTGGCTTCAATTCTTGCATAAGTTGAATTTTGTACGCTTTTAGGTCGAGATCCTTACATAAAATACGCCAAGTTGTCGAATACGCAAAGCCAAGCTGCTGAAAACGACGATTAATCGATTCGTCACGGACTCCGCGTACACTCTCAGCTACAGATGCTATAGTCTCTTCACTACGTGCTGGATGTGATCTATCCGGTCGAGTATCATCCACTTATGTAAACTGAGACCCAAATTTGCGAATGGTATTGGTAGTAGTGGTTTCAGTATGTCGAAACCGTAAGTTCCTCGAATCGCACGAGAAACATTTCTCACAGAACGTTGATTTTCGTAATACAGCCGAAGAATTTGGAGACGCTATTGTGGTGTGAGTTCTTCCGTGATGACTTCCCCAACGATACCGAACAAAAATGGTTAAACCGTTTGATAGGAATCATGCCTGGCCTGTCAAAAAAGCCTATTAAAAATTAAACCTCAGGATGAATCACCCTATACATACGTATATATGTTTGCAAAAGTGGCCTTTTTGAAAATTGCTGCATTCGGTTCTCAGTTGCTCAATTATGCGAAAAAATTTACTATGGTGCGGTTTTTACGTCGGGTATAGGTATATGTCAATGGATTGCTATCGTTCCATCTTAACACTTTTTTTTTCAACAAATTGGAAGGGTATGCGGTTTTAATAGGACAGTGCCATTTTTCACACATCCCGTGCTACAATCGTTTTCTTGACAACTACATTGATCAGAAACGATCATGTCTATTAGCCGCACTGCTCATGTAAATTAACGCATTTAAACTCTCTTTTTTGGGGCCACATTAAGTCTGTGGTAACATGTTCTTTATTAAACTTACTGGAGCACATCTATTGAAAAATCATGTATTTGAAAATTCCTAACACAAGGCCTAATTACAATGTACTCCTTTCTCTGGACGACAGACTCAGCCAGCCAGGACATCGTTGGTCGTTAACCCAAGCAGTTGACATTTCCAAATTTTGCGGTGGACAGAACTCCCTAGATGGTATTGATGGCAACTTTAGAAGCCAACATTTATAGCTAATCGCATTCGCAGGACAGTATACATATACGAGTATAGGGGCAACAACTCGGTGTGAACCTAACCTAAGCCTAGACTTTTCAATTACTGTTTTGTTCGTCTTGTTATTGTGTGCTGGTTTTTCTACAAAAAAGGAGGCTCAATTAGCACGGTGGTACACCATTTTGATACTACGATTTGTGTTTCTGGTTGCCAAAGGACTTCACAAGTCATGTCTGCGGCAATCTAAAAAAGTTTAGTTTGCCAAGTAAGTTTTTCGACCATCGACAAGAAGTTTGATACATGATCCTTGCTAGGTCTGGACAAAAAAATTGATTAGATATTCGTTCTCGTTGCTGTCCTTACACTATAGCAAGAGTATCTAACAATTTAATTGAGTGGAAATAAAATCGCATTCTTTACTTTTCAAACTTTTCGTTTTAACCGATAAGAAAGCTTGTGGCCGAGTAGTGAAGCAGTCCTAGAGTTCTCTTGGCTTATGACATTGGGTTACTATGCCACCTACATACACATGAATATTAACCAGAAAAAAAAAAAGATGGGATCACACTATCTGGAGGAGTTTTTCAGGAGTAGGGACTAGGATATATCAACTTAACGATACCCACTCTTGAAGTTGTTTCTATATATCATTTGTGCTTATTTTACTTTTAAGTGGTAACCATCGGTAACCATCCGGACTCAACTTGTTAAACTTATAAGTGCGAGTGCTGACCAGCAGACAAAAGCAGCAGCACCATAAACGGGGCAGTAGATGAATTTCCCAGATGGGATCAATGGTTCAGTGCCTTGGAAAAGAAGTGGTTGTGGATGAGCGCTTAATATGTTACCATACAGTTTCGAACGGATTACTGGCTTAGGTCCAATCATACCTAGGGTATCCATAATGGTTATTCTGTCGGGGTGTTGACAATCAACAGTATCTACTGTTGACAACCCTGCTAATAAAATAACAACAAATTTCGGTTAAGTGCAGCCTTACAACTAGCGGAGGCTCTGTACTGCCGCAAAGGTAGGACAAAAAGAGGATACAAAACAGCTATTTACTACAGAAAAAGCAGCGCCTATTTGAATGGAGATTTGTTGTTAGAGGTATACTTAGACAAGAAATCTTAAGTTGGTCAAAATTGTCCTCCTTATATGCGCGCACGACGCCACAGATGAGAAAGATGACGATATCAAAGGTAGCTTTTACGAGCTCTTGGATAAGACTTTCTAGCATTGTCTTAACCATTGCATTCAAATTGCCCTCTGCGAATTGAATGCATCGCTTGGAAAAGAGGGAATCTTTGGTATAGCCTAAGGTATAGCATGCACGACATCACCTCCAGTAACGGATACAGGCTAATCGAATTTACGACAAGGCGAAACATTGTCGTAGCTAATACGCAGTTCCGGCATATCTTTATTCACAAAGGGGCTTGAAGATCTCCTGATCAATCAACCATCAGCTGAACTGACCACATTGCGATCGACACAAAACACATCTCCCGTATTATTATGGATGACTCTATCTTTGTTGTAGGCAAGGTACGGTTGTGGATATCCCGAACATCGCCAAGGTAAGCTAGATAAGTTTGACGTCGGACTGCTACAATCGGAAGAGATCGCCAAATACTTTTCCGATCGAGTTCCTTTTAAAGTCTTAATATGGTTGGTTCTATACTGCCAGTATCACGTATTGAATACCAGTGACGTATTGCCAAAAAGGCATCAGAGAGGCCGCATCTGATGTGTTGGGTTTCACTTGGCCATCACAAAGAAACTCCTGGTTTGACGATGAGTGCCAGCAAGCGTATGGACTAAAACTACTCATGAGCAGGAGAGATGAACACCTTTTACTCAAAAGGAAAAAGAAGGAGCATGAGAAGCACGTGATCGAGGTAGTTTATAGATGCTACTCCAGGAATGAGATTGAAAAGTTTTCCCAAAAGGTAAAAACACATACTATGAACGCAAGCCCCAAACCGAACTCTATAGCGACGAGTAAGGGAATAGTAATAAAGTCGCAGTCGATGCTGAGGATTTGAAAACAGCATTCCTGTAGACTCTATAACGGTGATGATGAATCAAATACTGCTGTTAGGTAGAATGAATCTTTCAATCTTGACGATATTGACAAACAATTCAGTCAACCCGACCTGGATGAAGTGAAGAGAGCTATATCTTAGCTAAGCTCTTCAAAGCAGCAGGCGATGACTTGATAATCTGTAAACTAACTCATGTGTAAAATATGGTTGGATGAAAGTATGTCCAATAAATGGAACCTCAGCATTGTTTGTCCGATTCTCCAGAAAAGTGGCTCTCTAAACTGCCCTAGAAGATCATATCTGTCATATTGTGTGAATGGCTGAAGCTGTTCGTCAACAACCTGATTGGTCCATACCAGTAAGTCTTCAGATAATGAAAGCCCACCATCGAACAAATATTCACACTGCAGCAGATTTTGAAAAAGAGCCATGACCTTTAAATCGATATACACTACCTATTCATCGATTTTAAAGCCTTTATAGAGAAGAGCAATCTTTAGTTTTGGTATCCCTATCAAACTCGTCCGTTTGTGAAGAATGATGACGGAGAATACCCGTTGTTTCATCAATATCGGCAAAGAACTCACTGAAATCCTGCGATTTCTTTAACATAATTCTTGAAAAAATAGTGCAAAATTCACGCCTCAACACAAAAGCCACAATCTTTCAAACATTGACAGAATCGGAAGAAATTAGCTTGGCAAGACCAAATATGTACTGGCAACAAAGAAGGACAACCAACATCGACGTCTCGACAGATATAACTTTAATTCAGACAACGACAGCTGCGTTATCAAATGAAGAATAACTTTTTCTCATCGCTACTTCTTTGAGCTAAAAATTCAATTGGCTAGCAATCAATCTCCAACAACAAATGTGAACCTATATAGCATGGAATTTATCAAAAATAAATGCTCTTGGCTGCTTTGAGAGGAAAATTCTTCGGGTGATTTTCTGTCCTATCTGCATAGACGGTTAGCGGAGGAGGAGATACAACAACTAACTGTATGGGATGTACAGCGACATCGACTTGGCCAGAAGAATGAAGGCTTAACAACTTAGGTGGCTGAGTCATATAAAGCCGACGGACACCAATGCTTCAGTCCAAAAAGTCTTCGAATCCACTTCCGACAGCGCAATAGAGTGGTGGTGCATGTAACTGGAAAGGGACCTCAACCGACTTAAAGTGCGAAACTTGTCGGTTGAGTCACAGGTGCACACACACACACACATATACATATATATACATATAGTATATGCATGGGTATAAGCATATTTTTTTGTATCTTAAACGTTTCCCCTGTTAGAAATAAAACAATTATAAATCATTTGTCTCGTGTGAGCTCAGCCAGGAACAAGCTCCATGTTAAGGAAGAACCCTTCACCATAACCAAATTCGACTAGTGCAACTCATAACTGATGAAAAATTTCCAAGTCTGTTAACTTGTAGACAAGGATAGGATAAGGGCATCCAAGCAGTCATTCATAGGACACCACATAACCCCGAGATATATGAGAAAATGTTAAGCAATAACCAAAAACCCCCATGGAGTATTACGGATACTAAGCGCAATGGTCCCTTTTGGCGCACAGAATAGAGACAAACATCTATGAGTCTTGTGCATTGGATCCGTAGATACATAATTAATTACAGCGTTTTAATTTCTGTAATTAGTCACGATTTTGCATTTTGCTCACTACAGCTAGCACTTTGGTTTGTAGTCGTCGTATAGACGTTGTTGGCGGCAGCAAACCGACGTTTCTTGCTCGACATCTATTTGATCCAATGTGCAACTGGATTGTATCCTGGAGCCAGCATCTATTGGATATTAGTCCAAAGAACACCAGCGGCACTTGGAGTGGGAGTTTACTATGCCTTGGTGTATTGCAGTACGAGTATCTCGTATGTAAATTGAGAAGGCGCTTAAATTCTGCTCCGCCTACGCTTTGGGTTCGAGTGTCAAACAGCCATGATTCGTAGTTGCAATTATTTTATGCATAACAACCATTCTGGTCAACAGCGGGAGTTTGGGTATAAGTCTCAGCAGTTTCTCTTTCTCTTTTGAGGATTTCTAGGACTTTCAAAGTGCCTATGTATTGAACTTGAATCGTATGTTCACAATGAACAAGTTGAGCTGTTGTGCAAGACCGATGAGGGCGATCGCGATCTAGTTGTTTGAAAAAAAAAAAAAACACATTTCCTCTATTAAAGTTTTCCAGATTGTCATCTAATTGGAAGTGGGAATGCTCTGAATTATATGTTAATATCACTCATTAACAAGAAATTTGTATCTATGCAAATTGGTTTGAAACCCTAAGCGGACCTATGTGTACTACTATTTAAATACAACAGAGTTTGTTTGTTTTTTGTTTTACCTTGGAATATGTATATTCACACTAATTAGTGGTATTTTTTGGTAGAACAATAAGTTTATTGGGTATATATTTAAATTCGTGCGGTTTTTTTTTTTCAAAATTTGAACGTTTATTTAAGAAAAACATGTACAATAGTATTATTCAAAGTATTACGCATTTGAAGCTATGACTTTTTTCCATCTTTCTGGCAATTTGTGGATCCCATCCCAAAAGAACTGCGCCGGCTTGGCAGCCAAGAATGAATCAAGCCAATTTTTGTTATTCTGCTCTGATGTGAACCGTATTTCAGTGAGGGCGTTCTGCATCGACCGGAACAAATGGTAGTCAGAAGGGGCAAGGTCTGGGCTATAAGGCGGGTGGGGTAAGACTTCCCATCTACTGTTTTCCAAATAGTTCTTAACCGGAATAGCAACGTGGGGCCGAGCGTTGTTATGATGGAAAATTATTGCCTCGTGTCTGGTCGCATATTCCGGGCGTTTTTCGGCTACTGCTCTCTTCACACGGATTAATTGTGTTCGGAAGCGTTGTCCATTGATAGTTTCACCCGGTTTTAGCAGCTCATAATACAGCACACCCATCTGATCCCACCAGAGCACTACCTTCGCGCCATGGATATTCGGCTTTGCCGTTGATTTGGCTGGTTGCCCTGGTTTCACATATGATTTTTTGCGCTTGGGGTTGTCGTAATGGATCCATTTTCCATCACCAGTAACAATCCGATGCAAAAATGACTTCCTTTTGTGGCGTTCCAGCAGCATTTCGGACATGCAAAACCGCCTTTCGACGTCTCTCGGCTTGAGTTCATGTGGGCTGCTTGTGTTTGGCAACAATCTTCATAGAGTAATGCTTCCAGTTCTTCATCTTCAAACTTTTTTGGCTGCCCAGGACATTCATCGTCTTCCAAGCCAAAATCACCACTTTTAAATCGTGCAAACCACTTTTGGCACGTTCGCTCAGCTAGCGCATGTTCATCATAAACTTCCACTAAAATACGATTACTTTCGGCACAGTTTTCTTCGTATTAAAGTAATGAAGAAGAGCTCCCCGCAAAAACACTTTTTCAAGCACAAAGTTCGACATATTTGAGTGAAAAAAATTATTGTTGCTTTCCAACGCATGTTCCAATGGAATAATATAAGTTACGCCATCTCTTAGCAAACCGCACGCAATACAATTCCAGTACTGTGCTACCTAGTGGAACAAAAATAAAACATAACAAAATCTCCTGATAGTTTTTCCGAAGGGAAATTTCCTTGACGAGATGCTTTCAAGAAATAAAACATAAAACAAAAGCTAAAAAGTCGGCACAGTGACGTATAAAAGTTTCAAACAACAAAATGTTTAACGGGAACGTAAAACCAATATGTTACAAGAATCGAATGTGAAAGTTCAGATGCTGGGCTACTCGAACTGGCAAGTCATCGACGTTTGTTGAGAGAATAAACTAAAGCAATCTAAATATGATAAAAGGGAATTTCTGATCGTTAAAACAGTGAAAATGAAGTCAAAATATGACAAACCATGTGAAAGAACTACCAGCGCAATTATAATATCGTCGATCATGTAAGAATAGCGCAAATCAAATAAGAATTTCCATATAAATATGGAAACGTGGTGGTGAAACGAATAGATGAAAATCCAAAATAGGAAATAGCAAAATTAATAAAGTAAATCTTGAGTTAGACTACGAACTTTGCAAAAAAAAAGAATCAAAGAGAACAGTAATAGAAGGCATTTAATGTATAAAAATATGTACCCTATAAGCAAGGGCAAGTAATAGAGCAAGTGTATTGCCAATGAACGGGCTCAATAAAGAAGGAACTTGGCACAAATTTAATTGCTTTCGTGCAGAAAAAGCAAACAACAGATTTCACGAAAGCCAAAGTCAGCCACAACGAGGCAGTAAAAAGGATGAACCGGTGACGTAAAGTCGAATTGCCTACACAGTCTCCAAAGTACGGACGACAAACGGAAATCATTAACTCATATGGGTTGCGTTTTTTGTTTAATAAAATATTAGGTAGCGTTTAGAAGGCCAACCAACCAAGGGAGAGTTTTCGTGGTCCATTATATGAACAGCACAATATCGTTTAACTCGTGATGCAATTCAGCGCTTTCGAAAAATGTAAACTTGGCATTGATCAATTAGGAAGAAACGTTCGATTGTGGTTCATAGATTATATGGATGACCCTTAGATCTTAAAATGTATCCGATGAGTAATATGTACAATGGTGTTATTACATAGCAAGAATCCAGGAGAATTCGAAATCAAAGATGAATAACACCAAGGCAGTGTTGAAGGTCTCTTTTCTTTCAATCGTGCAACACTTTCAATTAAAAAAGTTTATGGGCGAGTTTCCAATTTCTTTAAGGGTGAATCTTAATAATTGGGTTAAGGCGCTAGAAGATAATGATCCAAATCTGGAATATGCAATGCTATATTTCAAAGCCCCTGCAAATTATTTGGGAGGAATTATAGCTCTAAGCTGCAAAAATGTGAATGCTAGGCTCTGTTGTTAGTAATTCATGAAATGGCAATGACAATGTCGCGAGTTTTCTATATTTTGTGATAAAAAAATCCGGTACAAAGTGAAAAATAGACTCAAGTTCGACGCGAGGTTCAAGGAAGAGGCAGAAGGAAGAATAATGAGATTATTCAGATACAAAAAAAAATCTACTAAAAGTAAAAGGAAAGTATAGACATCGGTTTCTAAATGAGATGGACCAAGTCGAGAAATTTAAGTAATTTAGGTCACATGGTATGTGGAACAATTTTGAGTATCAACACTTTGAATAGGGTTTCAAAGAACTACTGATGATGACTACTACTATGTACTACGGAAAAGACGAAATCGACAAGATTAAGTAGAGTTAAATTTGGAAACTATCTTCTTCGAAAAAAAAAAAAATCGGCTTGGTTCTAAAATATTTAATATGGAGATTGTTAAAATTTCTACAAATGCCGGAGATGTCTATCAGAATAATAAGTGACATGTACGATCAGGTAAAACCAAAGTTAAACTCACAGAAATTTCAAAATTTCGAGTACTCGAACACAGGTTTCAAACGAACACAGGCATTTTAACGTAAACCTTTTCTACAGCAAACTGTAGAAATGATAATCTCACTATCTTCCATTATATATGTAACAGACAGCAAGAATTTATTCACTTTTTTTCCTGTAGTTTAAGCGGTAATCTTCTGAGAAAGAAAATTGTTAGCGTGGGATTCTACAAAAGTACACAGTAAGTTTTTCAATTAAAAATGTGTGTGTCTCCATTCTTTTTGAAACAATGTTTGGGCAGACCAATATTGCTTACTAACATATTTAGATGGCCCTACAGTCGGAGGTGGACTACGGCTTCAGGCAACATGCTCCTCCAGCTAGCGCGGTTTTTGGCAAGCTACCTCCAGCTACTCACACGATGTTGCATAAGGTCCCCTTTCACTTGTGTACGCTATCCAAGATGTGATCGGCATCTACATCGTTGTTAATTTGTGTTGGAGTTGAAGACTTTTCAAGCCGGAAGGCTGGTGTCCATGAAATCAAGATGGCATAGCCATCTATGCCGGGTTATTCGAGCTTTTCTGCCGAGGTCAGCATCGCTGTACAACCTGGTTCAGTTTTTTGTTGACACGTCTTCTATATTGATTCAATCTAGACCGAAAGTTACCCGAAGAACATTTCCCTTAAAGCGGCCGGAATCATTTTAATCCATTTCGTCAGTGTTCAAACTTCTGTGTGGTAAATCAGGATTGTAATAATTAATTTCGTATATAGTTCAGTTAACGAATCCCTTAAGAGGATTCATAAAAAAATCGCGAACAGAGAGGCGTTCGACTTACTGAAAACGAATTATTTCAATCAAACCAATTATTTCGTTTTGATGCGTTCTTTATTCTAACAGCTTCCAATACGAACTGCCTTAAAACTAGCTTAAATATATTTCTACACCTATGTGTACCCATATCCACTGGGCAGCCTACGCGTGCAAGGGCAGCTGTGTCATTATTCTCCGGCCTGGGAAAGTTTTCATGCTGGATACAAAAAAAAATCTACTAAAAGTAAAAGGAAAGTATAGACATCGGTTTCTAAATGAGATGGACCAAGTCGAGAAATTTAAGTAATTTAGGTCACATGGTATGTGGAACAATTTTGAGTATCAACACTTTGAATAGGGTTTCAAAGAACTACTGATGATGACTACTACTATGTACTACGGAAAAGACGAAATCGACAAGATTAAGTAGAGTTAAATTTGGAAACTATCTTCTTCGAAAAAAAAAAAAATCGGCTTGGTTCTAAAATATTTAATATGGAGATTGTTAAAATTTCTACAAATGCCGGAGATGTCTATCAGAATAATAAGTGACATGTACGATCAGGTAAAACCAAAGTTAAACTCACAGAAATTTCAAAATTTCGAGTACTCGAACACAGGTTTCAAACGAACACAGGCATTTTAACGTAAACCTTTTCTACAGCAAACTGTAGAAATGATAATCTCACTATCTTCCATTATATATGTAACAGACAGCAAGAATTTATTCACTTTTTTTCCTGTAGTTTAAGCGGTAATCTTCTGAGAAAGAAAATTGTTAGCGTGGGATTCTACAAAAGTACACAGTAAGTTTTTCAATTAAAAATGTGTGTGTCTCCATTCTTTTTGAAACAATGTTTGGGCAGACCAATATTGCTTACTAACATATTTAGATGGCCCTACAGTCGGAGGTGGACTACGGCTTCAGGCAACATGCTCCTCCAGCTAGCGCGGTTTTTGGCAAGCTACCTCCAGCTACTCACACGATGTTGCATAAGGTCCCCTTTCACTTGTGTACGCTATCCAAGATGTGATCGGCATCTACATCGTTGTTAATTTGTGTTGGAGTTGAAGACTTTTCAAGCCGGAAGGCTGGTGTCCATGAAATCAAGATGGCATAGCCATCTATGCCGGGTTATTCGAGCTTTTCTGCCGAGGTCAGCATCGCTGTACAACCTGGTTCAGTTTTTTGTTGACACGTCTTCTATATTGATTCAATCTAGACCGAAAGTTACCCGAAGAACATTTCCCTTAAAGCGGCCGGAATCATTTTAATCCATTTCGTCAGTGTTCAAACTTCTGTGTGGTAAATCAGGATTGTAATAATTAATTTCGTATATAGTTCAGTTAACGAATCCCTTAAGAGGATTCATAAAAAAATCGCGAACAGAGAGGCGTTCGACTTACTGAAAACGAATTATTTCAATCAAACCAATTATTTCGTTTTGATGCGTTCTTTATTCTAACAGCTTCCAATACGAACTGCCTTAAAACTAGCTTAAATATATTTCTACACCTATGTGTACCCATATCCACTGGGCAGCCTACGCGTGCAAGGGCAGCTGTGTCATTATTCTCCGGCCTGGGAAAGTTTTCATGCTGGATACAAAAAAAAATCTACTAAAAGTAAAAGGAAAGTATAGACATCGGTTTCTAAATGAGATGGACCAAGTCGAGAAATTTAAGTAATTTAGGTCACATGGTATGTGGAACAATTTTGAGTATCAACACTTTGAATAGGGTTTCAAAGAACTACTGATGATGACTACTACTATGTACTACGGAAAAGACGAAATCGACAAGATTAAGTAGAGTTAAATTTGGAAACTATCTTCTTCGAAAAAAAAAAAAATCGGCTTGGTTCTAAAATATTTAATATGGAGATTGTTAAAATTTCTACAAATGCCGGAGATGTCTATCAGAATAATAAGTGACATGTACGATCAGGTAAAACCAAAGTTAAACTCACAGAAATTTCAAAATTTCGAGTACTCGAACACAGGTTTCAAACGAACACAGGCATTTTAACGTAAACCTTTTCTACAGCAAACTGTAGAAATGATAATCTCACTATCTTCCATTATATATGTAACAGACAGCAAGAATTTATTCACTTTTTTTCCTGTAGTTTAAGCGGTAATCTTCTGAGAAAGAAAATTGTTAGCGTGGGATTCTACAAAAGTACACAGTAAGTTTTTCAATTAAAAATGTGTGTGTCTCCATTCTTTTTGAAACAATGTTTGGGCAGACCAATATTGCTTACTAACATATTTAGATGGCCCTACAGTCGGAGGTGGACTACGGCTTCAGGCAACATGCTCCTCCAGCTAGCGCGGTTTTTGGCAAGCTACCTCCAGCTACTCACACGATGTTGCATAAGGTCCCCTTTCACTTGTGTACGCTATCCAAGATGTGATCGGCATCTACATCGTTGTTAATTTGTGTTGGAGTTGAAGACTTTTCAAGCCGGAAGGCTGGTGTCCATGAAATCAAGATGGCATAGCCATCTATGCCGGGTTATTCGAGCTTTTCTGCCGAGGTCAGCATCGCTGTACAACCTGGTTCAGTTTTTTGTTGACACGTCTTCTATATTGATTCAATCTAGACCGAAAGTTACCCGAAGAACATTTCCCTTAAAGCGGCCGGAATCATTTTAATCCATTTCGTCAGTGTTCAAACTTCTGTGTGGTAAATCAGGATTGTAATAATTAATTTCGTATATAGTTCAGTTAACGAATCCCTTAAGAGGATTCATAAAAAAATCGCGAACAGAGAGGCGTTCGACTTACTGAAAACGAATTATTTCAATCAAACCAATTATTTCGTTTTGATGCGTTCTTTATTCTAACAGCTTCCAATACGAACTGCCTTAAAACTAGCTTAAATATATTTCTACACCTATGTGTACCCATATCCACTGGGCAGCCTACGCGTGCAAGGGCAGCTGTGTCATTATTCTCCGGCCTGGGAAAGTTTTCATGCTGGATCATGTTGGTTGTTGATTCGGGCGCATGCAGGGTGTCGCGTTGCACGCACGAATAGCAGGGAAGTTCAAGGTGACAGCTCTTCTTTCCGCCGGCTGGCAATGCATCGTGTTAACTAGTTCTTTTTTTAATTTGTTAGCTAGAGACCGTTTGTCAAAGAACCAGCGATTAGCGAGAGTGAGTCTTCGGATTTACGCGCTGGTGTCGTAGTCAGAGTTGATAGTTAAGCCGAGGTTAATAAAGAGCCTTATTACCTCAAAGTTGTAGCTGCCTATCCTAGGCGTCGCTGTTACGTGTCCCTTTTTGCTCACAGCATATTTTTAAGTTTTCCTTCATTGACCGCTTAACCTATATTTGCCGCTTTTGCGTCAATAGTTGGATACACTCCACTGACAGCTCGATGTGTGATTCAATATAGACGCTGAAAATGTATCACAAAGGTCAGTCCTTCTTTTTTAGTTCTTCTGTGACATGACTTCGTGTTTTCAGCTGCAGTTTCACTAGTACAATTTGATGAAATTGGTTTTATCTTTATATACGTAGAGAATAACCATTTTCTAAATTTGTTTCGTAACAAATGATAGGTTTTCCAAAGAATTGTGCATAAAGCAAGTGACGTTTCTAGCTGAAAATTTTTATTTCTAAAAAAATATTTTACCTAGGCTAATGAGTTTTCTTAGGTTTGTTTATGATGTCCCAAATATAAGTCAGGTGACGTCGAATCCGGGAACTGCGAATTACAAGTGCAATCTGCATTTTGAGAAATTAACCGGTCACTTCTAACTTTCTATCGCCGCCCCGGCGATGGTTTGTGGATGTTCATCATCATCTAACCAATGACTCTATCAACGCCAGTTTTTAAATCTAAAGTGCTATTTGCTTAAATATCTATTTAAATGGAAATGTGCTTCATTGTTCCTCATCGGGTTATTTAAAAATTTGGAATCATCTGTACGAATTGTAGGCTGTATTCTGCATAATGTTGCAATAATTCTTTGACCAATTGAATCTTTTATGTAGACAACTAGAGGTTTAGACTCAAAATGTTCGAAATATATATAAATCTCAAGCTACAATCCCAGAAGGTACGGGATAGAACGTACGTTCAGAGTTCCACTAATGATCAGGCTTACTTTTTCGAAGATAACCTGCATACTATCTTCAATAACAATGTTCCACTTAAGGTTAACTTTATATTGCCTTATATTGCCTGGTTAAATCGTGATATACGCAAGCTCATAGAGCTACGAGACATCTCAAATTGTCGTTGGAAACGATTAGCATACTATACAAACAAACAGAACTAATCCTGTTCAACACGTAATACTTCGATGACGTTGAGAGATATTGAAATCGGTAAAGTTACCTTAGTAATCTCCTAGAATACTATATTGACTGTGTTTTTCTTAATAAAAAAAATCGTTTCAACACTAACATCTGTATCCAGCAACAAGTTCGAATTTATACATCTTTCTGATGAAGATGTTGCATATATAACATAGATTCAAAGTTCATTAAAATATTACACGCCTTCTAAGTGGAAAAATACTAAAATCATTCCAATACCGAATGAAATAAATTGTAATGAAGAAGACTTTAGGCCCATAGCAGCTATAGCAGTTCTGCCATTTCTTACCAAGGTGTTTGAAAAAGCAATCTCTGAACAAATTGAAACCAATCTTACGGAATGAAGCTACTACAGCTTTGCTCTCTGTAGTAATTGATATGAGAAAGGCCATGGATATGAGTCATGTTACGTTTTTAACGCTTGTAAACTACTCCAAGGCATTTGACACTGTCAATCACAAAACATTATTTGAAAAAGTGCAGGTATCATTTTGGTTTTCGAAACAAGCGATAAACCTCACTTATTCGTACTTTTTCGAAAGACAGCAATGCGTTGCAGCTTATTTGGCGGAGTACTCCAGGAATCAATCCTTGGACCGATACTCTTTTCCCTTTACATAAGGTTTTCCAATAGGGACTTGACAACTTTGAATTTAATTTGTGAACGCACTTTTTCACTAATCATCAAACTGTCACTGTCAATTTATTCAGTAAACTCAACATCTTCATCATGGTAAAATACACTAACGAGTAACTTCTACAAATTATAAAAATTTTCTACAGATATTCGGAGTCGGTGACTGCAACTTTAAGAGCGTTAACTTCAATTTTCGGTCGTAATTCTCGCCCTAGTAGACAGGCAATAACAAGTTTAGTGCAAAAATTTGAGTTTACATATCGTTATGTGATGTTGCCGTGTCAGTGAGACAACGGGTTGGTCGAAGTGTCGAAAATATCGCTACCGTTCAGACGTCCGTAGCAAACGATCTAAATCGTTCAATTCCACGGCGTTCTCAAGAATTGGTAATCCCTCAGACCACATTATGGTGTATTTTGCGTAAGGATCTTGGTTTACACCCATACAAGATCAAGCTGACTCAAGAATTGAAGCCGATGGACCATTTGAAGAGACGTACGTTCTCCGATTGGGTTCTGGAGAAGATGCGCCAAGATGATGAATTTCATCGCAAAATCATCTTCAGTGACGAAGCTCATTTTTGGCTCAATGGGTTCGTCAATAAGCAAAATATTGATCGGGTGAAAACCCACATCACCACTTCATCCACAAAAAATAACTGTTTGGTGCGATTTGTATGTCGGCGGCGTTATTGGGCCATATTTTTTCGTCGACCATAATGATCGTCACGTTACAGGATCGTTGCACAAGCCACACAGCACACGCTCCAATCGATTTTTTGAAGAGTAAGTATGGTGAGCGTGTTATCTCAAGACATGGGCCAGTGAATTGGCCGCCTCGTTCGTGCGATTTAACACCGCTTGACTATTTTCTGTAGGGCTACGTTAAGTCATTGGTTTACGCCAACAAGCCGATGACGTTGGAAGAGCTCAGAGCCAATCTCGGCTGACTTTTGCTCTAATTCTACTTTGATACTTTTGTTCAACATTAGAGCGACAATTTTTCGTTCATGCCATTCGTCTGTCATTTCCAATCTAATTGAATTTACTTTTGTTTCTTTTTTTTATGTTGCCTGGAGATAGGCAAAGCTCTGGAGATGCCTGATTGGCACAGAAGAAGCCTCTAAAGCTTCTTCACTCCGAAAAGGCTAGTGACGACCTGGTCATGGCACATCAAATACCGCATTGTGAGAGCAAAGTTTTACAACAACTGTTAACTTTTGTTTGTCAAAGATTATTCCACAATATTTAATGTATTCACCCAACGTCAGTAGACTTGCCGTCAATTCTTGAGGTCAATTTTTGATAGAACTTACATTTTTTAAGAAGCACAAACCCTGTTTCTATAAAACAAAACTGAAAGTCACTTTTATAAAGCTAAGGAACTTTAGCAATATTTAATAGAATCAGGTGATTTAAACTTTCCGAGGCTGTTATTTTTATGACCTCGGTATAAGCTGCAAGGTTTAAGCTTTTTTCGACAAGGATTCTGTCTTGTGTAGCACTTGCTGGTGTTGATTTCCTTGCCAATCCATAAGAGGATTTCGCTTATGCTACCAATGGTACCTTGGTCTAGCGTGCTACATGTGCCATTGGTAATGTCCCAATTCCCGTCAAATAAAATTGATTTGTTTGACTACTCGTATTTCGTTTTAATTTTGTTCAAAAACGACAAACAAGTAGGTACCCAACTCTCAAGTTCATTACGTAGCGCACCGACATTTATGAAAGTTGAAGGTCTACAATATAATCGTATAGTATTCTGATTGCATGTATACTATCAATTGTATTCTTTACCTGTTCAACAGACAATTGTAGCCGTAGTTCATCTGCGATTCGAAAATACCTTCTCATAAGTCCTATTCAACTTCACCGGGTAAGATTTTGAAGAACCCATCACACTAGTAAAATGTCATGGGAGTTTCAATTATTATAAAAAAAAAATTAGTTAACAATGAGACAGATTACTTTCTCTTTAGGCAACAGACGCACCCAAAAGACTGCCTTGCATATTAGCAACGTAACGATAAAGCGCAATGTTTAACAATATGAATTTTTAAAATTAAGATTACCGTGAAATGTATAATAAATTTAAATGTGCAATATCGTCGTGCATAAATCCTTCCAAATTACAAAATTACAAATCGTATTTGCATACATTGGTTTCGCTACTTTTTTTTTATTATTTTGTCGCCTGTGTGTTGTGTTATAAATGCACACGCAGCATTACCCAAGTAGGAAATAACGAAAAAGATAGAGAAGAAAAACAGAGCAAGATACTCACATCAGCCAGGATATGGAGGATATGTCAACCCATTGCCATCCGACAAATAATGATGATGATGATGATGTAATTCTCATCGCGTGACCAATTAATTTGATTGTGAAATGGAATTAAAATCCAATACAAAGTACACAATGTCCCAAGGATAATAAAATGAAAATACCAAAGGAAATCTGAACAAGGGATGAATTGATATCCTGGTGCGTCGCGTCGTTCTGTCGCAAACGTATGGAAATCTAGAAACACATCCATGTATGTACATATGATGCGTTAGTTCCTTTCATGTGCCGAGCTGAGCAGATACTTATTCAAATTTAAAATTTAAAAGCAGACAACAGCAGATATGAATGAGAAGATAGAGGGGACAATTGTTAATTTAAATTGCAAGTTAAATGATTTGAAAAATTACCATCAAACAATGCAATGGCTTTGAATTATTAATAAGAAGTTCTCAAGGACACTTCGACTGTGTCTACTGGGGCCAACATTAAGAACTTTCTCAACGAGTTGACTGAAGCTCTTTTCGATAATTACATCCGCATTTCGAATCCTTGAGAAAATTTTAACTGCTTCGTTGCGGTTTTCTTCTCTTCTATGGATTTTCGAATGCTGCCCATTTTAAAAATATAGTAAAGAATGAAAAACAAAGGAGCGAAAACTTTTCGTTCCGTTGACTGACTCTTTGGCTGTGTTAAGAAAACCTGAACCAACTTCAAAAACTATCAAACGAACCAGGAATACTATCCTAATTAATCCTTTTGCTTTGGGTGTAAAGTAAGTTAGACTATAGTAGTAGTGTTAGTTGTGGTAGTGGTAGAATGGTGTCCGTTTCGAAATGGGGGTAAAGAAAGGATTTCGCAAGCAATCACCGGTGCTATGTGCTCTTCCCTGAATCCTTGACTAGAACTTATTTAGTTTTCATATAATAGGCATTCATTTTGTGTGTTGGATGTAGTTTTCCAATTAAACTTTATCCTTTTCCTTTTAATTTACCGGTTACATGCTTTGTCGCCCTTTCAGTTTCGGAGGGATAGGTGCACCTGAATGAAAGAGCAGCCAGTAGCAGTTCATTGTACACCAAATTGGAGAAAATCAAAAATTACAAAAAGAAAAAAGAAAAAAATAAACGACATCAAAAATAGATTAAGATTCATGATTTTTAGGAAAAGTTTGGAAATTACGAATATTTATGTGGGCATTGTAAAAATAATTATCCTTGCGATGGAAATGTTTTTATGTGAAAATTAAAAGAATCCCATTTCCTTAATTGGAATTGATCTAGATAAAATGTAAACAAAGTTGAGATTGTTTTGTAAAGGCCTTTGAAAAAAAAAGATAATAACCTTTTGTGAAGAAAAAATCTTCCAGAAGCTACCTAATGGGCAATTGTCAAGAGAGAATTATAATGTACGAAAAAATCCAACTTTGGTCCTACCACCCGACCTGAAGTACAATAATTCCGTCCATTCATAAATAAGATTAAGAAAACCATGCTCTCGGTCTTCGGAGCGGTGGATATGATTATTTGTCAAGCTTGGGAGGATTTACAGCATCACAGATGACTGAAATATCCACTCTATACGTCCTATGTATTTACAAAAACGCCAATATGTCTTCCAAGAACTACAGTAGCGTGTTTAATTGCATACTGTCTGAAAGTCCACAATTCTTTTGAGTCACACTTCTTAATGAAATGGAAGAAGTTCTCACCGCCCAAAATGCAGTCCAAAGAATAGTAAATTTAAAATTAAATAAATCAATATTTATTTTCCCTTCAACCCAACATACAAGGTATGTTCAAAAAGTAAAGTGATTTTATATTTAAAAAAAAAAAATATTCATTCAGATAAAATACACTTATGCCAACGCTTTTCCCAATCTTCGAAGCACTTCTCATTAGCCCTTTTTGGTATAGCATTAAGCTTCAATCGTTGCAAATCTGCGTCTTTTCATGGGTCTCTTCAGTTTTGTCCAACTTAAGCCAAGTCCGGTGAATATGGTGGCTGATGCATGATTGTCGTGTTGTTTTTGGCCAAAACATCTCTGACAGGCAACAATGAATGAATAGTTGTATTGTAATAAAAAAGCCATGAATTGGGTTTTCACAATTTCGGAAGTTTTTTTACTAGTAACCTTTTTAAAGAACCTCCTCGACCGCCAGAACGCGCTGCTACTGCGCTGTTGACTTGAAGTGCGTTTATATTTAGGCAGACATGCCAAATTTCAGTGCGATACTGTCTTTAGTTTTGTTTTGACAGCTGATTGTTGTTGACGTGTTTGGCATCATGTTGAGTATGGACCTAAACAATTTTCGTTCTCTCATAAAACATTTTTTTTTGAGAGGCAAGACAGCGAAGAAAACAAAAGAAAAGTTGGATAAATATTATGGGTCTAATGATCTGTCAGATTAATGCTCCGTCAAATATTGGTTTCAAGAGTTTCATGGTGGCCGCAACTCCACTACCGATCAAGTCCGCAGCGGCAAGCCCTCCGATGCGGTTACAGAGGACAATGTCAAAAAAATACATGAAATGGTGTTGGATGATCGGAAAGTGAAGGTGCGCTAGCTAGCAGATACCACAAAGATTAGTACTGAGCGCACACGCCATATTTTTGGCAATATTCTGCATATGAAAAAGTTATCCTGCCGCTGGGTGCCGCGCATACTCACTCCTGACCAAAAACACGAACGCAAGAACACTTCGAAAGAGTGTTTGGACTAGGTAAATGTAAATGTACCAATTAGGATTGGTAAATGTTGATGAAACTTGGATCCACTATTACACGCCAAGGAATAGAATGAGTGCCCGGCAATGGACGAAAGCCGGCACGAGTGCTCCGAAGCGGCCGAGAGAGGCTTGATGGGTTGGAAAGGTTATGGCGTCGGTTTTCTGGGATTGTCATGGCATACTTTTCGTGGACTACCTCGAAGAAGCAAAAACCATCAACAGCGTGTATTACTGTACATTATTAGAGCAATTGAAGGCCGAAATCGCTGCAAAACGGCCTCACATGAAGCAAAAAAAAAAAAAAAAAATTAGTTTTTGCAAGACAATGCATCGGCGCACAAGAGCATCGCAACCATGGCTAAAATAAATGACTTACGGCTCCAATTGTTGTCGCATCCACCGTATTTGCCTGATTTGGCTCCCTCGGACTATTATCTCTTCCCAAACCTCAAAAGATGGCTCATCAATTAAAAATTCAGCTCATGCGAGGAAGTCATCGACGCCACGGAGGAGTATTTTGCAGACCTTCCGGAAATTACTTTTCGGACTGGATCAAGAAGTTGGAAAATATTGAATAAAATAAAAAAACATTTAAAAAAAAAAAAAAATCATTCCAAAGGAGGTTACTTTTCTTCTCACCTAGTATTGACTGTACAACTTTGATGCACTCCTGATGCACTATGCCACGGTAATCGAAAAAAACGGTGATCAAACGGTGTTTTTTTCGGTCTTGCCTCTTCTGTTTGCTTCTATTGTGACGATTAGAATTTAGTTTCGACGTCATTACCATACACCCATGATTCGTCACCAGTTATGACCATTTTAAGCAAGTCAGGATCATCATTGACGTCTTTCAAGAGCTGTTGAGCGATATTCACGGGATGGTTCTACTGTTCAAAATTAACAAGTTTCAGACCAAGCTTCGTTGACACACATCTCATGCCCAAAACATCCGAAAAAAATTCGATGACACGAGCCAACATATATGCCAACATCTTCAACAATTTCTCTTATGGTAATTCGACGTTTTTCCAGAACAGTTTTCTTCACTGTTCTTTGGCATCCAGAGCGAGGTTCGTCATTGGCATCATCATAAATGCTACTCTTTAGGACTTTTCCTAAAAAAGGCCAATTTTTTTCTCTCTCTCCTCCTACAGAACCATTGCACTTCTTTCCAAGGACATGAAAATGCTGATAAGCCGTCAGCTCATGAAATATCTCGAAACACGAAAACTTCTCAAAGAACCGCAGCACGGTTTTCGTAGCAACAGGCTATTTGATGGCATGTCTCACTGAGAAGTGGAACCAAATTGTATATCAATCTGGTGAAAGCAAGATTGTACTTGTACAAGTACTTGATATTTTTAAGGCATTTGACAAGAGTCATCAGGCTCTTTTGTCGAATATGCATGCTTTTGAGAACAACGACCGTCTTCTTCAATGGATTTGAAATTACCTTTCGGAACTTTTAATTCAAGTTGTCTTGAATGGTTTAAAATCTGATATTCCCAAAATAAATGCTGGTGTGTCTGGGCTCTGTTCTGTCTCCGATTCTCTTTTCAGTCATCATCAATGATCTCTTGTCTGCTACTTATTATCCAATATATTACTTTGCTGAGGACGGTACTCTCTGCTTCTCATATTTATTACCGGACGAACATTCCTGTTCTATGGCTGTAGAACGGGAATGACAGCGTATGTTAAGCACAGCGTATGATATTAGTAGCTGAACTATCATCAGAGTAGAATTTAATGCTTGTAAAACACAAACACAAACATCCAACTATTATCCATAAATGGCACTTGCATCGTCGAAACCGAAAAACTTTCCATTCTTGTCTCGATATGTGTGTTAATGACAACTTACGAGTACGTTGAAATGACTACATATTCGATTTGGCCAAGTCCTTTGACTATGATTGCTTGCATTGGATATTGGATAATACATTTTACATCGCTTCAAAAATGGTTCCATTTCGTTACGTTTCAGCAGCTTTAATTCATGTGGCACCCAAACATCGAGCTTCGTTAAGAGCCTGCCCGTTTTAGATGATTCCAAACTGTCATACGGTTGATGTTTAATGCCTCCTTTATCTCCAAACAGCTTCCGTGCCGGTCTTGCACCATCAATTGCAAAATTTCATCGACTTTTTCTGTCACAGGCCGATTAGTACGAGGTGCATCTTTTACATCGAAATTTCCGGAACGGAATCGAACAAACCACTCCTGGGTCCGGGGTTCACTCACAGCATTCTTACCGTTAACTGCACAAATTTTTCGGCATGTTTTTCCAGCGTTTTTCCATTTTTTATAGTAAAAAAGCCTCACATAGCGTATTTCTTCACATATTTCACTCATATTTAAATCAGTATAACTTTTAACAACGAATTACACAGCTGTGTTTTCAGATAAATGGACACTAACACCATCTACTGACAAAAAACCAAGGAGACTTTTTATAAGACCAATATTTCACCCCGTCTGACCTGCCCTCAATATATAAGTCGTTTAACCGCCCAAAACCAAAACAAATCGTGTGTTGTAACTCATAGGTGATGCCAATATTACACAGTCATTCAACACCTTCGAACACCGTCGTAACGTCTCCTTTCTTACCTTGTTGTATCGCTGTTTTCACCACCAGTGCTCCACGGAAACTTTTAACCGTTACACCTGTACATCCTCAAGCCCAAAATCGGACGTACTCCGATATATCGTGATTCTCTCCTAAGCCATATAGTTCGCTTATGGAATGCCCAGCTGAGCTCTTTATTTTCTAGTCACTATAACTCGCATACATTTAAAACCAACGCACATCGGTATCTCTCTTTTTTCCTTCCCTACCTTCCTTTCGTCGGGCAATGTGCAAACATCTTAAGGGTACATAAAATGGAATAATCCGAAAAATCTAAGAATCTTTTCTAACATCAATGGGAAGAAATAACGTTTTTTAGTGATAAAATTGCGTATTGTGAGCTACTATTTCTGAGTATGCTACCAAAGCTTATGAGTTTCTACATGACCAGGAATGGTTTTCTCTGAACACCCTTCTCGGAATATGTTTGATCAGTTATATGTTATAGTTGTGACGATATAACGCCTCCTAATTTTGATTATATGTATAAACATTGGGGCTTCATACACCTTTTTTGACTTTCATAAAACAAGACTGAAATACGAATACAAATAGGTCGAACATTTATTCCTTTCACTCTGCCGCTTTTAATTGTCTGTCAATTAAACCATCATACCGAATCGATTTATTATCTTGTTTCGTATGTTCATAATTTCGGCCATATTCTCCTTATAATCCAATGTGTAGGTACTCGTAAAGATACTAACCAACAGCCAGCCGTATGTCTCAATCTATCTTATTGTTCAAATACAGCATCATCACCTGCTTGGTGTGAACGTTAAAAATTATTAAAAAAAAAAAAAATTATTGTTTATAAACAGAGAATCTGGAGTTTGTTATGTGTGAACTTTGGTCGGTCGGGCAGGGCCGTTCATAGGTTTTGAATATTCCCCAAAACTCATCGTCTTTCTATCAACATCGGATACATCTGAGATACGTGCAGAAAGATGATGTAAACACTCATTCGATACAACGCCATTGCTTGGAATTAGTATTATACAAGTATGTATGGATCTTGTTCGTAAGTTTTTTATGCTACACTTTTTCTTCTTTTAAATTTGTTCTTCTAGTTCTTCTCCTTCAGAAGACTACTTGACGATGTACTCGTATCTTTGGTCGGCCAGTAAAATTGTTGTATAGTGTCTGGTGTTGCGTTTGCTGTTGTGTCTACAAATCTTTTTTCAGTGAAACTGATTTGTTTACAGATGGGCGCGAGGTGTCTTATCCTCGCTACCATAAGTAGTAGATATCTAGATTTTATATGCATGTTTGCCTATAGCACCGCATTCAACTTGCATCATATCCATAAGATATAAAATATGATTGTGTTGATTTATGATTAGTAAACCAATTTTGTGTTGAAACAACTTCATAACAGAGATCATCGAGGCAAAAAATAAAAAAATAAAAAAATAAAAAATAAATCGACGAAACAAAAAGCGGCTTGAGAAGAAGACGGACGGATTTGTTGATAGATGAAATTGGCACCTGGTTATCTTAACGCTGCACTGTAGCAAAGCATTTGAGTATGGTGTTTGATATTCGAGTAAGTTTTGTAATTGAGACTGCTGCGTTAGTTTACGATGTTGGTGCAGCACGACTACAAACTGGTGCATGAGACTTTTTATTTTAGCTGGAAAATTGTTTATGTAATGAATATAATTGCCGTTATAATGAGAATGAACTGAAAATTAAGGCGCGAGGTAATTGGAGTCATAATTTACAGTAGTGATCTTAATTTTTTCCTATTTCTATTTCATAAGCAAGTATTTGGGTCCTTGCTGCGCAGGGGGGTGCATTGGATAAGCTCTGATGCCGAAGCAAGTCATTTTGTATTTTGTATGAGTGGTTAGGTCTTACTTCTTTACTTAATTCGTGCGGTATGTCAAGAGATGGCGTAACTTGTATTATTCCATTGGAACATGCGTTGAACAGCTACTGTCATTGTACGTCATTTCAGTATGTGTCATTCATATAATTTTTTTTCACTCAAATATTTCGAACTTTGTGCCTGAAAAAGTGTTTTTGCGGGGAGTTCTTCTGAAAAAAACTGCTGCCGAAAGTCATCGTATTTTGGTGGAAGCTTATGGTGAACACGCGCTTGCTGAGCGAATGTGCCAAAAGTCGTTTGCACGATTTAAAAGTGGTGATTTTGGCTTGGAAGACGATGAACGTCCTGGGCAGCCAAAAAAATTTGAAGATGAAGAACTGGAAGCATTACTCTATGAAGATTGTTGCCAAACACAAGAAGAGCTCGCAGAATCTTGGATGTCACTCAAGCAGCAATTTCAAAATGTTTAAAAGCAGCTGGATATATTCAAAAGCAAGGAAATTGGGTTCCATATGAACTCAAGCCGAGAGACGTCGAAAGGCGGTTTTGCATGTCCGAAATGCTGCTGGAATGCCACAAAAGGAAGTCATTTTTGCATTGGATCGTTACTGGTGATGGAAAATGGATCAATTTGGCCAACCAGCCAAATCAACGGCAAAGTCGAATATCCATGGCTCGAAGGTAATGCTCTGTATTTGGTGGGATCAGATGGGTGTGCTGTACTATGAGCTGCTAAAACCGGGTGAAACCATCAATGGCCAACGCTACCGAACACAATTAATCCGTTTGAAGAGAGCAGTAGCGGAAAAACGCCCGGAATATGTGACCAGACACGAGGCAATAATTTTCCATCATGACAACGCTTGGCCCCACGTTGCTATTCCGGTTAAGAACTATTTGGAAAACAGTGGATGGGAAGTCTTACCCCACCCGCCTTATAGCCAAGACCTTGCCCCTTCTGACTATCATTTGTTCCGGGCGATGCAGAGCGCCCTCATTGAAATACGGTTCATATCAGAGCAGAATATCAAAAATTGGCTTGATTCATTCTTGGCTGCCAAGCCGGCGCAATTCTTTTGGAATGGGATCCACAAATTGCCAGAAAGATGGGAAAAAGTCATAGCTTCAGATGGGTAATACTTTGAATAATACTATTGTACATGTTTTTCTTAAATAAACGTTCAAATTTTGAAAAAAACCTCACGAATTAAAATATATACCAATACTTTCAAATTATACAGGTAGTTACTCGTCACTTATTCTAGATATATACCACACCCCTTCTGAAAAGAAATACCTATAATTTTTAGTTTATGTAGTGAAGAATGGCACTTACTTGAGGCAGACTAAGACCAATTGTAGACCTGCCTTGGATGTAGCAATTGCATAGGATTTCAACTCTGTTAGGCTCCAGAGCAGGCAGTTTCAAAGGAAGTTTTCTTTTTATCACTGCAACTCCTTGTGCAGTCATTGTCAGAATATTCAAAAATATCTTGTCCTGGCAGATTGTTCTGTAATTCTATTCTTGAGTTTTGAAACATGTGCTTAACGTGATCAGCCTTTTTTGATCATTCGGAATCAGGTATGAGCCATGCAAGTATAGATGTTTCAGAGTTCTCTCTTAAAGTCTATCTATAAATAGTCGTTAGGAGCGCTTGTGATTATGTACTCAGTTTGGCGTATGGTGACCTCACGTTGACCTCTCTAACCATCATTAATTTTTCGGCGTTCAAAATGTGAACTCTATTGAGGGTATTAGTTCTAGGCTGAGCCAATATCTTTAAAAAGGTATCAATAAGGGAGGAGATTTTAGTTTTAGTGAATGAGCTCTCTCAACGAACTTTAAGAGCTGTACAGCGATATGGACCTCGTCAATAAAATGTGCCTCACTCCCGTATGGCACGTAAAATAAATGGACACAGATGATTCGGTATTTTTTCTTCTTCAAAGGGACACAGTTATAGAAGAATTTCTTATTTCAAATTGTATGTATAGGTCGAAAGGGAACTCAAGCATCTAAGAGTGCGCTATCCAATAGCTTAGTAGTTGGCAAAATATTTCGCTGACTTGTTCAGGTCCTTCTGAAAAGACCTTGTGCCACAGGTAGACTTGACGTTCCGACAAACAATCATCTTCAAATGCCGTCTTTATCATAGAAAAAGTTTAAATTACGGATTTGACGTGTTTTACACAAAACTTTTTGTTCCAACAAGCGCTGCATTATGGTTTGCACCGCAGACGTAAATGAGTTTTACAGAAAAGACTGCGGAATGAAGTCAGTTGTACGAGTAGACTCAAAGTAAGAGTACTTGAAGGCTTTATGTATGTAATTTTTGTGAGATTTGAAGATGATATTCCAACAACTGAGGATAAACATAACAAAAGTGGGAGTGCTTAAGAATTTTGTTGGCATGAAGTCTCAGTTGGAAGCATCCAGCAAGATTAGCTTCAGTATATTTTCAAGGACCATTATGTACAATTACAGAGGCTACATCCTTTTAATGTAGTATTCAGATATTAAACGGGTGCGGATTATGGCAAACGGACACTAGAATTTTGACTGATTTACAATGCATTTGACCAGATATATATTTGAATGCTTTTAGTGGCTACCTTTACGAATTGTGGGGGGCTAACTGAAAACTTAAGGCTTTACTGTGGCACCATGGGAGTTAAGAGCCCCTGATACATCAATGTCATGGTGGTTGTAGTATAAACCTCAATCATAGGGCGAATTTCCTGACTTTCGTCGAATTATACGCAATTTGCGGATAGGGTTCGCTTTTAACCAAGAGAAAAGTTCTTACCTAAACATATTAATACATTTTAGTCCGATGTGTAATAATATACCCTGGCTGTAAGCTTCTATGACAGGTTTTGACATAAAGCAAGCGACAGCAAATGTAAATGCACAAAATGTGGAGCTTTTGGCTGTTGTTGACGCAAGATTTCATAAAATATTTTATGAGAGATCGAGGAATATTTCTAGCGAGGCTTACGACCCTTGCAGAGCGCGAGACAAGTGAAAATTGATTAGCCTTTTTTCATCATACCAGCGATACACATGTTATAGGGTCATGACGGTGAAGTACGAGTAAGTCTAGTGGATGATTTTTTTTTTTATAATCCCCATTACATGCCAGAGGGTCTGGAGATGTCTTTTTCAGGTTAATAGTACAGATGTGTCTGAAGTTAAGTTTATGTTCTAAATTTATCTCTAGATACATTACGAAATGTTGAACAACCTGGACGAACGTGTCGATGAGGCCAGTTCTGAGCGATAAATATACGAGAACGGCTCCAAAATGTAGAAAATGTAAAAAACCAACTCCTCATAAATAAAGCAACGCATTGGTAAAAAGATGAGGCAAAGGGGGCAGTAAATGTTTTGAAGCAGGGACACCTCCTCACGTTGACAACAATATTTTTAAAATCTCTCGCATTGTCACGGCATATTTTACGGAAGTCAACGTTAGCAAAGCAAGTGTTACATACCATTCCAAGTATGGATGACAATTAGAGTCACCTCTAGTCACCAGTCTTGAACCTAAATGGCTCGCGATTTTACCTAACATACAACTCGAGAAATCGAAAAAAATTACTAGCTGATCTTGGGTGGTTGGTGTATAATATACAATGAAAATATAGAAGAGAATTTTAAACAGTCGACAACGGAATCCATGCAGTCAATGTTGCTTTCTAGGAAGTAAGTCGACATATGAAGCGATTCAAAGCTTACGGATAATGAAGGAGAAACATCGCAAGCTTCGAAAGTAATAGTACAAAGACCAAAAATCTACAATGTCGCTTTTTTTAACTCATAAACCTAACTTCATCTATTTAGAAAGAGCCATCGTGAAAAATTGCGAAAAATTTTAGTGTTTGAGCTCTGTCCTTAATCACGGAGGAAATTGCGATGACGATGTTACACATTTGGTCTTGAATTGCGCGAAAATTCAGCGCATTTGGGAAATAACTTGTCCATTTCTTGAAATGACTCTATTGCCAAATCGTGCTTTCATTAAAGCGATGTTTTCGTAGATAGTATGGTGTGGATTACCATCCTGTTGGAATTACAGTTCTTCCACATTAATGTCATGCATTGTACCGATGTGTTTTGACAGTAATTTTTGTTTCGGCCTTATCTTTGAAGACATAAGGATCGATCTGCACCATAAGGTACATTTGCCTTTTCAACGATTTGAAATTGCATGGTGAAATCGAAACACATACTGAAAATAAATAAAGCATCGCCACAACTGGTTTAACATTTAATTCCAATTGAAAAGTGTGACACTATAAAAAGCACCAATTACTTTGGCTTACCCGGAATTTATATTAAACTTAAATATCTCTATGACTAATGGTCAAAATGTCATTAAATTTTGACACGTTCGAAGGTTGGTACTAAAAATTGTTTGGATATGTTATTATCCAAAGCCCTATCAGTCTCAGGGCTTTTCGGACGATAAAACTTATTTGTCATTTCCCATAATATCAATGTCATATTCTGTGAGTTGTACAAACTTTGATATGTACAGGCCTCTGAGTTTCGCACAATTTGTTCAACTTTGAGATTGAAGAAATCACCTTATTGCTCGTCATTTTGTCGAAAAGTTTTTTTGATACAAAATGTGATGGTGGTGTCAGTACCGGCTATTATGTAGCAGCACGCGTTTTTCATATCATCCTACACAAGCAGACAAATTTGACAGAGATACCATGACTAGAGATAGTTGGAGGTTTGTAAGCAGATCATGCTTACAGATCATTAGATGAAAATCTGGCTAATATGAGACTTACTTAGTTTAAAATCGCATTCATAAGTTTCTATCATGCACATGATATAGTGATAAAGAGTTTCAGGCGTTCACGTTAAGGAGACCGATTCTTTCACAGTTGGGGCAGTTTAAAAGATCTCCCTTGTCGATGGCAAATATTTTCTAAATGAATAAGTTCATGCTTCTTACCATGCTTTTTTCGCCCATGCTGCCTAACAGCCGCGGTTTAGTGTGATAAAAACGTTATCCTTCCATATTTTCAGCACGAATAGTGACTCAACTATTATATTTACATCTAAATTTTTGCATGCATATGTTCAGCGTTGCATTTCTTTCACTTTCTGATGAACACCATGTCCTAGTAATACAGCTTCCTTTTCCAGATGCCGGTTTTCCTCCCAATTCTATGCTCATAGAGCGAAGTGAGTAGGTCTTGTTTCTCTTTTCATCATGTGGGGATTCTGACAATTTGGAAGAGTCGATTAAGAATCAAATTCCATCAGTATTTTAGAAATCGAGATGTCCATATACTTTGCCTACCACAAGATAGTGGTCCAATTGAATGTAGTCTCCTTGTAGGAATCTGACATCAAAAATACGAGTGGCATTTTCAATTGCATTAAATATGACCCTCTTCTTTCCTATATTGGCATTCAAATCATCAAAGAAGTTCTTAGTCAAGTTTTTATCTTGTAGAGCTCATATTAGGTTAACAGTTGTGAATTTAGCCTTTTCGCGGATTGAAATCAGAGTTTCGTTGAGATGTCCAAGGATCAAAATTTCTTACATCAGTCTTTCTCTGATGACAAGAAATAAGAGCTATTTCTACCTCCATGGAAGATGTCTCAGGTTTCCATCCTTTTTTTGTCCGGCCTATCAACCTGTTAATTCCGATACTAAAGTGCTTTTCGAATTGAGCTCCAACTATGTCAGAATAACTCATATGAGGTGATCATTTGATGCGTTGATTTTATCTTGGTAATAATTCTGCACTGTGATTGCCTGGCTTACGCTTATGCATGGTCAGGCTCATCAAACTGCAAAGTGACTAGGCAAGGCAGTGAATATGGCTGCTATTTCTTTTACAACGGCAAGCTGATTTACCCTTCTATAGTGTGTACCTTCGCGTTTTTTTTTTTCTTATAAGTGTGCAAACTAAGGTTAGAGCAACAGCACAGGTCAGCGAGTAAGAATGTCACAAAAATTTCCATGATTATGAAAAATTTAATTTAAAAAAGCATCAGGAGTTATCAATAAATTTCCTTCTAAATATAGTTGTACGATACAAACAATATATGTTTGTTCATGTCATCTTATAACATTTCACCTATCTGTAGTTCTACTTATGACTTAAACATGTACCAAACCCAAATCAACTTGGTGTTCGTTGTTTGTAACATTTCAACACTTACTCGTACTTTGCATGTACGTGAATGATAAATTGACGAACAAAACACTTAGATGACTTCATTTGGAATTCACTACAAAGTTGGACTACAAATTCGATCACTCGAACCCATCGTCTGTCCGCAGAGAACAGAGAATGCCACCACATGAACCACCTCACTTTGCACCCAAAGAAGTAATTTGTCTTTTATGGATAGGTGGTGGTATCCGTACAGTGTAGTTGAAAGAAATAGGTCTAGATATGACTATAATATTACTAGTAAGTGTACTAATATGCGTGTTAGATATCATTAATCATAGAGTAGCAGACAAACGTTCAACATTCTAGCTACCGGTTGCTACAGATGGTTACTGTTTCATCTTCCGTTTTCAATTTGAATGCCAATTTCGAAACGAATATGTATTCGTACTCGTATCGACACAAAGTAGATGAATGATCTTTCCTTTTCCTTATGTCAAGAAAACATTAAATGAGTTTCAGAGATTTTTCTCATCCAAATGCAATCTCATAACTTTTTACGCTGTCACTGCAGAAATTGGTTCTTTCGGGTATCTCATGCTGTAGATCTGTATTTATTTGTACAATGTCACGAAATGTACATAACAATTTTCCATACTTTCAAAATAAATGCTTTTGGTTATTTTCTTTTGTTTTTTAGATGGATCAAAACATCCTTGGACAATGACTGTTACTGCACAAAGATACCGAGTACTTGTATCATAGATACTACGAGGTGTTGGTTACCATATACTCGTAACAAAAGCAATATTTACAATTCTCCAGGGTGAGATCCCATCAAATTGTTGGGACGTACATATAAAATGGAAATATCATCGTAAAAATATCACACACAGATTCACAGGGCAAGTGCGATTGTATCATACATATGGTATATCTGTGAAAAAAGAAATCCTCGAAACTAATAAAATCTAACAGAGAAGTTTTCTTTTATTCGCTGCGGTTAGGTTTAGTGATATTCATAAAGCACCACCACGTACGAGTATTCTATCTATATAGATACTTTGTACTACCAGTTGTGTCGGTTGGTGGTGTGATTTTTTTATGATAATGGTTTTGGTAGTTCGTTTTGATTATGAGAAAGGGGATTCATCGGCATGGAGGATGAAAATTATTGTGGGAGTGTATTGCAGGGCAGCAAGTGAATAGAGAAGTCGCAGTCTGTACATGGTATCAGAGCACGTCTTTTTTTTTTATTTCTTGTATTCAATGACCATAGGTAATCAAAATTGCATGCATGAATAGATTCCAGACATCTTGCGTTACGATCTTTAGTTGGCAAAATAACTCTATTTGTTATGTCTTTATTTATGAATATCCTTGAGTATTTGGAATGATAAATTGCATGCTATCCAGAAAATGGATTTGTGAAAAAAAGGTGCTGCATAGAATTTTGTATTTTATTATAGATAGTTTATTGTGATTTTATTTATCATAAAGGGATGAATTGATGGTGTATTGTGCAGTTTTGTACAAGGAAGATACTGGTGTATCCTACAACAAGCTTTGGGTTTATTTTAATTTTCGAATAGACGACCAAAGAAGATTGCATAATATGTATAATACTTCCAATACCCTACGGTGTCAGCTTATTTAGCCACCGTCCTATTGAAACCATGATATGCTCACAAGAATATTGAGAACTTCGTCCTTATGTACCTAGTAGATAAAAGCTAAAGGCATGGAGCCCCAGCATTGTATTTGGTATATATTTTAATTCGTGGGTTTTTTTTCCAAAATTTGAAAGTTTATTTAAGAAAAACATGTACAATAGTATTATTCAAAGTATTGCCCATCTGAAGCTATGAGTTTTCCCATCTTTCTGGCAGTTTGTGGATCCCATCCCAAAAGAACTGCGCCGGCTTGGCAGCCAAGAATGAATCAAGCCACTTTTTGATATTCTGCTCTGATGTGAACCGTATTTCAGTGAGGGCGTTCTGTATCGACCGGAACAAATGGTAGTCAGAAGGGGCAAGGTCTGGGCTATAAGGCGAGTGGGGTGTGACTTCCCATCCACTGTTTTCCAAATAGTTCTTAACCGGAATAGCACCGTGGGGCCGAGCGTTGTGATGATGGAAAATTATTGCCTCGTGTCTTTTTGCATATTCCGGGCGTATTTCGGCTACTGCTCCCTTCAAACGGATTAATTGTGTTCGGTAGCGTTGTCCATTGATGGTTTCACCCGGTTTTAGCAGCTCATTATACAGCACACCCATCTAATCCCACCAAATACAGAGCATTACCTTCGCGCCATGGATATTCGGCTTTGCCGTTGATTTGTCTGCTTGGCCGGGTTTCACATATGATTTTTGCGCTTGGGGTTGTCGTAATGGATCCATTTTTCATCGCCAGTAACAATCCGGTGCAAAAATGATTTCCTTTTGTGGCGTTCCAGCAGCATTTTGCATTGGACATGCAAAACCGCCTTTCGACGTCTCTCGGCTTGAGTTCATGTGGGCTGCTTGAGTGACACCCAAAGATTCTGCGAGCTCTTCTTGTGTTTGGCAACAATCTTCATAGAGTAATGCTTCTAGTTCTTCATCTTCAAACTTTTTTGGCTGCCCAAGACGTTCATCGTTTTCCAAGCCAAAATCACCACTTTTAAATCGTGCAAACCACTTTTGGCACGTTCGCTCAGCTAGCGCATGTTCACCATAAGCTTCCACCAAAATACGATGACTTTCGGCAGCAGTTTTCTTCATATTAAAGTAATGAAGCAGAACTCCCTGCAAAAACACTTTTTCAGGCACACTTGGAAAGTTCAGGTCTTAAAAAAGATCCACGAATTGAAAGTCTACACCCATTGCCCCATTAACGCCGCCTATGACACTGCATATCGAGAAAAATTATTCGACGACATTTAGGGTTTTAGTATAGCTACTATACTTGTCCGACTCTGCAGGATGGCCATGGAGAAGGCTATCAGGTCTGTGAGGGTAAGCCCTTTGTTGCGAAAAAGGCTTTCAACATAACAATAAACATTCAACACTAAGCTTCAGACTATTGTAGGAAACTTGCAAACTAGAACCAGAGGCACACCTTTCAAAAGTCTGTACAATCATCTATCCTTGTAGATAATAAATATGATCGGTAGAACATATTGAACTGTTGGTTAGGTATTTGTGAGTATTGAACTACAAGCGAGGAAGATGGGCATGTTGTACCTATTCTCATCGAGAAAGGACACACATCATCGGCGATTTGGACAAGACATTACAAAAGACAGATACAACTTTGTGGTAGTCAAGGACATTATCCTCCTACTAGACACCTCAGTTAATATATACAACGACACCACCTTAGACCTTTTCGAAGAATTACTCTTAGGCTAGGTAAGGTGAGAGTGATGGTTGGAAAACCAACCCACTTAGGCCTATTGGCCCGTTGTGCTGCCACGTGGATCTATGGTCCACTTACTCATGGAACCAATTAGAGCTTATAATTAAGCACAGGAGAGTGTTAACGTCTCCATTCTTAGATCGTTTAAGTCATTGTAGAAGAAGGCTACTAGGTGGAGTTTTCTTCTCTGAGAGAATGCTTTAAATGTACAGAGAATATAAAGGATTATCTCCTCTTCGTCCTCGTCCATGCAGCTTCTACAGAAATCGTTTGTCTGCAGAGTTACTCTTTCTAATTGCTGTTTTTGTTTTTTTTTTTTTTTTTTAGGTTAAAAAACCAATAGAGTAGCAAAGTTCTCTCTCGGCGTACCAATGAACTCAATGAACGAGGCGCTTGGTCATTCGAAGAGAAAGGTGCTTGGAGCGATTAACAGCCTTGAATGCATGATTGAAAGTGGAAGAGGAGAATTAAGAAATAACTGTACCAGCTGTACATTGACAAGAACTTAGCTAAAACACATATATAGAGCGGATCCATTGCCGAAGAAAAACACAGCAAAAAAATAGGGCTACCTGGAGAGGTAGGTAAACAGAGAGTAAAAGGATAATCCTTAAAGTTATAACAGAATGGTAAACTCATAAGTTGATTGCTGTCTATGTAGATTCCAGTCAACGGTATTGTATTTTCTAGCATCGGATTAGTACGAATGATTTGAATACTAATCAATAAGCCCCGGATTCACCCCGAACTGTAGCGCTAAGCTAGTAAGATTTTTATACCAACTGCACAACATAAGGTGTAGTTTCTAAGAGAACACCTAAGAAAATATCAGTTTTATCCTTGAATGAATGAAATACCAAGGACATGTTAAGATATAATATGAAATGTAACCTCCACCGTCTGCTGCCTGCGTTTTTCTCCACAAAAAATTGACGTAGTGCAGTATAATGTCATGACTAATTTATTTTTTTGGTGTTTTGATCGTTCCCATTTAAATACTTAAAAACTTCTCCCTCGCATTGTTAGCAATCAAAAACAATTAGCTTTACACATTCTGTCGATGACTGACAACATTGATAGTAATTTGTCGCCCTTGCCGAGTAGATACTGGTCGCTCGATGTCTATTGGCATCAGGCCAGCTACATATACTATTGAGCTAATTATACTCTCATCATCTTTTTTTGCTGATTCTTTTCTGGGCATTAGCCCATGTTTATCGCATATGTTGGGTCTGCCTCTCTGGGCGATTTACGAGCATCGTGTAAGGAGCCCTATACTACGAATATGACTATTTATTGTTTTAAAAAAGTAAGAACACATCAAGCACGATTGTATTCGAATAGACCTTGCAAAAATTCCCACGTATTTTACATAAAAGTACAATTCTTGCCGAAAAGTAAACACATTTCGAATAATGGGTACACTTTATAGGTATAAGTTCCTTTCTCTTATCTTACAGAACTCGTTAGAGGGAATATGTGTCTTACTGACATGTTTCCATATCAAACAATAGCTTATTATTAATTCACAGTGTTTTTCGCTTTCTTTCATAGAGAGAAGGACGTATGCCGACTTTAAACGGCGCGGAGACAAAATGGGTAAGTTTTTTCATTAACAAAAAATTACACTTTCGAACGTGTATCTAAATGGTTCCACGGCAATATTTAGATGAAGATTTTCTATATCAGAGGGCACAGGAAGAGCTTTCATGGGGTCAAATGAGTTCTTGCACCCTGATTTGTCAATTCATTCGTATTACAGTTTGAATATCGCGGCCACATTGCAGGAGTGAGACTCTATGTATCTGAGGTCATTACATGAACGACTTTGGTCTTGTAGCAGCCGCAGTCAGGGCTTTTAAAGGTATTCGACTCTAAGTGTAAAGAACAAAAGCCATTAAGTGTTGGAAAGATTAAGGGACATTCTAGAGTTTCTCAGACATACAAAATATGATTTTTGAAAAATATAAAGGGTATTCCAAAAAGAGGTGTAGGAATTCAAAAACCTATTACTTTATATCTCATGTAGGCTGGATTGGCATATGGTGACAGATATCATCTATAAATTTGGGAGTTTTGCCATGAAACGCTACAGAGTTAAAGAAAAATTCGAAATCGTTGAGATTTATTACAAAAATTCACGTTCAATCGTAGTTACATAATTACGTAGTGGTAATTTTGCACGTAATCATGTGCTTTCCGAGACGTGTGTGCACAACTTAATGAATAAATTCCAAGAGACGGGCTCAGTGCAAGATGTGAAGACGCCGAAGTGTGTTCGCCTCGGACATTTAATGAAAAATATAGCCGCAGTAAATGTGCGGAAAGTGTCAAAAACAACCCAAATACCTACATTCGTCACGGTTCTTAAAAGCTTGATAACTCCACGGCCGCACTGTGGTCCTAGAAAACATGCATGCTGACAGTGATTTATGCACGAAAATCCTGTTTTCGAATGAGGCCCATTTTCACATTGGCTATGTTAATAAGCAAAATTGCAACAAACAATTCACAATTGATTCAGGATCTACTTTCAACAGGATGGTGCTACGTGCTATACAAGTCATGAAACAGTCGAGTTATTGGCAGCGTTATTTTCTTTGGGGTAATGTAAAAGCAAGGCCTTGTTTGCCTTATACAAAAAATAAATCCTACACCTCTTGTTGAAGCGCCCATTAGATTCTATTTTTCCTTTTTTATCGGAACAGAGCACTTAGAAAAGAACTAGTCTCTTGTATTCTTTAAAATATGAAGGATGAGCACCCGCTAAATCAGCAGCCTGATTCATGTATAGGCTTCACAGAGGTAGTGCTCCACACTGTCGTCATAGCTCCCACAGTACGTTTCGTAGGATGTTAGTTTACTTATAGAGCTCCATTTCAACGTAGTAAGCGGGCTGAAAATCGTTGTCCTATTAATTACGCTGGGAAAAATTTCATATCACTTTCCCGTACTCTAGAAAATCATGTCATATGCAGTTAAACCCATATAAAAACCATCTGACATGACTGACATGAGCATTGCCTAGCATAGTTAGCGGTGATCTCATCTCTTTTGATTTTACTGCGACTCTTTAGACAAGGCAATCTGCTTGCTGCACACTTTGCGGCCAGCTCAACACTTCCAGATTGTGCTTTGTCCTACACTTGAGCGCATTGAACCTTCAATGGGACAAACCCACTTTCGCACTCATGTAGAAGCAGGGGTTCTTAAAGATCTAAACATTCACAAATCCGCTGATCCAGATGGAATATCTCCCTTCTTCTGAAGAGGTAAAGTTTTTTTATCAATCCTTCTCTTAAGCGGATGGAAAATAGCATTTGTCCAGCCAGTCCCTTAAAAAAGGCGAATCTTATTCTTTCTCCTCCTACAGAACCATTGCACTTACGTCCCTTCTTTCCAAGGACATGAAAATGCTGATAAACCATCAGCTCATGAAATATCTCGAAACTTTTCAATGCATGGCATATTGATGGCATATCTCACTGAGAAGTGGAACCAAAGTCGACACCATTAGCAGTTTGGCATCAGTATCTTTTATCGAAAATGCGTGCATTTGGGATTCACGATACTCTTACTCAATGAAATAGAAACTATCTTTTGGAACGGTTAATTCACGCCCTCATGGATGGTTTCAAATCTGATGTTCACAAAATAATTGCTGGTGTGGGCACACCAGGACTCCGTTCTGTCTCCAGTCTTCGATACTCTTTCAATTTTCGTTAATGATCTACTCCCTCTAATCCAATATATGTGTATTCCTTTGCTGACAACAGTACTCTCTGCTTTTCATATTCGTTCCCGTATCACATCCATGCTCATGTAGAACGGCTGAGGCTCATTAAATTCCGATATTAACAGCATAACCAACTGGGGAACTATCAATAACTATCAACCCAGAGATTATTCATAATTGGCACTTGCATCGTTGAAACCGAAAAAGTTTCTGTTTTCGGTATGTGTGTTAATAACAACTTAGGTTGGAATGACTATGGTACATATCCGATATCGCCAAAAATGCTGCCTCAAGTCCCTTTAGGAAGTACTCTGAAATATCGTGATTCTTTCCTAAGCCGCAAACCTCGCTGCTGAGTTATCGAATGCCTTGCAGAGCTCTCATAATCATCATAACTTGTAAACATTTAAAACCAATGTACATCGGTAATTCCTTTTTCTTCCTCCCTAATTTTCTTCGCCCGCGCTGTGTACAAACATTTTAGGGATAGTCAAATCCCTTAGCACGCGCTATTTACAAAAAAAAAAAAAAACAAGACTCAGTGAAGCCTGGCTTGGACGTAGCGAGAAAATTCAGCAAAGTCTTAACCGCAGTTTGGATGTCAGTGAAGACACAGATATTTTTCCCCATCCACTGATTTTTCACAGTATCAACAGATTTGCGTATATCTCCGGTTAAAGGACATAGTTTCCAGAGATTTTCTAACGAAAAGTGAGATCTGACTTCATTGTCCAGCAAATAGATACCAGCACCGACACTAGATCAGTCATTCGAGCCATCCACCGAGGCCCGATCATACTAGTTTTTCATTCCTGGAATGGAAATCAGATTTTCTCATTCTTGAGCACAGAAAGAGTCAATTTCGTATTTTCGCATCAATAGAAGTTCTGATGCAATCGCATCACACGGCATGTTAATGCGACTAAGTCCAAAAGTATTACCTAGTTCTCAGCTTTTTCTATTGTAAATGCCGGTTAAATCTGTTTAAATCATTGTATGCGATCCATTACAGTTCCTGTTTTAGTACTAAACTTTGCTGCGAAAATATAAACGAATTATTGATTTGAAGCGTCGACATGTGCTTTTTAGCACGTAAATGAATCAAATTCGTAGTGAAGATTTTAAACGTTGACTGAAGGTTTTTGAAAAACAGGTTTTCCTGATCTACTTTCACCTCTCCAGCGAACAAATCTAACTTTCAATATGCAAGCTGCTGCTTTTTGAAGGTGAAATCATTAAGTCCTTTGAGCGTTATTTCAGTTGGATTGGCTGGTTTATGGTAGTTTTATTATTGTATTATACGACTTCACAATTCACAACTGTAACGATTCTAATTATGTTAGTGACCTCGACTTTTTGTAGAACTCACGAAGTTCTAGTACTATTTCCCGTGTTTTATGCGTCTCAAGACAACCAATCTTCTTGCTAATCAAACTGGAATTTTTCAGAAATAAATCAATGTGGCATATATGGTCTTAGAAATGAGATTCCTTCAATTAATATAGCGCCCACACTGTTTTTTCTTCTTTCTCGAAGACCAAAAGAGTCCTTCGTCAAATTCATTGGAACAGACTATCAAGTGGCAGTCCACTTTGCCGTTGAACTTTCTAACAGTGGATCTACTTCTTCACTACAGAGCTCAATCGACACATCAAAAGCGCCTCCACTATAAGACTAATCACTCTAATCACATATAATATACTCTTTTGACGGACCTGCCGAATGTTAGATTGTCTGTATGGCTAAGCTAGGGATTGATTGCGTATGCTGCACCTCAGCACTGTAATATATATAGAGCTAGATTTCTGCAGTTGTTTTGTTTTAAGACATACTTAAAATGTTTTTTGTTCTAACTGGCGTAGCCAACAGATTGTGGTCACTTGTTCACAGTCAATAGCACTGGCATATGAAGTACACTGCGCATTGACTATGCACCAAATGTTCCATTCACTATCTAACTTTTCGCGCTTACTCTTACTCGGGCTTACTCTTATCGTCTTCCAATGAATTTGGAAAATTTGTTTGGAATCACGATGAATGTGTAGGACTCCCCCCAATGAGGAGTCCTTACAATGTGTTTCGTTTCAATGTTAAGGACGAGGCTTAAAAGAAATGTATTCGATGCATTCGGCCACAACTATAATGGAAATTTAAATCTCAAAGGCCCGTGAGTTACGAGCAAGTGGAATATGTAATACCATTTTAACATGGCAATTTATGTTCAAAGTCCTAGGACACATCAGTAAGCTGGGATAATGCATATGTGCTTTATTGTTAACCACTCAATCCATTCTCAATTGCACTTGGGCTATATTATGCGGCATATGCCATAATATTGTTCACCTCTCGATGCAATTTATGACGGATTTCTGAGTTCATTTCACACTGAACTCCCAGATTACAATTCGCGACAACAAAGTGCATAGAAATGCCACGACAGTATATGTAGTCATTGTAGTTGCAAGTCCAAACTATTTGTAAAACCAACTGTCTGCTGTGTCTGGTCGCATTGGCACTTGCTTGGATTCTTTACCATCATACATCCAGGATACCAGTGTTTTTCTGTTTGTCTGTTCGCGATAAAACAAAAACCTAAATAATATGCATAAATCCTCTGTCATCGGATGAATTCGCCGTTGACCACCATCGCGAACACCTAATAAGTATGCAGACACTATGCGGTGTTAATTATCGAATACAATCCGAATGCGACTGTTAAGTGAGGGATTACACGTGTGTATTGTTGACTCAATATAGAGAGAGAGTTTGAGATCCAAGCACTCGTAGACGACGGCCACCCGGCCACTATAGTCTACGATTATATACGGTAAGTATCTATCTGTATTTCCACACTCGTATTCGTATTTATCATCACATTTATCATACATGTTGCGCATCGCAATCACAAATTCGCATGAATTACTAATAATTCCGCTTATTTTATGTTAATTCATGGCGCGGTCCCCTCAAATAGGTGCGGTCAGGTGCACTAGTTTTTTTCCCCCCTCAATTGCCCTTTATTTGGTTTCCTCTCACGTCATTGTACGAATTTGAATCTCTTAACGAACGTACGTACGTACGAGTATATTGTATACGTATTGTATATGAACGGGGTAATAATTTGAATTGTAACAAAATATGACGCAAATATGGTTCAATAAATTTCTTGTGAATGAGATCGGACCTGGGCCACCCCTCTGTGTTGTTGGGATCACGTACAGAGTGGGACCATTCCTGCCACTTTGCCCATAGATGGTCATCATAATTTCTTAGATACATCATTGACATGCTTTTTTCACATGCCTCGAGTACAAGACATCCATCGATTTGGACGTCAAATAAAACATGTTATTTTTGACAGCGCGACCTAATAGTAGAGGGTTCTGGTATTTATAGCCGCTTTGCATATGCTCGAATTTATGCGGTAGCGATTGTTGCGTCCGCTTCGCGTTGGCTGTTGTACGATTGTCAGCGATCATAACTTGTGATCATTTGAATGCAAAACGAACAATGAGCGTGCTTTTGCTTTTGAATTATGATTGCCTGGTTTTTAAATTTTGTAAGCGAAGAGATACAGATTACAGATACTCGATCTGATTACGGATGGTAGGTATTTCCTGTATTATGATGATGATGAGGTTGTGGTCATGCAGATTTCAGGAACGAAATTGAGGGCGCTCTCGATTATGAATTATTCAAATGATTAACGATGCGGAATTTTGTGTTATTACTGGGGTCTTGAACGAGTTATGAATGACTTTTTTTGTACAAAATGATGGTAGAATAATAATTCTTTTTTTCCGTACGTACAGAGAGACATACAATACATATACAGGTGATACCTATGTATATATGTAAGCTAAATCGAGTTCAACAACGCACTGTAAAATATGAATAAATGTTTTGCTAAGTAAACCAAACAAAGTTAACAAAACAATTTATCATAATTATATGAGAGACTACATATATTCCAGGTGTACCAGTATGAAGTGAGCGTCAAGATACAAATGTCTCGATAGGGAACATTTATTGTGATCGGGCCTTAATCATTTTTTCGTTTGGTTGCTATGACACCTGCCAAATACATTTAGTATACGTCAAGTCATTGAGCGAACAACATCATATTTTTTCATCGTTTTAAAAATGTCGAATTTTGTACCAGAAAATGATGTCTTGCGGAAAGCATTAATTTTTTGTTTTCATTTGAAGAAAAGTGCTGCAGAGTCGCATCGAATGCTTGTTGAGGCATATGGTGATTATGCTCTATCAGAAGCAACATGCAAAAGATGATTTCAACAGTTCAGAGGTAACGATTTTGATGTGAGAAATGAAGAACGTGGAAAACCAACAAAAAATTTAGAAGACCCCGAATTGCAAGCAATATTGGATGAAGTTGACACCTTGAGTCAAAAACAAATGCAGAAATTTTAAACGCTGCACAACAAACAATTTCTGACCGTTCAAAAGCTATGAGAAAGATCCAAGAGTATAGAAAATGGGTGCCACATGGATTGAATGAAAGACAGATGGAAAACCGAAAAACCATTTGTGAAATTTTGCTTCAAAGACACGATAAAAAATCAGTTTTGCATCGATGAAAAATGGATTTATTTTCAGAGTCCCAAACAGAAAACATCATGGGTTAATCCGGGACAACCATCAAATTCGACTACAAAACCAGATCGATTCGGCAAGAAGACAATGCTGTGTGTCTGGTGGAACCAGAAGGTTTGGTATACCACGAACTCTTAAAACCCGGTAAAACCGTTAATACAGATCGCTACCGACAACAAAATATCAATTTGAACTATGCATTGATCGAAAAACGACCAGAATGGGCCAAAAGACAAGGCAAGGTAATTTTGCTCCATGACAATTCATCTGCACACAAAGCAGGATACAACCAAAGCACTTGGCTGGGAGCTGCTACCCCACCCGCTGTATTCATTAGACTTGGCTCCTTCCGACTAACATTTGTTTTCGTCGATGGGACACGTATTAGCTGAGCAGCACTTCGAATCCTACTAGGAAGTCGAAAATTGGGTGACTTTTTGGTTTGCTTCAAAAGACGAACAGTTTTATTAGTGTGGAGTCCATAAATTTCCTGAAAGATGGGACAAATTTGTAACTAGCAATAGCCAATACTTCGAATAAAATGTTTTTTACTTTCCCATTAAAAATTAGTGTTTTATTTTCACAAACAAATTTTATACCGGTACACCTGGTAAGAGCAAAATCAGGGCTTACACCAAATCCTCAAAAATAGTCAGGATGTAGAAATAGATCTGTGAACCCATGAACAGTTAACGAATCAACGTCAGTTCTCATATCAACAAAGCGAGTTACTGGCTCTAGCATATCTAGTCAATTTTACCCATGGTATCCCAGAAAAGCCTTGGCCAATCAACCAATCGAAAACACCCTGATGTTCCGAAAAAGCCAATAGCATTCAATAGCCTTAGTCACCGCAGCCAGAATTGATGATCATTTAAACCCGATTTGTGGCATTTTCCATCACTCTTGCCAGCAGGAGGAGGGTTTCAAGAGTCTGGGACTTGTTGACATATGATGACTCGTGACCTTAAAAAACCCCACAAGAAGAAGTCTAAAATGTTTAAATCAAGCGATCTTTCCGTTCAGAGCCAAAACGAGAGATAAGGTGACCCAGAAATGCTGTCCTCAAAATTTCGGTTGCTACTCTTGCAGTTTGCATCGTGAGAACCTCTAGTCTCAATTTATCCGATTGAGAAAGGAGAAGTTGCTGAACATGCCTCTGTAGCGCTCGCCATCCACAGTAGTCGTTTGGCCAGCGGCGTTTTCGAAAAAATAAG
Source organism: Volucella inanis (assembly GCA_907269105.1). NCBI lineage: Eukaryota > Metazoa > Arthropoda > Insecta > Diptera > Syrphidae > Volucella > Volucella inanis. The sequence continues at coordinate 27,634,096 of OU026157.1, forward strand.
CCCCGATGACGTCTACAGCATAAAAAGCACACCATGCAGTAATATTGAGCGAGTGCAATGGCTCTTCGCAGATTTTCGGTGCTCTAACACCACCGACGAATTATTCCGCATAAAAATCGTATAGCGATTCATGTCTTGTTGACGAATATATTGTATCTGTTTACTTCTCAAACATCAAATTAGAATTGAAATTTTCCGCGATTTGCAAAAATTATAACCTCTTCCTATAGGGTGGTGATTATTTTTCAACTTAGTACATACTATGGTGGCAGGAACAGAAGCAGCCTCTTCTTGGATTTAGCGGCAGACTAAGGCAAAAAGTCTTAAGCTTTCAACACGTGAGCAAAAATACTGTTAAAATTTGCATAAAGCGAAGTTCACCAAAATCTGGTAGATATGCACTCAAGTCTCCACAAAACAACGGGCAGTGTTTTGAGTATCTTGTTCAAACGTCTTTGGTAAATTTAATGCATTAATTAGAAAACAGGACATCTTCGGTAATACAATAGGAAATCATAACCTAACAAAACCAGGTCTGTAAACTAAATCAACTAATTGACTTTCTTTCGAGAACGAATGCAAAAAAATTATATTACACGGTTTCACCAGTGCGGTTGACTAGTAGTATTGATGCCAAGGAGACTGCTGAACGATACTCTAAATATGGCCCTCATCATTCCAGTCCTGCTCTAAGGCACGTCTTAATGCTTCACATACATTTGTTGCTTCTAGAAAAGAGTGTTCTCCATGAAGACATTATTGCAAAATTTCTGACTAATTTAGTTGAAATTCGATAAAATTTCATTCCTAAAAGTCTGTTGAACCAGAAGAAACATAACTCAAGTGCAATTCTTGTTGGGCCACATTATGATGTATTGACTACCATCTTCTCTTGTTATTGATCTCATCCAAAAGATTAATGTTGCATCCATAGTTGTCAAATCTATACCTTTTCTTTAAAAAAGTAGAAAGTGAAGCCTAATTTTCACGAGACATCTAAGGTCATGACAGGTCTGAAGATTTGAAACAATAGTTACCCTACCAATTTATTGTATGGATACAATTTAACCGCAAATTAACAATTCTACACAAAACCCACTGATACCCTTCGTTCTAGTTAAGAAAGATATATCCACTAGTCAGAGAAATAGGCCGATTGACAGATCCAGTCAATTTGGATTTACTAAGTCTATTTGGTGGATCATAAGGAGGAATACATGTTAACTACCTCAATCAGAAAAATACAATAAAAAAAAATTTGGAATGTTGTTGGCTGACCTGTGCAAACGTTCTCGTTTAAAGACAAAGAGATACCTGCTTAGGTTTAAGGAGGGATCATCTAACCAGAAGCGCGTTCTTTGTTCCCTAACTTTAAATTTTTTCCTCTTCTTCTGAAATCCTGATCTGATAGAAGATGTCTTACAAATGCGTAGATCATTTGTTAGCGTTCTACAAACTCAGTGGTGTATTCTGTATTTTTGTAAGTCCACTCCTCTTATAGCTTCAGTACCAGAGATTGCTTCAGTCAAATTCCGTTCGTTACCGACTTAAATGGTCACATCACTTGTTGCATTTCTGATTTGTTGGCGTTCGGAGGGACTGGTTTGAAGCCAATCTATAGCGGAGGAGCGCTTAGAAATATTACGCAATTTTTTATACTTTCATTTGAGACCTTGGAGTTTTCCTGCTATCTTGTTCCTCTCTCTAGAAATCCCCAGAACTTGCATCGGTTTATGCAGCTTGGATTGCTCATTCAAATTTTTAAGTGTGCGGCTTGTCATCTATTCCATCCTCATCCTGCAGAGTATAGCGGATATGAAGATTGAGAAGTCCGTCTTATAGTAGTTTAAGTCTTAAGTTACTGCTCCAATAGTTTACCCACTTAAGTGGGTACGAATACACTTATAATGTCTCAGAATGTGTTAGTTATTATTTCGCTCCATGGGTAGCATCAAACATTTAATCGGGAGACTAAATTCTTAGGGGCAGTTGGCTTCTTGTTAATTTCTAATCAACTACCCTTCTTACTTGATTTTTGTTAACTGAAAAAAATGAATGTCTTTCGGGCGAAGTTGGAATTCGAATACCGAGATTTCCGATTTTGAAGCCAGTCTACTATCACTTGAGTTAAGGCCACATAAGAGACATGCTGTCGCAAGTTCCCACTGGACTGCTCGTACTTGTCTACTTAACTTCATTAATTTCTCTATCCATATGTTTTAAAATGTTACGTTACTACTACTTCTTTAATGAAGACCATATTAGTCCTCTTTTAGCGTATTCTTGAAGTTCATTGTGCGAGGTGGTGCTCCTTTTTCCACCTGTTTAAGCTGATGAGCTTAAAGTTGGGGACATCGGAGAAGAATTCGGCGTCCACAAATTAGCTTTTCGGGAATAATCTTATTTGTTTACTCATCAGCCGCTTCTTAGTTGTATTGCAGGTTAAAATGGAACGACATTCCCGGCCGGAGGCATATTACTGCCCTATGCCGTAATAGGGCACGCTATCCTATCCGGAATAGATTACAAAAATATGACAAACCAAGCAACCATCCTCGAATAAAAATGTATTCACTGTAGACGACTCTTGCAAACGTTTTAAGGACAACTGCCTTCGGATCTGAACGTCGACTGATCGGATTCTTAACAGGCCACGAGCAAAAATAAAGCTAGAACACGCAATTGACTGTTATCGCACAAATATCAAAGAAAAAGCGCTTATTTGAATGCGGATTTTTCATATGCGGCGGACTTAGACATAAAGTCTTCAACTTCCGTCATGTGATCGAGCGTCTCATGAAAATACGCATCAAGTCCAAATTCGCTCACAAAAACCTAATAAGAGCCCATGTCCTTACAGAAGATAAGAACGATACCACGAAAGAATGATTTATACGAGTTCCTCGACAAGACATATGCGTCATGCCCGAAATATGGCTAGGTACGATTTTACCGCCAGGATATGAAATGTTGATATCTTTGTTAGGATAATTGGTAAGCATAGCCTACATGACACCACGTCGGCAAGTGAATTAGGCTTATTCACTTTACATTGGGACAAATATCACTATTGAAGGCACATGATTTCCTAATGTCAATATACACAAGCGAACATTGCGGCCTCCGAATGACGAAACGCTAAGTCAAATTGACAACATTACAATCGACGTAAGACCTGCCTCTAGATTACATTGACTCTGGTCACTACCTTGTTTCAACTAAGATACGAATGCGGATTTTACCAATACCACAACGAAGAAGAACTACTGTAAGAGGACATAACGTTGAGAAGCTGCAATAGCAAGAGACTACTAAAATCTTCTAACTTCGAACTCGTGTCCCGAAATCTCTAAAAAAAAACTTCTATGTCGTTAGAATCAAGTACCTAAGACCAGTGGCAACGCTGCCAAAGGCCATCATATACGCCGCAAGTGATGTGATGAGTTTAACCCAACCACCACCAAGAAATTCCTGGTTTGATGAAGAATGCGGGTAAGCCCATGCAGCCAAACAAGAAGTAGAAGAGACAGGAGAACATCAGCTTCTTCAGCCAGGTCGGCATGCGACACAAGATGTAGAGAGGTTGTACTCCAGGATAAACATACGAAAGTCTTAAAAATATATATGTAAAATGAACATATCAAGGAAAAAGGAAACCTTGTAGTAAAGTCATAGTCGGCGCGGAGAATATGGAAAAACTTTTTCCGTAGAGTGTATAAGGGCAAAGAAGCCCAATATTCCGCCGTCAGGTAGAAAAGACCTTTCAACTTAAGTGATGATAGCCAAAACTTCCGTCCAACTGACAAAAATAAAGTAAGGACAGCAATATTTTAGCTTAAATCTAATAAATCAGTTGGACCAGACCTCTTACCGGCCGAAGCATTCAAAACTTCTGGAAATAACTTTGTAGAGAGCATACACCAACTCATTTCTCAGATCTGGTCAGAAGAGTGTATCCCTATGAATGGAATCTCAGTACCGGTTGCCGGGAGACCCCGATATCGCGACAAATGTTTCAGACAAAAGTCACAAGGTTCTGAAGGGGACATAAGAAAGTGACTAAGTTTGACCTTGAGACCCATTTTCAAGGTCAAACGAAGGTCACTTTTGATTTTTCAAATGATAATTCCTGATTTTCATTGCTCAGTCGTATTGCTCGTAGGCTTGTCATTTGTTTTACATACTGCGTTTAGCATAACCCAGAAACAACGACGTCTACGTAGCAGTATTTTGTTTCCTTTGGGGTAATTAATTGCCTCCCACTGTTGAGTCATTGAATTCTTCCCATTTCGACGTTTATTTCCCGATACTATCTCAACAAATGTTCGAAAATGTGACCATTCACTTCAATATACTTGTCTACCCGCGCTCTAAATGAACCAACAAAACTGAGAAGTATTTCTGGCGTAATCTTCCGGCAAGCTTCAGTTATTCGTCTTTTCATGTCCTCACGTGTTGTTGGCTTTTTTCTGTAAACCTCACTTTTTAAGTTGCCCCACAAGGAAAGTGAAGTAAGATCAGGTGATCTAGCAGGCCATTGCCTCGGACCCCCTCGTCCGATTCATCGTTGATGGTAAACATTGTTTAATACGCCCCGGGCTACTTGGGAATAATGGGTTGGACAACCATCATGTTGAAACCACATTGTTTGTCGCAACTCCAATGGCAGTTCTTCTAGTAATACTGGAAGATGGTCCCGCAAGAAGTTTGCATACTTTTCGCCATTCAAGTTGCCTTCAATAAAATGTGGACCTATTAATTTATCCCCAATAATTCCCGCAGAAACATTAACATTCCAAGGGTGCTGGCGTTCAACTTGTCGCAACCAAAAAGGAATTGGTGAAAGTCGACTCATCAGAGAATAACACCTTGGCGAAGAAAAGGGGGTCTCGTTCAATTTGCTGAAGTACCCATTGACAAAAGGAAACCTGGTTGCGAAAATCCTCACTAGAAAGTTCTTGATGCATTGAAACATGATGAGAATGGTATTTATGCCGATGTAATATCTTACAGACAGTCGTTTGAGAAATTCCTGATTCATAATTTATTTGGCGAGTGCTAATGTCAGGATCGTGTGCAACGGTAGCTAACACTGCTATTTCATTGTCCTATCTGACCGATTCCTTTTTTTTGGTTGCACACTTCCTTCACCAGTGAATTGTTGGATGACCCGATAAAAGGAAGCGCGCTATCGTATCTGGTCTGGGAAACGTTGGGCGTAAAGAGCAACAGCACCAACGATGTTCCTTCCACTTTCTCCATAAATCAATATCATTTCAATTTTCTCTTGAATTGAAATAGCCTGCATTATTAATCTGGAAAGCGTTACTAATAATAATCAGTTCCTCTAAACAAATATCGAACTTCTAAATGAAGAACAGTTTCGTTCACTCTCAGATAAGTTTAGGACAATTTGTCTCTATCTGAAATTTCTTTGAGTTTTAACTTCTCTCGAGGCAATAATGACTTCCTCAAAACAAATCTCGACCTTCTAACACCCTAACAACGTTGGAAACCGATTAATGATTTAGGCGTGCCAGTGCAGTGGTATCTAGCACTGAATGAATAAGACCTTTGAGACAAAGTCGTGTGCCCCATTGAAGAATACGACTGAGCAATGAAAATCAGGAATTATCATTTGAAAAATCAAAAATGACCTTCGTTTGACTTTGAAAAACTCGTGGTCACCATCTTATGTCCCCTTCAGAACCTTGTAACTTTTGTCTGAAACATTTTCGCGATATCACTTATTTTTCGAGTAATTTGGATGTCTCAAGTTAAAAAACTCACCCGGTAGAAACGAGATATATAGAGCAATGTTTACTACAGTCTTGGAATCTCTGCCAAGCTCGTCTATCTTTGCAGAAATCGGTAACAACTTCACAAAGGCCTTCAACGTCAAAAGAGAGTTTATACAAGATGACACGAAGTTATGTACCTTACTTATTATCATGCTTGAAATTCTTGTACGGAACTCACGAGAGAGCACTGAAAATACAATCTTTCAAAAGTCTGTGCAACTATTAGCGTACGCAGATGATATTGACATATATAATTGGTAGTATACAGCTGGCTGTCAACGGTACTTCCACTAATGTTGAAACGGAAGCTGCCAAAATGTATTTAGCGGTGTATGAGGGCAAAACTAAGTATTTGCTGTCAACAAGTAGGAACAAACAACATAGACGATTTGTACAGTCAGCAATAATTTCGAGTAAGGTAGGTAATTTCGGTAGTAAGGGACCTTGTCCGCCTTGAGTATAATATAAATACTGCCAACAACACCTTAGCTTAAACAAAACGAAGAATCACTCTTATAAATCGCTGTTTCTTTGGGCTAAAAAGGCAATAGAGTAATAAGGCCTTATCCCGAAAACTAAGGAGACTCTATATTGAGTCTTTATCTTGATCATCCCAGTCCTGCTTTATAGCGCTGAGATATGGACTCTATTGAAAGCAGACGGAAATATTCTTAGTCGTTTCGAGAGGAAAATCCTTCGAATATTCGGTTTACTTTGGAGGATACAATTCAACGACAAACTATACGAGTTGTAAAGCAACATAAACCAAGTGGGAAAACTGAACATCTTTCACCTTATGCTCCCGCCCATAAGGTCTTCGAATCTAGCCGGGAAGGACACCGCAATGAAGGAAGACGTCACCTTAGGAGTGCGCAATAGTTGGCAATTAGCTAATGAGAGAGCTAACTGGAGAGGCTTGCTAGTTTAGGCTCAGGTTTACCCTGAACTAGCCACTTTAAGGCCTCTTAAGCCTGGTAGCCACCAGAGGCCTACCTTGTTGCACCCTGTTAATTGTTGGAACAATCTGCCATAGATACAGTGAGAACTCATTGATTTTAGCACTGCTTGACCACTACCAGTAAATGAATTTATGGTCGCGCCTTTTATCTAGAGGCTGAGGTTGGCGTACGAATAAAACGCAAATAACTCAGCCTTGAGCACATTCCTTCTGCAATTAAGACTTTGTGATATCAGATGATTTGCCATCCCATTTAAAGCGTTTTGCAGACGATCGAATAGCTTACGCTTGTGATTATCAGTAACCGCGATTACTAGGTTAACGCAATATATATTGATTTGCCATCCAAGATTTCTGAGTTAAATCAGCAGGCTATCTACGGATGCGGATAAAAACAATTTTTCGTAAGGACGTCAAGTTAAAGGTCTTTCTTTTTCAAATGACTTTGTATCCTTTTATGACAGATTATCTTTGATTTGGAAAACAGTGTTTCAGTATTGGTATATGAGTAAAGTATTTTGATGAAGAAGGTCATTCTACTTTGCGAGTCTGATATTCTTTATAAATCGAATTGGTCATGGATTGGTCAAACCAAACGACGCAACAAAATGCCGAGTCCCTGAGGGCTGATCTCGTGCTCCAAAGAAAGAGGCTATATAGGCAGGGTGAGTCAAAATATCAACAAGTGAATTTTAAAAATTTGAAATGTTGATCTTCCTTACACCGTTAGCAACAGCATTATGATTTGTACAATATCCGTATTTATTTCCACATAATGGTATGTCATGTGTTATGGGAAGCCTAATTTATATGACGAATATCTCTGCCATAATAATTTAAATTTAATGAAAATGAGTTAAATTTGGTTGCATTCTTCCTGTATTTGACGGTATATCACCCACTTAATTGAATCCGCAACGCTTATACCTAATGACACGCATCCACATGAGGATAATTAAATGGCATTTTCAACTACCCAAATCGATTATGTCAGTTCTCATTCATTTAGCTAATAATTTCATCTACAAAAAGGGCAATTATTCAAAATATAAAAACTATGATACTAAAGCGACCCCCTTGCAAGCCACGCACATACGAATAAAACACGGTGCCCCATGTACATGCATGAGTATGATTCCCTTCATTTTTCTATATTTTCTCGAATTTGCTTTTATTGTTGTCCTTTTTTCATATTACTTTGTTTGCCGGTAATTAATGTATGTATGTACTAGTACAAGTGGGTGAACGAAGGAGCTAAGAAAATCCTTCATCGAAATTGTTCTCTTAATGAGCATACTGGTTTCGCCTGTGGAAAGGATGCCAGTATTAGCCGGCACATAACCCAATTTCCTTAATGGCTATTAGGCGAACGTATTTTCTTTCTTAACTCCTAATTGAGATGATTCTCATTAAGTGGTTTCCATGGGGTGGCTATAGATGCTTTCTCCTGCGCTTCATATTAAAGGTGTTCCAATCTTGATATTTGTAGCTACATCGACATGACCTAAAACTTAACCAATCCACCAATATGACAGATATCCTTTTTCATCCGCCTGGCCGATGGGTCATAAATAATTAAGTAAGCCCATTGATTTTGCTTCCATCCACCCCGCAATCATCTTCCATATGCGCCGTAGGACAATTCGTGGTCGTGAATAGTCGCATCTGGTCAAATATTGAAGAAGACAACACTTCACAAAACAAAACCCAACAAAAAAGGATCAAAAAAAAAAATCCTTTTCATACTGTCCTTGTACACACTTCTATTAAGAGTACAAGGACTTGTTGACAACCGGGAAAATCGAAATGAAAAGAACTCGATAAAAAAAAAAAAGAAAATTGAAAAAGTATCCTCGAATGACTGGTGTAAAAAATATCCTTGACAAAAATTAAATTGTGAAAAATTGAGGAGGAGTTTTGTGGGGTGATGGGATGAGAATTTTCAGGAAATCAGAACAACTCGCACAAAGTGACAAGATAATAAATAAATAGTACTTTCGGCAGGGATACTGCATTGAAACACATGAGGACTTGAACAAGGAAGCTGGTTGGCATTTATGAAATCCAAAATCCAGGGGTTGCTTGCAATTCGATTGAGTCGATTGAGGATTTGTGTGCAGAGACAGATAAAGGAAATTATAGAATGCCTGTCATACTATGTGTCGTCAGGAAATCCTTTTGCAAAAGGATATTCGTATTTATTTTTTCCCCGTTTAAATTAATTGAATTGAATGTGAAAGGCTACGCGAAGGATATACGAATATGAATGGATTTTATATACTCGTATGTAGCTGGTGCTTTTGTATGGAAGTAAGAGTTTTTCGCGGGTAAGAGATGACACTTTCAGGGGCTGCATTAGCAGTAGCTGAGCATAAGTATTCGATGACAAATATGAGATCCGACATATGTGTAAACATGGTGTGGTGTAATTGAAGTGAAAATTTGTGGATTTTTATTTCCCGGGGATTGGATTCCTACAATGAAGAAGCAGTAATAGCGGGTTTTTGTTCTATTGGAGATGATATATGAGAGGATTATTGCAGAGGTGGATTATGTTGGGAGTTATATTTTGATTGTGTTTGGGATGGTGTTGACATTTTGGGGCTTTGATTTATAGTAGAAAGGTAAAAATAAAGGGTGATTCATGAAAAGACTCACACCACAACAGCGTCTCCAAATTGTTCAGCTGTATTACGAAAATCAGAGTTCTGTCAGAAATAATCGACCTACTGAATCTACTATTGCCAATACCATTCTCAAATTTGAGTCCCAATTTACATTAGTGGATGATACTCGACCGGTTAGACCACATCCAGCACGTAGTATAGAGACTATAGCAGCTGTAGCTGAGGGTGTACACTATCGAAAATTCGTACAAAATTCAACCTGTGTAAGAATTGAAGCCAGGCGACTTAAATTTGCGTCATTTTTTCAGTGAACGGTCTCTGGAAAAACTCAATGAAATTCCGGTGTTTTATCGTGAAATTTTATTCAGTTATGAAGCCCGTTTCTGGCTCAAGGGATACGTTAATAAACAAGAAGAGTACCAAGAGTACCAAGAGATAACATTGCATCCATTAAAAACAACGGTATGGTGTGGTTTATGGGCTAGTGGAATCATTGGTCCATATTTGTTTAAAAATGAGGCAAATGAAAATGTTACCGTCAATGGTAACCGTCTTGGCGCCATGTTAACGGACTATGTGCTTCCTGAAATTCAAGCACATGGTCTCGGTGAGCTCTGGTTTCAACATGACGGCGCTACGAGCCATAGAGCTCGTGAAACAACGTTTTGCTACTGTAAATTGGCCGCCTAGATTGTGCGATATCACACCTTTGGACTATTTTCTCTGAATATACGTAAAGTCTCAGGTCTTCAAGAATAAACCAGCTACGATTCACGCTTTGGAAGCCAAATTAGAATCTTGAGTAGGTATTAGAGGTACAAGTAAGTTTCGGACTATACTTTGAGTCTTACCGACTAAGAACACTTCAACTGAGCCATTGTCGTTACAGTTTAGTCTGTCTCCCACGCATAAACAATTCTAAAAAATTCTGTTCACAAATAAGCCATCATTTTTTACGTATCTAACATTTTACAGTTTTTTTTTTAGAAAGTTCTAGCAGACATATTGCGATGGCGGTTATTTTCCCTTGCAATTGAGGATCCAACTATGAAATGTAATGAAAATCAGGCCCGGACAGTATTTTTAAAAATAACTAAGCCCACAGTCTTGGCAAGAGTACATTACAATACGAAGCCTGCAAAGATGAACAAGGAAAGATAAAGTTTGTGTTACCTAACCTAAATAATGTGGCTAACATAGCTGCAGAATTTCTGATTTTCATTCGAATTATTGCTTTTCTAATGCACAGTAATATTTTACTTCAGTTGCATCTCCTTTTTGAGAGTTAAGACGTAGTCCATAACGAGCATAAAAACGTTAATGATTTACCTGAAAGAAAAAAAAAACGAGACTATTTTGAATCCCGTTTAAAACACAGTGCTTAAAAAATTTGAGATTAACAAGGTTAGCCTTGCAAGGATATTTCCATATTCAGTATTTGCAAAACTATCCGAAAAAAATATTTTATATTGCAAAGCTTTTGTTGTTAAGGTTGTCAGGTTATCAGAAAGTTTTGAAGTCCAAAGCGGAGTTCGGGAAGGTTGCGTGTGATCTATATTTATATTTTCCTGATGATAATATGCGATGTTATTAGAGGACCATGACATCATATCTGAAACACCTTGATTATGCTGATGATATCTGCTTGTTTGCACACACTGTTTTGGATCAACACCACATGAGTCAGAATCTGAAAGCTGAACCCGAAGAGTGGGGCTTAAAATAAGTGCTTCTAAAACTAAAGTCTCAGGTCTTTTAAGATCTTTCTCCCAACTTTACATTGCTGGACAGGAGTCGAAAATGTGTAGAGCTTTCATTATTTGGGGAGCATCGCCCCGACTGGCGGCTGCATCGAACTCAATGTTAGTAGCAGAACCGGGAAGGCAAAAGTTGCTTTCGGAATGTTGCTTAAGTTTTGGGAAAGCAGTGTTTACAGCACTAAGACCAAGCTGCGATTATTTTGCTCCAATGTCGAATCAGTATTGCTGTATGGGTGCAATACTTGGAAGTTGACCACAGTAATCACTTGGAAGTTGCAGTCTTTCATTCAGATAATTGCAACTCAATCTCAAACGCAGAAAGAACAGGATAGGAGCCAATCGACATCTTTTCATAAAGAAGGAAATAGTTGTCGATTGGTCGTACCTTAAAGCACGAAGGAAATTCCATTGCGAAGCACGCCATGCAATGGAACGTACTTACCCAGTCAGAAAGAAGAGTTAACCGGCCAAGACAGACATAGCAAAGAACAGTTGACAGGGAGTCGAGAACACTTAAAAAGTCATTGTGGTTTTCAATAAAACATACCTCGGGTATTATTATCTCGACCTATTTTTTGTTGGTCCCCACAGGTGATTCAACCATTTTTCCACATACCAGGTGTACCGGTAAGCGTCAAGATACAAATGCCTCCATAGTGGACGTGCCTTGTTTTTTGTTTAGTTTCTATGACACCTGTCAAACATATTTAGTATATCATACATCAAGTCATTGAGCAAACAACGTAATATTTAATCATCGTGTTAAAAATGTCGAATTTTGGACCAGAAAATGATCTTGCGGAAAACATTAATTTTTTGAGAAATGAAGAACGAGGAAAACCAACAAAAATGTTTGAAGACGCCGAATTGCAAACAATATTGGATGAAGATGACACCTTGAGTCAGAAACAAATGGCAGAAATTTTAAACGCTGCACAACAAACAATATCTGACCGTTTAAAAGCTATGGGAAAGATTCAAAAGTTTAGAAAATGGGTGCCACATGAATTGAATGAAAGACAGATGGAAAACCGAAAAACCATTTGTGAAATTTTGCATCAAAGACACAATAACAAATCAGTTTTGTATCGAATTGTTAGTGGCGATGAAAAATGGATTTATTTTCAGAATCCTAAACGGAAAAAATCATAGGTTAATCCGGGACAACCATCAACCTCGACTTTAAAATCTGATAGATTCGGCAAGAAGACAATGCTGTGTGTTTGGTGGGACCAGAAAGGTGTGGTGTACCACGAACTCCTAAAACCCGGTGAAACCGTTAATACAGATCGCTACCGACAACAAAATATCAATTTGAACTATGCATTGATCGAAAAACGGCCAGAATGGGGCAGAAGACACGGCAAGGTAATTTTGCTCCATGACAATGCACTTGCACACAAAACAAAACTGGTTCAGGATACAACCAAAGCACTTGGCTGGGATCTGCTACCGTATCCGCCATATTTACCAGACTTGGCTCCTTCCGACTAACATTTGTTTTCATCGATGTGACACTTATTAACTGAGCAGCACTCCGAATAAACGAGGAAGTCGAAAGTTGCATGCTTAAAAAGGCGAACAGTTTTATTGGCGCGGAATCCATAATTTGCCTGAAAGATAGGAAAAATGTGTAGCTAGCAATGGCCAATACTTTGAATAAAATGTTTTTTACTTTAATTTACCTATTAAAAATTTGTGTTTTATTTTCACAAAAATTTTACCAGGTTACCCGAGGTCTGCTTTATTGAAAACCACACTTACCTTATGACTCCACAGGAATCGTGAAATTCTCGATGCTAAAATCGTGTAAGTATTGTTTTGAAATTGTCGAAGATGGGTTAAGCAGTCAAAAACCAAAACGATGTATGAGTATACCATCATATCATGAAGATATACATAGATCAAGTTTTAAGGAAGTTAAGGACTTTGTCTACTACGGTTCTCTTTTCAATTCTGACAAAGGCATCTAGGCTGTGATTAAACATACGAGTACTCATATAATAGCTATCACTGATTTTAAGGACTGAACACTTTAAACATTAATCTAATCATCTCAGTTTAAGTCTATGTGACAGAAGCATGGACTTTTTCAAGATTGATTGTTCTGAAAGAAAAAATCGTTTGTTGATTAGAGTGGATAAAAACCTACAAATATTCCAGATTGAAGAATTTGCGCTTTCATCCCGGAGCGAAGAGGTAGTAAAAATGTAACACATCGACTTAATCACGAGTACAATTGGAAGACCAATGCTCTGTAATTAGCTCAATGTTGTATCGAGTTGCAGTAAAGCTAATTGAGTTCTTAAAAAGCTGCCAGTCTACGTATACTGGCACCTGTAAATAGACTGCTAATTTTGACACCAACCAGATTGTGTATGTGTTTCAAAAGATTCTCTTTGCTCTGGCACCATAAATGCCAGCAAAATGTCCACGGTGGTTCACGTTTTTAGTGCGGTCCTCCGTTCTAGCAGTAACAAACTGCGAACAAGAATAAAACAATGTATTCAGCTTTGCGAAGGAGTTGGATTGAATACCGATATTGTCGCAGAAAATAGACCTATAAAGCCTCGGAATGCCTTCAAGGAACCCTGCAAGGAAGCATCATTTCTCTTCTACTGTAGATTCCAGTCGTCAACAAGCTAATAAAGTGAACTTAGTAGTAATGGAACCAAATGTTGTCGTGCCTTTCCATTCGTGACTTAAGGCATAGAACACGTTAAACAGTTCATACGGAGATCATAATGTGTATGTTTAAGATAAATTTGTGGAAAATTCTTTTCAACCATCTGACAATACAATTTTTACAACGACTATAAGGCAGACTGAACCATTCAATGAAATGGACAATGATGAGCAAACACAATCGTAAGGTAAGGATATGCTATGAGGATAGCATACTTCACACCTAGGTCGTGAACAATTAATCTTCTGGTACTTGCCAGGAATGAAATTGCTAACTTATTTACAAAGTCTGTTCGGAAGACACATTAGAATGATTTGGCCAATCCAAAAGAAAGGGGAACCTGAATTTAAGTTCTTTTTGGCGCCTTACGCTCTGGTGTAAATATCAATCGTATAATGCCTCTACCTAAACCGGTTTCTTTGGCCTAAAAAAAGCAATTAAGCAGTAAGTCTCAGTACTTTTTTTAAAAACCATATGAAATGCTCTAAGAATCATAATCACTCTTTTGGTCAGCACAGCAGTATGAACATTAACTTATTTGAAACGTTCTGAGTTCAACAACTAAGTGGCTGGAACACGATCACTAAGATGTAGCGTTCAAGGAGTCCTCATCCAACTTGCAGGTGACTGATTAGAAGAGCTCGTTGATTAAAAATCAAATTCAGCCTGGACTTTAGATCCTCTTTTGTAAGTTAAAGGCTTACTTTTTAAAAATATAAATGCTTTCCAAAATTTCAAAGCACTGTACTGAACAATATCGACAAAACATGGTGTAGGTGTGACATAAGTAGCAGATTTTAAGAACGTTAATAGTTTGATTATGCTTGACATACAATATAGTATACACGTGTATATATACAGATTCGTATATTACTCTGGGCCATCAAATCTAACATACCAGATTGGTATAGTTCCACCTATACAGTTCATGGCACACCGTCTAAGCCTACTTCACGAAGAACATACACCAATCGACGAGAACAAATAAGCACCGCTGCAATTGGAAAATTCAATAGAGTGCGGCGCCTCGCCCGCTTGCCATCAAGAATTGCAACCGCATAGAATCACACTCACTGACAAAGAGACGAGGGAGCCCTCTGTAAAGGACATTCCGCTCCATACACACCCTGCACCTTTTTCCGATTTTATGCTGCACTCTCTGTGTGTGTAATAATTTTAATTCCTTCTGTCGATGTCCAATGTTGTGTTGTCACGATATCAAAGCATTTTAATTGGCCGATTTATAGATTTAATTACGTATTCATGCGAAACATCGAAACCGTGATTCGTAAAAATACACATTTTTTCCCAACTCGTCGTCTCGTCTTGGCGGCAGGATGGGACAACTTGGGACGAGTATGGGATGCTTTGCAGCACCATTGATTTAAGATTTTGCGCGGGGAGGACGACATATTGTGTGGAATGGTGTGGTACTGGTACTGAGAATCGTCATCATCATCATCATAGCCACCAGCATCAACATCATCGACAATCATGATTCTTCATCGAGGGTCTTACTCTGGTTCCTTCTCTGAAGACGAAGCCTGTGGTTCTTTTTCTTTTTTTGAAGGCAAAGTCTCACTTCTTCTTTCTTTCTTTGTTTTTTTTTTTTTTTTTTTTTTTTTTTTTCTATGTTACTTTTTTGTTATTGCTGTCGAATGCTTCTTTGTTCTTGTTTTTTGTTTGAGTTGATTTTTATCAAGGATTCAAGAGTCTGCAAGGACAGCAATAACAGGAAAAAATGTCCATCCATTAAGCACTAAGCACCCTCAAATATTTTTCCAATGTCCTGTCTGCCAGAGCTACGAATACGAGCGCAAGTCCGGCTCGTTCCGAGACCCCATAAATCATCGTAATAGAATTTTATGATCCTCGCACTCACACGGTAAGTAATGGATTTTTATTGCGCATATGTTTCAAGGAGTGGACCTGGTCGTTGGTCTTCCCATTTGGTAATGTGTCTGCTGAGCAGCCCCCCTGCAAAAAGCACATGGAGCAATAAGTCATCTATCCTGGAGTTGGTTAGGTGTGGGTGTTTCTACTCCCTATTTTCATTTTTTTTTTTTTTTTTTTTTTTTATTATTTTGTGTAGTGAATCCTGGTGGTGGTTTTGATTCCATGAGCATTTTGATAAAGTTGCAAAGTTATTAGATAGCTTTGTCTGCGATGGGAATTGGGTCTTTTGTGAGAATGTGTGCCTTGAAGAAAGGTGAAAGGAAAAACGAAAAGGCAGCAAGGGTAGGTTATTGCATGGTATCAGGATATATCCGATGCGTGCTTCAGTTGTTATCGATAACAAATGACCGAGTTATTAGAAATTAATAATGGAATCAGTAGTAAAATTTATGATTATGACTTTGGGAAGAAGCAGTGCTACTACAAATCCACAGAGAGTTTTTCTTTTCCTGTTGTTGGGCGAAGGGAAGTTAAAATAAGGTAGCTCTTTGTTCTACCTTTTTTGAAAGAAGAACTTTTTTAAAAACGTTAACATGCAGGAGAACGAAATAACTAAAATGGAAACTTTTGACAAAGACTGTTTTGACAGAAATACGCAAGCTGCTGCCAAGAGTATCTTTGGAAATCTAGACTTTTGGTTGAATGATAAATTGCTATGATCCCTGGAAACTTCACATTCAAAGCATTGTTAGTTGGTTGGCGAGGATGACTGCCTGTTAGATAAAGGGACACTTAGGTCAAAGTAGGTCCATTGTGATAGGATCTTGATCCATTTTTTTTTTCAATCAATCAATTTTGTCATCAATCCAGTTAGTTTCTGCGCGATCGTCGAGGTTATCTAGAAAGTAAGAGGGAGTGGTCCTAAGAATTCCACTGATGTACATACACGCCGGGCGCTGTACCTTCCCTAGATTTTGAAGTTGAATTGCCTTGTCCAAGGCAGTCCACTAGACAATGACACCATACATGAGTGTGGGCCTTTAGATAGTTAAGTACAGCCAGTCCGTGATAGTTTACGCCCAACCACTATTTTGCAAGAGAAGAGGGCTATAATGGTTTTCCTATTTTTTCTTGAATATTATGATAATTTTCCAGATCAGTTTCCTATCTTGAATGAGACCAAGATACTTTGCATATGCCGCAAGTTAGTGAAAAATCTTGTTTTCCTTTGTGAAAAAAACTAGTTCAGTTTTGTGTGGGTTGATGGTTCGGACACACCGATTAGTCCAATTCAAGAGCTGGGTAAAGGCGTTGTTCATTAGATCTCTAAGAGTGTTGAGGAATTTTCCGGATATAGCTATCGTAATGTCATCTGAATAAGCAATCACCCTGCGGCGTTCCCTCTCCAATAAGTTTTAGAAGAAGGTAGACAATAAGCCACTTTGAGGCGTGCCGAACGAACAAATCTTCTGGCCGAGGTATCGCCCAGTTCAGTAGTGATAGTCCTGCAACTAAGCAGTTGAATTATCAGCCTTCTAAGCGGCTGAGGTAGTGATCGCACCTGGTTCGACGTTATTGAAATCTAATTCAATGCCAAGGAAAGCTAGCAGAAAATATTTCATGCAAGCAAGAGATTTCTTAACGCAGCATACTAATAAGCGTAATGCTGTCTCAACGGATTTTCCTTGTAGTATTCATGCTGAGAAGCTGATAGCAGATTTACGCCAATGCTGGAGAAAAAACGACAAGCTGATAGGTCAGAAGTCCTTAGACTTCACGTGCGAGCTTCTATCCGCTTTGGGTCTGAACACGACCTTGGATTCGGTTCAAGTCCTGGGAATGTAGGAGAGTTTCATACAGTCACTAAAGATTGTTAATACCCATGGGAGAGTGTGGTTGTATGTTTTTTATATTGCCATCCGTTCCGGCTGCCTTACAGAGCTGTATTTAAAGCTATGTATGGTCCAGATGAGTTTGGACGCGTTTATGATCCTATCGGGATTTTGAGGTGCCATGTGCGCCTCTATAGTAGTAATTGAGTTTTAATTATTCACCAGACATGATCCAACAACAATCCGGTTTTTGAAGGTAGTTGTGAATGGTTAGGCAAGTAGAGAGAATTTTCATGATCTTAAACGCAGAGCAGCTTCTACAAATTGCACCTGGCTTACCTAAGTTCCTTCTTGTTTTTCTGAATAAATGCCAATCATGGGCATGAATGGTGTTTTCCTACCTGCTTCTGCATCCTTCTTGCGGAACTTGAGAGTAATGGCTCTGAATTGTATAGGCAAATACAAGCAGCTACCAAATAATATAATATTGCCATAAATAAATAGGTAGAAAATCACTAATGAAAATTAAAAACAGAAACAGAACGGAGCCTTGTGGCACACCTAACCTAATCATCCAATACAACTTCTGAAAGATAATTTCTAATCTATTAAAAATTGACGATCATCGACCCCAAATGCACGTATTTTCGACAAAAGAGCCTGCTGTCAAATTCTGTCAAATTCCTTAGAAATATCAAGTGCATCTATCTTGCTTTTGCCAGATTTTCGTAGAATTTGTTTCTTCTCTTCCGTGAAACATCCCATCAAATGACCAGTAGACCTGTTGCTACGTAAACCATACTGCTGGCCATTTCCATCATTTTGAAAAGACGGGACGTTAGTGTAATGGGTCTGCAGCAGGAGAAAGAAGAATGTTCGCCTTTTTATAGGAACGGGCTGGACAAATGCTGTTTTCCATCTACTGACAAAAAGTCCTAAAAGGTAGGATTAATCATAAAGCTTACACATTGGTTTTGTCAGGATGAAAGAACACTTCTTCGGAATAAATCTTCAAAAGAATGAAAGATATCTGGCTCAACAGAAATGCGTACATTAAGTTCTTTTTGTATTCTTCTTACTACAGGAGTGCGGAAGTGGATTCGTCTTATTGCAGATTCGCCTATGTTTTCGATTTTATACTCTTAACCCGGTGATAGATAAAGGATTCCATTCCAAATTGAATATTGTTTTGTTTTTCTTTTATATAAGGAGCGGTACCCATGTTTTTATAGAGGAAACATTACGACTAGTTAAAATTAAAATATGGTTCTCTCTAACTTTAGTATACGAGAAATTAGCTGATAGAAAACAATGGTCCGATGAGGCTAGAGGGGAGAGCACATATCAGTGTACATTATCATCTGAACTGTGTTTGGCCGTAATAACAAGGAATACATTTTTTTTGTATCGCATTAAGCCCATCAAGCTCGTCGAAGGTCGAATTGCTGTTCAGTTTGGGGTTTCAGTAAACAGAAACAGCTAGACCGTTGGTTAAAAAAAAATTAAGGACACCAATTCGTAGACAGATATCTTTATGTCTGAACTATCTGGGAGTTTTGGGCTCACGTATCACATAGTTTCATTTAGACATCAACGGTGTCGATAAAATTGCTTCCGATCTTTTCGGAGCAGCGGAAATTCCGGTAGGAATTGGTTCTGTACACCTCAGCTGTACCTACACAATTGTCTTCATATTACTTTACCATTACATGTGCCTTAACCAGCAGCTATTCCATTTAGCGCGATCTTGCTGCAGACTCCTATTGTTAGGCATTCCAAGTTGATTGTGGTTCTTTAGCAGTTAAGCATACCGTTACGGATTTGAAACACTGCGGATGGGAACAATGGTGTCGATTTGCTCAACACGTCTTAACCATTAGAGCCGATGAGTTCTAGGCTTTGTGGAAAGTTTAATGTCGGTGTATAGCCCGTATAATTCATTTTCGAAAACACAACACTAAACCTGATGTTTGATGTTGTCGTATGCGGTCTTTAGATCGATAAAGATGTGGTAAGTATCGATCTAAGCTATTTGGGCTTCCTCTTGGATATGCCATTATGTGAATATTTGTTCAACCATGCAGCAATCTTTTCTATTGGATCCTTAAAGCGCTGCAGGTAAGTCGTAACTTAATCACCCAGCTGTTGTTCTCGTTGTTGTTATTCTTAAGTCTGCTACTGCTTCTATCTCAATTTTGTTTGTGAGGATAAATATTGATAAATGTTTCTTTCCATCGGAATTTTGGTCGCCACCATCGTTAAACAGCCTGAAGTGTTGCAAAGAAGGAGTCTTTGGTACAATTTCTACTGTAGTTTCGATCGCGATGTGTTTTAACATTGAAATTAGGCTGCTGCTAAAACACATGCGTTGAACTACTTTTGCCAAAGTCTAAAGCGGTAAAGGAAGTGGAAATATTACAGGAGCAGCAAGAAAGGAGTATTGGTGCAAGAGTGAAAAAGGATATGAAATTTCTGTCAGCTGGGTTGTTCGGGAAATTAATTTCCTTTCTCTTTAATTTACTGATGCAAACCGGCGAATAACTACTCATGAGATCGCTGAGAGAATAAAACATTCGAATTCGACTGTTCATGATCATTTGAAGTGCTTATATTTAATTTCAAAACTCGTCATATGGGTTCGTCATGTTCTTACAGAAAGAAATTTGTGCCGTCGCGGTTACGTCTGTGATTTGCTTCGCAAACGTCAAAAAATTAATCCATTTTTGAGGCATATCATCACTGAGGACGAGAAATGGGTTGTCTACAACAATGTTAAGCGCAAGAGATCATGGAGTAAACAAAATGCGCCGGTTCAAAGCACTTTGGACAATTTGAATGATTCACTTAAACAAAAAAGGCCAGAATTGATCAACGAAGAAGGTGTAGTTCCCCGGGAAGACAATTCCAGACCACATTCAAGTTTGGTAACTCGACAAAAGCTTTTACAGCTTGGATGAGATATACTACCACACCCACAATTTTTTCCAGATCTAGCCCCTTCTGGTTATTATTTGTTCGGATCTCTACCAATTGTTTTAGATGGTAAGAACTTTACTTCAAATGAGGAGATTAGAAATTACCTGCATCAGTTTTTTTGCCAGCAAAGAAGAAACACTTTATGAGCTGTCAGAAAGATGGCAAAAGATATTGGACCCAATTGAAGCATATATAATTCAATAAAATATTTATTTATTATAAGAAAATCGTCTTTCATTTTCATAAAAAAAAAAAAAACGAAATTTTCATACTTTCCGAACACCCCAATACATCTTACTGCTCCGCATAGGCAAACAGTTCTAAAAATGGATAAAAAAGAACAATCTGGTAGACATTAAGATTCTATGGAATGAAAGGAGGGGAAGCTCTTCCAACGTTTCGTCCTGTTAATCACAGAGTTTGGCTCCTTTTGGCCCACTACTTCGAACCATAATTGACTGATAAAATTAATGTCATTCAGAACACGTATCTGCTCCTTTTTGACATGCACTTTCCTAGGGATAACTAACTTGAATATTTGAGATTTCAAATGTCTAGTTCAACATAGATCTTAGTTATGAAGTCATAGGATATAATGGAATACGTAGATAAGTAGGAAGGTCTAATGATATAAGCCCGAAATTAACAGTGAATCTAAAAAAAAAGCAATCCAAACAAATGCGATTGCATCGAACAACTCCAACCACAACCAATTTACGACATCAAAATCAAATTTCTTAGCACAACATACGGAAAGGCGATCATCCAACCAAAGATCAAGCTCTCAAAATCCAACCACATATACGATAGTAAGCCCTTGGAAATATTTTTACCCATTTGCACATTGGAAAATATTCATGCATGTATCTCTGCACACATCGCTTCCATGTACAACTTCAATAATGGCCTCATAAACCACTGACCAACAGATTGGCACTTTGCGCGCTGCTTCCACTCCCAATCTGTTCGCATCCCAGCCATTTTACCTGCTTAATGTTTTTTTTGTTTTTTTTTTTTTTAGCTAACTTCTCAAGCTTCAAACTGATAATCCACCATGGCTACCATTCCAAGATGTCCAGTTGTACTTGTATCCGTACATTGAATGCAAAAAGCAAATCTGGCAAATTAGCAAATGAACATCTCCTCAGACCGACCTCGAAGACATATTTCAAGCTTTCATTGGTATGCGTGTGGTGGACACATAATCCCTGGACTTTTGCAACATTGGAGTTGGACTGATCCCGTATTATTGCCGAGTGCCTTTCTCTCAGATTTGGTCGATCGTCGCTCTTGATCCTCTGGAAAAGGTCAACGTGTTAAATACAAGGAAGCGATTTCACATGCTTCATCGAGGTCGTAAATTTTTGCATCCCATTTGGGCAGCTTGTTGACCACTACACAGAGGGGCTAGGAATTGTCTCAGATCAGCCCTGCCAGAATGACGACACACACAATGGTCGTAAAAAGCGACTCAAATCGAATCTGTGTGTTATTTGCTTATCAATAAGTTATTGAAATCGAAGTGCACTTCAGTTCAGCAAAGCCAAGATGAATACATCTACCCATACGGCGGCGGCGGCGGTAGCCAAGTCAAAACCATTGATTTAGGTGAGCAGAGCCACGCTGAAAATTGAATTAAAGAAGCCCACTAACGAGTTATTACTCTGCTGCCTTTTTGAATATCGAAAGATGGCATGACGCTTATCGCAAACGCAAACGTGCTCGTTTGATGCACAGATGCACTCTGGGCATCTGGGCAACCACTTCTTGGGTAATGATTCAATTTTCATTCCAGCAGCGATAATGTCAGGCATATGTCAAGTGTAACGAATCATCCTGCTCCCGAGGCGTGCCATAACCCATAACCGAAATCGTTTGCAAGTAAATTGTGACATTTTATTAAAATTGCTTCGCTGATGTTTTTTTTTCTGACAAAAGGAAGAGGATGTACTCAAACAAGCCTTCAAAAATAAAACTTACTTTTCATTTGTCCCTCGAGGACGAATAGCAAACTGTTTCGTTCATACATACTAGTACTCATAACTGATAGAGCCTTTGTGGAATCTGCCAAAGAGAGACGAGGCTTTTTAAAAAAAAATAAAAAAATAAAAAAATCAGAAAACAGCGCACAGAAATTGGCAAAAATCCATTCAGCAACTTTTGACAGAAAGTTCATGTGAAAAAGCGATTGTAATCGAGGAAATGAAATGATGCGAAATGGATCTGAAAGGACATTCATACTCATATATGGATTTCGAATATCCTGCTCGTACATTGGAATTTAAATGGTAAAATTTCGGTTGGCATATTGTGCTTGGATTCGACCCTCGTAAGGGTTGGTGTGGTGGCGCAATTTTTTGAGGAATTATGTGCAATTTATTAGAGGCACACCACTGGCAAGATTGGTTTTTGTTTCCTTCGATTTATGAGAGGCTTCACGTCCAAATAAAAAAATGTAACTGAAACGAACGAAGCTATCAGACATTTATGGGGACATAAATAAATTTTATGGTGGGTGCTTCAGTTCCAAAAATAAAACAATTTTGTTTGCTTTATTTTGTAGCAATTAAACGGAATTTTTCATCTCGTCACTTGGAGTTGTAATAAAATTGTGCACAGTAAAGTTGCACTAAGAAAGTAGATTCAACATTGAATTGCAAATTAAAGGCTTTTAAGAGCAGGGATCCTATGTAGATTATGCTATCATGAACCACTTGTTGTTTTTTTGGCAGCCTCTGTTTTCTTCAACAAGCTCAACTAATATTAAAAACAAATTCAGTTGCATCAATATTTGGCATTCCTTACGCAAGATAGGTAAATCGGATAAACTACATTTGTATCAAGGATCTAACATACATACTCGTATATTACCTCAAGCTGTCGATTTCTCTTTCTAAAATGGCCAGGTTCAGAAGAAGTACTCTTTCAGAATAACAGAAAAGATGACTGTAGAAATAATTATTCAAAGACAAAAATGATAGTGGACTGAAAGACTTTCGAAAAGCAGGAAAAAGCTGCAAAACTAGAAGAAGAAAATTTAATCAGATCGTCTTTGTATAGCTTCTTAAGGCGAAAGATGCCATGTGGAGAAATTGCCTCGATAGAGGTGATGTCCAAATGGCTTTTAAGGGTACTTCAACATATTTGTTTCTCAAATAATCACTTGGCTGTAATCCAGAAGGAAAGGTAAATGTTACCGTCAAAAACATTTTTTACCATTTCAACAGCACATACCAATCTGCGAGAAAAACAACGAAAGACTAATTTTTTACGGTAAGACACATCCTATAAAGGCAATCGAATACGGAAGAGAATAAAATATGTAACGAACCAATTAATGGCCTCGGATAGAAATGAACTTACTCTTGATGACCCTTCTGATTTGCACGTGGAATGTTCTGACCCTTTACAAGCCACGAGCAGCCGAACAATTAATAGAAGCTCTTGACTGCTATCACGCAGATAGCACCGCCATTCATAAACTGCGACAGGATAGCCGGGTTATGAGGAGTATGAAAAGCTGTAGTATATACCTACTATGGTGACTGCTATAGGGAAAAGAAACAGCGCTTATTCGGATGTGGCTTTGACATAAGCAGCAGACTTAGGCAATAAGTTTTAAGCTTCCGACATGTAAGCGAATGTCTTGTGACAATCCGCAACAAGGCTAAGTTCGCTAATATAGACCTAATCTGCGTTCATGCCAATATCGAAAAGAAGGATGACTGCTACGCCACGAAAGAATGTTTCTACGAAAGCAAGGAAACATATTTGATGTGTTAATTGGTAAGCATAGGCTACACCTTACCGTGTCTGGCACCGGACTTAGGACTATTGACTATAACAAGCTTCATCTCAATATACACATGGATACACTGTGGTCTCCGGATCATGAAGCGTTAAATAAAACTGATTCTATTGCGATCGACGTAGGACATGCCTTCAGTATTCTGGAGGTCCGTACGTTGCGGGCGGCCAACAATGACTCAGATCACCACCACCTTGTTGCATCCAAGGTGCCGACTGAATGTGGATTCCCTAAACTCCTTAAAAAAAAAACGAACTACTGTGAGAAGCCATAACGTGGCCCCAGAATCCTCTCCGAATGCGTATCCCGAAATCTCTCAACAACTCCTATGCCGCCAGTATGAAGTACCGAAGATTAGTGGCAACGCTACCAACATGCCATCAGAGACTGCTCAAGTGATGTGATGAAATGGGGAGAACATCGGCTTTTTCAGAAGAAGAAAAAAGAGCACGAGATGCACGCGATCGAAGTTATTGAGAGGCTGTACTCCAGAAAAAATATTCGGAACTTTTCACAACAGGTAAAAAGAGCGTGCCAAGGCAAGAACTTCCGTGCAGAAGTCTGTCGAGATGAAACAGAAAACCTTGTAGCAGAGTCACAGTCGGTGCTAAGCATTTAGAAAAAACATTTCTGCAGACTTTATAACGGTGAAGAAGCCCCATATCCAACCATCAAGCAGAATAGACTATTCAACTGATAATATGGTAACCAAACTTTTCCGTCCACCTGACCAGAACGAAGTAAGAATAGCAATATCTAGATCTGGTATAGCTGGATCTGAAGGCTTACCGGCCGAGGTTTTCAAAGCTGCCTTTATGGAATGCACCCACCAACTTATTTCTCAGATCTGGTTAGAAGTGTGTATGCATGATGAATGGAATTCACAAAAAAGAAGATCCCCTAAACTGGGCCAATCATAGCTATAGGTCTCCTACAAGATTTTATCTGCCATATTGTGTGAACATCATAAACCCTTCGCCAACAACCTGATTGGTCCTTATCAGTGTGGTTTCAGTCCAGCCAAATCCATAAATAATTACCTTGAGCTCAAGGGATTTGTGTTCCCTTAAAATGTGTGTACACTGCGCGTTTTCGGCATCACTACCAAACTCATCCGCCTGTGTAGGACGACGATTGAGAACGTTCGCTGCTCCGTCAAATTCGTAACGACTTAACCAAAACTTTTGATATCAAAACAAGTTTTAGACAAGATGACGCATTATCATGTGACTTTTTTGACATTATATCCGCAAGAATTGTGCGGAACTCACAAGTGAACACTGGAGGCACAATATTTCAAAAGTCTGCTCAACTATTAGCGTACGACGATGATATCGACATAGTTGGACAAACTCAGCGGCCACCCGCCGGTGCGTTCGCGGGTTATTAAAACGGAACGAATTGATTTAGCAGTAAAAGGAGGCAAGACCGACTATATGATGTCAACAAGAAGGAACACACAAACTCGACGAGTTGGACAAAATGCCACAGTCGACAGTTATAATTTCGAGGTAGCAAGAGGCCTTGTTTACCTCTGCTCTGCTACAAATTCTACCAACAATACCTCAGCAGAAATAAAAGGGAGAATTACTCTTGCCATATGCTGTTTCTTTGGGTTACGAACGCAATTGAGTAGTAAGGCCCTATCCTGAAAAACTATAGAGGCTCTATATAAAACCTTGTTCATCTCAGTGCTGGTGCCCTACGAGTATGCAACTGGAGGCAGTTCGATAAAGACCGGGCTAACTGTTTGTTGAGTCCCAGGTACACCCCGAACTGTAATGCCACTTAAGTGAGTAAGTAAGTAAGTAACCACTTCGATCACTTCGCCATCGTAGTGCCACGTACCTGAGTTTAGGTACACTTTTTTTAAAAATCATGATCTTCGACATGGACAGCTCAGGTTAGGTTGTTCCCTCGTTCTACATTTCGCACGATGGATTATTTCCCGAAAGCGACAAATGGTAAAGACATTGTTATTGCAGAATTCAATCCAAAATAGCTAAGAGAACAGGTCTTGAATCTTCAGTAATTTGTAATGTTGCACAATGCTCAAAGCATTATGCAGGCAGAGCCTAGTGAGACTATGCTAAGTACCAGTGCACGGCTGTTTCCAACAAGCAGACTGGCTAGCGGGAATAGAAGGGAGCAAAAAAAAAAAATAAATAAAAAGTGTGGACACAAAACTTTCCTTAACACGATTAAGAACACTATAAGATGTAAAACTATGAAGGCGTTGGTCAAATCTATGATATCTTAAGCTAGTAGCATTGCGGAATTTTGCAAGAAGAAACTAAGGACCCTAGTGTGCAACCTATGAGAGCATTGTCTCCACAGTATGCCGGAAGGCTTAGGCTATTAGTAACGGATATCCACAGATTCTTCGTTATCCTGTATGCCAAAGAGGACATAGTGCTTTTACTATGGGATTTTGAAAGAAAAGCGTTAAATCGAAAGAAATTTGAAGAAAAATAATATTTTGAGAGAATATACTACGGGCTCCGAAGGATGCTTAACTCTTTTTTTTAGGTGAAAGCTTAAATATTCAAGCCTTACATCGGTTTTTAACTTCACCTAACCTTATACAGCTTCTTAAAAATAAGAAGCTAATGGAGCAGGAGAGATTAGACAAAAATTGGTTGACTTAGCCTACACTATATAGAGAACATAAACGACAGTGTTTGGAAGTGATAGTAATCAATGATTCAGCTTTCTACTTTCACCTTTCTAAGGATCTTCGGTTTTGCAAATAAGTGGCTTAATTTCGTTCGTTGTTGTAGTTCGTAAGGTCATAAATTTCTGTTCAGGAAGTTCAGGAGATTTTCTATTCACCTCACAATTTAACCAATAACAAGGACCAATAGTGGCGATTCAATATTTTTGACAGCGCAGATTGTTTTTCATTTAAAACTTCCACCGTTCTCAACTCGAAAATGAAGCAATATGCCTTTTGTAGCTCTTGTGAAAAGGTCTGAGTCTGGGATCGATTGGAAACTATATAAAATTGACTGCAATCCACTAAGTCTTGTTCCTCGCTTTTTTCCACTTTTTCTGGTTTCTTTTTAAAATTAATATCTCTGTGACCTAAATAGTATGTGCATGCCTTACATTCACTTTAAGCTTCCTTTCCTATTTATGCATTTATATGCATTTTATTTGTTCAACATTATACCCAAGTATGATCGTAAACCATGACAAATACTTCAAGATCTTGCAACTCCAAATTGCGAGACAACTTTATGAGGCAGTTGGCATTTTAATTCAACTCTTCCTCTTAGTGTCAATTATAGTACTTTTGCAATCATTTTGCAAGATGTCAAATAAATAAATTGATCCAATAAAATGCAAAGAAATGCAAACAAAACCTCAACCCCAGAAATCCCAAAAGCCAACAGGACTGGACCCAAGGTAGGTGTGAGTGTAAATTAAAGTGTATTCCACTTGTATGGCTGGAAATTGGTCATCATATGCGTATTTCGACACAAGACGTCTACCATAACTCCATCAAAAGTCATCAAATCGTAAATGGTCGTTTCTCACAGATACGCAGATATAATATTGTACATTGCACTAACTGTCAGTCATTGTGCGCAAATGCCACTTTCTCATTATGGCTCCCAGGAAAACGACGACACTTTCCAGATACCTACCGATACCGATACAGTTCACGTTCAAATTTTAACGTCTCTTGTCGGATTGGTTTCAAATTGGACTGGATTGGATGCAGTCTTTTTGTTGGTTTGGTTTCTTGTTATTTTTTTTTTTTTTTTTTCGAAGATATTTTGTGTTAAGCGGTTTCACTGTGATAAACCAAAATCGTGAGTTTCATAAAATTTATTTTTATGGCATAAAGTGGGCTATTGACGACATTATCCATACTTACTGTGCACACAACAATTCCGCAACAACAAATCGCCGCGACACTAAAATCGTAAGCGATTTCGCATCGTTAATACGAGTACATATGTTGTAGTGTAGTTATAACTCGACTAGCTCTATATCGCATCGTTACAACACTGCGCCGACTGTAGATACTGATTTATTTATATACGAGTACGTTTGTACATAATCGTATCAAACAAATACAGATGTGTACTTTATCCGAACGGATTGGTTGAGATTTTTACCTAAAAAGCATAAAAATACTTAACGATTGCGTTAGCGTTAACGTTCACGTTAGCTTTGGCGTTACTCTGATACTTGTATTCGTACTCGTGCCCCTATCCGTATTTGTAGCTGAGCAAAAAGTTTGCACAGAGAGTTTGGTCGGTGTTTTCGGTGATTTATGGTGTTTTCCAGTTTTCAATTCGATGAACCGCATCAGCTTTACCGTCACTGCCCCGGTAGTAAGTAGTAGGCAAGTGGTAAACGTGGGTTACCCCTCCAAAAAGTAAGTGGACGGAGGGAGTTCAGACGGGGTTGAATTGTGTGTTTGATTTGTTTAATTCATTGTCTGTCAAAAATCGAAATCCTCCCGACGATGATGACGCCACAGAACGTAAAATTTTTTTAAGCTTACAGCCAGTCACCTCCTGACCCGGCACGGAACATTGAACAAGCCATTAGCACGTGTGCGTGTGTATTACTGTCAAATTGGAAACCCGAAAACCAGGTTATCTGGTTGGGAATACTTTAGTTTTTTTTTTGTTTTTTTTTTGGTTAATTGTCCAACAAAGCATTTAACTCATCCATTACATGTGATGTGTATCTAAGTACGCGCCGGATATGCACATACTCGTATAAAGGTAGATACTATGCGTAAGTACGAGTATCTGAAGATGAAGAATTTTACGAGAGAGCATTATTTTGATCATTTATGTTAAGTGATGTTGTTGTTGTTATTGCTGCGTTATAGAGTCTGCAATACCGTTAAGAATTGGAGTGTTATTAGTATTTTAGAAAATTGTATACATTATGCTTTGTTTTTAATTATTTTCATTATGCGTCTATTCGGGATCGTAAATCTTGTTGCGCGGCGTCAGGCGCGGCACGTATGTTAAAGTGCTCCAGCTAGACAAACATTTTGTCTGCGGTACGTAGACGCTAACTATGACAACCGTCGATGGACAGCGTACAACGTACAACGTACAACGCACGACGGATGGCAATAGCCATGT
This sequence comes from Volucella inanis, assembly GCA_907269105.1. Taxonomy (NCBI): domain Eukaryota; kingdom Metazoa; phylum Arthropoda; class Insecta; order Diptera; family Syrphidae; genus Volucella; species Volucella inanis. Next base: position 27,663,557 of record OU026157.1, read on the forward strand.
TGATGGCGATGATGACGATTCGAGAGTGGCGTAATTAACCCTTTAGAAATGCGAGTTTAATGAGAGAATTAAAGTTTAATTAGAAATTAATTCACAATGCAAGTGTGTTCTTTTGTTTTGTTTTATTTTATTTTGAAATGAATGCGGAGCAATTTTATTTGCCGGAAAACAAATGGTTCGTACTTTATAGCTGGCCTTTATCGAATTCTTTTTAGTCAAATTAAACGTATTTGTGGGTACTTATCTGAGTGCAACCAATCATAGATTTAAATTTATGAGAAAGGTGAATAATGAGGTTTAATGGGATTTATATCAGAGATATGAGGTGAAACTTTGATGGTGGTTACCCTTTTAATAAATTTGATAACAATTTTTACTGCTTTGTAACGGAACATTTTTATTTTCTGATGAAACTAACATCTTTTCCATCTTGATAGCCAGCTAATGGCTGGCCGATGACAATATCTCTATAAATCTCTGCGAAAGTATCACCAATACTTTTAATCACAAACAAATTTTCAACTAAAGCCCCCTTTTAAGTTCTTGCATTATTGACGATCATTTGAATATGGAAATGGTAATATTCCACTCACACTAATTGACGCAATACTCTTTCTGTTTTTGTCTACCCTGTCGTAGCAGGAAGATTTAGGAGCCGAAGATCCTAAGATTCTAAAAAGAATGCAGATGAGCTCTCGAACAAAGCGCCAAAGACGCTTGTAATAGATTTTGTAATAGATACAAAATTTTTAAAACTGTGGATGTAACCCCAGGTGGTACACGGAATAACGATAATCCACCCGAGATCTTTAGCAGTTGCTAAACGATTTGAATATGATAGCTTCTGCGGCTCTTTCTACGATATGTCATTAAATTGGACTGTAAAGATGGAGATAGTAACGTGTCTGTTTTTGACGCCTTATCTCGAAAAAGAATATGGGCCAAATGGGCGTCAGAGAAAGACTACCGCCTGAAGAGAAGTTGAAGGCGGAAATAAGACGTAGAGCAAGCGCATAACGCAAAGGCTGTCACTCGCCCAGCGGAGAAAGGGAAGAGAAATATATCGGCAGCAATGACACCCACTGACATCTACCAAACTCTCGGAACTATAACTGCATCCTCTTTTTCCGTCCCGAACAGGGCCAAGAGGAAGAAAGTTTTTTTCATTCGCTCTTTTCTACAACCAACAATGAATGCAATTCCAGAGGACGGAAATTCAATGAAGCGGCCAAGCCCATCGACAAAAACAAAACCAGCGATGGTCTTACTAGTACACGATGTTCGGATAAGACCAGTGTTGCAACCAGCAACCAGAAACAGCAGATCTTGCTGAGAACAGTTGATAGCAGCAAAAGATTCAATTCAGGTGGAACTTGAATATCGCTGGAACACTTATTTCCAAGAAAACCCCGAAACACCCACCTGTTAGGATGCTGCTATCTCCGAATTGGGAAGGCAATGACAGCAGTCTCAACGATAGGTGCCAACACTGTATTAATCAACAGTGGGAGCTAGTTTAAGCAGAGAATGTTTCCATTCAAGTAGAGAGCTGCGATATGGAAAAGGGAATTCTAAAAGTAAAATGCTTCAGGCTGATAACCCCAGAATGATTAAGAAAGTCCGTTGTCCTTTTGAAATTTTCATGCTATCAAAACTAACGCCCACCATCTTCTTTATTTCGGAACAATTCAAGGTAACGGAGGATATGCTGATGCGTCTTTATACCCAGAGCCTTGAACCTTGAAAGAGTTAATTTCCACTTTATTTCCAAATGATCCCAGACAAGAGACAACGACTTCTCTATTATATTTACTAGAATAAAACTTCAACATTCCAAGTATGCTATTTGCATTCGTTTGTATAAGGCTTTCAGTGTTGACTACAAAATCTCGCATTATATCCACACAAGAACCATGTGTGTTCCTGTGGCATCTGTGGTTTAGGATGCTTGAGGGGTTTCACATAACTTTATAGTATGTCGAGCGATCGCAAAGACAGAGAACTTACCTATTTTAACGAATTCACACTCACCATATACTCGTAAATGTGGGGAATTTTGCAATCAAAATTTAGTATCTGCAATCATACTAGTAATCTATGAAACAAAGAGAGAATGACAAATACTTCGTCTCAACTGCTTGTGTTCCTTATGATTCGTTAATATCACCACCACCAAAGAAAGTATTTGAACTCATTAAATATTGGATTTAAGGAAGATGGGACAGTTTTTGTGATAGAAGCCAATGCAATACGTTAGAAGCATCGAAGAGTGTCTCTTACTTACTTTCGTCAAAAGATCGAAACCAGCAGACAAATTTCTCAAAGCGTTCCACAGATACTATAATGTTTGAAAGCAACCAGGCTGGAATCACTAAGAAAATATCATGGCACCTACACAGAGTCAAAAGAAGAAACTCTCTATGTTATGCTTCAGATTAATTACCCAGATAAAGTAGTGAGAGGCAGTAACAAGCTGAATAACAGAGCACACGTTGTGTACAAACACTTAAAGGGTACTCAAATCCCTCGTTGTGATGACGAATGAGGCTATTATGGTAAAAGTGCTGTAATTTACTTTGATGGTTTTAAGTCATATTTCAAGGCTTGCATATAACTAGTTATGCTACAGAAAAGTATAGATCATCTGCATTTAATTCTGAAGAGAATTCTAACTGCTATCCTGATACTAGCATACATACCGAAACCCTGAGGAACAGGAAAAATAGCCTTTCGTTAAGAGACTTCCGTCATGTTGAAGAACGTGAAGAGAATAGTCGAGATCCATGTGAAGAAATGCATTCGTTGTATAAGATGAAATATGTCTCACAATGCGGAAGACCCTACGAGAGGGTCTTACCTCTCGACAAACGAACTCGTGCAGTCATTTTCATTGCCCTTGAGGGAGCTTTCAATAGCGTAGCTTCTGATGGCATGCGTAACTCGGCCAGGCAATACGGCGAAGACGAAACACTAGTTCTATGTACAAAAGTATATTAATACTGTTAAATTTGTCACCGATTGCGGAGGTTGACAGCGGCCTATATTTGATGACTGTATCGATAGCCAACTTGTGCTTATAGGCTTGCTGAACTCCTAGTAAGTGTTCACTTAAATCAGTGGAATTACTGAAACCTACCTATCAAATCCTGCTAGACAAATCTTAGAGGAAACATTTTCAAAACTCGAACTTTTGTTAGGATGCCTGCGTTATCGGTTTGGACTGCTTTTGAATGGTCGGTGTCGGCTTTCCTGCTGTTCCATAATAGAAATTGCTGACGTAATGTCGGGGCAATATCCTGCGACGCTTTCTTTTATATTTAAAAGCTTATGCACAGACAGTGTTGGTCTTAAGTAAGTAAAATTCGTTTGAATCCTGTTAGATTCGATAACCATTACTTTTATAGGTACATGGGTTTTGGGAAAAGGGATTGGAATTAAGGTATTAGGAAGTAATGAAACAAATATAAAACAAAACTCGCCATACAAGGAAAATAATTTATGCTTTTTGTATACATTTTTGCCAAAACTGCAATTCAGGATTTAATTTAATTTTCTGTTTAAGGAGCAAAAAAAAAAAAAAGAATTTAAACATTTCAAATGTTTAAAGAAGGCCTTATATTGCATGCTACTGGAGGTAAGCTCAAAATATCGAAGTCGACAGTCATTTTAAAAATAATTAACTTTTAAGATAAAAGAAGGTCATTTCAAATCAGGAGAACCAGACTATAAGATTAATAAGCAAGAGGGACTTACCGCCCACACCTCTGGGAATGATGTGAAGATGTCGGTATCAACGATGAAAATGTGATTAGCTATAGCTGTTGCCAAGCCTTCACTGTTAAATAGCAGATTGATAAAACGTGGATTTAAGGTAAATTATGGCTGGAATGTTGGGAAAGCTCTATCGTCCTAAAATGCATATACATAGAAAAATTTAGGCCAAAGGAAACTTACAGGTTCTTTATTATGTGAACCAATTCTCCTCCTCAATTATATACCGGCCGGATTTTTCACTATGTCTTTCACTCCTTGTCCATCACAATTTATTTCAGTCGATCACGTCTAGATCAATGCTCCCATTCGGCTTAATTTCACATGTATAGTATCTAACTAGTACTGATAGCCATCCATTTTTATATGTTCGGATATTGAGATATCAGATGCTGACTTTTTCAATTGATTCTTGTTGCTCTTTGACAAGGTTCGTAAATTAGTTGAGAATAATATTTGGACGCAACGACAGCAGCAATAATTGTGTCAAAAATTAGTATGCAAATTTATTTTATAGATGCAAAAATAAACTGCGAGCTAAAAAATTCGCTAAATATGAGGACCATTCGATTTATAATCAATTTCTGTTTTGTTATTGTCGCTAATTTATTCAAAATATCTTTGAATGATTGATGCTTGAGCACACGCCCATCATTGACATGAATATTTGTGGACACAAATTTGTATTCAGTTTTTGATACATGTGATGTTTAGAAGATTTTGAGTTGTTATAGGCAATTACTTCAGTGACTCTGACGCGTCACATTTATAATGACGTATTCTGACTTTTGTTTTTGATTCCGAAAAAATGATTTTAAGAAACTCGGAAGAATTGAAGCTACAGTCGATTTAAATAAGTCGTGATAGTCGTATAATATCTATCTCAATAGTGCTATGGAATGCATCCGGAGAACTGTGTGAAAAACGCTTTTGATGTATTCCGCAAATATTATGTCTATAGGACAATTTGCGTGCGCTATAGCAATGGCAATAGTAATTACACATCAACCGCAATCAACTCACTGATTATAATCACATACCTCAGTTCGAAATATAGAAATCCTCACCCACAATTATTCGAGATCTTTTTTAAAACACCTGTTCTATCATCCATGCGAGTGTACTTTATTTGTGTGTATCCGAACGTTTTAGAAACTTTTTTTTTTTTTTTTTATGTGGATGTTTAATGTCCGCCTTCAACTATTTGCACTCTCGGGGCACTTCTCGTACCATGTGCACGATCACACGTCAATTTCAAATCAACTATCGCTCTCCAGGTGCAACAGTAACATAGTTATAGATACAGATAGTTAGAGGGCTTAAAGTCAGGTCCAACAGTGGGGTGGTTGCCTTACATATTCAGTTCGCCCAATTGGTAGTGGGTGGTTGGTGAATAGATGGTAATTGGCGAATTATTGTATCTGAACGAGTGAAATTGCCTCAGACATGCAATTCGATTTTTTGATTGGTTTTCACCTTCGCGTACAGATTTCTAATGAATTGGATTTTCTTGTGCTGATTTTTTGCGGTAACAATTTTTATACAATGTAATTTTGTTTTCATTTTTTTTTTTTTTTTAAGAGTTTTCTCTCTTTTTTATGAGTTCTCTATTGTTTGGCGTTTATGGACGCAACAACATTTACTACTCATGTGCAACAACTGGATGTCATTCGGGTGAATTGTGCAATAAAATTGAAAGAGTTGACTGCAAGGTACCACACCTTGATTGGGTATCCTTTGTGTCATTATTTTCTAGGAAGTCGAATTAAATCAGCAATTGCAATTACTATATGTTTGAAGTGTCGGACATTAAAAGGTTTCACACTCGAAGGTGCCAATTTGGGTCGTTGGATTGGTGTAATGCTATTTAATTGATGGTTTCGATAACTTTATAAGCATATCGATGCACACAACTGGTTTCTTTTTCTTTTTTTTCAAACCAGAAAGACTAAACCTTTTCAACAATCAAGTGGTTATTATCGACAATGTTAGTAACCAATAGAGGATATCGAAAATATTTTGAGCTCGTGCAATAGTGTCTTTTAATTCGTAGATTTAAATTCCTTTGATTTGTATCTTTCCCTTGAAGTTACACAGTGAACTTAAGACATGCCACCAAGTGAATTCAGTGACCCTTGTTTGGGTCCCAGGTCACAATGGGATCACGGGAAATGAAATCACCGATGAACATACACGGTTCAGAGGAGAGTTTTTTAAGACCCGAACCTACGTTAGGTCTGCCTGCGTCCTCTGTTAAGGCTTCCATTGACATTGGCAGATGGCTCAGCTCAGCGGGATGTAGGAAGATAAAAAAAAGAATACTTCCCGACGTCTCTAAGAAATCAGCGGCCTTTCTGCTGTCTCTCAATAGGAAAGACTGCAGGTTGCTTACTGGCGTCATGAATATTACACTTTTGCAAAGCACTTAAATGCGCTGGGTATATGTGATGCAACATCTTGAAAGTGATGACGACACCGCGGAGCACTATCTCTGTGAATGTCCGGCTTACGCTCACGTCAGGCTGCAGGTACTTGGCTCTGACGTGGTGGGTGCTGGTACTGTAGGAACCTTATCAGTTAATACTGAAAAGCTTACTCATCTTTCTTCGTAAGACTGAAAGATTTCAATAAAGAAGGTGTACAATGGACTAGTTCTTTGTCAGAGTGCTCTGTTCCGACAAACACAATTCTCCAGACTGACAAATGCTGGAGACGGCCTAAACTCCACTTTCAGTCAGTTAAAACGAGAAAAGATAGCAATACCTTAACTAAAGCATAAAAAGTCTGCGAATTAGACATCCTACTTGCCGAGTCATGTAGGGCAACAAGAGAAGACTTAGTAGAGAGAATACATCATTAGAATTTAATGGAAGGGAATTATCTCTGATAAATGCAAGCTCAGTATCGTTTGCCCGATTCTGAAATACTGTATGAACGTCGATTTGCTATTGATCTGATTAACATCCATTGGTGTGGTTTTAGTTCGGGTTAATCCACAATTTACCAATTATTCGGACTAGGGCCGGTCATAGATAAAACCAAAAAGTTCACTGATACACACCATCTCTTTAACGATGTGGCAGCTACAGTGGCGAGCAAAACAGACGAATTTATAGTTTTCCATCTCTGCCAAACCCCTCAAATTGAGGTAAATGACGATAAAGAAAGCTCACTGTTCAGATAAAATCTCAAACACACACTGCTGGGCTATTGATACCAAAAGAATATTTAGAGAAATTGATGCGCTCTTATCTTACTTCTTAGTCATCATACTTTAGAAAATTTTGGAAAACATGCAAGCCATCACGAGAAGCTTCATTTTGCACAAAGACTTGCAAATTCATCATTATAAAGCTGATGGCATTACACATATTTCTTTTTGACATTGGCGGCAAAGTTGAGTTTGAATCAAAAAGATTTGTTCATTGTGAAGAATGGATTATGACAATATGTTTTCAATACGACCTCATATGGTTTCCCAAGGTGATTTTTACAAGCCCATCCTGTCGTCTTTGGGCTGTTTTTGAATAATAGCATCAAATTTTTCGGTTAATAAGCTTACTCCGAAGACATAATAAGTGGGGTCAGAGCGCATGGTCTGGGTGGGTAATTCTCTGGTCTATTTTACGATATGATGTTGTAGATTGTGTCAATAATTTAAGTTGCTCATGGCTGAAATCTGCGAACTCCAGTTGCCATTTATATATGTAGTGATGTAACTTACCAAACTTCACTATAATGTAAACCCTGTTCCAATCCAGAATTTTTCATGTGGCTAACAACAGATCTCTGTAAGTTATCTACTATACCTTTCTTTAGAGAAACTCTAATCTTAACAGATATTCGACATCTAACAAGTTTGATGCGCTGTCTGACTCTATGCAAAAAACGTATTCCAAAAACGTTTTTCCATGCGATTTCAATGTACACAATTTCAATATACCACCTTGAATGCTTTAACACGGAATAACCACTGTGTGGCGCTCCCATTGTTTCGATTTGAGTTCTGTTTTTCTCGTTAAGTTGGTACATATGTTGTTGATATTCTCTCAAAATCTTAGCGTCATAGCTTGACATTTGCAAAAGTTGCGTAGCCAAGAGTACATCTACCTCTGTGTGTATTGGCGATTTCTTACAATTTTAGAAATTTGATTTAAATTTGCAAAAAGGAACTTGTATTCAATTTTGCATAAAAAATGGATTTAATGGTGCGCGAACGTTGGAAATGTTGGAAAAGTGTTTCGGCAACGATTCCCTTAAGAAAACGGTCCTCTACCAGTGGCACTAGCGGTTCAAAAGTGGTCATGAGTCAATAGAAGATGATGAACGTAGTGGTAGACCTTCGACATCGAAAACCGACAAAAAACATTGATGAAGTAAAAGAAATGTTGCAAATTAACCATCAGAGAGATAGCGGAGACCTTGAACATTGCCTATGGATCCGTCTAAGACATTTTGGTTAACGTTAATAAAAGATCTCAATTTCATGCAAAAAAGAGACCGTGTTGACGTCCCAAAAGAGAAGATTTGCGAGGCTTAATCCGATCCCACATTCATTAAAGGGATCAAAACTGGAGTTGAGAGGTAGGTTTATGAGTACGACACGCAATCCAGACATCAGGCAAGTGAATGGCGTTCATCAAATGAGCCGAGACCAAAAAAAAACCACGTCGTTTTCAGTCAGAAAAGAAGGCAATACTCATGGTTTTCATGGATTACAACGGTGTAGTGCATCATGAACTTTCGCCAGAAAGCCAGATAGTAAACAAAGAGTATTATTTGGACGTTATGAGACGTTTGCGTGAAGCAATTCGCCGAAAGAGACCAGAAATGTGGACAGAAAACTCGTGGATCTTGCAAAATAATAACCATCGCACAGTGCCATCATTATTCGTATTTTTTTGACGAAAAATGCAACAAATACCATCCAACAGCCACCAAATTCACCTGATTTGGCTCCCTGTGACTTTTTTCTGTTCAATCGAGTTAAAAAAAACCACTACGGGGAACGCGTTTCAGCAGCCGAGAACAAGTAATGGGAAAATCACACGAAGCACTAATGGACATACCGAAAACCGAATATAAAAAATGTTTCTCGGATTGAATCAAGCGCTTGCATAAATGTGTTGCGGTCGGAGGGGATTACATTGAAGGGGAAAATATAGATTTAGATGATTTAAATGATTGTATTTCTAATTTTCTGAATAAATTCCGGGAACTTTTTGAGTTTAAGGTGGTACACGACATTCTAGACAGATAATGCTCTATGGTGTGTTGAAATTTTTGGTGCGAAAGACAAATATACAAATCAGCCCACGCGAGTACCAGACGTTGATAATTATGCCGCCAGCACACTGGACTTGTTTTTAACTTCATTCCCTTCACTCCAAAATCAAGATTCCTAGAAGAAACATATTTCCTCCTTAACGACGTGGATGCCGCTGCTGATAAGTTGAGATAAGATCCTTTATCCCTCATCGGATTAAAAGCATCAAATCAAAAGAGGAGAATCTTCAACGGGACGAATCTATCTTCCATGCTCGTGTAGTAGAAAGAATACTTAAAGAATTTAATGTACAGAAATCTGCACGTTCAGATATTTCCTAGACTGAAGTGGTGTTCTTCAACGCTGCAAAACTACCGCTTTAGCTTTTTTATTTACTTTAAGACACTTTCCCAGTGAATGGAAAACAGCATTTGTCCAGCTCGTCCCGAAGAAAGGCGAATCTTAATTTCTCTTCTCCTACAAACTCATCGCACTTACGTTCCTTCTTACCGTCCGCTCATGCAATATCTCGACACACGAATACTTCTCGATGACCAGCAGTATGGTAGCCGTAGTAACAGATCCAGTGCTGATGTGATAGTATGTCTCACTAAAAATTGGAACCCAAGCGTTTATCAATCTCGACAACTCTCTTTTTTAATGGATTAGAAACTACCTTTTGGAATGTTCAATTTAAGGTGGCTTTGATGGTTTCAAGTCTAAAATTCACAAAACAAATGATGGTGTACCCCAGGTATTCTTTTTAATTTTCATCAATGATCTCTCGTCTGCCACTTCGAGTCTAATATACTCCTTTGCTGACAACAGTCCCTGTTCATCGGATGTAGAACGCAAACGGTAGCGTATGCTAAGCTCTGATATAAACAGCATCACTAAATGGGGAACCACCAATAGAGTGGGATGTAGTGCCGCCAAAACACAATGCTGTCTGCAGTTATTAAAGCGAAATTTAAACGCCCACCGGTTATCCATGAATGGGATCTGCATCGTCAAAACCTAGAAACTTTCAATTCTTGGTATGCATGTCAATGTCGTAAAAAATTCTGCGAACTGTCTATGTATCCTTAAGCAGTGTAAAAAATATTTCACCTCCTCTGATCTGGCCCCAATATATAAGATATTTATCCGCTCAAAATTGGAGTACAATGCCCGTATCTGATCAGGTGTTCAGTGATCTGAGTTGATGGGTATGAGGACACAAAAAAAAAGTAATCATTTGTACCTTTGCCGAAGACCAATTCTTAAAATAATCGTCACACATATTTGCGTAATTTAAGTCTGCCATATTTCGCTGCTTTGCGATGACCTGTAATTATCCTCACTTGACTGAAGTCCTAAAAACTCCAACTAGGGCCCTGTTTAGTAAATTCATGAATTATCCTATTTTCCGCGATCCCATAGTTATTTCGAAATTGTGTCTGAATGTGGTAATTCAAGCTCTCAACATGGTTCAGAGTAGCCTGTATTCCAGAACAAACTTAATAGTGGGTGATAGGTTAAGCGAGAGTATCTTTGCAGATACAGATTCGTTACTATTTCTACCTGGGCTTTACGATGTACCATATTTCATTATTATTTTTAAAGTAGGATTGCAAATTTTTGTACTTCAAAATGGATCTATTTAATTAATAAGAAATGAAGCCTCAAGTTTTTACCTTCACAATAACGATGTATGTATTCCTGATTGCTGGTACGAGTATAGCCACCTTAAGATTTCTGCCTTTATTCCACTACCGCACGGTACGAAAAAGAAGGTCAAAGACAAAGTCCACGAAACCTCAGTTCACTCTTCCAACAGCTACTCGTATGTATTCCTAATAATCACTTGATTGCGAACATCACTTTGAGGATGCGGTCTTTGATATGAGCATTAAGGCCAGAAGTACTTCTGTGTGGCCAAGACGAAAATTTCCATACAATCGAGAGATATTTTATTTACTTAAAAGCGCATTTTATCAATCGGCAACGTTTAAAATTCACGCTGAAAACCTCGTTGCCAAGTCCAATGTATTGGAAAAAAACTAACTAACACTGTTAGTGCTCAAAATCCTGAAATTGCCTTCCTAGTATGCAGATATATGTATTTTCCCAAGTAATAGAGAGTGGACGCCGCTTTGCACGGTAACACATCTCCGCCGAGTTGCACATTCCACCAAAAGTTACAGTGTCAAAGAAATGTTGAGAATGAAAATTCCTAAGCGTAGGGCTAATTTCTAACGAGCTTAAAAGTTTTCAAAACTGCAGTCCACCACCTTCAAGGGACAATCTTCCAGCGGCCTTCAAAAACAATTGAATCATTTTGGCGTATATTTATCTGGTTTTCAGAGGCCTCTTCGAATTTCTGTTAGTTTAGGTTGCAGCTTTTCATCATAAGCTCTTCTGGCAAATCTATGCAGCAGCAACTACTTTTGGCCTCAAATTTCTCATCTACCACCTTTTTTTTAAATCAGGATCACTTAGTCGATTGACGTCATGCTAACTCTACTTCTTTAAAGAATTTCGCAAGCTATCACCGTATAACAACTTTTTGAGGTGTAGATATCTCGTACGTTCTTAGTACCGATTATGATGACGCCTGTCGTCAGTATTTATGTTCACCTATATGTTGAGCCTTGCGTTACTGACCTTTTACCAGATTTAAATGTGCTACACCAATTTGGCATTCTTCTTATTCGTTGCAGGAGATGGACAATTATAATTATCGGATAAGGTTCGAAAATAATTAAACAAAACGTATTAAACTCCTGTTCCCATCTGTTCATTAATAAGGATTCATCAACCATAGGAGCATAATAATACAAGTATCTCTATTCCAGAAAATAGTGTAGATTTTCCAATACTATCTGACTCTAAATCGAAGCTAAGAGCAGACATTTGAGAGATAAGTGCCATCAACAACACTGATAAAGTGAATTTACTCCTCTCCAGGATTCCTTTTCCTGCTTCCTTCTTTCTTTGTAAAATGTCTTCCTATATCTTCGAACCTTATGGCAATACCTACGGAACCAAACAAAGGCTTAACAAGAGTCACAATCAATTGGAGTCTATAAAAGCAATAACCTCTTGTATCTACATGTCCAATTTTTAAACAAACATCACGGTTTTAGTATTGTTTTCTTTTTCGTTCGTCATTCGCTTATAAATATGTCCATCATGTGTTAGCCGTGGCATACAGATTGCGATATGCAAAGCCTATGACCAAGTAAACGACCAACCGGTTTATTGTGGCAAACATTCTAATGGCCCATTGTCCAGTCACTTCACCTGAAGTTACAAAATTTCGAGTAAAGTTCCGGCAAATCATTCTGCCTCGAAGAAGGAACGGTCTTTCGTCGCTTTTGCATCGCTACAATCTAATGTAATAACAGCAAGAGACGCGAATGTGAAAGCTGACGCGCAAGGATACTATGATACAAGCTGCAGAGCAAAGCACATTGAGTACCTAAAGCATCAGTACTAATACCACTACCAACCAGGGTATATTCTAGTTAATTTTCCATCTCATATCAACAACAAACAATTCCGAAAGTCAGTCAATCAGAACCTGTCTGGCTATCCGTCAAAGTTGCACATCACCATATCACCTCCGCGAAATTATCCTCCGCGCGAATCTATTTTTTCCTGTAAGTTGCCGCGCGCATCCAAATATTCTTTTGCGCTACATACTATAGAATATTTCTCAGTGTAAAGATACAGATATCGTATCTATACATATATACTCGTGCATATACATATGTACATATGTATTTACTAGTGAGCACAGCAATTGGTTGCTAAGCTTGGCGGCAACAGCAACATCAACATCAACAGCAGATGGAAGTGCATCCAGATGAACGGGCTACGAATGAAGATGGATAGCTGAATGGAGTTTGGAAAAAGAGATGCCGATGACGTTACATACCGAATGGCGGTGAATATGCTTCAATTGCGCTTCCAACGCTAGCGATGTGTTGTGGGATTTGCTGATTTGCCATGATGCGGAATTATCGAAGATCCTTTCGGGGGAGCCATCATTAAATTGCTTTCCAGGGACAAGAAAGGCAGTGGGAGGTGGTACTGGTGGTAGGGTAGATAATCACTTCCCATCAACTCGTACATATTCCAGCAATTATGGTGAACGTTTTGTTCAATTGGCCAGGGAAGTAAAGGGGAACTAAACTAAAGCACAGATAACTCCCCCGATTTGTTGTCTAAATCTACTTTTTTGCCCACGTTTATGTGTGTGCTAAAGAGTATTCCATGAACAGACGACCGACAACCAACGACCAACGACCAACGACCAACTACTCCTTGTGAGTGAAGCGAACTAATTCGTTGGTGAAGCGATTTTTAAAATTACTCCTAGTTCGCGGTGATTTGCTGAAACCGTTTCTCAGCAATTATTCAGTGCTCTACAAATGACAGGATAGGCGATCGGATGGATGGATAGATGCGAGCATGACGCAGCAATTTTAAATGTCACTTTGGGTGGTAAAACTCTATGATGGTTCTCCACAGTCGTTGTAAGCAAGCCAAGTCCAATTATTAAACATTGCAATCATGTTACATTTGAATGCCTCATTTCAATACAATTTGTCTCGTAAAAGATTACTTCACTGGCCATATACAATATGTATCTACATATACCTTCTTAGAATCGCTCCAGGCTTCAAATATTATATTTCTTCATTTCTAGAATCCTGTTCGTTCGTAAAATCCATAAAACACAAATCAAAAGCAAATAAAATATTTCATAGATATTCCAAGTAACTAACCCTACCACCAAACCATTGCTGACTATCACCTACGATCTCTCTCATATAAATTAAGATTGTCCAAATCGTAAATCAAATTCCATGATGACATGATGTCATATCCGTATCTTTCTTCGAGTCCATCCGATCGTATAGTAAGGAGCCATCATCAACAGTTGCGGTGGCAACAACGGTGTGGCACTTGTACGGCACCGCCACGCAACAATCCAAATATCGTAAGGCGGTAGCGCGTTCAACCGAAAACTTAGACCTCACCTGTGCATCAGAGATGCGCTCTGTTCGCGCGCAGCTTCAGTAGCCAGTATCTTCCACCTGAAATGACTTGCCAGGCATTGTTTTGCTCAGCGTTTTTATATCTTGGCCTTCTGAACCTGATATTGATTTTAATGGGACGATCGAATCGATGGGAGGTAACAGTTTGTGGTTGTGTGGTATGGTGACTGTTGGTGCTTCCAAGAGTTGGTTATACGATTTTTCATAATATTTGTATGGAGATACTTTTATTTCAATTATTTTTTGTTTTTTTTTTATTGATGATCGTACGATCGTATGAGTATCTATGAGCAGAAACGGTTGTTTTCTGTTGTGGTTTCCTAAAGAATTTTTTATTACTAAGATTTTTTTCCAAGATAACGATGGCGATTTAGTTGGAAATGGTTATTCAGCGTGTGTAAATTGGGCCTGTCTTATTCATTTGAAATTAATATCGGAGAAGAGTTTCTTATTAATGAAGCTGTTTGCGACTTTTTGAGTATTGATGTTCTGCTAAGCATTTATGTTTACTTGGATCTCCTTTAGAAGTAGAACGACCAGTTTGGATTTAATTAGCAAAAATCAAAATTTACAAGATTTTACGAGTGACTCTTCGGGATCGGGTTACTTCTGCATGAGATTGATTTTTTGAATGCTTAATTCTTTTGAAATGTATCAGACTTTGAAATAAATTTGTTTTTTAAATTAAATCTTACCGATTTATATTTAAATATACTCGTTGTACATACATGCTAATGGAGCATTCACATAATACAGGTGGAATAGTGTCTTAGTCCAGCCAGGCAGAAATTTAATTTTGACTATCTAAAATCACTGCCGGTTATATCGTCGGTTCAAAGGTAAAAGTCATTAACTTACAAAATAGACAAAAGGAGATAATTTGATATAAAGACATTTTGGGTTTTCAAATTCCAATTATACAGGTAAAAAATGGATTTTTGTTTTTTTCTTGTTATTTCTTGATGTCGTAATTGTTATTAGGAAAAAGCAGTTAATTAACCATAGCTCGTTACCGTGATACTGGCAACGTTGCAAAACGCCATGGAGGTGATCATAAAAAACTGCAACATCGGCAGAAATGGTTCGGAAAGTGAAGGCTCGAATTAAGCGAAATCCGCGTCGAAGTGGAAGAAAAATGGCTTGTGAGCTCAACATATTGTTGAAACGGATGCAACACATACTGAAAAATAAGCTTGGACTCCAGCCATTGAAGTTCCAAAAAACACACGATCTTACACCGCAACAGAAAAAAGTTAGAGTCGAAAGAGCAAAGGAGTTGCTACGCTTGCACGAAAGTGGTGAGTTGCCGAATTTGGTTTTTTTCTGATGAGTCGCCATTTGTTATAGAGTAATATGTCAACAAATAAAACGACCAAGTGTAGTTGCTAGAGAAGTCCTTAGAAAATTTACACCTTAGAACGACCACCAGAAAGCAGGCAGCACCGACGGTGATGGTTTGGGCCGCCATAACCGCCGATGGTCGCTATCCGCTCGTATTTTTGGACCGTGGCGTCAAAGTTAATGCGATCGTATACCGTGAAACTATCTTAGAGACAGTATTGAAGTCTTGGGCAAACAATCATTTCGGTCGGAGACCGTGGACATTTCAACAAGTCTCGGCACCGTCACAAAGCGCGAGTCAACCAAGATGGGTTAAAAAACAATGTTCCACACTTCATTTCTTCAACACAATGGATTGCAAATTCTCCGGATGCAAATCCGTTGGATTTCTTTGTCTGGGGTATTTTGAAGGCGAAGGTTGGCACTAAAAAATACCAAAGTTTGGACCACCTCAAGCAAGCACTTCGCCGGGAATGGGCCAAAATACCGCAAAGCCACTTGAGTGCAGCGTGCGATGCTTTCTGCGGCCGTCTCAAGGCCATTATTCGCGTCAAAAGTAAACATATTGAAAACTACTGATACAATTTGAAAATTGATGTATTTTCCAACATTTTTTGCTTTAGCACAATAAAATTTATCAAAAAATAAAAAAAATTATAGCATTGTAAAAAGTTGCAGTTCGAGTCAGTCACCCTGTAGAACTCATCTATTTAATTAGCTACACCCATGTGTAGTTTTTGCAATTTCTCGTGTCGCCTTGTGGAACAAGAAATTTGTTCCCATTGATGAAGCATCTGATTTCCTGTCATCATTTTGCTTAATAATATCGCAACCAATAAAATCTAAGATCTCCGATTTCTTGTCTTTTTTCGAAGGATATGTGATCTGATCCCCGGTTCCCTATTCTTTCCTTATACTGATTCGCTAATTTCGGTTTTCGTAAAATCCGCAGTTTCCTCTTCGTACGCAACCGAGATCTACTATTACCTAGCAAATATTTTTCATGAAACAACGAGTTAAAATTGTTCACTTATTTTTCATTATTCCAAATTACTGCCTTGCACTTAGAATGGTATCCGTCCTAACATTTAGCATATCTCGGATGTTGAAATTCTTGAGAGTTTTTTCCGCGTTGTTTTTCAAAATAGTACTCCACAAGTTATAAGCGAAATCTTAATATTAGACTTAAAAGAATAATTGAGAGCGAAGTTTCTTCTAGTAGTGGTGTAGACACCCTTGTATACCATACAGGAAGTGTATCGGAAGTGCGTAGGCAGGAAAAGGAAGTCATTTGCCTGCTTACGGCTAGTCAGAGAATCAGGCAGCAGCATGGCAAAAAACATGTTCCAAGACGCAAACAAGACATATAAAAACATTTTGGAAGCTTGTCACAACACTTAACAGTATGGAGTTGACACGGGGTACCCAACTGGAAACAGCTGTTCTTTCCAGATATTTTCAAACATTTCAAGTATATTTCATTTTTAAAACAATTCAGGTAACAGGACGACTGATTATTAAATATTGTGCAAACGTACAATTTAAACATTTTTTTTTTTACATGAAATTAGATTTCAAGTTCAGGTAGTCTATACATACTAAACATATACGACTAGCTCATGTTGCGCAAACTAAATTCTTAGAAGATGAACGTCATCATTTAACTAACATGTAACTAAGAGCCTAACTTAGAATATAAGCCTTTGGAAAAATTATAAGTGGACTTTCAGTCATATTTCTTGTGGACAATTTCTCTTCAACCCATGAGTACATAAACCCAATCATCTAATTGTTGAATTTTTAATATTTTCTCAATTTATTACCATCCAAAAGATACTAAAATATATATATATATCTATATATCTCAGTGTTTATTTTCAAGAATAGCATTTTGAGAAATGTTTTTCTATCTGAAATCTGCAACATTTTCCTTTTTGGATTAGGTACCACCCCAAATTCCATCACCATCATTCCCATTAATAAATAACTTTATACGAACTTCGGTTGCTTGTAAAAGTTACTTTCAACCCAAACATACACATGTTAACTTGTGCATTCTATGATATTAGATACTACCTACCTACGAGCATATCTGCACATTGATATGCAATCGAAATCACATACTCGTATATTTGTAAGAACGTAGAACTTCACTGTAAAAACTTTACTGCAATGAAGGGTGGTTTTTCCAGAAATAGCAGACATCCTTTACGTTAGATTGTAGTGTAACGCTCCTCAGGTTGCTCTTGTTCATCCCACCGACACCCCCAATCCAGAAATGTAAGAGGCAGCCATAAATTTATGTTGAAGATCTGTGATTTATGTGCAGGGCCAAAGTTTTATTTCAAAGGTTTAATTTATGGAATTTTAGTTTTGCACCTCGGTGATACATATATCAGTTGCAGCCGTAATTCTATCCATGTCTTTGTCTTATGTTATCTCGAACGTTAAGACGAAGAACTTGAAAATGTTCATTTAACTTAGTTATAAAGCTTAACGGACATTTTTTAATACATTAACACAGAGCTCAAACATTTTATCTAAGTTCTTAGATCAGTCAGAACATTTGATACGACAAACTGGAATGTCGGGGTCATTAATTATTTAGATTACATATTTAAATTTGAAATTTTAAAAGACATCTAAAGGTGTCAATAAAAGTTTGACTTTTACGAAATGCTAACCATTGTGTGTATGTTTATTTGTAATATACCATGTTGAATACACTAAATTCCTGATTATGTCAATGTACATGTACATAATTTTAAACCCACATGTTCGGTTTCTTTCATTGCAAATGAAATGAAAATGAAATTGATTGTTCTAGGCATATATCCAAAGATAGTCTTTCAAGATTTCAATGTGTTGAAAAAAGATCACGGCCATGGATTATTTTTTATTTTTGAAATCGGCGGTGAATTTTTAATTTTCTCAATTTTTCTTACATGGAAATTTCAAAAAGAAGATCTTTCACAGCTCAAGCAGAGTGGACTGATTTCCGTTCTCTTACATAGAGACATCGTTGTATAAAACTACTTTTAGCAATTCCAGATATCTCTAACTCCTTAACAACTACTTTTGAACCTTCGATGTACGTTAACTTCATCTCGATACTCGGAACTCTGTTATCCTTGCCAGAATTTTTGTATGGTCTATGATAAAATTTTCGTTCAGGTATAGAACTTGAAAATCAAATAAAAAACTTAAAAATCGTGCTAATGACTATGGCATTAGCTTTTTTAGAAAGATACTTTTGTACAAATAGTGCTCAAATACCCCTTAAGGCATATGGGTTGCCTGGATGGCTCAAACAGAATGCAATTTCAAATTTTCGACCAATTTTCGAGTAACTAAGGCAATAACGCTTCAAGTGCTAACTTCCTAGTTGTCAGTTGACTTCACGTCTACATGATCCTTGATGACAATTCACAAGTCAATTACGCGAAAATATGCACTCATCTATTATGCTGTGAAATTAATGCGGTGAGCGATGTGTGATATGTTGCGCCCTCTTATTAAGACCATAGCTCTTCCACATTATTCCTATTCAACTACCTATTTACTTACATACTTACTTAATTGGGAGGCGGTGCAGGTTGGGGTGAATTTGGCCCTCAATTGTTGAGGCCCCCTTCTACTTATGCGTACCACCTAAGGTGAGGTCTGCCTCACGGTCAGATTCGAAGACTCTACAGACCATTTCGATGTTGCTGTAAATCTCGTATATTTTGTCGTTGAAATTTTTCCTCCAAATCTCGTCAATACAAATGGGATCGAATATTTTTTAAAGGAGTTTTTTCTCGAGACGACTGAGGATATTTTCATCCGCTTACGATAGGGTTCATGAATGATCAAGGTTTTATATAGAGTCTCCTTAATCTAAGGATAGGAGATGCTACTCAATTTCCTTCAAGAGTGATTCTTCTTTTTATTTTTAGAGAGGTTGTGTTGGCAGAGCCAAGGTAGACAAAGTTCCTTACTTACTTACTTACTTATGATTAAGGTGGCCCTATAGTCCGGGCTGGAGCTGGGCCTCACCCAAAAACCGTCTCCATCAAGCTCTATTTTTAACTATATGCCTTCAGTTTAGCCTTTCACTAGCGTCCGTCTTTCTCTACCGGGCAGACCCTCGGAAGAAGATTCGAAAACTTTCTGAGCCGGATAATTGGTGCCCATCCACTCTACATGACCCAGCCGCCTCAGTTGTTCACCTTTACTCTTCTGGCTATGGCTCTAGGGCTAAAATTATTCTTTGTTTGATCTCAACGCAGATTTCGCTGGATGTTTACAAAGTCCCTTACTACCTCGAAATTATAGCTGTCAACTGTGACGTTCTGTCGAATTCATCGATGTTGTGTGTTGCTTTTTGTTGACAGTATATCCTTGGTTTTCCTCTTGTTTACCACTAAACTCAATTTGGCAGCTTCTATACCAATAGAGATAGTTTTTCTATGTTATATTATCTCACAATATTTCTCCTTTGTTGTAACGTTCAGACGTCCATGATACTGGAGGTATGCCTTACATTATGATTCACATGTCCCCTTGTATATAATGAGATAACGGGTATATGTGCTTGCTATAGTGATATTTTATGCCACTTCAAAGTCAATAAGCCTTCTTCCGTTGCCAGGCATGGTGTCATATAGGCTATGCTTACCAACTATCCTTCAAAAATTGCTATTCTTCTCTGCCCATATGTCTCGTCGAGGACTTCGTTGTTTGAAGAAGGTCCTTGTCATCCGTACGAAGATAGGCGCATATAAGGCAATCACATATAGCAATCACCATAGAAGGTACCTAAATATTTTAGTTCTTCATCCTCCTTATGTCCAGTCCATCCTATCGCACTATCTAGACTACTATCACTTCTGTGTGATAGCAGTCAAGGTTTTCTGCGAATTACTCGGCTGCACGTGGCCTGTTATGGCCAACATTCCTCGTACAGATTGGAAGGGCGTTGTCCTTTAAACCTTTACAACTCTCTTTGAAAGTTGTGAACTCATTGAAATGACAAAGTCCAAACTCAAAACTTCTGGTTTCTCAGTATGACAATGATTGTGACCACTATTTTTTATGTCGGTCAATTACATTAAACAGTTGGAAAATATTTTAAGTAAGTGTCCTCGGAAGCTCTTAAATAAGTATTTCCTTTTAGGTTTCATCATTAAATTCATGTTGCCATGACACTCATGCTACGTATTGCCAGCCGGTTTGGGGATCTTTGCCATTACTCTGTTCGGGGAAAAACGTCATAATCCTTACCTAGGTATTTACATTACGAATTTATCCCCTTAAGCCACTACCCGTTTAAAATGAAGTGGGATTTGGTTGAACTTGTAAAAGAATAAAATTCGAAAACCTTTCGCATCATTTGTTTTTATTTTTAGCACAAGGACCCAGGTTCGTTTTAATTATTTAGAAGTATTAGATCTGGCTAAAGTTCCATAGTTTCCGGATGCACCAAAACCAATCAAAAGTATGGAACTGGCGTATACGCACGGGACGAAAGCCTCAGATACGTCGGAGCTGGTGAGATATCTTTGTTCACAAGTTACGCATAAGATCTTGCTCAGCTTTTTAGACACTTTCAAATCATTTTAAATTCGGGTCTCACATTCAGAAGACTAACTTTGTTGACTTTTGTTTGCGTACCAGATATCAGGTATACAATCTAAACAAAACTTAGAGGAGCACTTTCCTTCATCTTAACCTGCGCAAGATCGCCTTTATTTTCGTCCAAAGCCTCCGTTGACAGTGGAATATTCCACGACAAAATAATTGGTGGCTGACTTCCCTGTCTAGATAAATCAAAGTGGAATTCATGTTATTTCTCAAAGAAGAATTCTGTAAACGGCAGCGTTAACAACTTTTTCGAAGTAATTGTGCTGTGGATAACTAATACAATATATCCTACGGCGATTTTGTAAGCGCGACGACAAGATGGCAAATTATTTCGACTGAATCTGTCTACTTTGCACTCGTGTCAGGTTGCAGATACATACTAGCTACTACAGGTAAAGTGGTGACTGTGCCGCATTTCAAAATGAGCCTTCCTTAGTTAGTCTTACCATCAGAAATCAGTTTCTACATTTTATTTGAAGGCTAGAGTCCTTGGTATGTTAATATCAACAAACATACGAGTATGTTGGGTATCACAGCAATTGTCCTTGGTTCAAAAAAGGGTATTCAAAGGCGAACAACATTTTTACGTTTATTAATACTCTGATCGCATATCTTTACAAGAGAGAAGAATCAACATACGGACCGTGATTCGAGATTTGAACTGGTGAATCCCAAAGGAAAAATAAGTGTTGAAGTATACAAATATTTCGAAGTTCTTCAGAACACGCAAACAATTACAGCTAGAATATGATTGTCGGCTTGTCGATTATTTTAAAACTTAAGAAGTTTTGAATTAAGTTTTCTCTACTTTGACTGATGACAATTTAATGTAAAAACAGGGCAGCTGATGAAACGCGCTACGAAAAAGACTCGATTTTGAATTTAGCAAAGTTGAACAATTGAGATAAAACCAGAGCTTAAGCGAGCGTGTTTGCCAGCACTACTCGGAGCTCTATGTGGTTTCAGCAAGATGGTGCATCGATCCTCGAGTAGTCTTCTTAAAGATAAGTTTGAATTGTACTTTTTAAGGACTCAAATACACATAAGTAAGCTTTTAAGTGTGAATCCAGAAAGATTCATCAGGAACAACAACGCATCGTTTTAAAATAAAGAACATCACCTTTTCTTAGCACGACGAAGAGGTAGATTGACAGATACTGCCTTAAAGTGGTGAAGGACACTAAGAACACAGCTAGGTACAGATATTTCTGATAAGTTAGAGCTGAATTCCTTGAAATCAAATGGAAAGGGGTCAACGAACTTGGAATTTGAGGAAAAATCAAAGCTTATCTAAAAATAGTTTCTTGAATGGAACAATCTCGATCAGGATCACTTTGCTCATATCGATTGTCACAAACTTATCGCTCCCCTTAAGGTCTGGGTAGTACACCAGCTTATAATAACACAACCTTCAGGTTGTGTTTAAACAGGTATATTGTCATATACATTTACATAATGGTAGCGTGATTAAGTTCTTCAACTACTTTGCCAGAATTGTTGACCAATTTTCCATACGTCATTACCTTTTCAACAAGCAATATGTTCTCCATTTTTAGTAAAAAAGTGGAAGTGAAAAAAACGCTTTTTCTATAGAAATTGGTGATGGTTGTGAAATTCAATACCATTGTCTCATAATCGGCTGATATTTAAGCACCAAACACTAGAGGGAACTTACTGCTTTTGGTCGGGTCAGCACATGTCACGGTCTGCTTGGTGTTCCGATAAATAGTCCATCATTTCCGTAATGAATCTGCGTCTCCTGTTGTCCGACATACGAATACAATTGACAGGCACGAACCGAGTGCTTAAAACTGCCTGCGTGCGTTTGTGCCCAACAAAGTCCATTGCGGTCTCAGTATCGGATTAACCGTTTGCAACGAAATTGAGCAAATCAACGAGTGCTACAATCATAGCAGTTTAAATTGAACCTACAAAACTTTCCAAAAGAACTTTTCTCGAACTCAAATAAATAAAATATTTCAAAGGAAAGATAAAAATGACCTTTCGTTTGTCATTTCGTTTGTCGTTTATCTAGTTTATCCAGAAGAAACTATTGATGATTACAACGCTTTTGTAAACGAAGATCTGCAGGAGAAGGTAGAAGCGATAGGACTGACTTTCCAGCAAGTATACAAAATGCAATTCGACTTAACCACGAAATGGAATACCGAGTCCTTTTACTTGTTGTGATTTTTGTATTGAACATTGAACAAAATATTCTCCTTGTCTATTCTGTTGAACACCCCTGCTTCTGTTGCATAAGGTTATAGCAAAAATCGTGACACTATCTACCCCCAATATCGTTCATATCTATGATATAAATCAAATAAATTGTGAATGAATATAACGCCTTTGCATTCTCTCATTAATCTGTGCGATATCCTGCCTCTGTTTCATCTCTTATGTCAAAATATTTTGATAGTGTCAATTGTGCGGCTAATTTAATACAATATAAAGCAATACACGTGCCGTCCAACATGATATTACATCCGCCTTTCGTCAAACAACAATCATTTGATTAGAACATACTTTTGCTCTACCAGCAAACTCTTCGGGACGAAACAAAAACCACATTAACATTTAAAAAGATGGTATCTTGGCACACGTGCCATCATATTTCATGTTAATACCATAATCCCATACTTGAGCCAAAGATGCTAACTGTTAACAAAGACCATTCCTATTTTAATATTATTACAACCAATGTTATTCTAACGGTCCTAAAATTTTGGTTCATACTCGTATTATCCTTGCAAATCCTACAAATTGCCTTCATGGAAATATAGAAACGACTATTATTCCCTTAAATGCAAACATTAGATCGTCATCATTTAAATGGGCCAACATCTAAGAACAAGCTATTTTACCAAAGTGAAGAAATAAAAAGGATACAATTACGAATATGTAACCATCAAGGATAATACTAAAAATTGCTTTTATAGAACCAAAATAAGGAAAACAAAAAATCAAAAAAAAAAAAAAAAAAAACGAATAAATTGTAGAAAAATTCATGTCAGGAGATATTTTGTAAGGATTCACGGCAACGGGTGCAAGGGATAAGTCCAGATTACATGTTCCATTGCATGACTTTGTAATGTCCGCGTGGTTTTATCCGTAACAATTGCAACAAAACACGACGAAGATTGTTGTAGGACGTTGGAGCGCCCTAAGCATGCATGGCGTGTGCACCAGGAGTAATGGAGAAATTATGCAAAAATCCTTTTCGAGTTTAGGTGTGTAACAATTTATTATGAGGTGTCAGTTGTTAAATTGCAGATTAGGATACGCTATTGAAAATTAATTGCACTGCTGAGATACAAAGTTAAGAGATAACTGCAACTCAGACATTGTAGGGAGTTGAGAACACGAAGAATTACAAAAAGATTTTTTGAATTGAATTAAAGTTATATTTCCGGGTCATACGATTTTATTTCAGTAAAACTATTTTGGAACAGTTTATGGTTTAATTTTAAACAAAGGTAAATGCAGTTTCATTTTCTTTGTGTGATTTTTTTATAATGCAAAGGCGACTAAGATGAAGAATTTATCTCTACAAATTTGTAAGAACATACATCATACAGCCACTTAGCATACTTCCTAATCGTTCGGAAATTGTTTTGAAATTTAGAATTAAATTACTGGACAAAAAACTGAATAAGAATCTTAACAATGGAAAAAATCAAGACGGCATATAAAGCTTTTTTATCTGCAAAAGAACGGTAGGAAAAATTTGGGGCTTAAAACCTGCTATGGTGCAAAAAAACAAACAAGAAAACGATTTGCGAAAAATTAGTGGCGGTTGAAAAAACAGCTTCCATAACTTTGGACCTAACACCGCTTGACTTACAGATCAAAAAACTTGCTGATAACAGTGCGATACTACTCATTAATTTCAAGAACAGTAGTTTGTGACACGGAACGGTCTTAGCTGAGCTACTGCCAGTATTTTAGTAAAGTGAAGTTTGGCAAAAAAAAAAATGCAATAATCAGGTCAAATAAAATTGCAAATTTCGCAGATGGCTCGAAAACAAAGGATGGAACGGGTTCTGGTATCTTATCAGAAGATCCAGAACTAAGAATGTCTACAAGACTACCGAATGCAAGCAGTTTTTTCCAAGACCGCTGAGCTAATGCAGATGAAATCGCTTTTTGGAAGAGATATCGCTATCTATATCGATAGCCAGGCCGCACCTACGCCAATTGAATGGACCTATATCAATCACTTGGTACCAAGCGCTAATCGATTATAGCTGCTAACATCAAACCACTCCTTTACATATTTAGGGGCATTATTGAGGAAATAATAAAGACTGCCAACTTAAGGTGGTCAAGTCTAGAAGGATACATGGTATCCGTGGCTCTCTGTATACCACCTTGATCAAGTTCCCGGTATTGTCACCATGTGGCGCTCTCACTGTTCTTATTTGAGTTCTGTTTTTTTTTTTTTAAGTTGATACATCTGTTGTTGACATTCCCTCTTAGTCTTAGCGTCATAGCCTGATATTTGCAAAAGTTATTGGGTATATATTTTAATTCGTGCGGTTTTTTTTTCAAAATTTGAACGTTTATTTAAGAAAAACATGTACAATTGTATTATTCAAAGTATTGCCCATCTAAAGCTTTGACTTTTCCCCATCTTTCTGGCAATTTGTGGATCCCATCCCAAAAGAACTGCGCCGGCTTGGCAGCCAAGAATGAATCAATCTTTGATATTCTGCTCTGACGTGAACCGTATTTCAGTGAGGGCGTTCTGCATCGACCGGAACAAATGGTAGTAAAAAGGGGCAAGATTTGGGCTATTTTCCAAATAGTTCTTTACCGGAATAGCAACGTGGGGACGAGCGTTGTTATGATGGAAAATTATTGCATCGTGTCAGGTCGCATATTCCGGGCGCTTTTCGGCTACTGCTCTCTTCAAACGGATTAATTGTGTTCGGTAGCGTTGTCCATTGATGGTTTCACCCGGTTTTAGCAGCTCATAATACAGCACACATATCTGATCTTACCAAATACAGAGCATTACCTTCGCGCCATGGATATTTGGCTTTGCCGTTGATTTGGCTGGTTGGTCGGGTTTCACATATGGTTTTTTGCGCTTGGGGCTGTCGTAATGGATCCATTTTTTATCACCAGTAACAATCTGATGCAAAAATGCCTTAATTTTGTTGCGTTCCAGCAGCATTTCGGACATGCAAAACCGCCTTTCGACGTCTCTCGGCTTGAGTTCATGTTAAACCCAATTTCCATGCTTTTGAATATATCCAGCTGCTTTTAAACGTTTTCAAATGGCTGCTTGAGTGACACCCACGCCCTTCTTGGGTTTGGCAATAATCTTCGTAGAGTAATGCTTCCAGTTCTTCATCTTCAAACTTTTTTGGCTGCCCAGGACGTTCATCGTCTTCCAAGCAAAAATCACCACTTTTAAATCGTGCAAACCACTTCTGGCACGTTCGCTCAGCTAGCGCATGTTCACCATAAACTTCCACCAAAATACGATGACTTTCGGCAGCAGTTTTCTTCAAATTAAAGTAATGAAGAAGAACTCCCCGCAAAAACACTTTTTCAGGCACAAAGTTCGACATATTTGAGTGAAAAAAAATTATTGTTGTTTACGCTTCAAATGAATGACATATACTGAAATGTCGTACAATGACATTAGCTTTCCAACGCATGTTACAATGGAATAATACAAGTTACGCCATCTCTTAGCACACCGTACAATTAAGTTGTAGACAATTTTAGAAATGGATTTAAATTTGCAAAGCAAATTGGTGCCAAAAGATCTCAATTTTTAGCAAAAAAGAGACCGTGTTGACGTCGCAAAAGAGATGATTTATGAGGCTGAATGCGATCCTACATTCATCAAAAGGATCATTACTGAAGACGAGACGTGGACTTATGAGTACGACACGCAATCCAGACATCCGGCAAGTAAATGGCATTCACCAAATGAGCCGAGACAAAAAAAAAAAAAAACACGTCGTTTTCAGTCAAAAAAGAAGGCAATGCTCTCGGTTTTTATGGATTGCAACGGTGTAGTGCATCACGAATTTTTGCCAGAAGGCCAGACAGCAAACAAAGAGTATTATTTGGGCGTTATGAGACGTTTGCGTGAAGCAATTAGCCTAAAGAGACCAGAATTGTGGGCAGAAAACTCGTGGATTTTGCACCATAATAACGCACCGTCGCACATTGCCATCATTATTCGTAATTTTTTGACGAAAAATGCAACAAATACCATCCAACATCCACCGAATTCATCTGATTTGGCTCCCTGTGACTTCTTTCTGTTCATTCGAGTTAAAAAACCACTACGGGGAACGCGTTTCAGCAGCCGAGAACAAGTAATGGAAAAATCGCAGGAAGAACTGATGGACAACCCGAAAATGTTTCGAGGATTGGATCAAAGGGACAATATAGATTTAGATGAATTTTGATCAAGTTATTTTGACAATAATAGGAATCCTGACAGAACACTGTCTCCGGCAGAAACACGCTAATAGATTGCCAGATACGGATTTTTGCAGATTCTTTTGTGCTCTGCAAGCTCTTGAGGACATTGTGTGAATGCGAGGAGACATCGTGTAATCAAAGAACCTAAACTAGGATGAAATTATGATTTCAATTACTATTTTACTTAAACAAGGAAGCACAACCAGCAATGCGACCTGGACTGACAACGAACTAGGAATGAAAAATATCTCAGAATGCTGCTTTTTGATGCAGTAGTTAAAACTTATTCTCCTTCAGTATAATGCAATTATGACTGGAATCGAAAAAAAGCGACAAATAAGGGCTCGAATAATGGAAAATATCCAACACAAATATTTTCCATACGCGATGGCGCAGAGTTCAGTGAGACCTTAGCTCGATCATGACTACCTGGCGCCAATAGAACATACTAAATTGTCTACAATCTTTTTCCAATTAAGTGTCATTTTCTTTTGGAGTTGCTTCAAAAAATCAACGTGGTGCGGTTTAGGTCCCACATGTCCAAACTTTTTTTTTTATATCAATTTCTTGACCCTGTATATTTTGTTCAGCTTATCGACGTATACTTTAAACCGACACAAACCGCTCCAAATGTTGTACGGAGAGATTTCCTTGCAAGCACAATTAACATTGGTTGTCCGCCAAAGTATCTTTTTTTTTTTGATCATTTTTTAAAAAGGTGAGTTACCAAATCCAGTTGCTAGATATATAACTCTTCAAAGTTACTAAAGAGTTGTTTACCTCAGGCGCAGTGGTTTGGCCTCAATAAAAGAACATGTTAAGGAGTACACCTGGATTGTCTGCATAATCCCCTAAGGTCCAGTGGCCTGCGGTTATGGATCTGACTTTAGTCTCGATTTGCTTAGTAGTTCTGTTGTTCTTACTTTGGTAGAACTGGGCTACATTTTTCTTGTAGCTAGTAGTCTATGTCAGCCTTGGCTTTCTAGATTGAGGAAGTGTTGGTATATGTTACCAGTTAATCTGCCACGTCTGCCTCTGTCACCATCGTCTGATAGATGCAAGAACATCAACACCCGCCGTCGGTATAGATTGTTAGCTTGCAATCTTTAACTACCTTTCCATTTTTTCATCTCTCTCTATAAATCGCTTACTAAGCAGTTTTGCATGAAAGAACATGATCGGGCCGTGGGCCTTTCGAGCAGAAGAGAGGTAAAGAACACCGACTTCTCCGGCGGTTGATAAAATGGTAAGGTGCTATTCCAAAAACAATTTTCGGGAGCCATACCAAAAAGTAAAAAGAACGTATAAAGCCACTAGACGCGAGCAGAGGCCTATAGAAATTAATAAGGAGACAAACATAAAAGTAGCATCACAGGATATGATAAAACCAACGCATCTATCAATTGTTAAACGGCAATGACGAATAACATACCATTGTCAAACAGAATGAGTCACTCAACCTCGAAGAAGACAAACAATATTTCCCTCCAACCGACCAATATGCAGTCAGGACCGCAGTTTTCTAAGTCTAAGTCTAAAAAGGCCGCTGTAACTGATGGTTTAAATGCCGAACTGTTTAAAATCAGCAGGTGATGGTTGGGCACGGAGCAGACATCAACTATCTCGCAAAATCTGGGTCGACGTCCTAGAGATTTTTGTTATGTCAGCAGGATTGTGATGCTTAGGATCTAGAGTTTTTTGAGAAGGCCTTATTACATTTTTTTTTTCTTTGGCCAACGAAACAGCGATTGGCAAGAGTCAGTATACATAATATGACGTATTTGACAAGGATACTAAATCATGCCTGTCTCCATACACACAGGCATATGCGACTCAAACTACGCTGACAGGCTCCTATCAGATCCAAGACAAATGGTTTCAGGTTTTCAGGCAGACAAAATTTTATAGTGGATGTTAATAGGACTGATGTTTATAGTTGGCAAAACCTAGAATTTCCCTAAGAATACCTTAGACGGTCTCCTTCATTCTTCAGAAATACTTTCCTTCGACGATCTATGTATAACCAAATCATTTCCTTTTGCCAGACGTAATTTGCCAGATAAGTTATCCGCTCCCGGAGCTTTGTAATGCTTAAGTTATAAAAAGATGTTGCAAACTTTATTTCATTTTAGTCGGTTTAGCGGAAATCTTGGTGTTCATCCCTCAAGTTGAATGCTTCGTTCTTTCAGCCAGTGGTCATCCCCGCAATTAAACAGTCCGTATCCTCAAAGCCGATTGTTATTCTTATACAAAATGTCAGTGTCTATCTTCACTGGTTTCTGGTTCTTACTAGCCAGATACGTTCCTTTTAATTTTGGTAAAGCTTCAAGGAGTAACACCTCTTCACTTTCTTGCATCTGGTTGCATTCTCTCACAGTATTTTTCCATTGTTGTGTCATCTGATTTATCTGTAGACGCACCATGTATTTTGTGAAACTCCTTCTCGCAGTAAGGCCATTTATTATCAATGACACTGAGTAGATACACGCAACTGCTACAGAGAAAAAGGATTTCTAGTATGGGAGTCATGTAATCTTCGACGAAAAGATCTGACCAACGGCAACAAATCGTATGGAGCACCATGAAAGAAAAAGGGGTGCAGTTGGGGCTCAGACTCTTTAAGTATCATAGATTTTATAAGTAAACATACTAGGTGCCAGCATGTAAGTTATCAGAAGTAAAGAAAAATAGGCGAGCTGCAAGAAAGATTTACTCGAACCCTTGCATGAAATGAAAAGGTACAAACGCTTACGAAAGGAAGTAGGCTTTCACCAATATATTTGAGCTATAGAAACGAAGAGGAGCAAAAATTGAAACATTATCTATTTTCTAAGACTCTTTCCAATTTAAATGTGATATGCACTAGATAACCACTTCTACTAACCATCTGCTAATATTTATTTAAAAAAAAATCCTGTTTTTGGAGAAAAGGTAGTCCTTGAATCAAATTTCATTAGCTCAAAATAGTATGTTCTTTTTTTTTAAAAAAAAATAAATAAATAAAAAATAAAAAATAATAATAAATAAGATCCTCCTTTCTTTATACCAAAAGTTGAATGTTTTCTAACACCATTACACATGAACATAACAAAAAACAACACAATATAAGAGCATATTCATACGAACCTACATAAATACAACATATGTATGTATACACACTCATAAATCAAAAAGAAAAATTCATCTCCATGTCGTAGAAGTTTAAACAAATTACCCTCGTTCATATGTCATCGCTATGCACACAATTAACATTCTTAAATGCATAAACACAGTTTTTTCGAACGTGAAATTATTCAATTTAAGGGATGCCACCAATCACCAATGCTAGGGGTAAAAGAAACACGATTTTAACTTTTTAACAATTCTCCCTTTCAAACAATACACACGAGAGGCTAGAAAAAATTATTTTGTTGTTGTTTTTTTTTTCCGTTTTCCTTTTTAAAATATTGTATGACATTTAACATGTTATACGACACTACAAAGTGCATGAAGACAGCGTGTTCCTTTTAAACAGTCACGTGCATATTATAGCTAGTGCCTTCTGTCATTTAGCCGTCATAACAGCCGTAACGAATATAAAAACCAACGAACGAGAGCTCTAGTTGTACATCCTGCATTGCGGCACCGCAACACCCTATTTCTGAGGCGATGAAAGGGCATATTTTTACAGCCACTGCTATTTGTGAAGAGGAACGGAAAAACAAACCCTTCATTCGATGAAAATTATAATTTGTCACCCCCAAAACGGAAGAAGTGTGGATATGTAGTTTAATTTTTTTTTTTTTTTTTTTTTTTGGTTTGTTCCTTTTTTTCATTTTATGATTGTTCATCCACGGCCACCAGTTATCCCTAAACGATGACATTTTTGACAACTACAACTTATATCTGGTTAATTGCTTCCGTTCTGGAATTGTCGAAATGTGTAAGTCATCGCAGGGGTTTCTGATCATTTATCTTTTTATGGGGTCGACAGAATTACAATTTGGCACAAAAACGAGAGTGAAATGATGATTAATATATTTTATGCTATTTGCTAATTTTTTAAGGCTTTTTTTTATATAGCGGATCTACATCAATACGAATACGTATTCTGATGAAAGCGATAAGGATTCAAAAAATGGAATGGGTTTTATAATAAGAGTAACCTTGATGACTAAATATTAAACTATGTTATGTTAAGTAGAGAAAGTACAAGTATAAATACGTTGGCATATTCACTTTCACCGAAGAAATCTTTAGATAAATTAAGGTTAGTGGGGCTAATCTGTTTGAGTCTAGACTCGAATCACTATTTCATTGCAGCCGAGAAACGTCTAATGATATCTCAGACACGGTTGAACGGCTGCAATCGCAACAAATCGCTAGCGTCTTTGTCGATTACCTATCCCTTAAACTATAAAACCAACATTAAGTGCTGAAGACTAGTCGCATCTATGCCATGAAGTAATCAGAAACGCCGCAAATGATTTCAGCCGACCACCTTCACGAAACCCGTGGTCTAA
The DNA here is from genome assembly GCA_907269105.1 of Volucella inanis. NCBI lineage: Eukaryota > Metazoa > Arthropoda > Insecta > Diptera > Syrphidae > Volucella > Volucella inanis. Next base: position 27,695,563 of record OU026157.1, read on the forward strand.
AAAAACTACATGAAGAACAAGAGCGACCCGTGCGCGTTACGAGAGGAATAGCAGAAAAGAACATTCGCTTCTCCGGAGGAAAAAGAAAGAGAATGAGAAGCCTGCGATCGAAGATACAGAGAGATAAAATCCCAAGAACAATGTTCGGAAGTTTTACCAGAAATTAAAAAGAATGTGTCAAGGCAACAAACCCCGAACAGACGACCGTATAAATGAAAAACTACTGCTGATTGTTAAACGGCAAACAACCCAAATTCTGTTGTGACGCAGAATAAACCATTCAACCTGGATGACGAAAGGCAATACTTTCATTTATCGGATCAGGATAAAGTCGGGACGATAATTTTTAGCTCAAGTTTAACAAAGATGCTGGTCCAATGGCTTAACTGCCGAGCTGCTTAAAGCGGTAGGTGATAATTTGTACGAAGCATATGGTACACAAACTCATCTTTAGAGCATCGGTTGACGGTTGGGGGTGGCCGTGGTGTAGTGATATATGCATAGACTCCTCAAGCAGAGGGTCGGGGGTTCGAATCCCGTGCCAGGCAATTTTGTAAAAAAGTTTTTTCATAGAATTTGTAGGTAGTTATATGAAAATCCCGTCGGCGTCAACTCTGTCATGAAGGCATAATACTGATGTTGGAGTGGTTGCTGGCTGGGGTAAATGCAACGAACTAACAACTAGCACGTACTTAATAAGGCCCACTGGTTGAGGAGGATGTACTAGCTCGTCCCGTCCAGTTTGACAACCACCTCTGGGAAAAATACCAAAACCTAATACACCTGAGTTTTAAAGTACTACACCACCCGCCCGCGCCGCGGAGAAAAAGGCAGTAAAAGGGTATTCATATCCCCTTGGTGCGCGCGATGTATTATAAAAAAAAAAAAAAATATGCCTGACGGATGGCACCTCCTTATTGTTTGTACATTTCTAAGGAAGAGAGATCTCCAGAACTACGCCAACTAAAGGGAAATAAGACTTTTCGTAAATAGTCTGATCCATGTGGTTTTTGAGTAGGAAATTCCAATTTGAATCGTATTTTCACATTATGACAGATCTTGGATACAAATCAAGATTTTGAAATCGGTACATATCACCTCTCCATCAATTTTAAACCCGCAAAAAACAGTGTCTACAGTAACGAACTATACAGAGCTATGTCTATTTTCTACCAAACGCCTTGACTGTGCAGAATCCATCAAATTCAGTAATGACAAAACCGAGACCTACAATGACAGAAAGGGACGTAAACAAGACCATGCGTTTCGTGTGACTTTTTCAATATCATTAAAAAAGTTGTGCGAAACTTGCAAGTTAACTTCAGAGGCATCACCTTTCTAAAGTCTGTTTAGTTACTCGCATATGCATATAAAACTGATATAATGGGAAGAACACAGCCCGATTTCAATAGAATAACAAAGAATACAAGTATGCTGTCAATAAAGAGGTACACACAACATCGACGCCTTACACAAAACCTCACGACAGGCGTCTACCTCTACTTTATCTACAGGGTGAGTGGTGAAACGTGCTACCAAAACAAAACGTAATAACTTTTTCTACTTGTAAGTAATTGGTTCGATTTTATTTTTATTTTACGGATTGATAAATAAATTTAACAAAAATGAAGGCTTGCTACGATGAAACAAGGATCTGGAGAGTGCGGCGCTATTATGCTTTACAGTCCGTTATTTCCATTTAAAGAGAGTCTAGGCGGAAATTTAGAGGCATTCCCCCAAAACGATGGACGGTAATGAGGCTAGTGAACTCTTTTGCCGAGAATGGAACATTCGTAAGAAGGCTTTACCTCGGAGATTCTTCAATTCGGGCACGGGATGTGGCTTCTGCCATACAAACAAATTCAAGCATTTCGACCCGGCACTAGAAGCAATTCTCCACAAAGATTTGAACTTATTTTCCTACAAATTTCAGATGACAAACAATTTGCCAATTTGTCTGGAATTTTAACAGAATGTCAATTAAATGGTAAAACCTCTTCCAACAACAACATGTTAAACTTTATTTTTATGTCTGACAAGACTAATTTCGATTTGAATGGCAGTGTGAAAAACCAAAATTTGTAAATATGAAGTGACTCCAACAGGAGATACGAGGAGATGAGATGGAACTGCATCCGGCTCGAGTTACATTATGGTGTGCAGTTTCATAAAGCTGCATTTTGTTGAAGAAATCCCCACAAACTGCAATGGTTAATGTAGACCGCTATTGAAAGATCTTGAAGGAGTTTTTCTTTCTAAAATACGTTGAAAGAGAATCTGTTTGGTTTCAAAAACAACTTTACATGTATTCAGGCTTGTTACGATGGAATTACAGAGAAGATTCCCAAATAAACTGATTTCCAGGAACTCCACTTTCCGATGGCTCGCAAGGTCTTCTAATTAGACTGCACCTGACTTTTGTTTATGGGGTTATTGCAAACAGGAAGTTTACAAATTTGAATGAAGTAATCGTAAATTAAACCATTCAAGCAATAACTGAGCTGCAACCCTGCACATGTTTCAATGCGTGTAGAAACCATTTAAAATCAACAATTTTTGAAAATCATACCAAAAAATTTTGATAAAAAATAAATAAATCATTTGAAATGAAAAGAAAAAAAAGTTATTTGAGTTCCTTAATGTAGCAACATTCATCAGGCTCCGCTATCAACAATGCAAAGAATTACTATTGATAATCGCTGTTTTTTGGGCTTATAAAAAGCTTAAAAGAGACGAGATGACGTTGTTTTTTTGAAAATTAACTCCGCTTTATTAAAAATATATATTAATATAATTAAATTTATATTTTTATTTAACTCTAAACTTTTCAAAAAAAAGTTGTTTACTTGCTTTCAAAATTTATAAACAGTGCTGAAGGAGGTTGACGTTATTTTAATCAACAACAGTGCGGGCTTGTAAGTCATAATGTCGTAGTGGTCGGGAGAGCGTCGAGCGTTCGCGGCACAAGTTTTTCACAATACAATATGTAGTCATTGAATACCCCTTACTCAGGTGGAGCGAAACTTATGTGGGAATACAAGTATCCAGTGCTGAAAATAGCGGTTGCTTTGAGACTTCCAAAAAACTATCTTTCATGATATTCTACAATTGGTGCAAAAACTTAAGGAAAATGACTCCAATTTATGTAAAATCCTTTATAAGACAATGTTGGAGAGATTTCGAACTGTCAACTGCATCTTCTTATGCGATGAATGGCCACACAAATAAGCAAAACTGACGCTCCTTGGCTCCATGGAAATATTGCTTAGTGTCTAATGTGTCAAACTGCCGAATGGAATTATAGCGAATTTTTTTATTTAAAATTCCGTATAAGGATTGCGGGCGCTTGACCATCGTTTATTTTTTTTTTCCCCCAAATTGTCAATAACATCCATGTTACTCGAAACACACTGGTTTCAAGAAGATGGGGCGACTCTACAAACAGCTGGAACCTAAATAAATTTAATTCGTGAATATTTCCCATAAAAACTGATCAACCGCTTTTTAGAGAAGTCCAGTGACCACCGAGGTTTCCAGACTTAACCCCATGGATTTTGTTTTCCTGTGAGGTAAAGTAAAGTTTGTGCAAATAACTCGAGATCCGTCAAGAAGATTCGCATGTTTTACAGCAAAACATGACGTGGCACATAACACGACGGTTTGTATTCAGCAATTTGTGCGACTTTGGGTGATGTCATTTTTTTTAAAATACAGACTCTACATTTTGTTTTTGTTTTGATTTTTTTTGATTTCTTTTTATTCATGTTTCAAAACATAAATCTGCCACCGGACCCTGTAGTATCAAAGAATAAGAATAGGATACATATACTTTTCGCTAACGAACTCACATGTAGACTTAATTTCCCATAATATGTAAAATACCAGACTCACCTTGACGGATTGATCTTTCTGGCAATCACAAAGTCAACCAAAACCAATAGCAAATAAAAACACGTGTAAAATTTTCAATTCCATATAATTGTTTTATTTTTTATTTTTTTTGTTTGTTTGTTTTGTTTTCATATTTTTTGGTTTGTAATAATTTATTACATTTTTTTCTTTAATTTTTATTTCTCATAGTACCATATTACTATTTCTAGCTTCCATTATCTTAACTTATTTTTTGTATGTTTTCTTTTTTTTTTTTCTTTTCTATTGACAATAATAATTTCAAACATACTATATGCAGCCATACGCTAACATATATTTGTTTATGTATCATAAAACTTATACGTACAATTTCCTTCGATACTAATTGAAATCTTTAAATAAACAATTTTAATATGTACAAGTGATATATGATATAAATCTATAAAAAATAAAGGAAAATAAAAACAAAATTAAAAAAAAAATAATAATAAACGAGCATCACAAAATTTGTGTTTTATTTCCTTTTTGCAAAAATTGTTCAGTTTAATTTAACTATGGTAAAAACGTGTACCTACTGTTGATTGATGTTTTGTTTTTTAATAACCGTATTTCTAAACTTAATCTAGATCTATTTATTTTTTTTTTTTTTTTTTGTGTTTTGTTTATTGCATTGTGCAATTGATTTCTTTTTCCTACTCCTTTCTAATGATTATATTTATTGATTTAAAAAAAAAAAAATTGTTACAATATAATAAATAAATAATAAATTTGATTTTCTTTACATTTATATATATATGTATATATATATATATTGTTGTATTTAACATTTATAATATGTATAATGAATAGTATCACAAAATTTGTTTATAATTAAATTGTTTTAAGTTTTTTTATTCTTCATTTTTTAATTTTATTTCTCGTTTCATTCTTTTGTGTGTATGTGGCTTATTTTATATTACATTGACAGAAAAATGTATATACAAAAGCAATTAAAAATTTTTTTAAAAGGGACATGGGATAATAGATCGAACAGATATACATACATATTTATTATCTATACTTTACATTTTTACAAAAAAAAAAAAAAAAACAAAATTAAAATTCTTACACTCGCCAAAATTCTATTTTATAAATATTATTTTTGTTTTTAAATTTGTTTTACTTTGTTTTGTTTAGTTTTGTATTGCACTTAACTTGATAGACACGAAAATATATTTCAAATCAAACGTCAATGGCGCGATAAATTTGAATTTGAATTACACTTTTCTTTACTTCTAAATTCGAATTTTGATTTATAATTTGCAAATATTTTTCTTCTTTTTTTTTCAAATTTTATTTTTGTAATTATTTTATCTTCTTGTTTACTTTGTATGATTTTGTAATTTGTTTTCATAGAGTTTTTATTTTTATTTAGACTTTTTTTTTTTTTTTTCTTCTAATTTTAAATGAAACGAAATCAGTCTCTTGTCTGGCGCTTTAATTTTGTAAAATCACACATTGCATGCATCTTTGGATACGTTTCATTTAATAGTTTCCTTTTGTCTATTTTTTCTCTTAAGATTTTTTCATTTCTTTTTCTATATAACTTTTTATATCATAAAATAGTACGAGGTGAGAGAGAGACAGAGAGAGAGAAAAAAAAAACAAATAATTTCCTCATGAACCGAATAATCAAGAACAGTAAATACATTCGTTTCTAAGAATGTCGTAGGTAACAAATTATCTTTTGCACTGCTAAACGAATAAAATATGAGAAATATTGTACCGAAAAAAATAAATTCGCATTTTACTACGTATCATCTTGTTTATTGGATTTGCGCTTGTAAAAGATTGTTCTTATGAAACCATAAGATTAGCGGCGTGTAGTTAATGAGGAATAATTTGCTTAATTTTTCTCTTTTTCTTTACATACATAGATACATTGGATAGCTTGGGAAATATACTATTTTTGCAATTTGAAAAGAAAGATTCCAGCAATTACCTGTTGTCATTTAACTGACTCTGTTTTTTATTTTACAAATATCTTTTAGTGGAGGAGTTTAATGAGATCATAGCGTTGTGACAGCAACTTTGGGTAACGGAGTGCAAATCGGGGGAATTTCGTGTTGATATTCCTCCTTATTCGATTGGATTCAGGATTAGAAGTTTTTAATTTACTCAAACTCTTCTTTCCAGCCGCTCATCTGTAAAAAGAAATCAAAAACAAAATACAAATAAGTTAGTGGAAATATTTTCGGAAAAATGCAAGACGTTATGGAAAAGAATGTTTATATATGTAGATTAAATGTACAACTGAGAAGTTTTGATACGAAAATGGTTCTGAACTACAGGGTGACTGACTCGAACTGCAATTTTTTAAAATGCTATAATTTTTTTTTATTTTTCGATAAATTTTATTGTGTCATAACAAAAAATGTTTTAAAATTAATCAATTTTCAAATTGTATCAGTAGTTTTCAATATGTCCACCTATGGCACGAATAATGACTTTGCGACGGCCGAAGAAAGCATCGCACGCTGCACGCAAGTAGTTCTGCGGTATTTTAACCCATTCCCGGCGAAGTGCTTGTTTGAGGTATTCCAAACTTTGGTATTTTTTAGTGCCAACCTTCGCCTTCAAAATACCTCAGACAGAGAAATCCAACGGATTTGCATCCGGAGAATTTACAATCCATTGTGTCGAAGAAATGAAGTGTGGAACATTGTTTTTTAACCAACCTTGGTTGACGCGCGCTTTGTGACGGTGCCGAGTCTTGTTAAAATGTCCACGGTCTCCGACCGAAATGATTGTTTGCAAAAGGCTTCAATACTGTCTCTAAGTCAGTTTCACGATATACGATCTCGTTAATTTTGACGCCACGGTTCAAAAATACGAGCGGATAGCGACCATCGGCGGTTATGGCGGCCCAAACCATCGCCGTCGGTGCTGCTTGCTTTCTGGTGGCCGTCCGAAGGTGTACATTTTCAAAGGACCTCTCTAGCAAGTAAGCTCGGTCATTTTGTTTGTTGACATATTGCTCTATAACAAATGGCGACTCATCGGAAAAAACCAAATTCGGCAACTCACCACTTTTGTGCAAGCGTAGCAACTCCTTCGCTCTTTCGACTCTAACTTTTTTCTGTTGCGGTGTAAGATCGTGTGTTTTTTAGAACTTTAATGGCTTGAGCCCAAGCTCATTTCTCAGTATGTGTTGCATCCGTTCCAACGATATGTTGAGTTCACGAGCAATTTTTCTTACAATTCGAGCCTTCATTTTCCGAACCATTTCTGCCGATGTTGCTATTTTTTTATGACCACCTCCATGGCGTTTTGTATCCATATTACGGTAACGAGCTATGGTTCGAGACACAAACGATTTATTTCCGTTGAGTTGCTGGAGGGCTCTAAGGAAAGCTACTTGTAGCTTTAAAGCCAAATATAAAGCAATCATACTATCACGTTTGAATTCCATCGCGGATAAAACACAACTGAGGCGCAAATCGTTTAAAAGGCTTGTAAATAATAAAATTATCTGTTATGTGTCAAAATTTGAGCTCACCGTAATGAACGGTGTGGAAATTATAGCAGTCTGAAGTTGGCTGCAGTTCGAGTCAGTCAGCGTGTAATTAAACATTAAAGGCATTTAATAGAAAACATAGCCGCTGCAATTTTAAGTGTGTTGGAAGATCGAGAATCACCAAATCGATCACAATATTGGAAAATTTTACCATATACTCGTATAAGATCCAGCTGGTGCAGGAACTCAAACCAAGGGCACTTGAACAGCTTAAAGTCAGGCCTTATTTTTATCGAAAAATCGCGTTTAGTGATGAAGTCCACTTTTGACTCAATAGAAATGTAACAAAAGAGATAAACTCATAAAAGTGCAACGTTTAGAGTGATATTCAAGCAATTATTTTTCCGAAATTGTGGTCGGAACTCTTGTTACAGGCAATGGCTAACGTTACTGAACAGTGATCACAAATTTATTCATTTTTATTTCTTCCCCCAGAAATATGGACAACGATGATTCTAACTGGATGGCGCTTTATGTCATTTTGGCAGTCAAACTATTAACCAATTTATGACTATCGGAATCTAGAAATTTGACGGCTATTGGTTTCTTCTTGTGAGCTATGTAAAGTCTTCAGTGTATGCTGATACACTATAAACTGTTCAGGCCTCGGAAGTCAGTTTTCAACATGTTATTGGTGAGATGGAGCCAAATGCTCGAAATCGTGCCCGAAATGCGAAATTCCTGATAATAAATTAAGACATTTGATTGAAACTTAATTCCTGTCGTTTTTGTTCAAATAAAAAAATATATATCTCCTAGAAAAACACCCTTAATAGGAAGTTGGTTCCTTTATATTAAAAACTCTTTGCTAATATATCTTTGAAAGTGAACTATTTGAAAGATAGAGCAAGTTAATAACTTTTTGAGTGAGTAATTCAACAATATTGACATTTTTTTTTAATTAGCGCCTTAAAATGTTTGCATGCAACGCGGACGAAGGAGAACATAAACGAGATGTACAGCTTAGGAAAGAATCACGATAATTCAATGTTTGTCCAGATAAGCATTTAAATCTCTGCTGGTTGTTTGAAGTCCTTCCGCAGCACACTACTCAGGACGTAACAGTAACACTTCTAGTCAGATAAAGAAGCAATTGATCAAATATGCGCACTATGCAAATTCTGGATAAGACCAACGATCAATTTAGAACACACTTCCAATTCATTAATTTCAATGCCACATACATAAATTTAGTATCCCATTGAAACTGAATTAGATGCGCCGAACTGATCCGAAAAAAAATTTTTCGGTATAATAAAGTCTTTCAATCCCGGCCTCCAATTTTAAGTTCACTTGTAAGTAGTTCAGAGATATACATATATATTTTCTGTTGTACTCAAGAAGAAATCTGGGAATATCCTTTTCTATTTGAAAGCTAATTCATTTGCAAGAGAAAAACAAACTATAAAACAAATGACTGTGTTGTATTTTTCAACTGATGGAGTTGAATGTGAATCAGAACTAGGATTAGATTTTTCATATATCTTGATCAAAATATATCTCAATATCTTGCCATTTCACACAAAATTTACTTAATTATTTCTTGATTAAGTGGACCACTGAGTGTTTGGAAATCAGATTGTCATGGAGAGACAATATAGCCAACAGAAGCTAGAGACCTTTTATTATATTTAAATGTGCAGACAAGTTTTATTAATTATCCTGTAAATTGTTTTTTTAGGAATCCGTGAGGAATAATCTTTTCCCTTTAAGAGGCGTATTTTCTAGGTAAACGTACAGGCTGCTTCCTTAATAATGATAGACCAACTTACTATGCTAGACGATTTACTTAATGAAAATATGTACCCATTTACGTGTTTTTTTGAAATAATGTTCTCTTCTTCCAAATTCAAATCACGTCTAATAAGTTGTATTAACAGTATGATTAATTAATTATAATTGTCAACAATCAACAGTCAGTTATTGTTTTACTAGCTGTCTGGCACTACATAATATTTAGTAGTCGTGCGCACTATTTACATTGATTGGAGATCGACTCATTGAATATGTACGTATGTATCGCATCTGTACGTGCAACTAATTCTACGAGAGGGTGAATAATTCAAAAAAAAAAAAAATTAAAATTGTTACGGGTCAAGTGGAGTTATAAGAAAACTTAATTTGAAACCAAAGATATTTCTAGTATTTAATAATATTGACATTGGAAGTATGTGGAGTGATCTTAAATGAATACAAGGATGTGTATGCATTAAACTCACAGCAGTTGAAACTATCAAATATTGCAAGATCAAAACACAAAACTTAGTAGCAAAACGACAATACAACTTACATACTTGACAGCTCTATTTCTGAAGGTCTCCTGTTCCATATCCCGAATTTTATGCGTTAGCATATGTTGCTTAAGATTACCCTGTAAAAAAAACAAAAATAAAAACAAAAATTAGTTATAGAATCAATCGACAGAATCGTAACAAGGATTTTTATTTATTTTTTTTTTTTTTTGATAAATTCATAGAAAATTTTGTATCATAGTTAGTCACTCAAAAAAACTATAGAACTCCGAAAATGATTTATGGCATTATGTTCTGAAAAGATCTTAGAGCATATGGCTTTCTCGGTTGTGCTTAAAAATGACATCCTATCGGCCCACTTTTTTTTAGTATTTAGGAGTCTATCTCACCAACAATGCGCTGAATTTCGCTTTCGAGGCCTGAATTGATTGCGGAATATCAGCATACAGCAACGACCTTACAAGGACCTACAAGAAGTAATATATAGAAGGGCTTGGAATCTCACGATAACTGTAACCAGTTCTGTCGGTAGGTTATTTTGCGATTCAGTGATGGTAGTCCAGTAATAAAAATGCACATCGTCCGGATCAATGCTGTCCACTAAAATGCGAGATTCGGTTTCGTTTATTTATTATTTTTTTTTTTTTTAAATAAGGACAGATGATTCATTGTTGTAATTGAGTCTAATGAATATTTTCTCGATTCTCCTGCTTGATCAGTGGATAGGCAAACTGTTACGATCGACGCCGAGTCGTCAATTCCGGATCTTCAGTCACACTTTAAGTCATCAAGAAGGCTTTTTGTCTTGTAAATTGTATGTGGTACGAAATTTATCCAAAAAATAACGAATATCAAGCTCAGTTGGGTGATTATGGGAATAAACAAAATCACGTTTCAATTATGATGCTTAATTAAACAATACTGACATAGTAAATGTGAAAAAAATGCCAAAAATGATAGCAAAATGGTTTGATAATAACACAATTTATTAGGTCAACACAAGTGACAGTCTAGGACTCATACAAGGAATCTTCCAAAATATATAAAAAAGAATTGAGGAAGGCAAAGCGACAATCTTGCAGGTCATTCTGTGGAAAAAATAACACAAACCTTTGAGGCATCACGACTTAGAAAAATTCTCTCTACAAATCCAATAATTCCTAGCTGTTTGTCAAAACCCGATAGCTCTTGGAGTTCAAGTGAAGAATCACGGCTACTCGACATTCATTTTGCAGGTAGCTCTCTATTCACGGCCAGCAATAAAATTTACGGTCCGATTATAAGAGACAAGCTGCTCTGGGAGCGGTATAGCTTTAAACAATACAAATGTCCTTATATATCATCCTCCCAACTATAAAGAATATCATGAGGTTCAATGCTGGAAAATGTTCTCATAAACTTATAAGTCTACCATCTTTCCTTGTGAAAACTCTTTGAGGCATCGCGACTTAGAAAAATTCTCTCTACAAATCAGATGATTACTAGCTGTTTGTCATAGCCCGATAGCTCTTGGAGTTCAAGTGAAGAATCACGGCTACTCGACATTCATTTTGAAGGTAGCTCTCTATTCACGGCCAGTAATAATCATAGCAGGACCACTGCAGCGGTCCGATTATAAGAGACAAGCTGCTCTGGGAGCGGTATAGCTCTAAAGAATGTCATGAGGATCAATGCTGGAAAATATTCTCATGTTATCCCAAAAGACCTCAAACTTATAAGTTTACCATCTTTCCTTGTGAAAACTCTAGAACAACTAATTTATTTCTGGGTGAAGTGAATGCCAAATAGCGGATAATCAACTTCAAACTGAATGGGGCTTCTACTAAAAACTGTGTCAGCTTTTGATATATTACTTAGTGGTCAACTGCTGATACGAGTATACTTGGAAGCGGTCGGTAGAAGGGTTATTGCCTACCATATGTGGATGACGTTGCTATAACCATCTCAGGATCTTAAAATAAATAAAGAACTCCAACACCAGATTAACAGATTAACCGGTTATAAATTGGAAGTAAGCCCTCATAAAACTGACCTTGTTCTCTTTTCCAAGAAATATTCCTATTGTAAAGGGTCTACGATCAATCAATCAAAGGTATCAGCTTAGTGTTTTCTAATATGGTGAAATATATGGGTTTTATTTTTGACGGGAAACTAAACTGGAATCCTAGTTTTCAAGAAAGGGTAACACTATTCTCTTGCAAAAAAGCAATTGGAACAAATGGGGTCTTTCAACCTCCCACTACCCACTGACTGTACGTCACGTCCCGGTTATAAGACTCACCTATGGGGTGGTTGTGTTGTGTACGGCCTTATGCAATTCGGCTAACTGCAGCAAACTAATCTACCATAAGTCCAATAGAGCCGAAAGCCGTTGCTGCTAGCTTGTTCTATTGTTTATATTAGTAACCATTTTCAATAGTATATTGATATTCTAATAAATAAATAAATAAATAAAATCGAAGTCAAAAGAACAGCATGTCTCTGCAAAATCGGAGACTAAACCCATAGATATTTTCAGCAGGCAAGTAGCTTCTATCGCCGCCTTAAAGCGACTACACAGTGGACAAATAAATAAGTTGGCTACGCTGGTAACCTTTCTAGAGAATATTAACTACAATATGCCCGAACATTGGTTTGATAAAGACTTTCGTGTGAGCATCCCCTCTAGATTCTTCGCGAATTCCTTCTGGATGGATACTTCATGGATGACAAGTGAATCCATTTCTATAAGGATGGATCCAAGACTGATAGCAGAGTTGATGAAAGTGTTTTCTCAAATAAGTTTAAAATAAGCCTCTCCTTCTGCCTTCCAAATCACTGCGGTTTTTTGCGATTAAAAATGTAGTGTCCTGACTGAAGAAAAACGTGACATCTGCAAGGGATATCCACATCTTTTCGGATAGTCAGGCCGCTGTCAAATCTCACCAATTGCTACATACAAACTAATACTAATGCTGGATGTAAACAATAGAACAAACCTTACGTGGACTACGGGATCTGAATCGATCTAAGTGTTTGATCTTTTAAAAAAAGGAACATATCAACGCTACAATAGGTGTCATCAATAGACTCTGTCTTATAGGCAAGCCTGCAAGAAAGCTTAACCTTTTTATGAAAGCTTCTGCAGAAGCTGCATGGACTAGAAGAAGTAAGAAAAGCAATCACCCACCTACTCTGTAGGTAGCTATCTCCCAAAGAAGAAAATTCCAAAGCAATGGCTGAAGCGATCTAAACAGTGTAGACGTTAACAGTTTCTTACCCTCCCGTGGCATCACAATAGGTCAATAGGCCTAAGTGGCTTGGATTTTTCCGACAGCCATTTTTACATAACTCATAACCTAGCTTAATTTTCTGATTTTCCGGTGAGACAAAGTTTCTGAAAGACCATATTAATATAAATAAACAAAACCTGTTCAATGTTGTATTTAGGATAAAAAGTAATAATTGAAACACTAATTTATTTTTTAAAAATGTAATCACCAATCTTTTAACTCATGTGCCCCTGCAGAAAATTTCTTTAAGTCCATTTTCATCGTTAGCAAAATCTTGGAGTTCAATATTATCCCAAATTTTGTAAATTCTGTCATGGGATTATGAAGATCCAATTGCTAGCACAGAGATTCTAATGGTAAAATAATTTTTACGGATGGACTGCTGGTAGTTGCTGGAGTTGAAAAACTAAACAAAATCGACTTAACCCAAGTTTTACAACGATGCTCAAAGCAGTAGTTATCGTATATGGTATACTACATATTCCTATCCTCTTGAAATATGTTTAATAACGAAACGTTTTCCTTTTTCTAAAACGAAAATTTTTTAGGCAAGATTCGAAGATATAACACGAAGTTAAGTTCAGGTTTAAGAATAAACGAAGCCTATGCCAGCAGGGTTCTAACAGTCCTAAATATTCCGATTATGACATCAAGTCCTTACCGAAAATTACCATAAGTGAAGAAGATTTATTTTTGGCAAATGTTTTTGTCGACTTTTGGCAATGATGTGACCCTCCTCGCAACGGTATTCACAAATACGAAAGCGCTAAATTGGGCATAAAAAGTATGTACGTAAACGAAATCGAACATATTTAAAAAGAATGAATGACTGTTGCACATTAATCAAAAAAATTGAAAATTGATCAAAAAATGCAATAGAAAATATGTTTCACCAAATTTATAGTACATCATTGCCAGAAGAAAACTTTTGCACGATATTATTCCGAATGAAATTTGTTAAGTGTGAAGTTTTTCAATGAAAAGATATTGTAAACAGTTGTAAGATACTCAGTAGTGTCAGTAAAGGCATCTTATATGGTATGCTGACATAGTGAAAATTTTGATGTATACCTGAATAATTCATTTGAATACATAAGATATTCCGACCTTAGATACAGTTTCGGCTCTTTGCCTGTTCGTTTGACAGAAGTAAGAGCAGATGTGGGTTATCTGTTTAAAGCTAAACTGAAATTCAAGGAGTTCGAAAAGAGAGCTCGTGAAATGTCATGAGCTGTTGAGGCCCACTTTGTAAAAAGCTAAGAAGCTGTAAAGACAGGCTATTCTTATACCTTCAGCGGTATGATAGACCTACTCATCTTGAAATAATATATCTACTCTAAATACTAAGATATATTACATACCATACATGTACTCGTACTAAAGGTATAGCATAATACGATATGTGTTTTAGTAGCAATTTTAAACTCACCTTAGTTGTGAATCCTCGATCGCAAATCGAGCATTTGAACGGTCGCTCTTTGGTATGACTCCTATAGTGGATTTCTAAAGCCGAATGGCATGGGAATGTTTTGAAGCAGATACCGCAGGTGGTGCTCCCTCTGACGCCTATAAAACAAAACCGAAACAGAGAGAAAAAAAAAAGGAAAAACATTAACAAACTCATAGATATTCGTACCGCTGTCAAACACAAAAATAAATAAATTTTTGAAAAAAGTCAAAAGTTAACTGGAAACTTGGCTTTTACGAGTAGATTCGAATTAGTTTATTTATTTTTCTGTGCCAGTATTGTATTTTTTTTTTTCGTTTTTTTTTTTTTAATAAAAAAAGATTGGAAACTCACAACTCACCCGAGAGTGCTAGTGGATTGAAGGGTGCCGCTGGCATCACCGACTGTGCAATTGTATTCATGGCGGTGCACATATTTTGTGTTGTTGCTGGCGGAAACAGCGGGATATTGGGAAACATTCCGAAGGGCGGTCGAGCAGCAATTAGAGCTGGGTTTGGTTGGGGTGGAAGAGGTGGTTGAAGCTGATGGTGTTGCTGTTGATGCTGCTGTTGCTGTTGATGTTGATGTTGCTGCTGTTGCGCATGTTGAGCTTCTTGTTGTTGCCTCTGTTGATGAAGATGTTGATTTTGTTGTTGCTGATGGTGATGTTGAAGCTGCTGTTGTAAATGTTGCTGATGATGAAGGAACATAGTCGGATGAGTTGGTGGCACCGGACTATGCTGCGTGGGCTGAGGAAGTTGCGGTTGTTGATGGGTACTGGTTGGGGGTGGCGTCGGTGGTGTTGGTACCTTCGTGGATGGAGCTGTTTGCTGCTGACTCAACTGTGATCGTGGCGTCAAGTCTAGAGCGCCTTGTTGCACAGAGTTGTCGACAATGGGTGAGTGAGGAAGTTTGATTATGGAATTATTTTCTGAGGGGCTGTTCGGCGCTGAAGTACCACTTGCCTCGATCTTAAGTTTTTGTTCGAACAACATTCCTTTCATGTCATCTCGAGATTTTGGTCGATCGACTGAATCATCGTGATTTGAAGACATATGCTCTGAGGATACGTCGTCATCAAAATCGTCACTACAATCCATATTGTCGTCCATGTCACCTTGAGATGATTCAGAGCCCATAGCACCATTATGAGGGCCACCAGGTCCCATGGCACCAAAATGAAATGCGAATGGATTGAGAAATGCCCCTGGCATCATTGACGGCGGAGGATCTCGGATTTCTGCTGCCTGAATTTGCTCTGGCGTCAAATCAGTCGGCTCTCCAGTATGCAGTCGAATATGTTGCTGCAACACCAAAGAATTGGAATACTTTTTATGACATACGGGACATTGGTGGAAATTTCTCATTGGCGGACGAATTTTGTGCACTGCCATGTGAGTCTTAAGATTGCCCTTTGTTGTAAATGCCCGACCACAAATTCGACACTTAAATGGCCTTTCGCCAGTATGTGTGCGATAGTGCATTTGTAATGCACTCTTACATGACAGCACACGATCGCAGACTACACATTGATTAGGATCTGTCAGTTTTTTATTCTTCATCATCTCCTTAAGTTTCAAGGTCTCCGATGTATTCGACACTTCGATGAAATTCTCCCATGAGTTGTCGTTACTATGGGGCCTTGGTAACAAAGCCATTTCATGTTTAATTGCTGCTCCGAAAAATGGCGATCGCGGGATACTTGCTGGACTACGAATCGGCGACCGCCGGTCAGGTGACATTTTTGTGAAATTCAATGGAAACCGATCAGCAAAGAAGTCATCACGATGAAACGAAGGCGGTAGCTGGCCTGGCGTTGGTAAAAGTTCGACATTCTGTGGCGGCATTGATCCCGGTGAAGGTTGGGGGTGAATCGCTGGTTGTTGGGGCTGAACAACTGGAGGCAGAGCAGATTTCGGCGGTGGTGATGGGGGAGCCAGAGGACGTACTGATATTGTTGGTGTTGCTGGTCCTTGTGTCGTTGGTGGCGGTGGAATAGGTGGAGCAAGGGGAGGAAGAGGTTGTGGACTCATACGATTACTTTCACTGTCCCGCGAAAGATCGTTATCTTCTTGTACCGTTTCTTGTTTGATTTTCAAACTAAGTGGCTCATCACTAGGTGGAGTGACACTTCTGGTGTTAATTCTTTCTATTGGCTCAGGTTCTTTCACTCGTTCGGGGGAATTTGGTTCCGATGGCTTACGCAGGTCAGTTGGCATTTCTTGTTCACGCTTTAAAGCCGCTGCCATGGCCGGTGGCAAATGCGGTAGCGAAGGGAAAAATGGATTTGGATATGGTCCAAGTGATTTAAGAATATCCAATGGCGGACGATAGAGACCAGGTAATCCAGGAAATGCTGCACTCGGTGGGAATGGTAAGGGCAATGAAACCGATGGCATTTGTTGCGGCATCTGGGGCTGGTGTGTTGGTGAACTATCCGGTGACATCTGTTCTAGGAGCGGTGGATGAAATTTATCTAGATGCTCAGGAATGGGTGTTGCATTCATAGGAATATGAGGAAATTTATGCGCATGCCGTTGAAAGTGTACTTTCAGGTTTCCCTTTGTTGTGAATCGGCTGCCGCAGACATTGCACTTAAAAGGACGCTCTCCCGTATGAGAACGAATGTGAATTTGCAGAGCTGAATCGGAGCCAAAAACTTTACCACAATATCGACAGCGATGTTTGAAAAACGGCTCATTTCTGCTCTTACCATCAGCAGTCTTACCGTCTTTACCAAATGCGAATTCATCAGCTAAATTGTTTGCCAAAATGCCTTGCGAAGCGGAGTCTAGCACTTCTTGAGCTCTTCGCTGAAGCATTTCCAAGGAATTTGGTTCATCTAGCGATGGTGGATCATCATGGTTTGTAATTATACTTGAAGCTAGGTCGGAACCAAAAGGCAAAGGCATATTTTCATCCTGTTTCATATGAGCCAGCATTTGAAGTGATGAATTCCTACTGAACTCCTCGTATTCCTCACGTTTGCGTTTCAGGGAATCATTGTTGTTCGATTCACTATTATTTGATGCTTGCGGATCTTCATCTTGGCATTTAACTACGTCTTCTAGTCTCTCACGCTTCATGTCCAACTCTTTTCCGTCTCTTTCTTGAAGATGATCCCCATATCGATCCTGTACTTGCTCTTGTTCCAAATCTTGATCTTGATCTTGATCCTGATCATGATCCTGATCTTGATCTTGATCTTGATCTTGATCCTGATCTTGCTCCTGTTCCATTTCCAGTTCCTCATTTTCTTCATTATCATCGTCTCCCTCACCCTTGACTTGATTCATCGCCAACTGTGACTGTAACTGTTGAATCAACTGAATTTGGAACAATTGCTGTTGCTGAAGATTAAACAGTGTCTGTTGAAGGAATGCCAGTTGTTTCATAGCAGCCTCGTTATCAGCTCCAGTACCTCCATTGGCAATAGTTTTCGCTGCAAACTGCGCTATTGCCATTTGCATATTTTGTATTGCCTCTAAAGTAACTGGCCCTGGAGCAGGAAATTGTGGTATTTGCAGAATAGGACTATTCGTTTGAGGTGATGAAATTTGACAATTATCCTCCTCTGCACAGTCTTCATCATTCGGTCTTTCATCTTCTGCAGGCCTTGTTGGTTCACCGTCAACGTCACCATATGACAACAGAGCAGTTTTGCCAGAGTCATGTGGCTCCTTTTCATCGGCTACCTCCTGACAATCCAGCTGCTGTTCTTCTAATGTTCTTACAGCAACAGCTTCTTCTGACGATCGTCTATCCAGCGGCTGGTGATTTATCTCCAGATCAGGTGGTGTCGGCGAGGGTAATTTTGTATTTATCCTTTCAATTTCTTGCAGATATGTATGTTGTTCACCCTTTAAGCCTCCCATTGATTCGGATTGCTGATGGGGCTGGTGAACGTCATCACTATCAAGTGGCGACATTAGGCTATTATTATGATTATGATCCTCAAGATGATTTAGACTATGATTGCTTAAGTGACTAAAGTGATTTAGATGATGCATGTGATGATGATTATCTAACATTTGTCGAGTGTCGGTTAGGTTAAACGCAATGCTAGCACTAGCACCAGTTACAGCGGCATCTCTTCCTTCAATATGAAGTCCTGTCGGAGAATGCTGCGATTGCATTTGAATGTCGGGACTATTGGACTTGCAGTCAACGATCGGAGAACACGATCCATTCTCCTCTTGGTCACTGGTTACATCTGTAATGAAACGAAAGTGATTGAAAATTAAATGATTGCTTAGAAATGGCTTTATATGGAATTCTTAATCTAAATCTAAATACATTGATCACATTCCAATACTTCCTTAAATGGCATCAATCATTTGTGTGGACACATCCAGTTTTCTATTATAAAAACCACCCTTAGGACATCATCTTGTCAAGGTGAAGCGAATAAAATTAATTTCAAGACATTCTCGACATTCCATATTCTATTCACGCGGGCAGAAAAATAAAAAAACATAGAGCCAAGACTACTCGACAAGATCACTTATGGCTTCTTTAGGTGAAGATCACTCATTACTTATTTTCATTTTTCCTCTCCTGACTTGGTTGCTTACCCATTCCTAAACAACAATGGGACACGATGGCACGTGTTATCTTCCAACCACACACATCCCGGTTTTCATCACTGCACACCCTCCTACCACGCCTCCCATCAATACAATTGAAAGAAAAAAAAAAAGGCAGATAAACCAACAACAACAACAACATCTCATCTCTATGAGTTGTGCCTTGTGCATGCCGCTGGCGAGTACCTGTTGGCCTAAACCCCGTCGGCCGGTATTTGTATATTAGTCGTACACGTATCTGCTAGAGCAAAAAAATGTATCTATTGCTATATCTTGGTCAGTAGATCGGAAGCAAGCACACAATCTACAGATACTACTATGAGCTGTTCAAACGTGGTCTGCACGAATAGTGTGCAGAATATACTTGTACAATTGATGCTGCTGCAAGCTCATATTTTTTCCTTGAAACATCTACTCGTATATACGATTATACAAAACGACGACAGATAAGCAACAAAAAAGATGGAAGTTCATTAAAAATTTTGATCGCACCATTAAAATCTATTATTGCTGCTTGTTGCTGTTTCGTTTGGTTTAGATTTCAACAGCAATGTGCAATTTACTCTACACAATCGCGTGTATCTTTAAGTAACTATGGTTGTATGCGAGTCTATTTCAGCCCCCCTTGGGGCGTACAAAATAAAAAAAAAACAATCAAGCGACTTTAATGAAAAATGCACAACAATAAACCATGCGTTTATTTCTTTTCTAAAATACTCGTATATATGTACATATTCGTACATCCATCTTTCTGCAATTCAATTGTGGAACAACACATAATGCATATGATTTTTTTTTCTTTGTTCTCCCTTCTAAAAGTATCTTTTATTTTTATTTTGAACGAGTACTCGTAGTTGGAAGATGTCTTAATCGTACAATTTATTATATACAATTAGATGTGTTTGTTAGTGATAGGTACATACTTATTGGTAATAACAAGAAAATTACTCGCATTCTAACACCATTCAAATGATTTTGATCTCTTTTAAGGTATCAGATTAGGAAAAGCGTTAGAGTGTTGAATTTTTCGCGCCCGGGAGGTATAAGATTGTGTAAACTTGCCAATGGTAGCTGAAAAATCTATTCATGGGAATAACATGTTTACCAGATAGTTGTAAAGATACTTTGCAGATACATAGACGTACTTTTATATTGTATTAGTAAGTGGAAAAAATCTTGCTAGTTTGGGGTCAGGTTATGTTTTAACTAATTTCGATGTCGTGTTCGAAAAGTCAAAGTTTCCAACACCCGCAAGGGTACATGAAATCGCTGATGAGCAGCTTACAATCGATTATGCTTGGAGCAAATATTGGTTAAAGATGTTTAGATACAGATACTGCTGTCGGCAGATGACATAGAAGATAATATTAGCAAATTAAGGAAAAAAAAATTGTGTATTCAAAACAAGGTACATGTTTATGTAGGTATTTGTATTGTAAATAGGTTTACTGCTTAGGACTCCTTCAAAGTTGCTCCCAATACTGGTTGAAGAAGAACGGGATTATAACACCAAATTTTAGTGTGAAAATTTAACTGAATACTAGGACATGTGCAAGTTCAACCGTCTGAAATTTACCCTGAGGAATTTTCAATGATGTCAGAGGTTGATTCAGCGGCAAGTTTGCTAGAGCTAATTCTGTACATTCGGAGCCAAGCCTTTCTGACGATGTCAAAATAGAGATGGTAACAAAGGAGCGCCCTGCAGCGGTCCACGTAAAACTACTGCCAATGCATACTATAGCAGTGGTTCATTCCTCAATATGAAACAGCAAACAGCTCCGCATATTTTCACAAATTTGTCTTTCACAAGTTGACAAAAGTTTATTATCACTACTTGAACTTGATGGTTCTCGAAAGTTGTGGTTGAGTCAACAATAATTCTTTACTTCACTAACAAAACAAAAGAGCGAATTTTTGGGCTGAGCTCAAAACAGTACACTTGTCACAAATGACGTAATAGTTTTGGTTTATTTCAGAAAAGGGGCTAGTCTAGCTCGCCACTTTGATGCATCAAACGCACTTGGGTGGCAGGTCTAGAATTTGCTATAGGAAGTTCTATTATATAATTTATTTTTCGTTGGAATGGCCTCGTTATACTTCAAACGATTGGGTATTTTTTAGTTCAAATTGTAGGCGAAAAAAGTGTAACGGCCAAAGTTTTGTAACCACTTGTTACAGTTTAAATCTATTTGCAATAAGTGGATTGTGATGTTTTCCTTATTTGCCAGTACATACGCCCTTCCTGTCCTCTTAAATGAAATCCCCACACTATTAAGCTGCTTACTATAGTCAAAAGTTAAGTGTTTTAAACTTTTATATCTATTTTCTATGCTATTACAAGGGTTTCGAATAATACAAAAAGATCAACACATTAAAAAATCAATTCGTAAACATACTTAAAAAAAAAATCCACAAATAAGTTTTTGTTAAATTAAATAGCCTGGCAAACCTTGATTTGAATTTTCTTGTGAAAACTCCGTTAATTTTTTCCTTGCGGTTGCACTTTTACCCATCTCCAAATTTCTCCAAATAAAACTTTCTATCACCTTCTAAGCCACATGACAGTCCTTTCGTTGAATCCTACGTAAAAGCTTTGTCTGCCGCGAACAGTTTATCATCCCTCAGGGTTATCTTCTTTTCCGAAGGCCCTTGTGAACGCTAATTTTTGCGCCTTTTAATTTGCTCATGTTCTTAAGAACTGCAATGGCAGATCCTTGTGATTTCATTTTGACTAAAATAGTTGTCATAGTTCTACATCTGTGTAATTTTGTTGTTCTTAACGCATTTGCTGGACTTGTTCTGGTAGAATGAACTGGTCGCTGATAGACCTTTAAGAGAGGTTTTGGAAGACTCAATCAGAAAAGGAGTTAATTAGTCAATTTTTTTTATTCGCTTTTGTATTTCGGCATATCTACAACAAGGTAGAAGTTCAAGCCAATATTGTCTCTTCTGAAAGGTCAGAACACCGAGAAAACACAAGCTATACCAACCACCTATCTTTATGAATCTGATCTAAAGTTTTGTGACAAAGTAGCTTTTGTGGATATTGAGGGGTGGGTAATACATGGTAGTTATTTGGAAATTTTTCCCATTGTTGCGAAATCAATTAACTTGCATCTGTTTTCAGGCTATGGAAGCTATACTTTCTTACTTCGGAGTTAGACTCCCAAAAAAGAAAAACCTTAACAACGTGCTTAAAACATTGTTCCTCTTCATGGAGAGTGAGCGCATAGCAAGTCCTTTTTCGTGAATTAAGGCTTCATGTGAATATTACAATATGTGGATTCATTTATGGTACATACCTGAAGCTGCGGAGTTATAATCATTTCTTATGCATTCTGTAGAGATTATCAAAGTGAAAGTCAGAGTTGTTTATTCCGCTGTATTCCGTCACGTTTCTTGCATTTCAGTGATGTTTCCTTTAAAATATTGCACATGCATAACCGAAGTTTGATGTCCTTTTTTCATTTGTCGCGTTAGTAAATAATGAGGTTATCCATGTCTGAGATTGTTTTTACACTTTAGGATTTGTAGTAACTTTATTTAGTCGGGCAATGAACTAAATAGTTAAAAAAAATCGTATCGGCAGCCTACTACGTAGATATACACATATTCGCTGTCACTTATTTTCTGGGGAACCCTTCGTCATTGTCTTTATTTCTATATTCTATCTAGATTCCGAATAATCCTCAAATAACCCTGAACTCCGGATATATAGAAGTAGCTCAAAAGGAGTTACTACTGAACTGATCTCTGATATGTAGGAGAATCTCTCTGTCGGGACATACGTATAGTGCCTTTCATCCAGTCGTGTTTACATAAATTCGAGTACTAAGGTATTGTCATATAAAAAGTCTCCGCGGTTTTTTGTCACTAGATGGTGTTGGTTTCCATTTATCTGGAAACACTAATCTGATTGTGTCAAACGAACACGTGTTTGAAAGGTGACATGTCAGCCTACATTTTTGATTTGAATATGAGTGAAGTATTAGAAGAAATATGTGATATGTGCTATGTGATACTTTTTTACTATAAAAAAAGGAGAAAACGCTGCAAAAACATGTCGAAAAATTTGTGCAGAAAGCTATGAGTGAACGCCGGAAATTGCGATGTAAAAAATGCACCTCGCACTGATGCATGATCACTGATTTCAGTTTTGCAAAAATATTTTGATATGAAAAAGCTATCCGCCAGATGGATGCCGAGTTTGCTCACAATCAATAACAAGCACGTTCGTTTGATAACTTCAAAGTGTATGGCGATATTTAATCATAATTTGGACAAGTTTTTGCGCCTTTTCGTAACCGTGGATGTAACAAGAATGCCTCACAATACACAAGAGACCCAGGAACAGTCGAATAGTGAATCTCCTAGGGAATCGAAGCCGAAGAAGGCACAGGTGAGTCATGGTGATAGTTTTTTTTTTTTTTTTGGATGCGCGCGGTATCATTTACATCATATCATTAACTTGAAAATTGTAAAACGACCACCGACGCCTATTACGCAGAGCTGTTGGATGGATTTGATGCCGATTTTGAAGCAAAAACGACCGCTTTTGACCAGGAAAAGTTCAAAGTCTACAATCGCAATGGCAAAATTACATGAATTAAGTAAGTCGAACGCCAATTTTGAGGACATATTTTGAGGGCATCGAAAAACTTGAAAAACGTTGGACGAAATGCATCGAGCTAAAGGAAGATAATGAGCCATTCAAAATTTCGTCGATTAAGGAATTAAGATCTTTAAGTGCATAAATCCCTGATGACTTTAGAAGTCACAATTATTTTTGAAATTTTACTAGTACTAGAAGTAGTCTAGTCTTTGACGTTGGTGGTGGTCTTAAATTGAAATCGTTACTATATTCCAGATAAATGTTAAATTTTTGTAAGACACATACCATACAATGTCAAGACTACAAGTCGCACGCAATTTGTACGACTACTAAATAAACTCTATTAAATTACATAGACTTTGTCGACAATTTTAGTCCAAAAACTATCTTTATGACTAAAATCAAGCGGAAACAATAAATGGTTATTTCCCCACATAATTGAACTAAGTTTATTATCCAAATCCAATTAGAAATCATTTAGTGATTGTTTTGACAAAGCTCCCCCTACACAAAAGACGTTTTAAAAGTCATAAATTTTTCCTCCTTTCTTTTGGAAAAGTAACCATGAAATATGTACTTCAGCTTTGCCACTGTGGTTCCAATTATAATTTTATAATTTTACCCCTCATTAGTTTCCAAACGATAACAATTATTTAATGTTATATTTGTTTTTAAATTATTGATAATTGTTTTTTTTTTTTTTTTTAAATAGATTTGTGGCAGACAAAGTTATGAACAAAATGCCATGGAAGACAGTTGGGAGAGAGTTTTATGATGGAAAATTATTTTGAGTAGATGATTGTATTTAAGTTTCTTGTAAACATCGATTACACAAATAAGTACACAAAATTCGTGGATGTTAGGAATAAGAAAGATTACGTTTGAAAAAAAGTTTTGCACTAAAAAGCCATCTGTTGCGCATTAACGATTACTGGACCTTTAGAGAGAGAGGAGTTTAAGTAGATATTTAGCTTCGAACGTAATGTTGATTAAGAATATGATGATGATGTAACTGGATGCAAGAATTTACGAATGATATCTTGCAGTGAAGGCTATTAGCATTATAAAACCCACATCTAAACTAGACCATTTTTTAAGAGGGAAAAATTCGAATAACCGCTACCAGAAAATCTCGATCTTCAGTTATTTGCATTTTACAATCAAATACCCAAAAAGTAATAAAAATTTAATCAACTCGAAGAATGGAAAGGAAGCCTAAAAATACCAAAGACTAATCATCATTATGCGCATTAAATAGTTTAGATTAACACTTAATTGAATTCATTAAAGCTTCATTCTTTTATTTTAACTTATCTTGGAAAAAAAATCTCCCTACTCGATCTGTTCAAACAACACTCGATCATCAAAAACTCATAAAAATTATTTTCTGCATATTTTTTGTTTTACCTGTTTCTCTTTGGTTTATCTATTCATTTCAAAATAAATAAAACATAAAACAAAAGACGACGTCGAAAAAAGAAAATTGAATTTTAATGTAAATTTGTATTATTTTTTATTATTGTTAAATATTATTTATTTCGATTCGAGTATATTAAGTTTACGTGTTATACTGGAATAGATAGATATCCTATCGTACCAAATTTTTAATTTTTGATTATTGTTTTTTTTAGTTTTAGAAGTGTTATTTCTCTTCTTTTTTTTTCTGTTTTATTTTTTTTTGTCCTTTTTTTCTGGTTGGGTAGTCAAAAACGACATTACAGCGGACAGTTTTAAGAGATCATTAAATTTTGTTTCGTTTATTTGCTTAAGTTTGGCATTAAATTGATATCTTTTGACGATTATTTTATGATTATTATACAAATTTTATTTTCAAAATACATTAGCGAGTGTTTTATTATCTGAATGGTATTCATAAAAATAAATTAAATATTTAAATTGTGTTAAAACAAACACAAATTGAATTGAGATATTTGTGTAACGATCGATGGTCTCATAAATGTATATGTACCTGTCGTATCTAGGTATGCCTTCACACATCTGTATAGATGATACACTCGCTTCGACAAGGTAACAAAGATTTATCCGAAAATTTAGAAAATTTCTAAGTGCTCTTGAGAATAAATCAGACAGATATTTATTAATAATATTTTATAGTTTCTTGGTATTAGTGACTTGATTGGGTACATGTTTGCTTTGATATGATGGTGAAATTTTTCAATTTTGATTGACATTGGATCCAAACTTTGATCGAAATCGATGATAGCTTTGAATGAGTTTCTGAACTAGTTTTACAGTTGTTAACAGTGCCTTTTAGGTTAACTACGGCTTTGACTATTTATTTTTATTTTTTGTGTGTTTTTAATGGGATTTTTGTTTGGATTTGGTGGTTTGGCTTATTTTCTCTACTTTTAGATTATACGCAATAGGCGGGCTGAGAATTTTTCTATTGTAATAAAATGTTTAAAGGTGTTCATTTTATTAGTGCTAAAAAATTTGTTCTTACAAAAAAAATACACATATTTGTTTTTGTTATTATTTTTCATCAGAAGCATTACATAATTGGTGTTGCTGGAAAAAAAAATCCACACATGAATCGTAGTAGAAGAGCTATAAAAATATTTTCTCGTTTTTTAAACGAAATTCAAGTATTACATGCGTCAGAACGTAGAAAATGAATTTATTTAATTATTTCTAGGAAGTGATGTGCATTATCATGCACCATGCATCATGATTAATGACAAGAATGGCAGACTAGTATAATCACAGATCAGTTTCGAA
This sequence comes from Volucella inanis, assembly GCA_907269105.1. Classification (NCBI taxonomy): domain Eukaryota; kingdom Metazoa; phylum Arthropoda; class Insecta; order Diptera; family Syrphidae; genus Volucella; species Volucella inanis. The sequence goes on from OU026157.1 coordinate 27,721,897, forward strand.
ATTTCTCTACAATTGAAGGGTTTCAAATCAGTCGTATCAACTGATACACCCAATGAACACCTTACGGACAAAATCATTGAAATTTCTCTACTTTTCTCAGCAGAAGTATTTTGACCGATTACTTGTCAGCCACTTTAAACGAAAAGAATATAAAAGATACACATTATCCCTGAAATAAACTATTCCGATGATATAAAACAACTATTATTCATAATAATGTATTCTACATGTGAACCAACAACTAGTGTAGAAGTTTTTATTAAATTAAATACATATTTCCTATAAAATCTATATAAAATTGTATTGCTGAATTAAGCATAGTTTATGGCAATTAAAAAGAAATTATAATATTTTTTATGTGACTATCATAGCTTTAGTTGCAAGCGATCATCCAAAAGTTAAAATTATCAATGAATTTTTAAAGAATAAAGCCAAAATTTCAGTTTGGATATTATGTTTAAGATCATTAATTGTCGCTCGGTTAATGGCATAGACCTTACTCTTCATATAACCCCACAGGAAGAAGTCTAAAGGTGTCAAATCGAATGACCTTGGATGCCAATCAATTTCTCCTCTAACCGAAATTATGCGATCTTAAAATTTCGTACGAAATAAATTAATTAATTGATGGCTTGAGTGAACGGTAGCACCATCCTGACCCAATCGTCCTGACCTAATTCATTTCATTTTGGAAAAAAAAATAGCGGCCCTCTCCATTCTCCTTCCAAAAAGTGCGGGCCAATGATACAAACAATTTTGTTTATTTACGTACCCATCCATCCAAAAATGGTCTTCATCGCAAAAGATCAAATTCGATGACAAATTGTTGGAGATCCAATATCCAATTAACAAATCGGTGATCTAGTAGATGGTCATAAGGCTTCAATTGTTGTGTAATTGGGATTTTATAGGCGTGCAAATGAAGATCAACTTTTAAAATTCGCCGTAAAGTTCCAGAAGTGAGGTCCAATTATTGATTTCGGCAACAAATTGAGGTGCCTGGCTGATTTTGAGCACTTTCCCTCACCATGGTGATGTTTTGTTTGATGGTGCACGTGTACGTGCTGGCTGAGCATGCTAATATAAAGTTTGACCCGATACCGAACCAGTTTCTTCAAAACGCTTTACCATTGCACGCATTACGGACTCACTGGGACGATAATGTTGACCGAAAAATTCACAAATTTTACGAAATGTTACTTTTATAGATCGCCCGTTTTCGTAATGAGATTGAATAACAAAAATGCGTTGTTGCGTAGTAAACGACTCCATGACTAAAATTGGCAAAGATTGTATGATATCCGTCAAAAAGATCAACCTCATTGAATTCAGTAAATGACAGTAATTAACAGCCAGCATCCATACCACCTCTTGGCTCAACCGTTACATGGCTTACCGTTATAATTGATTTTTTATTTAATTAAGTTAAGTATATTTAAACAGCACTTAATGAAAGATTATAGATAATTTGTCTTCAGATGGACTTGATATAAAAATATGCAGTTTGTTACTTTTTTTATGAATGGGTATGAGTTGTAGGTTGTCCTGACGGAAAAAAAGATACGTTTTTAGATAGTCTTGGTGCAGTACTTGTGTAGAAATTTGGAAACATGATTCTGTTCGCCATTGGTACACCTACTAGAGTCCTATTATTAATGTGTAGTCCATACACTCTAGAGCTCCTAGTGGGGTTGTTGCCAAATTGCTTAAATAACTCTCTTAGTACTTTAAACACGTAAAGATGTCGTAATGGAAGAATATGTAAGTTCCGAATTTAATACGAATTAAATGTGTTTTTTTACAATTAAATGATCTATATAAGCGTCATTTGATCCATCCCACTAAGGAATTTCATATTGTAGCTTGGAATTTGTGAGACCATAATAAACCATGGTCATAATGATGTTGGACCAGAATGGTCTTAAATGATACATTCTCTCACAACATGCATTAAATAAGATTTTCTTTCTTTGCAATGTTCGTTCAAGTTAAGTCTGTTATCTATAGAAACACCAAGGTATTTAGAACTGTTTACTAATTCAATTTTGAAACAAGCAAATTGATTATTTGAAGAGGAAATTTCTATCAGTCATGTGAATAAAAAAAAATATTAAAGTCCATAACAGTATCTGAGGAAGGTTAAAAAGACATTATATTCACTAATCATCATTATACTCGTATGAATTTCGAACCGTTGGCTCAACTTCTGAAAGTATTCTTCAAATTTAGTAATGCAATCGAAGTAGTTCTTCGGTATGTTATAGCTATATCATCTGCAAAACTAATTGGAGTACTGTTAAAATCTTGCTGGAAAAGTGAGTTGGTAAGTATTAAGAAAAGAATCGGACCAAGAAAAGAGCCCTGTGGAATACCATCTTTAAGACTAAGAAATAAAGGAATTACTAATGTTAACTCTTTGTTTTCTGCCTTTTAACTATTTTAGTATCCTTGACAAGCATTGACTAATATTTGGAGTTATAAATAGATGATCCACCAAGAGACATCGTACAGTTTTTTTTATTGATATGTTCATAAAAAAGGCTCTAAAAACTAGACAGTGTCCATTAAATAACCGATATGACTAAATAAAGCCGAATATAGGTAGTAGACCGGAATAATAAGGTAAGCATAGGCATTCAGAGGCTTGGCCATGTCATGAAGAAATCAACCTCCGACAACGAAATAACAATAACTAAAGTGCTAGTCGCCCTCTCACAATGTGTGCTCAATGCAATCAGTTAAATCTGAGAGTAATCACACAAATATTTTTCTATTCTAAACTGTGTACTCCCTAGTGATATTTGCTTATCAACACTAGAAAATATGAGATCACTAAGATGATTAAGGCGGTTAGACTTGATATCATTTCATCATCTTCAGAGCACCTTTATCTACTTGAGAATAGGATATGGTAATCTGAATTTATTTCAAAGGTTTTACACAGTATATCCCCTGTGTATATCAGAAAGAAAATAAAATAAAATACTAAATCATAAGTATTATTCGAAGTGCCTATGAAAGATCGAAAAGCCATTGTTTATGTAGAATAAATTCAAAGGAATTTGAAATCTAAGGTGTCTTGAGACAATACTATCGATCTATTACTGGAAACACACTTAATTAAAATTCAGTAGTTTACAGTATCAGTAAAAAACACAATTTATTTTTTTTAAGGTTTTAACCTTAGAAGAATTGTGTAAGGAAGGCAGGACTACAATACAGTAACAGATGGACCAAATACAAGTTTATTTTTTGAACATACCATATATTATTCTGACATTGACAGCTCTTTCCCGCTCGAAAACACGACTGTCAATCAGCGTCGTATCTCCGCAGAGCGAAATAAATCGTTTTATGCTTGAACAACGTTGGGAAATATTGCTAACTTATTTCAAAAGTGAATTCATGCGATACGTACCAACCAGGTTATGGCTGCTGTAGCTAGTCATCGAACTCAACAAACCAACATTCTACGCACCAGCCTGATAAGAATTTTGCACGAAGATGTCAGATTATTTTTCGCTCAGCAATTGAAAGCAATCGACCACCCACCTCGTTATCGCTTTTTTGTTTGGCTTTACAGCAGCTCGAATTAGAAATCTTTTTATTTGGCTGAAAAATCATCCTTTCTAATGAGGCGCATTTTAATCTCGACGGCCATGTTAGCAAACAAAACTGCGGCATCTGGGCATCATCCAAGGAATGTCTTTTCATTGATAGCATAACTGACTCAAGTGCCAAGCAAGGGGCGTCCCTAACTCTATCGGTAGGCAACTAGACCTTATTTTCACTAGTGATCCTATAAACTCCACAGTAACGTTTTGTCCCTTTATCCTATCAACTGTCGACTACTTTCGCCCCGTCTTCTTCTCTCATTTTTCCATAACTCTTCATCCCAGCCCACTTCTTCAACTACCGTCTCTTCTTACAACGTCCATAAAGCTAATTTTCGCAAAATCAATACCCATCTTAGCATTTTCTACAGCGAAATATTTAATTCTATTTCTCTCTACGTCCCCTTTTCACGGCATAAACATCATCTATTTCCCCTCCATGGTACAACAGAAGACTTCGCTCTTTACGTAATAAAAGAAACAAATTATGGGCAGCTTCTCTTCGCACCAATTCTTATTACGACTACTCTAACTATCTTGGAACTTACCTGCAATTCACCCAGCTCTATAACTGCATCTATCAGCGCTTTCTCGACACAGCGCAGACCAACCTTATCAATGATAAGACATTTTATCAATTCGTCAACTACAAAAGAAAATCAGACAGCTATCCCGCCTCTCTCTTGTTCGATAACATATAATCGACCGACTCACATATTATTCCCAACTATTTTGCTAACTTTTTTAAGCAACCTCTTCGTACCCGACCCCATGTATTTCAAGTACCTTCCCAATTTCTCCATTGGCCTCTCTCTCTCTCAATCTTTTGGTCCCACCCTTATCGAAGAAAAGTTACAAAATCTCAATGATGAATTTGTATCCGGTACAGATGGGCTCCCAGCAATATTTCTGAAAAAGTGTGCCTCCAATCTTTCGCACCCACTTTTCTCCGTATTTCATCTGTCCCTCACACAAGGGGAATTCCCCCAAGTTTGGAAGACCTCTTTCATAACCCCGGTTCACAAAAAGAAATTAAAGAATGAAGTAACCAACCACCGTCCCATTGCTAAACTTTCTCACATACTTAAAATATTCAAAAGTTTTTTATATGATGTTCTAAGCTTTCAGTGCAAGTCACTTTTATTACCCAGTCAGCACGGTTTTCTAAAAGGTAGATCAACTACTACAAACTTAGTTGAATTCGTGTCCTTTGCGCTTTCAGCCTTAGAAAATGGCAACGAAATTGATGTTATTGCTACAGATCTCGCTAAGATCTTCGATAAAATATCACATCAACTGATCCTTTTCAAATTGTCTTCCCTCGGTTTTGACCCCATTTTGTTAAAATGGATATCTTCTTATCTGGAGAACCGTTACTATAGCGTTCGCTTTAGGTCAGCCTTCGCAACCCCGTGTTTAGCCACTTCTGGTGTCCCACAAGGCAGCCATCTTGGTCCCCTCCTTTTCATTCTAACTATAAACGATCTTAAGAGGATTATCACACACAGCTCCGTATCCATTTACGCTGATATGCTGATATTCTCCAAGAATATTTCTTCACCCCAAGACTCTATTCTCCTTCAAGAAGATCTCGATAGGTTTTCCACCTGGTGTCTAAAAAATTGCTTTGAGCTCAACGTCTCCAAATGCCAATCTATGACTTTGTCTCGTAAGTCCTATCAATCCTTCTTTAGACTTTATTTCCTACATGACCAACCCGTACCCCAGGTGCAATCCCTTCGCGACCTCGGAATTTTATACGATAGAGAGTTAAACTTCTGTTCGCATATTAATGAGATAGTCCTTAAAGTCAGCTCATCGCTCGGTTTTATCAAACGTTACTCTAAAGAATTTAGCAACCCTTATGTGACTGGGTCACTTTACATTACGCTTGTCCGCCCCCTTCTTGAATAAGCCAGCCAAGTGTGGTCCCCCTTTCAGCGAACTCATATATCCCGAATCGAGAACATTCAACGTCGTTTTCTTCGTTTTGCCCTTCGTGGACTACCCTGGAGTGACCCATTTATCTTACCTCCCTATCGCGAACGCCTCAAACTTCTTAACCTGAGTACCCTCGAAAAACGCAGAGACGTAGCTGACATTCTCTTCATTCATCGACTGCTCTCCGATTCTGTGGACTGCGCTTCCCTTTACAACTCTATTTGCTTCCACACTAATCCTCGTAATTTACGCTGTCCTCGTCGCTTGCATTAAGCGAAATAAATGTGGGCGTTAGTCGCCACCAAGAAAATCAAAAAACCGGTCGAGAAACCAGTGCATTTGCAGAGAGTGACAGTTGAGTGCGGATTTTGAAGTGGTGCCATCTACTGCTGGAAAAGGCACTTCGGATCGCTAACCGATTTTTTGAAGGCTGAAATTGAAAACATGGACTTGGACAATTTTTGTTTTCAACACGCCATACCACACAGTCTATTAAACAATCAATCTTTTGCGCGCCAAGTTTGGTAATAGTGTTATCGGCCGCCTTGGCGGTGTCAATTTGCCGCTTCAGAGCTGCTGTGAGATTTTTTTTTTTGGTTATGCAGACAGTCCAGAAGTGATTCAAGCCCTTAAAGAGAATATCGTTCGAGCCAATCGTGGGATAGAGCCAGAAACAGTCAAAATATTTTTGGAAAACTGCGAAACCAGTCAAAGCACTATGATTTTCTCTCTAAGATAATTGAATAATTGTTCTCCACCATCACGAATAGAGTACAAATGATAGTTAGCAATGAATTATTTTATGGATCACCTGGCTTAGGCACATTTCCAATGCGTAGCCTTAAGATTCAAAGCTGGATAGTGCAATAGATTGGACATGTATTTCAAAACCTGGTCATGCAATATAATATACCAACTTATCCAGGCTGAAAGAAGAGCGGATTGACCAATACATGAAGAGTAAACGCGGCAGCAAGGAAAAAGTTGACGAGAATTGAAAAACATTGCCTCATGAGGTATATAATGACGCATGAATAAGAATGAAATACAGGACAAAGTCAAGAATTTTTTAAACGTGAAAACACGATCTGATTCTTATTTCAATCGATAGAAGAAGGTTTGCCATTAATGAATACCAAATTACCTCCATCACGTCTGCTGCACATCCAGGCTTTTTTGATTTGATTGCTCATCACATTGTCACACATTTTTAGCTCTGTATTAATGATAACAGCACGGACATTATCTTTGAGTACTTTAATTGATTGAAAAACGTTGACATAAACCTTCTCTTTCAAATGGCCTTAAAAGAAGAAGTGGCACAGTGTTGGATCTCTTGATCATAATGAGCCAATTTTTATCACCATATCAAGAAACGACTCATCTAGGAAATTTTTTTTCGCAAAATAACAATGATATTGCCACTTATGTGGGATGTAGCTTCAAAACATCGCCTACAACATTACCTTAAAATTTAGGCAATAAAAAATGTATTAATCATGGTTCGATGGCGCAATTCATTCTCTGTAACAGTCATACCCGTTTAATTTTTTAAAGAAGTAAGGTTTGACGATGCCTACTGATCAAAAATATCACCAAACAGTAAAACGTTGTGGATAGAGAGGTTTCTCGATTGATGAATTCCATGTATATCCAATATCCAATTGGTAAAGTTACAATTATTCTGATGGTCCGCAGGCATAATTAAACCTAAAAAGCTCTATGACTTAATTTTTTATATAAAATGTTGGGGGGTGTTATTTGTGGCATGCCCGATTCCTAAGATCAATGTGGAATCAACAAACCTGGGTTTTCGGCCACACTAAGAACTATAGAAGCAATATTGGCATTTATATCAACGCGACAGGAGTATTTCGTTTCTTCTTCTTCAATAAATAGTCAAACTCGAATTTCTGAACTAATCCATCAATTGCTGGCCAAGAAGGTGCCTCACATAGATCAGAAAAACTTTAAACTTTTCTAAGGGTTACAGCAAAATTTTCACCATTTTTTCTGTTAGCTTTTACGATTTCAGTGGGTTGTTGACGGTTTTAACTTTTCACGGAGTGAATGGACTCTACAGTCTACAGAGTTGTAGAGAACCGCGGCTAATCAACAAATTTGAGTTCTCGGTCACACTATATTTTTATCCGTTGAGGTCATATCGGATGGGTATTTTATTGGTACTTGTATTTGGTTGTTCATTTATCGATTGTTTGACGAATAGTTTACACAAATATGTCAGCTGGTTTGACAGCTATCCCTATCAAAACACCCTTTATATATAGAAAAAATGCTCTTAAAGAAAGGACCTCTTTAACATTCCATTGCACTCATAAAGGTTGGAAGGTTTATCCTGGTTTATCAAGGGATGCCTTTTATATCTGTATCAGCCTGTACAGCGAAAGGTTAGACAACATTCGCTTTATTTTAAAAGGTCTTCCGAGTGAGAAAATAGCATTCAACTTGTTTCCGAGATGCAGTTCAATTCAGCTCAGAGAAGGATACCAAGTTTTTTTTTTTAATTTTTTCGAAACTATATTTCCATCTGCTACTAAAGAATAGTGGATTTTCCACCTGGAAAATTTCATGCATGAGAGTACTTATTTATTTAGGTGGCACTATGATTGGAGGTGAACCTGAGCCTTTAATAACTGCCTCCAATTGCGCACTCCAAGTCGGTCGAGGTCCCCGAGAGTATGCCCTGACAAAATAATCTCCACAAACTTATTTATGCACAAATTTCGTATTCAAGTCATGAATAATGATAAAAGCTATCCAACATCTCAGTTACATAATTAAAAACTGTCAAATATTTCCCTTAGCACCACTCATTATCACTGATCACAAAATCACATGCTCACATCAATAAAGAAAACAAAAAATTACCCATTTTAGCTGACATTTACACTTTATCACATCTTGAGTACGTCCAACTAATATCCTCTCAAAAATTATATCTTTTTTTCCTGTCCAATTTTTTCTTTACTTTAGCGACAGTGATAATTTTCACTGGTTAATTGCCGGTAAATGTCCAATTAATCCAAACTGAAAGTTTTTTTTTTTTTTTTTTTTTTTTTTTTTTTTTTTTTTCTGGAATAAATCCCTTCAAGAGTTTATCTACCTCAACACTAAAGTATCTTCTTAGCTACCACTAAGTAACGAGGTCAGTAAAATGCCAAAAAAAAAGAAAAAAAAAAAAAAGAATTACTAACAAATGTCCGCAGACATTTTTTGAGTGACAAATGTAAATCACTTTGAAAAAGATGCGGGAAACATAGGGACAGGAACCAAATAAAAGAAAAAAATCAACAAATTTCAGATACTCGTACATATACGAAAAGTATAATTCATCGAATTGCCATTTAATCTTTATGTTGTAGATGAGGAGAAATATAGCATTTATCTGCATATAAAAAATACAGATACATAGTTTAGAAAAAAAAAAAAAAAAAAAACAGAAAATAAATTCTCGACGTTTAATATGCACCCACACAGAAAGATGAGAATACGATGTGTCTTTTCGAAAAAAGACTCGATGACAGGCCTGAATTGTGTGTATTTTTTTTTTAGTTTTTTTTTATTTTTTTTTTTTTTTTTATTATACTATATACAAACATGCTATATCTTGAGAGTGTGCGCTTGTCGCTTGGTTAATCAATTTTTATGAGGTGAGGCTCCTTATATCTTCTTGTATTCATCGTTCATTTGATTTTAAGCTGAATAGTGGTGATATTCATAGAAATAGCCGCTGTTAGAGTTGCCATTGGACAAAATGGAACAAAGTGCAAAGAGGGTCTTGTGAGCTCAGAAAGTGCCCATTTCAATGAATTTCATAAATGCGAATGGGAGCCCTCGTAGAGTGAAAGTTGGCGCAGAAAATCACGAATAACTACATTTGTAAACGACAATGATGAATTATATACTCTGTCGCCCAAAATTGGCGATTAACCGTTCTCAGCAGCGATATTCAACAAAAAGTGGAATAAGCCATCATAACATCTACAATATATACACGAAGTGTGAAACTCCGAAGCACAATGTCGTGTGAAGGTGAATATCAGCAATAATATATATATATATTTTTTTTTTTTTTTTTTTTTTTTTTTTTTTTTTTTTTTTTTTTTTTGTTGTGTTGGTATACATGTTCCGAACATATATTCACAGTTTCAAGTATATAGCAAACTTAGTTTGTTTTTGACAGATAAAAAGGTTAGAAGAGTTTTTGGTGGAATAGAATCAACCGCTCTAAAACGATTTGAAATGTTGACAGTGGCACATGGTGTGAGTCTCTTCTAAGTAAAAAAAAAAAAAAAAATGTTTACAAGAGGTACAAGCTCTTCCACAAGATGGCCGAGAAGATGCCAATGACGAACAATGATAACGTCGAAGCTGTGAAAAAAATGTTTTGGAAAATCGTCGAATTACCATAAGCTGAAGATGTTGGCTTGATGTTGAAATGAGACGTGTGTCAGCCAAGTCTGTTCTGAAACTTCTTAATTTTGATTAGAAGAACCGGCGCGCATGAGCATCGCTTAAGAGCTCTTGAATGACGTCAATGATGATCCCGCCTTGCTCAAAAGGCTCAGAACTGGTGTCGAATAACTGGTCCTGTTCTTAAAAGTGAAGAGACCTATGGAAGGATTGAGATTTACAACGATTTAGGAAATAAAAACGGCATCGCTGGACGAGCTCAAGGCTATACCAAAAAATGCTTATGAGAAGTGCTTCGAAGATTGGAAAAATCGTTGGTACAAGTGTATTATATCTGATTGATGAATAAATAAATATTTATAAGTAAGTCACCTTACTTTTTGAAGACACCTCGTATATTCAGTGACAGTCGCCATTTCGTACCCACTCCTATGTTCCTTTATGTTCCTAACAAATTCGTATCTTCTAGATCCATAAAGATACTAAAATAACGAAAAAAATAAAGGCTCAGAATCTCTACAATACCACAAGATACTCGTAGTTCCAATTTTGGATTTTCGTCTCGAAAGTCTACCAAAGGTATCAGCAATCTATAAATTCTCGCTTACATTCATTGGCAATACTACCAAAATCAACATTCGGACTGGGATGCACATTCACAGTATAACATACATACAATCGCCGCATTGGGAAACCATGGTTTGGACAACCACATATGAGGAGGAGGCACACGGCAATATTGTATCATTAAAGTTGATTTAAGAACCACGGAGACGATTTTTTAAGTGTTCTGCATTAATAATAAATGGAATGAATGAGATGAGAACAAGAAAGAGATGGAATAAAATGAGTATTATTGTAGATTAAACAGTTTCCGTAGGCATTTTGTGTTATTCTTAATTTTTTTTCTCCTTTTTTTAAAATTTCTTTGAGCCATTTTACTATAGAATTACTTGTATATAAATTAGAGAGAAAACCAAAACGGTTTGTTTAATTGGGCCAAGATTTATGAATTCATAAATTGTTTTATAAATCGGATGAATAGAGATTCAGATCATATAAACAGAAACAATTTATCTGTTAGATGAGGAGATATATTATTTTGAGAAGAATGTTGCAATTGATAGCTGCGGATCTATCACCTTTAGATTAGTAAATTAGAGAAAAGATAAAAATACTTTTACTTGTAGGAGATCTAAAATTGGACTTTATGGTAAAATAAAATTTTTGTTGGCTCTTTTTATAATTGAAGAAAAGCTCAATATCGTAAGGTTGCGTTGTCTACATGTAATAAATTTCAGATTTTAAGCTTCTTAATTACGCACATGCTCTTGCAGTAGCATTGCTCCATACATCTAACATAAGATCATCATGGGTGATTGTGATTTTATTATTAAATATTAATTGAATGAATTGAATCTTAAATCTTTATGAAAGTCAGAATAGTACCTTTTCAGACTACCTTATATCCTCATGTGGTGCATGGGACATTATAGTTTTGAGGCAATCCTCATACATATATCCTCGATAAATTTTCCTACCAAATTCTTCCTGATTATTACTTATTTTTTGAGTTGAATGTTACCAGTGAAGCAATATTTCTTCTGCGAACATTTCAAATATCTTTAATGTCTGTTTGTGTAGGACCAATTTTCTGTAATTATATAGCAACTCATATACACATAAGTGAAAAAAAAATCAGCCAACTTTCGATTTCTCAAGAGTTGTGCTTAGAGTATCTAGAAAAATATACATTGACAAGCATTGGTTCAAATCTAACTTAAATCAAACATAGATAGAAGTTAAGAAATGGCGTCCCTCAAAGTTCTGTACTTGGCCCTCTCCTATTTTTGATATATAACAATTCGCTTCTCAAACAGTGATTCAATTTCAATGCACTGCTAAGATTGGAGAAGACTTAGAGATACTAACACCATGGTTAATTTGGTAACATTTTACCGCTGTACACTTACGGTAAAATAAATTTACAAGACTTTAGTTTGTGGAAAAGATTTTTGTTTTTTGTCGTTTACAATCATGGAATGGGTTGATTGATCGTGTCGTTGTGATCGGCTTATATAAGGTTGTGCAAATTAAATCACCATAATGGTATAATCACCTGATGGTATAATTTTTGAAAATGTCGTCGTACGTCAATCATATTTGACATTTGTGAGATAGACAGCTGTAGTATACAATCAGATAAGCAATGCAGTGCTATACTCCGTAAGAGCGTGGAATAATTGTGTCGATGTTTTTGACTAATAATCGATCGGTGGTGTTAGCGCAGCGTGAATTTCGACGTCAATTTCCTAATCGTGTCGCGCCAACTGGGCAATCATTCCGGCACTTAGCTACTCGACTCGAACAGAGTGGAACCACATGAGACCATGCAGAGGGTGGCTGCCACAGGACTGATCATTCGGCCGAGAATATCGCGGCTGTGGCTGCCATTATCGCTAAGAACGAAGAAATATCAATCAAAGCAAATTTTAGTGAAAAACTTACACATGCTCCCGTACAAAGTGCAATCAGTGCATTAGTTAATGCCTACTGTCCTCTACGAAGAGGACAATTTTTTTTCGAAAACCATCATTGGCGACGAGGCGCATTTCTACTTAAGCGGTTACGTCAATAAGTGAAACTTCATTTCTGGGACACTGAAAATCCGCGTGTGATGCACGAAGAGTCATTACTTCCATTCAAAGCCACTGTGTGCTTCGGCGTTCACGCGATACGGTCACTATTACTGGCTAACGCTACAGGAACATGATAAACAACTTCTTGCTGCCGGAATTGGATGGGTGGGGCTTGGTGAACATGTGGTTTCAACAAGACGGTGCAACCGCACACACAACACGAGCGGTTAAAAGAGCAATTCATTTTTTGAAAATGATATCATGTAAATGTGGGCCATGACTACGTCTGAGTTGGTGCATTCGGAGTGTCCAATTTTGGGCGACTCGTTTGAGCATAGCGACGCTTTCAAAGCGTCAATCGTAGCTTGTGTCCTGAAGACCTGAGACTTTACAGATAAAATAGTCCAAATATGTGATATCGCACGTAGCAAAACGTAAACGTAGCAAAATGATTTCTCAACAAGTCCATTGTTTCACGCGCACCGAGACCATGTGCTTGAATTTCAGGAAGCACATAGTCCGTTAACATGGCGCGATAATGGTTATCATTGACGGTAACATTCTGATTTGTCTCAGTTTTGAAGAAATATGGAACAAAGATTCCACCAGCCCATAAACCATACCATACCGTTGTTTTTAATAGATGTAATGGTAGCTCTTGGTACTCTTCGGGTTGATCATCAGCCCAAATATGGCAATTTTGTTTATTAACGGATCCATTGAACCAGAAACTGGCTTCGTCACTGAACAAAATTTCATGATAAGACACCGGATTTTCATTGAGTTTTTACAGACCCCATTCACTGAAAATATGACGCAAATTCATGTTGAATTTTGTACACTTTTAGGCCGAGATCCTGACGTTAAATATGCCAAGTTGTCGAATACACCAAGACAAGCTGCTGAGAACGACGACGAATCGATTCGTCACGGTCTTCGCGTATACTCTCAGCTACAGGTGCTATAGTCTTTTTACTACGTGCTGGATGTGGTTTAACCGGTCGAGTATCATCCGAAGCTTCAAAAGAAGCTTCATAACATATTCCAAGGTTTGAAAGAGGCCACCACCCCGCAAATGTAATAGTTTGGTAGAGAGTGAGCTACGATGGTATAACTTACCTCCAGTTTTGTGAAAAAGGAGTAAAGACTTCGGCGAAAATTTACCAAACCACTGTTCTGGAGGCCGCTAAGCCGAACAATGCTCGCAAACGAGCACTGAACATTCCAACAAGATTATGCGCCAGCCCACAAGGCGAAAAGCACTCAAGAGTGGCAAAAAAAGTCATATCACCGGATGAGGGTAAGGAGCCCTTGTTCTCTTGATCAAAACGTCAGTCAAGGCTTATATTTTTATCAAGTTAGAGTTCACGAACGAACAACGTTTGGGAATCATTCAAAATTGCTACGGAAATTCTATTTTAAGAGCGCTTTCTCCAATTTTCAGTCATAATAATCGACCCAATAAACTTGAGCCAACATAGTTGCTATTGAATATCCCTGTGCCAGTGAAACAACGCAGCTGTCAGTGCTTTTGTTCAAAATGAGCCAAATCAGTCAAATTCACGCCGTTCACAGGTATTGGTAATCTCTCAGTCCATATTGTGGCAAATTTTGCGTAAAGTTCTTGGCCTACAAGATCAAAATAACTAAGAACTGATGCCAGACACCAACAAACCCACGTATGTTTTAAGAGACTGCATTGCATTTACAAAAATTGACCGTGTGGTATCGATCGGACCTTATTTTCTCGTTGATGAAAATAATTGCTATATTACGGTCAATAGAGTTCGGTATCGTGCCATGTTGGAAGACTATTTTTAAACAGAATTTGATAAAGTTGACTTAAGTGATATGTGGTTCCAACGAGATGGTGGTATGCCATGCAGCATGTCTAAGAATCCTGTAATCTCGAGAAAAGGCCCGGTCAAATGGCCACCTAGATCATGCAATTTAACACCACTGGATTTCTTTTTATGGGGTTGCGTTAAGTCGTCGTTTTATGCCAACAAACAAACCCAATAAGGGAACTAATAAACAATATTGCGGCCGATATGTGTAGATGAAAAATTAATTTAAGAAAGGCTTCTTGACAGGTGAACATCGTATCAAAGCTCGTGATAAATATTATTTTCTCGTTAATTTGGGAGATGGTGATAATGATAATGATTTTATCTGCCATCTTCAAACGCCCGAATCTAAATATTTTTCTTTTAGAAAATATCAATCAAACCACGACACGTTATGATCCATGAGGAGACATAAGTACAATAATTTCGAAGCTAAAAGTAACAAGACCTCTAGCTCTGATGCTTCAGCAATTAAGTGGAATGTGCATTCTATACGTCCTGCCTAAGTTTTGCAGGAACTACGAATAACATTCAAGAGGTTCAGAGAATTATCAGATTGCTGGTTGAACATAAATATACGAGAATTGATGGAATTCGAGTCGCTGTATACGAATACACGCCTATTATATATTATATGATATATATATCATATGCAAGTTCATAAGCATCAGCCTGGCACAATCAAATATCCCGTCCATTCTGAAAACAGCTGTGGTAAGGCCGATTTACAAGAGAAAATATTCCCTGATCCATAAAAGACAATACGGCTATCAGAAGAACAAAAATGCAGTCAAATTGTTAGCTGAATTCGTAAATTGTGTCAACCAGAGCTTGAACAATTGTCACCACGTATTGGTACTCTTCATGGATTTCAGTAAATCCTTCGATATTTTAAACCACAAAACCCTCATAGAAGCGCTTCAACATGTTGGTATACGAGGGGCAATGGCAAAATGATTAACCGATTATCTGTGTAACAGACTATTCTGCGTGAAAATCAGCGAAGTACAGCGCGTAAGAACAAAGGTGGAATATGATGTACCACAGGGATCGAAACTAAGTTCAATCCTTTTTATCTTGTACACAAATGAGCTTATTCGCTCTTTTAAGCAGAGCACACCGTTTGCTTTCGGTGATGACACAGAAATCGTAGTACATCACAAGTCGCTGGAAATGGCGACAGCAATGATGCAGAAAGAGTTGTATGCTGCGCTCAAATGGTGCCACGATAACGGCTTGGTGATTATGCGTAAAATTCAATATGATACACATCCACAATCCCTGAGAAATGATGCATGTCATAATGAAAATACAGAAGTCATCGAAGTTGTTGACAGCTATAAATATTTTGGAGTCATCATAGACTGTCATTTCTTATGGAACAAACAGACTGATAAGCAAAGCATTGATTTAGAGAAAGCCATATGCACCTATCTGAAATATCACTCTACGCTGCCCATTTTGAGGCAGGTCTACTGTTCACTAATTGAGTCTAAACTGCGGTATGGTATTCTTGCTTGAGAAAACGCATCGGCAATCCACATCTACAAACTGAAAAAACTACAAAAATCCGCATTGAAACATATCAACTCTATGAATACTCGAAACAACGACATTAGCTTCAAAGTTCTAAAGTAAAAGACATTTTTAAGATGACGCTGATTTTAGAAAACTAGGACGACATACGGTTTACTCGGCCAGGGTATCATAAAGTGAATACTAGACGACGTGCCCAAGGTATGGTGCAAGTATCAAACATTTGCAACAAATATGGCAGAAAACAACTCTACACAGCGTTCCGGCAACAATCAACAACCTACCCCGAGTATTAGCAAACATTGTAAGCTTTAAGACTAGGAAAAAAGCGATCAAAACCTTCTTTTTAAATAACGAAATATAAAACCAAAAAAGGAAAAATGTTTTATCAATTATAGGTACTAAATTAGTTTCAATATGTTAACTTTTTTTTGGAAAGACTAAGTCACTAAATTAACAATTAAGAGATTTTATCTTTTGCAGACAAACCAAAGACTTCGCAGATACTTAAAGAAATTGTAGAGTTATGATAAGCAAATAAATAAATAAAAAATATAAGTAATACTAATACTGTGTGAGCTCCTACATTTCGTTGCAACATACTCTTCTGCAAATAACAATGTGGCTTCCTGCGTAGTTTATAGAGAATTCAGTAAAGGTATGTTATCTTTAAGTTTACCCACAATACAACGAATTCGCCGGAGTCAAAATAAAGTTTCTTATGTACACAGACGGTATCGTCATCTTTTCGGAAGCTCCAACGTCATTGTAGATGATGGTTAACAAATTCCAGTGGTACTGCAATATATGGAACGCCAATAAATCAAATATAATGACGTTCCGAAATGGGTTTCGCAGAATGAAAGACTTGAGGTAGTGAAGGACTATAAATATCTTGGAGTGACCTTTACACCTGGTCTAACTTTTAAAAAGCTTGTGGAGGATAAAGCAAAATAAACTAAAAGTGCTGTAAACTGGAATTAGGAGAACGTGCTTTGCAAAAGGAACCTTGCAGTAAGCACTACTGCGCTACTCAGGTATGGGGAATTTTTCAATACGTGGAAGTCGAAAGACTGCTGAGATATTTAAGAAAATTTCTAGATTACCGGAAAATTCTTCAAAATACATGATTCGCCCTGAAACTCTATTTTCTCTATATTTCGAAAGCATTGTCGTTCCCAAACCAACGTCTATCTTCTATTGTTTCAATACTTCAGGCAATAATCTAGATGCAGTAAACGTAATGGCTCGCTGGTGCATTATTAAAATAGAGCTATTCTCATGTAATGTCTTTAAAACTAAAGCAATGCAAAGTCAATCCTGGGACACGTATCGAATGCTATAACACGACTTAGGAGAGAAAAATTACTTTAACGACTAACACAATGTAGATACTATTTCCACAATTTTTAAGACTAGAGGCGAACTTTTACACTTAAACTACGCACCACATAAAACCGAACGCAGTGAAGAATGCTCTATGAGTTAGAGAAGACGTTCATCATTTCATCCGAATAAGTCCCGTCCTAAAAGAAATAAAAAGAGCGCACTGGGAGGAAAATGACTTATCGCCAAACCAGATTAAATCAATCCCCAATGGCCAAGGCTAAACAATTCTGCATAGTTATTTAAGGATTGCTCTGAAATACCACAAACAGATAATTGATGAAGCTTTTCAAATTAAATTGTATGCTTAGATCCAATTAGGTATAGAATAGTTCGGCCAATTCATTTTTTTTTTTTTTATCATATCGTAAAAATAAAAAAATTTTATTTAGTACTACTATAATACTATGACTACCACTGATTTAGGGAAAAGGCACAAATTAATCCAGTTAAGTCAGAAAAAAATCCTTCTACCATACGTGTGCAAATTTTAGCAAGGAGATGTGCTATAGTCTAATGTTTCTAATATAGTGCTTAAACAAATAGTCCGTGGGAAGGGTGTAAAAACAGAAGGTAGTATCACCAGCAAGTCCAATTAGCTTGTTGACCAAGCTGAACGATATCAACTTTATTTTCCGAATCAAATGTGTCTATGTAGAGTCCTTAAATGGAGAGTATTTAAGGCTAGGGAAGGGAAGTCTGATGAGTTTTAAAGTGAATGAGGTTAAGACATACTATAGACATAATCTCCGTGAAAGGATTGACAAGTTAATCTAAAAAATGTTACAAACTAATTTAGTTTGACGAAACAGCTAAGTTCAAAGCTCATTTCTTTACTGGAACTTCTTCAAAGTTTCTTCTTCGAATGAAAGAGAAAACGCAAGCAAGCAGCTTCCTATATGTTGAAAACACCACCAGTTCAGTATTTTAAAATTGAACTTCAACGGCTACTGAAATTCTGTAGAGTTGAGACATTTTATGGCAGTGAGATCTCATCATCCTCAAAAATACTGCTCAGTGAACGAAATAGTGAAGCTCGACACTATTGTACAAATGTTCTCAAAAAATGTGTGTGTGCAGCCACTAAAGAAGAGAGTGTCAATTATACAGAATTTTTCTGAAATCCATGAATAAAGTATAAAATTAGGATTCATAATCCTGAATTCTTACGACAGTTTAGCATGACTTTACGATAAAGATACTTTAAAGGCAAGATAAAGTATATAACAATGTTTATTCTATAAGCCACGTTTAAGTACTATACCAATAACATGTTAGAAAAGTACATATCTTGTACATCTGGTCTTAGATTTCTGTGGGGAAAAGGCATAAATATGTACCATATACCAGCATTAGCAGTAATTATGTTTACAGCGTAGTTGTACTTCTGCTATTGTAGCTGAAAAAACTTCTTTCACCGTAGAATTACTTCCAGGCTGTGTATTTCCTATTGCGTGTTCGGTAGAAGGCGGAACTGCCACAAAACAAGCACGGATTTGTAACGTAACATCAACGTCCAAAAACATGTTGAATTCATGGCACACACACAAAACGTGTCATTTCACACAAAAAAATTGTATTTATTTCGCGGCGCCAAATGTGATGAGATGATGAGTAAAACGTTAATTTGTTTTTAGGTAGATACGACTACATACATTTATTTTCAAAGTAAAATAAATATTGCAGGACTATTTCATGCAAATGTGATAATGATTTTCAGCCTTACTTGGTCGACCTGACTGAATACGTCCACTACACGGCAGATTTATTTCTTTACTGCGAGAGATAGATTTAGGCTGAACAGAGATTCTGCAAGAACATTTTGATATTTATTTTACATATCAAGGATATAATATTGCAAGGATTTTGAAGCTTTGATAGTTGTCATCCGAATTTCGATAGTATGCTAGTATTCATGATATCGGTTATTTGACCATAAAATATGGCATAAAAAAAATGCAGACTTCAAATAAAATATCGTAATTATTAGAAAATCGTAACAACATTTAGCAGTTTGAAAAGTAAAAAACTACATTTAACATTTTCTTATAAACTTTATAATTTGTTTAGATGGAAACCGTGTCTGAAGGTTTGTGCTAAATAAATAAAAATTATTAAATGTTATACAATGTGGGAAAAAAAATTAGCTTTTTACGAAGTTACTCTTTGTTTTTTGTATTCATAATGTGAAATTGTGCAAATCTATTCCAAGGACGATGTCCTATTTCTTTTTCTTTTTTTAAATGTGAGTGTTCCAACTTCGTGATTATGTCCATTTGTATGATATCTAAATATCAGAACAGTAAGTCAATCATTAATATTGTTTTTAGGAGCTTGCAATAAGTTGGCCGTAACTCGAAGGTACATGTTCGAAATTATGAAGAGTATGGTCAGAACTCAACGTGCTGTTCAACGCCATTATTTAAAAACAGAAATGGAAAAAGAACTATTTAACAAATTTGCACATACCCTTATCGCACTTTACTTCTCAGTTGAGAATAAGATGGATTGCTTACTATGGGCAACGCAGTAAATTCTTACAGAAAAACAGAGAGTGACCGCAATTCAATATTTTCGCAAATTTTCATTACCCAAGAAAAGAGTCGGCAAAACTGAGTTGGGATTCGATTAATGTTCTGAGCAGACTAAATGAAAAAACAACGTATCTATGTCATTAAAAAAAAATGGAGAATTTGGAAGCATCCAAATTGGTTTAGGAAGTAGCAACTACCTACAAATACCTAACTAAGAGTGCTAGCAGCCATGTATTAGTCACAGAACTATCTGGTGAAGAAGCATTATCTATGTTAATTGAAACTAAGCTAACAAAACAACAGTATAATACTATTCACAAAAAATAAAGACTGAAATTTCTATTCTATTTTGTACTGCAGCAGGCACAACAAGGAGGATGTCCCAGTGATATTACAATTTACAAGGGGTGTTTGATGAGTACCCGTGTTGAAAGTATGATGGCGCTATTCAGCCGAAATAAGTGTATCATCATGTAGTATAACCTCTTTTAGTCCGCCCGACAAAAAAGGCCCAAAAACGGTCACCTAATATAGCAGGCATCTCAACTGAACACCTTAGCATGAGAAATCTGTCCTCGCGATCCACTCCAGAAAACAAGCGCAATCGTGAGACCACTTCAAAGACGTGCTTGGCTCTGTTTAATCGTAATACGGAGGAGTTTCTGCATCGTTTAGTGACCGCCAATGAGACATGAAATCATTGGAATACACCAGGGGCCAAAAAAAATCCAAACAATGGATTTTACCCGGTGAACGTACTCCAAAAAGGCGAAGACCGTTTTTTTGGGACGCGCGAGGTGTGATCCACGTTGACTATTTGGAGAAGGGGAACAACAATCAAAGGAGCATTTTAAAGAAATTTAAAGAAAAAACGACCACATTTGGCGAAGAAAAAAGTTCTCTTCCACCACGATAACGCACCGGCTTACACCTCTGCAGTTACTACAGCCAAATTGGTCGAATTGCACTGTGAATTTTATTGTTCCCAAACCTTAAAAGATCGCTGTCCGAAAAGAAGATTGGGTCGAACTACGAAGTCATCGTGGCCACGGAGAAGTACTCGTATTTTGCAGGCGAACAAATGTCGTACTATTCGGAAGGGTTAAAAATGTTGCAGCAAGGGGACTTTAATAAAAAAAATAAATTGTCAAAACCTAAAAAGGTTGCGTTGTCATTTCGCATCCGGGTATTCATCAAACAGCCCTCGTATGATGCCTGAAGTGAAGTAAAACTGCCTTAAAAAGATTCCTAAGAGTTTACTAATAATCAGCTTCGGAGTTTAAAACTCTAAAGTGGGGTTTCGGCGGCAGTGCTGAACAAAGTCATTACAAACAGACATCTGAAGCCGATAGCATAAAAAATGGCAAATTATTTTGAATTACGATACCACCACGGTTAAGTTTTGTACATGAAACCAAAGAAATATCTTTGAAATATCAAGACCAAATTTATAATTTGGAGAAATCGGAAGTGGTTATTGGTGAAAGTATTACTGCTCACATAAATCACGCATTTTTTAATGAAACAACTTAAACACAAAAAAAAAAAATATGCAGTGCATTAAACATTTTAATATTCTTGAAAAAATGATGAATTGTCTGCGTCAATAACCGGTGTTGACATTAACATAATAAAAAGATTTCATGTAATCTTATAAACCATTTCTAGTGGACACGTAAGAGAGTACGCGTTAAACATAGCAAGGCTGTATGTTTTAAATTTCTCTTGGTGCCCCCTTCAGTTCGTAAAGTGTAGATACATGGTACTGAAATAATAGATGCTGTATTGCGTCCTTTCAGAAGTCCGGAATAGGGATATTTAGAGCTTTCGCTAAGTATATTCTAGAAAATGGGAGATGTTTTGAACAATTTGCTAATTACATCAGATCCTAAGCTCACTAGTATGCGAGAGCAATCAAAAAAACATCTCATAATTTTCTCCAAAAGTTATTGAAATATTGTGTCCTCCGGAATTTTCAGACTTAGGTGAAGAAAACGATGACAGTAGCAGTAGCTCGAGTGACAAAGAATAAAGGTGTGTATTCAAATTTCCTTACTTTAGATCTTAAACGCTTTACTAGGTGGGGTGAAAAGTAACCTCCTTGGGAATAAAAAAAAAAAAAAATTTTCCAACTTCTTGATCCCGTCTGAAAAGTTATTTTCTGGAAGGACTGCAAAATACTCCGCCGTGGCGTCGATGATTTCCTCGCGTGAGCTGAATTTTTTATTGATGAGCCATCTTTTGAGGTTTGGGAAGAGATAATGGTCTGAGGGAGCCAAATCGGGCGATTACGGTGGATGCGACAGCAATTGGATTCGTAAGTCATTGATTTTAGCCATGGTGGCGATGCTCTTGTGCGTCGGTGCATTGTCTTGCAAAAACAAAATTTTTTTTCGCTTCATGTGAGGTCGTTTTGCAGCGATTTCGGCCTTCAATCGCTCCAATAACGCACAGTAATACTCGCTGTTGATGGTTTTTCCTTTTTCGAGGTAGTTCACGAAGAGTATGCCATGACAATACCAGAAAACCGACGATATAACCTTTCCGACCCATCAAGCTTCCCTCGGCCGCTTCGGAGCACTCATGCCGGCTTCAGTCCATTGCTGGGCACTCATTCTGTTCTCTGGTGTTCAACAGTTACCAATCGACTCCAAAAGTCCGCCCGATTCCGCATCACCAAGTCCAAACACTCTTTCGAAGTGCTCTCGCGTTCGTGTTTTTGATCAGGAGTGAGTATGCGCGGCACCCAGCTGCAGGATAACTTTTTCATATGCAGAATATTTCCCAAAATATGGCGTGTGCACTCAGTGTTAATCTTTATGATATCTGCTAGCTCGCGCCTCTTCACTTTCCGGTCAGCCAACACCATTTCATGTATTTTTTTGACATTGTCCTCTGCAACCGCATCGGAGGGCCTGCCGCCGCGGACTTGATCGGTAGTGGAGTTGCGGCCACCACGAAACTCTCGAAACCAATATTTGACGGTGTAATCTGACGGAGCATTAGCCCCATAATATTTATCCAACTTTTTTTTTTATATCCTTCCTTATACTACAAAGTAGTATATTTGGTAAGATTTTCTGCTTTACGCTCTGAACTCCTGTCATCAGTTATTTTTTGTGGATGAAGTGGTGATTCATGAAGCACATGTGGGTTTTCACCCGACCACTAACGCATGCTTGTTGCTTATGCTTATTGACGAACGCATTAAGCCAAAAATGAGCTTCGTCACTGAAAATGATTTTGCGATGAAATTCATCATCTTGGCGCATCTTCTCCAGAACCCAATCGGAGAATGCAGCTTGTTAGTGTACTTTACCATGATGAAAATGTTGAATTTACTGAAAAAATTGACAGTGACAGTTTGATGATTAGTGAAAGAGTGCGTTCACAAATTAAATTCAAAGTTGTCAAGTCCCTATTGGAAAACCGTATACAATAGTAGGCAGCGAGAACTGCTTTCCACAATTAGTTTTTAAAGATAATGACTTGAGCTGTTGAATTTTCCTTTTGTACTTCCTTTTTTTTTTAAAAAAAAAGGAATACACATATCTGAATCCGTTTTTGTGACTTCGAAAAATACACCAACCCTTTCGCTGAACACAAACAAGATCTTCTTCTGTACATGGAATATGAAGAGCCATAGCAATTCTTTCAGAGCCTTCATCTCAGAGAGACAAACTTATAGTTTTGTACGAGTTCTAACCTGAAATGATTCTTCTTTGAAGGTAAATCAACAGCACAGAATACGTTTTTAGTCTTGTCTCTCATCGGTTCTTCTGCATACAATCAAAGAACTCTGGGAGAAAGGCGACAATGAAGCTTAAAAATATTGAATCCTTTTAAAAGATTTATTCTCTTGTTTCGTTTTTTCCACTGTGGAAAGTAAAAGCCGTGGTTGGTATGGAAGGTACACTGAACGTATCTTAATTAAGGGCCATGTAGTCAGAGGAGCCTTAAGTGACAAAGATTTTCATTCACAGAGTCTCTTAACTAAATAAAATGTTTCTACCCCGCTTTTGTCTTACATTTGTCAAATTTTCACTATTTTCATTTTATTATGGACGTTTTCAATTACGAAAAATACAATAAAAAAATAAATAAATTTGTATGAGGCTTTAAATCAGATAACATTCTTAAAATTAAAATTCAATGACTGTTTACAAGAGTAAATTCAATGTTCAAGTCTAACTAAATCGTATTCCTACGAAGAAAATTATCGCTATCCAACCTTACCCCCTCTCTGACCTTATACCATACTTAATCTCATTTATTTTCATTTCTTTGATGTGGAATAAAACCATAGGAGTACTCGTATGTATATCTTCGTACAAATGTATGATAAATATTCAGGAAAATTTTTCCTTAATACATTCCTTAACACATATGCTAATTATTTAGCTCCATTACCCACCCGTACCTAAAGTACAATTGCCTGGTGTTTAATTTCATGGGCACCACATGCAGTACTACAATATACTTAGTAGGCTCACTCTTTCTGAGAAATAAAAGATACAAAAATTCATTATCACGAACAACAAGCCAAAGGTAAGCAGCGCCACAAATATAAAAATAAAAAAAAAAATAAAAAAAATAAAAAGAACGAACGCATGAATATGAAAATACGATTTCCTTTTCTATAATATACATATACACAGAAGAGTAAAACATTTTTTTATTTATTAATGTACAATCAAATGAAGAAGAAAAAAAATTTTTTTTACAAACGACCAAACTAAAAATTCGAATTGCAAATATTCGTATCGTGTGATATACCCACAGAGTGGCAATGTCACCCTTTTTATTATCCATTTAATTTTTTGTTTTTGTTTTTGTTTTTTTTTTTTTTCATTACTTTTCATTTTATTCCTTTTAGATACTCTACATACTCGTAGTCCATTACATATATTGTAGGTTAAATTATTCTAAAGTTGACCTCAGATTTTCTGTTGTATTGGCACTGTTCAAAATTGTGTTGTGTTACTTAATTTCCTCATAACACTATAGTCTACAGTGTTTATGTATATATCGAAATATGTATAAAATGTGTGATTTTTGTTAGTGTGTTGGTGTTCTTTAAGCTTCCTCCTGTTTTTTTTTTTTTTTTTTTTTTCTAAACACACGATATCCAATTTGAAATCTATTTACGGGCTATTAATTCAAATTTTATGCATTTCTGTTGTTTTTTTTTTTTTGCATTGTAATTCCACTTTGGCAGATATAAATTGTATCTAACATAAGTTAGAATTTCCATAATTCACATGAGATATATATTTATGTACGTACAATTAATTGTAAATACTACCAATCTAATCACTATTCATATGAAAAGATACGAATAGAGTGAAATTCATGAAACATAGGCAAAACAGGCTTCCACATTAGTACACCCCATACTCATATGATCTTTGAACTAATTTCACATCTATTTGTATCTAATGGATATATTTTATGATGTTTATAAAACAAAATTGTTAAAAATTGTTTAAATTATGAAATGAATTATTATAGAACATCGTCTTCATAGTGAGGATGAATGACCTAGTGAGTGGGTGCAAAATTGATCTACGAGTACGAGTATCTACATATTCCGGATGGTTAATTACTATGATAATGATTAGTATTAGTTTTTTCTTTTGTACTCTGTTGTTTGCGGGTGAGAAAAATGTTTAGAATTTAAGAGTGTGAATCATTTTTTTTTACCGGCAGATGCTTGCCCGAGATAAACAAGCCGTGGAAGGGAGCCCAGGGTATTTCTATGAATGAATGACTCACTAAAGCTTCGCACACGTGCAGATAGTTTGACTTGATCAATGGATGTATGCAGTCATTGAGGTGAGGGAGCATTAGTTGTCAAATTTACTTTGGAGTTTTATAAACATTTTGTCTTTGTAGATCTACAGGATCATGTAGGAGAATTAATGGCTACACAGATGTACAACTTGGAGCAAATACATTTAAAGTCATTAGACATAGAAATGTGCACTTTAAGGTAGCCCGCGTAATCGGTCATGATCCCTAGAGTTAATTCAGACATTGGGTTAAAAGAATATAAGTAAATCCTTTGAACTTTCATTCGGTGGTATCTTAAAATTTATCTTCTTTGGAGAGCTCATATGAGTACATACAAGTACCCGTCATAGTTTTAGGCATCGTCATCACCTGCCAATGTATATCACGCCTGGGTGATATTTTTTTGTAAAGAACTATTCTGCTGTTTTTTGTTCGTATAAAAATTCTACGTCTGATCACCTCTTCTCTTAATGCCACATGGCTATACTATGATACCTTTCCCTTTGTCAACATTTACTAGTTCTTTCTTTTTTATCGATTCATAGACCCTAAGTAAAGGGATCAAGTTTGAGTCATGTAGATTCATTTAAAGCCCAAAGACTTTGGTAATGTGACTTCCCCACAATAGGATCATATATGGTACAATCACTTATCAAGATTTGGGAAGAATATTTGGTGAAATACCTTTTGTGATATGCAAAATTTTGGTCCTTCAAACTTAGAGTTGGTACCACATTTGTTAAATAAAACTAAGGTACCGATATCGAATAACATATCACTCATGTAGTAGAAATGAACTCTAAGGACGAATGCATAGTTAGGCATCTAGGGATTGTGAATTTATGGACGATTATACACGTAGCTTGTCTAAAGCGTAACTCCATTTTTTTTTTAACATTCAGAGCTTACCCTCAAAAAGATACAATATGAACGAGTAAATATAGCAATAACAGTGGCGTAGACAAACAACTGAACGGATTGAACAGACTTCGTCATTTTAAATTCATCCTACAGCATTCACCTTCCTTAAAAAAAATCTAGAGTATCTTTGGAATGGTAAGGGAATTCAAGAATTTAAAATAAAAAAGTGACATTTATATCCATTTAAACAGGTCTGAAACTATTAAAGCTTTAGGGTTTATTTGGAACCCTTAGCAATGTGATAATATGACACTAATCTTGGTTCGGGTTGGTATTGGGGTATAATGAAATAAACAATCTGAGAATGTAGTTGGAATTGAGTTCAGTGAAAAGGATTTCGTTTGGCATCAGAGTTTGACAGGCCCCAACCAAAGCATTGCAGGGTACTTTGGACTGCTGCTCTAGTGGAGGTAACTCATTTTAATCTAATTAGACTGTTTGATTTCTGGATCCATCGTCACGGGTTGTCCACTGATAAGCCATCACGCAAGTCGTCAAAGAGCTTACGTATCTACTGTTATAGAATATCTGGAATTGAGATACCAACTATTGCCAAAATAAGGCTTTTTATAATTGGAGACTTCTTTCACTCTTCATTAATGTGGACTTCAATAGCCGACTGCCAGACTGGAATGTACAATAAGGTCGACAGTTAATTCGGGAGACTTAAAGTAATTTCTGTTCTGGCTCGTAAGGAGGGGTTAAAAATGGTCTTTTATGTATGACATGCGTATATGTATACACATGATCTTGAATTTGTCTTATCTAGCTTTATCCTCTGACCAAACAAACATCTCCAGATAGTCAGCTCCATGAGCTTTTTGCTTGTGTTTCTTCTATTGGAATAGAGTCACTCTGGCAACTAAACCGAGATTTTTTCTTAATCTCAGGCATTTTGAAGAGAAATGGGTACTTGATAGCAAGAAGTTAATTTTGCTCTTTCACTTTCTAGCGACAGTATGACGTTGAAGATGCCTCAATGATCGTCATACGAGTTAGTCGAATCAGTCCGGCCTTAGAGTAGAGTAGGCCTATAAGAATTATTGCAACCATTAACCGAAATATGTATATTTATTTCAAAACTAATCATGTCTCCCGAATACCACCCAGGAAAAGAAATTCAACAACATGATCACGTCCATAACTTTTCCATATCAGCTTTTCAGATTTTCTACATACATCTGCACTTTTATTTCTTATTTTCCCTCTTTTACAAAAGAGAAAGAAAACTCAACAAAATCTCCATCAAATGATTAATTTATGCTATTTAACAAATAACAATATGCCAATGTTTAAAGAGGTACCACCATCAGTCTGTCATCTCATTTGCATCACTGTAAGCTGCACTCATTTGCCTATCATTTAAGTGACCCCTAATGGCAGAACATCTATCTGACGAGAAAAAAAAAAAAAAAAAAAACTAGAAGTTACATCAATAAAACTGCTTAACTAAGAAGCGACAAACCATCATCCATTATAATTTCTATCTCTGCCCACAAAACTATCCAGATTCACAGACACCAATCAAAAATTCAAAAATGTCTTCGCATTTAAGTAAGCGACCGGCCTGAACCTATCCTCGCAGCGCTTAAAGTATTTATTCATAGTAGCATCAGAAAACATGGAATATACAATAGAAAAAAAGAAAAAAGAAAAACTAGAAACGAAGCAAAAATTATTTATTGATTCATTCATTCATTTAAATGTAAATTGCCTCCAACGTTGAATGTATCTCATCTTTGCTACTGTCACCATCATCATCATTATCATCATCACCAACAACATTAGCATTAGCACGGAGCATCAGCAACACAGTATCAACATTCAGCATCACCATTAGCATCAACCTCAGCATCAGCATCATTGGTAGACTTAAAGATACATTTTGTTCGATTTACCATCAAAGTGCTAAGACTAGAGTGCGTCTCTTCATTGATCTGTATTCTATTTCGTCTTGGAATATCCATACATAAATATCTAGATGGAAAAATCAATATTCAGAGACCTTTTTCAACACTCGCACGCCCTAGACCTCTAAACCAAACCGAAAGTCTCACATGTGAATTGCTTCAGACAATACGAATTAATTTATTCATAATTAGATACATTCGGACCTTTCATTCCATAAAGTCAAAAAAAAAAAAAAAAATTAGCTACTACTATCATACCCGTCGAGGAAGTGAAAAATACCTTTCTGTCACAGATGCTTGGGTTCGTGATTATGTTACATTTGTGTTGCTCCCAATCTCCGACTACGAACGATGAGTATTCGTATTCGTATTCGTATTCGTTGTTCTTCGATTTCTGTGGGCTTCATTTCTCCGGTTTTTCACTATGACAGCATTTTTTAATCGCCATTAATATTTTCAATTTTTTATTTTTTTCCTCTCTTTTCTATTTTTAGGTTGGCCTTCAAGTTCCTGGAGTTCTGGCGGCTTATTAGGAATTCAAAAACTATAGTTACATATACCATATATCTGTAAAATGGAAAATTAATTATGAATTTTTCAGTTGAATTCTCTTCCAGTTCTTCAGATGAAAAATGGAAAATGGAGACGACATTAGTGGTATCAGAGAGAAAAATGAATTAAAAAAAAAAAATATTAATAAGATGGTGAAGATTTGATAACAAAAGTGACCGCATCTAGATACTAATTAAGCCACCGGAGTTACTGGCCACAAGTAAGAATGTATCTTTGGTGAGATGCTGCGATGCTAAGGGGGAGATGGAGTTTGGTGGCGGTGCCTTATTATTATTTTCCCTTCAAAGATATGCATTTATTTTTTATTCCTACTGGTTTGGTTCGTTTTATGCTTAATTAACCGATTAATCGGAATGGGAAGGATTTTTATCAGAAGTCAGAGATGGATATTTTTTTTTTTTTTTTGGTCAGTAAAAGAGCTACCCAAATACGCTTAATTGGCAGAGAAATGAAATGAGAGGCATACCTACTCAGATTGCATGGTTTTCTGTATTTAGTAGTCAGTTTTCGGTTTCTGGACTGAGCGCGTTAACTAATCGCATCGATTAAACAGATGGAAGGGAATTGATAAAAAAGGATTTGAGTGATTTGAAGGGTTTTAGCTTTTTTTATTTTTTTGAATGAATTTATGTTACTTTAGTTCACTTTGTTGCTGTGGAAAATGAATATTTCTGGTATGAATATTTTGACAGGGAAATTGATGAGCATGATATTTTAAATGTTCCGACGGGAATTCGGATTTGTTTTTAGTTAATTATTATTATTGACGAAATTCATTATTTGTTTCTTCTGGAGATTGGATGTGATAGTGCTCGTATTGGATGGTAGGAAAACAGAATAGATACTTAAGGTATAGGAATCTTCGCCTAGTAGTTTGAACATTCTTTAGTTGTTCTGTTTAGTGGATAATGTGCGCTACTCTCGAGCGATGCACAATTTTCTAAAAGTCTGTGCAACTACTGAAACTGAAGCTCCCAAAATGTGTTTGGCGGTAAATGAGGGCAAAACCAAGTATATGCTGTCAACAAGAAGGAACACACAACGTTGATATCTACAATTTCGAAGTAGTGGAATTTTGCCTTCCTTTGCTTTGCTATACATTCTACCAATAACACCTCAGCAGAGACTCTACCTTGATAAGGCCTTGATCTTCCTAGTCCTACTATATGGCGCTGAAGCATCGACTCTATCGAAAGCGGATAAAGATATTCTCAGTCGAAAAATATTCGGTCGGGTTCGAAGGAGAAGATTCAACGCCCAAGTATACCTAATCAGAAAACTGCGCATCAGTCTCTTAAGAAAGCTAGCACATGTAAAGCGAATGGACAACAATGCTCAGGTCCACAGAGTTTTCCAATCTAACCCACATGAACAATACAGTGGAGAAGGACCTCTTCGTAGGTGGCGTGCGCTGAAGAGGACCACAACCAACTTCGAGTGTACAACTGGAGAGAGTTAATTAAAAACCGTGCTAAATAGAGAGGTTTTTCTTTCTTCTTTAGGGAGCTTAACACTCAAGATAGTATGACTATCCTTAAAATGCCAGAGAACGTGTTAAGTTTTTAGGAAAATGGGACAGAGAGACAAAGAAAGTTTGACGCCCAGATTTACCCCGAACTGCAAAGCCATCTAAGTAAGTAAGTAAGTATGCAATTAACTGATATTTTGTAGTAGATTCATACGGTGTATTGCAGTCCTATGTAAATTTTTTAGAGATAAGAGAGCTAACAAAGGAGTGAAGAAGCAAAACCTTTAATCAAATCTGCAATAAGGAGCTTCTGCTGTACTCAATTCTACATCCCAAATAAAGACTCTATAAAGGACTATGAACCCTTATCACTGCAGCCAAGTTAGGTCTTTTGTGATTTCCTCAAGTTAAGGCTCACCCATGACTATATCGGCTATATGTTTAAGTGAGCTTGCAGTTATATTTTCTGCCTCAAGGTATGGCTTACCATAGAAGACGTAGTCTTGTTCTTCTTAAGCGGATACAGTGACAAGTATACTACTGCTGTTTTTTCATCGTCGTTGCACATGCAACAGATGTTGTCTTGTCCTATTCCCATAGTAATAAGACGTTTTTTGATTTTACAAATTACCCGTTATTAATCCGGTTACTGCATGCATCTGATCCCTAGAAAGTTGTAGGAGTTGTTTTGTTCTTTTAAGAAAAGTGGTTCGTAAAATGTTTTTGACCTGTTACCTTCAGTTTCCATCCAGTACTGGAGTACTCTACAAAGCAATAGTGAGAAAAATCCTCTGCTCTTCCTAATGTATTTGATCTTCGTATTTAAAACTTTTCCTTGTAGTATCTAGATTCCGCTACGTAAGGAGTTACTTTTCAACTTTCCACATTGAAAGAGTTCGGATATATTAATTTCCAAGCCAGCACTAGAGACATATGTTTCCTAAAGTCTCTATACGCTGAAACAGAAGCTCCAAAAATGGGACTAATTACTATCCTCACTGTCCTGATCTATGGTATAGAATCATGGACGTGGGAGTATTAAAATGTCCTTGACCACTTTGTACGCCAGATTTTTCGAGTGAGTCTTTCTATGCATATCCAGACTTCTCATACAGTTATTAAACTGATTTTTCTCGTACACGAGTACGTAAACATTATTCAAAGTATGCAGAAAGGCAGTGAATTTTCTTGGAAAACATGCACCTATATCAATTTTAAATTTTAACTGGATTTATTAAAAAGTATGCACTTTCATCTTGTGGTGATATTCAAGTGATATTCATGAAAAAGATACACAAGGCTTATTGCCAGCGAAGCCAACAATTATATGATCTACCAGCTCGTACTCATTCAAATTTGAAAAGATATCTTAGTCATTTCAGGTATTAAGTGGTAGGTACTTGTATCTCTTATTCCCTTATTCGTACATTTGTACACTTGTACTCACGCACTCCGCGACTTGCCAGCGACTATCTCCAGTGGGTGAGACTTAGGTAAGACTTAGACTTTTTGGAATACAAGACAAACAAAATTGTTCTAAATATTAAATAAAATCTGAAATACAATCTTCATTAACACTAGCTTCAACAATATAATGAGATCGTAGGTGTTTAAAATAGGTCTTAAAACTGTCAGGTCACCCAAAATCGAACTATCTAAATTTACATTTTGAAGAACTTCGAATTGGAGTTATATTGTTGAATTTGGAACCCCTTACACTGTCTTCTAAAAGGTTGGACATCTAATGAGTTATATCTATTCGAGAACGTGAATAAGCTAGAACTTACGGGGCTAGAAATTATTGTTAAGCACAAGATTGACTATGAGCGTACCTTAAAATAATTTGAAGGCATTTTAAGTGTAAAAAACTAGAAATTTAGTCATAAATTCAGCCTTCATGTAGGTGCTTTTTAAACTCCTAGATTCAGTTACTGTGAAGCTGTCCTTCATCTTATAAAATGGTGTAGCCCTTTTTATAAGATAAATTATAACTTTGTTTCAGACAAACCACCACATATGACCACGAGTCGAGTCTCATTTGGTTCAAAGAATGCGGTTTTGTGATAACGCAGTATCTCAATATCAATACTCGTATCTTCACCTAATGCGGAGAGTAATGCTGTCGTTAAGATTTTCTTTGGAGAGGGCTTGATTGTTAATAGTTTAATTTGGTACATCCTGCAAATCCGAGGATGATCGCTATATTGAACAATATTTTACCATCTTCCAGGGAAAAGTGAACAAGTTGGGCATTTACAAACCTATTACGAAAAGTTCCAGGGCGATACATTTTAAAGTCATGGAAAAAAACGAGTTTCGTTATAACAAAGTACGAAACACTGTTATTTGATGTAAAATATGGTAAGGAATCTGCCCCGTAAGTAACCATTTGTCACTGTTTTACTAACTTCGAACATGGTCGTACAGACGCGAATAATGATGAACCCTGTGAGAGCTCAAATGAGGCTTTTACGCCGAAAACATAGACAAAATCCACAAAATCGTTCCGAACAAACGTACAGATAACAACAGACTGTGCAGATCACATTTTGCACAAGTATTTGGGTAAAGGGAAAGTTCTGTTCGAAGTGTATACCACGTTTTGACCAAAAACAACGTTTTGATGATACAGAGCCCTGTTTTGTACCAAATAAAAAGGATTTTTTCATGCGGTAGAAGACAATGGTTGATCCTATTACCTGTTCGCAAACTTCAAAAAAATGTTCGCCGGAAATTGATATGGGACCCTTGAAGAAGTGATCGCCGATAATGAAGCGTATTTTGAAGGCCTGGACAAATTATTCTATAAGAAGGAGCATCGAAATCTTAGAGCGGCGCTTGAATGGATGTATCACTCTGGAAGGAGACTATTTTAATAAGTGAAATCTAATTTTTTCAAAAAAGAAAGTAAAGAGAAATGCTTGTCAGACTCAAAAAAAAAAAAAAAAAAAAACAATGTTTTAGATTCAGATCGAGTGAAATCTGTTTTGTTAGGTTTTTGTAGTCAATCCAATAAGTTTTATCAATCCCGTCTTCATCAGTTTTTCCACATACTCGGTTACAAAGTATTAGTAATGCGAACAATGGAAATTTAGAAAAATGAAGTGTTGCTGACTATGGGAAGTCATTTCTTACCCAGGATTTTTATTTTTATTTTTTTTTTTTTTTTTTTTTTTTTTGCGAATTATATACGAGTGAAATTTTTATCTTTTTCGGAACAATAATACTCAGATACGAAACTGGTCCATTGTACACCATGTGTTCTGAATGCCAAAAGCACGTAGGATTGGTATTGAGTTCCTATGTGATACTTTTAGTACATACTGCGCCCAGCGCTGCTTAATTTGGTAATCTAGTGGGAACCAATGTTTTCCGCGTCACCAGGACGTTGAATTAGTAAAAGGATTAGTGAGTTTCAATACCAGCATATGTATATCACTCTAAATATGCGTAAAAATTGAAATTATACTAGCACTTTTCAGCAAGTATCTTCACCTCAAAAATTAACCAAAACCTGAGTAAAACTATAGGAAGTCGATATTTTTTAAGTAAGCACGAATAAATATCCACATCATCCGGCATATTCGAATAATCGATTGGTGCATCGTATAAGATAACTTGGAACTCAAAAACTAAGCTACAATCTATCTACATTTTTTTGGAAAAGTTGTTTTAGCAGCTGAAATTTGTAAATACAGATCGTTAGCTGCTCTAATTTGTATATTACAGGCAAGAACTGAAATTATTGCAGATTTGTAAAAACTAGTTTTTGTTCTTGCATTAAACAGTTTAGAGATCTTTACGTTTTAAGGTGTATATAATATTTTTAAACAGTTTTTAAGAAAATGTATATTTATCTACTATATGAGGGAAAATTTCTTCCCCCACGGTAATTCGCTAACGAATAGTTAGAATCTACGTTAAGTAGGTTTTGACTAAAATCTGCCGTTGACTTCTTAACTTATTAAATAAAAGCATACACGAAATACAATTATTTTTTTCTTAGAAATGGATAATAATTAAAATCTATTAAATTTTACATATCTACCGAAATTTTGGAAAAAATCGGGCCAGAATTATCTGAGTTATTTACGAATTAGCTACAATTTTAGAATCGTCAATGCTGTACTAACTGATTTCTAATAACTAATTTCGTTAATACAGGGTGTCTCACATCAAATCGGTTAAACTTATATGGGTGATAGATTTTAAAAATTTCAAAGAATATGAAATATCAAAAACCATTGGAAAATACTACTGTTTTCACCCATTTCGGCAATTTTTTTTTTGAATCGGTCTCCACAAAATCATGATCCTTAACTTAGTACAGCTCTATAAAATAATTCTATTAATCAGCGCCATACGCAGGTATAAAATAACTAATAAAACCCCATAGATTGCGTAAGTCATCATGTGCAATGTTGCTTAAGACTATGAAGTTCAGTTTTGTATCATTTTAGGGAAAAACAAAAAATGGATCAGAGTAGTTAAAAAAACAAACATAAAAATTCCCAATTAGCTTTTAATGCGTTGAAGGATAAACTCAATAACAAAACAACAAGGTATATTCTAAAAGTTTTTTCCCTTACTCAACAATTAAGTGGCTTAGATCCTCATGTATGGGGCTCTTCAAAGCTCAAGTTTTGTATCCATAATCCCTGCAAATTATGAACATATGAACATGCAAATATACCCAACGAGATTGTAGCAATTTTTGAAGGATATCTTTAGCACGAAATCAGCTTAGTCCGACCTAACATGTTCTTTTCTTAATTAAGGAAGCTTAAACT
Source organism: Volucella inanis (assembly GCA_907269105.1). NCBI lineage: Eukaryota > Metazoa > Arthropoda > Insecta > Diptera > Syrphidae > Volucella > Volucella inanis. Next base: position 27,757,283 of record OU026157.1, read on the forward strand.
GATGTTTGTAAGGGTTAAACTATCCCTGTTTTATGTCGAAAGTTAGTAAAAAACGAAATTAATCATTTCCAACTTAAGTCAACCACAAGGAAGCCATTATAGACCAAGTTTATTTAATATTTTCTTTAAAGTTACTTGTTGTCGTACGTGGGTAGTTTTTGAACCAATGCATGGTGTTATGTATCTTTTAAACTTGTTTCGTTTATTTCAAAAACATTGACTGACCTACGTAATTTTCTGAAAGGTATATTCTTAATAATTCGTCCAATCAGTCATTCTTAGAGTTAAAACCTTAGTAAAAGAAATTGAAGAATGCAAAGCTGTCTATTATGTAGATTAAAAGTGAAAAACCTCAATATCACAGGAGAGGACTCCGATTGTTACTTTTAACAAATCAACCGTACGATAGTATTTTATATACAACCAATTTTAGCAACATTATTGATCTATTTTATATATGGTATATGAATGTGAAAAAATTATTGAACAATTGAATAAATTTGGATTTCGAACGCTTTAGACAAGTAATCCTTGCCAAAAATATTATAAATGAAAAATAAATGATGTTTTTTGAGAAGAAAGTACTCGAGCATTAACAAGGTAAATTATAGTAGGTGTTCAAAGGCTATTAAAAACATTAATTATCAGAGCCAGCTAACTTAAAGGAATGTTTAGGACCTTAAATATCCTTTTACACACATTATTTCATATGGTAAGCTCTTGTCACGAAAACACCAGAAACAGGTTGACAATAAGAATGGAAAAATATAAAGAAGTTGGCTTGTTAGAAGATTTAGAATATGGTTAAGTGGACTAACGAATTCATTTTGTTGATCACACTTCATAGCTTTATTTAGAAAGAAATCAATCAGCATTCTTTTAGGACGAATATCTTTTCTTCAATCTTTGATCTATTTTCATGGGTACAACCTTAAAGTTTATAGTTTATAGCATAGTGCGAGCAAATTTGTAATGTTAGTGTTTTAAGCTCAACATTCACTGGATTCTCTGCAATGGTTATGTTTTTTTGTATAAAAAACTGAGACTTGAGTCTCCTAAGGTCACCCTAATATGATATGGGTGGCCATGTAATCTCTGAAAATAAGTGAAGACCGACAGATAGGTAGTGGAAATACTCCTTTTTTTAAAGACATCAGAGGAATTCCAATGACGAAAAGCAGCAGAATGTAATTTTTGAGCTCTGAATAGTTTTATTTTTTAAATCACAGTTTTTACTTAGCAGAACGTAAACCTCAGAAAGTAAACCTCAGACCGGTAAATTTTGAGGTTTTTACATTTTACAGTCCGAGAAAAAATTATTTTCATTTTAAAAAAGATCCTCAAGCTGTTTTTTTTTTTTTTTTTAATATGAAAATCTTCTCAAAATTTAAAATTGGAAAAATTTTTTGAAGATATCATTTGTATCTCATCGGGGACTAGTTCGTCCCCAAAGTCCGCAAATATTCTATGAATTATGGAGATCAACGATCTTGAATTGCAGTTAGTTCCTACAATAATGAAGTGCAGGGAGGAAATTAAAAAAATAAATAAATAAATAAATAAAATTACGTTGTTCAAAAACTGTTGAACATATTGCTTTGGTTAAAGGAAGAGTTTGTAAGGATTTACTAAAGCCGAAACTGAATGTAAAAATTAAACAAAATTCTCCCCACAAAAGCTGGGAACAAAACAGAGTTGTTAAGCAAAATAGTGAAGTTTTACTTCTTATAGTGAGCGAATATGTTTCAAACTGGAGGTGTTTTTGATAGCAAATAGGAGTAAATGTTATCAAAGTCATAGAACTTCTGAATAAGAAAAAAAGTTGATAAAACGTTAAAAATTGAATTCTGTCGGCACCTGGAATTTACCATATGATGCCTTACTACTGAAGTCCTTTCGTTAAAAAGTAGGCGTATCTATTACAACACAACACAAAATCAATGAATGAAATTCTGTCAATGACACTTTGGATCTAGTAAATTCCAATCAAACTAATGCAATTAGACCTTACCCCATGAGGTTTAAAAAATCGCACTATCTGCTGGTGCGATTAAGAACACGAATTGCCTTGGATTTTGAAAGAGAGAGAGAGAGACAATTTCCAACTAGTACGAGTACATCACATTTCACTTCACAAATTAACAAATGGATAAGTATCACTCACCTCGTTCAGACCTCGTTTGATCCTTAAGCTGTTTAACAATTCCATATTTAACAGTTCCAAATTGTATCATTTTATTGATAGTATCTGTATTATCTTTGAAATCACTTCGCATTTCACCCAATAGAGATAGGAAATTATTTTTCATTTAAAACAAAAAAATGCAACAACAAAAATTTATTGACTTTTTGATAAATTTTTATTTTTATTTTTATTTTTTTATTTTTTGTGGAATACAAACGCAGACGAGATAGCGAATTTCGAAAGAAAAAAAAAAAAAATTAAACAAAACAGAACACAGCGCGCACTTTTTTCCCTATCTACTGCGTTCGTTGCGTGTATTCGAGTTGTTAATGCATTCGAATTATCATCTCGATTTTTGTAAATTTATTCTGCGTTCCATTAGGAGTATTTTTATTTTTTTTTTTTTTATTTTTTTCTGATTGTAAATCAATACACTGTCTGTTTTCAAAAACACTTCATTTTTGGAAATTGAATCTTTGTGTTGATTCTTGTTTTCACTGTAAATTTTCACGAAAATATCCCCTTTAGCATACGCGACGGTTTTCATTCATGAGTTTGTTTTTTGTATCTATCACTACGAACTTTTGGGAAAAAATAGATTTTCCTGTTTTTTTTTTTTCTTCTTGTTGTTGTTGTTTATCGATAACCGTATCAAGTGTGTGATGTGTGTTTACACTGCAGGTTGCCGTCATCAACTGTCATCATTATTTTCGAATAAACGAATAATAACTCTAGGTGCTCATCTTCATTATCATCATCAACATCATTATCGTCGTAGTCGTCGTTGTGATGATCGTCATAATAATTGAAAACATGTATCTAGATACACATATGTACGGCGTATATTACATAGGCATATACTTTACTCTCATCACACAGTAGTCTGCGCCTTCGACCCCACGTAACTTTGGATAATGTGTCATTTGTACGAGTATGTGTATTGTATGAGTTATTAGGATATACGGCCACTTTATGGTATCCAGCTGACCAGTAAAATCATATAAGAAACAAAACAAAAACAAATTCCGGCACAAAAAAAAAAAAAAAGAAAATTCGACAAATAGTATCTAGATACCCGGAAAACACGAAACGAAAATTTGCCTCGAATGAAGTTTTTTTTTTCTGATTCGTTGTTACGAGCAATATTCGCTGCGATTGCGATGTTGCGATGTAAAAGCGAACGCGCTACTCTCCGCAATATAGATATGTTCGGAACGCGCGTCAAAATAGCACTGACACAACAACAGTACGACGACAGGAAAAATCACTCAATTTTCGTTTCTTTTTTTTTTCTCAATTTCTTTTCCACCAACATAGTGCTCCCTTTCGTTCTTGTTGGCCGCTGGATTTCTTTTTGTGTTCATGGATTTTTTTTCTCTCTCTCTCGATCATGGGAGATTTTATATTTTTCATTCCCTTCTTTCGGATCGGCTATCTCGTTTTAGTTGTATGTCAGGGAATTATGAAGGAGCGACTAGCCAACGAATCAACTGATAATTGACAATAAGACTGGGTTTCTGTGAGTAAGTGAGATGGAGGATTAGGTAGATTATGTTATGTTATTACAGAGAAATGTATGAAATTATGATTACATATTCACCTTTCATCAGATGGTGAGTACTCCTTTTGTGTTGGTATCAGTAGGGGTGTCATCCCTGACATATGCTGTTGTTATATGGTTTGGTTGAACCACCCCACCCACTCCCACACAATCATAAATTAATTATTATCTCCCATCCGCCATCTAATATTCACTAACCCACCAACCCACCAACCCATCAACCCACCACTACCCAGAGGAAAAAAAAACGCGAAATATGAAGGAAAACAAAAAACAGCCAACAACAAAATACAAATACAATTCAGAAGAAAAAACAGGAAATCAAGAAGAAGGCGAAAAGAAAAGTCAAACCCATATTTATCCCCTCCACTTTGCCTGTGCCAACCAAAAATCAAATGAAATTCATAATTCTCCTCATACACACACTCAAAAAGAGGGCCGACAACGGCCAACCAACAAAAAAAAATTCTCTTATGGGAATCAAGAAAGAGATAGAGAACCTGTCATATGCATATTAACCGCTTCACCACACCACCACTACTACTACACAACTACAAACCTCACTCAACCGCCGAATAAAAAGATGAAACAAAAAACCAATTTCTATGATTTCCATCATATTTCAGTTATTTCTTTATTTTCTCTTCCAATGCCGTGTTCCTGAAGTTATGCTCTTGTTGTTTTTGTGTTGTGTTGTTTCGTTGTTCTGTTGCTTTTTCACCTTTCTCAGAGGGAAACCATTCGAAAAACCTTTTTTTTTTTGTTTTGTTTTTTTTTTTTTTTTTTTTTTTGGTTGGATGAAAGTGTAACTGGTTTCTATTCGTTTCGTATCCCTGTCTAACTTCCGATTGGATTGGTTAATTTCTGGTGCTGTTTCTGTCTATCAAATAAAAGAGAGGTGAGTTTTTCGTGTTCCCTCTGCGACTGTGACTCTTATACTGAGGATTTTCGAACCGAAAGAGAGTGCTCCGAAATATGGCCGCGTGGTGAAAAGGAGTTTGTGGTGTATCTACAATAGTTCGTCGTTTTTTTTTGTTTTGTCGAACTTCAAACTACCTAATGGATTATTGCTGACGCTTTGGGAAATATAAAAGTGCGTTATCCTTACGAGTGCGATCCCAAACATTTGATGAGGTTTACATTTTAAATTTGAGATCTGGGGTTGGGTGGCATTTAAGTGACAACTAGATACATGTGGAAAGCTTATTTAAATGTGTGATGATGAGATGCATGCAACTTCAATGGAAGCAACTGGTGTTTTGGGATATTTTTTGTATTTTGTATTTTGTTGTACCGATTCGGTATCCGTTTTTAAATTGCAACTCCTCAACGGGCTCGCATGTAGGTTTTAGAGAAGAGAATTTTCGGCTTCGGTTTTTGAGTTTCTGGAGGAAATTGGAATAGATACTTAGTTGAGGTTGTGTCAACTCGACAAATGTCAAGTGCGACTTTTGTAATTCGTAATTTGATTTCTGCCTCTTTATCCATCGCCTTGATAAGGGTAGTTTAGCCGTTATGTATACAAACAGATACGAAAATATCTACTTACTACATAGGTATTCATCGAAAATTTAATTTGTGTCTAAAAAGTTTCGTTCATACGTTAGGGAAACAATTGCAACGGAACCGAACTTCATTGGTCTTGTAAGTTATCAAAAAAATTTGTTTTATTTGCAAGACAGTGAAGAGTGTTTCCAGTCGGTGACGATTCTGCAAAATGACAATGGCAATGCTTACAAATCAGAACCAATCTCACCGAGGTTTTAGGTGAGGTGATGAGTTACCATGTAATATCTTGAGACAGTCATGCGAAACTTGATAGCCAACACTAGACGCACAATTTCCGAAAAACATGTGTAGCTACTTGGAAACGATTATGAAATGAATATAATTGCCAGGACGTAGCAAACTCTCAGAGGGTGTGCTTTTGCAACAACTGAAACTGAAGGAACAAATAAGGATTTGACTGTGATTGAGAGCAAACCCAGGTAAACAGTGTTTAACTTTTGGTGTGTTTGGCAATATTTGAATACAGTATCGGTCATCTGTCAGTAAATTTTTTTTAGTAAGTTTTGCAACTTTATACTTACATAGGTAGATATGTATATGCTTTCGAGAGCTGTCAAATCGCATGAAATTAGAGGGCAATTGATAGGTCAATTTCGAGAAATAACCCTCTAGCCAAAGTGTGGTTTCGAAATAGATATCTATGATTTGAGTTCCTGAATCCTGAAACAATTCGAATTAATATGATCATTGATCAAGGTCCATTAGTCCTTAACCACAAGCGTAGGAATGTGGTATACCTACGTCACCTTAGTCGTTTTTCGTCCATAACTTAATTTCGTGCGTTAAGTGATACATCTAACAAGTAAGTTTGACGATCTGGCTTCTGCGATTCGTATGGTCAGTGTTAGTGTGAGATTTTCAGATATTCTGTTTATGATTTGGTTTTGTTTGTTTGTAGATAAAGAGAATATTGCACCCGTGTCGTCTTTGTCAAGGAAAATAAAGAAAATCTAAGTTAGCAACAATAATACGGTAGATTGGCTGCCGAAAACGATTGTATTCAAAGTGATCGACAAAACTCTTTGAAAGAGATGAAATCGAAAAATATGCTACTTCTGTCGTGCAACCAGATGGCTCAGTCATCTGGTTCACATTCCATTGTCACGTTTTAGTCACCAAACTTAATCTGAAGAAAGGAAATCAGGCCTTCGGGGAGACGGAACCCAATCAGATGAAGTTGTCAATAGTGGTGTATTACGCAATAAAAGTATTAATACATGGGCTGCCGTTTCTAAGAGAGGGCACCACTTGAATTAAATCCATACCATTTTCAGTTAGTACCAACCTTCAAAAGATACGTGTATAAATTTGACAGCTGTCGGACGATTGTGGAAAAAATGGATTCAAAGCAATTTCGTGTGTTGATTTATCATTGCATCCGGGAAAAAATGCATCCGATGCAAAGATATGGCTTGATAAGTGTTACCCGTACTCTACACCAGCCGAACGAACCATTCGCAAGTGGATTGAAAAATTTAAAAGTGGTTTTACAAGCATCGAAAATGATGCACGCAGTGGACGTTCAAAAGAGGCTGTTTCAGATGAAAACATCAAAAAAGTCCACAAAATGATTACTTTACGATATTAAAGTGAAGTTGATCGAAATAGCTGAGGCTCTGAAGATATCAAAAGAGCGTGTTGGATATATCATACACGAATATTTGGACATGCGAAAGCTCTGTTAAAAGTGGGTGACGCGTTTGCTCACAGTCGACCAAAAACAACAACGTGTTGATGATTCAGAGGAGTGTTTAAAGCTGTTCAACCGCAATAAAGCCGAATTTTTGAGTCGGTATGTGACAATGGATGAAACTTGGCTTCATCACTTCACACCAGAGTCAAGTCGGCAGTCAGCTGAGTGGCGAGCAAGCGACGAACCTCGCCAAAGACGACCAAAAATTCAACAGTCGGCTGGCAAGTTTATGGCATCCGTATTTTGGGATACACATGGAATAATTTTCATGGACTATCTCCAAAAGGGGCAGACTAATAGCAGCGACTATTACATTGCGTTGTTCTAGCGTTTGAAGGACAAAATCGCAGAAAAACGGCCGCATTTAAAGAAAAAGAAAGAGATGTTTCATCAAGACAATGCACCGTATCACAAGTCGATGAAAACGATGGCAAAATTGAATGAATTCGGCTACGAATTGCTTCCCCACCTACCGTATTCTCTAGATTTGGCCCCCAGCGACTATTTCCTGTTCGCAGAGCTCAAAAGAATGCTCGCCGGAAAGAGATTTAAGACCGATGAAGAAGTAATCGCCGAAACAGAGGCTACCGAAATCGTACTACAAAACTGGTATCGAAAGATTGAAAAATCGTTTCAATCAGTGTATCGCCCTCAAAGGCAACTATATTGATAAATAAAGTTGAATTTTGCAAAAATTTTGTGTTTTACTATAAAACGGCACTGACATTTCAGCCCATGTGTTACCATGGCAAAAGCCAGTTAAAAAATATTTGAACGTCTGCACACAGTACTGTGATCCCATTGGGGACTGTTGATTATCCACCTCACAGTTCGCCTTTTCAAAATTTTGAAAATGTTGGTATCAATTCACATGCGCAATGAAATAATTTTTTAAGTCCACAATTGCTATCAAATGTCCCAATAAACAAAAATAAAACACGAAAAAGTACCTACATAGATGGAACAGCTTGGGAACTCGGTAAGTACAAATACCCCGTGCTGTTGACAACGCCACATGGGCATAGTACCCCGGCGTAAAATTCCGGAATTTACAAATTTATTTCCGTTGTATCCTTTAAAAATAGAATAAAATAAAAGCCATAAACACTGTTAAAAATTTATCATTTTAAAAATATTGGACCATCCTCATCTTCCTCACTTTCGACGTCCTTATTGTCACTACTTTGCTGTGTAGTTGGACACTTCAATAAACTTAATGCTTCCTTAGGTAAGTATTGCAACTTTTTTTTACAGATAGCTTTCTTTTGCTTGTAATATTGGGGTTCGAGCTTAATAACAAATAGTTAACTCTTATGTTGCCACCCAAAAAAAACTTACCCGGGTACCCCGCCTAAAAATAAGTATTTGCATTCGATCAATATTTAATTATTCATATTTTAGGAAGGTATTGCTACCTGAATATAACAACTAAATTATGTAAAGTGACCTTGGCAGCATCCAGAGAACCTGCCACGTTTATGGAAGAAAGGAAGAAGAAAAACTCATATCCGCTATATTGTGCAACGAGGAGATGAAGGCGATTTTAGTCGCTTTAGCATTTTATACGTTTTGACGATTGCACTACATGGCAGGAGCGAGCAGCCAATGGTAAAGCTGCACCTATTTGGAACATGCTGAATCCAAGCCTCGAGGCGGTGTATAGACCAACGGAGTACTTAACTATTGATGAACAGCTCTTTCCTTTTCGAGGAAGTACATGCCATCAAAGCCTACTTAATTTGGTCTACAAAATAATTTGGTTATGCAACGCAAGTATTGCTTATCCACTCAAAGGGATTTTCTATACAGGCAAACAAGGTAATACACGAGAAATCAATCAAGTTGTGAGAGACCTGGTCGCCGCTTACAAAGGATCTGACCGGAACATGGAGCATGGAAAGATTTTTCACGACCATACGGTTGGCAGATAGTACTTTTGTCACGTAAGCTCTCTATAGTCGGTACTTTGAAAAAAAAAAAATAAAATAAAACATTCATTCCTCAAGAAATGAAACCATCGAACTCTGGACAGTTATTGTCAACGCTTTTTGGATTTCGAAGGAAAACAAATGCAAAATGATGCTACGATCTCTGATGCATCTCACGAAAAATCAGAACTAATTTTGTTTTACAACGAAACCAAAGCTGGCGTTGATACTATGGATCAAATGTGCATGAGATATTCCACCCAATGGTGAACGTACAGAAGGCTGTCAGCATTTTTATTAGAATATTTTGGATATCACCGGTATTGTTGCGTACGGTATATACTTACAATGAAAATAGTGATATGCTTCCAAAAAAAACTAACAGACGCAGACTTGTCTTACGCCAGATCTCAGTAAAACTAGCCATGCCAATGATGGAAAAGCAATTTTCTAACCAGCAAGTCATGCGAAATCATACAACGAAAATCGCAATCGAAAATTATTATGAAAGGCCATTAACAGGAAAGGCGAAACTGATAACAGCGATCAACGAGACGCTAGTGGTAGAAACGTTGTAGTTTGAAACGAACAGCTTATTCGAAAGAGAAGAAAGGCAAGGATATCTTGCGTTGACTGTGATAAGCCCGTTTGTGATCAGCACACAGCAAAAATCACAAAATGTTGAAATTGTTATCATTAATTTCTAATATGTCTGTGTAAAAAGATTGAAATTTAATTCTTGTTTTTGTAATTTTTTTGTAATCTGTTTTCGACAAAACTCGGCAGGTATCCAGGTGGCAACACTAAGGTTAAATATATCTAAGTTAGTTTGTTCACGAATGAATGTTTTATTTCTAGCTTCTCGTGATTTTTCAATTAACTGCCCTATAGGCAATAAAGCAAATGCGACTATTTCGAGTCTATGATTAAAGTATTTGTGCAATGTAGATGACATATTGTACAAGGGCTACTTAGCTATAAAATATCTTTCTATATCGTATTAAAAGATTCGGCATTTATCAGCATCAATTTCATGGACACTTGGACAGTCGAGATCTCAACTTTTTGAAAAAAAAAAAATAAATAAAAATTACATATATATCTGGCCGTGTTTCTATCATTAGAATTGCCAAATCTTGGCTTAGGTGGATGAGATGATCAACCCGCATTTTTCAAAAAAAAATTCTTTCTGCATTCCAGTTTTACTCTCTACAACAATTATTTTGTCATTTCTTTTAGCTTGCCAATTGAAGTAGACACTCAAAGAAAATAGATAGCTTTCTTCGACCCGATTAAAGTTTTTGAATACTGCGTCAAATAAGTAACGTTTTTTACGTTGACTTGTAAGTGCACTGCATATTTTACCGTCACCAGTATCATGTAAAAGATGGACTCAGCTTTTTCCATACAATTTTAGCCTCTCAATTAAGACTATAAAATGGCTACATCACAAGCTTGAAGACCAGGAAAGGGCTGTTTAAAAGAGTTGTGACCCGAAGTGCCATTAAAATACCACTTCGTGTACAAAGAAAAATGTTCTAGTTCCACACCTTCCGGTAAATCAATAAAAGGTTTTTGAGTTTGAAGTCACTGTGCAGTGGCAGTGAGATCAAGCAAAGCCTGGAAAGTTACACCAACTGATGTGCTACTTAATTTGGTATGATCTAGTATGTGATCTAGTATAGCATACTCTTTTTGGCGTTTGAAAAACTCTGCACGATGGAAATTCCCTCGGAGCGCCCGGAGCACCCGACATCAATTTAGTTTGTGATTCTGTTTAACTTTTGTAAGTCTTTATGTATTTACCTATATGATCTGAAATTTAAGACGTTGTATCTTGCAACAATTTTGATGACTGCGATTGTCTTGGCTTATTTGGATGATAAAACTAAGTACAGAAACAGGTGCCTATTCCGAATTAGCTGAGTTCTCTGTCGTTTTGTGTACTCAGTAGAGTAGTGAAAAGAAGTAACAAGGTCGTCCACGTTTGTTTTGCCTTAAAAATCGATCAATTTTCTTCCTCCTGCTTTTTACCATCGCGATTTATAGTCTGATTTAAATCTATTTAAATGCTTTTTGCTTACTCTTTTGCGTGAATTGCTTTGGAAATGATTCGATAAGTCTCATCAACTCAATGGAAAGAATCAACGCCATGCTTGCTTCACAAAATACGTAATAAACAATATTTAAATAATTACAGATCTATAAGCATCATCTCATCTCTGTCTCTGTGAAATGCATTTTAAGAAGAATAAAAACGCTCTTAGACCCCCAGAGAACTTCTTCTCGACACAGATCACCTTCAAGCCATTAACCAAATATTAAAAAAAATGCAACGAATACCAGAAAAAATTTTACAAAAGAATTTGACACCGTAGAGGGTGTTATGTTGTAGAAGCGACAAAATGTTCTGAATAAATTCATAAAGATCCTTAAAAATCTCTATAGAAATAGTAACGCAAGAATATCTTTACAATCCAAAGGGAAAAGGGCGACCCTTAGAGTCCAACATATTTAGGACCTCAAGAGCATATTTCGTACTCGACTCAGCCGTTTTGCCAACTATGACATATAGCTCACAAACATGGAGCTTAACATCGAAATCTACAAACTATTGTAGTTGCAAGTAGCTCAGAGAGCAATGGAAAGATCACTACTAAGAGTTTCAAGAAGACAGAAAGACCGTAACATAAACATACGAGAGAGAATTGGTTTTAAAGATGTTATTCCAAGGGCTAAACAACTAAAGTGGAACTGGGATGGTCATGTTGCAGATAACCGATGGACCCTAAAAACAACAGAATGCACACCAAGGGGCGGCAAGAGACAATCTGGTAGACAACTTCAACTACCAGTAACCTCCTTGACCGCCAGAATGCACAGCTACTATAAAAAAGGTTATGGTGCCTTGAAGTCCGTTCATATTTAAGCAAACATGCCAAATTTCAGTGCGATACTGTCTTTAGTTTTTTTTTTTTTAACAGCTGTTGCTTGGTAATACTCCGTCAGATTACACTGTCAAATATTGGTTTCGAGAGTTTCGTGGTGGCCGCAACTCCACTACCGATCAAGTCCACAGCGGCAGGCCCTCCGATGCGGTTACAGAGCACAATGACAAAAAGATACATGAAATAGTGTAGGCTGACCGGAAAGTGAAGGTGCGCGAGCTAGCAGATACCACAAAGATTAGTACTGAGCGCACACGCCATATTTTGGGCAGTATTCTGTATATGGAAAAGTTATCCTGCAGCTGGGTGCCGCGCATACTCACTCCTGACCAGAAACACGAACGCGAGAGCACTTCGAAAGAGTGTTTGGACTTGCTGATGCGGAATCGGGCGGACTTTTGGCATCGATTGGTAACTGTTGAACACCAGAGAACAGAATGAGTGCCCGGCAATAGACTGAAGCCGGCACGAGTGCTCCGAAGCGGTCGAGGGAGGCTCGATGGGTTGGAAAGGTTATGGCGTCGGTTTTCTGGGATTATCATGGCATACTCTTCGTGGACTATCTCGAAAAAGGAAAAACCATCAACAGCGAGTATTACTGTGCATTATTGGAGCGATTAAAGGTCGAAATCACTGCAAAACGCCCTCACATGAAGCGAAAAAAAAATTTGTTTTTGTTAGACAATGCACCGGCGCACAAGAGCATCGCAATCACGGCTAAAACCAATGACTTATGGCTCCAATTGCTGTCGCATCCACCGTATTCGCCCGATTTGGCTCCCTCGGACTATTATCTCTTCCCAAACCTCAAAAGATGGCTTTTCAATAAAAAATTCAGCTTACGAGAGGAAATCATCGACGCCACGGAGGAGTATTTTGCAGACCTTTCAGAAAATAACTTTTCAGACGGGATCAAGAAGTTGAAAAATCGCAGAAATATGTGTATCAAACTAAAAGGGGACTATAGGTTACATCCAAAGTTGAATTAAAATTAATTGATACCTGAATTGGATGAATCAGGCCTTGGTAGTCAAAATGTTTCGTTCGAACATTCAACACTTCCGCTAAGAAATTAAACTGATCTGTTGTTTCCAAAAATCTAGAAGTTTAACTTCTCAAAATATTTACAAGTAGTAAGAATAAGTTCCGGACAAAAAAACGCGTAGGGCATTTATTTTTTCAACACATGTAAAAAATCGTTTAAAAAAGGGGGCAAGTGGGGGCAGAAAGTTTTAACGGCGCTTAAATGAACAAATGTCACTCTTTAAAACGCAATAAAATTTAGAGCCGTTTACTAAATCCATCAGGCTTTGAAATTATAAGAAAAAATTGCTAAATCTAGCAATATTTTCAAAACAATATTTACTTAAAGCTTACTCAATACCTGAACTTGAAGGCTACCTGCCAATAAAATTAATTGCTACTAAGAAAGCTGGGGAAAAATTGAAAAAAGAGAAAAAACGGCAAAACACAAATTTGAAAGAACACAATTGTTATTAATGTGGGTTAATGACTCCAACTGATAGATATTTTGCGAGCTAATTCAGTGGCAGAATGAAAAGTTGTGAAGTTACATTTAAATTTTTGAATTTATGCCAGCTGTTGGGGTATTCTGCCTTCAAATCAAACGATGAAGACATACATGTGTAGCTGCATTGTTTGCGACCGACACGGGACCGGGTGAGATATCTTCAGAGGAGTGTTGTTCAAAGAGCCATTTGCGATAATTCGTATTTATTTATGTTTTGATGATGCGCCCGGTATTTCAGATATACGTACATATTTGGTGAATTTATTTCAAGCTACCAAAAGTATCAAACTGTAAAACTGGAATAAAATCCTACGATGCTGGTGTCATTTCGAGGCAGATGTAAATGAAAGAAGTTAATAAAAAAAAAAAATAGATTGTCATACGTGGGAACACTGAAAAAAAGGGACATTCCATCTGATTTGGGAAAGATGAAAACCGCCAAGTCCTCTCAACAATATACGGCTTCAAAAAACAACTTACACTGTTGTTTTACGTTCCTGAAAAGAGGAAGAATGTCATGTTTGTGCCATGAATGCACCATGAAGAAAGTATACCATATATGTGTTATGCTAAAGAAATTATTAAAATAAAAGGTGATCAGATCAGAACGATAAGAAAAAAATTTATGCCACTTATGCCGTTTCACCGGCAGTGCTTCAAGCGGCCGGTCGAATTTTTGATGATTCTATCCAATATGTGCGGCATTATTCCGATAATAGCGTCTCGAATGTTGGCCTCTAGTTCGTTGAAAGTGGTTGCCTTGTTAACGTAGACTAAGAACTTGACGTCGCCCAAGAGAAAATAATCAAGTGGTGTCAAATCGCATGATCGCGGCGGCCAATTGATGAACGCTCACCGTACGATGACCCAGTTGCCAAATCTTTCCTTCACAACTTCGAGCGTTGCATCGCTTATATAGCATGTAGCTCGGATATATCGGTCGTATAACATCGCTCTATACCTGAGACCATTGACGGTAACGGTGTCTCCTACCTTATATCGAAATAAGGTCCAATGATGCCACCATGCCATAAACCACACCAAACAGTCAATCTTTGTGGATGCATTGATTGTTGGCTGAACACCTGTGGATTATTTTTGCTCCAATAATAACAATTTTGCTTGTTAACATAGTTGCTGAGTCAAAAATGGGCCTAGACCGAGAAGATGATTTTTTGTCCAAAATTCGGATCTCTGACCCACATTTCCAGCACTCAATTAGCGAACTCACGGCGTTGTCTATGTCTATTTTGCATCAGCACAATCCAATCGCAAAATAAGCCGGGTTGACATCAACATTTCTGGGTCTTCTTCGATACTGTCCGCTACGGCAGCTATATTGTCTTCATTTCACATCAATCTCTGTCTGGTTGGTGGATTAAGATCCAAAAGAGTGTAATCACATACAATCACTCAACATCTACGGTGAAGCGTAGAAGGACTTCAAGCGCATCTGTTACAGGAAAAAATTTTCCTTCGAAGAACAGATCAAGATCTTCAACAGAGTTTTGGAAGACTGTAAGGTATATCAACGAGATATTATTATTGGATCCAAATAGCAGGCATTACAGTATGGGGAACATTTCACTAAACTCCTAAATCTCGTCCAAATTTCGCCAGCTTTTCATTATGTTTGGTGGCCCCGCTGGTTGATGATGTTTTTCTCAACGCACCGCCGTTTGCTTTGTTAACATAGTTTCCGAGCCAAAAATGGGGCTCGTCCGAGAAGATGATTTTTTCACCAAAATCCGGATTTCCGACCCACATTTCCAGCACTCAATTAGCGAACTCAATTCTTGCACCAGCTCAATCTAATCGCAAAATAAGCCGGATTGACTCTCTGGTGAGGTCCAATCAACATATCTGGGTCTTCTTCGATACTTTTCTCTACGGCATCTATGTTTTCTTCATTTCGCATCAATCTCTGTCTGGTTGGTGGCTTAATATCAAAAATAGTGTACTCACGCTCAAACTTTTCCACGGTGCGACGAATTGCCTGCACACTTAAACCATGATGATGACCGACCTCATGATGAGCGCGTATTGCGTATTTACATCTGAGACGGAATTTCGCTTTTATTTTTTTAATAATTCCCGCACGCCCGGCAACCGCAAAACGATGCAAGATGAAGTGGCAAGTATGAAGTTCTTCATACTGTGGAATTATCCCTCTTCAAACCGTATGACACACATGAAGAATTTTGGAAAAAGTTTACTAACATCACATCTTGAGCGAAAATATGCGGAATTAATCGCAACTTTCAAATGAATTTGGCCCCAGCAATGGATCGATCAGGACCTGAAATTGAATCACTTGTGTTTGAAGCAGAAACGACGCAAAATTTGTTATCGGAGTTAAACCCGCGGTCATCCAGTCTGCCTGCCCAAACTGTTTTTGTTTGTTTCTTTGAAATAAAGAAGTTTTAAGAGCGATTCCAGGATTTTGCTCACTCCACACGGGGAATGAGCACACAAATGATTTCCGGTAAGAAAGTGGGTCAGTTTAAAACTACTCTAGAACGAATTAACGAAGCCTTAATTCTTGTGCCAACTAGATCTTGTGCGGGTGAAGGCCAAAATAGACACGCAATATCCCTCACATAATGGTCGGACAGTGGCCAAGCTGTAAAGAACAGCATTTAATTGATAAATTCGATCTTTCGGTTACAATACATATTGCTTACAATGGATGTATATAGGTACGTTGATGTTGAATTATTTAAGAATCAACAAATCGTCTGTTTGGCGATTGTATACAAAGATGAATGGTGCACTTAAAAGTTTGTAGAACAGGACGTGAATTAATTAATTAAATTGCCACGACATGCATGCGTTGTCAAAGCGTGTTTTTTTCATGAAGATTTTCCAAACAAATTTGGCTAAAAGAGCAATTTTTACATGCTGTATGACATCGAGTTAGGAATTTTTTCTACGTCGACTCTGCTCTAGCTTTAACAAAGTGCTTCACTTGCCAATTGCTGTTTTTTTTTTTTTTTGCTTTAAAAAGACAATCGAATAACAATTAAACACACATTACCCATCCCGTCAAGGCATGGACGTCGGCAAAGGCGAACGAAAATATCTTTGAACATACTATCTTCGAACGATTTTTGTAGCTTCGAAAATTAAATATATCAGCAATATGTTCCAGGTATAGCTTATAGATACATCGATCTAGCCGGAAAAATTAGTATCCCCAGATTGCTACGGCATGTAGATTAAATAACTCTTTTTCAGTTTTTGGTTCAAAACTGGACGAACAACACCTCATTTGCCGCGCACAAGTGTAAGGACACCTAAACGATCTTAGAGCTTACAACTGGAGATATTTTAGCCCAAGTTTATCCCAGATAGTAGCGCAATTCCACAGGCCACTCTATTATATATTGTCCAATCGCTTAGGCTTAGAATTTGCCAATGTTTTCGCATTTAAATGATACAACAATTGTTGTTTTGGCCTCTTCTTCGAACCTCGTTTATTCATCATTATTAATGTTGTTCCCTTCAAAGTAATTCCCCTCAGAGTTTATACACTTGTGCCAACGCTTTTACCAATCCTCGAAGCACTTGTCATAAGTACTTTTTGATATAGCATTGAGCTCTTACAGCGATGCCATTCTTATTTCCTCAATCGTTGCAAGTCTTCGTCCTTTCATATGTCTCTTCAGTTTTGGAAACAGGAAAAAGTTGGATGGGGCCAAATCCGAAAATATGGTGGCTAAAATCTCTCTTCCTCTTTGATCAGAATTAAGAAGTTTCAGAACAAACTTCGCTGACACACGTGTCATGCCCAAAACATGTGAAAAATTGCATGACAACTATGGTAAGTTGACGATTTTCCAAAACAATTTTCTTCACAGCTTCGACGTTATGGTTCGTCATTGGCATCTTCTCGGCCATCTTAGAAGAGCTTGTACCACTTGTAAAAAATTTTGTGCTTAGAGCAGACTCACTGTATGCCATAGTCAATATTTTATGTGCTTTAGAGCACTTGTATCCATTTTTTACACAAAATTTGATGCAAATTTGCTCTATTTTTTATAATAATTGAAAATCTCCGAGCCCACGAAGGCGTCTAACCTTTTTATCTATCAAAAACATAGTAAGAATGCTATAAATTTGAAACTGTGAACATATGTTCGGGACATGAGAACCAACGCAGCAAAAAAAAAAATCGATAATCGAATGTACGTTTCCCGTGAAATTTATAGAGTCACCTTACTTTTTGAACATACCTCGCACATATACTTTTATTGGGTATCATAACAAACTGCAATATTTTTCCATAATTATTCGTAAACTTTTAGCTGCGTATATGTTACTCAGATCTCTTAAGGTTGCATTGACTACTGTGGAGAATAAAACAAACCTCAGGGAGACTGTTGTGTCAACATATCTAGCTACCAAATAAATCCAACCAAATAGTATAAGCTGTTTGAAAAAAAAAAAACACTTCGCATCTAGAAAACCGGATCGTGATCATTTCCTCAAAACAGTCAACAGACTCTTCTGGTTTTTAGAAAGTACGAAATGATTTGACTTACAACAACAAATATGCTCTTGAGCAGTCCCTTATTTATTAAACACGCCAATAAACATTGTCAACCTCGCAGAAATGATCAAGCAAGCTACACTAAATGAGTTAACAAGGAGGATAATTCTAAGCGAACAAAAGCGGTTTGAATATCTAAGAGCAAGAGAGAAGTCATTTGCAGTTCAAAACCACCTATGGTGGAGCGATTGAGAACTTTAAGCGCATTTGTAACAGGAAAAAACTGTCCTTCGAAGAACAGACCGTTAGGGTAATCAACAGATCGTGATCTTCAGCAGAGTTTTGGAAGACTGTAAGGCATGTTAACGAGAAAGCTAATATCATTGGATCCATCAGACATCACAGTTGAGGGAATATTTCACCGGACTCCTGGATCCGGTCTAAAAAAACCGGAAAAAAATGCTCAACCATTGATCAATCGCTAAAATTTACAAAAGCCAACACAAGGAGGTGTATGCCTTCGTAGTTGATTTTCGTGCAGCCTTTGACACAAGACCCCGTGAGGCGCTATTTTACAAACTTCGCGTAATAGAAATGTGTAATTCTAAATCTAATTCAACATTTTAAGGGCAATGTACAACAATAATTACTCATTCGCCAAATATAGTGAATTTATTTCTGATGAGTTTGGTTTCTCGAGTGGAGGAATTGAACTGAACCAAGTACCGAAAGATCCCTGCGCTTATGTATGCAGACGACATACAAACGATGCAGTTGATTTTAAACAGAGTATTGCAACCTATGTAACCTAAATGTTAATCTTGAAAAGTCGTAGACGATGATATTCAGAGGTGGAAGCGGTAGGTATTCGCGCAACGAAAAGTGGAGTCTTCACGGTGAACGTATCGAAATAGTGAGAGAATACAAATACCTACGAGTTCTGATAACTGCAAATCTCAATATGAAAAAAAACATCTTAATGTAAAACTATCGGAAGCAAAACGCGGGATATCTTCAGTTTGGAGTCGCTGTTTTGTTACCAAAAGCATAGCCCATGTCGGGGCTAGTTTGGCCACTTCCTGATTAATGTTTTTTGATCCTATCGCAGAGCAATCTTTTCAGGGGTGTCAGTTAAGATTGCAGCTCGTCTCTTCCTTTGTTAATGTTTTTGTCCTCAGCCCAGCCTTTGGAAATTTCGAAACGACTTCGGGCGGAAATGTTTAAAATCCCCGAGTTGTAGAAGGGTGATTGTGCAAGACATGTAATACAGGACTTTTTTTAGATGGCTTTACTTACTTTATGAAGTTCACCATGAAAGTACGGCACTCCTCATTGGTGACTCAACCACTTACATTCGAAGTTCTAATGCAGTCTGGTGGACCTCCGTTAATAAGGTGCACTTTATAATTTCTACGAGGAAATATAAACATTGGTGGGATTGCGACCCCAGCCGCTGAGACGACTACTATAAGGGTTACATTTGTACCTACTTCGCTTGAGGTCAGCGACTCTTCGTTCTTTTTACCCTTAGCCGCAACTATTTTGTTTGGTTTACATACCATGCACACTCTGGGTTTATCAACATTCCAAATATTTGAACCATGGAACTTGTACTTGTCCATGCACTGCGACAGTTAACATTTGTTCTGCCGTACTTGCAGCTCCAAGCCGAAACCTCGTAGGTCAATCTTTTACTGCCATCTTGTTTTCTTTGCAAGAATCAGGAAATTTTTTTTCAAATTTGATTGCAAAAGCATGATCAAGCGTGCGAATATTTTTGGTGTTAAACCGTAAAATATGAAAGATTCTTTTAGCAAATATTTTCGTTTGTCGCATAGACAATAGAATGACTGTCTTGTGCCTGTAACCTTTTAATAGACATTTGGAGTGTGTTCTTTCTACTCCACATTCACAAGTTGCCTGTTTTATAAACTTCTCTTTACCCAACACAAACCCTGCAGCTGTACTAAATTGTTCTTTACTAGCAACTCGTCCTTGCGTTTTTCGCTTGTACCGGCTCATCCATTTTGTGGTTTGGAAAATAAAGTTAAATAAACCAAATTTATGAATTAAAGTTTGATAAAATTTTCATTCCAATATATTGTTTGGATCTTGCCATTATGAATTGAATACAACATCATTCAAACGGCCTCCATGGAAGGTTTTCGAAAATTTGATTCTGAAAAGGTAATTTTCGATGACCTTTCGACACATATCGGGCAATAGCTTGGTCCTAACTTGACGAATATTCGTTTTCAGAGCATCAAGAGTTTGTGGATTGTGTGCATAAATGCGATCTTTTGAATAGCCCTACAAAGAGAAATCCAACGGCGACATATGACACGATTTTGGTGTCCAGTTCACATCACAAAAGCGAGAAATAACTCGTCCAGGAATTTTTTTTTTCTTTTTTTTGCAATAATGATAAAACGAGTCGTGTTGTGTGAGATGTAGGACCATCTTGTTGAAACCACATGTGTTGCACATCCATATCTTTGATATGGCTAAAACGATGAGAATTGACGGTGACGGTTACACCTTCCTCATTTTCGAAGACCAAATTGCACACCATACAGTGACTTTTTGTGGATGCAATGGTCTTTCGACAGTTACATGTGGACTTTTACCTTCCCATATACGACAATTTTGTTTGCTAACGTATCCATCGAGTGAAAAATGAGCCTCATCGCTGAAGAACGCATACACACCTAATAGATATATATTGTACAGATTCCGTGGTCAGGTGGCTTAATTTCTTGAGTGATTTGAACTCTATAAGGGTGTAGATGCAAATCCAAATGCTGTGCTCGTTGTGAAATCGATAGATTTGGATCTTCTTCAACACTTTCACTAACGGCACCTATATTTTCTGTAAAGCGTGCATTTCGATGATGGATATGTTTTAAGATATCTCTTCGATGTTTTTTGCAGTTTCGCCTATCTATACTACACTCAGATGGACGATTATGTCGACAATAATTTGCTCGATCTGCACGAAACGTACCTACCACAGAATCAATATTTTTTGAGTAAGTTTTCACAACTTTAACACGTTTCGCGATTGTTAAGTGATCCATATTGTGAAAAGGCAAACCTTAAAACATATACGAATACAGTCTCAGATGACAGTTCGGTTTGATGTATTGGATGACGCTATACGTGCACATTATAGAACAATGCTTGCACTTTTAAGTTTAGCAGGGCAAGTTGAGCAAGCAACATTCATGTATGAATTTCTTCGTAAAGGACTCTTGGTTGCTGAGCTATTCCTGTGTCCCAATTTGCCTTGTTGCCCAACTAGCCCAATAACAACAAAATCGATTTCTTATTTCTTTCTTTCTGAGGAACGCACGCCTAATTATATTTTGTATTTGGAGACTGGGGTACTTCCGTTTTTGCAGGACTCATTACGACTACACTTTATAACTATATATTGGGTCTCGTGCGGTTTGCTAAGAGATGGCGTAACTTGTATTATTCCATTGGAACATGCGTTGGAAAGCTACTGTCATTGTACGTCATTTCAGTATTTGTCATTCATTTGAAGCGTAAACAACAATAATTTCTTTTTCACTCAAATATGTCGAACTTTGTGCCTGAAAAAAGTGTTTTTGCGGGGAGTTCTTCTTAATTACTTTAATATGAAGAAAACTGCTCCCGAAATTCATCGTATTTTGGTGAAAGTTTATGGTGAACATGCGCTAGCTGAGCGAACGTGCCAAAAGTGGTTTGCACGATTTAAAAGTGGTGATTTTGGCTTGCAAGACGATGAACGTGCCAAAAAAATTTGAAGATGAAGAACTGGAAGCATTACTCTATGAAGATTGTTGCCAAACACAAGAAGAGCTCGCAGAATCTTTAGGTGTCACTCAAGCAGCCATTTCAAAACGTTTAGAGCAGCTGGATGTATACAAAAGCAAGGAAATTGGGTTCCACATGAACTGAAGCCGAGAGACGTCGAAAGGCGTCCGAAATGCTGCTGGAACGCCACAAAAGGAAGTCATTTTTGTATCGGATTGTTACTAGTGATGAAAAATGGATCCCTTACGGCAATCCCAAGAGCAAAAAATCATATGTGAAACCCGGCCAACCAGCCAAATCAACGGCAAAGCCGAATATCCATGGCGCGAAGGTAATGCTAAAACCGGATAAAACCATCAATGGGCAACGCTACCGAACACAATTAATCCATTTGAGGAGAGCAGTAGCTGAAAAACGCGCGGAATATGCGACCAGACACGAGGCAATAATTTTCCATCATGACAACGCTCGGCCCCACGTTGCTATTCCGGCTAAGAACTATTTGGAAAACAGTAGATGGGAAGTCTTATCCCACCCGCTTTATAGCCCAGACCTTGCCCCTTCTGACTACCATTTGTTCCGGTCGATGCAGAACGCTCTCAGTGAAATACGGTTCACATCAGAGCAGAATATCAAAAATTGGCTTGATTCATTCTTGGCTGTCAAGCCGGCGCAGTTCTTTTGGGATGGGATCCAATAATTGCCAGAAACATAGTAAAAAGTCATAGCTTCAGATGGGCAATACCTTGAATAATACTATTGTACATGTTTTTCTTAAATAAACGTTCAAATTTTGAAAAAAAAACCGCACGAATTAAATTACATACCCAATATTAGTTAAAGTAACCGAGATGGAATAAGGTTGGAAACAATGTTGGACCAGGGTACAGCCAGAAGATCTAAATTTTGTATGCTATCATCATCAATCAGACGAGAGAGATACGAAAGATTCGTAAGCGATGCTCGTTACGCAATAGTTTAATTTTTTATGAGAATGCTTACAGTTGCTTACAGTGCTTACAGCGAACCTAAATGTCAATCTGAAAGACAGTCAATACACCTAAATAGACGTGATAACTATGTATTAACCCACCTTTTTATGAAAAAAAAAGTTTAAACGAAATAACAATCCCCTATGACAGTTTAATTTTGTGCATAAGGCGTGAGAACATTGTCATCGTTTGTAAACACAAAGTGGGCTATACAAGACCTAGCTAAGTCCGATCGTGAGAAACTATCAACTGTAAAATAATGCAGAAAATACAGCTTGCAGGTATCTTTATTAGACTTATCTGAACGCTAATGATGAGTATCTCAATTTATTTACGTTGTATGATGATCGACGATATGACCGAAGATTCTAGGTAAGCCCAGTTAGCCAGCTGATACGCTAGGCAACCCTAAACATTCGAACATTTGTATCATCCCACAGTGGTTAAATAAAATGATCGTTTTCGTCTCGTAATGATAGAGAAAACTTTTCGTGGTATGTAGATATGCACATATATTATCCCCTTAGAAAACATTCATACCTATTCTGGAAAAAAAAAACAAAACAGAGATACAATAGTTTGACACCGTCTATGACTGTGTGGAATGCGAGCATATGTAAATATCATAAATTGTCGAACACCTTCCGATATTATCTCAGCGATTTTCTTAAATAATCAACTATCTGAACTTCGGAAATGCGTAGCAAGAAATTGCAGCGTTCAATAGTGGCAACACAAACCGCCAGAGATATTGGAGAACTTTGTATAACAAAACAATTAGTATACAAGGAGGTAACTTTCTCAATGCATCAAGCAGAAACAAGACTAAGCACCTTAACTGGAATCCATTTTGAATGAATTCAAACCATCCTACCAAGTTCTAAAGAATACCAAATCAAAAAGCCGTCGGAATGCGCAGCTACAGGATTGTTTCTGACAATCCCAGCAAATCGTTGAAACACAAGCACTGTTCATCTACCAGGACTCTCCATAAATTTCTCAAAATATTTACAGTTATTGTAAGAAAATATTACAAGGACTTGAAGAAACCAAATTGCAATTGAGTTATGTCGGTATCCTCAAAAGTATAATACAAACTTCAGTCCCAATCACCTCAAACCATCTCAACTGCGCCCGACCGACTAAATAAACCCACTCACTCTACAGAGTGGCAATCACATCGTCATTCATTTCGAACACTCCATTCGAACTTCTTAAAAGAGTCATCTCTCTTTATGCCATCATAGTCTCACTCAATTTCGACGGATAGTCTCAGAATTCATACTCAGAGATTATGTGCGCAAGGCAAATTCACCACTTTTCCGATGATACTGTGTGATTTCTCTCTTTCCCTCTGCGGTGTTTTCTTAAAACTCTTTCTCTCTTCCACTGTGGTCATAAAAGATATGAAAAGATGAATTTTTATAAGGTTATGACAAGGTTAGGCGGAGCGATATAATAACGACACTCTCGCACACTTGGATACAAGTGAACTCACTAAACTCACTACACTCGCTCACTACTCATCCATTCAACAGAGGGTTCTCCTTGGCAGTATTTTGGAATTTTTTTTTCATGTTTTGTCCATCACTATCCCCACTTTGAATAGTTCTTGGTGTTTTTTTTTTTTTTTTACCTTTTCACCTTGGGCTTCGTTTTGTTTGTTCTTTCTAGGGGTGCAAAACTTTTGCTCTCTGAGTTGAGTCTAAGTAAATTTTGTTGCACTTTAGCTTCACTCATATGAAGATTTTTCTTGGCCAGGAGAGCTTGAGTTTGAGTCGAAGTTGGTGGGTGGGTGAGATGGTGAGTAAATAAAAAAATCCTTGCTTATCCTTGTTGCACGGCTTAAGCAGTGTGTGTTTCTTCTCCGTCTAATTTTGCCATGCAGTTATTACGTTTCTTGCAATGAGATTATGAAATTTCTCTTTTCTTTTTCTATTCGTTTTTTTTGTTTTTGTTTGGGGGGTTGTGGGTAACGGTATTCGATTGTTGTATTAATAATTTTCCAAGTCACCCTATGTTGTTTTTTTCTTGTTCTCTCTGACTCTGCTGATTGCTAAAGCTAAGGTTGAGCGTTGAAGCGGTGTCGATGTGTGTTGTTGCTTCGCTCTATCTTACGGGGGCTGTAGAAAAAAAAAAGAACGCATTGTATTATGGCTGTGGCGGCTGGTAGCGCCAGCGGTAGCAAGTATGTGTACCATGGGGTAGTAGTGGGTGGTTGGGTTGGTGGAAAAGCACCCTTAGAATATTTTCTTCTTCAGCAGGGGGTCGCTTGTTGTTGGTTTCTTTTTTTTTTTTGTTTTTTTTTTTTTTATTCCTGCACGGCGCGCATTATGTGTAGAATATCCTTTATGTGAAAGATGGATTTTTAGGGTAGGGGGCGACGACGACGAGCATGAAAGAAAGGAAAATATTTTGCTGTTGTATTGTGGAACGAAAGGTGAATTTTTATTTTCTGGGCGTGGTCATAAATTTTTATTTATCTGGAATTTCTTCGTTTTTTTTTTTCTTCCTTCCGACGAGAAAAGTATCTACATATATACACCAACCTACAATATTTATTTTTATTTTTTTTTTTTATTTTCCTTTATTTTGTATTTGATAAATGAGAATAAGAAAACTCAGGTGGCGAGAAAGGAAATTCGAAAAAAGGAAGAGGAAAAGAAAATTGTTTGAGTTCACTGATGAGATATAGTGGCCAAGTTAAGAGTCTGAGGTCTGAGGTCCACCTAAGGCACTATTTGAGCCTTGGGGGTGGCTCATGAAGGAGGCTCATACGACGAAACCGTCGAAGACAGACGAAGGCATGAAGGTGCAGATACATAACGTAGGTATCTTCTACATGGCATATGAAGACACATGGTGGTGCATGAAGAGTGCTTCAGGTGGTGTAGAGCGAATTTTCCTTCTGCTTCTGGGTTTTTCTGTTTGTTGAGATAAAGGTTAGGATGATTGTTATCAAGTGTGATGATAGGAAAGAGTGGATAATTGCTTTTAGTGGGGTTTTTGGTTTGCTTTGTTGGTGTTTATATGATTTCTGATTGATTTCTCGAGAGTCCAGTTGGTAGGTTGCTATGTACAATGTCGTGTCCGGCTGTGACTGTGGCATGACATTATATGTACTTCCAACTCATCTGGTGGTTTCACTTAGGTGGATAAACGCAGAAACAGGAAAGTAATTGTGAGTTCTGTCTTAAGTGTGTTGTCATCGACTGGAATATGTGAAATTGTCACATAAATATCTACATACCTACCTATCATAATGAAATTGTTTAAATGAACTAAAGCAAAAAAAAAACAAACCAATTTCGATTAAAGTTGGACAACAACTTGAATACTTGAATATCTGAAATGTCTTGATCATCTGGTGTCAAGAAATAAGGTCATGCTGAATGCTTTGAACTTGTAATTCATTTGTAAGATGTTGTCCCCTTAAGACGAACAAAAAAAAAAAAAAAAAAAAGAAAAACAAGAAAATCGATTTGGGTTAAGTGTGTGACAAAAAAGGGGTTGTTCAGAAGATATAGCAACAATTTGGAAAGTATTTAAGTCGTCTACCATACAACTTGGGGGTTGCATTAATGGATTGTTGCACCAAAGAAAAGGATTTCTTTTAGCATTGTGGATATAAAGGTAATCTCTTTTCGTTTTTATTTTTAGTTTATATTTAAAAAGTTTTAGTGGAAAGTTAGACCTAAACTTGGGTACTTATTTATGTATATGACTTTGACAACACGTCCTTATGGACGAGTCTAGATAGATAGATAGCTAAAATTGATCGACGTTAAATGAGAGAGAAAATATCTGAATCCGGTATTTGTGACCATGGGAGGGTGTCAAATTTAAAATTCCGAAAAGTGAATTTATCCCCGAGGAATTCACACCAATGGTATTATACGCTGACAAGCTACAAATAATGAGATACACTGCAGGAAAAATTTAAGAAATACCAGCAAAAAGTGAAATATTTTAAATTTTTTCGAATTAATTTTAGTTAGTCTCGTGACAGTATTTCATGGCATGGCTTTGGTATTATGATGTTGCTTCTAGGCACAAATGGAGATCCAATTCTGAACGGAGAAGTCCATAGCAAACAGTCTGAAAAGCAATTTTGGAGAGCTGAAAACGACACCACATAAGCGAAAAGGCAACGAAAAAGAAAAATAATTAAAGACAAGAAAGGACTGGGAAGATTTTCTAATATCGTTTCCATACGAGTTGCCAACATTTAAACATATTTTGTTTAAGTTTATTAATTAGAAGACCGAGAGTGACCCGTGCCCTCTACCAGCAGAATCATAAGCAGTGAGCGATCGTGGGAATATGGAGTTGCTACTAGCTGTACCGAAAGGAAACATGTCAATTCAACGGAAATAGTTTTGTATA
The DNA here is from genome assembly GCA_907269105.1 of Volucella inanis. Lineage (NCBI taxonomy): Eukaryota > Metazoa > Arthropoda > Insecta > Diptera > Syrphidae > Volucella > Volucella inanis. The sequence continues at coordinate 27,784,369 of OU026157.1, forward strand.
AGAGTAAAAATCACTTCTTCTGCCAGCTTCTCCTTTTTTTTTTTTTAAATAGCTCGCTCGAGTGGTTAAGGTAGGCTTAAAGTGTTTACATACAGCATGGGCGAAGGAAAGCTAGGGAGGAATGTTTGAAGGTCAGGAAATAAAGAGTTCCGCAGGGCATTCAATAAGCGAAATGTACGGCTTAAGACAGCATCAAGATATTTTAGAAAACGTCCGAAAGTGGTCTTGAGGGTAAACTGATGAGCATTTATAGCGAGATGGGTGTTACGGTTGAAGGTTTGAGGGTTTGAAGGGGTGGAATGCTACTGGCGATTTCTATGAAGCATTAGTGGTGGAAGTAGCTATAGAACAAAGTGAGATACAAGACATTTCGTCGGTGTTCGAGGGTGTCCATTGACTGAGTGATATTAGTATCAGCTATGAGTTTTATCGCACAGTTTTGAATCCTATCTAGCAGGTGTAAAGATGTAAGTTGCCATTGACAAACATACTGAGAATGGAAAACATTTCGGTTTCTACAATGCAAGTGGCGTTTAAATTTCGCTTTTATGACAACAAACAACGCTAAGTTTTGAAAGCATTAAACTCAACTCTGTTGATAGTTCCCCAATTGGTTATGCTTTTAAAATCGGAATTTAATGAGCTTAACATACGCTTCCGTTCTCGTTTTACAGCCGAAGAGCAGGAACGAATATGAAAAGTAGACAGTATCGTATTCAGCAAAGGAATAAATTGGATTAGAAGTAGCAGACAAGAGATCATAAATGAAGTTAAAAAGCGTGTAGGAGACAGAACGGAGCCCTGGGGCACACTAGCATTTATTTTCTGAGTATCGGAGTTGAAACCATCCAAGACAACTTGAATTAAATGTTCCGAAAAGTAATTTCTAATCCATTGAAGAAGAGAGTCTTTGGACTCAAAATCACGACAAAATGCCTTAGAAATAAGAAGTGCAACTATCTTGCTTTCTTCAGATTGATGTAGGCTTTGGTTCCACTTTTCGTTGAGACATGCCATCAGACCACCAGTGGACTTGTTGCTACAAAAACCGTATTGCCGACCATTGAGAAGCTTTCGTGTTTCGAGATGTTTCATGAGCTGACGGTTTATCAGAGTTTTCATTATCTAAGAAAGAAGGGACGTAACAGCAATGGGTCTAAAGATAGAAGAAGGTTCGACTTTTTTACGGAAGGGCTGGACAAATGCTGTTTTCATCTTTTTTGGAAAGAGACCTAATGAGAAGGATTGATGGAAACACAGTGGTTTTGCCAGCGTGGAAGAACATTTCTTCAGTAGAAATAGAGGTATACCATATGTACCAGCGGATTTGTATTAACTCAGATCTTTAAGTACTCTTTCCACTTCACGAGTGCGAAAGTGGATTCATCCTATTGAAGATTTCACGCACTCAATTGTAGGTGGGGACAAAGCACAACATGGAAGTGTTGAGCAGGTCGCAAATTGAACAGCAAACAGATTGGCTTTGTACAAGGAGCTAGCAATTGGAATGTCATTATAAATAGGAGTTGGAAGATGAGGCAGAATATCTAATGTTTGTATTTTTTTGCTTCAGATATTGGTCATATTGGAATTTCGCACTCTTAAGAAAGATGTTGCAGCCATTTCTGGCTCATGTGAAAATGATGTTCCTCTGTAGGGCCGAAAAAACATTTTTCTAACCCTGACAGTCTCTTTATAGCTCGAATCGAACCATGCTGGGTCAAGTTGTTTTCCGAAGCGAAGATCTCAACACATCGTCCTTCGGGTGTTGTCTGTCCAGAATGCTAGAGCCATCCAGAATTGTGTATATTAATATTAACGATTTCAGTATGAGGATACAGGTATACAATCCTTTGAATGGAGTCAGACAGCGCATCAAACTCGTTAATGGTCGAACTGCTGTCCAGTTTGGAGCTTCTGTAAGTAAGGCAAAAGTGGATAATTTTCTTACGGAGATTCCGAAGTAGAACAGGAACTACATTGTGGTGGAATTTGGTAAGCTAGATAGGCAGCGGGGATCTACCTAAATGGAAAGTAAATGGAAAGTAACAAACTTTGTATGGAATTGCTGGCGATTCCTCTTCAGTTTGCTAATGGCATAGTTTCCACTAGCATCGACAATTGAAACAAATTGTATAAGTACTTAATTATTTTAATTGGAACCAGCGAAAGTAAAATATATGGATAAACATAATTATGTAAGCATAAAAACTCATCAAATTTACTCATATAATCGTATTGATATAATTGAGCTTGGAGTGGCTGTCTGACGGCTCAATTGAAATGGTAATAAAGCATTCAGAACCACATTTTCAACAAGCAATACATTCCTCTATTAAATTCTTTGTAGAAATCTAAGGACTAATAAACAAATAAAAATCCCTCCGAAACAAGCCCAGCCACATGAATAACCTGAAGTCCAAGTATCTGTCGACGAGCCGTACTGCCATACTCCAACATAACATACTTTAGGAAATATTAAAATTCACCAAACTCCTCGAGGATGGTAGTAAAAAATCATAAAATTCTCATCAAAATTACTCCACAATGTTCAGAAGGATACTACGAGTACGAGTACACACAGTGTTTATACAAGAGCAGAGCGTAATTTAATTGCCCTGATGTGCGTGCTTGATACGCGTCAGGCCTCTGTCCACAGGGTTATAATTAACCATTTTCCAGTTAAATAAAGATTTTGACCAATTGGTGTTACAAACAAAGAAAAAAGGATCTCACGGATCGGCAGAAAATATTAAAAGCAAATAAATTGTGGATGCATATGTACACACTCTGGCTCGCATAAGATTATTGGATGATCCTTTGAAGCGGTAGCGCTTTTAATTTGAATTTTCTGTTTACTTTCGAAGGAATTGCTATAAAAGATCATTCTAGAGGTGCCACAAATGGAATACAAATTGGAATATGAAAACTGAATCCCTAGTCTCGAAGACCAATAATCTATAAAGGGTAATGATAAATTGTTATGCGTCCTGTGTGCACATCTTTTTTTTTTTTTTTTTTTGTTAGGGTTTCGGCTTTGGTGTTAGTTGTAGGCGACTTTGTTTAAATGGCTGCAAGTTCCTTTGTAGCGGCTGTCGGTGGCAATTAAGTATGACCGTGCACAAGTGCATGAAATTTTAATTTATTGAAGGGATTTATTCTGGAATTGGCCGCTTGGGTACTTGTGTATCCGGTTGTGGGTGATGAATGTGAAGTTAAATTCTGTGGATAGCTGGTTGAAGTTGCCGCTAAAAATTTACGCTTATTTCAGTACCAGTGCATATATAAAAAAAAAATTATGTTTCCAATAGATAGGAAATCACATGCTTGCTTACCAATAAAATGAAATATGCTTTTGGCAGGGTACTTGTTATGGCAATGATCGTTCTTCGCAAACTGAGGCTCTGAGACTCGCAGAATCGTATTGGTAAGGAGTACGCTTAGACAAATCAATAGTTTTGTGGGTTGATTCAATACTACTGAACAAAATCTTGGACGTAGATGCTGACTTTGCTGAATTGATTAACTTGTAATGTTGGAGTTAAAGAGAACATGATCCCTGTCTGGCATCCAGTATCCATTGTATGTGCAATGCTTCTTATGGTTACGCTAGGGCATATACAGATAATGTTACTGTACTCTCTGTTGGATCATGTCTAGAGACTGTCTTTTCGAAAGCCCAGGCAGGCCTAAGTGTGAACGACAGAATCAGGAATCGGAAAAGGTTGCAGCGATGGCTCTAAAACCGATGTAACGCTGGCGTTTTTGTGGATAGCGATAACATTCGATATTTACTTACTACAGGATCTGCGTTATTGAACGGGAAACTGTCTTATAACTCCGATTGGACCAGCAGTTGAACAATCAAGCTCATATCAAAGAGCATGCCATACCCCCAAATGTTGGTCACCGGTAACTATAAGAGTAAAGGTAGAGATTTACTCATGCAGGGATAAAATGTCTGGGTATGCTCGGCCAGAAGCATAGGGCTCAAGACTCTATACTGAAGAGATGAAAAAGATGTGATGAACCAATTAATGGCTTCGGATAGAAATGATTCCACTACTGAAGACTTTTGCAAACGTTTAAAGGACAACGACCTTCGGATCTGCACATGGAACGTATGCAGATTTGTCATATGCTTCAGACAAGGCCATGCTCCCATACTCCTACATACCACCTTTATCATGGTCAGGGTTCTAGGCAAGGTGACGAGAATACTGGGGGCACAATCATTCAAAATCAGTACAACTACTTTGAAAGTATTGGTATTATTGGGAGAACTTATCGGGCTGTTACGGGTGCCTTCGCTAGATATGAAACGGAAGCTGTCAATATAGGTTTAGCGGTAAATGAGGTATATGCTTTATGCTTTAAGCATGAAGGGACACACAACATTGACGATTTGAACTGAACTTTACAGCTATAATATCAAGGTAGTAAGGGACTTTGTCTACCTCGGCTACATCTTAGCAGAAATAAAACGAAGAATCATACTTGTCCATCGGTGTTTCTTTGAGCTAAGAAGGCAATTGAGTAGTAAGGCCTTGTCCTCAAGAAAATTAAGGAGACTCTTTATAAGAACGTGATCATCCCAGTCCCACTTTTCGAGGCAAAAGCATAGACTTCAATCGACTTGAAGGCAGTTGGTTAAAGACCGGATTAACTGGAGAGGTTTGTTTGTTGAGGTCTAAGTACACCCCGAACTGTAGCGTAAGTAAGTAAGGTTAACTTTAATCTGCCTTACAAACGGAGTAATACGCAATTTTAATGTCATGTGCAACTGTTGGAGGGGGCGACTTTCCTGAAGTTCCCTTCTGATGGATCGGCCCAATGATAATGGAATTAAGTTTCATCACCTGGTTAAAATAGATCAGTTGTGAGTACGTCAGTAATTAATGTAACGAGGCTCACACAAAACCTTTGTTGATCTTCATGATCAACCGTTAGAGGAGTTCCCGGTAATATCGCTACATAAATCTTGTCCTTGACGCGACAAAATCAAACTTCAAGTTTTGGTAGAACTGATTGGAAAAGGCTCCACCAGGAGTTTGCAATTTAAGCCATTTGATGTCGAATTTCGTCACAATCCTTCTACTGTGATCGTTGTCTATTCTGGTTTATTGGGAAGTTCGGATTTTTATTTTTTTAGCTTTGATATTGCTACCCTAATTTTGCCTAGGTCAGGTGGACGGGATTCTCTGCCGTCTTCGTGCAGGATGAATGGATCATTCTGCCTGATCGGTATTGGGACTGTCATTGCCGTTACACAGTTTTCGGAAGTAGTCTTTCCAGATTATCAGCGCCGATTGTGACTCTACTACTAGTTGACCATATTCATTATTGCAGGCTTTCATTCTGGCTTTGTAGATCTGGCATGTTCGTTTCATTCTCTGAAAAGTTATTCCTGCACTAACATCTCTCCATTCCTTCGAACGCGCGTTTTTCATGTTCTTTGTTCTTCTTTTCGAGAAGCCTGTGCTCTTCCTTTCTTTTATACTCATAGAGCTCAACATCAGCTATAGTGCTTTGATGAAGCGTAGCTTTTTATGCTTATTGTGGGACTGCACGTCCCCTTTTACATTCATTGTCAAACCAGATATTTTTTGTTGCGGCACTTTGAAACCCATCACATTAGAAACAACTTCTGTGTGGCTCGCTGACAACAATCCAATTGGCATTCTATGGTTTGTGTATGGGGGCTAGGATTATGAGTGGTCTTGACGCATTTGTGCCCTAGCTGCGGCTTAACGATCTGACTCGATGTTGGCTCCTCGAAAAGTTCCGACATTTAGTTCCGGTGCTGGAGGAGTATCTGGCGTTGATCGCAATATGACCAATCTGGTTGACGGTTGATTGGTCAGGTGATAGCCAAGTCCTTTTATAGATATTGAGATGTGGCAATCGGGTGCAAAGTTTCGGTACATACCGAAAGCTTAAAACTTTACCCCTGAGTCTCCCTCAAAAATAAAATCCACATACAAATGTGGCATGTATTGTCTTCCTTCCTTGTAGCAGTTGCCAAAGTAGATGTCATAGTATTTCATTCGTTTTTTGTCCGGATCATTCCATCGCACTTCATGGATTGCGGCAATATCTGCTTCATAATTGTCTAGGGGATCCGCGAGTTATTCGGCAGCGCATGGTCTGCTAAGGATTCTAATATTTTATGTGTGAAGCCGAGATTCGTTGTCGGGATCGAAAACTTTATATCTGTCTGTATTCGAGACTGTTTGTTGAGTACGTATGGACAAAGGGTCGGTTTCGCCGAGGCAATGAGGGCCCTATCCTTACTGTTCATTATAATTGTAAGGCATGATCCTAAAGTTGACTAAATTCTCCGCTCAAAATGTCTATATAGTGCCTTGTCCGGACCATGTTTATATGTACACTTAAGTTCAGCCGCTGTGCTCCGATGCCACAATGTGATCCTAAATGCCCATTCGTTTTAAAAAAAACGAAATCATGCTATGTGAACTCATCCCTGCCGTGCATAAAATATGAAAATCCCTTGAAGCCTATGCAGAAGTATTAAAGAACATCGAGTTTGTACGTGAAAACTATGCACTGACGGCGATTATAGAAGCAACCGATGTCATATGAGTATAATCGAATGCCTACACACATGCAAACTGTTAGAATCACTATATCTATTCCATTGTACCAATGGAACTCCTCTATCCTCCTAGAAGATCATATACATGGATCATATGGAGTGCCTTCCTGGAACCTTAAATTATATGAGACTGATGCATATAAAATTGCCGTTTTACGAAATAAGAATTGTTAACATTTCGAACTTTTTAAGGAAATAACTTTACTTATAAAAGTATTAGCCATTAACTTCGAACCATCTGTGCCGATAAGACTGTAATGCCTAGATACCAACTGATTGATCGGTATATGATTCATATGCTGAAAAAAATGGAAATGCGTTGGGTATGTATGGGAAAGAGTTTCGTATTGCAGTTGATGCAACTTTTGCATGCTTTTATGTTACACATGTGGCCCTTTAGTTTGAGCTTTAGTTGAGCAGTGTAGCACCGTTTATGTGGACCAATGTAAGCTGCTTAATGAAATCATGAAATTCGAAGTCGAAAAAGTTCACATAATATGAACAGATACTGTGTACAAGTTTAACACACTCTGCTTTGATGTTGAAGGAGAATATAGGGATGTCCAAAAGACAGTCCATGAAGAACACACATGATACAAGGGAGATGGTTGGACACCAGAATGTTTGTTTGTTTTTTGTCTTAAACACAGGGCATTATTTCTATTATTAACATGATTTTGCTGAACAATTTTCGAGCTGAAAACTATCAAACTGCTTTGTCATTTTTGTTCAGTATCGTTTTTCACGTCATCATGAAAATACTCACACCATAACAGAGTCTCCAGCTGTATTACGAAAATCAGCGTTCTGTGAGAAATGCTTTTCGTGCGATTCGAGGAACTTACGGTGCGCATAATCGACCTACTGAAACCACTATTGCCAATACCATTCGTAAATTTGAGTCCCAGTTTACATTGGTGGATGATACTCGACCGGTTAGACCACATCCAGCACGTAAAAGCGTACAAAATTAAACTTGTGCAAGAATTTTCAATGAATGGGTTCTGGAAAAACTCAATGAAAATCCGGTGTTTTATCGTGAAATTTTGTTCAGTGATGAAGCCCATTTCTGGCTCAATGGATAAGTTAATAAACAAAATTGCCGTATTTGGGCTGATGATCAACCCGAAGAGTACCAAGAGCTACCATTACGTCCATTAAAAACGGAATTATTGGTCCATATTTCTTCAAAAATAAGGCAAATTAGAATGTCACCGTCAATAGTAGCCATTATCGCGTCATGTTAACGGACTATGAGCCATACAGCGCGTGAAACAATGGACTTGTTGAGAAATCATTTTGGTGAGCACTTAATTTCACGTTTTGTCCACTTAGATCTTGTGATATCACAATTTTGGACTATTTTCTCCATGAATATGTAAAGTCTTAGGTCTTCAAGAGTAAGCCAGCTACAATTGATGCTTTGGAAGGTAACATTACTCGTGTTATCCGAGAGATACCAGTCGCTGTGCTGAAACTTCCGAATGGACCACCTCAGACGTAGTCGTGGCCAATATTTACATGATATTATTTTCAAAAAACAAATGCCATGAGTTGTTCTTTTAACTAATAATAAAAATTCTAAGTTTACTTTCAAATTTATGTGCTTTATTTTACAGTAGAAATTAAACCTCACGATGAATCACCTTTCTAAAAGAAGGTAACAGTCGGATAAAGATATTCCGGTAAAAGAAACTAAATGTCTAAAGTAAACCAAGAAGTCATTTATGTTAATATGAAACTATTTCAGAGGGAAACTTTAAAACACATAGATCTCGGCACACTATGTGAGTTTGTTCTTCGTTAATATGTTGCCGAATCATTGTTTTCAGCGCACAGTGTCTTATTTTGCGAATCTAGAGGAACTTTATTCGTTGAGCGTTTGAATATTTTTTTATTTATGTTGAACTGATAAACTATACAATTATTGTATGTTATTTTTTGAGTTTTTAAGCTTACTTGAGTTTTAAATATTTATTTACATACATTTATCACATATGAGTACTACGCTTTACAAATCCTGTCTTTTGAGCAGTTTTTTTTTTTTTTTTTTTTTTAAATACGAAATCTTTATTAAAAAATGTTGGTATACTTTTTTCAAATGGCCCTTAAATTTAGGATACCTAAAAATCGAAAAAATAGAAAAAACACACAAAATTATTTTTTTTTTTTAATTTTTTTCTTTTATAAAACCAAGATGTACCTGAATAAATTATTAAATTATTCATCTTCTTCATCTGAACTTAATTTTTTAAATAACGCAATGCATTTTGGTTGGAGTGGGTTTCGTTTTTTATTAAGCATAAAACTTTGGCTTGAGAGATATGGATCTGAGGAAAGTAAGAATCTATTTATCACATCTCGATTTGAGTTTTGCCGTGAAAACTTTCGACTGAAATGCTCTCGAAAACGCATATATTCCTTGTTGCTTGCTTCGTGGGCTTCTTCAGACAACTCCCCAAGTGGTAATATGCAAGTTTCAATAATTTTTTTTTTTTTTGAATGCATAAGCACTTTATGTATGCTTGGAGATGTTGAAGATAAATATCCTTCGTTTGGCTTGCGTAACGTCCAAGCATTTCTGTATCGATTTCGTAGTCATTTGATAAGACTTTAAACAAAACTCAAAAATAGTTTATCAAGCTAATATTTAGACCTGTTATATCTGCACCTACTTCAGGGTTTCGAAACAACTTTCCAGTTGGTATGCAAGTAACAATCCCATTCGTTTCCGAAATTGGAATTGTAAAAGTTTAGTTCTACTATATTCGATACGGATTATTTTTCTGCTGGGGTCTTTGCTTGCCACTTTTGTGTGTCCAGTTTGTATGAAATGTGCAACAGACACTCAAAAGTCCGTATCCAAGGACGAAATACCAAAGTTGAAATTTTTTTCAGCCAGCTGACTTAATGAACTTTTATCGGTGTTCATTTCTTTTGGAGTGGCTCCACAAATATAACATTTTTAAGAAGAGTTATATTGTGATAACGTACTACAAGCCTTGCCCTCTACCATTGTCATAAGAAGATCGTGTCTATAATGCATTTCGAAACCGTTTATTATTAAGCCTGTTGGCTCAAGGTTAATTATTTGATCTTGCATTTCCTATTCTTGAGTGTTAATAAGATCAGTGTTTTCTTTTTTAAAAATAAATTTTACTAGCCTACCAGCAGTACCCAGTGGAACTCGCCTTCAAATTTTACCATACAATCTTTCCAGTAAAGTCATCAATCAACTGAAGTGGGACGAAAGAAAAGATTTTCATCACTATATTCAGCATCGTTTATGCTAATTTTATATATGCTTTGCGCAGAGCTATTATCACAGCCCCATTTAGATATAAGCCTCAAAGATAAAACTTGCGTACTTAAAGATTTTAGCAAGGTTGTTTTGAGCTTTTTACTGTTATGTCCAGCAAAGCTTGTAATTTTATTTGGGCAGACACATTAGTCACAACAAATGCTTCTTCTGCAGGATATCAGTCCTTTTTTGCTTCTTGGACTAAATAATATGCCGAATAAACGTTCGCATTGAGCTCTTTCAGCTGCTGCCGTATTGATTTGTACTGAAAACTACTTAATTTTGTATTTACTATTAGTATGAGGGCTTCTTCTGGGGTTATTATTCTTTTGTTCTTCTTTTCTTGGCTCTTTCAGGAGAAGACCTTAAAAGCTCCTTGACAATATTAGCTGCATCTCTTTTACCAGATGACCGCAAACTCATTTCAGCAGCAAGTGCGATTTCACTTGTTATTTTTGAGCCAACCAGATCTTTTATTTTCCATTTTTGGACTTTTTGAGTGCATTCGCCAAATGATTTTGAAGGTCATCTACGATTTGCATATGAACTTTTTGAAGGAACACCTTTAGTAAAGCCTTTTGGCAGTTGAACATCCTCTTTTAACTATGTTTTATTGGCTTTTTCAAATTTTAGAAAATTTCGCCCACTTCGCAAAATAAAATTGTTGAATTTAATGAGCTCACATAAGTTTGGAGTATTCTAGGGATATTATCTGTGGCTACAAGAGCGAACTTTTATCCAAATATCACACAACGAATATGTAGACTCAAATTTTTGCACTAAATTTGTTATTGCCTGTCTACTAGGGTGAGAATTACGACCGAAAATTGGAGTTAACACTCTTACAGTTGCAGTCATCGACTCCGAATATCTGTAAAAATTTTTTATAATTTTCAGACGTTGCTAGTTAGTGTACTTTACCATGATGAAAATGTTGAGTTTACTGAATAAATAGACAGTGACAGTTTGTGAACGAGTGAAAGAGTGCGTTCACAAATAAAATTCAAACTTGTCAAACCCTATATAAACATCTTTGCTACACTCGTAGTTTTTCTTCATACTTTGTTTTGATGTAAAGATCTGGTCGACAGTCGACCTTCCACTTCGAAAATTACACTGGTATTCACCTGTTACTTCTTCAGACTCTGGTTTCTATCCTGTCATGTATTATATTGGATAGTATTTTGTATTTTGCATTAAAGTTTCTTCTTCTCATTTGATTGGTTTGGATATATATTTGTTTGTAATTTTTATTTTTAAACTCTTCTTGTATTTCTTAAATTCTTCCCTTCATGGCTTCTTTATTTTTTCCTTTGCAAAGTTGTGTAGGTAGTTTCCTTTATTTTTATATGATTCTCTATTTGTTCTTGCGTTTACTTGCAAAAGCTTTATTTGAGCTTCGTTCCTTTCTTTCATTGCATTATGGCATTCTATGTCAACCAATCTGCATTTATCTGAAAGCTTTCTTTGTCAATTGTCTCATTTGCTGATTGGGTGATTGCGGTCTCAATCCTGTTTCATTTTTCGTCTATGTCTGTGTTTTGTTTTTCATTTTGGGTATTTATTTCTTGCAGTCTGTTTGAGAGAGTCTGTTTGTACTGCGCCTGAATGTTCGGATCCTGTAGCTTCTTAGTATTCCATGTGACTTTCGCTTTGCAAGATTACATTTTCTTAGTCGTATCTTTATTTCTACCAGGTAAGTGGTTGTTGTACATTCGTGCAATCGCTGACCTTAAAATTGTTCTACTTTTTGCCAGTTCAGAACGAGTTTTTAAACCTAATGAAGCATATGATCTTTGTGAGAAATAAATGAAATGTTTTCTATTAATTCATAAGTGGCGTCGAACTCACTTCCTGATACGACATTCCGGATGAATTTCGCCAGTATTTGCCTAACTGCCTACTGTAAACATCCGGCCAAAAATCTCAATAAATCAAAACCTAAATATTATGGTAATCTCCATGATAAAAAAAAGCTTCTCTTCCTTTTTCACATTTTTTTTTATTTTACTATTTGCAAAAGGGCTTTTCTGCCATTGTGCCACTCATTAACTACGCATTAGTGCACGCAATCAATTCATAGACACCCACTCCCTTCCTAGCATAGATTTGAGCAAATCTCTCAATCAACTAATATTTACATTAAGTAAGAAATGTGACAAATAAAAACATAACGCCTTCCGGCACGTGACCTCACATCATACATAGATATATCCTTTCTCTTTGAATTTTATTAATAACCATCATCTAGGATAATCATAGAGTAGGCATAAGAATATGAAAGAAACGAATTATTTCAACCCCTGCAAGTAAGGGAGAATACCCCGGACAAACAACATTGTACAAGCACTGCCTATTATTATGTTAACACATTGTCAGCGCCCTGTCTTATCGCCACAGTACTCGTATATGGCATAGCAGTGGCAGACAGGAGCTGTAGTACTACCAGTGGCAGGAGTATCCGTAGCAATGGCTTATAACGCGCAACAGGATCAACCCCCCGAATTATGAAATTATTTTCCATAAATCCTCGGTCCTTTTGTATTTGGTAAGGAGTAGAAATTTTGTAGATACTACAGTTACACTGTAACCGATGACAAGAAGTCAGCCTTCATTGTGGGCATATGTAGTACGGAAAAAGTCCTTTTGCATGTGTTATATACGCATTTTCAATATGAGTCGCGTGCCGCTATTTAGGACCCATTATTCATCGACATGGCTCTGATCGTCCCTGTTGCCTCTAAAATGAGGGGATAGTCGAGGTTTTATGATCTTGGTTATGATTTTTGTGTTATGACGAAATGTTTATTCGTCATATCCTGTGTGAGTTCAAAATAATGACGTTATATCCGGAGCAAGAGGGTTTTATCAGCTGCCCTGCTGAATGAAGTCAGTTTTTATGACAATGTGTGTTGGTAGTTTTATGGCTCCACGGGGTAGGTTTACTACTGCACTTGGTTCCTTATACTAGATATGAGTTTAATGTCTTCATAATTGGGCAAAGATGTTTAAAGAAAAACGTGATTAGATTAGAAGAAAAATAAAACTGGAGCTGTCAGAATATTGTTTAAAAAAATCATGTGTTAGAGAGAATCATAGTCACTTTTTGTTTTTTGTTTTTTTAAAAGAACTGGGTGTTACTATACTTAAAATTCCTGAATATTTGAATTTGAATATGTGCCGGACAGAGTTTGAACTACCATCTTGTAGTTGTGTTCAAAAAGTAAGGTGACTTTATATTTGTCTAAAATTCACCAATATCAATGTTTTTCCCTTCAAAATAATCCCCCTCAGATGCAATACACATGTTGCAACGCTTTTACTAATTCTCGAGTACTTCTCATAAGCACTTTTTGATATATCCTTGAGCTCTTTCAGCGATGCCGTTTTTATTTCTTCAATCGTTGCAAATCTCCACTCTTTCATAGGTTTCTTCAGTTTTGGGAACAGGAAAAAGTCGCATGGGGCCAAACCAGTGAATGCTTGTTATTTTTTGCAAAAAAAAAATCTCTCGTAACCAACGATGAATGAGCAGGCGCATTATCATTATACAATTCCGGACGTTTTGATCGTACGACAATGAGAAGAAAACTCCTGATTCACCACGCCACTGTAATCGAAGAAAACGGTGATCAAAACTTTGTCATTTGATAGAACTTTTCGTGCTTTTTTCGGTATTGGCTCTTCTGGGTGCTTCCATTATTCCATTCCATGGTTCCTCACCTATTATGACCCTTTTGACGTCATTCAAGAGCTCCTGAGCGATCCTCATTCGACGGTTCTTCTGATCAAAATTAAGAAGTTTCGGAACAAACGTAACTAATACACGTCTCATGCCAAAAACATAAAAAAAAAAGATACATTACACGAGTCGACCGATATTCCAACATCCAACGCAGCTTCTCTTATGGTAATTCGACGATTTTCCAAAATAATTTTCTTTACAGCTTCGACCCAATCATCTTTTGTTACTGTGCTGGGGCATCCAGAGCGAGGCTCGTCATGGGCTTCGTTTTGGGCATCTTAGAAGATCTTGCACACCAAAACACGTCTAACCTTTCTGTTTTTCAAAAATAAACTATGTTAGCTATATATAGGGTTTTCTAATAACGACTTGACAACTTTTTTTTTAAATAAAAGGCAAACCATTTGAGGTATTTCAAAAAATTTATTATTGGCTTGAAGCAAAATCAAAACATTTATGCGGTCGATTCGTTGGACCCAATTTTCAACGACTCGGCCACACATTTCGGCCGAAACGGCCGCTAATACGCGTTCAATGTTGGCTCTGAGCTCTTCCAATGTCGTCGGCGTGTTGGCATAAAGTAATGACTTAACGTTGCCCCACAGAAAATAGTCAAGCGGCGTTAAATCGCACGAACGAGGCGGCCAATCGACTGGCCCATGTCTTGAGATAACACGCTCACCATACTTACTCTTCAATAAATCTATTGTAGCGTGTACTGTGTGGCTTGTGGCACGATACTGTTGAAACCACATATCGTTCAAGTCCATATCTTCCAATTCATGGTGCGATAACGCTGACCATTCACAGTAACGTGACGATCGTTATCGTCGACGAAGAAATATGGCCCAATAACGCCGTCGGCATGCAAACCGCACCAAACAGTTATTTTTTGTGGATGAAGTGGTGATTCATGAAGCAAATGTGGGTTTCCACCCGACCAATAACGCATATTTTGCTTATTGACGAACCCATTGAGCCAAAAATGAGCTTCGTCACTGAAGATGATTCTGCGATGAAATTCATCATCTTGGCGCATCTTCTCCAGAACCCAATCGAGGAACGTTGCTCGTTAGTGTACTTTACCATGATGAAAGTGTTGAGTTTACTGAATAAATTGACAGTGTCAGTTTGATGATTAGTAAAAAAGTGCGTTCACAAATTAAATTCAAAGTTGTCAAGTCCCTATTGGAAAGCCCTATACTTGAAACTGTGAACATATGTTCAAAGGTCACCTTACTTTTTGAACATTACTCCTATGTACGCATTCGCATTATGTATCTTACACTGATGACAAAACAGTTCTCCTTCATTAGGGCAGCGACGGAGAAATCCCATGTATGATCAAGGGCGGCATCCATAGCAACTTGATGCACATTCCCCTTTAGCGTTGCTTTGACGTATTCAGAGGCCAAAATCAGAGAGAACTCCATAATTATTATAACAAGATTATGGAATACAGATGGCGGGGCAAGAAACCTGAATAGGCTAACCGCGGCTCTTATAACTTCAGCCAGACAGACTACTTGTTCCGAATTGTTGAACCGGACCTTTATTTGCGGTTCTTGTTAATGACATGGATTTACATTAAAGTAACTTCCCAACCGTACACAACTAACCGCCTCGGATATGGGGGACAACAAATTTTGGATTTCTGCATGGAATAAAATGAACCTGAAAAATTTGCGGAGGACTTCGACTTCTATGTATAAAGAAGATGTTACCGCAATGCAAGAAGTGCAATGAGATAGGCCGATCAAAAAGCGAAGAAAAAACAACTGCGTCCATAAAGGTGACTGTTACAAAGAAGGAAGACGACGCCTTTTTGGATGTGGTTTTTCTATTCGAGGCAAACTTAGTTTTTTGGAATGTAAGCGAAAGCCTCATAACAATCCGCATCAAGACCAAATTCGAATAAATGTACAACATATGTGACATTCGCCGAAAAAAGGGACCTCAAGTCAAAATATGGGTTTTCACTTCTGGATTTGGGTACTTTAAGGCATGTAGATATCGATTAAGGATATAGGCCAAAATCTACCCGCCACGCTAAATTTTTTTTACTGAACGACGCAATTATCGCAGAATAAGACTACATTTTTGGTTGCATTCATCTCGAAGAAATGATGAATTTGAATAACGACACCATTACTTCATTTACTCACTTCAAATTCTTCATCGAGCAAATAGTTTCTGAGCATTTACGGTGATCGCATTTGTTCTGGACTAGAGGGATAAAATACATCGTAGTCAAAACTTAGTACAAGAGTAAAAGTCGTATCTTCATTCGAATCACGCATCTTACAAGATTGTTGGTAATTTCACGTTTATGTTTAACAGAATCAAGATAAGCAAGCACCATTCGTAATTTCACTTCTCTGGCATCTGCGTTCATTTCTGTTCTAGAATCAAAGAATTTAGTTGACAAACAACACAGTGATCATCTTTTGGTTTTATAGGTGAAATGTAAGGACAGTACATCGCACATATTTTCAATAACATTTTAAGCACAATTGTATCTTGTGGAAAAAAAACTTCTGCAAAACGTCGATAAATATCTCTCTCTGTTTCATTTGATGGCAACATTAGTATTTTGTGATATTTTGGACTTAGCACTTTTAGTACTTTTACCATACTTTTTCGAACTTGATTATTGTAAACGTTATCGAGAGATAAATATTGATGATACTGTAAATGACTCATATAAACCAAATCTTGGATGAATTGTCTGCTTTCCACAACAAGATTTTTTGGTATAATCTTCTTGAATTTTTTGAAACAACAGCGCTTCCCACAACTGAAGCCGTTTTCACAATAATATTACCTTGCGAAACTTTAAACGCGTTTTTCTCGAAAACTTGTTTTCATACACTAGGGTCACTTTTTTCGGCGAATGCCACATATGTCTAATACGCATCCATGTCCCTATAGAAGAAATGAATAACAGCAGTAACGACGAATTCCATGACTTCCTATACCGAACATTTGTCTATTGGTTCAGCTATGACACGAAAATTGCAATAGAAGATCTTAAAGCAAGGCGAGGTCAGAAAGCGTGATTGCGTGTTTCATCGGAAAATATAGCCTGCAAAAAACCACTTCCGCAAAAGTGTTCAGGTTTTTAAAATGTGTAGTCTTAACCTTTTATTAGTGAGCAAGAGTTTCCAAAATCTCAACATACATAAAAAGATTTCACTATCCCTTGATTAATCAATCGTCAACCATTCTGGATGTCCGAATATTCTGAAGATCATTACCTTTTTGCAACCAGAGTACAAATATGGATATCACTGGTACAAGTTGCAATCAAGCGAAATAATCTTTATTCATCTTGAGGAAATAGTTCTCTCAAAACACTGGCTTCCTTCAACTCTTCGAGGAGCATATATTTAGCAAACTGTGAAGCTCTCTAACCTTAGCTATGATACGCCAAGTTTTTAAGGATAGTCCGTTCTTTTTCACGCTTTGATTGGTGGAATCAGCTAATACGGGCTACATAAAACCCTATCACTGCTTTGAAACCCTCAGAGAGGAATGGGACAGGAACCAAATGCTACCCGATATCCATTTCCATGGAGATAAGAAACTGCGCTGGGATCTTTTCAAAACAATTAAACTGAACATGGTCACGAAGCCTGACGGATTACAGAATTGTCCCAGCTGAGATATTTTCTGTAGGAGAAGGAGTCAAACTTGCGGCAATAAAGGCAGTATCCCACGAGGATATTACTATATTTATTGCTATTAAGACCATTTAAGGCTCTTTGAGTTCAACATAAGGTTACGCTGGGTCCGTGCACACAAGGGAGTCGTCTACATTGAGAATGCAGACGAGCTAGTTCGTATAGGATCCTCCCTAGAAAGGAAACTGGTTGATCACAGTCTCAAATCTCCACTCTGTACTCTGAGAATATGTGTGGAGTGAACCATACAAATCAAACCCAATGAAAGGTGGAAAAACCTTCCAACTTTGGGAAATCAGCAAATCCAGACTAAATAAGATTTTCTTGAGAAGCAGAGCCGAACTAACATATCTATGCTTGTTACATATATATATAACATGTATTACTTACAGGTCATAATCTTCGGGAGGCGCAAGCAATTAAGTTGCGCCTCACCGTCGACGATCTCTGGAATGGCTGTGGGAACATAAGCTCACGGGAAGATACCCCTTCACTTTTTGTGCCACTGTTCCAGCTTTAATAACTTAAGACAAAGGTCCACAAACTCAGATTTGTCGACCACTCAGGAACCAAACGACATCCAGACAGAACTAGGAAACGCAATCAAATTCCTGTCCGCTTCTAATTTCCCCACCTGGGCATCCCCATGGTTCTACACAGACACAAGTGTGATGAGGCAGAGAATACCATATATTCGGGTTCAGATACCGCATCAATCCGCTAGCATAACCTAATCTATTTTAAGGATCACTTGAGGGTCTAAGACAATGTGTGACAATTGTGTTTTGGAAGTATTACCCTCCACACGGTTAGTAGTTCCCGAACTAGTTATACAGTAATATTAAGAATTAATAAGCTTAAAACACGCTGCCGTTTCCGTTTTAAAGCCGAAAAGCAGAGACGTAAGTCCAGAAACGAATATGAAAAGCGGACAGTACTGTAACAGATCAGAGATTATCAATTAAAATTGAAAGACTGTCATAGACAGAACGAGTCCTGGGGCATACAAGGGAATATCACACTTGAAACGGTCCCAAATAACTTCAAAAAACGTTTTGAAAGTTAATTTCAAAGAAGAGATTCATGGATCCCAAATGCGCCCATTTTAAAACCTGCTGGAAACTTGATGCAAAATTCTGTCAAATGCCTTTAAAATATCAAGTGTAACGGTCTTGTTTCGCCAGATTTGTATATATGTAGTTTGTTTTCACTCTTCGATAAGATACGAGTATGTCACCAAATCAGCAGTTTACTTGTCAGTCATCGACATCGGCTGACTGTTTGTTACGTAGGTGATATGGATCTGTAGCGAGAGAGATGAGAAATTTCGCCATTTTTAAGGCCAGACTGGACAAATGTCATTTTTTACTTACTCGGAAAGAATTTTAAAGAGCAGAATTGGAGAAAAAGCTTACACAGTATTTTCGCCAGAGTAGGAGAACACCTCTTTGGAAGAAGAGGAGATAAACACCTTGGATCAGGTTTTTGTATATCTTGAGACTTTTGAGTACTCTTGGAATTTCACAAGATTAGGAAAGGTATTGCAATCATTCCTGGCTTATTTGAAAAAGACCGAAAAAGTAGTTATCGAATCCTGATAGCCTTTTTGCACCTTCAGCCGTACGGCAACTTTTCTTTTGATTTGATACTCTTTATCTGAAGAGGTATAAGAACAAAATGGTTAATATGATCATATAAGATGCGATATTCATGTTGTTGTTGGGAAACACAAAACGATCAGTTGAGATTCCTAAAGAAGCTTCTAAGGCTGCTATAATATTGTGTTCTCAAATTGCCATTCGATTCATCTGACTGAATGGTCAGTCGACGACATTTAGACAAATACGAAAATGCTCGTAAAGTAGTATTGGAAAATTTACGTACGGATATGAAATTTAAACCACACAAAGCTGAATTTCGGTTTAGTACAGATACAAGACTGCGATCGAGTTTGATCATCTAGATAGCGTTGCTTGATTAGTCCCCGATTCCATCAACGATAAAAATCCTTTGACCACAACAAGCGATTGGTTATAAATTGTCAAAAAAGCGCAGGAAAATTGCAAAAGTGTATAAAATTTTTATTTGATTTGACAAATCAACGCTTGCCATTTACTTTTTAAAGTTAATTTCATGTATATTGGGTGGTATCTAGCTAATATCTTGACGTATCTCCATAAAAAATGGTCTAAGGACCAATTCACCGGTCCAAAACGAGTGATAAATAGCTCACCGAACTCATTTCTTAGTTGGTCCATCGATTTGCGTGGTATGTGGCATGTAGTGCCGTCGAAATCATTGAAAAATAGCGAGCATCATTGACGGTAACGTCTTTTTAACGGTCATCTTTGAAAAAATACGGGTCTATGATTCTGCCGGACCATAAACCTCACCAAACAGTGCATTGGGAGCTCTTTTAATGCCTGAAGTTACTTATCAGACTTAATACGACAGTTTTGTTTATTAATATTCCCATTCAACCAGAAATGAGCTGGTTTTCTCCAGCTTTTCTAAGGCCCATTCACCGAAAATTCGACGATGTGTCAGATCGTTCGGCTAAAGTTCTGTATTTTGTAAGGTTTTAGACCAAGATCCTTGCGTAAAATCTTCCGTGTAGTTGAGTTACACCTCCCAATTGCTGCGAACGTCAACGAATGGACAAATCACGGTCTTTATTAACACTGACGGATACAGCAGCAATATTTTCCGCTGAATGCACTCTACGCATACGGGTAGGTGGCTTGATGTCCAATAGCGTGAAATTGATGCGAAATTTGATCACTATGGCTTGAATTGCTTGCTCAGTATGTCGCTTATGACGTCCATAAAATGCTCGAAGTGCACACAAAACATTTTTCACAGAGCATGATATTTATGTAAGTCTTTCTATGATGAAATGGCTATACTAACCGAGCATTTTTAACTTTAACACATCAAAATTATAACACTGAACAGCCAAACAGCAAAAACATAGTTGGAGGTAGCAACGTCTCTGGTTCCTTTTTTGATTAAATGGCGATAGATATAGGACAGATAGTGATGATTATACCTATCCCACTGATTTGATACCGGCAAACTTTAATACAAGTTTGAACAGCAGTCATCTATGAGAGTAACATGTGGCAAAATGTAGCAAGGTCCATACTCATGATCATCTTCACATATAGCCGTCTATAATTTGGTCAAAATGTTAAACTTAAGAAACAATTTCTTTTTCAAAACCATCTATCACAAATCATACTCAGACACTCAAAAATCCACTTAAAACCATTTCTACCAAAAGGAATTAGAATTTTGAATGCATTTATGAGCCAATTAACCAAAACTTTCCCTTCGAGGGGTGATGACAAATTATGCATCACGAGTGGCACGCGTCTCTCCATCATTCATGAATTTTTCTTCCATTTTCCTCAATTTGTGTAAACAGAAAATATAATAACTGTCCAAAAATTTCCAAAAATAACAGCAATAATTCGATCATAACCCTGAAAATTGTATCTAACATTGTGTCACCCTGCAATTTGGGAAATATCTTTGGAGCGTTTAAAAATAGCATGCACTCTGACGTTGTTGTCATTTTCATCTTCGTCGATATGCCGTACCCTAACGTACTTAGACAAGCTGAAGTTTTTGGAAATGTTTTCTTGACCTTGTTGACTGAAGTTCAATTGAGGGAACGCGTCGAATACTGTCGAAGAGCACAGTGACATTAATTTCTATAAATCAACACATGACAGGAGCATCCTGAATTCGGGGGTACATAGTTGATGTTGATGATATCTTAAAGGTGAACTGATGACTTCCACACACAACCAGAAGCAGGAGAAAGTTTTAATTCAACAAAAAGAAAATCATTTATATAAATACAGTACAATATATATGTACATATACACATACAAACAGTCATCCAACAACATATATGTATTTAGTGATTAGTTGAAGTCATGTGGAATACCAAAAGTGAATGTGGGGGGGTTGATAAGCAATTAGTTAGGCGAACACGTGTTGGGATATTAATAATAGTGGAAGGAAATTTTGTCCCTGATGAGCAATTCTTTTTACGGTTACAGGTTTTTTTTTTTTTTTTTAATAAATTAATTGCGAGCTGAAAACTGAACTGGGAGAAAAATTGTATTGATTTCATCATCAATTCCAATTTTCCTTTTTAATTTTAATTACAACCATTAACGGAAGTGCTACGCATCCAGGGTTGCCAATTACAAATTTGGAAATATGTCAAACGTTCTTGCTCTGTTTTAAGTAAATCAGACCAAGTACTGTGGTATCTGCAATATCTCGTATTTTGTAATGGTTATCCGGACTTATTTGCATTGGACATTGTAGCTAGGACTCAAAAATGTTGTTCATATCTATCCGTTTGATATTGCCAAGCTGACTATTTTTTTTAGATTTTGACCTATGTACATGTTCTAATTGAATACGCTTATATGGTTCTCGATTTAATCAGTTTCTAGAAATACTCCTTTTTGCCCACCGTATGAAATGTTAGAAAACACGGTTGTAGTCTCTTAATGTATCGTTTTCCAAGAAATGCCAGCTAGCGTTGGTGCTTAGTTAAGGTATTAGGCACATGGTTAGGTTGAGGAGGCAATATTGTGAACGAATTTCTTGTTACATTTTAGCTTTACAGAACCATCTTCGATCGCATGACCATTCCAGCGCAATATACGAGTGACATTAAATTCACAACTGAAATCAACTTGAACGTACATTTTCAACGGCATATTCAGATGTTATCAAAGGACAAATGTTAATCAATATGTTAATACGCTGATAAGCTGCTACCTATTTTTCCTAGCAATCCACCATTGAGCTTTTAATTTCCTGCCTTAGACCAGCTGTCTGTACTTTTTTCAGTTTTCCTTCAAATCTTTAGCAGGAACTGCCTACTATTGTACCAGAAATGCAACCTCAAATTGAAACACAACATTTACGTAAGACAGTCGTTGAGAAAGAACACCAGATACGTTCTTTCGAAAAGGATAGGAAAAAGATTGATCCTGGTCAAACAGCTGGGAACTTTAATTCCAAGACGATTATCATTCAGTAGATGGAATACTTAACTGATATGCCTTGGAAAGAAATGGTCGAAATCGAAAAGACATTGGGGACAGCAGCAACTGGTGGAAAATATTGAAAACAAGCCATCGGTAGGAATTAGTATTTTTTCTCTCAGAAAGAAATGTTCTTAAGCGATATTTACATAGTCTCCGAAGACAAAGCCGTACTATCATTTGCTATTAAGTCTTATAAGACAACATCCAAAAAAATGTAAATCGCATCCAGCTAGTCACAAAATGAGTCTTTTCACATAAAGGAAGGGCGACGAAATAATCTCATAGTTTCTCATAAAAACAAATTACATTGATTCAAAATATGGATAGATGATGGATGATCTTTTAAATGAAATAACATCTGCAGCATAGTGGAAGTCAGATTCGTCCAATCCGTCAGTCTTACCAACACAAGGCTTCGCCAGCAAAATTGCAGCCAGCTCACACAATAATAGCAGAGCTATCAAATAAGTCCACCACGTTAAACCCATTTGTGCCTCCAGTCACGAAAGACACATAACCACTTTTACCAAGAAATCTCCAATCCAAAGATGTAGTCTGTTGCAATGGTGTTAAAACTCCGACTTTGCGCAAGATCTGAGCCAGGAAAGGAAATCGAATTTTTATAGATGGCTCCAAAATTAATCAAGGATCTGGAAGATGCAAATTTCAATTCAAATTTCCTAATTCTTTACTAACTTCAAGACCATTTGGAGGCTACAGAGCTGCTCTAAATGCAGTGGTTATTTCCTAGGTATATATACATATTTGCTTGGATTACAATGATATCGCACGAAAAGAGGATTTGGCAGGGCCAAAGAAGCCATAAGTCTATTTTCTTTGAAGCTTTTGAATAGATGAAATGCAATAGAATTCTAGAGGACTCTGAATATATTGTACCTGATACTTGAAGGCACGCACTGGGAACATTGGAAGAATATACTCGTACAAGAGGTATGATCATCACCCAAGAAATGCAATGCGAGATAGAACCTACGTGAAAACGACCAAAATTGCAGTGTTTTCTACGGAAATGTCCATATTTGTATGTGGATTCTTCATCACGAGCAGACGTAAAGACAAAGTCATGTGCATATGTCATAAAAGCGGGGGATTGATGGCAATCGGTATCAGTCAAAGAAACATATAAGTGCTCAACAGTGGCGGGGGAAAACGACAACACAAGAAGGGCTAGAAAAAACCTATGAGAGAGACTACTAAATATATACATATAACAGAAAATTGAAGCAAGCAATTATCAAGGCTTTGCCCATCAATGACGTCTAATAAAAATCAGTGGCAGAGTAAAGTACTTATCGTAACGGTTTTCAGATGACGCCACGGAAGGTTGCCACGATTTGAGCAGTTACAAGCGGCCGGTCAAAAGTCATGTTGGCGACAAGACCACCAGAAGTCCTTTTTTTTTTACATAATCCCGCGCGCACACCAAGGGGATACGAATACCCTTTTACTGGCTTTTCTCCAGGGCGCAGGCGGGTGGTGTAGTTGTTTGAAACTCAAGTGTATTATTGTAGATTTCGATATTTTTCCAGAGGTGGTTGTCAAACTGGAGCCAGTGCATTCTCAACCAGTGGGTCTTAGTTTAGTACGTGCTGGTTGTTAGTTCGTTACATTTAGTCCTGCCAGCAACCATTCCCACATCAGTGTTATGCCTTCATGTCAGAGTTGACGACGACGGAATTTTCATATAACTACATACCATCATATAACTACCAGGACTTAAATCACTGTTCTATGGGGGTCAGGGGCACACGGGATCTCGTTCCGGGCCTGTCTCTTCGAGGTAGAGAGGTAGAGTTCTTTCATTGAACCGATGTAGAGTTTCAATAAGTACTTGGTGCAATGACCCTAAGATAAGCAATGGCTTTTAGGTCGGCCTCGATTCATACCAAAGGTGGAACTTATGCTTCCAATACAAGTTCTGCTTTGGTATTACACTATTAATGTGTATGAGCGACGTGAAATTAAGTCTTCATGACAGATGTTCACAATAAATACAAGACTCAATGTTCCCAGTATCATTTCTCGTCGTTCTCCTAATCAAAACAAGACAAGCCAGATGGATCATTTGAAAAAAGGCGGAGAACATGCATCCATTATCACACATATCTGCATATTCCGTATAAAACTCCTACCAATGTTCAAACGCGTATATAAAGGACAGTAAGTATCGAGAAAATACTATGAGTTCAGTGTAATAAAATCGCAGGAGATTGTGATGTGCTACAATTCACAAGTCGATCACAACCAAGAAAGTCATGGCTCAACGATGAATGGCAGAAAGATTTGTAGCCAGACAGAAGGCAAAACGTGAAACATACATCACACGTATCAGTTGGGAAAAATAGCTGATCACAAACTTCTGCGTAGAAAAAAGATTTAGAAAGGCAAGAAGTTAGAGCTGAAGTCTGCAAAGATAATGACGAAACTATCTTATTAGAGATGCGGTTGATGCTTAAAATTTGGAAAACGAAAAAACTACCACTAGGCTCAATGGAAGTTATCATGGCATTATTCGGACTCTAATACAACAAATCCGCGAAAGCCGATGACATAAATGTCAATCTTTTCTGAGCTGGAGGAGATAATCAGTTAAATACCAGGCATCAGCGCTCTAATGCTTGTCAGAGTTTCGGCCTCAGGATCATCCGTCCGCTTTTATATGATCCCCTGTGTTACAAAGGCACTAAAAGTTAAGGACATGCTTACTTATTGAGTAACGAGCTATATATACAAGGATGTCTACGAGTTCCTGCAGCTGCTAAATCAAAATCACAAGAAACATCATCGAACTTTTTGGTGACGCTTCAAAGAACAGTGACCAACTAAAAAGCAAACCTCAAAGGCACAACATTTATACAAATGAAATTGACATTGTCTTTAGAAATCGGTAGATTGGCAGGTCCCCCTTCTGACTATTTTAGCAAGAAACAACAAAAAGGGTATGGTGGTCGCTAAAAGCAAAACAAAATACCAAACATGCGGTCTTCAAAAAGAACAACCGAAATTGAGGACCTAAGCAGAAAACAACGATGGACAAATATGGTTTGGAGGAGGTAAAAAAATTAATCTAACTACGAGTAGGTTCTGGAGTGAACGCCAGTTATAACATCAGCGAGGAGATTATGTAAATAATTTGGCAATTGTGTAGCAAGACGAAGAAAATGCTGTACCTCTTCGTTCCCGTATTGTTTTACGACATAGAGATACGGCAAATGGCTCAATAAGAGCAACTCGAACACTTTGATCGAAAGATTTACTATGCAATCTTCAGACCCGATTGGTTTGACGGTGTGTGGTGGAAGCGATACAATAAAGAACTGTATCAGGTATATGGTGACTTTGATCTAATTAGAATGCTGCCCATATGGGGAATAAGATGGCCAGGTTAAAATGGTTGCATAAACATCAGTGCTCTTGTCCGAAAGATCTGCGAATCCAACGAAGCACAGTTGTAGTTAAAAAGAACTTTATTTGTGTGATTGGAGGCAGCTAGATAGGAATAAGCCATGTTTGTTGACGTCCAGAGTCATACTGGTGTGTAAGGTGTCAGCATAAGCAATACAAATTGAACGTTCTTTTTATGTTTTGATCGTTGAT
The DNA here is from genome assembly GCA_907269105.1 of Volucella inanis. Lineage (NCBI taxonomy): Eukaryota > Metazoa > Arthropoda > Insecta > Diptera > Syrphidae > Volucella > Volucella inanis. The sequence continues at coordinate 27,810,410 of OU026157.1, forward strand.
AAGTCCTTTCAACATAGATTCCCTCTCTTTTGTGATAGGAACTATTGCTTACGAGTATAAGCCATAGCAATTTTGGTACAACTTCCTGAAGTTCTAAACAATTAATCCCAGCGTATGCTTTCATTTTTATCTTTTTACCGTTTTTTCATATTTTACATTTTGCCTGTAACTGTAATTTTAAGTGCAAAGGTATCATTAAGATAACTCTGGCAGCCCAACTCCCTATTATCCTGCAGTCATAACCTTAATTCAATTACGCGTGTTCGACTAAAAGAACGAGTATATGGTTTCTGAGGAGGCTCGTGTATTCGTTTATCCCTTGAGTATCCTCTTACATACATATGGTATGTATGTGTTGATAGTATGAGCGGCGCCATATTTGCTTTCGTATCGCACTTCGCCTCTTAATAGAAAGAAAAAAGGAAAAAACCTGCAGCCCATTATGGCATTTCATATCCTGCGAACTTTCATTTAATTCATTCATCTCATGAGCTGTTTCTGCTCCTGTTCCTCTCTGTAAAATATCCCATTGTGGATGGAATGGATGACATTGACAAGGATGCGTGTTTGAGGAGTCTCATGATGACGATAATGATGCCGATGGGGGATGAGTTTTTTTTTCTTTTTTTCGAGGGGGGTTTGAATAAACAACGTTTCATATTAGGCATGATGAATTTAAGTTATGGGTTTTTTCTTCTTCTGCTTTTTATACTCGTATTTTCAATTCTTAAAAAAAAAAAAATAAAAATAAATAAAAAATACAAAATTATAAAGAGGGTGTCGTTTTCTCCCCTTCGGGATACTTGGAAACCTCCTTTGTGTGTACACATTGGTACACCAGTACTTCCGTTCGAACGTCGCACATAGGGCATACGGATACATGTGTGTGGGGAATGTTTATTTTTGAAGATTTTGTTACAAATATTGTTCGAAAATGGAAAACAAAAACATTAAGGAGCGAAAAAAAAAACTGTAAAATTGGAAGAAAAATGTGAAAGAATTTATTCCACCCCTGGGGGTTTGATTCTTTTTTTTTTCTTTTTTTTTTTTGTCACATTTTGACAGTCATCAAATGTGAAGTGTGCTGTATGTTTTCGACTGTGATTTGACTATTTACCGAACTGACTGTACTGGGAATACATCGATGTACGTTATATGAATTTTTGTTTGCCATTAGCTTCTGGGGCGTTAGAAAGCTTATGTTGTATTGGAAGGCTTTCGAGAGGTTTGGGTAGATTTCGTACCAAATGTGTCGTTTAAGATACATCTAAGGTAAACAGGAAACTTATTTACTCACATTAGTCTCTAATATTTTTAGTTCATGGGACTAACTTTCATGGAGTTAGTGTATATACATATGTATAGCGGTTGTCCCTTTGGAAAATAAAACTTTTTATATCTGACTGCTATGTGGAGTAATAGGTGCCGGCAATTATGACGATTTTGAGATACTAATTAGGAAAAAAAAAATTACATCCGGTTTAAGGGCATCTTATGTCGATTTCGGGCCTAGTGGAAATCATGTGTTGGGTCTTGTTATGCTCCGTGCTTTTCTACTTGTACTGAATTATGCTTTTGCTTAAGAGTGAACTCTGTAGAGTAAACTAAGTCATACCATGGCATTCAATGCCAACCAGGCTGCACTTTATTGGTTTCAGTTAGTCGAAAACCTTAAGCTCAGAATCGAATCAGTGAGACTCCTTTAAAAGCAGACGCATTATCGTGGGGACCATGTTCAAATCCACCTTCAAATCATTGTTATGCTAATGAGAAGCGACTTTATTATCGTGGAATCCTGTATATGGCAGATAATAGTTTCAATAATGGCCAGGTGCGGCAATCAAGGATGGCAATAGTTACAATACAAAGAAATTTCTGAAGAAAAACCACTAGATTCGATAGTCTACGCGAAATTGAATCTTCGTTACACAATCGCTCTGCAACAATTTTATTAAGATTCAGCAAGATACATCGTTCGGCGGCTACTTTGGCTCAAAGAAGACACTTATTGGAAGTCCAATAGAGCGGGTATCAGTGTGATGTTTGCGTCTTACGGCAGGAATCTTAGTTTAAAATACAAATCGTTTCAATGTGCTGAGACTTGCAATAGATATATAAGGTGATTAATCGTGAGGTTTGATTTTCAATAGGATTTTTTTGACAGATCAAGCGTGAATCCATTCAAACTGCTTTGCCATTTTTGTTCGGTATCGCTTGGCACGTCATCATGAAAAGACTCACACCATAACAGCGTCTCCAAATTGTTTAACTGTATTACGTAAATCAACGTTCTGTGGGAAGTGTTTTTCGTGCGATTCGAGGAACTTACAGTGCGCATAATCGACCTACTGAAACCACTATTGTTAATACCATTCGAATAGTACCAAGAGCTACCATTACATCCATTAAAAACAACGGTATTATGTGGTCTATGGGCTGGTGGTATTATTGGTTCATATTTATTCAAAAATGAGGAAAATCAGAACGATACCGTGAATGGCAATAGTTATCGCACCATTTTAACGGACTATGTGCCTCCTGAAATTCAAGCACATAATCTCGGTGAGCTCTGGTTTCAACACGACTGAAACAATGGACTTGTAGAGAAATCATTTTGGTGAGCACTTAATTTTAGGTTTTGGCCACCTAGATCGTGCGATATCACACCTTTGGACTATTTTCTCCGGAGATATGTAAAGTCTCAGGTCTACGATTGATGCTTTGGAAGTCAAAACTATTTGTGTTATACGCGAGATATAAGTTGTTATGCTCGAACGAGTCGCCCAAAATTGGACCTTCGGAATGGACCACCTCAGACGTAATCATGGCCCACATTTACATAATATAATTTTCAAAAAAAAATGCCACGGATTTTTCTTTTAACCAATAGTAAAAATTTTGGGTTCACTTTCAAATTTATGTATTTCATTTTATATTATAAATCAAACCTGACGATGAATCAGCCTATATAAGGACTACATTTTATAAACAGTAGTATGCAATTGTTACGATCTATTAATATTGGCTAATGGTAGTAGAAGTAATGAATGTATCATATCATATAATGTTACTTCTCAACTCGATAAACTTGTATAGCGACTAAATTAAACGCTTTTTCCAATTCTCGAAGCATTTCTCATAAGCACTTTTTGGTATATCCTTAAGCTTTTCCAGCGGAGCAGTTTTTATTTCCTCAATCCTTGCAAATCTTCATCCTTTCCTAGGTCTCTTCAGTTTTGGGAATAGGAAAAAGTCGCATGGGGCAAAATCCGGTGAATATGGTGGTTGAGGTATGATCGTCTTGTGGTTTTTGGCCAATAAATCTCTCATATGCAACGATGAATGAGCAGGCGCATTATCACGATGCAAAAGCCATGAATTGTTTTTCTACAAATTGTTTTCTACAATTCTATAATGCACTACACGACAGTATTGGAAAATAACAGTAATCAAAACTTTGTCATTTGATCGAACTCGACGTGCTTTTTCGGTCTTGGCTCTACTGGGTGTTTCAATTAGGGCGATTAGGCTTTGGTTTCGACGCCATTACAATAAAAGTACCCATGATTCCTCACCAATTATGACTTTTTTGAGTAAGTCAGGATTATCATGGACGTCATTCAAGAGCTCCTGAACGATGCTCATTCGACGGTTCTTCTGATCAAAATTAAGAAGTTTCGGAACAAACTCAGCTGACAAGTGCATCATATCCAAAACATCCAAAAAAGTTGCATGACGCGAGTCGACCGATATGCCAACTTCCTTCGACGATTTTCCAAAACAATTTTCTTCACAGCTTTTGTTGTTGATGTGCTGGGGCATCCAGACCGAGGTTCGTCATTGGCATCTTCTCTGCCATCGTGTGGAAGAGCTTGTACCACTTGTAAACATTTTTTTTTTCTTAGAGCAAACTCACCGTATGCCACTGTCAGCGTTTTAAGTATTTTAGTGAAATTGTTTCCATTATCTTTGCTCCAATTTTTGTAATAATTGAAAATTGCTGAGCACTCCAAAACACCTCTAACCTTTCTATCTGTCAAAAGCAAAGTAAGTATGTATATTTCAGGTACATAAAGCTATGAACATTTCAAAAGGTCACCTTATTTTTTGAACACACCTTGTATGCTTGACTGCATTTGTTTTCGTTCTCTTTTCCTTTCTCAGTTCGTTTGAATAAACGTGAAATGCTTGAATAGCTAAATAAGATTGCAGATATATCATTCAGATACAAAGGGAATAAAACTATTTTTTACTGTCACCAGAACCAAACCAAACAGGTATAACGTTCTTGGCTTTTTTTTCTAAAGTTGCTCTATCAAGGGCTCTGTACCTTAGCTTACATATCGGAGTGTACAAATTCAAGGCCCTTTTAATGTATCATTACTCCGTCGAAGGTGGTCTCACACCTGATTAGGAATGAGACGAGGAAAACTAACTCCGACTCGTGTGTGGCTTTTTACTCTTTTGACTTGAATGAAGTCTTGATAAATCAGATGCAAAGAAGGCATTTGAAAACATTCTTGATTACCTTATATCCAACCCATGGCAGACAGATACAAAATTTCAAAGCATATCTCTATGATTATGAGCAATGAACTCATTCAATTGAATCGATCAACTCCCACGGAAAGTCCTAAAAACGGAGTCGAAGCGGCAACATTGTTAGCATTTTGTACTATTTCTGAGCAGAAAGTGTCTATAATACGCGGAGATATCTAAAAGTATGGCATAATAAAAGAAGGATCATGATGAGAACTGCAAGCAAGTGCAAGGATGGCAGCAACTCCACTGTGATGCCGGAAGTTTTTCGGATAAACCTTCAACAATGTAAGGCAACAACGGCCTATTTTATTAAATAAAATATTATGTGTAGACAGAATGTCCAGCTCTACTTATACTAGGTGGGGTGAAAAGTTAAGTTGATACACTTTTTCCAGCGATTTTCCAACTTCTTGATCCCATCCAAAAAGTAATTTTCCGCAAGGTCTGCAAAATACTCCTCCGTGGCGTCTATGATTTCCTCACGTGAGCTGAATTTTTATTGATAAGCCATCTTTTGAGGTTTGGGAAGAGATAATAGTCCGAGGGAGCCAAATCGGGCGAATACGGTGGATGGTGGATCAATCGTTCCAATAATGCACAGTATTACTCGCTGTTAATGGTTTTTCCTTTTTGGAGGTAGTCCACGAAGAGTATGCCATGACAATCCCAGAAAACCGCCGCCATAACCTTTCTGGCCCATCGAGCCTCCCTTGGCCGCTTCGGAGCACTCGTGCCAGGTTCAGTCCATTGCAAAAGTGGATTCGAGTTTCATCAACAAATACCAATCGACGCCAAAAGTGCGCCCGATTTCACATCAGCAAGTCCAAACACAGGAGTCATAAGTGAGTATGCGCGGTACACGTATGTAGAATATTGCCCAAAATATGGCGTGTACGCTCACTTTCCGATCAGCCAACACCATTTCATGTATTTTTTTGACATTGTCCTCTGTAACCGCATCGGAGGGCCTGCCGCTGCGGACTTGATCGGTAGTGGAGTTGCGGTCACCACGAAATTCTCGAAACCAATATTTGACGGTGTAATCTGACGGAGCATTAGCCCCATAATTGTTTTCCAACTTTTTTTTTGTTTCCTTCGCCGTTTTGCCTCTCAAAAAATAATATTTTATGAGAGAACGAAATCGTTTTTGTCCATACTCAACATGATGCCAAACATGTCAAAAACACTCAGCCGTCAAAACAAAACTAAAGACAGTGTTGCACTGAAATTTGGCATGTCTGTCTAGATATGAACGGACTTCAAGGCACCATAACTTTTCTTGCAGTAGTGGCGCATTCTGGCGGTCAAGGAGGTTACTTTTCACCCCACCTAGTAATTATGTAGAATTCCCGAATCTCTGTTGCTGTTGATAAATTCTCCATGAGGCGCAATTTAACAAAGAATTCGATGGCCTATGTCCTTTATTAACTTGTCGACATAGCTAAAAATAAGCCACCTAATTGCTATCGTTTTCTTATTCTTAAGAAAATTAGGAAATTTAAATGTGATAGCTCGAGAAATTTGTCAATCATTTTTAAGTATCACATGCTGCTGACTTTGAGCCAGCCTACACTTGTATTCATAAAGTAACCTTGTAACCTTAACGAATAAACAATCCAAATACATTAAATATACTTTCAAGCTAAGAAACCAATTTTATATATTCAATCCACCATTGACTTGCCGTTTTTCAGAATAGCAAAACTACCACTTCCTGTTCCTTTATGATCCAAAAGACTCAACTAACTCCAGGTTTCCACCTCATTGTGGCAATTATAATTGCTTTCGCATGCAGCAAGGTGCCATAAAAATTATTTTTTTACGATGAAAACGATGAAAATAATTACGAAAAATTCATTTTTAATGAGTAACGGTCAAGGCGTCGTCAGCGGCGGTGGCGGCTGCTTCTTAACTCTTGATTCCCCCCGCGGTTGCCGTAATCATGATTGGCCACTTTGACAGTAGTTGAGCACCTAAAGACCTTGCATGAGGAAATCATATGCAAACGACAATCAAACGACTCCCTACGACCATAATTGCATGACAATATACGGGGATATGAGTATCCTTGGAACTTCATTGCACCACACGATCCAAGTTTCAGATCGTGCTTTTATGGGATTATTATCTTTATCGTTTGGATGCCGATTTGCCGCAGTTGCGGTCGCTACCCTAGTCAATACATTCATATGGGAATTTATGAGTAGTGGTTGTTCAAAAGGATGCAGTTGGCCACAATATTTATGGACGAACTAAGTGATTATTAAAATTGCCATCTGGGAATTGAGTTGATGGGTTACTGTAGCTGCTCTTCTGGATTTGTGTGGATTTTTACAACTTGATTAGCAGCCAATTAAGATTTGTGTGGGGAATTGCATCTTTAACCCCCATGGTTAAAGTGAAAAGATTATTTTTTGATTACCATAGGCACATCCTTTCAACGGCTATATTATGTAGATGTATTATGGAAATTTCAAATTGTTGAATGATTTGCAGTGCTCTTAAGACAAGTAATAATTTATTAAGTTAACTTGACTGGCTGTGAATTTAACATTGTGGAAAAGTGTTAAAAATTGATTTCTTATAATCTTTCCTTTGACTTATCAATGTCATCGTAAGAAGTCCTACGCAAAGTGAGCTTAAATCGGCCTGTTTAGCACCCAGCCTATAAAGAATATTTTTTTAACTTCTTTTCCGGCTGTTCAACTCCAATTGAGATACATTTGGCTAAGATATATTCAATTTAGTTAGGTGTAAATCCTATAATGAGATTTTAACCCAATCTTAGCCTTAGAACATAAAATCGCCTTGGCCAACCCGACTTAGTTCAGCTCTGTGAGTAGTACCATCTTCACGAGAATTTCTTCATCGCTTTACTAAATTCGCAGGAGATGTTCGGAAATCCTTTAAATAACCACAAGATACTTTTGCGATTTTTCGATTAATTCAAAGATAATATCCATTGCACCGAAAAGTAAAATGACAAAGGCAAACATCAAAGCAGCAAGAGCTGTTTCCGATGCCATTTGCACCAGTTTAGCACCCCGTGTTATAGAGAAAATGATGGAGAACTTCCTGTTATCAACGATGGAGCTACCATTCTTAAGCAAATGAAAGTCCTTCACCCAGCAGCTGAGATGTTATTCGAACTTTCAGCGCTTAGTAGTACTAATTGCTGGAGCCTACGAGAAACTTCTACACAAAGGTATTCAACAAACTGCCATTTCCGATTCTTTTCAACGCTGGGCAAATGAAATCTTAAATGGCATGTTAATGCCAATTGAGTTGTCTGACCGTGAGGCACTCATCAAAAATGCTTCCACTTCGTTAAATTCTAAAGTCTTCTCCCAACAGAGAAGTCTATTTGCGCTCATTGCTGTGAAAGCTGTTATGAATATGACAGAACCATGTAGGGAAGGTGGCGTTTACTTGAAAAATATCAAAGTTATCAGGAGTTCGAGAGAAACTATTGAAGATACACAATTAGTTGATGGTTTGGTATTTATTATGCGATCAATTGGTTCATATGCGCCGAAACACATCGAAAAAGTAAACACTGGTCTTATCAAATTTTGTATTTCGCCACCCAAAACTGATGTGGACAATGGTGTCATAGTTTCGGATTATGCTGTAACGGATCGCGTGCTCAAAAAGAAATGCACCTACATCTTGAGCATTGTCAAGCTGAAAAAGAAGGCGGTCTGTAATGTCTCGCTTATTCAAAAATCTATCTTAAGAGATGCTGTTTGATTTGTCACAACATTTCCTCTACAAAATCAAGTGACTAGTCATTAAATATGTGGAGCGGGAAGACATCTAATTCGCTTTCAGGACTTTGCTCTGTCATCCGATTGCTCCTCTTGATCATTTTCTCGCTGAGAGTCTAGTAAACGCTGACCTCTGCGAAGAAACATTCAGGAAAACTTATAAATTTGTCAAGATAACTGGAATTCACAATCGTGATCGCACAATATCAATCGTTTGCCGTGGCTCCAACAAGTTCTTGAAGAAGCTGCTCGTTCATTGTCTTGTTCGTAGTTTATTATAATTTGTCGTGGAGGCGCACTGAGATCGAAATAGCCTTGTAATTAGGTACTTAGGCTCAGTTGAAAGAGTCGATGCTTTTTGTTTCCGTGCCTATGCTGACGTCCTTGGGGTCACCGGAATGCCGGTTTTAATCCAATTGCCACTGTGATAGAGTTGAGAAACCGTCACGCTTAGAGTTAAAAAAATATCGACATTAGCTTGAGTAAGATTGCTATTCCTTATATAGGGTTTTCCAATAGGGACTTGACAACTTTGAACTTAATTTGTGAATGCACTCTTTCACTAATCATCAAACTGTCACTGTCAATTTATTCAGTAAACTCAACATTTTCATCATGGTAAAGTAGACTAACGAGCAACGTCTGCAAATTATATAAATTTTTTCAGATACTCGGAGTCATATTCATCGCAAAATCATCTTCAGTGACGAAGCTCATTTTTGGCTCAATGGGTTCGTCAATAAGTAAAAATTAACTGTTTGGTGCGGTTTGCATGCGGCGGCGTTATTGGGCCATATTTTTTCGTCGACGGTAACGATCGTCACGTTACTGTGAATGGTCAGCTTTATCACGCCATGATCACCGATTATTTTTGGCCCGAATTGGAAGATATGGACTTGGACGACATGTGGTTTCAACAGGATGGTGCCACAAGCCACACAGCACACGCAACAATCGATTTATGGAAGAGTAAGTATGGTGAGCGTGTTATCTCAAGACATGGACCAGTCGATTGGCCGCCTCGTTCGTGCGATTTAAGTCATTGGTTTATGCCAACACGCCGACGACGTTGGAAGAGCTCAGAACCAACATTGAACGCGAAATAGCGGCTATTTCGGCCGAAATGTGTGATCGAGTCGTTGAAAATTGGGTCCAATGAATCGACCGCTGCAAACGTGCCAGCGGTGGCCATATGAACGAAGTCGAGTTCCATTCGTAAATGTTTTGATTGTACTTCAAGTCAATGATAAAGTTTTTGAAATATCTCAAATGGTTTGCCTTTTATTTAAAAAAAAAGTTGTCAAGAAAACTATATATTTCTGTCAATAATGTATTGCAGCCATCGCTCGTCAATATTTCGGTGATTTTCCTTGAATTGAATTGAAATTGAATTGATGATATTGTCAACACCATGGGTTAAGTCATCATGTATCCGCATTTATCTAGTTTTCTTGCCTTTATTTTGCATCTTAATTTAAAAAAAAAAGGTCACATAAAATATAAAGCTACAAAGCCCAAAGAAGCAGCTGTAGTCAGGAATAATGGTTCGCATGATTTTCGCGCAGGGGTCGTTGTTGGAGTTGATAGCGAAGCCGAGCTAGACAAAGTCTCTTTCTACTTCAAGTTGTAGCTACATATCATGATATTATGTCCCAGTCGTCGATGTTAAGTTAAGTTCTTTGTTGACAACATATATGATACAAGGTTGGCCAAAAGTAATGTCATAACATAAAGTGAATGTGCATTGGCTGAGTGTCTAGTGCAAACTGGATCCACTAGAGATGTCGCTAGGAGTGGCCGACTCCGTATTACTCGAATATCACTGCTGTGGCCGAGGACGTCGGACACAGTCCACAAACATCGACAAGACAACGATGCACATAACTTGGTATCAACAGACGTTTCTGGGACACGGAGAATCCACATGAAATGTTCGGAGAGCCATTGACTGTTTGGTGCGGCATTTGCAGTGAAAAGTTGATTGGCCCTTAATTCTTGGAGGATTCTCCGTCAACAGTCGCAAACTCTTCATTGATAGCTTGTTGTGTTCTTCCCATTATATCAATGTCGTTCAACTTAATGAACAGATTTTTGAAAGGTGGTGCGTATGGAGTCGACTTGTGGGCTTTACACAATTCTTGCGAGAACGATGTTGAAAAAAATTACATGACTGTTTCATCGCCTTGTTTAAGTCTCTTGTTTCTAACACTAAAAGTCGCAGATTTGTTATAACCGACCTTGACGGGAAGCGTGCATTCTCTGTCATCATCCTGCATAATCGAATGTGCTTGGCATTGATTTTAAAAACTATATGTAGCTCTTTATTGGCTATGAAATCGATGAAGACATGATATGAATCAATTTAGAGCTGCTAGGTTTTTTCCAATATCTACAGTAATGTGAATTTTTTTCATCTTTCCTTGATAGTGATATCATGGGTTGAACTATCAAAGTCATCTTCTGTTTAAAAAGAAGTGATCTTATGAGTCTGGTCTAATGAACATGCTTTCTGATGCAATGACACCAAAACTTCTGCTACGTAAAAAATACGAAATCGACTTTCCTATGCTTAAGCCTAGTTTCGGCCGGAATCTGGAAAGAAAGGAAATGTAGTTCGCTCTTCACTGATAGGACGAAAACCAGTTTAGGACACGGCGCTAGTAACATATCTTCATAAAGGATGACAACGTTATATTTCACTCTTCGTTAGGAAAGCTTCCGTTTGTTTTTCAAGCGAAGATATACGCCATCCTCAAGGTAACGAACTATATTGTAAAGGATCAGTGGAGCGGACAAATAACAAAGAATTGCTAAGCCCGCTTTCGATTTCCAAGCTAAGAATACAAGACTTCATTGAATGCAGTCCACTGAGTCTTGTCTGGATTGCAGGTCATGATAGCATCTCGGAAAAAGAGATGAGAAATGAGAAAAAACTCTCTTAAAAGAGAGTTTTACAGGACCTAAACCTAAGTTAGGTCTGCTTGAAACCTCGGCTAGGTCTTCCATTGACAGTTGAGTTTCATATGATCATAACTGGAGATGACATTCTTCTTCTTCAGGTTACCGGCACACTAAATGAATGCTTCCCGATGTCTTTTAGAAGTCACCGGGTCTCCTATTATCCCTTACTAGTCCTCGATCGAGCGCTTCTTGTCCTCTTAATTTCTCCTTCCCTTCTTTTCTATCTGTAGAGCACGTGAGCCCCTTTAGTTCCTTTCTACAGGTCGTCTCTGTACCTCTAGAGTGGTTAAGAGTTTAAGAGGTCAAGAGAGGTTAAGACGTTGAACTCTTCTCCAAATGGTTCCCTCGAAATATGATCAAATTGGTTGACGATTTATTGATCAGAAGTGAGACAGGTTATATGGATATCAAGGTATAGAAATCATGTTCTGGCTATACATATATAGTACGTTCTTGGAGGTGATGGCTTGGTGGCTGTTATTCTCCACTGTGTTACTTAAGACGCCCTCCTTGCCCAGCTTGGCACAAAAACTCTAAGGGCGATTTATTCGCCCTTCACTGAAATAGCCATCCTTCATCTTTCTCCTCTATCGGCACGTGGGCATTTATGTGGCTTATGTTGGTGAATTTACCCTTTAATCGAATTGTCGTTAGGCGTATCTGCCATCTGGCCGTCGAAGATCCAACTATTGCCTGAGTGACTACCTTTTACACGAGTGATTAGGCTTGAAAGCTTTAAGTCAACTGAAAGCTGACATACAATTTTGTTCAGTTATCAGGCTAATTTCGGGTAAAACGGCTAAGTAAACAAGCAGAATTTGGACCGAGGACAACCTCCAAGAAGTTTACCAGATACCATTGCACCAAGAAAAATGTACTGCATGATGCGGATTGTACGCCTGTACCATCATCGGTTCCTATTCGCCTTTATTAGTGCGACAACGATTATTTGTTCCGAAATTTGCGTGACATCAAAATAGAGGAGCTTCGGTTCCAATGGTTACAACATGCTCCACTCCATACTACCTACGAAAACATCACTTTATTGAAAACACCATTTGGAAATGGCTCCGTTAATTGAGCACCAACATGATGAGATTTGACGCCATTTGGTTATTTTCTGTGGGGCTACGACAAGTCTCTAGCTTACGCTTATAAACCAACAACAGTTGACGCTTTGGTACAAAGCATTGTTTGAGTTATACGCGATATATTTCCAAAATTGCTTGAAAAAGTGGTCAAAAACTTGACTTCTAAAATGCTTTTTGTACGAGGTAGCAGCGGTGGACTGGAAATATGCCCAAAGCTATTTTCAATTATTAAATAGCATAAAATAAGATTAAGACGGCTGAGTATAAGATGAGTGAAGACACCGAAACTTGTTCGTTTTGGACGTCCAATAAAAAATATCGTCGCAGGAAAGGAAAGTGTCGCAAGCGACCCAAATACCTCCATTCGTCACCATTCTCAGGAGCATGATTTCTCCACAGCCACACTACACCGCATTTTGATGAAAGGTTTGGCTTTCCATGCCTATAAGGTCCAATTTACGCAAGAATTAAATCTGGCCGACCACCAGCACTGCCAAATGTTCTCGGATTGTGTCCTGGAAGACATGCATGCTAACATTGATTTTTATAAGAAAATCATGTTTTCGGATGAAGCTCATTTCCACATTAGCGGCTACATTAACAAGCAAAATTGCCGCATGTGACGCACTGAAAATCCACGACTGATTTAGAAGATGCCAATGCGCCCAGAATGAGTAATTGTTTGACGCGGTTTATTGGCCGAAGGTGCCATAGGGCCATACTTTTTCGAAAATGAGGCCAGAAAAGCAAATACGCTCAATGCAGCGCGCTATTGAGATATGCTAAATAGTTTCTTTTGGTCGGAGCTGGAGGATACTGACATGGAGGATTTAAGTTTCCTGACCACGTAATTTCGCATTTCCGAGAAACCCATTGGTCGCAGAGATCGTGCGACTTAACACCGTTAGACTTCTATTTTTAGGTTTACGAGGTGTGTTCAAAAAGTAAGATGACTTTTGAAAATTCCACGGGCAATGTACATTCGACTATCGATTTTTTTTTTTTTTTTTTTTTTTTTTTTTTTTGTTGTGTTGTACGGATTTCCCGAACATATGTTCACAGTTTCAAGTTTATAGCATATTTAGTTTGTTTTTGACAGATAGAAAGGTAAGACGTGTTTTAGTTTGCTCGGCGATTTTCAATTATTATAAAAAATAGAGCAAAGAAGTTGCATCAAATTTTGTGTAAAAAATGAGACTAAGTGCTCTAAAGCACATGACATGTTGACAGTGGCATACAGTGAGTCTGCTCTAAGTACAAAAAAGTCTTACAAGTGGTACAAGATATTCTAAGATGCCCGAAAAGAAGCTCATGACGAAGAAAAATGAAGAAAATTGTTCTGGAAAATCGTCGAATTGCCATAAGTGAAGTTGCTGAAAATGTTAGCATATTGGTCGGCTCGTGTCATGCAATTTTTCGCATGTTTTGGGCATGAGACTTGTTTGTTCCAAAACGTCTTTATTTTTATCAGAAGAACTATTGTATGAACATCGCTTAGGAGCTCTTGAATGACGTCAATGATGATCCTGACTTGCTTAAAAGTTTCATAACTGGCCCCATATGACTTTTTCCTGTTTCCAAAACTGAAGAACTGAAGATACCTATGAAAGGTATCTTCCATGCCAAGAAGTGCTTCGAGAATTGGGAAAAGCGTTGGCACAAGTGTATCATATGTGAGTGGGATTGCCTTGAAGGAGACAACATTAAAATTGATGAATTTGTAAATATTTTTTTATAAAAATATAAAGTCACCTTACTTTTTGAACATGTTAAAAACAAGTTCTCAATGCCAACATTTCAACTCTAAAAGCGCACATCGAAGCTGCAATATTGGCCGAGATAGACCCAATTATGTAAAAGAGTGATTTTCAATTTCGAGAAAAGGATGAGGGTCAGAGCCGAGGCGGTCATTTGGAAGATATTGTGCTCCATAAATAATCCTTATGTGTCTGCTTTATAAAGTTATAAAGGCTTCAGATATATGTATCTCAACAATTATTCATTTTATTCAAAAATCAATCCTACACCTTTTATTGAAATACACTTTATAAATTCTCAGTCGATTTCACGATTTCGAAGATTTATTTGTGCAATGCGGATTCTTCCTTTGCCCCAAATGATGGTTTGTGTTGCTAAATTTGAATTGTCATTCTACCCTTAGATCGGGGGATTCTAAGTTTTTGTGAAAGCAATTTTATTTCTAGATGACGATGGGTCCTTCGTTTACAATATTTTTTTCAGTTTTTTAAACCCAACATTCTTGTCCTAAAGCGCCGGAGAGTTGTGCTATGTAAATGCCTTTATAGCGATCAACATTATGCCTAAATGCTAAATTTTGTCTCATGTCAAGCGAAAGAAAAAGGATATGTTAGGATAACATGATTTCCATTTTATTTATTTTACTCGTACTGTCGCGTACACATATGAATCTGTATTTGCACAAAAAGTAAAAGAAAAAAACAAACTGCCGACGAACTCGTACTTTATGTCAGAAGGGAAACTCCTCATCTTTAGCTCCGCCAAAGTGCATCAAAGAATGACAATATTGTAATGTTACTATCTGTGAAGAGGATGTGAGTACTCGCATTCGTAATCCGTCATACATTTCACAGTAAACCAGGCGACACTGTACTCGTAATGTTTATATTGTCAATCACTCGCGCAACCCTTTTTCTCGGGGAATCCCCCTTCAATTGACATTGCAAAATAAGCAAGAAGATCTCGCGGGTGCTTCAGTATCATGAACAACCCTTGCCTGGAGTTTACTTGGCTTGTTGTACCTACACTACACAGTCAATCGGTCTGCATGTCGGACGGAACAACCTACTACTGACAGTCGCCTTTATGGATCGACTATAACGGTACATCCATGCATATGTATACACCAATGCAGTAAATTAATCAATTTAATCAGTTTAATGCGAAAAAAGTTAAATGGCATAAAAAATATGTTCGACAGCGCACATTTCATTTCATTTGGCAAAGTTGAGTGGAACTCTGAAATTGTTGCAGGGTACGGGCTGGCCCGCATATGCTGAAACATATTTTCCCCATTTTTTTTTTTTTTTTCTTTATTTTTTGTTTGTAATTTTTTATTTTGTATTTTTTGAGTGATATAAACTTATTCAGATACTGCAGATGAAGTAAGTGAATTACTTTTTTTTTTGTTGTCTGTCTGTCGGTTGTTGTGGATGTTCACGATTAATAAAATTGACTGAGAGGAAGAAGATGGCGAATGGTGGATTTTGAATGGCGATACAAATGCTTTAGATTTGTTCAACCCTTTCTGTTTTTTTTTTTTTTTTTTTTTTTTTGTTGCTGGTGGCATGATGTAATGCTTCAATATTTTCAGGATGGTGTGAGCGAATGAAATGTGTATTTTGATTGATTTTATCTGATCGGAGTTGATTTAAATAGTGACATCATGAAAATAAATAAAAATAAATTGAATCAGTTGTAATAAACATAAATGGAACAGGACGAGTGATGTTTGCATAGCAGATAATCCTCGACAGTCGAATGTCTGATTATTTGCAGAAAGGCTTATGACATGCCGGTTAATCTACTGATGGCAGTAAGAGTTGTATCTACATCTTGGTAATGCAAAGTTACATATATCACGTTTAATTGTATATACAAATGTTCTGAATATCTACTTCAAACTTGAAAATATTGTATGTTTGCAGTGCTAGACTTAGTACCACATTTTAAAATTACAAAAAAATTACAATTTTATAAAATAAATGCTTCATTGCCGTGAGCTTTAGATTTGCCCAATGAATTTTCAATATTCACAGAATAATTGGAGCATATAAAAGCCATATCCTGTAGTTAGATACAATAGAATTGTGTAAGATTGCGGAGGAAATGAACGTGCCGGTTATCCTTTATTTTTTGTGTCCTTTATCCTTGTCCTTTATGAGTAAGGTCCGAAGTATGTTACAGCAAAGCTGAAAATGCGAATTACTCAAGCGCCTCAATAAAGAAGAACTGAAAAGCTGCAATGTAAAACACAAGCCCCCAGCATCAAGTATCGAAGGTTTGTGGCAACGCTGCCAATGTGCTGGATTTCAATCGACCACCACCAATAAATCTCTGATTTGATGAAGAATGCTGGCAAACACTTGCATCTAAACAAGAAGCTACAAAACGGCGCTGCGACAAAGGACGAGGACTGCTCGTGAGCTTTATGAGCGTGGGCTTTTCCAGAAGAAGAAAAAAGAGCATGAGAAGCGTGCGATCGAAAATATTGTGTAAGTTGTAGTCCACGAATAGTTTCACCAAAAGGTAAAAAAAAAACGTATGAATGCAACAAGACCCGTACATAAACAACAGAAAACACCTGTAGAATTGAAGAGGAAAAACTTGTTGTAGAGTCACAGTCGGTGCTGGGGATATGGGAAATCCGCCTATTCGCCTATTCCGCCATCAGGTGGAATAGACCTTTGGTCATAATAACACACGGGGTGAAAAGGTGTTTTATAGTGCAAAATTTTTGCAAAATTCAACTTTATTTATCAATATACACTGTTTGAAACGATTTTTCAATCTTTCGATACCAGTTTTCTTAGTACGATTTCGGTTTAGCCTCAAAATGGGCCTCTGTTTCGGCGATTACTTCATCATCGGTCTTAAATCTCTTTTCGGTGAGCATTCTTTTGAGGTCTGCGAACAGGAAATAGTCGCTGGGGGCCAAATCTAGAGAATACGGTTGGTGGGGAAGCAATTCGTAGCCGAATTCATTCAATTTTGCCATCGTTTTCATCGACTTGTGACACGGTGCATTGTCTTGATGAAACGGCACTTCCTTTTTCTTCAAATGCGGCCGTTTTTCTGCGATTTCGTCCTTCAAACGCTCCAACAACGCAATGTAATAGTCGCTGTTGATAGTCTATCCCTTTTGATGAAAATTATTCCATGTGTATCCCAAAATACGGATGCCATAACCTTGCCAGCCGACTGTTGAGTTTTTGGTCGTTTTGGACGAGGTTCGTCGCCTGCTTGCTCAGCTGACTCAGCTGACTGCCGACTTGAATCTGTTGTGAAGTGAAGAAGCCAAGTTTCATCCATTGTCACATACCGATGCAAAAATTCGGCTTTATTGCGGTTGAAGAGCTTTCAACACTACTCTGAATCATCAACACGTTGTTGTTTTTGGTCGACTATGAGCAAACGCGGCACCCACTTTGAACACAGCTTTCGCATGTCCAAATATTCGTGTATGATATATCCAACACGCTCTTTTGATATCTTCAGAGCCTCAGCTATTGCGATCAACTTCACTTTACGGTCATTCGTAATCATTTTGTGGACTTTTTTTATGTTTTCATCTGAAATAGCCTCTTTTGGAAGTCCACGGCGTGCATCATCTTCGGTGCTTGTATGACCACTTTTAAATTTTTCAATACACTTGCGAATGGTTAGTTCGGCTGGTGCAGAGTCCGGGTAAGACTTATCAAGCCATTTCTTTGCATCGGCTGCATTTTTTCCCATTAAAAAGCAATGATAAATCAACACACGAAATTGCTTTGAATCCTTTTTTTCACAATAACAAAAGTTGCTTCACTCACAACGCTATACCTCAAGAACTAATCGTCCGACAGCTGTCAAATCTATATACGTATTTTTTGAAGGTTGGTACTAACTGAAAATGGTATGGATTTAATTCAAGTGGTGCCCTCTCTTAAAAACGGCACTTTTCAGCCCATGTATTAGATAAAACTTTTGTCCACCTGACCAAAACGAAGTAAGGATAACAATATCGAAGCTGAAATCCAACAAAGTAGCTGGATTTGATGGTTTACTGGCCGGGGTATTCAAACCTGCTGGAAATAACTCCCATTTCTCAGATCTGGCCAAAAAAGTGTATTCCTGCTGAATGGAATCTCAGCAACGCTTGTCCTATCCATAAAAAAGGAGACCTTCTCAGCCGCGCCATCTAAAGGGTTTTCCAATATGGATTTGACAAATTTGAATTTAATTTGTGAACGCACTCTTTCACTAATCATCAAACTGTCACTGTCAATTTATTCAGTAAACTCAACATTTTCATCATGGTAAAGTACACTAACGAGCAACGTCTGAAAATTATAAAAAATTTTTACAGATTTTCGGAGTCGGTGACTGCAACTTTAAGAACGTTAACTCTAATTTTAGGTCATAATTCTCGCCCTAGTATACAGACAATAACAAGTTTAGTGCAAAAATTTGGGTCTACATATTCGTTGTGTGATGTTGCCGTGTCAGTGAGACAGCAGGTTGGTCGAAGTGTCGAAAATATCGCTGCAGTTTAGACGTCCGTAGCAAACGATCCAAATTAGTCAATTCCACGGCGTCTCTAAGGCCACATTATGGCGTATTTTGCGTAAGGATATTGGTTTACACCCATACAAGATGAAGCTGACTCAAGAATTGAAGCCGATGGACCATTTGAAGCGAGGTACGTTCTCCGATTGGGTTCTGGAGAAGATGCGCCAAGATGATGAATTTCATCGCAAAATCATCTTCAGTGACGAAGCTAATTTTTGGCTCAATGGGTTCGTCAATAAGCAAAATATGCGTTATTGGTCGGGTGAAAACCCACATGTGCTTCATGAATCACTACTTCATCCACAAAAAATAACTGTTTGGTGCGGTTTGCATGCCGGCGGCGTTATTGGGCCATATTTTCGTCGACGATAACGATCGTCACGTTACTGTGAATGGTCAGCGTTATCCAGCCATGATCACCGATTATTTTTGGCCCGAATTGGAAGATATGGACTTGGACGACATGTGGTTTCAACTGGATGGTGCCACAAGCCACACAGCACACGCTACAATCGATTTATTGATGAGTAAGTATGGTGTGCGTGTTATCTCAAGACATGGGCCAGTCGATTGGCCGCCTCGTTCGTGCGATTTAATGCCGCTTGTCTATTTTCTGTGGGACTACGTTAAGTTATTGGTTTATGCCAACACGCCGACGACGATGGAAGAGCTCAGAGCCAACATTGAAGGCGAAATAGCGGCCGTTTCGGCCGAAATATGTGGCCGAGTCGTTGAAAATTAGGTCCAACGAATCGACCGCTGCAAACATGCCCGCGGTGGCCATATGAATGAAGTCGAGTTCTATTCATAAATGTTTTGATTGTACTTCAAGCCAATAATAAAGTTTTTGAAATATCTCAAATGGTTTGCCTTTTATTTAACAAAAAAGTTGTCAAGTCGTTATTGGAAAATCTGATATATAGGTATAAGCCTCCACAGCATCGCATACCAAATCTTATCTGCCCTTCGTCAACAACCTGATTGAATCCTATCAGTGCGGTTTCAGGCCATCGATTTTAAAAACTCTTTTGTGAGTACAAGTTATATAGAGCTATGTATGTCTAGATTTAGCATCCCTGCCTAACTCGTCTGTGCAGAATGACTACTTAGATCATCGCTGTTCCATTACGGTCGGTAACGTCTTAACCAAGACCATTGATATCAACAAAGGTTTTACACAAGGTATCGCGCTGTCATGTGAAATCATACCTTAAATAATTGTACAGAACTTACAAGCGAACACTTTAAAAAGTTTGTACAACTACCAGCGTACACCGTGAGCAGTAAATGAGGGCAAAACCAAGTGTATGCTGCCAACATCGACAAACTGAACAGAATGCCACAGTAGACAGCTATAATGACGAGGTAGTAAGGAACTTCGTCTACCTTGGATCTGCTATGAATTCTGCTAACAAGACCTCAGCAGAAATAAAACGGAAAATCACTCTTGCCAATCGCTGTTTCTTTGGCCTAAGAAGGCGGATTGTAAGGCCCTGCCCCGAAAAACTAAAGAGACTCTGTGTAAGACTTTGATCATCCCAATCCTACTTTATGGCGCTAAAGCAAAGACTCATCGTTTCGAATTGAGAAGGTCAGGGTGGTTCTCGATCAGTTCTAAGTTCATTTTGATATAACTGGGAGAGTGTAGGTGGGTGATACCCAATCATTTTCTAGAAACAAAGATATTTCATAATAAATTTGTGAAGGTGTTAACTGTCATTCCATGCTAGAGCAATTGCAATTGAGGACAGATTCATCTTCCACTTCGTCTCTAGATCTTGTGCAGTAATCGCGATTATGTCTGATGTTAATCAGCTGTTTCGATTGTTAAGGATCGAGTAAGAGACAGTTGAGACTGTCTCAGACGGAAGTTTTTAAAAAAGAAACACATTCCGCTATTTCACATCCATCTGGAAGATGAAATTAACTTACTGAGAATGACTTTGCGTTGCCTTCATTCGTTCCTTTATTGAAGGAACGTTAATTTTAAAATTCCATGAGTAGACCGGCATGTCTTAAATTTAGCTCTTTCCATTGCTGAGTATCTCTCAGCCTAATGGTAGCGTTAATTGCTACCTGCATGCCGAAATAATCTGTTGGTAGCAAATGGAGTCGCCGCTAGAGAAGTTCTTAATGAGCTAGTAATGCAGCCATTCATATTTTCCCATATTGATGTCAGTTAGCTTTTCCATTGTAAGTGAGAAATGATATACAGTAGTGTAAACCCAATGTTTAAATTTGGAATATATCTCTCTATTTTCAGTCTACAGTCCTCTGGCATGAGTAGAGGGCAATTACAACTTTTTTGTTTCGCTCTGCAACATACCTACTTCTTCCAACTCAGTTTGCCGTCTAGTATACCTGGTACACTTCGAGAAATTCAGAATGGTGCTATTTAGATTAGATGAAGCAGAGTATTTTGATTTGTATTGTCAACAAAATAAGCCACAGCAACCTGTTCAAGAACAGAATATGCCTAAGGCATGATCGTACTGAAGAACGCTAAAGAGTGTCTGTGGCTGCTTGAGCGACACATAAAGATTGACGTTATCTGCAGCGACCAAAGGTTAAATATGGTAATCAAACGTTTAATGGATGTTCCGATACTCGAAAAAGTTCCTTAAGTCTCTTGTGGGTGCCGAAAAGGCTTTTGGAAAGCTAACTATACCCGTTTTCAGAATTTAACATTTTCATTACTTCTTGAAGCTGTTTATTTATTTACACGGCGCTAAAGTTTAGGAAAACCAGATCTAGTAGCAGTTTTTCTACTACTGACAGTCAGTAACACTGACTGTTACTTTAGTGTCATGTTGTTTCTAAATTGACACATCCTTTTTTGCTTTTAGGATTTCTAATATTGCTTTAGCAGTTCTTTATTCCCCCAATCTCGAGCTTAGCGTACTATTTTTTCCCCTCCGTTCCTCTAGAAAAGGTAATGGTATACTCTTCATTAAATCAAGCATTCCGTTGGGGTGGTACGGTGAAAGCTAGAGTCGAAACATTTGCGTTGTTTCCGATGGTTTCTTGACGTTGATCCCAGTGGTAAGCAATTTGAAAATAACAAGCACGGCTTACTAAGGATTGAGACGTCTAAGTTAACTCAGATACCACCCGGAATTTATTCAGAAAATTAAAAATACAAGTTTATTCATCTAAATATTGTCCCCTTCAAAGTAATCCCTATAGACTGCAACACACTTATGCCAGCGATTGATCCAATCCTCAAATCATTTTTTATATTCGGTTTTCAGTATGTCCATCAGTCCTTCTTGCGATTTTTCCATTAATTCCTCTCGGCTGCTGAAATGCCCCGTAGTGGTCGATTTAAAAGAAAGAAGTCATAGGGAGCCAAATTAGGTGAATTCGTTTGCTATTGGATGGTAGGAGTATTTGTTGCATTTTTCGTCAAAAAATTGCGAATTATGATGGAACTGTGCGACGGTGCATTATCATGGTGCAAAATCTACGAGTTTTCTGCCGACAATCCTGGTCTCTTTCGGCAAACGTCTCATAACGACCAAATAATACTCTTTGTTTACTGTCTGGCCTTCTGGTAAAAGTTGATGACGCACTATACAGTTGCAATCCATGACAACCGTGAGCATTGCCTTCTTTTTTGACTGAAAATGACGTGGTCTTTTTTGATATTGGCTCATTTGGTGAATGCCATTCACTTGCCTGATGTCTTGATTGCGTATCGTACTCATAAATCCACGTCTTGTCTCCAGTAATGATCCATTTGATGAATGTGGGATCGGATTCAGCCTCGCAAATCATCTCTTTTGCGACGTCAACACGGTCTCTTTTTTGCATGAAATTGAGGTCACAACGGAAACCAAAATCATTAACCAAAATGTCTTGGACGGATCCATAGGCAATGTTCAAGTCCTCCGCTATTACTCTGATGGTTAATTTGCGGTTATTGACTAACATTTCTTTTACTTCATCAATGGTTTCGTCGGTTTTCGATTCTGATGGTCTGCCACTGCGTTCATCATCTTCGATTGACTCATGACCACTTTTGAACCGCTCGTGCCACTGGTTAACGACCGTTTTCTTTAGAGAATCGTTGCCGAAACACTTTTCCAACATTTCCTAGGTTCGCGCACCATTAGATCCGTTTTTTAAGCAAAATTTTATACAAGTTCGTTGTTGTAAATTTAAATCAAATTCTAAAATTGTAAAAAATCGCCAACACACACGAAGATAGATAGATACTCTTGGCTACGTAACTTTTGCAAATGTCAAGCTATGACGCTAAGATTTAGAGGGAATATCAACAGCAAATGTACCAACTTAACCAAGAAAAGTAGAACTCAAATCGGAACAATGGGAGTGCCACATGGTAGTTATGGAAGAAATCTTCCATAAATACCAGTCGTAGATACAATATAAAAAGTCAAATCTGTAAAATAAACATTTTTTGTTGATATGAAGGCAGAGTAATGAATTTCGCAAGTCTATCACAAAAATTAGGTAGAAAAAGCATTACTCTTTCGATCACAGATAAAAAAATTGTAACAATGCATTTGGAATATGAACGTGTGTATAGCACACTTAATTCTACAGACTGCTTAAGAACATTCATCACCTTAAAATGCGGCAAACATAATACACCTTAGGCTGATGAAGTCAATCTAGCAAAATAAATAGTTTGAAACTCAAGAACCATAATAATACCTAATGATCAGACCGTTTTCTTACGAAAAAAAATTCTCTAAAAATTATTGACTTTTTTCTCGGTTGTTTTCAAAAGCCAAAAAGTTTAACGAACCACAAACAATCGTCCCTTTTTTTCCGTTTCTTGGAAATACTCTCCATCAACTGCTTATCTAAGAAACATCCTTACTTCCAAGGGTGCGTGTAAGAATCAAATATTTATTCATTCCTTTGCAAAGACCAAAGTCTTCCAAATCACTAAGAAACCCACTGTTGTGGTTTCCCTCTGGCAGCCCAATAAAAAAATTCTAAATTTCCGTTTAATTAAGTGCGTCCACTACCACAGCAGGATACTACTCACCCTACGCCTCCATGCCACAGCTATCCAGCAAATACGAATACACCCGGTAGCAGGAATGAGTTTACGTCCAAAGTAAATTAAGCGAAATCAAGTGTCCTTACGCAATTACAGCCAGCGAATTTGTTGGGAATTTATTTTTTATTTCATAAAAATTCAGGGACATGGTGAGTACTCGAAATATGGGCGAATTGTTCACTGACTGCAATGCCTTTCTTTCGCCTTTTGTTGATTGTTGTATTTGTATTCTGGACAATTCGCATGTATTTTTGAGTGTGTGCACTTCAAATGAAATCAGTTTTGATGAGATGCAGTTTTTTTTTTTTTTTTTTTTTTTTTTTTTTTTGTAAAATTCACACTCTTCTGTTTTCACACCATCAATGTGACTTTGCGTTGCGAGTGCTCTCGAGTACGTAATTCAATGTAACTATAACCACCAAGAAGGAAGGAGGTAATAATGTGTAAGGGCCTCTTCATGGACCGTGTATGTGCCCTTAAATATGCTCTGAGATGGGGAAGTACTTGTATCTCATTCAATTGATGAGTGAATTTGGATGAAGAAGTACTCGTATTTTCGTGGTCTGATACACGTTTCCAACGAAATGAGTGTGGGAAACAATGGACTCTTTGAATGCTACAGTCCAAAAGCCGTAAGAATAATACATTAAGCACCCAAAATATGGAATCATCCGTTGTACTAAATTGTACGTGCCTCAAATCTATGGCAAGCCTAAAAATATTTAGATTACAATCTGCACGGATTACTACTGGGTATTTCCGCAATACAATTTTTTTTTTCTGAAATATCAGCCAGTAGCAATTGCTTACACGAGTACTAGTATGTAGGTTGTCAATAATCGAGTACTTAGCCCGCCAGTGATGGTTAGATGCTGTAGGAATGAGGTAGACACTTACTGGCATCAACCTGACGATGACCATTGTTTTAACTCCAAGTGGTAGCCATCCAGTATTGATGACTGTCCATCCGAACACGACTTGCTAAACTTATAAGCGCGAGTGTTGAACAAGAGACAAAAGCAGCACTTTAAATATGATAGGAGAGCGAATTCCCTAGACGCAATCAACGGTGGCACCGCAGCTTCAAATGAGTTGCTAAGCTGAGCTGCTTCGACATTTTTGGATTTCAGGCCTATAAAGACCTCCAGGAAGCCTTAGGACGACTGGAATAGCCAGGGACTACAGAGAGTGTCTGAGCGGAAGACTATCCGTTGTGAATTCACCATCCACAAACGCTAACAATATGTTAGCGTTGAACTATCATCAAAGACGTGACCACTGTAGACTGTAAATAGTAAACGTGTTTAAGCAGCATCATTGGCATCAGATGGGAAGAGTTGTGGGGTAAGAAGAAAACCCATCTCATACCCTGTCAATGAAAAAGACTCTTTCCTTTACCACATCACCAGTTTAGAAGTGGTTGATTCGACTATCAAGAAACTGAAGAACAACAAGGCTTCTGGACCTGATGGTCGGAACTTTTCAAACATGGAAGTGATATTTTGGTAGAATGCATCAAATTATCAATCAGGTACAACAGGTGAAGCCATGCCCGATGACTGGGCTATCAGCTCTTTATGCCCCAACTTCAAGAAAGGCGATAATTTATATTGTAAGAACTATTAATACATATCTCTGCTAAATGTAATTTGGCATATAAAATCCTATCCAATGTGCTGTGTGAATCTCTCAAGCCTTTCTGCAACAAATCGGTACATACCAGTGTGGTTTCTTTTCTTTTCTTTTCACACAAAGGCAAATCCTGGAAAAAACGAACGATTTTCAATTCGTCTTTTTCTTTTCTTCGACTTTAAAGACAGAAAACTTATTCAGTTATGTCGAACTATCTCAAACATGTATCGGATTTCGACAAGAAAATGTACTGGAACTGAAGTACTGGAACAGATAATGCACAGGGCAGGTGTAATATAGAAGGCACTATCTTCAATAAATTTGTCCAGCTGCTGGGATACACAGACGACATCGATATCATCGGTAATTTCCAGTCCGCCGTCAAAGAGACTTTTGTGTCAATCGAAGAACGAGCGAAATAAGTTGGCCTTGAAGACATGTTGTCAACAAACAAAGAAGCATCTGCCCACTGCCTAGAACAAAATGTGTCACTGTTGAAAACAGTAACTTCGTGGTGGTTAATTACTTTACTTCGGAGTAAACATCAACTCCACGAATGACACCATCGTGGAGATTCGGTAATGACTTACTCTAGCAAACCGCTGACACTTCGGTTAGGTGAAACAAATGGGTTCAAAATTCGTAACTCGGAAGATAAAATACATGTTCTACAAAATATTTATCCTGTCAGTTCTACTCTATGGAACCGAGTGCTGGACGTTAAACAGGAAATCAGTGCAAATATTGAACACGAGAGAAAAACTCTATTAGCAGTTTCAAGATGTGGATGTAGTTCAAAAAAAAAAAACTAAAACGCATCGAATACACTGGCTCAGCCATATCCAGCGAATGAAGAGTACTTTCCGTCACAGCCGTCAAGTCAGAGGCGACAAGGAAGACTGAATCTCCGTTTTAAGAACCAGGCCACCATGTTCGTCAGAGCTCTTGGTTTAAACATCTAAATTGAGAATTGTAGATTAGACATAAAACTAACTCGATTATGAGTATTAGGGAAGATACCCCGATTGATGAAGAAAGAAGCAGGGAATACTTGAAATTTCTTCTAAAGTTGAACAACTTTCCGGCAATGTAGAGCTGTCAGTGCTGATTCTTATGAAGTTCGATTTCGTCCAAAAGGTCGCACGTAAACATCACTTGCATAAGCCAATGAAAGTGTCATTTTTCGTCTTATTTAGGATCAAAACCCTTATCTTCTAATAACCAATGCGAAATGGCAGAAACTCCTATCTTCGGTATTATATTCGTGGTATAGCTCAAGGCATAGTAAATGAAGATAATGGATATTTTTAGTTACAGAAAAAACCTTGTAGATTGGCTAATAAGCCCTACATCATACCTTAATGACATCACCTGAAATTTTGTGCGAAGATTTAGAAATGAAGAATGCAATTGCGCCAAAAGATGAAAAGTCACTCGTATATCACTTAAAGAAATATCTTGGATACGCACTGATTTTGAAATAGTGTTTGCCAAAGGGGAAATAATCGTATTCTACTTTAGCAAGCTAGTTCCAGGCAAGCGGAAGTCTGGTATAGAGCGATTGCCAAGAGCAGTATAGTATTTTCAATCAATGTTCTTTCAAGCGTGCAGCGATCGGATATTGGCGCCATAATCCTTTTCTTCAATGTGGGTACCTACTATAAGACTTCAGTCCCGACTTATTCGTGGCCTTAAAAGAACATTTTGGTGACTCAAGTATAAACTATAAGTAAGGTTACACCGGCCGTTTACTACTGGAATAGTTTTCTAGTTGCGTTGAAATCGAGTTGGAAATCCTACTCATGCTTCTTAAGAAAGCATCTAACTAGTTTCGACTACATCTCTATACAAATATTTTATAAAATAGACCATAGAGCAATCATTCGATAGCTTAGAAGTTGTATTTCCGACGTTCGGGATAGACGAAGAATGGTAGTTCTTCGCAATGACCATTGTATGATATCTTAAGTACACTTCTGTGCTGCATCAATATCATCCGACTTGAGATCGCGTAGTGCGGCAACAGTCCTGTATTTAGTAACGAAAACCATCAGGAGACATCAGGAGTATTTATTATATCAAAGTTCAGATTGCAGCAGTAGCTGTACAGGTATAGATTTCGTCTTTGCTGTGCCAGTAACTGAATCGTATATGATACTCCAAACAACTTACAGGAAGATAGAGCCCACACAAACTTTGTGTAATGATATACGATGATCGGAATAACATATTTTACCGTCTGGACGACAGAGTAACTGTTCGGAATTCGAATGAGAATTTTATTGCATGAGCAAATAGGCTCACGGTATAATTTTAAAGTATAGTATACCAACCAAATGAAATAAGAAGTGTATCCCTAAGAAGTTTAGTATTAAGGAAAATGTCTAAAGTCTGCAAGCGCTAGGTTGATAATGGCCCAATATGATTCAGCATTTTATGTCTCTGCAAGACCTTTTTTTTCCATTGATTTCAGAAGGAAGTTAAGGAGATTCTTTACACCATAAACAGTGAGTAGATATTAACAGCGTCGCAGGTTGGCGCTCTATCGATGTTTTTCAATTTGCAATAGAATATCCAAAATATTGTATTCAACGTCAAGGTAAGCTATTGAATGCTTTTAAAATCAAAATCATGTAGCTCAGGAGATAGGATGGACCGGAAGACAGCCTTGCTATATGATGTTGCTAACTATATTACGATACATTTTGGTCGTGTAGAGAGAAATCCTTGCTTTAATTGCCTAGGTTGAGTTATTCGTTTTACCAAACAGATAAATTTAAGTCATTTTACAGTCTACAAAAATTTTAATATTTGAAGGTATCTCTTCGGGCATTGTTGTCTTGACACGTTCCCTTATCTTTTGGCAAAACTTACTTACTTACCTACCTTTACAATTTGTCGATGGCGAGTTTTTAATGCTCTTTATTTTTTTATCCCGAGATAATGATGTTTTTCACACCTTTTTAGCTCGTAGAGCTCAAAAGTTGCTCTTGTATGAAGCTTCTATGCAGCGCAGCTTCGTAGTCGAAATATTTTGCTACATCGATTCAAGGCAAAAATTCTGATGGATTTTTGGCAAAGATGTCACTTTAGTACTTATTGCACGTTGTATATAGATTGAAGAAAGGTTTATGGCTAAGCGATCGACGAAGATTTTGGTGGTTTGTTGCGATTGCACTCTTTCAACTTTC
Organism: Volucella inanis; assembly: GCA_907269105.1. NCBI lineage: Eukaryota > Metazoa > Arthropoda > Insecta > Diptera > Syrphidae > Volucella > Volucella inanis. The sequence continues at coordinate 27,838,938 of OU026157.1, forward strand.
AATCGTTAAACGATTGACGTCTGACATTTACCTTGTAGTTAGTGGTAAGAGCCTTTATTGGGCCCTCCAACTGTGTGGACGTATACAAGAATGGTAGAGCTTTTTTATCGATAACAATATGATCAGTTTAATTGATTGTTTTTTGTAAACGATTGCATGTTTATTTTGGGTTAGGCTTGATTTAGATTGAGCGTTCGTTCATGTGTCGAAACTTTTAGACTTCCTACTGCTTCCACATGTGGTTGACTTAAGGTTCTAAAATTCCATGGGCGAATCCGAAGATTTTTGTCAATTTTTAATTAAGAAAGAGCGACCAGATGTTCCAGTAACCCGCCTCGGTAATATAATTAATGCCGACGAATCGGCAACACTGTAGACTGTGTATTGTTTAAGGTACACAATTCTAAAAAAAATATGTCTATATGACCGTTTAAATCACTTAACATTCCACATCATTTAAAGAGCAGTATAATTTGTCCTGGCACTATAATTTCCTTGTTTGTATTGTTTTTCTGTTAGCAGGATTTAGCTGTCTCCAACTGTCTGACGCCTGTCTGTCAAAGTCCACCCGAAATATCATAAAATCATAATCGAGCAAAATCCCCAATCCACTGTCCGCAACACCCCTTCTCAACCGTGTAGCTCACTTAAAAATTAATTTGACCACCAAGAATCGAAATATATTGTCGTGGTCAATTCTAATACGCCAAATTATGCGACTGAATCCTTTTTAGTTCCACAGAGGACCAGATAGAACCTCAGCGTTTAAATTCTCGTATCACTTGACAAAAAGTATCTTCTCAGAAATAAATCAATCAATTAACTCACGCTGCTGTTTCTTTGACGCATGACCGTCATGAATACTTGTGCCCGCGAAGAGATGACCACAATGACGGCAACAACGATCATGATGGTCATGATGACACTGATGATGATGATGTCGCCATCATGCTGATGTACAAAAATGTAAAAATATCAACCTTCTTCCTGGACGAGCATTCAACTACGGGTATTCGTACATGTCAGGCCCTCTTTCAAGAGTTAATCGTGTTCGTTTGGTAATTAAAATTTCGGCTAATACTCGTACACGGCCTTCCACCATCGGTATGATGAGCCACTCTGAATGAGACGACCATGTGACCATCATTGGCCTGAAGCTGGAGCCCTATGGAATTTCAAAAATTCCTTTACTTTTTTGTTTTTTTTTTTTGCTCTGCCAAAAAAGCGAAAGAAAAAAAACTAAATTTCAACAGCATTATAGGGGGGGCCATCATATTAAATTGTGATGATGATGGTAACGCGACAAAAACGAGCATAACTTATTATCAATCAACGTGGACACGGAACTGTCATTGAAATGCCACAGCCACAGATTCGGGCAGCGGATCATTTTTGTTGTGTCGCTTTCGCATTTGGTGGGCGCCATTCATCTCCATAATAAATTCGTCAAAATGCCTTCAAACCTGGACGAAGTAAGGAAGACTGTCGAGATAAACAACTGACTTAGACAGTCAGTGAAAAGAGTAGGCAATGTGGTCCTGATGGCGACAGTTTTTGTCTTGACATTGCATTTTTGAATGCTTAAACATTTGACATACCTAATGGTGAATTTGATGTAGGGAAAAACTCAATGTTCTGGTATTCGGATGATGCCACATGGATTTTTAATAAAATCGAAGAATGAATAAGGTTTTAGGGCTCGAAATTGGCAGAAAGATGCGGTTTTGGGACAGACTTTTGTACAAGAAAAATAATTTGAGCAGTTAGCTGAGCTTATGTTTAGTTCGAGTAGGAAAGTTGTTAGTGTTATCAAAGAAGCTGATTGGTATCTTGTATCTACTAATGCACTTCTGGTACAATTGACTAGTTTTTTTTTTTTGTTTTTTTTTGAGTGCATTTAATCTGTATTTTTTACATTTTCTTGGAAATATCTTATGTTGGTATTTTATCCTTATCTCAAGCTTGTTGTTGTTGATCAACATTATTACTTTTTTGAAAAATTTAGAAATCTCTCGTCTTTTTGCGTTTGATTATACTTTTTGGTAACAAGAAGAAGGCAAAAGACCCTCTTAAATGCAGATGGCGCAGCAAAAGTAGGAGCTTTAAAAAAAAAACCTGATTTTGAAATACGTGATACGCTGTGTCGCTCGTGATTTATTGATCTTAAAAACGAGGGTTCCGTCCCTCTTAAGTCGTAAGCCAGAACATTCCTTTGATGTAACCGGACCAGTGCCGTTAATGAGATATACCCGCAAAGATTGGTGTGATAGTCCTCCTCACATGGTGGACAAATATATTATTTTTTTCGAAACGGTGTTCAATATTTGTCCTTTTGAACTTAAGTCGCAGTTTCTTGAAGTAGTTCTTCTTTGAATATCCACAAGTATATCGTGGAGTCTACGTTCCTCTGGGTTAAGTAAACTAAACTTAACTTTTGCTACCAACAGTGACAGCAACAGTCTTACTGATCACCGGTTGCTTACAAACCTTTGCGTGTATCTTTTAACAACGCATGTTGTCAATGCCAAATATATATTATTTTGGCGGGCAAATATGATAAAAAAAAGAAAATAAGATTAGTAGCCTTATACTAGAGACAAGTTTAGCTTTCAAAGCAGAGAAAAAAACGAAGAAAGTTCACTTTCCCTCCAAAAAAGCAGAAGCGAGTGCGATTAAGGATTTTAAGGGGTGTTTTAGCAGAATATTATAAATTTTATTAAATGTTGTCTAAGATTTAGAGCCCAAGCAGAAGACTTTCGAAATACTCAATGAATCCTACACTTGTTGCTTTGAATTTGGAAAGACCCTTCCAGACTACTTAACAACGAAGTCTACTAAACTTTCCTCGTTGGGAAAAATAATTAACTCAATGTAGACGATGACAACTAAAAATTCCTTCCGTATTCAATTGTATTCAGATACAAGGCCAATGTTGTTGGTCTAATGGTCTAATGGTCTGCCCGCCGAACTACATAATCAAAGTGACTGGTGAGAACTTAAGAAAGATTTTGTATCAATTTATCAACAAGTTTTAGTCGGATAAAAATACGACCTACAAACGAAATGTCTGTATCATTTGCACTTTCTATAGGAAAAGGAACCCTATAACCTGTTACCTGATAAACAGGTACCAGTCTTCTATGCAAAGTGATAGTCTTATTAAACTAAAGAGTGTTTTGCAAGTGGTTCTGGTTTATGCCTTGCAACGTTGTGTTAATGGTAAATTCATTGACGTCAGATCTGGAATTCCGATAAATTCATCCATTTGATCTCTCTGAGATGTCGAGTCATTTGGATACTAAAATCTAACCCAACTTAGTATCCGCTAGTTGTTTTCTTTCTATATAACATAACCAAAACACACCAAAAGTCGAGCGTAGTTCAGCACCCGGATAGTACCTGAGTTGACTTCATAGAAGAATCTTTTGATCTGCTGGTAAACACTTACATTCCGGGTAGAATGTCAGATACATCCTATTATGCATTCTGAAAATTTTTTTAGTTCTTGGTACAATATCCAGTGGTGGACAGTGGACGTTGATTTTATACCAAAATAGGTAAAACATTCTGCTAACTTTCAAATTTTGTCATACTTCTTGTTAAAGGTCCTTGTGAAGAATAACGATTTTCACATTAGATGCCATCCTAAGCTCAGAAACTGTTGAACTGCAACCATGTCTACCAGAAAAGGAAGTTTGTTGAGATGGAAATATACTCTCTATAATGACCTAATGAAAAGTCATTGTTGTTCAAAGTATATACAATGGTGGTGTGTCTAAATATCAAGGGAGCTTTCTACAACATTAACATCTCCTCGATCGTCAACTTCCTTCAAGGCTGCTGTCTTGGTCGCTGCTCTACAAGAAAGAAAACACAAACGGGTACACCGCATGGGGTGCACACTCTCCTCCTCAGTAAAATCTATTTCTTAATGGGCTGCTACAAAGCAGGTGGATGTCTGATGATGACACAAGATCTGGGCTATACGGTGGATGTGGCAACACATCCTAACCAAGCAGCAACAATTTTTGGCAAGTGACCAAACTTGTGTGTAGTCTAGCACTGTCATGATGAAACACTAAAACCTTATGATTGATCAGCTCGGGACGTTTCTGAGTGATGGCATAATTTAATTTCTGTAACAGTTCACAGTAGGCATCGAAACTAATCTGATCTAACTGATCCTTTTCAATTCAATCAGATTGACTGCATTACCTTCTTTTAGTGGATGTCCGCCTTTGTTTGTCTTTCCGATGCTTCATCTCACTTGTTCCAATTTTTTTTTGCTGACATTGTTATAGTTTTAGTTGCCCGTAATCATACGCTTCAAGAATGAATCGTTTTCTTGGCGTTATCCAAATATCGAGCTTCTTTATGAAGTCAAGCACTCGAACTGCTGTATGTGTGAGCAATGAGCGCCTGCAAGTAAAAAATCACCATCACGGAATCTGGCGAATCAGTTCTGGCACTGGCGTTTTTCGATGATATTTTTGCCGTAAATGTTATACAACTTTTCCCTTGCCTCAGTTACTTACTTCCCTTTTTTGAAGTAATAAAATATGTGGAATATGCTGTTCAAAATTCTAAATTTTCGAGCTTTATCGAATCGCGCCAACTTTTGTGTTTATGTTAAGTGTCAGCAATAAAATGCGTACAAACATTCAACATATATGCCACGTTCAGATACAAATAAACACCGGAAAAGCCATCTATTGCAAAAAACGCAATGACTTTTTGAACAACCAATATATTCTCCAGTGGGCTTACGTATACTTTTCTCTTATACACATGACTGTGGCCTAAATATGAATCTGAAAATGTACCAGACAAGATATAGTGCATCATCCCATGTCATGCCAGGTATCTAAGCCTTATGCTGAACTACAAGCTGAGGTGGTAGAAAAATCAAAAAAAACGCTTCACTCACCAAGAGAGTTGTAGGCCTAAGGTGGGGTCTACAACCCAAAGTCATGCACTAGGTCTACACCAGTTTCATGATACTAGTTCTCAGTAATGGTGTAGCCTGCTTTGGAACAACCAGCTAACATCAGAGAGTCATAATGGCAGAGTCATAATCTGAATCAAACACTGAATCTACACTGCGATCGTAACACTACTTCTCACTGACAGCATAGCCATTTGGTGGCCTGCGCTGGAAAGACCGACGGACTTATATGAATCTGTTAAGAAAAAATGTAAAGAACTGCATTTCAAGCTCGTTAAGAACGAACGAATTCTACTTATAGATTTTTTCAACCTGCTGACCTGCAGATTGCATTTGACTCTGACTGAAAAACATTCAGCATTGGAAAGAACCTAATGTAGGGCATGTCATTTCTACTCACGCTGCATCTGGGTCCCCTTCACTAACTGACTTTCAATTATCTGAAAATGGGTTTAACATTGACTTCAATAACTTGATTTCAGAAAGAATCGAATGTACATAGACAACGCAAAGTCACCCTTATTAGATATATTGCCATCTTTGAGACGGCTCTAAGCCGTCACAAATCCTCCAGTCTAAACCTATACTGTACTGTTTTCCAACCTGCAGGCTCAGCTGCTCAACACGGCTTAGATCAGCACGAATCCAATATTTGTGTTAGAATTGGAAATTAATATGTGGTTCGAAAAGAAACTGGCACATAGATGGCGACTCTAATAACATATCCATGCGATGCTTAGTTAATACCAGCGTTCAAACGATACGTGTCAAAATTTGATGACATTCGAACATTAGTCATCGAGATATTAAAGGTTCAGTGATGCACTTTTTGATATTTTCAAAACCATGAAGAAAAAAACGTTGAAAAAACACTGTTATTGAATGGGAAAAATACCGTTGAAACTCAAGAATAGTTTGAAGAGTGTTGTACGGAATCTGCTCCATCGAAAGCAACCATTTGTTTGCTAGGTTGCCGAAGGTCTGGGCGTCAAGAAGAGGCTATTACGCCGGAAAACATTAAAAGAAAATCCACAAAATAGTTTTAAATAACAATTAAAGGAAAGTGCGTAAAATAACTGGCATCATAAAGACATCAGTAGACCGTATACATCACATTTTGCGCAAGTATTTGGGTATGCAAAATCTCTTCTGGAAGTCGGTACCGCGTGTGCACCAAAAACAGCAACGTGTTGATGATCCAGTGCGCTATTTGGTGGTGTTTAAGTGAAAAGTTTTTCATCCGATATATGACTATGGATCATGAATCCACTACCACACTCCGTAATGAAATCGGCTTTCAGCTGAGTAGACAGCGAAAGAGGAAAGATTATGGCGTTCGTACTTCGGAATTCACTTTGTATAATATTCATCAATTGTCTTGAAAAGTGAAAAGCCACCAACACCATATATTATAGTGTTATTGGTGCGTTTGAAGGAAGAAATCGTGAAAAAATCGGCCCCAAATGAAAAAGAAAAAACTTACTCTTTCAGCAAGACAATGTACCGTGTCATAAGTCGCTCTTAACAATGGCAAAATTGCATGAATTGCACTTTAAATTGCTTCCGCATGCACCGTGTTATGACTCCAGTGAACAGGTGATCGCCAAAACTGAAGCGTATTTTAAAGGGTTGGGTAAATCGTTCTATAAGAGAGGCATAGAAACATTAAAGCGGTGGCGTTGGAATAAATAAAGTCGGATTTTGCCAAAAAAATTTCTTTTTATATGTCAGTCTCGGGACGAACCATCTGTTACACTGACATCTCTTAATGAGATGGCTAAGTAACACAAGATCACACTTTATTGTATTCTAGAACACTCTGACTTCATAACGAAGTACGTCGCTGATAAACTGCCCGGAATCAGATTGCGCCTAAGCGATCGTAAGCGATCAAACGACTTGTTCAACCTCAGGGGAAGGGATTCCTCTAAAATCACAAAGATAATCGCGGGACAAAGTATCATTCGAAGACATGCGCAGCGATTGAGTATTGATCGCAACAATAATAACGAAGAGGAATTTGTGGCGTACTTCCTTTGCAACTGATCTGTCCTGGCACATATCACAATGGAGTTACCACTTCCACGATCTTAATGATCTCTGCTTTGATTCTAAGATTAGTAAGGCCAACCCCCGCTATCGCTATTTCAGTGTATCAAAATGGATTCTTGTAATTGATTCTAAGCTAACCTCACCTACTATGCGGGCCAGAAAGTGCATGTTAAGCTCAAAGGTATGATAGAGCTTCCGTTTCTGGAGTCAATTAGTGGGTATGCTACACATACTTAGGTGACTTGGTTTAGCAATGGTAACTCTTGTTTTGATTTTCTTAAAGAAATTGTAATATTTGTATTACTTCTATTGACAGAAACGTCTATGTGATATTCATCTAACTTTTCGTCTCCGGTCTGTGTCTTCTAAGCATTGCAGAACCTAGTTCAATAGAAAACTTCGATACCTTGTTTGTTGTTGAATTAACTGACATGGTAACCAATTAAATTATTCTTCATCAATTTATTGGATCATCATGGTTCTCTTAAGTGAACTTAAAAAATTTTCAGCAATTAAAAACTAATTAAGTGCGCACACACGAAGCCAAAATCGTATCACGACCGCTAATTATAAATTTATAGCATTTTATCTTTATGTCTAGTCCTCGTACCGCAGTCACTGCCCGTCTCTTAACATGTCCATTTTGGAATCTGTTCGAACAACAATCGACAGATTGTTGTGCAATTAAACAGCCGTTTTAAGTCGTCTATTCTCGAATGTAAGAGAAAGACTTTCCACGAAAATTCATAAAATTCATAAAATCTCCAAAAGGCTTTCTACAATATTTTTCTCTTCTTCGTTCACCGTAGTTTTCGCCTTGTTTTGTCTCAGTTCTGTATTCGTATTTTGTCTATTTTGGTTTATTACCCGCGTTTATTGATTTCCATTAGTGAAGAAACACATTTCACCCTTTCATATCGGGGCAAGCCAACGAAATCATCGACCAGCGCTGATCATCGTTGGGAACAATTTCGTTTTATTGTCGAAATATTGTATTTTGGAATGGATCGACAAACATTAACCGACCGACCAATAACCACTTTTGGCTATAAACAGTTCACAGGGCTAACACTATCAGAGCGCGTATCTGTTGGTTTTGTGATGCAAGCGAATGGGTTGCTTGTTAAAATGCGCACCTAATTTAGCTTCAGCTCTGGATATGGACCGATCGTATCCGCGCGTTTGTTAATCTTTACGACTTCATTGGAAAACCACCATCATGATTGGAGATTTATTAGAAATGAAATTCAATATTTCTACTATAAAAATAGTGCGATCGCGTTCTGTGGTGATCGTTGGCGATCCATCCATCTATCTATCCATAACCAGGATGTCTATCTATGATGATGATGGCAGTGTGGACATTTGAACAGAATGCAGCTGCAGGTGGACGGTAGACGGTAGACGGTAGACGGTTGACTGTTGACGGTTGACGGTTGACGGTGGTTGGATGGATGATCTAAAATGTCATCGTACGCGTTGTACTGTGATCCACTATTTTATAGCTCGTATCTTTCAGATTAATTTGGATGCCTTCGATCGTAATGGTATTAAGATATGCGGATACAATGCTAGAATAGCGCTACCAATTGGTGTGGTTCTTCATAAAACTGTTAAATGCGATTCTGGGAAAATTCATTTATAAGTAGATACTATACATTATACTATGGATGAGTTTGGCATTTCGTGTATCTATGGGATTTTAGTGCTTACATCTCTAGCTTTTTGTGTTTGTTTTTGGGTCTTTGTGAAAATACGCAAATGAAAATTTGTTTCCTTTGATTGGATCGAATGTTCGGTAGGGCTACGCAAACGATGTGTGGAGTCCATCTCTTTATCCATGTATATCTCTTTGTGTGCTTCTAATCGAATGATAGTGGTGCATCGTTGATTTTATGATTACACAATGGGTCAGCAAATTGGTAGCGATACATTATGGCAGATAGTTTGTTGTAACGTGGATGAAAGAGCGATTAGGGGAGGAGATGAAATCCAACGAGATGAGCATTGGGCGTTTGTGCATTTGAGCGGATGCTGGCTCTGTGAATTTATTGATACGAGTGTTGTGATGTTGATGATGTTTATGTGTGTACATAGGTTCAAAGTGCATTCGCTAACAATTATGCATGACTTTGTAAATTGGCACTAAGTGCACGTTGTTAGTTCTATTACAGGGTGTTGGGTAACCTGTTAAAATACATCTTTAAAAAAGTCACTCAATTTTTGGTCTATCACTGAGTTTAGTGTAGTGCAAAAATAGAGAAGATACAGGCTACACTATTTGTCTGCAACTCAAGGAAAAAATCTCTATAAAGATAGAGAATCGATTTCTCCTTTTCGGCCCTACAAATCAGTGCAAAAGATAGGCGTAATTAGTGAGAATAAGTGAGAAAACTTAGCATATGATATAGATCCTTTTTTGAACTATCAAGCAGCATGAATCATTATCACTACAACATTGTTTGGTTTCCCTGATTAAAGTTTCTGAAGAGCAGGCTCTAGGCAATTATAGGTTATAGGATAATGGTAAACTCTTCTACATACTCTGCAGAAAAAGAGCGCTTGCTACTTGATTGAAGAAGATAATCGTCTAAAGAGGCGCATGTTCAATAAACATTTGCGCATAATGTGTCCCCTGCCGAAAAACAAACAATGGGACGAATTATAATTCAGATGCAACAATCCGACGATAATTCTATTGAAGAGTACGAACTTCCATAATTGAATCGATATAAGCACAACAATCCAGATTAACGTAATCACAACAATAAGTACAGAGCATATGCACGTCACTTCTATTTTAGCGAACAGTATCGATCGGAGTATCACAATTTCAATATCTCCGATGATGGAAGACCTATGGCTCATTTATTCATGCTCGAACACGGACTCTTATGCATCTCTGAGTCAATAAAGAAGTAAATATCGTCAAGGTTATGCACATGGGACGTCGTATTTGGTATATCTCAACGTCCCTTTAAATTCAGTGTTTATTGTAACCATTTATCTATATTTCTCACGCATTGAAAAATCGGTGCAATACATCTCTACCTGAGAAAAACCGAAGTGTTAAGGAAATAAAAGCAAGAATCTATTTTCTATCTATTTTTCGAGGTTTTATGCTCCAACTTGCCAGCATGAGAATGCCAAAACTTATGCTCAAAATGATTTCTAACTTGCTAATGAGAAGGAATTTTATTGTCAAATTTGGAAATGTAATTCTGAGCAAATTCTTTAACATTAAAACGACTAACATTGAAGAGCAGTGATTTCTCCAATATTGTGTAACACTTACGCAAGTGATTCGAGCTTATATCTCTATCTATTCAAACGATTTGAATAGGTTTAGATTTAGAAAACATCCCCGTTCAAGAATGCTAGGTTAAGCGTGAGAAGTCAATTTCTTAATGCTTTCGCTCCGAATTTAGAGCCTAAAAGTGTAGTTGTACTTTTAGTAAATGCATAGAACATGCTTACTACTATTTGGGACAATTTTCCGAATGAATACAGGGTTGTCAGGATAATAATTACTACTGCAAAAATATTAGTGATTATTTCAGGTATTCACATTTTCGAAAAATCTTGGCATTAGCTGAATACTCATTACAAACTTTTTTTTGCATTTTTGCATATGACAGCGCTTACGTTTGCTGGCACCAAAATCAGATGGCTTAGGGACGACCTCTTGGGGTAATATAGCATTTATAGCTGAATGAGTTTCCGCTCTTACATATTTAACTGACTGACTTTTTCATATTGGGTCTATAACTTGCGGTTTGCTAAGAGATGGCGTAACTTGTATTATTCCATTGGAACATACGTTGGAAAGCTACTGCCATTGTACGTCATTTCAGTATATGTCATTCATTTGAAGTGTAAACAACAATAATTTTTTTTTCACTCAAATATGTCGAACTTTGTGCCTGAAAAAGTGTTTTTGCGTGGAGTTCTTCTTCATGAAGAAAACTGCTGCCGAAAGTCATCGTATTTTGGTGGAAGTTTATGGTGAACATGCGCTAGCTGAGCGAATGTGCCAAAAGTGGTTTGCACGATTTAAAAGTGGTGATTTTGGCTTGGAAGACGATGAACGTCCTGGGCAGCTAAAAAATTTTTGAAGAACTGGAAGCATTACTCTATGAAGATTGTTGCCAAACACAAGAAGAGCTCGCAGAATCTTTGGGTGTCACTCAAGCAGACATTTCAAAACGTTTAAGAGCAGCTGTATATATTCAAAAGCAAGGAAATTGGGTTCCACATGAACTCAAGCCGAGAGACGTCGAAAGGCGGGTTTGCATGTCCGAAATGCTGCTGGAACGCCACAAAAGGAAGTCATTTTTGCATCGGATCATTACTGGTGATGAAAAATGGATCCATTACGACAACCCTTAGCGCAAAAAATCATATGTGAAACCCGGCCAACCAGCCAAATCAACGGCAAAGCCGAATATTCATGACGCGAAGGTAATGCTCTGTATTTGGTGGGATCAGATGGGTGTGCTGTATTATGGACAACGTCACCGAACACGTTGATCTCGCGTGATTTTTTTTTTTTTTTGCAGAAATTTAGATGGGTTACAATTTTTTTTTTTTTTACGAAGGGGGGGGGGGGGAGTGGACTAACTATAGTCAATGCACTGCTCAATAAACTTTCGGCTAATTCCTTACTAGTGAAGTAGTTATCCATTGTTAGATTGATATTTGTATCATAGTGAAGCTCACAGTTTTCTTCAATATTCTTTTCGCTAGTCTAACAGCTCTTTGGTTACCGTCTCTGTGTGTACATGGTATTCCACGAAGTGGAAAGGAATTTGCCCTGTTAAATACTTACAATAATTACCATATTTTAAATTCGTATTTTACTGCATGAATTAGCACAGACTTTGACAGTTTATGAATTGTTCATAAACGACAATTTTTCCAATTGGCTTATAGTATTTTTCAAAACTGCGTTTGACTTATTTCATCTACTTGACGTCTCATGTTATGATAAATTTCAAATCCTAAAAATCTCAACATTTCTTTACACCGTATCACACCCATAGTAGCTTTGAAAGTGGTACATCCATACAGCTTATCCCAAAATATTTTAAAATTTTGGTAGATGAAATTCATACATTTTCATTTTCTCAAAAGTTTTGAATACATTGTGGATCTGGATCCTTCTTCATTCGTTTCATAAAGCGATCCAGCACATCCGACCTAAATTCAGAACATTTGTTGATATTATTCGTGATGAAAATGGCGCATACATATTCTAGATACTTCCGTCCTTACCAAAAAAAAAGTGTTATTGGCTTGAGCATCGCCATCAACATCGCCAGCTTCAGAAACAATATGGTATCTCCAACTTCGGAGGCTTCTGTCACATTGTGCACTTCAGATTCTGAAGTTTGATCGGTAAAATCAGAAGAACCAGCAAAATGTCCACTATATTGTTCCAAAATTTCTCCTAAATGAAAGCTGGTTAAAAAAATTATGAAAATTGTCACAAAATTGTGAGAAATTGTAACAATTATCACACAACTTTTAGAAGAAGCTAAAGGGTACGAATATGAATGTAATACGATGAAAGTACACGTAAATATGAACAAGTGACAAAATCACTCCACACCTCACACAAAAAGACACGGTCTAATGTAAATTTTAATTTTTTTCAAATGATCCTCTGAGTTAAAAGTTACAGTTTGTAAAAAGAGTTACGAAAAAAAAGTGCAGAATTCTGCTTCCGGAATTGGAGTGCAGTTCTCACCGCCTCTAGATTGACACTGTTGATGGCTCTCTCAATGTCGAAAAGTAGAAGTTTACCAACATTAAAACGGAAATATTAAGGGACTGGTAGTGCAGAGCTAACCAGACGCATGATTCGTTCTTAGTAGTGCGGCTTTTGACTAGAAAAATTTACCTAAAATGCAAATATTTGACAGATTTTGGGATTTCCAGATCGACATACAACTTATAGTTATCGATATTCAAAGCTATGATATGTTAAGCGCTGATAACCTTGCCAAATTTGGCCAGTATTAAAGGATTGTCATGCTTCGGTAAAATTGAAAGGAACACTATTACCAGTGTGACGGATTTTCTTATTCTGCATAACATCCTGTCTAAGCAAATTACAAGGAGCACTTGGTGTTAAGTCTGTCCAATTGTTTGTGAATAGGGATTGTATATGGTAGATGCCCTAGATATAGCGCATTGAGATGAAAGTAGCACGTTTGCCAAAAGAAGTGGAAGCAGGAAAGACAAACTTAGTAAACGAGGATAAGATACAGCATATTTTGGTAATTGGAAAATACCACTACAGAGACCAAACATAGAATTACTATTGCCGATCAGTGCGTTTTTGGGATGTGAAAAACCAATTACAGATTATTGCCCTCAATCGACGAATCAATTAAATGTTGCATGAAAATTGAAAATTGAAGCTCCTTCTATATCTGGAAGATTCTTTGATTTGGTCAAATCCATCATAGCAATGACTAAGAAAGCTCTCATGCAGCGCCAGAGATAAGTAGGACACAATGGGCGTAAAAACTCCAACGTCTCAACTCAGGGCAGACATGGCAATGCATAGATAAAAAGTGGTGGAGGAAGTAAGACTTGGATTTGTTGTCTGTTTTTTGAGACCCTGGTCGAGATTACAGTGTATTTAATAGAAAATATTATTTACTCTGTGATGAAGCATAATGACAATGGAGGCTTGGAGCAATGACATGAAGTGAATTTTTTTTTAGGCAAGGAGTCATCAGTTAGGTTTAGTTAGTTTATGACTTAAAGAGATTTATATACAAAAAATTTCCTAGTTTAGCTTGGTTTGTCACAGCCCTATCTATGAGAGCTGAGTTTATATATTTAGTTTAGGTAAGTATACCGTGTAGAAGTAAAGGTTGAGCCAAAAGATGGTGTGGATGTTGGCTATCAATTACAGTAATTAACTAAATTTAATGTGGTTAATCTTTTTTACAGATATCATACAATGTTTGGCAATTTTAGTCATGAAGTTGTTTCCCACGCACCAGCGCATTCTTGTTATTCAATCTTATTACGAAAATGGGTGATCTGTAAAAGTAACATTTCGTAAAATTTGTGAAGTTTTCGGTCAATAACAACAGAATTCGTGAAATGGTGAAGAAATTGGTTCGGTTTCTCCATATCAGCATGCTCAGCCAGCAAGTACACGTCAAAATATCACCACGGTGAACGAAAGTGCTCAAAACCAGGCAGGTACCTCAATTCGTCGCCGAAATCAACAATTGGGTCTCACTTATGATACTTTAAGGCTAATTTTAAAAGTTGATCTTCATTTGCAGGACTATAAAATCCAAATTACATTAAAATTGAACCTTTGGAATATTTATACCATTTGGACCATTTACGATGTCGCCAACTTCTTAACTGGATGTTGGATCGTCAGGACCATTTGTCATCGAATTTGTCATTTTTTTTGTGATGAAGCCCATTTTTGAATGGATGGGTGAGTAAATAAGCAAAATTATTTTCCTGGGGACCGGAAAACCCATACGAGATTTAAAAAAAAAAAACCCAATCCATCCAAAAAAAAAAATCATCATTGGCTCGTACTTTTTCGAAAAAGGCTGGAGAGGCAGTTATAGAGAATGCTGACCGGCTATTTTTGTTTTTTTTTTTGGAAAATTGAATAAATTATCTCAGGACGATTTCTGGTTTCAACAGGATGGTGCTACCGCCCACACAAGCCACTAAACAATCAATTTATTGCGTACGAAATTTGAAGATCGCATTATTTCGATTAGAGAAGAAGTTGATTGGGCTACAAGGTCATGCAATTTGACACATTTAGACTTCTTTCTTTGGGTTATTTGAAGAGTAGGGTCTATGCCAATAGTCCAGCGATAATTCAGGATCTCAAACATAGTATCTGAACTGAAATTGCAGCCATTCAGCCACTTATTTTTCGAAAAATCATAGATAATTTTGACAAAAAAAAGTGATTTTTGGGAATTTTTTAAAGATATGGAGGAACCTTTGTAATTCGTTGGATTGCGAAGGAAACGATTATTGCTTTTTTGAAGCTTTCTGGAACAGCAGCGGTCTCGAAAATTCTGCTGAACTGCATGATAAGCACATGTACAAATTCAGTGGTGCAGTCTTTGTACAATTCAAAAGAAATTCGGTCATCCAGGGGCTTTGCATGATGCACTACAGACGTTATTGAGAAGATTGTTTAAATGATCCTTGAGAAGTAGCTCTTTTAACGATGGGCCGATCAAATTTCTATGTCCATTTACCACCTTGATCAAAAAAAAAAGGGAATAACCATCGTGTGACGCTCAAATTGCGCCGATTTGAGTTCTGTTTTTTGTTAATTTGGTACATCTGTTACTAACATACCGTCTAAGTCTTAGCGTCATAGCTTGACATTTGAAAAAGTTACGTAGCCAAGAGTACATCTATCTCTGTGTGTGTTGGCGATTTTTTACAATTTTAGAAATGAATTAAAATTTGCAACAACGAACTTGTATTAAATTTTGCGTAAAAAACGGATTTAATGGTACGCGAATGTTGGAAATGTTGAATAAGTGCTTCGGCAACGATTCTCTAAAGAAAACGGTCGTTTACCAGTGGCACGAGCGGTTCAAAAGTGGTCGTGAGTCAATCGAAGATGACTATTGCGACCATCAACATCGAAAACCGACGAAAACATTGATGAAGTGAAAGAAATGTTGGGCAATAACCGCAAATTAACCATCAGAGAAATAGCGGAGGAGACATCAGGCAATTGAATGGCGTTCACCAAATGAGCCGATACCAAAAAAAAAAACCATGTCGTTTTCAGTCAAAAAAGAAGGCAATGCTCATGGTTTTCATGGATTGCAACGGTGTAATTCATCATGAATTTTTGCAAAAAGGTCAGACAGTAAACAAAGAGTATTAGTTGGGCGTTATGAGAAGTTTGCGTGAAGCAATTCGCCGAAAGAGACCAGAATTGTGGGCAGAAAACTCGTTGATTTTGTACCATGATAACGCACTGTCGCACAGTGCGATCATTATTCGTAATTTTTTGAAGAAAAATGCAAAAAATACCATCCAAAAGCCATCGAATTCACCTGATTTGGTTCCCTGTGACTTCTTTATGTTCAATCGAAATAAAAAGTCACTACGTGGAACGCGTTTCAGCAGCCGAGAGGAAGTAATGGAAAAATCGCAGAAAGCACTGATGGACATACCGAAAAAAGAATATAAAAAATGTTTCGAGCATTGGATCAAGCGTTGACATAAGTGTGTTGTAGTCGATGGGAATTATTGGTATGTAATTTAATTCGTGCGGTTTTTTTTCAAAATTTGAACGTTTATTTGAGAAAAACATGTACAATAGTATTATTCAAAGTATTGCCCATCTGAAGCTATGACTTTTTCCCATCTTTATGGCAATTCGTGGATCCCATCCCAAAAGAACTGCGCCGGCTTGGCAGCCAAGAATGAATTAAGCCAATTTTTGATATTCTGCTCTGATGTGAACCGTATTTCAGTGAGGGCGTTCTGCATCGACCGGAAGAAATGGTAGTCAGAAGGGGCAAGGTTTGGGCTATAAAGCGGTCAGGGTAACACTTCCCATCCACTGTTTTCCCAATAGTTCTTAACCGGAATAGCAACGTGGGGCCGAGCGTTGTCATGATGGAAAATTATTGCCTCGTGTCTGGTCGCATATTCCGGGCGTTTTTCGGCTACTGCTATCTTCAAATGTATTAATTGTGTTCGGTAGCGTTGTCCATTGATGGTTTCACCTGGCTTCAGCAGCTCATAATACAGCACACCCATCTGATCCCGCCAAATACAGAGCATTACCTTCGTGGCATGGATATTCGGCTTTGCCGTTGATTTGGCTGGTTGGCCGGGTTTCACATATGATTTTTTGCGTTTGAGGTTGTCGTAATGGATCCATTTTTCATCACCAGTAACAGTCCGATGCAAAATTGACTTAGTTTTGTGGCGTTCCAGCAACATTTCGCACAAGCAAAACCGCCTTTCGACGTCTCTCGGCTTGAGTTCATGTGGAACCCAATTTCCTTGCTTTTGAATATATACAGCTGCTCTTAAACGTTTTGAAATGGCTGCTTGAGTGACACCCAAAGATTCTGCGAGCTCTTCTTGTGTTTGGCAACAATCTTCATAGAGTAATGCTTAAAGTTCTTCATTTTTAAACTTTTTTAGCTGTTCATCGTCTTCCAATCCAAAATCACCACTTTTAAATCGTGCAAACCACTTTTGGCACGTTCGTTCAGCTAGCGCATGTTCACCATAAACTTCCACCAAAATACGATGACTTCCGGCAGCAGTTTTCTTCATATTAAAGCAATGAAGAAGAACTCCCCGCAAAAACTCTTTTTCAGGCACAAAGTTCGACATATTTGAGTGAAAAAAAAATTATTATTGTTTACGCTTCAAATGAATGACATATACTGAAATGACGTACAATGACAGTAGCTTTCCAACGCATGTTCCAATGGAATAATACAAGTTACGCCATCTCTTAGCAAACCGCACGAGTTAAGTTATAGACCCAATACTTTGAAGGGGACTTTATAAATTTAGATGAATAAACTTGTATAGTGTGATTCATCGTGAGGTTTGATTTGTAATGTAAAATAAAATACATAAATTTGAAAGAGAGCTTAAAATTTATTATTGGTTAAAAGAACAATTCATGGCATTTACGTTTTAATAACGAAAATTGAAAATAGTCCAAAGATGTGATATAGTACGATCTAGGCGGCCAATTTACCGTAACAAAACGTGAAATTAAGTGCTCACCGAAATGATTTCTCAACATGTCCATTGTTTCACGCGCTGTATGGCCCGTAACACAGTCGTGTTGAAACCAGAGCTCACCGTAACCATGTGTTTGAATATCAGAAAGGGACTCAAATTTGCGAATGGTTTTGGCAATAGTGGTTTCAGTAGGTCGATTATGCGCATCGTAAGTTCCTCGAATCGCACGAAAAATATTTCTCATAGAACTCTGACTTTCGTAATACAGCTGAACAATTCGGAGACGCTGTTGTGGTATCAGTATTTCCATGATCACTTGCCAAACGATATTGAACAAAAATCACAAAGCAATTTTATAGGAGTCGTGCGTTGTCTGTCAAAAACATCCTATTAAAAATCAAACCTCACGATGAATCACCCTATATTTTTTATTTTCTGAATAAATTCCGGGGACTTCTTGATAGCTCTGACGAGGAGATTGGGTTGCTTTTCATTCCAGTAATTTGATGCTCATAGGGCGTCTTTTTTGCATAGCAAAATCGCTTCACATTTGTGTTTGCTGCTCCGTAAAGTGATTTAAAAATGCTGGGGTTTCGCTAACTCAAGAGCCTTAGAAACGCGAATGATTGACTTTTCCACTTAAGCACTGACTGTCGAATCACTTTCGTTTGCAAATATTTTTATTTGTTGATGGAGTGCTTGATGAAGTTGCCTTTTTGATTCATTCAGTGAGCTTTACGTGAGTTGGAGAGGAGTTCGATGTGTATAATATGCTAAGGTCCATATTGAAGTTATTGCAGTATGTCTCTCGACTCTTTCCATATTAGTTTGTGTAACAGCCTTAGTTCCGATGAGCTGCTTAAGGCCGTGGTACAGATTATTGTATAAATTATTTTTACCGGGAATTAGCCCGATTATTTGTCTACCCCTACACGAAAGCTATGAGAACTATGTATCAGGTGGTTATCTCCGGTAATGAAACAGTAATCTATTATTGAGCAGAAAATTCCGCGAATAAAAGTAAGGCGTACGCTAGAAACACTCTCGCAGCTTCTATCCCAGATGTATTTAAAGTAGCATGTTTCAAGTTGGTTTGAGTAAGAATATTTCTGCAAAATTTTGTAACATACGCGGGCTATCACACACTTGAAACCAGAGTTATTCTTAGCTTTCTTAAGCTGCGATATTTTCCCAAATCCTAAGCAACATATGTGCTTGATTACACATTTCAAAGTGGAGCCCTTCCACGGATTGCATGGCATATTGTCGTGGATAAAATGTTGAAATTTGAAAGCTGGCGATCATACATAAAGGCTTGGCATCAAGGGTTTGAAGATAGATAAGGATTCCATACACTGATTCAACCAAGATTGCAAATTTATCCCCTTATCGGGAATATCTTTCGCTTGACACGGTGGTCAGATACAGGGTTTTCGACGCATATACGTGCCTTCAGGTTGAAAATCTTAAACAACCATCGTATCACCCTGTCCGATTTCTAATCAGCAATTTGAAATGCCAAATACACAATCTATCTGGGCTTATGTCAGAAATGCCAATATTCGTCGATTATGCTTACCGGTTGAACCCTTCGAACAAGTGCCTCACACCCAATATTCCTACAACACAGCTCATTGGTCTGTGGATGTATCCTTCATTCCGTCAGACTGTTGTTTTAACCCATTTCCCCTTCGCCAAATAGAGGATGCATCTGAAAAGCGCAGTGTTGGTACTTCAATAGCTTGCGTCAAAACTGCCTTTATAACCTCCATCTTTATCATGACTGGAGCCATATCCGGCAATATACGAATCCGTACGCAAATTTCACATTCGCAATAATCCCAGAGATTGGGGAGTACGGGCACAAGCGTAGTCATTGGCACAGGGACAGGCACAGGCACAGGCACAGGCATGAGCAACATGCATCTACTTGTACTCGTACCCCTTTTGTAAGGATTGTATTCGTATCTCATCCTTGTGCAAAATGCAATCATACACGTTACAAGTTATGCTGCACTAATTTTCCTTCCCTCGATGCCAGATAGAGTGCATCGTTAGACGGTGGTGGTGATTGAAAACATAAAACAAACGAAGTGGGTGGTAAAGTATAGTTACAATTTGGAAAGGACAGCTGAGTAGGGGATGTTTTGGAGGCATGTAGAAATTCTAAATTTTGATTGCATGCTCATCACACACACAATGCAAGAGCGTAAATTAGGATTTCAAATGACATTTCGAATATTTACGGCACTCTGAGTGCAGTTAGATTGCACAATACCAAATCGGTATAATACCTAACCAGTTAGTCATCGAGAACGTAAGGGGGGTTGTAAATGAATTAAGCCAGCTACAGGAGGTTAAATATATGTATGTTGAGGGGACTACAACCCAAAAGCGGCATTGATTTTAGCAATTCAGATAGATTTTGTGTTGTGTGATTGTTGGGTGGTGATGTTTTTTTTTTTTTTCGTTTCATACCATAGTTTTGGAGTAAGCGATTGACCGGTCGTTCAGGCCTATATTATATGGATCAGCATTACAAATGCAGCCTATAGAGGAGGCTTTAATAATAAAGAAGTGTTTTAAATGGTTTTGTTTCCAAATCAATTTAGATATTTACATATTTATTGAGGGCTCTCTATGGCTTGTTCGTTATCAAAGCGAAATGTTTTGTTAGAAATGATAAACAGGTTTTAATATTTTATAAGTAATCGCAGTGCCAGATACAGATGGATGGATGGACAGAATATTGTGTGATGTACTTGACAGTGATATAGCAGATGAATACGAGTACATAATTGAGATGTGTAAATGGAAACGTAATCTGTTAAACATAGCTTTTGCATTTTAATTTAATTTTTCTTTTTCTAGGGAGCTATTTTTTTATTTGCCGTGTTGTTATGATGTTCTTACCGTTCTTGAATGTGGAATAGAATAAAAATTAATAAAATTTTTGATTGAGCTCGATGATTAGTTAATATAATTTGCCACTCCTTGAGGCATTAGTGTACACATTAACTTCGTTTTTTTAGAATAAATAAATTACGCTTAACTACAATCAAATGCCTGCTGCTTTCAATAAATCCATTACTCTCTCACTTACTTATTAAGATATGGCTCCCGTTCTCAAAAAATAAGAAACAAATCCACAATTAACTTGAGCCACAACCAATATCTCTCTCTAGTCAGCCCTGTTGCTTAATAGTGTTTAGTGTTTCGCATGCCAAGCTGGTTGAGGACCCTCTCCACTTGGGCGCACCAGCCGCGGTGTGGTCTTCCTCTACTACGTTTTGCCTCTGTGTGGATTCGAAGAATTTCCGAGCTGGAGCGCTTTAAATCTCCCAGTTACTTAAACATGTCCACGTAATTTTACTGCCCTTTTATTTTGGTTTTTTAATAACCAAAACTGGACATACCTTCGCACAATTTTTGTAGATACACTGTCATAAACGGCCTTAAAATCGACAATTACTCGTAGGTGGTAGGGTTTGAAATTCGATGGCCTTTGCAAGATTTGCCCGAATTTAATATCTCTAAGCCTGAATGGTAGAGGAGATCTTATAGTAAATCTTAAGGAGACTTTTGCCTTTTAAACAATTATTGCATCCTCGGTCTAAAGCTTAAAGTGCTCTCCTTTCTTCCTTTGGAAAGCCGGTGCTCGTCGTTACTGGAAATCTTTATTTGGACCTTTACAATTGTTTCCGTTAAGTTGAAAAGATGATATCCGCCAGTGTTGATACACATTTGTGCCCATTTAATTGCATTTTCCATGACGATTCGCAAGATTTCCGGTGATAACTGTTCACATTCCTGTCGAATATTTTCCTTAAGGGTTGCAATTGTCTGAAGCTTGTTGGAATAAGCCCGCGACTTCAAGTAGCTCCAAAGAAAGAAGTCTGCGTTGCTTAAATCAGGCGATCTTGCTGGCCATGCCAAATAAAACGGGAGATTACGCGACCAGAAAACGCTTCCTTCATAATATCCATTGTGGCTCGTGCTGTGTGTACGATGGAACCATCTTGTTGAAACCACATTTTCACCAAGTCCCGCTCATCCAATTCCGACGGTAAGAAGTCGTTTATCATTGCCCTGCAGCGTTTGCTAGTATTGCCGATGGCATCCTCAAAAAATACGGTTGGATATAATGGCTCTTCGTGTATCACACGCGGATTTTTAGTGCCTCAGAAACTAAGATTTTGCTTATTGACGTAACCGTTTAAGTGAAAATGCTCCTCATCGCTCATGATGATTTTCGACATAAAATCGTCCTTTTCGTTGTTGAGTTTGAGGACAGCTTTACAGTAATTCACACGCGACTGACGGTCAGGAGGCAATAACTGATGCACTGTTTGGACTTTGTACGGGAACATATGTAAGTCATTCACTAAAATTCGCTGTAGGGTCCGTTTGGTGATGCCCAATTGCGTGGCCTGTCGTCTGGTTGATGTTTCTTCTTTCTCAGTGACATCGGTAGCTACAGCCATGATATTCTCGTCGTAACAACCAGTCCGGTGGCGGTCACGCCCTGCATGATCTCCTGTGATTCCACTCTGTTCGATTCGGGTAGCAAAGCGTCGCAATGTGTGGCCAGTTGGCGCGACACGATTAGGAAATTGACGTCGAAATTCACGCTGCGCTAACACCACCGATCGATTATTGGTCAAAAACTTCGACATAATTTTTCCACGCTCTTGCGGAGTATAGCGCTCCATTATCTATTTATATACTGCAGCTGCCTAGTTCACAAATTTCAAATGTGATTGACGTACTATCTTTCGATAGGATGATTAATTTTGTGCCACCTTGTAGTTCGCCTATGCGGCGCTACTCTTTAATGCTCTTCATTTCGTTGCATGCGCCAGACGGGTTTCGTGGTCAAACCACTAGTCTAATGGGGCAAAACCTAGCACATCAGAGCTGGGACTTCTAATCATTTGTTGACTTGATCTCAAGATACTTGATCCTCAAAGCCATGGCGGTTTTCTAGAATGACAGCCTTCAGACGTCAGACATCCTTCTAGTATTTAGCCTTAGGGATATTCATATTCGAACCTTCGCTAAAACAAGGTAGTTGACCAAGTCAATCACCGTAAAAAATTTACAATTTTTCGTCCTTCTTAAACTCGGTGCATTCCTTCGCATTTTGATGGCGATCTAAGTTTCCGCAACTTGTGTAGCCGTCCGTGATATTTTAAAGCACTTAACTCCAAACATCTTTAACCGAAATGCCATTAGTTTTGGTTTTTATCATTTTCTTCGGTCTTCCTAAGGTCGACATTTGAACGATGTGTATTCTTGTGCATATCTTGTAGACTTTGTTGTTTTTTTTTTTTTTGAAGAATATATACATATACATGTATGGGGATAGGTATACATGGATAAGTCAGATAAGAACTAATCAAACCAAATGGTGATACACTCAAAAATCGCCAGGAAATAGAGCAGCAAAACTAGAATTTCAGCTTAAAAGTCATCTTTCTTCAGTATACTGGATGAAGCGTCAACTACAGCGTTGGTTAAGAAGAAATTGAAGCATTAAGGCTTATCGAATCCAGAGGTTATTGATGTTGCAATTTTGAAGAGAGTGGAGACTGCAGAATTTCAGGAAAAAGGTTATTACTTAGATTCGATACTGAAATCATGGATTAGGATTTAGGATTAAAGCCTATAAAATGGAAAGCCTATCACAGTAAGATGATCAACGAGGTGTTTTATTACTTTCAAATATGAGGGAAAGCCAACATTATTCTACCCAGATACATATACTGGTACAAATGGTAAGTAGCGAACGTATCGTATAAGTGAGCAATCTTAAAATTTTGACAAAATCTCTGCTAAGACACTAACTGATTAAGAACCAGTTAAAAAACAATGGAACACAATCAAATGGTCATTCAATAGGTATAGCTCCAAGTACTCATATAAATCGAAATACCATGGTCTTCTTCCTTGGGCATAAATTCTAGAGGCAACTCAACTATTCTCCAGAAACGCTTTTTCAAGGACTTACCCAGAGCTCGTTCAGATTTAATCATAATCATTAACGGAGATTCCGAAAGCTCCTCTTATGGTACATCCCGTAGAATGAGGGAAAATTACGGAAACCGTTGAGACAAGGCTTGGATTGTTACGCCTATTTTCATCTAAACAGATAGGCGCCTAGTGAAAGTACTGATATTGATGATATGAAACTGCAAGCCTATAAGATCAAGCAGATTTCGGTAAGTGCATCAGTTGTGAAGTAGTAGTAAACATATCAGTAAAGGCGTCGGTAGAGGTAATGGCAGAGGCATCAGAACAGATGTATTTTGTAGATAAAATTTTGCAGCATTCCTTTGTCAACGACAGACTGGCAAACTTCTAAATGATCTATCTCTTGAAGCTACCTATCAGAGGCATCAAAAGTAGAAGCATCGGCAAGCGATTCGAAAGAGTATGCAGGTTATTTCGAGATTTGAGTCGAACAGAGAAGGTGAAATGCGAGAGTTGCGACTTCTAAAGTAGTTTCCTACTTTTAGTAATTCAAATTGCGAAGGATGGCAATAAATACAGTTGAAGCGATACACTGAGAAAACAATGTATAAATCAATTTTAGAAATAATCTCTGTTTGTATCTAAACTGCGACCTATCATAGATAGCGGAGCAAAATTAATGTGAAGTAAAGCATAAAATTATGTTGGTTCGTATAGTTATGTATGGTTCGGAGGCAAGTCGGCACAAGTAATGTTGTTCAAAAGAAAACCAATTCTTCTCTTATTGTAGTTTCGGACGTAGTTTTCCACATGATTACTTAATTTAGGTGCGATTTAGGTTCATAATTTCGTTTCATTTCTGTGTCAGAACAGAAATTGATATGACGAATATTTAGTTATGATATCTACTTGTAATTACTAAGACTGCTTGTCTTGTATAGAAATATCTTCAAATGATATCAAAACACAAATCGCATCATCATTATTTCATTTCACATAGTCTGTGAACCATTATATGCTTGTCTTGTCGTGCCGAAGTTGGTCTGGAGTGTAAAGAACCAGAAAATACAAGATACCCAGTTTCAGACTACTCATTCTAGAGAACCATGAACTGATTTAGTAAATCATTTCATGCTTAGAATTGAGCTCGGAAAGTCTACATTGGTATCTTCATCTGCAAGAGATCAGTGGGATTTTAGCCAGTATAGTACGACCCATACTACATAACATAGCTCTCCTTTGCTAGAGACTCCAAACAAGCTAAGAAAATACGCAGAACGGTCAGCGTTGCCGTTACGGGTGTCATAATTATCCACCCAGTTAAATTGAAAAGCATTCTACTAACATCAAGAAAAGTCTGTTAGGAAAAAACATTATATGGATGGTTCTATGCTGAATTCCACGTTTCCTCTTTGAGGTTGACCTTCCAAAGAATGACTAAATGAAGCAGTGTCACAGTGATGATATTATTTCTGTCTACACAAGAAAGAGTGCATTTTGGCACTTTTGCACCTTAATCTGTCCTTAATATGTCCCGATATTTCCAGTGTTTCTTAAGCTAGCGTAGTGATGAAGAGATCAATTTCAAACAATGACATTGTTGTCCACAATGATTGGAGTCAGCAATCATTAAATTACAATAAGTCTGTAATTAACACATGGGCTGAAAAGTCAGTGCCGCGTTGGAGCTACTTTCATTGTACGTCACTTAAATATGTCGAACTTTGTGGCTGAAAAAGTGTTTTTGCGGGGAGTTCTTCTTCATTACTTTAATATGAAGAAAACTGCTGCCGGAAGTCATCGTATTTTGGTGGCAGTTTATGGTGAACATGCGCTATCTGAGCGAACGTGCCAAAAGTAGTTTGCACTCTTTAAAAGTGATGATTTTGGCTTGGAAGACGGTGAACGTCCTGGGCAGCCAAAAAAGTTTGAAAGCATTACTCTATGAAGATTGTTGCCAAACACAAGAGGAGCTCGCAGAATCTTTGGCTGTCACTCAAGCAGCTATTTCAAAACGTTTAAAAGGCGCTATATATATACAAAAGCAAGGAAATTTAGTTCCACATGAACTCAAGCATTTCCGAAATTCTGCTGGAACGCCACAAAAGGAAGTCATTTTTGCATCAGATTGTTACTGGTGATGAAAAATGGATCCATCACGACAACCCCAAGCGCAAAAAATCATATGTGAAACCCGGCCAACCAGCCAAATCAACGGCAAAGCCGAATATCCATGGCGCTAAGGTAATGCTCGGATCAGATGGGTATGCTGTATAATGAGCTTCTAAAACCGGGTGAAACCATCAATAGACAATGCTACCGAACACAATTAATCAGTTTGAAGAGAGCAGTAGCCGAAAAACGCCCGGAATATGCGACCAGACACGAGGCAATAATTTTCCATCATGACAACGCTCGGCCCAACGTTGCTATTTCGGTTAAGAACTATTTGAAAAATAGTGGATGGGAAGTCTTACCCTACCCGCCTTATAGCACAGACCTTGCCCCTTCTGACTACCATTCGTTCCGGTCGATGCAGAACGCCCTCACTGAAATACGGTTCACATCAGAGCAGAATATCAAAAATTGGCTTGATTCATTCCTGGCTGCCAAGCCGGCGTAGTTCTTTTGGGATGTGATCCACAAATTGCCAGAAAGATGGGAGAAAGTTATTGCTTCAGATGGGCAATACTTTGAATAATACTATTGTACATGTTTTTCTTAAATAAACGTTCAAATTTTGAAAAAAACCGCACGAATTAAAATATATACCAATAAAACAAGAGATTTTTGCAAAATTCGTCTTGATTTACCAATATAGTTGCCTTCGATACACTGACTGAAACGATTTTTCAATCTTTCGATACCAGTTTTGTAGTACGATTTCGGTTAAGACTCAAAATAGGCCTCTGTTTTGGCGATTACTTCTTCATCGGTCGTAAATCTCTTTCCGGCGAGCATTCTTTTGAGGTCTGCAAACAGGAAATAGTCGCTGGGGGCCAAATCTGGAGAATACAGTATGTGGGGAAGCAATTCGTAGCCGAATTCATTCAATTTTGTCATCGTTTTCATCGACTTGTGACACGGTGCATTGTCTTGATGAAACAGCACTTTCTTTTTCTTCAAAGGCGGCCGTGCGATTTCGTCCTTCAAACGCTCCAACAACGCAACGTAATACTCGCCGTTGATAGTCTGCCCCTTTTGGAGATTGTCAATGAAAATTATTTCATGTGTATCCCAAAATACGGATGCCATAACCTTGCCAGGCGACTGTTGAGTTTTTGGTTGTTTTGGACGAGGTTCGTCGCCTGCTCGCCACTCAGCTGACTGCTGACTTGACTCTGGTGTGTAGTGATGGAGCCAAGCTTCATCCATTGTCACATCCAAATTCGGCTTTATTGCGGTTGAACAGCTTAAAACACTCCTCTGAATCATCAACACATTGTTGTTTTTGGTCGACTGTGAGCAAACGCGGCACCCACTTTAAACAGAGCTTTCGCATGTCCAAATATTCGTGTATGATATATCCAACACGCTCTTTTGATATCTTCAGAGCCTTAGCTTACTCGATCAACTTCACTTTACCGTCATTCGTGATCATTTTGTGAACTTTTTTGATATTTTCATCTGAAACAGACTCTTTTGGACGTCCACTGCGTGCATCATCTTCGGTGCTTGAATGACCACTTTTAAATTTTTCAATCCACTTGCGAATGGTTCGTTCGGCTGGTGCAGAGTCCAGGTAACACTTATCAAGCCATTTCTTTGCATCGGCTGCATTTTTTCCCATCAAAAAGCTATGATAAATCAACACACGAAATTGCTTTGAATCCATTTTTTTCACAATAACAAAAGTTGCTTCACTCACAACGCTATATCTCGAGAACTAATCGTCCGACAGCTGTCAAATTTGTACAAGTTTCTTTTAAAGGTTGGTACTAACTGAAAATGGTACGGACTTAATTCAAGTGGTGCCCTCTCTTACAAACGGCCCTTTTCAGCCTTTTCTTTGTTGAGGAATATTTTAAAAATAATGAAAGTTTGTCAGCTAGAGTTCGACAAAATATTGTTCGAAAAGTGATTTATCTTCATCAACTGTAAGGATATTAATTTAAAAACTCTGGGCGACTGGATCAATTAGTAATTTTAGACACTCTGTCGTTCAACACAAAACATAGAAGCAGTTCGTGATAGTTTGTCTGAGAGCCCAGGTTCATCCATTCAGCACTGTGGTTATGAATTGGACATTTCAAGAAGCCCTCTACGACGTATTCTAACGAAAGATTTTCGTCTTAATTCATTTGAAGTGCAATTGGTGCAAGAGCTGCAGCTTACTGATAGTTCGTTGAATGGTTTTTGGAACAACAAAAAATAAACCCTAATTTTTCAAACAAAGTCATCTTTAGCAATGAGGCATGAGCAGTATCATCTTGATGGCTTTGGTAGTCGTCAAAATTGTCGAATTTTCGGTTCAGAAAATCCTCAAGTGACTGTTAAAAAAAATGCATTCACAACGTGCCACTATTTGGTGTAGATTTTGGGTTAGAAGTACCATCGGACCATTTTTCTTTAAAAATGTGGCTCTTCATTCAATAGTAGTTTCATAATTCAGTTGTTTGTAAATGTGGTTACGATGAGATGGTGCCACGCCACAAATCGTGCGATTTTACACCGCTGGACTTTTTTCTTTGGGTTTCTACAAGTCGGAGCCTATTCTAACAAGGCCACGACCATACAAGCCCAAAAGGAACCATTCGAGCGCTGTATCAATGAAATTCAGACACATTTATGCCAAACTACCATTGACAATTTTGACAAAAGTATGCAAATCCGTGAAGGCCATTTACCCGATATCCTATTCCATACATAACTCTGTATTGCACCATATACTTTATGAATTAATAAAAAATTACTTCTTGTGTTTTCTTCAAGTCAGTAAGTATCCATGATTGTTTGGTGATAATTTCACTTTGTGTCCAGTGTCCTGTATCTGCCAGCATACTCAAAAACTATATTTTTTGCTTAGAATTCAAATGAGTCCTCTGTTGTGTGAACTAAAATAACAGCTTACATGCAAAACTGTGGATAAACAGTACACAAAGGTACATTCTACGCAACTCATACCCTAA
This sequence comes from Volucella inanis, assembly GCA_907269105.1. Taxonomy (NCBI): domain Eukaryota; kingdom Metazoa; phylum Arthropoda; class Insecta; order Diptera; family Syrphidae; genus Volucella; species Volucella inanis. Next base: position 27,867,786 of record OU026157.1, read on the forward strand.
AATCTCAGAGGAGTATTCGAATCTGAAATACACTAGCTTGCAGTAAAATAATTACACAATTGATTAGTATTTTACAAATGCTATCTAACTTGCAATCAATTACTCTATAATCCATGTTACGGCAGTAACATGTAACCTAATTTGCGAAACAACAATATGAATGTTTTTGAATAACATCTTCATCCCAACAATATGACACAAAATGAAATCAAAGAAAAATCTGTAAAAATACCTTTCCGTTTCTATTTGTGTTTGTTTTTACATTTGTCCCACAATATTTAAATGCGACCTTTCGTGCAGTCTACTATAGGAACTGGCAACCAAACTCGCTATCTTAACCAATTTGTTTTGTTGTAAACACATATCCGTATCACATGCCTTAAACACACCATCGCCATCACCACTTAGTCGGATTTAAACAAATTTCTCCTTTCACGACCGCTGGCAATAAAATTTTGATTATTATCCTTGGTGCCATAAAAAATCCCATAAAATGGCAAATTTTTGAAAAATTACTCATAAGACCTACACAAAGGGATGGGTAATCCAAACAATACGATTTAAGCAAACAAACCAACCCTCAGCCTCACCTACCTGTAATTTAGAGTTATGAAGGTGTTTCAGTAACTCCTTTCGAACTAATTACTCTAAAAGTCCAGGTATAAGGACCGTCTCATGTGGCCAGGGCGGCAATTCATGTTGAGTGCTCAACAGAATTTACAGGACGGTGATTTTGCAAAAGGATTTTCGAGTACGATTTGTGCAAATCTGTAAGCTAATAGCTGCGGCTATGAATAGGTGAAGCAACTGAAAAGATCAGGTAGCTGACCGGAAAATCCGATTGTCCATGATTCTTTTGTGATACCCGTTTGCAGATAAGCATTGGCAAAATGACAAATGAATCGTGGAATTGCAGGGTTTCTTAGGCGAAGACAATGGGTTGGTCACCATTTAAGCAATTAAGTCAAATATTTTGCGAGCTAATTAAGCGGAGGATCGTTTCAAAAGGACGATTTGTTATGTACCATTCATACAGTTCCTTCTATGGGATCACCAAAATCAGTCAGAGCATATGTCTAAGTTGTTCAAGTCTGATTCTTTTGATAAATGGTTTCAGCTGAAAGGAATGAGGCATATTTAATGTCAATATGCAGATTTAGAGCTATTACCCTTTTGTTTCGGGGCACGTTGTGTGTTCGTTCTTTGTTGAAGGAATTGACCATTCCTGGTATTTTTATTTTTTTTTGTTTTGGAGAAATTTTCCAAAAATGAAATCCTTTCGATATGCATGAGAATGAATACTGTTTTGATGCATTTCCAACATGCAAATATTTACTAAGATAATTTATCAAAATATTCGAAGGTCATCCGATTGTCGAACGGATTGATGTTTAACATCCAGCTGAGTGAAAAGAGTTGCATCCTTAAACATAAAAACACTGAAAGGATGTGAAATGCACTTGGAATATTCTTAAAAGTACGGCTTTTTGTAAATTACCATACGGATGGATTGTTATTTTAATATCGAAATGCTTGACCTTGGAACTTGTGAAAATAATTTCTTGAAATTATTTCACACATCGATTAGTTTATTACGAGGTCAGTACATATTTTGAGCTGTTAGGGTTAGGCGGCGCTTTTTCAAATATCATTTCCATTATCCTTGAACAAATCCATAAACGAAACTATCGTATGCTCTATTTTTACATAAGATAAATGCAGTAAAATATATTGTTGGGTTTCTTAGGCAATATTCTTGCAATATCCGTAATTTCAAAATTCTTTATGTACATTGTACATACATATCCGTAGATACATGCATATACTTTATTATAGAAACCATTGGTATGCCGAGATTTCAGGTACAAACGATTCGTTGTGAGTTAAGATGAGCACATGCAAGAACATGTGATATTAAACAATACTAAGACTCATCCTTTTGGCTAAAAGCTAGACTAGCGCCAGAACATCAGAATTAGTTCAATTTCTCAAATATTTTTCCAGGGTTCCTTGAATCAGTTTGACAAGCTTGATATATAATAATCGTGACAAGAAAGTACCATAAAGGGTTTTTAAATAAATTTTTATTTGAGAGCTACACATGGGCCCAGTACTGACTACGTTACCATCATTTGATCTAGTATAAGGCCCGTTTGCTAATTCGATTCATAAGGATTTAAGTTCCACCTAAATAGCTAACTGCTGCTTACTGATTTGCACCAAAATCAAAGTTAGCCATAAATGACACTATGTGGAACTTATTTTATGGGTAAGAAACGCTAAGGCACAAAGTAACTAAGTTGTATAGGGTTTTCCAATACGGACTTGACAACTTTGAATTTAATTTGTGAACGCACTCTTTCACTAATCATCAAACTGGTACTGCCAATTTATTCAGTAAACTCAAAATTTTCATCATGGTAAAGTACACTAACGAGGAATGTCTGCAAATTATAAAAATTTTCTACAGATATTCGGAGTCGGTGACTGCAACTTTAAGAGCGTTAACTCCAATTTTCAGTCGTAATTCTCGCCCTAGTAGACAGGCAATAACAAGTTTAGTGCAAAAATTTGAGTCTACATATTCGTTGTGTGATGTTGCCGTGTCAGTGAGGCAACGGGTTGGTCGAAGTGTAGAAAATATCGCTGCCGTTCAGACGTCCGTAGCATACGATCCAAATCAGTCAATTCCATGGCGTTCTCAAGAATTGCACATCGCTCAGACCTATTATGGCGTATTTTGCGTAAGGATCTTGGTTTACACCCATACAAGATCAAGCTGACTCAAGAATTAAAGCCGATGGACCATTCGAAGCGACGTACGTTCTCCGATTGGGTTCTGGAGAAGATGCGCCAATATGATGAATTTCATCGCAAAATCATCTTCAGTGACGAAGCTCATTTTTGGCTCAATGGGTTCGTCAATAAGCAAAATATGCGTTATTGGTCGGATGAAAACCCACAGGTGCTTCATGCACACAAAAAATAACTGTTTGGTGCGGTTTGCATGCCGGCGGCGTTATTGGGCCATATTTTCGTCGACGATAACGATCTTCACGTTACTGTGAATGGTCAGCTTTATCACGCCATGATCACCGATTATTTTTGGCCCGAATTGGAAGATATGGACTTGGACGACATGTGGTTTCAACTGGATGGTACCACAAGCCACACAGCACACGCTACAATCGATTTATTGAAGAGTAAGTATGGTGTGCGTGTTATCTCAAGACATGGGCCAGTCGATTGGCCGCCTCGTTCGTGCGATTTAATGCCGCTTGTCTATTTTCTGTGGGACTACGTTAAGTCATTGGTTTATGCCAACACGCCGACGACGATGGAAGAGCTCAGAGCTAACATTGAAGGCATAATAGCGGCCGTTTCGGCCGAAATGTGTGGCCAAGTCGTTGAAAATTGGGTTCAACGAATCGACCGCTGCAAACGTGTCCGCGGTGGCCATATGAACAAAGTCGAGTTCTATTCATAAATGTTTTGATTGTACTTCAAGCCAATAATAAAGTTTTTGAAATATCTCAAATGGTTTGCCTTTTATATAACAAAAAAGTTGTCAAGTCGTTATTAGAAAACCCAGTACTTAGGCAATTTTGAAGGTTATGTTTTGTAATGACATTTGAATTGTGAATTGTAGCGTAAACATAATAAGTTTGTGGTTAAAATACAAATAAAAGTAATAAGAAGTGCTATTAAATTACCAAATTTATTGGAAGACGACATTGAATTTCTTGAACACATTGAAGTTGGTGTCCTTCGTCAGATAAACGATAGAAATGAGTACTTTTGTAGTTTTGATGAACTCTTACAAACGATTTCGTTTATCTAAAGACATGACTTCTTATGTTCTAGAGCAAATCGAAGAAGCTATAGAGCGACCTTATAACAGGTTTGTTATTAGTTTTCTAACATATTCGTGATTAGAATTTTCGTTTACTAAAAACATTTCTATCGCAATCATTAACCAGCTATTGATAGTTCTTCGATTCTTTCGATTTTGGAGGGATGCCACTGTGATTGTTAAAAGATTTCTTTATAGAAAATATATCAAATTCCCAGATACACTAGCAGAGATTTCACAGGTTAGACGGGCTGGTTTTTGCTATCGCATCTTTTCCCTCTGTTATTGGTGCTGTTGACGGAACTCATGTTAAAATTCAGAATCCTGGTAAGATGATATAACGATTTTATAGCATAGAAAATTCAAGTTCATTTAGATCGGTAGGAGGGGAAAAAAATTCAGGAACAGAAAAAGCTACTTTTCAAATAATGTTCAAGGAGTATGCACTGCAAACAAGATGTTTACTGTTACGGTTGCAAGGTGGCCTGGTTCCTCTCATGATTCCACAATATTCACAAGTAGCAGAGCAAGAGCCAAGGAGACATCCAGAAGACATCCAAAGAGCAATAAACTTAGGTCAAATCCTATGCGCAAATAATTCTAAAATCGCCAATGTTACTGGAGCTTCATCAAACTCAAGTATACAAAAACGAAAAGATCTAATATAGGGTGATTCATCGTAAGGTTTGATTTATAATGTAAAATAAAACACATAAATTTGAAAGCAAACTTAAAATTTTTATTATTCTTAAAAAGAACAATTAATGGCATTTACGTTTTAAAAATGATATTTTGTAAATATAAATTTGCCACGACTATATCTGAGGTGTTCCATTCGGAAGGTCTAATTTTGAGCGACTCGTTCGAGCATAGCGACTGGTATCTCGCGGATAGCACAATTTACCGTAGCTCACCAAAATTATTTCTCAAAAAGTCCATTGTTTCACGCGCTGTATGGCTCGTAGCGCCGTCTTGTTGAAACCAGAGCTCACCGAGACCATGTACTTGAATATCAGGAAGCACATAGTCCGTTAACATGGCGCAATAACGCTTACCATTGACGGTAACATTCTGATTTGCCTCATTTTTGAAGAAATATGGACCAATGATTCCACCAGCCCATAAACCCCACCATACCGTTGTTTTTAATGGATGTAATGGTAGCTCTTGGTACTCTCTGGGTTAATCATTAGCCTAAATACGGCAATTTTCTGAAGTGAACAAAATATCACGACAAAACACCGGATTTTCATTCCATTCTCTAAAAATATGACTCAAATTCAAGTCACCTGGCTTCAATTCTTGCACAAGTTGAATTTTGTACGCTTTTAGGCTGAGATCTACACGTAAAACACGCCAAGTTGTCGAATACGCCAAGCCAATCTGCTGAAAACGACGATGAATCGATTCGTCACGGTCTTCGCGTACACTCTCAGCTACAGCTGCTATAGTCTCTTTACTACGTGCTGAATGTGGTCTAACCGGTCGAGTATCATCCACCAATGTAAACTGGGACTCAAATTTACGAATGGTATTGGCAATAATGGTTTCAGTAGGTCGATTATGCGCACCGTAAGTTCGTCGAATCGTGAGTCTTTCCATAATGACTTGCCAAAGGATACTGAACAAAAATGACAAAGCAGTGATCTGTCAAAAAAAAAAGCCTTTTGAAAATTGGCAGCCATCAATAGTGAACGTTGTCGGTGAATTTGTGAAAATGGAGAAAATTGGTCATCGTTATGTGACACAATACTTTTTTTTTGAAAGACCTCAGCTCAACCAATATAAAAGCTGAACTGGATTCTACTCTGGGTGAGTCTGCTCCTTCGTTTACAACAGTAAAACTTTGGGTTGCTGAATTTAAACGAGGCCGTACGAGCTGCCAAAACGAGCATCGGAGTGATCGACCAAATGAGAAGACGACTCCAGAAATGGTGAAGAAAATCCATAAATTTTCTGTAATTACATCCAATGACAAATATTAGTATGTCTGACGAAGCTCATTTGCAGAATCAATGGTAGAGGGTAGTTTCTGGGTCGTTTCTGATTAGTCTCTACTTTTGTCACTGAACCGATGCCAGCAGATGTCTTGAGTTTTCCAAGTCTGGCTGATTTATCCCCATTAAGGACTTCGATCATTCAAAGTGTTCTGGTCATTTTGCAAAAGTTCTCATAAGAGGCACTTCGAATTAGCTTGTTACATTCTTTTTACTTTGATCCGTAACATGTCCCTAAAGAAAGCATAGTGTAACATTTGTACTTTAAAGGGATTTTATTACTCTGAGCTCAACAATATCCACAGATACGTTTTTTTTTTTTTTTTCAATATGAGGTTCAATCAAAACGAAGGCTTATGTAGGTGCTCGTATATAAAGACGAACTATGTATGTGTACTTACCTAATAACATATGTACATATGTATATACTCGTATAAATGTTTGTTTCTACATACTTACGTGACAAAATATTAAAGGATGCGGAGGATATTCCATGCACGGCATTGAGAAGTAGCCTATTTCGATTGGACAGCCTAAACTGTCAAAAACTAGAGCCAAAGTTATAAATTCATTATCACTATGGTGCTTGTCTACACTTGAGCCTTACGTGTTGCATGAATTTTGTGTTTCCTACAATCCACACCCGCAACAGCAATTATATCCTGAATGTAACAAAACATCCTTTCTAATCTTCATCAATGAACTTAATCGGCGCCGAGGGTTAAAAAAGGAAAGGACCCGGCAAATTTTGTTTAAAAAAAGGTAAAAACTACCTTTAGATACACATACTCATATGTGTTGGTATGTGACCGGGTAGAGAACATGCACTTCGAAACATGACATTTTTTTTTTTTTTTTTGGTTGTCCATTTTTCTTACCTATCAACACAGGCGCCATTGGCTTGATAAAATTTTATTTATGTGTCGGCAATAATTTAATAATAAATTGACAAGGATTAGAAACCCATGAATGAACTAAAAGTCAGAATTAGTCGTTGCGACACGTTGGGAAGGAACATTGCATGGACACTAGTTACGAATGTGTTTTGCAGTTTTATGAGTACAAGTATGTGTGTTGTATTTGTTGTCCTTATGACAATGTCAATTTTTAATTATAATTTTTGTCTACCTAGTAGATTTGTAAGTTGATTGCGCAAGGTGCTTGGTAGCAATATAGGCTGACGTATCTATGCATGGATTTTTGTAAAGTCTGGCGCCTGAGCAATTCCATACCTAAAAAAAAATTACTCGAAATCGACTTCTGGTGTGACTGACTGTTTGTCTATATTTTTTTGTTTTTTTTTTTTTTATTTAAAACTAACCTTAAGAACAACCTATAGAATTGCCCAGATAGAGGATAAGGAAACAGGAATGGTTGTGATTTAGTTCAACCGTCATTGGTTCCTGCCATAAAATTGTAAAATCATTGCTACTGGCATGTGTCTATGACATGGTAGTTCGTTGTGAATTTTAATTGTACAACGATTAGGGAGAAAATTGATGAGCTCGTAGTGGGTTCTTAAGGTCATTCTGCACACCTGGATTTACTTCCTGTTTATTGGTACTTAACGTATCTGATTCCTCCTTTTTACAACACCCAGTTTCCTGCAGCATAATTTTCTGATTACCATCATGTAAATATCTGGACATGTTAATATATGTACATCCTCCGCTGCCTTTTAATATTTAAAGCTTGCTTCGTTCTTTAGACCAAACAAAAGTTATGTCCTGTATACGGGGGTCGTTCAATGTATTCTCGGTATCAGTCTGATTATTATCAAATGATGTACACAGATAGTTAAACTATTTAATTATGTAATATCAGTATCAGCTATAGTAACGGGTTATTGAAAGGATCCCAAAAAACGCCTCTATGTTTAAATCCTGATGCAACTAATATCCTCGGATAAGCAGGACTTAAGCAGCTTAAGAATGTGTATATAACTATTGGCTACAAGGAGAAAACGGCATTGGCGTTTATGTGGTGCGAATTTATTGTATGCGGCAGACAAAAATAAGAAGTCTTGGCATTTACATGAACGCGCTCCAAATCCTACCAGCTTCTCGACGATGCATATTTCGCAGCACAGTCGGCCGACCTCGTATACCTCAGATGTTACAACAGCTAAGAAATAATGTGGGCGATTTAGCACTGATCGGCTGGAATCGCAAGAAACCATCAGAACTTTTGCCCAACTCGAATTTTTTAGCCTCTTCCAATGCTTTAACAGCCTACGAAATTAGTTGCGATTGGTTGCGCAAAAATTGTGAAAGGAAACCCAGTATCGTTATTACAATAAAGCAGAAAGGAAACCCTATAAACTGGGTTAGACATAGAAACAACAGATCCTTTATATCACGTACTTGATATTGTTTGTTGAATGCCGGGAAACATTTTCAGTGACCTTCTTGCCTTTATCAATGTCGTCTTAGATGGAATAAGTCTACATCTGACCAACTATTTGCACTGCTGCAAATGCCGGAAGAAAATTCAAGAAGATTAGATCGACATTTATCTCCTTATCGGATTCAGTGAGACGATATATACAGAGCCATATTTGTTTAGGGACAACTGCCAAACTCCTTGAACTGTTTAGAACAATACGGTTCTCGTTGCTCTGTAAAGTTGGTAATCAATCTAATCGAGAAAAATTGTTTACCAAACTTCACCACAATGTATTCCATTTCCCAATCCGGAATTGAATTTCATGCAAAACTTCATCTCCGTAAGCAAAACGTCAACCATTGCCATATTTACAGAAACCAAAAACTGAAAGAAATTCGACTTTTTACAAGTTTTATGCGCTGCTTGACTCCATTCAAATAATTATATCCTTGTAACCTCATACTGCGATTTTAATATAACATACACAACTCTGAGTGAAAAAAAAGGCTAACTGCGACTGTCAGGGTTAGAGAAATGTTTTTGCGGTCATACAAGCCCAACCCGACTGGCGAAAACCGGAAAAAGTGTAGCACCTTCTATGTCAAGGACCATTTTGTACTGTCTATATTGAAGGGATTCAACAGACTCGTTGGTAAAAGTCTTGAATCAATTTTAGCTCGAATATGGACATTAACTTCTGTCCATTACAGTGGAATGTGGATCAGTTTTACACAACTCCTCATGATATTCTCTAGCATAGGCGGGATAATATCTGAGGATCTTTGCAGCTCGTCAGGTATTATACCAGACTTGTATGGTTGGAAGCTATGCAGCATCCAAAGCATCTTGTCTCTTGTAATCTAAACATGAATTGTGGTCTAGGTTGCAGTGGTCCTGATTGGGTTATTACTGGCCGCCATCGGCTTATTTCAAACAGCTAGTCATTATAGTATTTGTAGAGAGGATTTTTCTTAGCCTCAGAAGTTTCTGTAATTTTATCGTAGAATGATCCCCAGGATTGTCGTTTTACCTTCCTCAATTCGTTTTCGGGATTCGGGATTCTTTGTATGAGTTCCAGTCAGTCACTTTTCTTGTGTTTTTTTGCTAGGTTGAAAAGTTTTCTGCAAACGTTTTTAAGCGGTCCCAGTCCACTAATGGTCCCTGTCCACTAATGGGGATTTTTTCTTCCTCTGGGTTGAATAATGTGGCAGGAAGCAGCCATAGCTTGTGAATTCCTTGAATTTTATGTCAAGCTCGTTGGTGTCATGCGGGTTACTTTAAAATTCAGAGAATGATGTTTCTGACAGTATTCCTCTGTAATTTGGCCAATCAGTTTTCCGGTAAATCTGGAATGCTGGTTGGCTGGGAATAGCTTCACTCAGGCTAAATTGGATGTATCTGTGGTCTAAAAATGAGTGTGAAGACGTTCGTTAGCATTTGAGTGATATTATCGGAGACAAAAGTTAGATCTAGCACTTCTCGTTGGTTTTGAGTTAAGAAAGTGGGGTCATTGCCAACATTGCAAAAAATGAGGTTAATACTTGTAATACAATCAAAAATTGATTCACCTCTATCGATAGTGTCGGTATTGCCCCATATCGTGTGATGTGCATTAGCGTCGCTTTCTATGATAAGTCCCTAGGTTGTTACCAGGAAGAGGGCTCACGTGATCATGGCCAAGATATGCCGATGCCAGCCAGCCAGCTTTTGACAGTCTCTAATCTGGCAACGGTTAAATCGGGGTCGCTGAGATTACGAAGTTTAAATGCATTAAAGCTTCGTTTCACTGAAGAAACGGGACTTCTAGTCCCACCTTTGTCTCTTGTATAGAACGGATTTTATGCAGGTGTCCCAAGTTCATGTACCAAGCCTTCTACGATCCATGGCTTCTGGATGAGAATGATGTCTTTTGCGTTTTTAGAAAGACGCAGAATAAGTGCGGCCGAGTTGTTTTTGGAAGGATTGAGATTAATCTGGAGAAACCGTGTTACTGCTACAATTTACTAGAGTAACCTACACCATAGTGCTGTTCGCGCCCTCTGATTCTGAACATGTGCCCAAGAGCTCATCTTCTTCCTCTGATCATAAAGGATCTCTCTTCAGTTCGTCATCGATATCCATTTCCGACAGAGTGTCAAAAGAGGAGACCCATGGCTTAATTATCGCCTCGGATAAATTAGCGTCGTGGCTATCCATTTCTGGAAATGGAGGAGGAGGTTGATTATCAGCATCTAGCTCATCCTTTTTATAAGCCCCTGAGTAAATTGACTTGAAACAGAACCGAATCATGTCTTCAGCAGCGCTAAAGGTTAAGGGATTCCTTATTGTCCTTTGGTGCTTTCATACATGCTACAGTATAGAGGGGAATGTATACAAGAGTGGGAAAACTTTGGAAGTCGGTGCGACATTGCTTTAAGTATTTCGCTAAATAAGATACCGATATCCACGAAACAAAAATTGTACATCCTACTGAAAAAATTAGACCATAAATTGTATGATGAATTCGTAAATAAAGGTGATTCTTCACGATATAGGGAATACTATGGTAAACTGATCCATCATCTGTAGTAGAAAATGTATCTTTTAACGAGTAGCAAAACTGATATGATGAACATAATCTTTAAAGTAAGAGGAGAACTGATCAAGTTGAAGCATATACTAGATCGACCAGAACTCCCAATTATTTGCCACCTATGCAACCGAGGAGACGTATTTCATTTCATCGGGATATGCCCCATTTTACAAGAATTTCGTCGCAGATATTTCGAAGCTCAGGTGCTTGAGTTGGAGGAAACGATTAGCATCCTAAACTGTGGCCGAGACTGGGACTTGCTCCTTAACTACACGGTCAATGCACCACGATATAGAAATTGGAGTATCTAAGGCAGCTCCTAAAAAGTGAATCAACTTTAAAGCCTTGCTTTCTGACGAATTTGTATTTATATTATTTTAGCTTTTGTATATCCACTCATTTTTGATGAAAAGTCGACAGATTCTTGCCAAGCGTACTGTTCCAAGTGAATGTAATGAACTAAATTTGTTGGCTCATAACTAACTATTAACATTCACCATTTCCATGAAACCTTATTACATTTCCAAGCTACTTCAAGAAGTAACTTTAACTACGAGAATGCCAATGAAAAATTATTCTCCATCATACTCGTATCTTTGTACTGTGGTCCATTAACGTCCATCGGAACTCATTAATCTAACCACCCCCGAAGGGTTGTGGATTTCTTGTAAACAACTAACTTCTTATCCTATCCACTCACTTCCTGTCTGTGTGCACTGAATGTTAATCCCTCAATCACAAGGTGTTAATCCTTTTCGCCCAATCAACAAAAATGAAAATAATTCAATTTTCTAGAGTTTCATTCTGCAGCTATCCACGTAAGTACGAGTATCTATACTCTCGTAAGTTTGTACTGAAAGAAACGCCCTTCGGCATTTAGTAAACTTTATCTTAATTCTTTTGCAGCAATCGATTGGAAAAGTTCCCCCTTTTATGTACTACACCTCAATCCATCTGCCACTACATATCATTGCCCCGAAGTAAAAGTACGTAGGAAGACGAAACCTCCAAGATGAAGCCTCTCGCAGACCACTTCAAAGTGAATTCCATCCTCGATTTTCCAAAACTTTTTCCCTGAGAAGTTTTTCCCAAAGACGTTGCAGGAAACCGCTCCAAGATCTAATATTTTCTAACAAGGGTAGGTGATAAGTGGGTGGTGGCATTTTGCGTTCAGTTGGTAAGAGGAACAGATGAAGGGGCTGGAGCATTACAAGACTGTGGTAAGTCAATATCGGGAAAGAACATTTTCCAATTATAAATCAATTTTCGATTAAAATTACTTTGGTTGTGAAACCAGTCAGTGTGGTGATGGTGGATGTCGCATTATTGGGTAAGGCGTTTGCGGTCTTAGCACCCTCTGTTTGGAGATGGAAGAGTTTTCGCGGATTCTTTGCGCGATAGTTGGCGCATTGCGCTTAATGTCTTTGCCTATCATCATCAGCTTGAAAAATCATATACGAGTACAAGGCTATGTCTCCTCTGTTAAAGAAGAAGAATGTGCCCCAACCACGGTACTTTAGAGTTGTTCGCCGCAAAAGGAAAAAGTTAAATTGTGTGGTGTAGTAGTCGGGCGTTTTAAGAAATTAATTTTCAAAGAAACTACAAGGGTGCGATACAAAACAACGCAAGACTGGATCTCGAGGATATGTGGTTGGTGGAAGAAAAGATTTAGGAACTCTTTTCAGTGTTATACAAAGGAGATGTAAAGATTTTATTATGATGAATATCAGTTGAAGGAGAATTTCTGGCTGCGATTCAAGATCCTGAGACGAGTGCACTGCCATTGTCAAGACCACCATGGGTAGTGGTTCGGTTATTTTGTCTAATTAACAGGGCTCCCCTGCCATGGCGATGTCAAATTGAATACAATGCGACGATGATGTAAGAATATATGAGGATAGCTGGGTGTAAGAAGTCAAAGTAAACAATTAATGCCAAGGGATTCAACAATGTCCTGTCCATTTGTTTATATGAAACCAATGCAAATGCAATGCTCATGTTTACTATATTCCGATTGAAAAAATCCAATAATGCCCCGAGGTGCAATTTTGGTCCACAGGGACGGGCCCTAGAGTATTGGTCCTAAATATATGTCACCTGATACCAGATTGTTCGGAGCAATACCAATTTTAATGTTCTGCTGTGTCAAATACATAGTCGTGTCCTTCAAGTCTGGTGTCCATGGAAAGCTGCTTCATAATGTGTATGAGTCTGTAAGAAGTTAGTTCTTCTGCGAGTTTCAGAAAAAAACTCAGATTTCCAACAAATCCGACAGACCGCTGACACTAAAAGCTATACTGGATTTCATTAATTGAGATAGTAGTTGTGATATACTCAAGATATACTCCGTTAATGATGCCGAATTTATTATCTGGCACAGTTTTTAAGTAAACTTCCAGTAATGTCTTCTTCCCTGAGATAAGGTTTTCGTGGAAGTCGTATAGTTAGAAGCCCGGTTGCTGTGTGTTACCGTAACCGGCAAGGCTGCTTCGTGTTAGAGAGAATATAAAGTTCTTGTTTGTAAAACATTCTCTCTCATGCGGAGCTCTATTGATGGATCTAAGCTTTAAATATGCCCATGTAAGCATGGGCAATCTCCTCCATAAATTTCCGTTCCAACTCTTTAATAATGGCAGGTTTGTTGTGTTCGAAGCCTGTAAGTTTACGATTGCTGTAGGCTCTGAAGTTCGTAAACTTAACGATACTCAGAAATGACTGCACTTCAGAACTTTTAAGAACTTAACACTCAAATGGGTATGAATACACTTACAATGCCTTAGCGTGGCAGTGGAAGATGACTTGTTAGAAAAAAAAAAGAAAAATAAATACTTTGGCGCGACAGCCCGGTGTGTTCCAAGGCCTAGCTTCTCGCACTCATTTGTGTGTCTCAATTTGTGAATTATACACTCCTGAGCAGGGCCTACTGCTTATTGCCGGTACCGAACGGCTCTCCTGAAAAGCTTTTTCATAGGCAGAATTTGACTTTCGGAGGTTTGCCATTGCCGAAAATTTTGCTGTTGAGCTCCTACCGGGATTTGATATCAGGTAGGTTGGCGCTACAGCCAGTGAGTCAACCATCAGGCGATCGCCAACACCACTTGTTAGAAGGCATGTTCTTTATTCACCTCCAACCTTAGAACTGCTTGCTCCATTCAGAAGAAAGTAAACTCTCTTAATTGCGCCATAGATCCATTAGTCATCTTTTATGCAGTTTTATCTGAACGCCTGAAGTAATGTGCCCAGTATGCCAATAATCGACAAAACATTAATACTACGAGAGATCCTGGAAAAAATTCAAGAAGCCAGATCAGTTCGCACCATCTAGATTTAAGGCCACATATAGAATGACCGTATTTAAGGAGACAAACCATGTGTAGCTTGTATCCCTTCCAAAGCCGTCGGCTTATGCAGAATGTGTAAAGGTCGGAAACAATCTTTCTGAAATCTGTGACGTCAAAAAGGAATTAGGACAGGCGATACTCTTTTATGCTTGAGTATGTTGTGCGAAACCCGGAATTCAACACTAGACGCACAATTTTCAAAAAGTTTATACAACTACTGGTATATGGTGATGACATTGACAACATTAGTAGAATTTAGCGAACTGTCACTGGTGCTGTCGCAAGTATTGAAATAGAAGTGGCAAAAATGGGTTAAGTCGAGAGAGGGAGGGAGAGTATATGCATGTTTTTTTGGCCTTAGAAAGAAATTGAATAATAAGTTCTTGTCAGGAAACACCAACGAGGATCTGTATAATACGTTTTTGATCTCACTCCTATTTTATCGTGCAGAAACATAGACGTTCGAGATATCTTATATCCTTAGTCATTTCGAGCCCAAAACTCTTCGAGTGATTTTAAGATCCGTTTGCCTTTGCAGGGATTTGAAGGATTAGATTTAACGGCGAACTCTACGAGCTTTGCAACGACATTTTTATGGTTAGAAAAGTCCACACAAACATGTGGAGCGAATGAACACCAACGTTCCAGCCCGAAGAGTCTTTGACTTCAACCAGAAGGGTAGAGGAAAGCCATCGCTTACGTGACGTCTACAAGTGGAAGGGGACTTCAACCAACCTGGAGTTATCAACTGGAGGCACTAATCCAGAGACTGAGCCAACTGAATCGGCCTATTGGTTGAGGGCTAGATAGATAGTACATAACTAAGTTAGTATGTATACGCTGTAACTTAATTATGACCCTTTCACTGATGATGGCATATATTTTCACTATTTCATTTCGAAGGTAGGAGTTGTGCATAGGGACTCGACTTTTCAGATCGCGCTTAGGGCCAATAATAACACTCGCCTTGTATACTTACCATAAAGTCAGCCCTATAGCCTCTACCTTTTCCTGAGTATCTTATATCACAAAGAATTTGTCATCATCAACGGCCTCATTTGGGCCAATGCCTGCTGCTGCAATTATTTGTTCGTTGTTTGTCGTTCGGGCGATTTTAAGACATGGAAGGTCGTTTTGATTATTTCTCCGAAATATTTTATTTTTTTGCGGAAACATATTCGGGTTGTTGGTGTTTGCAGCCCAAATTTTATTAATCCAATACAAACTTACAGAATTTCTGTAATTTTCCCTTATTAACGTTTGAACGTTATTAATCGACGACTTCAGTGTCATGATCTCCGCGTTATGTATGTCTGCAGGCTTTTTAAGACAGCAGTTTACTTTTATTTCGGTGCAGTGTCTCAATAGTTGCTTTATGGAATATGTCTTCGTGGTCAGTGTGTTGGTACCGAGGTATCCTTTTTTTTCCATTGTTCGTTTGATTTTCCCATCCATTAGTCTTAGATACTTGTCAATCTGCTCGTTTGACAAATTTCTGTTGGACAGTGGGTAGAGAGAATTCAAGGAGACAGCTCTTGTCAGTGTTTTTGTGAAGTGTTTCCGATGCATCCTACTGTAATTGTATGAATGTCTTTGAACAAAGTCTTCCAATTTCGCAGTTTCGTTGGGAAAAGTTATTTCGGTGCTGCGACCGTAATAGTCATAGTCACACACGAAAATGCGTAGGCAGTTTGTAGTTTTTTGATAAGTACACGTCAATTGTATTCGTGAGTCGAACATCACGACAAATAGGACCCGTGTCTGGGAAACGACAGACCATCCGTCGCCCTAAGGTCGAGTCGATACATTATACTGTACTGACCCCAACAATTGAATAGTAGGTTCCCTCTATTATTTGGTGTACTATTTCCACAATCTCTTTGCTTGGCGTTAAAATCTCTGACAGTAATAAAATAATTGTATTCCAATTCCAACCTTAGGAATCGAAAAAGTGTCTCGAGCTCTGTGACGAATAAGGTGGATTGAGTAGTTTTAGATGCATAGACGGACACCATGTACAACCGCTTTTCACTGTGGATGCATGTTCGATGTATGCTTCCAGCACCTGAAACCTACTTACTACACGACTGCATACTCCTTTTAAACATATTCCTTTTCTTGCGAAAATCGCAACACCTCCTCCTTTAAAGGAGTTGTGTCATTTTCTCCGTAGTATTTTGTATCTTCCTCATTTTGTCTGTGAATTAATATTCACTGGAATTACCTTCACGGTACCGCGTGGTCTGTTTAGTTATACGACGTTGGAGCTGAACCATCTGCCCCTGGATAGAGATCAAAATAGCTAGCATGTCAGGTGCTGGTTCCGGTGCTCTAAGCGCTGGGGCCTGAGAGGCAAAATCCGCTTGCTGTACCGTATTTCTTCCACCTGCCGTCACTTGGGCATAGGTAACATGGGAAGTTTGGCTGGAGTTTGTAATTGTTTGTAATTTCAACTTTCTGCTGCCCAGCCAGATTTACTCTTTTGATATATTGGAATTTGGGACAACACCGATAATTTTCGGTGTGTCCCGTTTTCTTACATAAAGCACAAGAGAGTTGACTTTTATTAGACTCCCTGTCCCTACCTAGAGTGCATTCCTCAGACTTGTGGTTCTTTCCACACTTCATGCATCAAGGCTTCGTTTAGCAGTTTGACGCAGTGACGTTTAACTCTACGGCACAATATGGTAGTCCAGGTTTTTTATGTTCCTTAGATCATCCAGTCTGATATTGGGAGTTAGCTGAACCCAAACCGTTGTGCAAGGCACTTGTGTTTTACAGCCTTTGCTGTCATCTTCATATGTGTCAAAAGCCTTACTGGTATCTACGAAGATTATGGGTTCATGATAGTTTATATTGAAGCTCGTGATTCACCTAGTTAGAACGTCCTCTAAGCAGCGTTCTGGTGTTTTACCTAAACGGATCGTATTACTATCGAGTACAACTATAATTGAAACGGCGTCAAATAAAACTTCAGTTTGATTCGTTGATTAATTTTGATTTGACAGTCTTTTGTTTTAAAATTGCTTAAATTGGTGATAAATGGTGGAAAAAGAGCAACACCCAAAGAAGATTCGAATTTTATTTGGGAAAATGTGCAATAAAATACAAGCAAAGTCGGTTGCTGTCTATGGGTAGATCAGTTTTTAATGAGAAGCAACCAGGATGCCTTGCAGATGTTGTCGGTCTGATGGTTGCCACGATTGCTCATTGTAGACAGCAAGCACATACGGCTGTCAAATTCAAAGCAGTACCTTCGCCCTTCAAGCGAGATCGGCAGAAGTTTTTGCATCCAGTCGACACCGTTGATATAACCTGGATCCACTACTATATGGCAAGTAGTGAGAAAGAGCGACAACAAAAGCAATGAATTTTTAAAAGTAAATCTACTCCGGTGTTGGCAAAAGCTGTTTAATCAGCTGGCAAGGGCACTCTCTTCGATTCGAAGGGAATAGTCCTTATGGACTTCTTAAAGAAAGAAATCACGATCTCAGGGCAGTACTTCAGTGAGTTATTGAACCCATTTAAAAAGAAACTGACAGATACATGGTCTAATTTGGTAAAGAAAAAAGGCTGTTCTACCACGACAATGCATCATCCGAAATTATCGTGGCCAAATTGCATGAATTATGGTACGAACTGTTGCCGGATCTACTGTACTCGCCCGGAATGGCTCCATATTCATATTTCCAATATGAAGGCATAACTAACAGGAAAAAAATTCAGCTCTAACAAGGAGATGATCATCGAGACAGAATCCTATTTTGAAGAGCATTTTGGATTATCCTTCAATTCACTTTACATTTCATCCCTTCTTTTACACAGCATAACCCTTAAAGGCGGTTTACTCTGTTTTTGTTGGCGTTTGCTTCTATTAGGTTGCTCAACATTTTGTTCCCTACACAACTTTATTCAATTTGAATTAGCAACTGCTACACTTCGAAAACCATCATTTCCGGTCATTCGTGGAATAAATTTAAAACCTCTGAACTTTTGTTGATCAGATATAACATTTTGATGTACTTGTCACAGACTATCACATCTTTTCACATGTTTTGGCTGATTCACCAACTGATTTAATGACAATGTGTGTGTCATTCATATCTCAGACTGTCTTATATAATTTTCAATTTTGGAACCGTTCATGGCTTTGCAAATGTGCTTACACTGTAACGCCTTCTTCCTTCCCTTCGCCTTCCCTTAACAAATTTAATAGATTACTTTCTCCTCTGTTTATACCGTAGTATCTGATCCACGAATCTAGGAGGAATGCAGGATCAGGTAAGTGAACATCCCCAACACCTAACTTTTAAGCAATTCACTTAATTTTAGCTTCTTCAGCCTTAACATATGGATCCTTACTGCTTAAGTTTGTTTTAGCTAACCCAGAAAAATTACATAGTCTTTAGTCCTCTATGTACTTTATGTCCAAATAATGAAATATTTTATTTTTAAAAAAATTTAAATACGTGGACTTAAGGGCACTATATGATCGCCTACCACTGTATTGTATAATATAGGGAAGAATGGATGAAATTAAAAAGTACATAGAGGAAGTTACATTGGATCCACTTCTATGTACAATGGCTTAAAATCCTACAATGCCTTTATTGAAAAAAAAAAGTATCTTTCAACACATAAAAGATTTTTTTTTTTTTGAAAATAACAAAAACCTTGACTTTATCGGTTTGACGAAAGCGTACACAATCCATACATCACATCACACGAAGGTCATTGCAACAACTTCTCCACAAACTACTGCGACTTGGTCGGAATTCGCCAAGATATTATTTTTGATGTACGACTTCTAAAGCAAGGTGCCATAAATTGCACACCATGCGCTGGCAATGTGCAACCATAAACAGACCGCGCGAGATGCGACGATAAACTCTGTTGCCCGGGCCACAATACAGCCTCCACCATCACCGTCAACATTGGATCCGTTCACCTATCGATATTAATTTTTCATTTCATCATTATAAACTCACCGATTCGATGTAAATCAATCAGCTCCAGCGCGCAAAGAAAATAAAAAAAAAATAAAAAATAAAAAAAAGAGAACAAACAAACAAAACAAAAATCAAAAAATCGCGCGTACAATTTATTGTAATCGGCCAAATATGGCACAGAGAATGAAAAGCAGTTGTCCTCTTTACGATCATCGTAAATATCGAAAGAAATAATTCCAAACAAACTGACGCGCAAGTGCAAACTTGAACCAACATATATTCAGAATGTAATGGCACAGGGACGGGTGAGTGTTGTCAGTTGGCGGGAAATTTCCCTTTGTGTTCGTTGAAATATCGTTGAAATATGGTTGGAAACAAAAACAGTTAAATAATATAAGTAGAACCCGAAATGTTAGTTTTAGTTGTCGGATCGTTGCAATCCTTTGTCCAATAAGAATCTACGTAATCTACTACCTTTTAGTTGGGTTCGAGTGATGAACTAAATGTAGGGTGGTATTTCTGGGGTTTTGAGAATACTATGGTAGGTTGCTTCTTTAGGTGAGCTCACAGTCCGAATTGGATCGGGGCCCTTAACCAACAAGCTTCTTCACACAGCTCGATCGATTTCCTTTCAAATTGAGTACTCACCCTTCATCTACCACGCCGGCTCTTATAAATATTTGGTTGGTGTTAACTCGCGCTACATACACCAGCCATAGTAGGATAATTCTATGGTTGGGTGTTTAAGGATCGACGTGCTCGTTTTAATGGTCACCACACGCGCTAAACCATTCGAACCAGTGTTTTTACCCGAGCGAGAACCCAATACGATGAAGTAAGGTTATCCGCTTTGACTAAAACAATGTCTGCGACATTTATGTTTGGATGTTGTCGAAGTCGACACAGATACGTTCCGTTTCATTGTTTCCAAAAGTTTTATGTTAGTCGTTGAAAGTATTTCCTTTTGTCGAAGTTATTAGAAACGTTAACAACGTTCCAATGTCTGGAAGAGTATTTAGTGGAGCTCCAATGAGAAAGTATCCAGGGGTGAGTATTCAGACATGATTCGATTTGCATGTTGCATGTTCTTCAAACGATAATCTAGAAGATGCAATGGTTATTTCCAAGAAGAGTTTAATTGACTTGACTGCTGCCTCCAAAAGTCCGTCAAGCATGGTGACGATGGAGGATTGAAATGTCATGTTGTGCCTTTGGGAGGATAGGCTTTTCGTGACTTCTTTTGATCATTCTGTGGTTATGAACTTGCTATCTTTCTTAAGCTTATTGTTCGCTCTCTTAAAATTGGTACCCCAGTCACTATTGATTTTATGGCAGGCACCCTTTTTGGCCACAAGTCTCCTACATGCTGCAATGAATGCGGTGGCGCTTACTAATTAAATATGAATTGCTTTTGTTGACATACATGGCGATGTACTCTTTTGAAAACTTGTTACATCTTCCCTTCCACATTTTTATCGCCACCGGAGTACCAGCATACTCTACCCCTCTATTTGTATAGGGTCTTATGGGAATTACTAGTTCTGTTGGAAGACTACAGTTACGTTTTCGTGTTGTAACGATGACAACGGACGAATTTGTGTATAGTAGATCTCACCAATTTTTTCAAATTTGTTATCCAGTCTCTGGTACCCCCATTATACAAATGTTTTTAAGAAATGATTGTGCGTTCCACCAATTTTTCTTTTGATAGACCCCGTGATCCCATGTCTGATGGACTTTAGTTAGTGCCCACATGTCGCCAGCAGTTTGGGTTCATGATTGTTTAAATTTTTGCAACTCTGTTTGCGACAAACGTAATGTACATCCGTAGTGTACTGCCGTTATAGTTCGCCGTTGTGACTTTTCCACCATTCGTCATCTATGCTTGTGGGTTTGAAAATTACCCGAAGAATTTTTTATCTCACAACAGTACTAGACCATTCTTGACAAAACTCTTGTTGCCATAAAGCTGGATTGGGACAATTAAAATCGAGTAGCACTAAGTCAGGTAGGAGCACAACAGCAAATTATTCAAAATCGTCATTACCCTTTCGGCAGGCAATGGCAAATTTCCGAAAGACAAATTCTGCCGTCTGTGTCTGTATATTGACAAGTCTGCGCTACTATGGTAGCCATAGCCGTAGCACAGTATATCAGTTCAGCTTATTCTATAACACTTTTTGGATGGCGATTTCATCGTATATTTAGTTAGAGTGCTGAAACAGAAAAGGTGACCAATGAGGTCTTCATACTAGAAGATTTCTGTCTACAGGTTAATATGGAGTAAGGATAGCAATATCCAAAACCAAGCAATATAAGGCTGCCGGAACAAGCCATCTATCTACTATTTCAAAGAGATCGCTCATCTATTTATTTCTCAGATTTGGTCAGAAAGTATGCCTGACGAATGAAATCTAAAAATCGTATGCGCCATCCCCGGCAACTAAAGAGTCATCAGTTTGATGTACAAGTTCTCGTTTGCGTTTGGTTTAAACTCCCAAAGTGAATTCTCAACAATCTGATTAACTCGTATGGGCGCAGTTTTAAGCCCAAAAATTCAATAAGGTCAGATCGATATTGACAACTTTTACAACGATTTGAAGGCTACATATGACAGCATCTATAGAGACGAACTATGCATACGTTGCGCAGAATAAAGCTGGCCAGAGCCTTTGATATCAGAAAAGAGCTCAAACAAGGTGGTGCTCTGTAAAGTGTATTCCCCGACATCATACTTGAGAAAAGTTACAAATGGCCAATCGCTGTTTCATTGACCTAAGATGGCAGTTGTAAAGAAACACTAAGAAGACTTTATGTAAGACTGCATTCATCACAACCCCCTGGGGCAGAAGCATGAACGCTAACAAAGGCCGAGTACGGACGGACTTTGGGAGAGCTGTTTACCGTCAAACAAATGCATATCAGTTGCATGAGATCGCTAGAAAATGTAAAGTGAATGTATATCAGCGTTCCTTCCATTTGACTTCGACTTCTATCCTGAAGCACAACACTGTAGAGAATGGCCTCGTCTTACGTGGTTCGCACAAGTGGAAAGGACCTCAACAATGAGCGCAACAATTGATAAAAATTGCGATTATTGGGAGGTTTATTGATTGAGGCGAACGTCCCACCAAAAGTGCTCGGTATTCTAATTTTCTGAAATACAATTTAAGTTTCAATGTACCATCCATCTTCTTGTATCTGAATTCCATTAAGCGAGCATAGGCAATTAGGTAAGCATATGACTTGTTATTTACAAGCCGATTACCAATTAGTACGAGGTTGGTATCAAAATCTTATCTAATTTGAGATTTGTACTCGCTAGGAGTGGAATATTATAAAAAAAAAAAAAAAACTGACGTACAGATACAGATGAGTTCTTTTCGATCAGCTTGTGGGGAATTTTTAATTCACCCACCGATAACACTGAGACGGTCCACGGTTACCTGTACTCGTGGAGAACCTTTATCATCCCAACTCCAGATCTACGTGGCAATGTGGCATTCATCAGATTTCGTCGATCATAACTGGCAGCGCGCGGCCGCCACGTACAAGTACCACAATAATAAAAACTGGCGATAATAATATTTTCATCTGATAGATACGAGTAATCGCATTCGTACGGGTAATTGCAATAGTACGCTTTGCTGCTTTATTGCACGCTCCATTCCACGTGATTTATCTGAAGCTAACGAGTAATTTATTAATTAGTGTCGATCATAAATATTGTTATGATTGATGTTGAATTGATCGGTGATCAGTGATCTCCCAGCGGGAGTACTGGTTTTTCTATGCTAGCAACTTGGCACTGAGATTGTATGCACGAAATGCAAATGTCAGTTGAGTACTACTCAGACTTAAGATGAGTCATTTTGGCTTTAGATACCGAATGCGAGTGACAATAGGATGAATGCTCTAATTGGCGCCAAAACTATTTCAACATTATAGAAATGGAAAAAAAAAAAAAAAAAAAAAAAAAAATAGAAAACATTCTGCAATGACATTCCCGGGCCATTGTTTTATGATGCATTATGAACCGGTGGGAAGCGACAAATACTCATACAGCATGGACTCAGATGTCATACGGATACGGACAATTGAAAGCCAGCCAACACTATGCTGCTGTCGTGCTCGGCAGACAAAAGCGACACATTCTCAATCTGTCGGTCGATAAATTTGTCGTAATGACTACATTTATTATTTTTAATGATTTTTGAGAGCATTGTGTATGGTGGTGCGGCTACTGCAACTAAGGCAAGTGCAGCCGATTGTTGTTGACTAATAGGTTGACATTGTCACAAGACAATTAGTGGAATTTGGGCCTTCGAGTCGAATATGGGGAGCATTATTCTGAGTAAAACGAAAGTGATATGCTTCAGTGTAAGGAGGGCATGCATAGTGCTTAGTAAATAGTAACTGAGGATGGGGTCTCGAACGATTATGCGACACACTTGCGTACAGTGTTTTGATGCAACTTAATAGCAGATATCTTCCAAGTGTTTTAATTTGGCTACTTGCCATTTTTTTTGCACTTTGAACACAGTCGGCTGTGTTAAGTGCTCATATCTGGGATAATGATGTCGAGATGATTTATAGTAAACAATTCAGTGCGGGGTAAAAAAAAAATTGTAGGAGCGATATAAATTTAAATAACAACAGTTTCGAATGAAAAAGACATCCTGAGCATCATACAAAACATAAGATATATAGGGTGATTCATCGTAAGGTCTGATTTATAATGTAAAATAAAACACATAAATTTGAAAGTGAACTTAAAGTTTTTACTATCGGTTAAAAGAAAAATTCATGGCATTTACTTTTTAAAAGCGATATTATATAAATGTTGGCCACGACTACGTCTGAAGTGGTCCATTCGGAAGGTCTAATTTTGGGCGACTCGTTCGAGCATACCGACTAGTATCTCGCAGATAACACGAGTAATGTTGGCTTCTAAAGCGTCAATTATAGCTGGTTTATTTCTGAAGACCTGAGATTTTACATATCTCCAGAGAAAATAGTCCAAAGGTGTGATATCGCACGATCTAGACGGCCAATTTACCGTAGTAAAACGTGAAATTAAGTGCTTACCAAAATGATTTCTCAACAAACCCATTGTTTCATGCGCTGCATGGCTCGTAGAGTCGTCTTGTTGAAACCAGAGCTCCCCGAGTCCATGTTCTTGAATTTTAGGAAGCACATAGTCCGTTAACATGACGCGATAACGGTTACCATTTACGGTAACATTCTGATATGCTTCATTTTTGAAGAAATATGGACCAATGATTCCACCAGCCCATAAACCACACCATACCGTGTGGATGGATTTTCATTGAGTATTTCTAGAGCACAGTCACTGAAAATATGACGTAAATTCAAGTCGCCTGGCTTAAATTCTTGCACAAGTTAAATTTTGTACGCTTTTAGGCCGAGATCCTCACGTAAAAAAACGGAAAGTTGTAGAATACGCCAAGCCAAGCTGCTGGGAACGACGACGAATCGATTCATCACGGTCTTTGCGTACACTCTCAGCTACAGCTGCTATGGTGTCTTCACTATGTGCTGGATATGGTCTAACCGGTCGAGCATCATCTACTGATGTGAACTGGGACTCAAATTTGGGAATGGTATCGGCAATAGTGGTCTCAGTAGGTCGATTATGCGCACCGTAAGTTCTTCGAATCGCATGAAAAACATTTCTTACAGAACGCTGATTTTCGTAATACAGCTGCACAATTTGAAGACGCTGTTTGGTGTGTTTTTTCGTGATGACTTGCCAATTGATACTGGACAAAAATGACAAAGCAGTTTCAGGTCCGAAATCCTGAGGCGTCTAGCTAAAATCATATTTGCTTGGTTACTTAGTTCTTTCCTACAGAGGTAGAGGAGCACTGCCTTCTGTCATCTTGTATGAAGTGTAGCACACAATTCAATGTCATCATTGTCACAAATTTACCAGGCCTTGCAGCTCACGAGTAGTAGCAGTGATAACTCTCTAAGGACCACAATCGGAAACACTCCACTTATCCCACTTCGTAAGTCGAAAAAAGTTCAAAAGTATGAAAGCTTATTTGTCTTACAATTGTTTCTATTAGTCCTGTAGGAACAGCCGCACTATATAAGTATAAGACTACCTCCACCGTGCGGCTGGAAGTATATAGAATACACTCGTTGGATTTTTCATCATAGCTACGAGTATGTACTCGTATATACATTTTTGGAATATGTTATATTTTAAAGCACACCTTTGTCCAACACCTCTTTCAAGATAACGAACCGTGATATTATGGTCAAATAAAGGTGAAAGAGTATTTACGTGAGCTGGAGTACAAAACCAACTAATAAGGAAGCATAGCAAGAGAGAATCTCTACATAGAAATCGCCAGTAGCATTTTAATTTAAATTTTAACCCGTCTATGAAATATCCTGCCTACCTCTTTATTTCCTAGCCATTATAACATTCAAACATTTAAAACCAACGTTCATCGGCACCTCTCTTTCCATCCTCTCCGATTTTTCTTCGCCCGCGTTGTGTGCAAGCATATTAAGAGTTGGATCATGCTAAAAAAAGGAACGGTCTAAGCCGTTATTAAGTATTTTCGAAAAGCTAGGTAGTTGGAGAGCCAATTAAATGCTCTACGAGTACGAAGTGTGTTCAAAAGTACATTCGATTATCGATTCATTTTTTCTGTATTGATTCACATGTCCTGAACATATGTTCGCAGTTTTAAGTATATAGAGTACTTAGTTCGTTTCTGACAGGTAGAAAGGTTAGTGTGTTTTGCATAAAAAATGGAGCAAAAGAATTTGCATCAAATTTTGTGTAAAAAATCGAATCAAGTGCTCTAAAACACTTGAAATGTTGACAGTGGCATACGGTGAGTTTGGTCTTTGTAGAAAAAATATTTACAAGTGGTACATTTTGAAACAAAGATTTAGTTGCTGCAGACAAAAGCTACGAAACGAGCGCAGACTGGCACAAATTCTTCGTTGCATCTGCTTATTTTCATATGATTCGTTATTAATTTCCCACCACCACCGAAAGCGGTAGCCGCAGTTATTTAATATTGTGAATCCAAGAAGATAGGACTTATCATATGCTGCGATGCTAATGCTCAGAATATTTTTTTGGGGCAGTAGCAGATGCAACATAAGAGACAATCATCTTCTAGATTTCTAATATCGTCCGACCTTGTTGTCAACAAGTAATCGATTTAAGTTTATCCAACAGGCATACATAGGGGATAACCGATTGGAAAGTACTACCGGAGATCTCTATATCAGACCGTAAGTACATCGAATTCGGAATCGGATGCGATTTTTCGACCTTATTGGAGAGGAGGGATCCGCTGAATAACCAATTGGACACGATTTATAGATTAGCTCGTCAAGTCCAATAGCGCCCAATAGGTACCCTCACCAAGTGTTTTGAAATAGCATGGTCAACTAAAAAGCAATCATGCAGATCACCCATTCATTGTTGGAACACAAATCTGCAGCGTCTTCAAATTTGGAGGAAGACCGGATTCTTTACAAATCGAATCAAGAAAAATACGAGCATAAGAAGTTTATTCGGATTTCGAAGATAGGCTACACTGAGCCAAAAGTAGAGACTCTCCGTCTTATACTTGATTCTCACTTCCCTGGAAATCTAATAGCTCACAATTAGCTCACAACCAGCTTATAAACAGCTCACAACCATCTCACAACCAACTCCTGTTAACAAAGCTTCTAGTGAGCTGAATAACACAGCACGCTGTAGCTGATATATCTCATCGGTTGTGGTGTCGGATGAGATTATTAAACACGATGTTGCTTACTTTGATGGCTCCGAGTCGCCTGGCACCTATGGCAAAACCCAGGTATGCTACAAAAAGGGAAAGACCAGCTGCTGGAAGCTCTGAAGAGAATCTTCTTGATAGCCTGGCACTGGCATACAAACCGAAATATATACCGAAAATCGCCAAGAGTTTCAGACCTATAAATCTGACTGCCTTCTTGTTGAAGAGCATTGATAAAATATTCGAGATCCATGTGAGCAAAACTGCCTGGTGAATGTACGAAGTTAAAAAATGTCCATTGACGTTGAGGACGCTTACGACAACGCAACTTGTGACGGCATGTGTAGTTCGGTCAATAATTGAGCTATATTACCTTGGCATTTTTCGTTTGGGCTTATTTAGCTAAGAGAAGTTTGCTGTCCAGGATGGAGATTACGTCTACTTTTATATAATGCAGAGCACAAAAAAAAAAAAAAAACGAACGATCTTGTCCAACTGTTAAGTTGGAATCGATGAGTTGGTAAGTTTTTAAGTCGGTGGGTTGAATTGGTTGCTGCTTATTTGGGTAAGTTGTTGATTTGTGGATTTATCTTTGCTTGAATTATTGCTGCACTCCGAAATTTCCTTAATTGAATCTAACTTCGTATCTCTAGGGGCAATTAATGGAAAGTTTGTAGTATTAGCAAATCGAACAAATGTTTTGCCATTACCTAAAGTGTAAAGTGGCAACTAAGATTTCCTTCGGCAAACTGTAATACTTTGCTTATATTACAACATCTCCTGCTCATGGAATAGTAGATGTAGTGAACACAAACTCTTCATGCTGCGAAGGGAAAGTCACCTCATTCGTGGTCGTAAGCTGTGCAGTTTGACAAACAGCAGTAATATCTGTTCTTTCCTCTAGAGTCAATCGTGTTTTATTTTTACCTGCAAGGATTCAAAATTAACGCATTTTAGAGGGACAAAAAAAATCCGTTCTTATGATTCCATGACCATTATCTGGAAGCTGGAAGCCTACCACCAATATTAGACGATAACAGACATTGTCTGTTCGAACATACACATAGTACGTGTTCCATCTCCAATACTACCTGCTTCTACACCGAGAGTTTTAATTGTACAATTAGTTTCCCGCAAACGGATATTCAGGGATGCCAGAATTCGGTATGCTAGCGTTATAGAAGAACCAGTATCCACCAAACGTTCAAATTTAATATCACCCACGATAGCCGAAACCTTAAAACCGCCGCTGCGATCACTAGTGTAAGCATAGAAAAGGAACGTTGTGCTTGTATTCTCTCCCAATTGTTGCCCTTCAGCACTGATACTTAGTCCTGGCTGACTCCCAAATTATTTAGCGGTTATAGTGTGAGGTTATGTTGTGAGGGAATATCTTCATTCATCTCTACTGCACGTGTTGTGTGATTTAACAGGTGTACGGCCTTTAATCCAATAGATTTAGTCAAAGCGTCTAGGTAGTTTTAGACTCGGAAATACGCACCAGATTTTGTACTTACTTATCCGTAATGCCGTCAGTGAATTGCACTGTGTCTACTTTATCTTGTGCTTTTTAAAAAATGTTCGGACTAGATTCACTTTCTGCTGAAGTGTTCGGACTAGATTAACTTGCTGAAGTTTATCATGCTCCTGTGCATGATTGAACTCTCCATGAGTCTCACTGCATATGTCGTAGATGCCATTGTTCGCAGTTCTTCTGTGGTTGTCAATTGTTGATTGATTATGCCTATGCCAATAAAATTGTTGGGAACATCAAGTAGCAAGTCGAACAATAAGACAGAAGGGATAAGACGACAAACTTCAGGCAATCTCTATTTACCACCATCTTCACAAACTGACATTGCAGACCTGCTTAAATCCACTTACGTGAGGGTTCGTCTAACTGTTAATGTGGATGAAAGTGCCCAGCGCATACTTTTTCTTATCGAGTGTGCGTTCTATTCTACTATGCTGCATATTGGCAGAGAATTCATTCTTAGAGTAGACAAGCGCGTGATTAATTCAACGACTAGTTCCGTGCTAATTAGCAGAACAATAGGCCTCAATTTCGGTCCGATTGGGTAGTCAATTTCAATATACAAGTGGATATGGTTATAATGAAAATTCTCTTTGTGTATCTTTATGCAGTCTTACTTGATATTCATCATCGATGACAGACCAGTCTGCATTTTTCTTTCCTTCTTATCCTTCTTCGGAAGTTATTAGGTAGTCTAGCTTGAAGTTTTCTGCTTTCCTTAAGTCTCAGCATAGAACAGACAACTTATAGCACGCGTTTCATTCAAAACATTTTGTGTGCTTCTCAGGTTTTGGTCAGCTAATCCTGCCCTCTACTCTCTGTTATGGCGAAGTTAAACAGATCTGCCAAGCTCCTAGATGAAGGGTGTCTACCTAGGTTTTTTGAACTGCTCTTCTTTAGCAAGATCGAGATTTTTAAGAGGTTGTCATCATTAACACCGTCCATGCTATATTGCAAATAGTCCTTGGGCTTGTAGATAGTCATTAAGATTGGTGTTGCTATTGGTTATAAGAATCTCACGGTAGATACGGCTTATTCATTTGCAACTTTAACTGAAATATATTGTAGGTTAGGCTAAAGTGATACTTATTTGAGGTGCGCTGGGACAGACTGGGGGACCGCTGAGGAGATTCTTAGAAAAACTCCCCCCCTACATCTCGGCTGTTTTAGGACTGTCTATGAAAATTGGAATGGTTTTATAGAGAACGACGTTGTCTTTATTCGCTTCCTTGTAGAATCAGGTGATTAAGGTCAATGCAAAAGGTAGGATAGTTAGAAGATCGCTTTGTATTGTAAGTAGATTCTTGTAAAACTCGTAAGAATAGAATTGATGGATCAATCTTGTTAAATGGTCGACGATGGTCGTTCTAACCCTGTGGTACTACCAGAAGTGATTTCTTCTTATGACTAGACAGTTACCTTTGCAGAACCCTAGAGATGTAAAAGATTTCCTTCTTATGTTTCGAACGTTTGTATAATTTTTTTTTTAAAGTGAAGAGGAGAAAGGTCATGAGAATGCCATATTATTGTTCTGGGAGTTTGCTGCCTGCTTGCATAAAATCAAATTTATAGAAGATTGCGTCAGACTGTATAGTGATGTAAAGGTAATGAAAATTCTTAAATCTGCGCCGCACAATCGCAAGATATTTCACAAAACATGTGGGCTTGTCTTCGATCGAGCAAGGCCTATTTTCTGTGAGATGGTGTACAAATTTGTTAAGGACTTACCCCTGCTGTTAATATTGGTGTTTGCCTAGATTGTGTGATGGGCAATTGTATCACAATCATTTCCATACGGGTTGATACTATTAGACCTGTATCAATCCTAGGCTTAGGGCTTTGTATTTGAGAAAAAAATTGTTAAGGAAGGGATGCAGAAAGCAGAACCCGATATTCTAATAGCAGGGTCTTACCCTTTGAAGCCCTCACCCTTGTGACAACGCACCCGTTGTTCTCCATTAGGAAATAGTGAAAACTTATTTTATTTAATCCTTGTTCCATGATTGGGGTTACGTTTTTTTCAAGTTGTCCTCATTTTTATCCACCATCTGCAGAAGGACACCTCATATGGAGGTCCTAAGCGGAAAATTATCAGGCGATTACCTCTCCTCTGGTTTCTTTGCCACTCGAGACGGTGAACTGAAAGATGGGAAATATGTTTTTGACGTTACCATCTTTTCGCGAGACAACAAAAAAATTGAAGAGTTAAGACTTTTGCTTATGATAGACTCCTGCTTTCTCAATCACATGTAATCAATATAATGTACAATATATACATTTGTTTATCATTAGCACCCTCCCATTTTTGTACGAACTGATGAACCAAGCAAGGCCAATTCAAGGTTTACAGCTTGTGGCTTTGAAAGCCATTCCTCTAATGTGCAGATTAACAATTCCGTCAATCATAACGATGCAATGTGTGACATTTTAGCATACGTGAACACAAAAATTCACTCATAGCCCAATCAATCTTTTTCAAAATATAAAAAAATGGAAACAAAAAAAATTTTCACTTTTTTTGTTGGGCCAAAAACTCATTCAAATGTAAAACAGGAAGGAAAACCACCCGGCTGTTCCGTCGTCCATAACACATATGTGAATCCAGCTAACATCACTCATATGAAAGCGCTTTAGGACGCCTGCCGATACGCACATACTTGTGTATTCACTCGTATCTATGTCCTTGAGGATATGCGTGATGTTAGTTCATCATTGACGATGATGATGATGATAATGTGACAGCGCGTGAGGGGTGCCAATTTTCCCTCACATTTTTTACTTTTTTTTTTTTCCTTTTCTCAACTTTTTTTTTACTGACTTTTCCTATTCGCACACACTTCAATGTCATGTCAAAATCACAGGGATAAGTGGCACTACATTAGACTAATCCAAAAGAAAATAGAAGAGCCACCACGGGATAAAGGATATCCCCGGGAAAATCTTTCAAATAGAATTTTCAAAGATGACAAAAGAAAAAAAACAGAAAACTGAAAAACCAAAAAAACTCAACTATGAAGGAATAGAATCACGGGTGCATCTCTGGGGATGAATATATTACCGTACGGTGTCAAAATATCTAAAAAAAAAAAAAAAGAAATAG
Organism: Volucella inanis; assembly: GCA_907269105.1. Taxonomy (NCBI): domain Eukaryota; kingdom Metazoa; phylum Arthropoda; class Insecta; order Diptera; family Syrphidae; genus Volucella; species Volucella inanis. The sequence continues at coordinate 27,899,295 of OU026157.1, forward strand.
AAAGCTGAAAACATACCCGTACGAGGTACTTGTATCTTGGTTACGAACTGTACGCATGAAAATGAATATCCTTGAGAGTTTCATGTCACTAAAATTGGGGGTCCGATTTTTTATTTCTATTCTCGGTATCCCCACAGAGGAAGATGAAACTGAAGAGAAACATAGATTCAGCGGTGATGGTGATGAAATTGAAAAGGAAACATAGATTCATAACCTGGAAGTAGGGTAGGATATTGTCCCTATTACCACAATGTCGCCAAGGATGTTGGTGATTGATCGATTGGCAAGTGGATTTGGAATGGTTCCATCGGTTTCGTAGAATTTTTATTTCTCTTGTACAGTCCGCGATATATTTTCGACCGAGGAAGAATAATATAATGACAAAGTCGGTTAGTCAATTTTGAAAAACACAAGCCTCTGCTGTGGCTGTGTTGGTATTTATGGTCTGTCAATTGGCCTTATAAGATATTTATTAGGAAATGCGGGCGTTGGTTGCGGTGACACGAAACCACAGGACGATTTTGATGACTTGCAATGAAATGGAAAAAAACAATCCAACAGAATGAAAAGGGTTGGTTTTTTAGAGTCAACAAAATAAAGAAATCAATTTTGAATTGAGTTGATGAAACATTCAGAGGGTCAATTGTGGGATCTTGGGAATTGTTGATGGAAGACACGTGTATACGATGAATGATTGATTTTCCGTAGCTCTAAAAAAAAAAAGCTGAAAATTGATGTAAAGAAGGTTGGAATATATTCATAAGAAAACAGTTTTCATTTTATACACCCATCACAGGGAAGATGTAATTTGTATGTACCATATACATATATAGAGGGTGCACAATCCAAAACATACGAGTATAAGCGAGCTTTGTTTGAACTTGATTCAAATTTCTGACGTCACATTAATATAATCCCTTTCATTCGAGACGCACCTGAGAAGCGTTGAACGAATCGTTCTACTCTGACAAACAATCATATCGCCTGACATTTTATACCGAAATCTCTGAAGATAGGCTGGGAAAACACAACAATATCGTTCATGCCAAGCTGAGTGGATATAGATATTCTAACTAGACTTTAACGAATTCAATATCGAAGTCAGTTTCTCTCTAAATCTTGCCTTAACCTAATCTTGTGTTACTGGAGTGAGGGCAGACGTACGCCCGTACGACACTGGTAGGTCCGTAAGTATCTGGAAAATCTCTAAGGCATTCTTAAGAAAGTGAGCAGTGTACAGCTTTGTAATTTACAACGCACAGAACCCGATGGTATGTAAACTGTAATCCTATTTAACGCTTGGTCCAATACCCAAAGCGTGGATGGATTGAGGTAACCGTAGTTACCTAAGGCAGCTAAGTCACTCATATGCATCCGACTCTCTCTCAGGAAGTGTAGACTGATAAAGTGTGGCCAGGTAGCAATGATAGTTTTTCCAATTGTTATGTTTCAACAGCTGTCAATGTTGCAACTATCAAAATATTCAGTAAGGTTTGCCATTTCATCGTGCATCGTTTTACGCTTTCCGAACGTGCGCAAACTATTAAAAAAGACAGAGATTGGTGCAAAATGAAGAAAACATACCCATCATAGCGGCCAGTCTCGAAGAAAACCCAGAAATGTCGATTCGGCGCCGATCGCCAGTGGGTCAACCCGGCTTATTTTCTGATTGGATTTGGGCCTACATCCATATAAGATTGTGCTGACACAGGAATTAAAGCAGGGCGACCATAGACAACGCCGTGAGTTTAATAATTGGGCGCTGGAAATCATCTTTTTTGACGAATTGAGCACTTATGTCAACAAGGAAAATTGCCATTATTGGAGCGAACACGACCATTGATGGCCAAGCATCAATGCATCCACAAAGATTGTCTCTTTGGTGCGATTTATGACATGTTGGCATCATCGGACCTTATTTCTTTCGTAACCGTCAATGATCTCAGGTATAGAGCGATGTTAACCGACTTTCTGCAATCAGAGCTCGACAACATCGATATAGCCGAACTGTGGTTCCAAGAAGCGACATAATGCTCGAAGGTGTGAAGGCGAAATTTAGCGACTGGGTCATTTCACGGCAAGCGTTCATTAATTGACCGCCGCGATCATGCGATTTTACACCTCTCGATTATTTTCTCTGAGGTTGTTTCGTCGTTAGCCTACACTAATAAGCCAACCACTTTGGACGAGCTCGAGGCCAACATTCGACACGCTATTGCTGGAATATCGCTGCACATACTGGGCCGAGCCATCAAAAATCAGACCGACCGCTTGAAGAACTGCCAGCGAAGTCGGCCATTTAAATGATGTGCTATCCTAAACATAATGGCATGGACGCTAAAATCAATTTTATATCGCACACCGCTTTTATTTTATTTAAAATTGTTTCTTATCGTTGTTATCTCGTCAACCTTTAGTTTTGCTTAATATCGAGGTAGCTATAACAACTTCGACACATCCTAGATCATAACTCTCTTTTAGAACTTGATATAAAAGACGCTGCATGCAGCTTAATCCTGTTCATTCTCAATAGTATTCACGAACGCAAATTTTTGTCGCTGTTCTCTCTCCTCTACTATAGGATTTAGTCCTCATAGTGCTTACGAAATTTTCGGACCCGTAAAATGGAGCGGTAGTCATTCATTATATAGTGAGCAAATACCCACTCACACTTTGCAATATTTTCCAGTATGGGTTGAGCATACATTTGTCTTGTCTTCACCAGAAACATCAAAAATCAGTTGACCATATATGGAACATCTCTAAGTGTTTGAAGGCATGTCAGGTATCTAGGCCTTATCCTGGACGGCAAAGTGATGTGGACTTAAGCTGACATTTACATCACTGGTTCAATACGTCTGTTGAGAGATCAGTTCTCTCTGTAAAGACGGAGTAGCACCAACCTGCTAAAAAAAAAGCACAACGATCTGACACTGTAAACTTCAGGGGTGCGCTTAAAATCTCTCAAAAGATACATCTACTTTAGTTTTAGGTTTTAAAACTAGCAAGGTGCGTCAAAAATAAAATTATCAGAGTGCAAAATAATATCCACGTTATGAGCATTGTAATAAGCGTGGTCCCTCCGTGTTTGATTCAAGGACTCTGCAGACCGGAGCATTGGTATCCATTCATTATACATGTACTAGGCACCTCAGGTGACAGATGCGCAATTTTTTGACTAGATCGATGTCGCTGTACAGCTCGTGTAGTTCGTCGTTGAATCTTCTTTTCCAAGATCCGTCAGCATAAACCGACCCAATGATTTTTCTCCCTAAAAAACTGAGGATATACATAAAGTAGGACTGGGATGGTCAAGGTTTTATACAGAGTCTCCTTAACTTTTCGGGATAGCAGCTTACTACTCAATAGCCTTCTTCGCCCAAGGAAACAGCGATTGGCAAGAGTGATTCTTCATTTGCTGAGGTGTTGTTGGCTAACTCAAAATTGTAGCTGTCAATTGTGACTTTCTGTCCAACTGGTCGATATTGTGTGTAACGTCTTCTTGACAGCATATACTTGGTTTTGTACTCATTTACCGCTAAGCCCATTTTGGCAACTTCCATTTCAATATTAGCGAAAGCACCGGTGATAGATCGCTGTATTCTCCCAATTATGTCGATATCAACGGCGTACGCTTGTAGTTGAACAGACTTTCAGAAAAATGTGACGCCAATGTTCGCTTGTGAGTTCCGCACAATTCTTTCGAGTATGGTGTTAAAAAAAGTCACATGACACATGACCTTGACGAAACACAAACGGACGAGCTTTGTAGGGGTTGATTATGTCGATTGTGAGCTTTCCTTGTCTTCAAGCTCATAAGCAACAGGTTGTTGACAAAGGGCTTTAGACGTCAAACAGACATACACCTCTAAAGTAAGCGCAGTTGTGGGGGTGTCATTTTCTGTGGATTGGGCATACGGCGCTGATCATATCTGAGAACTGAGTTTGTGCATGCTCTCCATAAAGTCATTTCCAATAGCTTTGAACACTTCAACTGGTAAGCTATCAGGTCTTTTGTAGGTTTTAAGCATGGATATTGCCTATCCTTACTTCATTTTGGCAGAAAGACGGATGTTTTGATAATCATCGTCTCAGTTGTATGGTGTATTCTGCATGACGGCGGGATGTTGGGCTTCTCCCTCGTTATAGAGTCTGCAAAAAAAGTTTTATTCTCAGCACCGACTGTGGCCCTACTATAGGGTTTGCTTTTTCACCTCTAGAGACATGTTGGTAAAACTTCAATACATTAATCCTATAGTACAACATCTCAGTGTCTTCGATCTCGCGCTTTTGGTGCTCTTTTTTCTGGAGAAGCCAGTGTTTTACCTATTGCTTTTGCTCGTCGAGCTCACAAGAGGCTCTCGTCCTTCGTTACAGCATCGTTTTGTATGCTTTTGTTTAGGTGCCGGCATTATTCACCAAGCCACGGATTTGTTGATGGTGGTCGGGTGATACCCAGTGATACTAGGTTGCTAGTGGTCCTCGGAACTTGATGCTGGCAGCATATGAGTTGTTGAGAGATTTCGAGAAATACGGTAGATTCGGCGACAATTTTGGCGGTCTCTTGTACTAGTTGTTTTTTTTTTTTCAAGTGCCCTAGGGTAATCCGCCTTCGTATCTTGGCTGCAAAGAAGTCGTGATCCGAATCAATGTTGGATGCCCGGAACGTTTGACGTAAATTGACATGAGGAAACCGTGTGCTAGATATAGAATTTCTTCGTCCCGCCGCAAAGTCAATAAGCCTAAGTCCGTTGCCAGACTAACCACGTCTCAACACGATATAACTATGTTTACCAACTGTCTTATCAAAGATATTCTTCTCTCCTATTCTGGCGTTAAAATCGTCATACATTGCTCATATATCTTGTCGAGGAACTCGTATAAACATTTTTTTGGTGGGGTAGTACTCGTTAACCTTGATGCAGATTGTCATAAGATATTTACCCATGCGTTGGAAGCTCAAGACTTCTTGCCAAAGTCTGCCGCATATGCCCATCGCACTTCCTGGATGGCGGTGATATCTGCATTCTGCATGTTAGAAGTCAAGAGCCTTTGCTAATAGCGCGGATCGACATGGCCTGTTAAGGGTTTGAATATTCCACGTGCAGATCCAAACGTTGTTGTCCTTTAAATGTTTACTCGGGCTGCCAATAGTGAATTCGTTTTTATATGAGGCAATTAGTTAGTTCGTTACATATTTGTAGTTCATTTTCGTATATGATTGTGAGCCATATAATAACCGAGCAGTCCCTTGCTTTGCATGAGTGAAAGTTTATTCATACAGTTTCCGGAAGGAAGGTAAAGCACCAGCTGCATGGTTGCGCTGCTGGCCGAATCCGATTTGATGATTCCCAGTCATCTTTAAGCAGGTCTATGGGTAGCTGTGCTGCTGAACGATAACATTTCGCTTCTTGCTTGTTATGAACGAAGCAACTCAAACCAAACATCAAACAAAATGTCTGCATTTGCATCGCAACTAAAAGGAAGTTGTCCTCCTTAGTCCTCTCTCCTATCATAACTAATTCAATTTTCTTCTAAGCAGCTTTAAATAATTTCTTGTAGGTCAAAAGAATGTCAATGGAGCTACATCTGATGAGATAAAAAGTCATTAAGTGGAGTTAGTACGGATGCCCTAAGGAACAAGACTGAACTGCAGCGCAGGTTAAGACAAATCCATTAATTAAGTTTAGTTAGACTTGTTGAGTTGTGAAAAATTTTTCAGTCTGCCTTTGAGGATAATTATGCTATGATCACATTTGTAGTCACATACGCTATGGTTTTTGTTTCTCCAAGGACCAGTCGAACCCTGAAAGTGGCTTCGTGGTATTCAGATCTGAATATTGAAACCTATGTTCTCATTTATAACGCAAAGTATCATAGTAATCATTCTTCTTCCATTTGTCGAAAATAGTACGAGGCTACTGGATTCAGGCCATACCAATCTTTCTTTAAGTCTTTCAGATTTCTAATTCTTTTCACTGTGGATAAGACATACGAATACTTAATACTAAATAGAATAATGAAAATCTTTTGCACAAAATACCCATAGATATGACATTCACTTAATTTTTTCCAAGTCCAAGATACAAGTGTGTATACTTCGTTCCAGGTTTATCCTTATCCCTTGGCGATATGTCGCCGCTGATAACAATTCACTGCTTGAAATCTAATTTACTTGCAACAATGTCCGAATAGCACTACCAAAGAATAAATCACACAAACAAGAAAACAAAAACGAAATCAACGAAAATGCAAAACAATATAAGGATACACATGCGGGGAAGAACCAGGAGAACAAGAAGAAATAAAAGAATCCTCCGAGGAAGGCGAAATCAAAGGAAAGGTCAAAGGGAAGGGAAGTAAAAAAAAAAATCCACGAAAGAAAACGAAACGTTATAAATAATGAGTTGCGCTTAATCAAATGATAACCACCCACCCTACCTTGATGATTTAGGGGCGCAATAAACGTAAATTAATTACGAGGACGGCTTACGGAGATTAATTATTTTGCGCCGTTTCGCATAAGCTTCATGTTGTTGCTGTGTTTGGTGATTTTTTCTTTTCATTTTGGTCTTCTTCTTTTCTTTCATCCGTAGTTGGTTATGTTCAACAGAATGTTGGAACGAGGAGTATGTATTAAGACTCCAGCGACAACCACGACTACGTTGGCGGTTGGCTATTTAATGTATTTCAATTGCACATTACGTCGGTTACGTTGGTTTAGTCCGACGGTTACAACGTTCATTGAACGTTCGTCTTTGGTCGCTCTGTCCAACCATAGGAAGGTGATACCACATCAGGTGAGGTCAGACTTTTTGTTTGCTAGAAAATCGAATAAAAAAGAAGTTAATGACTGCTGCTTTGTTTCCGGCTGGTATTACTTGTAACAGGCTATTCTGGCTTTAGTGGTTTTGTAGGTGGTGGCTCTATAAGTCATGTCTACAATGCATCCCCCCCCCCCCCCCGCAGTCGGAACTTAAATTTGTTTAAAGTCTAAATGACATTAAAATTCAACCTGAACTGTGATCGCAGTAAGAATAATTAAGCTACACAACTGCTTGCCCCGCACTGTTGTCTTTGACAAGTTTCTTTTTACAGACGGTGATATGAGAATAGATTTCAGATGAACGATATGGATTAAGTCGAACATTATGAATCCATTAAGCCACATTCTGATTTGATTTCTAAAATTGGACATTTATGGGCAACTCTATTCCAGCTGGCGAATAATTTATCCAAAGGACGATGAAATGTCAAAGGATTTCTGGCACTATCAACTTTTTAAAAAAATTTTAAGCAAATTTGGGCTCTTCAACTTAGGCGATCTCTCGTCATCTGTCTCCAATGCCGCACTTCAGGTTGGGTAAAGTCTCCTTCTATTTAATGCGCCACTTGAAGTGCGGTCGTTTTCTGCTGAGAAACCGTCCATTGGGATTCGAATCGAAGACTCTTTGGGCTGGAGTTGTGGTGACCATTGGCTACATTGACTACAGACTGTCCCTCTACAGTCTGTACATCTCTTGATTCAATCAACTATTCCCATTAATATAAATCAGACCGCAAATCATACGCAGTATTTCTTTCTCGAAACGACCAAGGTCCAAACCTCTGCGTCATGGAACAAAACCGGGAAGATAAATGTCTTGTGTAAGGCCAGTTTGGTCTTACACGAGAGATTTTTTTTTCCCAACCGCTTCCTGAGCCCAAAGAAACAACGATTGGCAAGAACAATTGATTTTGATTTTAGCGCTGATGACGTAGCTGCTTGTAATTACGGAGCCAGGGTAGTGGATACAGCTTGAACTTTACCTTGCCCTTGCCTACCATCAGATTTATTTTCGCTGCTTTCACTTCAATTATGTCAATTTTTTCCACATATGCAACCAATTACACGAACTTAAATAAAGATCATTGCTCTTTCGTAAGGCAGCGAGTTTTCGACGATTCTTTTCAAGACGATGTCGAAAAACGTATGACAACGAGTCTTCTTGTTTAAAACATTTCTTGACATTGGATGTCTCTTAATTCAGTGAAGCCCTTGAGAAACAGCGAGAATTTTCCTATTCTATAAGCTGTCATATCACATTCGGCTTTGATATCGACAACTATTGTAGATAGTGAGCATCATTCTAAATTTCCCGGACTTTATCCAAGATCTGTCGTAGTATGAGTATTTGATTGATGGCGGAGTTGTATATATGGTATACATGTTCCAAACTGGGTCATCTCCAGCTGTCTTAAATAGCTCAGCAGTCAGTCCACCTATGTGAGCAGCCTTATTAGACATTGGTGGCATAGTTGGGCCGCCGATTACATGTTCCCTCTATGAGGTCATAGAGTTGGTAATTGAGTGATTCCATAAATTGAAATCTTTCCTCTTTCGGCTGATGGCAATAACTTGTTATCAGCGATGATTGGCCAAAGTGAAGGTCTGTTGATGATTCTGAGACAATTCCTGGATCAATAAGACTATATTGGGTGTAAAGTGTATCAAGGGCTACTATTGGAACCTAATACCTTTATTAAGCAATATTTAATAGTAAAGAGTGACCTGATAAGAGCGATATTGATTCTGATTTTATGTTGAAGCTACGTTCATGCCATTTTGTGTGGAACAGCACATCATTTAAATGTCTGCCTCGGCTTTGCTGGCAGTACTTCAAACGATCGGACTAATTTTTGATGACTCGGTTCAATCTGTGTGATGTTATTCCGGCAATAGCGTGTCAAGTGTTGGTCTCGAGATCGTTAGCTTGTTAATGTAGACTAAGGACTTGACGTAGCCCTAGAGAAAACAATCGACTGTTGTCAAATCGCGGCAGCCAATTTATGAACGCTCGCCGTGAGGTGACGCAGTCTCCAAATTTCTCCTTCATAACTTTGAGCGTTGCGTCGCTCGTATGGCCGTCTTTTTGGAACCACAGCTCGGCTATATATATATAGATGTTGTCGAGCTCTGAACACAGAAAGTTGGTTAATATCGATCTATACCTGAGACCATTGACGGTTAACAGTGTCTCCTTCCTCATTTTGAAAAAAAATTAGGTCCGATGATAATCAGTCAATCTTTCTGGATGCTTGGTCGAATACTTGTGGCAATTTTGATTGTTGACATAGCCGTTGAGCAAAAATGGGCCTTGTCCGAGAAAATGATTTCTTGCCAAAATCCGGATTTCCTGCCAAGATTCGCAGCGGTGTTGTCTATGGTCGTCCGGCTTCAATTCTTACATCACTTTGGATGTAGTCCAAAATATGCTGGGTTGACTCTCTGGTGATCCTCAATTCACCTAAATGGCGTCGAATCGACATTTCTGGGTCTTCTTCGATACTGGCCGCTACGGTGGCTATGTTTTCTTTATTTCGCATCAATCTCTGTCTGGTTGATGCCTTAAGATCCGGAAGAATGTAGTCACGCCCAAACTTTTTTACTGTGTGACGAATTGCCAGCACACTGAAGCCATGATGATTCATGGCACGAGCCGGAATTTCGTTAATATTTCTTAATAATTTCCGCACATTCAGCATGCGTAAAATGATGCACGATGAAATGGCAAACGTTGCTTGAATATTTTGATACCTAGATGTCATTGGTAACTTTGAAAGCTGCTGAAACATAAAAATTGGAAAAACTTTCATTGCTACATGATCACATTTCACGATGACAGAACTCTTCTTATCAGAATAAGGTGTACCTAATAAGCTCATCAGTTTTTGCAAGATGCTTAAAGCCGGCATTTAAACCAAATGAGGTGGTAGAAAACATTCATATCTTGATGATGTAAAAACTAATCCGCTCATTAGTTGTCAACACCTTCGGAATTGTTTTCTAAAACAGTGTTTTGTTGTACGCGGATCTAGCAGTTATACCAACATTAATTTCAGTCACATGATCACTTCAAGAATAAATCATGCAAACAGATGCTACTGCGTGCTTAGTAAGTAACTGAAAAGTTCAACCCGCCTGATGAACATCGAGAAGAGAATATCGAGATCTCTTCATGACACATAGTCATAGTTATGACATAGTCAGGGTTTCCTGGGTTTGTCGAAGAGGGTCACCATATATCTAAAGAGCCTTAGCAGAGAGTTGATGAAGCCTTTACGGAGACTAAATTGACCTCATATGTTATGATTTGATAGTGTTGTATTAGGACATCAAAAATGTCCGAAAATTAATAAAAATAGGTGAAGGCTAAGCCCTCTGGTATGATTGCCTAAAAAGGCTGTGTTAAGCTTTGAACGTGTAATTATTATTCTAATCCCACGGGTTCCAGTCTGTTATCTCGCAACAACAAACGATGATAATATTCTTCACTTTAACCACCTTGTAGTCTCTTTTCATTTTTATTATCTATGTATCTCTTGGAACAGGAAAGTTACTATGATTCGTTTCCAACAAAAAGCCAATAGTATTCGTATTCCAAAGGAAAAGCAAATCCAAAGAAATAAAGACAAAAGATAAACTAAAAACCAATTTATTCTTTTGAATTTATAGCAAAATTAATTAAAAGTTTTTCTTTAGTTGGATTTCCGCCCATTTATTCAAGTAGCATCCTTCCGCCTCAGACTAGTTTCTGTGTTTAGTACCTTCACCTTGGTTCAGTCATAGATAAAAATTCTTTTTTCTTTGAGAATAATTTTCTACCAATTTTTTAACTCTCTCCATTTGGTGTGGAAGAGAAATGAAAGGAAATGAAAATGATAAACTCACCGCTGATAGAAAGTTTTTTATTTTCTTTATATATGCTATGGTATACGTACATATATGATATATTCTTTACTCAGTAGGGCTTTGGAAAAAAGCTGAGGATAATACGGTTTGGCATTATTTAGTTTTATGTAAGACAATTTTGTAACACTTAGTCCGGCTACTGGTTTTGTCGGGAGTTTAAAACGATTTTGAAACTGAGGATTTGTATTTAAAAAAAAAATTATGGAGACTAGGTTCTTTCTTATCCTAAGGGCATGTAGGGCACAAGAACAAGCCACCTCACCTCAAGCAGCCACGGAACTCAAGATACAAATGTCTCGATAGGAAACATATATTGTGAACGGACCATCATTTTTTTGTTTGGTTGCTATGACACCTGTCAAACATTGAGCAAACAACCTTAAAAAATTTGAGCAACAACACAATAAAAAATCAGTTTTGCATCGAATTGTTACTGGCGATGAAAAATGGATTTATTATCAGAATCCTAAACGGAAAAAAATATGGGTTGATCCGAGACAACCATCAACTTCGACTGCAAAACCAAAGACACCTGCACACAAAGCAAAACTGGTTCAGGATACAACCAAAGCACTTGGCTGGGAGCTGATACCCCACCCGCCGTATTCACCAGTCTTCAGTTCAAAATAATCTCCCTCAGATATATGTACACTCTGCCTGACTCGAACTGCAACCAACTTCAGACTGCTATAATTTCCAAACCGTTAATGACAGTGAGCTCGAATTTTGACACATGACAGATAATTTTATTATTTACAAACCTTTGAAACGACTTGCGTCTCAGTTGTGTTGAAATATTTTTATCCGCGATGGAATTCAAACGTGATAGTGTGATTGCTTTATATTTGGCTGGAAAACCACAAGTGGCTATCGTTTGAGCCCTCCAGCACCTCAACGTGAATAAATCATTTGTGTCTTGAATCATAGCTCGTAACTGTGATACTGGCAACGTTGCAGAACGCCATGGAGGTGGTCATAAAAAAACAGCAACATCGGCAGAAATGATGCGGAAAGTGAAGGCTCGAATTGAGCGAAATTCGCGTCGAAATGGAAGAAAAATGGTTCGTGAGCTCAACATATCGTTGGAACGGATGCAGCACATACTGAAAAATGAGCTAAGGCTCAAGGAGGTGCTACGCTTGCACGAAAGTGGTGAGTTGCCGAATTTGGAGTCGCCATTTGTTATTGAGCAATATGTCAACAAACAAAATGACTAAGTTTACTTGCCAGAGAGGCCCTTCGAAAATTTACACCTTTGGACGGCCACCATAAAGAAGGCAGCACCCACGGTGATGGTTTGGGCCGCCATAACCGCCGATGGTTGCTATCCGCTCGAATTTTTGGACCCTGGCGTCAAAATTAATGCGATCGTATACCGTGAAACTGTCTTAGAGACAGTATTGGAGCCTTGGGCAAACAATCATTTCGGTCGGAGACCATGGACATTTTAACAAGACACACCTCAAAAAAGCACCTCGCAGGGAATGGGCCAAAAATACCGCAGAGCCACTTGCGTGTAGCGTGCGATGCTTTCTTCGGCCGTCTCAAGGCCATTTTTCGCGCCAAAGGTGGACATATTGAAAACTACTGATACAATTTGAAAATTGTGCCAACGCTTTTTCCTTGATCATTTGCAAATCTCCGTCCTTTCATAGGTCTTTTCAGTTTTGGGAACAGGATAAGTTATTTGTCACCAGTTATGACTCTTTTGAGCAATTGAGGATCATCATTTACGTCATGCAAGAGCTCCTAAGCGATGCGCATGCAACGGTTCTTGTGATCAAAACTAAGAAATTTCGGAACTAACTTCGATGAGACACGTCTCATGGTTAAAACCTCCGAAAAAATTTAATGACACGATCTACCAATTTCTTTTTTTTTGGGAATTCGACGATTTTCCAAAACAATTTGCTTCGACGTTATCATCTTTTGTTGATGTGTTTGGGCGTCTAGAGTGATGTTTATCATTCTCGGCAATCTTTGAAGAGCTTGTACCACCTGTAAACATTTTGTACACAAAATTTGATGCAAATTCTTTGCTCCATTTTGTATAGTAATTAAAAATCGCCGAGCAGACCATAACACGTCTAACCTTTCTATCTGCCAAAAACGAACTAAGTGTACTTTATACTTGAAACTGCAAGGATACTTTTGGAATACGTGTTCCAACACAGTAAAAGAAAAAAAAAAACTATATTCGAATGTACGTTGCCCGCAAAATTTCAAAGGTCACCTTACTTTTTGAATACACTTCGTATATTCGCCAATTTTCTTGAAATACTTCCAAATGCATCAAAATCAGCTCCCTGTTTTATGTTTGTAAGATCTATATCATCCGTAGAGCCAAGTAAATCTTATAGTGTTGGAAAATTGTATAAATGATTTTATCTTGTAAATTTTGCACAATACTGGGATGTTGAAGAAGTCGCATGACCATCATTGACATAGCTGTTACATGCGGCCTGAAAGCCTTAAAATCATCATATAGGTGCTTAGTGCCGATTCGAGAGTCTGTTCTAAGATCTACCTTAAGCCAGGGTAATAATAAGAACCAATCTAGCTGGCCTTCACCAGAGTAGATCATGAAGCCGTTTTTGAGGATACTTTCATCTCATCATTATTTAGAGATGATCTACGCAGCTTTGTTGGATTTTTTATTCTTCTCTTATTTACCTTTGATCTTAAACTTGGGTGTGACTTTCCTTACTTGGTCTGCATTTGGTGGGTTTAATTGTTACCCGTCATCGTCAAGGTTGGATGGTTTGTTTTTACAGCGAAATGCCAATTATCATCTTGACTCTGCGTCTGGCAGGGTTGGTTCCCAATAGGTTCCCTTCTTCGTCGTTTTAAGCTTTCGTTCAAACTGTGTTGACCTGTCACGTATTTTAGCCTTCTGGAAAAATTTCTTTACGTCTTTTCTACTATAATATCAATCAATTTACGCGATCCCATGCTTTTACGCTGCTTATTCTTTTCCTTGGCCTTCCTTTTTTGCTTGCAGAACGCAAAAGTCACTTAAGTCTTCCGCGGCACAGCTGCATATGCTTTCTGTTTTTCTACAACAGTCAGACAGTATTCAGAAACGACATCCCTGCTGGCTTTTTGGCAACTTTGCCATGGGTCTCGGGACTTCGAACGAGGTAAGGGGTTTCATCCATCTAACGTTAGATTTAAACGTTTTAAAAAGAAGTATATGTTACATTATTACATTGTCTTTTATACATATATGTCAATACAAAGTTAATGATATAATATACTCGTATAAAGATAGTTTAAAAACTAAATATACGAAGAAAGTGAAGAGAAGAAGGAAGAAAAGAAAAATAGCGAGTTAATAGGGTTAGATATAGGGTTAGATACAGAAGTAAGTGAAAATGGTTATTTTAATTTTGTTTTTTATTATTTATATTTAATGTTGCAAAGCACAATATCTTATGAGTGCGATTTTAAAGTTTTTGACATTTGATAAGGTTGTAATATGTGATGGGAAAGAGTTCCATACCCGGATAGCATGGATTAAAAATAGATGAGATGAGTGAATGGCGATAATTGGGTTCTAATAATTTTGAGCAGAAATATACAATTTTGAATGTTCATGTGCTGCTGTAGTGTACAGCCTAGAATATTTTTCGTATCATCATACCTGCGTAGCTGGTGAATAAAAGTCAGGTGAAAAGTCAGTGCCGTTTTATAGTAAAACACAAAATTTTTGCAAAATTCGGTTAAGCCTCAAAATAGGCCTCTGTTTCGGCGATTACTTCTTCAGCGGTCTTAAATCTCTTTCCGGCGATCATTCTTTTGAGGTCTGCGAATAGGAAATAGTCGCTAGGGGCCAAATCTGGAGAATACGGTGAGTGGGGAAGCAATTCGTAGCTGAATTCATTCAATTTTACCATCGTTTTCATCGACTTGTGACACGGTGCATTGTCTTGATGAAACAACACTTACTTTTTCTTCAAAGGCGGCCGTGCGATTTCGTCCTTCAAACGTTCCAACAACGCAATGTTATAGTCGCTGTTGATAGTCTGCCCCTTTTGGAGATAGTCGATGAGAATTATTCCATGTGTATTCCAAAATACGGATGCCATAACTTTGCCAGCCGACTGTTGAGTTTTTGGTCGTTTTGGACGAGGTTCGTCGCCTGCTCGCCACTCAGCTGACTGCTGACTTGACTCTGGTGTGTAGTGATGGAACCAAGTTTCATCCATTGTCACATACCGACGCAAAAATTCGGCTTTATTGCGGTTGAAGAGTTTTAAACACTCCTCTGAATCATCAACACGTTGTTGTTTTTGGTCGACTGTGAGCAAACGCGGCACCCACTTTGAACAGAGCTTTCGCATGTCCAAATATTCTTTTGATATCTTCAGAGCCTCAGCTATCTCGATCAACTTCACTTTACCGTCATTCGTAATCATTTCCTGGACTTTTTTGATGTTTTCATCTGAAACAGCCTCTTTTGGACGTCCACTGCGTGCATCATCTTCGGTGCTTGTATGACCACTTTTAAATTTTTCAATCCACTTGCGAATGGTTCGTTCGGCTGGTGCAGAGTCCCGGTAACACTTATCATTTCTTTGCATCGGCTACATTTTTTCCCATCAAAAAGCAATGATAAATCAACACACGGAATTGCTTTGAATCCATTTTTTTCACAATAACAAAAGTTGCTTCACTTACAACGCTATATCTCGAGAACTAATCGTCCGACAGCTGTTAAATTTATACACGTATCTTTTGAAGGTTGGTACTAACTGAATGGTATGTATTTTCAAGTGGTGCCCTCTCTAAGAAACGGACTTTTCAGCCCATGTATTATACCTGACAGCATCATTGAAAGCTGACAGTTTATGAAAATAGATCGAGTCGAAGCTGCTGTATACTACTTCTGCGTATGGTATTATAGGCATGATGAGTGTTTGCCCAAGCCTTCTACGTGTTTCAAATGAAGTAAAACTAGCTGAAGTCTACAATTTTCGAAAACATCCATAAACCCGACTAATTACGACAATGATGTGATTTTAACAAGATAAATTTCGATTTATGACAAAACCGAGGCTTATTGCCTTCTCCCTAATAGTAAGATATCTGGCACAGAAGCTAGTTCAAGAGATCTGTAAAAGATAGGTTTTTCTTCGCATTTACTTGGGTTTATTAGCAGTCCATTAGTCATTGTCCATTGACCAATCGCTAGCAGATCCTCATTTAACTGTGAAACAAGATCGCCCTTCATATTAGCTGGCTTCGAGGAATAAGTTTGCACATCATCAGCGTGGAGAAGCAAATCGACGATAAGTCATTAATATGCAGGCAGAACAAAATAGGTCCTAAAATTGAACCCTGAGGTACACCTTGCACCAAGGATTTAAACTCAGAGCATGCATCGCCTACAGTTACCCTTTGGAACCTACCACTCAAAAACTGACTGATGAGCCTTATAGCTCTGTCAATAAATGCAAAATATTGTCAAAGTTTCCAACAAAGTATGGTGCGATTGAATTTATCAAAGGTCCTTGTGAAGTCAAGAAGGCAGAGCAATGTTAAAAATCTCTTATCAAATTCAGTGATATATTCACCAGTTCAGCAAGGAATTTACAAACAGGTGATCCTTTGCATCTTTCTTTCAAAAACCTTAGAGAGACATGGTAGAATGCTGATAGACGTGTAATCATGTACACTAGCTGCTTTGCGTTTGATTTTGCACGTTTCCAGGCCAAAGGAATGGTTGAAGTCATTATGCATGCGTCGATTATGTGTGTGAAATGATTTATGATGTGTGGCAAAAAAATTTTCACAAAATGAAGTGGATCCCCATCCTCTCCGGCAGAATTGATTCTCAATGACCTGATAGTACTCTAACATTGTAGAAGTGATTGTGTTATAGTCAAACTTGTAAGGTTCAATTTCATTTGAAAAGAAGGAATCATTTAGATCATTTAAGTATAGAGTACAACTACTTCTACTTTTACCTATCACTTCAATCTGACTTAGGTTTCTCTACAAACTTTTTGAAGGTTAGGAAGTGCTTAGTTTAGAGCAGAAATAGTGACATTTTGATGCAGGAACGGTAGATGTTCCAGCATTACGTGCAGTTTTAAAAATACTTCAGTTGACGGGAGAACGTGTGCGCTTCCATTTACTGTAAAGTTTGTTTCTTTTCTTGATTGCACTTATAACCTCATCAGTATACCAAGGGAAGGACAAAAACAGTTTTGGTACGAACTTATACATTGTAAAGATGTTCAATAAGCATCTAAAAAAAAAAAAATCCAATTTTCTGTTTGGATTAGCACTTTAACTAGATGCAGCTTGAAGGGAATGGCGTGCTTCCTCCGATAACATTTTGACATTAAAGGCAAACTTGATAAGCCTGCATCAATTGATGCTATTCCTACCAACTATTCGTGTGCTGTGAAAATTTATTTTGATATCGTGCTTAGGACATTGAATTTATATATGCACATATGTTTTGTCTTTCTCCTCAATTGAAGCGAGCGCCCATTTTAGGTTTAAGTTGGCGAATTTATCCTTTATGCGTATTATCCTTTGACCATATGTATTTGTTTATCCCTTCATAATGCTTGTATAATACTGGTACAATTGGGTAAAACAAATTGTCAGCATACTGAATGTATCCTCTAAAACAATGAAAAACTAAATAATAAGTTCAAATTCCTTATATACCATATAAATATTAGTCATTTGTATATAACATACAACAAAAAGTTAATTCCATTAAAAGAAAAATCGAAATTAATTTCATTTGCAATACAAATTGAAGGCAATCGATCGGCATAATTTAATTAAGTGTCTTCCCCAGCACCAGCGCAGCGCTCCTCTATCTCATTTCAATGAACTAATCCCCGTGTCATTAATTTATGAGCTTCCTCCCATCATATCCGTACTTCCAACTCCAATCCAACTTTCATCGTAAAAATACAATTTCCCTAAAAAAAAAAAACAGAAAAACAGATAAAAAATACAACAAAATCGAAAATAATTTTTGAATAATGATTAGCAAAGCAATGACTTCGTACTTCGTACTCCTCCTGTCCTAACCAAAGGAACAACGATGATTCGACCCCAATTTATCAAGTTCCCTGCAAACATCAATTGGGTGGATGGATGCTCCATCGACTACAAAATATACTAGATACCAAAAAAAAAAAAAATATCGTTATGTAGTCGTACAACATACAGCAGTGCTGTTTTACTTGATCATCGTTATTATCATTATCATAACGTGCCAGCATCATCCCCCTGGTAGCGGTATGTAGATGAATGGCAGAGGGTGGCGAAGTTCGTACCGAAAAGTTACCAGACACGATACTACTACGTACGATGTGTAGGGAAATTTTTCAATGTTCATCACCCCACAGAGAATGAATTATGGATTTCAGTTTTTCGTTTCTTCAAGATGAGGGTTTTCTTCGGAAAACATCCCCAAAAAACCGCTATTTCTTGTATTTCATTAGCTTTAATTTGGCTATTGCCGCTAGCTTGCTTTTGTACATCGCTTATTTGAATTTTTCAGGAAGCGGGGGTTGTAACTTTTGCTGGATTTTATTTTTCACTTTGGTATGTCAGTTTTCAGTTTTAACACACCCCAAGAGGCAGCTCTTGATGATTTGTAGATGCTGTAATTGGCTACAGGGAAACCGTGGAGTTTTTGAGTGGCAAACTCAAAATACCCTTCCGAATATTTCTATGTTGAGGAAGATAGACAGATTCACTGATTCTCACGATGGCAACTGGCTTTCTGGCTTTCTTTCGATTCTATCGGGTTTAATTTTTTAAAATTTTGAAAAATGCTTAGTCAATGAATTGAAGTCAAAATCTGTAAAAAAAAATTTATCCAATAGTGTTGCTATATGGGATGTCTAGAAAGAGTACTTAATTAATTATTGCTGAAAGAAATTATGGCCACACCTGATACATGTCGTTTTCAGACTAGACTTGATGAGTCCAAGTGAGGTTTGATTTATAATGTAAAATAAAGCACATACATTTGAAAGCAAACTTAAATTTTTTATTATCGGTTAAAAGAACAATTCATGGCATTTACGTTTTGAAAATGATATCATATGAATGTTGGCCACGACTACGTCTGAGGTGGTCCATTCGGAAGGTCTAATTTTGGGCGACTCGTTCGTGCATAGCGACTGGTATCTCGCGGATAACACGAGTAATGTTGGCTTCCAAGGCATCAATAGTAGCTGAAGGTCTGAGATTTTACTTATCTCCTGAGAAAATAGTCCAAAGGTGTAATATCGCACGATCTAAGCGGCCAATTTACCATAACAAAACGTGAAATTAAGTGCTCACCAAACTGATTTCTCAACAAGTCCATTGTTTCACGCGTTGTATGGCTCGTAGCGCCGTCTTGTTGAAACCAGAGTTCACCGAGAATACGTGCTTAAATTTCAGGAAGCACATAGTCCTTTAACATGGCGCGATAACGCTTACCATTGACGGTAACATTCTGGTTCTCCTCATTTTTGAAGAAATATGGACCAATGATTCCACCAGCCCATAAACCACACTACCTTGGTACTTTTCGGGTTGCTTCACAGCCCAAATACGATCATTTTATTTAGTAACATATCCATTGAGCCAGAAATTGGCTTCATCACGACAAAACGCCGGACTTTCATTGAGTTTTTCCAGAGCTCATTAACTGAAAATATGACGCAAATTCAAGTCGCCGACGACGAATCGATTCGTCACGGTCTTCGCGTACACTCTCAGTTTCAGCTGCTATAGTATCTTCACTACGTGCTAGTTGTGGTCTAACCGGTCGAGTATCATCAACTAATGTAAACTGGGACTCAAATTTGCGAATGTTATTGGCAATAGTGGTTTCAGTAGGTCGATTATGCGCACCGTAAGTTCCTCGAATCGCACGAAAAACATTTCTTACAGAACGCTGATTTTCGTAATAAAGTTGAACAATTTGGAGACGGTGTTGTAGTGTGAGTCTTTCCGTAATGATTTGCCAAATGATAGTGAACAAAAATAACAAAACGGTTTGATAAGAGTCACACGTGATCTGTCAAAAAAATCCTATTGAAAATCAATCCTTACGATGAATCACCCCTTATTATACATAATATCACAGCGGATGCCTTTCACTAAATAGGCCAATAGTAGAACAAACAATGCAATGCATTGCATTTCGTAATCTAAAATTATTATCTTATAACTGACTTACCAAACTGAAAGTCTTAGACAAATGGTGGAAGCCGAATATGTGAAAACTGGAATACTAGAGCATTTTGACAATAGCTCTTCGGAGGCAAAAAGATGTACTAATTTACGGTTTACCCGTCATGTTACATCAGCATAAATAATGCCTCTTTCCTACCCTTAACTGGGTCAAAGCGATGATTAAAAGTAGCATGATAACTACCTTATCAGGGCCAACTTCGGTATCAGTATAGGGCCAGAAGGATCTGCCTGCAGGGAGGCGTACTATCGCCATTCCTATGGCCTTTGTTCATAGATGACCTGCTTGACTACAACACAATTGGTTATGCCGATAACCCATTCATCATCATTAGGGGCAGAGAGACTAATGAAGTCACTGGTGCATTAGACTAGACTGGTGCACCAAAGAGAACCTCTCCATAACCTCAAATATGCCGGTCATAATTCCTTCCACTAAAAGGAGAAATAATGATGGTCCAAAAATAGAACCGGAAATGGGAGCTGAAATAAACGAATCTAACCTAAATATTACCATAGCAATGAGCAAAGTCCCGGTGTATTTCAGGTAGAACTCCACACTATTCAAGAAAGTGCCAACCATATTTACAACTCTGGTATCAAAGGCGCAAACATCCGTATATTCACGGACTGTAAAGCAGCTATAAATTTGATTAGCTCGAACACTATTGACTCCAAATCAGTCATGAACTGCTTCATAACCCTCCATTTAGACGTCTAAATGTAAGCCGGCACAGGACATCATGGTTTAAGATATAATTCTCCACAGTGCCGAATTTTTCTCGAGGAAGGCAAAACTGCTGGATACATCTTATGTGAACCACCAGCCCTCAACGGAATTAGACGGGAAGATTTTCTTTGGGGAACAATTTGATTCCAACGAACTAATGAATTCTTCTGCTAGTAGTGTTATCAACTTCATTCGGAAGGAAAAAAAACTGACCAGCCTAATGGCAGCTCTGACTAAATGGTTCAAAAGATCTTTTAGGTCAAAGTGCCTTGCTTCGCAACTGGCGAATCAGATAATTAAAAAAAAAATAAATAAATATGGGCCATAGAATTTTAGATACTTCACAATTATTCCGATAGGTGTACCTATAGATAGCCTAAGAGAGCGCTTGAGAACGTGTCATCTGTTTGGCCTAGGACATTTTTTAAGCTGTCTGCTTCTTGTTTTTAAAGAACAAACAATCCTTTACAACCTTTGATATAATGGTGTATGAGGTGATTAGCCCTATATCTGTGTTCCAAAATCCATCGAGCCTTTTGAGTTGAGGCTGAGCCAAAGAGCTATCAGATGAATTGCTGAGATTTCCCCATGAAAAATGTATCAATGTGGTGTTAGACTAAACGATCGTTGTACGCGGATGTTTTTTGTTGGAAGTGCTAAGGTCTTCTAGTGAACCATCATATCGACCTTGCATAAACAGAATATTTGGCTAAACTCAACTGAGCCTTTGGATCGCTTAGAATCAATAAGGTATACCTCTATTACTTTCTTGAACATCAGAATTTTTTAGCCTCATGGTGTAGCTGAAAAGTACAAATAGGTAGTCAGACCAATAATTGAATTAAATGACTGCAACGCCTCTCTTAAGTGTGTGAATTGCCCTAAAGGTAGTGAACATTTTTGGTAGTTCGTCAAAAACGTCAAAAAAATTGAGCCTTATTCTATGTCCCAAAGCTCATTTATAATGACATCCATGGTTGTTGATCTTTGGATAAGGCCAATCTGCCTCATGTGCACTTTGCAGGCAGTTCAATACTTCCAGTTTGTGTCATGTCTTCAACTACACCACTTGTGTCCGTCGAATTTTCAGTGGGACGAATAAATCTACTACACGAGTGCGAAGAGTTCTTAAAGATCTCAACATACATACGAGTAAATTCACTGATCTGTATGGTATATCTCCCCTTTCTCTGAAGAGGTTTTCTTCCATGCTGGCAAAACCTACTCATTCCTCCTCCGAACCGTCTTCTCTCTCCTTCTACAGACATATTACACTTGTGTCCCCTTTTTCCAAGGTTACGGAGACGCTAATATGTTAGGACGTCAGCTAATAAAATACCTTGATACAGCCTTGAAGGTTGACGGATGGGTCGGTCATCTTCGGTGTTATTGTGGAGTTGAACAAGTTGCGTACGTCCATATTCTCCGTCTTATGTAGCAAAAATATCAGGGTACTTACCGATTATTTTTTCTACCAGTATACACTGCTCTTGCCTGACTCGTTTCCATTGTGACTGTCTTTGAATTTAGAATCTTTACATGAACCATGTGATATTTCCCACCATGAAGGTGCTTTTATTTTCTGGCTCTGTCAAATAGAATCGCTGACTACCAGGACCAGCTTCTACTTTTGCCCAAATGATTGTTTCCGACGAAGGCTCTAGAACCTGATTTCAGCGGATGACGACTTTTCAGACGGAAATGTTGGCGTTTCCATCTACCATTGGTATTTCCAGGTTTCTATATTTAAGGGTTTGAGCCTAAAGTTGACTACTAGTCCATGTTTTTTCACGAAATCCGTATCAATGGTCCACTCGTCACTGATGTCAGCTACCAGAAAAATGTGAGAGAGGGCTTTTATATGTCATCTTAGGTATGTTTTAGTTATTTCTGTCTTAGCTGGTCGCAGGCAACCAATATGTATGCACAAGATATCTTCTAATGATTGAGGCTGTGGAACCAGTGTCTACTATTGCCATTCATTTTGTCTTACTGCTGACTATTTTAACCAGGAAACTTTTATTGCATATTTTTACCAGGACTTGGGTGATGGTCCTGGGGCCGCCGACTTCTGCTACCAACTCCTACCACATGAAGTAGGTTCTTAAGCATTTCCCGACTGATAGCTCCGGGAAGATTTCTTTACACTGCCTTTGAGGATGTCCCATTTTATCGCAATTCCAGCACCGCATTTGTTGTCACCTCCGCAGAGTATCTCGTTCCTCGGAACTTAGTCTTGCGCAGGATCATTCAGCAAATGATACGTCCAGCTAAGTGATTGGAGAAAACATGTGTGCCTTAGGCGGGTATTTATAATGCAGATCAGTACCCGGATAAGTACTTTTCAACATTGGACTATTATGCTGATGCACTTATCTAGGCTTAATTGTACTTCTGATGATTTCCATCTACGATATATTGATACGGCATGTAGAATAATTTGTATTTGTAATTATTTCCCTTACCTCCCTTAAGAGGTTTCATTTAGCTGGACTATTGTATTTAGTTTCATATTTAAATGAATTTGTTTAAGATTAGTAGAGTTACGAAAACGAATTTTTATGTAGGTGTGACGATGTTAGTAACTTCCATGGCAGTCAGTGGTGCTTGCAATATTTGTTAGTCATCATCCAGATTTTGTAGATTCAGAAAACGTCAAGTAGTGTAAGAGTATGTAGACAGCATTCGTGTATGGTAAGTTGAGAACTTTCTGTTAGTATAAATGTCAGTTAACAACAACAAACACTTCCCTCAGCTCGATTTGACTCATAAATTCGCAGAAAAAAATTAAATAAATTAAATAAGTAGGCTGCAAATGAAATCATTTCATATTTGTAATCAACAGCCAAACATACAATCATAATAAAACTTGTTTTCTCCATTTTTATGACATCGGGTGGCACGTTCCAAGACCAATTCCAACGCCAATTTCAAATCCAATTCCATTTGGACTTGGTCCAGAATCCATGACGGTTGGATTTTGTACTGCAATGAATTAAAAATGCCACTGACCATAAACATACCATGACACGAACGACATAACCATTATGAGTGCAAACGACTTCTCCTCCTCCTCCACTATAGCTCTATCATTCCATCGTCAATTCAAAAATGGTTTCAGAGATACTCTCGTAAAAAAAATAAAAAAAAAAAAAAAAAAAAAAGCTTAGGTACGAATGAAGCGGCCGTGTGGTTACACTTTCGAACACGCGTTTGTAATGCATTAAATCACTTTGACTCCATAATTTGGAGGAAAATTTTCCGTGAAAACGATAAAATTATTATCTATGGTTCCACCTGAGACAGGTATACACAAACAGTCAAACAGACTATCCCGGGATACTAGTGCCAAATTCCAGGAAATTCATGAGTCCGCTCTGATGTTTGTGTCGTATGTCGCTTATGTCGTACTCTATGTCATACGTATGCCCATTCGATTTTTAAACCAAACGACTACACAATATTTGTATCTGAGCGACATACCAACGACTCATTAAAAATATGAACTGCTCGTGCATTCATAAATATTCATTAGCTGTGCTGTTGTCGTTGCCCGTTGCCCGTTGCCCGTTGCCATTGCCGTTCATATGAAAATATTGAAATTATATATCTCTTCCAGTTTTGTTTCAGATCTTTATTATGAATTACGAATTGAGGTTTTTATTTTCGTCTTTGTTACTGCTCTTGTAGAATCTGACCAGACCAACGAGACAGCGGTGGCTTGTTTGCCATAAATCGTAGAGGTATGAACGGCAGTCGGCAAAGGTTATGTATCCAAACTTTGAAGTCATATTGCTGGATGCCACTCGGAATTTAAATCAAGATGAACTTGTTATGGGAATATGAAATCATATTTAGATGTGGTCACCAAATTGGTTTAAAAGTCTAAGGTGACTTTCACCAAACTAAGCATTGACATTCATAATAATGACTAAAATTGGCTAATTGAAAACTCGAATACTATCAACTCAAAAACGCTTTTGTAGCACCTAGAGGGCACTTCCGAAAAAAAATCAGATATTGATGAAATATGACGCTTATCCACGTGCCTGTAGTTTTCCCTGGATACACTGAAACAAACTAGGGGAAGCCAGGGCATAGCGAGCCACTTAAGGATTTTTTTTATTTAAAACCGGAAAAATGATTAATACATCGATATGGAAAAGAAAAATAATTAAAAACAAATAATTCAGTATGTTAAATTAATTTAAAAAAAAAAAGAAATTATGATGAGCACAAAGTTACAGCACAAGAACAAGCGACCACTAACCACAGGGTATACACTCCTCGTCCTCCTCGCTGTCTGATAAAGACTCTTTCTTTCTGTTAATTTTCTTTTTGAATTGGATTTTTTCTTTTTCGAAGTGAGGAGCTGCGCTTTGTAAAGGGGCTTGTGATTACAGCAGTTTTTTTTCCCGGCGCTTAGAAACTGTAATTTGTTTTTTGCTGGTGCTTTGGGAACAACTACAACATGAGATGGTAAAACTTTTGGTAAGAAGTTGATTTTTTGTAGACATTTTGGATTGATTCGTTTCGGGAACAGGGCTTGGAAATAACATCAGTGAATCGGTGGTTGTTGATGAATTTGCTGGCACCGAATATGGGTCAACAAGAGTGGTTTCATCTAAAAGCGGATATTCCTCCTCATTTGACATGTCCGTGGTTCAAATCGTTAAAGCACTTCTCATAAGCACTTTTTGGTATAGTCTTGAGCTCTTCCAGCGATGCCACAATCGTTGCAAATCTCCGTCCTTTCATAAGTCTCTTCAGTTTTGAGAACAAAACACTCGACAGAGAAGTAGAATGTGGCCAAATCCGGTGAATATGGTGGCTGAAGCATGATTGTCGTGTTGGTTTAGGCCAAAAAATCTCCTACAAGCAATGATGCAAAAGCTACGAATTGCTATTTCACAATTTCGGATTTTTTTTTTTTGTATTACTTCTAGCAAACGGCGCATAACTTCAAGGCTATACTCCGCGCGATCTTGAGGTAAAAACTCCTGATGCACTACGCCACGGTAATTGAAAAAAAAAAAAAAAACTGAACAAAACTTTGACATTTGATCGAACTTGGCGTCCTTTTTCCGTTTTGGCTCTCCTGGGTGTTTCAATTCCTAAAATTATGCTTTGGTTTCGACGTCATAACCATATCCCCATGATTCGTCAAAAGTTATGACACTTTTGAGCAAGTTAGGATAATCATTTACGTCATTCAAGAGCTCCTGAGCGATGCTCATGCGTCGATTTTTCTGATCAAATTCGCTGACACACGTCTCATGCGAAAAACATCCGAAAAAGTTGAATGACACGAGCCGACCGATATGTCAACACCCTCAGGAACTTCTCTTATGGGAATTCGACGATTTTTCAAAACAATTTTCTTTACAGCTTCGACGTTACCATCTTTTGTTGATGTGCTGGAGAGCCAGAGCGGGTTCGTCTTTGGCATCTTCTCGGCCGTCTTGGAAGAGCTTGTACAACTTGTAAACATTTCTTTTTTTCACTTAGAGCAGACTCACCGAAGGTTATTATCAACATTTCAAGTGTTTTAGACTACTTCCATCTTTTACACAATTTTGATGCAAATTCTTTGGTTCGGTGCACCAAAACACGTCTAAGCTTTCTATCTGTCAGAAACAAACTAAGTATTTTATATACTTGAAACTGTATACATTTGTTTGGGACATAAAAAATCGATAATCGAAGGTATTTTGCCCGCGAAGTTTCAAAATTTCACCTTAATTATTGACCACACGTCGTATGCAATCCTGATGGCAATGAACTATGTTATAAACAATCAGCGCAGGGCAAAAAGTACGTGCAAGGAGTACAATGGACTTATTCTTTGTCTGAATGCTCTAGGCTTTATTCTTTTGTACTAAGATATTTACAGACCGTTCGATAAAACTCTTAAGTGATGCTTATTTCACTCAGATAATCGACATCCTCAAACACCGACGTAATGTCTCATGACTCACTCTGTTTTATCGCTATTTCCACCACCAGTGTTTATCGGTTCATCCTCAAACCTCCTTTTAGACGTACGCTAAAATATAGTGATTCGTTCCTAGGCCGTACAACTGGTTTATGAAATGCCCTAGCCAGTTCTTTATTTCCTAGTCATTATAACCTTCAAACATTTAAAACCAACGTTCATCAATACCTTTCTTTCTTCCCTCTCTGAATTTTCTACGCTCGCGCTGCGTGCAAGCATTTCAA
Source organism: Volucella inanis (assembly GCA_907269105.1). Classification (NCBI taxonomy): domain Eukaryota; kingdom Metazoa; phylum Arthropoda; class Insecta; order Diptera; family Syrphidae; genus Volucella; species Volucella inanis. Next base: position 27,926,201 of record OU026157.1, read on the forward strand.
GGATACTCAAATCCCCTGAGCAAGCGCAAATTATAAAAAAACAAATAGACGATGACCTTAAGAGCGCGTGTCATTTAACGAACATCAAGAAGAGGGAGATATGCATTTAAGTGTACGTGACCAGAGCCTGGTGTACTCGCAATGAACTAAAACAATCTATTTTATGGAGTTTGGTCAAAGCACAAATGATGTATTTGTAACATTTTTGCATTGAGGCTTATTTCACTAATAGCTGACATGTAAGATAGTTCCATGCAAATTCTTTTAGAACTTGATAAGTAAGCTTCGTTCTTCTCATGATGAGGATCGCCTCAATTTTGGGAAAAGTATGACTTGAAGCCTAATTCTGGATCACCTATAACGTCTAGAAAACTAGAGTCTTGAGAGCGTTAAGCAGAGAATTGACAAACATATAGCATTTATCTACGGCAAAGCTACATATGCCGTCAATAGTAGTGTTGTTGAAGGCATCCTCTATGTTGATAAGAAAGGCCAGCTTGTGCTCTTTCTTATTAGCAGCTAATTTCTCCATTCTTACAGAATAACTGGAGACTGGCCACTGGAGTCTCCGATTTGAGGCAATCAGGGGACATAGCGACGTTATTAATTTTATCATATTTCAGTACAACCTTTGCCAGATGCCAGCTACGTCGGGTTGTACTATCACCAGAGGTGATAGGAGCTGGGGAAGAACTGCTTTCTAAACTGATTAACTGAGAAACTAGTTTCGAAAAAGAGATTCAGAGTTTCTGCTTTCGAGTCAGGATAGCAGTCATCAGATTTTCACTTTAAGAACCTGGAAAGATTTCTGTCAACTCTCAGATAAGTCTAAAGTGGCCTGTGTAGTAGCTTTATAATTTACTTACGTGGTCGCTATATGTCGGCATGTCACCATTATACAAGTAGTCTGCACTAGTTTTTCTTGGAAGTGCACGTCATTTTGAAACATTTGACTACAGCACCGTTTAGATTCTGTTCAGCTTCCTCTGTCCTATCTCTCATTCTGATCTTAATGGGTTTTTTGTCAGATTTGCCCACTTCTTTTTTAAAGCTAGATTTCCATGGATTCCTCTTCTTCAGCAGAACTAAGAACTTTACATCCGACTTGGAATTCGATGTACCTATAGTGGTTTAAGAAAAAAAGTAAAGATCTTCTAATGTCGCAAGTTTTTATTTAGTTTGATCCTTCACACTTTATGTGAGCTATTTTTTGGACAAAACATTGATCAAGTGGCCGCCTTCATTGCTGATACAAAGTTGGGATCTTTTCTGGCATTTTTTATACTACTGGCTAACGACTCAGATGATATCGTTGCTATTTTGGGCTCGAACATTGTTTTTGAGTTCACGTAGAGGCTTCGGCGTATTGGAATAAACTGTGTTTTTTAGATAGCCCCACCGAAAAAAGCCTGAAGGAATCAAATCTCTTTGCTTCAAAAAGTTTATTATTTTGCACGCAGTGTGGCATGGCATGCCATCTTGTTGAAAGCAGAAGTCTTACAGATCTTGTTCATGCATTTGCTGACACACAAAGAGCAACAATGATACTCGATCGCCTTTCCAGTTTAAAGAAAAGGCCTAATGGTGATTTTAGAGTAGATAGCGGCTCAAAAAGTAGCTATCTTATTGAGTTTCGAATTTTTTGAAGATTCGGTTCACTCGGTGAGCCACGGTGGTCATCAGAATCCACTCTCAAAAAGCTGGCTCAGTTTCAGTCATTCGAATAACGCTGTTCGCGTAAAAATAACGACAGGACTTGTCTGTTTCCAAAAAAACTTTGAATCAGCTGCTCATTGCTCATTTAAAAGTTGCGATACGAGACATTTTAATTTTCGGCATCACTCCCTGTAATAGCTTCACTGGAGCGACGCTGTCTAACATGGTCTTGGTGATGCACTACAGACCTGTGCTCAATAAAATTTCAATTTTTCGGGGTAAAGTTATTCACGTTTGAAATTTTACTAAATTGACGTTTCCAAATCATGCCTTCTGAAGCTGATCAGCTGAGAATTTTCAAAGTCATTAAACATTTTTATATCGAAGCTTCAAATGGTGAACCCTGTACTTTACAGAAGGTAATTTCTTCTGCGTATCTGTTGAATAGGATTCAGTCGATTACTTGCTTTCATTATAAACATTGGCTGGAAGCCAACATTATTAATAGTCAAGTCAGGTGATTAGAGAGAGTCCATAAGAGCCTGCCTACCATAAACGAAGTAATTTTTCTTAATCCATTTGCTTTAGAAAAGGACGCTATATCCTTATGGAAGTCTGTACGGTAACCTACCGTTCATTGAATTGTTTGCAAGAAATTGAAACATGCATTCTCCGTGACATATACGTCAGACTGTACCATTTCTGACGATTGTAATATCTTCAGCATGTGCAAATAGTTAATTTATTTCATAGAGTACGAGCATGTTTAGCAACAGGTGAATCCTTACTATTTTTTCTAAATTGAAATACTGTTTTGATTTATTTCAATTGAAAATAGGTCAGTCTGACTGGAAGCGAAACATTATTGCTGTCGTCAGTGTTTAGCATTTTAACAAAGAGATCCTATCAATGTATAACCCTTATCCGATATACGAAAAACTTCTCAACAGGTGTCCCTATTGAATTTTTACCTCCACAATTTACCTATGTCCAGCACAGGTAACCTCATTACAAATGGACAAGATTCCAAGTAATTTGAAAAAAATATTTTTACACATTTCTTTGAAAAAGGCCATAATACGCGCGATCACATATTCAGCATGATCAATCCGTGTATAGCTGCCATCAATATCACCATCAATCTCAGCAATCAGCATCTCACGTCAATATACGAACATGATTGCCCCACACACGTTAACTTTGTTCGAATTTATGGCAAAGTCAAGCATTTTTATGAAGCATTACAATCGAGAAGGGGATTCCGCTTTGCCGGCCGTTGTAGCTCTTGCTATGGCCAGAGCCCGCCATATCGGGTACACAGTCTCGCAGAAATATTACATAAATCGGATATGTGAATACCCCTCGAGATGATGTAGTACACGCAAAGATTTATGTGCAACGCATTTATAATTAATTTTTATATAATCATTGCTTGGAGGAATCATAATTATTATGGCACAGATATCGGCCTTCTTCGGTTGAACATGAATGCAGAACAATCTCGAATTGGGCATGAGTAATTGGATTGGCACATATTCGTATTTGCACGACAATTTACAGATGGCAGTCGCGAACAGTTGATCAGTTGATCGGATACAATAAGTAAATGGATTATGGATATGCAACGCTCTGCCCTGAACTTTATTTGCTAAGAAAGCGGGACAAGTAAATTTATTGAATTCTTTCGTATACAATGTATTGAGTATTTACAATTAAATGCAGAACAACACCAAGAAATGTCACAATCAAATTGGAATAAGAGAATCGTCCATAGTCAGTTTTTTTCCAAATCTGAGATAGGTACTTGGTATAGGTATTGTTCGAAATATTTCACGTGCTCAAACCCATATTGTTTACCTAACAATTATTTGCCTTGCATTATTAATGTATCATGTACTTACACGAATGCGCTTTTGAAATGGAGTTTGGTTTCCTTTTCAGTCCTTGCTTTCACTCAAAATTTAGGTGTTTGATGGTACTAAATTGGAGTACAAATTGGAGAACCTTGATTACCGTGTGGCGCTCCCATTGTTCCGATTTGAGTTCTGTTTTTTTGTTAAGTTGGTACATCTGATGTTGACATTCCCTCTAAATCTTAGCGTCATAACTTGACATTTACAAAAGTTACGTAGCCAAGAGTACATCTATCTCTATGTGTGTTGGCGATTTTTTACAATTTTAGAAATAGAACGAACTTGTATTAAATTTTGCGTAAAAAACGGATCTAATGGTGCACGAACGTTGGAAATGTAAGAAAAGTGTTTCGGCAACGATTCTCTAAAGAAAACGGTCGTTTACCAGTTGCACGAGCGGTTCAAAAGTGGTCGTGAGTCAATCTAAGATGATGAACGCAGTGTCAGACCATCGACATCGAAAACCGACGAAAACATTGATGAAGTAAAAGAAATGTTGGTCAACAACCGAAAATTAACCATCAAAGAGATAGTGGAGGACTTGAATACTGCCTATGGATCCGTCCAAGACTTTTTGGTTAAAGATCTGGGCTTCCGTCGCGTATCAGCAAAGTTGGTGCCAAAAAACCCCAATTTCATGAAAAAAGAGACCATGGTGACGTCGCAAAAGAGATGATTTGCGAGGTTGAATCCGATCCCACATTCATCAAAAGGATCATTACTGGAGACGATACGTGGGTTTATAAGTACGACACGCAATCCAGACATCAGGCAAGTGAATGGCGTTCACCAAATGAGCCGAGACCAAGAAAACCACGTCGTTTTCAATCAAAAAAGAAGGCAATGTTCACGGTTTTCATGGATTGCAACGGTGTAGTGCATCATGAATTTTTGCCAGAAGGACAGACTGTAAACAAAGAGTAGTAGTTGGGCGTTATGAGACGTGTCCTTGAAGCAACTGGCCGAAAGAGAATAGATTTGTGGGCCGGAAAATCGTGGATCTTGCACCATGATAACGCACCGTCGCACAGTGCCATCATTATTCGTAATTTTTTGACGAAAAATGCAACAAATACTCGTACCGTAAAACAGCCACCGAATTCACCTGATTTGGCTTCCTGTGACTTCTTTCTGTTTAATTGCGTTAAAAAACCACTACGGGGAACGCGTTTCAGCAGCCGAGAGGAAGTAATGGAAAAATCGCAGGAAGCACTGATGGACACACCGAAAACCGAATATACACACTGCCTGACTCGAACTGCAACCAACTTCAGACTGCTATAATTTCCAAACCGCTAATGACAGTGACACATGACACATGACAGATAATTTTATTATTTACAAGCCTTTTAAACGATTTGCGTCTCAGTTTTCAAACGTGATAGTGTGATTGCTTTATATTTCGCTGAAAAACCACAAGTAGCTATCGTTAGAGCCCTCCAGCACCTCAACGTGAATAAATCATTTGTGATTTGAACCACAGCTCGTTACCGTGATACTGGCAACGTTGCAAAACGCCATGAAGGTAGTCATAAAAAAAACAGTAACATCGGCAGAAATGGTTCGGAAAGTGAAGGCTAGAATTGAGCGAAATCCGCTTCGAAGTGAAAGAAAATGGCTCGTGTGCTCAGCATATCGTTGGAACGGATGCAATACATACTGAAAAATGGGCTTGGGCTCAAACCATTGAAGTCCCAAAAACACACGATCTTACACCGCAACAGAAAAAAGTTAGAGTCGAAAGAGCGAAGGAGTTGCTACGCTCGCACGAAAGTGGTGAGCTGCCGAATTTGGTTCTTTCCGATGAGTCGCCATTTGTTATAGAACAATATGTCAACAAACAAAATGACCGAGTTTACTTGCCAGAGAAGCCCTTCGAAAATTTACACCTTCGGACGGCCACCAGAAAGCAGGCAGCACCGATGATGATAGTTTGGGCCGCCATAACCGCCGATGGTCGCTTTCCGCTCGTATTTTTGGACCGTGGCGTCAAAATTAATGCGATCGTATACCGTGAAACTGTCTTAGAGATAGTATTTCGATCGGAGACCGTAGACATTTCAGCAAGACACGGCACCGTCTCACAAAACGCGATTCAACCAAGATTGGTTAAAAAATAATGTTCCACACTTAATTTCTTCGACAAAAAGGACTGCAAATTCTCCGGGTGCAAATCCGTTGGATTTCTCTGTCTGGGGTATTTTGAAGGCGAAGGTTGGCACTAAAAAATACCAAAGTTTGGACCACCTCAAACAAGCACTTCGCCGGGAATGGGCCAAAATACCGCAGAACCACTTGCATGCAGCTTGCGATGCTACCTTCGGCCGTCTCAAGGCCATTATTCGCGCTAAAGGTGGACATATTATAAACTACTGATACAATTTGAAAATTGATGTATTTTTAATTTTCTGAATAAATTCCGGGGTCCTTAAGGCAATTAATGCCGCTTCCCTTTTAGCCACAGATATCTGCAGACCCTTTTTTACCTACCGTTTTTCGTTTTGCACTTTGCAGCTTTCAAAATAATTTCCTGCAAAGTTCACACTTTTTGAAAAGTCAAAACAGCAATTTTTATTTAAATTTTTTTTAATTTTGTTATTATTTTGTTTAATTTAAAAAGCGATTTTTGTATTTGTGATCTTGTAATCTTGTAATTGAATCTTAGATCTGACCTGGTTAGCCCAATTAATATTGGTTTTGATATTGCAGAGCTTCTTTGCTTTCAACCTTACCTGCACCAGCTTTAAGATATTTTGCAAAGTAGTTCTCCATTTCTTCGAGTTTCTGAGAGGTGATGAAACGTCCTGTGATTGAAGGGATCAATCGGCCCAAGTAACGTTCGTTCACTCCAATTCTGCCAATTTTCCCGAACATAGTCCCATACAAGACTTTGTCCTACTGGCTTAACGGCAATGTACTGCAAGGAAGTGAAATAATCTTGACCACAAACGCTGCTCTAATCCCAAGCCAATTCAATAAATCTTTGTAGAATCCATGGTTCTTCGATGGCATGGTCCATTCATTAGTTTCAACTTTTCGCTAGCATAAGTTTTAGCTTTGAAAAGATCCCACAATTGTATCCATTTTTCTTCAGTGCCTGTTGACGACATACCGCATAGTAGATGATGTTACTAAGATTTTGTTTTGGCCGGCCACTTGGATCGGTGAACCAAGCAGTAAATTTAGTACCAACTACTTGCAGACAATTAACATGGTCAAGTTCACAGGCAGAATCTTGACCCGAAGTAGGGTTTTACGAAACGTTCATTTGAATAAGTTCTAAGACTTTGGAAAGTATCGAAAAGTTTGGATGAAGCCACACTCTATGCACGTGCTCCAACTCGCTTTCAAGGTACTTGGTGAGATCTAGGGCAATTTAAATGACAGTTGTGTAGCGTAAGCTAGGGCAAATGCATCGTTCAACAAATGGGCACGATCCGATACAGTGAAAGCCGTCAGCGTGTGTATTAAAGCATTTTTGATCTGTTGCCAGATGTCCTCTGGATAATTCACGCAATAGTTTCCCACTTGAATTTTATCTTGGGTCATTGAACAAATGACGGTAGGCTGAGAGTTAGCCCGGAATCATTGTTATTAAATATAATGTATTGGGTAGTAGGGTTCGCACTTGTACCATATGTACTTGGAATATACGGCAATTTAACTCTGAGTTAGTGTAGGTATCCTCGTAGTCGGACGGTTTCGAGAAGAACAGTTGGATACCTCTTTGCAGTCCATGTCATCAAGATGAGTTTAACGTCAAAGTCCAAGTTGACGGGCTCAAATTCATTGAAGAAGTCTTCAGTCTCAGCATAAATGTACTTGTAGTTGTAGAAATAATTATGAATAATCTCACGTAATACATCCTCGCTAATAAGTCCTTCTAGCATCCAAATGACTTATGCACCCTTGGAGTAGGTGATGCAATTGCATAAGAAGTTCCGTCTAATTTAAGACTGAATGCAAACTAGAGATTACAAATTGATCCAACATCTTCCACTCGGAATGAACAGCATGTATACCTCTTTATCCGATGTAAGAGGCAAACTATTCATTGAGTCAGAGATCAACGAACCACATATGAACCAACTCATGAGCAATAACTATAGCCACTAGTTGCTTGCTTGCACTAGAACTGGTATTCTCGTCATACCATAGGCAACCAAACACCAGTGCTCTTTCGCACCCGATACAAAGCCTGGAATGGCAGCTATTTCTAACTTTGAAATAGTATAGGACAAACTGAAGTAGCTGATGTAATTCTCGATGACAGCAACTCCAATATCCAGAGCGTAGTCTGTTTCGTTCACCTGCGCTTATGTGGCAAACACGCACATATCAAAATTATGTACAATTGAAGCGCTGACCTCCTTAATGTTTAAGTCAGAGTGTGAAATTATAAAACAAGCAAGGTATGTGCTCAAGAAGGCAGTGTCGGCGAAGAGTACTTCCATGGTGTCAGCCTTTACAGTCTTACTAAACACATCCATATTGTATGTATCATTTCGAATTAGATTTTCATCGCTGGCCCATCGGAACAAGGGAATGCCTGCCGGGCGTAGGCAGGTTCGAATATCGACGTTGCTATCCATCTAGTTTCGTTCGATATCATGTGCAGATAAGAGCTCTGATAGACCCCCACAATCCTATCAGTCAAACTCCCACTGAATGCCAGTTTGAGGGAGTAGTTTCCCACATCTAGTGGCTCAGTAAATTCAGTCACCCAGGACTCAAACTTTGGATGCTGGAAGGTCAGAGTCGGTTTAAGTGGCGCTGCAACACTACCATCCGTAGCCAAGCCGAACACTTGTGTCATCCTTCAAATTCGGATGCAAATATAAATTGTAAGGCTTCGGCTGGATCTCCGAGAATTTTCAACGCTGCTGCAATTTCTTTGCTCAACCTTAGTACTGTTGGCTTTTTCTTATTAACTGACGGGTTTATTTGCGTTCGACTGATTAGGACAGAAGAGTACTATTGGCTAAATACCTGCACATTCGCTTTATAAGTTAGTAAACAATATGAGTCGTCTGGACGTGTAAAAAATAAGAAGTAATTTGTTTACAAGCAGTTTTAATTGATGGTGGCCGTGGCTCAAGTGCTAGTGTATTGGCTTCCCAATCGGACGGTTGGGGGTTCAATACCCCCAAAATCTAGCGAGATGAATGGTTGCCTAAATCATAACAACAAGTCAATTTGCACTAATAATTTAGTGTCCCCATTAAATGTTTAATGCTACCCATGGAGCGAATATAACCAGTGAACCCAAACATCTTTCTCTACCTCTATCCTATTTTCTGAAAAACTTAACACGTGTTCCAGCATTTTAAGAGTAATGGGTCCTCTTGAGTGTTAAGTTCTCTAAAAAAAAAAAAAAAAAAAATTAAGGCAATTCTCTTTGCCTCGTTTTAGAACAACTTGGTAAAAAAGCAAAAAAAAAAAGGAAACTGGGATCAAATTTTGACGAAATCAAAGTCCTTTGGGATGTCCTAAACCAACAGAAGGTGGACCTTTGCCAGGGATAATATTTTTAGTTTATGGATGAGTCGAAAGTTAAAAAAGATAAAAAAGTTTCAATTTAAAAATACATACACACATATATCTTCTGTCATAAGGTATATCAAAATATAACCATAGAACAACAGGGATAAACTTTAAAAAGCCACAACATGTACATTCCACAATTTCGTGTTTCATTTCATCGATTTCAATCATTATTGGAGGTAAAATGTAATCATTTCCTTCTTCCCAAACGCAGCCTTTGTAACATGAATACAAATGCTTATCCCCAGATATTCGCATCGCAATCTCAAAAATAGACATCTGTACGCTTACGAGCACCTTCAAACGAAGAAAAATAAATCAAACTTTTCCATTTACCTAATATTGAATAATGTACGGAGGATGTAGTAAAAATTGGTCATCATCGGCTGCACGGAAATACATTGGAGCATGGATATGTCTATTCCCGTATTTGCGATTGGTATTGACGATACAAACTGTGTCCCTGGTGTCGTTTCGATGGTAACGAAAAACAAACCTCAGCGTTCCTCAGAACTAATGTGTAAATTAAAACCATCAAATGTTGGTAAACAATTCTTCATAATACCGCGTGCATTATGAATAGACAGGTAGTTGGTCAAACTGCTGTTTTGGACTGCTTATCCCCATTCGATATTGCAGACGTCAGCATCAATTTTAATCCACACAAAGCAGTGTAAATGAGGTTGTGGAAGGACATGCGACTTATCACCGAGGAGAGTCCCAATTATTGGGTCTATAACTATGTGCGGTTTGCTAAGAGATGGCGTAACTTGTATTATTCCATTGGAACATGCGTTGGAAAACTACTGTCATTGTACGTCATTTCATTTAAAGCGTAAACAACAATAATTTTTTTTTTTTTTCACTCAAATATGTCGAACTTTGTGCCTGAAAAAGTGTTTTTGCGGGGAGTTCTTCTTCATTACTTTAATATGAAGAAAACTGCTGCCGAAAGTCATTGTATTTTGGTGGAAGCTTATGGTGAACATACGCTAGCTGAGTGAATGTACCAAAAGTGGTTTGCACGATTTAAAAGTGGAGATTTTGGCTTGGAAGACGATGAACGTCTTGGGCAGCCAAAAAAGTTTGAAGATGAAGAACTGGAAGCATTACTCTATGAAGATTGTTGCCAAATACAAGAAGAGCTCGCAGAATCTTTCGGTGTCACTCAAGCAGCCATTTTAAAACGTTTAAAGGCAGCTGGATATATTCAAAAGCAAGGAAATTGGGTTCCATATGAACTCAAGCCGAGAGACGTCAAAAGGCGGTTTTGCATGTCCGAAATGCTGCTGGAACGCCACAAAAGGAAGTCATTTTTGCATCGGATCATTACTGGTGATGAAAAATGGATCCATTACGACAACCCTAAGCGCAAAAAATCATATGTGAAACCCGGCCAACCAGCCAAATCAACGGCAAAGCCGAATATCCATGGCGCGAAGGTAATGCTTTGTATTTGGTGGGATAAGATGGGTGTCCTGTATTATGAGCTGCTAAAACTGGGTGAAACCATCAATGGACAACGCTACCGAACACAATTAATCCGTTTAAAGAGAGCAGTAGCCGAAAAACGCCCGGAATATGCGACCAGACACGGGGCAATAATTTTCCATCATGACAACGCTCGGCTTCACGTTGCTATTCCGGTTAAGAACTATTTGGAAAACGGTGGATGAGAAGTCTTACCCCACCTGTCTTATAGCCCAGACCTTGCCCCTTCTGACTACCATTTCTTCCGGTCGATGCAGAACGCCTTTACTGAAATACGGTTCACATCAGAGCAGAATATCAAAAATTGGCTTGATTCATTCTTTGCTGCCAAGCCGGCGCAGTTCTTTTGGGATGGGATCCACAAATTGCCAGAAAGATGGGAAAAAGTCATAGCTTCAGATGGGCAATACTTTGAATAATACTATTGTACATGTTTTTCTTAAATAAACATTCAAATTTTGAAAAAAAAAACGCCACGAAAATAATTATATACTCAATATACAGGCTACGTCTTTCCAATAGTGTAGTCTAATAACAAACGGGTGCAGATGAAAGCTGATCTAATGCAAAAGGACATCAAAGTTGCAACTGATGTACATAGCATATGAAGGCATCTCAGCGGCCATTCGATATATGAGAGCTGTAAAGCTCATTCTGGTAGCTGGTCAGAGCCTTAATTCTGTACGATGGGAATCAGGAGCCCCGGTAACTTCGCTTCCAGGCTGATTTGAACAGTAAGGCGTCCTAATTGGAACGTCACGGTGGCTGTGGCTTAGATTTTCCAAATTGTTGTTGGATAACCCCAAAAATGTAGCGAATACTAGGGGGTGTCAAATCTATCCTACGCGGTGACTTCGAATTCGTACTGCTCTGAATGGGGTTTTCCCAGGACTATTCGATGATCGAAAAAGGGATTATTCCTCCTTCTAGATCAGGATGGTGATTGGCGCACTTCAATCAATTTGAGCGTAGGCGCTCCGTGGACTTAAGCAAACACGGCTGGTTCTCACGTAAAATACTAGAGATGTTCTGTACCTGCATGGCCAATGGTAATACTTATGGCCAACCGGATGACTTGTGGAATAAGCTTAAGCAAAACTACTATGTGATGAAAACCAAATTAAAAGGAGCATTAGAGTTATGACGATCTTGAAAGCGCCTTTTTTTCAGAAGCTATGGATATGCTGTCTAATGCAATGACACCAGAACTTTTGCTCTTTCCCTCCGCCAAAGAATAGATTAGACCGTAATATGGAACGGAATTAACTTGGGTTTTAACGTATGCCTCAAGGATACGACGCTGGTCTCTTCTTGGTGACTGGCACGGTTAGATTTCACTTTTTATTTGGATGACATGCGTCTGTTTTCCAAGCGGTGGTATACGCAATCCTGAAAGCAATAGACTATTCTGTAATGAACCAGTGGGAAATATTCTCACCGCTTCCATCTGGTTGGAGAATATCTGATTTCACTGAGTTGATTGCCAGCTCACAAAAGCATTTCAAAAGATACGATGGCAGATGAAGTTAGTAGGCACAGCTAAAAAAGAAAGTTTTTCACGACCTGAACCTGCATTAGGACTGCTATTGATAGTTGGGTTTCAATTGAGCATAACTGCAGATGGCGTGACTTTTCACAATGCTGATAGACCAATTAAATAATTCTTGACTTCTCTAAGTGGTCGGCGACTTTCCTGCTATATCTTAGTTCAAAAGACTGCTTACTCGCGTTGCAATAAAGCACCTCGTTTTGATAAAGAACTAAATGTGTCAGAACATTCTGCGACGGCTTACGCTTGATTTGGAAGAGTCCGCCGACCTTGAGTTCAGTCCAACTGTAAAGCTCTTAGAGTGTACGCAATTCCACCTCTCGCATTTGCAAGATCTCGAAAAACTAAAAATTAGGATGTGAAGAGCGTGTCTTACTAACAGAGCTTCTGCTACTACCATCTAAGTGAGGTCAATGAAAGATGCAAATTATTTCCATGAACACTTCGCGTAGATTTTCCACACAACTGCAAGACAGATGAACTTTTGAAACAAAGCTCTAAACATATGTAACTTCCTCAAAACTGTGGAATGATCTACATATCCTTTTTAAATACAATCACAGTATGGTGTTAAACTTCCATACTGCTGCTAACAGAGTTAAATCAGGGATAATGAGTTACAATCAATCGTCAAATATTACATAAGCTACCTATGTGCAAATGAAATATTTTCTTAACATTCCAAACGGAGTAGATTGTTTATCGCTTTGGTGCAACATAAGCAACATTAAAAGCCACAAAATTAGGAACTCTGTTCCAAGCATCAACTGAGCCATTCTTCAGGTATTTTATGGCAATCGTTTCGACTCTATTAATGCTCTTGATCGGCCTAATTGCATCATCACATAATACCAATGTACTGCGTAAGACTTTATGAATTTCAATCATTCAATTCATAACCATAATTCGATGAGCGCGTTCTACTTCTGATTGTGTGATATGTCATCGATGACTTAAAACATGTTTTCTCCACTTGGTCAAGTGGCTTATGCCCAAAGTGTCACACCTGTCCCAAGTGAAGGCATCACTCTCTCACATCCATCATTGCGTTGCGCATTCATCATATGCTTGCATACTGGACAGACATACGGTATCCCACCGATGATATTGATCTGAATTTTATTGATCACCATTTCGGAACAGCAGCTATAACATAGGTAAGTACAGATACTTGGACTTTGGCATTCGTTAACTAGGTACCAAGTCCCATTGCGGCCAGTGCACCGGTTACTCTGTGACAGCCTTTCACGGAATGGAATACCACTCGCCAAGTACTCGAACATATCTATATTTGCAGGCAACAAATAAAAATGTTGATTGCATAAAAATTTGTTTATTATTATGGAAATTTAACATGAATACTTGTTGCCCGTCATCGTGCATGATTTATATCGGCTTGTAATGTGCGCCTTCGAATACATATCGAAGTACGAGTACTGTAGCTGGACACGCACGAGGGGGAACACGTAGTCGTAGTCGTTCCGTATTTGGCGTCCTAGCCACATAGAATATGGATTTATGGCATAGAGCTAGTAACACTTAATAAGCGCTGGGAATACTTAGCTGTACAAAATCCAATCGTCTCTGATTAATTAGTCGCGATTTTTAGTGCTATTAGCGCGCTAATTTGGCTTCGACGAATGAGTTTAGTGATGCAGTTCAGTGCATGTGTCGCAAATGGAAAGTGGAGAAGGTTTGTTGCATGTACATGGCACTAAATGTCACAGAATATGGAATGTGCTTGGCGACATTCGTTCGGAATGCTCATAATGTTTAAGTGTGCAAAATTTTATTCAAATAATGGCTAAGGAATCTAGGTATGGCAGCACACACTTGATCGCCATGAGAACATTAATTTCGGATATTTTTTATTCTTAAATGTTCGTAATGGGACTGTTCAATGAACTCTCTTGTCATCATGTGTGCTTGAATCTTTCTAAAAATGGGTACATATGATTGACAAGGATCTTGTTAATTATTGTTGCAAATAGTGACTGGGATAGGTGATGGTTGCATACTTTCAGATTTAAGGTTAGATCTAATTCCTTTCCGACGAAATTCCATTAAACTATATATAAACGCAGGCTTTATTTCTCTTCGCCAATGGCCGATCTTTGTATTGTTCGGTCATTGCCACGATGCTCTTAATTACAGTTCGCAATTCGTCACTACTTCGCCAATACTTATTCTCTTAGCCATTTGTACTAGAGTACTAGAGTACTAGAGTTGTAAAAGTAGCTGTTGATAAAACCACCCTACTTAGGCCTATTGGCCCATTGTGATGCCACGTGTATCTGTCATTGTAGACTACTAAGTCATTGTAGAATAAAGCTCCCAAGTAGAGTATCTTATTTGTGAGAGAGCTAGTCACGTACCTTTTTTCTTCTTTTTCGCCTCCTTCTCTTCCTGCAGAAGGACTGTAGTTTGTAAAAAAAACGCCAACCCTTTTTGCATGCTTTCCTATGACACAGTGTCCATTGATGACGCCTATTATAGCGATGAGATCTTTCCTTTTTAGAAAGATCAAACTCTTAGAGCGATTCAGGTCCAGCTTTGGCCAGATCTGTTTGTTCCTAAGGTTTGTTCCTTTATTAGCATGCCGTTTAAGTACTGGTTAGCACGATTGGTATATGATACATTGTCTAGGTAAGATAAGTAGAGTGGTTCTTATTTTAGCGAGCTTATCGGCCGTGTAATTCCCTGGACAATATTGTATCTGTATCCTAGCACCCATCTCCGTGAGAAATGGTTTTAGAATTTTGTGAGACTGAGTCCAGGATTTTGACAGCAGCCTGACTATCCGATGTTCCTTGCAGATATCAAGTTTCTCCCTAGCTACCACAGGACGTGAAACAAAAAGGGTAAGTGAGTTGAATATTATGCGCTAGAGGCAAGAACCAACACAATCTGACGAGTTAGTGTCGAGCATTCACGAGCGTGCCACTGCCATGTAATTTTTTATCATTAATGTCTCCATGGCTGACTACACGCATTAACATTCCTTGGGTTTCATGTCAAGCTCATTGGAAGAAGAAAGTAGTTTTGAAAGTGTTCCTCTGTATTTCGGTCAATCTGTTTTCTCTGATAATTTAGGTGTGGGGGGGGGGAAGGAGAATCATTCAGATTGGATGTATATGTGATGTGTTTTGACGTCTCCCCATAAAAAATAGTCAAAAGTGTCAAGTCGCACAATATAGCCAACCAATTCACCAGCCCAAAGCGAGAGATAAATTGGTCACCCAACTCATTTCTCAATTGGCTCATTGATTCCGTTTTGCTGGAACCATATGTCGAAAAGTTTCAGCTCGTTCATTTTGGCCAAAAAAGAGTTCGAAATCATTGAGGGATAGCAGGCGCCATTGGCGGTAGTGTTGTTTTCACGGTCATCTTTGAAAAAATACAGGCCGAACCATAAACTACATTTTTTTGGAGGCATTGGCAGCTTGTATATTGCCTAAGGTTGCTCATCGGACCAAATACAACAGTTTTGTTTATTAACAATAACATTCGACGTTGTGGCAGGTCGTTCGGCTTCAGTTGTTGGTACAAAAGCTGTATTTTGTAAGGTTTTGAACCAAGATCGAGTCGAGTAACTTAATCTCAATTGTTGCGAACGGCGACGAATGGACAATCATCATGGTCTTCATTAACATTGGCGGATACGGCAGCAATATTTTCCTCTGTACGTACTCCACGCACACGGGTAAGTTTTTTGATGTCCAATAGCGTGAAATTGGTGCGAAATTTGGTCACTATGGCTTGAACTGCTTGCCCAGTAGGTCGATTATGACCGTAAAATGGTCGTGGTGAGTGAAAAACGTGAGCTGTCAAAAATATGTAGAACACTCAAAAACTAAACAGCAAAAATGGCCCTTTACAATTAAAAAGTGGCTCACCTCTATAGCTAGTGCCGTTACTGAACCATACCGCGTGATGTGCATAATCGCATCCGATGATGTGTCCAGTTTTTTGTCTTCCGGTTTCCAAAGTCACTCTTTCTAGGTTATCACCAGGGAGAGGGCCTACATAGTCGTTGCCAAGTTATCCTTTTATGCCAAGTTATGATGAGGCAGAAGGTACCTTTGGCAGTCTCAAGTTTAGAAACGGTTACTTATATAGAAATTGTGATTTGCCGAGGGCTTTTCGGAGTGATGAAGGTTAATTTGAAGTAACTGTAACACCATTGCTACAATCATCCAGGAAAGCCCCCACTACAGTGTCGTTTTAGCTCTCCGATTTTAAAAATAATGGCAGAAGCTCTTCTTCATCCTTCTCATTTTTATTCAATTTCCAGCAGAATGTCAGAGGTAAAAACTGTCGGCTTGGTCCATTTTAGGAAAAGATATCGACGTTCATAGATCTAAGGCTGTATTTCCTGTTTCAATTAGAAAGAGGTTGCTTATCAGCATCCAACCTCTTAGAATCTTGGAAACTCTTGGAAACTCGAATCCGAACCAAATCATGGCTTTACTCTGCACTAGAAGGTTAAAGGAATCCTTATTAAGCAAAAGTAAAACGCATCTTTCATATAAGGATCCTTCAGTTCCTTCAGTTTCGCTACTTTCCAGTCATGAGTCTGATAGGTCGGGCTACTGAACCTGATGATCTTCAGAATGTCTTCTGAGGAAGGGTATTCGGCTGGGAAACAGATGCGGGCTCTAAGTCTGCTAGGGATATCCTTCTTAGCTATGAACTTGAGCTTTGCATCCAGTCAAACCTTTTCTAATCTACACATGGCTTCTGTAGAAAGATCGAAAGATCTTTGGCGATAAGCTTGACGTAGTCTTGGTACCAAAGTCGATTGTGATGAGAAGTGGTCCGAAGTTTTTTTACAAGATAGCCAAACTACTACTTTAGTACCAAAAAGCTTAAACTTGACCAACGTTCGGCTTTTATCGATCACCGCGATCCCTATTCAACTTCACTAAAAGACCTCAGAGATGTGTCATTGTTCGGCCCAGGGGGTGTTGATGCCCTTGATTTTAAACCTTTTCGGAACAAGCCCTTGTTGGCCCACTCTATTTTGCTCTCCATGTCCGTAGTTCTCTCGACCTCTGAAACAAATCTGAAGGTTTTGATAATGCGTAAACCATTTCACCGTCTAAAGGAGAGCACCTTGGATGTGTCTTGAAGATGCGGCTGAGCCTCTTATTCGTCTTTTGCGGGGGAAATTTTAGTAGCAGCATTAAGATCGTGGCCTGCTACAAACTTGGTGGTGCTAGGGTTGCAGGAAGCGGTAAGACCATGGCTTGCCATACATTCGTATTACCGCCCGGTATTAAAAGATTACCGGTCTTGAGTTTTTATTTATTGTTTGATTCCATGCTAGACCCCATAAGTGGCAGAGAAGGGGGTGTTCATCTGTAAGGTTGATCCTCGTTCTGTTTGTATAACAACTTGACCCAGTCCAGTGGAAAAAGGAGAGGGTAAAAGGAAGAGAGGGAGGAACAGAATGGGAATTCTTCAAGTCCAATACTCATCTGTAGAACTTGTCGAGAATCATTTACTTTACTAAGCCTCTACGACTCGAAAAATTCGATGCTTAAATTAAGAATATGTCCATTGTGATGTTTAGACTTTCAGGATGCTGGTTGCCTGTCCGCCATCTATCAGCACGTGGAAAAATTAGCTATCAGGAAGAATATTAGCTGAATGAATATGAAATTTGATCTGATCGTAACGAACAAATTCGCTCTCTACGGTTCATAACAAGCTGATGGTTAAAATAAGAAAAATAAGTGGCCAAAAGTATTTGGCAGTGTAACCCTTATTCGATACTTTCGCAAAAGACATATTAATTAATTGAGAAGAGAATGAACTTAGTCCCGGAAATCAGCTCTCTGACAAACAGTGACATATGAATTATCTGCCTTTGATTTTTCCAAGCAACTTTTCGTCGGTGCTCGTATCTTCTTCCTTCTCAACGACTTAGCAAACAAATCAAAACGTTGCAATAGATAAATTTCACCTTGTTGAATCGTGTCAAAAACAGTCATTGAATCACTTAATTTGCCGACCGCACCCACGTTAATCTCTCCCTCGAAAACCGCCTGCTGCCACATGAATGACGCTGGATTGTGTTTGTTTTTTGTGTACCCATCCCACGTCGATATCGCCAGCGAGGCATGAACATCACGAGTATAAGCGTTCACTGCATAGGTGCAATAAAATAATGATTTTCAATTTTTTATTTGTTTGCAACTGTTATTCACGCTCTGGCGCAGATGAGAAGGTGAACTATGCATACACTCGTGTATGTAGGTAATCTGTTGCATTACGTATTACGTACGACAGACGATTTACATGACAAAACGTCTGTTAACATGTAGGCTTCAGTTTGACGCTTAATTCATAATTAACACTTCCGGCGAATAATTACTTGACATAGTGAGACGTTTAGCTTGATAGGATGTTGGAAGTCAACTCGAAATATTCTCAGAATTTAATACTAAATTGCAATAAATTTTACTTTATATATACATATATACTCTATATATGAGGATAGAAATAAAGAATACCTTTTGCTAAAGCCCGATATGGTAGAGGAATCGTTTCTTTCGTATGCACTATCCTATCTGATAGGGATATCTACCTAAGCCAGTACACCTTTATCGTCCACGCTTCCATTCAAGTTATTGCCAATTTGCAACGATACACAATCCGCAATTTCGGGTTGCGCTTTTTGGATAAAATATCTAAATTTGTTAGCCCAACTGTTCATTGCCTTGTTTTAGTTTCCAACTTTTAGTCTTGTAGTTGGCAGGTAAAGATGCGAATAGATAGAATAGGACTGAGAGGACAAGTGTTCAATGGAGCACTCGTTTCAACCGTATTCAGTACCGGATGCAAGGTTTTGAACTTTTTGAAAAGAAGGAATCCACTGAAAAACAACTAGAAACGCTTCAAGGAGAAGATCTAGAAGTCGTAATAGTGCCTTTAAACTCAGAACAAAACAAAAGTAAGGGAAAGAACCTCAACAGTTTACCCTTTACCAAGTATTTTGACCTAGTTCCAGCTACGAATAAACATGCAGATCGACTGTTCCAAGGACCAAAGAGAAAAGAATATAGGAAGCTAATTTCGATCTCGAAGAGTGCCTTGTAAAAAGACCTTTTGGAAAAAATCGATACACTTTATGAAACCAGTAATATAGTTCAAGTGCCACACCGAAAGAAATCAGCCAGTCTGAAATCACTCAAAAAACTTCATAACACCAACACTATCTGTCTCATGCTCAAGACTCACTTCCCAAGTAATTTAATCAGAACCAGCTCACAGCTCCTATCAACAAAGATGCAAGTGAGCTGAGTAACACAACACGTTGTTGTCTGTCATCGGTTGTGCTGACGGATGAGGCCATCAAACACGTTGTTGTTTCCTTTGAGAACTTCAAGCCGTCTGGCACCGATGGCAAATATCCAGCAACGCTGCAATAAAAAAAAAATAATTGGCTTGCTGCCAGCAATTCTAAAGGTAATCTTTACTGCTAGGTAGTACTGGCATACATACCGAAACCCTGGCGAGTGAGAGGAGCCTTTTAATCGAAAGTCGGGAAAGTCGACTACACACTAAGAACCAATTAAAATGACTGTTTACTGGCATCATAACGATCACTTAGCTTTTACAATGCACGTAAGTTTGTTAATTACGCATTATCCTCCGCCCAGAAGACGAAACCCACTTAAGAGTGACTAAAAAGTATGTACCCGCCTTCACATCACGGGATGATTAGCCAGCTGGCAGTGCGAACTTCAATCCTTTGGATTACAAATTGCGGTCCGTTTTAGCAGGCTCGGTCTGCTATACTCATCACCGTATTGTCGAGAGCTTTCTGATGAATAAGGTTCGTAATTGCGATTTTTTATACGAGGTGTGTTCAAAAAGTAAGGTGACTTGTGAATTTTCACTTGTATTGACGTGCTTAGCGATTTTTTTTTTATAAAAATATAAAGTCACCTTTACCTGGATTAGACCTATCATATGGAGGTAGAGGAACGCTTCTGGAGTAACAAAGCCCACAGAGTGTACCCTCTCATGATTTATATGATTAGGGTAGTAAGCCCCGGAAATCAGGTTTTTCGACGAGGTCATTGCTCTTACAATGTGCTTTCGAGTCAACTTAATAACAAAATTGTCTCCACGTATTATTTTCGCCCTACTGTACTAGACCTCATTAGAAAAGAATCTTATGTACGCAGACTCTGGCGTTCTGTATAAGCGAAGACAAGCCCTCTGAAACACATGAATCTTTTCCAATAAACTCTTACGTTGAACCAAATGGGATACCCAAATACAAAAATAATGCCAAATAAGTTGGCTGTTATAAAACAGACTCTTTGTAAGGGCGAAAGCACATTTAGCTCTGGCCAGAGCAACATCTATACATATGTATACATATACATATATTGATCTAGAGGGATTCCAAGGTATCTGACTACATTTTGGCAAGCAAGTGGCTGCCCGTGCTGTCCGCCGATAGAAAACTTTCGCCAATTCTTTCTGCTATCCCTAAAGGGACCAGATAGAGGCATCCTAAACAGTTGATTTTCAACTTCCAGTCGTCTTAATATCCCTTAATTTTGTCGAATTCACGTTACAAAAGTATATTAATGACCTCAGTCTTTGGACCTGCGTCTGCGTACGCTATGGCATGGTGAAGTGAACCTATCAGATCACTTGTGTAAATGTTGAAAAAAGATCGGCGAATTAACCGCACCTTGTTGCAGACCGTTGTTAATGTGAAGTGTGATGTGAAGTGAAGATGAACTGTCCATCTGTTAACATATTGTAAAGAATAAAGAAGTGGTTTACTAATTTTCCGCCTGTCCAACTTAACGAAGAGTCCCTCTAACCATACGGTATCAAAGGCTTTTTCCAAGCCAATCAATCAGCCACCACTGCACTGGTTCTTGCCATTGTTCCATTGGATATCAGAAACCAGTTTAGATGCGGCATGAATGACATCATGCCCCACCTTGAAATCGAATTGATTATCCGGAACAAGGACTCGATTTTCAAGGTCGTGGTTCGGGCCAATAATGTCATTCGCCTCTACCTACTCTTGCGGATCCCCGATAACAAAAAAGTTTTTATCATCAACGGCCTCATTTGGATTTACAATGCTTCCTGCCACAAGTATTTGTTCGTTGTTCTTCGTTTGTTCGGGTGGTTTTAAGACGTAGAAGGTCGTTTTTCTTTGATTATTTCTCCGAAATTATTTATTTATTTGCGGGCACATATCTGAGTTGCTGGTGTTTACACCCCAAATTTTGTTGTTCCAGTACAAACTTACAGAATTTCTGTTTTTTTTTTTTATTAACGTTTGGAGGTTTTCGATCGAGGACTTCAATGTCAAGATCTCCGAGTTAGGTCTGTCGGTGAACTGTCTGTATAAGGCCTTGACAGCAGTCTACTTTTATGTCAGTGCAGTGCGTCAATGGTTGCGTAGCGGAATAAGTCTTCGTTGTCAGTGCATATCGCGGTATCGTTTTGTCCACTGTTCGTTCAACTGGCTCGTACATTAGTTTTAGATACCAGTCAATCTCCTTGTTTTACAGATTTAGGTTGGACGTTGGGTAAAGCGAATTCGAGTTGAGTTCTCTCATCAGTGTTCTTGAAAAATGTATCTAACGCACCCTACTATAGTTGTAAGAATGTCTTTGAACAAACTCATACAATTCCGTTGGGACTCATACCAATTATTTCAGTCCTCTGATGTACACGAAAGTGCATAGACAGTTTATGGCACAAGGGCTGTTTAATGAGTACCCAAATTGGAAGAGAGGTGACCTTACTGAACCATAATAAATGAATCATGGTGACCATGGAAAAAGAGTAGTACCACTCCGTGGTCCGATTCTTGTTTTGGATTGGCAAAACCTGCCCACTCTCGATGGTGTGTATGGGGCGCATTTACTTTCCTTTACAACCGTTTACCATTGGTGCGCAGAGTTGCGCCATGGTCATAAGTCAGTTTTTAATGAACCGCACCCAGGTGGCCCAAAAATTATTACCACAGGTTAAACCTTGGAGAAAATCCATGATCTCGTATTGGCCGACCCCCGATTGAAAATTCGCGAGTTTATTGAGTTAACAGCTATCTCAACTTAATGTGTTAGCTATATCCTGCACGTGATTTTGGGCATAAAAACGCTGTCCGCGGAAAACAAGCGCAATCGTGAGACACTTCAAAGATGTGCTTGGCCCTGTTAAATCGAAATCCGGAGCAGTTTCTGCATCGTTTTGTGACCGTCGATGAGACATGGATTCATTGGTACATACCAGAAACCAAAGAACAATCGAAACAATGAGTTTTACCCGGTGAACGAGCTCCAAAGGGGGAGAAAACCGTACCTTCGGCCGAAAAGGTGATGGCCACCGTTTCTTGGGACGCGCGAGGTGTGATTCACGTTGACTATTTGGAGAAGACAAAGCAGTCACAGGAACGCAAATTTTAAGAAAACATGACCACATTCGGTGAAGAAAACACCAAGATAACGCACCGGCTCATACCTCCGGTTCGAATTGGACTACGAGTTGCTTCCCAATACTTTGTATTATCCGGATTTAGCTCCCTGCTATTTCTTTTTGTTCGAAAACCTTAAAAGATCGCTTGCTGCAAAGAATTGTGGGTTGAACTTCAACAAAAGTCGTACTATACGAAGGGGTTAAAAAATTGCAGCACCGCTGGGAAAAGTACAAATAACGAGTTAAAAGGCGATTATATTGAAAAATAAATTGTGAAAAAACTAAAAAAGTTGCGTTGTCACTTCTATTCCGGGCATTCATCAAACAGCCCTCGTACGTTGGCTCTTGCATGTCAGTTCTATTCGAGTTTTGAACAGCAGGAGTTCCAAATAGTACCCTTGTCTAGGAAACGGCGGACTATCCGTCGCCTTAAAGCCGAGTCGGTACATCAAACTGTACTGACCTCACCAATTGAATAGTAGGTGGTAGGAACTGATGCTTTCAGTGTGACAAGGCCGTTGACAATCGATTCAATACAAGGTTATTTTATATGCTCCTTACATCTGAGAAATTACTGAAAATTCAACGTACCTCTAAACAGAAACTCGCCTTTATAAAAGAAAAGGAAACCCTTTCAAATTACAGTCCTTCTGATTCTTAATCCAAACTCCCAAAGTCTCAGCACATTTTCGTATTGCATACGACAAGACAAACTTAATTCTTATTCCGAGATCTTAAAAACAAAAAAAAAAAAAAATTCTAAATCCGCTTTCGCAACCCTCCTACAATTTGCCAAGTGCACAAATTCATCAATTTAAAATTCCATAAAGGACATAATCATTTTTGTAACGTAAGGTGAAACGAATTAACCTTTTTCGCATATTTTCCACCCTCCAAACTCAATATAAACATCCAATTCATCCGCTCACCACCCACAGCCCAACACTACCAAGAGTCTGTCTTTTTCTCGATGCGAATCTTTAATCCACCACCTAACCCAGCCAGCAGGACTTTACACTTACCACTTAACCGACAAAGCAATTCATCCCCCAACTACAGTGAAAACACGAAAAAAGGAATCTGTAAATATTCCGAACAATATAATAACTTGTAAGGATAATTTCACACTTAGTTCATTTGACAGATGCCACTTGTTTATATGGCTCACCCCCTTCGTTGTCGATAGTACCGCCTGTGGCAATGCATACAGTCTCAGGTCCATCATCAATAATATGCTGCTCGTACGCATGTTAATTCATAAAAACGAATACACTTATCCGTTTCCCTTATGAATTTCGCAGCTCAAGTGTGAATAAAACTCTACGCCAACACTATTGTATACATTTGTACGTACTCGCATATATGGTAAAATATTGTTTTTACTACAACCTGACACTGAGGGCTGAAATGTAAAAATTCACCCCCCATACATTAACTTTGATGAAATATGCATATTCCAATGTACATACTCATAGAGAGCCAAAGAATATTCTTTGACGATTTTGGTTGCATATTGACTGACATGAATCACTTTTTAAGTGACAGGATTTTCACACATACAAGTACACCCAGTGAACTGAAGCACAGCAACCCCCTGAAGGTGTAGATTTGCGAGGGTGAATTTCAGAACCTTACCTACCCCCTTTTTGAAACCGACACAATATGAAAATTCAATTTAATGTCGTCATTTTAATAAAATAATAACCCAGCACTGGGAAGGAAGTCATTTGGGAATTGTTTTAAAATTTAAGGGTTGCCAGCGCCGCCCCCCAACCAACTTTCATAAAACAGCAAGGGAAAGAGAAAAGCGTTTTAAAATTGAATAATTTCCATTTTGGAATATAACGTCAACCATTCATTGTGGTATGCGAAATCATAATAAAGAATTTTTATTGTCTATGTCATCCCCCATCCAATGGGGTGTATGTTGATTTAATTTTACCCGCGGAAAGTGTGCAAGTACTATTGTATATATTTCCATTTCGATTGTGATCGCCTTCCGGGGGTGAAATGTATGTTAAGATGAGAGTAATTTTCAAATTATTTCGAATCTACAATAATTTGACAAAATTTTACGGCTCCTGGTTGAAACAGGTTGACTCCGTGACTCCGTGACTCCGTTGTATAGAGTCACTATAGCGATTCACTGTAGAGGGTTGAAAAAACGTTGTTTGCAGTGGGGTGGCTTTTAAGTAAATTTACGCATTAGCCATATGGGTTTATTGTGATGGAAAAATAAATTCATAACGGTGTTAATAACGATGACATATGATTCGTGTTGTCACTTTTTTAAGCCATAGAGTGGGTTAATTTCACTAAGTCGAGTCGGAATGATGGTTCAATTCATCTGTTTTGAATTTAGTTTTTGACAAATTGGAAAATTGGGCATATTGGTAGCAAATGTGAGTGTACTCGAAGAAGAAAAAAAGGGGTGAGTTGTGATGGATTGATAAATTTAATTTAAAAGTTGTCATACCAAGTGGAGGTATTGAAATGGAGTCGTTAATAAGTCATGAGCAGCGAGATATCTTTGTTTAAATGAGTACCAGTCACCTAGGAAGAACTGGGATTTAACCAAGAATCTCCCCAATTATTCATTTGTGTGCGCCACCTAAGGTCAGGTTTTTTCTCGGGATAGGATCTCATCTTAGGATCATCTTGGGATCATCTTATGCGACTGATGAGCATTTCAAAGTCCTTCAATAAAAACGATGACAAAAATCCTCCAAAGTGTTTCATAACATAAAAAATCAAAAGGTGGTCGAATGAAGGATTATCTCATTAACAAGCAAAAAGTCACACGTGCACTCGTTAGAAAGTCTTCTTTAATTATCCCCTCTCGCTTAAGTAACATTTTATGTACATCTTATGGAGACATTTCGGGCATAGATCATCCGATCAGATGAACCGATACTTTTGCAGAATAGTAATTAGTGTATGTACTTTAGGAACAGGTAAATTCCTGTTTTAAGTTAATTCGACTACAGTTCGGCCATCCTGATCGCTTAATCCCCCCGATTACAATCACGCCTCGTAATTAATAGTATTTAACAAAGTATTAAATTTATGATAATCGAAAGGTAACAAATCAAAATAATAATTCACATTAAAGTACATAATCAATTAAAAAAATTCAATAACCAAATATAAAGGTAATAGATTGTAATATATTGGGTCTATAACTTTGCGGTTTGCTTAGAGATGGCGTAACTTGTATTATTCCATTGGAACATGCGTTGGAAAGCTACTGTCAATGTACTGTCATTTCAGTATATGTCATTCATTTAAAGCGTAAACAACAATATTTTTTTTTCATTCAAATATGTCGAACTTTGTGCCTGAAAAAGTGTTTTTGCGGGGAGCTCTTCTTCATTACTTTAATATGAAGAAAACTGCTGCCGAAAATCATCGTATTTTGGTGGAAGTTTATGGTGAACATGCGCTAGCTGAGCGAACGTGCCAAAAGTAGTTTGCACGATTTAAAAGTGGTGAATTTGGCTTGGAAGACGATGAACGTCCTGGGCAGCCAAAAAAGTTTGAAGATGAAGAACTGGAAGCATTACTCTATGAAGATTTTTGCCAAACACAAGAAGAGCTCGCAGAATCTTTGGGTATCACTCAAACAGCCATTTCAATATGTTTAAAAGCAGCTGGATATATTCAAAAGCAAGGAAATTGGGTTCCATATGAACTCAAGCCGAGAGACGTCGAAAGGCGGTTTTGCATGTCCGGAATGCTGCTGGATCGCCACAAAAGAAAGTCATTTTTGCATTGGATTGTTACTGGTGATGAAAAATGGATCCTTTACGATAATCCCAAGCGCAAAAAATCATATGTGAAGACCGGCCAACCAGCCAAATCAACGGCAAAATCGAATATCCATGGCGCGAAGGTAATGCTCTGTATTTGGTTAGGATCAGATGGGTGTGCTGTAAACCGGGTGAAACCATCAATGGACAACGCTACCGAACACAATTAATCCATTTGAGGAGAGCAGTAGCTGAAAAACGCCCGGAATATGCGACCAGACACGAGGAAATAATTTTCCATCATGACAACGCTCGGCCCCACGTTGCTATTCCGGTTAAGAACTATTTGAAAAACATTGGATGGGGTTACATCCTCCTTTTAGCCCAGACTTTGCCCCTTCTGACTACCATTTGTTCCGGTCGATGCAGAACGCCCTCACTGAAATACGGTTCCCATCAGAGCAGAATATCAAAAATTGGCTTGATTCATTTTTGGCTGCCAAGCCGACGCAGTTCTTTTGGGATGGGATCCACAAATTGCCAGAAAGATGGGAAAAAGTCATAGCTTCAGATGGGCAATACTTTGAATAATACTATTGTACATGTTTTTCTTAAATAAACGTTCAAATTTCAAATTTCAAAAAAAAAACCCACGAAAATAATTATATACCCAATAGATAATCGTTAAAAAGTAAATAAAAATCAAACTTCTATTCGGCCCGACGAATCAAAATCCTGAAAACGTCCTTCGGCCATTTCAACGTTATTACCTGTGGAATGCTTTAATCCTACGTTATAGGGTGTCATATTAGTGGGTGCTGATATGCCTTTATAAGGTAAGCGAATTAACTGAAATCCGTCTATGTCTCCAATGACATACCGATCATTTGGTAAAACCTAATTCATACGGGCCACGATACTTGGCGAGTAATTTTGATCAACACATAATCACCCTTTTGGTACGTCCTAGGTTTTTTGTGACGACTGTTGGATAGTTTCGCTAGCCTTGGCTCTCAGCTCGTTGAAATTAAAGGGTTTGCATTCCAGATTATTTTCAAAATAATTCTTTTACGCGATCACATAATTCACCTTTCTGATTCCTCCCAAATAAAAGAACGCTAGGCGAGAAACCTGTGTTCCTACTCACGTTATTGTTGAGTGCGAATTCGATCTTAACCAATCGCTTGTCCCAACGACCTGTCGTATTTGAATCGCATTCTTTAGCCAAAATTGGGATCAGCATTCGATTTACGTGCTCAGCCTGATCGTTTGATTGAGGTGAATGTGTCGCAACTCTCACTTGTGTAACATCATTATCCTGCAAAAAGCTAGAGAATTCTTTGGAATTTTTTGGTATTTGGTCTTTGATAATTTTCAAAGAACAACTTTAAGCACTCTATAGCTTCTTTGCCTTGTGTCGCCTTGACCAGATAAAGCTTTATCTTTTAGGACTCGTCGTCAACAAACAAGATGTTAAATGAACGACTCAAGGCGTCAACATGAGTCATCCCACTTGCTGTCCTATGTTCAATAACATAGTCAAAACACTGCATCTCTAAAGCCCAACGCGATATATGCGGACAATTTTGAAACATATACCGATTGAATAAATTTTAAACCTTCTAAGGGCATACATAATCGATAACGTTCCCAGCTCGTAGCTATGATATCTTCCTTCAGACTCAGTTGCTCGCTTTGAAAAATACAAAACTGTGTGGAACTTTCCATCCAACTATTTTTGCATAAGCACTGCCCCGAATCCAATACTACTCGCGTCACAATGAAGTTCCGTAATATAGTGCGGACTGTATACTGTATACTCGAAAGTTTTCATTTCCTTGATGCCAAAAATAAATGGTTTGTTACCTCTTAAAAGATCATATAGAGGTTTTGCAAAACTAGCGAAGTTCTTAATGAATTTGTGGAAATACGAACAAAGTCCTAGAAAACTTTTACCGTCTTTGATGTCAAAATGTATCGGAAAATTTTGGATCACGCTTAAATTGCTTTCGTTCGGCCTAATACCATTTTCGGTAATTCTGTACCCCAAATATAATATTTCATTTTGGAGAAAAGTACACTTATCAAATCTTAAGCGTTAACGCTTGTTAACGACAATATCGACCACTTCCTTGAGAATTTCCAAATGCTCCTCTATACTCCGCGTCGCAATAAGAATGTCATCTAAATACGTAAGAATTCTTCCAGCCGAAATCATACCTTCGAAAATATGTTTCATATATCTTTCAAAACCGACGGGACATTTTTCAGCCCAAATGGCATTCTAGTATATTCGTATTGCCACAAGGGGGTTGTAAAAGAAGTAAATTTCATTAATTCTTTTGACAATTCAACGTGGTGAAAACCATTTTTCAGGTCCAAGGTGGGAAAAAACTTTTTATTCCTGAGGCGATCTATGTGATAATTATCCCGCAAAGTAATTGTGTTCAAATCGCGAAAGTCAACGCAGAGTCTTAACTCCTTGTCCTTTTTTTTTTTTTAAACCAATACTACTGGCGAAACATACGCAGAATTTGATTCGTAAATTATTCCTTGCTTAATCAAACCGTCTAAAATTTCTTGCAACTCCAGCTTATGTACATAAGGGAGTCTTTTATGTGGACAATAAAAAGGAGTATCTCTTTATGTCTTCCGATTAGGTACTATTTACATTGATCTCTAACTCATCTGTCAATTCGCTTGTGTCGATATTAAAAATTGTATGTAAGTAGTCTTGATCATCCGTATTGGTGCCTTCATCAGGATTTTCCGAAGATTGTAGGTGACCATCACACGCTCTGAGAAGATCTTGATTCGCGTCGACCTTGAATTCTATTTTCCTTTGAAGTGCCAGACCCACCTCCTTGAATTAATCTCTACCTAGTACGACAGGATAGTTCATTGAAAAATTTTTGACAACAAGCAATGGCAAATCAACAAAATTGTTTTCATAAACCACACGGCCACTTATACTTCCCAATATACTCAGTGGACTAGAATTTACTCCGCAATATGTTGATTCCGTATTCCTGAGTTTCGACAATATCTAAACATTTTTTTAGAATCTGCTCCTAGTTGAAACTGATTGGACTGCACGATTCCAAAAGCGCCAAAATTGAAATTGAACTCTCCATCTGGTTGTATTTCTATTGAAATTTAAGAAAAATTTTGAAATCGTTGGCCGACATTGACAGATCTTGTTTCGTGTGGTGTTTCTCTAATCTTTTTTTCCCACACTCTTGGAGATTGCAGTTGGTATCATTTAGAGTCATAACAGGATTTTGTTGGCCACACTGTGTTGATATGTGTCCGCTTTTACCGCACTTGAAACAAGTTAAAACATTCGTTGTACTATATATAGGGTTTTCCAATAGGGACTTGACAATTTTGAATTTAATTTGTGAACGCACTCTTTTACTTATCATCAAACTGTCACTGTCAATTTATTCAGTAAACTCAAGCAACGTCTGCAAATTATAAAAATTTTCTACAGATATTCGGATTCGGTGACTGCAACTTTAATAGCGTTAATTCCAATTTTCGGTCGTAATTCTCGCCCTAGTAGACATTCAATAACAAGTTTAGTGCAAAAATTTGAGTCTACATATTCGTTGTGTGATGTTGCCGTGTCAGTGAGACAACGGGTTGGTCGAAGTGTCGAAAATATTGCTGCCATTCAGACGTCCGTAATAAACGATCCAAATCAGTCAATTCCACGGCGTTCTCAAGAATTGGGTATCGCTCAGATCACATTAAGGATCTTGGTTTACACCCATACAAGATCAAGCTGACTCAAGAATTGCAGCCGATGGACCATTTGAAGCGACGTACGTTCTCCGATTGGGTTCTGGAGAAGATACGCCAAGATGATCAATTTCATCGCAAAATCATCTTCAGTGACGAAGATCATTTTTGGCTCAATGAGTTCGTCAATAAACAAAATATGCGTTATTGGTCGATTGTAAACCCACATATGCTTCATGAATCACCACTTCATCCACAAAAAATAACTGTTTGGTGCGGTTTGCATACCGGCGGCGTTATTGGGCCATAGTATTTAGTCGACGATAACGATCGTCACGTTACTGTGAATGGCCAGCGTTAACGCGCCATGATCACAGATTATTTTTGGCCAGAATTGGAAAATATGAACTTGGACGACATGTGGTTTCAACAGGATGGTGCCACAAGCCACACAGCACAAGCTACAATCGATTTATTGAAGAGTAAGTATGGTGAGCGTGTTATCTCAAGACATGGGCCAGTCGATTTAACGCCGCTAGACTATTTTCTGTGGGGCTACGTTAAGTCATTCGCTTATGCCAACAAGCCGACGACGTTGGAAGAGCTCAGAGCCAACATTGAACGCAAAATAGCGGCCGTTTCAGCCGAAATGTGTGGCCGAGTCGTTGAAAATTGGGTGCAACGAATCGACCGCTGCAAACGTGCCCGAGGTGGCCATATGAACGAAGTCGAGTTCCATTCATAAATGTTTTGATTGTACTTCAAGCCAATAATAAAGTTTTTGAAATATCTCAAATGGTTTGCCTTTTATTTAAAAAAAAAAGTTGTCAAGTTGTTATTAGAAAAGCCTATATTTGTGCGAATCGACGTTGACTCATCGAAACGTTTGGACATCCACATCTGCAATGACTTACGGCATTCATAGTGCACCCAATCTGGTTGACGGTTTTTTATCAGAAAGTTGTCAGGTCCTTTTGTGGATGTTGGGGTGTTGGGAACGCTTGCTGGCTTTGAACAAAAGTTCGCTGTCATGGCTGCTCCACTTATAAGTCTGGTCGTACAGCAAGCAGAAGAAATCGTTGGTCATACTTTCTCTCTGTGACAAAAGTTGTACTCTAGTTGTACTCAGATTTGCGTAACCATACTTCAAGCTCAAGACTTCATGCCTCTGATTACGAATCCATATCCAAATACGCACTGCTTCTCTTCCCTGTGGCAATCATCACAGGAGGTCTTATAGTTTTTAATTCTTCTTCTGTCGAAGTGTTCGTGATATGCTCTTTGTCGTCGTTCATTGCTCGATTCCATGTCGACTGTTATGAATTCGAATATTCTTAATGCATAGCAGAACGTCAAATGACGTCCTTATCCGAGGTTGTTTGCCACCTCGCAAGGACTGTAGGTATCGACGGCTCAGCCCCAAAGTCGCGGGGTCATTTCTTTGCGCTGTTTTGGGTTTAGAATCTTCACTCAGAATCTCTATTTCAATATTCAAGTGTTTGTTATGCTTAAACGTAAGTCTTACGATATCGAAATTTTCTACTAAAAAGAGTCCTTTGCCGCTGTTGCCTACTTTCAGACCAGTTTTGTGCTTATTTTCTATGTTCACTTTTCCCAAAAACTAACATTAAGACAAAGAAAAATCAATATAACCAATTATACTTCTAATTTATTACAAGCTTATTCAACATCGAAAAGGAAAAAAAGGACAAAGTTCCACACCGACTCAAACAGTTAGATAATAAAATGGCATCCACCCTTCTAACGATAATGGCGTCCAGTTGACATTGTTATCCCCTCCGTAAGCACAAGTAAATACCGAAATTCATTTTGGGTATTAATATTTTTGTCATATACACACATGAATGTGCCACCCAAGCCCACTCGTCCGTCGTCGATGCCGTTATCTCGTTAGGTCAACAACAGCATATCATATAAGCTTACCCAACTCAGGTTCCATGACGAAGCTACCCTTAGCTCCAATACATCTCCTGGTACACCATATACTAATAGAACATACGAGTACAGCATATGAACGTTAGATGAATTTTGTATTCTGCGTGCACAGCATTTATGCCAATAACAATAACACATTCGTTGCCACATACTCATTCGCAACATACCATCCCCCAGCCAAAAAAAAAACAAAAAAAAAAAGGAAACAGGACACCCCATGATGCTATGAGATGACAATTTGTGTGCTTCTCGACTACACTGTCTCCCTCGGAAGAATCGAGCATATACAATATTGTTCAGTCTCTAGAAGAGGGTGGATAACGAGAACAACACTCATATGTAGCTCCAACTTTAGCATCAAGCGTTGCTAGGATACCAATAATAATGATAATCCCAACATGTCTGTATATTGCCATCAAAATATTCCATTCAGTTTCACCACAAGCTTGACCCAGCTTCCTGCACCCCGTTATTCGGTCTTTTTGGATGAAAAGGGAACACAAACACTCAAATAGTAGCATCTAACCACCTTGCTGCCACAGTCCTTGAGGGGGTGGTATTCGTAGCTCTGTGTATTCGTTTCAAATCGCTCGCAATCGTTTTCTAATGTCCACTCTTGGGGTAATGGTGGTTTAAGAGTTTGGGATCTACTCGTATTTGGCACATAGTAAGCTTCTCATATCCTTTTGGCATGTATAGAGAAAAGTCCAACGAAAAGGATGAACCATGTTATGAGTGTGTGCCTACTGGTCTGCTGAACATTCACACAAGGCTCATAAATATTACTTTTTGGAGTGCCGCCCTGATGGTATGGGGCCTCTAGAGGAGTGATGGCTAAAAGTGGTTGGAACTTTTCAAGCACTTGTAGACGCACATGGCCGCTTTTTCGATTGGCTTTACGTATAGGATATACGAGTAACATTACCCACCCCATGCATACGATATGGTTAAAATTGCGATTCAGGGTGCTCTACGGCTGTACCCCTTTGTTTTTGTTTTGCTGACATCGCACGTGTGCCAGGACACTGTGATATTTCGAGTGCGTACATGCAAATATAAAGAGAAATGAAATTCTGTTTGACAGGAACGATATGCAGGAACAGAGATGTCGTTGTACAATAAAAGTCGCAATTTTCCACTTTTGGACCCGTCTATCCAAAATGGTATCATAAGTTACTTTCTACAAATAACTAGTTTTGATTACTCATTGCCAACTTTTCTCAATTCATTAATCATTTTTCGCATATCAGAGTGAACAATTCTCATTTTGATGAGTTGGTGATTTTTACCGCCCAACTTGTTGGTAGTTTCCATCGGCTACTTTAATATAGGGCAATTCGTTTCCACTGAATCTTTCAATTTGACTCAGATGGACATCATTGTAAGCGAAACCTTAATTTTGTTTAGACTAAAACGTAAGGCCCTCATCACTCACAAGTATGTAAGTGCATGGCATAGAAGTCATCCAACGAAAGGTTATGAGAGACCAGCAGTCCCGTTTACTAATAAAAGTACATCCTATCTTGAAGAAGCAACAAATTTTAGAAATTTGAATGGGATTACGTGTGCACAAACGAGTATCAACTGAAGTATGAATGTGATCCAGGGATCAAAATAGTTAAAAATGAAATGATGAAAGGTGGTTGAGTGCCTTACTAGCAAAGCGAGAGCTTTGACCTGACGGCTAGACCTGACGGCTTACCGGTCGTAGTATTTAAAGTTGCTAGTAGCGAGCTGTTACCAGGGCTAGTTATTGAATGTCATGCTGTCACCATGACGGGACACGCGACATCGACAAATTAGAAGAACGAAACAGTCGACAGCTATTGTTTCGAAAGGTGATGAAGATATCCTTAGTCGTGTCGAGCGAAAAATCTGGAATTAGAGGAGAAGACCCAGCGGTAGACTATACGAGCTGCACAACGACATCGGCCTAGGCATCCCGCATAGTCATCGAATTTAATCCGCAAGGACGACGCAGTGGAGGGAGACCTCATCTTAGGTGGTGTGCACAAGTAGAAAAGAGCATCAACGGGCTTTTCAATTGATAAATGAAGCAAATGTGTTCGAATTTGTTTTTACAAGTTTCGCTCACGTCATGTTGTTTCAAAGGATCTCAGACCTATAAGCTTATCATCTTTCCTTCTGAAAACTCTAGAACGACTGATTGATATCCATATTCGAACTAAAATTGATCCAATACTTTGTCAACGGCTCAACATGCCTTAAATAAAGGAAAGTCGGTGGAAACGGCTCTGCATTCGCTGACCACATCGAACGATCTCTACAATATAGATTATAGAGAGTACACATTGGTTGTATTCCTGGACATAGAGGGCGCCTTTAACAACTTCAATATATCCGCAATCACGACTGCGTTGTCACATCTGCGGGTAGACGACTCAATCGGGGAGTTGATCAATCTTATGCTAGATAGCAGAATAATCAGCTCGAAGCAGGATGGGACTTCTGCTAAAAAATGTGTCAGCAGAGGCAAACATCAAGGTGGTGTCCTTTCTCCCCTTCTCAGGAACTTAGTGGTTATTGAACCGCTGCCTATGCGGATGACGTTGATATAGCCGTCTTAGGTAAGCATCTTAATACCATTAAAGAACTTCTTCAGCTAAATCTTAAGAGATTAACCTGTTGGGCAGATCGCTGTTGATTTGGCGTAAATCCCAATTTAGTAAAACTGATTTGGTTCTCTTTTCCAGGAAATGTAAAATTCAAATCATAGACCCTCTTTCAATAAGCGGTATCAATTTAGTTTTTTCCGATACAGCAAAAATCTGGGTCTCACTTTTGACAGAAAACTAAACTGGAAATCCAACATTCAAGAATTAGTCAAGAAAGCTTGAGTAGCTTTATTCTCTTGCAAAGAAGACATTGGGGACAAATGGGGCGTTAATAGTAACTTCGCCTCATTTCACAAGACGACAATCGATATCTTTAGCGGGCAGGTAGCTACGACCGCAGTGGACAAATAATAATATACGAGGAATCCTCACAGAGAACTTTGGTTTGACAAAGACCTTCATGTAAGCATCCCCTCTAGATCCTTCTGGGAAGAAGATGTTTTTATAGAGCACAAGTCATAGATGGATAAGGTAAGATAAGCTAAACTTAATCTTCTCCTTCCGTCTTCCAAATCACTCTAGCGTGTTTCAGGCAGAAACTTTGGCGATTAAAGAAGCTCCGAAGAAGAAGGCTAAAGAAAAACGAGATATCTGCAAAAGATATCCGCATCTTTTCGGATAGTCAGGCCACTATCAAGTTCTTGGAATCGGTCACATTAAATTCTTAAACCGCTCTTGGATGCCGATCATCTCTTACAGAGATGGCAGAGCATTTCAACCTTCACCTTTGTTGGGTGCCGGATTACAGAGACAGGAGATTTGTAGGGTCGACGAACTCGGCCAAATTGGTGCCACTATACCTACTCTACCGGAAAAGGGTGGCATAGGTATACCAACTGTTACGTGCAAATCAATATTAAAGCTGAAAAGAACAGACCTTAGATGGACCGTGGGCCAACATGTCTAACGAATAAACAGATCTGTCCAAACCTGGATCTGAATCGCTCTAAGAGTCTGATTCTTTTTAATAGGAAACATCTCAGCGCCCTCATAGGTGTCATCACTGGACACTACCTTATAGGTAAGCATGCAAGAAGACTTGGCGCCTTTACAGACGATTTCTGCAGAAGCTTTTCCTAGAGAAGAAAACTCCACCTAGAAGCCAGCACGAATAAAATCATCCCAGGAATGGCTCATCAATTTAGTTCCGTTGAGGAGCATCTTGTCCAGCAATACCATGCCAACTGTCGGTTTTTCTTAGAGTGCTTTGCTCTGATCCATGATTGTCCTTCATCACGTGATTGTGGAAAGAATCTATGGTGATATTTCCTTACCAACCATTTTAAATGCCACCAATCCAACTTGAATTCTGGGTTTTCGAAGCTCGAAGTTCGAAGTTTATAAGTACACGAAGGCTTGTACAGTGGACGTACTTCCTTCTGGAGTTCCGAGAAATCAGAAAAGCTTCCAAGGAAGGCAATCACTACATCTCTTTGTTGT
The DNA here is from genome assembly GCA_907269105.1 of Volucella inanis. Taxonomy (NCBI): domain Eukaryota; kingdom Metazoa; phylum Arthropoda; class Insecta; order Diptera; family Syrphidae; genus Volucella; species Volucella inanis. The sequence continues at coordinate 27,962,346 of OU026157.1, forward strand.
GGTCATAGGGGCAATCGTTCGTCCATATTTACAACAGGCTCCATGAAGACCAAGTCATGCTCACTCTCTGGCCAAAGGTCTTTGCCAAGAATGTTGCGTAAGGTTTCCATCTTTTCGGGATCTATAAGATGCACCCAGTTGATGTTGTCGATTTTCATTTGAATGGCGTTCTGTGCGGAGAACTTGTGATTGAAATAGACTGACAGGACAGTGTTCCGGGTTTCATAGTTTTGTTTATTCAAGCCCCGATGAAGAAAAGCCATAGAAATGGTCCACTGAAATCCATTTCCACTTAAGATTTTAGTTTTTTACGAGAGCTTTGGCAATTTTCATTAAAACTGCACAATTTCAGACAATGAAATGCATTTTTGTCAGTTTTTCGAAGAGCGATGGAATTTTCCAAAAACAAAATCAATTTTTCACACAAATATGGGCAAGAGAAGGCAGCAAAAACGGTGAAAGAATTTTTATCAATGACGGTCTATGGAAAACTGCTCCATATGATATACTGAGACAGTTACTATGGTGACTTCTATTATATATGGAACATAAGCGGTGCTTATTAAGGTGCGCATTTGTTGTAGGCAGAAGATTAAGGCAAGAAGACTCGAGCTTTTTGCAAGTGACCAACTGCCTCGCATGAAGGTTACATTTGCCAACATAAACTTTTACAGAAGCCACAGAGGAAAGGAACCAAAGTAGTACCAAAGAAAAATAATTTTTTCTTTTTTTATAATTAGCGCGTGCTTAATGGGTTACTAGTACCCTTAAAATGTTTGCATACAGCGCGACCGAAGGACACTTAGGGAGTAAAAAAAGAGAGGTGGTAGCTAATTGCAAATAAAACACCTCTGCATAGAAAGACGAAAGACGAGCTGCATGAGAAAAGAACAGAATTGCTTCTCTAGCTCAGAAGTCTTTCCAAAAGACAAAAAGAACGTGTCGAGGTAATAACACCAGAATAGCCCCCTGTATAGGTGAAAAATTGTGTAATAGGGTCTACAATCGATGATGAGAAAACGTAAAATCGTGTAGACTGAGCCACTCGTGTTGGGGCATGAATGGCAGGATATCACAGTTGAGTAGCATGCGCTTTTGTGCTCGAATCCAAATTCAAACCCATCTTTGGTCAACAAACCAAGGCATTTCATGCTGCTATCCCGGTAAAGGAACGGTTTCGATGAAATGTTTGGCATCACGAAAAGCACGCCTTAAGGATATATAACTAATTTCTTCGGTTGGACATAACACACAAGCGGCAAACTGTGCACCGAGTGAATGTGTGTGAGAGCTGCCTCTCTTGCAGCTACCTAACTCGAGATTATCTAAGCCCGAAGAACTGCCAGCACAAATTGCACCATACATTGCTGCATTCAAAACTTAATTTACAACTAAATCAAACAGTTCAATAATATTCTCAAATACTTACTAAACAGACACCACAAGTAAGGAAACACAGTTGAATTCAGGCGGCTCAGAGTTCGACTAGCCGCACACATCGCGCTCTCAGAAAACCTTTTCCCAGCACATCATTGCGGAGTCAATTCTTGTTAGCAACAGTTTCCGTATACTGAATCAGCAGCACAATTGCTTCGATTACTATGGCGTAAAATGTAAGTTCGGATACCCGGTGTTAGGGTAGCAGCTCTCAGCACTGGCACAAGCAAATATTATGTATTGGGGGTGTCCGTGGTGTAGCGGTATATGCATAGACTCCTCAAGCAGAGGGTCGCAGGTTCGAATCCCGTGCGAAGCAATTCGCTGAAAAAGTTTTTTCGTAGAATTTGTATGTAGTTATATGAAAATCCCGTCGGCGTCAACTCTGACATGAATGCATAACACTGATGTTGGAGTGGTTGCTGACTGGGCCAAATGTAACGAACTAACAACTAGCACGTACTTAAGACCCACTGGTTGAAGATGCACTGACTCCAGTTTGACAACCATCTCTGGGAAATATATCGAAACCTAATACACCTGAGTTTCAAATTACTACACCACCCGCTCGCGCCCTGGAGAAAAGCCAGTAAAAGGGTATTCATATACCTTTGGTGCGCGCTCGGTTTAAAAAAAAAAAAAAAAACAACGCTTCGATCTAAAATAGATATTCGGCATTTAAAAGTGTCAGCACAGCCTTTATTTTTCAGTCACTTCACTCAGTCAGCGAGTGATAGGCGATCAAATCAAAGTCTAAAATTGGTATTTGAAGCAGGCCTGCTTCCCACAAGATGAGGAATTTCAGTATCCTAGCTGCGTTCGATATTAGAAACGCATTCAATTGCCAGAATTGTCAATCAGACATTGGAGAGGTTTTGAGGCCGCAAAAATGTGCCGAACTACCTTAAAAAGAGACTGGGATCTCAGGGATCGAATACTCCAGTGCGACATGACGGAATGATGAAGAGAGAAGCGGAATAGCCCAGTGCTCAGTGCTGGGCCCTAATCTCTGAAACTCCGTGTATAATTGGCTCCTCCGCCTAGAAATGCCTTTGAGGATCAAGCTAATCGAAACAACTTTGCAATAAGGAAGTTATTATTTAAAATGGTTACTATCTTAAGCTGAACTATCGCTAATTGGATAATTTCTTTAATGAAGGGCTACAGCATTTCAGGACCAACAATTTAGTCCAAAGAAAGTTTCTTTTGTCACAGAATAATTGAATTTATCTGCTTTAGCCGCTTTTTTGCGACTTTCGCAGTTCTTCAGTGGCAGCTCTAATCGGGACCACCAATAACCTGGTCGATATTAGATCGAATAAATTCATATACTCGAATACGTGTACGAGTAAATGAATATTCGATGTCCAAATAGGTTCTGCGACGTACATACCTAGCTCAAAAAGAAAACCATCGTCAAAGGTCCATAATACGAATTTGTATTCATATAAACACCCCTCCGAACAACTAACATCAAGCAACGGGATACGAGAAATAGCCTTTTTGGCATATTTTTGGGTTCTTGATTGTGTGTAATAAATTTGTTACATTCAACAGCGAGGGGGAATAGGATCAATTTTCTAAATCTGTGCCTGTGGATACGGGTATTACTACAAATATCTCTCTGTACACACACGTGTCCACATAGCTGTTTCCAATTTTGAACATCTCGTGTTTAATTTCGACCAGAGGTAGTGAAGGTCCTTTGTGGTAGTTTGATAGGATAATTGGAATTTAATTTCTGATTAAACGTTCCGGCTGAATTTTATTTTTTCACCTCCCTCTCCCAAGCCACCTCAAATAGCCTTATGCGTATACATATGTATTTAAATATTTTCCCTAAGACTTTGGGGTATTGAAATTTCTCAGGCAAAGTCAAAGGAAACCAACCCTCGTCCAATTTAATTTAGAAATGAAATAAAACTTGTAACAATTGCTTTTGGTTTTTGTTTTTTGTTTTTTTTTTTTTTTTTTTGTTTCGAAAATTGAATGTATGTAGGCATACTTGTATGATATAACATTTGGAATGTCCTTTTTGAATACAAATCGTTAAATTCTTTTATTTTATTTTTTATTTGAAATGTATTTGAATTGTCTAGACGGCGGCATGGTATCTATTTATTCCAATAGACGTTTTGAATAGGTCTACTCGTGTATCCTTGAATTGTAATCTGGAATCATATTTATTTTTATTTAAAGATTAAGATAAAATTGTTTTATCTTTATTTAAATGAAGAATATCGAAAAGGACATTTAGAGGTGAAGCTTTTAGTAAGGTCAGTTGAATGTTTTTGAGCTTGCTTCAACAAATGGCAAACAGATATGAATCTAACTGAAACAACATTGCAACTGGATTCAATACGACACCACCCATAAACAACGGAGCTCAACGAGAAAGGAAAATTGTCTTCTATGTGGTAGAAGTTTCAAAACTTAAGAAACTAGAATAGCATTCTGATATATAGAAGCGGAACCATACTTTCAATTATTGATATGGCTTTGTCGTTGACATAACATAAATATACCAGCATATGGGCGTCCACTCAAGGCACATGCCATTTAAATAATTATTATCTTTTGAACCAGTGAAGATACACAAGTCAAGCATTCAGAAACTGTAAGTCGTCAAATGTGGTGTGAAGTTCTCTTCATGTCATGGAAAAGGCACATTGTTTCCGCTGTCGATGTGTACATCTTCGATTTGTTGACAATAGTCTACTTAATTAAGTTTTAATAGCATCTTCAAGCACTTCTTCTAAGCAGCGAATGAAATAATTATGTATGTGAGAGCTCGGAGCGGCGGTTTTCCGTCCATGAACTCAAAAATTTGACTATATGTCGCAAGCTGGAATGCCAGCTTAAAGACGAGTAATATTCATCAATTCGCCATTAAAACTGATAATAATTGAACGTGAATCTTGGAATATTGTTAGCACCTCCGCTTCGCAAGTAGGCAGTCAGTTAAAGAAAAATTTTAGACCGACTAATAAGATTTTAAATGCTTTTCATCGGTCCACAATTAAATTTATACTTCGGGTTGTCATTGAGGAAGTGGTTTTGCAATAAGAAATTCAGGGAGAGAACATCAGTCACTTGGTCTACCTACACTTACTAGTAACACCCCATTTATGTATTAAACAAGAGCGGCGTACTTGATCGCATTCAGCAGGGGTGGACAAAAAGCGCAGACAGAAAGATAAGGCGTAATTTAATTCGTGCGGTTTTTTTTTTCAAAATTTGAACGTTTATTTAAGAAAAACATGTACAATAGTACTATTGAAAGTATTGCCCATCTGAAGCTATGACCTTTTCCCATCTTTCTGGCAATTTGTGGATCCCATCCCAAAAGAACTGTGCCGGCTTGGCAGCCAAGAATGAATCAAGCCAATTTTTGATATTCTGCTCTGGTATGAACCGTATTTCAGTGAGGACGTTCTGCATCGACCGGAACAAATGGTAGTCAGAAGGGGCAAGGTCTGGGCTATAAAGGTGGTGGGGTAAGACTTCCCATCCACTGTTTTACAAATAGTTCTTAACCGGAATAGCAACGTGGGGCCCAGCGTTGTCATGATGGAAAATTATTGCCTCGTGTCTGGTTGCATATTCCGGGCGTTTTTCGGCTACTGCTCTCTTCAAACGGATTAATTGTGTTCGGTAGCGTTGTCCATAATACAGCACACCCATCTGATCCCACTAAATACAGAGCATTACCTTCGCACCATGGATATTCGGCTTTGCCGTTGATTTGGCTGGTTGGCCGGGTTTCACATATGTTTTTTTGCATTTGGGGTTGTCGTAATGGATCCATTTTTCGTCATTAGTAACAATTCGATGCAAAAATGACTTCCTTTTGTGGCGTTCCAGCAGCATTTCGGACATGCAAAACCGCCTTTCGACGTCTCTCGGCTTGAGTTCATGTGGAACCTAATTTCCTTGCTTTTGTATATATCCAGCTGCTTTTAAACGTTTTGAAATGGCTGCTTGAGTGACACCCAAATATTCTGCGAGCTCTTCTTGTGTTTGGCCACAATCTTCATAGAGTATTGCTTCCAGTTCTTCATCTTCAAACATTTTTGGCTTCCCAGGACGTTCATCGTTTTCCAAGCCAAAATCACCACTTTTAAATCGTGCAAACCACTTTTGGCACGTTCGCTCATCTAGCGTATGTTCTCCATAAACTTCCACCAAAATACGACTACTTTCGGCAGCAGTTTTCTTCATATTAAAGTAATGAAGAAGAACTCCCCGCAAAAACACTTTTTCAGGCACAAAGTTCGACATATTTGAGTGAAAAAAAAAATTATTGTTGTATACGCTTCAAATGAATGACATATACTGAAATGACGTAGAATGACAGTAGCTTTCCAACGCATGTTCCAATGGAATAATACAAGTTACGCCCTCTCTTAGCAAACCGCACGATTTAAGTTATAGACCCATTACAACTAAACTATTTTCAGGTGATCTTGGGTGATCTACTGGCAGAGCCCAAAGACTACATAAAAATGACTAAAACCGCAATCGGTCAAAAAAACAAACTAGCACAAGTTAAATAAAGGAAGGTGCGCCCAATGTGTATGTGGAACAATTTCGAAGAAAAACGTAAGAGTAGTGCAAAATATCTACTCGATATTTCAAAAGGCCGACTCCGCATAAATAAAGAAACATGAGAGAGGAACGATAAGACGAAAATGTCTATGAGGAACAAAAGGCAAATCTTTCAAGCGACCAATTACAATGGCAACAATTATATTAAGAAAGTTTATCTTGAATTATACTAATAACGATCCAAATAAGAGCCGAAAACCTTAATGGCTGGAGCAGGAACAAAAGCAACACCTTTTCGATTTATAAGCAAGTGATACTTACTTGCTTACTGGTCCCTAACATTTCTCTCCAGTTAACCCAGTCGGTTGAGGTCCCCTTCTACTTATGCGCGTCACTTAAGGTGAGCTTCTCCTCGGCGGGCCATCTCAGGCGACACATACGTAGATCTCTGACTCCTCCAAAGCTCGTCAACGCAAAGGAGACCGATTTTCGACCAATTTTTCTCTCAAAACGATTGGGGACCTTATGACTAAATTGCCTCTTTGGCCCAAGGAAACAGCGACTGGCAAGAGTGATTTTTCGTTTTATTTATGCTAAGGTGTTGTTGGCGGAATTAATAGCATAGCCGAGGTAGACAAAGTCGTCGATTTTGTCTTCATTTTGGCAGAATTCGTTTCAATAACAGCTAACGCATCGGTGGTAGTCCACCGATACCTGTATCTGTACCTTCAATTATGACGGTATCATTGTAGTATCATTGTTGCACAGACTTTTAAAAGATTCTTTCAAGTATGATGTTACCGAAGTCACAAGATATCCCAACATCTTGTCTAAAACTTTTTTCGACACCAAAGGTCCCTGTTAATTCGCCACCGACCTTGATGGAACAGCGAGCGTTCTGAATCGTCATTTTGCACAGACGGACGAGCTTTACAGGGATGATAAAAGTAGACATCGCTCTATATAGCTGTCCTCAAAAATACTGTAATATGCGGCCTTAAAATCGATGAAAAGATAGTGAGGACTGATTGGACTTCTTGAATTTTTCAAGGAACTGAGGGAATGTGAAGATTTTGCCGTTTGAAACCGCACTGTACCGTCTTGTACATCTGTAGATTATGCATCTGAGGAGGCATACACTCTTTTAGAAAAATGAAAAATGAGTTGCTTCATACATTTCCAGCAGCTTTGAATGCCTCGGCCTGTAAGTAGTCAGGTCCAACGGTTTTGTTAGATTTTAGTTTAGATATTGCTATCCTTACTTCGTTCTGGTCAAGTGGACCGAAGCTTTTGTTATCATTGTCTAAGTTGAATGCTCTATTCTACCGGACCTCGGGATATTGGGCTCCTTCGCCGTTTACAGTTTGCAGAAAACGTTCTTTCATATTCTTAGCACCATCTACGACTCTACTATAAAGTTTTCTTCTTCCTCTCTACCTATTCTGAATGGGTCTTCTTGCCTTGACACGCTCTTTTTAATTATTGGTAAAGCTTCTGTACGTTATTCCTGGAGTATACTCCATCAATATTTTCGTTTCGATCGCGCGATTTTTGTACTCTTCTGTGCGTAGAGCTCACGAGCTTCGTGTTTAGGTACAAGAAAGTTGCTTTCAATTTGAAGTGCTAAACTGAACCATGCCTAAAACTCAAACTGAATTAGTGACAAAGACAACCTTTCCTTTCCTCCAAGTCACACCCTGATTGGAAGCCAATTTCTTCCTTAACAAGAACCTTCTATACCTACGACCACTATATCTGTTTAATTACTAAAAAAATACATTGAAATAGTTGTGAAGTGTAAAGGCAGTAAAAATTACTATTCACCAAATGGAAATGCAATCGCGGATAGCAATACCTAAACTTAAATCTTTCAAATCCACAGAAGCTGGTAGCTTTTCAAAGCTACAGGAAATGATCTGGAAAATGCAAAATAATTTGCAGAACTTAGTTGAAGAATTAAATTAAGTCGAACCATCATGTGTACAGTTCATAATAAATTATATCTCGTTCTGGAATACTTACAACGACATACGTATGTTTGGTAAACATCACAGAAACTACAAATTGAAGAACAATACTCAGAGGTAGTTTAGTGTTCCTTAAGCCTTTCTGTATTTGCTAAAAAGGATTCAGGCATATTGGGGAAGCCAATATTTCCCAGTCAATCAACACCCTCCAACACTAATGTAATATCTTTTAGCCTTCTGTGTTTTACCACAGTACTTCAACGACTGTGCGCCTTCAAGTCTTCTCACCAGTTATCGTGATGTATTCCAAAGCCGTACAACTCGCTCACACACTGCCTTGTCATCGCCTTTGGAGTAGGTAAAGGAGACCTTACCTAACGTGGCGCACCCAGTTAGGTGAAATCTTAAACCACCGAAGATACCTAGGGCCAGCTAACTAGTGAATTAGGCATTTGTTGTCCCAGTGCCACTACTGTCACTAAGCTCCCATCTAAAGTACGCTATAGAGGCTTTAATATCCTACAGAAGTAGCACCACTTTAAATCAGAAAAAAAAAATCATTTCATTCCCCACCTCCTTCAGATGTATGCAGGATTCACTCCCCCTATTTTATATGCATCTTGACTCAAATTGAATCCCTTTCAACATTCCCCACATTCATTCAATAAATCTTAATTGCACGGCAATCATAAAAAACACGTCTTTAGTACCAACCTCCAATGTTTACTCACTGTTTTGCCAAAAATGTATAGCCGAGAAAAACAGTAAAAAAAAAAAAACAAAAATAAAAAATAAAATTACAGTGAACTTTTCGAGCCATCGCCGGGCCGAGCAGAAAACATTTATTGGAATTTTTTCTTCATTTTTAATTTACCAAAAAATTGGCCCAATTAAAGTCTTAACGTATGAGACCCCGTACAAACGTATCTGAATACTCGTAGATACGAGTAGACCTACAAATGGACACACAACTCGTACCATCCCCTAGGTTGCCATAACTTTCAAAGGAGTTAAAATGTTTTACGGTTGAGTGAAACCCTCCACGATTCAAGGGGTCGCCAATGCCAGTATAGTCTTGATATATATGTACGTAAGTAGTCGTATACCCACATAGAGACGTAGTATTCCGGACATTTGCATAAAGGGGAGACCATCCACATATGAAATTTCATTACACATATGCGGCAAGTGATGCCATTTTGGTGGATATCCTTTTGAAGAAGAAACATTTTATTTATAATTTTTGTGTATAGGCTCTTCAATGTTCAGTTATACAGTGCCACTTTCTAAGCTTTTGTAGAGCTGCAGTCACTTAACCACACTAAACATTCTCTATCCTTAATAGGATTAACTAAACTAATCTATAAGTACCATGTACATATGTTGGATTTGCCAGATAACGACTTTTTAATCGTTGTACTAGTCTTTGCTATACTTTTCTCAGTGAATCAAGAGTAGGTATAGTACCTTCTATAGAAGCATGTACTATACATGGTCATAACTTGAGCTGTCGACATAGCCATAGATCTTCTCAGCTCTAAAATGTCTTCAATACCGAATTGCCCACTGGCATCAGAATGACATTTGTTGAGATGTTCGGATAAAGTTTCACCCTAAGCACAAGTTAAATTCATTGATTCTATGGTTCAGTCATTTATATAGATTATAATCGCATTAGCCTGAAAAGTTTTTGAAATCCAACAAACAGGATTAATTTGGGTACCTTCGAAGTCGTGTACACTTTTGGGCTATTTCATGGAAAGAATGTTAGTAAGGCAAGTTACAAAATACCTTTGTTGCTAGTCACAGAGCAGGAAAAACTTCAAAAGATGAGCACAGAAATTCAACAGGAAAAAGACTGCAATATATCCCAGCTAAACCATCCGGAATCGAATCTACGGAAAACGTCTAATAGATAAAGTGAGTAATCTCTTAAATAGATCTAAGTTATTGGTGATGAGAATATGCCATTTGAATTAGGGCCTATTCACCTATCCCTTCATATACAATAACATCATTTCGATTAATTTTCATGAGACTACGGGTATAGTCTGAAATAAAAAAAAAAATGTAGCTCCTATAACAATCTTCTCACCTATTCATCCATCTATTCCAGCTGCCTCCAGTATTGCACACCAGGATAGTTAAGATTCCTTTTCAAATGCGATATAAAAGTTGGCGTGTTTTCCTGTCATTTTACCTTATGAGTAGCACTCATACACTTTCCGTGTCCAAAACTCCAGCTGCTGGAACATCATTGAACACCTTCTCTCCCCTGACTTATTTTCAATCACAATACTCATTCATAACGACCTTCCAGCAGTCAACTCTTTGGACAAGGCTAATCTGTCCGCTGTGCCCCTTACCGTCAGCTTGACGCTTCTAGATTATGTCACTTCTCCACCACAGCTCGAACGCGTCAAAAATGCTGTGGGACGAATGCTTTTTCGCTGGTTCGGGGGATATGTCTTCCATTCTTCTGAAGGGGTGTTCTTCCTTCTGGAGCATTAATTCAACATTTTAGTTCTCTTACCGTGAAAAGTAGCATTTGCCTAGCTCGTCTTCACAAAAGGTGAATTTTCACTCTCTTTCTGCAGACCCATTGCACTTATGCATCTTCTTTCTAGGGTCGGAAAAACTCTGATAGACCGTAAAAAGCTCGTGAAATATCTCGAGACACGAAAACTTCTCATTGACCTGCAGTAGGATTTTGGTAGCGACAGTTTCACTGTTGATTTAATGTCATGTAGTCTTAATAAAATATTTTAAAGACTTTTAATAGTTTGACATCTTCTACAGTGGATCGTACCTTTCGGAACACTTAGCTCAAGTCATCTTGGATACTTTGAAGCCTGATATCTACAAAATAAATGCTGATGTGACCCAGAGCTCCGTTTTATATCTGGCATTCATTTTCATTTTCATTAATGATCTCTAATCCAGTATACTCTCTGTCTAGCTTGACATAACTTTTTATCTCTAAACACGCAATCGTTTGATAATGACGTGTGGGTGTTGTGTCAAAATCTTGCTGGGCATCCTAAGTATTCACCAAAATCTATGAGAAAGTGAATTTTTGGTCAACGACAGACTTTCCTGGTTTTAAACTAAATTAACCGAACATGTTGTCATAAAACACTTTAGACGGCTGCTATGATCTGGTTAAAGGATTCATTTTATTCTGTATACGGCTTTTGCAATCTGTTAAAATGTTCTTTCCAGACCCCTAACAAAACGTGTTTCTGTTTATCTCTAAACGCTTCTTCTTCTTCAAGGTTTACTAGACTTGACAACTTTGAATTTAATTTGTGAACGCACTCTTTCACTAATCATCAAACTGTCTCTGTGAATTCAGTAAACTCAACATTTTCATCATGGTAAAGTACACTAACGAGCAATGTCTGCAAATTATAAAAAAAATTCTACAGATATTTGGAGTCGCAAAATCATCTTCAGTGACGAAGCTCATTTTTGGCTCAATGGGTTCGTCAATAAGCAAAATATGCGTTATTGGTCGGGTGAAAACCTACATGTGCTTCATGAATCACCACTTCATCCACCAAAAATAACTGTTTGGTGCGGTTTGCATGCCGGCGGCGTTATTGGGCCATATGTTTTCGTCGACGATAACGATCGTCACGTTATTGTGAATGGTCAGCTTTATCGCGCCATGATAACCGATTATTTTTGGTCCGCATTGGAAGATATGGACTTGGACGACATGTGGTTTCAACAGGATGGTTATCCTGTTATCTCAAGATATGGGCCAGTCGATTGGCCGTTCCTTCATTCGTTCGTGCGACTTTCTGTGGGGCTATGTTAAGTCATTGGTTTATGCCAACACGCCGATGACGTTGATAGAGCTCAGAGCTAACATTGAACGCGAAAAAGTAGCCGTTTCTGCCGAAATGTGTGACCGAGTCGTTGAAAATTGGGTCCAACGAATCGACCGCTGCAAACGTGCCCGCGATGCCCATATGAACGAAGTCGAGTTCCATTCATAAATGTTTTGATTGTACTTCAAGTCAATGATAAAGTTTTTGAAATATCTCAAATGGTTTGCCTTTTATTTAAAAAAAAAAGTTGGCAAGTTGTTATTAGAAAATCCTATATATGAAGGTGTCGTCATGAGGCTTGTATTTTCTGAATGTTTAGTTTGAAATCCTCTCCTCTCCCCACGATGAAATTAAAATATTTTAACTTTACATAGGTATATCAGACTTGTTTGCACTCCTCATTCAAACGGAAAGCAGTCGTACGTAGTAGTCCGAAGGTTCCGGCTACTAAGAGCATACCAGGTGTACCGGTATGAAGTGAGCGTCAAGATACAAATTTCTCGATAGGGAACATTTATTGTAAACGGGCCCTAATTTTTTTTTTGTTTGATTGCTATGACACCTGTCAAACGTATTCATCAAGTCATTGAGCAAATAACATCATATTTTTTCGTCGTATTGCAAATGTCGAATTTTGGACCAGAAAATGATGACTTGCGGAAAGCATAAATTTTTTGTTTTCATTTGAAGAAAAGTCCTGCAGAGTTGCATCGAATTCTTGTCGAGACATATGGTGATCATGCTCTGTGAGAAGCAACATGTAAAAGATAGTTTCAACGGTTCAGAGATTACGATTTTGATGTGAGAAATGAAGAACGTGGAAGACCACCAAAAAAGTTTGAAGACACCGAATTGCAAACAATTTTGGATGAAGATGACACTTTGAGTCAGAAACAAATGGCAGGAATGTTAAATGTTGCACAACAAATAATTTCTAACCGTTTAAAAGCTTTGGAAAAGATCCAAAAGTCTGGAAAATGGGTGCCACATGAATTGAATGAAAGACAGATGGAAAACCGAAAAACCAATTTGAACCAATTTTGCTTCAATTACACGATAAAAAAATCAGTTTTGCATCGAATTGTTACTGGCGAAGAAAAATGGATTTATTTTCAGAATCCGAAACGGAAAAATCATGGGTTAAACCAGGACAACCATCAACTTCGACTGTAAAAACAGATCGATTCGGCAAGAAGATAATGCTTTGTGTCGGACCAGAAAGGTGTAGTGTACCACGAGCTCCTAAAACCTAGTGAAACCGTCAATTCAGATCGTTACCGACAACAAATAGTCAATTTGAACCATGCATTGATCGAAAAACGACCAGAATGGGCTAGAAGCCACGACAAGGTAAACTGGGTCAAGATGCTACCAAAGCGCTTGGCTGGGAGCTGCTACCCCACCCGCTGTATTTACCAGACTTGATTCCTTCCGACTACCATTTGTTTTCATCGATGGGAAACGCATTAGCTGAGCAGCACTTCGAAACCTACGAGGAAGTCGAAAATTTGGTGACTTTTTGGTTTGCTTCAAAAGACGAACAGTTTTATTGGCGTGGAATCCATAAATAGCCTGAAAGATGGGGATAAAACGCTGAATTCATACTGGTACACCTGGTACATCCTATACATCCCTTTCCATAGTAGAAGGCTGAATATGGTCTCTGTCTATGCACGTGAACCTGTTCAATCCACCTTTTTTCTATAAAAACTCGAAACTCTTTTTCGACTTCTTGGGTTAGAATCGGTAAGTATAAGATAAGTAATTTGACGTATCCCCATAAAAATAGTCTAAAGGCGTCAAATCGCACAATCTATCCGATGCTCACCGAAGTCATTTCTCATTTGGTTCATCGATTCGCATGCCGGTTGGCATGTAGCGCCGTCTTGCTGGACCATGTCGACCAGGTTCAGCTCGTGTATTTTGGGCAAAAAAAAGTTCGAAATAATTGAACGATAGTGGGCGCCGTTTACTTTGATGTTGTTCTCATGGTTATCTTTTAAAAAATACGAGCCAATGATTCCGGATCAAAAATCGCACCGAACAATGCATTTATCCAGTTGCATTGGAAGCTCTTGTACTGCTTAGGGTTGATCATCGGACTAAGTCCGGCAGTTTTGTTTATTAACATATCCATTCAACTAGAAATGAGCGTGTCATTCTCCAGCTTTTTTAAGGCCCACTCACCGAAAATTCGATGCTGTTGCAGACCATTTATATTTTGTAAGGTTTTAGACCAAGATCCTTGCGTTAAATCTTCCACGTTTTCGAGTTACACAATCCTTATTGCTGCAAACGGCAATGAATAGACAAATCGCAGTCTTTATTAACATTGGCGGATATGTTTTCTTCTATACGCACTCTACACAAACGGGTACGTTTTTTGATGTCCAATAGAGTGAAATTGGTGCATAATTTAGTCACTAGGTTTGCTGGCTTAGTTGGTCGATCATGACGACCATAAAATTGTCGAAGTGCGCGAAAAAAAATTTTCACAGAGCACGAATTTTAAAAATAAAATTTAAAAATTTGTAAATGTTGCGTTGTTCGGATGTGAGCCTTTCCATGATGAAATGGAAATGCTACCTGAGCATGCATGGTCTTGACACATGTCACGAATGACGCGTGAGCTGTCAAAAATAAAACACTGCAAAAAGTCATCTTATAGTGGCGTGCTTTCGAACGCACTTGTACAGAACTCTTCGAATTCGGTCTACCCGTCATTGATAAAAATCTGGTGAAAGAGGAGATTGAAAGGTGTCTTAAACAAATGTACGAGATCATAAAACGAACCATAGGCGGAACAATAGCTCAACATAATGACAACGTTCACACTCAACTACTGACGCACTGCGAACAACAAAAACCAGAGCGTAAAAAGGTGCAGGCAATTTACTAAGACACATAGCTCATAGGTCGAGACATTGAGACCGACCATCAGAAAAATACAGAGTTTCTGTAAGCTTGCTGTGCAACAATAAAAATCACGCTATTCTCACAAATAGAAAAAATTTCCGTGTCAAAGGATCGTCCAAACAACGGACAATGAACAAATACTGCTTGATAGTATAGACCAGCTGTCAATGCTGATAATATTTTTTCAACGAAGACCTCAGGATGAGGTAGAGGCAACTTTTAAGAAAGTCTATAGAGCGAACGAGGTTACCGTCCGGGACAACGACCTGGAAAATCGTTTTACACAATTTCTACATTCGAATTGAGATGATAAATAATGTCATCACGAAAAGAGGGAACTTCATTTCGAAAGAAGAGATCCATGCGATCTTCAAAGCGCTTAAAAGAAGAATGTCAAACCGAAAATTGTGCTTTAACATCTCCCATTTGATGCGGTGGACATTGTATGCCCAACCAAGGTCGAAAGTGATGTGCTTAATGGCCCTTTTCTGGCCTATTTGTTGTACTTGGATGCCTCGTGTGAGAGCAAATTTATTTGAAAATATTCACGTATTTGAGAGGGTTTGCCTTCTCTTATATAGAATACCAAGGTCGGTGTAGATCCAATTCCACATTTAAATCTCATTCAAAGGCCTTTTGTGGGTTGATCCATTACAAATTAGTGGTGCCGGTTTTCTTCAACGTCGGACGAACAACCACGGACAAGTCAGTGAGTTCCTACGACGGAAACATAGCACATGGCAGTGCGCAACATTTCCGGTGAGTAGAGCTGTCGGAGACGTGATAAGAGGAATTTTACCCATCATCACCAGTAATTTCGGTGGCTAAGTGATGCAATTTTAGGATAGTCTCACTTGGGGGCAAAATTGGTTTGCTTCTTTCTCAAAAGGGCTCTTAGGTTTAATAAATAATGTAATTCACATTTTCGCTGATTTCTGTTAAGTGTATATCTAAGTTTTCATTATTCCGGGGGCATTGATGTAAACAAATTATATGTACCCTTAAATTTATAATTTTGTTACAGATTTTTCCAGTTTGAAGAAAAAAAAATGGTACAAAAGGCAGTGGCAACACTGAATGTGGAATCAGAAAAAAGAAAAAAAAATAAATAAAATTACAAAGAAGAAGAGAGAAGTGAAATGTTGCCTTTTGCCGGTAGCGAAGTCGTGCAGAATATACAGATAAAAAATTTCCGAAAAATATTTATTCATACCAAGTTTTCTGGCAGGACATTCTCTCTCCTACATAGAGAAACGAAAAAGGCTGCAGAACCCACCAGACACTGAGAAAACAGAGAAAAACGAAATTCCACTTGCAAAAAATATAACCAAAAAAAAAGGAACAAGAAAATCATTTCGAATTGGATCCCGTTTCGGTAGAGTCCGAGATAAAGGAACCGTGAAAAAAAAAGTGAGCAAACACAACATACGAGTACGAGTATAAGGACATAAATAAAATCCTACTTCGCATTATTATCCAATTAACGAAATTTATGCATTGCACAAGTGAATGCGTACGCACACAACCAGAGGCAAAGGCCAGGATACAGGATACAGAATCCAGGATCCAGTATCCAGTATCCATTTGGGGTTACTCGTATCTTTTGTTATTCCGTTGGTGTTTTAAACAATATAACAGTGCCCTGCCAGTTCAACCATAATGATATTAGATCCTTTTTGCTTTCATTGTACATAAAATAATTTCGAAAAACTTTGAGGATGGGACGAAAGTAAAAATTCCAATTTCATGCCAGTCCAACGTACATATACCCCCATGAAGGACAGACAGAAGGGACAACGATTAAAATACCGAACAATGCCAATATCACGATGTAGTTGGGTATTTAATTTGTATTGGTAATTAATAGAATTTGCGTATTGAATTTGTAATTAGTGCCTTCGTGCGATGACTCTGTCTTTTATTTCTTTTTCCTTTTTTTTTTTTGCTTCTTGAAATCACAAAAAAAAAAAAAAAAACACAGAATAGGACAACGATTTTGAAACGACAAGAAAATAAGCGAAATTTTTCCTTGATTAATCCGAGAAATGTAGCAAATTTAGCCTTAATCCTTATAGTGGAAGAGAAAGAAACAAAAAAAAAACAAAAAACAAAAAACAAAAAACATTAAATTCAAATTGTGCATGCTTATACAGGGTTAACAAGAAAAATATGCAAATTTTTTTTTTTTTTTTTTTTCTTATAAGGATAAAAGATTTTTCTGTTTCTATGTAAATGTTAGACGCCATCTTTAAAACAAAAATGAAAGAAGAAAAAAATAAGGCAAGTAAATTTTTTATCCCTGTAGGACATTATTTTAAGATACTAATCCACATCACCTTTTCTAGTTTTTTTTTAATAAAATCCTTGGCATACAAACGCTTAGTTTCATAGATGGTGACATTTTTATTTGTTTTGCTTGCTCCGTTTTTGGTTTTATTTTTCTTTGCTAGATTAATAAAATAAGAAAAAAAAAAAGAGGAATAACGGTGGAGAGAAAGGAAAAACGATTTAAAATGCACCCTTTGGAAAAATAAACGGGATAATTATAAAAGGAGAAAAATCGAGGGAGGCAGGCAAATCAACGAAAATAAACACAAAACTCCTATGAAGTGAAGATAGTGTGAAATAAGATATTTTGTTTTTAAAAATAAAAATATTTCCCTAAAATTTGTTTCGTATTTTATATTATAAAAAAAATGCTTTAGAGATTTTTTTAAAAGTAATGTTTGGAAATTTCCCAATGTATACCCATATTGCTGCATTTTTCCAAATTCATGGAAAAGATAATTCTAAAAAAAATTCTAAAACCCTCAGCACGATTTATGAAACCTTATACAAGTGTTCCATATGCACACGATACTTGAAACCAAAGCGTATGATTTTGAATCTTCTTTGTAGCATTTTGATACATGCCTCATCCATCATGTTTCCTTATACATAGCAGGGCTTACTTACTTACCTAGGCGGCGCTACAGCCAGTCCAGGGTGGACCTGACCCTTAACCAATTGCGCACCCTATACCAGAACAGAGCACTCAGACAAAGAACTAGTCCATTGTACTCCTTGTAAAGTTCCTTTTAATAAATTCTTTCAAAATTGCGATGAAAGATGAATTAAGCTCTTCAGGGGCCTATAGTAACAGCACCCACCACGTCAGCGACAAGTATAGGGTTTTCTAATAACGACTTGACAACTTTTTTTTTAAATAAAAGGCAAACAATTTGAGATATTTCAAAAACTTTATTATTGGCTTGAAATACAATCAAAACATTTATGAATGGAACTCGACTTCGTTCATATGGGCACCGCGGGCACGTTTGCAGCGATCAATTCGTTGTACCCAATTTTCAACGACTGGGCCACACATTTCGGCCGAAACGGCCGCTATTTCGCGTTCAATGTTGGCTCTGAGCTCTTCCAACGTCGTCGGCGTATTGGCATAAACCAAAGACTTAACGTAGCCCCACAGAAAATAGTCAAGCGGCGTTAAATCGCACGAACGAGGCGGCCAATCGACTGGCCCATGTCTTGAGATAAAACGCTCACCATATTTAATCTTCAATAAATCGATTGTAACGTGTGCTGTGTTGCTTGTGGCACCATCCCGTTGAAACCACATATCGTCCAAGTCCATATCTTCCAATTCGGGTCAAAAATAATCGGTGATCATGGCGCGAAAACGCTGACCATTCACAGTAACGTGACGATCGTTATCGTCGACGAAAAAATATGGCCCAATAACGTCGCCGGCATGCAAACCGCACCAAACAGTTATTTTTTGTGGATGAAGTGGTGATTCATGAAGCACATGTGGCTTTTCACCCGAACAATAATAAAATAATGAAATTCATCATCTTGGCGCATCTTCCCCAGAACTCAATCGGAGAACGTAGCTCGTTAGTGTACCTTACCATGATGAAAATGTTGAGTTTACTGAATAAATTGACAGTGACAGTTTGATGATTAGTGAAAGAGTGCGTTCACAAATTAAATTCAAATTTGTCAAGTCCCTATTGGAAAACCCTATACTTGCAGCCTGATGCGAGCGTAAGCTGTACATTCGCAGAGATAGTGCTCCGCGGTGTCGTCATCACTTTCGCAGGAAGAATCGTAGGATGTTGTGTCACTTATACCCAGCACATTTAAGTGTTTTACAAAAGTGTAATGCCCTATCACGAAGGCGGCTGACTTCCCAGAGAAGTCGGAAAGCATTCATTTGGTCTGCCTACATCCCGCGTAGCTGTGCGATCTGCAGTTGTGCTCGTAGATGTACTATAAGTTGGTTGAAGTCCCCTTCCAGCGATGATGATGAGTTTGATGGGGAATATGGAAGCTGGTGCACAAGCATTTCATGCTTTTTCTTTTGACAGCAACGAGTGGCCGTATTTTTATGTTATTCTTTCTTATAATCCTCCAGTATACGACCATAGCGTAGTGATTATGATGAGTTTGATAGGAAGCTCATTGATGATATAAAGTATCGACATTCAGTGTTATAATCAAGCCAATAGGGTAGTTCTTTTGCACGATTTTCTACAAAATCGTCAACGATTTGAAAGTTTTGGTCCATCTCAGATGATTGGGTTGCATTATATGCCACAACTGGAAAATCTGTTGTGATGAGAAGTAATCGAAAATCTATTTGACATCCTCAGACTCATCTTTTATATCTATGTTCTTATGTTCTACGAACACGATATCATTTGCAAAGTTATCTTCTAATAGCCAAGTCTCTACCGACTCAGAAGTCAAAAGGAGCTCGCTGCTAGGCGGCAATGTTGGTTCCAATTTTCCGTTCCAATATAAATCCTATGGAAGATCTAATGGCTCTATTGTTACACTTATCGGAATCATATTTTAAGTCCGACATTAAAAATGATATTAATGATGTTTTAAATAAGAAATCGAATTGCACCATGGAGGCAATTATTCTTGATAGCATTTTGATAATATTAGTGTGCTTGCTTGCTTTATGCAAAACAAGTAGAAAGTAATTTTTACCTCAAAATAAACGCAGAAAATGCACGGTACACTTTAGCCTTTTTCGGTTTCATTAAGCAAAATGCCTTATTATTGCAAATGCATATTGAGTTTTGACTTATGAACCTTTTGAGATTCATATCGTTCCCTATTTTAATCTAAATTAGAGGTTTTGCTATACTTTTTGGGATAAAATTGGAAATCTACACAATGGACACAACCGGCGGTGTGTGTGCATTAGATGGTCAAAGCCAGGCACATTGGAAGTAGCAATTTTAGTTTTTGACAATAACATCACTATTTTTCTGCAAATGAAACCGATAATGAGGGTTTCTAAGAAGTTAAGATACACTCAATTGACAAAGGCTTGGTTAAGTGTTGTCTGAAATATTCACACTCGAACAAATCTCTTTCGATGTTCATGTTGGATCGTTACAATAATTACCTTATGGTGGTCAAAATATGGCCAATTTGGTCGCCACGAAGTCCCTTTAGGAATCCTGAAATCTTATGCATCCATCACGTGCAATGCAGAATTCCTATCTACATACGTTTTTCCTACTGAATATAATTGAGTGTCCAAACATTCTGAGCAACTGAATGCGGATATCCTAAACACTGAAGAACCAAAGAGGAATTGTAATGAAAATAATTCACATTGAGCGACTTCAAATGCAACAGACACCTTCTCAAAACTTATAAAATAATTCTTTACTGTCAAAAACATGCGCAAAAGATGTTCGCGACATGATCTAGGGTGTTCTTGAACAAAGCCAAATACTTCAAATCAATTCACATCATCGCCCGCCTGTGCAGAATGTTGACAGAGAACGTGTTATTATAAAATTCTGCCACTACAGGTACACAGAAGATTTTGATGTCCCAAAAATAATTTATACAAACGACATGTTCATCTGATTTCGTCAATACCGTATTTGAAATGACTTGCAAGTCAATAATATGGCTAAAATATTTTGAAACCTTGTTCACATATACTGATAATATCGACGTCATGGGACAAAATAAGCTAGATGTCCATGATAGCAAGTAAATTAGGTAAGACTCTTACCCGTACATATCTCGCAGCTTTAGGAACTGTATTCCTATTTTAGCTCTTGAACTAAAGAAATGTGATTCTAGTAAGTCACTTCGAGTAAATAAAATATGTCATGAACCCATAAACTCTGACAGAAAATCCAGAAAACACAACGACCTCAGATTGAAATTCATCGCCTCTTTTACTGTGGCAGCATTTAAGACGAACTATTTAACACCATGGCTAGTTTTGGCATCCTTTCCAAACTCCTTATCAAAAAGTTTGATGAGACTTCTGCCATCCGAAAAGGGCTTAGTCATGGTGATGCGCTTTCATCCGATTGCTTTCACATCCACACTTCAAAAAATTTTGCAAGAAGTCAATTGATGTCATAGGCATATCACAGCTAGCTATCACTGATGCGTGAATTCAAAAGAAACATCAAAAATGGGTTTAGCTATGAATGAGGACATAACTAAATATATGTAGTCAGCAAGAAGGAACGGACTATTGACAAATCTTACAAATTGCAGTTATTAATTTGGAGTAGTAAGGAATGTTGTCGACCTTGACTTCGCAATAACTCTTATAATGGCACCTCATCAGAAATAAGACGAATAGTTACGCTTGAGAATCACTCTGTCTTTGGATTCAAAAAGCAATTGAGTAATGACTTCTCGACAGAAAATGTTAAGGACACTCTATATAAAACATTCCAGTCCAATCCTGGGTGTTTCTGTACGCACAATTCACAGAGCGGTTTTTGATCACATTTGTGTTGGCTGATTCTGTAGGATATATCCAGATATCCGGGATCTTCTACAGCAAAGAGCACATCAGCACAGATATGTTAAGTGAATGAATATTAATTCCCCGGTCCGAAGAGTTTTCGATTACCACACTGAGGATAGACAACTCGATTTTCATAACTTGGAGTTCGTAAGCTGGAAGTTTATTTGTTGAGGCCCAGGTTTACTTTCGGAGTAGCAATATCTAAAGATAAACAGGGGATGTGTTATTTGCTTTGTGCCAATTTATCTGAGGTGAATTTTCTCAGGAGCAGGGGTATAACATTATGCTCTACTCAACTCCATGTACATTTATCTAGAGTCAAGAAAAAAAAAAAAACTGATTTGCTGTTGATACCACTTATCGCATGAGCTACCAATACATAATTCTCTTATTGCAGGGGCACTGCGCCCTAAAAGATCTTGTGTACCACAAAATCAGTTTTAAGAAGCCAACAGAGGATCATCTCTTTTGATGAAATTGAGTATTTTTATTGTGGAGATTTTGAGAAATATCCCTGGGATTGAAATTTCTCTGAAGAAGTGTCGTCTCCTTGAGGCACTTAGAGCCATGCATAAAATTAGTTCCACAATTTCGTCGTCTTCCATGCAAGGATGATATTCAGTGAATAAGACCTATTTTGTGAAGTTGATATCGAAGGTTTGAGTGTCCAGCTAGAAATTTAACCAGTCCTCTGATATCATCCCTTTTGAGTTGTAGAGATTCTTTTAATTTTTGGGGATGTTTTCCAAATGGGATATACACATTTTGTTCACTCAACTCTTTATTGCTGAGTTAATTGCTGTATTCAGGATATTACAGATAGCCTCAGGACCAGTGAAATAATCAGCTGAATCGTTTCTAGCTAGTTTGTCAAAACCCACTCACCAAAGCTTTACTTTGTTCTTATGCGAGATCTCTTGTTGTATATGGAAGTAGTGCATGACTAATTTGGAGTCAATGAGATTAGAGCCTTATGCTTTACTAGCCCCTTAACTTAACCGTTTGTTTGTATATCAATGGCGACACCGTTCTTTCTTTCTCTTATCAAGGATTAGATTTGCGCACAGCTAAATGGCATGTATTTCTGCTTGAAATATACTGCGACTTATTCCCGTTGATTTTGAAATTCAGGTGTCTGGACCAAAAATATATATCAGCACCCACCCCGGTGTCCATCTTCGATCCATCCATATACCACTTGATACCTTGAAGATTTGAGCTGAAGTTTTTGTAGTTCTATGCTTCCCGGCTTTGGATCACTGTATTGAACCTTCTGCCGAAGCATATGGTAGTATATTATGTAGGTAGGCGGTCGCTTACCGTGCAGATCATGTCAAGCTCAAGTGTTTCAGAGAGAAGATTCGGTTAATCCATGTGATCTAAGCCTAACCGTACTGCAAATAGCAATATTTTTTTATAAAAACATAGAGTGGCGTTAAACAAATGAAAGCTACTATAGCTCAAGAGTGATGTGGAGCATGTGTGCATTCTGCAGGTGATGCCCAAGCATGCAAGTCTTTGTAGTTGCTGCAACTTTCGTATGGTCGATTTCTCTTCTTTTTTTTGTAAGCTTCCTGATTTTCTCAATTTTATCTTAGGATAGGTCTTAGATGAGCTACAAGGAATTATTTTCTTTCTTCTCCCAGGTTCCAAAAAAAATATTCATATCTACCGTCTCACAAAAGGTTACATCCTTTTTATAGCTGCACACCATTTTGTTGACACAATCTAAAATTACGTCACAAGCGCACATCCCATCACTCTGAATGCGTACCAACCGAAATTCAAAACCACGCCCAGTAAAAATATGAAAAAAAAAATAAAGAAAATATCATAATCCATAAAGCATAACAAAAATTCCTACCACCATACAGTAGAACCATCAAACAAACCCCTCAAAGTCAAGATACTATTATACAAACTCCCCCTACAGAAGCACCCTTCACGAAAGCACCCCTTATAGCTTCGTGTGCTTACAATAGAATTACTTTAATTTCACTCGATAACAATAACAATAACAATTGTTTTTTACCCCCACCCCCACCCCCTCCCCCGTTCAATGAAATTAAAACGAAGTACGAAGATATCCTTTTTTGAAGAGTGGCCAGTCAAAAGGAAACGGAAACATAATACTCGTTCGTATATATGAAAAGATACAGAAAAAAAAAAAAAACAGGTCGCCCACCCACCGCAATAGTCCGCCTCATATGACAATGACTCATACACAAGCATGCGTTGTTACTTCGCCTTTTGCTGTGTATATGGATAGAAAACGGTACTAAACTAATAAAAGTATGACATCATATTTTCCATAGATATCTCTGACCCAACCACCCTCACATTTTACGTTCGAATGTAGATAGATATTGTACGATACCCAGTCATACCGAAGGGTGGTTTTCTATTCTCTCTTCCTGCTATGAACAACCTCGACGCAGGGAGAACTTTATATCCTGGATGGAATGAACGAAACAAACACAAATGCGACAACGACTACGACTACGGACTACCAACTAAATGGGTACGGGTACGAGAGTATAATAAAAATTCTCATATAAAATATTTTCAAGGATATTGCGCAATGATCCACACCACCACGACGACGACGATGAAGAAGAAAAACACGAAGAAGTTGGTCGACAGTCAGAGCGATTTCTACCATCCCAGTCCCCACCGTACGCTCGCCCACATGTACAACATCTTTCATTCTGAATGTTAAGAAGGAAGTAGTAGAAGAAGGTGTAGTGTATAGTACACGCGAACGTGGTGGCTATCGACCAATAATATTTCGTTATGTCCACTCCATATCCATCTCTACCTCCACCCGCACCATTACCATTCCTACCCACACCTTCACTCCAAGGATTAATAAGAATTTCGTTTTCGTTTTCGTTTTCTGTTATTTCCTGTGTGCTTGTGTTTTTTTTTTCTTTTTTTTTTCTCTCATTTCCTTTAGTGTATATTTTTCTTTTCTCTTATCGTGGTTTGGTGCTTAGGTATGCATTTATATAAAGATCCAGGATATACGAGTACTATACATCGACTGAAGGAGTGGGCTGTGGTGGTGGGACGAATATAAACTGTATCCGGATGTAATTCTAGAGAGAATATGAGGAAAAGAAAATAAAATGTAAAACAAAATATAACAAAAAAAAAAAAAAAAAAAAAAAAACGGGACATAGTCATAAAAGCTACATACAGTCCCTACCAACCGCCCATACAACCATCAGACCATCAGACCATCAGACCATCCGACCAACGTATTCTCGATATTAATAAAATGTCAAACGGGAACGAGAAAATTGAATGCTTGGAACTGTGGGAGCCGAAAAAATAACGACGAAAAGGACGAAGGACGAGAAAAACATGAAAAACTCTGCTGAGCACAGCCCAATGCTGAAAAATTTATATCTTCGTTTTTCTCTTGGTTTTTTTTTTTTTTTTTTTTTTTATCATGAAGTAACTGCTTTAGTGCGGTCCTTCTTCATTCGTTTGCCCACCTTTGACAGTTATAAATTTGCAGCAATTTTTCATCCCCACGGGTAGTGACTTTGGGGTTGACCCCCTTCGATAGCTTCATACCTATTCTTTTCATTCATTTTACCTTCAGCACATGTCCTTTGCGCTGAGTAAAGGATTTAATCGAATGGTCACCCTTTTTTATTTATGGATTTTGTTTTTTTCTGCATTTAAAATGAAAGCCACACACGGCTTGGAGTCGGAGGATGTGTTTCCTTTTTTTATTATGCGGCCCTTGGGGTGACCATTGTCCTGATTATGCGTTTTTATATAAACAATTCATAGACATACAGATATATGTACATCCAGTTACAGGTATGAATAAGTGGATTCCTGAAGACAATAATTTTTTGTCATTCTGATAATCTGGTCATGGGTAGAGGGCAGACAGCGATTTATTAGATTTTACTCCCAATGATGACATTCTGGGTCCTTTTTGAATAGAATTTTCGAATTGCTCAAATGGGTTTTATTGAAATTGGTTCAAATGCAAATGGTCAGTGCTTTATTTAATAAAAAAAAAAAAGTCCAGGTAGTACCCATGTCTTCATTTTCATTTCATTTCAATATTAGCAACATAATAACTGGACTGTCCATTAAAAATTACATATAAAACATACAATTAAGGATTAAAAAAAAAAAAATTAAATCATAATCATCTCCGCGGTTTTTTGGTACATTTTTGAAAAAAAAAAAAAATTCTTTATTCAAAATCAGTTTCAATCAAGTACATATTGGCCATTATTATCTATGACCTTTTGCCATTTTCCGGGTAGCTTCATAATTTTATCGACGTAGAACTTCTGTGGTTTATCAGTGGAAGACTTGGCCAAGTGATTTTCAGCACCTCTTCGGTAAGCCAATTTTTTACCATCAAGAGAATTTTGCAAAGACCGAAACAAATGGTAATCAGAGGGTGCACGCATATGATGGTTAGTCAAATTGCAGCAATTTCCGTCAATTTGTGTATGGCCTAGCATTGTCATGATAAAAGACAACTCCGTTTCTGTTGGCCAATTCTGGTTGCTCTTTCTTGATAGCTTCATTCAAACGGTTGAGTTGTGCACAGTAGAGGATCGAATTGACCGTTTCGCCACGTTCAAGCAACTCATAATTGACAATTCCCTTCCAATAAAATCAATACTCAACATAACTTTGTTTGCCGTCAATCAAGGCTTTAGAATCGTTTGTGATCGGTCACCAGCCTTTAACCGATATTCTCGTATTTAATCCATTTTTCATCGCCCGTAATGAATCGCTTCAAAAATGATTCCACTGATGGTTATTCGGTCAATTAAATTTCTTTGCGTTAATTCATGTGGCCCCCAAACATCGAGCTTCGTTGAGTTGCCTGCTCGTTTAAGATGATTCTTTGATACGGTTGACGTTTAGTGCCTCCGCTATCTCCAAACAGCTTCCGTACCAGTCTTGCTCCATCAATTGCAAAATTTCATCGACTTTTTCAGTGGAATGGAATCCCAATCCTGAGTCCGGCGTTCACTCACAGAATTCTCATAGTAAACTGCACAAATATTTCGGCATATTTTTGCACCGTTTTCCCTTTTTTATAGTAAAGAAGCAATACATAGCGTATTTCTTCAGATATTTCACTCATATTCAAATCAGTATAACTTTTAACACGAGCAAGGTATTACACAGGTGTCTTCACAAAAAATGTAGCCTGACATGTCACTTTTCAAACACGTGCTCGTTTGACACAATCAGATTAGTGTTTCCAGATAGATGGACACTAACACCATCTAGTGACAAAAAACCGCGGATGCTTTTTATATGACCAATAATAGTAAAAATCAAAATAGAAAGATAATTATTTTAAGTTTAAAATTAGTTGACAAAAAGTAACAATCAATTTAAAAAATCAGTATTACAATTAGTTTTGAAAACGAGATAAGTGTTAAACATTGAGAGCGAACTACCAGCTGTACCGGTATGAAGTGAGCGTCAAGATACAAATGTCTCGAGAGGGAACATTTATCGTGAACCGGCTTGAATTTTTTTATATTTTTGGTTGCTATGACCCCTATCAAACATATTTAGTACAATATATACACCCTGACTAACTCGAACTGCAACCAACTTCAAACTGCTATAATTTCCAAACCGTTCATTACTGTGAGCTCAAATGTTGACACATGACAGATAATTTTATTATTTACAAACCTTTGAAACGACTTGCGTCTCAGTTATGTTGAACAATTTTTATCCGCGATGGAATTCAAACGTGATAGTGTGATTGCTTTATATTTGGCTGGAAAACTACAAGTAGCTATCGTTAGAGCCCTCCACAACCTCAAAGTGAATAAATCATTTGTGTCTCGAACCATAGCTTGTTATCGTGATACTGGCAACGTTACACAACGCGATGGAGGTGGTCATAAAATAAACAGCAACATCGGCAGAAATGGTTCGGAAAGTGAAGGCTAGAATTGAGCGAAATCCGCTTCGAAGTGAAAGAAAATGGCTCGTGTGCTCAGCATATCGTTGGAACGGATGCAACACATACTGAAAAACGGGCTTGGGCTCAAGCCATTGAAGTTCCAAAAACACACGATCTTACACCGCAACAGAAGAGAGTTAAGTCCAAAGAGCAAAGGAGTTTCTACGCTTGCACGAAAGTGGTGAGTTGCCGAATTTGGTTTTTTCCGATGAGTCGCCGTTTGTTATCGAGCAATATGTCAACAAATAAAATGACCGAGGCCAGAGAGGCCCTTCGAAAATTTACACCTTCGGACGGCCACCAGAAAGCCGGCAGCACCGATGGTGATGGTTTGGGCCGCCATAGTCGCTGATGGTCGCTCTACGCTCGTATTTTTGGACCGTGGCGTCAAAATTAATGCGATCGTATACTGTCTTAGAGACAGTATTGGAGCCTTGGGCAAACAATCATTTCGGTCGGAGACCATGGACATTTCAACAAGACACGGCACCGTCTCACAAAGCGCGCGTCAACCAAGATTGGTTAAAAAACAATGTTCCACACTTCATTTCTTCGACACAATTGATTGCAAATTCTCCGGATGCAAATCCGTTGGATTTCTCTGTCTGGGGTATTTTGAAGGGAAAGGTTGGCACTAAAAAATACCAAAGTTTGGACCACCTCAAAAAAGCACTTCGCCGGGAATGGGCCAAAATACCGCAGAGCCAATTGCATGCAACGTGCGATGATTTCATCGGTCGTCTCAAGGCCATTATTCGCGCCAAAGGCGGACATATTGAAAACTACTGATACAAATTGAAAATTGATGTATTTTCCAACATTTTTTGCTTTGGCACAATAAAATTTATCAAAAAATAAAAAAATTATAGCATTTTAAAAAGTTGCAGTTCGAGTTAGTCACCCTTTATATCAAGTCATTGAGCAACATCATATTTTTTCATCGTGTTGAAAATGTCGAATTTTGTACCAGAAAATGATGACTTGCGGAAAGCATTAATTTTTTGTTTTCATTTGAAGGAAAGTGCTGCAGAGTCGTATCAAATGCTTGTCTAGGCGTATGGTGAGCGTGCTCTATCAGAAGCAAAAGGTTCAGAGGTAACGATTTTGATGTGAGAAATGAAGAAAGTGGAAGACCACCAAAAAAGTTTGAAGATGCCGAATTTCAAACAATATTGGATGAAGATGACACCTTGAGTCAGAAACAAATGGCAGAAATGTTAAATGTCGCACAACAAACAATTTCTGACCGTTTAAAAGCCTTGGGAAAGATCCAAGAGTCTGGAAAATGGGTGCCACATGAATTGAATGAAAGATAGATGGAAAACCGAAAAAGAAATCAGTTTTGCATCGAATTGTTACTGACGATGGAAAATGGATCTTTTTTTCAGAATCCGAAACGGAAAAAAACATGGGTTAATCTGGGAAAACAATCAACTTCGACTGCAAAACCTGATCGATTCGTCAAGTAGACAATGCTGCGTGTTTGGGGGACCAGAAAGGTGTGGTGTACCACGAACTCCTAAAACCTATTAAACCGTTAATAAAGATCGCTTCCAACAACGAATGATCAATTTAAACCATACTTTGATCGAAAAACGACCAGAATGGGCTAGAAGACACGGCAAGGTAATCCATGACAATGCACCTGCACACAAAGCAAAACCGGTTCAGGATACAACCAAAGCACTTGGCTGGGAGCTGCTACCCAACCCACCACATTCACCAGACTTGATTCCTTCCGACTACCATTTGTTTTCATCGATGGGAAACGCATTAGCTGAGCAGCACTTCGAATCCTACGAGGAAGTCGAAAATATGGTGACTTTTTGGTTTGCTTCAAAAGACGAACAGTTTTATTGGAGTGGAATCCATAAACTATCTGAATGATGGGAAAAATGTGTAGCTAGCAATGGCCAATACTTTGAATAACATTTTTTTTACTTTCCTATTAAAAATTTGTGTTTTATTTTCACAAAAAAAAAACTCACTTCATACCGGTACACCTGGTATATACGACTAGATTAATTGATATTAAGGAGCAAAAAACCATCCCGCGTTTTATGCTAGCGGGCCCAAAAGGGAAAAGATAAGCTCTTCGACGAGAAGAAGTTCGACAAATGATAAATGTCAGTGGGCTAGTCTACAGCGAAACAACCGAAAACTTATCACATCACCGCACTCGCACAAGATGTGACACAGCTCATACACTGTAAAAGAGGTACAGGAGCACTCAGGGTAAACTGCCTACAAGCCGGATGGAGAGCGAATCATTCTAGGAGGAGAGTTGATGTTGAAGCAGGCATCAACCCATGGGTCACGGCGTTATTTGGCAGTCATATTCAAATTCGGTTATTTAACACCCATTTTAAAGTATTTTCCTTTTCTGTTAAGAAACTTTTTCTCTTTATAAAAATGGCAAATTGTTCCCGATGCAACGATTAGCTCCCTATAGATGGTGAATTTATAACTTGCGGAAAATGTAAGGGGCGCTATCATCACGAGTGCTCATCTATCTACAACAACACTCGGAGAATGTGCATATAAAAAATCATGGGAATGTTCATTCTGTAGGAGAAAAAAGAAAATAGAAATAGAAGCCCAGCAAGCTAAGCGAATTATAGTAGATGGGTGGATTCCCCTAAAATCAAAGATTCTCACAATTCCAACTTAATTGCACCGATTTACAATGATCTTCACCAACAAATGCGTGCCGAGATAAAAGAAATCTCCAACTATAAGACACAAAATGATATTTTTTTATCAATTTCAAACAATTTACAACAATTTATCTGCAAAGCAAAGTGCTTATCTGCAGATAGTTATTAGCATTGGTATCATTATTTGGTTTTGAAGTGATTTAAAATAATATCTCAATTTAATTATATAAAAGAATAGCAATATTACTTTATGTAGATATACAAATACACAATTACTAGAAATAAATAATTCGTTTTCTAAAGTTAGGAATGTATTTCAAAGATTGAGGAAGTTTGTTCATAAGTATTAGAATAGCATAGAGTAGTTCTCGTTTTCCATAGATGTTGAATGTTTCTGGTACTTCAAGCATTCCTTGGGCTCGTCTTCTGGTGTTTTGCGTATCATCCATATAGTGTATGAGTGTTGTCATCTGAAATATTGCGTTGGCATCTAAGACTTTAAAAGATGTGTAAACAGGTCTAAAAAGTATAAGTAGACGATGTTGAAGATTCGACATTTTATCAATATGGGTTTTCGCCGCGTTTTCCCAAGCCACATCTTATTCTTGATTCTGCTAGCGAATAGTACGCTTGTTTCTGTACTTCAAAATAGAAATATCTTTTAAGGTATACCATCGCAAAGATCGCGCTCTTAAGTTGAAGGCGTAGGGTAGTTATATGCTCTCGCCATAATAGGTGTTCATCTATAGTTATCCGAGGTATCAATTTCTTTATTGTTGGCTGACAATGGGCAGTGTTCGTTTCGGTGATATAACATATTTGAACAATATCTTCTCGCTTAGAGGGGGTGCCTATGTGCATTACGTTTGTCTTGGTCGCATTTATTAGAAGGCCTTTATCATGACACCATTTAGAGACGGTGTTAGATTCTTCTTGCAATATTTAAGCCGCAGAGTTTAAACATTTGTGTTTTACCACAATTGCTATGCCATCAGCGTAGGCATAGGCAGTAGTTTTTTTGAATAAACGCAAAAGTTCGTTTGTATACAGGGTGACTGACTCGAACTGCAACTTTTTAAAATGCTATAATTTTTATATTTTTTGATAAATTTTACTGCGCCAAGGCAAAAAATGTTGGAAAATACATCAATTTTCAAATTGTATCAGTAGTTTTCAACATATCCGTCTTTGGCGCGAATAATGGCCTTGAGACGGCAGAAGAAATAATCGCACGCTGCACGGAAGTTGCTCTGCGGTATTTTGGCCCAATTCCGGCGAAGTCCTTGTTTGAGGTGGTCCAAACTTTGGTATTTTTTAGTGCCAATCTTCGCCTTCAAAATGCCCCAGACAGAGAAATCCAACGGATTTGCATCCGGAAAATTTACAATTCATTATGTCGAAGAAATAAACGGTGGAACATTGGTTTTTAACCAATCTTGGTTGACGCCCGCTTTGTAAGACGGTGGCGAGTCTTGTTGAAATATCCACGGTCTTCGACCGAAATGATTGTTTGCCCAAGGCTCCAATACTGTCTCTAAGACAGTTTCACGGTATACGATCGCATTAATTTTGACGCCACGGTCCAAAAATACGAAGGACCTCACTGGCAAGTAAACTCGGTCATTTTGTTTGTTGACATATTGCTCGATAACAAATGGCGAGTCATCGGGAAAAACCAAATTCAGCAACTCACCACTTTCGTGCAAGCTTAGCAACTCCTTCGCCCTTTCGACTCTAACTTTTTTCTGTTGCAGTGTAAGATCGTGTGCTTTTTGGAACTTCAATGGCTTGAGCCCAAGCTCATTTTTCAGTAATTGTTGCATCCGTTCCAAAGGTATGTTGAGCTCACGAGCCATTTTTCTTTCACTTCCACGCGGATTTCGCTCAATTCAAGCCTTAACTTTCCGAACCATTTCTGCCGATGTTGCTGTTTTTTTTATGACCACCTCCATCGCGTTTTGCAACGTTGCCAGTATCACGATAACGATCTATGGTTCGAGACACAAATGATTTATTTACTTTGAGGTGCTGGAGGGCTCTAACGATAGCTACTTGTGGTTTTCCAGCCAAATATAAAGCAATCACACTATCACGTTTGAATTCCATCGCAGATAAAAATTTTCAACACAACTGAGACGCAAATTATCTGTCATGTGTCAAAATTTGAGCTCACAGTAATGAACGGTTTGGAAATTATAGCAGTCTGAAGTTGGTTGCAGTTCGAGTCAGTCAGGGTGTAGAGGATAAATAACAACGGGCCCAGTTTGGAGCCTTGTGGTACACCGGATTCACTTGGTTTTTCCTCGCTCATTTTGTCTGAGAAGTCTGAAAGACTATTATAAATGAAATGCATATAAAAATGATGTTGTCAATGCAATTTGCAAAATACTGGATGTGCACATCACTGAAGGCAACATTGAAGAATTTTTGACCTTCACCGATAGGAAGAATAGAGAATTTAAACATATCTCAGTCTGCTTCATGGGGAAGTTTTTGCGAAAAAGCAAAAACAAAGAGTTCACTCACATACAAAGAAATATGTACAAACATAAACAAAGAAACAAACAAAACAAAATATTTACATTAATAATGAGTTAACCAATCACTTTAAAACATTGCTCTGGTCAAACAAAACATGAGTAAAAGCGGTAAACTGGAGGTTTGTATGGCTGAAAAATAACAAAGTTCTCGCTAGAAAGTACGAAGAAGACGAAAAGCTGGAAATTAATTCAGTGATTGACCTTGAAAAATTTTTTTACTGCAATATACGATAAATTAGACAACATTAACCTTTCTACGGTCCTCGGGTCATTTTTGACCCAATTTAAGAAAGAAATTAAGTTTTCTCTAAGACAAAATTTTTGAAGGACTTGATATTTCTTGACTTTTTCTAAAGTGTTGACCTGAATACAATTACGTTTAATTTTATAAAAAATATTAGGAACTTTGCGACGTACAAACTTTTTTATGTCTGCGTCCTTCGGGTGAAATTTGACTCAACGTATGAATCGAATGGTATTTGCAGTTTGCTTTGATTTCTAATTACCTATTCAATTTTGGTCATTTATGACCCAACCAGCATATTGTTATTTCAGCTCCGATTTTGTATGTGTTATCTATCTTTGCATTGTGCATTTGTATACTTTTTATCAGATTTCCGAAGAAAAACTTATTCATCCATGGTAATTCGCATTCTTGTTAGTTACGTGTCGCGGGATAGTTCATTTCAAAATATTGAATACTATATTTAGAATACGGCATTATGCTCAAAGAAAGGGAAACAATTAACACAATTTCAAAGATGCATTATGCTTTTTTAATATTACAGTAAATATTGAGTGTTTAGTACGTACTTTTGTTTGGAGACTGTACCTTTGTAGCTATGACTGATAGCGAAAGTGACATCTCTTTGACCGTATTTTCGGATGAAAAGAAATCTTGTTCTGAGTTCGAGGATCATGTTGAGGCATCTGATTCATCAGACAGTGATTTTAGTGATGTCAAATAAATAACTCAACAAAACCTAATTAAAAACAGTGCCGGAAGAGCCTCAAGGAAAAATATTATAAAATTGGTGCCAGGATTGACACGTTATTCTTGTTCTAGATTTATAGAAGTCGAAGAACTTTCCAGCTTTGAATTGTTTATTTTTTCAACCTCCGTATCAAAGGACCTACGATGGCGGTCCCAGAAGTACCCGGCCTGACCAAGACATGGTGGTAGTTGTTTGAAAATACCACTTTATTGGAAAGTACGCAGTCTATAAAGCATATGTTTCAAATAAGAAAGCGCCACATTGTCAGTGAATTTGTGAAAAATAACCCCCTTGACTGAAGTCCGTCCATATTTAGGCAGACGTGCCAAATTTCAGTGCTATACTGTCTGTTGTTTTGACAGCTGATTGTTGTTGACGTGTTTGCCATCATGTTGATTATGGACAAAAACGATTTTCGTTCTCTCATAAAACATTAATTTTTGAGAGGCAAAACGGCGAAGGAAACAAAAGAAAAGTTGGATAAATATTATGGGGCTAATGCTCCGTCAGATTACACCGTCAAATATTGGTTTCGAGAGTTTCGTGGTGGCTGCAACTACACTACCGATTGAGTCCGCAGCGCTATCTAGCAGATACCACAAAGATTAGTACTGAGCGCACACGCCATATTTTGGGAAATATTCTGCATGTGAAAAAATTATCCTGCCGCTGGGTGCAGCGCATACTCACTCATGACCAAAAACACGAACACGAGAGCACTTCGAAAGAGTGTTTGAACTTGCTGATGCGGAATCGGGCGGACTTTAGGTAACTGTTGATGAAACTTGGATCCACTATTACACACCAGAGAACAGAATTAGTGCCCAGTAATGGACTGAAGCCGGCACGAGTGCTCCGAAGCGGCCGAGGGAGGCTCGATGGGTCGGAAAGTTTATGGCGTCGGTTTTCGGGGATTGTCAATGCATACACTTCCTGGACTACCTCGAAAAAGGAAAAACCATCAACAGCAAGTATTACTGTGCCTTATTGAACCGATTGATGGCCTAAATCGCTGCAAAACGGCTTCACAGCGCGGCTCGAGAGCATCGCAACCATGGCTAAAATCAATGACTTACGCCTCCAATTGCTGTCGCATCCTCCATATTTGCCCGATTTGGCTCCCTCGGACTATTATTTCTTCCCAAACCTCAAAAGATGGCTCATCAATAAAAAATTCAGCTCACGCGAAAAAATCATCAACGCCACGGAGGAGTATTTTGCAGACCTTCCGGAAAATTACTTTTCGGACGGGATCAAGAAGTTTGATAAGTCTATCAAACTAAAAGGGGACTATATTGAATAAAATAAAAAAAACATTTAAAAAAAATTTTTTGTTCATTCCCAATGAGGTTACTTTTCACCCCACCTAGTACACCCTGACTGACTCGAACTGCAACACTTTAACACGCTATATTTTTTTTATTTTTTGAAATATTTTACTGCGCCAAAGCAAAAAATGTTGGAAATACATCAGTTTTCAAATTGTAATAGTAGTTTTCAATATGTCTACCTTTGGCGCGAGTAATGGCTTTGAAACGGCCGAAAAAAGTATCGCACGCTGCATGCAAGTGGCTCTGCGGTATTTTATACCATTCCCGGCGAAGTGCTTGTTTAAGGTGGTCCAAACTTTGGTAGTTTTTAGTGATAACCTTCGCCTTCAAAATACCCCAGATAGAGAGATCTAACGGATTTGCATTCGGAGAATTTGCAATCCATTGTGTCGAAGAAATGAGGTGTAAAACATTGTTTTTTAACCAATCTTGGTTGAGACGGTGCCGAGTCTTGTTGAAATGTCCACGGTCTTCGACCGAAATGATTGTTTGCCCAAGGCTTTAATACTGCCTGTAAGCTCGGTCATTTTGTTTGTTGACATATTGCTCGATAACAAATGGCGACTCATCGGAAAAAACCAAATACGGCAACTCACCACTTTCGTGAAAGTGTAGCAACTCCTTCGCTCTTTCGACTCCAAATTTTTTCTGTTGCAGTGTAAGATCGTGTGCTTTTTGGAACTTCAATGGCTTGAGCCCAAGCTCATTTTTCAGTATGTGTTGCATCCGTTCCAACGATATGTTGAGCTCATGAGCCATTTTTTTTCCACTTCCACGG
The DNA here is from genome assembly GCA_907269105.1 of Volucella inanis. NCBI lineage: Eukaryota > Metazoa > Arthropoda > Insecta > Diptera > Syrphidae > Volucella > Volucella inanis. The sequence goes on from OU026157.1 coordinate 27,998,136, forward strand.
GGATTTCGCTCAATTCGAGTCTTCACTTCCGAACCTGTTTTTTTATGACCACCTCCATGGCGTTTTAAAGCGCTGCCAGTATCACGGTAACGAGCTATGATTCGAGACACAAATGATTTATTCACATTGAGGTGCTGGATGGCTCTGACGATAGCTACTTGTGGTTTTCCAGCCAAATATGAAGCAATCACACTATCACGTTTGAATTCCATCGCGGATAAAAATTGTTCAACATAACTGGGACGCATGACAGATAATTTTATTGGTTTGGAAATTATAGCAGTCTGAAGTTGTTTGCAGTTCGAGTCAGGCAGGGTGTAAATTGTTACTTGGACAAGAGCCTTAATTGCCCAAACTATTCTAAATTAAGGAGAAATTTTGACACTGCTTTTGGTAATCACTTAATAGAAGACGTAACATACTATCAGTGGACCCACACAGACCAATCAAAATTGGGAGTGAGAATTGAAAACTCTGAGGATTTCATTCAGAGCTTTTTGAAACGGCTTGGTGTTTTCATTCGTCATGTTTTTGTAACTGATCAAGAAAAACGGTTTATGTACCTGTACTCCTAAAAGTCAAAACTCTCTTAACGAAAACGGACATACTTGTTTTATTCGACTCTTCCGAAAATTATGGTTTTGTTGTGCAAGATGCAGTGTAGGGATACCACTGGACTAACGAACAGGCAACGATTTACCCTTTCGCAATATATTACCGGAACCAGATGGGTGTTATTAAAATTGAAAGTTTTGTACACTTATTTCCGTGCCGTCTCTTTGAGTTCCTGCACAAGAAATACCAACATTTTAAGAAAATTATTTATTTTTCCGATGGATCTGCTGCGCAGTACAAAAAGAAATAGAATTCTTTTTACTTAAACATTGCATGAACAGGATTTTGTAGAATTGATACCGGCACTTAACAACATCATTTCGCCAGAAATGCAATCATTATCTTCGCTATCTAGAACGAATTCCGGATACAAACTCCTCTTCTCGCCTAAAATATTACCTTTCATAAGGACAGATTAGACGATTTCGTCCACTTCTAGAATTGTGCAGCTTTGTTCTTTAAACTGCCTCTCCATGGAGCGATATTTTTCCTGCACCTGCAGCTCTGCAAATTCGTACCCTTTTTCCAATAGTTTTTCCGTTATGAACTTCCAAATTTTTTGTTCTTTAATCCTGCTGTTTTTCCTACTTGAGGCGTCAGTTCCTCCAAGAGGGACAGCAATAACTTGGTTGGCGCCTCCAATTACATTTGTTTGGGAGTGTCATGCTCTACGCTATCCTCCAAGTTCTGCGTATCACCGGTAACTTCTGCTACCACAATTTCCTTTATGGGCGTGAAGTCTTCGCCTGGGCTTTGGATAACTCGTTGAGTCACTTAATTTCTATACTTCGAATGCGAAGTTTACAAGCAAAGCTTGTGACTTCGTCTTTCACGGTTGCAATTCCCAGATCGCGGTGAATATCGCTATTCCTTATATACCATGGAGCATTTACGATTGCTCTAAGCGCTTTGTTCTGGAACGTCTGTAGGACAGACATATTGTTTGGTTTGGTACAACTCCATAGTTGTATACCATAAGTCCACGAAAGTTTTAGCACTTGCTTATACATATGTAAGCAGCTTGTTATATGCGCTTAGTTTAGAGTATCTTCCGATAAGCCAATACATTTCTTTTAGCCTGATTTCGAGCTCTTCACGTTTCTTTTTTACGTGTGATTTCCACTTCAGTTTCGCATCTATGATCATTCAAAAATATTTTGCATACGGTATTTGTACCGAGTTGATGAATAAAGGTAAGTTGTTTATCTTTCTGTACGTGAAATTGACGTGTGTTGACTTAGTCTCGTTTAGCACGATTCGCCAGCTTTTCATGCACTCAAATATTTTGTTCAGAACTCGTTGAAGTTTTGCAGTCGAGGATTCAACTGTATGTCATGTGGCGAGGATCGCCGTGTCATCCGCAAACGTGGCTACCACAGTCTCTTCATCTAAAGCTATGTCTCTAGTGTACAGTAAGAATAGGTATGGCCCCAGAACGCTTCCTTGTGGAAGGCCAGCTTGAATTTCCTTAAATTCAGAGAGAGAATTCACTAAGTTTGTCGAACAATACATTTGTTTTGTTTATTTGTCATTTATTGTTTTAAGTAGAGTAAGGCCTCTATAGTTTCTGAAGTCAAGTTTGTCACCTTTTTTGTAAACAGGACAAATTACGCCGGTTTCTCATTTTGTTGGCATTTCATCCATATCCCATATTTTACATCTAAGTCTATGTAGTAGCTGTGGCTTATTTTTTTAGTTTATCTATGGCTTTCCTTATATCTTCTTGTGTTGGCATTCCGACTGCTTGTGCTTCTTTTTGTGCTATTGTGTTATGTTCATCTCCCTCTGGGATTTCTATGTTCATAGTCTGTTCGAAATATGTTTCCCATATCTCCACAAGTTTGTTTTCCGCGATTACTATTTTTCTGTTTTCATCTTTGCATATATATATATTTTTTTTTTTTTTCATGGGAAGGTGAGAAATCTTAATAGACACTATAGGCCCGGAGCCTATAGTAGTGTCAGATTCTTACTCACTAAAAAAACACCTCCCTTATGCAAACCACGACTGAGTTCACACCCAACAAGCAGTTCTTCTATCGCATTTTATTTTTTTTTTTTTTTTTTATAAGATATCCTGCAGACGATTTTCCATTGAAAATTTCTGTGTACTTTAGGAAAATTTTGCGCTGCTAATCACCGCGCTAGATCAAGAGGCTTAGTCCTTTTCAGACGGCGCAATAAATTTGTCTCGTCGAGGATTTGTTGAACAGAAATATTCGTATGACCTTGTAATCGATTATTATGTTTTCGCGCAAACAATTTAATTACGTTCTGAACGTTTTCGACTCCTAAGTTTCTGTGGATATCATCGTTTCTAATGTACTACGGCGCATTAACAATACCTCGAAGAACTTTGTTTTGGAATGTCTGTAATACATTAATGTTACTATATTTAGTACAACCCCAAAGTTGTACACCATATGTCCAGATCGGTTTTAGCACTTGCTTGTATAACAGCAGTTTGTTCTATAAGCTAAGCTTGGAATACTTTCCAATAAGCCAGTAAATATCTCTATACTTGATCGTCGAGTGTCATACCGAGATATTTGGCCTCGTTCGCGTAAGGAATTCGTACTGCGTTGATAAACACCGGTGGATTCTCAATTTTCTTGAGAGTGAAGTTCACGTGGACAGACTTGTTTTCATTAAGCGCGATTCGCCAAGTTTTTGTCCAATTGTTAATCCGTGTTGGGCACGTTGCAACTTGACAGTTGCTTCTTCGACTGTTTTAGCCGTTGCCAAAATGGCAGTGTCATCAGCAAATGTGGCTAGAACAGTGTCGTCCGTTTGCGGTATATCACGGGTAAAAAGAAAATATAGCAGAGGACCAAGTACACTTCCTTGCGGCACCCCCGTCTTTATTGTCTTAAAAGTGGAATATTCGTTTCCGTATCTCACACGGAAGAGTCGGTCTTCCAGATATGAACCTAAAATAGAAGACAATTGCTGGGGTAAAGCTTTTCGGAGTTTATATTTTAGGCCTTCATGCCATACCTTATCAAAGGCTTGCGAAACGTCAAGGAATGCGCTTGAACAGACTAACTTACACTCGATTGCTCGTTCAATTACATCGGATTATTCGATGCACTTGGTCAACTGTAGAATGTTGGCTTCTAAAGCCAAATTGATGATCAGGCAAGAGGGAATTTGTGTCTGTAATTAGTTTAAGACGTTTAAGAAGGATTCGCTCGAAGACCTTCGATGTAATCGGAAAAAGCGATATTGGTCTATATGACTTGACTTCAGTCAGCGGTTTACCGGGTTTCGGAACCATTATAACTTCGGCTACTTTCCACTGGTGCGGTACGTACTCTAATCTAATGCTTGCATTTATAAGATAGAGCAGCTTTAGCAAACCTTTTTTTGGCAACGCTTTAAGTATCTCTCCCGTTATTAAGTCATATCCTGGGGCTTTATTGGGCTTAAGCGTGTCTATAACTTGTCTAAGTTTCCTTAGTGTACTGGAAAGTTTGTCGTCACGTCTAGGGTATTGATATTCTCAGGAAGCACCCCCCCATCGAATGGTTTAAACGTTTCTGCAAGATGGTCGGCGAAAACATTAGCTTTTTCCTTATCTTCTTTCGCCCAGTCATCCTGGTTCCTTATTATTGGCGCCACGTGTATTTGGGGCTTTCGAACACTTTTAACGGCTCTCCATATGGAGTAGTTGGTGTCCTTTGTCGCTGTGAGTCTTTCAAGGTAGTTATTAATACCTTGATTATTGAAGTCCTTGATCGATTTTTTCAACAAGTTGCAGAGCCTATTGCATATATAAATTTTTTGCTTTGAATTGTTCGGTCATTTGTTTTACCTTGTTTTAGAATATTCTCATATTTCTCATATTTGTTTCGTCTTCTATTTCCTCTATCTTTTTTTTTATATCATATTTTGTACACATCGCTATTCCTTCTTGTATCTCTGTATATCATTTGTTGCCTTGCAATGTTTTTTTCTTCAATTGTTGGTCTACACTCTTCGTCGAATTGTACTAAATAATTGCAGAAACTTTTTATTTGGCAACACTGACTCAAGTAATCTAAACTTTTTTGTCCAGCATGGTCTGGTCCAGACAAGCGAAAATATTTCGCGAAATCCCCGCACATGACATCGAAAACAAAACGCTCCACTTCATCCATTCAACTTAGACTTCCTAGACAGAGGATTACAATCCACTGTATGGATGGTAAAATTACTCTCCTTCGAGAGAGATTTTTCGCGCATGGATTGTTAGTTGTTAGATCCTTTTTTCTGGTTTTGTCATCCCCCCACATAAGAAGCAAACGATGACACGAAGAAATACTGACCATACCAGAAGAAGAAGTGGATGCCATGTATTACAAAAACAAAGAGGAAACGATGGAAAAGAAAAAATTGCAAAATGTCCAGTTGGTCAGTAAGTGTAGAAAAATATTACCTCCCCCTTGGTACCCAGAAATCGATAACAAAAAAAAAAAAAACAAAAAAAAATCTTTTCCTTTTGTTTCTCTTTTCATTGCAATATTTCTTTTGCTTTTTCTGTCGGTGGAATTTTTCTTTTAATACTCCCAGATCGTCGTCTATGTACGTTTTTAAAAAAAAAGACGTAACGTGGGACTGCTGTAGGTGATTCCAATATCAACAATACAAATGGCGTACGGAAAGGATACCCAACCTGTTCATATTGTGTTTAAAAAATGAAAATAAAAAGAAAGAAAAAACTGCTACTCCAGCAGTTAGATTTCTTTTGCTCACCTTTAGCAATAAAAAATGGAACTCCATTTTATTTTTATTTTTACTTTACTATTTTTTGACTGTGTTTTTATTTTTCTTATTTCATTTTGAAAAAGGACACTCTGCAGTTGTATAATTTATTCGATCGACCAAACTGGACATCTGTCTTTGAAATGTTCACTGTGATTATCTTGGGGTTGACTGATTTCAACTCTTTTTGTTTCGGTTTTTGCCTTTGCAGACCACATTTGTGGTCGACACTTTGATGAAGTATCACCGATTAGAATTATAAAAATATTTAACATACATACATATGTGTGTATACTCGTATACTATATTGTATATATGTATAAAGTAAAATTTTATTTAAAGAAAATTGCTATTTTTGAAGAAAAAGTCTGTTAACTACGGTTTCTTTTGCGATAAGCTCTACAGGTTCGTATTTCTGTAAGGATACAACTTACATTTAACCATTTATGTTTGTAGCGCGTGTGAAAATATCTAAAAATACATATTTCTCCCACATTTATTTCTTCTGGAGTTGCCGGACTTTAAAAACATTTTACGGGCCGATTTACCTTTCAACCGATATTCCAGCAACTTCACGTCGTCCAAGTCGCCTAATTTCTCTGACTTGTATACTTGGTATGGACTAAAGGCTTAATGTAGCCCCAAAGAAAAGAGTGTAAAGGTGTTACATTGAGTGAACGGGGCTCCCAATTGAGAAGGCCATTTCTGGCAATAAGAGGATCACAGAACTTTTAATTGTGGCATGTGCTGTGCAGCAAGTGGCAACATCCTGCTGAAACCACATTTCCTTCAAGCTTTTCAGTTGTATTTAAGTGTCAAGTTTGCTTACTTACTTACTTAGGCAGCGCTACAGTCCGGTGTGGAATTAGGACTCAACCAATAAACCTCTCAATTAGCACGTTCTTTAGGTAACTGTCTCCAGTTACGCACTCCAAGTTGATTGAGGTCCCTTGCCACTTTCGCGCCTCCCTCTACTGCGTTATCCCTACGATTTAGAGTCGAAGATTCTGTCCCAGCTATATCTAATGTCCAATACGCAGTTTTTTAACCAGGTCAATGCCGCTATACAACTCGTAGAGTTCATCGTTGAGTCGTCTGCTCCAGAACACGTCAACGCATACGGGACCAAATATTTTACAAAAAAATTTTCTCTCAAAACGACTAAGGATATCTTCATCCGCTTCAGAACTTAGAATTTCCTTGGTTGTTCCTACATAGTTGCCTTCTCAGCCCGAAGTTAGGTGTCTCCCTTTGTTAACAGCATACAACTAGGTTTGTCTTCATTTACCGCTGGATTCATTTCTGTTCTTCTGTTCCAATACTGCACCAGTGACAGCTCGCTGTGTTCTACCTATAACACCACTATCGTCGGCATATGCAAGCAATTGAACAGACTTTGAAAGATCGTACCACGTGTGCTGGTTCGTGAGTTTTGCACAATTTTTTAAGTATGATGTTAAAGAAGTCACTTGACAGCGCGTCACCTTGCCTAAATGCTTTTTTGATATCAAAGACCTCGGTTAGGTCGTTACCTACCTTAATGCAGCAGCAAGCTTTCTCCATCGTCATTCTGCACAAGCGGACAAGTTTAACAGGGATGCCAAAACTAGACACGGCTCTGTATAGCTCGTCTCTTTAGATACTCTCATATGCGGCTTTAAAATCGATAAAGCCGTGGTGAGTATCGATCTGAACTTATTGGGTTTTTTCCGGGATCTGCCGTATTTGGTCAATACCGGGTCTAAAACCACACTGATAGGGTCCAATCATTTTTATTTTTTTTGTTTTTATAATCCCGCGTGCGCATTAAGTGGATATGAATACCCTTTTACTGGGTTTTTCTCCAGGGCGCGGGCGGGTGGTGTAATATAGTAGTTTGAAACTCAGGTGTATTCGGTTTCGATGTTTTCCCAGAGGTGGTTGTCAAACTGGAGCCAGTGCATCCTCAACCAGTGGGTCTTAGTACGTGCTAGTTGTTAGTTCGTTACATTTGACCCATCCAGCACCACTCCAACATCAGTGTTATGCCCTCATGTCAGAGTTGACACCGACGGGATTTTCATACAACTACATACAAATTCTATGAAAAGGCTTTTTCTATGCATATACCAATACACCACGGCCACCTATATGCGATGTTTAGGAGACTGATACTTCTATAGTTGGCGCAGTTTAGAGGGTCTCCTTTCTTGTGAACCGGGCAAACGATGATGTGGTTTCATTCATCAGGCATACATTCATCCAACCAAATCTTGGAAATAAGTTGGTGTAGGATCTCTACCAAGTCATCTCCTGGCGCCTTAAATAGTTCGGCGAGACCTCAGTTAAGATATTGCTATACTCACTTCATTTTGGTCGGATGGGCGGAATTCTTGACTTGCGTCGTCAATATTGAATGGTTCACCCTGCCTGACAGCGAAATTTGTGTCGTCTTCGTCGTTTAGCAGTCTGCAGAAATGATTTTTCCATATCCTTATCGATTTCTATCGGGTCTTATTACCCTGACACGTTCTTTTTACCTTTTAGTAAGACTTCAGGGATACGCGATCGGCAAAGGTTCAGGCGGCTTATTACGATTCCAATCGTTCAACGTTATATTTTCTCATAGTATTTCCCCGTTGTTGTGGCATCTGAGATATTCGTAGACGTACCTTGTTTGGAACTAGTTAGTGGTTCGAGTCTATGTTGGCCGCTAGAATTGTTCAAACATCTAAAATATTTGAGGAGTGCTGATCTGGTGTCCGCCTTATTGCTTGTGAATATTGAGGTGAGGAAACCATATGCTTGCTATAGTAACGTTACGTCCCGCAGCGAAATCGATTAGTCTAAGTCCATTTCCAGACATGGTGTTGTGTGGGCTATGTCTAGGACGATTTAAACCTCATATATCGGACATTGCTCGTAAGTTTTGTCGAGGAGCTCGTAGAAACTTTCTTTGGCAGCGTAGTCCTTTTCGTCTGTTGGGGCGTGAGCGCATATAAGGCAAATTTACCTTTGATACGAATTGTTATAAGGCGTTATCTCACGTGTCGAAAAGACTTCTTGCTTAGTCTGCCCTATAGCAAACACCGTAGTAAACATCATCGTTTTTCATCTTTTTTTTCCCTGGCTTATCCCACCGCACTTCCTGGATTGTGGTGATATCTACTTTATAGCAGTCTTGGGCCTCAGCTAATTGTTCGGCTGCACACGGCCTTTTCAAGGCCCGAACATTTCAAGTCGTTGTTCTTTGTTCATTTTGCAGGGTCGTCAAAAGTGAATCCGTCCTCATCCGAGGCTATTGGTCGCTTCGGGACAATTACTTTTTTACGTGGTTGGGTAGTTAACCCCACGTAACCTCCAATCTGGAGGGCCAGGGCCTTTTTGGGACCCCTAGGAAAAAAAGAGCCGGAAGAAATTCTGGAGCCACTAACTCGCTTTTGGGTTGTGAGTGCTGCCTCATTAAGGGCTCATTCGCCACCAACTCTTTTCCATCACCCTGACTTAGTGTTGGAGATCCCTATTAACCTGTTATTCAATACGTTGAAGCACCTCATATAGAGATAACATTAATTCGAACTAACTGGAACTGTGGACGCCAGCGTTGATTCCATCCTTTGAAGTCGTCTGCTGCCTCCCGGAAACAGGAGTAAATGGCACTTCCCCCCCCATTTTTCTCTCTCGTTAGCTGCCACCAACGATCTTCCACAGGGGTTGGTTTCCCCATATCTAGTCGAGGAACTAGGCACCCAGCAGTCACTACGTGGAGGTGAGTGTAGGAGTTACTGGTGTGAGATTAAAGTCAGAACGCTTGTGCATCTATGCTCACGTTAGACATTTCCCCCTTCACGTGGGCATTTTGATGTTTATGGAAAATATAATCTGTGAACGGTGATTTTTTAGGTTAAGCTTTTGATGGATCAGCAACCATTGTCCTGCTGCTTGGCTTTCAGTTGGCTGTACAGACTTCATCATGTTCATCGGTGAATTGGAAGGTCTGTACCAAAGGTAGAGTTTTGTCGACATAACGATGGACTGGCAAGTCGTTCAAATTCTGCTTGCTATCAATGATGAGAAAAACCTTGATGTTACCTTTTTATTCATGGAAAACTTACAATATGTGCAGACCTGCTTGACGTTGGTCTATTTGACGCAGAACCAGTTGGATGTCTTCTGTTTCTCTGCTTTGCACAAGTTTTCTGCAGAAGTTTTCAGCCACGCGTCTAATAAATCTACACCGCTCATGTGCTAGATATAAACATCTACTGCCTGAGGTGATGCTATTTTAGTAAACCTATTTTTTTTTTCTTTTTTTTTGCTAAAACGCCTTTTTGCAGTTATAGGCAAGCTACCGACAAAACCCGATATCATGTTCAACACTTTGTTGTCATACCACGAATTAAGACTCAGCTTAGCTCTATCGATTGTAGCAACCCTTTCTTCCATATTACCTCGTCCTAATTTCCTTAGTTGTTTTTCGGGTGGCATCTTAAAGTTTGGAACGCAATTCAATCTAACAGTATCTAAAGGTAATAAACTAATTTGAAACAAATAGACTTGTAGTTTTGGACTGTTGAACCAATTACCGGAAAAAATTCTAAGGTTCATATTTCATGGAACTATTTTTGTAAGTCTTGTACTTTGCACTTACTCCGTGGTCTGGTGCAGCTTCTGGATGTGTTTTAACTCGATTAAACAGAAAGAAGTCACAGGGAGCCAAATCAGGTGAATTCGGTGGCTATTGAATGGTATTTGTTGCATTTTTCGTCAAAAAATTACGAATAATGATGGCACTGTGCGACGATGCGTTATCATGGTGCAAAATCCACGAGTTTTCTGCCCACAATTCTCGTCTCTTTCTGCGAATTGCTTCACGCAAACGTCTCATAACGCCCAAATAATACTCCGCTGCTACACGACGGAAACCCAAATCATTAACCAAAATGTCTTGGACGGATCCATAGGCAATTTTCAAGTCCTCCACTACCTTTCTGATGGTTAATTTGCGGATATTGACCAACATTTCTTTTAGTTCATCAATGTTTTCGTCGGTTTTCGATGTCGATGGTCTGCCACTGCGTTCATCATTTTCGATTGACTCACAACCACTTTTGAACCACTCGTGCCACTGGTAAACGACAGTTTTCTTTACGGAATCGTTGCCGAAAAACTTTTCCAACATTTCCAACGTTCGAGCACCAATAAATCCGATTTTTTACGCAAAATTTAATACAAGTTCGTTCTATTTCTAAAATTGTAAAAAATCGCCAACACACATAGAGAAAGATGTACTCTTGCCTACGTAACTTTAGCAAATGTTAATCTATGACGTTAAGATTTAGAGGGAATGTCAACAACAGATGTACCAACTTAACAAAAAAATTAAATCGGAACAATGGGAGCGCCACACGGTGGTTATTTTTTTTTTTTTTTTTGATCAAGGTCTTATAGTGTGATTCATCGTAAGGTTTGATTTTCAATAGGCTTCTTTTGACCGATCACGCATGACTCTTATTAAACTGCTTTGTCATTTTTGTTTAATATCGTTCGGCAAGTTATCGTAAAAAGACACACACTACAACAGCGTTTCCAAATTGTTCAGCTGTATTACGAAAATCAGCGTTCTGTGACCTACTGAGACCACTATTGCCAATACTATTGGCAAATTTGAGTACCAGTTTACATTAGTGGATGATACTCAACCGGTTAGACCACACTCAGCACGTAGTGAAGAGACTATAGCAGCCGTAGCTGAGAATCGTCGTCGTTCTCAGCAGCTTGGCTTGGCGTATTTTACGTGAGGATCTCAGCCTAAAAGTGTACAAAATTCAACTTGTGCAAGAATTGAAGCCAGGCGACTTGAATTTGTGTCATATTTTCAGTAAATTGGTTCTGGAAAAACTCAAGGAAAATCCGCTGTTTTATCGTGAAATTTTGTTCAGTGATGAAGCGCATTTCTTGCTCATGGACACGTTAGTAAACAAAATTACCGTATTTGGGCTGATGAGCAACCCAAAGAATATCAAGAGTTACCATTAGATCCATTAAAAACAACGGTATGGTGTAATTTATTTGCTGGTGGAATCATTGGTCCATATTTTTTCAAAAATGAGGCAAATCAGCATGCTGCCGTCAATGGTAACCGTTTTCGCGTCATGTTAACGAACTATGTTCTTCCTGAAATTCAAGCACATGGTCCCGGTTAGCTCTGGTTTCAACAAGATGGCACTACGAGCCATACAGCGCGTGAAACAATGGACTTGTTGAAAAATCATTTTGGTGAGCACTTAATTTCACATTTTTCTACTGTAAATTGGCCGCCTAGATCGTGCGATATCACACCTTTGGACTATTTTCTCTGGGGATACGTACAGTCTCAAGTCTTCAGGAATAAGCCACGATTGACGCTTTGGAAGCCAACATTACTCGTGTTATCCTCGAGATACCAGTCGCTATTTGTTTTTCAATCTTATTACGAAAATGGGCGATCTGTAAAAGTAACATTTCGTCAAATTCATGAATATTTTGATCAACGTAATAACTGCCCAGATGGTACAGCGTTTTGAAAAAACTGATTCGGTATCGGGTCAGACTCCATATCAGCATGCTCGGCCAGCACGTACTCGCCAAAACATCACCACTGTGAACGAAAGTGCTCAAAACCAGGCAGGCACTTCAATTTCTCATCTTACTTACTTTTAAGTTTGAAAGTTGATCTTCATTTTCAGGCCTATAAAATCCAAATTATACAAAAATTGAACCTTTGGAACATTTGTACCATTTGGACCTTTATGAAGTCGCGGACTTCTTAACTGGATGTGGGATCGTCAGGACAATTTGTCATCGAATTTGATTTTTTTATAATGAAACACATTTTTGGATGGATGGGTACGTAAATAAACAAAATTGTCATTTCTGGGGACTGGATAACCTATACGAGATTCACGAAAAACCAATCCATCCAAAAAAAAAAAAAAAAACATCATTGGTCCGTACTTTTTCGAAGAAAGCTGGAGAGACAATTACAGAGAATGGAGAACGTTACCACAACATGTTGACTGGCTTTTTTTCCGAAATTTAATGAATTGGGTCGGTTAAAGGAGAAGTTGATTGGCTTCCAAGGTCATGCTTTCTGTGGGATTATTTGAAGAGTAAGGTCTATGCCAATTACCCAGCGACAATTCAGGATTTCAAACATAAACGTGACCCATTTATTCTTCAAAAAGTCATCGATAGTTTTGACATTCGGCTGGTCGCATGCAACAGAAGCCGTGGTAGTTACATGAACGATGTTGTGCTCCATTCTTAATTACCATGGACCGAACTTTATTGATCAATAAAATTGTACATTTATTTCATAATACACGTGCGTTTAATTTAGTGAAAAGTTCCTTACTACTCGTAGCTGTTGGCTTCTCATTTACGATTTTCATACCTATAAACTACTCTATTTCCTTAGGAGTCACTCCGGCAGTCATATTTATATCAACCTGAACAGATTTCAGGTTTGTCTGCTCCACAATAAACCAAATCAAGTCATCAGTGACGAAATATAAGAAGAAATATGACGGTGTTTGCAAATCTTCGAGCCTAATTGGAGTAAGTTTACTAAGTTGAAACTGAAAATTAACTTTTCTACAGAGTAGGGCGCAAAATTATCCTTCTTCCAGGCAATATTTTTGACGTGGATTGCGGCTCATATTCTTCTGAAAATCTGAGGCTTTCAGTCTCAGGAATATATATTTCCCCACTATTTTTTGCCTTTGAAGTACCACTAGCAGCCGCTTCGTCTTCTGTATCTGAAGCAAACTCATCCTCTCTTTGCCACGCATTTTTACGATTTTTTGGCGGAAAAATTCGTCGGTGATTTTGGCATAGCGTGAATTTTGGCGTAGATTTTCTCGGTCGTCTGACACCAATTGGGCAAACACTACATTAAGCCACTCGCTCACAATAGTATGGGACAACACGAGATGCTTCCGAGTCTGTCCGGTCCCGAAGCAGCCTTTCTGCTAAAAATATCGCAGCTGTGGTTAAAGATGTCGCAAAGGACACTAGATTATCGACCAGACTACATGTCAAGCAATTGGACATCAATCGGCGATCTTTAAGGAGAATTTTAGTAAAAAAAAAACTGTAAATCGTTCTCGCACAAAATGCATACAATGCATCAGCTGTTAGCTGTTGATCGCCAAGCGCATGTAACATTTTCGGATCGGCTTATCTCTAATTTGCACTGGCCGGCAAGATCGCTTGATTTAACAGTTTCAGAAATCTGTTTTGGGTTTTTTGAAGTCACAAGTCTTTGTCAATAAGCCTCAGACTATTCAAGCCTTTAAAGAGAATATCCCTCAAGAATGCGAAGACCTATCTACCTACCTATGATGGAAAATACCACAAATCGGGCCCAAATGGTCATAAATTCTGGCGGTAGTCACTTTCCCCCTTAAGTCTTCGATTCATTAAAAAAAACACATTTTCTATTTGATTCACATTAGGACTTTGAAACGGCCTATCTAAAACTTCTATACCATTTTCCTCTTTCCAATGTGTGCAAAGGCTCCTAAAGACTCCCATATTTAGGATCGTTATCCTCTTTCAAAATCCAGTCGTAATTCTTTAGTACATACAGAGATTGGGCAGATTTTAGCAAACTCTTCTGGTGTAATTTTACCATGAATTGTGAATCGAAATTTTGTGTGACTGACTCAAACTGCAACCAACTTCAGACTGCTATAATTTCCAAACCGTTCATTACTTTGAGCTCAAATTTTGACACATGACAGATAATTTGCGTCTCAGTTTTGTTGAAAATTTTTATCTGCGATGGAATTCAAACGTGATAGTGTGATTGCTTTATATTTGGCTGGAAAACCACAAGTAGCTATCGTTAGAGCCCTCCAGCACCTCAACGTGAATAAATCATTTGTGTCTCGAACCATAGCTCGTTATCGTGATACTGGCAGCGTTGCAAAACGCCATGGAGGTGGTCATAAAAAAACAGCAACATCGGCAGAAATGGTTCGGAAAGTGAAGGCTCGAATTGAGCGAAATCCGCGTGGAAGTGGAAGAAAAATGGCTCGTGAAAAATGAGCTTGGGCTCAAGCCATTAAAGTTCCACAAAGCACACAATCTTACACCGCAACAGAAAAAAATTAGAGTCGAAAGATAGAAGGAGTTGCTACGATTGGACGAAAGTGGTGAGTTGCCGAATTTAGTTTTTTCCGATGAGTCGCCATTTGTTATAGAGCAATATGTCAACAAACAAAATGACCAAGGTTACTTGCCAGAGAAGTCTTTCGAAAATTTACACCTTCGGACGGCCACCAGAAAACAGCCGATGGTAGCTCTCCGCTCGTATTTTTTGATCGTGGTGTCAAAATTAATGCGATCGTATACTGTCTTAGAGACAGTATTGGAGCCTTGGGCAAACAATCATTTTGGTCGGAGACCGTGGACATTTTAATAAGACTCGGCACCGTCTCACAAAGCGCGCGTCAACCAATATTGTTTAAATATTGTTTCACACTTCATTTCTTCGACACAATAGATTGCAAATTCTCCGGATGCAAATCCGTTGGATTTCTCTGTCTGGGGTATTTTGAAGGGAAAGGTTGGCACAAAAAAATACCAAAGTTTGGACCACCTCAAACAAGCACTTCACCGAGAATGGGACAAAATACCGCAAAGCCACTTGCGTGCAGTGTGCGATGCTTACTTCGGCCGTCTCAAGGCCATTATTCGCGCCAAAGTTGGACATATTGAAAATTACTGATACAATTTGAAAATTGATGTATTTTCCAACATTTTTTGCTTTGGCGCAATAAAATTTATCAAAATATTAAAAAGTTATAGCATTTTAACAAGTTGCATTTCGAGTCAGCCAACCTGTATTATCTTTCCGCATCCCTTGGCCGAGAAGCATCCATAAACATGAACTTTTGCTGGATGTTTTACAGTGAGTTGCAGAAAATTTTTATTATTTTTTTGTCCAGGCTTATTTTAAAAAATTAGAAACAAAAAAATGTGATTCATCTGTAAAATGATGTTGTTCCAATCCTGGTCTAAATTCTACATTGCCCAACTTAGTCTCTTTTAGATAGGTTTTTGAGTCTGTAGTGGTTTAGAATTGGTACTCCTGCCTTTGATGCCGATCTACATTTGTACAATGGCTACTGTTGAAAAAACTATGGCTGTTCGCTTGACCAAAATTATTTACAAACTAAGCCATTTTACCAGATATCCATTGGACTTTTGCCTTTGGCAACACGCCATAGCTGGTTTATCTCATCAGTTATATTGACGAATAAGGCCATGCTGTTGCTTCCATTTATGGCTTCAAGTCGCCTGGCACCGATGGAATACACCCAGCTATGTTACAAAAAGGTAAAGACAAGCTGCTGGCAATTCTGAAGAGAATTTTCATTGTTAGCATATATAACGGAACCCTGGCGAACATTCAAAGTGGCTTTTATACCTTCTTTTATCGGAAAGAAGGAATAATCGCTCTCCAAGAGCTTAAGGCCTATAAGTATGACTTCCTTCATGATGAAAAATATCGAGAGACTGGTCCAAATCAAGATCAAGATCCATTCAACACGCCTACCAGCGCGAAAGATCCTTCGAGAATGCGCTTCAGAATATGGTAGGCAGAATTGAAGGCACACTCGATAAGAAGGAATACGCCTTGGGCATTTTCATCGACATTGAGGGTACTTTCAACAACGCAACTTTTGATGGCATGTTTAATTCGGCCAGACAACATGGCGTAGATGAATCATTAGTTTTGTGGATAAAAGCAATGCTGGATATCAAAGCGAAAAGAATATTGATTGTGGATGCTGGTTGTGGCCAATATGTAGTGGCGGGGTTAAGCAATGGTTACTATAGTAACCATAGTTCTTGTTGGTCGACTCACTGCTTAACGCGCTCAATAGTTCTAACATTTATGCACAAGCATAGGTGAATAATGTAGCTGTACGGTCTGTCTGTCTGTCATGTCATGTTCTAGCGCAGGCAGCCCTAGAAGTCATCGACGACTGGTTTACTAGTAACTGGCTTTCAGTCAGTCCTCTTTACGAGAAGGAGAAAGCTGTCTGGTCTGGCTCATCTATTGTTCTTTGGTACATCTCGCACTGGAGCTTTGATGACTCTGGTCTTATGGACATGCTCTCCAATACAATGGCACTAAAACTCCTGTAGAATTTTGTTGGATCATCATGGATGACTTCAAAACCAACTTTTAAGATAGTTCGAGAATGCAAGATTACTCTGGAAACAATTGGAAAGATAAATTCACTGAGATGTGTTTGAGATCATGAAATCGGCGATAAATTTGCTAGGCAAGGCACAGGCAAGGAGAGTTTTTTACTACGCGCAGCTGCGTTGAGCGTAGGATATCATATCGACGTAAGATATGAACATATGAACAGTCCTGCTGTTTTGGACTGCTTGGAGCCTTGACAAGGCACTGCGCTTTTACGGCGCACCTAAGTATGCTAGGCATACTGTGAGTGACATATTATTCTACACCACTTGCTGTAAGAGTTATGACGACTAGCATCATCTCTATGAGCGTTTGGTCTATGCTCATTTCAGACTACAGATACTCTGCTCAGATAAGGTAGACGCTTTATTATTGAAGCGCTTACAAATCTTTCTACAAAGAACTTAGAATTTTTATTAAAAGGAACAACAAGCCTGTAATAGTTTGCCAAACGTTTGCCTTCTTATTTTAAACGGAGCATAAAGAATAAAGTTCTGTAAATATACTGAGACTAAGAATAAGGATATTTTTTAACAAGTAAGGGTAGGACTCTCATTATCTCTGCATTTTAATTACCGAATGATTTTCAGCACAGAAAACCTTCTGTGGGTTATTTTTTTTTTTTAATTGGAAAAAAAGAGGAAATATACAATATGTCCACTGCCTATTTGTCCAAGCCCTCAACATAATTATACCAACAATTCAGCTCTCCGGTAATCTCGACTTATTGGTATAGCGCGTTTTCTTCCTTCCAATTACAAGTGTTTGTCTCGTCTTTTCTGTTTATTTTCATGTTAAAAAAAAAAAAAAGAAAAAAATCGTGTTTTCCAGGTTTCTTTTCTTTCTTCCTACTAATTTCAATTTAATTTTAATTTTTCCAGTTGTAAGGATACAAAAGGACTCTTTTCTTTGAATTGTTTGCAATCTTTTAGCGAACAAAGCTATAAGGCGAATAAAAAAGAAGAAAAAAAAAAGTAAGCAAACGTAAAGAAAAAACACAAAACCGATCTTCAACAAATCGAGGAACAACAGTGCAGCACAGGCACGACAAAGAATAGAAGCAATAGGAAACAACAGAAAAAGAATCAAATAAAATAGCGAAATCTTTTTTAATTGCATTTTCTGCTTGAACTGAACTAATTAATTTGTTATTGCTCCGCCTTTTCCGTACACCAAAAAAAAAAAAAAAAACAAAAAACAAAAAAAGTCGAAGGAAAAACAAATAAATAAAAGAAAATTCGTGCAAAAAAATCATTTCGTCTTCATTCCTTCGGGCGGTGCAGATAAATAAATGTAATTATTTCAGCCCTCTCAAAAGGCTCACAACCGAAAAGAAGAAAAGATGGCAATTTGTCTGAAAGGACTCACCAACTTTGAACTCAGGGCTCAGTACCCGATATAGAATAGGGCACAAAACAGACAACAACAATAACAACAGAAAAATAGTATCCAAGTGTCGTAGCCAATAATATAAAAATAAAGGACCTTCATAATTTTCAGCGCAAGATTAAAACAATTGCAATGGATTAAAATTGACAGACATTTTTATGTGTCGTCGTTCGTCCTTTTTTTTGTTTTATGCTTTTTTTTTTTTTTTTTTTTTTTTTTTTTTTTGTCTTATTTTAGCTTTCTTTTCAGTGCCATTGTACATTATGAGAATTTAAAAAAAAATAAAATAAAATAAAAATGTAAAAAAAAGTTTTCCAGCTCTGTGATATACTTTTTCCAACAGCAATAGCAATAGCACTCAAGAGTAGTCTTCGTGTGTAATTAAATCGAATGAAAATGTCTTGTGGATTAAATTAATTTTCATTTGCATAAGAATTATATATTTTGCTGGTACTCGTACTCTTGTAGTCGTATATTTGTACTCCCTCTGTCCATCGGTTTGTCAGTGTGTATTCGAATGTCCTTCTACGTTAGTTGAAATGAATGGCAGGCGACTAATTATTTTCTTCCCTTTTTTTTTTGCAGCCTGAAAATAAAATTAGTGACGAGGGTTTGCGTTTTTTTTTTTCTCTCTCTCTACCCCCGGGACATTTTTATTTATATATATATATTTTTTTTTTTAAGTAAAATAAAAGTAAGTAGGACATCAAGTCAGTTTTACATTTTTTTTGTTGGAGCTTCTTAATTTTTGTATTAATCCTGTAGAAGAAAAGTTCTTTCCATTCATGACAACTTTTGAATATTTTATTATGTGGAAAATTTCAAAAGGAAAAAACAATTTAGAAAATACCGTTGTAGTCAAAAATTTGTGTTACTTTTAAATTTACAATTATTAGTGAGTTTTTCTTATGAAATCAATAATTGTCTTCCAATAAATAAGGCTTTTGGAGGCAAGAATACACGTGATTAGTTAAAAGGACTTGCTGACTCGCAACTCATTTGTTTCTTCCGGTGGATTACGTCTAATGCCTCACATAATAGCCAAACAGGATGTCGGTTATTTAAGATGTTTCAAACTCGGCTGATTTCACCTTCAGTTCTCTCAGGGAATTTCCTTTAATGTCTTGAATCGATTTAAAACGGGTTCCACGAAGTAGAAAAATCACAGAGTGCATTATGGTGCCATATGGTGCTTGCTCGATCATATTGGTAGCGTTTTCGGTCAAAAAGTTGCTCATTGTGAGAGTGTGCATTATTGTGGAGCAAAATCCAAGAGTTGTTCTGCATCATCATCATCAACATCAACGAGGGTAGCATTCGGACATCGAACGTCTGTTTACAATGATACGTCAAATCGCAACGAACAATTGTCAAGTGAAGTGCTAATCATGGGAAAAATAACCCAAAAAACTATAATTTGTGTAGCATTATGCTTTATAGCTAGAAAAAAAAAAAAAAATACAATATATGAAAGAAAGAAAAAAGTAGAAGATGGTGGGTAAGACCAATGTATGCAGAACTCAAAGCGGTGGGGCTTTTTGAGACAACGTTTCAAACTCTGAAGAAAGACAGCGAAATGTTTGCTAAGGCCACCAAAATGCAAGTAGACAATTTTGATGCCCTTCTGGCACTGACGTAGGACAATTTGGAAAAATATTCTACAAAGAAGCCTATAGTTGCTGAATGCAGATTGGCACTAACCCTTATGTAAGCAATACAACGACTTTCCTTTGAAACTGATAGATGATTTATACTTAAATAAATAAGTTTTTAAAGAGGTTTTTAGCACATGGTGGTTCCAGGTTTTGTATTCGTTGAAATTGAAGATATCATTGCCAACCGTTAGCGCATATATAGGGTTTTCTATTAGGGACTTGACAACTTTGAATTTAATTTGTGAACGCACTCTTTCACTAATCATCAAACTCTCACTGTTAATTTATTCAGTAAACATTTTCATCATGGTAAAGTACACTAACGAGCAAAGTCTGCAAATCATAAAAATTTTCTACAGATATTCGGAGCCGGTGACTGCAACTTTAAGAGCGTTAACTCCAATCTTTGGTTGTAATTCTCGCCCTAGTAGACAGGCAATAACAAGTTTAGTGGAAAAATTTAAGTCTACGTATTCGTTGTGTGGTGTTGCCGTGTCAGTGAGACAACGGGTTGATCGAAGTGTCGAAAATATCGCTGCCGTTCAGACGACCGTAGCAAACGATCCAAATCAGTCAATTACACGGCGTTCTCAAGAATTGGGCATCGCTCAGACCACATTATGGCGTATTTTGCGTAAGGGTCTTGGTTTACACCCATACAAGATCAAGCTGACTCAAGAATTGAAGCCGATGGACCATTTGAAGCGACGTACGTCCTCCGATGGGGTTCTGGAGAAGATGCGCCAAGATGATGAATTTCATTGCAAAATCATCTTCAGTGACGAAGCTCATTTTTGACTCAATGGGTTAGTCAATAAGCAAAATATGCGTTATTGGTCAGGTGAAAACCCACATGTGCTTCATGAATCACCACTTCATCCACAAAAAATAACTGTTTGGTGAGGTTTGCATGCCGGCGGCGTTATTGGGCCATATTTTTTCGTCGACGATAACGATCGTCACGTTACTGTGAATGGTCAGCGTTATCGCGCCATGATCACAGATTATTTTTGGCCCGAATTGGAAGATATTAACTTGGACGACATGTGGTTTCAACAGGATAGTGCCACAAGCCACACAGCATACGCTACAATCGATTTATTGAAGAGTCAGTATGGTGATCGTGTTATCTCAAGACATGGGTCGTGCGATTTAACGCTGCTTGACTATTTTTTGTGGGGCTACGTTAAGTCATTGATTTATGCCAACACTCCGACGACGTTGGAAGAGCTCAGAGCCAACATTGAATGCGAAATAGCGGCCGTTTCGGCCGAAATGTGTGGCTGTGTAGTTGCAAATTGGGTCCAAGGAATCGACCGCAATAATAAATTTTTTGAAATATCTCAAACGGTTTGCCTTTTATTTAAAAAAAAAAGTTGTCTAGTCATTATTAGAAAACCCTAATTATAAATGTACATATGATAATGTTGCGGTAAATTTTCCCGCAACAAGTTTGGCTCTCTTTTTCCTTGCAATTCCTTTCGGTCCCTCTTTTCGTTGTGTGGGAACACCAAGCTCTGGTCCCATCAGCCAATGGCCCACCAACCCCAGACCTCGGAAAACAACCCACATAGATTCACGGGCGGGCTTCCCCGCAGAGGAGTACGAGGAGATTCGGTCGGTGAAGCCCTTAGCACAGTAGGGATACTCACAACGAACCAGGGACCCCAGGGTGCGACAGGAGGTCCATCAGGAACACCGTTGCCGGAGCCCATAAATCGACGGGAGACTTGCAACTGGCAGCATCAGACAAGACGTCTGATAGCCGTCGAAGGGTGGGGACGGACGGTCCTTTCAATCCAGACACCCCAACGAAAGCCAGCAACAGGAGGCTTAAAGAACACCCTATCCTGCTACCGATGTAGGAACGGACACCGGCATCACATCCCACAACTGATGTAGATGCAGCTAGCCAGAGCTAGCAACAAGCCAAGAGATCGAGGGGTGAAGAGACGACGATCTCTTTTATAGCAAAACCCCAACGAGGGAACAACAAAGTAGCAACAGTGGTGTGCAGGCGGACGGCCAAGGCAATCGAGCACACCCCAACGACGTACCAGCTTTAAAAGTTAGGTTCTATGGGTGAGGGGATGACGACCCCTCTTTAAGCCAGCACCCCACCGGTGGAGCACTGTTGGTGCAGCAGAGGCGTGTAGGCGGACGGCCAAGTAAAAGACAGCCTCCACCGAGGGAACTGCCAAACATACATACAATGCAGAAACATACAACACCAACCAACAACAAAGAACACTAACCAACAACAACAAGTACAAACTGGCAGATTGGCCAGAGGGCAGAAGGGCCCGACTAAAAAAAAAATAAATAAATAAATAAATAAATAATTGTAAGGAGTGACACGCTATTGGTCAGTCCCCCACCGCCCCACCCCCCTCCAAATCTGAACGGCGATCCACCGGAGTAGTAAGGGATTCACGGAAAGAGAAAAAAAATAATAAAAATAAAAATTGAAATTTGCACAGGCACTAAACGTAGCTTTCATGAGGGGCGGCGATCGAACGGGTGGTTGGATCGAGATGCAATCCCTTCTGGATTGTATTTACACTTTTTTCCTTTCATCCCGACACTACAGCTACCGTCCCATCGCATTTCCTTGCTCTTGCACGATCGCATTAGTCTGGGCAAACAATTTTTATTAATGTAATCCGATGGGGAAATTTGCTTTTCGTAAATTTATTTGTAGAACCTAAGAGTAAGGAAATTTCTAGGCATAGTTCGGATAGTTAGCTTCCATAAACTCGCTCAGTGGAGTTCCCAGTCTTAACTGGAAGCGGGAGCAAGCTCCGAGACTGACGAGTTTAGTATGAATGTGGAAAATGGTATATGTAAGCGGCCTAGTCAGACACGGGTGCACACACTAGCAAAGCTTGCTAGTGTTGTAGCGACAAATCCCGTCGTTGGGTCCACTAGCGCTGAATGGATGTGCGTGTGGTTGGCGGGAGCTGTGGAACAAAAAAGATCTGGAGGGCACTTTTGTGACGACCAGCAAACAAAGAGGGTCAACTGCGGTTTTTTTTGTTCGGCTTTGAATTACAATTGCGAAAGGCAATTTTTTTTTTTTCCTTTTTTGAGTTTGATTTAGGGTAAAGGTTTTGTGATTCCGGCAAAAAATCACGTGGCGCCCTTTCGATTCTACCCAGGTTTAGCTGCAATCCAAGCGCTACCTGGTGGGAACCTACCGCGGATAAAGTTAGATCCCAGAAACAGAAAGAGCTATCGTTTTATTCGGGGTATCCTCGTATCGGTGCAGGGAATCAAACATAGCAATATATAAATATAATAAGATAATCTAAAAATTAGATTGAATTGAATTGAGAACATTAAGTATTTTCGAGATGAAATCCAAGGATTTGGAAATACAAATGATGGATATACTTCGAAGAAATTTTGTTGAAGGATCAGAAGCAACAGCTCGCATAACTGGAATCTATACAAAGGGTTATAATTAGGCTGGAAGTAGTATCCTATCTTTTGAATTGCAGAGAAAAGGTGAAGTCATTTTCATTTCTGCGATAAAGGGTGTCAGAACCAAAAAAGATCTCATAACACAATACTCTTCAGGAATCATAAGTTTATTAGACATTACCGCGGATATTGATTAAAGAGCCCAAGAAATCTGATAATTTTTATTTAACTGGTTAATTCCATTTAAAAAAAGCAATATTTAAACAAATATTGAAAATTTACTTGAATTCTTCACTACAAAATAGATATTTTTTTAATTTTCTGCACCTCTCGGTCTTCCATCATTTAAATGCATTTTTACTAATAAGGCGCTTATATAGCCACATCTATTACTGGGTAGCCAGGGTTAATAAATTTGTATCCCAAGACTATCGTTAACCTTATTTGGGTTTAAGAGAATACAATTCCTATCCAAGATGTGTTTTGTGATGACTTTTCATAATCTTCAAAGAAAGTCTGCATTGCAGAATGATTCATATTCCATATTGAGCTCTACCACTAGCCCTGAAAATTCCTGAGGAATCTACAGTCTAGAGTAGTGGCCTGTGGTTACCCACCCGATAGCGTAAAAACCATGCAAAGTAACCAACAAACTCGAAAAACAACGGATCTACAGTTGACATGGATAGTTCAGACTTTGAATAGGTCACGTACGGCAAAAAATCTTGCGGTGATCTCAGACTGCTATAAATCGGATATCGCCGTCATCTAGAAAGTGCTCGGGATAAACCGATTAAGCCTCGCCTAAATACATTTAACCTCAATTAGCTATCAGGAATACCGAACCTGATATGCTGGATTTCATCTAAACACCCGGACGAGACCCCTGGTTTGGTGAATCATATGCAGCAAAACATATTAAGCGGCGCTGCATCAAAGAATGAGAGGGGCTCGTGCGTTCTTCAAACAACTGACGAGGGAAAAACATATAAATAAATAAAAATAAAAAAAAACGTAAGAAGTAAACGATAGAAGCAAACGACGTTTGAGATCTCAAGCCAGCAAATCCCAAACAGAAACCTGTAGAGACGAGCAAATAAATTAAGTAGTAGAGTCACGGTTGATGCTGAGGATATAGATAATCGACTTTGGCAGATTATTAAACCCTCTACTGCATGAAGTAAATCCTGAGCAGGAAAAGAATGAAAGTCACTTGAAAAAACATTGTAATTTGTTTAAAAAATAAAAAGAACCAAGCCATGAATAGCTTCGTATGCATTAAGGATTACGAGAACAGTGTAATGTGTACGTTATAAAGTGTGAGTCAACAGCTGGTGTGGAAAAAGAATCAGAAGAAACCAATATAAAAATATATTAATTATGAATTGAAACCGGTGATAAATCGTCAGCTCATGATATATCTCAAAACACGAAAGCTTCTCAACGGTCGGTAGTACGGTTTTAGTAGCAACAGGTCCACTGGTGATCTGATGATATGTCTCACCGAGTAATAGAACCAAGGGTACATCAATCTGGCGAAAGCAATATAGTAGCACTTGATATTTCTAAAGCAACAGGCTGTTTTATAGAAAATTCGTGCATTTGGGATCGACAACACTCTTCTTCCATGAATTAAAAATTACCTTTAGGAGCGTTCAATTCTGTTCCGTTCTGTCTCCTACACTCTTTAAATTTTCATCAATGATTTCTTGTCTGCTACTTCTAATCCAAATACACTCCTTTGCTGATGGCAGTGCTCTCTGTTTTTCATATTCGTTTCCGGATTCACGTCCCTGCTTCTGTTAAGCTCATTAAATTCTAATGTTATCAGCATAACCAATTGTAGATAGCATAACCTGCTCTCGTGAAAGCGAAATTCAGACACCCATCCATTATTAACCGAAAGACTCTCCATTTCTAGTATGTGCGCAATGACAACTTACGTTGGAGTGACCACATATTCTATTTCGTCGAAAATGCTGCGAAATGTGAAGGTTTCCTCAGGCGATGTAAGAAATATTTAACCCCCTCTTATCTGGTCTCAATATATAAGGCTCCCAAAATTGTAGCTCAATACCCACATCTTATCAGATGCTCCTAAAACATCACTGCACCTGTTAGATAGCATTCAAAACCTAGCGATAAAACTCATAGGTGATACCAATATAAATCAGTCAATTGACACTCTCCAACACCGATGTAATGGCTCCTGTCGCACTTTGTTTTATCGTTTTCTCCACCACCAGCTCTCCATTTAAATCACCAGTAGAATTCCGCCCCTCCAAAGCTTCAACCGTAACACCCGTCCCGCTGTGAATGCTCATTAATACACCCTCAATCCCACTAACGGACGTACTCTAAAATATCGTGATTCGTTCCTAAGCCGTACAGCCCGCTTATGGAATGCATTGCCTATCTCTTTATTTCCTGGTCATTATAACCTTCAAACATTTAAAACCAACTTTCATCGGTACCTCTCTTTTCATAATCACTAAATTACCTTTTCCACTGATATTATATGTACAAATGTTTTAAAGGTACTCAAGTGTGTGCTAAATATATAAAATAAAATAGAAAAAAGGCCTTTACACTCATAAGAAAGGCGTTGTAGTCATTCCTGGCTCATTTGAACTATTTTCGGAAATTCTTCGTGGAGTCGGTCTTAGTACTTAGTAGGAAAGTGTTTTTGCAAACCAAAATGATTGAAGGTTGCTACCTCCACCAATAGGCTTTCTGCTAGCTCTGTTTGATGGAATTCGGAACCTCCAAATGCATTTTTGTTTTCAAAGGCTGATCATTGCTTATTTAGTAACTTACAAGGACACTAAATGGCAGGATGTTACTTTTCTACATTTTATTCTTTTATATTATAATGCACGAAACGAATAGCCTTGACACAGTATATCAATAAAATCTTTTGGCATACATACGACAAGGCTCTCATACACATATGTTTCAGAATACGCTTTACCCCAAAGCGTCCTGTTTATTTCTTTGTTTTCCGAAGTAAGCAAATTGATTGAAGAAATTGTTGTACACATATACGTATGAAACTAATCGAATCAAACAATTCTGAAAGATTTTTGAAGAAGTTAAAATGTCGCATCATGTAAAGCTACTACGCCTAAAGGACCAAACAGTTTTCAGGATATGCCTACAGCTCTTTTATGTTACTTTTTAAAATGGTAACAACTTAAGCTACTCATCGTCGAAGACAGTTTCCGCTCCCTTCATTTATTTTTGCCTTGAAATAAATTGCAAATAATATTCCCGAGCGAGAAAGTTATCCTGAAAAATATCCTTTCTTAGCAATTGCCTATGTGAATGTAGGAGGGAATACATACGAATACTTGTCTTCGTACTCGAATGTATCCATAAAATAGAATTACTTTTATTCAGCGAACAGGAAGGCGCCAATAACGTATCAAAATCTTCAACAACAATAATGTATCCGTATCCTTGGGCCATTTTGCATTTCAATACTTTGAGTTCTTATTTTGGTTTTTTTTTTTTTTTTTTCTGCTTAACAAGTACATACCTCGTATCAGGGTGGGTGGATTGAAATTGAATCAAAATCCTTAGAAAGAGAAATGTCCTCATGCCATTTCAGGGCGCGTTCGATTCAATGGGAATAGGAAGTTTTATATGATGCTATGGAGTATCTATGACAGGATACGGTTATTGGTCGGGATGACACGGGTAGATATCGTTTTAAAGAGATTTTCAAGATTTTTTTTTTTTTTTCTTTGGGCTTTTTTGTATTGAGTTTGTGATTTTATGTTGTTAGCATAAAATTTCACGAGGCGGATTACATTAAGGGTTTCGTTGAAGAGTCGGAGGCTTTTACATTGTCACATTGTGTTTTCGGGTTTGGAAATTCGATTTTTTATGATTGAAAATCATACTCGTATTATGGGGCATTTTTTGTGGTACAGTTTTGGGTACTTTCCGGTTTAATGTGGATCGTAAATTGAGTTATGTAGGCGAATTTAATTTCGCCAATTTATTGCTTGCGTGTAAATGAAACCACAAGGGAAATAGTTTAGAATTGATTACTACGTTACAATCATTTTTGAGAAGCACATAGTTTTGGAAATCAAAATTTTGTATGTGGCGTGTGGGTACCACCAGTGTGGAGCAGAATCAATATGACAAAGGATGTTTCCTTCAGTTAGTTCCTTTTAGCGCCGCAAGGAGCTCGTATTTTAGCTAAAGCCGAACTTAAGAGGAAACATATAACAACGAAACAACAGCCGGTATTTACGCCGCACAAATTATCTTCGATGAATGACCATAAAATGTAAAGGAAGGAGATAAATTGATTTAGTAGAGATCAGTTAGCATCTAGTTCGAAACCAAAGTTTTCTAAGATCAGCTTGTTTTCTTTAAGAGAAATTTTGCCCGAAGTTATTTAGAGTTTGTAGCAATCTAATTTCGCGGACGTATTGGTTGTTGTATCAATGACGGAAGACTAAGTGATCCATCATCAATGGATGAATTCCTTTTACGATAGCTTGGCATGATTTATGGATTATGCTTTTCGACCCAAGAATCCTGTTTTGGCTGAAATGAAGTACTCACGCATCTGCTGTATGCAACCAAAGTTTATGAGACTTGCCTGCTTGCTGCCGTATGTACCGAAAAGAATGTGGCTGATGTGGCCGAGAGTGTTCGAATTAATCTAAAAATAGATCTCAAAAGCTCAACAATTCGCTCGCCAGTTTGATGAAAATTTTTCACAAAGATCTCGGATTATTCCTTTTTAAAGTCCAATTAACTCAACAATTGAAGGCAAACGGCCATGCGATTACTTATCGTTTCTCAGTTTGGGTCTTAAAGCAGCCTGAACTGGACATCGAATTTAGCCGAAAAATCATTTTATTTTTGACGGGGAATATTTTCATCAAACAAAATTGCAGTATCTAGGGATCGGAGAACCTGCACTATAATTGTCGATAAATCAATGTGACATTTTGGTATTGCAATTTCGGTCAATGGTGAGCACTACAGGACCTTCATTACCGATTTTTTGTGGACTTAAGTTAAAGACTTGGACAATCTTTGGTTTCACGCGATGGTCCGCATTGCACACAGGCTGTCAAAAAATCGACATTTTGAGCGAAAAGTTTGTTAATCGTGTTTTTTCAGCTTTCTGTTAAGAAGAAGAATATTTTACAAAAGAACGAAGACAGTAAAGACAATTCGTATAAAAAGGTCATGGCAGAACGTTAGCAGACTTCATGTTTTAGCACGCCTTCCGCAAATAGCGCACATCAACATACATATGGTTCGGTGAACGTGTCCGCAGGCATCATTTTTGTTGGAGTATATATGACACTCATTTTTCCGACTGGTGCACAAAATGATATCTGCTTACAATATGCCTTGAGTGACAGACGGCATTCTCGACTATGTGTTGTGCTCCTCGATTATCTGTTCTAATAATTGGGACTAATTCAGGCAAATTCATTTAAGCCAGTTTTCGAGGATATGTTGCTTCTGTAGATGATTCGGATGGTGTAACGTATTCTGATTACGATGTCAAAAAAGCCACTGGCTTTTACTTTTGAGATCACCAGGTGATTGGTGCTTCACTCAGTGTATAAACGTGTAGTGTACAGGATACCCTGTCTACTTGGTTGTAGGTATGATCGGCATCTGAAAATCCTCGAGGACTTAGTGCGTTATTTGTGTATACTTATCCATAGTTTCCTGTACTTTGAAAATAGCGTAGCAAACATTTTGCAGCTGACCAATGAATATCTTGATAACTCTCATTGAACTGTGCCAGTCCATTCACAGTAAACCCGATGTTCGGCTTTGTCACAATCGCAAGATTCATAAGCGACCCGATGAGCTGCCGATCTGGTTTTTCGACTTGAGATCCTTTAGTATGGCGCTCACCATTCGCCAATTTTTCCTTTGTGTCGCTGGGTGTGTCAATCGGTTTCGGCTTGTCCATATTGAATTTCTTGAACAGCTCCTTGACAGATTCTTACTGCTTTAGCCTTATTTCACCATCTTCTTGAATTATTTCGACTCCGTACCGCGTCAATACAAGATTTTTTATTTTATTTTTTTATAATCATGCGCGCGCACCAAGGGGATATGAATACCCTTTTACTGGCTTTTCTCCACCACGCGGGTGGTGTAGTAGTTTGAAACTCAGGTGTATTAGGTTTCGATATTTTTCCCAGAGGTGGTTGTCAAAACTGGACGGTACGAGCCATTACATCCTCAACCAGTGGGTCTTAAGTACGTGCTAGTTGTTAGTTCGTTACATTTAGCCCATCCAGCAACCACTCCAACATCAGTGTTATGCCTTCATGTCAGAGTTGACGCCGACGGGATTTTCATATAACCACATACAAATTCTATGAAAAGACTTTTTCAGAGAATTGCCTCGCACGGGACTCGAACCCGCGAGCCTCTGCTTGAGGGGTCTATGCATATACCACTACACCACGGCCACCCCTGGTGGCTCGACTTCGACAACAGCAATTAATCCGTCCCTTATACCCTTCAACGTATTCTTGCTTCTTCATGCATTTTAAATACACCGACATACACTGCAATAACGATAGATGCTTATTTGCTTGATCCAAAGTAGAGACATGTGTCATTAGTGGCCGGTTTTAAGCCTTTTTGAGCCGACATAAGTTGTTACCTGCTCTGACCCCTTGAAGCATCTGTTTGGCTATTATTCCTACTTCATCCTTTTGCCCGTCTTTCTTTACTAGCATCTTCTACGTGTTTAAAGTATTTCGGGAGGTCAATATAAATCTCGTCCTCTAGTTCGCCAATTAGAAAAGCCGCAACATTATCCATCTGATAAACCGCCAAGTTTTCACGAAGAGCCAGTGCCATTAATAGTCTAATGAATTCAAGACGTACCATGGTTGCAAAAGTTTTTTCGAAGTCTATTCTTTGTTGCGAAAAACTTTGGCAGCTTTCTTCCAATGCAACGATGCATCTGAATTCAATTTATTGCGCAGAACAATCTTGCTAGTTACAATTGCTCTATTCGCTGGACGCACAGCCATGTGTTGTTCTTGATTAGTCCTCTAATCTCTTCTTTGATTGCTTTTCAGGCATTCTTGTGCGTCTACTTCAACAGTAGTTCCC
Source organism: Volucella inanis (assembly GCA_907269105.1). Lineage (NCBI taxonomy): Eukaryota > Metazoa > Arthropoda > Insecta > Diptera > Syrphidae > Volucella > Volucella inanis. The sequence goes on from OU026157.1 coordinate 28,028,331, forward strand.
CGATGTTCACCATTTCAATAGCTCCGATCCCTTTAGAATTCAGATTTTGTGGTTATTATCTGACATAGAAGATTTAATTTTGCGAAAGGCGCGAAAAGCTTTTTTGTTACATAAAGAAAACTTCAAATCATTGGCTACTGTCATTGATGAAAGTTATGAAGTACATTGATTGAGACAATGATCCCGTTCTGGAAGGATCCCAGGCACCAGATCCAAGAACTTTGTAGAACTCTTTGAATAGAAATATCATTTTTCCGATTTCCGTCGTCGCTGATATCTAGTCCTGTCGCCAACATTTTTCGAGAAATTTTTAACAGATCTCCCCCGTTCAAGTGACCAAGTCTACGATGCCATAAAATAAAATTCGATCCTTTTTCAGTGAACGCGCAAGCTTGTGGATTACAATCACCTTGATTTCGCTATCATTTTCACGAGCAACAGCCCTCTCCTTGTCGAACGTGATGATATTTCCGTGATATCCTCGCAACAAAAAGTAGATTAGTAGATCAGATCCTCGTAACCTTTCAGGCATCACATCTGCTGTGATGGTTTCATCAGAAGGTGATGATAAAAATAAACGTTTGTCGTGTTGCACATATGAGAAGTGAAGTCACTGTCCAGGCACCATCGCCCTCCACTCGCACTCTTCAGAATCACCAAAACCTATACTTCCACTTCCGTTGTGTGGAAAGTACTTTCTACTTTATTAGATCCACCTCTTGAGTAACTATGTTGTTGAGGACAGCTGTAGCACTTATGTAAACTTGAATTTTCATAATTTGGCCTGCTTTGAAATGAGCCTCGTTGGACATACATCGCCTCTTTATCACAATCCCCCATATGTTGATTTGCGCATAGTTTTTCTCAAAAATTTTCTCTGTCAGAACTTCAGGTTTTGGTTAACTGTCATGTGATTCCGTCGCAAAGCGGAACAATTCAAAACTAGGCGGCAACCCGTTTAGTAAAAGTTATTCTACCTGTACTCGTATATCTGCGAAACTGCGTCGAAGAATTCCATCAAATTTATGTGCAAATTGTCGGCTTCCCGTATTTGGTAAGTGGCAACGCTTATCAGTGATATCGTGTTCTTGACTGGTCCTGTGAAGCAAATTCAGATTCAAGTCGCTTCCAGACACTCTTTGCTGTTTTGAATTCATTCACCAATCGCTCAGACTCAGATTGATAGAGATTATCAAATCTGACTTTACTTTTGCGTGGTTTTTAGCCACATCTGCAGTCTCTTCTTGGATTCTCCCCTTTCGTCCTCCAGTTCAGCTTCCATGTTCCATTACGTATGTATCGTAATTTTCGCTTGTAAGCGGTTTGGTTGGATTCATGTTAGTAATGTTATTTAACAGCAGTACCTACTCAATTTAAATTGACCCTTTTTCAGATTTACTATTCGCCATGATTTGGGTCTTGGCCCAAAACCTGTTGAAATGTGTTTAACCTTTATTTTGAGAAGGAGACCATTTTACAAAAGTAAAAACAAGGGTTAAGATAATTCCAATGTCATGACAGAGCGCTTCCGTGCTTTGTCGCTTCCGCCTCAATATTTGCGAAAGCGGCGCTGGCATAACGCTTCTTTCTTCCAATTATCTCAATATCATCGGCGTGTACGAGTACTTGGACGGACTCTTGAAAGATTGCGGCTCTAGTGATGGCGCTTGAGTTTTGCACTATTCTTTCAAGTGTATCGCCTTTGTTGACATCTATGGTCTCGGTGAGTTTTGATGATGGACCTTGATGGAGCAGCCTGCTTTTCCCATCGTCAGCCTGCATTTCCCATCCCATCAGCCTGCAAAAACGGACGAGTCTGACATGGATCCCAAAGATATAGTTCATCTCTATAAGTAGATGCTGTCATACGCGTGCTTAAAATCGATGAATAGGTGGTCTGTATCGATTTGGAGTTTTTGGGTTTTTTTTTCCAAGATCTGCAGTAGTGGAAATATTTGGCTGATGGTGGTCTTTTCTGGCCTGACGTGGACCAATCAGGTGATTGACGAACGGCCTCAGATATTCAGACAATTCGGCAGAGAAGATCTTGTAGGCTAGATCTTGATGCTTGGAATTATTGTTGGCGCAGTTCATAGGGTCTCCTTTCTTCACGATTGAACAAACAATGGTTCCATTTATTGGGCATACTTTCTTCGAACCATATTTTACAGATGAGATAGAGTATGCGCCCTACCAAGTCATCGCCTGCCGCTTGGAAAGACTCGGTAATCAGGCTCCAGCAGCTTTGTTGAACTTAAGCTTAAACATAGCTATATTCACTTAATTCACGTCGGGTGGACGGAATTGTGGACCTACATCGTCCAGGTTGAAAGGTTCCGTTGAACAGTCTACAGAAATGCTCCATCCAAATCTTCAGCATCGACTGCGACTTTTGTTCTACTTTCTTCTATGTTCTATGTTCGTCTTTACAATCTTCAAATCGAAGTTTGTATCCGTGCCATTGTAGTTTGACTTTTTGTAAAATTTCTGACTCTCATTCCTTGAATAGCATCTCTCAATTACTTCGACCGCTTGCTTCTCATACTCCTGGTTCGATGTTCGTCTCCTCATCTCATACCAATGTTAGTCTTCATCTTTTCTTTTCTTTTCTTTTTATATTTAACGCGCGCTCAAGGGATTTGAGTAAGTACTCTTCAAATGCTTACACACAGCGATGGCGAAGGAAAATCAGGGAGGAAAGAAAACAAGGTAACAATGAACGTTGGTTTTAAATGTTTGGAGGTTATAATGACTTGGAAATAAAAATTTTCACACGGCATTCCATAAGCGAGTTGTACATCTTAGAAACGAACCACTATATTTTAGAGTACGTCCGAAAGTGAACATTCATAGTTAAACGGGTTTTATAGTTAAAAGTTTGAAAGGGCGGAATGTTACTGGTGATTTTATCGTGTACTGATGTTGGAAATAGCTATAGAACAGAGTGAGACACGAGACATTATGCCGTTGTTGGAGAGTGTCAATTGACTGATTGATATTGGTATCACCTATGAGTTTTTTGAACCCTATCTAAAACAGAGATGTTTTAGAAGCTCCTGAGCAGATGTGCGAATTGTACTACAATTTTGGCCGGATGAATGCCTTATATATTGAGGCCAGATCAGAGGGGTGTAAATATTTCTTACATAGAAATATAGACATTTCGCAGCATTTTTGCGCCACATCAAATACAGGCTTCGTGACATCGTAACACACATACCGAGAATGGACAGTTTTTCAGTTTAAGCGTTGAAAGCGCCAATTATGGACAATGGCTGGGTATTAAAATTTCGCTTTTATGACAGCAGACAGCATTGTATTTCGGAAGCAATAAATTCTATACTGTTAGTGGTTTCCTAACAATCTGCTTTCGTCAGATTGATGTACGGTTTGGTTCACTTATCGATGAGACATGCCATCAAATCACCAGTGGAGCTGTTACTACGAAAACTGTACTGCCGGTCATTGGGAAGTTTTCGCGTTTCAAGATATTTCATGAGCTGATGGTTTATTACCGTTTCCATGACCTTGGAAAGAAGGGACGTAAGTGAATTGGGTCTGTAAGAGGAGAGAGGAGAAGATTCGTCATTTTTAGGGACAGGTAGAACAAATGCTGTTTTCTATCGACTCGGAAAGAGTCCTAGAGAGTAGGATTGATGACAGGACCAGCGGATTTGTATATGTCAAAGCTAACGCACTGCTCGTAAGTCTTGGCCAAGACCTCATAGAAGCTTTATTTGGTGTCGTCATCTTTCTTCTTTGTGGGGGCACTCGCGCATATATTAGATTATACTACATGAAATGCCCGTTCAAAGTCCATTATTCCTTTTTTATAGAAGGCTTGATTTTTAGACGCTATAAAGTCTTCAAAGGCTTTTATGACCTCTGCTCGATCTCTGAATACCTTCTGCTGACAAAATGACTGCAGACTGCGGAATACTAATAGTATTTTGGAGAAACATCAGGAAAATAAAGTGGGTGCGGTAGTATATGGGGTCTAGCTTTGTTATACAATAGGGTCGGACCATGCCTATTTGCAGATGCAGGTTGCTTTTCAGACAATTTCGTATGCACTATGTCGATTTCCTCACAAGTGGATTGGTCCTTTTGATGTTTCGAGATCTAGTTTAGCGGTGTGTTTTGATTTTTCTTCTGCATCCAACCTCTGCCCAGATCTTTTACGGTCTTCATACTTAATCCACTTTTCATTACACGTGATTATACGGTGTAAAAATGGTTCAATTTGGTGCTTTAAACTCAGCGATGCATAGATTTCTAAGGGGCGAAGTTCTTTTGTGACTAGTTCAGTTCATGCAGCACCCACTTTTTGAGTTTTTTTTGCTTTTTATATTAGAGATAATCATCACAAATATATCTTTTCTTCCTAAGAGCTTAACCTTGCTGGAATGATTATTTTATTTTGTGGGCAGCCAAAAAAGTTTGAAGATGAAGAGCTGGAAGCATTACTCTATGAAGATTGTTGCAAAATATAAGAAGAGCTCGCAGAATCTTTGGGTGTCACTCAAGCAGCCATTTCAAAACGTTTAAAAACAGCTGGATATATTCCAAAGCAAGGAAATTGGGTTTCCACATGAACTCAAGCCGAGAGACGTCGAAAGGCGGTTTTGCAGGAAGTCATTTTTGCATCGGATTGTTACTGGTGATGAAAAATGGATACATTACGACAACCCCAAGCTCAAAAAATCATATGTGAAACCCGGCCAACCAGCCAAATCAACGGCAAAGCCGAATATCCATGGCGCGAAAGTAATGCTCTGTATTTGGTGGGATCATATAGGTGTGCTGTATTATAAGCTGCTAAAACCGGGTGAAACCATCAATGGACAACGCTACCTAACACAATTAATCCGTTTGAAGAGAGCAGTAGCCGAAAAACGCCCGGAATATACGACCAGACACGAGGCAATAATTTTACATTATGACAACGCTCGGCCCCACGTTGCTATTCCGGTTAAGAACTATTCGGAAAACAGTGGATGAGAAGTCTTACCCCACCCGCCTTATAGCCCAGACATTGCCCCTTCTGACTACCATTTGTTCCGGTCGATTCAGAACGCCCTCACTGAAATACGGTTCACATCAGAGGAGAATATCAAAAATTGGCTAAATTCATTCCTGGCTGCCAAGCCGACGGAGTTCTTTTGGGATGGGATCCACAAATTGTCAGAAAGATGGGAAAAAGTCATAGCTTCAGATGGGCAATACTTTGAATAATGCTATTGTACATGTTTTTCTTAAATAAACGTTCAAATTTTGGAAAAAAAACGCACGAAAATAATTATATACCCAAAACAATCGAGAGTTGTTATAATACTAACATATAACGTATACATCTTGTACTGAATATCTTGAAGAAGAAAACACAAGCAAAAGGAAAATAGATTTCCATGTATCGTATTATCAAACACCTATTTCTAGGACAACAAATTGATGATGTTAGACTTCAAAATTGATGTAAAAATATCAGGTATTTCCTTAACAGTTTTATCAGCCTTGGATCGCGTGAGCTTACCCAACACTGGGATTTCCGTACATATCCCCCTTCAGAGGAATATTATATTTTCAATACTCAGTTCGTAATTTTGTCCTTTGGCCGAGATCTCAGTTCAAGGGCTAACAGGCACTAAAAAGTTAAAAAAAAAAAAAACATTAAAATACTGCAAAACGTCCTTTTGCGATGTCAAAGCCATTGTGAATAATTAATACTCGGAAATAATTTAATTTCCTTTTGGTTTCACGCATAGCTCACACTTAAGTTGCATCGCCTCTCTCAAAAGCGGCAGCTCAAAGTTAAAAGAATTTCCCATGCCTGAACGCAAACAACTCGTCATTGACGAATTTCCAAAGGACATCGTCACCAACTCAATTTCGATAAAATATTAACGAAAGTGCAAACGGAAAAAAAATACGAATACGAATACCAATACGAATACCCCCGTCCAAGTCCCTTGTAAAATTGAATAAAAGGAACATCTTCAGCACTCCCTGGACAACTACTTTGAAAACACTTGTATTTGGTGCAAATATGAGTTTAATGGTGTCCCTCGGGATTATTGAGCACATAAACTTTTTCCTTACCACTCTCTTCCTTTTTTACGCACGCAATTTTCATCTTCTGTTCATTTTTCATTTCACTAGATCCTTCTTTATCCATCCTGTCAATGTCCAACAGTCAACATTCATTGGAAAATGTCCAACAAAAAAATAAATAAAAAAAAAAAAAAATAAAAAATCGCCATGAAACTTTTTTAAGTGCAAATCCTTTGAAAGGACATATTCTTACAAAAATTAAATTGATTTGCCCAAACATGGATAAAAGTTCACAAAAAAAAAAAATAAATAAATAAAAAAACGAACCTGCCAGCGAGATAGAAAAAGAAAAAGTTTTATTGACTCAAGTCAATACTACACACAGAGGACAACATTAAAACATGACCCCATCGTTGGTTCCCGAACTGAAGGATGATTTAAAGAAAACGAAAGCAAACAAAAAACATCAACAACAACATCAGCAAAAAGAACAGGACTCCTTGTATTCGTACGGACCCCTTTTGGAATGGAATAAATTTTTCATAAAATCGCTGGGTCATTTTCAACATTCAACATTGAGTGACGATGACCATACAAGACATCTTCCAATAACCATGCAGGACTACCGAGTATGTACGAATAGGTATTCCTAGTCATAGTCAAAGTCATTTGTATCCTGTTTCTGGTCGATGTACGAGTATCTGTACAATTGTTAAATAAGTTAACATTACATGACATGACAACAATAACTTTATAGACTTCAAACTATCTTGACTCCTTGATTTGGCCTAATTCATCCTTTAAAAGTTGTCCTTCTACACACACTCTTCGTACTCGTATTCGTACTCGTATTCGTACTCGTACTTGAATTTAAGGATTTGAAATGCCATCTTATAAATGCCAAGGATGTGATATGAGTATGAGTGTGTTTATAAATGTTTACCCTATGCATCAGAAAAGTTTCCTATTCGAACCCCATCCTGTATTCGTATCCGTTTTCCGTATTGGATGGACATTTTCAAAATGAATATTTAATATGGCAAGCGACGACTATCATTCCATCGGTATCTTGGAATGCGGATAATATGATTTTGTATTTAGAAATATCTATCCGTCGACTATACGAATACGTGGACAACTGCCGTTGTTGTTCGGAAACCCAATTTTCAGGAGAACCAGCCGAAGAAATAGTATGGTATCTTTTGAAACATGTGCAGATACGAACACACATATAAACGGTTACTTATGCTGAATGGAGGTTTTGGTTCATCTTTTCTGCCATCGGATGTACGAATAGAAATCTTCCTTTAGTGGTGGAGAACAAGTATACCGTTCATTGTATCCTGTTGTTGTTTAGAACATTAGCCAATTCCCATTTGAATTTTGCGAAACATTTTCCAAACTAAAAGCCGAGAGGGCTATTTCTATAGCTTGTGCTGATAGTTAAGTACTCGTAGTGTTACCAACCTTTTGTGCGTCCTCAAATGTACAAATGGACAACGATGAATGTAGACATGTAATCGTGTATGCATGTCTTATTGAAATTCAAGTTTGGACATCATACATTATTCTCTGTAATCTCGGCCTTGTCCATTTCGTTCCAAAATTCATATATTGAATATGTAATTGTGTAAGCATTTGATGCGGTCAAGATACGAATACCAAAACGAATATGTGCATGGTACGTGTAGTTAGCCTTCGAGTTAGGAATAGGTTGTCCAATAAGGAGCAGTGTAATGCAAATAACATTGTGATTTAATTTTTTTTTTTTTTTTTTTTTAGAGACAAAGATACCCGTAAGCTATGTAGTTGCATCGGAGAAACCCAGTAGAATCAGACCATCTTTGCATTTTGACTTAAAAGGGTTACAGCATTCACTACGGCATTGAAGCAGAGCTCTCAGACAAAGAACTGTCCTTCCTGTCTTCTTACTGGAAGTAATCTGTCTTTCACAAAAAGGCTAGTAATTGCTTCAGTTTTCGTATTCGCAGCCTAACATGAGTGAAAGCCGAAGTTTCACAAAGGATGTGTTATACGCTATCTTCATTGCTCTCAAAGCTTCAAATGATGTGGTGTTGCCTATACCCCTCACAATTAGTATGGTCAAGAGGAGCATGGTGCCCCCATGAGATAAAAGTAAAAAGTCTTCAATTTGACCCGCCAAATCCCAGTGGAAACGGTGCTGATATTTCAGATACACCCCAGAACTATTCGTTTGAGTTACGTGCAACATGGGGAAAAATGGTACCTTAGGTTGCACACATAAGCGAACCTACTTTCAAGTAATGTAATGCCCCAACGCAGGTTCAGGTCCTGAGAAATCCTTCTCTGATCATCATTACCCTCGATCCCATTCCGACAAGATTTAGTGAATTCATCTTTCCAGATGAGTTCAAAAGGCTATGAATGCTGAAATTAGTTGACAGGTAGTGGGAGAGGTTACCAAGGCTTTCAACAATTCTATCCAAATAGTTCATTGCCATCGGGATTGCGTAGATCTTCGCTTGGATTAAGATCAAGACTGAGGCAAATTTTCCTTATGCGTAAAGAAATCTCATGTTCTCGTCCTGAAGAAAAACCCCAGAGAGGCGAGTTCATCACTGATATGAAAAGTATCAGACAGTCAAAGTTTGGTAAGCAGAATCGCAGAACAAAACATACAAGATCTTATCCGGGCTGTTTCGACATATTTGAAGCTCAGATCGGTAAGAATTTCCGAGACTAAGTCAGGGTCTTGGAAAAGAGATGGTGACGAATGGACCCTTAAAAGACCAACGGCATCACTCACATCTTTGAACGGGTTACTGGCCCTCCAGGTTGGGAGTTATACCGTAACTGCCTGGCTATTGAAAAAAAAAACCCGCAGTTACAAAGCAACAACAAGCCTCGAAAACGGACGAATCTACTGCTCACAACCAATGCAAGGGAAACGCTAGATACCGCCATCCAAGAAATGCAGTAGGACAGAAAGAAGATTAGAAACTTCGACGTCTACTACGGTGATTGGATGCAAATTTGTTGTTAGAGACAGACTTAGACAAGAAGTATTGAGTTTGAACCTTTCAACCTCGATGATGTAGACCTACAATTCCGTCCATTCGACCTGCATGAAGTTAAGGTAGCCATATCTAAGTTTAAGTCCATCGAAGATACTGAAGCTGAAGGCCCAACTGCCGAGCTTTTCAAAGCGGCAACCGATGACTTGGTAAGGAGCATACACCAACTCAGCCTCTGATCTGGTAGGCGGATCCTATCTGCCACATTGTGTGATCGCCTGAAGTCGTTCGTCAACAACAAAGTCCATCATCGATCAAACATTCACACTACGGCAGATTTTGGAAAAACTCATGAACTCCAAATCGATACACACTACCTATTTACCGATTCTTAGGCCGCGTATGACAGCATCTATAGAGATGCGTTATATAAAGCTAAGTTTTGTTTTGGCACCCTTGTCTGTTTGTCCAGGAGGACGATACAGAATTCAGGTTGCTCCATCAAAATCGGTAAAGAACTCACCGAGACCTTTGGTGTCAAAAAAGGATTTAGACAAAGCGATACGCTGACATGCGATTTCTTTAGCATCATTCTTGAAAGATTAGTGCAAAACTCACACACCAACATCACAGGCACAATCTTTCAAGAGTCCGTCCAAGTACTCCCATACGCCGATAGTATTGACATACTTGGAAGAAAGCAGAGTGATCTTAGTGGCGCTTGTGCGACTATTGAGGGGAAAGCGGCTAAGGTGGGTCCAACGCTCAAAGAGACCAATTATATGCTGTCAACACGGACGGCTAGAATAGGACGTCACCCTCAATAGATATAACTTTGTGGTAGTTAAGGACTTTGTCTACTTAGGCTCTGCTATTAATTCAGACGACGACACCAGCGCTGAGATCAAATGAAGAATAACTTTTGCCAATCGATGCTTATTTGGGTTAAGAAGACACTCGACTAGCAACGCTACCCCTCGAAAAACAAAATTGATTCCACAAAATAGCTTTTTAATCCCAGTCCTGTTCTATAGGGCAGAGACATGGACTTAATCAAAAATGGATGATTGTGCTCTTGGCTGCTTTGAGAACAAAATTCTTCGTGTGATTCTCGGTTCTATATACATAGACGGTGAGTAGAGGAGGAGATAAAACGACGAAATATACGGGCTGTACAGCAAACTCGACTTAGCCAGAAGAGTGAAGGTCCAAGGACTGTGGTGGTGCACGCAAGTGTAAGGGATCTAAACCAGCTCAACGTATGAAATTGAAGGCAGCTATGTAACGACAGAGCTAGCTGAAGGCGCTTGTTGATTAAGGTCCAAGTCAACCCCGTATTATAGCGCCACTTAAGTATGTTATATGAGTAAAGTACGTTCTTACAATAACACCCTACAATGATTGAACTTAAAGTGGCAATTGTAGTCAAAATACAATTCAAAATACGTACCAAAAGTATGTATGTATGTATGATTTTTGGCAAGGGTATATAATCATTTTATTTTGCCGTTTTCGGATTTTCTGTTTTCGACGATGAATCTACAATGTTAGGATCCGACTGCTCATAACACGATTCAACGATACCGGCGCCATTACTAAACGCTATGGTGGCTGTCGACAAAAAATAAATCAAATAGACCCGCAACCGTGCAAATGTGAGATAGGGATTTCGACAAAATGCGTGACTGAGGACAAAAGACCTGCATCTATTGGACCGAATCATTCGACGCATATTGAGAAATGAGCTTCAGATCAAGCTAAACTAGACATAAAACCTGGACGATCTCAACGATAAGCAGAAGAAGCAGCGTTTGGCGCATTCCTAAATATCCTCCTGACGAAAAATTCTTCACTATTCAGCAAGTTAGAAACAAGGGATTTTTGTTAACAGAGAGATCATATGAAAATTTTAGCTGACAGATAGTGAGCGGATCGCAAAACCCCCTTTCAGTTATGGGATGGGCCCTTCATCTGAGTATCGCGAAAGTGTGCTGAAAGGAGCATTGAAGCCCGTAGCACGTAAACAGTTTGAGTTGGCACCATCCACGTTCATGCTAGATTTTGCACTTTCTCTCAAGCCAAGGCGAATCAAGAATGACTGAAAAGCACGTTCCATACTTTATTCCGCCCGAAAAAAATCCCATGAAATTCTGTCTTTGGAGTTCGCTGAAGGCTAGGTCAGTACTAAAAAATGTGAAAGTATGAACGAGCTGACACAAGCCCTATGCTGGGATTGGCTGAAAATACTATAAGTCCACCTGCTGTCGAAGCGCGTACTTATTTTTTGTAGCGCTACAGTCCCCTCCGAACCTAAACCTCAACAGCTCTCTTTATTTAGCTTGCGTAACCTGTACTAACGTTGTGTCTCCAGTTGTGCACTCCAAGTTGTCTGAAGTCACTTTTCACTTGCTCTAAACCTACGAACAGGTTTCCCTTGTCACGTTGTCTCTGGGGTATGAGTTTAAAGAAAGTTTAGGCGGGAGGGAGGCTGTTATTGCGATCAACTTGTCACAGTCATCTCAACCGATGATTTCTGGTCGTTCTGGCAAAGTCAACGTCTGTATAGTTCATACAGTTTTTTGTATATTCTTCTCTAAATTCCATGCATGCAGACGTGACCGAAATCATTCGAAGAAGTTTTGTCTTTAAGATAAAATCCATGCTTACGCGTCATGTCTTGTGCAGCGCTTATGTTAAGTCTAAAGAAACAGCGATTGGAAAGAGGGGGTTTTCACTTGATTTCTACAGTTCTGTCATTGTTTCAATTGACAGCGGAACCCAGTCGGACAAAGTCTCTTACCACCTTAAAGCTATAGGTTCCTGACGTGAATGTTCTCTCTTCTCATCCGCATATACCCGATTATACCAAGTATTGGTAGTAGCATTAGCGACTTCATCGTGAACATGTGGACGACCGGCGAGGAATGCCAAAATTTGACATAGCCCTACATAGTTCGTCTCTATAATTGCTGTCATATGCGCCCACAAAACTAATAAGCAGGTGGTAGGTATCAATTTAAAGTTTTTGAATTTTTGAGTTTTGTAAGGTTGGACTTACCAAATCTAAAGCCACACCAATAGGAACGTATCAAATTATTGATCTAGGATTTCAAGCGTTCACACAGTATTGGATTGGACAGAGTTGATGAGGTTCCATTCAACAGGTACTCGTATCTTTTGGCGACTAAATCTTAAAAATGAGCCTTTGTATGATTTGTGCCAAGCTCAGCGCGAAGTCTTGCTATCTTTACATCAGTTTGCTCGAATAATCGAAAATTTTGGCCTAAGTTGAATTGTTTGTTTTACTGACAACAAAATATGGCTTGCCCCATCGTTTAACAGTCTACAGAAGTGATTTTTTCTGTATCCTCAGCAACGACTGTGCATCTTCTACTACATTTTTCTACTCATCCTTAAAGCTTAAGGTCTTGTTGGCCTTAGACGCTTTCGACAATTTTTCCTTGAGTAGAACACTGTTCTCATATTCTTCATTTTCCACCGTTGAGGCTGATATTCTATCCGATCGTACAGCGCACACACTGATTTTTCCTTGCAGCACTGCTTGCTTTATGGGCGCGTAGCTTTGTTACATGCATTTGTCTGCAGCCTTCATCAAACCATGGGGTTGGTTTCGGTAGCCCGGTAAGTTTATGGCCATTTGTTAGAGATACGCGATCGGCAAAGGCTCAAGCTGTTAGTTGTTATTGTACCTGTTTAACGTTTAAATTTCTTCCCATTCTTGTGGCGTCTCAGATATTCGTAGACATACTCATACCTCAATATATGCTTTCTCTCCATTGCAACATATTCAGTTTGACTGACTATTTTATGAGCAAGTGACTGACGTATTTTAAATATTATGGGGGGGAAACAGTCGACTAGCTACAGCGATATTCCGGTCCGCAGCAAAATCAATTAGTTTACGGCCACTTCCAACCTACTACTGAAGATATCCTTATTTCCTAATTCTTTTTCTTTTGACGTCAAGTTAAGTAAAATTATTTTTACGTCCTACTTAGGACTTAGGATATTGGTCCTAGGTTTTGTCGAGTAGCATCGTCTCTTTCTTCTGCATGGGCGCGAGTGTGTACCAGGATTATTATAATCATTCATTCAAGTCCCTCGCTTACAAGAAATACAGAGTCAAATAGATGCCGCTTCTATTCTCTGTCGGAGTCATCGTAGTGTATGCCACAGTACCGTGTCTTAGATTGTACAAAATAAACAAATGGAAAAAGAAAAGAGAAAGAAAGCCAAATCGAAATAACAAACTGCCATAATTGATTTATAACAAAAGGACACACATCGGCAATCCTGGGAATCAACCAACCATTCACCTACCACAAAGTCCACAACGACCTCTCACTTTTAACCCCAAACTAGTGTGGGCATACGATTCAATTGCGTTGCGAAAACTCTTACCAAAGTTAGAATAAATACACACAGTTACACTTAGAGAACGTCAGTGTCTATGCACTAGATTCAATGCTTCTATCCTAACCACGGATTTTTTGCCAATCTCCTGCCCGCAATCACCCTCACTCAATCACTTCAGCCACCAACTTCACATCCAACTGTGCAACCATATTGTGTGCACGCAAAATGTTGACAAAGAACTCCGAGTCCGTGGTTTATTTGAAATCAACTTCGGAAACGGGACTGCTGCAATTTCCATCATTCTCTCCACCGATATTGTTATATCGTACGACCAACGCCACTTTTGCCACCCCAAGTTTCAGATGTCGCTCCGCATCAGGCTAACAGAATCCAAGACACACCATACGAATACAATGTCTGTTGGCCATTATGACATCATGGCAAAAAGACGACGCATCCTGGTGTACATAGATACCTACATGAATAGTTGGAAAAAAAATTTTTTGTTTTATTTTTTCGCGAAAAGGATTTTTTCCGTAATTTTTTTTTCCAATTTTTTTTTTATGAAATGAAATGAAAGCGCGCGTGGCAGCATCGACCAATAACCATCGAGTTGCATACAGAAGACACTGGTTACATAGACATCCTGGTAGATCGCCATTGGTCGCAGCATAACTCAAGCATTATTACCGTCGCCGGAGTAGAAAAGATGTCCCACCTGCATACATACTTATTCGTACTCGTATATCGAGAAGGCACCTTTCTCTCCTTTTTGCATCGATTTAATGTCGATGTGGAATTTGAAAAAAACCGAAGAGAATAACGGCGAGGCAAGGCACTGGATCTTGGTTTTATTTTTTAATTCAACAAGGGCTAAATAAAAAATTCTTTTCACACACACACACATTCGAACACATGTGCATTACACTTTACCTGACCACCACCATCACCGCCACCACCCGACTAACTGACCGCATACCAACTGGGTCTACAGGATAGAGTCCTGTCGCGCACACATGAGCATTCTAACGCCCATATCGATAAAATAAGGATTTTGGAGAAAGAAAAAATAAAAATAAAAGTAAAAGCCGTTGTGTCCTTTCACATATCAATACATATTTTCTTTGGCCATCCTTGTTGAACCATAATATTGGTCAAGGGATGTCTTATTTCAAATCGAACGGATGGAATGAAAGGAAAAAATAAATTCACCAGAGACGGGTGGACTACGAGTACCAACTAAGTATTGGGAAGAGAGTAGTAAGGAGTAGTCTCGGTCTTTCTTTATCGTTTGTGCCACCCATTAGCCCAACACTTACCACCCACCACCCACCACCCACCACAAGGACGACGACGGAAATAAAGGATAAAAGCACCAAGGCGAGGAAAAATGTTTAATGTGCGACACGAAAGGGAAAAGATTTTTTTCTCGCACACATACTCGTATACTCGTCCACTCTCTGCTTACTCGTACTTTGCCTGCCATCCAACTTCCAAGGATGAAACGTTGAGTATCGATTTTTTTTTTTTTTTTTTTTTACCTCATCCAAACTAGGACCAATAACTCACACCGAGACTAGGTTCGCCCTTTTTAGGGGCAAAATGAAGACAAGGGTAGAATGATGCATTTGCTGGATACTGTGGTCATCTTTTGGGTGTTGAATATAAACTCTGTGAACGAACGAATGGTTTCCCTATCAACAGTGTAGATAATCAGTTGCGGTGCGATCGTGGTTGAGGAGGCAATTGATAAGTTGAAAGGTGAGAATAGAGGGCTTGTGCATGCTTAGTATGATTTTGAAGGGGTTTACCGTGAATTTCAGGTAATTTGTGTTGAGGTTCATCAATTCACCTGTAATTCTAAATTAAACACTGAAATTGCAGTACGAAAGTATTTCAAATCCGTTTAGATCGACATTGGAATGTTGTGGATGCACCAAAATTCGATATAAATAATGAGTCGGGGAACCCGTTGATAATTCTCCAACTGATCGGGCTAAAGAAATGATTCTGATATATCTAAAAATATTATCCTCGTATGCACGTGTTACATTTAATGATGTGATGATACACTGTTACTAAGCTAAGTTCTTGCAGTCAAGCGCTTGAATCTTATTCTTGCTTGTCAGAGGGTGAGTTGCACGTATTAGTATCAACCCATCAGAATCCTTAAGTTGATTTCTGGTTGTTAACGCAAATGGAAACATATGGTAATATGTAGGTTCGTATATTGTTTCCCTGATCAGCTGTAATACGCGTATTAAAAGTTATAAATCCCTGCTCGGAGCAATAGACATTGCAATCAATCTATGTACACAAAAAAATAAGACCTTAAACCTCAGAAAACAACGAAAAACTCTTCAGTCGCCATCTAAGGAACCTACAGACGAGACAAGAAAAAGACCAAAAGTTCATATTGGGATATGGATTTATCGTTAGAACCAAGCTTAAAGATAAACCTATAAGCTCACAGTACGTAAGAATATATAAGCGAGCAACTGGTCACGTATTAGTGAGGAATTCGACAACTTCAGCCTTTTATCCCAAAGATGGTGAAAGTGAACGGCACGATGGAAGCTTCTGCAAATTTCTAGAAGATTGTACCCATACAGGCTAGGTTGTGTCCTAAAAATCGTACTTTTTCACCTAAATGCCAGAATTAGAATTAGAATTAGCCTTCACAACATCACATCCAGAAACAGGACAGGACTGAACTGTGTAGTACCAAATACGCGTTTCTCGCATTTTAGTTCTACAAGGGCTCCTGCTGATCAACCAGTGATACACGAAAGACATGGCAACAATATTCTAGACGTTCACACAATTTGCTGGGCCAATGTTGATTCAGAACTCTACCTGGTAGTGGCTAAAATACGATTGCTGTGTTTCGTTTAACGTCTCTTATAATCCTGCATCATCAGTATAACGTGCGATGGACCAATAACGATGCCACGAGAAGGCCATCACAAATGGCTGCCGCCACTGACACAAAAGGCACAACGACGAATTCCTGTATGTGCTTGCAGCCAAACAAATTAAAAATTGCATGCAAAAGATGGTGGAAGGCATTGGAAGGTGAAACGAATGAAGTTGCTACTGTGGGAATAAGTCTACAAGTTTTATTAAAGGGTAAAAAGAAATGCCAGAGCAACAAAACGCGGAGCCGGCCCTGAAAGTTAGAAACAACCACTTCTGCAGACTGTTATAAGATAAAGATGACTAATATACCGCCGCCAAGCAGGACGGGTCAGACGAAGACCATGAAAACGTTCCCCTATTCCGACCAAAATCAAATCTAAGATAATAAGAGTGACCAGATAAGAACGAAAAATTTAAATAAAGAAACAACGGTATGAGATATTAAATGGATTCTGGCTCTATTTTCATGTCATAATGTGTGGAATAGCACATCATTTAAATGGCCAGTCTGTCCAATTTTAGACTTGTTTGGTATGTTGCGTCATCTTGTTGAAACCACAGATCGGATATATCGATGTTGTCAATTAACATCTGACTATATCTGAGACCATTGATGGTAACGGTGTCTCCTTCCTCATTTTGAAAAAAATAAGGTCTGTTGATGCCTCCATGCCAAAAACCGCACCAAAAAGTCAATCTTTGCAGATATATTGCAACTTGGCCGAACACTTGTAAATTGTGTTCGCTCCAATAATGACAATTTTGCTTGTTAACATAGCCGCTGAGCCAAAAATGGACCACCTCCGAGAAGATGATTTTTTGGCCAAAATCTGAACATCCAGTCAACATTCACAGCGCTCAATTAGCGAACTCACGGCGTTGTCTATGGTCGTCTGGCTTCAATTATTGCGTCAGCACAATCTTATGCGAATGTAGGCCCAAATTCAAATGCGGGTTGACTCTCTGGCGATGACCAAATCAGGTCTTCTTCAAAAATGGCAGCCACGGCTATGTTTGCTTCATTTCACTCCAATTTCACGCTCAAACTTATCCACGGAGCCTTGATGACGATGGACTGCACAGTGAAATTCACGTTGCGTATTTACAATTGAGCAGAAATTTCCATAAATTTTTTTAATAATTTCCGCACGTTTGGCAAGTTGACAGGTAGATGTCATTAGTAACTTTGACAGCTTTTGAAACAGGACAATTGCAAAAACTGTCATTGCTACCTGGTCATCCGTTATGAGGCTGATTAGCGTTCATGCCCCTACCAGAATGACAGAATCAAAGATGAATTGTATGATATCCTGGACTGAGCAACTGCTCAGTGCCCTAGTTAAAAAGGCCATTTTTGACCGGATCATTGGAAAACACGGCCTGCATAACAGCACTTCCGACAAAAAGTTTAGGTTTTTAGTATTTGTAATGCGCCGCAACCTTTAAATAACCAGCACCTGGGTCTCACATTCCTATACGAAGACGATAGAGAGCTTAAACTTAAGTCTAACGAAGAAACCGCCTGCTGAACTGGTTGGAAATATGCATAAGCTCATCTGTGAGATATGGAAAGAGGAAAGCTTGTCCGAAGCATGGAATCTTAACATCGTTTAGCCAAGAAAAGGACATCGGTAACAGTAGAGAAATGAGCCTCCTAAATATTATCCATAAGATCTTTGCTGCCAAATTAAAAGCCATTCATGAACAACATAGGGAGTCCACGATCGATTAAATATTCACACTACGGCAGATCTTGGAAATAACGCGGTAATGTTAGATAGACCCTCAATTTGTCTAATTTAAAGCTGCATATGACAGTGTGGCTAGGTATGAGTTAGTATGAGGATATCTATGGATAATTTTCGCTGTACCAAGATCGGTCATGAATTGACCAAGTCCTTGAATCTAAAGAAATATTGTAAGGAAAAAAACACACTGCCATGTGACTTTTATTAAATTCGCCATCGTGATAAGCTCACTGCGCGACAAAAGAGGTAAAATCCTTTCTAAGTTCAATTACACAATTACTTGCGTACGCGGATGGAATTCATGTGTTGGACGAACACAGTGAGTTGTCAATGAGAATACAGTGAATAATGAGGCTAACGCGGCCAAAAGCTCATCAAGGGCAATGATCTAAACGGTTTGATCTGAACATCACCATTGGCACATTGGCAGTTATTATATCGAAGCTAAAAGCTTCATCTACCTTGCCTGGATAAGACATATAAGCAACGTCCGAAGTATGACGCCAGGATAGAACAGGCGGGCATCTTAAGTAGGATAATTGGAAATGAAAGCCTACACGATAGAACGTCTGGCAATGGACTTGGACTTATTGCCTTTGCGTTGGGACGAAATATCTCTATAGCAAGCACACGGTTTCGTCATGTCAATATATGTACACAAGAGGACATCGCGGTCTCTGGATTATCAAACGCTAAATGAAGTTTATCAGTACGAATGTGGGCGTAAGCACCACAAGAAAGATAAAAATCCTCAACAACTCCTTCGTCGTTAGCATCAAGTATTCAAGACCAGTGGAAACGCTACCAACGTGCCATCAGATGACCGCAACTGTTGTGTTGGCTTTCAGCCATCCACCACCAAGAAATCCCTGGTTTTATGGAGAATACGAGTATGCACATTCAGCTAAACAAGAAGCGCACAAAGCGGCACTGAAACTAAGGACGAGAGCCATTCATAAGCTCTACGAGCGGAAAAACTGGAGAAAACATCGGCATCTCCAAAAGAAGAAAAACGAGCACGAGAAGCGCGCGAACGACGATATTGAGAGGTTCTACCAACAGGTAAACAGATCGTATAATGGCAAGAAGACTCGTACACAAGTCTGTAGAGATAAGGAAGGAAACCTTGTAGTAGGGCCACAGTCAATGTGAGCATATGAGAAAATTTTTCTGCATGCTGTATAAAAAAAAAGCCCAACATCTTGCAGTTTGGCAGAAAAGACTATTCAAACTAGACGATGATAGCAAGACTTCCATCCACCTAACGAAAACGAAATAAGGACAACAGTATCTTAAGTGAAATACAACAAGCAAATGGACCTAATCTGGTGGAAATAACTTTGTGAAGAGCATACACCAACTCATTTCTCAAATGTGGTCAGAAGAGTGGATGAATGGAAACACAGCGCTGTATACCCTACCCACAACTGCGCCAATTGTACAGGTATAAGTATCTCAACATTGGATACAATATCTTACCTGCATTATTATGTGATTGTCTGAAACCCTCCACCAACAACCTGATTGGCCTATTTCATTGCAGTTTCAAACCAGTAAAGTCCATAATTGACCAAATCTTCACACTCTGGAAAATCCTAAAAAAAATCTCACGAAGTCCAAATCACCATCTTTTCATCGATTTTACGACAGCCTATGACAGCACTTATAGAGACGAGCTCTATAGAGCCATGTCTAGTTTTGGCATCCCTGGCAATCCCCTTTTTCGTTCTCGTCTGTGCAGAATGACGACGAAGAACGCTCTTTGCCCCGTCAAAGTCAGTAACGACTTAAGCGAAACTTTCGACGTCAAAATTTAGACCTGGTGAAGCACTGACATGTGTCTTCTTAACATCATACTTAAAAGAATTATGCGGAGCTCACAAGTGAACACTTAAGGCACAATCTTTCAAAAGTCTGTGCAAAATATCGACGTAATTGGAAGAACTCAGCGGGTGGTCGCCGCTACAATTGTAAGTTTTGAAACGAAAGCTGCCAAAATGAGTTTAGCGGTAAATGAGGACATAACGAAATATAAGCTGTTAACAAGAAGGGACACACAACATTAACGAATTGGATAAAACGTCACAGTCGACAGCTATAATTTAGGTAGTGAGAGACTTTGTCTACCTTGGCTCTGCTTTAAATTCGGCCAACAACTCCTCCGCAGAAATAAAATGAAAAATCATTCTTGCCAATAGTTGTTCCTTTAAGCTAAGATTAGCTAAGCCCCTGTCCCGAAAAACTAAGGAGACTCAATACAAGGCCTTGATCATCCCAATCCTACTTTATGGCGCAAAAGCATGGACCCTATCGAAAGCAAATGAAGATACCCTCAGTCTGGAGGGAAATTCTCCGAATAATATTTGGTAATTTGGTAATTTTCCAGAAGATCTGCAAAATACTCCTTCGTTGCGTCGATGATTTCCTCACGTGAGCTGAATTTTTTATTGATGAGCCATCTTTTGAGGTTTGGGATGAGATAATAGTCCGAGGGAGCCAAATCGGCCGAATACGGTGGATGCGACAACATTTGAAGCCGTAAGTCATTGATTTCATGACTTGCAAAAACAAAATTTTTTTTCACTTCATGTGAGGCCGTTTTGCAGCGATTTTGGCCTTCAATTGCTCCAATAATGCACAGTTTTTCCTTTTTCGATGTAGTCCACGAAGAGTATGCCATGACAATCCCAGAAAACCGACGCAATAACCTTTCCGACCCATCGAGCCTCCCTCGGCCGCTTCGGAGCACTCGTGCCGGCTTCCTTCCATAGCCGGGCACTCATTATGTGCTTTGGCGTGTAATAGTGGATCCAAAGTTCATCAACAGTTACAAATCGACGCCAAAAGTCCGCCCGATTCCGCATCAGCAAGTCCAAACACTCTTTTGAAGTGCTCTCGCGTTCGTGTTTTTGGTCAGGAGTGAGTATGCGCGGCACTCAGCGGCAGGATAACTTTTTCATATGCAGAATATTGCCCAAAATATGGCGTGTGCACTCAGTACTAATCTTTGTGGTATCTGCTAGCTCGCGTACCTTCACTTTCCGGTCAGACAACACCATTTCATATGTTTTTTTTGACATTGTCCTCTATAACCGCATCGGAGGGCCTGCCGCTGAGGACTTGATTGGTAGCAGCCACCACGAAACTCTCGAAACCAATATTTGACGGTGTAATCTGATTGAGCATTAGCCCCATAATATTTATCCAATTTTTCTTTTGTTTCCTTCGCCGTTTTGCCTCTCAAGAAATAATGTTTTATGAGAGAACGAAAATCGTTTTTGTCCATACTCAACATGATGCCAAACATGTCAACAACAATCAGCTGTCAAAACAAAACTAAAGACAGTATCGCACTGAACGAACTTAAAGGCACCATAACCTTTTTTACAGTTGCAGCGCATTCTGGTGGTCAATGAGGTTACTTTTCACCCCACCTAGTTGTAGCTTACAACTGGAGGTAGTTAGCTAAAGGCCGGACTAACTGGAGAGACTTGTTAATTGTATCTCAGATTCAAGCCAAACTGTAGCCTTCTTACTTTCCTAAGTAAGTAAGCAATCGCTGTTGCTATAGACTCATGAGGGAATTGAGTATAAGACCCCTCTCTGGTAAGACCAAACTGGCTTTATCTAAAATCTTAATCAACCCGGTCCTGTGTGATTCTGGGGCCCGTTGGTATTAACAGAGAATAGATGATGAGGTTCCACATCCTGTGCGGGCTGTACAGCTCTATCGGTCTTGTTAGATGTCTACAGATCCAAAGCCTGAGATGACTTCGATATGTTGAGTGCATGGACTTCACGATTCCAGTCCGAAGAGTCTTCAGGTCTAACTCGGCTGACGTCGCAGCAAAGGACGACTTCATTTAAGGGCACAAGTACGAGTATGTGGAAGGAGCAAGAGGAAGTTGAGACAACTGCAAAATAGTTGTGCTAGATGAAGAGGCTTGTACGGGCCAAGTTTACCTCTGACTGTTGCCCTACCCAAGCAAGCAATTAAGTGTGGCTATAGAGATTATTATTACATCAAAAATAGCGGTTATAATATTTCCCTTCAACAAAGTGACATTAGATACATATACAATATTTATAGGTACAATTGTATCAGAGTGAACGAAAATGAATGTGGCACTGTCACCATACACATACCTTCAAACATACATACGAGTACATAACAGGCCAGCTGTAAAATGTGAAATAAAAACTCGGCTATAAAATCCTTCACGTTTAGAACCAATCAATCACAGCGGGCGAACAAAAATGTTAATATCCCATCAGTTCGTTCGAATTGGGTCACCCTGGCCAACCATTTGAACCCTGTTTGAATCCGGCTACCATTGTATCCTTGTACGCCCGTACAAAGGCGAATTATATCGCTGAGTATAAAATCCCTCTATGCAAACATCGTGATACTCTGTGCTGTTGTATTGAATTCACCCCCTCGTTCGTCGGGCTACGTAGTAGTTTGGGGCGTTAATAAAAGGATAATGTAAAAATTTCTAGATTACCACGTTGACACATCACTGGGTGGTCCAATGTCGTCCCAACCAGTGCACTCAGTACGTTCGACAATTTTATCGAATCGTGCGTCGACCACGGTTTATAGCGAATACAGAATACAGGGATTGTGGGGTGCTGTTCAATTTGTTTTCAAAGCAGTTTAAGGGATTTTGCGCAATTTATGTTGTTTGTCAATTTTAATGAAAATTTTATTATGTCCTGTTGGTGGATCTCACCAGAAGAAGTGAATACTGGGTGGCATCGTCTAATGTTTTCGCATCGTATCTTTTCGTCTTCTGTTCTTTTTTTTTTTAGTTTTTCTAGATTTTTTTGTATTTGTTCTCTTTTATATTGACATCCTGCTGTTTGACACCTAGAAATGGGATCTCCCATTCTCTTTATCGACTTCGGGCAGACTAATTCGATGTCGTCGACGAATTCTGTTGATGTATACGAGAGGACAAGTACAAGTAACAAGTATATGCACCAACATTTGGGTAGGAGGTAAAGTTTATCTGAATTTATCTGGTTTTATGGTGTAGATGATGTGGTGTTTGGTATTGGTAATGCAAAGTTTTACCATCGTCAACTCGGTAAGGAGGAAATGTCCTTTTTTGATTTTGGTATTCCATGGCCGGCAAACGGACTGTTGCTTGTTTATTTTACTTCTACACACGACTGGCAATTCGTCTTGGGGGTGCGGCATCGAACATATTGGCAGTAAAATATTTATATTAGATGAGCGGATGAATGGGCAAACAGACATTATACTATAACGACGTGCCTGGTATTGGATTTCGATCAAATTTATTAGTTTTCTTGCTCAGGGTGGTAAATATGAACATTAATGTTGTACTTGTACATAATGTACTATGTAAAGTAAATACATGAAATGTAGCGAAACTAATATCAATTAATCTTTTGAAAATTAGGTTGCAAACCGGAGAGTACAGATCTTATGAAAATTATTTGTTCTTCTTTTCCAGACAGAATTCAGCTATCTAGTAGTCGCTGCTAAACTAACCCACAAAGCCCCATGGAGCAATTCTTGAAGACCTTGGTTGAAAGAAGACTTTCAGAAGAATATCCTTTGGTCTAGAAGGATTTTCAGAGATAACTAGAGACAATGCGACATGATGGCGAACAAGTTCTTTTCCGGGTAAGAGTAGTGATCACATTTCCTATCTGGAGTCTGGAACTACGAGTATATTACTGGCCCACAGACAATATATGAAACTAAAACTAATATGCTCAGCAAAAATCAAAATAGTAACACTGCAGTACCATGATGGGAAGGATCGAGCCACAGAGTGAAACGTACAGAAGGTGATTTTACGCGATTTTATCAAGGATGACGTCAACAGTCAGCTAGAATATGTAACATATTTGGAGCTGAGACTAATAACCAGTTGCGTGCACTGTCTATCACTCACCGATGTGAGTGTGTTTTGGTGTATATTGAACCCGTGGGAAATGCCTATCGAACTTTGACCAAGAG
Source organism: Volucella inanis (assembly GCA_907269105.1). Lineage (NCBI taxonomy): Eukaryota > Metazoa > Arthropoda > Insecta > Diptera > Syrphidae > Volucella > Volucella inanis. The sequence goes on from OU026157.1 coordinate 28,052,417, forward strand.
GGACATGCAAATGGAAAGGCCTATTTGGACGAGCGAAAAAATGAAGGTTTTCAGCTAAATAAAGAACCAACCATAAAACTCACTAAGCAACCTTGATTCAGACAATCTGACTTCCAATCAAATTTAATTCTTTCTTATCACTGTTAGGTAAATATCCAACATTCAGAGTGCCAAGACTCAAGTTAAGACCCACACGGTTGGTACAAACCATCGTGATTCATCGTAAAGTTTGATTTTCAATAGGCTTTTTTTGACAGATTACGCATGACTCCTATCAAACTGCTTCATTATTTTTCTTTAATATCATTTGGGAAATTATCATGGAAAGACTTACATCATAACATTGTCTCCAAATTGTTCACCTGTATTACAAAATAATTCAGCGTTCTGGGAGAAATATTTTTCGTGCTATTCGAAGAACTTACAGTGCGCATAATCGACCTACTGAAGGAACTACTGCTAATGCCATTGGTCCAGGTCCCTGTTTACATTAGTGGATGATACTCGACCAGTTAGACCACATCCAGTACGTAGTGAAGGGACTATAGCAGCTGTAGCTGAGAGTGTACACGAAGACCGTGACGAATAGATTCGTCGTCGTTCTCAGCAGCTTGACTTGGCGTCTTCGCCAACTTGGCATATTTACATGGCGGCATAAAAACGTATAAAATTCAACTTGTGAAAGAATTAAGGCCAGGCGACTTGAATTTTCGTCATCTTTTCAATGAATGGGCTCTGGAAAATCTCAATGAAAATCTAGTGATGAAGCTCATTTCTGACTCAATGCAACTGCCGTATTTGGGCTGATGAGCAACCCGAAGAGTACCAAGAGCTATTATTACATCCATTAAAAACTACGAAATGGTGTGGTTTATGGGCTGGTGGCATCATTGGTCAATATTTCTTCAAAAATGAGGCAAATCAGAATATTACCGTCAATGGTCCCCGTTATTGCGCCATGTTAACGGACTATGTACTTCCTAAAATTCAAATGCATAGTCTCAGTAAGCTCTGAGCCATACAGCGTGTGAAACAATGTTGAGAAGTCATTTTGATGAGCAGTTAATTTCACGTTTTGCTATGGTAAATTGGCCGCCTAGATCGTGCGATATCACACCTTTAGACTATTTTCTCAGGAGACAAGTAAAGGATCAGATCTTTAGGAGTAAACGAGCTAAGATTGACGCTTTAAAAGCCAGCATTACTCGTGTTATCCTCGAGATACCAGTCGCTATGCTCGAACGAGTTGCCCAAAATTAGACCTTCCGAACGGACCACCTCCGATGTAGTCGTAGAGGTATATATTATATTATTTTTAAAAATTAAATGCCATTAATTGTTCTTTTAACCAATATTAAAACTTTTAAGTTCACTTTCAAATTTATGTTTTTTTTTTTACATTATAAATCAAACCTTACGATGAATCAACCTTTACAATGTATTTAGTCTACCCTGCTGTTGGTATTTCCATTTAAAAACTCATTGGTGTATTTGCCAATGAACGCAAACCTATACATATAAGCACTATCTCCAGCCGTAGATCCAAAAAGGAATCTCAAGCCTTCCTTTTAAAGACTGTCGGTGATGGCAGAGTTTTTGGTGTCTGACCGCATTCAAAAGTGTATCTTACTTACTTACTTATTTGAGGAGAAGCTGGACCTCACTTAACTAGCATCTCCAGTCTTTAGCAAACTTCTTTTTCTGCGCGCCACCTAAGAAGTGGTCTTCTTCTACTGCGTTGTCCAGTCGCTCTACATGTTCCAGTCAACTCAGGCGAATGATGCACAGTTTTCTAACTACAATAGGTCGATATCACTGTACTGCCCGTACAGTTTATCGTTGAATGTTTTCTTCCAAAGTAGGTCAACGCAAATGTTACCGAACATTTTTCCAAGGATTTTTCTCTCGAAATGATTGAAGTTATGTTCGTCATATGCATATTATCGCGCCATAAAGTGGGACTAGGATAATCAAGGTCTTATATCCTTAGTTTTTCAAGATACGTTCTATTTCTGCTGAGGCAGAATTAATAGCAGAGTAATAGTTTACCTACTGATAAAGTTGCTGGGGACCACCATTCAGAATTAAAGGAAACGCTTCGCTATGAACTTGTTTGCTGCACTTCTGGCCCCATCCAATAGTAGTTTCCCGATCAATCAGCGCAGGTCCCCAGTGCTGAAGAATTATTTTTACATACTTCCGAAAGCAAACAAAACTCATCTTTTTGACTCACAATTCTACTATTAACACCAGGTTTGACGCAGCCATCGAACGAGACGCTGTTTCTACATTAGGAAAAGTGAAAACGTACTCGGTCCTTAGTCTATAAATATTAAGTTCCACGAAAAAACTTCAAAATCCAAAAGCCTTAAGTTTAGGGTACGTGACACGTACCCTTTTCTTACGCGCATACAGGCGTATGTATATCTTCAGGGTAGTTCTTGTGTTCTAGGTCATTAGTGTGTTACCTTGTCATAAGCCTCACACTCATAATTCGCTCTGGCCCTTGACCAATGAACCAGAGCGGAGTCTTCTTATATCCAACCAGTTTCCACAATTTCCCAGAATGGCTTTATTTGGTAACTTGACTTAGATTTCTTTGTAACATTATTTTTCAAACTTATTATGTCACTGATCCTGGGAAGGACGGAGAATGGGCTTAAGACCCCAACGACTTTTACGGCCACCGATCAAACTATTTCAAGATTTTCGTAATCGCTTGAACTCGAACTTAAAGTTCGGTCACTCTAGTTTTATGAACTAGTTTACTGGGATTCAAAACCGTTTTTGAATTTTGAACAATTGATTCCCAGCACCGATGGATCGATGCCCCGAACCAATAATAACACCCCGATCCACATATCCCATGCGCGGGTCCTTCCAGTTAACGCTTTAATGGTAGCTAGACCTGGGTAACAGAAAACAAAGTTGAGCGCCACATGATTTTCACGAAGAAAAAGAAAATCTTTCCTCGAAGACAAACTTTTACTTTTTGGACAACATCAACATCTTTATACACCTTGTTGACAGGGCCGAACATACGGTACTGGGCTTTAAGTTCAGATTTTTTACTGCTGAGCCTAGTGCAGTTTGGCATTTGAGTGAATGCATTTTTTGATTCGTCTCCAAGAGTCTTCTGGTAACCATCTTATGTGGTTTCTCTACCCAACAATAACAATCTTGTCCACTAGTAGCGCAAACATAAGTTATAGTATTTACAACAGTTAACTCACATGTGGCGCTTATTCATACTTTTAGATTGAGATGGCCCCTGGATTGTTAGCTCCCTATATGATCCTGTCATCTCACCATATTTTTTTAAGAGTACACCATCTAAAAAATGCTTTACATCTGATTTTGTGACAGATCCGGTGACTAGCAGTGTGTCTCCGATGACCAGGCTACCAACAAACTGCTTGCCATTGTAGTTCAAATCTCTTGTCACCACTACGACATCACCGTTTGTGCTTAAGGTTTACATGACACATAATCGAGGTATCCGTCAGTACGCAACGCAGGAAGATTGTGATCTTTCTAACTGTACTCACGAGTCTAGACTGTGTGATTAGAATTAAAAAAATCCTAATATCTCAATTTATCGGTTTGCTACTCTAGATTCGGAAAAGGGTATTTTTCTGCTCTCAACAACTCATAAAACTTGTACATGTTTTATTTGTCGACTGCAAATTAAATTCTTTAAGCAAATACGTATAGTGCAACTCAACTTTAAGAAGAAAACCTAAGTCAATAATCGTTCGTAGTTTCCCACCCACTCAACCGCTTTGAATAATTCCTCATTCACCCGTTGAGTAAACTCCATCTAGAATGAGTCCTCTGTGGCACCACCTTAATCACAAAAACGCTTTACAAATATGCCTACCACTGCTCAATCCGATTCGCTTCATCCAGTATACATCCAATTGAACTTTCTAAAATGGCAGCCATTCATTTCGAACGCCTTCGACAGCCGCAGAATGCGCGTATTTTTGACCCCCACCCACCTTGTTGCAGGCAACGTTCAATTGATGCAGAGCGCGCGAATTCGTTGCAAACAATCACACATTAATCATTCGGTTTGCCAGTGCCAACAAACACACAAGAGAGGACACGCAAATCCTTGCAGCATCAACGGCTACTGCCACCACCAATATAGCCGAAGCCAATGCCATCACCATCACCATCACTATCGCCATCGCCAAAGGACCATTTCAAAAACCATGCATAGCTGTAGTTCTGCACATGGATCCGTCGTCGTCTAAAATACTCCAAATCCATAAAAGCGCTCACAGAGAGAATTAGAATAAATTCGCGAAAGTGGGTTTTTGACAATAATTGCAAAGAGTGAACGATACACCAGACACTCACATACGTACATCTATATTCAGATACGAGTATGTGAAGGATGCATAGATGCAAATGCAGCACAGTCCATCTAAAGTGCCTTACCATACCAGGGGACCTTTGAAACATTTTAAAACGTCCAGTTGATGGACATTCCCATCAAAGAGAGGCCGAAGCAATCGAATCTAACGCACAGGCTTTGCTTTTTCCACCAGATGGAGTATGGTATACAGACTACAAGTACGAATACGGTACAGAGAATATAGTACGAAGGTTCTGAGTATCAGCAAAGCCACCGCAGTAGTATGAACGCAAACAATACTGGACTGGACCCCTGCACTCGTCCACTTATCTTCGTCCTGTAGAGTCAATTCTCCTCTTCAGCAGCTAGAATAGTAGAAGCCAGAGCAGGACCAAAATCAAAAGCAATAGAAACGCGCAGAGGAATTCGCGATTAAATGCGAACTAGATTGTGGGCAATAGTTTGGATACACAAAGTGCGTATCGAATCGGATTGAGTTGGGTTAGCTTGCCTGGCTTGGCTTGGCTTAGATTGGGTTGGGTCATGGCCTCTCCTCTAAGCCATGGGAATGATTTTTCGGCCTGGTGAACTCAGTCTAAATTTGATTTGTAAACCTTTCGCAAAGCGGATTGAATTGCTAAATAAACGAAGGATTTTAGTTTGATTGTGTGCGCTTACCACATTCTGCATCCGTAACTCAGTATTCAGCCTCACCAGTTAACCAAATTTCAGTTAAACATTCTTTTTTTGTCATTTTGAAAATCCACTCAAAAATAAATTTGAAATTTCACAAAGAAAACGCTAAGTTTCCTGGAATAGAGCTCTCCAATGGCAACCAGAATTCATCTTCTCCGTCGAGGGAAAAAATTAAAAATGAAGAAAATAACTGACGCCCGTAGATTTAATCCGGACAGAATAAAAGGAATGGGAAGCAATCTTAAAAGGAAAATCTTGTGCAATTTTTTCGCTAGTACGTACTTGAGATAGATTGCAATTATTTTCCACTTTCAGCTCTTCGTCGTGGTCTTTTTCGATTTGATTGTCCTCTGCAATTGACTCGAGAAGTTAAGTGCACTACTTCGTTATTATTTTTCAATTAAATCAAATCCAAAAATAAAACGTACTGTCCTTGTAGATGGTGAGTGAATGGGATGCATTGTCCACTCGTACTTTCAAAAATTTGTACGTACAGAACAACGAAGATTGTGTTATCTAGTCAATGCGTCCGTCTACTTTTTTTCTCTCCAGAGATCGACTTTATCGGCGTTTATGACTGTAAATCTTTCCTGCCCAGTCTACCCTACAATCATTCTGAAACCCTGCCAACTGCACATCAAGCTAGATCGAGCTTAGAATGCATTACAGAGTTACGGTACCAACTTTTCAAACAAATGAAGTGCTTCTTCATCCGATTTCGACAAGGTCTAGGTCCCAGCGTCATAGAGCGCTTGATGAAAATCTTGTACAAATCCAGTTTGGTCTTACGAGCCTACTGAACCCATTGAGGGCCTTCGCCCAATTATCAAAAGTTCTTACTTTGATGAAATTGTCTAACAAAAAGCGAGGATAGAGCAAATATTGGTCTTATCGTAACGGCTTTCAGAATTGAATGCCACTAAAGTTTGCAACGATTTGACCAATTACAACCTGCCAGTCATAGGTCCTGTTGATGGCGGGGTCACCGGTAGCCCACACCAGGACCTAAAACATGGTACCGTGGGAGTCAGAGCCCCTCAGACTTCGGTTCGGGCCTGACTTGTTAGAGGTAGACCTCCTAGTGGAAGCGTCACTGTGGCTATGGCTTAAAACCTAACACGCAGGCAGGGTCTTCTATTTGGTTTCGATGTAAATTTGCAAAAAGTACTGGGTGCTGGGACTCTAAGAACAGCAAGAGGTTAATGAATGTATAGGCATCCAGTGAACTTAAGAAACAGAGATTGGCAAGAGTATCCGGCGGCTGATTTCTGCGTTGATGTCGGTGCTGCTTTGTGCTAAGGTTTTTCTCTGCCTTAACTACATTGAAGTAAGTGAAGTTGCCAATAGTGACGTTCTAACCAATACGTCGATAGAGTGCACCCCTTCCTGATGACGGCATGTACTTTGTTTGTTTTTATTTACCTGTCAGACCCATTTTGGCTGCTTCTGCCCCTATATTCACAAGAGCTTCAATGGCCGCGCTGAGAATTCTCCATAGCCATCCTGACGAGTTTGATTGCCGATCTAGAATCCCCCAACCAATTCCAAGATCTGCCGTAGTGTGAATATTTGATCGATAGTGGACTTTCCTGGCCTGAAACCTTATTGGTATACGGTTATTCATTAACGGTTACTAATGCTCATACATGAAATATCGTAAAAGTAATTTTAGAAGCAGTGTTTGGGAGACTTATTCCTATATAGTTGCCGCAGTCAAATTCTCCACCAAGTCATCCTCAGCTGCTTCAAAAAGCTAAGGAGACAGTCCGTCCGCAACAGCAGCTTAATTAGTCTTAAGCATCGTTACTGATACCATAACATAGTCTATCTGCTTGATAGCGGAATTTTGACCATCATGGTCGTAATAGAGTCTGCTATACTGGTCTTATCATATTCGCAGGATCGACTAGCGACTCTATTGCCCGTTGTCTACATTCATCAATGGGCTTCATTTCTGAGTTACGTTCGCATATTTGTTTAATTCTCTGATAAAACTTTTGAACAGCATTTGTAACAGAAGCATTTGTACTTCCCTTATTGTTTGGTCTACGAATAGCTTTCGTCCTGCGACAGAAAAGATTCTAGAAGTCTCTTAAGATTGCACCTTTTCAACGTCGAACTATTTTGGTCTTATTTAATTGATATCTGCAACAAGGTAATGGGTCCTCTGAAAGTTTCAACATCCAGAATTCTGAACGATCATCTACTGTCGATCCCTATATCTCTTTATAGTTATTGAAATATGAAAACCGTTGCTAAGACGTTATAAATTCCAAGAACCTGAATTCATTTCCTGACGTGTTGCAAGCTATGTTTTCCACTGACACACACAAAGACGGATTCTTCAATTAGCTTTGCGTTAAATTCTCATAGTTATCCACCAATCCGAGACATTTCTCCATATGACTCGTATATGCCGTTGTATGAAAATTTGCTAAATCGAAGGAGTTCAGTGCCGTAATAGTGGTCAATCACCTAAAAGTATTGTCAAAATCTTGCACACGGTCTTAAGAAGCCTCAGGTCTCTATTATTGACGAAGTTTTGAGGGTCACCTCTTATGTGGATAGCAAAAACGATTTGAGGGTTCTATTGCTACCACTAAATCATGAAAATGAGTTATTTTATGCTCTAAGCCAAGTTAACTACCGCTGCAATAAATAACTCGACATGTACAAACGTGTTGGTTTTCATCGCCAAGGACGAAAGATTATTTCTGCCTGACAAGTGGAATCTGCTTAATTTTTACCGTATAGCAGTACAAAGTTTGTTATATCGTCAAGCCCTAAGTTTCCTTACTCATTTAAAAGTTTCTGTTCGGCGCTTCTTGGCTTGAGACGTTTTTTTTTTTCATTTCCATTTCCTCGATTACACATTTCTCACACTCTTTCTTTTTTCTCCTGGAAAGCTTACGTTTTTCCATCCTCTTTTGCACGTAGAGTGCACGAATCGCTCTTTTCCTTTTATGGAACACGGCTTCATAGGCGAGTTGTTCCATCAAACCAAGGGTTTCATGGTGATTACCGGTTGAAGTCCAGTAGATTAGTTGCGGCATTTCTGAAGAATAAGCTATGGGCAAAATTTTTCACATTTTATTGTGATAACAACGGTTCAACGTTGAATCCCCTCACAGTATTAGAGTCTGGGATATCCGTAGACTTGCTTTGACTGCAACTACGTGGTGTTCCGAATCTGTGTATGTTGCCTACTCCAAGTGGTCGTATATCGATAATACCGAAAAAGTGCCTTGCCCGATCGCAATATGATGAATCTTATTATTAAGTCACCAAAATTTAGCTGTGCCAATATTGTGATAAGGAAACCGTGGGCTATCTGGAGCAATACTCCACTTCGCAGTTAAGTCAATTAACCTAACATTGTATCTGGACGTTCGTGCCGTGTAGTCTATACCTTTCGACTGTACCACCAAACATGTCACCCTTTCTTCTAACGATGCTAACGATTTGTCTTTCTTCTGGGGTGGCATGCATGCACATCAAGCTGATGTTGGTGGATCAAGCCTTAAAACTAATTGGGTTGCTAAGTTTAAATGAGGACATACGAGCTGCTAAAACGAGCATGGCGGTGGTCGACTAAAGCTGTGTGAGAAAGCTGTGTGCAAGATGAGTGCCGCGTTTGCTCACACTCGAGGAAAAACAGTGTCGTAAAGATGTTTCAATTGAGTGTTTAGCGGTGTTTCACAGCAACAAGGCAGAATTTTTGCGCCGTTTCATAACAATGGATGAAACATGGGTACATCACTTTACATCCGAGACAAAAGAACAATCAAAAAATGAATTCAAAAGGGAGAACCGGCTCCAGCGAAGACGGTTTCATCTGCAGGTAAGGTCATGGTGTCGATTTTTTGGGATGCGCGACTTATGTTTTATGTGGCGAACGACAATAAAAAAAAAACAATTTGGTTAATTCTATTGGGCCACAGGCCAGTTATACTTTATATCGTATTACTAAGCGACTAGCTGGGGTTTTTGTTGGGCTTTTATAACCAATAAGTGAAGATTCGACGATTTGATTGGTGTCAGCCGGTGATCGATTCCCTTTCGCTGATGATGCACTTTTGTCCGGTAATTGGCCGCATATCTATTGACCTAAGTTGTTCGTTTGTCTTTATATCATATGTAACTCGCGTGGGATAATTTTCATTGATTATCTTGAAAAAGTAAAAACTATCAACGGCCAGTATTATGCGAACTTATTGCAACGTTTGAGCGAAAAAATCAAGCAAAAATGGCCACATTTTGCTAAGAAGAAAGTGTTGTTTCATCAAGACAATGCACCAGCTCACAAATCCTTATTTAAATGGCCAGAATTAATGATTTTAAGTTTGAATTGCTACCTCATGCACCCTATTCGCCAGATTTAGCCCCCTCGGACTATTTTCTGTTCCGAAACTTGAAAAAATGGCTCAGTGGTCAAAGACTTTCCAACGATGAAGGAGTGATGTCGGCAGTTAATGGATCTTTTGAGGAGCAAGACAGTTATTATTATAAAAAGGGTATCGAACTTTTTGAACATCGCTGGGAAAACTGTATAGAGCTGAAAGGCGATTATGTTGAAAAATAAATAAATTTTTTTCCAAAATGTTTGTGTTTTCTTTGTTGGGTCAGGACTACTATCGTAAAATCATTTTCTTTATTTTTCATTTTGCAGGTTTGTCAACAGTTAATCCGTCCTTATCAGGGGATCCTATTTTCATGTGCGCTGTTAATAACTAAAGGGCTAGGCATTTACTGCGGCCTCCGAAGTCATAATGGAAAGATTCACACCACAACAGCGTCTCCAAATTGTTCAGCTGTATTACGAAAATCAGCATTCTGTGAGAAATGTTTTTCGTGCGATTCGAAGAACTTACGAGTACGGTTCGCATAATCGACCTACTGAAACCACTATTGCCAATACCATTCGCAAATTTGAGTCCCAGTTTACATTAGTGGATGATGCTCGACCGGTTAGACCACATCCAGCACGTAGTGAAAAGACTATAGCAGCTGTAGTTGAGAGTGTACGCGAAGACCGTGACGAATCGATTCGTCGTCGTTCTCAGCAGCTCGGCATGTATTCGACAACTTGGCGTATTTTACGTGAGGATCTCGACCTAAAAGCGTACAAAATTCAACTTGCACAAGAATTAAAGCCAGGCGACTTGAATTTTCGTCATATTTTCAGTGAATGGGCTCTGGAAAAACTCAATGAAAATCCGGTGTTTTATCGTGAAATTTTGTTTAGTGATGAAGCCCATTTCTGGTTCAATGGATACGTTAATAAACAAAATTGCCGTATTTTGGCTGATGGGCCATCCGAAGAGTACCAAGAGCTACCCTACTGTTTATGTGCTGGAGGAATCATTGGTCCATATTTCTTCAAAAATGAGGCAAATCAGAATGTTACCGTCAATGGTAACCGTTATTGCGCCATGTTAATGGACTATGTGCTTCCTGAAATTCAAGCACATGGTCTCGGTGAGCTCTGGTTTCAACAAGACGGCGCTACGAGCCATACAGCGCGTGAAACAATGGACTTCTTGAGAAATCATTTTGGTGAGCACTTAATTTCACGTTTCGCTAGGGTAAATTGGCCGCCTAGATTATGCGATATCACACCTTTGGACTATTTTCTCTGAGGATATGTAAAGTTTCATGTCTTCAGGAATAAGCAAGCAACGATTGGAAGCCAACATTACTTGAACGAGTCGCCCAAAATTAGAACTTCCGAATGGACCACCTCAGACCTAGTCATAGCCAATATTTAAATAATAAATGCCATGAATTGTTCTTTTAATCGATATTAAAAATTCTAAGTTTTCTTTTAAATTTATGTATTTTATTTTACATTATAAATCAAACCTTACGATGAATCATCCTATATGACACGAGTATCTCCAATAACCTTATTTTTCTGTTCTATACTGTCTTACTTAAGTGACGCTACAGTTCGGGATGAATCTGGGCCTCAACTAACAGGCCTCTCTAGTTGGTCCGATCTTTAGCTAACTGCCTCTAGTTGCGCACTGCAAGTCGGTTGAGATCCCCTTCTACTTGTGCGCGCCACCTAAGGTGAAGTTTTCTCCTAGTGCGTTGTTCTTCCGGGTTAGACTGCCGGATTATTGCTTTAACCGTCTCAGACAATTGATGCGGAGTTTTCTAATTCGGTCGATGTCGCTCGTATAGTATGTAGTTCAATCTTCTTCTGTAAAGTTCTTCACCAAAACCGAATATTTTTCGAAGGATTTTTCTCTTTTCTCTTTTTCCACTTTCGATAGAGGGATTGCTTCAGAGCTATAAAGTGAAACTGGGATAATCAAGCTCTTATATAGAGTACCCTTAGATTTTCGGGATAGAGCCTTACTACTCAGTTTTGTCGTTATCCTAAAGGAACAGCGATTGGCCATGGTGATTATTCGTTTTATTTCTGTGGAGCTGTTGTTGGCAGAATTTTTATGTAGACAAAGTCTTTTACTGTCCAAATCATGACCAGATAAGAACGATAGGAAAAAAATTAAATAAAACAACAACGGTGTGAGATTTAAAACTGATTCTGGCTTTATTTCGAAGCTACGTTCATGCAAGCACATTATTCAAATTTCCACCTTGCCTTCGCTGTCAGTGCTTCACGCCGTCGGTCCAATTTTTGATGACTTGGTCCAATATGTGCGGGTTATTCCAGCAATAGCGTCTCGAATGTTTGCCTCGAGCTCGTCTAAAATGGTTAACTTGACGCAGTCCCAGAGAAAATAATCGAGAGGCCAATTTATGAACGCTCGCCGTCAGGTGACCCAGTCGCCAAATTTCTCATTCACATCTTCGAGCGTTGTGTCACTTATATGGCATGTGTCGCTGTCTTGTTGGAACCACAGCTCGGATATACCAATGTTGTTGAACTCTGACTACAGAAAGACGGTTAACATCGCTCTGTCGGAAACTCTAACATCTTGTCTAAGCCTGCCGCTTATGGTAAGTCCGCATCCAAATAAGCGGATGCTTCTTTTCTCTATAGCAATAGCTATAGTGTTTATCTGTATACCACAATTTTTCATTGTCCTTATGTCCGGCTCATACCACGATACCTCCGTGATAACAGTTAAGGACTTCTGCTAGTTTTTCGGCTGCACGTGGCTTGCAAAGGGCCCGAACATTCCACGTTGCTGTCATTTAAGCTTTTGCAAGAATCGTCAGCAATGAATCCGTTACTATCCGAGGAAATTACCTGGTTTTTCACATCTTTTTAATCTCTCTAATTATATGATTATTTGTCTTCGGCAAAGGCCTCTTAACTGACTTCGTTAGATAGTTGCTTGCATATTTAATGTTTTAACAAAAGAAGTAAAATTCACACAGATTTGACGGCATTTCCATTCAAGATTAATGGAAGCATCTAGCTGTTAAGGGATTTGGAGCAAGTACTTTTGTTTTTACAATGTCAAAACCTTTAGCAATATCGATTTGAAGATACTTTGAGTTCAAGCCTCCAAATTATCTATCTTAAATGGTCACACCTTAGGACTTTCACTTCCATCCCAAACCTCGTTGTTTCTTACTAAAATGCTGATGAGATCAAAACAAGCAGCAAAAATAAGCATAAATAGGTGTACGAGTACGTTTGAGCTGAATAAACAAAAGTTGCTGATCTCTGAGGATTGCAATTATTTGGAGTCCTTCAAATGAACATAAAATAATGTCAACATAAGTGTCAAGCGTCTATGTGACTTAAGGTGGATCCATCCTATTTAAATGTAGGAGGCCAAGTTGATAGTCTTTCGATTTGACGTCTTCCAAGGCAAACTCTGCAATCTACTTCTTCAACACTCCTGTGAATTAAAACTTAAACATAAATCCATCTACAAAATGTAATCGCACTTCTCTCGTTACAGTTCTTAAAGGGCTTTTTTTTCCTTAAACTAATTTGATTTTCTTCAACTCATCAAGGTAAATTATTCTACCTGTACATTGTCAAATTTTCCAATTATACAAAATCTACCCACGTTTATCCTACAGACATTCACTCCTGTGATGAGATAACAAAAAAAAAAAAAAAAAACCATCCAAGTAATACAATTATGAGAAGACGAAGGCACGGCGTAATGCGTTTTCTAAATTATTATTAAAAATTTTCCAACGCTTTGAATTCGAAATTAATTTTTCACACTTTCCACAATGAAGAACAAAAGTATTTGTATCTCTGCGTAAGGGATTGGCATTTCCATCCACAGAACCTTGAGCACTTTTCAAAAACGTGGAGAAATTCCAGTCCAAGTTTATGCCACACCTTTGTGTTCTTCATTGCTGGTTTCAAGATAAAATTATGTCCTTAATGTGGAGATTGTAATTTGAAAATATATTATCACGATTCAACCCTTCTACGGGTGAAAAGTGTGGCAGGCTTAAGATGGCAGGTGGGTGATGACTATGAATGCTGATTGTTATGGCATGGCTTACAGTGGAACAAAGATTTTTTTTTCTCTGACACCACTTTTTTTTTCTGACTCGTCAATAACGAAATACGGCACTTTGATCTAACATATATTTTGTTCCATTTAGTCAAATCTATCATCAATTTCCGAACAAATTTGATAACACTGCAAGCAGAGTAACCCATTACTTCGTTGGAGCCGAATTTTTCCCTGAGAAAAATCTTCGGTTTAACTCCATTGAGGGTAAGGTAACCTACTAAGTTTTTGACTTAGATTTAGACATCTATTGGCGTTTTGAATAATTCTCCCAATATAAGGTGCGTCTCGATTGCTCTCAGCTGTTAATAGCTAAATTGACTGCTGAATTACAATAGAAGTGCAGCAGAAGGATTCACCGAACACCGAACCTCCCGATTTTGAACCACAGTCATCCACTGATAAGGAAAATAGACAAGAGTCTACGCTTCGGTTACTATAGTTTGCAACGGCGGCTTCCTTGATATTGAAGGGACTGATATTTTAAGCGATATTATAGAGGTGGCCGTGATGTAGTGGTATATGCATAGACTCCTCAAGCAGAGGGTCGCGGGTTCGAATCCCGTGCGAGGATTCTTTTCATTTGTATTGTATGTAGTTATATGGAAATCCCGTTGGCGTCAATTCTGACATGAAGGCATAACACTGATGTTTGAGTGGTTGCTGGCTGGGTTAAATGTAACGAACTAACAACTAGCACGTACTTAAGACCCACTGATTAAGGATGTACTAGCTCGTCCCGTCCAGTTTGACAACCACCTCTGGGAAAAATATCAAAACCTAATACACTTGAGTTCCAAACTACTACACCACCCGCCCGCGCCCTGGAGAAAAAGCCAGTAAAAGGGTATTCATATCCCCTTGGTGAGCGCGCGGTATTATAAAAAAAAAAAAAAACATTATAGAGGTCGCCCTGAAGACGATCAGCACTTGGACAAAAAGCTGTGGTTTCAATGTCAACACCTCCAAAATGGAACTAGTTCTTTTCACCAGAAAATACAAGATACCGCAATTCAAAACTCAACGGAGTGGAGCTGTCCTTTTTGGACAGTGCGAAATATCTGGGCGTGATTCTAGATAAAACACTAAACTGAAATCTTAAGGGCATTTAATGCTCTGCAAAAGTTCAGTGTACTAGCTGCATACGGTGGTGCTAAGACCCATACGGCGCAATAGTTTGGTGGAAGGCAAAAAACAAGAAAACAGTTTACGGAAAATTAGCGGCGGTTCAAGGAACGGCTTCCATAGCCATAACAAGTGCGCTTCGTACAACCCCTACGGCAGTATTGAACACCTTTCTGTACCTAACACCACTTGATTTACAGATCAAGAAATTTGCTGGCAACGGTGCAATACAATTCACTAATCTGGGTTACTTCAAAAACAGTAGTTTTGGACATGGCACGGTCCTAGCCGATGAAATCCCTCCCTGATTGACTTCCTTCGACATCCAGGTCAAATGAAATTGCATTTTCACAGACGGCTTGAAAACAGAGTAAGAAACAGATTCTGGTATCTTCTCAGAAGATCTAGAACTAAGAGTGTCTATAAGACTACCGGACACAAGCAGTGTCTTCCAATCAGAACTTTTGGCTGTTCTCTGGATGGCTAAGCTAATGCAGATAAGATCAGTATCCGAAAGATGTATTACTATCTACATTTATAGCCAGGCCGCACTCCAGCCAATGGAATCAACCAACATCAACTTTGATACAGTCAGTTGCTGTCGCACAATGCTCAAGGCACTATGTAGTCAGAATCGAGCAAGACTGTGTTGGGTGCCAGAACACTGCAGTATTAAAGCAAATAAACAAGCGTATAAGCCTGCAAGAAAATGGGGCTACTCAAAAATAATGTGGTTGCCAACATCAAACCACCCCTCTGCATAGTGACGGGCACTATCAATCACAAAGACTGCAAACCTAAGGTGGTCATGTCTTGAAAGACACAGGGTATCCAAATCTCTCTGGCCGCTTTTTGACGGCAAAAGATCTAGAATGCTAATAAAATTAAACAGGGATACGCTTAGAACAGCAATAGACATCCTGACAGGACACTATGTTCTGTTGGTAAACAGGCAAAGAGACTCAAGTTACCAGACACGAATATTTGCAGATTCTGCGGTGATATCTGCAAGCAGTTGAGGACATAACACACATTTTGTATGAATGCCAGGCAATATCGCGTAGTTGAAGGAAATTTTTAGAGAAATACTTTTTTTCAAAAACCTGGAGGAAAAAGACGGTATGGGTGTTTCACCAGGGAGATCGTTTAGGTGTTCACCATTTGAAGACAAATTCAATTGATTCTACAGGTATCGCGATGGGCCCATTTTGGTGCCTGGTGTCTGTATGATGGCATATCCATCATACCCTTGTTTAACCTAACCTTACCTAATTGTTTTTTCAATGGTTAACCTGTTACCAAGAAGCAGTTTCACTACCTAATGTAGTTACATACGTAAAAGATACAAAGTCGGACCAAGAATACTTCCTCGTGGTATGCCAGCTAAAATCTCTTATAATTGAGAGTACTTAATCCCCTCCATCCCATGTTTGACACGGAAGAGTTTTTTTTTTCGAGATTCGTGTATGTTGGCAGTATGTATGTAGGTATATAGCTGTACAGGCAGAATAAAGTACAATTTGAACCCAAGCCTTCGTGTCACACCTTAGCAAACCATACGAAAACATCAATAAATATGCTTGAGCAAAATATTTCTCAATTATGTCAGTAATATTCACTACCTGGTCGATGGTTAAATGCTAACTTGAACCAAAGCTGATGATCAGGGATAACATCATTTTCCTTATCAAATGCTTCAGTAACATCCTCTTGAATATTCTCGATAGATTCATGTGAAACGAGCAAAATGGTATAAGACCTAATGTCTCTTCGTGATTTTTGTAAATTTATCCTTTCCTAGGCAATGTCCTAACAACTTAGTTTATTAAATCGTGACCAGGAGTTTTCTTAGGCTTCAGTTTTTTAACTAATTTAACTAAAAGTTTTGTTGCTCTGTAGTTATTGTGTAATTGTCAATTAGCTATTCCTACGCATAAAGAGTCGTCACCTTCTAAATAGGCGCGAAAAATATCCACTTTCTCTTTGTCTCCTTGGCATGGATATGGAATATCCATACAAAAATCTTAGGAATTGAAAAACGCCGTCGAATGTTTGAGTCGCTTCTCTCCTCAAGTATAACGAGCAATCTACAAAGGCGGAGATTTTTTTTTTTTTTTATTATGCCGAATGCAGTCTCAGGACGTAAGCTTGTCCAAAACCACTAATTCAGATTCGGAAGAAAGTATTCTATACGGACATTTGCGAAAATATATAAAGCCTGCTGGTTACAGGTTGCTCAAAGTCCTCGAAAGAGCGAAATCAAACCTGCTGGTTACAGGCTGATCAAAGTCCTTGAAAGGGCGAAACCAACCGAACTGAAAACATTTTGAAAATCGAATGGCATCTACGAGTACATATGTATATTGAGGCGAAAGCAGACTCTGCCTTATTTTTGGAACTCACTTCTCATGTAACCAGATCAGAACTGGTTCACAAACAACACCTAGATTGAGCCAGTATTGTGCTGACCAATGAGGCCATTAATTAATCCAACGCCACTCTTTGATGATAATAGATGTAAAGGTAAGTGTGCCAATGGCCCATAAAACGAATACCTGGCGAACAGTACAAGGAGCATTTATACTGAAATTCAGTAAAGATTACCAGTCCCTCGCTAAATGCTTCACGGATTACAGTCTGACAGCCTTTCTGCTAAAAATATGGAGAGAAGATTTGACATTCATGTGCACAAAACTGCTTTTTAAATGCGTCCTCTGGCTAATCTACAACGGACAAGATCTTGTGTGATTCTGCTTCAAAATCTTGAAGGAGCGTTGCTATCGACACTGACGGCAATACTAGTGAACAGATCCTGATATGGTGTATATTGGTAAGCTTTCTAATTAACGCTCTCAATGATTTTAACCTCTACGCTCAGGCATATGCATTCGGACTAGCTGTCAAATCATGCCTAGGGACTGTCGTTTTAGTTCTCTTCACGAAGGTTTTAGCTGACTAGATTGACGTATGGAGTGGTAATGACTACTATATTAATTTCTCTAATGAAGGATCTGGTTAATGCTCTGCATAGCAAACTTCTTTGGACTATTCATGTCACGTGAAATTTCATATGATTTGTTGATACAGAACGTCTCTTGTGTTTAACGTGAACTCTTGCCTTTTAGGCCTAATTTCACGGTATGCCTATACATCTATAGGAGCAAGAATACGCCTTGCCATCGCTCACCGTCAATTCCTTGATACCAAAGCGGAACTCGTGTTGGAGGCAAAAAGTTTCACCTTTGGTAAGGGTCGAGGCCGACCTAAAACCTCTTACTGCTCTTAGAGTCACAGCACCCAGTATCTTGCAACTCTACATTGGGTCAAGACCCTTCTAACGACTTTGCGTTTAAGCCACAGCCACCATGACGCTTCCACAAGGGGGCCTACCTCAAAAAGTCAGGCTCGGACCGAAATCCGAGGGGCTCCTGACTCCCATGCTACTGTGTTTTAAGTACTGGTATTGACTACCGGCTGTCCTTCCACCCAACAGGACCTCTGATCGGCCGCTTGTAACTGGTCAAATCATAGCAGCATTCGGAGGTGTTAAGTACCGAAAACCTTTACAATAAGACCAGTACTTTTGTCTGCCCCAGCTTTTTTATTAGACAACGTCATTGATGGGCGAAGCCTTGATCGGGCGGGGGCCGGATTTGTTGAGACAGTCGAATCTTCTCCGGTCTTTTTCAAAACCAATCTGGGAATAAATATTTGCATTTGCAGCCATAGCCAAGCTGCGTTTAAGACTTTACTGCATCAACTTATCACTTATAACCTAGTTGCAAGGCTTTTTTGGACTTAATTGAAAGTCTCTGAATTTATTGAGATATCTCTTGGGTCCCAAGCCACAATGGGATCGAAGAAAGTGAGATCTCCTGTGAAGAGACTTAGATAAAGGCTTTTCAGGAAATAAATCCTCACTTCAAAATTATATTTAACTTTTTTCTCGAAGCCTTACCAAGTTAAATCGTCAGAGGAAACAGCGACCATATAAAAAATTGTTTTTATTTCAAAAATGATTTCTAGATTCGCAAAATTGTCAAAGGCAGACATGAAAAGAGAACTGAATTGTTGCTTCTCTCATTTAACGATATTAACAGCATCAAACATGTTGAAGGTTTGTTTTCTAAGTCATTGCTGGCATCTTCGTTTGAGCACGAAGCATGTATTTCAACCTACAGCCTCTCCGATGTGTTATACTCCTAAATTTAGCACAGTCCGAATACTTTCTCGACACTTATCTTACGACATGCTTAACGGTAACCCTCATACGAATTTTTGTTATGTAATGTTATACATATACACCCTGACTGACTCGAACTGCAACCAACTTCAGACTGTTATAATTTCCAAACCGTTCATTACAGTGAGCTCAAATTTTGACACATGACAGATAATTGTATTATTTACAAGCCTTTTAAACGATTTGCGTCTCAGTTTTTAAACGTGATAGTGTGATTGCTTTATATTTGGCTGGAAAACCACAAGTAGCTATCGTTAGAGCCCTCCAGCGCCTCAACTTGAATAAATCATTTGTGTCTCGAACCATAGGTCGTTATCGTGATACTGGCAGCGTTGCAAAACGCCATGGAGGTGGTCATAAAAAAACAGCAACATCGCCAGAAATGGTTCGGAAAGTGAAGGATCGAATTGAGCGAAATCCGCGTCGAAGTGGAAGAAAAATGGCTCAACATAGCTCAAAATAGCTCAACATATCGTTGGAACGGATGCAACACATACTGAAAAATGAGCTTAGGCTCAAGCCATTGAAGTTCCAAAAAGCACACGATCTTACACTGCAACCGAAAAAAGTTGGAGCCGAAAGAGCGAAGTAGTTGCTACGCTTGCGCGAAAGTGGTGAGTTGCCGAATTTGGTTTCTTCCGATGAGTCGCCATTTTTATCGAGCAATATGTCAACAAACAAAATGACCGAGTTTACTTGCCAGAGAGATCCTTCGGACGGCTACCAAAAAGCAGGCGGCAACGATGGTGATGGTTTGGGCCGCCATAACCGCCGATGGTCGCTCTCCGCTCGTATTTTTGGACCGTGGCGTCAAAATTAATGAGATCGTATTCCAAGAAACTGTCTATTGAAGTATTGAAGCCTTGGGCAAACAGTCATTTCGGTCGGAGACCGTGGACATTTCAACAAGACTCGGAACCGTCTCACAAAACACGCGTCAACCAAGATCGGTTAAAAAACAATGTTCCACACTTCAACATTGTTTTCTACATAGATGGTGTGCAGTTGACTGTCGTCCGCATTCCCGATCACTTTGACTGGTAGTGGTTAGTTGCTTAGTACGCTGATTTTCTTCGGAAAACCTCGTAATGTAGTTTGTAATGGCGTAATGTCGAGACGACATTCGGAATTAGTCTGCTTCGGAGCACCCTGTTTTACTTTCTAGGGAATTTATTGTTCGGAAAAGACGATACTTCCGTTATCGTCGGTAATCGAAATCCTTGTGCTTTTCCCAAAGGGTTTACATGATCGAAATATATAGCTCTCCCCAGAATCCAAAGAGCCGACTTTGGAAAAGGATGAATTTTTCAATGTACCTTGCATAATTTTACATACTCGAGCAGTACTATGAGGAGGGGTATTAGTTGCCTCTTACAAATTCTATGCACACCTCGAGTATACTCTAACTCCCATGAAAGGAATCCGTCTTTTCTATTTCCTGAATAGGCGGTATTTTTATGAGCGTCGTTGCCGAAATTGTAGTCGTCGATACTAGAAAGTAGTCTCTTTCTGCGGTTGCCGATATTAATCGTCCTTCTTCTCTACCCAACGATTCATACTTGACTACCTAGAGCAAGTGATAGACTATTTCAGGAGACAAGTTTATGACCAGGCGCTAAAAACAGAAGCAGTAAACGATCAGCTGCTAAAATGTCCATTAAGTTACAAACACCTGATCTCAAAAATTATAGAAGTGGATTCGGGATCTTCTGATCAGAATACCATTGAAAGTTCTATAAATAGATTGACCGCTAGATCTCATAGGAACCATCAAACCAAAGAAAACTCCGACAACAGCTGACTGAATTCTGGTTAAACTCAAACAAAACTCTTTTAATTTTTGACCAGAAATAGTCTTTCATTGTTCTACTGTTGGGAGCAGATCACAATACAGATGAATTCTGTCATTTTTGTATAAATCTTCTGACATTCAGTTGATGAGAACATCTTCCTTCGATATACCTTGTCAAAAGGTAAACAATTCCACTTTTCAGCATTCCATTCTGTAATATATTCCCGTAGAGCGCACAAAGAATTATGCCGACTACGTGTTCTGGCAGCGAAGAAAGCAGCCTCTCCCATCTATGTAGAAAGTTCCTTTTCTATTATTTGATTAACATCCTTTTAAACTGAGGGATATTCCAGAGAGAGCTACATTCGCATAAATTTGAAACCATCTTATCTAAGAATATTTGTGTGTGTCTCGTAATTTTACTAAATGAATCGTCATATTTGAAATAAGCTTACCTTCTCCCACCCTCGTACTTTGCTTGAGAGCGAAAGGGATGCTTCTTTTAACTCACTCATTTATTCAAATGCCTACAACCATGACTGTATCTATAGCCTGATGGGTATGGTGGATTCCATCTTCATCTGCATGAAACCAATCCGAACCCAAACGAAACGAAAGTTTTCTGCGGTATCCTTTATTTGACACTTTTTGCCTTTGCAAGGACGACAGATAGATAGGTTTAGATACTTATAAAGATGAGACACTTAAAGGGGTTGGTTGCTTGGTCGGTTGAGAAGTTTAAGAAAATCCTTGCTACGCCATTTAATTGTTCCATCCACCCGAGATTAAGATGGTGTTCTCTTAGCATTATGATAGAATTGGTAGATAAAGGATCAACCTTATGAATTTTGTAGCAGACACTTGTCTATGTTGGCGTCGAAATTTTCATTAATAACTGGTTGCTGGCAGCAAATTTCAACAAAAGGTGGGTTGAGGAAAAGACACACTTTAAGTGTGAGAAAAGGATGTAATCATCAAAGACATCTCGTAAAGCGGAAGAAAAAGAAGAAAAGAAGAAGAAGAAAATGAATATAGTAGAAGAGTTGTGTGACTTTTTGTTTGTCCACAGTCTAGGATCGGGTTTCTTAAGAAGATGTTGAAGTGTGCACCGCAAGTGAAAATAAGGAAAAACTGAATAAGGGATTAAAAGGACATTTTGCGTGTCGAATTACTATATTTGAGTTTTTGGGGAAATTAAACTTGGATTATGTTTTAATTGAGTTTTTGAGATAGTAGTGGTAACGAAGTGGTAACGAAATTTCTTTACCATTACAGATTTATAGCCATTGTGTGTGCTAGGTCTTTTTTTTATTGTACACCTTATTGGAAATTGCTAGACACCTTATTGAGAAAACGACGGCAATGGACAAGCTCTGCGGAAGAAAAAACAGTACAGGGACCATATTCATGTTACATACAAGTATTTTCTTCTACCCGCAATACCTAATACATATTTGTCTTCTCTGATTGAACTGCCGAGTGATGTGATTAAATATGTTGTTGCGTTCCCTAACTTCAAAGAATGGTCTATGTCGGCTACATGGATATTTTCCCTAGCATGCCTGGCTTTGTTCTACATGCACTGATGAATCTTCTTCGTCTCAATGTATTTACCACCGTGTGCACTCTCAAACACATTTGAAAAGAAGTAGTCTTTGATACAATTCGCACTGGAGTTTCAATGACCTGTGACCAATGAGAGAGGGGTGGAGGGGAAGGAGTGTCTTCTTACTCAGGCACTTTTTCTTGTTCCAAGCGGCAGCCGACGAATCCTCTAGATGGAATCAACGATGGCGTCTACAGTTCCAGTTAGGCCGGACTACAAAGTGTAATCCCTACATGAGCTGCTTCAACATATCCGAATGCCAGGTCTACAAGGATCTCCAATATTGAGCCAGGGTGTTGGAAAAGAATCGGTGGGGGATAAACCCGAAATGTGCTACTGTCACCGAAATATCCGACCTGCTGTCCTAAGTGCAAAACAAGGGCCTGGCCCTCAAGGTTGTAGTTTGTGTCACCGCGGTATCTTCCCAAAAACTTAGTTATGAGAGAGACACAACTACCCTCATATAATGAATCTCGTGGGAAATCGGCTTAGGGAAAAAGTCATGGACTTCCAGCCGATAAGTGATCTCCATGGCTGTGATCCGCCTGTATGGAGTATGATGTCAAGATTGTGGTCGAAAACATCAATGCTAAAGTCGACAAGGAAACCATCTTTGGCAGGTTAGTTGGTAAGCACAGAATCCACGACAACAGGCAATGACTACCGACCAATCGATTTTGCAGCAGCTCGTAATATGGTGAAGGCTAAGAAGTAAGTAAGGCTAAGATCGAAACACAGGCTCTTCGAACTACTGAGGAAACCTATTTATTAAAACACAGGGGATAGTAGATTGTAGAAAGAGTGATAAAGAGAACCACATCCAGTCAACGAAGAACAAGTTCCACCACCCAGTATAGAAGAAGTCAGCTTAGCTATAAGAAAGCTAAGAACAACAAGATCGCAGGCTTTGATGGCCTACCAGCAGGGCTCTTCAAATACGGTGGTGATGCTTTGGTAAGGCGCTCAAATTTTGACATGACAGCTAATTTTATTATTTACAAGCGTTTCAGTTGTGTTTTATCCGCGATGGAATTTAAACGTGATAGTGTGATTGCTTTATATTTGGCTGGAAAGCCACAAGTAGCTACCGTTAGAGCCCTCCAGCACCATTTGTATCTCGAACCATAGCTCGTTACCGTGATACTGGCAGAATTGCAAAACGCCATGGAGGTGGTCATAAAAAAACAGCAACATCGGCAGAAATGGTTCGGAAAGTGAAAGCTCGAATTAAACGAAATCCGCGTCGAAGTGAAAGAAAAATGGCTCGTGAGCTCAACATACCTTTGGAACGGATGCAACACATACTGAAAAATGAGCTTTGGCTGAAGCCATTGAAGTTCCAAAAAACACACGATCTTACACCGCAACAGAAAAAAGTTAGAGTCGAAAGGGCGAAGGAGTTGCTAAGCTTGCACGAAAGTGGTGAGTTGCCGAATTTGGTTTTTTCCGATGAGTCGCCATTTGTTATCGAGCAATATGTCAACAAACAAAATGACTGAGTTTACTTGTCTTTACCATAGAGGTCCTTCGAAAATGTACACCTTCGGATGGCCACCAGAAAGCAGGCAGCACCGATGGTGATGATTTTTGCCGCCATAACCACCGATGGTCGCTCTCCGCTCATACTTTTGGACCGTGGCGTCAAAATTAATGCGATTGTATACCGTGAAACTATCTTAGAGGCAGTATTGAAGCCTTGGGCAAGCAATCATTTCGGTCGGAGACCGTGGACATTTCAACAAGACTCGGCACCGTCTCACAAAGCGCGCGTCAACCAATATTGGCTAAATATTGTTTCACACTTCATTTCTTCGACACAATGGATTGCAAATTCTCCGGATGCAAATCCGTTGGATTTCTCTGTCTGGAGTATTTTGAAGGCTAAGGTTGGCACTAAAAAATACCAAAGTTTGCGTGCAGCGTGCGATGCTTTCTTCGGCCGTCTCAAGGCCGATACAATTTGGAAATTGATGTATTCTCCAACATTTTTTGCTTTGGCACAAAAAAATTTATCAAAAAATTATACCATGTTAGAAAGTTGCAGTTCGAGTCAGGCAGGGTGTAGTAAAAAAACTTCTCTCACTATCCTATCTTTTACAAGTTTTCCAAAGATATGACTTATAGCTGGGAGAAGAGGCACATGCCTTTAATTAGACATTCCTATAGTGCAACAATTTTTAAATTTAGAAACAATATTCACACACTTGAGCTTCTCTGGAAAAACGCCTTTAAAAATGCAAATGTGTGAAAGAACGTCTATTACGTATATAGCATGCAACTTTTTTAAGAATGATATTCGAAATTCCATCAGTACCACACGAGTTTGTATTTGAGTAACGATAACTCTTAAGACTTCAAGTAAGGTTATGGGCTTATATATAAAACTGTTACACGCGGGCGAAGGAAAATAAGGAAGGATGGAAAGAGAGGTACCGATGAACGTTGGTTTTAAATGTTTGAAGCTTATAATGACTAGAAAATAAAGAGCTAGACGGGGCATTCCATAAGCGAGCTGTACGGCTTAGAAATAAATCACGATATTTTGGAGTACGTCCGAAAGCCGACTTGGTGGTATACTGATGAGCATTCATAGCGAGACGGATGTTACGGCTAAAAGTTTAAAAGGGCAGAATGCTACTAGCGACTTCTACTGGTACGTTGGTATTCGAAGGTGTCCATTGACTGTGTGATATTAAAATCAGTTTTATCGTACAGTTTTGAATCCTATCTAGCATGGGCAGAGATGTTTAAGGAGCACCTGACCAGATGTGTGCACTGTACTCCAATTTTGGGTGGCATTCATATATTGAGGCTAGATCAGAAGGAATTAAATATTTCTTTCAACGTTTGAGGAAACCTAGACATTTCGCAGCATTTTTGACAACACTGAATATGTTGTCATTCCAACGTAAGTTGTGATTGACACACATACCGAGAATGAAAAGTTTTTTTGTTTTCGACGATGCAAGTGTCATTCATGGAAAAAGGCTGGATGTTTAAATTTCGCTATTTGGACAGTAGACAACATTGTGTTTTGGAAGAATTAAATTCTTCTCTGCTATTGTAGTAATTCTCCAACTAGGCGAGCTGTTTGATGAGTACTCGAATTGGAAGATAGGTGGAGCTAATGAGCCAAAATGAGTGTACCATCATTTAGTATAACCTCTTTTAGCTTGACCCTTAGTTTTGTTTTGACACCCACTTCAAAACATCGTTATAGTGTTTTTTGCGACCATGGAAAAAGAGCAGTATCGCTCCGTGATCTGATTCTTGTTTTTGAGCAGCAAGACCTGCGAGGAAATAAAAGCCCATTTTCGATGGGGTATATGGGATCCATGTGAAAGTGGATTCATCCCATTAAAGATTCAATGCTCTCAAGTGTAGGCGGAGACAAAGCACAATCAGAAAGTGTTGAGTTGACAGCGAAGTGTGCAGCAAGCACATTGGCCTTGTCTAAAAAGCTGACAGCCTTAATGTCATTGTACTCGTAAATGCAGGATAAGGCAGAATTTCTGATGTTTTTGACAAACCATCAAAGATTTTACAACCTTTGGTACATTGTAGTATTTTTTGACTCAGCTTTCAGCTTTTTTTCGGTTTTCCTATGTCAGGTTGGTCTTGAAGGATCGAAAAAACATTTCTCTCTGACAGCCTCTTTACAGCTCGAGACGTACCATGCCTTTTCTTTTGATTAAATAAGATCTTATTCTAAAGGGAATAGTGTTTGTCATCATACATCAGCGACATCCACGTCGTTATCGAGGGAACATAACGAACACTTAAATTTCCAATTGGCTTTCTTCTACTGTCCATACGGTTCTTTTAGGAAACTTTTCTCTGTTAGTGTGGTCGGTGTACGAAAAATTAGCTGATATGACACACAAGGGGAGAGCACATCAACGGTGTACTTATCAGGGTCAGAAGTTAAAAACAAGTCCAGGGTGTTGGATTTCCAGAGTGATGTAGGTGGGGCATATGGAACTGATAGTTTAGTCATCGGGCATGCTTTCTTTCACTCCAACTTGGTTGATGATTTGGTGCATGCGCCTCACCAAAGCATCGCCACAGTATTTGAAGAGCCCTGCTGGTAGGCCATCAAAGTCTGCGATCTTATTGTTCTTAGCTTTCTTATAGCTAAGCCGACTTCTTCTATACTGGGTAGTGGAACTTGTTCTTCGTTGACTGGATGTGGTTCTCTTTATCACTCTTTCTACAATCTACTATCCCCTGTGTTTCAATAAATAGGTTTCCTCAGTAGTTCGAAGAGCCTGTGTTTCGGTCTTGTAGCCAGCCGTTCGTTGCTTGGGCTCATTGAAAACATCTCTTGTCCTCTCTTCTCCTTGCTCGAACTCTTCCTTCGGTGCCCTTGTTTTGCGCTGCACCGTTTTCTTATGTGCAACTTCTGTCACCTTTTTCCGGTACACGCATTCCTCATCATACCACGGGCTCATTCCCAGAGGTTTTTCTGAGGTGATTTCGCGATACTGGCAGCACTGAGTGTTGGCATTGGTAATGAGTGACTGCATAGTGAAGAGTTTTTCACTGAGGTGCTCTTTGTAGACTCTGGCTACTCCAGGTGTGCTTAGGCGTCCAACGTCTTCGTTCACAGTTTCTTCTAGGTGGACAGTTCAGTTCTGAATTAAGCTGCAACAAGAAAATAATCAGAGTCGACGTTTGCCCGTTAGTTGGTGTTGGTGGTTCGACAGTCTACAGAGCGCGTATGGATTCTTAGCCCTACTTACTTCTTAGCCTTCACCATATTACGAGCTGCTGCAAAATCGATTGGTCGGTAGTTGTCGTGGATTCGGTGCTTACCAACTAACCTGCCAAAGATGGTTTCCTTGTCGACTTTAGCATTGATGGTTTCGACCACAATCTTGACATCATACTCCATACAGGCGGATCACAGCCATGGAGATCACTTATCGGCTGGAAGTCCGATAAGTCCCTAAGCCGATTTCCCACGACGAATCCACATCCTAATACATACAATTTTTTAGGGCAGTTGTAATAGACAGATTCAGGCTTTTGAGTGCCACCTGGGGTGTACAGTGTTCGTACACTAGGTACATACTCTGAAATCGTAGTCTATTAACGTTCCGGGTCTAGTTCATATTTAAGGAGATTCATTATCCGAGGGTACTTGTGTCTCTCTCATAACTAAGTTTTTGGACGGGAAGATACAGCGGTGGCACAAACCATAAACTGGAGGGCCAGGCCCTTGTTTTGCCCTTAGGACAGTAGGTCGGATATTTCGGTGACAGTACCAAATTTCGGGCTATGAGCGCTGCCGCTGTCCCATTAAGGGATCATCCCCCACCAACTCTTTTCCAACACCCTCGCTCAATATTGGAGATCCTTGTAGACCTAGCATTCGGATATTACGAAGCAGCTCATGTAGGGATTACACTTAATAGTCCGGCCTAAGTTATGTTTGTTAAAATATAAATATTGATCTAGCCAAATCCCAAGGTGTCTGACTACATTTCGACAAGCAAGTGGCTGCCCGTGTTGTCCCACGATCTGAAACTTTCGCCAATTCTTTCTGGTATCCGCAGAGGCCCTAGACAAAGGCGTCCTAAACAGAATGGTTTCCGACTTCTGAAAGTTGATCTTTAATTTGTAGTCGTCGCAATATTGTTTAATTTTATCGAAGTCACGCTGCAAAAGAATGTTTATAACCTCAATCTTTGGACCTGATCTGTACGCGATTAAGCTGTCTGGCAGCCGTCGCTATGGCATGGTGAAGTCAACCTATCAGATCACTTGTGTAAATGTTGAAAAGGATTGGCAAATTGACCGCACCTTGTTGCAGACCGTTTTTAATGTTGAATGTACCAGTAGAAGTCACATCGCCGTGTCTTTATACCTTTTGGGGATGGGATGTACCACCGCAGTTTTCCATTGCATTGTTAAACAGGGTGGTATAAATGTCCACCGCTTCTAGTGTGAGATGTCGAATTGTTCGTTATTCCATCGGTTCCCACTGATTTCTTACTTCTAATTGTGTCGAAGATCGTTTAAAGCTCTTCCTTCGAAATGAACGGGGGTTGTTCCCTTTCATTGGCGATGACATTATTTGCCAACAGATCGCCCATATTCGTAATAAAATTGAATAACAAAAGTGCATTTTTGCGTGGTAAATGACTCCATGACTAAAATTGCCAAAGATTGTACGATATTTGTCAAAAAGACCAACTACATTGAAGTCAGTTAATTGACAGTAATTGACACCCAACATCCACACCATCTGTTGGCTCACCTTTATTACCAATTCGACACCCAACTTTATTATGAATTGTATTTTTTTTTTAGCCTTCGCTAACTCATCATAATAAGCAGCGTATTAAGCAAAATTAAGATTAAGTTAACTGAGCCCAGAAAGGGACTTGGTAGCCTTCTAAAATGTCAATGGAACCTTCGTAAATAGGATTACATTTAAACAAGTTTTCCAAATTACAATGTAACTAACACACGTACTCAACGTTATATCTTACATCGAATGCCCACAAAATGAAATTGTTTTAAATGGCCAATATTTCAGCCAGTGCCTCAACGCTACCTGACTACACATGCAAAGAGTAACCTCATTAAAAATGAACTAAATAAATGTTCTTTGAAATAATAAAAAAAAAAATGTTAAACCATAATCCAGGACGTAAAAATGCCAGTCAAATACATTTACCCAATTCAGCTGACTTCTGTGTCTAAAGATGGTTTATCTACTCTTACTACCACTGCGGTTTCGTAATTTTTACTCAACCGAATGCGATAAAATTCCCCAGTGCTTCCATAACAACAACTGTCCATCTGCTAATTTATCTGGATAATTGCCAAATGGGGAGGTTTATTACTTGACCCTTCAAGTTGATGTACCTACGGATATGAACGAGTACTCGTACATACTGCTTTCGACTCTTCCTTTTTTTTTTTTCCTCCCCCATTTAAGGAAAAGCAGCACCCATGTTTCCTTCTTAATTATAATTCATAAATTATCGTGTGAGTGTGGGAGTGCATGCGATTTGTTGGAAGATGAAATACCACCGCAGATGAATCAGTTAACGATTCTTTAGGGAACATATTGTTCAAGCTGGTAAGGATATAATGAAAGGAAGGATAGTTTACTGCACTGCCTTGGTGTGAGTTAAGTAGTTTCTTCTAATGACCAACGATATTTTCTTTTGATTTATATTGCGGAAATTGTTCTAGGTTTGCTCCAATTGGCATGGATAACTTTGTGAAAGTTTAAGGTCACATTCATTTTAACGCAATCAGGAAGAAAACTGAAGTTGAAGCTGATAACTCCTTCTTTCCTTAATCCACATATGTAACTGATCGCTTACTAGATAAAACTATATAGGCTTCTGACACTCTGTTCATCTCTGTATTTATGCTTGTAGCTCCGCTAAAGACTTGGACTTAAAGCCGAAAACTGAATCCCAGAATTGTGATTTAGATCTCAAAAGAGCTATGTATCGTTCGTTAGCCTAATAACCTTAAACTCAAGTGGATATCACAATAGCCCAAAAGGTCGACCCTTAATTGATAAGATTATGACCGCTATATAAAAATTGAGTTGATCAAATCAAGCAGAAATGGATCGAGTACCGTTGGCGTTGGCGATATGTTCTATGTCTAAAGATTTGAATATGACAGGCATTTCTACAATAGAGCTAGTCGTATATTCTATAGGAAGAGTACACCTTTGGACTCATTTATTTCCAGGCCATGGAAACACTTATCGTACACTATTGATTGATTTGATGGCATGTCTCCAGTCTGGCGAAAGCAAAACAATTTCAAAGGCATTTGACATAGTTTGGGATCATCTTCAATAGAATAAAAATAACCGTTCGGAACGTACAATCTCGAATCTGACATCTACAAAATAAGTGATGGTGTGCCCCAGGGTTCGGCTCTGTCTCCGATACTCTTATTAATGCTCATTAATGATTTCTTGTATTTTGCTTTTGAAACAAAAAGGATAATTCACCGACGTTGTTCAAGCTTCCTTATCGACAACATACGAACAATTTTCTTCAGCTTAACAATCCCCACCTTCCTTACTTGCTTAGATGGCGCTACGGTCCAGGGTGGACCAGAATCTCAGCTTTCATGTCTCTCCAGCTAGCGCGGTCTTTTGCCAGCTGCCTCTAGTTGAACACACAAATTTTGGTGAGGTCACTTAAGATAAGATCGTCCTCCTAGGTGTTGACCTTATAGGTTGAAAATGAAAACATTGCGGAGCCCTTGTGTTCATGCGTTCATGGCTTCTGAAAAAACTCTTCCATTCTTTGATGCAAACGGAATCGAAACTACCTTAATGTTGTAGCTGCCTACAACATGGCCGGAATGTTGTTCCTGTTTATTCTTCCCTCTTCTGGATCGGATAGATAATGCTGAGGTTCCATTCGTCGCCTTAGTCTACTCAGATTTAAGCCATCGATACCAGCAGATTTGTTTGACTTGAGCTTAGAAATTGCTTTTCTGATTTCACATTGGTAGTGTGTTCGTTAGTTCGTCACAATACTTACTGTGGTTCTGCTATGAGATTTCCTTCTCCATCCTTGAAGATTTATGTTCGCGCTTTACAGCGTTCTCGTATTCGTTTTATTTTTTGGTAAAACTTCTGAATTGCATTCTTCTGGAAGCACATGTATAAATCTTCGATTGAGCTCTTCTCTTTTATTTTCAGAGTAGTTTATGTTCTTCCATTTTTTTTTTTTTTTTTGTCAAAGCACAATAGAGATGGTATCTCTGCTTGCTTTTTGGCAGTGATGCCACTGCTCTTCTACGTTTGATGTTAGCGGCAGCGCACATCTCGAAGGGAGACTGGATCTTGACTTTTCTCACAATAGTTCACTGCCTTTGGGCTCTTACAAATATGTAAATACGTATCCGTATCATGGCTACAACTAGATAATGATCCGAGTCAAGGTTACCTCCTCGAAAATTTCGGACATCTAGAACATTGGAGGAGTTCCCAGCCAGTTCTCAGTTCTCATCATTAAATGAATCGAATTGCAATATCTATATATATATACAATATATATCTATATCTCCCAGGTGGCGCTATAGACCGGGGTGGACCTGGGCCTCAAATGGCAAGCCTCTCCAGTTAGTCCGATCTTTAACTAACTGCCTCGACTTGCACACTACAAGTCGGTTGCGCTCATCTTCTACTTGTGTGCACCACCTAAAGAGAGGTCTCCCTCCACTGCGTTGAACCTCCGGGTTTTGTCCGAAGACTATGCCGGCCGGAGCAATGATGTCCATTTGATCTTCATGTTTTAGCCATCTCAAGCGAATGATGGGCGGTTTTGTAACAAGGTCGATGTCGCTGTACAGCTCGTATAGTTCATCCTTGAATCTTCTCTCCTAAAGGACGTTAACGCGAAATTTTCTCTCGAAGCGACTAAGGATATTTTCATCCGCTTTCGATAGGGTCCATCCATTTGCGCCATAAAGCAGGACTGGGATGTTCTAGGTCCTATATAGAATCTGGGACCTTACTACTCAATTTCGTTCTTAGCCCAAAGGAACACCGATTGACAAGAGTGATTCTTCGTTTTATTTGTGCGGAGGTGTTGTTAGCAAAATTTATACCAGAGCCAAGGTAGACAAAACCCCTTACTACCTCGAAAATACAGCTGTCAATTGTGATGTTCTGTTCAATTCGTCGATGTTGTGTGTCCCCTCTTGCTGACAGCATATACTATGCTAAACTCATTTTGGCAGCTTCCGTTTCAATGCCAGCGAAATCTATAAATATCATCGGCGGACGCTGCTGTACAGATTTTTAAAAGTCTCGCTTTGCAGACGGAAGTTTTGACTATCATCGTCTAAGCTGAATGATCTAATCTGCCTGGTAGCGGGATTTTGGCCTTCTTCTCTGTTATACAGTCTGCAGAAAAAGTTTTCCATATTCTCAGCATCGACTGTGACTCTACTGCAAGATTTCCTTCTTCATCTCTACATGATTCTGTACGGGTCATCTTACCTTGACACATTCCTTTTACCTGTTGGTTAAACTCTCGTAAGGTATTCCTAGAGTACAAGCTCTGGAGAAGCCGATGCCTTCCCGTCTATTCCGCTCGGAGAGCTCACAAACAAGAGGCTCTTTTGCTTCGTTGCATCGTCGCTTTGTACGCATCTTGGTGATAGTTGGGTGAAACCTAGCACATCAGTTGCGGTCTTTGATGGCACTTTGGCAGCGTTACCACTGGTCTTCCGTACTGAATGATGGCTGAATAGGAGTGTTTGAAATATTTTGATAGGTGGTGATCCGAGTCGATATTGACTACCCGGAACGTTCGGACGTCTAGAATACTGGATGCATGTCTTACGTCTACCGGAATGTTCAAACATTCATGTGTACATTGAGATGAGGAAACCGTGTGCTGACTAGTGATATTTCTTCCCACCGGAAAGACAATAAGCCTAAGTCCGTAGCCAGTCGTGGTGTCGTGAAGACTATTCTTACCATTTGCCCTACCAAACATGTCCTCCTTTCTAAACCTGGTGTTAACATCGCTTAGTACGATTTTAACGTCTAATTTCGGACAATGCTCATACGAGTGTCTTATCGAGGAGCTCGTAGAAATATTCTTTGGTGGGTTCGTCCTTGTCTTCCATAAGACAGGGGCACATATTAGGCGTATACTAGCGAATTTAGCCTTGATGGAGATTGTTATAAGATGCTCGCTCACTTGTCGGAAGTTTAAGACTTCTTGTCTAAGTCTGCCTCATATAAGCCGGCATCAGAGCGCTGTTCTTTTCCCTATAGTAATCACCATAGTATATATCACAGCTTTTCATCCTCCTTAAGTCCGCCCCGTCCTATCAAACTTCTTAGATGGCGGTGATATCTCCGATGCCAGTTAAGGGTCCAAATATTGCACGTGCAGATCCAAAAGTCATTGTCCTCTAAATGTGTGGAAGGATCGTCAACAGTGAATCCATTTCTATCCGAGGCTATCAGTTGGTTCGTCACATCTTTCTAACCTCTCCTGTAGAAGGATGTGAGTCTTATGACCACCGAGCTCGCCCTTGCTATTTTAGCCCGCATGAGTAAAGATTAACTCCTACTCCATTGAGTAAGGGTTTACTTATGCAGTTATCGGGCACAACCAATCCAAGTTATAGGATAGTTATGGTAAAATGAATCGTCGCCTGACTTCTAGTTATGACAGGATAGCCAAAGATATCTTCTAGAAAACTTAAAACGAAATCAATTCAATGGTATAGGCTTACAAATATCAAACACAGTCACCTCCTTTAAAATAATTTATTTTATCTCCTAGCCTTCCTGCGAAATTTCGACAGGTGCAATAGGAGTAATCTGTTCAACCTGCTTCGCCTTCTCCTGAATCAACAAAACATCAACTTTATGCGGCAACAAATGCTTAAGTGGCTCCAAGATAAGCTTCTGCTCCAAGAACGTTATTCCCTCACTCTCCAAAGTTATCAAATTAATACCCAAGGCAACTGTCAGAGTTGCTTGAGGGAAAATCACATGAATACACCTTTGAATGTACGGAATCAGATCGTAGGCAAAGCAAGAGCAGAGTTTGACAAAATTCTCCCGTTCACTGCCTGAGAAAGCCTGCTGTTCCTGGCGGTAGAAGGAGAGAATTTTCCTCGCAACAAACTCTAAAGACGATTGGACGTTTCTAGTGACGTCGTTGGCAATCGCAATAGGAGCACATAGGCGCAGCTCATTCAAAACATTCAAATATCCGTTGCACAATGCAGCAAGTGGATGGAAGTCCAACAAAGTCTCTGGCGGATTTAAGAGATCCTGTTCGATTTTCCGGTTATGAATACCCGAACTGGTTTTATTGATGAGCGTGTACTTCTCCAAATCGCGTTCAAAGTTTTGATTAACGCCGACAATAGAATTTTCAAAATTCTGCTTGATCACGCGAATGAAAATCGGCGCCATAAGAGCGCGGAAGTCAGCTCCTACCCTACTGAATGAGAGACCGAAGTACATGCATTGCCCAAGGACAGTATCTAGAGAGTTGACACCCTGCAAAAGATCGGATTCAAGTGTTTCCAGGAAGCTGTCGATCTAAAAAGAGAAAAAATTCCTGTGACATGGAGCGACGACGGAAGACGACATTTGAATTTACCTTTCGGTGGAGCCACGACTGAAAGAGGCGCCCGCCCTCACTGGTCAGGCTGGAATGCAAAGATTTCATGCTTAAAGCGGCTTCTTCATCTGGAAAAATCGCTCGATATTGCGTAATAATGTTGAACAAATTGATGCGTGTTACTTCTATCGTTTTGGTCAGATGCTGTTGCGCTGCAAGAAATATAGTACTCAGCGATAGTGGTTCGGACATTTACTGCGTATTGAGTGGCCAAAGTATGAAAGTGCAGACACAAACCGAATTCGTGCCACCTGTGTTTTGAAACGCAAACTTACTTACCATCGTCCCTTGGAATGG
Source organism: Volucella inanis (assembly GCA_907269105.1). NCBI lineage: Eukaryota > Metazoa > Arthropoda > Insecta > Diptera > Syrphidae > Volucella > Volucella inanis. The sequence continues at coordinate 28,087,156 of OU026157.1, forward strand.
CGTTAAGCGATTTCATCAACCAGGCATCTCTCGCTTGGAGGAATTTCAACTTCAGCTCGTTATTACCAAATGCTTGCATGCGCCTGAGATAACCCACAATTTGCAAACATTTCGGCAACTGAAGATCCGTCTTCAACTGGGCCACGAGTTGTGCCAGCATTGTGTGCCACAAGGACTCTACGGCTGCAACAATACTCTGCAAAAAGTGAACGATTTTGGTTATAAGGATTTTAAGCAAAGCCTTGGGCTCACATTTATCACAGCGATGTGCCCCTGATTCTGTCCCAACTTTTGCACGTAACTAGCCAATTCCAACGCCTCTTCATAGCGTCCCTCGCGAATGCATCGTTCCATCAACTGTGGCAACTCCAGTATCTCCAACAGCTGGGCATTCTTTTTCAACGTTATACTGTTCAAGCGACGATTTTCATTAATTTCACTTGCCTCACTCAGGAAACTCTCACATTTCCCACTAAAGTCCGGCAACTTGCCAATCAGTTTGCCAACCTGCACCTCGGCATTCTCGAATTCCGAGAAAATCGAGCGCGAGCACTCTGATGTATGGATGAAGGTTTTATAATTGGAAATCGCTAGGTCCTGTGTCTGCTCTACGATACTTTTGTTTTCATCTTGCAAGCGGGATTGCTCCTTTTTGAGTTGATCTATTTTGTAAGTGCCGAGTTTGTTAAGATAAGTCACCAGTTCGGGGTTGTCTTGGAGATTCTCTGCAAGTCAGCGGAGAAAATAGTAATTTAATGGAGCACGATTGCTTACACTTTGTAGTACCTGGAACTCCATTGGGAAAAATCAATTTAAGAACCCTCTCGTTGTCCAAATCCATTTTTTTGCAAGAAACAAATTGTTTCCGCAAGAATTCGGTGTTTTGTAAACGTCGTCGTCGCAAGTTTGGATGACGTTTAATCAGCTGTTTGATTACTTGTCAAAATAGACTTTAATATGGCAACCAGGATCTCCCAAACTGTGACTTTAATAAGGGCGAGTGTATCCATTTACTAGAGAACCATATTGATATCATTTAGAGGATAATTTCAAACGCCGATCAAATAGGACACGAAATGGATTCGACAAGATATTGTTACATAATAAATGTTACCCCTACATAATTTTCCCCTATTTTTAAGCTAAAATACACACTCATACTTCCTTGACATTGCCACCAATGACTCTTTACTCAAAATTGTTCTCTTTAAGAAACAAGAAGGAAAGTTTGAACCATCGATCCATCGATCCAAGAAACCTATAGTATATTCCTTCCTCCCTTGCCAAACGAAACGAGTAGTCAATACCAAGAAAGTACGAGTGTAAAACAAATATAACTAATTAATGGTAATAGAGAAAATATAAGAAAAAATGAGGAAAAATACAAGTTTATTCATCTAAATCTATATTGTCCCCTTCAAAGTAATCCCAATCCTCGAAACATTACATTCGGTTTTCGGTATGTCCATCAGTGCTTCCTGCGATTTTTCCATTACTTCCTCTCGGTTGCTGAAACGCGTTCCCCGTAGTTGTTTTTTTAACTCGATTGAACAGAAAGAAGTCACAAGGAGCCAAATCAGGTGAATTCGGTGGCTGTTGTATGGTATTTGTTGCATTTTTCGTCAAAAAATTACGAACAATGATGGCACTGTGCGACGGTGCGTTATCATGGTGCAAAATCCACGAGTTTTTTGCCCACAATTTTGGTCTCTTTCCTTTCTGTCTTTGTTTACTGTCTGGCCTTTTGGCAAAAATTCATGATGCACTACACCGTTGTAATCCTTGAAAACCGTGAGCATTGCCTTCTTTTTTAACTGAAAACGACGTGGTTTTTTTGGTCTCGGCTCATTTGGTGAACGCTATTCACTTGCCTGATGTCTGGATTGCGTGTCGTACTCATAATTCCAAGTCTCGTCTCTAGTAATGATCCATTTGATGAATGTGGGATCGGATTCAGCCTCGCAAATCATCTCTTTTGCAAGGTCAAAACGGTGTCTTTTTTGCATGAAAATTTAGGTCTTTTGGCACCGACTTTGCCAAAATCATTAATCAAAATTTTCAAGTCCTCCGCTTTCTCTCTGATGGTTAATTTGCGGTTATTGACCAGCATTTCTTTTACTTCACTTTTAAACCGCTCCTGCCACTAGTAAACGACCGTTTTCTTTAGAGAATCGTTGCCGAAACACTTTTCCAACATTTCCAACGCGCACCATTAAATCCGTTTTTACGCAAAATTTAATACAAGTTCGTTGTTGCAAATTTAAATCCATTTCTAAAATTTAAAAAAAAAATCGCCAACAAACACAGAGATAGATGTACTCTTGGCTAAAGACCGTGACGGTATGATTGCTTGCTTATCTTCCGACCGTCCAAGACAGGTGCATTTAAAAAATTCGTAGCAATATAGGACGTTACTGGAATAAGTGAGAACCAAATAATTAATGAGACAGGAACAACTAAAAACGTCACAACTAGGCGTTGGTTTGATAATTTTAGTTAATAACGAGTCCCTAAGTCACTCTAAAGCCGCCATAGACAACGACGTGCTAATGGTCTTATTAGAATCCGATGGATAAGGTATTGCGGAAAAAGTAGGCGTTCGCTTTACCAAGAACCCCACTGAAAAACAAAACCTCATACGAACAATGGAGAAAGCATTTTAAGAACCTTGTCGTCCCAATCCTGCTACACGTATATGGCCCGAAGGCGTGAGTACTATCAAAGCCAGAGTGTGATTTTCGCCCCCCCCCCCCCCCCCATCTACATAAACACAATATGAGGGAGAACATACAACAATGAATTTGTAGGGTTGTACAGCGACATTGAACTTGTCAAAAGGACCAGAGTTCATTTGTCTGCAACTGGCGTCGATCAGTCGGAGAATTCCAAACTATTTGTTTACTTCTTTGAACATATTTTTTACTAATGTAACTTCTCAGTTAGTGAACTGTAAGGTTCATAGCTACCCTCCACTCTCCCGGCCTGCTAATTCTAGTTTGTTAAACCTAGGTGATGGCATCCATTATTGCTTGATATATCAACCAGTCTTCACCCTATCATTTCCTTTTCGAACCACACTGTCGCAACACTGGTTCACTGGTGATTTGATGATATGTCTTACTAAAAGAGATCTGAAAGATTAGTGAACCGCAGGGTTCCATTTTATCTTCAACACACAATCAGCATGACATCGATGCGAACCGCTATCTATCCGAGGATCAAGTATTAGATCAATGTACACGTTTACATGCAAAGAAGAAAATGCAGGTAGGATGGCCATCTGATTGCCCCTATAGGGTGGCATTTGCGGTGGGATACCTCAAACAGTATGCTGAAGTGACGGAACATCTCTAATGTTTTCCCTAAAAATCTACCATGGCCTCAGTCCTCTGAGCGCTTACACTCATCGGGATTGAAGTTCGTCAGTCGCCACTCTGATCTACAATGGGAAAACCCCATTCAGACCAGTACCAATTCGATGTCATCCCCTTTGGTCGAACCTTCACCAATGTGTTTTCCAACATAGTCGGACTGCGATTTTAGGCTTAAATCACAGCCCTCATGAAGATCCCTCAAGAGGGCCTACCTCTACAATTCAGGCTGAAACCGAAGTTCCAGGGGCTCCTGACTCTCATGGTACAAAACCTGTGTCTGGCCCTGGTATGAGACCCCTATAGATCACGTTTATGGACTGGCCGCTTGGCGTTCAAAAATGACGCAGGTCAAATGCAATGTGTAAGACCAGCTTTGCATGTGTAATTGAGTGGGACCCCATTCTGAAGGTACAGATTAAGTCAGTGTTTTACGTGAACACCTGTCGTGGTGTCGTTCCAAAGCCGGAACCTGTGCTGAAGACACAACCTCCACCCTTGGTTTGAGTCGAGGCTAATAAGGATGCGAAAGCAAACACGATGAGCTCTCGGTGCTAGGATCTTAGCCAGCCAGAAATGGCTTAGAAAAAAGGATTTGCAGTATTGTAAAGTTTTGAAGGTTTACAACATTTATGCATGGAAGACGTGCTCTCTGAAAGGAGAAAATTAAACAGCAAGAACTGAATTGTATGAAAACCCTGGAAATAACTACGAAAAGACACGATGTCAACACCTGCTGAAAGATAATGGAGCTGGGCATAATATTTAGCGCAGGCACTAACATTTTTCAGATTAGGTGGGAGATCTACTTCATCATAGAAAGTTAGGGTTTCTTAGTAACTAACGACACTCTCATGATAATGCATATTGAGTAATCTACTAGGAGGGCAGATTAAAATATTCTAGATACACGAATATTAAAGAGTCTTTTGCTTTATTGGTCTCTGGCTATTTCTGATGTGTTTAGGCGTCCAATGTTAAGCCTCAAGTAGTAATGGTAAGAGTCGATGTAGTCCATCTAAAGGTTAGAACATGGGATGTTCGATGCAAGTTGCAAGTCTTGCTTTAATCAGCACGTATTCAATTTGATTGAGGATAGGCTCCGTAAGCTCTGTTCAAGTGATCGTAAAATTCATCCTCGATGGTCATTTAAAATATTTGTGGACTACAGCCATGCAATCACTTATTCGATTTTCCATGCGCTACTTTTATTGAGATGACCCTTAATTTAGTTCTCATCCAGGTCTGCAGAGATAACAACTTTTCCCTGAGTCCACCGTAACCCAAACCTCTAATGTTTAAGGGCTATCTGCCCTCCTATCCCATATCTGTTGATAAGCATACTCGTATGGTGTATCTTTTATATATTTTATAACCACTAACCCGAAAATACACTTTTAAACACAAGCAGCAACGACACTAGTGCAGAAATTACTCTTACCAATCGCTATATCACTGGCCTCAGGAGACAATTGTGTATTCGTAATAGAGCTCTCTCCCGTTAGATCAAACGTTAGACTCCGTTAGATCCGGCCCAATGATTCTTCGAGTCTTACTCTTAGAAAAGGTGCGACAACGGACAACGCAAGCTGAAAGAAATCTCAACCAACTTGAAGTGTGGCACTCGAGTCAGCTGACGACAGATCGTCCAAACTAGAGGAGCTTGTTGGTTGAGGCCCAAAACTGCAGCGTCACCCAAATAAAGATAGACGGCCCTACTCGGATCCTAAAACAAGGCGGAATTTAATTAGTTAAAAATGTATGACAGCCCAGTTAGACTTTGTGGCCATATGTACAATTTTTCGACTTCAGTGAAACATTTAAGATGATCACATAGTTCGGCGACATAAATCCTCACCAGCTGCTGAAAAGCTACACTTAAACACTTAAACGATTTTCTTGAGATTAACAGTTTCCTTCAAGTCCAAAATATTGATTCAAGAGTTCCTATCTCTTTCCTACTTTTACTTAATTAAGTGGTCTATTGATATTTCGAAACATTTTCCCAAACCTTGATAATATCACCAGTTATTCACCCAACTTGCGTAAATCTTCCTCCTGATGATTGCCTTTCTTTTGTGGCCGCTTTCAATTTGCATAACATTAACGCTTACACCAAACAAAGAAATATGCTGTAGTATTTGCCTGGGATTCAAGTTTCAAAGACTTCAAACCCGAATCCGTTCTGTCAATGCACTGTCACAACTAAGATGCATCAGAGCTGTGAAGGTACTTTCTTCTTAAAATGCAAATGTGACACCAAAGTGTTTCTCTATTTTCCTATTGACAATTTGCAAATGCAAACACCAATCGCTGTTGGAGTCGCGGTGAAAGTAGAACGTCAGATACAAGTACTGGAGAAGATGTCGTTACCTATGACTATCTGTACACGCACCTGCCGCGGCGCAATTGCCTTTGGGACTATTCCCAATTACAGCAATAGGAGTGTCTGGAATCGTAGACTAACCAGCGTATACCCAGATGACCCGCAGATATAATAACTCGTAGGTTGTACATACGTCTCTCACCATCCGATATTGAGTAATTAAATCTACTTCAATCTTCAATATTCATGTTGACGACGGATTCTCGACCAGAGTCTGCTGTTGCATGCTATTAATCTGGAACACGTTCTTCGACTTCGCGTTCTAATGTGCGAGTAGCTCTAACGATGACACAGTGTTGACAATGTCATCTGGAAGTTACATCATGTGAACGCATACGCTTCTGCGTCTGCGCTAGCGTCTACGTATTCGTATGTGTCTGGGCGTTTGTTCTACTTCGGAAATTGTGTTGAAATGGCAAATTTACATGTTTACGACTTTGTTTGTTTTTGAATGGCACTTTTGCGTGGAGCATGCAGCTTGTTCTCATTCTTTTGGCGGGAATTTCACTTGTTTTACGGTAATCTTGTTGGTGGCAAAGAGCATCTTGAACTGACTCATCCGGTATTCTGGTCAGACAGAGAGTCGTCTTGATCATCTTTGCAATTCGCCTTTGGATTTATAGTTTATTGTGGGCTTGGGAGAAGTTCTGTAATGCCATGCAGCGCTGTGGCATAATCCTTGCTGGTATAAATTATTGTGACATATTTTAAGTGTTCGAAATTGTTCTTCCGTGTAGGATGAAGTGATTTAATAAATTTAAAGGAAGTCATCTTCCTAATTGGAAATTAACTTAAGCTTAAGTAAGACGTATGTAAGTGTAACTGTGGGATTGGAGGATGTGGACAAGGTGTATGATGACATTTATTTGAACTGTTAATTGTACAGCTAAGGGAGATTAATAAATTAAAGTTCATTTATTTAAAACCTTTTATGTGTTTCAATAAATTAGGTTTGTTTTTAATTCGAGGAACACTGTATAGTTGAGTGCTACTTTCATAAATCTGGCAACAGATGATCTGTTGTCGCTTCTAAGCAGATTATACGGACACCGATAAAAGGTTTGTTGACTACGAGTAGTTAGTTATGATTAACCAGGTGCAAGACAGACATAGGGATTTTCGAAGCACCAGCAATGCAAGAACCTCATATAAATGCTTCTAGTCAAAATAGAATGACCTTATAGGAGCTACTTCGACATATTTTCAACTTAGTTTAGGGCTATTTTTGGAGGTTATAGAGTTATGGACATAACTATGTCCAGTATAAAGATGCTTAATCTCTTGATGAACCTATCAGAACCTTCAAATACGCACATGGCCAAAACAAAACAGCAACGCTCAGAATGCGATGCAATTGTGTTTACCAATCTTCAGGGCACTGTTCTTGTTCACCAGGGCTTGCATTACAATTTATCACGCAATTGTTGAGCAAGAGAAAATAAGATCTAGTAACACTGTGAAGGTCGCATAACTGGAATCAACAGTGGTATCAACAGCCAGTATGACAGAATCCTTGTATGAATGGATTGTATCTTAAGCTGGAATCAATAAGAATTTTCAAGACTATTCGGGGTGCTAAAAAAAAAGAGTGTTGCGAATGAATAATCTTCAATGAGTCAGCGGCAGATCTCATATCCGGATAAAAGGCAACGGAATATCTGGCTTTTTTACAGAAAACACCTGGCATCCAAGGTTTAATTTTGTTTGGCAACCAATGGCCTCGGATAAGAAAAGATGGATTTGCTCTTGGCAAGACAAAACCAAAAAAAAAAACAACAAACCTTAAACAACTCACAAGCAGCCGAACAACTAGCGACTGGGTGGGACAAAAAGAGAATGAATAACTCTGATATCTGGTTAGAATAGGACTCAAGGAACAAGTAAAGGAACATGCAAGGGCACACCTGTTGAAACCACATGTCGTCCAAATCCATATCTTCCAATTCGGGCCAAAAATAATCGGTGATCATGACGCGATAACGCTGACCATTCACAGTAACGTGACAAACAAACAGTTATTTTTTGTGGATAAAGTGGTGATTCATGAAGCACTAATGGGTTTTCACCCGACCAATAACGCATATTTTGCTTATTGACGAACCCATTGAACCAAAAATGAGCTTCTACACTGAAGATGATTTTGCGATGAAATTCATCATCTTGGCGCATCTTTTCCAGAACCCAATCGGAGAACGTACGTCGCTTCAAATGGTCCATCGGCTTAACCAATATCCTTACGCAAAATACGCCATAATGTGGTCTGAGCGATGCCCAATTCTTGAGAACGCCGTGGAATTGACTGATTTTTATCGTTTGCTACGGACGTCTGAATGGCAGCGATATTTTCGACACTCCGACCAACCCGTTGTCTCACTGACACGGCAACATCACACAAAGAAAATGTAGACTCAAATTTTTGCACTAAACTTGTTATTGTCTGTCTACTAGGGCGAGAATTACGACCGAAAATTGGAGTTAACTCTCTTAAAGTTGCAGTCACCGACTCTGAATATCTATAGAAAATTTTTATAATTTGCAGACGTTGCTCTTTAGTGTACTTTACCATGAAATGAAAATGTTGAGTTTACTGAATAAATTGACAATGACAGTTTGATGATTAGTGAAAGAGTGCGTTCACAAATTAAATTCAAAGTTGTGAAGTCCCTATTGGAAAACCCAAGTAAGTACTAAAAATTAAGTATTTGCTTCAAGTAAAAGTTTGTTATATACTTTTTTGGATGAATTTTTGTTGTAGGTCTATAACGCCATCTCTTAGCAAATGTGCGGTTTGCTAAGAGATGGCGTAACTTGTATTATTCCATTGTTATTATTCCATTGGAACATGCGTTGGAAAGCTATTGTCATTGTACGTCATTTCAGAATATGTCATTCATTTGAAGCGTAAACAACAATAATTTTTTTTTTCACTCAAATATGTCGAACTTTGTGCCTGAAAAAGTGTTTTTGCGGGGAGTTCTTCTTCATTACTTTAATATGAAGAAAACTGCTGCCGAAAGTAGTCGTATTTTGGTGGAAGTTTATGGAGAACATACGCTAGATGAGCGAACGTGCCAAAAGTGGTTTGCACGATCTAAAAATGGTGATTTTGGCTTGGAAGACAATGAACGTCCTGTTCAGCCAAAAAAGTTTGAAGATGAAGAACTGGAAGCATTACTCTATGAAGATTGTTGCCAAACACAAGAAGAGCTCGCAGAATCTTTGCGTGTCACTCAAGCAGCCATTTCAAAACGTTTAAAAGTATCTGCCTATATTCAAAAGCAAGGAAATTGGGTTCCACATGAGCTCAAGCCGAGACACGTCGAAAGGCGGTTTTGCATGTCCGAAATGCTGCTGGAACGCCACAAAAGGAAGTCATTTTTGCATCGGATAGTTACTGGAGATGAAAAATGGATCCATTACGACAACCCCAAGCGCAAAAAATCATATGTGAAACCGGGCAAAATAGGCAAATCAACGGCAAAGCCGAATATCCATGGCGCGAAGGTAATGGTCTGTATTTGGTGGGATCAGATGGGTGTGCTGTATTATGAGCTGCATAAACCTGGTGAAAGCATCAATGAACTACGCTACCGAACACAATTAATCTGTTTGAAGAGAGCAGTAGCCAAAAAATGCCCGGAATATGCGACCAGACACGAGGCAATAATTTTCCATCATGACAGCGCTCGGCCCCACGTGGCTATTCCGGCTAAGAACTATTTGGAAAACAGTGGATGGGAAGTCTTACTCCACCCGCCTTATAGCCCAGACCTTGCCCCTTCTGACTACCATTTGCTCCATTTGTTTTTTGCTTTTTTATATATCTTTAAATCTTTTTAAATTCAAGAATTAAATATACCTAAAAACCAACTTTTTATTTAAAGTCTAATTTCATGTCAATCAGGCAGACGGCAAAGCCATGCTTAATGATTTTTGCAACATAAATTTGTATTACAAACAAGAAAACAAACAACAAATCTAATCTAATCTAACGTAGCCAAGAGTACATCTATCTCTGTGTGTGTTGGCGATTTTTTACAATTTTAGAAATGGATTTAAATTTGCAACAACGAACTTGTATTAAATTTTGCGTAAAAAACGGATTTAATGGTGCGCGAACGTTGGAAATGTTAAAAAAGTTTTTCGGCAACGATTCTCTAAAGAGAACGGTCATTTACCAGTGGCACGAGCGGTACAAAAGTGTTCGTGAGTCAATCGACATCGAAAATCGATGAAAACATTGATGAAGTAAAGAGAGATAGCGGACGACTTGAACATTACCTATAGATCCGTCCAAGATATTTTGGCTAATGATTTGGGTTTCCGCCGTGTAGCAGCAAAGTTGGTGCCAAAAGACTTCAATTTCATGCAAAAAAGACATAGAAGACAAGTGGCATGACTTCCAACGAACAAGCATTTCTATTTGTGGTCCTATTCGAAGGGTTTTACATGAACGAACCCGAAACTTCGTGCAGAGATAACAAATTTGTATATGTATACAGGGAAGTACTATACAAAGCCATGTCTGCTTTTGGTATTCTTGCCAAACTCCTCAGATGTTGCTGCTGTATAAAGGTAGGAAGCAACACGACCGAGACATTTGATGTTAAAAATGTTTCGACAAAATTATGCGCTGTCTATGTGTTGACATACACTCAATATTCAATATTCAATATTCTGAAGAAGGGAAATCAATTCGCGATATGTCGAAGTTAATTGAGAAGAGCGCTGCAAAATGTTGCTAACAATTTAAGAAAAATATAAAATGTACGGTACCATAGAGAACAGAACTCGAAATAGATGTCCCCGTATTAATATTGATCCTCGGAAAAGTAAAAAAGGGTCCACAAAAGGTGTCCTAAAAACTTATACAGAGCTTGCCGAAGAAACAGGAAAACAATGCCATTCCCGAACGATTCGCTGTATCTTGCATAATGTCATGTATTACCGTCGAGCCACCAAGAAAAACCCTTTCGTCATCGATGACAATCGCAAAAATCGTATAAAATTAAAAATAGAACGAAAGTAAATTTAATATTTTTGGCTCAGACGGGCGCATCAAGTTATGGAGGAAACTCAATGCGCAGTTGTATCTAGAAGGTATGGCTGGAACAGTAAAACCTGGCGGCGATTAACTTTTTATTTAATTGAATTTTGATTAATTAAATATCCTTAAAACCAATCTTCACCATTCGTCATTCAACAAGACAATGGTCTAAGCTGACTTCGAAATTAGTTAGAGAATGCCTCTTATACCATGTGCGCAAGTAGCTCAAAACACCACCCCAATCACCAAACTTGAAGAAGAATAGGCTCGTGCCTGACCTAAGAGAAACCTGTAGAGATTAAAAGAGAACCCTTGTAGAAGGGTCACAGTCGGTGCTAAACTTTTTCTCTACACTGTACGCGACAAAGCCCAATATCCCGCCGTCAGACAGAATAAACCATTCAACCTAGATAATAATATCCAAAACTTCCATCCACCTAACCAAAATAAAGTAAGGAAGCAATATCTAAGATGAAATCTAACAAAGCAGCTGCACCTGACGGCTTAACGGCCGGGGTCTTCAAAGCTGCTGAAAATAGTTTTGTGGAAAACATATACCAGCTCACTTCTCTGATCTGATCAAAAGAGTGTATGCCTGATGAAGGAAATCTGTGCATCATTTACCCGATCCACCAAAAGAAGACTCCCTCAGCTGAGCCATCTATAAAGGTATAAGTCTCATCTTCGCATACAATATCTTATGTACCCCTCGTCAACCTTATTGGCCCTTATCGGTGCGGTTTCAAAACAGGAAACTTCACAGTCAACCACATCTTCACACTACGACAGTTGCTGGAAAAATCTCAAGAAGTCAAAATCGATGGTCACCACTTTTTCATCGAATTTAAGGCTACATATGACAACATTTGTAGAGACGAGTCCTATAGTGCCATGTCTAGTTTTGGCATCCCTGCCAAGTTCGTCCGTCTGTACAGAGTGACGATTGAGAATGATCGGTAACAACTCACCCGAGACCTTTGATGTCAAAAAAGATTTTAAAGAAGGTACCACGCTGTCATGTATAATATCCTCACGGGCGAACACTGGAAGTACAATCTTCCAAAAGTCTTTGTAACTACTAGCGTACGCCGATGATATTGACATGACTGGCTGTCGACAGTTCGCGTTCGCGAGTATTGAAACGAAAGCTGCCCATATGGGTTTAACGGTAAATGAGGACAAAACCAAGTATATGCTGTCAACAACAGAGAATGCACAACATCGACAGCTAGAATTTTGAGGTAGTAATGGGCTTTGTCTACCTTGGACCTGTTATATAATTCTGCCGGCAACAGCTAAGCAGAAATAAGAGGAAGAATCACTTTTGCCAACCGCTGTTCCTTTAGGCTAAGAACGAAATTGAATAGTAAGGCTCTATCCCGAAAATCTAAGGAGGCTCTATATGAGATCTGGATCATCTCAGTCCTGCTTTATGGCGCAAAAGCTTGGACTCTATCGAATGAAGATATCCTCAGTTGTTTCGAGAGAAAAATCCTTCGAAAATTATTCGGTACCATTTGTGATGAAGGGCTTTGGATAAAAAAATTCAACGACAAACTATACGAACGACATCGACCTAGTCGTCTGTGATGGGTAAGACATGTACAGCGAATGGACACCAATTCTCCAGTCTGCAGAGTCTGCAGAGTCTAATCCAGGGGGAGAACGCAGTAGGAGAAAACCTAATATTATGTGGCGCTTAAGTAGAAGGGAATCTCAAACGAACTAACTCAAGAGGCTTGGTAGTTGAGGTCCTGGTTCACCCCGAGCTGTATGTAGCTGTAGTGCTTAAGAAAATTGTGTTTGCTACACATCACCAGATGCACGGTTTTTCAAAAGTGTATGCGTCAACTTGCATAAGCTGATGTCATTCACATCAATAGTATCATGGAACTGTCATTAGAGCGTGTACTTGAAACGGGTATGAACGGCAGAATGTATTTAATTGTAAATCAAGGCATCAACTAATCGGGCAAAAGTGAGCTATAGCTTTTGTCCACAATGGCTCCGCTTTCAAATCGGTCGATGACACTTGGTCAGAAATTGGTCTTTTACTATTAAATCGAAAAAACTCAGGATTATCTGTAAGAAGGTGCACCTCCTAACCATTCGAAATCTCCTCGTCAGAAGTGCTGGTCGAGAATATGGTCCATCCTGACAGAGCCGCCAGCTTGTTAGAGCGATTTTAAAATAAAAAATTGCTCACATCGCCACTAGAATTAGGGAAGCTTACACTTATTTTTTCAGAACTTCAACGAAAGTTTTGTTTGACGTGCAAGACCTAAAGGAAAAGAGGTATAACCCCCCACATCAACATAACTCATAGAAGTCATCGGTCATAGTTCTGCCTCAGAACCGCATTGAGGTGGGTAGTTGTTGCTGCCACTATATGATCAATATTCGGTGATTATATCTGATTGGTCTTTTGTAGATTACAGCAGACTTGACTTGAAGCTCTTTATAGTTGCAGAAATGCTCTCAAAGCAATGTGAACTTTCTTCAGCCATCATTTTCCCAAAATTTAACACCAACATGTGCCGAAAGTTTAAGGACTCCTTACTATGTATCATAAAAAAAAAGAATAAAATTAGAATTAGATAGAAAAACTGTCAACTAATTCTTCAACTACCAAAATGAACAAACTCAATCAAGCCGCTCTAATCAATTATATGTTGTAGAGTAGTCCTCATTCCCCTTTCCAGGGGAACAGGTTTTCTTAAATTAAAAAAAAGAACGCAAATGAAACTTTCTTGTTCCCAAAAGGTGCACACTACACCGCTTATAGAACTTAATGAGCTACTTACGAGTATTTCTATGTCACTGCGACTTCGAGAAAATAAAAAAATAAAATAAAACTCTCAACTGTTAGCCGCTCGACGACGACAAAGTAAAGAAGAACAAACAACTTAAAGAGGATGATTTACCTACTTTAACTGCATGATGAGTTGTAAGTGGTAAGTGGTAAGTGGTAAGTGGTAAGTGGTAATGTAAGCATCAACAGTTGTTGAAACTGAAGACTGCAGCAACTTACCCTTATCCAGATTCACCTTTCAGACTTTCAGACCGGGAAAGATAGATTACACTCTTGCATATGTAGTCAGTGTATTTGTATCTATGAGTAGAAACCTGCAAGTTGATCCGAAACTCGTACTGTTTACCTTACAAATGCACCATCTTCTGCTCCTTCTTCGGTTACTTATTCTTCTTCTTCTACCGCATCCATCATCTTCTTTCTGATTTTCTTTGTCGGCTGTAAAGTATTCTCACATCTTACAGGCTCCAATGGTGAAAGACTTTCTTTTACACAGTTCCCATGGATAGCGATAATGTATAGCAAGTACCAGCGATCATTGTAGTTGATGATGACGACAATGATCGACGATCGGTGCAGAGTCGTGAACAAAAATAAGAGGATTTTTTTTACACCTTTATCTATCGATAGGAAGAACATAAGGCACAGCATTGCATTGGTAATAAGAATATTCCACGGTCTGAAGAGTTGCTATTTACCAAAAAAAAAAAAATTCTGGCAATGCCTGTAGCAAAACTGGAAGCTGTGGTATATCTACTAGGAGTTGGAACTACAGTAGTGTTGCCATTATTACAGCTGTTTTCAGAAACCGTAGATCCTTTGATAAAACCTTCAACCTTTGGATTATTTTGGAAAAAGGTTTCGCCTTCTGATGTTGAAATTAGTTGAATAGGTTTGTGAGTCATTTTATTACGTTGTAACGAAGTTCTGCCTACTAAATGTGTGTTTTTCTCTATACGGATCCGAATTACATGTGAAGTGCTCGAGAAAACTTTTTTTGTCGATGATCTTGTAGCGATCGTCGAAACCGAGGCCGAGGTGGTGAAGATTTGTTATGAAGGGTGCATGCATAAACCTGAGAAAGTGGCAACCCAACAGCGTTTGAACTCGTTTGAATTGATATGGTTGATTCTCAGTGATGAAGTCGGGGTTCTTCTGCTGTCTGTTGAATCCTTGCTGTCCCCAAACCTAACGAAAGGAAGTAAGCGAAATGTCCACCAAACACTTGCTACAATATACGATCCTTTGGGGTTACTTGGACCTATGCTCATCAGACTTAAAATATTATTTCAAGAAGCTTGGAAAAAGAAGCTGATGTGGGATGGGTTCTTTCCATTTGATTTGATTCTTGAATAGGACGATGGTGTGGGAAACGTGATGTTGTTAAATGATGTGCTAGTTCCACGGTCCATTTTACCATTTTCTTGGAAGAGCTTGATACAGAACCATATTCTTGCCGATGCTTACTCGAAGGCTTACGGAGCTATAGAGTACGTGAACAAAATAAGGTGTGTTTGTGTTTTTTTTTTTTTTTTTGGCCCCAAATTGTGTATAATCTTCAGAGATTACAGTAGCCCGGGCTACCAGTATGCACGATTTACTAGCCTGATTGCTCGATTCCTGGAATACACACACACTTCGACCACTTTTCCCGCGGGATTGCCGTTAAGTGTTATTTCGCGGGACTGGAAAGCAAACTAAGTTATGTCCCCTTTATTTGCTGCATCTGCATGTCTATTTCTTTCGATCATTCGCAACTCATTTTGCACGTTGGTTATGAATGTACAAATCTCCATCCAATTTTCTTCTGACCGCAAAATTTGGTCAATTATTGACTGTGGGTTTCGTACGCCAGTTCTCCATCCTAGAAAGCGTATGCAATACAATATTGCATGCTGTGTCTTCTCCTGATTTGGGCAGTCTGATTAAAAGGTAAGCTATCGCGACCGAATCGGTATAAATGGTATGAATAGTAGTTATAGCTTCCGTGCCATCGATTTGTCTAAACGCATAGGGATGGGATCAATCTGTAGGTCCATCTGCCCTTCGGAGTGGTGTTCCATCGAGCTTGCCACCTGGTCATTGAAGTCCCTCCTTCGTTGACCCTTTTGACGACTGTCGCTTCTAGGTTACTAGAAGTTCTCCTACTATAAATTCTCTTCTCTCTCTCATCTCGTCCGCAAGGATATCAATGGGAATCATCCCGTCTATAACAAAAGCTACTTCGTCCCAGATTCCAAGATTCTTCTAGCAAATTCGGTCTTCCGATGTTTCACAATATTCCAAAAGGTGCTCACTGGAGCTTTGACGAATTTTTGCTCAGTCGATGTGACGATATGTCTGCTGTTTCTCAGAGTTGCTTCACTAAGAGAAGATAAAACAAGCGAGCTGACGTTCCAAAAGTTGCAGTTAAGTACGTCCATAAGTGCTGCAGGGTTGTATACCTACTTCAAGTAAGGTTTAAAGGTGTCTGTGCAAACATTTTATTTATGGACCGACGAAACCGACACTCCCGATCACTTACGGAGAGTTGTGTAGATGGAAACCTTACGTGTAGAGCCTTGTTGTGGAAATTGCTTTGTCAAGGATTACAAGCAGGGAAAATCAGTGCCGATAATTTAGAAAATTTCTCATTGAACTAGCTTGGCTGCAAGAAGGTGACAGGTGACAAGTTGAAAACGACATTATTACGAACAGCCGGAATTCGGTAACTTTGCTGAACCATACTGAAAACGATCCCAATGTTTCTTCTATGTTATAAAGACTACATCACCTGGAAGCGGCTCTTACGAGTTACTAGCTACACTTTACGGTTTCTGAAATTTTGCAAGAAGCGAGAAAGAATAATGAAATACTTCCACCAGAGTTACATATAACTCGACTAACGATTATCATCAGAACACATTGCAACGTGCACTGTGCTAACGGAGCTGAGGATCTTCACTGACTTTGTTGAACTACTGTACTACTTCGATAGCTCGATAAGCAGACAGAATAAATCTTATCTCATGGTTTTATATGTGCTACCAGTCGTTCCGTACATTTGGAGATGGTAAGAAACTTGTCTACTAGTCAAAGGGTAATGCTGGGATGCCATGCATACTTAAGCGTTCTCACTTAGTCTTTCACTACCAGCTCCTACTCCTCCACGTTAATGGGTGCCCAGTAATTCAACCGGAGATTAGGTAACCAACTTCCTTGGAAGGTCGTTGACGACAGCGAACAAGAGAGGGGGAAGGAGTATCTTCTCACTTAGGCCCTTCTTTTTGTTCGAGGCGGCAGTAGACGAATTCTCCAGATGAAATCAACTGCGGCGTCTACAGTTCCAGTTAGGCCGAACTATTGTACTAAGTGTAATTCCTATATGAGTTGCTCCGGCATATCTGGATACCAGGTCTATAGAGATCTCTAATACTGAGCTAGGGCTTTGGAAAAGAGTTGGTGACGGATGAACCCTTAATGGGTCAACGGTTACAGGCACCGGAATATTTGGCCTGCTGTCCTACGGTCAAAACAATAGCCTGGCTCCCAGGCTGAGGTTTGTACCGTCGGAGTGACTTCCCGATGAGGTAAAAAAAAAACTTAGATATGAGAAAGGCAGAACCAGCCTCGGATAATGAATCGCCTCATATGGCAACTAGACCCGTAGTCAATAGACTACGATTTGAGAATATGTACCTGGAATGTACGAAGACTGTAAGCAACAGGTGCTAATCACACGCTTGAATCTGTCCTCACGCGGTGCAAGGCAGATATTACCGTGATCCAGAAGATCAAAAAAGAAGAAAAGGAAAAATTGCGACATTTATTACAACTGCCACAAAAATTTTCATCTATTTGAATGTGGATTCAAGGCGGAGTTTTAGGACCTTCTCAATGCAGTCTACGAAGTCTGTCCGGAGTATGATTTCAAAATTGTATTCGAGTACTTCAATACTAAAATTGGAAAGGAAAACATCTTTGATGGGTCAGTTGGTAAACACAAAATCTACGAAACCACAACAGACAAGGGCTACCGACTTATCATTTTTGCAGCAGCTTGTACTACGGTAATGAATAGCACTAGGTTTCCAAAGCTAAGGATTCATACAGCAACCTGGCGCTTTCCAGATAGTCGAACCGCCAACCAAATCGACCATGTGCTAATCGATGCGAGGCATACGTTTAATATCCTTGACGTGCATACATTCCCAAGGCTAAACGTCGACTCTAATCATTTTCCTGTTGCGGCTAAATTCAGAGCTCGACTGTCCAACGAGAAGAAGCTGCGAACTGACCAGAAGGAGAAATTCGACGTTAGATAGCTAAGCACACCAGAAGTAGCTAGAGTCTATAGAGAGTGAAAAACTCTCCACTGTGCAGTCATCCACCACTTATTCCAACAATCAGTGGTGCCAGTATCGTGAAATCATTAGGAAGGTTGCTGAAATTACTGTAGGGTACTAGCTACCGCAGAGAAAGAGCCCGTGGTATAATTGTGAATGCGTATACCGGAAACAGGTGACAGAAGTTGCAGAGCAAAACAAGGGCAGTGAGGGAAGAGTATCAAGCCAGGAGAAGAAGATTCTGCGTAAAAAGAAGAGGGCCTACACAACCTTCCAGCTCAAGAGGATTGAAGAGTCCCGCGACCGACCGAAACAATATCCGGCTGGATTCAATACTAGAACACAGGCTCTTCGAAAATGCGAAGAACCTAGTCATCGAAACACAAGGGAAAGTAGATGCTAAATAATATGTAAAGATAGTGATAGTGATAGTGCAAGAAGAGAACCTACATCCAGTCAATGAAGAACCAGTTCCGTCACCCAGTACAGAAGAAGTCGGACTAGCTATAAAAAAAACTTAAGAACAACAAGGCCGCAGGTCCTGATAGCCTATCAGCGGAGCTGTTCAAATATGGTGGCAATGCTTTGGTAAGGCGCATACCAAATAATCAACCAAGTATGGGTGGAACTATCAGCTCTATATGCCCCATCTACAAAAAAAGGCAATCATATATCCTACAAGAACTATCGAGGCATATAAGACCCTATCCAACGTACTGAGTGAACATCTTAAAATGTTCTACAACACACTAGTCGGCACATACTAGTTTGACTTGCGGCCCGGCAGATCGACTATAGACCAAATTTTTACACTGTGAGAGAGATGTCAAACTTTCTCACAGTATTTTCTGACGCAATACTTATATCCCAATGTGTATATTTGTTACTACTGGATAGTAATCCGTATAGATGTAAGCACCTAACAATTTGCGGACGTCTAGAATAGCAGATGCGTGTTTACCGTGTATCGCAATATGAGCAATTTGGCTTGGGTTGCTAATGTGATCTTGTAAATACTAGGTTGCTAGATAAGCATTCTTGGTACGTCGGTGTTCTGTTCACTTGCAAAATTGATCAGCCTATTGTAATTGCCGTAGTAGATGTCGAGGGTTTCTGTGCAGTCGGTCTCATTGCATTTCTTGGATGTAGGTTTTATAGCCTCATATGCATTCAGTGTCTCAACTAGGTATTCGGGAGTATAAATAGGATAACGTGATATCTTATTATTGCTGCCATTATCTTAACCAATAGATGAGCTGTGAATACCTACTTTAGGAAAGCTGGGATTTGAACATATCTATCTGCCACAATAAGGGAACATCAAATCTAGCAAAACTCTGCCTAAACTTGAAACAATGTAGAAATAGGAGGAATATGCTCATATTCATAAAAACATTTTTTATACTTAAACCATCACGTTAGAAACTGCCAATTTTTTTTATAATTTAGATATTTTCAACAAACTTTAAGATTTGTCACAAACGAGAGACAAAGGAATCCATAATACATTGCTTTTTCTAGTACGTCTGGTTGTCCCCTAGGCAATGTCCCCTAAGTTGCCATCACTTTATGTAAAGGACTTCAAACGAAATAAAGATATTTTTTTTTACTCCTTTCTGGTATGTCACGACAGCAATACTCTTTTTATTTAAAACTATTTCTTTCCCAAACCATTACACACACATCAATAACCTCCCAGGCCGACTGATTTTAAGCTCAAATCTTGTGGAGCTGCCACCTGACTCGCCAGAGCTCTGATTACTGCAAAAGTATAAAGTCGACTCTTCCTATGCACTTAACTGTTATCAGAGTCTACTTCTAATCTAGTTCGAGGACGAAAGTCGAATCACTCAGTCTTGTCTTGCATTATGACCTGCTCCCTTGATCTGATCTCTCATATAACGCTAGGTTTCTCGTTACCATAATTGTGCCTGAAGAATATCAATCGAATGGAATCGAAACTGAATTCATCCCGTCCCTAAAAATTCAGCGGCATTCTTGCAATTCTGCAGATTAAAACCCAATAGACTGCCTTCAAAAAGTAAGATGACTTTTGAAATTTCACGGGCAATGTACTCGTACATTCGATTATCGTTTTTTTTTTTTTTTTTGCTGTATTGGTACACATGTCCCGAACATATGTTCACAGTTTCAAGTATATTGCATACTTAGTTTTTTTTTTTGACAGATAAAAAAGTTAGACGTGGTAAAAATGTGTTTATAAGTGGTACAAGCTCTTCCAAGATATCCGAGAAAATGCTAATGACGAACTTCGCTCTGGACGCCCCAGCACATCAACAAAAGATGATAACTTCCAAACTGTTTTGGAAAATCGTCGAATTACCATAAGAGAAGTTGCTGGGGATGTTTGCATATCGGTCGGCTAGTGTGAGATCTTTTGTGTATGAGATGCAATGTCAGGCAAGTTTGTTCCAAAACTTCTTGATTTGGATCAGAAAAACCGACGCATGATTATTGCTCAAGAGCTCTTGAATGATGATCCTAAGGGTCATAACTGTTCCCTATTTCTGTACCCGTTCCCAAAACTGAAGAGATCTATGAAAGGACAGAGATTTGCAGCGATTGAGGAAATAAAAACGGCCTCGCTGGAAGAGCTCAAGGCTACATCAAAAAATGCTTATGAGAAGTGCTTTGAGAATTGGTAAAAGCGTTGGCACAAGTGAATTATATCTGAGGGGGATTAATTTGAAAGGACAACAGTAATATTGATGAATAAATAAATTTTCTTTTTTATAAAAACATAAAATCCCCTTACTTTTTGAACATACCTCGTATAGGCGTAATCATTTCCTTCGATTTTTGCTGTAAGAATGACGGTGAATCAGTGCAATCTTCCATGACTGTCCGGGTTACGGTCTCAGATACTAGTAGCTGATATGGAGGAAAGTTAGTTTCCATTCGATATACAATATATCCAAAAACAAGGAAGGACATCTTCATTCACCTTTGCTAAGGTCAATCTTTATACGTCTTCAAAACCAAAGTAGTGACAGTTCTATCAGGTCGATTTTCATAGAACATACGTCCGACGTCACTCTGAATCTGAGACTTAGATTTCACACAACACTAGGAATGAGAAGTGCCCATTGGGATTCTTGGAGCATCAATTGAAATAAAAATAAACCTTGAGCTATGCATCACTGCTCTTTACTATGTTAGAATTGATGTTAATGGATTGAGCATAGCCTAACTGATGACGATATCCCTACCCACATATACCTACCTACCGCATCAGCTCTGCCGCCCTAAAAGCAGACGCTTCTTGTCTCCGAAAGCCACACGAACACTTTCAAGTCAGGGTCTGCACATAAGATGCCAAAACTCGTTCCATTCACTATTTTGGATTCGTCTGTGTCTTGGCTTGTTCAAAAAGTCATTGCATTTTTTCATTTTATTTTCAGGTACGTTTATTTAGTATCCGTAATGAACATTAATCAACGATGTATTGTATGATGTATTGGCCGTTTCGTTCAATGACCTTCTGCCACTTCTCGGGCATCTTCATAATACCACGTTCATAAAACTTCCTATCTTTCTCTGCAAGAAATCTGAATGTGTTGTTTGATGAGGTCTTCAGATGCAAACGTTCTACCATTCAAGGAGTTTTGCAAGGGTCGAAATAAGTGAAAGTCTGTCGTGGAAAAACACCTTAGACTTACGATTGAATAGCTCGGAACATTTCTGTGCGATGGCATCACTTAATTTCTGTACCTGCTCACAGTAGACATCCTAATTAATCGTTTTGTTTCTTGGAAGCAGTTCAAAGGAGACTGGTCCCTTCCAATCACACAAGAATGACAGCATCAACTTCGCAACAACAGATGTTGACATGTTGACATTGAAGATAATAAATTTTTCGTCGCCCGTGATCACACCGTTCAAGAATGGATCGTTTTCTTTGCACTTTGGTTAGTTGATCTCATACGTTTATGTGCTTCGTCAGAGCTTCTATATGAAGCCAAGAGAATGCTTCCAACGACCACTTTTAGAAAGGTAGCAAGCTCCCGAATCGTTGAGTGCTTATTTGCGTGTACCAATGCTTTGATTTTATCGCCATCGATGTCAGGTTTATGGAGCGGTGAGCGGCTTAAACTGAAAAATTACCATCACGGAATGGGGCGAACCAGTTCTGGAACTGGCGTTTTTCGATGACATTTCCAATCCGTCAACTTTTCCAAACCTTTTCCTTGCCTCAGTTGCTTTTTTTTTTTAAAGCAAAATATGCTCTTCAAAATTCTTCATGTTCGAACCACATTTGCAAGCTCAAAACTCGACCAAATCTCGCCATCTTTTCTTGTTGTTTTTGGGTTAAGTGTCAACAATAAAACGCGAGCAAACATTTTACATATACCATATGCCATGCTGAGATACAATTAAATGCGGGCAAAGCTATCTATTGTAAAAATAAACGCAATGACTTGTTGAACAGCCCAATAGATAGCAATTTCGTTTGACCTTGTTATGGCATCTGAAGCATTATGAAGTAGTCTAAATTGGTGAGCGATAACCCTTGTTACCAGCTATTTGTTTTTGGCATTGACACAGTTAATACATTGACCTTCATCTGAACCTTTCCATTTTTCATGGAAAGTTGGTAATTTAAAATTTTCTAGAGTACCAAGTACAGGTTTGAATTAACTATGTCTTCATTGGCGTTAGTAGAGGCCATAAGCATACCGGAGAATGACATTCTTAAGCGCATATAATGATATATGCCTTCAGTTCTATTTCAGATCTACCGAGGTACTTAATGTCAAGTATTTTGCACTTATTACAATATATCGGGACCATGTCTTCTAGGGCTATGCTAAAGATCCATTTAACTGTCAGTTAGACCATCCGGGGTGAAAAAAATTGCTAACTGAACTCTTAGCAACCACATTTCGTCGTGTTTCGTGTATTTGCAAAATAAAGCATTAAAGCTGCTGAGAACGATCTTAAGGCTCCATAGACTCCATCCTATGGATCTTAAAAGACCATCCGAATAGTGTCATCCACTTCATTGGTATGCCATATTAGACTCTTGTTAGAGAATCCTTTATAAAACAAACGCAATTAAGTGTCAATGTCAGCACACAAAAAAGATAAATTTATTAAGAAAACTATCTCACATTTAAAGTGAAGTGTTTGATAGGCTTTCTTAATGATACGTAAAACGGCAACACTGTGCTGTCGTTCCATGTGATGGTATTATGAGTAACTTTAAAGGGGAAATGAAGGATAGAGGCCCACCGAGACAATGTTCTTTATTTGCATTTGCGTAGAGATGATGCCACCTGATCACAAGAGCACCTGAGAACTGGGAACTACTAGTTTCTATGTAACTATGTAGCACTTGATAGAAAAACCACAAAAGTGGCGGCGGCGGCGTTGTTGTCGTCATCCTCATCGTCATCGTCATCGCTATTGCCCAGCATGGTATGTATCAACATGGTGCGTATGGGTGTAATTCCAGCGTGTCAAAATGCTTAATTTCATGTTCTATTCAAATGAATCAGTTGGGATGGTATATTACCACACTGAGTGGGGGGTCTTCATCGATGACGATACTCTTAACTATGAACGTACAGTACGACGAATGGGACGATGACCAAGACTCGACTTAGACTAAGACGACCATGATAACTTCCCGATGGCGCACGATGAGGACCATGGTAATTTGCAACGATGTTATGAATGGCAGCAGTACTGGCTTAAGGTGTTATATGCAATAGGTTAGACCTAGACCCATGAGAGACTTTTACTGTGGGAAAATTAATTTTCGGTTAACTAACTCCTTTAAGTGTTTTTTTTTTTTATTTTTTAATTTTTCCATGTGATTGGAGGCATATAGGTGCTGCTTATGCGTAGGTACTCGTATATGAACATTCTATTCGCAGGTTGTCATTGTCGTAAGCAGACGATGCTGTACATATACTGCAATGCCATTTGTAGTCTCTAAAATACTGTCATATTGGGCTCTTAAATCAAGCATCAGGTGATGGGTGTCTATTAGGAATTCCTGTGTTCCTACGAAGATCTCCTGTAAGGAACATATCTTGCCCATGATAGGCTTATTAAACCTAAAACCACAGAATAATTCACTGAATAAAGTAGATAGAAACTTGTACACGAAGTTTTGGAAACTCATCCTTCATTAGTTGAAGTATATGTGTATTCATAATCATCTCCCAACTTCTGTTTCTTCTGCTCAAAAACATTTTTAAACTTAAATATGGACATTGGTTTCCAAACACATTTTTCTCATGGGGGCGAAACTGTTTTCGATCGACGTTCACGTTAGATAGTTTATTCTGCCTGAAAGTGAATGTTGGCCGACTTCACTATGGATAGTTCTTCCTTCATTCCTATGTGCTTTTATTTACAATTGATCTCCTTGGACTGTTCTTTTTACCTTCAGGTAAGATGTACGAATACATTTCCGGAGTTGCAAGTCTCCATGGAATTAATTGTCAGCTTCGGTAGCACCTCTATTTCTATGGTGGATGGTCAGAATTCTGTATTTGAATTCTTTGTGTATCAAAATTTTTTTGTGTCGATAAGCGCATCTCTTTCTACGATCGATAATTGATAGTATTCGGGTCCTCCTCAATACTACGCTCCACAACAACAACAGCAAAAGCTTTTTCGGTGAGCATTCTACAACGTCTCCGCATCTAATTCGCATCTTATTGATAGAGTATGTGCGGTGTGAAAACTATTCATGGTTTATTAATTATTAATTCCGATGTTTAACATAAATATACACAATTTGCGAGCGATGTTATGGCATTAGTGCATTTATAGGCAAGCAAACCGAGGATGAGTCAGCTGTCAACTTCATGTTAGCTGTCACTGGAAGAAGAAAAACAAGTAATTTTCAGCTTATTTGTCCTATTCCTATGTGAATATGTGCTTGCATATGCGAATTTAGACTTTTCTTCCGTCGAAACAGAGCACTTGATGTAAGAACGGTTTTATTATACTCCTTCCAAGTAATTTAGGTTTTATACGGGTTGCCAGCTCGCATGTCTGAAGCTGAAGACATCCTTTCAAAGTTCAAAAAGGCACTAGTTCTTCTCTTTTTAGGAGAGGACATACCATAACTGGTATTAACAGTGACAGTATCAGTCTAGGTCATTCCTACATATGGTTTGTTTAGTGTCCGAACCTGTCATATGTACTATGTATAACCAAAGGTTTTGTCATTTGCCTCATTCCTCCATCCCAACGCTCACTTAAAATCACATTTCAGCTGTCAACACTTAAGACAAGGCCACTCTTGTGGTTTGTCTCCGCCTGCACTTAAGTGGATCGAATCTTCAATGGGACGAATCCACTTTCGCACTCGTGTAGTAGCAAGAATATTTAAAGATCTCAACATACATAAATCCGCTGATCCAGATGGTGTATCTCCCCTTCTTCTGAAGAGGTGTTCTTCCACGCTGACAAACCACTGGTTATGCTTTTCTATCAACCCTGCACTCTAGGATTCATTATTTGTCCAACCATCCCTTCCATTACACTTACATCTCTTCTCTCCAAGGTCATTGAAAAGCTGATAAACCGTCAGGTCATTAAATATCTCAAAACACGAAAACTTCTCAATGACCGGCGGTAGCAACAGATCCACTGCTGATTTAATGACATGCCTCATCGACAAGTGAAATCAAAGCGTACATCAATCTGGCGAAAGCAAGATAGTTGCACTTGATATTTCTAAGCCATTTGACAGAGTATGGCATCAAACTCTTTTGCTGAAAATGCGTGCTTTTGGTATCGACGACTCTCTTCTTCAATGAATTAGAAATTAACTTTCGGAACATTCAACTCAAGTTCTCTTGGATGGTTTCAAGTCTGATATTGCTAGTGTGCCCCAGGGCTCCATTATGTCTCCGACACCCTTTTTAATTTTTATCAATGATCTCTTGTGCGCCACTTCTAATCCAATATATTTCATTGCTGACGGTTATACTCTCTACTTTTCATGTTGCTATTCGGCTGTAGAACGTAAGCCGCATCATATGTCAAGCTCCGATATTTACAGCAACACTAATTGGGAAACCATCAACAGAGCGGAATTAATTGCTTCCAAAACACAATGCTGTCTACTGTCGTTAAATCGAAATCCAAACACCCACCCATTATCCATGAATGGCACTTGAATTGTAGAAACCGAAAAACTTTCCATTTTCGAGACGTGTGTCAATATTCGATGTCGCCAAAAATGCTGCAAAATATCTACGTTTCCTCAAACGAAGTAAGAAATACTTTTCCCCTTCTGAACTGGCCTCAATATATAAGGCATACCTGACATCTGCACCTAACATAGGATAGAATTCAAAACCGTGCGACAACACTCAAAGGTGATGATAACATCATTCATTCAATTGATACTCTTTGTTCTACTGCTATTTCCACCACACCATTCAACCCCTTCAAACCATCAACCGTAACGCCCGTTTCGATATGAATGCTCATGAGTATACCCTCAAGCGCACTTTCGGTCGTACGTTCCTAAGCCAAGCAACTCGCTTGTGGAATGCCCGGCCGAGCTATCTATTTCCTAGTCATTGTATTGTAATATTCAGACATTTAAAACCAACGTACATCGGTACCTATCTTTCCTTCCTCCCTAGTTTTCCTTAGCTCTCTCTGTGTGCAAACATTTTAAGGATACTTTAACTCCTTGAGCGCTCGCTATTTAACAAAAAAAATGTTTCTTTCTTCAGATACACATCAGTTATTGATGTGGGTGCTGAGTTTCCCTTCTTTAAGCATAGGTTCTACTTCTTGTACAATTTTTATAAACTATCCATTCTTCATCTGACATAACCAAACGGTCTCAGAACCGCTCTCTGTTTTGACGAGAAATGCTTGAGGTAGATTTTTTTTACTTGATTAGTGTGGCACTCCTACAGAAAATTTTGACACCAAACTAAAGTCTTTGATGCGATCCAACGTAGTTGTCTGATGAACTTTCTTTATCAGGAAGCTCTTGGCGTAACCCATCGATCGAGCACATTTCGGCTAGTTTATTTATCCTGTCAAACTCTGGGATAGTTTCTTCAATCACATGAAGTCTAGAATCGAAAACAGGATGATTTGAGCACCTATCCAGCTTGAACTGGATATTTTTATTAGTCCACATCCTGTACAAATTTACAAGTTATCCTTTAGGTCTTAATATCAAAAAATATCAAATATCAAACGCTTTTCCTTTCATCCTGCAATTGTTTAACTCCATTTACTCTGTCGGCTCGAAATTTCCAAATCTCTCTCACAAAATAGGCCAGCCCACAGTTTTCCATTTCCTTTCTGCTGCAGCTGAAACCATGATCGTTTTCGATCGTTTTTTCGTTTCGCAACGTTCTCATTCATTTCCAAGTTGGAAAATTAAAAAAAAAATATTGCTTCACACATCGCCTCCTTGAAAGTAAAAACCCCTTGCTGCTGCTAACGAATTCCAACATCATAAATTCCTAAACGCATTTTACACTTTCACTTTACTATGCGCACCGGGGTTTTAACCACAAAAACAAATTTTTTTTGCGGCCAAATGAAACCAAAAAATCACATCCAAGAAAAGATAAAAAAAAACGAAAAAAAAAATATTGAATCGCGCTAATCTTGCCGCATCTAGCTTAACTATTAACTGTTGCCAGCCACCGGGCGATGGCAAGCAAGGTGGCGCGTTGCTTCATTATTATTAAATCACATTTTATTAAATTAATATTTGTTTTTGTTGCTTTCCATTCCATGTTCAATGTGGTGTTTGCTTAACAATTTCGCAACATAACACTGTCTAAAATCAAATTATATACCATCGCCATTTGTTCCATCTATCCTCCATCATGACATACACCACATGCGGTCGTAGAGTCGCTTTACAAGTTCGAATACGAATACGAACACGATTACGAATACGAATACAAATACCCTGTATGCAGTATCTATCTTCTTTTTGTAATTTTTTTCTCTTGCTTGATTCCCACTACCAAGAATGGCTAAAAAGGCAATTATTCGTGGTTTCATGTGTACACTTACCATATCTTACCGTCCGTGTGCACCTTTCTTTAAACAACTCCGATCCGGGCGAACCATTCGGCGGAGAGAAGAAAGAAAGATAAATGCAAGACTTGCTTTCTTCTTTGACAGTTGGTACTGTGGTGTGCTATTGCTTTCGTGCTTTCTTCGACATCACGGTATTCATCTTGACTGGAAAGAAAACCCTTCCTACCGTGGGTTGACTTGGTTCCTTGTCTTGATGTACTGACATTTAGTAAGACCGGCAGACAGTGACAATTAGTCCCTCTCTCTCTCTCACTTTTCGTATGGGATCCAACGGACTACCACTACCACCAGTGTTACCCCAAAGATCACCGTCATTTGCAGTGTGACCAGATAAAATATTTTCTTGTTTATAACATTTCGCACAAAGTTTGCTTTAAAGCGATAAAAACTCTGCCTGATGTCGAATTATGGAGGCTGAGTAAACTCAAAACTGATTAAAATAAGTTGTAGAACCCAAGGGTTGTTTCACCCACCCCGCCTCTATTTTCTCCAAAAAGACAAATTAATCCTCCTTTTCTATCCCTCATTTGCTGGATTAGATTCAAGATTATATTATACGACCAGTTTAAACAATCGGTCTGGCTAAGGAACCAGTTTAAAAAAAAAAATTCCTCGTTAACGCAGTACCCGGATTCTTGCCAAACTCGGGATTTATATGCTCTTCTTCAACTTAACCATTAACCTTAAAATTAGCAAAGTGATACTGTCTGGTCTTTTTCTCTACGTTACAATTTCAAATACTAATAACATTTACAGTCCAATTTCCAGTCACTGTCGCTGAATACACTTCCCGTAATATAATCGATGACTTTCCGAGAGCACTGATTGCCCAACATTTTATCCCTTGGATTTTCTGGCAGACATATTATTATACCGACTCAGCTTCACTAGTTTCTAGTTCTCGTCTTTTGTCTCGGAAACGCTTTCCTCTCTTTCGATTCAGTAGCCGTTTCTGTAACTTTTTCTGCTCCGTTTTGTGGAAATCGGGTCCAATTAGTTCCATGTGTTGTAGATTATGTCATCCTTTTCAGATTTAATCCGTTTGAAATTTATCTTGAGGTCACTGTTTGTTGGAAGGATTTCATTTCCCAGATTTTCCGTTGGGAGGTGGTAAAAAAGGTTTTCCTCTGGAAAACAATTGATTCAAAAGTATTTTGTATGATATCCATTCTTGTTTAAGCCTTACCTGAGATAAAAATACTCGTAGAGAACTTCCTATGGTTATATAGGGTTTTCCAATAGGGACTTGACAAGTTTGAATTTAATTTGTGAACGCACTCTTTCACTAATCATCGAACTGTCACTGTCAATTTATTCAGAAAACTCAACGTTTTCATCATGGTAAAGTACACCAACGAGCAACGTTCCCCGATTGGGTTCTGGAGAAGATGCGCCAAGATGATGAATTTCATCGCAGTATCATCTTCAGTGACGAAGCTCATTTTTGGCTCAGTGGGTTCGTCAATAAGCAAAATATGCGTTACTGGTCGGGTGAAACCCCACATGTGCTTTATGAATCACCACTTCATCCACAAAAAATAACTGTCTGGTGTGGTTTGCATGCCGGCGGCGTTGGGCCATATTTTTTCGTCGACGATAATGATCGTCACGTTACTGTGTATGGTCAGCTTCCCCATGATCACCGATTATTTTTGGCCCGAATTAGAACATTTGGACTTGGATGACATGTGGTTTCAACAGGATGGTGCCACAAGCAACACAGCACACGCTACAATCGATTTATTGAAGAGTTAGTATGGTGAGCGTGTTACGTCAAGACATGAGCCAGTCGATTGACCGCCTCGTTCGTGCGATTTAACGCCGGTTGACTATTTTCTGTGGGGCCGAAATGTGCGGCTGTGTCGTTGAATATTGGGTCCAATGAATCGACCGCTGCAAATGTGCCCGCGGTGGCCATATGAACGAAGTCGAGTTCCATTCATAAATGTTTTGATTGTACTTCAAGCCAATAATAAAGTTTTTGAAATATCTCAAATGGTTTGCCTTTTATTTAAAAAAAAAGTTGTCAAGTCGTTATTAGAAAACCCTATATGTACCTCTTGTTGGGCGGCTTTCGAAAATATTTTAAACAAACCTCTGGCAGACGATCGGCTGATTCTTCTATATCTGCCACTGGTCTGTCCCGTTCTCTTTGCACCGATTCTAATTCCCTAAATTCATCAGGTCTGACTCCCCACAATACGAGTATTAATGACAACCAAATGAGTTTAACACCCCATCCACATGCTTAGCTCAGTCGTTCGAAGTTCAAATCTTAAGATCCAAGTTTTTGAAGGAGCAAAAAGAAGACATTTTAAGCACGTCTAGAAATCGCACAAATCGGTGGTGACTGTCACGCCACCTACCTGGGTTCGTATCCCGGTAGGAGCACAATAGCAAATTTTTCAAAATCATCATCACCCTTTCGGCGTGAAAGTCAAATTCTGCCTATGAAAAAGCTTCTCAGGAGAGCCGTTCAGAACCGGCAATAAACGATGTAAAAATTCACAAAGTGAGAAACACAAATAAATGCGAGAAGCTAGGCCTTGGCCCACATTAGGCTGTCGCGCCAAAGTAAAAAAGAAATCGCACCTGGATCCTAGCCGAATCTTAACTGAATTTCTTCTACATGAAAGAAGTAATCAAGATTATAAAACTTAGCAACCCTTCACTTCCGAATCACAACACCAATCTCATAAGGGCTATTAAACTCTTAGAAAAGGCCGAATCCACAAAAAAAAAATGCATAGGATGCAGATAAACAGTTTATAAGCTAATTATGGCAGGTTTTGGAATGCTCAAAGAGCGTCATCAAAAATTTCACGCCAATGTACTTAAAATTCAAAGAAAGCGCCTAAGGGAAAACAAATGCAAATGCGTCGTCACGTCACTAAGAAGGTGATCGAAAACAGAGATGTGTTCATCCGTTTTCAATCGAAGCCACATGAATATCGTGTGCGTTATATGTTCGGTGAATGGGCTGAAAACTAGATAAGTCTTGAACCCTTTGCAACACAAAATTCAGCTCAACAACGCGGCTCATTTATGGTTGAATGGCTAAAAACACATCACTGTTTGGTATGTTCTAAAGATTGATGGAATCATTAGTCTATATTTCTTCAAAAATTTTTGCCAAAAGCAAAATAGAGAATGCTATAGGTCCAGGAGTCCTGTAGAAATAGAGTAGGCATTGAGAGGTGTCAACATGGTGATACCCAATGTTGTTATTGTTTCTACACATAAATTGTGCTTATTTTACTTCCAAGTGTTAACCATCGGGTACTAGTCGATGTCCATCGGGACTCGACTTGCCAAACTTATAAGCCCAAGTGCTGTCCAGCAGACAAAAATAGCAGCACTATATACGGGACAGCAGATGGATTCCTTATATGCAATCAACGGTGAAGTCAAATCCCGAAACAAACTAAATAAGACCTTATTCAGGCCACTGCGACACATTTGGAGCTCAGACCTTAAAGGATTTCTGAGATTAAGTCAGAGTTTTTGAAAATAGGTTCTAGCGGATGAGCCCAATTGTAGCGTTCAAATCTCCGAACGGATTACTAACTTCGATCTAACCTATTCGTCATTCTAAGGGTTTATGAAACTTGCTCTCAAGAATAAAGGCTGTGCCCTATATGACCTATCAGGAGTGCTTCAGCTATGACATTTAAATTATTTTCGGCTTTTTTTTATGCAAAAAGAGGATATATTTGGTAGTACTGTTGGAGGTATAGACTGTACGACACCACCTCCGATAACGGATTTAGGCTAATCGACTTTGCAGTGCAGTTCCCACGTCTCGATATTCACAAACGGACTTGGAGAATTCCTGATCAACAGACAACCAGATTGACCACATTTGCGATAGACACAATGAACTCCTGCAAAATTATGGATGACCGAACGTTCCGAGAGACCAACATCGACTCGGACCACTACTTTGTTATAGCCAAGGTACTGTTGCGGATATCTCGAATATCGCAAAGGCAAGATAATATTCTGAGGAAGTTTCACGTAACAAGATTAAAATCGTAAGAGTTCGCCAAATCTTTTTCCGATCGGGTCTCATTTAATCTCTTAAGAGATCTTATCCAGCCACCATCAAATGTCCAAGACCATTGGTTGCATTGCCAAAAAGCCGTCAGAGATGCCAGCTCTGATGTGCTGTGTTTCACTCGGCCACCACATCACTGGTTTGACGAAGAGTGGCGGCGCTGCCACTGTATTACATAGTAATACAGTCGCAGCCAATGCTGAGGACTTAGAAAAAGCGTTTCTATAGACTGTATAACGGCGATGACGAACCAAATACCGCTGTCACGCAGAATGAACCATTCAATCTGAACTATGTTGACCAACAATTCCGTCCACCTTAAATCTAACAAAGTGACTCCCGAGCTCTTCAAGGCAACAGCCGATGACTTGGTAAATGGCATTCATCATCTGTAAAATATGATAAGATGAAAGTATGCCCGATGAATGCAGAAGCATCAGTTTTCCTAATATCCTACAAGATTTTATCTGTCGAATTGTGTGAACGCCTGAAACCGTTCGTCAACAACTTAATTGGTCTGTGTCAGTATGGCTTTAGGACAGAAAACCAAGAAAGTACACACTACTGCAGATCTTGTAAAAAAATCCAAATCGTACACACCACTTATTCATCAATTTTAAGGCCCCTATACAGTGCATTGTCTAGTTTTGGCATCACTATCGAACACGTCTATTAGTGCAGGATGATGATGGAAAATGTATGCTGCTCTCTCAAGATCTGTAAAGACTTTTGATGCGGATTAGGACAAAACTTTGTGTGAAGAAGCAAGAGGCACAATCTTTCAAAAATCCGTCCAATTACTCGCATACGCTGATGATATTGACATAATCGGACGAGAGCAGCTGGATGTCAAAGGCGCTTTTGCAACTGTTGAGGCGGAAGCGGCGAAGATGGGTTTAACGGTCAATGAGGGCAAGACCATGTAATTGCTATCAACCAGAAAAGGACACCCAACACAGACGTCTCTGAAAGATAGAACGCACACTCGACAGATATAACTAGTCTACATAGGCTCCGCTACTACGAAAATTACTATGGGTGATTTTCGGTGATACCATGACGAACTGGACAAGCTGTACACAGAAGAGTGACACCAATACTCCGGTCCGAAAAGTCTTTGAATCCGGCCCCGAGAGACAGCTCAAAAGAGGAAGACAGCGACTCAGATGGCGCACGCAAGTTTAAGGGGAGATCAACCATCTTACCGTGCGAAACTGGAGGCAGCTAGCTAAAGATTTAGTTGGCTGAATGCGCTTGTTAGTTAAGGCCCAATTCCACTCCGGACAGCAGCACCACCTTAAGTTATAGGTCCATGATTACTGACTTTGTTCTTCCCCATTAACAAGACATTACATTGGAAGAGCTTTGGTTCCAGTAAGATGGGGCAACATGCCGCACAGCCGATCAATTAATTGAAAGAAATATTAGACGCATCTCAATAGAGTCTTAATAGAGCCATTAAAAAGTGGTTGGAAAATAGAATTATAGATTGCGCTTTATTCGAGCCAGTCGCGTCACCCATTTTACCAAAATTACATTTTATATATGTCTTATCCGGAATACCTGGTATAACTCTTCCGATAATATTAACTAAATTAGCCAAAATATGTACACAAAATGGTATAAAATCAAACTATAATTCAACAAACTAAAACTCATGCCCCACCTGGTCACACTGGCTTGTGTTGCACTACCGTCATATGAACAAAAGCGAATTTCAAGTTTTCAATTGCTCGATGGTAGTGCGCCTTACCACTCTACCACTTGGGCACCTTACCACGGTGATTCTGTACACTCTTCGGTATATAGCAGTAGACTTCGGTCTTTGCTACTGCAACTAAGAAACAGTTGGTGAGCAAGGCGAAGAAGACCACTACTGACCTACTAAGGTTTGTCTCACTATTCCGAGCCTCACTTTTTCTTCTTCGTCACAGTCAAATGTGCGACGTTGGTGATGACGGGACGAATAATAATAAGAAAAAGTTTTTCTTATTTTTCTTACTTTTTTCTACGCTTTTTATGAGTGTTCTCCTTCGCCGATCACCGGATCGGAGTTTTACTACTTTTTGTTTTTTCTCTCCGGTTTTTTTGAGTAATTTTCAATAATTCCTCTTATTTCGGATCGGCCCGTAAAAAAGAACAAAAAAAAAAAGGGAAAATCCAAATCGTCTTAGCTTTTGAAGTGATCATCGTTATCGATTTCTTATTGATTTCGAAAGTAAAAATTTTAAAGAAAACAAAAAAAAAAAAATAAATAAATAAAATAAAACGAAAATGTAATCCGTGCTTGAAAACATGTTCCCGGTGTGTTTCTTTGAGAAATTCACGTGTGAAAGTTAAATGTGCAAAAAGAGATTGTATCTCAAGAAATTTGAGAAATAGTGAAAAGTAACGAATAAATGTTTAAATTGCCAAACAGTGGTGAATTGTGCGCTGAGGAATTGGCGAACGAGGAATACATTCTGATGCGGCATCAAAACATGGAGAAAAGGCTGAAATTTTCCAACAAATTTACAGTAAGTGATTCTTTTTTCCCTGTTTTTCTTTGTTTGTTTTTTTTTTTTATCTCATTGATAGTGGGAAGAAATTAATTACTGATTCTTGAAACGTCCACGTCCAAGTGGTTGAACGATTTACCAAGTTTAGATATGATGGTTTTGTTCCCGACAAAATTAGAATTCCGATTCGGTTGGAATTGTTAACGGTAGTTTGCCTACGACGCTTTTAATAGTTTTGTACTTTAAATTGGGTCTAATTGCCTGCGAAATCGGAAAGAAGTGTTGTATCTAGATACTTCTGCTCTCCATCGTATTTTGAAGTGGCCTCTAATAGGACAGTGCCGCAAATCATACTAAAGTGCTTCTACGAAAATCCTATAATCTTCGAATTTGCGAAAAGTATCTATTGTTCGTTACTTTAAAATTCTTTTTCGATATCTACCAATGATTTGTACTCCCTTTTTAATTTATACTCGTACAGAAATATTGATAAATTCCATTCGTTATAGGCAATTTTAAGTTTGGTGTCATTAGAACTTAATTAGAAATATCTCAATGTGATTAGATTGCTACTGCCTTTTCGCACATGATTCGAAAATTCTTAACTCATAGGACAATTCCTTAACATAACGCATCCAAGATGTGCCCAAATATTTCCAGGAATATACGTACATATTCCAGATAAGAACGTCAACAGATGAGAACGATAAGAAAAAAAAATTAAATAAAACAACAACGCTGTGAGACATAAAATTGATTCTTTCTTTATTTTGAAGCTACGTTCATGCCCTTATTTGTTAAATTTTTGATGTCGCGGTCCATTATGTGCGGCGTTATTCCGGTAAAAGCGTTTCGAAAGTTAAGATCGAGCTCTTTCAAAGTGGTTGGCTTGCCTGCGTAGACTAAAGACTTGACGTAGTCCCAACGAAAATAATCTAATGGTGTCGAATCGCATGATCATGCGGGCCATGAGATGACCAAGTTGCCTAATTTCTCCTTCACAACTTCGAGCGTTGCGTCGCTTGTATGGCATGTAGCGTGATCTTCTTGGAACCACTACTCGGATATAGAAAGTTGGTTAACATCGCTCCCTACCTGAGATGATTGACAATAATGGTATCTCCTTCCCCATTTCGAAAGAAATAAGCATATTTGTGGATGCATTGATTCTTGGCCAAATACTTGCCAAATTAATAGCTTTGCCTATACTCATTCGACTTGAATTTTTGCTTCAGCACAATTTTATACGGATAAAGGCCAAAATCCAAATGCAAAATATGACGGGTTGACTCTGTGGTGATGCCCAATTCAGGTGATTGGCGCCGAATCGACATTTCTGGGCCTTCTTCGATACCAATCTTTGTCTGGCTTAAGATCCATAAGAGTGTACTCACGCTCAAACTATTCCACTTTTCGATAATATTTTTTTAATAATTTCCGCAAGCTCAGCAAGCATTAAACGATGCATGATGAACGGCGAAGCTTGCTATCTAGTCACAAGTTATATGTATTATTTGATCAAACGCGTCTTTGTTTCTTATCACAGCAAAGCAGGCAGGCAAAGTAGTAATCTATTGTCCTCCTCATACATTTCTTCTAATGCAATCTATTGTTTTGTGTAGAAAGGTAAATAATTCATTTAGTACCGGCCCAACTATATCGGTGCCTTTTATACCGACAGACAAGTACCATACTGTAAGCAAGACACTCACAAAGTTTCGCATTCACACTTGTAGTATCATGGTAAGAAGTACTATCACTATCACTATCAAAACTGGAGTGGTGCAGGTTGTTACGTTCGCAGACCGTGCCTAAAGCTGCATCTGACATATAGATAGGGGCAGATGGGTGAGGCTTATCGTCAAATATTGTACAAGAGCAGGCTACGCGCACGAGTATATACGAATATATCGAAGCGATCACTAAAGGCTCTTGTTGAATGCAATTTTACTGATAAAAATCGGAAGAATAGCCCCACCGTTTAAGCTTTTTACTCCTCAAATTTTTTATATGCTTTCAGTTAGTTTCAGTTACCCTTTCGAAAAAGCACAAAAAGCACAATTTATTAAGATACGACTAAAACAACTCCAAACAAAGAGATGGTATAGCTGAAGGTTCCAGCTGCTGAACATGGGTCGTTTTCAACTTTCTCCGTAGTAAAAAGCTGTTGTATTTTACGTGGTCTTTGCTTACGCATCTGAAGCTACTGGATTCACTTTAATTATGTCAGAGTTTGTGACATTTTTTTAATTCCTGAAATCGCAGAAACATTATTTTATACTCGATATAGAATTTGCTGAACTAGTGAGGCACTTCTACTTAATTGGTAGGTGTGTACTACCTATATATGTATATATTGTGAATGATGGAGAATGATGGATATTTAGCATTTTCTAAAACACGGCTCCTATATGGATCTACTGCTATTCGACACACTGAAACAACTGACAACTTAAACTATAAACGGTTTAAGCACGTTCGCGTATTACAGTGATAATTGCGTTCCTTATGATGAATGCGTTCCTAATTTGTAATTGGTTGAGGTTTTTTTGTTTTCAAAGATATTCCTACAATTATAGTCGGATGCGATTAAGACACTTCGGGACCATCACTTCTTCAATGGGAAATTGTCAAACAAGGATATTGAGAGGACGAGACAAGTAAACGAAACATAGATTATGCGATTCCTCAATATCAACACACTGACAACGAAAACATTTATCGCAATGCTATTATTGACGCACTTCACCGGCACAAAAGTAGACTGTTGTCGAAACTAGAAACTTAGTACAGACATAACTGAAAATAAATCCAAAAAAATATTGCACTGCATCTGTAATCACGTATCGTGAATTTGGTTTGTTAACACCAGCAACTCGAATATTTCGGAGTAAAAGTCAAAATGACCTTCCCTGTCTTAAGATTCCACAAACGACGGACAATAAAAAAAAATTCTTACACCAGATATAGGTCCAGGAGAAGCTGTCGATGATGACAATTTTTTTTGTGATCAAAGACAGAGGAGAAGATATGGGCGATAGGAGTGACTTTACATAAAGCTTAGAAGTCGAAAGAAGCTATAGGCCAAACATTGTACCTTAAAATAATATAATCGAGTCCTGTTGTATTATTCTTGCCTTCGAAATGACATAGACAACTGGCGATTCGAAAACCCAGGTTTCACTGAGCTTAATACCGAAAATATAACAAATAATGTCATAGCCGACAAAAAACTGTTACCTCCCTACATTTCAAAGGAAGAGCTTCATGCAATCTTCAAATTACAACATCCTGCGATACTTGCTGTGAAAGTGATGACGATACCACAGAGCACTATCTCTGTGAATGTTTGGCTTATGCCCGCATCAAGCTGCAGATACTCGGCGCTGACGTGGTGGGTGCTGGAATTGTAGGCACCTTATCACTGAAGCGCTTACTCATTTTTCTTCGTAAGACTTAAAGACTTCATTTAAGAAACTTACAAACAGCACAATGGACTAGTTCTTTGTTTCGGTGCTCTGTTCCAGCAGAAAAAAATAAACACAGTAGGACTGAATAAATCACTTAAATGAATTGCTTGTAATATAGAGAGTAAAACCTATATTGTTCAAATGTATATACTCCCCTCAATGGTGGCTTCAAGCTGATGTGTCAACTGATGTGGGAAAAACTCTGCAGAAAATCGATTTCATGGTTAGGAATATTTACCGTTCGAAGCAAAAGGAATACTTCTCAAATCAATAAATATGATCTATAGACTCATTAAAGTCAGTTAAAAGACCTGCCCAATCAAAATGATCTTACTCATAAAGTCTGATCGTATCTTTACTGAGATACTGTTGGGGCTTACTTTCTATAAGATCAGAACATCACCATGGAATGGCTAATGAACCCATTCTACTGTTTTGCATAATTGGTGCATTTTCTACAAAGCGGGAAGACATAAGTCTATGACTTCAAATTGGCTGACGTCGATGCAATGCATATATCAATGGAGCAACAGAATATCTGACTGCTCAGCTTGGTAACGCCTTTTATTTCAACCTCCTACCATACATTCTCTAACAAAAATTTTAAAAAAGAAAACCTCTGCAAAGTTTCCATTAGACCGAGCCGCACGAACACGGGCAGGTATCTTTTGGGTTTGAATTGATATAATAATGATTGAATAATTTTCTAGATTAATCGTACCGAAAAATCCACTACAGCAAAGTCAGCTCCAGAATAAGTTGTTCTTTTGAAGGATGAAAAACGTTCTCGACTTCAGTATGTAGGCCAACCTTTTGACAAACTAGCGCTAAAACTACCATGAAAAAATAAGAAGTATCGTACATAAAAGATACAAGGTTAATGCACAAAAATTAACCAAGCTCTGGCCATACACCAAAATTACTCTTCATCCAGCTTTCCCATATTTAAATCACTTTTATCCAGTGAAGTTACGCCCAAAAATCCCGCATCTGCACTAATAGTAATGGTAATACGACCAGTTTAGAGAAAATGATTTCAAAATTCATCAACAAGTGCGTTTTCTTAGAAAACAATCAGTCCAACCCAATTAGTAATTCAGCTGTCTCAGTAAACTTCAATTTGTTTTCATTTTCATTCGTTGACCTCATTCGACATGGTACATCTGTGAAATACATTACAAATTAAGAAACTTTCTAATGGATCACCTGAAAATTTAGGTAATCCAACCGCAACAAATTGTTATTCTCTGTGAGTGGTAAACCATCATTTTAGGTACTTAGTCTGACCAGAAATAAATAAATGGCTCCTATCGAAATTAGACAGCGCTTAGTACGAAATCGTGTTCTATTCAATTTCACTTTTTTTCATATGAAAACAAAGTAACGGAATTAAAGAAGTAAAAATAAATAAATAATCAAGTGCAAATACAGAGACTTGGTCGCCTTAAGTATGTTAAACTTTTACGAATACACATGCGAAACTTGAGGAAATGAGTTCGTTAGGCTTAGTGTTATTGTTGTTGCCATGCCATTTCAGGCATAGTCATCCTTAGTAATAAGTGAAATTATTTGCTTAAAACGTCATTCGTTTTCATTTCATTATATTTGGCTTGGTTGATGTTAAGTCTTACCAATTTAGGTGACAAGTCGAGTTGAAATCAAAAATCATTTATGCAAAAACAAAAGAGTTGAGATGCGAACTTGATATTTAAATTTTCATCAAACGATCAAAAGTTACAAAACTTGTTCTCAATTCAAAGATTAAATTTTATGTGTAACATATTCTTTAAATAGACAGTCTATACGAGGAGGCTTGATCGTATGTATCACCATGTCTCAATCCAACGTTGGAAATAAATTATAGACCACCAGCACTGTAAGTTCTCCTTTCATCAATTACACCAACCGAAGATAAAGATATATTCCAAGTGGCATTACCTTAGACCGACTTATCTTCTACTTGTACTTCAACTCCATGGTTTGTTTAGGAGTTAAGCAACAAGCACAATCTAACAAAAAAGATATTACTACAATTGCTATATGAAAAAGTGTGTAAAGCCTTCGCTCAGCCAACTAATGTCGGCTATATAATCCGGATCGGGAAATGAAAAAAAAAGTTTACATCGTCTCATATCGTATATGTCGAATGACAAATGTTTTAGAAGAGACAGATACAAGTATTCAGCTCATGGGGTTAGGATTGTGTGTATAGGTTTATTCTGTAGGTACGATTTGATTTTATGATGTCTACTTATGTCTTAAGTAATGAACTGTTGACTAAGTGACTGACATAATAACCGCGACGCGACTTTTTCTGTGTGACAAGTGAAATGGGTCGATTATGAAACTATTTCTTCTTTTTTTGCTCTTTATTAGTTTATTTATTAGCACTTTTTGTGAGAGTTGTGTTTGCCCATGCGGTATTCCATTCAGCAGGGATTTTTTTGATGAAGTGCCTTGAATGCGTGTTGAATTAATTATTTATGAGAAGTAAAATGTAAATGTGAGATTTACTCTAATTTCTCTCTGCCAAAATTCCTTACCGATACATTGCTCGATTCCATAATGAACCAGAACCTCCAAATCTAGCTCGGTCCATTTATCCAGGCAAGAGTCCATGCTACTATA
This sequence comes from Volucella inanis, assembly GCA_907269105.1. Classification (NCBI taxonomy): domain Eukaryota; kingdom Metazoa; phylum Arthropoda; class Insecta; order Diptera; family Syrphidae; genus Volucella; species Volucella inanis. Next base: position 28,127,824 of record OU026157.1, read on the forward strand.
ACATAAATCTTAACTGGAACGATAAGGTTGACATAACTAAGTCCCTCTCGATAGCGCTTTTTTACTCAATTGCCTTATTAGCCAAAAGAAACAGTAACTGGTAAAAGTAAACCTCTGTTTATTTTCTCGCAAGGTTTAGATTTGACCGATGGGTGATTTTTTCCACTTAAGACAGAGCTGATAGGGACCGATTAGTTTATTAACAAAGGAGAGTCTCCTTTCATACTGTTTGGGCATCTGATACCAGGAATTCAGTCATCCAGAATTTTTAGCTATCATCGTACATACTGACAAACGTCGTCTGACAAACCAAAGTTGGTCGTCTTCTCCATTAAACAGTCTAAGTGTAAAATCCTATTCTTTTGACAATGTGTGTTTCCCGCTAGATGATCGTCGATGACAAGTTCTTTTTACATTCTACGAATAATAAAACTTTATACAGTATAGCACCTCTTCATATCTTTAATCACGTGCTTTTCGTGCTCATTTGTTTTCCCTACTTCCTTCCTTACTTAAACCATTTCTCTTTGTTTCGTTGTGGGAGTCGAATGAATCGCAAAACATCAGAAGCTACATTTCCGATGACTCTCTGCCACCTATTACACTAGCGTTCTATATTTGATGCTGTCAGAATATTGCTACTCTGGAACTTAAGAAATACACCATGACAAAGTTTCTTACGGTCTTTTCAGATTGTCGTCGAACGATGCTGGATTTCCTCATCGAATTTGGTCCTAGGTTTTGTAATGTGTTAATGTTTGCATGTGTCTTCCATTGATCGTAGCAAAATCGATAAGCCTAAATATATTGTCAGACATAGTGTCTTTAAGACTTTGGCTTCGGACTATATTACCAAAGTGTCTCCAAGCAGAAAGCGATCTTAAATGCTTATCTAGGACCTTGACTATGTTATAGGTCTATCAAATAGTTCCCAAAAGCAATGTTTGGTAACGTTTGTATTCAATTTGTACAGCTCTGAACTCAATTAATGCATATCATATCTCATATGTGCATCTTTAAAAGATTAGTGCTAAGCACGTTTTCAAAAAGCAGAGAATCATTTTTTGTGTAGATAGGTTCTACGAAATTAGTGTGTAGCCTCCACTAAGTCGTTAATAAAATAAGGGAAGACAAATGCATGTCCGATTCCATATTTTGCAAGACCTACAGAGGTATATCTATGTTGGATGTCGTAAAAAGAAATTCACTGTACGATATAGACATCTAAAGCACTTTTGCATTACACTCCTCAAATAATAAAGGTTAAAACACACTGTATTCAACATTTCACGACCAGGAACAATACAAAAGTCGTCGGTTTTTGGGAGACATTTGAAGGTAGTTTAGTTTTTCAACACTCTAGAGAGTCATACCACCTTCAATTGTACTCATAAGCGACTCTACAACAATATAGGTCATTACAGCATTCGATCCCAATATCATCCCCTAAGCATTGACCAGCAAGTTCATCAGCGATCTTATATCCTGCGATCCCGTATTCTTCAAGAATATATCATAGTTTAGGCGGACCAGGACAGATTTAAGTTTTGCTAACGACAAGTGAAGGGTCGTTAGCGATAGCGGAGCTTAGGTAGACAAAGTGATGGGTAGCCGAGACGTCGGTGATGGGTGTCCTTCTTGTTGACAGCATATACTCGTACTTAATTTTTCCAATTGACCGTTAAACTCATCTTCTCCGTTTCCAGTTGAGTACTCGCGAAACCGCCACTCATATCACCCTGCTTTTTCCCGATTATGTCAATATCATCGGCGATGGCGAGTAGGTGGCCGTAAATCAAGTGGTATGAATACCCACTGTTAAGTTGTTTAAAAAAAAAATACATAATTGGATGGATTTTTGAAAGATTGTGCCTCTTGTGTTGATGCGTCTGTTCTACACTATTCTTTCGCAAACGCCTTGTCAAAGTATTTTTTTGACATCAAAACTATATAGCATGTCTCTATAGATTCTGTCATAGTAAGATATGTCCTCTTGTGATTGTATCCGTTCGACGCAAACTTCCTCACAGTATTAGTTTCCCTTTACGATACTCAGGATATCCGCAACCGTACCTTGGATACAATAAAGTATTGGTTCGAAATGTTGACACCTCGGAACGTTGGAGCACAAGGAGTTCCTTGTGTCGATCGCAATGTGGTCAATCTAGCTAACGTTTCATTGATTAAGAAATCTTCAAGTCCCCTTATGAATGTCGAGATGTGGGAACTGACAATATTTCGCCCTGCCGCAAAGTCGATTAGCTTGAATCCGTTATCGGAGGTGGTGTCGTGCAGCTTATACTTTCCGACAGTACTACCAAAGATGCCATCTCTTCCTAGCTTTGCATTCCCTCATGGCCGAGGACAATTTGAATGTCATAGCTGAACACTGTTCAAAGGTGTTGCCTAAAAGCTTGTAGAGCTTATCTTTGGTGTCGTTATATTTCTTTTCTGTGGGGGCGTGCGCGCGGATAAGGCCAATGTTGGTAAATTTGGCTTTAATACGGATTATTACGAGGTGCTCGTTAATATGCCGGAGACTCAAGACATCTTGCCTAGGTCTGCTGCTAACAACAAATCCGCACCTAAATAGGCGCTGCTTTTGCGGTTGATAACAATAGGCTTAGTAAATTTCGCAGTTTTTCATCCTCTTTTTGTCCAGCTTATTCGATTGCATTGTCGTGTTTTTCATTTGCAGGGGTTGTCAACAGTAGATTCAGCCGTTTCTGAGACTTGTTACTGTTGCTCTGTTACTGTGGGTTTTTTTCCACGTGGGGGGCAATTTCAATATAGGTATCCCTAGAGACGAGGGCTTGGTTAAACCGAAGTCCGTAACTCATTCGAGGAAGTTGATCCATTAAAGCCTCATCCGCCACCATCTCTTTTACAAGACCCTGACTTAATGTCGGAAATCCTAATGGGCCTGAGCTCCAAATATGTCAGAGTATCTCGGATAAGGTCTTATTTGTTTTATTTCAGGATTGAACTTCACCGGTGATTCCATCTGGAGAATTCATCCGCCATCTCGTTTATAGTGCAACATGTAGTGTGAATGAAAATCCCCAGTACGTATTCTTTCTTGTCGAGTACGCCTTCAATCCCCACATAATTTTAAAGCGCGCTCTCAGAAATTTTTCGCCTTAGTACGAATATTGCATCTAAGACAGAGGGCTGGTTTTACGCACTTAAAGCTCAATCATTTTGTTTATGCTCTTTAGCACGAGGGAGAATCATCTTTGCCTATTTTCTGTGTTAACAACTTTATTCACTTTCCGCTGGGACTTCGGTTTTCATTTGGATACCTAGGAGTAAGTTTGGGACTAGTTTTACCGAGTATTTCAATCTTTTAGTAAAAGTCCTCATAGGAAGCACTTTTCGGAATTCGAATCGAACTCTTATATTCACTTTGCTTTGACCTTTAAAGAGTTTTGTTATCCTTCACATTAAGCGACCTATTTCTCGTTTAGTTCGTTGACTGTTAGTTATCTTCCATGTACTACACACACGTAGTGCTGAATCGAAACAGCTTCAAGTTGTTTTTAGTGCTGAAAACATTCCTTAACATTGTATGATTTATGTTAAGATATTGCGTTTGGCTTGGAAGAGCTGCACTGGGATCTTTTTTATGCCTTAATGGCCAATATATTCGAAATGTTGCTGGAAATGCAGATGTGTATTCAGGAATTTTTATCAGCTTATCAAGGTCTGAGATCAGTTCACAACTTGATAGATTTAGCATGAATGTACTCGCAAAATCTAGTTGCCTGTTAATCATCCGAATTCATTTGGTTGCAGTGTATGTCTTTTACAAAATGAGATGTCGAGCTTTGTCCACCTGTTAGTTTTCTTGTGATATTATAGACGGTTCTACTGTCACACTTACAGGCTGTTTCTTCTGCTTTGCTAGTAAGTCACACTACACTGCACCTTCTTCGGTTTTATGCAATATTCAACTTCCAACTCGGGTTGCTCTACTGCTACGGCCACAACAATCCGTGTTTTGAGATATAATCGTACCATATACGAGTACGGTCTTCGATCCGTTTTATAGTATCTGCTTAAAGCCATGTCCTCTAGCTTTGTTGTCTTTCACCAACGATGGTGCTCGAATCCACTCACCTAATCAAACAGATGAGTGGGTTGGTCAAGGACAAAACGCGCGGTTGTTATGTACGTGCTGGAGGAATTACACAAACAAATACAGCCGAGAGGTAAAAGCAGAGCGAATCTTTATATAGGGTTTTCCAATAGGTACTGACAACTTTTAATTTAATTTGTGAACGCACCCTTTCACTCATCATCAAAATGTCATTGTCAATTTATTCAGTAAACTCAACATTTTCATCATGGTAAAGTACACTAACGAGCAACGTCTGAATATTATAAAAATTTACTACAGATATTCGGAGTTACCCATACAAGATCAAGCAGACTCAAGAATTATGGGTTCGTCAATAAGCAAAATATGCGTTATTGGTCGGATGAAAACCCACATGTACTTCATGAATCACCACTTTATCCACAAAAAATAACTGTTTGGTGCGGTTTGCATGCCGGCGGCGTTATTGGGCCATATTTTTTCGTCGACGATAACGATCGTCACGTTACTGTGAATGGTCAGCGTTATCGTGCCATGATCACCGATTATTTTTGGCCTGAAAACGAAGATATGGACTTGAACGACATGTGGTTTCAACAGGATGGTGTAACAAGCCATACAGCACACGCTACAATCGATTTATTGAAGAGCAAGTATGGTGAGCGTGTTATCTCAAGGCATGGGCCAGTCGATTGGCCGCCTCGTTCGTGCGATTTAACGACGCTTGACTATTTTCTGTGGGGCTAAGTTAAGTCATTGGTTTATGCCAACACGCCGATGACGTTGGAAGAGCTCAGAGCCAACATTGAACGCGAAATAGCGGCCGTATCGGCCGAAATGTGTGGCCGAGTCGTTGAAAATTGGGTCCAACGAATGGACCGCTACAAACCTGCCTGCGGTGGCCATATGAACGAAGTCGAGTTCCATTCGTACTTCAAGCAAATAATAAAGTTTTTGAAATATCTCAAATGGTTTGCCTTTTATTTAAAAAAAAAGTTGTCAAGTCGTTATTAGAAAATCCTATACTAAGGATCAAGTGATCATCGATATCAGTCAGGTTGGTATAACAAATTGAAGGCTATGTGTGCAAGATCAAGAAAGCTGAAAGGCAGACAGCTACACCAGGCAGAAATCACTAAGAAGCCAGACGTCAAGTAGGTTTTTCATAAGAGGAGTATGTGAGGAGTTTGTTTGATTACAAAAGGAAGCTTGTTACTTGATATTAGATACAGCAAACAATTCTGGGCAGTCAATATAATTGATCCGTCCGCGTATATTAAGCACATAATTGTGTAAGTATTGCTAAAGGTATCCTTATCAGATTAGATAAGGATAAGAAGTATTCATTAGATAAATTTCAAGAATTAGTGGGTATCAAGTACACTAAGACTTTTCCATTTCTAAAAAGCTAAGATTCATAGAAACTACACTATTGGTCTCAAACTCAACTCAAAAGTCAACATCAAATGCGCAATTTTCCCTGAAAGAAAGTAAAAATAGATAACTAACTGTCTTTGATCTGCCATAAGTCCAAAACTATGTCAAATTGGACCATCTTATAAGATTTATCTTCTACTATTCATTAAAGCATAGATATGTATCTGGATTTCTTTGTATTCAAAACAATGGACAAACATTTCTGCATAGTAATTTACTGAAGTTCAACATCATAAAAGGCAATGGAGAAACGTACTCTCATAAACGTAAACAATAAGCTCCCAAGTTATTTACATTTTAATTTCTTCATATTGACTACAAAAACAGAGGTGAAATTGAAAAGTAAAAGTCAACGAGTTGGTAATGCAGATCTTCTCTTGAAACTACGTAAACAGTTAAAATTCCATTTCTCTGGCAGTTTTATTAAACGAATTAGCCACTGTGACTTTAATCTTGATTAATCCATTCACCGGCACACCAAAGAATACGGCCAAGTTGACAAGATTAGAAACGACTCCATCATATGTCTTACGTAACGCTCGATTAATATCAATCTCACAAATTTTCTACCTCATCATTCAGTCCAAGAGCCAACCTACAACCTTTGTCCAAAATTGTTACCTAACACCGTTTAGTTGTTTTGATTTCATTTGTGTGGATCTTCGACTTTCGTTTAACACTCTCGATAGTCTAGGAGGTTGAAAGCAGAGGAAGAAGTGAGCAATTGGCCATCTCATGCTGCATATCTTTTGATTATGGCTGGCCAAAGGAAGAAACAAGACCCACTGAATATAGCCGCCAGAGCATTGAAGTCAAAGAACCATTAAAATGCAACAACATTCCTGACTCATGGAAGTGGTCGGTACCCGGTACGGCCCCGCTGTATTGCCAAGAGTCAAAAAAAAAAAAAAAAAAAACATTGAAATGGAAAGTTTCCGGGGACTTTTGGTTTTTTTTTTTTGTCGATTTTATTGAACATTTTACCGGCGCACACATCACCATCGTGGTCATCGTTGTCCAAGTCTGAGTCGGTGTCGTCGTCGTGGTCGTGGTTGTGGTTGATTCGCTGTCGTCAGATTCGCTGTCTTCTCAAAGTCATCGTCGCCATGGTTGTCGACATTTTCAGTGAAAGCCAGCAAGTACTCGTACATATTTCTTTTTATTTTCTGGAACCTTTCCAACTACATTTCGACTTGTTACTCGTTAAATGCGAAAAAAGATAGCATACCCACTGTCTTATAATGACGATGATGGATGCCAGCGAACTGAAAGTGCCAGCAAAATGCGCTCAACTCTTGATTTCAGTCACCGTCTCCATATCCAAGATCCACCCATTGTTGTTCGGGTGAAATGCGCTTTAATCACGTAGCATATCAATTTTCGTTGCAACGCTTGTAGGAGAAGTTGATTAAAATTGTGTTTCTCTTATTCGAGGAACGACCTTAAGCCGATTGTAGGCTTCTTCCAGGTGATTACAGAGAAAAGGCGTTCCGGTAATCGATTAGTGGTAAAAGATGGACTTGCAACTAATTAAAAATTCGTTCCTGAAATATATGTAGAGATTAAGTAAAAGTCTTTCTTTGATCTTGGCACTGTCTTCAGTGCTATTTTGGTTTTGGTGCTTCCCACGACTTTATTCTCGAATCAAAAGAAATTAAGTGTGATTGTGGTTTTTATTTTGGGCGTTTAGTTAAGCCATGAAAAAGAGAAATTAAAATTTGAAATTTCTCTGGCCACTCAAGATACAAGTACAATAAAAAAGAACCTGATCTTAGGGTGAATGATATTGGGAAACTTTTATGGCGTTGTATAACCGAGTGTTGTTATGTTTCTTGGAACATTGTTTGATGTCTTGTGATTTATTGAAGAGAAGAATGAAGCCCCAGTCAGAAACTGGACAAGTCAAAAAAAAAACCCATACACAAACATACAAAAAAATTTTAAAACTTTAGATACATAGATGTTTGCTATCGCATTCTTTTGACGCCATAACTCAAGTTATGTTGTTCAAATCTCGAACAAATTAATGGTGTTGTAGGATCTTATATCTTTTTAATATTTTTTACTTGTTCTACCAATATATGTAGGCTCTGTCTTAATCTAGATAACCGACTATTACTCAAAGTTCTAATCTAAACACACGTGTGCGTCTTTTTTTCAGGAAATTTTTTTTTCGAAAGAACACAAATACGTGACAATTTTTTTTTTTTTGTTTAACTTAACTTAACCTAAGCCATTCGGCACCGACAAAGTCTCGGAGGCACTAATTTATGTTGACCTCTCCCTGAATACCCCCCATACCCCATGCCCTAATAATCTAACTTATGCCTAAGAACTTCGTTCATATGGTTACCGCGGGTACGTTTGCAGCGGTCGATTCGTTGGACCCAATTTTCAACGACTCGGCCACACATTTCGGCCGAAACGGCCGCTATTTCGCGTTCAATTTTGTCTCTGAGCTCTTTCAACGTCGTCGGCGTGTTGGCATAAACCAATGACTTAACGTAGCCCCACAGAAAATAGTTAAGTGGCGTTAAATCGCACGAACGAGGCGACCAATCGACTGGCCCTTGTCTTGAGATAACACCCTCACCATACTTACTCTTTAATAAATCGATTGTAGCGTGTGGTGTGTGGCTTGTGGCACCATCCTGTTGAAACCACATGTCGTCCAAGTCCATATCTTCCAATTCGGGCCAAAAATAATCGGTGATCATGGCGCGATAACTCTGATCATTCACAGTAACGTGACGATCGTTATCGTCGACGAAAAAATATGGCCCAATAACGCCGCCGGCATGCAAACCGCACCAAACAGTTATTTTTTGTGGATGAAGTGGTGATTCATGAAGCACATGTGGGTCTTCACCCGACCAATAACGCATATTTTGCTTATTGACGAACCCACTGAGCCAAAAATGAGTTTCGTCATTGAAGATGATTTTGCGATGAAATTCATCATCTTGGCGCATCTTCTCCAGAACCCAATCGGATAACGTACGTCGCTTCAAATGGTCCATCGGTTTCAATTCTTGAGTCTGCTTGATCTTGTATGGGTGTACACCAAGTTCCTTACGCAAAATACGCCATAATGCCCAATTCTTGAGAACTCCGTCGAATTGACTTATTTGGATGGTTTGCTACGGACGTCTGAACGGCAGCGATATTTTCGACACTTCGACCAACCCGTTGTCTCACTGACACGGCAACATCACACAGCGAATATGTAAGCTCAAATTTTTGCACTAAACTTGTTATTACCTGTCTACTAGGACGAGAATTACGACCGAAAATTGGAGTTAATGCTCTTAAAGTTCCAGTCACCGACTCCGAATATCTGTAGAAAATTTTTATAATTTGCAGACGTTGCTCGTTAGTGTACTTTACCATGATAAAAATGTTGAGTTTACTGAATAAATTGACAGTGACAGTTTGATGATTAGTGAAAGAGTGTGTACACAAAAGTTGTCAAGTCCCTATTGGGAAACCCTATGTAATACCGGTATACCATCTCCACTTTGAGCCAACAGATCATTACAATGAAATGGATTTAGCGGGATAAAGCCGTATTAGAGTGCATGATGCATGATGCATGTCAGATTATTCGTGTCGTCGAATCACCATAATGATAAATTATCAATCCCTTTTAGTTCTCGTAAAAGCCTTTTATTACCTTGGTAATCTGAGATACTGGTTTCTGAAATAAGGGCCACGTAACATGTGACCTTCATTCTGGAGCTGGAGAGTTGATTGCTGTGAAACAATTTTCTGGTAGTGGCCATGAAAATACAAATACTGATGAAGTTAGAAACCACTGGCGTCCCACCGACAGTCCGAGCTGTGCAACGTTACCTACTTGGAGAGGGTGCTTCTGGTTTTTTGATGTGATCTGCATGTCTTTAAATCGTCGACTTCGATAAAATTCAATTGAGGTGTCCCCCAGGTCTTTTGGATCAAAAATATTATTGTGCCTGGATGTGGGGCAAGGAAAGTGAAACATAATTTTTATTACGTTTACATACTTCTACCTGCAACAGAGTACTGCCCAATTTGGCGACATGAATGATTATGGACCAGTGTCCCGTTCTTATGTCTATAAGTCTCCCAGACTCGGTACAGGTTTTATTTAGGAGGCCAAGCGTACGTTTCATATTATAAGTTGGGCATAGCTATCTATATTAGATATGATAGAGTTTTCATCTCCACATATGTTGAAGTTGGTAGAAATCCAAAAGCGAATAATCTTCCATACATTTGGTCCCTATTTTTGATGAAGCGGTTTTTGAGTTAAAAGATTTTATAGCGGCCTTACTGTCGAAAAGATTTCCAGATTGGAGTAAATTTTTGGGCTAAGACCGACTAAATTACATATGTTTCGGATATCTTGTCCGATAAATAAACTGAAATAAACTAATATGGTCAGGAAAATGGTAAGAATTAGAAACGTTTAGTTAAGCTGATAAGACTCCTGGTTCTATACCACATTCTATCTTGCGGCCGCCTGTAAAAAATCGATAATTGTGTACGTATCTGGAGGATATAATTGAATAGAGAATATGTGTATTTTATTGAAACTTAGTTTGCGTGTTGCACGTCAATGCGCATTCGGATTTGATGCCTGGGGCCCAAAATTTTCTACGACCATAGGGTTTTGATGTCCCACTCCCGGGCTCTCGTATACGACAACTGTATGGTGCATTGATAGGCAGGAGGTGAAGAAGCGAATAGAGTGTATCAGTCAAACCTAAAATTAAACCAAAACACTACATAGTGCAACTGATACATACGAGTAGTGCAGCTTTCGGCCCGGCAGAACGACAATTGACCAAATTTTTCCACAAAGCAAACTCTGGAAAAAATCAACGAATTTAAAGTCGAGAATCACCATCTTTTCATTGACTTCAAAGCCACATATGACAGCATTCATTGTCAAAAGCTCTACACGGCGATGGCTGAATACGCAAAACATGCGGTGCAGTATGCAATTTGGAAACAGTTCATCCGAACTATTCCAAACCTATACCAGATTTCGCAAGGAGATACGCTGTCATGTGATTTCGTCAATTTGGTGCTGGAATAGATATCGCGCAGGTCAGGTATTTACACGGAAGGTACTGTATTCAACAAATTTTTCCAGCTGCTTTAATACGCAGGCGACATTGATATCGAAATCAAAGGTCGCTCCCAGCGAGCTTTCATAAAGCGGTAATCGAAAAACAGGCGTAGTGAGTTGGACTTTAGGTAAATGAGCATAAAACAAGATACATGTTGTCAAGAAGAGAAGAAGCATCTGTCAATCGCCTTAGAAAAAATGTCACAGTAACTTCAAGGTGGTTGAGGAGCTTACCTACCTCGGAGTAAACGTCAACTTCACGTATGACAAGCTAGTGGAGATTCGGCAATGACTTACCCTACGAAATTTCTTCTAGTACCGTTTGACAAAACAAATAGGTTATCTGGGACGGAATGCATGCTATACAAAACATTGATTCTGTCAGTTATACTATATAGAGCCGAGTGCTGGACGATACGCAGAAAAGAAGAGCAGATACATATTGAAGACTTTCGAGAGAAAATTTTTTCGCGGAATATTTGGTCCCGTATAGAGGAGAAGATACAGTCGCGAGCTCCATGAATCGTATCAAGATATGAATGCAAGTCAGGCAAAGACTTTTCACGGGTCGGGAGCCCATTAAGTAAGTATGAACTCTGTTAAGTTAATAATGTTGTGTGTTCTACTTAGGGTGCACATTTACATTGAACCGCAAGAACATTTGCCATTCGCCTATCCATCAGCCTTGCCAATGTTTTTCCAATCTGCATTATGTGCTGAAAATCAGTGACATCAATGCCAAAAATACTTGAGAAAATTGTGCGAAACTCACAATCTAACGCAAAAGTCACTTTAACTATGAACCTTGCATATGTACTATACGTTGAGATCATGGATTTTTCCTCAGAACTGACGCGCTTGCAAGTAATGCAGCAAAACCAGGTTCTACTGTTATTAAGGGCAAAACCAAGTATATAAATGCGTTCAGCAAGAAGGGATGCATAACGTCGACAAATCAGACAGAACGTCCCAACAGACAGTTATCACTTTGAGTTAGTCAGGGACTTTGTCTACTTCAGCTCTCCTTTTAAGATTCATAATCATATCTCGTCAGAAATCAGATGAAGAGTCTATCTAAAGCCTAATCGTCCCAATCCTGCTCTATTGCTTAGACATGGACCTTAACTCTAAATACAAAATTTCCAGTGATTTTTAGTCCAATTTCCGCTGACGAGCTTTGGAGGAGAAAATATAACAGGGAACTCTACAAGCTGTATACTGTCTAATGAGTGGCAAATACCGTCTCAATGTGCACAAAATAACCTAAAGAGTAGAAGAAATTTGGCCTTTTTTCTACACAGGACTGTGGCCCCAAACACTTCGTTACTCCGGGACCTGCGGGGTGATTGATCGGAAAACTACTGACTGTCCTAAAACTTGGATTAGGTCAGCAGCGCAACAATCAAGTTCATAGAGAAGTGCTTGCTTAACCTCTTAGTGGTTGTCCTGGTAACTGCATTAATAAACCCTTGCTCATGCAGGTTAATATGGCAAGGGCATTCTAGGCCAATGTCTTAATACTGGCTTATGCAGTCACAGAGCTCACAACACCATACGGATCTGCACGTGGAATGTTCGTACCCTTAACAGGCCACATGCAGCAGACCAACTAGCACTGCTATCACGCAGATATCACCGCGAAATAGGAAGTGCGATGGAATGGACTGGACAAAAAGAGGATGGAAAACTGTGATCTATACTATGATGGGTACAAGGGTAAACTCGCTATTCCACCAAAGAATGTTTCTACGAGCTCCTCGACAACACATATGAGTACTGTCTGAAGTCCGTCGAGATAGAAAAGGTGGATAGGCGGACATCTTTGATAGGACAGCATTACCTACACGACACCGCGTCTGGCAACCGTCTTAGGTTTATAAATTTTCGGCGGGATGAAATATCACGTTAGAAAGAACACGGTTTCCTCATCACAATATACACAAAGGGGCTTGGCGGTCTCCAAATTATTAAATATTAAATCAAATCGAGCACATTGCGATAGATGTAAGCAACGCTTCCTCCTCCCCTAAGCGTTCCGGGATACCAACATTAACTTGAATCACCACCTTATTGCAGCCAATTTGCGCATGTGGATTTCCCAAGCGCCACAACAAAGAAGAACTACTGTGAGAAGATAATCGGTCATATAAAAAGTCTCCGCGGTTTTTGGTACATTTTTTAAAAAAAAAAATTATTTATTCAAAATCAATTTCATTCAAATACAAATTGGCCATTATTATCTATGACCTTTTGAAATTTTTCGGTTAGCTTCATAATTCCATAGGTGTAGAACTTCTATGGTTTATTAGCGAAAAACTTGGCCAAGTGATTTTCAGCGGCTCTTCGGTCGGCCAATTTTTTGCCATCAATAGAGTTTTGCAAAGACCGAAACAAATCTTAATCAGTGGGTACAAGGTCCTGGCTATACGGTGGATGCATCAAAACTTCCCAACCAAGCTCCGTCAATTTGTTCCGGGTCATCAAAGATATGGCCACACACATCATTGTCATGATGGAAAACAACTACCTTTCTGTTGGCCAATTCTGGTCGCCCTTTCTTGAAAACTTCATTCAAACAGTCGAGTTGTGCATAGAAGAGGATCGAATTGACCGTTTTCTCCACGATCTAGCAGCTGATAATAGACAATTCTCTTCCAATCCCACCAAACATTCAACACAACCTTATTTGCCGTCAATCCACCGGCCTTTGACCATGATCGCTTGCCTTGGATATTCTCGTACTTAATACATTTTTCATCGCCCGTAATGAATAGCTTCAAAAATCGTTCAATTTCGTTACGTTTCAGCAGAGTTTCACTGATGTTTATTTGGTCAATTAAATTTCTTTGCACTCAAACATCGAGCTTCTTTCAGTAGCCTGCTCATTCTAGATGACCAGTGCGAGGTCCATATTTTACACCGAAATTTCCAGAACAGAATCGAACAAACCACTCTTGAGCCCGGCGTTCACTCACAGCATGCTCACCGTAAACTGCACAAATTTTTCGGCATGTTTTTGCAGCGTTTTGCCATCATATAACGTATTTCTTCAGATATTTCACTCATATTCAAATCAGTATAACTTTTAACACGAGCAACAAATTACACAGTTGTCTTAACACAAAATGTAGCTTGACATGTCACCTTTCAAACACGTGTTCGTTTGACATAATCAGATTAGTGTTTCCAGATAAATGGACACCAACACCATCTAGTGACAAAAAACCGCGAAGACTTTCTATATGACCTGATAAAACGTAGAAAAACTGCGATCGCAAAAGATCCCCAGAATTTTCGCCGAACGTATATCAAAATCTCTCCATAACTTGCATGCCACTAATATCAAGTACCGAAGTGGCAAGGCTCCCAACGTACCATTAAAGACACCGCAACAGATGCGCTGAACTTCACCCAACCACCACCAAAAAAGGATTGGTTTAAATGCCGGCAAGCACATGGAGCTAAACAAGAAACCCATAAACCGGCGCTACAATGAAAGACGAGAGCCACTCGTGTACCCTACGAGCAGGGGAAATATTGAGAAGTTGTACCCCAGGAATAACGTACGAATGTTTTAAAAGAACGTGTCAAGGAAAGAAAACCCATACAGAAGTCTGTAAAGATGAAGAAGGAAACTTTGTAGTATATTCACATTCTGTGATGGGAATATAGAAAACAATATTCTGTAGAAGAACCCCAACATCCCGCCGTCAGGCAGAATAGACCATTTAACTTAGACGATGATAGCAAAATTTTCGTCCATCTAACCAAAATAAAATAGGATAGCAACATCTAAGCTGAAATCCAATAAAGCAGCTAGACCTGATGTCTAACCGGTCGAGATATTCAAAGCTGCTGAAAATGACATTATGGTAAGCATATTCCAGCTCGTTTGGCAGAACTGATCAGAAAATTGTATGCCTGATGAATGGAATCTCAGTATCCTTTGCCCGACAAACAAAAAAGGAGACCTCCTTAACTGCGCCAACTATAGAGGGCTCCTCAACATCGTTGTTTATAACAGCAACGACGAAAAGACAAGATAAGTTGTTTTGGCCTCGTTAATTTGATGGTTCAATTGAATTTTTTGTGCGACGTTAGGAAGCCACAAATCTTGAACACTTCTTTGGTGAACTTCGAATTCTATTGACACCCCCCCCCCCCCCCCCCGCTATGTTTTTAACACATCGTATAAGATCGATTCATGTATTCGTAAGTCGATTTTTCGATGAATCAGGACATTCCTCCATCAGTATATTTAGATAAACTTTGAGTCGCGTCATATGTCGACCTGCCTTTCACAAAGCCGCATTGACTTGTACGAAGTTAAGTTAGGATGTCATCCGCCTGGAATTCTCTCGTACATTTTCAAAGCATACGTTCCACTGGTTAGGCACCCGACCGCCTCTTATCATTTCCTACTCTCACCAGTATTTCCGTTTCTCTTCACATGCGACAGCCAAGACATAAGTAATGCACGGGGATTCTTATTCTTATTAGTCTTTCCATCTGTTGCAAATTTCATTGTCCCCGTTAACAGACGTACCTGTTCGTCAATATATCTTCTGTTTCTATTATGAGTTCTTTTCTTCCTCATTACCACAGTCGTCAAAATGTTAATTTGAAACTAAAAATGTTAACAGCAACTTCACCTTATCAAAATTCATGGGAGCAACTCTATCGAAAAAGAAAGCATTTCCCATTAAGGAACAGCGATCACATCAAGCACCTGCAGCCAAAAAACGAAATCCCATTGCGAAAGTAAAGTGAAATCTTCAAACTCATTAATGCGGAAAAACAATTGACAAAAAGCAAACGAAACCAGAATATTGTTAAACGAGAAAATAATACCCAACCGGCAGAAAGTTCACCAAACATAAAACAAAAAACAAACAAAACGACAGCAAATCAAAAAGGCATTCTTTAACTTTTCCGGTATACCCACCTTTTTTTGTGAACTTTTTAAATGTTTCTTCTCCATTAATTTACAAGTAAAGGGTAAAGTTTAATTAAGAATAAATTAAAAAGTATTTTGATTGGAACATGCTTAACACCGGCTAACAAGAACAATCCATCTTCTGTCCCTTGTTGCCCAGATTGGCTTGTTTGACCGCCCGCTATACCCTGAACATTGGGCTCGTTACGTTTGGCAAACGACAGTAAAAGTTCTTCCCAACACATGTACATATATATTGCAGTTTCTCTGTTAACCCGATCAACTGATCCGATGTGGAACGAATAAATTTTTGAAAATTCGATTCTTGATTAAGAAAATTGGAAAAATTGAATTGGCAACAATTTGTGCATTTGCCTAAACAGTTTCTTCGAACTCATTTAACTTTCTCTAACTTGTTACGATTTTCACTACAACGGACCGTAATTGAATTTAAATTTGCTTCCTCTCTTTATAGGGACATTTCCTGTTACTATTCCTCTTACTGTTCGCCATCACAGTTCATCGATCCGAGGCATTTGGTTTTGATTCGGCCAACTCATGTAGTCCAAACAAAATGTCAAGACGTGGGAGAGCCCAGATGTTGGCAGCCATACCATGTGATCTGTCGAGGCAGGCATATTGTCATCTACCAGGAGCAGCATATCCTTGGCATGCGGTACGAAGGTTTGTCCATGAGAATCAGGGGCTTATGAAGAGGATGTACGGTGACGTTAGACATATCTCCATATTGAGAAATGAAATTCAGAATAACGACATTGATATGGAAGATGTAGAGCAGACTGCAGCAAGATATTCCAGAGACGGTTTTCGAAAAACCAAAATTATGCATAATCAATTTGAGAATGCTAAAAATAATGAAGTCCTAAAAGAACCACACTTTAGGCCGGTTACTCTAACATCGACACAAAGCAGCAGTAGCTCTACAACACCAAGAACAACGACCACTGAAACACCAGTTACAACTGATGGAACTACAATTCCAACAGAGCCAGCTACCACACCGAATGATGCAGATTTTGAACAGAGCCCAAAAGATGCCACCACAACTACAACAACTCCGAAGATTACTACTCAGAAAGTTATCACTCCTCCAGTAACTAGCGAGACATCTAAGAGACAAACATCTAAGTTGGACGATGTCGAACTAGATTCTGATGATGAGGATGACGATAATAATGATGATGATCGGAATCTTGAATCGAATAGTGTCTACGAACCAACTTCTCCGAACTCCATTTCTTTGGGTGACAACATCAAAATTGTGGAATCCCCAAATCTTGGAATTAACATCACACAACCTGCAACTATATCCACTACTCTGAAGGTTGTTGTCCCACAAACAACAAAAAACGAATTACCTGCTTTGACAACATCAGCACATCCAATTCATATGGACAGAATCTCTGAAACAATCAATCAGATTGCAAATATGACAAAAGTCCGAGTCAATGGACTTATGCCTACAACACCCCTAAAGCTAACCACGACCAGTAACATGAACAGCAGTAGCAACAGCCTTCATAATCTCTACAATAACTCACCAACGGAGCCAACTTCAAAGGTCAGTGAAATCAAAAAACCTACTGTTGCAACTATCGTAACAAAACCTGTACTCCGTGATGGTCAACTTTTTCAGGATACCGTTCACAAGGACCCTCTCCCACCAACCAATCTTAAAGGAGTGTAAGTTAAAGTCACCTTTTACCATAAATAGGGAAGATTTTAAGATTTTTAATATTTTTTTTAAATTTTTTTTTTTTTTTTTTTTTCCTTTTTGTAGAAATGCCTGTCCTGTAAAAGAAGAAGTCGTAGCACCATTTTGGGCCAACAATACCCGAGGAGAAGTTCTAGCTCTTCTGAATCTCTATCCTTTCGAACAGTATGTCCATTGGGAGAAATGCACTCACGAACATAAGCAAATGTATTGCCGAGATGGTTGCCGATGTGAACAACAATATCGACTACATCGTCTACTCGCTTATGATCCACATAATGAATGCCGTGGCATCTTCTCGGATTGGTTTCGATTTCCATCATGTTGCATCTGTAAGTGCTATGATATTCCGTCCGATTTTCGGGCAACATCAAGAAGTCCTCGTTCTGAAGCCGATTATCGACATCCGGCTGAAGTAGCTGAAGCCGAGGTCCGTAAAGCAGTTTACGAACATGCTTCGGAAAATTGGTACCGTCCCCGAGATGAGTTCGATTTATACGATTCGAACGATCATTTTGTTTAGATAAAATAATTTTTATATATACTTGTGATTTTGTTAAAGTGTTTTAGTTGTTTAGATCAAGTTTTATTTTTTTTTTTCTTCTTTTTCTTTTGTAAATTTATAAAAATTCTAATTTTTATTTATTGTTATCCTAGTCGAATTAATCCAGAGATACAAGAAGTATGAGAATCGATACACGATATTGTAAATATATTATTATCTAGAAGAGCGAATGTACCTTAAAACCAAACTGACTTTTCAGCTAAGAAGGCTTTTGATGGCCAGCTGTTTGAAGGTTAGTTTATAAATTAGTTAGTGGCAAGTCTTTTGTACAATTCTTACAAGATAACAGATTCTATCTGGCCATATATGTATCTTACTCAAATACATAATATTTTTTTGTTTTTACTTATAAATAGTTTATTTATATATATATATCAGAGATTATACTTTGAACCTTATGCTAAGTAAATTGTAGGGTAAAGTGTATTTCGTGATTGCTAAGAACTCATTGTATGAATGCCCTTGACCCAGAAAAACGAAAGGCTTTTTAAATTCAACAAGCGGAATAGAACACTGAGACGTAAAGCTAGTCCATTATGCTTCCTGTATGTTCCTTATTGCTTTAATGATAAAATACTCCCAATACTAGCACGCAACACATCAGTGCCGGGATTGCTCTGCAACATCACCATCACCATCATCACTCGCTCTTCACTTTGTCACTTATGTGAAAATTATTCAGATGCTTAGCAAAAACGTAGTGCTCCGCTGCAACGCTAGTTAGCAGTCTTCAGTCTTTTCTAGTGAGCGACAGCAAGAAACTCGCTACCTTCTTGGGAAAATCTGGAAGAATTCGTACAGCCTGCCAGCATCCTGAAGAGTCTGTCATCTGTAATAGTTAAGTTCCCATGAACCCCAACTGTCAATGGACGCCTTAACCGATGACGCAGGCAGTCCTAACGTAGGTCCAACTTCTAAGAAACTCTCGGCAGTTACTGCGATGACCCTGGGCCTAAAAACGATTTGATGAGATCGTCCTTGCGACTACATTTGGTGATACATAATATATTTACCAAGTCCTATGCGTAGATTTGGAGCCGCTATAGACGCCAATACTTCCCACAGAGAGGCGACAGTTTTTCTAACGAAAGCTAAATTTTAACGTTGTCGTTCTCCGAAAACCCACCTATGGCAATTATGAATGGAATTGTTAATATGACCACCATGGCTTCTGCTTCAAGCGACCACCCGAAGGCAAAAATTATCGATGACTTTTTGAAGGATAAATGAGTCAATGGCCACAATTTCAGTTTGGATTTTGGGTTGAGATCCTAGATTGTCACTGAGTTATTGACATACCCCTTACTCTTCAAATAACCCCACAGGAAAAAGTCTAAAATATCGCATAACCTTGGAGTCATTTCGTACACATTTCGTACGCAATTAATTGATTGATCGTCCAGACCAAATTTATTACATTTTGTAAAGAAAGAAAATAGCCGGTCAACATATTGCAATAACGTTCTACACTCACTGTAACTGTTTCTCCAGCCTCATCTTCGAAAAAGTACGGGCCAATGATGCCGCCAATCCATAATCCGCACCATACAGTAACCCATCCTATCCATCCAAAAATAGGCTTCATCGGAAAGGATCAAATTCGATGACATATTGTCCTTGCGATCCAACATCCAATTAACAAATCAGCGACGTCTTAGTTGTTCCAAATGCTTCAATTGTTGTGTAATTTACGTTTTATAGTCGTGCAAATGAAGATCAACTTTTAAAATTCGCCATAAAGTGCGATAAGTGAGGCCCAATTGTTGACTTCGGCAAACAATTGAGGTGCCTGGCTGGTTTTGATCACTTTCGCTCACAGTGGTGATGTTTTAAAGTGTACATACTGGCCGAGCATGCTGATATGGAGTTTGACCCGATATTGAACCAATTTCTTCAAAACGATTTACTATTGCAGAATTCCGGACTCACTAGGGCGATAATGTTGATCCAAAAATTCAGGAATTTTACGAAATGTTACTTTTACAGATCCGTAATTAGATTGAATAAAAAAAAATGCTTTGTTGCGTGGTAAACGACTCCATGACTAAAACTACCAAAGATTGTATGACATCTGTCAAAAAGATCAACAACATTGAATTCAGTAAATGACAGTAATTGACAGCCAACTTGTTGGCACACCCTTTACGTTTGGAATAGTTCCGAGCAATTCTTTTTCCACTGGCCATTATATTGTTTTCCAGAATTATGCAAGATAGTTGGATTAATTCTGGCGGGATTCAAAGACCGTTGCAAGACGTTAAATGCTACCATATGCGTCTATTATATGGCGGTAAATAGGTGATGGATTTGTCTTAGTCCATGGTCGATCTGTACTCGATCTTCCGAGCTTGCAGACACACTACCATTTGCCGAATGGTAGATTGCAGAAAGCTATGAGACATTCACATATTACGTTGGATAGAAATGATATTGCGCTGTACTTCCTAAAGGACATAGATCATCTTCTTTGTTGGTGGGTTATATGGTATGAAGCTGATTGTACAGACGTTGGTCATACTTTCGTCTATCAGCATTCTACTATTACAAATCGTATTTCTATAGGTCTGCTTTAGGATTGTGTGCACATATAAGAAGACTTTTTTTATGACCCAATATTTTAAAATTGTTGCATCATCGCTAAGCTGATTATAATGCAAGGTCAACAGATTACCACGAAGGGCGTTCATGTCCTTTGCGTCTTTGAGGCTGATGCGCTGATGTGGTAAGCATATCAAGTCTGAGCTGAAAAGAATCAGCGCGAATATGATGTTACCTTAAAAGAAGCAATACTAATGCTCAAGAATGCAAATGCAGTTCATAGTTCTTTAAAATGCATCAGCCCATATCCGAGGTATTTTTTGTCGTTTTGTATAGGGCCATAAACTTTTCTAACCTATTTTATGCGTATGGTGCAAACAAAACTCCCCGTACGTCCTCTACAGTTCTTTCGTCATTTAATTTTAAGAAGAAATCATAGTGCACAAAATCGCAACTATTAAAGTGGACATTATTCGTTGATTCTTCTATACTGTCTTTCACATGCTGTCTGCTGTCGTTAAAACGAAATTTAAACACCCAGCCATTATACATTCTCGGTGTGTTTATCACAACTTACGTAGGAATGACCACATATTCGATGTCGTCAAAAATACTGCGAAATGTTTAGGTTTCCTCAAACGATGTAAGAAATACTTTTGCCTTTCTGATTTGACTGAAATGCCTCGTATCTCACTTTGTTCTATCGCTATTTCAACCAGCAGTGGTCCATTGAAATCGCCAGTAGGATTCCCCCGATTTAAACCTTCAACCATAACAATCGTCTCGTTATGAATGCCCATCAGTATATCCTCAAGCCTACTTTCTTACGTACTCTGGAAATCGTGATTCGTTTCTATGCCGAACCACTCCCTTGTGGAATGCCCTGCCGAGTTCTCTATTTCCTAGTCATTGTAACATTCAGACATTTAAAACCAACGTACATCGGTACCTATATTTTCTTCCTAATTTTCTTTCGCCCGCAATGTGTGGAAACATTTAAAGGGTACCTTAACACCTTGAGCACGGACTATTTTATATAAAAAAAACAATACGAGTACCTCTTCGATACTAATACGTACAAACGAAAGAGGTATTTTTTTTTTTATGTTGTCGTGCAAATCTTTAATAATAATTTGGTGAAGTCATGATTCTTAGACTCATCGATTATTTTCCATGTAATCCAAAAGGCTCAAGTCAACTTTTTAGGGATTCTCAAGAGGTCACTTACTTAATGGAATCACAGTTTATCTTGACAACAGGTCATAAACCATAGGTCGTGGCAGAATATTAAATTATAGTGGCATGAATCGTTTCGTTCGGAAAAGTAGAATCCCTTTGATGTTTCGATTTTATTTTTTTTCTCATTAAGGGAACTTATTCCTTTCAGCATTTACTATATCTTTAATGACCGTACATAAGTAGTTGCACCGAAATAAAGTCCTATGGCTTTGATCTTACACAAATTTCAGCCTCCTTTACGAGAATTTGAAGAGAAAAAAATAAAAATTCCTAAGAAATAGCGCTTGATGCCAGCAGAATTTAATACTTTCAAAGACTGGATGACCACTAGTTGCGTCTTTCCATGCTGTGACCATAGCTAACAATGTACACGATTAGATAATTTTCTATTATATCTTACATGCACCCGTACTTTGTAATTTTTTTTTTTTAAGAACTTTTTCTAATGATATTGGAATGAGTAAGGAACCTAGTAGGACGTCTGTTTCATATTTTCTGCTGTGAGTAATGGCACAGTTGTACTACTGTGAGGTACTCCTACTATAGAACTGTGGAACTATAATTTTATCAAAAGTATAAACCTTATCGAGTTCCACGAGAATTGCTCGATTGTTAGAGCTTAGTAGTTGTATAAAATGATAGGAGCGATTGTCGTGATCACGACGTATAATTTTCAAATCTTTTCTGGTACTTCCAAACTGATGCATACCATACAATATTTTGAAAATAACCAAAATTCTGCTACAATAATCGGCATCCCTTCTATCAAGGCCATATATCAAAATGTGGAAAAGGTTTTTTTATCGATTAAATCTATGCATAAGATATGATCCTTTGATTGAACGTACTTTTTTAAGTAGATCGGATCAATCTTACACAGAACTGGTAACCTATGCACTAATAAACAAAATTAAATAGCCTAGCTTTAGCTTATATAAAACAATATAAGTTTATTAAATTATCTTCTTTATGTATAAAATCTGTTCAACAAGTGAATATATTCATATATATATATGTGTATAAGTATTTATATAATTCATTAGTATCTATTGTTTTTTTCTTTTGTTTTTCTTTTTCTTGTAAAAGTAAAATAATGTTGTCTATTTATATATGTATGTATTTAGCGAAAAAATCAAAGAAAAGACAAACAGAATAGAAGATGTAAATTAAACAAAGCATACAATATAGTATACGAGCTTGCATAAGAAAAACATTCATAAAATATGCATCTAAAATAAAACTAAAACAAAAATATTTATGAAATATAAAACATAAAACATAAAACATTAAATGTAAGGCTAGTGATAGATAAATTTATATTTAAAATTGTTTCTAAGGCATTTTTTAAAATGTTTATTCGTTTCTCTTTATATATATATATTTAAACTTAATTGTTATCATTTTTTTTTTAATACAAAAAAAAAACTTCAAGGCAAATAAATATATTTTAAAATCGATTTTTCTTTATATAACAATTTTTTGATTTTTTTTTAAGAATTTGGAAGATTTCACGTTCGTTTTTGTTTAGTTAAACATGCTTGGAGCATGAGACAATTTATTAAAAATGTATTGGATACCAGTCAATTTGAATAGAAGGCACTTCAAGTATTGCATTTGATAAAGGCAGACAAACAAGAAAATACATTAGTTAATTTAAAAATACTTAAATTATAGGTACAACACGTTGTACCTAATAATGAGCTGTATGCAGCGTTAATGAATAAAATTAAAATTAAAAAAAATAATAATAATAATAAAATACAATAGGCAAGGCAGGGAGCGTTTGTATTTAAATACGAGTAACATGCATTTAAGAACATTACAATTTCACTTTAAAAGCTATCAACAACCCTAAGCACTGGAAACAGGAACCCACAGAAGTTTTTCCTGTTCTTTGTCCACTGAATCTTTGATTTGTGTGCACATGTGTTTAATGCTAACTCCAGGTATTACAGCTATAAACAAGATAAATATTCATTAAACTAAAACCTTTTTTTTTTTTTTGTTATAAACAATTAATATTTCTTACCAGATATATACTGTTTGTAGTCAGATTCTAGTTTAAGAGCCCGTTCGTACATCTCTTTTGCCGCCTTAGCCGATATTTTGTCAGTGCCATAATGTGGATCTTTTATCTCTCGAATTTGTTTGGCCGACTTAAATCGCAACAGCAACACTATAGGATAGATTTGTAAACGCTGTAGACGCTCAACAGCAGAGATAGATATGTCAAGAATACAATGACGACGGTCCTGGAAAATTTAAACAAAACAAAATTGGTTAGATGATATGTACTCGTAAAAGTTAGGAAATATCTATCTTTTTTTTATAATCCCGCGCGCGCACCAAGGCGATATGAATACCCTTTTACTGGCTTTTCCCCAGGGCGCGGGCTGGTGGTGTAGTAGTTTGTAACTCAGGTGTATTAGGTTTCGATATTTCTCCCAGAGGTGGTTGTCAAACTGGACGGTACGAGCCAGTGTATCCTCAACCAGAGGGTCTTAGTACGTGATAGTTGTTAGTTCGTTACATTTAACCCAGCCAGCAACTACGCCAACATCAGTGTTATGCCTTCATGTCAGAGTTGACGCCGACGGAATTTTCATATAACTACATACAAATTCTATAAAAAGACTTTTTCAGAAAATTGCCTCGCACGGGATTCGAACCCGCGACTCTATGCTTGAGGAGACTATGCATATACCACTACACCACGGTCACCCCCATTTGATTGATTGACACATGGGAATTTAAAATTATTAAATATACAACTGAATGATCATTGATAAGAAAATCGATCCTCGAACTGCAACTACTGAAAGACAGTCAAGGACAAGATTAAATTCACTTTCAGGACGTTTGGACGAGTAGGTGTCTGTCATAATTTGTCCTCCGTCGCACCATCATCGAAATTAAAACCAAGTGTTTCATTCCAACTTCTCGCATATGCAGATGACATTGATATAATCGGGAGAAACCAACGTAATGGAGCTTTTGTGGACAATAAAGCAAGAGCAGCAAAAATGGGTTTGGGTGTCAAATAAAAAAAGGCAATCAACATCGACGCCTTAAGCAAAATTTGACTGTCGACAAATATAATTTTGAGGTGGTAAAGGAATTCATCCATAGTCATAAAAACTGATAGTCTCCTCCACGCAAAAACAAGGTTGAACGAGTTGGAAGCAGTTTCAAAAACAATGGCGCTAGGCATAAACTTTCAGAAGACAAAATGTATCACTAACTTAGAAACTCTAGGTTAACTGACCTAACCTAGTAGCCCTAGGACACCTTAAGACAGCAGACGAAAAAAAGATCGAGCAGATGTTCAAACACAAACATCCGGGACACGTTAGCATATGAAAAGACAACCAAACCCATGAAACAAAACGACGTATTGGACTAAGCTGGGTCAACTTCGGCAAGCTTAGAAAAGTATTCGACCAACGTATACTGCCCGTTATAACCTGCGGAGCCGAAAGCTCAACTCTTACAAGATGGTCTGTGAGAAATGAAAAGCGGAATGCTGGGTATAGCACCAAGGAACCACATTCCAAGTGAAGAAATTCGAAGAACAACTGAAGTCACTTATATAACCAGGCATATTGCCAAGGCGAAGTGGAGATGGGCAGGACATATTGCGAGGACAGTTGACAACTGGTGGACAAAATGACTTATAGAATGCAGACCAAGAGAAGACGTTAAAAAACAAAAAAAAAAGGCCAACAACACAATGGACTGACGATATCAAAAAGCGGTTCCAGAAAATTAGATCCAAACAGCTCAGGATAGAAGAACATGGAAAAATTTAAACGAGGCCTACCATCTTGTTTAAAAAAAAAAAAAAATAACCACTGTGTGGCGCTTCCATTGTTCCGTTCCATTTGAGTTTTTTAAGTTGGTACATACATGGTTGACAATTCCTCTAAATCTTAGCGTCATAGCTTGACATTTGCAAAAGTTACGTAGCCAAACGTAGTAAAAAACGGATTTAATGGCGCGCGAACGTTGGAAATGTTGGAAAAGTTTTTGGCAACAATTCCCTAAAGAAAAGGGTCGTTTACCAGTTTACCAGAGCCATTCAAAAGTGGTCGTGAGTCAATCAAAAATGATGAACGCGGCAGACCATCGACATCGAAAACCGATGAAAACATTAAACTAAAAGGAATGTCGGTCAATTACCGCAAATTAATCATCAGAGAGATAGCGGAGGACTTGAACACTGCCTATGGATCCGTCCAAGACATTTTGGTTAATGATTTGGGTTTCCGTCGTGTACCAGCAAAGTTGGTGCCAAAAGACCTCAATTTCATGCAAAAAAGAGACTGTGTTGACGTCGCAAAAGAGATGATTTGCGAGGCTGAATCCGATCCCATATTCATCAAATGGATCATTACTGGAGACGAGACGTGGGTTTATGAGTACGACACGCAATCCAGACATCAGGCAAGTAAATGGCGTTCACCAAATGAGCCGAGACCAAAAAAAACAAGTCATTTTCAGTCAGAAAAGAAGGCAATGCTCACGGTTTTCACCACCACGTCGTTTTCAGTCAAAAAAGAAGGCAATGCTCACGGTTTTCATGGATTACACGGTGTAGTGCATCATGAATTTTTGCCAGAAGGCCAGACAGTAAACAAAGAGTATTATTTGGGCGTTATGAGACGTTTGCGTGAAGCAATTCGCCGAAAGAGACTAGTATTGTGGGCAGAAAACTCGTGAATTTTGCACCATGATAACGCACCGTCGCACAGTGCCATCATTATTCGTAATTGTTTGAGGAAAAATGCAACAAATACCTTCCAACAGCCACGGAATTCAGCTGATTTGTCTCCCTGTGACTTCTTTCTGTTTAATCGAGTTAGAAAACCACTACGGGGAATGCGTTTCAGCAGCCGAGAGGAAGTAATGGAAAAATCGCTGGAAGCACTGATGGACATACCAAAAACCGAATATAAAAAGTTTCGAGGATAGGATCAAGAACTGGCATAAGTGTGTTGTAGTCGATTTTTTTTAATTTTCTGAATAAATTCCGCGGTATGTTCGACTTTGGAGCAGACACGCTACATGTAATGATGGTGAAAGGAATTCCTTTACCCATACTCTTCAGTGAACTCCAGTAATGAAACAAACGCGGAAATTAACGGTGTAGCGATTAACAACCGCTGTTTCTATGGGCTAAAAGGCAATTGAGCAGCAACTCCTTATCTCGATCAATGAAGTTGACAATAAACAGGACCTTCACCATCGGTTGTACAGCACAGAAACATGAACACTCTTAGTGGCTGCGAACAAAAAATTGTTCGTGTGATATTTGGCCCCGTTTACGTTGACGGAGTGAGGAGAAGATATAACGAAGAACCGGCTATACAACGAAGTGGATCCGCGCAGTTATAAATGAATTAAAACAACTTGGTGTGTCCAACTGGAAACATCTATGTAGCTAGGGATCGACCTAGATCAACAGGCATTATAGTTGAGGCTCAAAACTGCCCTGGTCCTTAAGATGCCATCAAAAATAAAGGAAAGTTAGTCTTAGCTAAATAGATATACCGCCACAATGAACAATTTCTATAATTTATACAACGCATACAATTAACCACATTTACAATCCGATGATTCGGCCTACAAAACCAGTAACCCAGGCCTAGTCTGGGCAAGGGTAACCTCTCATATCAGGACTCCCAATCAATCACGCCATTATTTAATGCTTTTGATATATACACTAGATAGGGTAGATCAATAAATTCGTAACGTTTTGAATTTCCCGCGTTCCTTCACAAATCAATAACCGCAAATTAATCATCAGAGAGATAGCGGAGGACTTGAACACTGCCTATGGATCCGTCCAAGACATTTTGGTTAATGATTTGGGTTTCCGTCGTGTAGCAGCAAAATTGGTGCCAAAAGACCTCAATTTCATGCAAAAAAGAGACCGTGTTGACGTCGCAAGAGAGATGATTTGCGAGGCTGAATCCGATCCCACATTCATCAAATGGATCATTATTGGAGACGAGACGTGGGTTTATGAGTACGACACGCAATCCAGACATCAGGCAAATAAATGGCGTTCACCAAATGAGCCGAGACCAAAAAAAACAAGTCATTTTCAGTCAAAAAAGAAGGCAATGCTCACGGTTTTCACCACCACGTCGTTTTCAGTCAAAAAAGAAGGCAATGCTCACGGTTTTCATGGATTACACGGTGTAGTGCATCATGAATTTTTGCCAGAAGGCCAGACAGTAAACAAAGAGTATTATTTGGGCGTTATGAGACGTTTGCGTGAAGCAATTCGCCGAAAGAGACTAGAATTGTGGGCAGAAAACTCGTGAATTTTGCACCATGATAACGCACCGTCGCACAGTGCCATCATTATTCGTAATTGTTTGAGGAAAAATGCAACAAATACCTTCCAACAGCCACGGAATTCAGCTGATTTGTCTCCCTGTGACTTCTTTCTGTTTAATCGAGTTAGAAAACCACTACGGGGAATGCGTTTCAGCAGCCGAGAGGAAGTAATGGAAAAATCGCTGGAAGCACTGATGGACATACCAAAAACCGAATATAAAAAGTTTCGAGGATAGGATCAAGAACTGGCATAAGTGTGTTGTAGTCGATTTTTTTTAATTTTCTGAATAAATTCCGCGGTATGTTCGACTTTGGAGCAGACACGCTACATGTAATGATGGTGAAAGGAATTCCTTTACCCATACTCTTCAGTGAACTCCAGTAATGAAACAAACGCGGAAATTAACGGTGTAGCGATTAACAACCGCTGTTTCTATGGGCTAAAAGGCAATTGAGCAGCAACTCCTTATCTCGATCAATGAAGTTGACAATAAACAGGACCTTCACCATCGGTTGTACAGCACAGAAACATGAACACTCTTAGTGGCTGCGAACAAAAAATTGTTCGTGTGATATTTGGCCCCGTTTACGTTGACGGAGTGAGGAGAAGATATAACGAAGAACCGGCTATACAACGAAGTGGATCCGCGCAGTTATAAATGAATTAAACCAACTTGGTGTGTCCAACTGGAAACATCTATATAGCTAGGGATCGACCTAGATCAACAGGCATTATAGTTGAGGTCCAAAACTGCCCTGGTCCTTAAGATGCCATCAAAAATAAAGGAAAGTTAGTCTTAGCTAAATAGATATACCGCCACAATGAACAATTTCTATAATTTATACAACGCATACAATTAACCACATTTACAATCCGATGATTCGGCCTACAAAACCAGTAACCCAGGCCTAGTCTGGGCAAGGGTAACCTCTCATATCAGGACTCCTAATCAATCACGCCATTATTTAATGCTTTTGATATATACACTAGATAGGGTAGATCAATAAATTCGTAACGTTTTGAATTTCCCGCGTTCCTTCACAAATCCCGTCAACCATCCGACAGTCGTCTGACTGCCAAATTTTGAGCAATCTGCATCATTAAGTTTAACAAATTGACAACAAACGCAATCGTGCGAAAACTTCAATGCAGTATTTGAATTTTGCGCCTGCAGACGACACATAGATCCACAACAAGACAATACCAGCGAAGATAATGCTAGATATTCGCTATGCTCTACCTGCTTTTTATCGATTTCAAGACGTCTTTTGATACTGTGAACGGGAAGTTTGTATGAAAAGCCTTGCGCAGGAGGGATATTCCTGCTAAAATTGTTGGTATTATAAGAGCCACGTGTTCTAGATAACGATAAGTTATCAGAAGCCTTTGAAGCTCGAAGCACAGTTTGTATTGTATACTTTTAATTGTATTTTATTACCGGTTCTTTCCCTAGTAATAAGCGATGTTATCCGCGCAGCACTGTCACAGGAAAGCATCTTAACTGAAACATCTAGATATCGGCTTGCTTTTGTACAGTAATTTGGACCTACACCAGATGAGTCAGAATTTGGAAGCTGAAATCAGCAATGTGAGACTTAAAATAAATGCAGCTACAACGAAATTCTTTAGTCTTTTAAGCTCTTTCTCAAAACTTAACATTGCTGCACAGGAGGTCGACAAAGTATATAGTTTTACTTATCTGACGAGCACCAACTCGACTGGCGGCGGAAGGGAACTCGGAATGTTGTTAAAGGTGTGGAAAAGTAATGTTTACAGCACTGACCTCAGTGCTAACGAGTGACCTCAACAATCACTCGTTAACAAATGTCTGCGCATCATTTTTAGAATATTTTAGCCCAACACCTTAAAGCAGGAAGACAATTCCACTGCGATAGCACGCTATGCAATGGAACTCGCTTACCCTGTCGGGAAGAAGAGCTGGCCGCCCAAGGCAGGCATGACATGTTTTTCTCCCCTTCTTTGTTCGTCCTTCTATGCTGTAGTGTTGCATCGGCGAATTGCTTTACAACATGGGCTTGCTGCGCTTTTCTTCAAACCAAATGTTGTTGCCTGAAATCCGGCATATGGGTTCATGGCATCTCTGAATTTTGTTTGGCATTCATCTTATTGACCTTAAGCACTTAATAAAAAGATTGACGATTGCGTTTAAGGAGGCAAAAAACAACACATCTTTCGGATACATATGTTTAAAACAAGACTACGCCATCAGTAAAAAAGATACTGGATTGGCACCGTTAACCTTCACTACTTAGAAATATTTTTAGTTGTAAAATTGAAAACAAAAGAGACAAACTTACATTCTTGCATGCGTTATTAATTGATTCCACAGTAGTGCATTCGAATTTATTGCTTCTTCGACGGAAATCCACGAAAATATTTTCCTGTAATCCCTCTTCCATGGCTTTTTGTGAACAGTCCATGGTTGTTACTTCACAAGTCTTGAAAAGATTAAAGAAATCAATTGTCAAACGATCTATCACACATTCAGAAAGTGGGCCAATTATGAGTACCGGTCGACGCATTGGAGCTACAAAAAAAAAAAAAAAAAACAAAACCAAAGTCACTTCAGATTTAACCAAGAGTACTCGTATATGAATATATAAATGGTAATACTTACAATCTAATCGCTCGACACGTTGATAACTTAGAATACCACCGTCATCATTCAACATTCCGGAATCGGGAAAAAAACTAAGCTGTGTGTTGCTAAAGCTGGCAATCTCGGTAGAGTCTCTAGACGAACTACGCTGATGTTTTTTTCGACGAAAGAAAGATCTCCGCGCTGAAGTACTGCCACGGCGAGTAGTACCACCGTCGCAATCGACATTTTCACCAGAACGGAGTTCCTCTTCGACCCTTTAAAGAAGAATTTTATAAATTTTTATAAGCCAAAACGACAGAATGGATAATTTTATGACTCACTTTGATTGACTTGGAATAATGCCACATTCTTTGCGATGCCCTTTAGAATCAAGTTTCCAGGCCCGCCACAAACCAAATGTCCCTCCAAATACTGTGTTATCCACATAAAGTACTTCGTCCTTTACAAACTTAAGCTCACCTTCGTTCAGATCTCCCGTTCTGTCAAACCCCACTCGAATATAAAAAGAATCCCCCGATTTATCCTTGATCTGCTTTAAAGCTAACAAAGTAAAGAGATCACCATTTGAGTACATACGCGTTCCTCAATCAGTAAAAATTAGTCAGAACTTACTTTGTAATTTATTCTGCACAAGCATAGTCACTGTTTCAGTCAATTTTGATATTTCATTGGCAGCCTGTTCAGCAGTTACACATCTCAAGTCGACTCCGTTGTATTCCAGAATTTGATCACCTTTTCTAATGCCAGCTCGATCAGAGGGCGATCCTGGTGTAACATCGTGAACGAAAATACCAACTTTATTGCCGCCGAACAACTTAATCTCAAGGTTTTTTGACTTGTCCATATGTAGTGTTACGTAACGTGCATCTTCCTCGTATATTGTTGTCGGAATGTCTTGGCTGCTCACATCCGATTGATTTTCCAAGCTATCAGCAAAACTTTGATCTTTGATTGGAGTAGAAATCAAAGAAGTGGACGGTGGCATAATGCTGTTGTTAGTCAGCACACTAGAGGTGGTAATTGGTGATGAAGCCAATATCGAACGTGCCGGTGGTCTTGGAGAATTACGTGGAGTTGGTGAACCAGAATGATTTACACTTTCCGGTTCAAGATTGTTACCTCCTTCATATTCAGGAGGAAGAAATTCTAAAAAAACGAAAAGAAAATCACGCAAACACACAACGTTATTGGCATTGAAATACATTTGGGGACATATCCAAAATAAAACTACTCACTTTCAGGATTATACTGCACCAGCATGGTGATTGAATTTCCACATTGGCGCAACACATTCGCAGCAATATCATTTGTAGCCGAGCGCATATTAAGTCCGCAAACTTCTAAGAGTTGGTCGCCCACCTGAAGACCGGCACGAGTAGCAATACTCTTCTCGGCTACTGTTGAGACGAAAATTCCACCACCATTATTGTTGCATTGGATGGTGATTCCTAGGGATTTGTCGCTCTTTTCAATCGTGACTCTTCTCAGGTCTCCAGGGCAAAGAAAATCCGACGGTACATTCGAATTTCGCTTACTTCCTCCATGGCTAAGCACCTCAACGTGCACTTGTGGCATAGGTGAACCACGCTCACTACCACCGTGATGATCAATAGAACCAGTGCTATTCTTTACGCCACTGCCTTTGCTGGCTACACTGTGATTCGATGGAATACGCAATCGTTGATGTTCTTTTTTACGCGGAAAAGTACCACCCTCATAAACTTGTGAGTACATAGACGGTAAATCGTCATGATCCCGAGTTGGATGAATACTACGACCACCACGGTTATACGGGTAATCAACTGAAGAGTTGTACGCATGATGAGGCAACGGCAGTGGTGGTGGACTGCCGTAATCTAGATCAAATTTATCAGCAGATGAATGGGCTACATGCTGTGGTTCCATCGAGTGTGGCAGAGTTAGAGGACTAGAATGACGGATCTTATGTGGATGATGTGAATGAGGCATATGAATCGGATGCATTTGAGAGCTATTTGATGTAAATGTCGGGAACAATTGAGTATGTCGATGCTGTGGGGCAATACTGTTTCCGTTTCCACTGTTTATTTGATGATGAAAGAGAAGCGCGCCACCAGCATTCGATCCAGGATGGCTGGTGACTGCAACTCCTGATGCTATACTTTCGCTATCACTTGGGTATTTTGCTACGTTTTTTGACTGCATCCCGGCAGCTGGAGCCGCCGGACGTTTTGGAAAATTCGCATATTCACTAATTGGCGGACTTTTCTGCGATAAAATTGAATCAATTGAGTTTTGGGATTTGAGCGATATCATGTCTAAAGAATTCTGCTGTGCGCTATTGCGTGCAAAAGCCGTAGTACTAGACTGTGGCTGACAAAACAAAGGCGGCTGTGGTGGTGGACTTTTGATCATTTCAAAAAGTTGCTGCTGCTTGGAACCGATTGTTATTGCTCCTGGAATCACTTGTTGTTGTGCCGTCTGGCCGGTAGTCTTGTAAAGCATACTATTTTCCAAAGGAGTCAGATTTAAACTGTAACGATTCTGATAATGATTTGCGTGATGCTGTCGCTGATTTGTGTGGGTAGTGTACTTTCCCATCAAGTCTGACGTTTTTATTCGCATATTTGGCGCCACTAATGGTGGACTACGAATACCAACTGGTTTTGATTGTTCCAAAATTATTGGTTCTGATTCTAAAGCTGTTCCATAAACTGAATGACGATAGGGGTAACCGTTGGTGGTGGCACTTCCACTGCTTTGAAAAAGACTCGAAGCAGGTATAGGATTTGAGTTACGGTTCGGATTGTTCTTTGATGATAACAAAGTGCTAGAACTACCCACGACACCTATTTTCTCAGGTTCTTCCTTGTCCACATTTATTGGAGCAGCAGTAAATAAAGAGAGTGGTGCGCGTTCTTTCTTTCGATGCTGCACAATTGTTCCAGTGGGATTTTCTTGTGATGTATTGAGGATGTTAGTCCGAGGCCAAGTTCCCATACTTTTCGAGGTCTCCTTATCTTTTTTACTGCTGCGCTTGCTGCGTTTAAAGAGATTTTCTTTACTCTTTTCAGAGCTTTCACTTAACACTGAATCAAGAGCAGCTAAGGCATCATTTTCTTGACTAAAATCAGCACCAGGTTTAGAAATGTGCATTTTTTCACGGAACTTACTTAGCATTTCTGCGATTTTTGAAGGATGTTTTGCGCTTGTTACTTTGTGCATTGAGTCGTTGGAGTCTGTTTGGGCAGAAGTTGTTGTCATGCGACGATGGGCTTCGGGATAACTAACATCTTGGACGTTTTTCAAAGCGAATATAGTTATTGAATCATTTCGATGATCATTCAACACATTCATAACATCTTTCACATTCTGAACTCCCTCCATGGACTTATTGTTAATACTGAGCACACGATCACCAACATCCAGTTCTGGTTCGAATGCAGCTAATGAATTCGGTTCAATCTTTGATATGAATACACCAGTATCAAGATTAAGACCGTGATTGTGATTTTCCTGCAGATTTAAATGGACTGTGTAAAAATGCCGCTTACTCTGACGAGTACGAGATACTAATAAGCTACATCTTGGTGCGCTAGAACGTATTTCATCCAACACCACTCGCTTAGTCATTGATTGGCAATCCAAATTGTTTACCTTTACAATGACATCGTTTATTTTTAAGTGTCCAAATGCAGGAGATGTATTTGTAACACCACATACAAGCTGCCTATTGTTGGTGTCATCTAAAATGATTCCAACATCCCCATCTTGATGATAGTTGCACAACTCTATTTCAATCAAATCATCCGCATCGTAAGTGCTCAGTCGAAAACTACGTCGCAAATCATGAGACTGTGAATTTTCAATTTGCTCCTTGAGACCTTCGATTTCTCTTTGTGCTTCATCTTTTTGTTTCTTTATTTTTTCACTATCCCGAATAGCTGAAAGCAAATCACTTATTGCCTTATCTCTCTCCTTTCTTAAGTTATCACAGAGTGTTTTCACCGAGTCACGTTCTTGTACGATTTTCTCTCGTTCGGAGATAGCCCAATCGCGGTGTCTCTTTGCAATGTCGGTCTCCTGAATGGATTTCTCCACCTCAGAGTGGGCTTTCTCGAGACATTTTCGCAGCTTTTCGATTTCTTTAAAATCATCTTTACTGTCAGAGAATTCTTTACTCCACGACGACTCACGTGATTTGAGGACTTCACGCTTCTTCAATTTCATATTAAGATCCTCTATGTTGTGCATGAGTTCAGTGTTGGCTTGTTGTAAACTCTTTACTTCGTTCTTTTCTTTCTTTCTCTGAATTTCTACTTGGTCGAATTCTTTTTTAATTGCCGCCAAATCATCACTCATTTTTTGTGTTTCTTGTAAAACATTATCTTTCTCAGAAAGAATCTGATTAAGCTCCTCTTCCACACGATTCCTGTGCATGCTTGTCATCAATAACTCATTTGCCTTTGCAGCCAGCAATGCTTTCAATTTCTCTACTTCCTTTTCCAACTGATCTCGCTGAATACTGAATGTCTCTCGGGCTTCTCTATAGTAGTTTCGTTCCTTTTTTACATTGTCAAGTTCGTTTATGACTGAGCTGAGATGTTTTTTAAACTTCTCTCTTTCGGTTGAAATAATATTTCGATCCTTTGACAATTCGGCATAACGCTCTTTGAAGAGTTGTAGCTCCTCTAGAAGCTTCTCAGTTTCCACACAGCCGCCTTCACATTTTCTTCCACTCATTTCACTGTAATGCTCACAATAAAACGAACCAGATTGCGGATTCCCATTTTCATTTTCTTTTTGCTTAACCGATTCGATAACATGACGCAATTTTCGCTCGAGGATTATATTTTGTTGAGTTAGACGAGCATTCTCCGCTGCTATATCAGTGAATTTATTACGATCCTTTGAAGAGGATTCTAGTTGATTCATCGCTGCCATATACTGTTCCTGATAAAAGGCCAATTGTGAGGCCATCTCTTCACAACGTCGAACCGTGTCATTATGCTGATGACGCAGATTATTTAATTCCATGTCATATTGTTGTTTCATCAAATCGAAAGACTTTTTAGTATTCGGATTATTGTTGGCAATGTTGGCGGCTGTTGTACTGCCGCTGCTATTTGACGAGGGTCTAAGTGTTCGGTCATAACCGCCCACATATTCAGGACTCTCTGCAATACAAAATCGTTTAGGATTAGATGATCATTTAAAATTTGATTTAACAAAGCCTACCTTCTTGGCTGCTATTGCTAGTTAAAGAAAGATCTCCAGAAGCCATTTCTTCAAATCATTTTCTACGACCAAACTGGTACAAACAATGAATAAATCTGTAAAGAAGTTTACTTATTATTGATTGTTGCAGGACTATGCATTTACTAATTTGGAATATCATTTGTAAAGCTCTACATCCAAATTAGCTAGAGGGAACGATCCACAGTATACATGGGAAATAATTTTTCTTCTAATGGTACAGAGAATGGACATGCAATGCTTGTTCAAAACAACGAACTTGAAATATATATTTGCGAAGAGAAGTTGTAAACAAAAGCAACTAAAGAACAGACCCTAATCATCATCATTCGTCAAAATAAATAAAAAGATAAAGTTTATGGACACCTAAGTACTGTCCACCATTGGGATGCCATCATCAGGAGTCAACGTATGCCAAATTCTGCGTGTATCAGTATCGGTTTTATGTTGTGCAATTATGCTAGACACAGACCGGGGTCAACCTGACGATAACCTGTGTTATATGTCTATGTCTATGCCTAAATTTTGATTTCGTACAACTGGACTTTACTACTTTACTTATCAGTTCGAGTGTTGAGCAAGAATAAAATAACAAAATTACACTTCAATGTCGGGAATGACGAGGAAACAGTGGATGAAAAACGGCGAAATGTACGAGGACTTTTTGATGAGTACCCAGATTGGAAGATAGGAGCCAATCCGATACTTTTGTTTTGACTGCAGGTTCAAGAGATCGTGTTAATGTTTTTCGCGACCATAAAAAAAGCAGTATCGCTCCGTGATCCGGTTCTTGTTTTTGTTTGGCAAAACCTGCGATGAAATCAAGCCCATTCTCGACAGTTGAATAGGACCCATTCACCCTCCCGTACAACCGTTTATAATTGGTTTGCAGAGTTTCGCCGTGGCCGCACGACGGTTTTTGATAAGCCGAGCCCAAGTGGCTCAAAAACGGTTACCACAGAGGAAACCGTGGACAAAATCGATGATCTTGTATTGGCGGATCGCTGAATGAAAATTCGCGAGTTGGCTGAGATAGCAGGCATCTCAACTGAACGCGTTAGCCATTTCCTGCACAAAATTTTAGGCATGAGAAAGCTGTCCGTGCGATGGGTGCCGCGTTTGCTCACACCGGAGAACAAGTGCAATCGTTAGAGCAGTTCAAAGACGTGCTTCATCCTGTTTGATCGAAATCCGGAGGAGTTTCTGCGTCGTTTCATGACCATCGATAGATATGGATTCATTGGTATGCAACAAAAACCAAAGAACAATCGAAACAATGGGTTTTACCCGCTGAACGTGCTCCAAAAAAGGTGAAGACCGTGTCTTTACCCGAAAAGGTGATGGCCACCGTTTCTTGGGACGCACAAGATGTGATCCACGTTGACTATTTGGAAAAGGGAAAAACTATCATAGGAGCATACTAAGTCGATTTATTGGGCCGATTCAACGCCGATTTTAAAAAAGTGCTCTTCCACCACGATAACGCACTGGCTCACACCTCCGCAGTCGCCACAGCCAAATTGTTCAAATTGAAACAAGAATTGCTCTCCTCTTTTCCGTATTCTTAGGATTTAGCTTCATGCGACTTTTTTTTGTTCACAAACCTGAAAAGATCGCTCGCCGAAAAGAAATGCCCTAGATATGAGATTGAAATTGTCTTGAGCCAATTTAAGGTGGAACTTCGAGAAACTATAACACAAACCACCACCGATAACGGATTCAGCCAAATAGACTTTAGGGACAAATGGACAAAGAATTCAATGAAGAGGACCACTAATTTGGTATAATCGGGGTACAGTTGCGGATATCCTGATATAAAATGTTGTGTGAGAGAGTTCGAAGATTTTGCCGATCGAGTATCTCTTAATCTCACAAGAGGCCCTACGCAGCTAGCACCAAATATTTAAGACAAGTGGCTGTCAAAATCATGCGAGATACCACCTCTACATCTACATCAATTCTACAAGCAAGAGAGATGGGATTAACGCCTACTTTTCAGAAGAAAATAAAAGCAGTAGTCCCGTTGTCGGGATATTACAGGTGATATTACGCGGGCTAATACACAATAGGCTCAAAACTCGGCAAACTTGCGATAATGAAATCCTTTGCCCTCATTTTTTCATTCTCTAAGCCTTCCGTCGTTCAAGACATAGTGAGTGTGTGCGGCTAAGTCTTGATGAACTTACCAATCGAAACAAACTTTAACATTTATCCATTTTGAAAGTGCGGATTTATAGATGATATGTAGAGTAATGTCTGAATGACGATGGAGACTGGATGCTATTGCACCAAAGTTAGTAAAGACGTCTATGAGACCATCAATATTAAAACGGATTTGGACATAAGCCGCCCAGTCAAAAGTAATTCTTTAACATCGTTCTTGAAAAAATTGTACAAAACTCACACACCAACAGCAAACGAAAGAAAGCTAAGAAAGTAAATTTTCAGCAGAGGCTTGCCCCAAGATACCAGTCCTGCTCTAAATCTTAGAGGAATGGACTTGGTCAAAAATGGATTCGATTCGCTCTATTCTTCGAAATCCTCGGTTCCCCGTCTACATACAAGAAGAATTGAGAATAAGATACAGCGACGAACTGGACAAACTACACAATGAGAAAGAGCGCAGTTTCAAGCAGCTACGATCGAGTTGGATGGAGACCCTTCTTGGTTGAGGTATATTTTCACCTGTAAGTAAGTGTCAACAATGATGAAGGCAAAAATGAAAAAGAATTGGATACAAGAACAATACGCTAACTTATACATAAACGAGTGCATACGAATACATCGGCACATCTGACGTGCACTCACAACTTATGTAATTAAAGCAAGGGCATCAACTTAGAATCTCTTGTGGCTAAACGTCTGTGCATAGTTCTCAAGATTTTATATTGTAATCGCAATTCATACTAACAGTTCCACAACAGACAATGGAGTGGAAATTAGAGCAATTGACAATAAAAAAAAAAAAAAAAAAACTTAAGCTAAGCTTGGGATGGACAAAATTGCAAGGCTGCTGTGTGCAAACAATTTTTATCCCAAAATTTTAAAATGATTTGTTTGAATCAGCACAATTTAATCACAACACCTTGTTGTGCTCATTTTATTTTGCCTCGTCCAAGGTGACATTTATTTTGTTCTCCACAAGAAATTTTATTAGAACTTTCTCTCGTTCTTTTTTCTCTATCTTGCTGACAAGGTTAATCTTTCTTTTATACCATCTCCAACATAATAAAATCATATTTACCCATGGAAGTTAGGTGATGTGCTAGTCCCCAAGGGAGGAGGACGATTGGTCTATTGTGATTCCCTGTTGACGTTGTAAGTGTATTATACTATTATTATGGTGGGTCTAACCAATATACTTTGTTGACGTCCTCAAGTTCTCCAAAAATTCTGTACCCCAGGTGTACAGCAAGTGTGTTATAGTGTCCCCTTCGTTCCTATAGCTTTTGTAATAATCTTAAAAAGAGGTTCCTATTCTGGTTATGAGACTTCTAACGATGCGGATGTCTTCTTTGTTGAGCCCGAAGAGGATACGTGTTCTCCCGCTGATGTAATGGTCTGAATTTTACGAAGACAAATGTGTTTATTGCACAATCATGGTTCCTGTATGTATTCCTGTTTTGTATTCAACAAATTTGAGTTAGTATAATGGATAATCGTTGGAAATGTCCTCTCTTGTCTGCAATCATTTAGAAATGAACTGGACGTAAGCCATCTCATGGTGCAGATTGGAAATTTCGCAAAACCTTGAATTATAACTACGAGGAGCTATATTTAATCTTAACGTCTCTGAGAAAGTTATTAGCCGGTGCTCAGTAATGTGAAGTGAGGCCGAGATTTTTGAAAACAACACTTGGGCTCCGCCCTGCCTAAAGACTGACTAATAGCAAGGAAACGACAAAGATTTCAACACAATTGATCGACTGCATCTACTACATGTCTCAAGTCAAGTCAAATCCGAAATTATACCTTACATCGAAGAAACTCATCCGAATCGATTGTTGTAAGTTTGATGTAGGGAAGCTGCTTATCCACTCTAGTTATACTATATCAGAAATCAAAGAATAATTCCTGACACTCCCTAACCGTATAGCGATGGCAAATTTTTCGAATGGAGAAATTTATTTAGCACTCCGTGAAATTTATGGTAGGTATCATCGGCTATCTGATGATTGCTACTTATCAAATGATTGAAAAACTCACAACCAGTTCACGCCATTTGATACTCATCAGCAAGGACGAGAATAGAGCGTTCGAATTAAAATACCGCGATTACCACAATTTATCGATTCGTTCTCTCCTCGTTTCTGTTACAAACAAAAAAAAAAAAAGAGAATCCTAGATCAACATATAAGATAAAATCTCAACAAACACAACCTATGCGGTGCTCAGCACTCTTACCTTAAAGGGAAATCAGTAGAAATGGGACCGCACGAGACTGTAGCTACCATAAAAAAGAATACTATACACATAGAGTACACTAAATCCGCCTTAATAGATATCGAAGGAGCATTTTATAACCGGATCTATAAGGGCGGCTTTAAAGAAGAGCAGAATTATCAAATCAGAATTTGAAAGAAACACAGTCAGTCACAAACGGTTGCAACAGGAACCCATAAGGATTGACTGATTGCTCCCCTTTTGTGGCTACTTGTTATAAACGACATCCTTAGAAGTTTCGAACAGACGAGTATCAAGGCGGTAGCCTACCCCGACGAAATAGTCATTCTGGTGGGAGGAAAAGATCTGCCAACGATCAGTGAATTAATGGAATCTCCCTTGAATACGCTCGAAAACC
The DNA here is from genome assembly GCA_907269105.1 of Volucella inanis. Classification (NCBI taxonomy): domain Eukaryota; kingdom Metazoa; phylum Arthropoda; class Insecta; order Diptera; family Syrphidae; genus Volucella; species Volucella inanis. The sequence continues at coordinate 28,168,491 of OU026157.1, forward strand.
GGATAACATAACACGGTTTCAGGAGAAAATAAAGTTAGAAAGGTTTAATTTTCCTTGTTGCCGCATACAGCTTTCATCCGAAGCTACAAGGGTGAGTAAGTCCCTGAAAACCAGATGGCGTTGCCCACCCAAATTTTCACACAGATTTGTCAAGAGTTTTGTTGTGACAGCCATTGTGACGACTATGAGAATTTTCGTAAAAATGAAAAAAAGTGCATTTTGTGTGCTCGTTAAACAACAATTTTTGTGCAAAAAAACCACCATGCAAACCAAACAAAAGCTTGAAAAGTATTATGGAGACTCTCCACAATCGATTGGAACTATCCACCACTGGTTTACTGAATTTCGGTGCAGGTATACCGAACGTCCAGGTCACCTAATTGCGTTCACTATACCAGAAAAGGTCAATAAAATCCTCGGTACGAGTATGATATTAGACGATCAACGAGTGAAGGTTCGCTAACTTGAAAAGGTTCAATGAATCAGTGATTTCAGTTTTGCAAAAATATTTGGATACGATAAAGCTATCCGTCATGTGGGTGCCGCGTTTGCTTACTACTGAGAACAAACAAACGCAATCATTTGACAATTTTTAAGGAGTGTTTGGCGATGTTCAATCACAATTCGAATGAGTTTTTGCGCCGTTTCACACACACCAGAGACCAAGGAACATCTGAGACAATGGACTTCTTCTGGTGAATTGAAGCCGAGGAAGACCACGCACCTTGGCCAACAAGGGGACAGTTTTTTGAGATACCCGTTGTATCATTCACATGATTACCTTGAATTTTGTGTGCGCGTTAAACAACAACTTTTGTGCAAAAAAAAAACCACCAAGCAAATCAAACAAAAGCTTGAAAAGTATTATGGAGACTCTCCACAATCGATTGGAACTTTCCACCACTGGTTTACTAAATTTCGGTGCAGGTATACCAAACGTCCAGGTCACCCAGTTGCGGTCACTACACCAGAAAAGGTCAATAAAATCCTCGGTACGAGTATGATATTAGACGATTAACGAGTGAAGGTTCGCTAACTTGAAAAGGTTCAATGAATCAGTGATTTCAGTTTTGCAAAAATATTTGGATACGATAAAGCTATCCGCCAGGTGGGTGCCGCGTTTGCTTACTACTGAGAAGCGTGTTTGGCGATGTTCGATCACAATTCGAATGAGTTTTTGCGCCGTTTCACACACACCAGAGACCAAGGAAGATCTGAGACAATGGACTTCTTCTGGTGAATTGAAGCCGAGGAAATTCATGCACCTTGGCCAACAATGGGACAGTTTTTTGAGATACCCGTGGTATTATTCACATGATTACCTTGAAAAGGGTAAAACTATCATCCACGCTTAATATGCAGACCTGTTTCCATCGATTTGACTCCAATTTAAAGCAAAAACAACCGTGTTTTGAAAAAAAGGCACCGGCACATAAGTCAGTAGTCGCAACGGTAAAATTGTATGGGTTAGGTTACGAATTTTTCACTCATCCAACACATTCTCCAAAATCAGGCACATTTTTGTAACTCTATTTGGTGATTTCACTTGTTAAAGCTCCCACAAAATGGGAGATTTCTGAGGGTTCCCATTTCATCAGTAGTATAGCCTATGTATTGGGTCTATAATTCGTGCGGTTTGCTAAGAGATGGCGTAACTTCTATTATTCCATTGGAACATGCGTTAGAAAGCTACTGTCATTGTACGTCATTTCAGTATATGTCATTCATTTGAAGCGTAAACAACAATAATTTTTTTTCACTCAAATATGTCGAACTTTGTGCCTAAAAGTGTTTTTGCGGGGAGTTCTTCTTCATTACTTTAATATGAAGAAAACTGCTGCCGAAAGTCATCGTATTTTGGTGGAAGCTTATAGTGGACATGCGCTAGCTGAGCGAACGTGCCAAAAGTGGTTTGCACGATTTGAACGTCCTGGGCAGCCAAAAAAGTTTGAAGATGAAGAACTGGAAGCATTACTCTATGAAGATTGTTGCCAAACACAAGAAGAGCTCTCAGAATCTTTGGGTGTCACTCAAGCAGCCATTTCAAAACGTTTAAAAGCAGCTGGATACATTGTATTCAAAAGCAAGCAAATTGGGTTCCACATGAACTCAAGCCAAGAGATGTCGAAAGGCGGTTTTGCATGTCCGAAATGCTGCTGGAACGCCACAAAAGGAAGTCATTTTTGCATCGGATTGTTACTGGTGATGAAAAATGGATCCATTACGACAACCCCAAGCGCAAAAAATCATATGTGAAACCCGGCCAACCAGCTAAATCAACGGCAAAGCCGAATATCCATGGCGCGAAGGTAATGCTCTGCATGGGAAAAAGTTATAGCTTCAGATGGGCAATACTTTGAATAATACTATTGTACATGTTTTTCTTAAATAAACGTTCAAATTTTGAAAAAGAAAACCGCACGAATAAAATTACATACCCAATAGCTTTACGAATAAGAATTATTTCTGCCTGAAAAATACCATATTCTTCCGGAAACTTGAAAGAATCCAAAATTTATAGCTTTTCACAGTAGATTCCAGCTTCAGTACCTTTCTCCATACTGGAGCCGTCCACGGAGAGGTGGAGTTTTTCATTAATTAAAATGATGATGCTAGGAAATGATGTGGATAAACTCTTATCAAAGTCCACAAAGTCACTACACTTCGTCAGTTTTAATTGTCTGTACTCCTGTATTAAATTTGTGGGTTCTACGCGATTTAAGTATCATGACAATTTCTCTCTTCAGTTGCTTGACGACCTCGTTTCAAGTGGATCTCTCTCTCTCTCTCTCTGCTTTCTTGCACAACTATAGTCAATTTATCCGAAAAATTTGAATGTCTCAGACAGATCGGATTGGTTGGTGATGTGAAGACTCCAACTCGTGTTCGTCCAGTAAGGTCAGTTCAAAATGTATCGGAAAACCCGATTGTGTCCATTTTCAGACGATCACAGGAATTGGGCCTGCGCGTAACCACCTTGCACCATATTTTGCATAAAGATCTTGACCTACATGCCTATAAGGTCCAGTTGAAACGAGAATTAAAGCCAACAGACCACGCACAACACCTTATTCGCCGATTGTCTGGTGGTAATGAAAGAACAGGATCATGATTTTTTGCACTGGATTACTCTAAGTGATGAGACTCATTTTCGTCTGTGTGGATACGTAAACAAACAAAACTGTCGCATCTGGTGCTCCGAAGACTCAAGAGAAATAGTGCAAGAACCTTTCTATTCACAACGAGTGAAGGTTTTATGCAGTTCTTGAGCTAGCGGTGTCATTGGAACATATTTTTTCGAAAATGATGCTGGTTTGACCGTTTTAGTAAATGGATTGCATTACCGAACGATGTTGACTGACTTTTTTTGTCTAAAATTGATACTATGTACGTGAACAACGTTTGTTTTCAACAGCTGGTGAAACAATGTCTGTTTTGTGTGAGAAATTAGCTTCACGTGTGATTTCTGGAAATGGAGACTTCAATTGGCTGCCGAGATCGTACGATCTAACATCATCAGACTTTTTTCTTATAGGGCCAACAATTCATTCACTAAAAAAAAAATGGAGCTGTTATTCGCGAAATACAGCCGCAATTATGCGAAAAAAAGGTGAAAAAATTCGTCGACATAATGACTCTTTGTAGGCAAAGCCGAGGCGGACATATATATTCTCAGCAAGCTTTCTTTTTTTTCGTTGGCTCGTTAGGAATTTTATATTCTTTGTCTAGTTAAGATTAATTTGTCCTTTATTTTGCTTTGGCAAATATAGCTACTGTTGGTATAGCGAACATCTGCAAGGAATCGTACGCATTCAGAAAAATTTGATTTGAAGAGCTCCAAAGCAGACATGCGCTTAAGAAACTTTAATCTCTCACAGAGCGACGGCTTGGGTTAAAAGTTTGTCCTGGCTACATGTAATCCGTATATAGCTTGTGATAGAGTTATTAATAGGACAAGCCGGATACACTTTTCATCTCCATTTCTCAACCTAAATTAATGCATCGTCCTCTGAAGCTTTCTAAAATTGTTACCGCCTGTAGATGTTTTGTCATTTCTTGCTGTTACACTTCTGACTTGTCTCCTGTTGCTACAACAAACACTTTGTTAAAAATAAGTTTAATGCCTTGCAGGCTATCTGCATATCTCTCATCTAAATTCAGTTTGGCACAAGCTCGATCTATTCTAGCTAAAGACTTGCAATACTCTTAGGACTTTTGCTTATCGACCTGTCTCAAGAAGGCTCTAGCTTCTTTGCCATATTCCTTACATTGTTGATGTTCGTCTTCAGCGCCAAAATCATTTTTCACAGCTTCGCCAGGGTTTTCAATTGTTGCTAAGCTGCTGAGTTTCCATTTCTTAAGATTAGGCTCTTTCCTTTATTGATAGTCACTAACGCCTACATTAGAAGATCGATGCTGTATTCTTCTGAGGTAGAATCTCCGAGCTGAGGGAGTCCCCAATCAGATGGTCTTGTGTCACCAAAATACCAGCAATATTTGGTTTGATCACCATGGATTTTAGAAGCAGTTAAAAGTACGGATCTCAGATCAAGAATCCGTTCTGATAAGGGATCAATCTGAAAATAGAGCTGTTAAAGCTGTTGAAACAACATATCACAGACACACCCATCCCCCGACAGCTGTAGACCTTTCAGCCTTAGATAACTATTGTAGATACCTTCGCCGTCGTCATCGGCAAAGCACCTTGCTTTCGTCGATAAAACTTATCAACTTATGCGCGATGTGTGTAAACTTTAGCAACAACAAATACAAATGACCATAACTATCGCATCGATTGTCTTCGAGTGAACCCAATCAAAACACTTTCTTCACTCATTCACTTGCCAAAGTACCGCCAACGCCACCAACATGATTCCGAATCAAGCGAAAACCCAACAAACGGTACTACCCACTATAAAAATACAACCGTACACAGTAGATACGCAATTAATTAACCATTGGATTGGATCCTCGACACTCCAAGATCGGCCAACAGTGCTGTTGTTCATGTTCCTGCTGCTGCACTTTCTTCTGCTTCGCCAACACAGACTAATAACCCTACGCAACAGCGAACTGAAAAAGCAAAATCTAAATAAAATAAAAATTTCAAAAAGAAGTTTCTTCATGTGTTCATGCACCAATTAGCAAATTCAAGTTAATTGAAAGGTGCAGGCAACAATAGTCGTGGCACCAGAGAGCCATCGGATTGACAATGCCGATATGGTGCTGGTGCTGGCGGGCGATGGCGATGGCGGAGGCGAATGAATACGACTAGAAGGAGAGGAATACGGGCAGGCAGCTCGCCGAACAGATCGGCCAAATATCGAGTTACAATAGAACTGGTTTTTTCGGTGGCAATAGACTTGTTTCTTTTATTTTCGTTTATTTTTTATTTTTTATTTTTTTTTTTACTTCTCTCCATTTTTTGTTCATTTCATTTATGTGAAAATAACTTACCAAAGTAATATCTCCGTGTGTATATATAGAACACCAAAACGACCCAACGACCGAGCGACCGAACACCCGAACAGCCAAACAACCAAAACCGAACCACCTCCAGGGGCAAGGAACTGGGAAAAGTCGTGCAATTCTCGTCTTCGTTGTCGGCTATTCTCTGACTTTTTTTCTGTTGCTTTTCCCCTTTTTTGTAATCCTTCCAAGACGATTTGATTTTTAAGAATTTAACTTAAAACAAATGTAGTTCCGCACCGAATTGGAAATTGAAAATAAATAGGAAATACGAGTATGTACAATCAAGAGGGGAAGAACAAAACGAGCGAAGGAAAAAAAAAGTAAAGTAGAAACCAATGACGTTAGCTGCTTTCGTTTTGAATGCAAATTAAATCACTTTTTCTGGCGAATTTCACAATTAAAATACACAATTAAGCAACACTGGCACTGGTGTGGATGGTGGATGGTTTTTAGCAAATAATATACAACAAATAATGCTAAAAAAATTGAAATTTAAATTATAAAAAAAAATTGCGAAGGAGGAAAAAATTTTTTTTCTCCTTGTGGCACTGCACTTGTGTTAAAGTTGGAAAATTTTCCTTTAACTTCTGACAGATGACGGTTTTGTTTAGCAACATCTTTCTAGTGGTGGTTGCCGCCCACTAGTGTAGTGACAAGAAACTAAAGAGCTTTTTCGAAATGTAAGGGCCGATTAGAAGAAATTGTTTGGTGGTATCGGGTTGATGTCTGATTTGGGAAATCGATTTAAATTCATTATAATAGGGAACAAATTAAATTTATTTGAAAAAGTGTATAGTGAACTATAGTCGGGAAACTTTCAATAGAGTGACATAAAATGGGGAATTAGATAAATCAAAAGAAACCTTCACTAGATACTGTCTTGGTGTGAAAGATCCAAAGGGAATCGTAGGTAACATTTTCCAAAACTCGCGGTTGTGTGAATACTTCACAAAATTCTGTCGAAATAAATTACTTCACTTACTTACGTAATGCAACAGTTCGCGGTGAACCTGAGCCGTAGCTAACAAGTCACTCCACTTAGCCTGGTCTTTAGTTAACTGCTTCCAGTAGCACACTCCAAGTGGGGTGAGGTCGTCTTCTAATTGTGCGCGGCACTTAGACTGAGGAATTTTTCTACTGTATTCCCCCACAATTGGTGTCCACCCGCTCTACATGTCCTAGCTATATCAGGCTCTGTCAGGCTATGTCAGCTCGTATAGTACTTCGTTGAATCTTCTCCAAAGCCCATCAACGCAAACAGGACCGAATACATGTATTTCGAATGGTTTTCTCTAAAGTACCGCTCTCGATTCGCTTTAGCGCCATAAGGTAAAACTGGGTCTTATCTATGTCTTATCAAGTGTTACCTTAGTTTTACAGGTTAAGGTCTTCCTTTTATTTCTACGGAGGTGTTGTTGGTATAATTTACAGCAGAGCCAAGGTAGACAAAATCCCTTGATACTTCGAAATTATAGCTGTCGACTGCGACGTTCTGTCCAATTCTCCGTTTGGCAGCCATGCTGCAGTCAACTGTGAATATCTTGATTTCCTGGTTTTCAGTTTAGATATTGCTATCCTTACTTCATTTTGGTCAGGTGGACGGAAGTATTGCCTATCATCGTCTAAGTTGAATGGTCTACTCTGCTTGACGGCGGGATGTTGGGCTTCTTTGGCGTTATACAGTCTGCAGAAAAAGTGTTTCCATATTCTTGGTATCGAATGTGACTCTTCTACAAGATTTCTTATTCATCTCTACTATGCATGTATGTGTTCTCTTGCCTTGACAGAGTGCAATCTCTCAATATCTTCGATCGCGTGCTTCTCGTGCTCTTTTTCCTTCTTCTGGAGAAGCCGATCTTCTTGCCATCCTTTCTGCTCGTAGAACTCACGAGCGGCTCTTGTCCTTCATTACAGAGCCCCTTTGTAAGCTTGCTTAGCTGCATATGCTTTCCAGCATTCTTTATCAAACCAAATATTTCTTGGTGGTGGTCGGGTGAAGTCCAGCACATTAGATGCAGCGTCTTTGATGACACGTTGGCAACGTTGCCACTGATTTTCGGTATTTCACGGAGGGTGGTGGCATAGAAGTATATAATTGAGAGATTTCGGGATACGCGTTCAGCGAAGGTTCTGGCGATCTCTTGCGATTGCAGCTTTTCTACGTTATATCTTTTCACAATAGTTCTTGTTTGTTGTAGCCCTTGACGAATCCGCAGTCGCACTTTAGCTGCAACAAGGTGGCGATCTCACTAAACATTCGGTCCCCCATACTGGAGGCATGCCAAAAGTGATCGATTTGAGTTAGTGTTTCATGATCCGAAGACCGCCATGTCACCTTGTGAATAGTGAGATGAGAAAACCGTGTGCCTGCTAACGTGGCCAGAGGTGGTGTCGTTTAGGCTATGCTTACCAACTGTCCTACCAAATATGTCCTTCTTTCCTATCCCATCCTAGCCTATCGTACTGGGCGATTATAACGTTATACTTCGGACATTGCTCATAAGTCTTGTCTTTCGTAGGGGCGTGGGCACACATTAGGCTTATGTTAGTGGATTAAGCCTTGATGCGGATTTTCATAAGACATTTTGGAAGCTCAAGGCTTCTTGCCTAAGTCTGCCGCATATGGCAAATCACCGCAGCATACACTTGTATCACAATTTTTCGTCTCCCTTATGTTCGATCCATCCCATCGCACTTCCTGGATGGCGATGATATCTGCATGATAGTAGCTGCATGTGGCCTCATAAGAGCCCAAACATTCCACGTGTATATCCGAAGGTCGTTATTATTTAAACGTTTGCAAGGGTCGTCATAAGTGAGTCCGCTTCCAGTTGAGACCATTAGTTGGTCCATCACATCTTTTTAATCTCTTCTTAGAATTGTCAGCCGTTACGTCTTCTACTGGACGTGCAGGCTCTTGCCTTTTCAGCCTGTATGAGTAAGTGTTTATTCATGTAGTTACCGGGGACCACCATTGGGAGGTAAGCGTAACACTTCGCAACGAATTTGATTGTTGCTTTGCTCGCCCAATCCAAGTTATAAGACACTCAGCAATCACCCGATTAATCAATGCAGCGCACTTTCATATTTCTTGTTTGGCTGCCTTTACCTACCTACATCTATCATCAAACAAGAGATTTCGTATTGAAACCCTTTGAAACCAATCACACTTGATGACTCGTTGACAACATTTCGATTGGTGCTCTACAATTTGTGTACCATGGCTAGGATTTTGAGACGGCTTTAATGAAATGCGACTGTAGCTCTTCTACGTCAAATTTGATTGGCCTTACTTGACTCTGTTGTGCTTCTGATATCATTACGACCCGGGTAGATGTTGGCTCCTCCGAAAGTTGAACGAATGTCTACTGTCGAATGATGTTGAGATGTGGGAACTGCGTTATGACTACTAAAGGGTTCCATACCCAGCCTCGCGTTAAGTTCTACTAACACAGTTTTTGTTTTTTGTTATAACTTGTCACTGTGGACATTCTAAATAAAGAAGGTTACAACACTCGTCTCTATCATTTGTCATTCTTATCCTGGGCATGAACGCAAATCAAGAATATATTTCCGAATTAAGCTTTGATGTGGATAATTATGAGGCGTTCGCTTACATGCCAAAAGCCTTAGTTTTCGTTTAACTCTACTTCGAATTCGCATCTAAGCTACGTCTTTCTTATTTGTAGCCGTAGGAAATCCATCGCGGTAATATCTGCTTAATGGCAAAGCAGGGGTTGTCAAATGTGAACATTATATCCATCTGTGTCTATCTTTGTTCTCTACGAGTATACATATATTTTTATTTCCAAATTCCAAAGATTACCAATTTCTGAATTTTGGAATGAGATAGCTCTACCAATTGCATATGGCCAAATAATTTGTGATGTATGAATTTCTTAAATTTTTATACCTATATAACATTTCCACATTCGACGTTCATAACAACCCTGTTTTCGGTAAGAAAAAGCTCTTTCAGATATATCACTATTTGACAGCTGTCAATGAATATATGAAAGAAACGAGCAAAAAGCCATTCACCACCAGCATCAGATTCTCTGGTCGCTTTATTGAAATTTTTTACTTTATTTTCATGCACCAAATAAACACCAATTTATCGGTGAAAAGTGTGGAAAACCCTTAAACAATCAATCAGTTAACTATCCAATAAAGTTTTTCAACATTTTCTGCTCAAAATTCACCCACAATTCACTCAAATCTATTGAACGGCTAAAGCTGTGATATCTCTTAAACCACACATCAAAATGGTGAGTAATAATTTTTTTCCACACTTTTTTCCTTTTTCATTTTTTTTTTTTTTTTATATCCATTCCTACATCCCACTTTGGATGATGAGAGTACCCTGTACGGGAAAACTGAAAACCGAAAAATGTATGTCACACCCAAAAGGAGGCACAACAAAAACAATAAAGAGCCACACAACGACTACAATAAAGATAAAAAGCAAAAAAAAAAGAAATGAGCAACATTTAAAGAGACGGAAAAATTATCTATGTTTTCATGGACATAAATGGTAATGGATTTATTTTCTGGCCATGATATCGAAAAAAAACCTTTGGGAAAGCGATTTATCTTATCAAAAAGCGCGGGCTAAACGTGAATGCCGTGCGGATTATCGATAGTTGATTCTGATTCGCACGGACAAGGTAAACATCCGCAAAGAGTTAGAGAGTCTATCGATGTTTGGATTGTTGAAGATAAATCCTAAATTGTATAGTTATCTGTTGCAAATGATTCGATTAAAATTCCTTGAGATGTGTCAGTCGATTGGTGTTGTGTGCGATTTATGGTGTTGTTAAGTGAAATCGACAAAAATGTGTACCTATAAGCATGGACTGTCTGTAAGTTTGTTAGTCATGCATGCATAAATCATTAGCTTGTCCAGAGGAGAGAAATCGGGAAGAAAGCTTTCTGTGTCTACTAAAGGTTGATAACCGAGAACCGGAATTTGGAAGCATTTTGCAAGCAAATTTGATCTATTCAAGACGAGAGAAATGAATGTTGGAAAGCCACGTCTCAAGCAAGCACAGAAGGTCAACAATTAAGAATAACCACACCGTTTTTAGTGTTCGGGGAACCGGTTTTCTTTGATGTTGCATTGATGTCAGTGTTTGCTGGATGCATTAATTACCAAATCTGATTTCATGTGCCAGTGTAGGTTATGTTTTTGTTTGAATTCTACGTACGAATACACACATCTAACTGTTTGGATTGAGGAGAGTGAAAATAATTCGTAACTTGGTATGAATTTTGTTTTGTTTTATCATTTTGAGGAAAATGAGGAATGACTCTGCTACTATTAGATGAGCGAGAGAGCAAAGATATTCACGAAAGGCATGGGCCAAGTTTCAGAATACGACCATCCTAGATGTGCTTATTATCAGATTGTAAAGGATCTAGTCTAGAGGAGATGTGTTATGATAAACATTCTTGCAAGACAATTTGCACGGCGTAAAAGCATGTCGAATGGTGTTTTAGATCGTCTGCCGGGACAGGTTCCTTTTGGATAGGTTGAACATTTGCAAAATACCAAAATACGAGTGGTTAACAGTTAAAATTGATTTTGGCTTCTCTGGCGCCTTCCACTCGGTACTTTGGCGCCTCGTTTCTGGATCATATTGAAAGAAAGTTTATATTTTTGGTTTTTTGGCCTCTTTGATGATGTCCTTCGAATGTTATACTCGATGATCATATTTGTACCGATGACACAAAAAACATCAGCACATCAGAGAAGGATCTACCTTTCAAAATCATGTAATTGCCAATAGAAAACCTCAGTAGGAATGCTTAGTGCATTGTATTGTATTCTACATGCTGATCATCATCTCGTAAGTGATGACAAGAGTTTGCTGATGTTTTTCCATTTGAGTGGACCAATTGGCTTTGAATTCCACCTGAAACTTGAGTCTCTTTGGATTGAATTTTTCGGCGACTTTCGTTGCTTATGGCTGATTAGCAGTCCAGTCACTATCGATTTCTTAATGTGAAAACTTCCGCGAATATGTTAACTTCTATTAAGATCACGTTTTGTCACACCCGCCGGCATTCGTAAGGTCTTCATTTCGGCTGTTGTCATTTATCTTTTATACTTCTCGTCCAACACTGGGACGCGAATGCAAAAGCCGGGCGAATAACTGCCGTATGTATCAAACCTTTAGGCTTAAGCAGCATGTTTTGATCACAAAATTTTAGCAGAGTTTCCGATTTGTCATTCCATTTTCCCTGATGGTTCACGGCAGAGCATAGGTATTTACATTTTTCTTGCCTTGGCTTAGCTCTTAGTGTTCCAGAGGTTGTAAATGAGTTATAGACTAAACTGTTTGTTCCTCCTCTAAATACGTCCATTGCTGAAAGATTAAGCCCCTCGCTTAAATTTGGTATTGTAACTACGTGAATCCATATCTTTCAACACATTTTCATCCTTTGATCTTTTGGAGAAGTTTATATTTACTGGAATTTCTCATGACATGTAAGTCTAACTTACTTAAGGTGGACCTGGGGCTCAACCAGTAAGCATCTTTAGCCAGCATCTTTAGCCAATTTCACCTTTGACTTGCTTGCGTCCCCTGGATTGTGGTTGTTCCGGAATCGAAGATTATTCGGATCGGAGCATTAGTTTTGATCCGTTCTACATGTCTATGCCACTTGAGTTGTTGGACCTTCTCTTTTCTGGCTAAGTAAATGTCGCTGTACAGCCCGTATAGTTTGTCGTTGTATCTCTCCCTCCACCCAACGTCTAGGCAGACGGGACTGAAAATCACCTAAAACAATTTTTCTCTCAAAACAGCCGAGAGAACCCTCATTCATTTTTGATAAAGTCCATTGCTCTGCGCCATAGAGTAGGACTGGGATTATTAAGATCTTATATAGGGTCACTTTTGTTGTTTGAGAAAGGGCTTTGCTATTCAATTACCTTCCAAAGAAGCAGCGATTGGCAAGAGCTATTCTTCATTTGATTTCATCGCTGGTGTCGTGTGTATTAATAGCGGAGCCTAGGTAGACAAACTCCTTAATTTTCTTTCCAAGACGTCCGCGTTCTTGTAGACAACATATACCCATTTTCGCCGCTTCGGGCTTAATACTCGGGAACGCGCCAATGACGTCATGTGCTTTTTTCCGATTACGTCAGTGTCATCGGGGTATGCGAGTGAGTTTTGCACTATTCTTTCAAGAATGAAGTTAAAGAGTCGAGTGTAACCCAGTACATCATATGTAGCATCTCTGGCGATCTCTTGCTAACCAACGTCGAAGTTCCTCACAGTATTTCCTTGCCTTTGAGATGTTTGAGATACCGTACATTGTATACAATAAGGTTCAAGACGATAGTGGCTTCTAGGATCGACATCCATAATACTGCAGGATTGTTTTGCGTCGATCGGAATGTGGTCAATCTGATTGAGGGTTGATTGATCAGGAGTTCTCCAAGTCCTCTTATGAATATCGAGATGTGCGAACCGCGTGCTAGAGACGACAATGTTTCGCCCAAGCGCAAAATCGTTTAGCCTGAATCCGTTATCAGAGGTAGTGTCGTGTGTCCTTTTTTCGAGGACAATTTTAATGTCATAAGCTAAGGCACTGCTCATAGGTCTTGTCCAAGAGCTTGTAGAAGCTATCTTTGGTTGGAGCAATAAGGCCAATTGTTACGATGCGCTCGTTCACATGTCACAACCCAACGCTTCTTGCCTAACAACAAATCCGTATCCAAATAAGCGCTACTTTTGCGCTAGATCGCAATTGCCGTGATAAATGTTGCATCACATTTCTTGAATGGCGGTTATATCTGCTTTGTAACAGTTCAGGGATTCCGCTAATTGTTCGGCTGCACTTGGTCTATTTAGGGACCTTACATTCCTCGTGCAGATCCGAAGTTCGTTGTATTTGTTTCATTTGCAATTGCTTAGCAGTAGATCCGTACATATCCAAGGCTTGTTGTTGCTTCGAAACATAACTTTCTTCTACCGGCCGCATAAGCCCCAACGTGGAGGGCCAGCTCCATTGTAGATAGTCCCATTAGGAGAGGTCGGTCAGACCGAACTTAGTAACACGTCCTCCGCCACCATCTCTTTTGCAAAACCCTGACTTAATATCAGAAATTCTTTCCGACCTGAGCTCAAAATATGTCGGAGTGGTCCGAATAAGATCTTATTTGGTTTGTTTCGGAATTTTATTGTACTTCATCGTTAATTCGATTTAGGGAATTCATCCGCTCTCCTGTTTATAGTGCTGCTATTTTTTTCTTTATTGGTCAGTGCCCGAGGTAAAATAAGCAAAATCTATGTGTAGAAACTGTTATAGCGTGGCGGTTACAACACTGGTTGACGGAGACGTGCTGAAACTGAAAAAGATGACGCACGTCTTTATTTTTATTTCGAAAAAACTCGTACGCTTGGCACTATGAAATAACTCGGTTTCTAAATTTGTAACGCGAATATATTCAGGTAACCTTACTGAGTCGTTTATATGCTATGTTCGGCTTCAGCTAACTAAATGGATTAGTTGAACTATTGTCAACTTATTAAAATGCTTATCCCGCAAGCAATTATTATAATCCCTCTAGCAGGAGCCAACAATTTCTTATCATCTCTTTTAAGTCATAAAACAAAAATTAACTATTTTTTTATGAATTGCTTTTTTGTTTTTCTTAGACGGAGCTACAAATGGACTGTGCACTTGATCTAATGCGTCGCTTGCCTCCTCAGCAAATCGAGAAGAACCTCATCGATCTTATCGATTTGGCACCAGATCTTTGCGAGGATCTTCTCTCATCTGTAGATCAACCTCTAAAAATAGCTAAAGATAAAGAAGTTGGCAAGGATTATCTTTTGTGTGATTATAATCGAGATGGTGATTCATATCGTTCCCCATGGTCGAACACATATGATCCTCCACTCGAAGATGGTCAAATGCCATCAGAACGATTGCGTAAATTAGAAATTGAAGCAAATTACGCTTTCGATCAATACCGCGAAATGTACTACGAAGGTGGTGTATCATCTGTTTATCTATGGGATCTAGATCATGGCTTTGCTGCTGTTATCCTGATTAAAAAAGCCGGTGATGGTAGTAAGAAAATTCGTGGTTGCTGGGACTCCATCCATGTTGTTGAGGTACAAGAGAAGACCACCGGTCGAACGGCGCACTATAAACTTACTTCGACTGCTATGTTATGGCTGCAAACAAATAAACAAGGTTCAGGTACAATGAACTTGGGCGGATCACTTACACGCCAACAAGAACAAGATGCCAACGTGAGCGAATCATCACCCCACATCGCCAACATCGGAAGAATGGTCGAGGAAATGGAGAATAAAATTCGTAATACGTTAAATGAAATTTATTTTGGTAAAACAAAAGACATAGTAAATGGACTGCGAAGCACACAATCACTGTCCGATCAAAGGGCGCAAACTGCGATGAAGCAGGATCTCGCCGCTGCCATTTTGAGACGCAATGTAAAACCCGAAACGAACTGAAATGAGGGCCACCACGACGAGCTTAAGGACGATCACTACGAGGAGAACTATGACAATTTTTAAACCGCCGCCGCCGACGCCGCCGCCAACGCTACCCTTAGTCGTCCTGAATACCCATACACACAAACACATTTACCGGTCTCCAATAAAGTCCCTGACAAAAAGTGAAATCAAATCAAAACTCCGATAAACACAACAAAAAAACAAAAAAAACAAAAAACAAAAGAAAAAACAAAAAAGCAACTGCGAACACAAACGAAACACATTTTGTTTGAACCTAATCGTAACGCGAGTGAGGTCCATCCAACGACAGAGAGTATACCTCGCTTGTTAAAGATGTATTATTATAATTAATATTATTATTACAATTATTATTATTAATATTAGAAAACTCTTTGCATTTATCGAACCGCTATAATGACGCCGGCCTTTTGTTGATGCTTCGCAAAACTTCCAATTTTTATTTTCTTTACAAACAAAAAGATAATAATAATTACAAAGATTTTTTTTTCTTTTTCTTTTCTATTTAAACATATTTCATTGTATTCTCATCTTTGTTTCATTTTAAAGTCTTATTTTATGTGTACATTCAGAGAAAAAACAATAACAAAGAAAACAAACATACAAAAAGTTTAATCGCGTTGGGTATTTATTGTGAATGAGTTTTTTTTTTATATATATATGTTCAGTTGAAAAAAAAAGATAGAAAAATTTCAAAATTAAAAAAAAAGAAAATCTATATATATAAACGATAAATAAATAAAAAAAAAAAGAAAAGATTTAAGGAAATAAAAGAAGAAATGAATTAAAGAAAATTTTATAATATTACCAATATTATTAACTAAATAAACAATTTAAGAAATTAGCTCTGGCTTTTATTTTTTTATGATTGCAGTTCCAAAATGAAATCACAAAAGTTATCACTTTCCAGTGAATGCAGACCTAAGACGACCAGGAAAACAAATCCTTTTGTCACCAAGCCAATGAAAAGAAGTAGGGTTGATTCATCATGAGGTTTGATTTATAATGTAAAATAAAATACATAAATTTGAAAGTGAACTTAAAATTTTAATTATCGGTTAAAAGAACCATTCATGGCATTTACTTTCTAAAAAATTATATCATGTAAATGTTGGCCAACACTACGTCTGAGGTGGTCCATTCGGAAGGTCCAATTTTGGGCGACTCGTTCGAGCATAGCGACTGGTATCTCGCGGATAACACGAATAATTTAAGCTTTCAAAGTGTCAATCGTAGCTGCCTTATTCCAGAAGACCTGAGACTTTACATATCCCCAGAGAAAATAGTCCAAAGGTGTAATATCACACGATCTAGGTGACTAATTTACCGTAGCAAAGCGTGAAATTAAGTGCTCCCCAAAATGATTTCCAAGCAAGTCCATTGTTTCACGCGCTTTATGGCTCGTAGCGCCGTCTTCTTGAAACCAGAGCTCACCGAGATCATGTGCTTGAATTTCAGCATACACATAGTCCGTTAACATGGCGCAATAACGGTTACCATTGACGATAACATTCTGATTTGCCTAATTTTTGAAGAAATATGGACCAATGATTCCACCAGCCCACAAACCACACCAAATATTAGTTCTTTGCACTCCTTGAGTTGCTCATCAGCCCAAATATGACAATTTTGTTTGTTAACGTATCCATTGAGCTAGAAATAGGCTTCATCACTGAACAAAATTTCACGATAAAACACCGGATTTTCATTGAGTTTTTCCAGAGCCCATTCACTGAAAATATGACGCAAATTCAAGTCAGCTGGCTTCAATTCTTGCATAAGTTGAATTTTGTACGCTTTTAGGAAGATAACCTCACGTAAAATACGCCAAACCAAGCTGCTGAAAATGACGACAATTGGATTCGTCACGGTCTTCGTGTACACTGTCAGCTACA
The DNA here is from genome assembly GCA_907269105.1 of Volucella inanis. NCBI lineage: Eukaryota > Metazoa > Arthropoda > Insecta > Diptera > Syrphidae > Volucella > Volucella inanis. Next base: position 28,185,373 of record OU026157.1, read on the forward strand.
GCTTCTATAGTCTCTTCACTATATGCTGGATGTGGTCTAACCGGTCGAGTATCATCCACTTATGTAAAGTGGGACTCAAATTTGCGAATGGTATGAGCAATAGTCGTTTTAGTAGGTCGATTATGCGTACCGTAACTTCGTCAAATCGCACGAAAAACATTTCTCACTGAACGTTGAATTTCGTAATACAGTTGAACAATTTTGAGACGCTGTTATGGTGTGAATTTTTCCGTGATGATTTGCCAAATGATACTGAACAAAAATGACAAAGCAGTTTGATAGGATTAATGCGTGATCTGTCAAAAAAGCCCATTGAAAATCAAACCTCACGATGAATCACCCATTATTAGCAACGAAGACCCGTTGTGCTTACCCTTCAACTTGGATCTTATTACAGTTTACCTGTCTGGTCCAAAGTCAGACCCAGGCCTCTTCTAAGATTTTTCACATTCTTCTATCCTGGGCTATTTCGGTCCAATTTTCTAGATTCACTTTTTGATATCGTCTGTCCATCGTGTTGGTGATCTCCCTCTGTTTCTGACGGAAATACCGATGTACATTGGTCCCAAATGTTTGCAATTTACAATGAATAGGGAATAGAAAGCTCCGCAGGGCATCCCGTAAGCAAGTTGTAAGGCTTAGGAGCGAATCACGATATTTTAGGTTCCAAAAGTGGGCCTGAGGTTATACTGATGAGCATTCGTAGTGAGACGGGTGGGGTGGAATTCTATTGGCGATTCCTTTCTAGCACTGGTGGTGGAAATAGATAGGAGACATTACGTCGCTGTTCAAGGGTGTCAATTGACTGACTGATATTAGTATCACCTATGAATCTAATCGCACGGTTTTGAATCCTACCTAGTAGATGCAGAGATGTTTTACGAGCACCTGACCAGATGTGGGCATTGTACTCCAATTTAGGGCGAATGAATGCCTTATCTATTGAGGCCAGATCAGAGGGGGTGAAATATTTCTTACATCGCTTGAGAAAACCTAGACATTTCGCAGCATTTTGGGCGACATCAAATATGTGGTCATTCCAACGTACTTTGTCAAAAACACACATACTGAATGGCAAGTGCCATTCATGGATAATGACTGGGTATTTAGGTTTCACTTTAATGACAGCATTGAGTTTTGGAAACATTAAATTCCACTTTGCTCATAGTTCCACAAGAGCAAGGACGTGAGTCCGGGAACGAATATGAAATATTTTGGAATAGAAGTAGCAAATAAGAGATAATTAATGAAAATTAAAAAAAAAAAAAAATCGAAAACAGAACAGCTCCCTGGGTCACTCCAGTATTTATTTTGTGGATATTAGACTTAGAATTAAAACTATCCAAGACAACTTGAATTGAAAGTTCCAAAAGGTAATTTCTAATCCATTGAAGAAGGGAGTCGTCGATCCTTAAAGCACGCATTCGACCAAAGAGCCTAATGCCAAACACTGTGAAAGGCATTAGAAATCTTGCTTTCGACAGATTGATGTACGCTTTGGTTCCGCTTTTCGGTGAGACTTGCCATCAAGCCACCGGTGGACCTGTTGCTGTACTCTCCACAAATTCAGATGTTTCGTGGTCGCGATCAGTTGTGACATTTCTAGCGAAATTCTTCCATCGATATCACTGATTTACAGCACTTTATGCAGGTCGCAAGGACGTTGAAGAGAAGGTGAGCAATACACAAACTCGCTCGGAGTTGAACCGCTTTAGGGTATTTCCTGGTTATTTTAGCGTCTAAGTTATCCATAAACCGATCTTGGCTTCAGCAAGGTATCGACTCGATCTTTCATTAACTGCTCGGTGGGGTTTTATGTCGGTTTTCATCGGTCGCAACATGGTCAATTTGGTTGATGGTTGTAATACATGGCCTGAAAAGTCTAAGGAGGGCACCACTTGAATTAAATCCTTACCATTTTCAGTTAGTATCAACCTTCAAAAGATACGTGTATAAATTTGACAGCTGCCGGACGATTAGTTCTCGAGATATAACGTTGTGAGTGAAGCAACTTTTGTTATTGTGAAAAAAATGGATTCAAAGCAATTTCGTGTGTTGATTTATCATTGCTTTGTGATGGGAAAAAATGCAGCCGATGCAAAAAAATGGCTTGATAAGTGTTACCCGGACTCTGCACAAGCCGAACGAACTATTCGCAAGTCGAAATAAAAAATTTAAAAGTGGTCATACAAGCACCGAAGATGATGCACGCAGTGGACGTCCAAAAGAGGCTGTTTCAGATGAAAACATCAAAAAAGTCCACAAAATGATCACGAATGACCGTAAATTGAAGTTGATCGAGATAGCTGAGGCTCTGAAGATATCAAAAGAGCGTGTTGGATATATCATACACGAATATTTGGACATGCGAAAGCTCTGTTCAAAGTGGGTGCCGCATTTGCTCACAGTCGACCAAAAACAACAACGTGTTGATGATTCAGAGGAGTGTTTAAAGTTGTTCAACCACAATAAAGCCGAATTTTTGCGTCGGTATGTGACAATGGATGAAACTTGGCTCCATCACTTCACACCAGAGTTAAGTCGGTAGTCAGCTGAGTGCCGAGCAGGCAACGAACCTCGTCCAAAACGACCAATAGTCGGCTGGCAAGGTTATGGCATCCGTATTTTGGGATACACATGGAATAATTTTCATCGACTATCTCCAAAAAGGGCAGACTATGAACAGCGACTATTAAATTGCGTTGTTGGAGCGCTTGAAGGACGAAATCGCAGAAAAACGGCCGCATTTGAAGAAAAAGAAAGTGCTGTTTCCTTAAGACAATGCACTGTGTCACCGTGAATGAATTCGGCTACGAATTCCTTCCCCAGCCACCGTATTCTCCAGATTTGGCCCCCCAGCGACTATTTCCTGTTCGCAGACTTCAAAAGAATGCTCGCCGGAAAGAGATGTAAGACCGATGAAGAAGTAATCGCCGAAACAGAGGCCTATTTTGAGGCTAAACCGAAGTCGTACTACAAAACTGGTAACGAAAGATTGAAAAATCGTTTCAATCAGTGTATAGCCCTCGAAGGCAACTATATTGATAAATAAAATTGAATTTTGCAAAGATTTTGTGTTTAACTATAAAACGGCACTGAGTTTTCAGCCCATGTGTTATAATCTAATAACCGCCCGTTCCGTTTGTGAATAAAAATATGAGAAAATCTTGTGATATTTCTTCTTGAAAGAAAGTCTGCCTTAGTCCGTTACCGGACGTGATGTCGAATAGACCATATTTTACAATTGTTCTAAATACAAAAGATATCCTCTTTTCCTATTTGGACGTTCTAATTACCTTATAAGAACATTTTTGGATAGCGCGTATCAAAGTAATATTGACGCGTGTAACCTCTATGCGAATAATGTGTTCCCTCCTGAATAGAAAGTTTACGACTCATTCTTTTTGTCTGTCGCTTACAACATATTTTCAACTAAGAAGACGCTTCTTCAGTTCTCTTAAGCCGTCACCGTAGTATATGTCATAGTTTCCCATCCTTCTCTTGTCCGACCCTTTAGGCTTATAGCAGCTTAGAGCCTGAGCTTATTGTCTGGAAGAAACGTGGCCGGTTAAAGGTGGACACATGCCATGGTATGATCCAAATAGCGTTCTCGTTTTTGCCCAACGATAAGGGAGCTCTTAAGTAAAGTGGATCGGTTCGAATCCAGGAATATGAAAGCTACCGTTGATCCACTTAGGGTCCATCCGTCAACATTTCTTATAAATATTCCCCTAGAGAAAAAGTACCTTAGACCTGACCTTAGACTCAAATTGGCGAGGACAGACATTTCTGACAGGATGTTACTAGTTTCTACTTTATCCTGCTCAACATTCAGTTAAAAATTTATAAAATCAATTCAGGGTCGACGAAACCCTGCGGATGTATATAGAAGAAGCACAATTGATTCATGCACCATTCAGGGTTGATACCGTTCAGCGCTTAATCTAAGCGTAGTTGTAGTTGACATAGAGTCTTCGTCTTAAGGAATTATTATTAGTATAACATAGGTACTTTCATCTCTTAGAAAGAGACTCACGTCACCTTATAGTTTGCGTTTCTTGTCACACTACAATCTTGAATAAGATTTGCAAAGAACTTATGTACTAAATATGTATGCATAAGGCCAGTGCGATTTGTCAGGGCGGATACCAGCTTCTACGACTACGATATGGACTAATGAGGTTTTCGGGAACTAAATCCTTAATACCAGAAATTTGCAGGCTAAGGCCATGCCAGTGGCCGGTCATTTATCTAGACCCATTTATTTATTCTCTCAGGAGTAATGAATGCATACGTGTAATTGGTGTTATTTCGGGTACTTGCATTTTTTTGTCTTTGTCAATATCACAAAAATGTCCGAACGCACATTCGAATTGTACGACTAACAAAATGTGGGTCAGCCTAAAACACTTTCCTTCTAGAGTGTACATTAAACTTCCTGCTCACTGAACAGACATTTTGAATTGCATTTACCGTTATGTGTCAATCATTTATTTACACGTGTGTCCGTCGCATGATGTGTGCTGTTCCAATAATTTAAAATATTTGTTTAACATGGAACTAAGAAAGTCTACAAAAAGTCAATCGCAAGAATTCAAAACTCTGCTTGAAAAGCTTAGCGGTAACGTGTGGTCATAGCCAGACATTATTCTTGTTGTTCACACCTTTTTTACTTTTTCCAACTAGACCTCGGACTTTACGAGAAAGACATGAACTTGGAAGAAATGCGTCAGGTTATGGGAGCGGTTCATGAGTCCATCAATGAAACTTCCTTTAACGAACAGGACATTGAATGCGCTCTTAGGGTAGCAATTCATTTCGAATAGTATTAAGAAAAATTGAATGAAAGAAAAAGTTTAATTTCCAGGAAAGTGAACAAGATTTCGAGTGCGCCAACATATACAATTCGACGATGGTTGGGTAAGACCTTGTGCTCTTTTTGTGATTTTGATTCGAAAAAATTTTGTTTATAGCTCAGCAGGAAATACAAGCAATTCGGGAAATTCTTCACTTTGGTCACGTAATCTAAGGTATATTTGGAACCAGTGAAGAGTTGCTTATTTTTCCTCACATTTTCTTTGTTTTAGAGCCTTTTCGTCACCATTTAGTAGTCCGGAGGTGAGTTGTGTCCAAAAGGTGACTGTAGTTGCTGAAGTTCATCATGAACTTAATTGGATTTCGAAAAGTCCTCAGATAGCTAAAGAAGAACGTAAATTCATATCTAATAAGCGTGCAGCGGATGCTATATCGCAGGACGATTCTGGCGTCATTCTTTCGTCTAGTAACTTGTATGAAACTACTAGCGTGTAAGTGTATTAAGTTTACTTTCGTTTTCTTCTTGTTTTTGTTAATTTGGCTTGGTGTTGTTATAAAGATAATTCACAATTAATGGAAAAAGGGATACGTATGTGGTTTGTATTTTTGTTTCCTGGTTTATTTCCGCTGATTCTAGTGCATGCTACATCTAGAAATGATGGAACTCTGACATTGTGGTGCTTGTAGCAAATTAATGGCTTAGCATGTCAATACAAGTGAGTTGTTTTCAAGACACTTACAGGTTTGAACTGAAAAACGTTGGAAACTTTCTGGCTTAAGGTTATGAGCGAGCTCCTTTCAGACAAATACCTGTCTATTGTACTCGTTTAAAGTTGCTTCAAATCAAATTCTTCCACAGGGAAGGAGATCTAAACTGCGAGTATTATACGAGGGAGCAACTTTTTGTCTGCCGTAATGCAACTGAAATCATTTGTCAACATTGTGGTTGACCCTTGTCACTGTAGTTTTATACGTGGCAAGTCCACACCGATATATCATATAGTCCCTGATCTTTACAGGCACAGTGAAACAGGGCCATGTCTGAATAATCTCACCGTTGTGTTAAATTGTGCGAAACTTTTAGGCCAACATCAGAGGAGTAATTGGCAGAGTCTGTAAAATTGCTTGTATTTGCTGATGACTTTGCGAATGAATATTAACCACCCAAATAGTGTACCAAGAGGGACAGTAGAGGAAGACCCCGCCCTGGATGGTACAAGTGGAAGGGTCCCTCAAACATCTCGATGACCCAGGTCCATCGCGAATCTATGGAACTTAGTTTATAACATTTCTCACTCTTTTGAGGAAAGGTGTGTAATTGCGTCAGTGCTAAGTGTTAGAGTATCAGAATCAAACACATCAGCGCCTGATACAAGCAGCCTAATTTTTATAGTACTTCCTGCAGAGGAAAAGCAGAAATCTCGGTGATTTTTTTAGACGTTTTGCAACTCGGAGAGTCATAACAACAAAGGTTGTGGACATAAGAAACCCAATTATCGCTGTAAGTTAGAGCACGTAGGCAGAATCTTACTTGACAAATTTATTAGTGAGCGTTTTGTGATTTTCGTGAATTTAGCATTTGTACATATATCAGATATGAATTTCAAGGGAATGGTGATTCATTAGTACAAGCAAAGCTAGATAAGCTTTCAACAATCGTGTCAAACCGTTGCGACATTCTCGCAATAAAGAGTATGCAGGGACAAAATTAAGAGTTACAATCAGGTCATCAGAATGACTGAAAGCAATTTCACCAGCTAAGGAGTACTGACCAATTCATATGTAAAATATGATCGAAGAAGAGCATGACCACTGAAAGAAATTCATAATAACTTACCATTTTTTCTGCGCCAACTATAGATCATTCAGTCTCCTTATTATCGTGTGTAAGATCATATCTGCAGCACTGGGAAACGTCGAAACCGCCATATCGACAATCTGATACTCGCCCATTCTCATCGGTGTGGTTTTACTCCTAGCAAATCTACCACCATACAGTCGTTCAACTTAGGGGGAATTTTTGAAAATCTTAGGAACTGTAAATCTTTACCCTCCATCTGACCTCTAATTTCGATGTCGGAAACGAGGGTAAAACAAAGTACGAAATATAATACGAAGTACATCCGATAACAACGGCTTGAGAAGTACCCAATGACTTAAATACTGGAACCACTGCAGGAATCAAGTGGATCATAGTTATGTTCAATCATTTTTCTCTTGAACTGAAGGTCTGTATGCGAACCCAGTCGTTTTGATTCATATTTATGACGTGTAGAATGGAATGTGCAAAACGCATATGAAAATTCTTTCGAAGCTTTAAAAAAAGCAAAATTAATGGGCTATGCAGTGACTTCGATTCTGTTGATGTATAGCTCATTTTTGGCTAATCAACATCAATGGAATAGCGTGAATGTCAATGAATGAAAGGCTTGACACCGATCCCGTTGGAACAGTGCCCAGTAATACACTTAAGTATAAGAAAACCTTAAATTATTTTGTGATGGATGCATGGGTATCATTGTGTCAACATATGTAGTTGCCTGCCAAAGTGCTCCCTCTTGTCAATTCCAATCGTACCTACTTAATAGAATTTTTAGTGCTTTCTGGTGTTCTATCGCAATTAGGATTGACTTTCTCCATCTTTACTGTACTTTACTGTTCAAATTGATTTTCATTAAAAAAAAAAAAAAATCCCAAGCATTTGGCTCCATCTATCTGTCGGAAGAGATATATCCTTCGACGCCATTTTAATATACATTGACAGCACAACAATTGTTATCTACCAAAACAAGAAAATTGCTAAATAATTTGAGTGTTCATATTTTTGGTTTTTTATTTTATTTTATAGAGAAAAACAATTCCAAAAAGTTATTTCGTATTTTCTGCAAAACTTGATAAATTGCTCATCAATTCAATGAAATGAAATCACAAGTAAATATCCCAACAAATCAACCGCTCGAAATCGAATCGGATGATGAAGACGATGAAGATAAGAGGACAATTTTTTGCGCAAATATCGATCAAAGAGTCACCGAAGAGATTCTCTTTGAAGTTTTTCTACAAGTAAGCAACCAAAACAATTTTTATTTATCAGAAAGCAATAAACAAATCCGCACTCCATTATGTTTGACCGCCAGGCTGGACCAATTGAATCTGTCCGAATACCCAAAGACAACGGAGGACGTCAGAAGACTTTCGGCTTTATTACCTATGTACACAAATGCACAGTACCTTACGCGCTACAACTTCTTTCCGGACTATGTTTACATAATAAAACTTTGACCATTAAAACAAAGAATGTACAGAGCCTACCAAGTGACTGTGAGCCGCTTGTTCGTCGAGGAGGTGGCGGAGGAGCTCGAGATAATTTTGCTTTGCGTGGACTTAATTTTGCGGCATTTGATAATCCATTCAAACGTGATGTTTCCCCACCGAAAAGAGTTGAATGGGCTTCTCAAAGGCGAAGTGACGAATTGAAAAAGCATTCTTCACACAATTCACGCCCTCACCAAACCTCACCATATTCTCGCGTGGATCCATCAAGAGATCATGGCGTTGGAGGACATCAGAAAAGGCATAACAATAGTAGACGCTCGGAACAGAGAAAACGCCATAGATAGCGATTGCCTAATTGAATGAATTGTATATTAGCTCATAGAACACATTGATCATAATCTAGTGCAACCCCAATGAACACCCCAAAGTCTTTTGTAAGGTGTGTCCGAAATCCATTTAACTACATTCTATTGGTTTGTGTAAATATTTTCAAAGATTCTGATTATGTGTTTTGCATCAGCTACAATAGGAATTATTCGTGTAAAAACATTTTGGAGAAAGATGAAATAAATGTAGTCAGTTCAATTCATGATTCTGTTCCAATATTGATCTTTGAACTACCGATGTGGTAAGAACGGGTATTTGTGTGGAATTAGAAAGTGTAATCAATGCTGGGGCTTAGTACGTTAGGCCCAGTTTTATTGTAATCGTTTCAATCCACTTCTCTAACTTAAGTTTGAAAACATGTTCATTCAAAATCGTTGACTTTGCCTGTGTCTGCGAAAATATGCAGGATGCTAAGGATGTTCTAAGATTTAGGCGTAGGCCAATCCCAAAACTTAAACAGTAAACTTAAGAGCTAAGTGCTATGTGGTGGGGGTATTGGTTGTGAAGTTTGGGAAAAGTAAATGGTGGCTTTGAGGGAGAGTTTACTTAGGTTAAAGTCGAAGAAGGGTTGAATAGAGGTGACATCGCCGTAACATTTTGGGCATGGATTTATGGTATCCATAATATGTTCGTTGGGGATTAATACGGAAGAAAGAAAGTAAGATTTCTTGGGTTAACTTTCAGAGAGATGAGTTGCAATAGAGTAGGTAAATCAATCTTTTTCTTTAATTAATCGTTGCAATATGTATGTAATTACATTTAATAGTACATGATGCTCCCATGCATATACATTGCTACTGCGCCGCTTATGAGGCTGGCTAAATTTGCGGACTTTAAGACCATTCTACAAATTACTTTATTTTGAACCATCTTGCTAGTGATGTCGAGAACTTGCTGAAGTTTTTAGATTTGAGCGATCGAATTTCAAATTTTCAGTCGGCCTTTAAGGCTGGAATTTGAGCCGCAATCACTTTTTGGACCGGGTTTTCCGAAGACCTTCGTTGAATATGGCAAAATCCGTTGATTTGCTCTGCCTGAAGAGCCCCTACTATCGTTTTCTGAATGTGGTCTCGCTCTTAAATAAAATCACGTTTTGTTACACCCGTTGACATTCGTAAAATTTGCATTTTCACCGCATTGCGATGCGTATGTTAAAGCTGGACGGATGACTGTCATATAAAACAAAGTTTAAGTATCAATTCTCTGTCGAAAAATTCGGTGAAGTTTACGCGTCATTTCCCAACACTGACTATGTGAGACGCCGTCCCCGCAATTTCCTTTGTGGTTAACAAAAGAGCCCAATATTTGCATGTTTCACACTTTGGCATGATGACTCCGTCCGAACAAGTCAGGAGTCGGGTTTGCTGGTTCGGGAAAACGGCAATAGACCTTCGTTTACTTCGGCTCCCTAAAATCTGCCATTTGATCTTTGTGCGCGACAGTCGAAGGAATGATATTGCTTGGAAATTCTTCGTATTAAGGAAGGCGTCAAAGTACTTTTTCCATTTATTGCAAATTTCGTTTTGGCGATTGATTCTCTTGTGAGTTTTTTCTTCGTTGCGCCACAATCTTAAAAATGTTAGGTCGCCTAACCGTGCTTCGACGTTGTACTGCTTCTACTGCTTGTCGCCTGTTTAAAGGTGGTGAAGGTACATACCTCTTCTAATTTCATCGGCTCTTTTTTTGCAGCGTTCATAGTTCATGCTTCAAAGGCTTGCCTTTTGTTCTTTATCTCCATTTTCGATTCATGGTTCCACCACCACGTTTCTTTATTAATGAGAAGCCAGCCTTTTGAAATACGAACAGTTTCCGCACTTCTCTAACTTTTTTGATCCAAGTTGTTCTATATATCTTGTGCGCCTGTGAGAGTATGTCATCAACTTTATGACGTGTTGTAGAATTTCTAAGCATATATGTTTCAGGGGATCGAGATAGGGTGGAAGGTGGAAGGTGGAAGTTGTCACTCCAGAGGAGAAATGGATAAACATTCACTGTGCAGATTTTACAGGCGTATTCGAGAAGAAGCCGAACAAAGGTTATATAACGGGATTAAGTATCATATACTAGGAAGGGTGAAAAGTGACCTCCTTGGCAATGAAAAAGAAAAATTGTTTTTAAATGTTTTTTTTTATTTTAATCAATTTAGTTCCCTTTTAGTTTGATACTCTTATTCTAGCGACTTTCCAACTTCTTGATCCCGCCCAAAAAGTAATTTTCTGGAAGGAATGTAAAATACTCCTCCGTGGCGTCGATGATTTCCTAATTTGAGTTGAATTTTTTATTGATGAGCAATCTTTTGAGGTTTGGGAAGAGATTATAGTCCGAGGGAGCCAAATCGGGCGAATACGGTGGATGCGACAGCAATTGGAGCCGTAAGTCATTGATATTAGCCATGGTTGCGACGCTCTTGTGCGCCGGTGCATTGTCTTGCAAAAACAAGATGATGCGCCCGATTCCGCATCAGCAAGTCCAAGCACTCTTTCGAAGTGCTCTCGCGTTCGTTTTTTTGGTCTGGAGTGAGTATGCACCCAGCGGCAGGATAACTTTTTCATATGCAGAATGTTGCCCAAAATATGGCGTATGCGCTCAGTACTAATCTTTGCTAGCTCGCGCACCTTCACTTTCCGGTCAACCAACAACATTTCATGTATTTTTTTGACATTGTCCTCTGTAATCGCATCGGAGGGCCTGCCGCTGCGGACTTGATCGGTAGTGGAGTTGCGGCCACCAAGAAACTTTCAAAACCAATATTCAATTCAAACCGCCACTGTATTCAGTCGCCCTCTTAATTTACTCCATAATTTTGTGAATTTCCCATTTTCACTTGTTCCAGTTAAATCAATCTAATAACTTAATTTCTTACCCAACAATTGTTATCGCTGACACGCTTTTTTTTTATTGTTGACCTACTAGTTTGTTCATTTCGCGACAGTGCCTTTAGTGCTTTTATTATTATTTTTTTTCCGCAATTTGCCTTTTGTTTTTCCTGGTCTTCGTTATGTCTTCTTGTGGATTAACCAACTGCCCCATTAACGACAATAATGCTGATCTGCGGCAAAATATTCCATTCTATTTGTGTCGGGCTAAATAAAAGAAACACAGCCTTCCTTAAACAGTTCTCCGAAAATTTGCTGTTCTTCTGTGATGAGTGTATCAGTATTTCTTTCTCACATTTACTCCTTGCAACCAAATGCCTCAGTGATTTAAATGAATCCAATCATATGTCACTTGTCAGACTGATAACGGACAAAGTGTAAGATGTGCGGAAGACTTTGGTCATAGCATTGAAAAACCAATTGCGCGTTTAATTGAACTAGAAAGTGAACCAGAAGTGAAGAAACATACAAGCGCCACCTTGATATGCAGATGTTGCTTGGATTTCCGAATTTTTCAAAAAGAGGTATGGCATCACCATTAGCCAATGTACAATATTTCCAACATCCCACCACAAAAACAAACGGAATTTTTAATTTACCGGCTAAATACGAATGGTTATTTGTTAACTCATCCAACACCATCCTCAACCTAGGAAAGAGGAGGGTCTCCAAATTAACGGATCAACCAATCAACAAATATACAGAAAAAAAACGAAGCATTGTCTCATCAAAGGATAATTATAAATCGCCCAGACCCATTCCCCATCCACATCCTAACCCGACCCCAACTGGAGCCGTAAAACCAAAATATTTCCCAATATTTCCCCTCCCGTTTATATCCCTAAGCAAACTCCTTCACGAATCTTCTCAAAAGCACCAAGTGCCTCTATTTCATCCAAGCCCTAATGCGTCTCATTTAATTTAACCCCTGCCCCTGATACTGTCACTGCTCAATCACCCATAACCCCTCCCACAAATACTTATAACTGCTTTCCCAATTTTGACCTTACAACAGGAGCCAAATACCCTAACTTCATCAGCTCGCATATTCTAAATCCCGCTGCTAGCTCGCCTTCTCCCTCGGTTGCACGGGCCCCAGTTCCTATTTTTGATCCCCTTTCACCGCCTAACGTTAAAGTAACACAAAAGAATATAGACACCACGGAATGCCGTTACGCCCTCTCTAGGCTAAGGGATAAAAAGATATACGAAAATATACGTCTCTTTCTCGCATATCTTTACGACAAACCCGACTCTGTTTGCTTTGAGGGAAAAACAAAAACAAGTGTCATGGTCTCCATTCAACAGGAAGGCCTTCCTACGGATATAACTAGTCTCAGAAAGCTTTACAACAGGTATCACGAAATCTTTGACACACCTCCGCAGCTATGTTCACTCTAAAAGAGTTTCTCACCTTCAGCGCAGCCGAGCTGACCATTATAAATTTTTTCAATCCTAATTTGCCTTCTTTGTCTGCATCTCATCTATACTCCCCTACTCCTTCACGCAACAAACTATCTCTCACATTTTACTACCAAAATGAAAAAGGCTTGTGCTCTAAAACTCGTGCTGTATTGTTTAAATCACACAGTCTCTCTTTCGACGTCTATGCTAATACAGAAATCAATCTGATCCCCGACATAAAGAGCCAGGAGCTATTCCCATCTTCGTTTAATGTCTTCCGAGATGACGATCACTCTCTCCCTATGGTTAATGACCCTGCCATTCCTAAAGTTAATTCTCCATGTAGAGGTGTCCTACTTGCTATCCACAATAACCTCAACTCTTCCCTCATCGCTATCTCTTCTTCTGCTAAAATTGACTTTGTCTCAATTAAAACAACACTTCCCAATAGGTCCCTGTACGTTATGTGTTGCTACATTCTCCCAGCTCAACCTACCGAATGCTACTAAAGCAATTGACCAACTAATTGACCTTAGTGATTCCATCGACGATATCCTTATCTTTGGATAAGGATACGTCCACTTTTCATGGCATAAAACATCTTCTATTTCCCCTCCATAGTACAACAGAAGACTTCGCTCTTTACGTAATAAAAGAAACAAATTATGGGCAGCTTTTCTTCGCACCAATTCTTTTTACGACTACTCTAGCTATCTTGGAACTTACTTGCAATTCACCCAGCTCTATAACTGCCTCTATCAGCGCTTTCTCGACACAGCGCAGACCAACCTTATCAATGGTCCTAAGACATTTTATCAATTCGTCAACTACAAAAGAAAATCAAACGGATATCCCCCCTCTCTCTCGTTCGATGACATATCATCGACCGACCCACATATTATTGCCAACTATTTTGCAAACTTTTTTAAGCAGTCATTTTCAGACAACCCCTTCGTACCCGACCCCATGTATTTCCCAATTTCTCCATTAGCCCCTCTCTCTCTCAACCTTTTAATCCCAACCTTATCGAAGAAAAGTTACAAAATCTCGATGATGAATTTTTATCCGGTCCAGATGGGCTCCCAGCAATATTTCTCAAAAATTGTGCCTCCAATCTTTCGCGCCCACTTTCCTCCCTATTTCATCTGTCCCTCACACAAGGGGAATTCCCCCAAGTTTGGAAGACCTCTTTTATAACCCCGGTTCACAAAAAGGGATCAAAGAATGAAGTAACCAACTACCGTCCCATTGCTAAGCTTTCTCACATACCTTAAATGTTCGAAAGTGTTTTATATGATGTTCTAAGCTTTCAGTGCAAGTCACTTATATCACCCAATCAGCACGGATTTCTAAAAGATAGATCAACTACTACAAACTTAGTTGAATTCGTGTCCTTTGCAACGAAATTGATGTTATTTCTACAGATTTCGCTAAGGCCTTCGATAAAATATCACATCAACTGATCCTTTTTAAATTGTCTTCCCTCGGTTTTGACCCCATTTTGTTAAAATTTATATCTTCTTATCTGGAGAAACGTTACTATAGCGTTCGCTTTAGGTCAGCCTGCTCAACACCGTTTTTAGCTACTTCTGGTGTCCCACAAGGCAGCCATCTTAGTCCCCTCCTTTTCATTCTAAATATAAACGATCTTGAGAGGATTGTCAAACACTGCTCCGTATCCATTTACGCTGATGACACTAAGTTCTCCAAACCTCTTGTCTAAAAAATTGCTTTGAGCTAAACGTCTCCAAATGCCAATCTATGACTTTGTCTCGTAAGTTCTATCAATCCCCCTCCAGACTTTATTTTCTGCATGACCAACCTGTACCCCAGGTTCAATCCAGGATAATCCTTAAAGCCAACTCATTGCTCGGCTTTATCAAACTTTGGTCTAAAGAATTTAGCAACCCTTATGTGACAAGGTCACTTTACATTACGCTTGTCCGCCACTTTCTTGAATATGCCAGCCAAGCGTGGTCCCCCTTTCAGCGAACTCAAATATCCCGAATCAAGAACACTCAACGTCGTTTTCTTCGTTTTGCTCTTCGTGGACTACCCTGGAGTGACCCATTTATCTTACCTCCCTATCGCGACCGCTTCAAATTTCTTAACCTGAGTACCCTCGAAAAACGCAGGGACGTAGCTGACATTCTCTTCATTCATCGACTGCTCTCCGGTTCTGTGGACTGTGCTTCCCTTTACAACTCTATTTCCTTCAACACTAATCCTCGTAATTTACGGTGTCCTCGTCTCTTCTATATCCCAACCCATCGCACCTCTTATGGCTCTAACGAACCAATCTTCCGCATGCTCCATAAGGTCAACTCAAACCTCCCCCTTTTTGATTTTAACCTGAGCACTTCTCGCCTTAAAGTTGATCTCGTCCACCACTGGGGGCATTAGTCCCCATCAAATTTAAAATTGTTGGTGTAATCTGACGGAGCATTAGCCCCATAATATTTATCCAACTTTTCTTTTGTTTCCTTCGCCGTTTTGCCTCTCAAAAAATAAAGTTTTTTGAGAGAATGAAAATCGTTTTTGTCCATACTCAACATGATGCCAAACACGTCAACAACAATCAGCTGTCAAAACAAAACTAAAGACAGTATCGATTCACTTCAAGGCACCATAACTTCTTTGCAGTAGCATCGCATTCTGGCGGTCAAGGAGGTTACTTTTCACTCCACCTAGTAATTCTCAAAATTTTTTAGACCAGCGCTTGATGAAGCCAAAAAATCTATGAAGATTGTATATTGTTGCTTTGAAGTTGTTGGAAAATGCCTTTGTTACTTCCTCAAAATGATCTTTCGCCGAATTTCACTATTATATATGCTGTATCTAGAGATAGGGTGACCGCCTTTATTTCTGGATACTCTTAAGCTATGCTTTAATTATGTATGTAGTGAAAGTTATGTCATGGGAATGGGAGAAATTGTCGAAACTAGTACTTTCGCATGATCTATCACCAGGAGGAAACTTTTTTCAAGTGTAGACGGTTTGAATCTGTCTTTTACATTCGATGATTACTCTCAATCTGGTTGACAGCTATAGGCCAAACCAATCAGATTCTGTACTTGTATAGATGTAATGAATCTTTTTTATACTGAAATCTGAAAATCTTTAAAATCCAAACTAACTAAAACAGATTCGTTATTCACAAAGTAGGTCTGGGGTAAAGTTGTGAGACTTCAGACTCGAGATCCATCTCGAGGTCCAACTCGAGCTCCATCTCGAGGTCCATCTCGAGGAAAATTTTTTGACACAAACCTTTTTAAACAGTCAAAGGTATACGAAATATATATGTCGGAAGAATAACAGAGGTCCGATATTGCTTTCTTGGGGTATGCCAGGGAGATCGTTTATGAGTTTACTTAATACAAACGGTTTAGTTCCCTAGAAGTGCTATGCTAGGGATGGCCGTGGTTTAAGTGGTAGTGAATTGACTTCCCAATCGGATGGTTTGGGGTTCAATACCAGCCGTGACTGAAAGATTTTTTTTCAGGCAACTAAAATCTCGTGGGATGAATGGTTACCCAATTACAACATCAAGTCAATTTACACTAATAATTTAGTTTCCTCATTAAATGTTGAATGCCACCCATGGAGCGAAATAACCACTGAGCCCAAAAATCTTTCTTTCTCTCTCTGTTCCATTTTCTTAAAAACTTAACAGGTGCTCAAGGACTTTATGTGTAGTCATACCCAATTGTGTTAAGTTCTTAAAAAAAAAAACAAAATCAACCACTGTAGAAGCGAGCACTGTAAGCCACATTTGTACAAACAAAAGTTTTTGCCTTACAAATACACTCACAGAACACTCTTTGGTGTTTTGATTCGAGTGCATTGCAGGTATAGGCGCCTGCCTGACAGTTGGTGACATACCCTTAGCGTAGTAACGAAGTCTCGTGAGGTGCTAAACCCTGTGGAAACGGAATTGAAATCCTGTTTGCCCGCGAACCGGTTCACAGAGGTAACTGTAAGACATAGGCGTCTACCTGACAGTTGTTGACATACCCTAAACGGAGCGATGAAGTCGCGTAAGCGGCTAAACCCTAAATTATTATACTATACATTGATTAAAGGATCAAAACGATTAAATCAAACGTGTTCACTTTAATTATTTCAAATTTTTTAGGTTGGCAATTGATTTATATCGTGTAGGCAAAATTAAAGACGATGAACAGTTAAAATAACGCCAAATTGCAAATGTATCGCGCCGTTAGGAATTCTAAAAATTTGAATCTATTGTAGTTTGTAATGGTATGCAAGCTAAAGCGGTGCCAACTGCTATTGTGGAGGATTTCATTAAATTAAACACAAATTTATTGAGAAAACTATGTAAAATTTTATTGGTTAAATTGGTCTATGGCAATTATGAATGGAATACAACATCGCTCATGTGACCACCACGGTTGCAAGTGACCATCCGAAAACCAAAATTATCGATGACTTTTTGAAGATAAAGTGGGTCATGTTTATGTTTGAAATCCTGAATTGATGCTGGGTAATTGGCATAGACCTTACTCTTCAAAAAAGCCCACAGGAAGAAGTCTAAAGGTGTCAAATAGTATAATCTTGGAGGCTAACTTCTTCTCTAGCCGAAATATGGTAATGCAATCTTCATATTTCGTACGCAATAAATTGATTGATTGATGGCGGTAGCACCATTCTGTTTAAGCCAGAGATCGTCACGACCCAATTCTTTCAATTTTGCAAAAAGAAAAAAATAGACAGCCAAAATATTGCGGAAACGTTCTCCAACTCTGCAGCCTCACCCTGTATATGACCTGCTCAAAGGCGAACTACATACCGGCCTTGCGTTAAGATCTCCTACCACAACTTTGGTATAACTTCTGGGGCGCTGAGTATTTGTTCGGTCTAAAAGGTCAGGCTTATACGAAATATGTTCAAAAAGTAACTTATATGTACTTATATGTATGTTGAAATTTCGCGGGCAACGTACATCCGATTATCGCGATTGTCTTTTTTTGCTGTGTTGGTACACATGTCCTGAACATAAATATGTGCATAGTTTTAAGTATACACTACCAAGTACTAAGTACTAAGTTTGTTTTTGACTGATAAAAATTTGCATCAAATTTTGTGTAAAAAATAGAATCAAGTGCTCTAAAACAATTAAAATGTTTACAGTGGCATACGGTAAAAAAAAGTAAAAAGTAAGTAAAAAAAATTTTTACAAGAGAAGTTGACATATCGGTCGGCTTGTGTCATGCAATTTTTCGGATGTTTTGGAAATGAGACCTGTGTCAGCGATGTTTGTTCCGAAAATTCTTAATTTTGATCAGAAGAACCGTCGCTGAGGAGCTTTTGAATGAAGTCAATGATGATCCATAATTGCTCATAGCTGGGTCATAGCTGGTGACGAATCATGGGTCCAATCGTCCGAATGGAAGCACCCAGAAAAGCCAAGACCGAAAAAAAAACGCCATCGCTGGGAGAGCTCAAGCCTATACTAAAAAGTGCTTATGAGAAGTGCGTTGAGGATTGGAAAAAGCGTTTATATCACAAGTTTATTATATCTGACGGCGATTTCTTTGAAGGGAACAACATTAAATAGATAAATAAATAAAATTTTTTGTATAAAAATATAAAGTCACCTTACTTTTTGAACACATACACAGCTAACGATAACAATGTCTCGTATAGAGCCAGCGTAAAACGATTCAAATGGCGCAAACACTCCGCAGTATTTTGTGACTAAGAAGTGCCCTTGGCGTATCCTTTCTGTCACGATAAGCATATAGGCGGTCCGATCCAGTAGTCTTATTATACATACTCAAGTTCAGAGCTATCTTTTTGGTCGGGTGGACGGAAATCTTCACTTTTATCACTCAAGAATGGTTTGTTCTACCTGACAGGAAAAGGTTTTGAGTATTGCGAAGCCAGAAACTCATTTCGCGGATATGATTTTTAACTTTTACCCATTAAAGCTCATCCGCCATCTCGATTTCAACACTCTGAATAGCTATTGAGAATCACTATCGATCTTGAATCCAAATATGTACATAGAAGAAGTTCATGTAAGGAAGCTGCCATCTGGAATCTATCGTTCCTGACACTTGCGCTTATGTCATATGTTTACCGAGGTAAGTCCGGTTGGACCATGAGACCGGAATCAGGTAGCTATAACGAGGAGGTACTTTAAAATAAAACAAATTCATGTTTAGTCATAATTACAGCACTGTAGGTACAACACTCATTGTAGGTACAACACCCAATCACCTTCACTATTCTAGTTATGCTACATGGCGTTATGGAATGAGCTCTATAGAATACAAGCGGAGATCTTCTGATAGAAAAATACGGATTATATTCAGAAATGTCTGTTAGCAGGTTGACTGATTATTATTATTTTTTTTTTATCGGAACAGAGCACTCAGCCAAAGAACTAGTCTTTAGTACTCCTTGTAAGTTCCTTTTAATGAAATCTTTCAGTCTTACGAAGAAAGATGAGTAAGCGCTTCAGCGATAAGTTGCCTACAGTACCAGCACCTACTGCGTTCAGCGCCGAGTACCTGCAGTCTGATGCGAGCGTAAGCCGAAAATTCACAGAGACAGTGCTCCGCGGTGTTAATCATCACTTTTACAGCAACCATCACAGGATGTTGATATGATATGATATGCCCAGAACATCCAAGTACTTCGCAAAAGTGTAATGCTTTGTCACGACGCCAGTAAGCAAACTGCAGACTTTTCTGCTGAGGGACAGCAAAAAGGCCGGGGACTTTCTATAGACGTCGGGAAGCATTCGTTTGGTTTGCCTGTATCCCGGCGAGCGGTGTTATCTGCAGTTGAGGTCATATGAGACCCAACTGTCAATGGAAGCCTTAACCGAGCACGCAGGCAGACCCAACGTAGGTTTGGGTTCTGAAAAACTTTCCTCTGAAATTTTTTCCTGGCACGTTCATCGGCGATTTCGTTTCCCGTGATCGTCACGGACCCAGACAATGGTCACGGAATTTAACTTTCTGACTACGTTCAGTGATCTCTTGAACAAGCTTGAAAATTGTAAGAGAATGTCGCTATAGATGTAAGTGCTTTGCTCCCTCCACCGGTTCTCTGCAATATAGCTGATGCGAGCTTTCCTAACGTAAAGTGAATTCTAAAGTTGTCGTCCTCTAGAAAGACACAAGCGCCACATTCTATATTGATTTTAGATCCGTCCGTGAAAACCCGACTGCATTTCTTTCCTGGCTCAGATTCTAACCAAAACCAATCCTAGGCACAGCGAAAGTTGATTTCGTTTTCTATCCGCAACAGGAGTTTTGGTGTCACTGTATCGACGGCATTTCCATAAGACCAGAGTCATAAGACAGCCGACGTGCAAGGTCATCAAAGCTCTATTGTGTGTTGCACCAAAGACCACTTCTTTTTAAACGGAAAATGTTGAGAGTGCAGCCCAGAATAACAAGCGGAGGGAGATTCATCAATGCGTCTAGAGCGGAGCCAGGACTCCAAACCGTTCTTTGGAGTCTGGTAAAAGCAGCAATCACGTATTTTCGCGAGAGCTTATTCCACTACATAACCGATGCATATGATATAATTGGCCTTATCACATCCGTGTAGATCCAAAGACCATTCTCTTCACTGTGAGTATGATATGATATACACTGCACACTAGCCGACGTTTTAAAGCGAAGTTTTAAGCGCGTTTAGAGTTATAAGCGATAAGCCATGGTATTGCGGTCTTCGATTTCAACTCAGAGGGTAAAGGGGTTCAACATGGGTCTCGCGTTTTGTGCGCATTACACGTGATTTGATCATTACGATTTGTAGAGCGTCATGTCCAGAGTCCTATTCATTTTTGCTGTGCAAGATACCGAAAGTCTTCCAAGCTGAATGGGAGACATCTATAAATAAATTAAAAATCAAACACCAGTAATTATTGTAACACTTATGAATGAGAATGTATATATTCAATGCATTAATCATAGATATAAATATTTAATACATAGTTCTAAACAAATCGAATTCCTTAGCCTAGGTATGAGTGCAGCGAAGTGGAAGAGCCTATTATTTCTACATTGCTGTTGCTCCTTAAATAAGAAACTATTTTGATTCGTGAATTCTATTTACAAAACTCGAACATACTTCGTCATTCGTCCGTTTTAGCGAATATTTTTCAAGGTTTTTTCGATGTTTCTGTATGTTCTCGTCGGTATCACCTCCAGCAGTAACCGTGAATAATTCTGATGATTCGAAAGCATTCGGAATAATGATTTCGCATAGCTTCTGGTCTCTAGACTGCCTTCGAGTAAAAGATTCGCTCCAGTGATGATGAACTTGTCTCGGTTGTCGCGTCCCATGGAAAATATCTTATCGCAACCAAGTCGGTCTGCTAAGCGATTCAGAAGTTTCGCTGTTGTTGTTCTTACCAAAGCATTCTGATGGACAGCCCCTCGGGTGCTCAAGATATTTAAAACTTTCGGTGGTGGCAGATTGTCACACATTGATTCCAGACCTCGTGTTGCATCGGCTCGAAGAAATCGATTAGTATCGGCAGTTCGATGAAGTAGAGCAGATACCAAATCGTCGCATTCTTGCTCCAAGTACTTACTCTTCATTGTGAAAAGTTCGGTTGCAGCTTGACATGCCGCTCGGGATACTTGTGATCGCAAGTTTCGAACGGATTTTGTCAATTGGATGCAGGTCATGTGCATTTGATTGTCCAAAGTATCTGGATGGTAGCGCAGTAAACGAACGATGGACTTAAGTCCAAGTACAATAATCTCCCAACTACTAGAGTCGAGCTGATCAAAGGTTTTGTTAAGAGCGTCCCTGGGTTTTTCGAACCGGGTCATGTTTTGAGGAAAGAGCTCTGCCTGGCTCATTTTGATAGATTGCTTTACGGGGGAGATTCGACGGTGATTTTTCATGAAACATGATGTTTTGGATTTTCTCTGTAAGGGAATGTGTTGAGGCTTTACGGGAATGAATTCGGTGAGAGTGTGATTTAGTTGACTTGACTGATAGTCCGAGCTGGTTTCGGTGCTATTGTCTATGTCAAGCTTTGAATGTGGCCGATCGTAGAGTGATTCGCAACTTTTAGCAAAAGATGATTTGCGAGATAGAGCTTTAATTTCGTTGATAGTTGGTGATCTTGATGGGGATGGATGAATGTCTTCAATGTTTGGTGTATAAATTTCGGGCTCATGTTCAGGGAGAAGTTCTTTGATAGGAGAATCTGGTTCAATTGGGGTTTTTGGTATCGTGTTGGTATCTTCGACGTCGCTGAGATCTTCCAAGACTTCCTGTGTGGGTTCTGAGACTCTGTCTGGTTCTGTAACAGACGGTTCAAAATCGATGTCTTCCTCAATTACTTGTGATTTGTTTGAGAGCACTGATTGTGGACGAGATGTTGGGGTTACAGCTTGGGATTCATAGTCTGGTGTATCGACACTAGACTCAATCTCTTCCGATTTTGTTGGCTGTTTCTCTGCATTTACACTGCTAGTCTTACTGAGGGCACTAGTCGGACGTGGTTCTTCCGGTGTTACATCTTTCTCGGGTGAAATGGGTTCGATAATGATATCTCCACTAGAACTCTCATGTGCTTGATCATTTGAACCAGTCGATTGCTGTATCTCTGGCTTAGGTGGTTCTGCAGAGTTACTGAGATCCATTTCATTAGGAGTACTCTCAACAGTAGTTACCATAGTCGTTTTCGGAGTACTACAAGGTGTTTCCTTATCGTGACCTCTTTCTTCATTTGATTGTGGTGTAGGTTCACGCTTGACATGTCCATTTGCAACACTTTCAAGAATGTTTCCATTGTGGTCACCAATGCTTTGTTTCATTTGTGGTTTTGGAGATTGATCTAATCGCTGTATCGAACGTTGCGTTACAAGTGCTTGTGGTGGTGGTATTTCATTAACTGGGGATGATGTGACCGAGTTTCCATATGACTGTGATTGCAGTGCGGTTTTGTTGCTGCAAGTGAAATAAATAAACAATTAGCTAGGACACATGTTGACATTTAAAAAATTCTCTTTTTTTTCTTTAAAAAATGTAGGGGATGACATGGTGTAACTATAATACATGCATAGTTCTCCTAACCTCTACAATTTAGAACGTATTGCGTGGGAAAAGACCCACATGAGTGGAAACATTTAAAATGCAAGTGATATTGATTTTAAGTAAAAGAAATGTAGAAAAGTGTTGGCTTTTGGAAAAAAATTCTTTCAATTCAGAAAAGAAGTGGAACGATTGTTGTTTCAATATCGAAGTAAAGAATAAAAATAAATAAAAACATGTCATCAACCTATGGTTGAGGCGGTCTTTTGGTGGTTTGAGATTTTGTTTATGGCGGATATTCGGTGAGGTTTTATTTTTACCAAAAGTGTAATGAAATTAAGCGGATTTATGGTCAGTTTATGGTAATATTGCATGACAGTATATAGACTAAGTCCAACTGAAACGACATTCGTAATCACGTTTCATATGAAAATCCAGAAAGATTGTATTTTCCTTAAATTGATTTTGGGTTTACCAGACTTCACACTTAATGACGATGGAAAATAAGTTATTCGCACGTAAAGATTTGTAGCTTGTTGTTGCCTGCTTAGATCCAATAAAACGAGGGTAACAGTGTATTGTTAGGTAAAGGTAAAGGGATGCATTTTTATACTTTCAGATTACCTTATCCATCATTTGAAGTAGTTTTGATCAAGAAGAGTGACCCTTCAGTCCACAAGAGAATAAAATTTGGTCTTGAGGAGGATAATCTAAGGCGACGGAGTGAACATAAACAACATTTGTGGGCTGAGAGTCAATCTTTTTTGTGCATTTCTCTGCATCTGTTAATGCAGGTCAGCCGTTTTGGTACTAAACGCAAGTGAGTGAAAACTCTGATGCTGGTCTCAATCTGCCCAGATATAATTTATACTTACACTTAAGATGGTGATACAGTACGCGATCGGCCTGGTCTTCAACCAATAATCCTTTCCATTCAAGTCAAACGTAAGCTTGTTGCACCCAGGTACGCACGTTGATTTGATTCTTTGTCCAATTGTGCGTGACACAGAGTCTACACCGCCGTCGGTCGCTTTGATATAGCCAGCGTTCCGGCACCTGACCTGACAAGGTCCTGTGCAGTTTACTGTGGTATTTTCTTCTCCATTCACCGTCTATGTGATGCCATCATTTCTTTTTTGTTTCTCCCAAAATAGTCCAGCGCGGTCTTTTCTTGATTATGCACATAGTTCTATGCTATAGAGCAGAATTAAGATGATTAGAATCTATGTAAAGTTGCTTGAGAAAGCGCTTTGTTACTCTTTGGCCTTCTTAGCCAAAACAACAGAGTTGTTATTTGTTAGATATTTGGGCTGATGCCATTGTCAAAATTAATAGCGGAACCTAAGAAGACTTATACATATATTGTTGAATGTTTTTATGAGTAAACAATTTGTTCGGCTTCATTTTCGTACACTTCCGAAGCGACGATAAACTTAGATAATGCTAAAATGGTCTTCGTTGAGGAGCACGTTGTAAGTGCAATGCGATACCATTGGCTGAGTTCAAGACGGAGCTGTTGTAGCTCCTTCGGTAATCGTTGTGGTTATCTAGTAATTATGTTTGTTAGTTTAGAGACATTTCTTTTTCTAAGGTTGTCCAGCTCTTTTGAGCGTATGGGACTGGGTATGAACCATGATTGACATAAGATAGTTTGAAAATGTGTCATTTACTTTGAGTAAGAGATTGGTGACATGCTTGATGCTGTTTGATCATGGGCATCTGAATGTCGGGGTACCCAACACTCAACAAAATGTGGTCCTGTTTATCCAATTCATTGAGACATGCGCGTAAGTCTTTAACCACTCTCGATTTCATTGTGTTCGAAATAAGTGATCTGATCGCTGCACTGTTCGTGTAGGTTGTTAGGTTGTTGAGGAAGGGCAATTAATAGCTGAGGTTACAGCTTCGAAGACGGTACGGCATATATTGTAGGATCACGTAATCATGTAATCAAAGATCCTCAGAAAAGACATCTACGCCAACATTTTCGATTGCGAAAATTAAGGCAGGCTTGCTGAGAATGACTTCGCATGCACTTCATCAAGTGATTGAAATCAACGTTGAAGTCAATTTCGGTTAATTGAAAATCGGGTGATTGCGAGAGGTCGCCATGAAAAGTGAGTAGACTGACATGTTCCACGACTTTCACTGTCCAGTGTCTTTCAGGCTGAGGTTAGAGTTAATTTTAATCTGTATGCGGAGTCATGCTTATACGCACAATCCTTTGGGTTTGTCTGTTTTTTTTAGTGCAGGCCACTAGCAAGCTACGACGTAAATAAAAATTGGTCTCATGACCGTGATGTAGAGCATGACTTAGTATTGTAGACCTTACATTGAGTCAACATTATATTTTGGTGCTATTTTGCTTCACTCCACAACAAAGACTTTCCACCTCTGTCTAGGATAAGGTCTAGGTATCTTAGACTCCTTGAGAAACCCAACGGTTTTTTTTTTGATATGTTGAGTAGACATATACATCTACAGTTGCTACAGTTTAAAACATTTACATCCCTGAGTATCGGCAATACAATGCTGAAGCTGAACACATTCATCGGGTACACTTCCGTTCGACCATATTTGTTCCTTACGAAGTTTTCTAGTGTTGCTGTGAACAGCAACTTAAAAGAATCGTTTGGCAGTATGAGAAATCCAATTCGATTATGTTTAACACTTTTGAAATAGCATACCTTTGCTTTGTGGTCCCTTTCACTTGAATTTGAAATCTTTTTGGCAGAAGTATCAGTGTCTATGCGTTCTAGTCAACTCATATGTTGTAGAAACTTAATTTGTAAATCTAGATTGATGACGCCCCTAGGTCGTATTCGATGTGCTTTGTTTCACCCTATAACCTCTCTATTTGATGGAGTGCTAGTAAGCACTTCTAACGAAAAATTGGTCTATGAGTTGTATAGAAGGTTGAGAGCGTTTCGTGCGCTTTAAAAGTAAAAGAGGAGCAAAGGAGGGAAGCGATAAGTTGAATAATAATTGAATAACTGAAGTTTTACCAAAATGTAAAACGAAGTTGTCGAGCTAACAATCCCCGGACGTTATCTTGTAGGTATCAGGTGTCAGGTGGGTGAGGTGACCAGAGATGAGCACAGAAATTTAGTTTAAGAATCACAGCCAGTGCTTAGGAGAAGGAAAAACCACTACCCGGCGAAAACGAGTCATAATCCCCTGTCAGGCAGAACGAATCATCCAACTAGGGTGATGGAAGCTAAGTTCACCGTCCATCAGACTAAAAAGAAGTAAATATTGCAATTGCCTACCTTGTTTTGTGAATTCCTAAAATAATTTGTAAATAAATCTGATTAATAAATAACGATGACGATCAGTGCTAGTTAAGGCTCCGTAAATTCACACTAGAATCACCACCTCCTTATCTATTTCATATAGGTGGGTGGACGTGCCTCAAGTGGTAGTGAATTGGCTTCCAAATCGAAAGATTTTCATTTTTCCAGTTAACTAGAATCAAGTAAGATGAGTTATTTGTTATAAAACGACAACGAGCCAACTTCCACTAACAATTTCGTCTCCCCATTAAATGTTGAATTGAATGCCACCCATGCCATCCCATTTTCCAAAAAACTAAGCACATGGTCAGGCGTTTTAAGTGTATTCATACTCACTTGCGACGTGCTATACATAACCATGTTTAGTTTTGGTATCTCCGGTAAGAGCTTCAAATCGTAGTCTTGATGCTCCGAAAAGGTCAGAAACAACATTGCGGGAACCTTTGATGGTCACGTGACTTTTTAAACATCACACTTAAGAAAATTGTGCGAAACTCCCAGGTCAACATTCCAAGCACAATTTTTCAAAAGTCTGTGCAATTACTCGCATACGCATGGTATCAGTGGCAGAAGGCAGCAAGCTGCCACTCTTGTATTTACAAGTATTGAAGAAGAAATGTGTTAAGCTTATTATGCTGTCAGGAAAAGGGATGTACAACATCTACGATTCGAACAGAATGTCACAATAACTACAACTTAAAAGCAGTAAGGGATTTTATCTACCACGGCTGGACTTTATCACACTTGCCAATCGTTGTTATTTTGAACTCAAAAGGCAATCAATTAAAAGGGCCTTATTGCGAAACACTAATAGGACTCTTAGAACATGTACATAAGCGAAAGCCTATGACGATACCCGTAGTCATTTTGAACTCAAGATTTTTCAAGTGTTTATTGGTAGCGTTTACGTTAACGAGCTTTCTAGGAGCCGATATAACAACGACCTCTACGATCTGAATAGCAAGATCGACTTGGTCAGAAAAGTGGGCATCAGTCGCCTGTGATTGATGATTGGAGCAAAGCATATACGAGTAATGGATGATTTTTTAAGCGTTTGGTTTTTAATTGTCAAAAAACAAAGGAAAATTGCAGGAGTGTATAAAAAAAATGTTATTTAAGTTAATAAATCAATGCTTGCCATTTACTTTTAAAAAATTATGTCATGCAAATGTTTGACATACGTTTAAAGTGGTACATACAGAGAGTTCAATTTTGAATTACTTCTTCGGGCATATTGGCTGATATCTCGCTAATAACACGTCGTGTACTGATATCTTCCAAAGGCTGGAATTGACGCTGGTTTATCAGCAAAGACGAGTGATTTGACGTATCCCCATAAAAATTTCTCAATTGGTCTATTGATTCGCGTGCTGTGTGGCATGTAGCGCTGTCTTGCTGGAACCACTAACACCCAGGTTAAGCTCGTGCATTGATGGTAACGTTGTTCTCACGGTCATCTTTGAGAAAATACGGGCCACTGATTCAGCCAGGCCATAAACCGCAATAAACCACCAAACAGTGCATTGTATCATAAGAACAAATAAGGCAGTTTTGTTTATTAACATACCCATTTAACCAGAAATGAGCTACGTCGCTGCAGACAATTTTTCGATAAAAAAGCAGATCTTCCTCCAACTTTTTAAAGGCCAACTCAATGAAAATTCGACACTGTGGCAAGTCGTTCGGCTTCAGTTCTTGTACAAACTGTATTTCGTAAAGTTTTAGTTCAAGATTCTTGCGTTAGATCTTTCAATAATTTGAAGGTGTTGTACGGGTGTTAGTCTTTCTATGATGAAATGACAATGTTAACTGAGCATATTTGACTTTGACACATGTCAGGAATCATGCGTGAGCTATCGAAAAGTGAACACTGAAAAACCAAACAGCAATAAAATCACCTTATATAGGGTTTTCTAATAACGACTTGACAACTTTCTTTTTAAACAAAAGGCAAACCATTTGAGATATTTCAAGAACTTTATTATTGGCTTGAAGTACAATCAAAACATTTATGAATGGAACTCGACTTCGTTCATATGGCCACTGCGGGCACGTTTGCAGCGGTCGATTCCTTGGACCCAATTTTCAACGACTTGGCCACACATTTCGGCCGAAAAGGCCGCTATTTCGCGTTCAATGTTGGCTCTGAGCTCTTCCAACGTCGTCGGCGTTTTGGCATAAACCAATGACTTAACGTAGCCCGACAGAAATTAGTCAAGCGGCGTTAAGTCGCACGAACGAGGCGGCCAATCGACTGGCTCATTTCTTGAGATAACACGCTCACCATACTTACTTTTCAATAAATCGATTGTAGCGTGTGCTGTGTGGCTTGTGGCACCATCCTGTTGAAACCACATGTTGTCCAAGTCCATATCTCCCAATTCTGGCCAAAAATAATCGGTGATCATAGCGCGATAACGCTGACCATTCACAGTAACGCGACGATCGCTATCGTCGACGAAAAAATATGGCCCAATAACGCCGGTGGATAAAGTGGTGATTCATGAGGCACATGTGGGTTTTCACCCGACCAATAACGCATATTTTGCTTCGAACCCATTGAGCCAAAAATGAGCTTCGTCACTGAAGATGATTTTGCGATGAAATTCATCATCTTGCCCAGAACCCAATCGGAGAACGTAGCGCGTTAGTGTACTTTACCATGATGAAAATGTTGAGTTTACTGAATAAATTGACAGTGGCAGTTTGATGATTAGTGAAAGAGTTCAAAGTCCCTATTAAATTAAATTGTCAAGTCCCTATTGGAAAACCCTATATATCCAATAAATATAGGGTGATTCATCGTGAGGTTTGATTTTCAATGGGCTTTTTTGACAGATCACGCGTGAATCCTATCCAACTGCTTTGTCATTTTTATTCAGTATCATTTGGCAAATCATCACGGAAAGATTCACACCATAACAGCGTCTCAAAATTGTTCAGCTATATTACGTTCTGTGAGAAATGTTTTACGTGCGATTCGAGGAAATTACGGTGCTCATAATCGACATACTGAAACCACTATTGCCAATACCATTCCCAAATTTGAGTCCCAGTTTACATAAGTTGATGATACTCGACCGGTTAGACTACATCCAGCAAGTAATGAAGAGACTATAGCAGTTGTATGCGAAGACCGTGACGAATCGATTCGTCGTCGTTTTCAGCAGATTGGTTTGGCGTATTTTACGTGAGGATGTCGGCCTAAAAGCGTAGAAAATTCAACTTGTGCAAAATTTGAAGCAGCTGGAAAAAATGTATGAAAATCTGGTGTTTTATCGTCAAATTTCGTTCAGTGATGAAGCCCATTTCTGGCTCAATGTTAGTAAACAAAATTGCCTTAATCGTATTTGGGCAACCCGAAGAGTACCAAGAGCTACCATAACATCCATTAAAAGAAAAACGGTATGGTGTGGTTTATAGGCTGGTGGAATCATTGGTCCATATTTCTTCAAAAATGAGACAAATCAGAATGTCACCGTCACTGGTAACTGTTATCGGACTATGTGCTTCCTGAAATTCAAGCACATGGTCTCAGTGAGCTCTGGTTCCAACAAGACAGCGCTACCAGCCATACATATGCGTGAAACAATGAACTTGTTGAGAAATCATTTTGGTCAGCACTTAATTTCACGCTTTGCTACCGCAAATTGGCCGCCTAGATCTTGCGATATCACACCTTTGGACTATTTTCTCTGCGGATATTTAAAGTCTCGGGTCTTCAGGAATAAGCCAGCTACGATTGACGCTTTGGAAGCCAAGATTACTCGTGTTATCCGCGAGATACTAGTCACTATGTTCGAACGAGTCGCCCAAAATTGGACCTTCCGAATGTAACACCTCAGACGTAGTCGTGATCAACATTTACATGATATCATTTTCAAAAAGTAGATGCCATTAATTGTTCTTTTAACCGATAATAAAAATTTGAAGTTCACTTTCAAATTTATATATTTTATTTTACATTATAAATCAAACCTTACGATGAATCATTCTATATTAACCCTTCTATTGAAAGAGTCGTCTATTTCTACCCATAGGTACAGAGCCATACTAAGACCTCGCTTAAGGTGTTCTCAATTTCAAACATCTCAAAGTGCGCAACTGATCGCAAGTACGCAAAGACCGCGCGAGAAGTTGAATGATTAAGCGTCAGGTCCACCATGGAAAGAAACGTTGGCTGCGTAAGCAAGTACATGTACGTACATAAGAAAGAGCTGTTGTTTGATTTTCCGGCAGAAAGGGTCTTTTGGGTACCTTTTTTCGTCAAAGCCAAACGGTATTCTTAATGACGACATTTAAAAATTATCTGAGAAATGGGCAGATGATGATTTAAGTTTTCGCATTTCATTAAAGATTGAAAAATTACTCAATGAATAGCTTCTTTGGCTGACCTTTCTTCGACCAATAACAAAAAAAAAAGGGCCAACTCAATTTTATTTGTAAAGTCAACTACGGATATGCGTCTTTCACGAAGGACTAGCTAGGTTTATACATTTATTATGTGCTTAAGTACACTTTGGGTAAATAGCCGTTGTCTGTTTGTCTTAAGAAAATATGTATCTCATCAAATATTAGTACGTCCTTGACACTTTAGCGTGCTATCATATTTTCGAAAAGATAACAAGTTTGTTAACTTGCGATTGTTCTAAGAAAGACCTTCAATAAGGTTCACCTGACTTAATCATCTATATATACACATGTGTATCTATTGGACATACGCGTTTGCATATATGTATCTACAGCTCTGAGTGCACATATAAATTCGAGTACATTGACATGTATGTAGGAGGGTTATATTATTTTTTAGCAACACATTCACAGAACTGCACTTACTATTCACTTGTTATTGTTATTGGTATAACCGGTGTTCCTTGGGCAGTTTTTTCATTATTTTCCTGTGTTTCCCCAATCGATTTACGTCTCCGATAATAGCAACACACACAGCAATAGGTATTACACCATAATGGTACACTTTCTATAGTCGAACAGAGTTTGTCCACCAGATACTCCTTTGTCTGAATGAAATTCATTCGAGTTCGCCCCAAACAGTCTGTGGGAAAAATTTTCATTTTCATTGCTCATCACTATCACAAATTTTGAAAACTTAAAAAAACACTCTCGAAAACTTATAGTCCAAAATTGTAGAGCTAAATGGCGACAACTATGGTATGTACGACGAAAAAAAAAAAAAAAAAAAGAAACGAATTAAACGAAACGCGTTTGTCGCGTTCTAAATAACATCACAGACTGCTTGGGCCACGTTGGTCACTATGGTTTAAAAGGAGTCATGTCGTTAGTTGTGAATGGATATCCTGGGGGTAGCCGGTGTATATTGTAAATGTACGAGTATTACAGTTGGCGGCACAATTTTATTG
The DNA here is from genome assembly GCA_907269105.1 of Volucella inanis. NCBI lineage: Eukaryota > Metazoa > Arthropoda > Insecta > Diptera > Syrphidae > Volucella > Volucella inanis. The sequence continues at coordinate 28,216,837 of OU026157.1, forward strand.
GATTGGGGAGATTTTCTTTTATTTTTCTATTTCTTTCCTGTCCAAGTATTGGAGTTGTATGTATGATAGTATCAAGTAGTTAGCAAAGGGGCGCCTGGAAGGTGAAAGTCCATCTACATACTTACATATGGTTTTGCATGGGTGACCGGCGAAATGGTTAACAGGGTGGTCAATTAATTTTCATTTTTTTTCTTCATTATGTCGTTATAGTCGAAATATTTCTAAGAAATCTGTTGGGGGTGTAGATTTCGAGATAATCCAACTTCAAGGTGATTCATATGGAACTTGTCAAAAGTTTCAGTTTCTGCAGGATTTTTTGGTTTTGTTGGCGTTCTCATTACTCAGACGGGGTTTTTATTTGTCCAGAAATTACTGTGTGGGTATATGTTTACACAAATAAAATTATTAAATTTTCGACACTGTTATCGTTAAATTTGTAAATTAATTAGGCTAGAAGAATTGGGTCTACCGCCATAAATTAAATCATAATTCCGTGTTTTGACATCGCATAATATTTGTTGCATAAACACTTAAGAAGATTGTAAGAATGATCAAAAAGCTAGACAAAGTAAAGAAGTTATTAGGAAGGGGATACTTGGCATTTGCCTTATCTTTCTTGTACAAGAAAAAATATGGCATTCCATGCAACAGGATGGCACATAACCAAATAAGCACACCACCATACATAGCCTACATCCATACATTTCTTAAAAGATCCTGAAAAGGAGCACCATTTTAGGCCGCTTTTTATCGGTGTTTTTTTTTAAGGATCAAACGTCAACGAGTGAAATGATCTCTTATCCGTCTTCTAGAAGACACGACATGAGGCAGAAGTCCCAGTTAGATAACGCTTCCACATGTTTGAGTGTTTCAAGTCCTTTAAAAATTTTCGTTGACACAATTGTCCATTCTCGTGCACCACCTCATTGACACTGGCGGTATTCAATATGGTCCATTTCTCGATCAAATATTGGTGATATGTAATCGTGATATGGCGTTCGTTATTTTATTGGAATTTAATTTGTCTTTTAGTGTAGCTCTGTCAGTTTGCTTAGGTACTGCAGGAATTCTATTCTATTCATTACCATAAACTAGGTTTCCAAACGGACTAGCTTAACCTTGCCTAAAGAGGTATGGTTCTGCTGCCACTCATGAGTATATCTCTAAAAATTGATTTTTTATGAATCCTTCGGTCCGGGGGTGTGCTATAGAGTGTTCCGGATAATGTGTCGAAAACTTTAAGTGGAGATTCCTTGACACACTTCGGAAATGCATCCGACCGAAATGTAATACACGAGCCTTTCAGTGGAGGGATTTTTCTGAATTAAACAAAAAAAACAAGAAGAAGAGGGACCTTCGGAGCAATGCGCGGGATATAAATCACATGCAGCTGAACAAGGGGCTCGACATAATAAATATGTTATGATGACTGTTTTAAGTAGAAGTATCAACCCCTTTTTCCGACGTAAATTCGTATTTTGACTTCGGCAAAAACTGTTGGGAAAACACATGTTTAGAGTTCGCATCAAGTTTTGCAAAGTAAACGTTAATTTTCCTATGCTTTGCTTCTGTGGCAATTTCAAAATAATAACTCCCAACACACAAGGTGGACTCAACAACAACAACAGAGTTTTTACCACATATTATCAAATTTCGATTGCCCAGGAGGACATTTCAAAAACAGCTTTAGTTACTCCTTTTGGGTTGTAAAAGTACGAACTTAAACATATGACATTTGGCTTGCGCAATGTAGCGCAAACCCAGCAACATTTAACCAATTCTGTGTTCGGATATGCCAGGAAATATGCCAGAATATCTTGAAGAATTTTTTTTTTAACTGTATCCAGACCCACGGTATGATGATTAACATAGAAGAGTGTGACTTTGGCAAAACTGGGGTTGTGTTCTTCGATTGTATTCCACGTCGATAGTATCGGCATTCGGACGCCAGGTTATACTATCAAGGCAATCACCGAGTTCCTGAAACCAACGAAAATTTCTGAACTCTTAATTTGTTTTACTGACGTCTGTTACACGCAGTTGAGGATAAAGCACTACTGTGGCAAATGCTCCAAGAAGGACTGCTTGCCTCTCTTGTGGCCCACAGGAGCACAGCTGCTTTTAAACGTTGCCGTAACATACTAGCGGAAGCAGCCGCAATTGTCCATCCGCTGCTCGACACTGAATAACTTCTCATGTGTGAAGCATCTAACACCGTAGTTGGGGCAGTTTAGCTGCAAGTAGATGAAGGCAAAGCTGAACCATTTAGATACTTTTCAAATTCAGTGTCGTCAGGACAACAATAATACAGAAAATTCGATCGAGATCTACTCGCCAATCCTTCGTCATCTTTACCGACTACAAGCTACTTACATTTGCTTTCCATAACACATAAACACATCATCGTCAACGTCACCTGGACTTCGTATTACAATTTTCCATGGATATACTCCAAGACAACGGAAAGGAAGGGGAAGGCCTACCCGGAACCACAGAAAATCAAGAGATGGTTTAGAATTTTGGGTTTATTAATCTTTTTTCTCATAGATTCTCATACAGCAATCACTTACGAATTATCTTCTGTGCTCGCCAACGAATCTGGTACCCGAGCATACTGTAAGGCAGTACAGACTACACTTTTTTTGTCCATCGATGAACACAGACATCGGTAGATGGGTATGCGCCTGTCTAATCTGTCAACGAAGCAAGATTCATAGGCATATCAGACCATCCCTTAGAATGTTTCCAAACGCAGACAGGTTTGAACATATCCACATGGACATAGTTGGTCCAATACCGCGGTTTTCAGGCTTTACTTAGTTAAATCGTCACAGATATTGAACTAGTAACCCCTTGGCCAGAAGCACTTACAATAGAAGACATTACCGCAACCGCTGTCGCCGACGCATTTTGCCAACACAGGGTTGCACATTTTGACTGTCCACTTCGGCTGACTACCAATCAGGGATGGCAGTTCGAATTAACCGTTGCAGGCAGCTTACACTGGATAGTAATCCGTCTTGGATCGAGACCATGATGAGCAAGGTTTTATAGGTGTCCATCTAGTTTCTGGACAAAAACGCATCACCACCTCCATCGACAATCGTACCACTTTTAACCGATCCTGGGGTTCTCGATGCTGCAGAGGTTCTGCTTGGACTGTCAAGCCTTTCATTGCCACTTAAAAGAGGAGACTTGTGGCGAATTCACAATAACAACTCGTCAGCCACATCAACAAAGTTTTCAATACATACTCCATTTTGAGTGCGAGCTGTCACTTTGTCTTTTTCTGATTTTGTGTTTTGGATGGTCTTTGCTCGCATTAGCTGCACTTAGTCGGTACTACATGAATTTTAAATTTCAGTAAAAGGAACACAAGTGGACTAGTTCTTTGTCTAAGTCCTCTTTTCCGATAGAAAAAAAAGTCGACAAGGAAGATATCCTTCCTCATACCAAGAGCTTAGACAGAACGTGAAAATGCAATGGCAAATTTTGTTTTTTTACCGTTTTGCTACCGTAGAAAGAAACCTAGAAAAGACCTTTGTCGAGTCCCACTTCAAAAGAAATGTTCTTGGATTGATAATCGTACATGTTCACATAAACGAATTTCAGAGGAACTTAACGAGCTGTAAAGTGATACACACTTCTTCAACGGTTTATATGGTTGAAAAATGTTAAACGAATGAGCAAAAATGGTTCGCATCCACTTACTGTTGCTTAAAAACCTTCCATTCCATCTCGGAGGTAGAACGTTTTACGGGAAAGTCTCAGTTTACGTGGCTTATTCAAACTTTGCAAGTTTGAGAACTTATATATTTGTGGCTATAGTTTTCCACCATATTGACCAGTGTGCCCACCACAGTCTCGCTGCAGTATTGTCTATAACTCATTGTGGAAAACTCTAAAATTCCTGGAAGGAACAAATACTCATATTTTTGTTAAATCCATTTTTACGAAAACAGTTAACTACTACGAATATATACTGCCCTTAATTACCCTCTCCATAACCATAAATCGAGCATAAATTCAATATCGCGTTTCAAGTACCTAGCTTAACCGTCTGGGAATTTCTGACATAATTATTTCGTGTAAAACAATTTCTATCTATTTTTTTAATTGACCACCCTGTTGGTGGAATTTACAATTCGATTGCGCGGTCATTGTGTCAAAAGAGAAGTCGCATAGATAGTTCTGATAACAGGAAAAAGGGATCTCCCTACCATCCTTTGAATAGAACGTCGCATGAAAAAAATTCATTGAATTAGTAATGAAAAGTTAAAAGAGGGTGAGTGGCCTAACTAATACCCAAATTCACGGTAGGACTTAAGGGGGTAGTCGTTAAGTTTCCAACATCCAATTCAAAACACGCAGACTACATAAAAAAATATTTTAACGTTCTTTTTAGTTTTTTGGTGGGATTTGATCAGTCAACAATTGACCTCTTTGATAGGGGTGGGCGTTACTCAACCTTTTATCTGGGTCAGTTATTATTTTATTTCTTTAATTGTCAACATTTTATCGACTTTTTTTACTTCTTTTCTTTTTGTAAGAGTTCCTGGAACTGTTAAGTGGTAACACTATTCCCACGGGAAATATAGGTCAGTTGAACGCACATTATGTGGTAGCTTGGGTTTGTCCAATGTCCATATCATATTTCGAAAGACCCCTGAGAATATTGTTTATGGCAGATGGAATGGGGTTGCCTCGTGTTACGTGTTATGTATGGGTTAAATAAAAATTAACACCAACTCTGATTTATGTATATTTGCAGATTTGACTCAAGGGACATGCTACTGAGTTGAGATACGTAAACACTTACCCAACCAAATCAGTGTTATTTAGTAATGTTGGCGTTGGGGCTATGATAAATTACATATACGATTAAACACGGTCAAAGGTTAACAAAAATTTGCAAGTCATAAGCATATCCAAAGGATGTTTCGGCAAGTTGAGTATGAGTAAGTAAGCCTACAGCTTGTAATTCATAATCAGTCACATAAAATCCAAACAGTAATCACACACATTTGTGTTTTTAAAAGTCAACACGGCCTTATGAAAGGAGAAATTTTTTTATTATTTTTTTTTTATTTATTTACATTTTAAATTTACATCAATTTACCCGCAAATCGAAGTGCTTATCTGCAAGTGGTTGTTAGCATTGGTATCGTTAGTTGGTTTTGAGGTGATTTAAAATAATATCCGGCTTGGCAGCCAAGAATGAATCAAGCCAATTTTTTACCGGAATAAATGGTAGTCAGAAGGGGCAAGGTCGGGGCTATAAAGCGGGTCGGGTAAGACTTCCCATCCACTGTTTTCCAAATAGTTCTTAACCGGAATAGCAACGTGGAGTCGAGCGTTGTCATGATTGAAAATTATTGCCTCGTGTCTGGTCGCATATTCCGGGCGTTTTTCGGCTACCGCTCTTCTTCAAACGGATTAATTATGTTCGGTAGGGTTGTTCATTGATGGTTTCTCCCGGTTTTAGCAGCACATAGTACAGCACACCCATCTGATCCCACCAAATACAGAGCATTACCTTCGCGCCATGGATATTCGGCTTTGCCGTTGATTTGGCTGGTTGGCCGGTTTTCACATGATTTTTTGCGCTTGGGGTTGTTGTAATGGATCCATTTTTCATCACCAGCAACAATCCAATGCAAAAATGACTTCCTTTTGTGGCGTTCCAGCAGCATTTCGGACATGCAAAACCGCCTTTCGACGTCTCTCGGCTTGAGTTCATGTGGAATCCGATTTCCTTGCTTTTGAATATATCCAGCTGCTTTTAAACGTTTTGAAATGGCTGCTTGTGTTTGGCAACAGTCTTCATAGAGTAATGCTTCCAGTTCTTCATCTTCAAACTTTTTTGGCGGCCTAGGACATTCATCGTCTTCCAAGCCAAAATCACGACTTTTAAATCGTGCGGACCACTTTTGGCACGTTCGCTCAGCTAGCGCACGTTCACCATAAACTTCTACCAAAATACGATGACTTTCGGTAGCAGTTTTCTTCATATTTAACTTCGACATATTTGAGTGAAAAAAAATTATTGTTGTTTACGCTTCAAATGAATGACATATACTGAAATGACGTACAATGACAGTAGCTTTCCAATGCATGTTCCAATGGAATAATAAAAGTTACGCCATCTCTTAGCAAACCGCATGAATTAAGTTATAGATCCAATACAATACATCGAAATAGTTTCGATTCAACGAGAAGGTCTTCCTATTAAGCCAGTGGAATTGATGCAAATTTTTGTTCGACATCTCTCCTGATGAAGTTCATAATGATCTTTGTACGCTGTCTTCGCATGTAAGCTCTAAACGTCTCTCCCACTTGTAAAGAACTCGTTCAAATTTTAAAAACTATTACAGTTCCTAAAAAACTAAATCCTGTATCCTCCAGTTCACAATGCCTGTCCATTTACTACCAAAATGTAAGAGGTTTGCGCTCTAAAATCTCCGTCGTATATCTCAATTCTCAAAAGTTATCCTATGACCTAATTGTTCTTACTGAAAGAAATCTAATTCTGGACATTAAAAACCTCCAAATCTGAACGTTTTTCGAAAAGATGGATTTGAAAGAGCTGATAATCCCTATGGCCGAGGTGTTTTACTAGCAATCCGGAACTCTTTTCACGCAACTCCTGTTGATATTCCATACACTGACAACTTTGAGTTAGTATGTGTCAACATTATGCTCCCCAAACGCTGTCTTTAACATACGTACTTTGCTGTTACATTCACCCATTCCAACTAATTGAGTCTTATCGACCTGTAGTTCACGCAGTAGATTTTTTAACTGAAAATGCACAACCTGAAGATTGTATTTTTTTAGTAGGGGATATCAATCTCCCTCACTTGAAATGGGAGCCTTCCGACGATTCGTCTCATTTCGTCTCTCTTAATTCGTCCTCTGAAATAGAAATAGGCTGATTCAACTTTATTTTTCAATTTTAGTTGCCTTCGAGGGCGATACACTGATTGAAACGATTTTTCAATATTTTGATACCAGTTTTGTAGTACGATTTCGGTTTAGCCTTAAAATAGGCCTCTGTTTCGGCGATTACTTCTTCATCGGTCTTAAATCTCTTTCCGGAGAGCATTCTTTCGAGGTCTGCGAACAGGAAATAGTCGCTGGGGGTCAAATCTGGAGAATACGGTGGGTGGGGAAGCAATTCGTATCCGAATTCATTCAATTTTGCCATGTCTTGATGAAACAGCACTTTCTTTTTCTTCAAATGCGGCTGTTTTTCTGCGATTTTGTCCTTCAAACGCTCAAACAAGGCAATGTTATAGTCGCTGTTAATAGTCTGCCCCTTTTGGAGGTAGTCGATGAAAATTATTCCATGTGTATCCCAAAATACGGTTGCCATAACGTTGCTAGCCGACTGTTGAGTTTTTGGTCGTTTTGGATGAGCTGACTGCCGAATTGACTCTGGTGTGAAGTGATGGAGTCAAGTTTCATCCATTGTCACATACCGACGCAAAAATTCGGCTTTATTACGGTTGAACAGCTTTAAACACTCCTCTGAATCATCAACACGTTGTTGTTTTGGGTCGACTGTAAGCAAACGCGGCACCTACTTTGAACAGAGCTTTCGCATGTTCAAATATTCGTGTATGATATATCCAAATTGCTTTTTTGATATCTTCAGAGCCTCAGCTATCTCGATCAACTTCACTTTACGGCCATTCGTAATCATTTTGTGGACTTTTTTGATGTTTTCATCTGTAACAGCCTCTTTTGGACACCCACTGCGTGCATCATCTTCGGTGCTTGTATGACCACTTTTAAATTTTTCAATTAAATTGCGAATGGTTTGTTCCGCTGGTGCAGAGTCCGGGTAACACTTATCAAGCCATTTCTTTGCATCGGCTGCATTTTTTCCCATCAAAAAGCAATGATAAATCAGCACACGAAATTGCTTTGAATCCATTTTTTTCACAATAACAAAAGTTGCTTCACTCACAACGCTTTATCTCGAGAAGCAATCGTCCGACAGCTGTCAAATTTATACACGTATTTTTTGAAGGTTGGTACTAACTGAAAATGGTATGGATTTAATTCAAGTGGTGCCCTCTCTCAGAAACGGACCTTTCAGCTCATGTATTACAAGAGACATACCGGTCACTTACTCACAGAAGCATTGAAACAGAAACTTTAGTCAAAATCAAAAGCCTTGCTTCTCTGGTACGCGAAGAACAGTCACCGACGAATTCTTTTCATTAAACCGAACGTTAAAGTGTATGGTCTGTCATCATGCCATGCTTTTGAATTCGAGAGTTCAACGTAGCCACCACCCAGTTTCAGTATTGGTTTGGTGGGGAGTCGCCTACGATTTGGTCACCGAACTCCATTTCTGCGAGAAGGATGTCAGAACCTCGGCGAAAGTGATTCGAGGTTTTAGAGAACGTTGTGGAGACTCTCAACGAAACATTATTGCAACGTTGCATCTCATAAAGCAGAAATGACTCAAACATGGCGACGAAAACCATGTTCCGAACTGCATTTCCACGGGTGATTGGGTATCTGGTAGCCCAGACCTCAGCTTATTAGACTGCAAGACTCTGGTCTGCTCTACAAACTATGACTTGCAGTATTCGGCATCACATTACTGAGTCTTTGAAGAGCGCCATTGTGGGAGCAGTAGAAAATTACCCAATAAATATGTTGCGTACTGCAATCAATCGTTTTTTTTTTTTTTTTTTTAATTATCATTCGTTTTCATTTTATTAAACTGCGTACCGGCCCTCTTATCTGTGTCAACTATAGAAGCATCAGTCTCTTTAAAATCCCGTCTAAAATCTTCTCGGCGTATCAGGTAAACCCTTAGACACTTTGTCAATCAATTGATTGGTCTTTATCAGTGTGGCTTCAGACCTTCAGGAAAGTGCACCATCATCCAGATTGTTAGATTATGGTAGACCTTAGAAAGTATGCTTGAATTCCAAATCAATTTTCAGCATCTATTTGCCAGTTTTAAGAATGCCTACTATTATATCGCGAAAGATTATACAATGCCATGTTAGGTTTTGGCATCCTCGCTTAATTTGGCCCTGCAGTTTCACTAAGGAAAAAACTCGTTGTTCGGAGAAAATGACTTTGGCAGTAAAAGAAGTTCATGCTATCATCTAGAAACGGCATAGCATCGATTCGGACAAAACTTCACAACAAATAGGTATAACTTTGAGGTAGTCAAGAATTTGTCTAGCTAGGATCCGGAGATAATATAGAATCTCTATATGCTCTATATCGAAGTATGAGCAACAAGTGATTCTCGCTAATCGCTTTATTTTTTTCGGGATCAGAAGGTAATTAAATAGCAAAAGCCTCTCCTGAACAACCAAGATAGCACTATATGCAACATTGATAGTCCAAGTTCTCATCTATGGCTCAGATGTATGGAGTTAATAAGCGGGAGGAGGCGCCTTATCATTTCGAGGGAAAATGGTACATCGAAGGATCTGTGACCCTGTCTGCATCGACTGGATGAGTAGATTTAACAGACAGCTCTAGGGGCCTAGCTCGGAAAGTCTTTGAATCCATCCACCGGGAAAAAACTACCACCGAGGGAAAACTCAGTAGAAGAAGATTCTATTTCAAGTGGCGGTCGCAAGTGGAGGAGGATCCAAAATAACTTGGCGTGCAAAATTGAAAGCAGTTATCAAACAGCAAGGTTAGTAAGTTAGGATGGTAGAAATGTAAATAAGTAAGTTAGGAATATCCACTGATGCATAAAGCTCTGCAATGACACACAAATTTCTAAAGTAGAAAAGGGCTCGAATAAAAAAAAAAACATTGAACCATTGGTGCGCGCAAATGAAGGCGATTATAATAAATCCGCGTTGAAAAGAGACATCTATTGGTAGAAGCCTAAGACTGCAGGACCAGCTAAGATGTAATAGGTTAGTAGCCGGCTTAAGATCACTCTTTTTCGGATTTTTAAACACAGTAATACCACCTTAATCAAAAAAAAAAAGAAAAACCACCGTGTGGCGCTCCCATTGTTCCGATTTGAGTTCTGTTAAGTTGGTACATCTCTTGTTGACATTCCCTCTAAATCTTAGCGTCATAGCTTGACATTTGCAATAGTTATATGGAAATGGATTTAAATTTGTAACAACGAACTTGTATTAAATTTTGCGTAAAAAAACGGATTAAATGGTGAAAATATTGGAAAAGTGTTTCGGCAACGATTCGCTAAAGAAAATCGTCGTTTACCAGTGGCACGAGTTCAAACGTAGTCGTGAGTGAATCGAAGATGATGAACGCAGTGGCAGACCATCGTCATCGAAAACCGATGAAAACATTGATGAAGTTTGAAGCAAATTAACCATCAGAGAGATAGCGGAGAACTTGAACATTGCCTATGGATCCGTCCAAGACATTTTGGTTTATGGTTTGTGTTTCCGTCGTGTAGCAGCAAAGTTGGTGCCAAAAGACCTCAATTTCATGCAAAAAAGAGACCGTGTTGACGTCGCAAGAGAGATTATTTGAGAGGCTGAATCCGATTCCTCATTCATCAATTGGATCATTACTGGAGACGAGACTTGGGTTTATGAGTACGAAACGCAATCCAGACATCAGGCAAGTGAATGGCGTTCACCAAATGAGCCGAGATAAAAAAAAAAAACACATCGTTTTCAGTCAAAAAAGAAGGCAATACTCACTATTTTCATGGAATACAACGGTGTAGTGCATCATTACTTTTTGCCAGAAGGCCAGACAGTACACAAAGAGTATTATTTGTGTGTTTTGAGGCGTTTAAGACCATCCAATAGCCACCGAATTCACCTAATTTGGCTCCCTGTGACTTCTTTCTGTTCAATCGAGTTTAAAAACCACAACGGGGAACGGAAAAATCGCAGGAAGCACTGATGAACATACCGAAAACCGAATATAAAAAATGTTTCGAGGATTGAATCAAGCGCTGGCATAAGTGTGTTGCAGTCGATGGGGACAATGTGGATTTATATGAATAAACTTGTATTTTTAATTTTCTGAACAAATTCCGGGATCAAGGTCCTATGTACTCTCCGGCTACTCGGTCGTTCACTATACGAAAACGACAATGACATAAAGATGTCGGGTTTCAAAGGAAGGGCAACCTGCTAGATTCGGCATTGCACTTAATATCGTACATAGTCTTATGAAGTGAGAGTCAAGATACAAATGTCTCGAGAGGGAACATTTATTGTGAACGGGCCTTAATTTTTAATGGTTTAGTTGCTATGACACCTGTCAAACATATTTAGTATACATCAAGTCATTGAGCAAACAACATCATATTTTTTCATCATGTTAAAAATGTCGAATTTTGTACCAGAAAATGATGACTTGCGGAAAGCAATAATTTTTTGTTTTCATTTCAAGAAAAGTGCTACAGAGTCAGAAACAAATGGCAGAAACACTAAATGTTGCACAATAAACAATTTCTGACCGTTTAAAAGCAAATTTTTTGAAAAACGGATTTATTTTTAGAATTCTAAATGGAAAAAATCATGGGTTAATCCGGGACAACCATCAACTTCGACTGCAAAACCAGATCGATTAGGCAAGAAGACAATGCTGTGTGTCTGGTAGGGCCAGAAAGGTGTGGTGTACCACGAGCTTCTAAAACATGGTGAAACCGTTAATACAGATCGCTGTCGACAACAAATGATCAATTTAAACCATGCATTGATCGAAAAACAACCAGAATGGGCCTGAAAACACGGCAAGATAATTTTGCTCCATGACAATGCACCTGCACACAAAGCAAAACTGTTTCAGAATACAACCAAAGCACTTGGCTGGAAGCTGCTACTCCACCCGCCGTATTCACCAGACTTGGCTCCTTCCGACTATCATCGATGGGACACGCATTAGCTAAGCAGCACTTCGTATCTGACGAGGAAGTCGAAAATTGGGTGACTTTTTGGTTTGCTTCAAAAGACGAACAGTTTTATTGGCGTGGAATCCATAAATTGCCTGAAAGATGGGAAAAATGTGTAGCTAGCAATGGCCAATACGTTGAATAAAGTGTTTTTTACTTTCCCATTAAAAATTAGTGTTTTATTTTCACAAAAAAAAAACGCTCACTTCATACCGGTACACCTGGTATTGTATACAAACAACCAAAGACTGGTATACAATATGAGACATATCTGTCACCAACAAGGGTTTGCCTAAGGTCGTAGAACTTCATTCTAAATTGCTACGATACTTGGCGTGTGTCTGTAAAAACAAACACTTATTCATTCATTTATTCTGCCCGTGAGTAAATCAACAAGCTTTGAAGAGTTCCTAGCATATATGGATTTGAATTTCTACTGTCAAACTATGCAACAAATGTATGTACAATATGATAAGTATGAGTAAATGTACTATGTGCACCTATAATCAAGCGCACATAACTTTGTTAATTACCTTTGTATCAACTTTTCAACGTTCACGAACCGCCTACTATTCTGCACGATTCCGTGTGTACTATGATGATGTTGTTCTACTGTTGCAGTGTCGCTGTTGTAGGTTCTGGTGGCACCAACGCCTCCATGGCTTGTAGCGAATCCATTACATTCCTCGCCGAATGAACTTTCATCGAAAGTATCTGTCAGGTCATAGACAAAATAGTTTCAATCAAAACAAAAGATATTCATAAGTTCATTGCTCACTACAAACCTTGAGTTGTGTAGTAAGCTCGATTACTCCTGGTGCCGTATTTGCGTTGTTGCATCGCATAACTCATCTTCGGATACGTGGAATTTAGATGGACCTGATTCCGTGGTACATATGCCATTTGGGTGTAGGGATTCTTATATGATTGCTTTGACAGACAGTTCCCAGTCATGTCGAATCGTTCCATCGTTGGGAATCTGGAAAAAAAAAATTAGTTGATTAGTAGAAAATAGCTGTTTGAAATCCATCCTGAGACTTACCTCGAATTGACAGATTGTCTAGAAAAACGAGAACCAATTCCTCCATTGCCGCTGCTGCTCGTGTATGTGCTATCAGAACTTCTTCCATCAACGGAGGATTCCGAGCACGATTTGGTAGCTATTCTCTTTCCATTTATGCCAATAATTTCACCTGCAAGAGATACCATTACCTTGAGACTTTTCCTAAAACCAGGGCAACCGACAAATGTGAATACAATACGAGTACGAGAACAAGTGCCGTTGTCATATGAACTACCCTATCGCACTCGTGTGCATGATGGGGAAGCATAGAATTTGTTTACGCTTCGTATGCAACTATGGCACCAAAACAATAGGTAAACGTGTTTACAAAATCGAACTTACCACCACCGGTGTTAGATCCACCGCCACTTCCACTACAAGCACCGCCACCGCCACCAACCCCTCCATTCCTTATTGATTTGATAGACGTATATTGCAGTGGAATCGTTTTTCCCAGGATATACTGCATGTTGTTGTTGGTCATCGTGTGATTGTCATCCTGGATGGAAGAAAAAGGAAACAAAATTCAGACGTGTTTGCTTTTATATTAAAATCCTTTAAAATCCTGGTGTTGGACTTTTGATTACCGAATTAATCACCGGGACACAACCAATCAAGCGATATGTCAAAAATAGTTGAACCATATTTAAGACTTAAGGATCCCAGTTTAGGAGGACTTTTTCAAGGCATAGAATTTCGTTCATCAGGGCTTCTCTATCCACAGCAAAAGTTCCACACCAACTGGAGGTAAGCATTGTAGTCGCATGCAACCAGAGCGGCAGAGTACCAGACTAATGGAGTAGCAGAATGGCAACGGGCAGGTGAAAATGAGGCAGCCGCCAACAACTGCCCTCCTGGTGTTCTACTTCTATTCCAAAGGGTTTTCCAACAGTGAAGGTACAACCAATCTTTCCAACTCCAAGTCCTAACTTGTGTTTTCAAATGAGCATTTCTACCTATCGGGTGTAAGGTGATTCTAGAGAAATTATTTTATTTCGTGACTGACTGGGCGACAAAATCAATATTTATGCGAAAATGTATGCGACACAGAGGCATTTAGGCGGGTTGTGGCCATATAATGCTAGAGGGGCTAGTGATAGATGACGAATGTCCTGGACATACTCCATATTTGTTGTAGCTGACGTAAATTTGTCGTGTTAATTAGAATGTAAAGGGTGGGAGGTGTTTGTCGCGCATGATTAAATGACCTGCGTGATACGAATTGCAAGTGAAAACGGAAAGGCAAACAGGATTGTAAAAGAGATTTTCGAAGTACTCGCTGATTTTAGATGAAAGAAAAATGTTAAAGACAGATTAGGGTTGTGCCAGCAAGCATGAAGGATGTCATAATTAACCATGATCCATGTGTTTTGCATTTTGTTGCAAGTACTCATTTCATGTTACATATTCGAGCCTTACGAGTACATGTGTAGGTAATTCCTTCTTGTGACGTCAGAGTTGAGTTGATGTGAGTTCCTTAATTAGCGTGTTGGATGTGTGAATTTATTGGTTATCGAACGGATCGAGTACGTTGTGAGTTGTTGCCACAATTCTTCACCGGACATTAATAGTTGAACCACATATTCATTTGCAAAATTTATCATTTTGGGATGTGGCTAGGTAGATATATTAGTTCATGTGAAGGTTCTAGAGAGTACAATATCAAAGCATTGCACATTCTCATTCGTAATCTTAACAATGGTGAAAGGTATTATTTGATATACAAATCCAAGAACTCATCATATTTTGTCCTTGCAGAACAATTGGCATAATAAAAGGAGTCCCAAAATTTGTGCGGCAAACTGTTGCGCCAACGAAAAAACAAAAGACAGCTGTGTGAATTCGACCACGGAAAAATATCTAACGCATTAGCGAACAGAAGGATAGAATGAATTCGCACGCTGGTGGATGCTGAGAACACCTGGTGAGAAGGGTGAAAAGAGTCAAGGCTCATGCACTACACCGGCGGACGAACCATTAACCCCTTATGCATTTTTATTGTTGAGTAATATTTTAAAAATAACTGCTACATTAGGAAATTTTCGAACAAAATATTGTCAAAGTAGTGATTTTACTTACTCAAAGATGAAGAGATTAATTCAAAAATTCGAGAAGACTAGATAAATTAGTGATCTATAGTACAGGGTTTTCCAATAGGGACTTGACAACTTTGAATTTAATTTGTGAACGCACTCCCTCACTAATCATCATACTGTCACTGTCAATTTATTCAGTAAACTCAACATTTTCATTTCATGGTAAAGTACACTAAAGAGCAACGTCTGCAAATTATAAAAATTTTCTATAGATATTCAGAGTCGGTGACTGCAACTTTAAGAGAGTTAACTCCAATTTTCGGCTTTAATTCTCGCCCTAGTAGACAGACAATAACAAGTTTAGTGCAAAAATTTGAGTCTACATATTCGTTGTGTGATGTTGCCGTGTCAGTGAGACAATGGGTTGGTCGAAGTGTCGAAAATATCGTTGCCGTTCAGACGTTCGTAGCAAATGATCCAAATCAGTCAATTCCACGGCGTTCTCAAGAATTGGGCATCGCTCAGACCACATTATGGGGTATTTTGCGTAAGGAGCTTGGTTTACACCCATACAAGACCAAGCTGACTCAAGAATTGAAGCCGATGGACCTTTTGAAGCGACGTACGTTCTCCGATATACTTCTGCGCCAAGATGATGAATTTTATCGCAAAATCATCTTCAGTGACGAAGCTCATTTTTGGCTCAATGGGTTCGCCAATTAGCAAAATATGCGTTATTGGTCGGGTGAAAACCCATATGTGCTTCATGAATCACCACTTCATCCACAAAAAATAACTGTTTGGTGCGGTTTGCATGCCGGCGGCGTTATTGGGCCATATTTTTTCGTCGACGATATCGATCGTCACGTTACTGTGAATGGTCAGCGTTATCGCGCCATGATCACCGATTATTTTTGGCCCGATATGGAAGATATGGACTTGGACGACATGTGGTTTCAACAGGATGGTGCCATAAGCCACACAGCACACGCTACAATCGATTTATTGAAGAGTAAGTATGATGAGCGTGTTATTTCAAGACATGGGCCAGTCGATTGGCCGCCTCGTTCGTGCGATTTAACTCCGCTTGACTATTTTCTGTGGGGCTACGTTAAGTCATTGGTTTATGTCAACACGCTGACGACGTTGGAAGAGCTCAGAGCCAACATTGAAAGCGAAATAGCGGCAGTTTCGGCCGAAATGTGTGGCCGAGTCGTTGATAATTGGGCCCAACGAATCGACCGCTGCAAACGTGACCGCAGGGGCCATATGAACGAAGTCGAGTTCCATTCATAAATGTTTTGATTGTACTTCAAGCCAATAATAAAATTTTTGAAATATCTCAAATGGTTTGCCTTTTATTTAAAAAAAAAAGTTGTCAAGTCGTTATTAGAAAACCCTATATATCCTATAAATCCAGGAACATCAATTCGGTACAGTGGTCAAGAATTAGACATTTCAAAAAGCTTTCTACGGCGTAGATTTGTACCTTCGTGCACACAAGGTACAATTACTATCACTCAAGAACTGAAGGCTACGTACCACAGCGAAGAGAGTTCGTTGAATAGATTATGGAACAACAAGTTGATGCTGATTTTTCAAACGAAATTACCTTCAGCGATGAGGCTTGTTTGCATATTTTTATTTGGTCTAAATTTTCTAATATGGGGTTCAGGAAATCCACGAGTGATAGCCGAGAAATAAATGCATCCACAACGTGTTACTATTTAATGCGGATTTTAGACTGGAGCCATCGTCGGACCATTTTTCTTTGAAGGTGCGACTGACCATGGAATAAAAGTTAATAGTGCTCACTATCGCGATATGATAAACCAGTCTTCTGTGCCTAAATTGCAACATATGGATGTGGACGACATGTGGTTTAAACAAGACGATAACAAATGGCATATAGACCAAGAAACAATTGAATTACTGTATTAGTCATTTGCAGGTCGTGTAATTTCGCGTTTTGGTGATCAGAATTTGCCGCCCAGATTTTTTTTTCTTTTGTGGGTAAGTAAGGAATCTACATATACACTTTAAGCCCGGTATTTATAGTAGTATGAGATTTTTACTCACTAAAAAAAAACTTTCCTTATGCAGACTACGACTAAGTTTACACTCAACAAGCAGTTCTTCTTTCGCGTTTTATTTTGCTTTGATAAGATTAAGCGATGCTGATCTTTTGTCAAAGTTTGCCAGTGATTCCATGATCGACAACCCGCTGATGTATTGAATGCTTGCCTGAAAGCCTCGAGTCTATAGGGCACGCGAAGGAACTCACGCTATCGATCAATGTGTGTGTGCAATTGCAGCAAGAGGCTTCAGCCGAAATATTTGCAAAGCAACTTCTGAATATTGGTAGAAAACTTCCTGTCAATATCGTAACACAAAAGACATCGTTTCAGCCAAACGTTTGCCAATGGGAACAAATAATTAACAAGTTGTCCAAAAGGTTCTTTCTGATATCACGACCAAATAATACGTAATAATCAGGACCGGCTTTGTGAACGTGCGATTCTTGCACCGGAAAACGATGATATCAACAAAATAATATTCCATGGAAATAGTTCTGTTGACTATTGTCCGTTCTTGTGTGAACCTTTGCACCCATGACCATATCGGCCCATCGTCAAACAATGAAGTCAGTGCAAAAACGCGAGGTGTACGAACCAGTAAACCACCGATTTTTAAGCTTGACTGTTCTCTTGTTCAGTGAGCCATAGCGACAGTTGAATTCGCAAAATACGAAGGCTGTTTGATGAGTACCCGGACTGGAAGATAGGTGGCGCTACTTAGCCAAACTGAGTGTACCATCATTTAGTATAACCTCTTTTAGCCCGCCTGGTGAAAATTCGATGCTTAGTTTTGTTTGACATCCAAGTCAAAACATCGTGTTAGTGTAAAGAGCAGTATCGCTGTATGATCCGATCCTTGTTTTTGAGTAGCAAAACCTGCGAGGAAATCAAGCCCATTCTCGATGGTGTGTATGGGACCCATTTACCTTTCCGTATAACCTTTTACCATTGGTTCGCAGAGTTTCGCCGTGGCCGCACGTCGGTTTTTGATGAGCCGTACCCAGGTGGCCCAAAAACGGTTACCATAGAGGAAACGGTGGACAAAATCCAAGTTCTGGTATTGGCGGCACGCCGAGTGAAAATTCGCGGAATTTTAACTGAATGCGTTAACTATATTCTGCACGAGATGTTGGACATGAGAAAGCTGCTCTCGCGATGATTGCCGAGCACAATCGTTAGACCACTTCAAAGACGTGCTTGGCTCTGTTTAATCGAAGTCCGGAGGAGTTTCTGTATCGTTTTGTGACCGTCGATGATACATGGATTCATTGTTACACACCAGAGACCAAAGAACAATCGAAACAATGGGTTGTACCCGGTGAACGTGCTTCAAAGAAGGGGAATATCTTGCTTTGGCCGGAAAGGTGATGGCCACCATTTTTTGGGACGCGTAAAGTGTGATCCACGTTGACAATTTGGAGAAGGAAAAGTACACATGAGCATACTACGTCAATTTATTGGGCCGATTCAACACCGATTTGAAGAAAACACGACCACATTTGGCGAAGAAAAAACTGGCTCACATCCCCGCAGTCCCCACAGCCAAATTGGTCGAATTGAACTACGAATTGCTCTCCCATCCTCCGTATTCTCCGGATTTCGCTTTCAGCGACTTTCTTTTATTCCTAAACCTTAAAAGATCGCTCGCCGGAAAGAAGTACGGTCGAACGAGGAAGTCATTTTCGCTGCGAATGAGTATTTCGTAATACACGGGGGGTTTCAAAATTTTGTAGCACCACTGGGACAAGCGTATCGAGTTGAAAGGGAATTATATTGAAGCATAAATTGTCAAAACCTAAAAAAGTTGCGTTGTCATTTCTTATCCGGGTATTTATCAAACAGCCCTCATATGCGCGTTAAATATGACTAATATATCTTCTTTGCTTATCTCATCTTACAGTTACATATCTATCTTCAAAATTTTCACTGGAGGCCCTTATAGTAAGATAGGATACACAGCAACCCACTGTTCTGAAGAATTTTTGAGTCTGCAGCAAGTGACACGTCAGAGAAAGATCAATATGAAGGTTGCGAGTTCGAGTAGAAGATGACCGTAGATTGCATTAATTGCAAATCGATGCTGATGATTAAATAATGGAATCAGACTATGCTCTAGGCACAGGTTCATTCCTTATTGACACCTAAGTAAGTGGAAACTTTTTAATTGCAACATAAATGATAATAGCTCTAGACTAACTTAACAATAAAATCCTGCAAGTAATCGATATAAAATAAAATATTAAACTTCAACTTACGGATGTCGCATACTCAGTGTTTCCATCCTTTACTCCAACTCCAAGTGCAAGCATTTCATGCGGTGCTCGATATCCTTTCAAGCTGTCATGACTGTTTCAGAAATAAAGAAAAATTTCCAAGCATTAAACAACAAGTAAAAACACTTTTAATCTAGATAATGCCATTTTCAACTTGGAAGCCACCCAACAATACAGCGCCAGCTATAAGCAACTTTAAAAATACTTTAAGACTTAAATTCCACGAATAGTGCGGCAGGCAACGAATACAACAAAGCCCTAAGGTAAACAAAATCGATTTAAGGCAGGAACCTCGTTGAAGGTCCATACCAAAACGCGATGTGCACCTTGCACCCCCCGAACTACCTTCAATGAGGTTATTTTCCTTTGTAAAACCAAACAAAAAAAAACAAATAAAAAATAATAAAAAGGACGAAAAGAAAAATTAAAAATCGATTGTGAATTGTTGTGAACATGTCACTCATGCTGGCACATAATTGATGGGTCCGCTCGATCCTCTTATTCACATGCAAATGACAGACTGGCCATATTTGTTCACTCACCTATTCCCAGAATAGTTGTAGGATTCACAACAACTCTGATGATTGTGATATTTATGGGCGCGTCGCTTCAGCGATGTTGGCGATACAGACCCCACTCCCGAGGCAATCCACTCCAAATCGGAGTCCATATGTGCGAGAGGTATCCTGTCATGTGCCTGAGGGGATGGAACCCTCAGAGTGTACTGAACTGTTCCATCAGCGCTGATAAGTGGAAGTTGCTTACGTGAAAGTCTTGCTTTAACAGCAGCAAAGAGTTCATCTCCATTGTCCCGTGATGAAGCTATGTCCTGGACCACTTCCAAAACCACTCGAGGTGATGTCACTTGTCCCAATATTGCCAAAACATCTAGGGCCGCTTGTCTAACTCGTTTTTTTCGATCCAGAGCAGCCGTAGTTGCACTTGTCACACAGGTATTCGTATCGAAGCAGGTACTAGGGAACGTCATCAAGGCGTACATCACCATTTGCAGGGCATTTTCGCGAAACTGCATGTAACAAGACAAAGAGAAAGGGTCAAACCATGAGTAATTAATGCTATTTGCGCCAGAAACAATAAATGTGGCGATGTTAAGAAAATGAAAGGTTAAAACCTCCAACCTCCCCTCATTTATGCAACTGGAACAACAGCAGAAAGGAACTTAAGTGTTGGCGAGCGACCTACCCTTGAGCTCTTTGCATGCAAAAAATCGTCCGATATTAGCTTGAGGACAATCACAGCAGGTGGCAGGCGCTGCATTAATGCTTTAGAGGCACGATTTGCCCCAGGCCCTCCTTGGCGACAAAGGCCAGTGATGATTTGTACCGTACGATCTTCGAGATTGTCTAGCGGAAGTCGTGAAATCAGATTCATTAGTACTCGTCGTTTATCTTCAGACACTTCAAGGTTTCTCTCCGATGAGAGTAGGGTACGTAGAAGGGAATCCAGACATGGTTGTACAAGTGCTAAATTTTCCGATGAACGAAGTGCATTCTCGAGTGCACAGATACCATTCGAACGTAGTCGCCAGTCCTGGAAAAGAAACAAAGTTCAACATTAAATAATTTTTTGTTTTGTTTGGTTTCAATATTTTTTTTTTTTTTTTTTTGAAAAAGTCCTTCGGTTGAGTTTCAATAGCGCTAAAGGTATCTCTATCCGTAGTGTGATTCTCCGTCTAAAGGCGGAAGTAAAACTTTGAAAGTGTCATTAAAATGGTTAAACTATTTTTCAAGGTATTTTCCATGAACCGACTGAAGAATTCAGAGCCATCCATGAACAGTTGAATACTTGTATGCGAGAAGCTCCTGTGAAAAGGAAGTTAATCGGTTGTTGACCGAATAACCTTTGTCAAGTACTCGTATATCCCATTTCATTTTGTTGTATCGATTTTGTTATATTTTTAGTAAATGAGAGGGGCGCTATAATGATACGTTTAAAGGCAATATATACGAAAGTGTAGACAATTGTCCATTTTCGATTTCTTCCGGCATTTTCCAATGCAAGTGGAAGGATACTTCAATCAACTTCAAGTACGCAACTCTAAGAGGAGGAAAAATTGTCGATTAGGATCTAACTAGACCCTTTTTGAAGGGTGTTATCTGTTATCTGGGAAGTAGATGTGTATTATTTGTTGCTATTTTTAGAGTTTAATAAAGAAAATTTTGTTTTTTTAATCGAGTAACGAGTTGACTGAAAGCACACCTTCTTGCTTGGCCTTATAATATAAAGTGGGCTTGGTGCATATAACCATGTGAGTATTATGCATATTTATGTTCACATGGCTTAGTGAGTTGCTGCTATATTTTTGTGACCACATCAGAACTATCAACGGCCTCTTCCGTTAGAAAAGTCAATTATTGATTTTTTTCTTTACATTTCGGCTTTATTTCATAGTTGACTTTTAGATCTCCAACTGACAGGGGATCGTTGGAACAAACTTTCTACTTAACAGTACCCCAACGAAGAGAGTCGCACGGTGTTAAATCGCATGGTCACGGTGGCAAATTTTGATCACCATGTGAACTGACTTTCCCAGGAAACTTTTGTCTCAAAAAAGCAATGATTACGTCACTTGTGTGGCATGTAGTCCCATCTTGTTAGAAATAAAGATATTCCATAAAACTAAAAGTTTTTATAAAAACTCATCGATAATAGTTCGATAAGTCATCCATTCACAGTAATAGCCACATAAGCTTCATTTTCAAAGATGCTTCCTGTCGAAAAACTGCTCTGAACAACAGATAGAGCAGCGGCTTCTTAGCAATGATTTTTGGATTTTCTTAGCCTGGAATTCCTTCAAGATGGAAATATGCCTAATCGCGTTTCCAAAGCACAGTTGGGAAAGTTACGACGCTGCAGATGGTCGACAGGTTTAAGTTCTTGCGTCAGTTGAACTTTATGGGCTCTTTGATCCAAGTCTACACTTTGAGCTACAGAAGCAATATTTCCAGTTGTCGACAATCGAAATAGAAAAACAGTTCGTTATCTGCAGTTCTTCATATGATGGCTGATTTTGAGATCTTAATAGGAACCGACTCAGTTGTACCATGTAAGGCTTGAAAAGCGCCTTCTAGGCACCCGGAGCCTCGAACTGTTCCATTCCCATAGTGGGGCTTGTAAAGTTAAACACTGGGCCTGAGAGCACATAGAGCGGAAACTTACACATAAGTTTCAATAATATCATGAAAGTTGTCGGACTTGTGGTCTACGGATATCTCAAGCGCATTACAAGAACGAGGTTGAACGGCTGCCAACACAATAACCCGCCAAAGACTTTGGAGATCACGTATTCCTCAACCTCTCGGCATGTCCTATGCAAAGAACATCAAATGCTGAGGAGCACTGGCATCGATCCCAAAAAGCCATCAGAAGTGCCGAAAATGATGTGCTGGGCTTAACTCGGGCACCTCCATGTAATCCATAAGGGAGCAACTGGCTTATGAAGCGGCACTGCATATTGAGCTCTAGGAGCAAAAGTAGAGGCAAGAACATCGGTTTCTCTGCAGAAAAAAGATGGATTTTTAGATTGAGAAAATAGGGAGGTACTACTCTAGGAACACAATGCAGAGGTGAACAAGGCAACATAGCAGCAGATTCACAGTCAGTTCTGGGGATGTGGAAAAACCACTTCTGTCCGGCTATTAAACGGTGAATACTCAAATTCCGTTGTCAAGCAAAACGAATCTTTCAACCTGGATGATGACAATCAAGGGATACGTCCATCCGACCAAAATTATATACAAATACCACAAGGTTGCTGGACCGAACAGCCTATTTGTCGAGTTCTTTAAGTTAGCGGGAGATGACTTAGTAAAAAGCATGAACCAAGTCATTTCTAAGATCTGGTCGGCAGCAAACCTGGCTGAATAATGGAACCATATCGTCGTTTACTCGATGCTTGAGAAAGAAGAAAAATCTACAATAGATGCTCATACACATACAAATATAGGGTTTTCCAATAGGGACTTGACAACTTTGAATCATGGTAAAGTACACTAACGAGCAACATCTGCAAATTATAAAAATTTTCTATAGATATTCAGAGTCGGTGACTGCAACTTTAAGAGAGTTAACTCCAATTTTCGGTCGTAATTCTCGCCCTAGTATACAGACAATAACAAGTTTAGTGCAAAAATTTGAGTCTACATATTCGTTGTGTGATGTTGCCGTGTCAGTGAGACAACGGGTTGGTCGAAGTGTCGAAAATATCGCTGCCGTTCAGACGTCCGTAGCAAACGATCCAAATCAGTCAATTCCACGGCACATTATGGCGTATTTTGCGTAAGGATCTTGGTTTACACCCATACAAGATCAAGCTGACTCAAGAGTTGAAGCCGATGGACCATTTGAAGCGACGTACGTTCTCCGATTGGGTTCTGCGCCAAGATGATGAACTTCATCGCAAAATCATCTTCAGTATCGAAGCTCATTTTTGGCTCAATGGGTTCGTCAATAAGCTAAATATGCGTTATTGGTAGGGTGAAAACCCACATGTGCTTCATGAATCACCACTTCATCCACAAAAAATAACTGCTTGGTGCGGTTTGCATGCCGGCGGCGTTATTGGGCCATATTTTTTCGTCGACGATAAAGATCGTCACGTTACTGTGAATGGTCAGCGTTATCGCGTCATGATCACCGATTATTTTTGGCCCGAATCGGAAGATATGGACTTGGACGACATGTGGTTTCAACAGGATGGTGCCACAAGCCACACAGCATACGCTACAATCGATTTATTGAAGAGTAAGTGTGGTGAGCATGTTATCTCAAGACATGGTCCAGACGACTATTGACTATTTTCTGTGGGGCTACGTTAAGTCATTGGTTTATGCCAACACGCCGACGACGTTGGAAGGGTTCAGAGCCAACATTGAACGCGAAATAGCGGCCGTTTCGGCCGAAATGTGTTTTATATAAAGTTTTTGAAATATTTCAAATGGTTTGCCTTTTATTAAAAAAAAAGTTGTTAAGTCGTTATTAGAAAACTCTATATATTGTATACATATGTACATATATAAGATATCCTTGGCCGCTCCGTGCGAAAAGTTCTTCGAGTGATTTTTAGTTCCGCTTGCGTTGACTTAACAACGACGTCTAAGAGTACGGCGATATTGTTTTGGTCGCAAGAGTGCACATTAATCGCTTAAGATGGATAGAGCATGTACTGTGAATGAACATTACTGTACCAGCCCGAAGAGTTTTCGATTCTAACTCTGAGAGACAACGCAGTAGAGAACGAAGTCGTTTTAAGTGGCACGCGCAAGTGAAAAGGAACCTCAACTTTCTTAGAGTACGCAACTGAAGACAGTTAACCAGAGATTGCAGTAACTTGAGAGGCAAATGTGGAGTCTAAGATAGACTCTTAAACAATATATCGATGCAGATTGCAACAAACTGTCGTTCCCTAATAGAAAGTTACTTAAGATTACTTTGTTGTGATAGATTGGCTACTATATTAAGAACTTGTGAAATTTACGGTAGACATCATCGACTATCTGAACGTTCTAATTTATGTAATTATGAAAAATTTCGCACCGAATTCACACTATCCAGTAGTTCTCATTAAAAAAGAATGAGAATAGTGCGCTTAGAAGAAAATATCGTGGCTATGGAAGCCTAGTGTTGAAGAGGATCCCAATTTATCACAGTTCCTTTACTATGGGGAAAATTCTACGTAAAGATCTTGGTATCAAGGGTTATAAGATACAATCAGTGCAAGAGAAAATTGCTTCAGGTGTTCAGTGATTCGGCCTTAAATCAACCTGAAGTTGACCTAGTGTTTTTCCATAAAATGTTCTTCAGTTATTTCTGGTTAAACGGCTACATAAACAAGCAGAATTGTTGTATTTGAAGCGAGGACAATTCACAAGAAGTTCATCAGATGCCATTGCATCCAGAAAAATGTAATGTATGGTGCGGATTTTACGCCGGTGGCATCATTGGTCATATTTCTTTAAAAATGTACAAGTTACTGTCAATAGACACCGGTACAATGCGATGATCATGATTATTTGCTCCCAAATTTACATCACATGTGGAATAACTGTGGTTCCAACAAGATGGTGCTTTACCCCACACTACCAACTAAAATACTACCAAGTTTATTCATCTAAATCTATATTATCCCTTTCAAAGTAGTCTCCATCGACTGCAGCACACTTATGCCAGCGCTTAATCCAATCCTGGAATCATTTTTTTTATTCGGTTTTTGGTATGTCCATCAGTGCTTCCTTTCATTACTTCCTCTCTGCTGCTGAAAAGCGTTCTCCTTTGTGGTTTTTTTAACTCGATTGAACAGAAAGAAGTCACAGGGAGCCAAATCAGGTGAATTTGGTTGCTGTTGGATGGTATTTGTTGCATTTTTCGTCAAAAATTGCGAATGATGGCACGAATTACGAATTATAATGATGGCACTGTCCGACAGTGCCTTATCAAATAATACCCTTTGTTCACTGTCTGGCCTTCTGGCAAAAATTCATGATGCACTACACCGTTGTAATCCATGTAAACCGTGAGTATTGCCTTCTTTTTTGATTGAAAACGACGTGGTTGTTTTGGTCTTGGCTCATTTGATGAACGCCATTCACTTGCCTGATGTCTGGGTTGCGTGTCGTACTCATAAATCCACGTCCAGTAATGATCCTTTTGATGAATGAAGGATCGCATTCAGAATCCAGACGGAAACCCAAATCATTAACAAAAATGTCTTGGACGGATCCATATGCTATGTTTAAGTCCTCTGCTATCTCTCTGATGGTTAATTTGCGGTTATTGGCCAACATTTCTTTTACTTCGTCAATGTTTTCAATGGTTTTCGGATAGATGTACTCTTGGCTACGCAACTTTTGTAAATGTCAAGCTATGACACTAAGATTTAGAGGCAATGTCAACAACAGGTGTACCAACTTACCAAAAAAAAGTTGGTGACGCCACCAAGAACTTTTTGATCAAGGTGGTATTGCCCTATAAAGAATGGTATTTTTACTGTTTGACATGTGTCAAAGTCGAAAATACTCTGTTACAAAATACCCGAACAACGCTTACAAATTATTGAATTTTATTATCAAAATTCGTGCTCTGTGAAAATATTTTTCGTGTTCTTCGACCATTTTACGTTCGTCATAATCGACCTACTGAACAAGCAATACAAACTAAAGTGAACAAATTTCACATCAAGCCACCTACCGTATGCGTAGAGTGCGTAAAGAGGAAAGTACTGTTTCTATCCATTCGTCACCATTCGCAGCAATTGGAATTGTGTTACTCGACAACGTGGAAGATTTTACGCAAGAGAATACAGCTGATGAAAGAACTGAAACCGACCGACCTGCCACAGCGTCGAATACCTCAAATCACTCATCTATGCCGATAAACCAGTGTCGGTTGCTGCCTTGGAAGACAGCATTACATGTGTTACAAGCGAGATACCAGGTAATATGCCGGAAAAAGTGATTCAAAATTAGACTTTCCGTATGGAACCCTTAAAACGTAGTCGCTGTGAATGTTTACATGAAAATGTAAATGGCAAGCATTGATTTATCAACTCAAATTTCCTTGTGCTTTTTTGAGAAAATGACCTTTGAAAACACGATTTGGCAATGGAAATAGAATGGAATAGAAGAAATGGGTACCTTTGATTTGACGCCATTAGATTATTTTTTGTGGCACTACGTCAAGTCACTAGTTTATGCCTGTAAACCAGAAACGATTGAAAATTCGGCTCAAAACATTGTTTAAATAATAGTCGACATACGCCTCTAAGTATCCAAAAAATTAGTCGAACGTTCAACCTCTAGAATCCGCTTTGTACGAGTCAGTCGTGGTAGACATACAACCGAAATTATTTCAAAACACTAAATGGCATGAAATAGCCTTTTGAATAATTGTAGTAAACTTTCATCAAGTTAATTTCTTTGTATTTTATTTAAAGAAAAAATGTGAACTTTAAAACAAAAAACACCTTTTATATTGACCACTGGTTATCAGACCTAAGGGCGGAAATTCTCCGATTCAGTATGGGTTAACAAGTCATATTAATAGGGCCATCTAAATTTTTTATTTTGGTAGGCACAACGAATAGTTCAATGTCGAATTTCTATTTATTGATATCTCTATTGCTATCACGATGTTGAAATCCCCTTCCCTTGAAATCCTAATCAAGTAATTCCAAGTGAATATCATTCTTTATTCAACCACTTGAGCAAATTATACTGCTGCTTAAGTCAACAGGGGGGCCATTAAACTTACAGAACCTTAAATGTAAACACCTCTTTTCTTAGGACGAGATCCACCTTATTCGAAACACCCGTAAATGTGGACGCCAACATTTTTATAAAAAAACAAAAAACAAAAAACCAAGCAAAATCGATTTATGGTTCGAATTGGTATCTCTCATGCGAGAATGTCATGAAACCAATAAAATACGACACAACAAGCCGGTAGATAAGTTTTTACAAATACAAATAAGAATCAGGAGACTACCCCAGGACTGAGTCGTTATTTAAGGACCCAATACAAGACCCATTGTCCAGTTGGGCTTCCAAGGTTGCAGTTGTTAACAACTGCCGCCAAGAGATATGTTTTCTGTGTTGATTGGGTGTAGTCAATTTCTACCTGGTCACTAGTCGTAGCCTACACCAAGGAAGCCAATCTTGAGTCGGAGAAAGTTGTGGAAAAATAGAAAATAGAAAAACAAGTATACAACTATACAACTATACAACTATACAACAAACCCCCCAGTTACCTTAATCCACTTCTGATGAATTATTAAAAATCAATTTCGAACGTTGGATTCCTTCTTCTTTTTCTCTGTTATCCTCTTCTGTTGCAGTGTGCTTTAACGAGGGGAACGAGGGGCGAACAAAAAATCACTTTCTATAATTGACTGCCTCGATAGGTTGCAGTCACAAGGGAAGAAGACCGATTTCTAGGCAGTAGTAGTGGTAGTGCTAGTTATGAAAATTGATTTTCCAATTCCGTATGGAAAATGCAGATTTCTAATTGAAAGCGCAGCGAAAAGGTCGCTTTGAATTGCTATTTAAGGTATCATATGCAAAGAAGGCATTCGGAGGTATTGACAGGATAACAAGAGCTTAATTGACATACATTTTGTAATCAAAAAGATTTGTATTGTGCTTATATTCAATTACTTATTTATTTATATTCTATGTCTACGGATGGATCCAATCTTATCTATCATGTTCGGTAGCTGACGGCAGCTCAATTTGGAGAGATCCTTTTCTGATCAGTTCTTGACACATCATATGAAGACACAGAATGTCTTGTGATGGCGGTCCATAGTTCTATGCGTTAACGGCAAAACAGGGTTGTCGGGGATTCTCTGCTAATTATTAACACTTTACACAATGCTGCTTTGGATCTTTAATTCTTCCGACAACCTACCACTATGCAGGACGTGGCACTTTCAAATCCATATTCAATCTATATTCAACGATAATCCGTATTATGTTAATGTGGTCAATGTTGTTTGGGTACCTTTTAGATGTCTTTCGATGCGTTCGCGGATTATTTTTTCAAGAATCATGCAGATGCCTCTCCAGTTGCAACACTCATCTTATGTGCTCTTGTTATAGAAGCTTGAACAGCATTCCTTTTACTGATTCTACTGGGAAGGTTTTGCTGTTCTGAAACTCAGCACTTACTGCTGAGTTAGTATTCTGAGTTTGTTTTATCGCGGCAATGGTTTCATAATGGGTGATTGTTTGGGCGTTTGTCGAAAAAACACGGGAAATTACAAATTGTATACAATTTTTATTTGAGTTGATAATTCAAAGATTGCCCTTTATCTTTTAAAGATTATTTCATGTAAATATTGACCACGACTAGGTTTTAAGTGGTCCATACGGAGAGTCCAATTTTGAATTACTTTGTCGAGCATATTGGCTGGTATCTCGCTTATAACACGTGTAACGTGTAACGTGTAACGGGTTATAGGTATAGACGAGTGATTTTACGTATCCTCATAAAAAATAGTCTAAAGGCGTCAAATCGCCCGATCTAGCCAGTCAAAAACGAGAGGTAAATTGCTTACCAAACTCATTGCTCAATTGGTCCATTGATTTGTTTGCATATAGCATCGTCTAGCTGAAACGACATATCGACCAAGTTCAGTTCGTTCATTTTGGACCAGAAAAAAAAAAATCGAAAACTGTTGTTCTCATGGTCTTTGAAAAATTGCATTGGCAGCTCTTGTATTGTCAGAGGTTGCTCATCGGACCAAATGCCGCAGTTTTGTTTATTAATATACCCATTCCACCAGAAATGAGCTACGTCGCTGCAAAGACAATTTTCGATAAAAAAAGCAGATTTCCCTCCATCTTTCGACGCTGTGGCAGGTCGTTCGGCTTCAGTCCTTGCATGAGCTGTATTTTTTAAGGGTTTAGATAAAGATTCTTGCGTAAAATAATCCATGTAGTCGAGTAACACATTTCCAATTGCTGCGAACGGTGACGGATGAACAAATCACGGACATCATTAACACTGGCGGATAAAGAAGCAGTATTTTCCTCTTTACACACTCTATGCATACGGTAGGTGGCTTGACGTCTAATAGCGTGTAATTGATGTGAAATTTGTTCACTATAGTTTGGATTGCTTATTCAGTAGGTTGATTATCACGAAAAATATTTTCACAGAGCACGAATTTTGACAATAAAATTCAATAATTTGTAAGCGTTGTTCGGTTGTAGGTATTCCCATGATGAAAAAGCAATGCTAACTGAGCATATTTGACTTTGACGCATGTCACGTGAGCTGTCAAAAATAGAACATTGAAAAACCAAACAGCAAAAAAATCACTCTTTACGTGAACGAACGTGATATGAATTTTTGAATTTCTATAGGGTTTCTTAAAAACGACATGACAATTTTTTTTTTTTTTTAAATAAATGGCAAACCATTTGAGATATTTCAAAAACTTTATTATTGGCTTGAAGTACAATCAAAACATTTATGAATGGAACTCGACTTCGTTTATATGGCCAACGCGTGCACGTTTGCAGCGGTCGATTCCTTGGACCCAATTTTCAACGACTCGGCCACACATTTTGGCCGAAACGACCGCTATTTCGCGTTCAATGTTGTCTCCGAGCTCTTCCAACGTCGGCGGCGTGTTGTAATAAACCAATGACTTAACGTAGCCCCACAGAAAATAGTCAAGCGGCGTTAAGTCGCACGAACGAGGCGGCCAATTGACTAGCTCATGTCTTGAGATAATACGCTCACCATACTTATTCTTCAATAAATCGATTGTAGCGTGTGCTGTGTGGCTTGTGGCACCATCCTGTTGAAACTACATGTCGTCCAAGTCCATATCTTCCAATTCGGGCCAAAAATAATCGGTGATCATGGCGCGATAACGCTGACCATTCAGATAACGTGACGATCGTTATTGTCGATAAAAAAATATGGCCCAACAACGCCGCCGGCATGCAAACCGCACTAAACAGTTATTTTTTATGAATGAAGTGGTGATTTATGAAGCACATGTGGGTTTTCACCCGATCAATAACGCATATTTTGCTTATTGACGAACCCATTGCGGAAAAAATGAGCTTCGTCACTGAAGATGATTTTGCGATGAAATTCATCATCTTGGCGCATCTTCTCCAGAACCCAATCGGACAACGTACGTCGCTTCAAATGGTCCATCAGCTTCAATCCTTGAGTCAGCTTGTATGGGTGTAACCAAGATCCTTACGCAAAATACGTCATAATGTGGTCTGAGCGATGCCCAATTCTTGAGAACGCCGTGGAATTGACTGATTTGGATCGTTTGCTGCGGACATCTGAACGGCAGCGATATTTTCGACACTTCGACCAACCCGTTGTCTCACTGATACGACAACATCACACAACGAATATGTAGACTTAAATTTTTGCACTAAACTTGTTATTGCCTGTCTACTAGGGCGAGAATTACGACCGGAAATTAGAGTTAACACTCTTAAAGTTGCAGTCACCGACTCCGTATATCTGTAGAAAATTTTTATAATTTGCAGACGTTGCTCGTTAGTGTACTTTACCTTGGTAAAAATGTTGAGTTTACTGAATAAATTGACAGTAACAGTAAATAATTTTATAGATGCCTATAAAAGCGAATAAAATGATGTAGCCAACTTTTTATATGATCTTAGATCGAGGGCAGGCCTCAACTTTTATGCAGGCTGCAAAATCAATTGCAGGGAACTATATTGTCGGTAAGGTTGTTACTGTGTAGTCAAGCAATCGTTAAGGCTCTGAAATCTTTATAGATATCTCTACAAGCTAGACTAAGCTTTGTATCAAGTCATATGGATGTCCCAGGCAATGAAAAAACGGCCGATCCAGCCGTTCCTTATGCGCTCTGTGAAAACTTGGCAGCTGATAGAGGAGTTAGTAAAGCACCATATCAAGACAGCTAGAAGGTTGTATTCACTGAGTCAAGTTAGGTCCAAGGTCAAAATAGGGTTACGAGAAATTACATAATAACAGCGATGTGGACTTCCATTGACAGTTGGGTTTCATATGAATATAACTGCAGATGAAATGGCTCCCCATGTATATGATATAGCTCCTGTATGAATAATATGTGAAAAGCCTCCTACATGCGGATTCAGTAGCAGATTTTGAATGTTGAAGGTTTGTTTGAGTAAATGTAATAGATAAGTACTGGGGTACTCGTCATTTGTCTGCACCTATTTGAAAATAAATTGGAAATTTAGTTTCCCATGTGAAGGTAGTGATATGACCTTTCAGCAGGAAGGCACCACTACCAAGTAAACCTTTAGGAACCTTTACGTCAGGTACCACGAGATTTTTAGCATGTCCACTCAGAAAGTGGCGCACGACCTTGGTGCATTCAACCACTACTTTCACTCTAAGCGAGTCTCACACCCTTATCGAAGAACAGAAATTTTTTTATCCATAACTTGCCTCCCTTGCCAGCACTTTAACCATCCCGCCTCGCACCTCCACCCAACAACATCTCTCTTACTTTTTACTACCAGAATGTAAGAGTTTTTCGCCCTAAAACCAACGCTGTTCTACGCCAATCGCATGCCCCTTGATATTTATATCGTGACTGAAACCAATCTAATTTTTGACATAAAGAAGCAAAAATTATTTAATTTCCTACGCGACGGTAATACCACCAGCCCAAATAATAATTTCCCCTGTCGAGGCGTTCTACTAGCTACCCACAACAATTTTGATTGTTCTCCAATTAATATTTTTTCTATAAAGTCGACTTCGTCGCAATAAAAATAAAACTCCCCTTCAAGACCCCTTACGTTATATGTTGCTTCATTCTACTAGCTTACCCCATCGAATCCTTCCAACTTACTATCAATGCGATCGACCATTTATTTAATTGGCCTGTCTAAGTCTATTGACGATATCCTTATTCTCGGTGACTGTAACCTCCCTCAGCTACAGTAGACTCCATTAGATGATCAATCGCTTATCATCACTTCAAATGCCAGCTCAGTTAAGGAGTGTCTCTTCTAAGATCGCTTAACAGACTCAAATTTATGCCAAATCAGCTTTGATAACTACTTCTTCACTCGTTTTTTCAGAACTCATCTGTCCAATCCACTCCTCCCACACCTCTCTCATCCTACGACTTTCATAAAGCTAACCTTGGCAATAGCAAAAATTATCTCAGCAAATCCCCCTTTTACTCTCACAATCTAACT
Source organism: Volucella inanis (assembly GCA_907269105.1). Taxonomy (NCBI): domain Eukaryota; kingdom Metazoa; phylum Arthropoda; class Insecta; order Diptera; family Syrphidae; genus Volucella; species Volucella inanis. The sequence continues at coordinate 28,249,880 of OU026157.1, forward strand.
ATGAAAGATGCCCTATCCATTTGTAATAGGGAAATTCTTAATTCTTTTTCCCTTTATGTTCCGTTTTTCCATTTTAAAAGATCACCTACTAGTCCTCCCTGGTATAATTGCAAGCTTCGTTCCTTCTTACCAGATCCTTTTCCGACTATTCCAACTCTCTCGGTGCTTATTCCCCGAGCTTAACGATTGCTTTTACCAGCGTTACCCTAACAATGCGCAAGCCAACCTTATAAACGTCCTTTTTCTAATTTGTTAACTAAAAAGAAACACCGATTGTTACTCTCCTTCCCTCTCTTTAAACAACAAGTCATCTACCGATCCACTTACCATCGACAACCTATTTGCCACCTTTTTTAAACAATCTTTCACTAGTGACTCCTTTGTACCTGATCCATCCTATTTTAATGACCTTCTGTACTTCTCAAAGCACACTTTCCTCTCATACCCTGGATACGTCTTTTATCGAATATAAGTTACACAAACTGAATGACAACTTCACACCTTACTGGCGTATCCTCCTCTCTTTTCCTTGCTCTTTCTAATCTTTTTCGTCTATCCCTTTCACAAAGAGAATGTGCTCAGGCTTGGAAAACCTTCTTCATAACCCTGATCCACAAAAAAAGGATCAAGGAATGAAATAACCAACTATCGTTCCATCGCTAAAATCTCCCATATACCCAAACTCTTTGAAAGTATTTTGTATGAAGCTCTAAGCTTTCAATGCAAATCATTTATCTCCCCTAGACATCATGGCTAGTTCAACCACCATAAATCTCATTGAATTCGTATTCCTTGTCCTTTTTTGAATATCGTCTTACCTGGAAAACTGTTTTTACAGACTTCGTTTTAGGTCAGCCCATTCGGCTCTATTTGTGGCCACCTCTGGAGGACCTAAGCAGCCATCTAGGTCCTCAATCAAACAATCGTCTGCCTCCCTATACGCCGGCGATACTAAAACTTTCAAAACTATTTCCTCACCCTATGACTCCTTCCTCCTTGTACAGGAGTAGTTGAGTTTACAACTTAATGTCGCCAAGTGAGAATCTATTACCTTTCACATAAGCGGCACCAATCTCCTCCTCGACTTTACCTTCTCCACAATCAACCTTAATCCTTAAAGCTAACTCTGCACTAGGTTTTGTAAAAAGGTGGTCGAAAAAATTCACCAACCAAAGAAAGGACTCAATGGACTTAAGTAGCCTTAAAATGCTTGCATACAGCGCGGGTGCAGCAAAATTAGAGAAGAAAGATAAAGAGAGGTACCGATGAACGTTGGTTTTAAATGTTTGAAGGTTATATTGACCAGGAAATAAAGAGATAGGGATTCCATAAGCGAGTTGTACCGCTTACGAACGAATCACAATATATTAGAGTACATCTGAAAATAGACTTGAGAGTAAAAGTAAAAGTGAGAGCTTGAGCATTCATTGCAAGACGAGTTTTACGGTTAAAAGTTTAAAAGGGTGGAATGCTACTGGCGATTTTTAGGGATCACTGGTGGTGGAAATAGCGATTAAACAGAGTGAGATACGAGAATAGTTAACAGTTTTCGAGGGTGTCCATTGTCTGAGTTACATTACTATGAGTTTTATCGCACGGTTTTGAATCCTATTTAGCAGGTGCAGATATGTTTTATGAGCACTTGACCGGATGGCATTGTACTCCAATTTGAATTTCTTATATACTGAGGCTAGATTAGAGTGGTGAAATATATTTTACATTGCTTGAGGAGTCCTAGACATTTCGCAGCATTTTTGACGACACCTAATATGTGGTCATTCCAACATAAGTCCTCATTGACACACATACCGAGAATGGAGTTTTTCGGTTTCGACAATGCAAATGCTGTTCATGGACAATGACTGGATGTTTAAATTTTACTTTAACAACAGCAAACATCATTGTGTTTTGGAAGCATTAAATTCTACTCTGTTAGTAGTTCCCCAAATCTGTTAATATCAGAATTTAATGAGCTTAACATACGCTGGCGTTCCCGTTCTACAGTCTAGAATATTGTCCTCAGCTAAGGAATATATTAGATGAGGAGTAGCAAATAGTAGATATCAAACTTGAAACCATCCAAAAGAACTTGGATTAAACGTACCGAAAGGTAGTTTCTAGTCCACTGAAAAACAGATTCATCAATCCCAAAGTACGCATTTTCGACAAAAGAGTCTGATATCAAACCCTGTTAAAGGCCTTAGAAATGTCAAGTGCAACTATCTTGCTTTCTTCAGATTAATGCACGCTTTCGTTCCACTTTTCGGTGAGACTTCCCATCAAATCACCAGTGGACCTGTTGCTACGAAAACCGTACTGCCGGTCATTGAGAAGTCTTCGTGCTTCGAGATATTTCATGTTTTTTACGAACGACTAGTATTTTTTGTCTAAATTTTTGGTCGTATTGGAATTTCACAGTCGTTCCTCGCTTGTCTTAAAAACAAGTCCAGGGTGTTGACAGTATCACTACAACGTCTGGCATTCGTTTGGGCTCATTTACAAGCTGGGTCAAGTTATTTTCACACATCGTCCTTCGGGTGTTGTCTGTCCAGAATTTCGAAGCCACCCAGAATTGTGTATATTGAAAACGCCCGTAATCACGATTGCAGTATAAGTATATAAGGATACAAATATTTGTATAAAGCTAGGCAGCGCGCCAAACTCGTTAAAGGTCGAATTGTTGTCCAGTTTGGAGCAATAGTGGATAATTTGCTTCCGTAGATGGAATTTGAACCACATGAAATTGAATTCCGGATTGGAATATGGACTACATTGATAAGCTACACAACTTCCACGTAAATGGCAAGACCGCGGTTGGAAAAAAATAGTGGCACTAGTTCGTAGCCAAGTATAGGGTTTTCTAATAACGACTTGACAACTTTTTTTTTTAAATAAAAAGCAAACCATTTGAGATATTTCAAAAACTTTATTATTGGCTTGAAGTACAATCAAAACATCTATGAATGGAACTCGACTTCGTTCATATGACCACCGTGGGCAATTTTCAACGACTAGGCCACACAATTCGGCCGAAACGGCCGCTTTTTCGCGTTTAATGTTGTCTCTGAGCTCTTCCAACGTCGTCGGCGTGTTGGTATAAGCCAATGACTTAACGTAGCCCCACAGAAAATAGTCAAGGCCCATGTCTTGAGATTACATGCTCACCATACTTACTCTTCAATAAATCGATTGTAGCGTGTGCTGTGTGGCTTGTGGTACCATACTGTTGAAACCACATGTCGTCCAAGTCCATATCTTCCGATTCGGGCCAAAAATAATCGGTGATCATGGCGCGATAATGCTGACCATTCACAGTAACGTGACGATCGTTATCGTCGACGAAAAAATATGGCCCAATAATGCCGCCGGCTTGCAAACTGCACCAAACAGTTATTTTTTTATGGATGAAGTGGTGATTCATGAAGCACATGTGGGTTTTCACCCGACCAATAACGCATATTTTGCTTATTGACGAACCCATTGAGCCAAAAATGAACTTCGTCACTGAAGATGATTTTCCGATGAAATTCATCATCTTGGCGCATCTTCTCCAGTACCCAATCAGAGAAGGTACGTCGCTTTAAATGGTCCATTGGCTTCAATTCTTGAGTCAGATTGATCTTGTATGGGTGTAAACCAAGATCCTTATGCAAAATACGCCATAATGCGATCTGAGCGATGCTCAATTCTTGAGAACGCCGTGGAATTGACTGATTTGGATCATTTGCTACGGAAGTCTGAACGGCAGCGATATTTTCGACACTTCGACTAACACGGCAACATCACACAACGAATATCTAGACTCAAATTTTTGCACTAAACTTGTTATTGCCTGTTTACTAGGGCGAGAATTACGACCGAAAATTGTAGTTAACGCTCTTAAAGTTGTAGTCACCGACTCCGAATATCTGTAGAAAATTTTTATAATTTGCAGACGTTGCTCGTTAGTGTACTTTAGCATGATGAAAATTTTGAATAAATTGACAGTGACAGTTGGATGATTAGTGAAAGAGTGCGTTCACAAATTAAATTCAAAGTTGTCAAGTCCCTATTGGAAAACCCTATAGCTTCAGTTAAGTGTGATCTGTGAGGTGTGGGCGGGGATCTACGTGTGTTTCTAAATGCAAGAATACCTGATTCCAGAGTCATTTTAAAAAAGAGACAAACACCGAGATAATCAAACACAGCTGTGAAGTATTTCGTTCATAACACGAGAATCAAAAGCATCCATTGGCGTTTTCTTCGATTTGCTCTTTGAGTTGAGCCCTGGGATGATCATTTTATTCTACCCTCCCTCGCCTATCTAAACCGTCTCAACCTTATTAATTTAAACATCCTTGAGAAACGCAAAGATGCATTCGACTTTCTTTTCATTCATCGACTCTTTTCAGGTCACGTTGAATGCGCGTCCCTTCACAACTCTATTTTCCTCAACACTAACCCTCGTAATCTACCAACGACACACACTATCCAACAAACCTCCTATGACACGAACAAACCAATCTCCCGTATGCTACGAAAAATCAATTCAAACCTTACCGTCTTTGACTTTAATTTTAAATTAGTCTAAGATTGCATAGCTTGTAGATAGGGGCCTTCGCTACCACTTAAAATTAAAAAAAAAAAAATAAATTAATGACATTTACAGAAGCTTTGTTTCAGCCCACAACGATAGAAGAGCCTTAGTTTTTCTGAGAGCATAGGGTATAAAGTATGGAGATGCCCCGGAATCTATGATACGGTCCCAAGGTGAAAGTTAAACATCGGTATGCTCTATTAGATAGAAGACCGGGACATCTGTATAAATATTAAATATTAATTGATGGCACAACAATTCAGTGTGAGTCAAGGTTGAATCTATCCATGCACTAGGTTTTTCTCTTTCCTAAAGAAGACGGTGTTCTTTTCTCAGACACTTGCTTCCTACGTTGGTAATGCTCAATCGATGAGTTTCATTAATAAATCATCAAAATTCTTATTCTTAAAAACGATATTTCGGACCTTCTTGGGCCCTTTAACCAGTGTTATACTACCGTTTATGTAGCCTCTGTTTATAACTACTACCTACAGTGGTGTTTTCACAATTTATTAAATTGTAGTCCTGATTTGCAAAGAGACTCCTTCGTCAGTCTTTCTTCCATTAATTTGAAGTAGTGTTCATGTTGTCGAGATATAAGAAAACTTTAAGTGTCCTCTAAAATAAATCATAGGTCCATAATGTAATGGGCTACGTGTACTACTAACCCAGATTCAGGGCCAAATATAAAACTAAGTCATAGTCTCGTGTTTTAGACTTTCTATTGCATGAAAGGTATCCATCTGGTAGTCTGGCCGTTGAGCAGTTTGGTTATGTTTTACGATGTTTTACGATCAAATGAAACATCCGCCAAGGAAATTAGAACTAAGGTAAAATAATTCAACCTTATCTCAGCCTCCCTTTCTACCGTCAGAAAAGAAACACTTCTTCCAATCTAAGCTTATAAATTATGTATCACTGCATACATTTTCACAACACGAAATCTCCCTCTCTTTTCGAAAAGAAAATATTTTATTTCCCATTCAGACAGAAACTCTAATAAATTTGATATTTAATTAGCTTAATGTGCAAATTAATTTACTTCAAACATTTGTACATTTGTAGACTTGAAAGCTTCCTTAAAAGATGCCGCTTCAAAAAGGCAACATTTTGAGGCGAAATTCCAGCCAGAAGGAAGTATGCTAACTATGATTCGTTTAAAAACTCTTACATCTTGATTATAACAACAGTTGTTATGCTAAAATGAAATGAGTAACCTCAACCCCAAGTTAGTTTTTAGGCACTATGACCCAAATTCTGGACACCGGAATATTTCAATCCATACGCACAATTATCCATAAGTCCGAATAAATTGTTGGAAAATAATATTTCTGATTGACATAGAACAACAGCGGTACCGCTTGGCAATAGCAGAAACGGGGTTAATATTGTAACATCACGAAAGTGCCAAAAATTCTCCGCCCCGGAGGCTTCATTACAATCAGAGGAGGTTAGGGTATCGCCAGTCAAAAATATAAGAAATGCAATCATAAAATAACTCCTAAAGAAATCCTGACAGTGGAATTGGACACACAAGTCTTGTGGGTTTTTTGGGGAGTAGTTCATAAAACATGCATGACCCACATACAGGTTTTACCACCTAAACCACACTACCGCAACAGCCGCCTGCCTCATGATGGAAACATGGAGCGAGGCCACACGTGCAAATTACCCGCAGTTCTTTTCCAGCAAGCGGCTTACTTCCTCGCACGTTGTCGGTAGACGGGTAGTCGGGCATACGTAGGCGCTAATTTCGAAAACGCAACAGATTTTCATGGCCCAGATAAATTTTTTTTTTTTCGGGGTGAAATTCGGACGAAGCAATTTTCAGGAGCGTGCTGTACGGTGGAATTTTCGACTGAAAATTCCAAAAGACTTTTGATGTTTTAAATGTGAGTTTCAAGAAGTCTTTCAGGAACTTTCCCCAATTAATTCGTCGAGGAATAGTTGCAGACATGGAACATCGATTGAAGATCAAGGAGAAAGAATTCGCACAATTGGCGATTTAGGTCAATTGTTGCCGTTGGGTTGTCTGCTGGGGTGCAGTTTTAAACATGTGGTTCCCAGCAATATTTCTAACAAATTTTGTTGAAATCGGCGAAGCACTTCCATCTTTTGCTTAGTGCCTCTAAAAATGACGCTCCCATATGAACATTCTGACACATAAAAGAGCAGAGCCTTACAATTAACTTACTCCCAAATGGCGGCAGATTGGGGTACAAACCGTAGGCACGGTACAAAAAGCAGGCCCCAGTGCCAAGAGCACCGAAAGCTATATCTGTAATAACGAGGACAGATGGCTCAGCTACAATGTTAAATACAAGAGCAGATGTACATGGGCTGTGTTTATGCACCTAACATACAATAAAACAACCCAATCCATTTATTTATTCCAGAACTCGAGACACTTTTCCAATTAAGAAGGGTGAATTCGGAGGAGAATTATCGGCGGAGATACCAAACATTAGAGGAAACCTAATATTCAATTGTTGGGGTCAATCTTGAAGATAGATAGTGCGACGACATATAGTCCATTGTTGACACGGCTTCTAGTTGGATTACCCTACTATAAACGGTTTGCGCACGTTTGCGTGTGACAGTGACCAATACCGAAATAACCGATTCAAACGAAATTGTGGAATTGGAAGAGTTTGTTCCAAGGTATTCCTACAATTACTCGCATAGTAGGGTACGTTGGACACACCTTACGAGAACATTGTCGAGAGTACTGTCTTCGAACTAGCTCTATCCACAAACAGGAACAGGAACATGTCACACGAGGAGAGTGACAGGTACCTTAAACAAATGGACGAGAACATAAAACAAACCATGGACAGTACGATAAATTGATATCAATTTACGAAGTCACATTCCGACCCACGGTACTAACACATAAGTAGATTTTTGTCAACACTTAACATTTAGGTTTAACGACAGACATAACCTGGAAATCATGACACTGAAGTCTCCGATCCAAAACCTCCAAATATTAAGAAAAGAGAATTATAGGGCATCTGTAAGTTTGTATCGCAACAATAAAATTCGGGCTGTAAGCACCAACAACCCGAATATGTTCCCGCGAATAAATTAAATATTTCGGAGGAAAGATCAAAACGGCTCTCCATGTTAAAGATCGTCCAAACGACGGTCAGTGAACAAAATTGATCCAGGAGAAACTTTCGATGATTACAATTTTTTTGCGGTCGAGAAAGTAGGGACCATTAGAGGTCTCTTTCCGGAAGGTCAACAAGGCAAATGATGTCACTGGCTCAGACCACGGCGTGGGAAATCAGGTCCTTTTAGATCATTCCGACCTCTGAAATGATATGGGGAACTAGCGATTTGAGAACTCAAGGTTCACTGAGTTCAATGCAGGTAAATAATTCAATCGCCGACGAAAGGGAATTACCTCCGTACTACTTTTGAATCACTTAGAAGCAAGAAATGTGGGAAACAATGATATAGCGAACATTGTGCTATTACGTCTCCAACTATAAGCGGCGGACATATACACAATATATATATAATCCCCATTAGCCAGTGCATTGAAAGACAGCAGTGGTGCGTCCGTTTCCCAAACGAAGGACTCTAGCGAAACTCCAGTGGGTAAGTCTCCTTCCGAATATCAGTAAGGTATTCAAGGTGATTAATAAAGTCCTGATAGTGTGGCTTGAGAACAAAAGTATTATTTGCGCAAGTTCCTCAGTACAATTTGCCATTTCATCATGCGTTGTGTTATGCGTTCGACAGGTATTTTTAAATAAATTCCGCACGTTATAAGGGGTGATTCTTCGTAAGGTTTGATTTCTAATAGGCTTTTTTTGACAGATCACGCATGACTCCTATCAAACTGATTTGTCACTTTTATTCAGTATCGTTTGGCAAGTCATCATGAAAAGACTCATATTACAACAGCGTCTCCAAATTGTTCAGCTGTATTACGAAAATCAGCGTTCTGTGAGAAATGTTTTTCGTGCGATTCGAGGAACTTACGGTACGCATAATCGACCTACTGAAACCACTTTTGCCAATAACATTCGCAAATTTGAGTCCCACTTTACATTAGTAGATGATTCTCGACCGGTTAGACCACATCCAGCACGTAGTGAAGAGACTATAGCAGCTGTAGTTAAGAGTGTACGCGAACACCGTGACGAATCGATTCGTCGTCGTTCTCAGCAGCTTGGCTTGGCGTGTTCGGAAACTTGGCATATTTTACATGAGGATCTCGCATTGAAGCCAGGCGACTTGAATTTGCGTCATTTTTTTAGTGAATGGGTTCTGGAAAAACTCAATGAAAATCCGGTGTTTTATGGTGATGAAGTCCATTTCTGGCTCAATGGATACGTTAACAAACAAAATTGCCGTATTTGGGCTGATGAATAACCGGAAGAGTACGAAGAGCTACTATTACATCCATTAAAAACGACGGTATGGTGTGGTTTATGAGCTGGTGTAATTGGTCCATATTTCTTCAAAAATAAGGCAAATCAGAATGTTACCGTCAATGGTAACCGTTACCGACTATGTGCTTCCTAAAATTCAAGCACATGATCTTGGTGAGCTCTGGTTTCCACAAGATGGCGCCATACAGCGTATAAAACAATGGACTTCTTGAGAATTCATTTTGGTGAACACTTCATTTCACGTTTTGATACGGTAAATTGGCCGCCTAGATCGTGCGATATCACACCTTTGGACTACTTTCTCTAGGGATATGTAAAGTCTCAGGTCTTCAGGAATAAGCCAGCTACGATTGTATCATCATCAGTAGGTTGATTATGCGCACCGTAAGTTTCTCGAATCGCACAAAAAAAAAAAATTCTCACAGAACGCTGATTTTCGTAATACAGCTGAACAAGTTGGAGGCACTAATGTAGTGTGAGTCTTTTCGCGATGACTTGCCAAACGATACTGAACAAAATTGATAAAGCAGTTTGATAGGAGTCATGCGTGATCTGTCAAAAAAAGCCTTTTGAAAATCAAACCTCACGATGAATCACCCCTTCTAATTCTAATCCTCTTTGTTTTGGGAAATTTAAAATTATTTATACAGAGCTCAAGACGACGAATACGTCGGTGGGAAACGCCAAATTTAATTGCTTATTTTTTTTTTCAAGACTAACCTAAGAATATGTGGTCCTCCTTCGACTTACAAGATCTCAAGCCAAGAGGAAAGATCCATTAGATGGCCCCCATTTTTCTAGTAGGAATTCTCTGAAGGCATATTGACAGATGTTATATCTTTGTTCCAGATTGTCTTCCATTTAAGCGTTCATTAATGATTACGCTGCCTGAGTTAACTCCAATTTTCGGCCGTTAATCAAATAATTGGGCGTTTATTGAAAAAATTTGAATCAACTCATTCGTCCTAGTGAAAGAGCTAAACGCCAGAAGTGAAGGAAAGAGAATATTACAGCTGTACGTGAATGAATTAATCATCGTTCTTGGGAGCTGGATATCTCTCGAACGTGCATGTGGCGTATTTTGCCAACAAACTTGGCTATACGTTGATATAAGACCGTGTTGGCTCAAAAGCTTAAGCCAGACGACCACGTTGCACGTCGAACTATTACTGATTGGTCTCTATTGAAGGTTCAAGAAGGGTAATGTTTTTGGTAAAATGGCTTTGTTAATAGAAAAAAATTTGTTTAGGCGAATAGTTGGATGTGTTCTTAAGCCGTCCAATGTATGATATACCAAAAAAAAAAACAAAAAGTCGACTATTTTGTGTGGTTTTCATGCAGATGGTGTCATTGGACTACTTCTTCTAAGATGATGCCGGCGAGTCGATTACAGTCAATGGGGACTACTTTCGCTTCATGTTAACCAACTTTTTTGTGATATTTGAGGGATACACCCTACCAAAATCTAATGCAATCGACTTGTAAGGCATCGACTCTGCTCTTTTCGATAGCTGAGTTGATGCCCGGTTCTTAAAAGGGATAACTCCTTATTTGACTGGGCATTGGTTATTTTCTTTAAGAAGAGCATGTTCAGGGATTAAAGCCAGCTGAGATACCTTCTTTAAAGTTTTTTTTTATTTCGATTGAGGGATTTTTCAGTTTTTTAAGGGCTAGAAGACGACGTGGAATTTAACATTTTCTGCATACGATGGGCTCTTTGGAGATGTTGAATATACTGCGTCACATTAACATATTTTTCTTGGTTGTCTCGCTTCTAGAAGAGCAGTTGACTTTTGCATTTTGCTGCCGGAAGAAGTTTGCCAGAGTCAACGTATTCTACTGAAAATGGCTGGCTTCCGATTGTTAAATCCTTTCTGGCTGGGACGCCGAAACTGGTGATACAAGACACTATACACACTGGACTTGAATCTGGAGACAGATTTCGTACGTTTGCTTTTCTTGTCGTGGATGCTTTGTTTGCCAAATTTTGTCATTAAAATATTCAAACGTTGCCGTCTTGACTAATATCGTGGCCAGCCACCATATCATTCACTCGAAAATTCTTGAAATACGAGATAGCCTAGCATATCTGTATTGGTTGTGGCCTTAATAGTGGAAAAAGGAATTCGAAGACAGAATGTTTGGTTTATACCCTTTTTATCCACCATAAAAACATAAAAAACTCTACTGCAACGTATAAGTGGAAAACGACAAAGAAGTTCACAATCCTAAATATGTTTAATGCATCAGTGGCAGTATACGAGTTCGTCGAAAATTAATGCTTTGATCGGACAAACTGATACAATCTAATGGAATACGTAAGTGGAAAAATGCTAAAGCAAACACGGTACGTCCTCATAATTAAACTATTCGACATTTGTTTATGAGAAAAAAAAAAAAAAAATAAAAAATTGTTCACTTCAATATATAGGAGTAGAGTGCTCATAATTTTGAAACGTCTCAAAGTACAAGTTGCAGTGGCATGCAATGTTTCGTTAGTAGCAATCAATTGGCTCACCTATCAATAATTTTTGGATTTAAGTAAAAAGTTTTACCCTTCCAATCCAATTACTTTCTGCGTCCTTCAAGCTTAAGCCTATAATTCCTTATTTGCATGAAAATGAAAAGAAAAGAAAAGTTTAATCCACCCAATAATGTACAATATTACGAGGCAATTTGCAATTTTTAATTTATTTTCAGCACGCGATTTCTTATCGTACCTATACACTTAGCCATTGAGCGCAGTATTAAATGTCACACTTTCACAAGTCCGATAAGTTGACCAAACAAGGAAAAAGGTCAATCTTATAGAAGACATAGCCAAGCCCCGTAATAAGGGCTTGACGTATAGGGACTGAATGTATGTTATGCCTTGAGCATATGTAAGGAATTAAATATTCTAATGGGTCAATCATTATTTTCAACTGCAATTTGGTTTTAAAAATATCTTAAAAGAGCTCTCCGAAGAGTTTCATCCGAAATTCGTATCAGATCCAATACAATCAATTAGAATCACAGACGGCAATCCCAGTGTTCCGTGTAACATGAGGCGATCATAACGAAACTCTTAAAATGGCCAAGAATCCCACTCATGCATGAGTTATATATTAGGTGTGCATCGAAGTTATGATGACAATGCAACTTTATTGTGAAAAAATATTGCCCATCCCTAGCTACAACTTTTTCCTATCTTTCTGGCAGAGCGCAAACACCGTTATGGTAAAAGTGTTTATATTTTGAGGCTATCCACGAATCAAGCCATATTTTGATGTCTTTATATGAGCGGGACTGCTGATCAGCCAGACCATATGCCATCGAACGGAACAAGTAGTATTTGGACGGTGCAACATCTGGGAAATATGGCAGGTGGGGTAAGACTTCTCATTTGAGCGTTTGCAGGCAAGTTTTAACGGTTTTGGCAACATGAAGCCGGTAGTTGTCATCCTGTAAAATCACTTTTTCGTGATAGTTTTGTTGGGTTTCAACAGTTCATAAAAAATAACACCGACATGGCCCCACCAAATACACAGCTCCCATGACTTTATTCTCTTTGAATTCCTGTAATGAATCCATTTTTTATCACCCGTCACGATGCGATGAAGAAAACTTTTCCTTTGGAGCAGTTATTCACAGGCGAAAAAATGGCGCTTAACGTCCCTTGGCTTTAAATCATAAGGAATCCAAGTTCCTTGGTTTTGAACCATTTCGAATGCGTGCAATCGCTTGAAACTTGCGTTTGATAGGGATCCTTAAATCACTTAAAGCCAAGGCCTAGCTTCTCGCACTCATTTGTGTTTCTCACTTTGTGAATTTTTACACTCCTGACCAGGGCCTACTGTTTATTGCCGGTTAAGAACGGCTCTCTTGAGAAGCTTTTTCATAAGCAGAATTTGACTTTCGGAGGTTTGCTATTGCCCGCCGAAAGGGTGATGACGATTTTGAAAAATTTGCTGTTGTACTTCTACCGGGATGCGAACCCAGGTAGGTGGTGTGACAGCCAGTAAGTCAACAATCACGCCATCGCCACCACTATGACGTTTTGGATATGTTAAAATCGAGCAGAACTTACTGCTGGAGCCATCTATTGAGAACTTTTTTGAGAACTTAATTGCTCACCTAATAGATTTAATACTTTTCGAGGTGATACCAAATGCAACGTGTGTGACAATCATTTTCTGGATTTCATACTGTCGTCTGACATGATTGTCAACAATGTTAGGTTTTAGTTAATTTTTGTTACGGTAGTAAGGCAGTAAGTAAATAACTTAACGCTATCTATGAGGTAAGTAAAAGAGACTTTGGTTAAATAGTTCTATCGGATGTCAGGTTAGACCATAGGTAAATCATATTCAGAATCCGAAGCGAGGTCTTGAGCTTGTTGATGAGAAGGTATTCGTACAGAACGTCTCTTGTGTTTTACGAGGGCACCTGCCACGAAGGCCTTAACCCACGGGATGCCCATACATTCATTCTAGCAAGGATACGCCTCGCCATTGCTCACCGTCAATTCACTGACACAAAAGTGGAACTCGTGTTGGAGGCCAAAAGTTTTACCCTTGGTAAGGGTCGAGGCCGACCTAAAACCTTTTACTGATCTTAGGGTCACAGCACCCAGTATCTTGCAACTCTACATTGGGTCAAAGACCTTTCCCGCGACTTTGAGTTTAAACCACAGTCACCTTGACGCTCCCACAAGTCAGGCCCGGACCGAAATTCGGGAGGCGTTTGACTCCCATGGTACCATGTTTTAAGTCCTGGTAGGGACTACCGGTATTTCTACCACCAACAGGACCTCAGACCGGCAGCTTGTGACTTGACAAATCGTAGCAGCATTCGGAGGCGTTAAATACCGAAAACCTGTACAATAAGACCAGTACATTTTGCTCTGACCCCGCTTTTTATTAGACAAAGTCATTGATAATTGAGCGGTGGCCCAGCAAATCCATTAACGCTACCACTGAACTAAGAACAAAACCAGATCTAGATGAAGCTCTTCGTAAGATAAAAGATGCCACCAACAAGTTTTTTGAACTGACGTTTTCGGGCAGAAAAACTTCTGCATATCGCCCATTGAATGGGACTGCCTGCGTAGGTAACCCAATCATTTCTAAACAAGTTACTTAAGACTAATTTCGAGGAAGACTTGAACCTTTACAGATCGAAACAAAAAGAATGAAACTGACGATTTCAGCATTGCCTCCTATAAAGAGTTTTGCGAAAAGATTGAAACACTCGGTGATATCAACAGCTTGGTCAATGGCTTGAATTCATTAAACTGGAAACATTAATAAGGTCGACACTGAGTCGAAAGTAGTGGCTATCTTAACCTGGTTAAGGTACAAGGTACAATGATCAGAACCGGTTCACAAACAGCCCCTATCATCGAAGCTGTGTTAGCTAAAATGCAGAGCAGTCCGTAGGGATATCTGTTACCACTAGTGGCGACAGTTGAGGCCATCTAATACTCTGTTGCTTCCTTAGACGGCTTCAAGTTACCTAACACCGAAGGCGTATAATATATTATGTTATGACACAAAAAGGCCGACCAGCTGCTGGCAACTTTGAAAAGAATCCTCACTGTTCCTACTGGCATATATATAGAACACCTAGCAAGCCGTAACAGTAGCTTTTGTACCGAAAATCGAGAAAAATGACTACACGCTTTGCAAGAGCTTTACACCTATCAGTCTGACCTCCTTCATGTTGAACAGCATGAAGAGAATGATCGAGTTCAATATGCGCAAAACTGATTTGAGAATTCGTCATCTGTTCAAGATGCAATTTCCTTTCAAACGAGGAAGATTTTGCTTGGTTGCGCTTCAAAATTTGATGGGGTCAACTGAAGGCTTATTCGACCAGGAGGAATACGCGCTTAGTACTCGTAGTTTCACGAACATGGAAACCGCAACTTTTGATGGCATGTGTAACTCGGCCAGAGAACACGGAGCAGACGAATCAGTAATTTTCATGGATAAAAGGAATAATCGTGAATAGAACAGTGATCGCGTATGTGATAGTGGATGCAAACAGGATTTGCCCTGAAGGCACATTGGTTGACTTCTAGCTTTATGCTCTCAATTTTTTCAGAGTCTTCACCTAGGCATACATGTACAGTGATGTAGATGTACCCTCTGTTGGTTCATGTATAGCGGCGCAGCACTAGACGTGATTGACGACTATAAATGATCCATTAGTCAATCCTCTTAAAACTGAGTTTGCTTTCCTTATGATGGAGGAGGCTGATGGGTCTAACTCATTTAGTGCTTGAAGGCATCACCATCCGGTTATTATGCCAACCTGGACAATAGACTTCTCCAAATTCACTTCTAAAGGAGCTGTCAATTTTTTGCCAGTGTAAAAAAGCTTTAGGCAAGTCCGAGCAACATCCTGCAATTTACATAATTTGATAAGGGCAATTGTCGGTTGTCTAGTGAAACAAGCTTTCACGAGATTAAGACGGCTTGCCTTAGCTGCATAGGAGCTTTCTTACAAGCGAAGACATGCGCAATCCTACTGGCAACTAACATATGGTATAAAGGGAAAAATTAGTCGAAGAATGGAAGTATCTGCGGCTGTAGTGACAGTCAAGATGTGATTAAGGCCTAGCTGAACCGTGTCACCACTTCCAAGGTAGTTTGAGAATATAGGGCTTCTGTGAACAGAAGGCTTAATTCACTGAGTCTTTTTTGGGTCGCAGGTCACGCTGGGATTACAAGACATGAGGTCGCTGCCAATTGAATTGCTTGTATCCATTTCCGGAGGTGATGTCGAGGAGGCTGTACTTTCGTATTGTATTACCAAAGAAATACGAAGAAAAGGATTTTTACGTCAAATTTAAAATGTAGGGCGTTGCTTGTAGGTTTTCTCAAGGAGCTTGTAGAAACAGTCTTTCATAAGGTCAACCTTCTTTTCTGTCTGGGATGGGTGTTTGTGAGGGTTATGTTATATCGTCAGGCGTTCTTTTACATACCTAAAGCTCAAGACTTGCTCCTTGAGTTCTGACGGGGAATATGCATCCGAATCCGAGAAACTCCGCTAGTTGCATGCGGTCGGCTAAGGGTCTTAACATTCCATGTGCAGGTAATTGATGAGTTGAAAATCATAAGGGTCTAAGTTCCATGTTTTTTTTTTTGAGTTAGTTGCTTTAATACAATTTATAAGCAAGACCCAGTAACAATCAAAAAGATCTATGTGAAAAGTTACGAATTTTAGGTTCCTACAGCGCTCAAAAGATGACAGAGGATATAACTCCATTAGTTGTTTGGGCCTTAGTACCATACGCGATAGCTCCCTCTCCGAGTGTAATTGGCTCGACTGGTTTATTCTTATTGATTTGGTTTATAGTCCCGACTATACGTCGCCAAAACGGAAATTACGGAATCAATGCAAGATATGTGCTGACCAATGGAGCAAGTGGCCACCTACAGGTGGTGAAACCTAGAAACTTAAAAAACAAAAAAAAATGTGTATCTGCGCATATAGAGAACAGAGGTGGTGCTCTTCACGTGGAATGCCCAGCTGCTACGAAAGATGAAATCCAGTGACATATCATGTTTTTCCCTTATGAGGAACATCACTGTAGCAGACGGTAAAGCTCGACTACGTCTACATATACGTCTTGTTCATCAGAGAAGTCTAAACTCAAGAAGAAACTTGAAATGCATCATGAAATAGCTGAATCAGCAAGGAATCTCATAAACAAAGAGATTGCAGAATCGCAGAGACCAATAATTAATGGAAAACTGGTTCTTGCCATGAACCTTGAACAGGTCAGCTATAGCCAGATGTTTTATTCTCAGCAGCTATCCATGTACAACTTTTGTGTATACGTTTGTAATACCAGTAATGGAATAATGTCCCTATGGGCCGAAGCAATATTCGGCAGGAAAAGCAATGAATTTGCTTCCATATTGTTGAAACTTCTCTCTGGGACAGATAATATTTCTGATAGCAAATCTTCTGCGGTCTTGTAGTGCGCCAACTGAATCACATGGTTCTTATTCTCGTGATTTATTTAGTGACTTTGGGAATTAACACTACAACGTAATAAACTTTTTTGGTAAGTGGTCACAGTTACCTCCCTTGTGACCAAGACTTTGCTGTCATTGAGAAAAGAAAAAAAGTGGGAAAAACTTTTCTGCCAGATGACGTTGTGGATATGAAAAGAAAATGTTTGGAACACTTTGAATTTAAAGATTTTCAATCCTTGGCAAAGGAAAGAAAAATGAACATCTCAAAAGACGCTCAAATACGCGTTACTCAAGATTGTATTATGAGAAGGATCGCCCTTACAAAAATGGCACACAACGAAATGTAATACTGGTCAGAGATAAGCATTTTCAAGAAGAGTGCGAAAATTCAGGTTATCCATGAGAAATAGAGTTACCACGGCATACATCGAACCACCGAGAAAGACTAGCTGACCTGAAGAACATGATAGAGTACAGGGATGGCTAATTTATTTATTTATTTTAATTTCGCGTAGAATTTTCGGCTTGTTGGAATGATCCTTGTATTTTAAATAGTCTCGCAGAAAGAAGTTTGGAGGAGTCAAATCTAGAGCCAGTCCATGTCAAAGTTTTTCGGCACCACACGTCTTGGGAAATTTTGCTTCAAAAAATTCATTTTTTGGCACGCGGTGTGATATAGCCCACCGTCTTGCTGAAACCGAAAGTCTGGTAGACCTTTTCCACGCATTTGCGAACGCACCGATTGCCATCGACCGTCTTTACAATTTTAAAGAGAAACGGTCCAATAACAGTTTTGCAGCAAATACCGGCCCAAACTTTCACTTTCTCATCGTGCAATGATGTTTTATTAATGATGTGAGGATTATTGGTTCTCTAAAAGCGACAATTTGGTTTTTTTATCAGTAGAATTCACTCTCAAAAATTCGACTCAATTTCAATCAGTCAAATGACGTTATTCGCGTAAGCCAAGAAACACGGCTTGTCTGTTTGCAAAAACCTTTGAGTCCACTGTACTTTGTATGAAAACATGAGAAGTTTTTGCTTCAAAATCGTCCTTAAAGTGGTGGTTAATAGCTGAGATCGGCGATGATATAAGACATTTCGATTTTCGGCAACACTCTGTCTCTGACAGCTTCAGCTGTTTCGTTGAAACGAGGTAGACACTATCTTACGTGTTCTTGATGACTTGATACAATAAACTTTCAGTCCAAACGACGAATTGTGTTGTTGGAAGGCGCAGAATGACCACGATATTTTACACAATATGCATGCTGAGTTAGCACAACTGGCCTACTGTTTTCAATGTAAAGTGTCACTATTTTGGCGTAAAGTTATTCGCGGTTGAAATTTGATTATTGAAGCCGATCGGTTAAGAATTGTCAAAGTTATAAAACATTTCTGTACCGAAGCTCCAGATGACGATACATATCATTAACATCGGATTCGTCATTATCAGAGGCGATTAGCTGGTTCATCATACTTTTGTTATCTCTTCATTGTATAGTTGTGAACCCTGTGATGGCGTAGGCCAGTATTAAAAAAGGTTACTAGTCGGCACGCAGTTATAATTTTAGCCTGCATGTGAAAGAATTTACTCGTGCTGTTACCAAGGACAACCTCTACGTAACGAACTCAGTCCATGTAATAGAATAGTCAGCAATTGCCACGCAGATCCCTGACTCATCAATTAATCGTCGATCAAAATGATTTGCAAAAAGCCCAAGGTACACGAATCAGGGATTTTTTTTTCTAAATAAAACCAACTGACACCTTGCTGTGGTTATTCTCAGTTGCCCAGAAGAGAAGATTATTTGTACGATTAGTAAGACAGAACGTTTAGTATCTGAATATAAACGAGTTCGTTTAAGTACCCACAAGGACTTGAACATCTTCAAGGCTATGGGCAATGATTGGGTCCTTTTCTCCAATCTTAATAATCTGCAATTATTGTTCCTTTATTGGTGTAGAATATTTTTTGTTTTTAATTGTAATAGAGGTGTCATACTTACAAACAATATTTTAAGCAAAAGTCAATTAGGACGGCCAAGAAAAAGAAACATCCTTAAATATATATGCAAACAATGTATGTTAATGTAAAATTCATTAAGGAATTTCGTCCTATCGAATATGTATCGAAATTAAGTTGTAATAGTCGACCCAATTTGAGGGTCGTTATCTACTGCGATGGTGTTGTTCTATGTGCAATTGACATTTGTATTTGGAAAGTGTAATTACCATACCAGCCACGTTATCATCTTTTATTTATTTGTAATTGTTTATCGGAACGCATGCATATTATGTTGGGAGGCGAATGACACTATTTCCGTGTTGGTATCTATTTCGATTCTTTTGTAAATTGTACATAAAATTAACAAAAAATTTTCCAGGTTAAATCTACAGATATAAGGTCAGCTTAATGGAATTGAAGCGGAAAGTAATCAAGTCCATAGTATTAATGTATTTTATGTTAGTTCTGTCGATACATATAGAGACAGGCTTATTATTTACTCGTACTTCGTCAGACTTTGGCAAGAAGTCTTGAGCTTTTGAACGTCTTACGACAATCTGTATCAAGACTACATTCGCTAACATTTGTTAAGCCTAATATGCACCCATGTCTACGTTTCACTGACCACCACCAAGAAATCTCTTGTTTGACTAAGAATGCCGGCAAGCACATACAGCTAAATAAATAACGTACAAACCGGCGCTGCAAGAAAGGACGAAAACCATTCGTGTACGAACACAAGAGACGGGAAGAACGCCAGCTTCTCCAGAAAAAAAGAAGCAGCGCCCGAGGGATTGTACTCCAGGAATATGGAACAACTTTTTCTGCAGCTGTAAATCGGCGACAAAGCCAGATGAAGCAGAATAAGAGAGGAGAACAACATCCTGCGTAGAAAAAAGGATCTACGCAGCCTTCCAGCTCAAGAAGAGTGAAGACTTCCGCGATCGAAACAACATCTGGAGGTTTTACAAGAAGGCCTAGCAACCGGCGACTGCCTTCAAGACCGAAACACAGGTTCTTCAAAATTGCGAAGTAAAACTAGTCACCAGATAGACAGAGGATAATAGATGTGTTCTAGCAGCTGCTAAATGGGCTTCATGTAGAGAGAGTGATAGGCCAAGAGGAGAACCCACATCCAGGCAATGAATAATCAGTTCCACTACACAGTCCAGAAGAAGTCGGCTTGGCTACTAGTGGAGCTCTTTAAATACGAGGGGGATACTTTGGTAAGGCGCATGCACCAAATTATCAACCAAGTATGGGTGGAAGAAAGCATGAACTATGACTGGAATCAGCAACTTGCTGGAATCAGAAAGGCGATTCTATGTCTTGCAAGAACTATCGAGGTATATCCTGCTTAATTTCGCATTAAATGTCCTTTCCAACGTACTGTGTAAACGTTTCAAACCGTTTTGCAACACACTACCATATTCGGCACGTACTAGTGTGGCTTCCGGCCCGGCTGCACCAAATCATCAACCAAGTATGGGTGGAAGAAAGCATGAACTATGACTGGACTATCAGCAAGACGATTCTATGTCATGCAAAAACTATCGAGGTATGTTCCGCTTAATTTCGCATTAAAGGTCCTTTTCAACGAACTGTGTGAACGTTTCAAACCGTTCTGCAAACACACTACCATGTTCGACACGTACTAGTAAGGCTTCCGGCCCGGCTGATCGACCAAATTTTCACACTGAATCAAATTCTGGAAAAGACTTATTCATCGATTTCAATGGCCGAATTTGAAGTCACAGCAAGACTGATCTAGATGTGTCGCATGACGCTGGAAAACACGCGCTGCAATGTGTAATTTGGAAGCAGTTCATCCGAACTATTTCAAACGTGAACCGGATTTCGGCAAAGAAATGCGCTGTCATGTGACTTCTTCAATCTTACTCTGGAGCAGATAGTGCGCAGAGTAGTTGTCAACATTGAAGGCACTATCTTCAACAGGTTCTTTCAGCTACTGGGATATGCGGACGATAGAAGCTTTCATGGCGATTGAAGAACGGGTTACATTTGATGTAAATCAACAAACAAACCAGCATCTACTAGGTGGGGTGAAAAGTAACCTTCTTGGGAATAAAAACAAAATTTTTTTAAATGTTTTTTTATTTTATTCAACAAAGTCTTCTTTTAGTTTGATACACTTTTTACAGCGATTTTCCAACTTCTTGCTCCCGTCCAAAAAGTAATTTTCCGGAAGGTCTGCAAAATAACACTTGTCTGAAAAGTCAGTGCCGTTTTATAGTAAAACACAAAATTTTTGCAAAATTCGACTTTATTTACCAATATATTGTAGTTGCCTTCGAGGGCGATACACTGATTGAAACGATTTTTCAATCTTTTGATACCAGTTTTGTAGTACGATTTCGGTTAAGCCTGAAAATAGGCCTCTGTTTCGGCGATTACTTCTTCATCGGTCTTAAATCTCTTTCCGGCGAGCATTCTTTTGAGGTCTGCGAACAGGAAATAGTCGCTGGCGGCCAAATCTGGAGAATACGGTAGGTGGGGAAGCAATTCGTAGCCGAATTCATTCAATTTTGCCATCGTTTTCATCGACATGTGACACGGTGCATTGTCTTGATGAAACAGCACTTCTTTTTCCTCAAATGCGGCCGCTTTTCTGCGATTTCGTGTTTCAAACGCTCCAACAACGCAGTGTAATAGTCGCTGTTGATAGTCTGCCCCTTTTGGAGATAGTCAATGAAAATTATTTCATGTGTATCCCAAAATACGGATGCCATAACCTTGCCAGCCGACTGTTGAGTTTTTGGTCGTTTTGGACAAGGTTCGTCGCCTGCTCGTCACTCAGCTGACTGCCGATTTGACTCTGGTGTGAAGTGATGAAGCCAAGTTTCATCCATTGTCACATACCGACGCACAAATTCGGCTTTATTGCGGTTGAACAGCTTTAAACACTCCTCTGAATCATCAACACGTTGTTGTTTTTGGTCGGCTGTGAGCAAACGCGGCACCCACTTTGAACAGAGCTTTCGCATGTCCAAATATTCGTGTATGATATATCCAACACGCTCTTTTGATATCTTCAGAGCCTCAGCTATCTCGATTAACTTCACTTTACGGTCATTCGTAATCATTTTGTGGCCTTTTTTGATGTTTTCATCTGAAACAGCCTCTTTTGGACGTCCACTGCGTGCATCATCTTCGGTGCTTGTATGACCACTTTTAAATTTTTCAATCGACTTGCGAATAGTTCGTTCGGCTTGTGCAGAGTCCGGGTAACACTTATCAAGCCATTTCTTTGCATCGGCT
The DNA here is from genome assembly GCA_907269105.1 of Volucella inanis. Classification (NCBI taxonomy): domain Eukaryota; kingdom Metazoa; phylum Arthropoda; class Insecta; order Diptera; family Syrphidae; genus Volucella; species Volucella inanis. The sequence continues at coordinate 28,272,119 of OU026157.1, forward strand.
GCATTTTTTCCCATCACAAAGCAATGATAAATCAACACACGAAATTGCTTTGAATCCATTTTTTCCACAATAACAAAAGTTGCTTCACTCACAACGCTATATCTCGAGAACTAATCGTCCGACAGCTGTCAAATTTATCCACGTATCTTTTGAAGGTTGGTACTAACTGAAAATGGTATGGATTTAATTCAAGTGGTGCTCTGTCTTAGAAACGCCCATGTGTTACTCTTCCGTATCGTCGTATTGATGAGACATCTTTTGAGCTTTTGGAAGAGATAATAGTCCGATGGAACCAAATCGGGCGAATACGGTGGATGCGAAAGCGATTTGAGCCGTAAGTTATTGATTTTAGCCATGGTTGCGATGCTCTTATGCGCCGGTGCGTTATCTTGCAAAAACAGGCCGTTTTGCAGCGATTTCGGCCTTCAATCGCTCCAATAATGCAAGGCAATACTAGCTGTTGATGGTTTTTCCTTCTTTGAGGTAGTCCACGAAGGTATGCCATGAAAATTCCAGAAAATCGACGCCATAATCTTTCCAAACCATCGAGCCTCCCTCGGCCGCTTTGGGGCACTCGTGCCTGCTTCAATCCATTGCCGGGCACTCATTCTGTTCTCTGGTGTTCAACAGTTAAAAATTGACGCCAAATGTCCGCCCGATTCCGCATCAGCAAGTCCAAACACTCTTTCGAAGTGCTCTCGCGTTCGTGTTGTTGGTCAGGAGTGAGTATACGCGGCACCCTAGAGCAGGGTAAATTTTTCATATGCAAAACATTGCCCAAAATATGGCGTGTGCGCTCAGTGTGCGCTCAGACTAATCTTTGTGGTATCTGCTAGCTCGCGCACCAATTCGTCAACACTAATTTCGTGTATTTTTTTTTGACATTGTCCTCTGTAACCACATCGGAGGGCCTGCCGCTACAGACTTGATCGGTAGTGGAGTTGCGGCCACCACGAAATTCTCGAAACCAATATTTGACGGTGTAATCTGATGGAGCATTAGCCCCATAATATTTGTCCAACTTTTCTTTTGTTTCCTTCGCCGTTTTGCCACTCAAAAAATAATGGGCTCCTTCGAAAGAAAAATTCTTCGATGGAATTTTGGTCCTGTGTGCTGCGAACTCTATGAGCTATATCGAGATGTGGATGTAGCCCCAAAAAGACAAAATACATCGATTATATTGGCTCGCCAACATCGAGCGAATGGACAATACAACGGAAAGGTTTGAGATGACAAGAAGGGCCGAAATTCCGTTTTAAAGATCAAGCTTTGGCGTTTAATTTGTCATTCAAATGTCCGGGTACATTTCACTTGAAGAATATAATGAAAACAGAAGTGGACCCAGGATGGACTCCTGGGGTACGCCACATGGATTGTCAAGAAAATCCGAAACGGAATCATCACTAAAAACTGCTTGTTGACGACCACCCAGGTAAGAGGATAATAAGCAGACGGCTGAGTAGGAAAAATTGTACTTGGAGAGTTTACTACATAAAATTTCGTCATTGACTGCGTCAAACGCCTTAGAGAAGTCAAGAAGTACTAGAAAAGTAACATGACCGAGATCAAGTTTCTGACTTATGTCGTCGACAACTGTGAGTAGTGATATGTTCTTTCGAAAACATTCGAGAGAAAAGAAAGTACTGCAATAGGTCGAAGTTCTGTATTCGCGGAATTCTTAGGTAGTAGTATAGGGTTTTCTAATAACGACTTGACAACTTTTTTTTTAAATAAAAGGCAAACCATTTGAAATATTTCAAAAACTTTATTATTGGCTTGAAGTACAATCAAAACATTTATGAATGGAATTCGACTTCGTTCATATGGCCACCGCGGCCACTTATCTTAGGTAATGCATACCCTCGAATACCGACTTAATATCTCGTGTCTTACTCTATTTTATCGTTATTTCTACCACAAGTGCTCCATTGTAATCGGCAGTAGCGTTCCGCTGCGTTCGCCGCTTCCAACCTTCAACCGTAACACCCATCTCGCTTTGAATTCTCATCAGTATACCCTCAAGCTCACTTTCGGGGGTACTCTGAAATATCATGACTCCTTCCTAAGCCCTGCGAATCGTCTATGGAATGCCCTGTCGAAATCTATATCTTAAATTCATTTTAACCTTCAAATAACTAAGACCAACGAACATGGTACCCGTCGTTTCTTTCTCCCTAAGTTTACTTCGCCCGCGCTGGGTGGAAATACTTTAAAGGTACTACAATCACCTAAGAGTGCGCTAATTATAAAAAAAAAAAACAAAACAAACAGTGCCGTGCTCATATTTTCATGAAAACTTGTTTTATCAAGCAACTGACGCATAGGATATCATAGCCCTTATTGTAGTCATCTTTTCCGATTTTCGGTATAAAGAATTATTTTACTGCTTGCCAGGGATTCGGCATACAAGTCAGTGCTAGACTAGCAGTGAGGATTATGTTCGAAGTTTCTAACGGCTGGTCTTAGTCTGTTTTTTTTGCCATAACCGCGTAGTCATCGGTCTTAGGCAACTCTAAGCCATCAATGGAAGCAACAATGTATTTCTGTCACCAAACCTGATGGAAGATACAGGCTATAGCGTGATGTGCTGCCTAGCTCATTTGCAGCTTTTGTGATAGGGACTGGTTGTGAGCTGTTTCAGATCAGGTTACCTGGGAACTGAGTCTCAGGCATGATACAGCTTTCAACTCAGTGTAGGTGTCAAAAGATTTTTTGAATGCTTACACTCTATCTGACCCGCTCTTCTGAGGACTTTGGCCAGCATATTTGTTTCATAGAAAGGCACGATTTGAAATAGAATAAGCTTCTTGTGTTCATTTTGTTCTAACCTTTTTCAGGTCTTCCTTTTCAAATTAGTCCTTCAGAACCAGTTTATAAGTTTTTGGTTTATCATGAAATAACCTATCTATGGGACATTGTGGTAAATGTATCATTCAAACTCTAAGCAGTGTGCCAAGCTCCAATTAAAAGCTTGTCGAGTTCGTTTTTCTTTGATTTCTAATCTTAAACAAGTTTTGCATTCGATTCTGTGCCCCCATAGGCTGATTAGGAAGCTTCCGACAGTACTTTCCGGCTAGTGATCTTGTTAGTGTAAATAAAAGTAGATAATAGTGACAATCAGGTGAGCCCGCAATATGAAGTCTTAAGTTGCCATGTGACTGCCACAAAAATCATTCTAACAATTAACAACATCATGAATAGCTACTGCCTTTGGTGGCGAAGGAAGTACCGAATCATAAGGAAAAAATCTGTCTCAGTGATGAATCTGTTCGTGTTGTATCTTATGCCTGCAACAACGGAATATAAGTTCCAAACTAGTCCAAGTTTATATTGTGAGAATAAATTCGGCACAAAAATACATGGTCCGCGTTTGGATGTCAGGTGTCTAAAGTGTAGCTTCATCAACAGCAGTGAATCTAAGATGTGGATAGCCACGTTGTCGGATAAGGATGATTTCATTTGTAGCCGCATTATCAGTAAAGGAAACTGATCGACAAAACATGGCTTAAATACAAATATGTGTAACAATATCATTCTTATTATGCCAGCTTAAGCGCTCGACGCTAATTTTTTGGAAATGGAATACACCATACATACACACGGGTATTTAGGTATAATTCAGAATAAAAACTAAAACTTGTGTTGAATACAACCATAGAAATGTGTACATAAGTACTCATTTGAAAGACCTTTCTTGTCTAGTTCCCGAAATCTCTCCACCTGCATTTGAGAATTACATTTCAAGCTTCACTTAACCCAATTTCACAAAATATATGGTAATTCCCATAATATCCCAACTAAGTTGACTGCCTTGCCTAAGACCCGAAACCGTCTAGGACAATAAAAAGAAAAAAGGCATTTACTACAAAATGATATCCAACAACACAAGTATAATCCTCCGAACATTAATTTTATTCCTCGGCAATGCATGCAGTTTCACTGGAAAACGATATCTACAATTACCGGCGACTTCTCATGAATGTGTTGCTTTTAATAATCGTTTTGCCTTTTTCGAAGGACATTCGTGCGGTTGGCCAGGAGACCCAGTATACCGAGTCAACCATTACACCATTCCACTGGTTGGCTAGAATCCATCTCTTATTTTTACACTCGAATAGTCGTCATATTTCTTTTATTGTTATATTTGACCTGGATTTTCTTCATATCCCAAATCCTGGCTGTCCGACGTTATCATACAGGAAATCTTCAACAACAAAAAAAATGTACATAATAGTCGAGGTGTTTTATCGTTACGTAAATGGCAATCGCGTGGCAATATGTAGTCCCGACAAGTCCCGGCAATCCTAGCAATCCCGGGCGGTTTTTATTCATCCTGAAGCCATTTATCCAGCAAAAAAGTCGCATAAGTGTGAAAGTACCCTATTAATTGCGAGAAGTCCTTTGTGGTGCGTTTAATCTCGGATCACCTCGATGATGCAGTGCATTTTTTTAATGACATTAATGAGCGCCAAATGGGCGTTGGGTGGTTATTAAAGTTTTCCATTTTCATTTTCTTTTCCTTCAAAGCATTTTGTTTAACAGAACCGTGTAACATGATAAGGACGAAACAAGGAAAGTGTTGTTAGCGCTGAATGGGTTTTTTGCGCCATAAAATTTAGCACCCTCTAACGTTGGGAAAGTTTAAAAAAGAGAATTACAAAATAGGCCAATGGGACGAGCTAATCCAGTTAATTGAAATCGCTATTTGAAAATCATTATTAGCGAAAGCGCTGTTTCTTATATTAGGAGTAATCTTTTGCATGCGAATCAAGCCAATTATATATATTGCAACGTAAAACTTATGAAATCATACGAGAATAATTCAAAACTTTTTGAATGTTCTAAAGGTAGCTGAAATCAGGAGGTGTTAGACATAACTCTTGAGAATGGTATTCCCTTTGACTTGGTTCAGAATTGATGTGTTTTCGATGAGGACTCAACGTCTAATGACAAACATATTCTCTTTGCTTGGTAAACTGTTCTACACTTTATGGTAACCTAGACACGACGAACTTGTGTCGATATGGTTAGATTCTCCCAGTGAAGCTCAACACAAGACTTAATTACAACTTGACCGACGAATTTGTATCCTCCTAAAAGTAACCCTGATGGAACAACAAACATAAAAAATTTCTGAAAATGGCTAGGAAAGAATTCAAAAAAGACCAAAAGAATAAAAATTGATAGGACTATAGAAAGTCTTTCACAACGGAAATTCTGTGATGACTTAAGGGATATTCCGATCATTGTTACGAGTAGGATACAAAAGTTCCTATCGAAAGGGTATACAACTTTCATAAGCACACTGAAAGGTTCATAAAAGAACTTAACAGCGACTTTCGAAGAAACATTAGAGCTCCCTCTGCGGACTCAGTTCTCAAAGAAAGAATAGTTTATAGTAAATTATAGTAAAGTCATTCAAACCGTACAAGTCCCCGGGAATGGACGGAATTCATCACTAGCAGACTCACCTCCAAATCTTCAGAGCCAGTCTCACACGGGAATTTATTCATTTGGCTTAGAGAGGAGTTAAGGGATGCAAAAAAACAAAAAGTTTTTGAAAATCATCCTTCCAAAACTACGTCCATACATTACTCGCATCTTCAATCAAATTTTCACAACGCGTGTTTTTCCTTCACTCAAAGAAGACGTTAAAGACGTTAATTTGTGAACGCACCCTTTCACTAATCATCCAACTGTCACTGTCAATTTATTCAACATTTTCATCATGGTAAAGTACACTAACGAGCAACGTCTGTAAATTATAAAAATTTTCTACAGATATTCGGAGACGGTGACTGCAACTTTAAGAGTGTTTACTCCAATTTTCGGTCGTAATTCTCGCCCTAGTAGACAGGCAATAACAAGTTTAGTGCAAAAATTTGAGTCTACATATTCGTTGTGTGATGTTGCCGTGTCAGTGAGACAACGGGTTGGTCGAAGTGTTGAAAATATCGCTGCCGTTCAGACGTCCGTAGCAAACGATCCAAATCAGTCAATTCCACGGCGTTCTCAAGAATTGGGCATCGCTCAGACCTCAATATGGCGTATATTGCATAAGGATCTTGGTTTACACCCATACAAGATCAATCTGACTCAAGAATTGAAGCCGATGGACCATTTAAAGCGACGTACCTTCTCTGATTGGGTTCTGGAGAAGATGCGCCAAGATGATGAATTTCATCGGAAAATCATCTTCAGTGACGAAGTTCATTTTTGGCTCAATGGGTTCGTCAATAAGCAAAATATGCGTTATTGGTCGGGTGAAAGCCCACATGTGCTTCATGAATCACCACTTCATCCACAAAAAATAACTGTTTGGTGCGGTTTGCATGCCGGCGGCGTTATTGGGCCATATTTTTTCGTCGACGATAACGTCGTCACGTTACATGGTCCGATTATTTGGCCCGATTATTTTTGGCCCGAATTGGAAGGTATGGACTTGGAGTACACGCTAAAATCGATTTATTGAAGAGTTAGTATGGTGAGCGTGTTATCTCAAGATATAGGCCAGTCGATTGGCCGCCTTGTTCGTGCGATTTAACGCCGCTTGACTATTTTCTGTGGGGTGACGTTAAGTCATTGGCTTATGCCAACACGCCGACGACGTTGGAAGAGCTCAGAGCCAACATTAAACTCGAAATATCGGCCGTTTCGGCAGAAATGTGTGTTGAGTCGTTGAAAATTGGGTCCCAAAGAATCGACCGCTGCAAACGTGCCCGCGGTGGCCATATGAACGAAGTCGAGTTCTATTAAAAAATGTTTTAATTGCTCTTCAAGCCAATAATAAAGTTTTTGAAATATTTCAAATCTTTTGCCTTTAATTTAAAAAAAAAGTTGTCAAGTCGTTATTAGAAAACCCTATATTTTTTACATCGCTTACAACCTAGACATTTCGCAGCATTGTTGCACATACCGAGAACTTAAAGTCTTTCGGTTTCGACGATGCAAGTGCCATTTATGGATAATGACTGGGTATTTAGATTTCGCTTTAATGACAGCAGAGAGCATTGAGACTTGGAAGCATTAAATTCCACTCTGTTGATAGTTGGTTATGCTTTTGATGTCGGAATTTAATGAGCTTAACATACGGTGTCGTTCCAGTTTTACAGCCTAAGAGTAGAGACGTGAGTTTGGGAACGAATATGAAAAGCAGTGAGTACTGTCGTCAGTAAAAGGAATATACTGGATTAGAAGTTGCAGACAAGAGATAATTGATAAAAATTAAAAAAGAGTGTCAGATACAGGACGGAACCCTGGGGCAGCCCAGAATTTATTTTGTGAATATAAGACTTGAAATCACCCAAGACAACTTGAATTGAACGGAAGGAGAGATTCATCGATCCCAAATGCAAGCGTTTTCAGTCAAACTCTGTCAGAGGCCTTAGAAATGTCAACTATTTTGTTTTTTCCAGATTGTTGCACGCTTTGGTTACACTTTTCGATGAGACATGCCATCAAATCACCAGTGGACCTGTTGCTACGAAAATCATACTGCCGGTCATTGAGAAGTTTTCGCGTTTCGAGATATTTCATGAGCTGACGGTTTATCAGCGTTTCCATGGCCTTGGGAAAAAGGGACGCTGGTTCAATGGGTCATAGGAAGAGAGAGAAGAAGATTCACCTTTTTTTAGGGACGGGCTGGATAAATGCTATTTTCCATCTGCTCGGATAGAGACCTAGAGAGAAAGAGTGGTGAAAAGCTTGCGCACTAGTTTTGCCAGCGAGGAAGAACACCTCTTGAGAAGAAGAGGAGATATACCATCTGGACTATCAGATTTGTGTATGTATATTGAGATTTTTAGGTACTCTTACGACTACACGAGTGCGAAAGAGCTCGTGAGCTCGTCAGAGCAAAATCTGACATCTGGAATGTCGTTGTAAATGAGTGTTGAGATGGTGGATGAAGCAGAATTTCTGATGTTTTTGACGAACGACCAAAAGTTATTCCTACCTTTGGGACATTGTGGTACTTTTCGCCACAGTTTTTGGTCGTATTCAAATTGCACACGCTTAAGAAAGACGATGCAGTCTTTCCTGGCTCGTTTGAACTTTTCTCGGTTTTTTTCTGTCGGGCTGGTCTTGTAGGACCGAAAAAACCTTTCTCTACCAGGTCTTAATCCAATAATGGATAAAGGATCTAATTCCAAAGAGAATAATGTCTGTGATATGTCAGCAGTGGCATCCACGTCATTACCGGAGAAACATCAAGACCAGTTAAAAATACTATAGAAGCTGTCCGCTCGAATTGGCTTTCTCGTATTGTCACACGGAGTCTATTCTCTTACTGTGTGGGCGGTGTACGAGAAATTAGCTGATATGAAAAACAGCCCCAGGATATGGGCTATGGGTATGAGTTTCAACGTCTGGTATTCGTGTGTGCTCATTTACAAGCTGGGTCAAGATGTTTTCCGCAGTGAAGGTCCCAACACACGGTCCTTCGTCTGTGGTCTTTCCAGAATGTCGCCCGCAAAAACGATTTCAGTATAGTGATATGGGGATAAACTTCTTTGTATATTTGGAACTTTTGTAAATTTTCGCTTTCGCTGAATAGATGAATCTTTATTCATATCATGGGCTTTGGTATAACACACTCTTGAATTTCGATGACCTTACGTCCCGATTATCTTTCGACTGTGATGGGCATACGTGACGAAAATATCTTGTGACACTTAATGTGAGAATGAAGATGACACTGTGGAGTATTCCGGTGGTAATGTCGTCTGAAAATGTGTGCTTTCGTCCATTCACTTTTATTTTTCAAACTTTCAAGATAAGTATCTATTCCCGATCTAGCTAATTCAAGGCAAATATAGAAAAGGGGGACATATCTGATAGATTAGTCCATAAACAATCCCTAATCCCTAAACTATTAGAGATGCCACGTGCACACTTTGAACTGGCGCATAAAGAAAAACACAAAGTAAATAGTTCGCTGGTTCAAAAGAGGACCAGGGTGGCTTGTGAGGTACGCTGGCAGAAAAAGAAAAATGAGCAATGGCTTTTAAGAAGAAGAAAAAACAGCACGAGAAGAGCGAGATTGGGAAAGTTGATAGATTTTATAGTAGGAACATCGTTCAGTAATTTAACCAGAAGGGAGAAACAAATGTCAGGGCCAGTGAGAAGAGTCATACACAAATTGAAGTTAAACTATGCTGCCGGTACTGACCGTCTAACTACTGAGCTGTTCAAGATGGTGTGAAGAGCAAGAGCCAAATCATCTATAGAATATTGCTGGATAAACTGCCAGAAAGGGACTTAAGAAAATAGGCACTATGTATATTCTGGGCCAAATATATGGTAGAGTCATCAATCTTCAAAACATCACCTATAAGACCTTTTCCACGGTGTGGTTTTAGTCCACTTTCGATTCTCGACTTTTACCTTGTAAAAGACCTTCGAACTCCGTCAATTTGTTATTGATTTTACGGTCAAATAAGAGAGCTTCTATAGACAATAGCTAAGCAGTTGCGGCTTATAACTTCCCGATCAAAAATTTGAAGCAGTTCTTCAAACAAGTTAAACGTATTGACAAGCATTGGAATAAATAGTCGGGACACGAAGTCGTTTCTCAAGAACATATTTGAAGTACCATAGTTTGAGATACCACCAAAAGGAAGTGTGCCTAGGTCTCATATGTTTACAGCCAATACCAATTAAGGTGTGAAAAGTCATAAGATAAAGCAAAAAAATTTTTTTCAGGAATAGTCAGGATATTGGAATAGAGGTTACCTATAGCGGATAAACTCTTAATGGATCAGTGGCAGTTCTGGCAGTGCCTGTGCTTAACATTCGCCCAATTAAACTTAAGCACTAGGGTGCATTAAGCAAAAAAAAAAAAGGATATCGGCGTCTATAGACATCGCAGACGCTGCGAAGCCTGCGAAGTACTGTGAGATCGCGTAATCTTTAGCCTGTCGAAAGGTCCTATGCATTCTGCATTAAGTGCATGAGATCAATCGATTCATTGCCAAGAAGCCGTCGGAAACGCTAAAACTGTTGTGCTGGATGAAAAATGCTGTTAGATGCGTGAAGCGAAACAACTCGCTCAGACTTAGTGGATAAAGTCATAGTTGGTGCCGAAGATATGGAAAAATCACTTTTTCACCCTGATAGACTCTGAGAATGACCATATTTTGGTTGTTGGTTAGATCTTCCCATTCAATCTGGGCGATGAAAGCCAAGATTTTAGTCCACACGAACAACTTGTAGTTAAGTTAGCAATGTCTAAACGTAAGACTGTAAGACTAGACGGTCTACCTGTTTAGCTATAAAAGGCAGTTAGAGATGATTTTGTAGAGAGGAAACTAACTCATATCCAAGATTCGGTCAGATAAAAAAACGCTCGTTGTTCCGAAAGGGTCCAAAGCAGTATCACCGAAACTTTTATTGCCAAAAAGGATCTAGTCTGGCTTCTTTAACATCAAACAAGTTCTTACAACTACTTGCATGCGCTGATGATGATGTAAGCATTGACAGGACGGCGCAATCTTCCATTGGTGTATTTGAAAATACTGAATCAAAAGCGGTGTAAATCGATTCAGCTGTGAATGATTGCAAAACCAAGTTTATGCTGTCAACATAAAGGGGCACACATTGTCGATGAATTGGACAGAATATCGTAACAGATAGCTATAACCTTGAGGTAGTTAGGGACTGTGTCTAACTCTTATAATGAGAACACATCAGAAACCAAACGAAGAGTTAAATTTTTTTTATAAAAAAGGAATGAAGTAATGAGAATGCCAGGTCAAGGAACATTAAGACCTTTATCATCCCTGCACTATTTTTGGTTGGATTAGATTTTTGGACTTGGACCCGTTTACGTTGACGGGCATTGGACTATGGACTAAAACTGAGAGTTCTACGAGATGTATAACAACATCAAAGTGCACACCATCTTCCTGAGATGGCTAGAGATGGTAGAGAGAATTAGTATTAACACTCTGGCCCAAGGAGTTGTCAGTTACCTCATGGAGGGACAACACAGTAGAGAAAGACCTTACTTAAAAGATCAATTTTGAGTATATGACTGCAGGATTTGGCTAACTAGAAAATAGAACCTGATCCTCAGATTCCCGAACTGTAGCAGCATTAAAGTAAGTAAATATGGCTCTAATAGGCCCAAAGAGCGTATGTTTTCAGATAATGATATGCTAGAGGCCCTTTATTTTCTGTATGCCTTTAACAGTCCTAAATTAAAACTTCAATATCACCGTTGAAATCTCTTGGTCAGAAAATTCATACTTCGACTATATCACAATGTACCTGTATGTATTAGTACCTGTTTTTGGTTTTTGTTCTTAACCTTGTGCCCCATAAATTGCTCATTGTTTTGTCACAGTTCGACCGAAATATTAATCGATTTTCCAACCTTGGCCGAAATTCCTACAAACGACGCACAAGAACTAAAACAACACAGATTCACCAAAAGGCATTTCTTGGCATACTTCCAAGAACTAGGAAAAAATCCACACCTCGAATAGAAAAAAGGTTTCACATTTACCCAATCATAATTAATAGACGCACTTAGACAAACCACTTGCCACTAAAATGAATGCAGTTATACTCACCCCGGATCTCAAGTCCATTAAAACTTCATCGTCCACGATATCCAATTCCTCCCAAGACTTTGGCTGTTTCCGTTGCTCCCTCGATGATTGCTCGTTTTTATCGATTTTCTCAACGAAATTTTCATCGTCGATGCGGATCGAAGCTCTTCTAGCTCGGGATGGTGACGGTTCCCTTTGTAAATTATGAAGAACTTCGATTTCCTTGTGAGATGCCTTCGGACTGATGACACTGTCAACTGAAGTGATACTAGGCCGCTTGAATGGTGATCTGGGTGATGTGCTGCCTTTAGGTGGACCATCGGGTTCTTTCTTCTTTGGAGATGTTGGAGATGTAGTTGAGGATGGTGGAGTTGTCAATGAGGATGGTGGGGTTGGTGCTGTGCTATCGTTTGAATTTTGAGTTTCAATTTGGTGTATTGGCTTGGTATTATCGTTATCAATCTCAAGGCTTAACATATTCATTTTATCACTCTCTAATTGGATTTCCTCATTCGTTACTGTGGCATCACTATCTGGAGTTCGCATTTTAACGACTTCTCCGCCAAAAGTTACACGTTTCGGAGTTCTTGGAGTGGCTGGTGTCTGGAAGTATTCAACTTTAGCTCTTTGATTAATTTCTTCAACCTCACTATCAGAGAGGACATGGATGATTCCTGTTGCCTCAATAGGTGGTCCACTTACGACTTCATCTTCCATGCTGCTAGGATAAGTATCTGGAGCTTCAGAATCATCTTTTTCCTCAAGAATTCTCATGGTTAACGTATCGTCGTTGATTTTTATTTCAGTTTCCATAATGATCTTTTCTTTGGATGCACTACATGGAGCCGGAGCACTTGAGAATTCCAGCATTTTCTCTTCATCTGAGGACCTCCAGTAGCCATCTAATTGATTAATTGAAAATTTTTCTGCTTCCGATTCTAGGGTTGGGATGAAGCGCCATGACTTTGTACTTGAATTGAGTTCCTTACTCTCGCCAACACCGTAAACACTACATAATAGCTCGAACTCTCTGTAGGCTCCATGAGACATGTATTCGGCGAATTCTCTATTCCCAATCAACTCTCGAATCTTGGATAACACCTTCAAGGTAATCTCCTGATGTGTGACTTGACCCATTTTGTTGACCAACATGTCGATAGTAGTTCGCAAGATGTAATTCCGTTTAGTCGTGTGTAGAGTGGACTGAACCAAAGCTGGTAAGGATAGCATAACACCACATGTTAGGCGTCCACCAAATGGTTCATTCGTGATTTTTTGATTAAGTCCTATGTCCAAAATCTGCAGAAGAATGGTCTCCGGCATAGCTGTTTCAGCTAGGTACACTCGTAGGCAATCGAGTGCTCCTTTCCGAACGGTAGGAGCCTGATGCCCTAAATTTTCCACCAATTGTGGCACCAATGGATCCATATATGCATCTGCCTTTGGTCCAAGGACCACCAAAACATCCACAAATACCCGAAGCGCGTGTTGTCGCACTTGCCATTCAGCATCTCGTAAACGTTCAAGGAATTCGTCAAACATTTCCGCAGGATAAACAGTGTCCGGCAGGGTGCGTGTTCTCAGTATGTACTCCCAAAGAGGAGTCAGTTGAAGAACTGAACCGGGTCGTTGCGAACCAGCTGATGAAAGGTGTTGCTGTTGATGATGATATCTTCTAGCCGAACAAGGTGTTGTGGTGAGCACATGACGTGGCTGCTGTTGCTGTTGCTGCGAAGAAACTGATGTTCCCGAACAGTTGCTATTATCAACGGAACTAGAATCTTTTCGATTGAACATCCGGCGAAAGAACATATTACGAATTTAATAACTAAAATTATGCAACCGTCAACGACATTTGAATTTGAACACAACAGCGCAAAATGACCGAACCGGGTTAGGTAAAACTCATGACTGAGTTAATGGCAAGAATTACCAAGCTTTTTGTAGCCTATTACCTGACCAGTGGTGTGAATCGGTAATCAGTGGTTGGCGATGGAGCTTTGGAACACACCTGAACACCAAGTGGAAGTGCGCAGGACTTACGAATATATGTTACAATGCTCACATCGTGAGTCTAGGTCTCAGTCCTAGTCCTAGTCCGATGTTGTTACTCATTTATTATGCCCCCTGTTGAATGGTGTGCTCCTGTTGTGGCTTTGGTGGTTTCTTGGCTCCTTGAAGTGTGCATGCGTTCTAGATGACCTGGTTTGGCTGATAAGAGAATTATGAATTTCAATGTTTCCATTGGCGAAAGTTGTTGAAGTGAAAGTAAGACTCCTTGAAAGGTGGTAGGCAACAAGAGGTAGTTGTTGGCAAATGCTTACCTCAACTTGCGGCTAAGGTTTGTGGTTTCTTGTAAATTTCTTTTTGCTGTAGCCGACTTGGGGGCGGAGTAGGATGTCTGGATGTCGAGGAGACCGGCTATCAGTGGAAGTAAGTAATTTTCGGTTAATGATCAGAGAGATTAGAGTATGTTATATGATTAGGTTTGTGGTGACTAAGGTTTATTGTTTGTGAATTTTATTTTCCGTTAATGAATTGTATTGAGAACAGATTTCGGGTGAATTTTAATAGATGCCACTAAATCATTTTTATATGTTTCCGGAACTAGGTTCCCGGGTTGTGTATATATTGGTGGAGGGGCTTTTAAAGGTACTTTCATGATGTACAAATATTTTGGGGAAATTGTGCTAAAATAAAAAGTCGTACATGTTTGCTTTCCAGAAAATATTGATCGGACTCTTGGATTGTTTTGGATGTACTCGTAATAAGCTGCTACTTGCACAAGATTTTTGCGAATTTTATGGTGTTGAAAATGTTAAGTAGGTGCCACTTCGTTTTTTTTTTATAATTAAGAGTACACAGTGGGGTATAACGTTATAAGAAAAATATAACACCCTTCCGGTTCTGATTCAAATCAGATAGAGACATTTAGGTTGGTGCTATATTGCTTAAAGATTTTGTGTTATCTTAAGCGTTCATCGGGAGATACATCACAACAGCGTGGTCAAAAGAGATTAGGTCTAACAACTGCTACACCTTTGCACTCTTTATTCTTGAGGTTCATTGAAGCTAGTGAAGATAAATTTGCAAACTGCAGTCAGTTTCACAAATTTATTAGGGCACAACAATATAAGTATGCGTTCATCTACCAGCTCCGACAAAATGGATCAGGTGTCTAGGACACCAACTCAGGACTGAAAGTGAGAATCAGCTTGATGTATGGACCGATAATGTTCCCATGTCGTCAGGTTTCTTTAGATAGTATTGTACTGAGGAAACATTTTGACCGGGAATTGTAGAGATATAGAAAGGTCAAAGGTTCTCGAAAACTTCTCTAGATGAGTTCTTAAATCAAGACACTCACTCCTCTTCTCCCAGCCTATTCTTCTCCATCCACAAATAACCCTTCGTTACTAATTTTATGTATACATAATACGCCCCATATCGAAAATCAGTCTGGTTGAGGGGCAGAACTTACAGGATAGGTTAATCTTTATATAGAAGACCCCTATATATGGGTGACACTCGAAAATGAATAGAAAAAATAAAAATAATTTAGAAAGGTTCATCGTTGAAACCGAACCATATTGCCTACGGTTTAATGGGACTGCATCTGCAACGTAAAACTTCTGTAAATACAAAGTAGATCTGTGAAGCTACCTAGTGTCATTATGCTTCTCTCACCGCGATCTCGCCATTTACGGCGCAGTGAAGTAGCTTACCAAACTCCACCCCAATGTGATACGTGTTCCAATCCGGAACTCAACTTCTTGTGGCTGAAATTTCATCTCTGTAAGGAAATTATCCACTACTGCTTTATTTACAGCAGACCCAAACTGGACAGCAATTCGCCCTGTATCCTCATACTGAAATCGTTATCACGGTCCATCTCAATATACGCAATTCTGGGTGGCTACGACATTCTGGACAGTCAACACCCGAAGGACGGCGTGTTAAGATATTTACTGTGGCAAATAAATTTACGCAGCTTGTAAGTAAGCCCACGCGAATACCAGAAGTTGATAGTCATACCGCCAACACCCTGGACTTGTTTTTAACCTCTGACTCTGATAAGTACACCGTTCATGTGCTCTCCTTTCTAGGTTCGCCGGATCACTGTGTCATATCGGATCACTGTCACATCGACAACACAGTTAGAGAAAAGATTCCCAGAAGAACCGTATGGCAATACGAGAAAGCCAATTGAAGCGGACTTAACAGCTTCTTTATGAATTTTAGCAGGTCGTTATGTTTACTTGACAAAAGACACCAATCTCTTTAGAATGAGGTTCTTTATCCCTCATCAGATGAAGAGTATTAAACCAAAAGAAAAGGCAGCAAACGGAGAAAAATGTGCTCTTCCATGACGATAACTCACCGGCTCACACTTCCGCAGTCGCCACAGCCAAATTCGTCGAATCGCATTACGAATAGCTCCCCCATCCTCCGATTTTTCCGTATTTGGCTCCCTGTGATTTCTTTTTGTTTCCAAATCTTGAAAGATTGCTCGCCGGAAAGAAGTACGGGTCGATCGATTAAGTCATCGCCGCAGGAGTATTTTTCAGGCCAACAAAAGTCGTACTATACGCAGGGGTTAAAAAAGGTGCAGCACCACTGGTAAAAGTTTATCGAGTTGAAAGGAAAAAAAGGGAAAATAAATTGTCAAAACCTAAAAAAGTTGCATTGTCATTTATAATCCGGGTATTCATCAAACAGGTCTCGTACTCAGTTGGCGATCTGTATGGCCATGTAGCTGGCCTCTTCAGCTGTATTATGAAAATCAGCGTTTTGTGAGAAATGTTTTTCGTGCGACTCGAGGAACTTACGGTGTGCATAATTGACCTTTTGAAACCACTTTTGCCAATACCATTCGCAAATTTGAGTCCCACTTTACATTAGTAGATGATTCTCGACCGGTTAGACCACATCCAGCACGTAGTGACGAATCGATTCGCCGTTGTTTTCAACAACTTGGCTTTGCATATTTGGCAACTTGGCGTATTTTACGTGAGGATCTCGACCTAAAAGTGTACAAAATAAACTTGTGCAAGAATTGAAGCCAGGCGACTTGAATTTGCGTCATATTTTCAGTGAACGGGCTTTGGAAAAACTCAATGAAAATCGGGTGTTTTATCGTGAAATTTTGTTCAGTGATGAAGCCCATTTCTGGCTCAATGGATACGTTAACAAACAAAATTGCCGTATTTGGGCTAATGAGCAACCCGAAGAGTACCAAGAGGTACCATGACATCCATTAAAAATAACGGTATGGTGTGGTTTATGAGCTGGCGAAATCATTGGTCCATATTTCTCCAAAAATGTGTCAATTCAGAATGTTAACTGTTATCGAGCCATGTTAATGGACCATGTGCTTCCTGAAATTCAAGAACATGCTCTAGGTGAGCTCTGGTTTTAACAAGACGGCGCTACGAGCCATACAGCGCGTGAAACAATGAACTTGTTGAGAAATCATTTTAGTGAGCACTAAATTTCACGTTTTGCTACGGTAATTTGGCCGTCAAGATAGTGCGATATCACACCTTTGGACTATTTTTTCTGGGGATATATAAAGTATCAAGTCTTCAGGAATAAGGCAGCTACGATTGACGCTTTGGAAGCCAATATTACTCGTGTTATACGCGAGATATCAGTCGCTATGCTCGAACGATTCACTGAAAATTGGACCTTCCGGATGGCGTAGTCGTGGCCAACATTTACATAATATCGTTTTTAGAGACTAAATGCCATGAATGGTTTTTTTAAATAGTAATAAAAATTTTTAGTTCGCTTTCAAATTTATGTGTTTTATTTACATTATAAATCAAATCGTACGATGAATCACCCTCTTTCTATATACAGGGTTACTGACTCGAACTGCAACTTTTTAAAATGCTATATTTTTTTTATTTTTTGATAAATTTTATTTTGCCAAAGCAGAAAAATGTTGGAAAATACATCAATTTTCAAATTGTATCAGTAGTTTTCAATATGTCCACCTTTTGCGTGAATAATGGTCTTGAGACGGCCGAAGAAAGCTCTGCGGTATTTTGGCCCATTCCCGGCGAAGTGCTTGTTTGAGGTGGTCCAAACTTTGGTATTTTTTAGTGCCAACCTTCGCCTTCAAAATACCCCAGACAGAGAAATCCAACGGATATGCATCCGGAGAATTTGCAATTAATTGTGTCGAAGAAATGAAGTGTGGAACATTGTTTTTTAACCAATCTTGGTTGACGCGCGCTTTGTGAGACGGTGCCGAGTCTTGTTAAAATGTCCACGGTCTCCGACCGAAATCATTGTTTGCCCATGGCTTTAATACTGTCTGTAAGACAGTTTCACGGTATACGATCGCATTAATTTCGACGCCACGGTCCAAAACTACGAGAGGAGAGCAATAATCGGCGGTTATGGCGGCCCAAACCATCACCGTCGGTGCTGCCTGCTTTCTGGTGGCCATCCGAAGGTGTAAATTTTCGAAGGACCTCTCTGGCAAGTAAACTCGGTCATTTTGTTTGTTGACATATTGCTCTATAACAAATAGCGACTCATCGGAAAAAACCAAATTCGGCACTACACCACTTTTGCGCAAGCGTAGCAATTCGTGTAAGATCGTGTATTTTTTGAAACTTCAATGGCTTGAGCCCAAACTCATTTTTTAGTATGTGTTGCATGCGTTCCATTGATATGTTGAGTTCACGAGCCATTTTTCTTCCACTTCGACGCGGATTTCGCTCAATTCGAGCCTTCACTTTCCGAACCATTTCTGCCGATGTTGCTGTTTTTTATGACCACCTCCGTTTTGCAACGCTGCCAGTATCACGGTAACGAGCTATGGTTCGAGACACAAATGATTTATTTACGTTGAGGTGCTGGAGGGCTCTAACGATAGCTATGTGGTTTTCCAGCCAAATATAAAGGAATCACACTATCACGTTTGAATTCCATCGCGGTTAAAAATTTTTCAACCCAACATTTGAGCTCACTGTCATGAACGTTTTGGAAATTATAGCAGTCTGAAGTTGGTTGCAGTTCGAGTCAGTCAGGGTGTATATGTATAATGGTCGAAATTTGGCTCTTCTAGATGCTTATGATCACAAACTAAGATGATTTACGTGTCATCATCGTACAGAGTTCCCCCGTGAATGGAGAACATGCGAAATGAGATGGTCTTGTAGCAGTTTTTCGTGACGCGGCTTTCATAGTAGATAAAGTTAGATAGAAGTGGCTGTTAAAAGGCAACACATTAAGACCATATAACAACTATTGTAGCCCCAGGTGAAATTTAGTATGAAATACAACAGACTTCTATTGTTTTCTTGTCCGTGTTCCGTAATGACATATGACATGACGACTGTGCCATCTGTTGAGAGATATTAAACATACACAAATATGCTTCCTTTCTGAAACCGGATTAAACGGCAGACATAATCTACACTTCGAAGGCTATAATTTCATACCGGGAAACTCTGGTCGGGGTACAGCCATTATATTGGATCAACGGTATAAATGTGACCCGATTCCTGTCCAATGTCATTTGTTTTCATTTGTCTGCCTGGTATCCTTAAACTCACAAGTCGCTGCCAATTTATCTTATCATCTAGATTAGTAAAACTTTTACAAAATGAGCTTGAAAGACTTCAATTCACGACACACTTCATGAGGATATACCACTTTGAATAGAAATTGAAAACTTTTTTACAAATGGTTTTATAGCGCACCATCCATGGATTTAGATTTGGTATATCCCAACAGTCTTTTTTCTTATCTTTGCTACCCTAAATTCAGCAAGAAATGCAAATCTGGCCATTTTTACCACATTTCCTACAATTTTGGATCATTTTGGAATAGAATTGGAGGTTCAACTCACAAACATTTTCCCGCTTCAAAAACGTCGATTGGGAAATCTTTAGCTCTACATCTCAACCAACAGAAATGTATCGAATCTTGAAATAGGTGCAGGGGGTGGCCGTGGTGTAGTGGTATATTCATAGACTCCGCAAGCAGAGGGTCGCGAGTTCTAATCCCGTGCAAGGCAATTCTCTGAAAAATTCTTTTCATTGAATTTGTATGCAGTTATATGAAAATCCCGTCAGCTTCAACTCTGACATGAAGGCATAACACTGATGTTGGAGTGGTTGCTGGCTGATCTCAATGTAACGAACTTATAACTAGCACGTACTTAAGACCCACTGGTTGAGGATGTACTGGCTCGTCCCGTCCAGTTTGACAACCACCTCTGGGAAAAATATGGAAACCAAACACACCTGAGTTCCAAACTACTACACCACTCGCCCGCGCACTGGAGAAAAGCCAGTAAAAGGGTATTCATATCCCCTTGGTGCGCGGGAGGTATTATAAAAAAAAAAAAATGCAATACATACCTAAATGAATGAGCAAATAAACCTCTGTATAGTGGCAAACTCCGTTAGTCAATAACACTAAAAAGCGAAGATAAAATAACATCTCCGATCTCACAAAAAAAAAAAAAAAAACTAAAGAAAATATTTCATTGCATCTGAATAGATTCCAACAAGAATACCATGAACTTTATTAAAAAATCCTGTGTCTTAGTAAGATAATTAAAGAATGATTGAAAGGATTGATTTCCTTCAAGTCAAGTCTTACGAAAATTCGTCCATCCCTGCAAGCTTTTAAAGAAATTGATAGGATCACAGGAAGGTATTAATATATTTTGGAACAAACATCTCTAGAGAAATACTTTTTTATAACGATTAGCAGTTAATAGATATACAAATGAAGTAAAATGCGTTGAAAGAATTCTCTTCGCAAATATATATTGAAAATAACCCTACGCTTGATCCAAATTTAGAAGGTGAAATATCAACAACAATATGCCAGTTCTGCCAAGCTTACTCGAACCGTTTGTATACATCATTTTCCCCCGCATATGATGCTCGTGATTCCAATTCACTAATATTTACCACCCCAAATGAAGAAAATTAGTCAATAAAAAATCTGAAGGTGTAGCTAAAATTTCTAACTTTATCCTGCGAAAATGTTCCTATTCGCTCGACCTTTTCCATTCACTTTTGTTTAACCCATTTCATTGCTATTAAGAGTGGGAAAACTTTTCAAAAGAGTACTGACGGACGGATTGAATATGATTTTTCGATGCATCAAATCCAATCCCAACCAACTAATTCGGTTTTAAAAAAGGTCACTCAACCGAACATGCATCTATTACCTTACACGACAAAATTGTTCAATGCACATTGAGTTTGGATCTTGATTTTGAAAAAGCTTTTGGCTCGGCTTGGCACAAGGGATTGTTATACAAAATCATAAGGCTAGGGTGCCCGACGTGTACAACACGATTAATTTACAGTTTCCTTCAAAACAGAACCACTTTTATCGTCATCGGCACATACCAATCGCAATATTTTAATGTTCGTACAGTTGCACCACAAGGGTCTGTCTTTGGGCCAATTATTTTTTGTATATTCTTCAGCACCTATCAAAGAAGATCCTGTCGCTATATTCTAAGCCGACGACACCGCAATAGTGGCCAGTGGAATAAGACCAATCGATGTCCTTAAAAAGATTAAGGATAAAATAAATATCTTAAAAAATTATCCAGAGAAGTGGGGACTAAAGATAAAAACATACCCATAAAAGCGGTTTAACATGTTTTAGAAATGCTAGTGGAAAAGGTAACTATCTTGCAGTCAAGTAAAGCAAACTGTTAGAACTTCAAATTTAGGAAATCCCAATCCCAAATTGTTTTGTTTAACAAACAAGACCGGTGACCTTTAGCCAAAGCAAAAATGGTGACAGGTGTTCTAAAACCTCTGCTAAATTCAAAACAACTCTAGCAAAACATGAAGATATTGATATATAAAACACTCATTAGGCCAATTCTGACCTATGGTTTTGTACAATTTCATGTACAGTTGCCAATGAAATGGAGAGCTTTGAAGGGAAAATATTACACTTTTGCTGTGGTAAATTAAGAAAACCGGATAAAAAGTGGTTCTCTAATAAAACTCTCTACGAGACGACAATAATGATCCCTCTTATGATTTATTAAGCAGAACTTCTACTCAAAAAATTGTATCGAATAAAAGAGCATGTTAGACTCCAATATTGACAGCTGCGTGAACGATCATTACCACATCGTTACAACTGTTAAGACCTGATGCAAGAGGAGTCTTAGTCGTTCCTTTTTACGAGAAAGCATCTCCATGTAATCTAAGAGGTTAACCAACCACTCAGTGTTTCATGGACTCCGGTCTCTGATATTGAACAGTATCCCATCTCTTTCATTTGTAAACTAACTTTGTAGATCATTAATGAGATTGAAAACTGTAAAGCCCAGTATTTCGCATTTTTAGTTTAAGTTGTTTTATATTTTATTTATGCTAAAAAGAGCAGCACTGAGAATATATGTCGGAAACAAGCATGTACTAATATTGTAAATATCGAAACTAAGTGTAGAATTGTACATTCTGATTGCTCATGTAAATGTTAAATATACATTTTGTCCATTTTTAAATAGCCAGACATACTTACTAAAGTCGGCCGCGTTTATATACTACTTTGGTCTAAAAAAATTTATTCAGAAAATTGAAAATGCAAGTTTATTCATCTAAATCTACATATATTGTCCCCTTGAAAGTAATCCCCATCGATTGCAACAAACTTATGCCAGCGCTTGATCCAATCTTCGAAACATTTTTTTTATTCAATTTTCGGTATGTCCATCAGTGCTTCCTGCGATTACTTTCCATTACTTCGTCTCGGATGCTGAAACGCGTTCCCCGTAGTGGTTTTTTAACTCAATTGGACAGAAAGAAGTCACAGGGAGTCAAATCAGGTGAATTCGGTGGCTGTTGGATGGTATTTGTTGCGACGGTGCGTTATTATGGTGCAAAATCCACGAGTTTTCTGCCCACAATTCTGGCCTCTTTCGGGGAATTGCTTCACGCAAACGTTCATAATGCTCAAATAATACTCTTTGTTTACTGTCTGGCCTTCTGGCAAAAATGATGCACTACGCCGTGTAATCCATGAAAACCGTGAGCATTGCCTTCTTTTTTGACTGAAAACGACGTTGTGATGAAAACCGTGAGCATTGCCTTCTTTTTTGACTGAAAATGACGTGGTTTTTTTTTGATATCGGCTCATTTGGTGAATGCCATTCACTTGCCTGATGTCTTGATGTCAATGTCAAGTCGTACTCATAAACCCACGTCTCGTCTCCAGTAATGATCCATTTGATGAATGTGGGATCGGATTCAGCCTCGCAAATCATCTCTTTTGCGACGTCAACACGGTCTCTTTTTTGCATGAAATTGAAGTCTTCTTGCACCAACTTTGCTGCTACACGACGGAAACCCAAATCATTAACCAAAATGTCTTGGATGGATCCATAGGCAATGTTCAAGTTCTCCGCTATCTCTCTGATGGTTAATTTGCTTCAAACTTCATCAATGTTTTCATCGGTTTTCGATGTCGATGACTGCGTTCATCATCTTCGATTGACTCACGACCACTTTTGAACCGCTCGTGCCACTGGTAAACAACAGTTTTCTTAAGAGAGTCGTTGCCGAAACACTTTTCCAACTTATTAAAAAAACAGAACTCAAATCGGAACAATGGGAGCGCCCCACGATGGTTAATCCATTTTTTTTTTTGATCAAGGTGGTATAAGCAAAAAATATATAATCGCATGCGAATAAAGGTAGAAAGAAGGTATATCGTGATTCATCATGAGGTTTGATTTATAATGTAAAATAAAAAAAATAAATTTGAAAGTGAACTTAAAATTTTTATTATCAGCTAAAAGAACCATTCATGGCATTTACTTTCTGAAAATGATGTCATGTAAATGTTGGCCACGATTACGTCTGAGGTGTTACATTCGGAAGATCCATTTTTTGGTGACTCGTTCGAGCATAGCGACTGGTATCTCGCGGTTAACACAAGTAATGTTGGCTTTTAAAGCGCCAATTGTAGCTGGCTTATTTCCGAAGACCTGAGTCTTTACATATCCCCAGAAAAAATATGACGCAAATTCAAGTCGCCTGGCTTCAATTCTATTCAATTCATATTCAACGCCAAGTTGCCAAATACGCAAAGCCAAGCTGTTGAAAACAACGGCGAATCGATTCGTCACTACTTGCTGGATGTGGTCTAACCGGTCGAGAATCATCTACTAATGTAAAGTGGGACTCAAATTTGCGAATGGTATTGGCAAAATTGGTTTCAGTAGGTCGATTATGCGCACCGTAAGTTCCTCGAATCTCAAGAAAAACATTTCTCACAGAACGTTGATTTTCGTAATACAGCTGAACAATTTGGAGATGCTGTTGTGGTGTGAGTCTTTCCATAATGACTTGCCGAACGATACTGAACAAAAATTACAAAGCAGTTTAATGGGAGTCACATGTGATCTGTCTATTGAAAATCATACCTCACGATGAATCGAAGAATATACAATGAATGTATATTCTTATTGCTAATGTAAATGTAAAAGATACATTTTGTTCAGTTTTAAATAGCCAAACAAACTTACTTAAGTAGGCCACGTTTATATACTCCGTGAAAACATAACCTAACTGATCGAAATTTGTTATGTCTCAATAAAGTTAAGTTGTAAATTGTAAATTCACCATCAAAACTATTTAACTAATTCCTAAGTATCGTTGACAGATTGACGAGATTTCCTGGACCTGTCGCTTTGGAAAAGGGAACTGCAGAATCTCCATTTCATTTTGGATCTCTCTTTACGGCTTTTCACTTCAAATTAAATTAGATCTTGGTCCCCAACTTGAATTGGAGATATGTATGTAGAGACTTCATGAAGATATATATATACTTGATCGCTTACATATAAGGACAAACCTGTATCACATGTGTAGTGGCAGCTATCGTAAACGTCATTTTGACACATTATTGTGTATAAAGTTTTTAAATTTTCTAAAGTTTCTCGAATATTAGGTTAAGTCCTGGAAATAAAAAAATTAAAACCCTTCAGATATTTTTCGTATAAAAAACATTTATTGTCTAAGAATTTATTTTTATTACATCTTAAATTGAATTATTCTTAAAAGCAAATATATCCTAACCTAAAAAATTTAGATTTTTACAAAAAAAAAGAAAAAAAAAATTCATGCCGTTCTTATAAATTTAAATTTTTAACAAATTTTCTTTCTCAGTTATTAAGACTTAGGCTTCAGAATTCTACTTTAAATCAAAGTTTTAAGTCTCACTATAGTGTTTTATTTATTTTTTTATTTATTTCGTTTTTAATTTGATACTCAACTACTTAAGAATTAAACAATTATTTCCTACATTACCATTACTTAAGAGACAATTTGTTATATTTGTTTCTAGTCGTTGAACTAAATAAAAAACGAATGAAATGAATTTTTTTTTATCAAATAAACCTTATGGCAAGATTTTTGTGTTTTTGTTTTTACTTTGTTTAAAATTATATAGCACACGGGAAAATTTAATTTGACAAAAAAAAGTAATTGTTAAAACTTACAAAACTAACTGTAATGAGGTGTTAGGATTTAGTTTTTATTATAGTATTTTTCATGCCACTTACGTGGGCATACATTTAAAAAAAATAAAAATAAATGATTTTTAAACAGAAATACAAGAATTAGTAAGTACACACACCACTCTGTGTGTTTCTTATGGGAAATTGTATTTAGGATTTGAACCTTGATACAAGGTGATTCTCATTTATATTTCTATCGTACAATCTATGAAATACGCTTATGAAAACATCGTTGGACCGTTATGTTTTTTTTTTTTTTTTGTAAAGTTTCGGTTTTTTTTTCCAGATTAGTTCGTTTTGTTTTTGTATTGGATTTGACCTTGGAAGCCCAAATTGAATATTTTAACAAAAAATTCTACTTAAGACGAAGAAGTGTTTTTAAAATTGGTTTGTTGGAGCAATTATAACCTAAAATAATACAAAGTTCTAATAGCTAGTCTTGCCTAGAGCTACTATTTACCTATATACAGATAGTGAGTAAAAGTAAGATCTACACGTATTCCTCGGAGGCTTTTTGTACATTAGATGGTATCCTAAGCGAAGGTGGATGATGTTCGCCAACGGAATCGGGAAGTTCGGCGATATCTTTGAATACACCCATCAGACTTTCAAAATTTGGACCCCAATTGAGGAGGTAGTCCCATCCGAGTGTTGTTGTGGATGGTGATGCCGCACCGTTTGGTTGGCGATACATTCCACCCATATGAGTGGATAGATCATCATCAGAGGCGACTAGAGTGCTAAGGGAGCCTCGGAATGAAGAATCAAAACCATCATACGAGGGCGGTGGCATTGGTGGTGCTTTATTGGAATTTGTCACACTTTCGTTGCCACGGCGATCTTCTTCACCGCCGCTCTTGGTGTACTTATCTCCACTGATACTGTTGTTGTCATACTCGATTTCGGAGCATGTGAAGCTATCGTTCCCACTTTCGTCGGTTGATGTGGAACTGTGTGCGTCTACATCGGCTGAATGATGAACACCTAGGGAAAGATGATGCCCGCCACCAGGAACTCGCGGAGCTTCACTGCTGCTAGAGACTGCATCTAGAGTTGAAACTAAGCTTGATGTTCGGGGTCTAACGTTAAGACGTTCGATTTCCTCAGCTGTTAGACCCATTGGCGCTTGTGAGGGAGATTGCGGTGGAACGACTGGTTTTTGTCGGCTAGCACTAGAACTCTGCCCAGAGAGTTGTGACATCACTGGACTGTTAAGACTTCGCTCGCTATTACTGTGCAGAGCATCTTTGCCTACTCCTCCCGAACTCGAGGTAGTTGCTAGTAGAGCGCTTTGTAGAGGTTTCCCAGAAATGTCATGTAGAGTGAGGATACGTGGTTGCTGTGAGCTTAATTCTGAACTAGGCGATAGCCTGGCTAAGGGAGTGCTCTGATGAGGACGTGGTGTATTTGATGGCGGTTGTTGACTAGCTTGTGGTGGAACCCTGGGTGCATACGGAGCTCCATGGTGAGGAGAATGTCTATGTTGCTGCTGTGCAGGCGATGCTTGATGTTTGTGATGTGTATAGGAGGCGACAGGCGGTGGAGTTGCCTTATATTTTCGAACACCTCCAGCTTCTCGATATCCTTTGTAGTGATATACAATGTCAATATCAGAAGGCGCTATCGAGCTGGCATTTTCCAAGTCATAGTGCTCCGGAAATTCTGAGCCTAAATCAACAGATCCAGGATGATCATGTGGATGATGCGATTGGCTGGGTGGTGGAATAGGTGGATGATGTTCATCTCGAAGTGGTGGACTTTTACTCACCACTTCTCTTTCTATAATATCTGGTCTTTGTGGTCGTTGATGTTCACCGGGACCGATTTCCCGTTCTTTGTATTTCTTTGAGATGAGCTCAGGCCCAACCATGTGATGACCACCAACGCCACGAATTAAATCTCCATTGTCTCCGTGATATCCCACACTGGGATCGTTCGAATGAAGGCCTCGTGCCATGACGCAATCTCCATTATTACCACCGATTCCTGAGCTACCAAGCATTGTTGATCCTCCATTTTGTTTGCTTTGTAAGCCTGGTGCCCCACCCGGACCACCAGTCTTTTCCTTTTGTTGTTTACGAAAGCGAAACACTACAAATGATACCAGAATAGCTACCAAGAGTATCACGAAGAATACAATCACCAGTGTAATTCCAATACTTAAAGGGTCAGCTACTTGTGCTGCTCCGATACCCAGTGCTCCGTGACATCCTTGAAATACTTTTCCCCTTGTCAACACTTCGCTGAAAACACTTCCTGACCCATTAAATGGTTGAACCTCGTTGTTGATAGTGAAATTAGCCAAACAGCCTTCAAACCCTGCAGGCATTGTCTCTTCCTGAAGATATTCCCGTCGAACACCACCCACTGACAGAACAGTCAGATACGGATCAAGAAAATCATGGACACCAGCTGAATCCAGTTCATCGCCAACCTTACGTCCATCGACTAGAATTCTCAGCACCCGATGGGAAGCATGTAAAGTTAAATTGTGCCATTTGCCATCAGATAGATTATCTGGATCGTGAACTGTCATGTTGACAGATGTCCCCTGTCGAGAGCTGTACATGAGTTTTCCTGATCTCATCTCGACGGATGTAAAGTGTTTGTTAGTCGCAGCGAAGAGGATAATTCCATTTGTTTGCAGTGTTCTGAAGAGAAGGCTGAGAGTCTTTGGTGGATCTTCAATCTGAGCCATAGAAGTAATATTATCACTGCTAACCGTATATCGCCGCCTTCGGGTTCCAATATCGTAGGTCCAAACGTTGTTTCCGCCGTAAAGATTATCCAGAAGCTGCATCCGTCGATGTTTCTCTGATATTTTGAACTCTACAAAACCTCCGTCGCTGGTGGAGATAGGTTCGAGGGAAGTATAACAATCGGGAGATAGTAGATTTGCACCACACTGACACATTGCTGTATGCCATCGATCCATGCAGACCCCAAAAGAGCCACAGAGTGATAGGGCTGGATCTGAAGGCAGACCCTGTTGACATGGACCACCGTTGTTGTTTCGATTGCAAGTTGGTAGAATTCCTCGTTGTTTCAGTGGGTTGCTCATGTTAAGCGGACGTCCGTTGATAGACACACTGTGAACACAACCGACCAAGTCATCTGTGTGAATCTGTCCTGGTCTCTCAAGAACTGGATCTGCCGTCGAAAGTCCTCCAACCAAAAGTGGCTGCTTGTTAAAGTTAAGGGTTCTGTAAGAAAAAAAAGAGATAAAGTCAAAACAGCACGAAATAACATTTAACTTCAAACTCACCCAGTAGGACCGACATCATCTGCATAACAGGTAGAATCTCCAGGTCTACAGTCCTCGCAAACATCTCCGTTTTCTGTGCATTTGGCAACACTAAGTGACATCACTCTGCCATTTCTTGTTGCTGTTACCTTGTGCCAGTTGCCATCAGCTAACGTGTTCTTAGTTTCGCTGCCTACCATGACTGTAGTTATAGCAGTCCGAGCTCCTCCAAATGAGAATACAGCTTTACCCTTGACCACCTCTATGGCCACAAAGTCCGAACGACCCCCGCTTTGAACCCCAAAATTATAAATCAGCAGTCCATCGGGTTTGGTAGTGGCAAAGATGATGGAAATATCATTTGTAGCCGCATCCAGTGGTGGGAAAGCCATGAATGATAGTTCTTCAAAGCCAAAAGTAGTTTTCTCACAATGTCTTCCATATCTACCTCCAACACAGCTACACTTGTAGCCTGGCTTAAGTGCCACACATAATCCATCATGGAGGCAAGGATTTGGTCTACATGAATCTGCAATATGCTCACACTGATTACCCCGATAACCCGGTCTGCATAGACAGAAAAATGACGATCCATCTGGACTTTCTCGACATGATCCTCCATTCCGACATGGATTTCCCAAGCAGACATCGCCTCTCTCCAGCTGACAGAACTTACCTTCTCTATGAGGTGGACACGTGCACTGGAAGTCATATCCTTGCCTTCTGCATTGGCCATTCGCCTGACATGGATTTGGAGAACATGGATCTTGGCGTTTCTCACACTGGCGACCTGTATAGCCATCTGGGCATTTGCAGATGAAATCATGCGTCACTAGTGGTGCTGTAAATATCAACGTTTGACTGTCGACGATATTGAGTGGTCCCTTGTCATGGACCCGGAAATCTTCACTACAAACTCCCCCATTGTCACAGGTGTTTGCACTTGTACAGGGCGTAAATCCGATGTTCACCTTCCCCGTGGATTGGAGAAGTCTTTCAATGGTTTCCAATTTTTTATTTAGACGTTCTACAATATACCTCGCAGATCGATAACTCTGAGATGGGGTCCGTAAGGCCAAAGCAACTTGGAAGCCGGTTTGGTTTAATGTATTTCGGATGCTGTAGAGATTATACTCATCGCCTTGATCGGTACTGGCCTTAAGGATGTCCAGGAAGCTACGATAATAGTTAGCGAGGAATGCCTCGGCTGTCATATTCTCCACATTGATAGTGATTGAATTGGCGACAGTTGTATTGTCAAAGAATCTAAATTCCACCGTGACTGTCGATGTGACATCGTTATGCTTGCCATCGTTACCGGATATAGAATAGGAGTATCCATGAGTAGAAGTTTTAGTGGTGGTATGAAGATCACATTTGTTAGGAATTGTCAGAATGCCCAATGGGCTGCTTTGAGAGTCTGGTTTGATCTGACATTTGTAGTCGCCAGTTGTATCAGGATCATTTGGATGGACATCAGCGATCTTGGTGATTGGAATTTCGTTGTTA
This sequence comes from Volucella inanis, assembly GCA_907269105.1. Taxonomy (NCBI): domain Eukaryota; kingdom Metazoa; phylum Arthropoda; class Insecta; order Diptera; family Syrphidae; genus Volucella; species Volucella inanis. The sequence continues at coordinate 28,301,952 of OU026157.1, forward strand.
AATACATTCAGCAGGACGTGCACCATTCTTGGTGTTGAAGGGCTATCGTTTTGATCGAGAATATTGACTGTTATTGTGTGTTGTGATCGCATCTTTGGTTTCCCATTGTCCTCAACTTCAACGATTACTTCCAAGACAGGAGTTACTTCGCGATCTATACTTCGTGTTGTCTTCATAAGTCCTGAGTGCTTGTCAATGCTAACCATAGTTTTGTGCTTTCCACCAACCAGGAAGTAGGTGAATGGTCCTCCATTTGGTGGAAGATCAGGATCACTTGCTGAGAGTGTCATTATAGACGTTCCAGGTGGCTCATTCTCTGACACGTATCCGATCACTCCGTTCGCATCGAAAATCGGACCATTGTCGTTAACATCTTGAAGATTTATTTTAACAGTTGTAGTACCTGTTTGTGGTGGAAGACCAGTATCAATAGCTCCCACGATCAAATTGTACATTGGAATAGTTTCGCGATCGAGTATCTTTGCAGTTTCGATCTGTCCACTCTGAGGATCAACTTTGAAGGCTTGATTGATGTTTCCGTTTATGATAGAATAGCTAAACTGATTGTTTTGTGGACGGACGTCTTTGTCCACAGCCTTGACGATGGCAACTTTGGTGCCAATGGAAGAATCCTCCGATATACTGGCTTCGTAGAGGTGATTTAGGAACTCCGGAGGGTCATTACCATCTTGTATTGAGATAATAACTTGTGCTTCGTCGGTATCATTACCCCGTATTCCACCAAAATTCTTTGCCATAACTGTAAGAACTACACGACTTTGAGTTTCACGATCGAGATTTCTAGAAACAAACATAACTCCAGTCTCAGCATTGATCGAGAAGCCCTTGTCATTACTGGATCCGACTAGAAGATAGTATACCTTTCCGTCTTCGCCTGCATCTTTATCTGTAGCTTGAATAGATCCAACTGTTGTTCCAACTTCAGCAGACTCAGAGACATCAAAATGGAAGACTGGCTGTACGAACTGGGGGAAGAATTCATTTACGCCCGTTATATGGACAACAACTTTAGCTATGCCTTGCATCGTAGAATCAGGGTTGACAGCAAGAACTTGTAGAACGTATTCCTTCTTCTCCTCATAGTCAAAGCTGGCTGTGGAATTGATAACACCGTTGCTTGGGTTAATTTTAAAAAGTTCTCGGCCGGAGCCGCCGGTGATCGAGTACCGAATGACAGCGTTTTTGGGTGAGTCTTTGTCTGTTGCATAGGCGCGGAAGACAAATGTATTTGGAGGTTGGTTCTCGGCAATATAAGCATTGTACTCAGACTGATTGAACTCCGGAGCATTATCGTTTATGTCTGTAAGGATGACAGTCAACATAGCAACAGCCATTTTGGATTTGAAACCCAAGTCCTCGGCGGTAATATTCAAATGGTACTCTTGAATCAGATCATAGTCTAGTGGTTGTAGGATAGTCACTGATCCTGACACGGCGTTAACAGCAAACTCCTTCCGCTCATTTCCACCAGAAATCGAATAGCGAATCATTCCATTTGGACCATCGTCTCGGTCCGAAGCACTTACGGTAAGAATGGTTGAGCCGATCGGTTCATTTTCGGGCACAATAACTTGGTAGCTGAGGGCAGTGAATTCCGGTGTAAAACGATTCTCTCCGGTTACGATGATTGTGGCTGTGACTTCGTCTGTTTGCGGTGGTACACCACGATCGATTGCTTTGATTTTGAGAGCAAAGGCTATATTTGGTCGCACACCAAGTGGTTTCGACACCGATACCCAACCATCTTGCTTATTGATGATGAATTGTGTTGTTCCATTGCCCCCAACTATTGAATAGTCAATCTCTGCATTGACTCCATAGTCCAGTTCATCCTTGGCCACAACTTGAACAATTTTCTGCCCAGCCTTAGCATCTTCTGGAACTGGTGAAAGATAACCACGTGATTCGAACCGTGGGGGATTATTGTTGGCATCTACAACATTTATGTTAACTAGGCACTCGGAGTACATTGGAGGTTTGCCATTGTCGGTAGCCAGAATTGTCATGGAGTACATATTTTCTGGTGAAGCTTCTATCTGAGAATGTTTGTATCTGATCGTGCGCTTACTGAAAATTTCCCCCGTTGCTGGATCGATCGTGAATAGGTCAGATGGATGCTGCAAGGAATATGAGATAACAGAATTTGGTCCCTGTTTATCACGATCAGTTGCGATCACTTGGCCAACAAATGCAACAGATCGCTGTAGTTCTGGGAAATTAAAGCTGTAGTAGCTGTGCTCGAATTCTGGAGCGTTGTCATTCTGGTCTTGAATGGTGATCGTAAGAGGTGTCTCAGAACGCCATGCTCCATCAAAGGCGGCCACTTTCAGAAGGTATTCATCCTGTTGCTCACGATCAAGATGTGCAGCCACCGTCACATTTCCACTGATTGGATCGATAGTGAATTTCTCTCCAGGATTTTCGGTGAAACTGTATGTGGCGTTAGCGTTTACTCCAATGTCAAGATCAGACGAAGTCAGCTTAATTACAAAACTATCGATCTCTGCATTCTCAGTCACATTTACACTGAAGAGTCTTGTGAATCTTGGCGGATTGTCATTCTTATCCAAAACGGTTATGACTACACTTGCACTTCCTGTCAATTGAGGCATTCCTTGATCTACAGCCTCCACGATCAGTTCATAAGAAGCAATCTCTTCACGATCTAGACGCATTGTTGTGTAAACTTCCCCGCTATCGGCGTCCATCTCAAATGTTCCGTCAAAGTCATTTGCCAATCTATAAGTTATCTCCCCATTATCTCCAGAATCACGATCATTTGCACTTACTTTCACAACAAACAATGGTGGCGTTTCGTCTTCAAGGATCTCTGCATTGTAGATGAGTTTCTCCATCACAGGGGCATTGTCATTCGAATCAGTGACATTGATCGTTAGTAGCATAACACTCCGTAGAGTTGGGCGATCTGAATCAGCTGCTTCAATCCAGATTTCATACTGATGAGCTATTTCGTAGTCTAGGCCATCTTTTCCGATCGTTGCCACCCCAGTTCCCGGATCAATTCGAACAGCTTCCCCAATGTTGCCACCGGCAATTGAGAACTTAATATTTCCCGCGGCACCCTTCTTTGGAGATGTTGCTAAAATTTTCGTGATTACTCTACCTTCTGCCACATCTTCTGGCAGCATAAACTGTGTATTAGCCATATAAGAAAACGTTGGAAACAAATGTGCTGGTCTCAGAAGAATTGTCAAATCAGCGTTTGCACTTTGAGGATCAGGACCTTGATCAGTTGCAAGCATAACAATCGAATAAACCATGTCGAATCCACCTCCATTAGATGATAGTTCCACTTTGGTCTTGATAACACCGGACTTCTCATCAATTTCAAATTTATCAACATCCTTTCCACTAATAGAGTAGATAATCATGGCATTAGCTCCGTAATCCAAATCAACTGCTCTTGCTCCAAATATGAACTCGCCACTTTTAATTCGATCTGGTACGTTCACATTGAAGCTGGAACTTTCAAATGCTGGAGAATTATCATTGATATCGAGGACAGTAATTGTTAGATTAACAGTTGATGCACGTGGTTCCGTAGCTGAACTATCCTGGGCCATGAGTGTTAGATAGTAAACCGATGTATCCTCTCTATCCAGGCTAGCAGCTGTCGTCACTTCTCCACTATCTGGATTCACATGGAATTTATCCATCTTCTCGCCGAGCAGACTATATCGGATTTTGGCATTTAAACCCGTATCCTTATCTGTAGCCACTGGATAAATCACTTTAGTTCCAATGGGGAGATTCTCCTGAACTGCTGCATGATATGATTGGCGTGCAAATTCTGGCCGATGATCATTCATATCCTGAACGATGACCCGAACAATTCCAGTGCCAGTCAATGGTGGTGATCCTAAAACAAACAAAAAAGAAAAAAAAAAAAACAAAAAACAAAACCGAGTTAGTAAACGTATTTTGGTAGTTCATTGTCCTAAGCATAAGGAATCCCAAATCAACATCTTGATAAGACTACCCTTCCATTTTCAAAACAATTGTGGTCCCTTTGCCACATAATAAATTGCATCGGCAACCAATAAACCACAAAACAGCTCTAGCAACAGATTATGTCCAGCAGATACGAGTGCTTCCACCTTCTGTGCCATATACTTGTTATATCAACATCCGCACCAAGAACTTTACCAAGTCCACTATAGTCTACTACTCCTGGTGTTCCTGATCTAATTTAACGAGCAAATTGAATAATACCCTTAAAAGGCACCCAATGCATACAGAGAAGGATAGAGCACATGGAATTCTCGTGCATCTTTTCTGGAGTAATCCGAATGCGAATCCCTATCGAGAATCTTGGTTCGGGATTATTGGATTGTGGAGTTCTGGAATTGGTGCTGCATTGGATTCCAAATGGGGTGTGCCTGTAGTTATTCATATTTGCTTGTGTTTTGTGCGCAAATTGAGTGGCGGTGGGTAATGGGACACAGGAGAGATGTTGCCTTAGAGTGTGGCTAGTGGTTTCATACGAGTATCTATACTACGCATAAAGGTCGTTGTGGATACGAGTGTGTAATATGATTGGTTTAGGTTTTGAAGATAGAATCAAGGTGTCGCCTTTTTAGGGGAGATGTGGAGTTAGAATTTTCAATTAATTGGAATTAAGCCTACGTATTCCTTAAGTTGAGTCTGATACTGTATAGGTACTCCAATTGAAGGGCAATTACGAAGGCAATTATTCGTAAGGGGATGTCAGTCAGTTGAATTAGGGACGACTCACTGATGGATAGAAAGAATCCAATTAGATGAAATGAATAAATAAAATTTCGGATGTTCAAAATATTTTGGGAATTTTGGTTTTTGTAGAAAAGGACAGTTGTCATCTCGTGATACATTGACAGAGCAAAGTTCACTGTATAGATCGACTTCTCGGTTCCTTGCTAACAGTAGCTTTTAAAACCTGGGCCATCCTATTTTTATGAGCGGCTAATTTAGTAATAGGTTCAGATGAGGTCTCTAGGATTGAGTCCTATAACTTGATGGGAATGGGAATTTTATTTCAAGTCAAACAGGGTTAGAGGAGTCGACTGAATATACGATTCAGTGAAAAAAAAAGAAACTTAGTCTCAGTTGTCTCTTCAACAATCTTCAATCCCATGACCACCTTGTCCCATCTCTGGTGAATGACCTAAGCTTCATATGACCGTGATAATTTGATTGTAAAAGGTTTGGAGTGCAACCAATCTTAAGACTTTGTTTATTTAGAGGATTGTCAAGATCGTTACATAAGATTCCAGTGTCATTTCATAAAGGTCTTGCTGGACTATTTCGACCCATTTCCAGTGATCATTGACGATCGGATAAGCCTTACCAAACCATCATGAACACAAACAACGTTTTGCCCCAATAACACATCTTAAAAGTTGTCTGTTCATTATAAGTGACAAGTGCTCCTGCAGATTCAGATTGAATTGTTTCGACTGAAAATATTGGAGAGACTTTAAAGCCCCTGGTTGGATAGCCCTACAATTTATTGTTGGCAATATTTACAATGATGACGAGTGTAGATGCGTGAAAGTGATAAATCGCAATGAGTTAGTTTTCTTCTTCAATTTTACTCTTAACTCTGAATGTGTTACTACTGTTCCTTTCAGAGATATCAAGCCAGCGCTTACGCAAACGATTTAGTCATACCAATGGTATTTTCGGAAACACCATATCACCATGCATTGGTAACTCCAGAGCCATGCGAACCTGCACCCACAGCTGCAATTGAAGTGGATGTACTCATTTCATCACATGACATATCGCATTACATTGAGGTTAGTACAAATAGAGGAGATGAAACTCGCAGTTCAATTGCACTTCATCAGCTTCATTCCATTCCTGAACTCGACATGATCTGCGCGGTAAATAAACGCATACCAACAACTTTATGCTTCGGAAGGAGGTGCAACATAGTAAGCCCAAATTGGCACGCATGCTGCTTTCAAACCAAATTTTCAATATTTAGTGTAGCAATCGTGGTTCCAAATAAATTTACACCTGAGTAGGTGCAGATATCCAAATAAGATTCTTAGCATTCTTCAGGCTGAGTCTTTGGCCGACTTAAAGAGCTGCCTTCCTTACAAAATACTCGTAAATCCAAATTACTTGCACAAATTTTAGTCAGAAAATTGAATGTCGTCTGGTTTGTGGTATTGTGGCAACGTTCATCATGTGGCTCACACTATCCTCAATGCGGCTTTAGTAACAATGATTTAGCGTCACTATACCAGATTAACATCAAATCAGACCATTTTAAGATTCTTATATCAAATAGTGTGCCAAATGGAAATTCGGACTACCTACGCCCGTGTTAGACTCGAGACCGCAATCAATCCAAAGCTGATAGTCCTATGAGGACCTAAATTTTTCCAAGTGAAGAAAAAACGACCACATTTGGCGAAGAAAAAAGTGCTCTTCCAAATTTGTTGAATTGCATTACGAATTGCTCCCCCATCCTGTGTAATCGCAAAAAAGTGTTTTGAGCATTAGCATCGCACCATGTGATAAGTTCCATCTTCCTGGAATCACAATATTTTATGAGCTTTGCTATCGCCTTCGATGGTTGCGGCAGTAACGAATCTGACGAATTTCTGCAATTCCCCATTCATTTCGTAGCTTGGTTACAAGATTGCACAAGTTTAGATGTTTAGAGTGAGTTCGGCACATAAACACAAGCTCTCGGTAGTGTAGTAGTGTGAAATCCCATGTTTTCTGTAGGGATATTGTACATATATACGAGTATAAGATATATAAGCAGTTTGAGCAACCATTTCACTTGTAGAAATTTTAATTTGAGATTTTTCTCAGGTCCGTAAGATCTAATGTTTTTAGCTGGAATTGATCAAGAGAGGCTGCCAATTTATTGCCTAAAGTGTCACTGGCCATGTCCATCTATGCTACCGTATGAGGTCGACAGCTTTAAAGAAAAATATTCATTATGCTGCAGAGATCATGGTGCATTATATCATGACATTGTAAGCATATCCTGACCCAAATTAAGTGTGAAAGAAATGTTACAAACCTGGGCTGTCAGCAAGGCGTATACTCCTGTGAAGTACAGGAGTAGCCAGGCATGCAACAATAATTCGTAGTCGCCCTGATATATTTCATACAAACCATAAATATGGGTATAGATTGGCAGATTCGGCGAAGGTAAAGTCCATCATCAGAATTTTATGAAAGCCCAATAACAGAAGGAAGTAGGAATGTCTTCTCATATGAACATGGTACTTTGGGTGCCAAATCGAACTGTCGAGTTTATATTTAAGGCCAGATTTGATGATCAAATCATTTTTAGCACGGAAGATTTCTATGCTTAACCATCTATCGTAGTTCCATGTGCCTACAAATGCAATCTATCGAAAGCCACATTGTAAGAAAAATGTTTGTACTCCAAATGCGCCTTGCTTCAACATTTGACCCACATACGTATAATGATGTATATCACCTTCACACGTCTATCCTTCGTTCTATTCTGTGGGACATACCTTTCCCAACGGCATAATTCCCATTACCAAATTTCAATTTCATAACCACGACGATTGAATTGGCCAGATCAGAAAAAAAAGAAAAAAAAATTTTTTTTCACATCAAATAACACACCAGCATTGAACTGTTATGGTACAAAAGTTCAAAGTAATATTTCTCCCTATACCCACTCTCTGACTGAAGTCTCTATGACCATAATTCTTGCCATTGTCTCCCTATCACACAGATATCCCTCCTCTTCTGTAGTCTCTCAAACCATTCGGCTTTTGGCAATCTGCCTTCGGCCTCTTTACTGGGAATCCAAAAAGTAAGATGAATATGTATCCGCGATAGATCAAACTGTTCTTTCTATAAATCTACAATCGTTTCAGGATAAAAATCCACATCTCACAACCTTACTTGCCACCATCATCATCATCATCTACAGTACACCAGAACAGCAGAGTACACCAGAGCACACCATAACCACAAAAGGCGCGAAGCAGTCGATATGAAAAATTGCTTTTTAAATATTTTTCAATTACACTCTCTCATGGGTATAGAAAAAAGTCTCGAAATCCTAGCCCAAGTCCATGGGCCACAGTACCAAGTGCCAGAGTACCAGAGCACCGAATACCAGTACTCGAATACTTAGGTAACACCATGAAACGTATCCGGCACTGGTAGCAGGCAATAGCAAACAATTTCGATTTTGGCCAAACTCTATCACAATTGGAAGACGTGAATATTCAGTTTGGTCGGTTGGTTTGGCCATAACCTAATACACCTGGTCGGGGTGCAGTTGGGTGAGACCCCAGGTGGAGTCAGTCAAACTGGAAGCAGACCTAGAGACGTTGCATCCAAAATATATTTCTCCAAAGTGCTACATGTTTGTTGAGTGGCGGCAGCAGTTACTGTTGGCCCCCTGGTGACGTAGCCAGTAGTACTCGTATCTGGCTTACATTCCTTTTATGTATCTAACCTAAACTCGTACTATGTCTGATTGGGGAAGAAAGTTTTTGATATTTCATTTCGTCGTCAAGAAGTTGAAAAGTCGACAAAATTGTAACTAAAGCGATTACGGTTGCATTTAGATACAAAGTCAAGTGAAATTACTCGTATACCTCACCATGTCCTAGAGGATGAAATTAAAACGTTGGCTGGCCACGCTCATACAAAATCGCGCAGCCATAGAAAGAGTTAATGGACGGTGTAGAGCCATTGGCCAGGTTAGCGGATTCATACTTTGTATCAGAGTGATTTTATGTTCCAGACGGGGGTCTTGATGGAGGCGAAGACTCCCTTTTTTCGTGTCCAAGAAACGACATTCGAACATAAATCGTCCGAACGATGATGATGGTAGTTTATGCTGGAAGTTCATAATGGAATCTTTGGCCTGCAATACCATAATCCTCGTCATGTTTGAGGATGCTTGGTGGGGCTTGACTGAAGATATGCTTGTTTGCACGCTCATAGTTGGTAGAATGGTTATTTAAGTGGCATCATCGTATACTTGGAAAACACTTGCACATGGAATTATTGTTTGGTGGCTATGTGTGTGAGTGTTGTAGACGCGTACTCGTATTTGTTGCTGCCGATTCTTTTACCACATACAAGCGGGTGCTATAAATTATCCAAAGCGATTTACTTTGATTGATTTTCCTCAAAGGTGCGTTGTATAGATGGATGATGGTGGTTTCTCTGAAAGAATTTAGTTTGAATTATTTTCTTTTTTTTTTTCCACGAAGAAGGTGATTCCGGAGATATGCCGAAATTTATCTCCTTTGAAGCAGTGTTAGGTAGTTAAAATATTAGAATGTAACTACATTTTAGGCATTTGCTCTATGTTACCACGGTAACTGTGCGAAACTTTGTGTTTTATGGAATAACTCTGTGCAATTTGAAGGAAAACTGATCACAGAAGTCATATTTTTTTCACGACAACGAACCGGTTGCGAATACTGCTGTAAGAGAACTTGGCATCGAACAAATTAATTGACTTACTTGCTTACTTAAGTAGAGCTACAGCCTACCTGCCCTATTATTTTCTAGCTACTTACAAGTTGTTTGCTGTCTCTCTTTACTTGCACTCCTCCTCTCCTTCTCTTCCATGGATTTTTTAGCAGTGAAGTATTTGAAGAGCAACTCTTCTACTGAAGTTTTAGATGATGCCATTGTCACCATCCAGGAAGTACTATGGGATGGATCCGCCGAGAATGACGCCACGAAAAAATATTTCTACGAGCTCCTTGACATCTTGGTAGGAAAGTTGTTAAGCATAGCCTATACGACAAATGTCTGACAACGGACTTAGGCTTCTTAACTTTGTGGCGCGACGAAAGACAACTATAGCATGTACACGGCTTCCTCACCTCAATGTACATAAGAGGACATGGCGGCTTTCGGATCATCAAACATTTAACCAAATTGATCACTTTCCGATAAACGTAAGGCATGCCTTCAGTATTTTGGACGCCAGAACGTTTCGGGTAGTCAATATTGATTCGGATCAAATGTTGCAGCCAAGGCACGAATGCGGATTTCTTAAGTGCCGCGACAAAAAAGAACTACGGTAAACTGCAATTGCAAGAGACCAACAGAATCTTCGCTGAACGCGTATCCCGTAATAACTCAACAAATCCTATGCTGACAGCATTGGGTACCGAAGACAGAGACAACGCAGCTGATGTGCTGTGTTTCACCAGATCACCACCAAGAGAAATTTCTGGTTTGATGAAGAATTCGGGAAAGTACACGCAGCTAAACAAGTCGGTGCTGAGAATACGGAAAAAACTTTTTCTGAAGACTGTATAATGGCGAAGAAGCGCGACATGCTGCCATCAGCCAGAATAGACCATTCAACTTGGACGATGATTACTAAAAATTAAGGGTAACAACACCTGACGGCTTGCCCGTTTAGGTATTCAAATCAGCTGAAAATGCCTTTGTGGAGAGCATACACTAACTCATTCCCCAGATCTGATCAGAAAAGTGTATGCCTGATGAATGGAATCTCCTGATCCTGATCCACGAAAAGGGAGACCCCATCAACTTTGTTTGCCGTATCACGTGAACGTTTGAAATTTTTCGCTAACAACCTAATGGGCCTCTATCAGTGCGGTTTAGACGAGGAAAGTCCACAATCGACACACTTCACACTCCGACAGATTGTGCAAAAACCCAAGAAGTCCAAATCGATATCCACCATCTATTTCATATGATATAGACAGCCATTTTTAGTTTTAGTATCGCTGCCAAGCTCGCTACACCGTCAAAGTCGATGCGACATAAGGTGACATGCTTTCATGTGACTTTTTATCGTCATATCATACTTGGAAGAATTTTGCGGAGCTCACAAATGAACACTGGAGCCACAATCTTTCAAAAGTCTTAACAACTACTAGCGTATGCCAATTATATCGGCACAATTAGGAAAATCCAGTGGCCTGTTACCGTTGCGTTCGCTAGTATTGAAACGGAATTTGCCAAAATGGATTAAGTGGTAAATCAGTGGCACGTAACATTGACGAATTGGACAGTACGTAACAGTCGACAGCTATAATTTTGAAGTAGTAAGGTACTTTGTCTATCTCAGCTCTGCTCTAAACTCTGCCAACAGCACCTCAGCAGAAATAAGACAAAGAATCACTCTTTCTAATTGCTTTTTCCTGATAAGACTTTGATCATGCCAGTACTACTTTATAGTGCTAAAGCATAGACCCTATTAAAAGCGAACGAAGACAACCTCAGTCATTTAAAGAGAAAAATCCTTTGAAATACCATATATTCCCGCGTTGTCCTCCGTTGACGGGCTTTGGAGGAGAAGATTGAATGAAGAACTACATGAGCTACGCAGCGACATCGACATAGTCAGAAAACTGCACATCGGTCATCTGAGATCACTAGGACATATAGTGCTAATGGACACCAATACTTCGACCTGCAGAGTCCCCGAATCAAGGCCGAAGGGACGACGCAGTAGAGAAAGACTTAACCTTAGGTCTTAGGCGCGATCAAGAAGACAGTTAGCCAGAGGCTTATACTAACTGGAGAGGTTTGTTAGTTGTGGCCAAAATTCACTGGGAATATAGTCCAATCTAAATAAATAAGTAAAGTAGACTTCATTGATTTCTTTGAATTTATATCTTTTCATGTCGATGAGACGTTTTGCCCTGCCCGTCGATGTTGTGCGTCCTTTCTCGATAACAGTAGATACTTCATTTCTTATTCGCTTAATACAGGCCCCATTTTTGCGGCCATCAAGGCCAATAACAGCTGCTTTATTATTGTACTTCTAATGTTTCACAAACAGCTCACTGTGTTCTGCCGATAATGTCTATGCAATTAAGTCATAGAGGTTCGTGAAATAACTTTAAAAAAGTATGACGAAGTAATTGCATAGCAGTGATCGCCTTGTCGAAAGCTCTGTTTTAAATACCTAGCCTCACGAGCAGTGAACTTTTTCCATGCTTATCTTATAGAGCTGGATAAGTTGAGTCGTGGTGCTTGGACCAAACTTGACTTCGTAACTTCGTAACCAAGAGTACATCTATCTATGTGGGTGTTGGCGATTTTTTACAATTTTTTAAATGGATTTAAATTTGCAACAACGAACTTGTATTAAATTTTGCGTAAAAAACGGATCTAATGGTGCGCGAACGTTGGAATTGTTGGAAAAGTGTTTCGGCAACGATTCTCTTAAGAAAACGGTCGTTTATCAGTGGCACGAGTGGCTCAAAAGTGGTCGTGAGTCAATCGAAAAAGATGAACACAGTGGCAGACCATCGACATCGAAAACCGATGAAAACATTGACGAAATAAAAGAAATGTTGGTCAATAACCCTCAGAGAGAGAGCGGAGGACTTGAACATTGCCTATGGATCCGTTAAAGGCATTTTGGTTAATGATTTGGGTTTCCGTCGTGTAGCAGCAAAGTTGGTGCCAAAAGACATCAACTTCATGCAAGAAAGAGACCGTGTTGACGTCGCAAAAGAGATGATTTGCGAGGCTGAATCCGATCCCATATTCATCGAAAAGATCTTTACTGGAGACGAGACGTAGGATTATGAGTATGACACGCAATCCAGACATCAGGCAAGTGAATGGTGTTCACCAAATGAGCCGAGACAAGAAAAAACACGTCGTTTTCAGTCAAAAAAGAAGGCAATGCTCACGGTTTTCATGGATTGCAACGGTGTAGTGCATTATGAATTTTTGCCAAAAGGCCAGGCAGTAAACAAAGAGTATTATTGTGAGCAGAAAACTTGTGGATTTTGCACCATGATAACGCACCGTCGCACAGTGCCATCATTATTCGTAAATTTTTGACGAAAAATGCAACAAGTACCATCCAAAAGCCACCGAATTCACCTAATTTGGCTCCCTCTGACTCTTTTCTGTTCAATCGAGTTAAAAAACCATTACGCGGAACGCGTTTCAGCAGCCGAGAGAAAGTAATGGAAAAATTGCACTGATGGACATACCGAAAATCGAATACAAGAAATGTTTCGGGGACTGGATCAAGCGCTGGTATAAGTGTGTTGCAGTCCATGGGGATAACTATGAAGGGAACAATATAGATTTAGATGAATAAGCTTGTATTTTTAATTTTCTGAATAACTTTTTGAACAAGGTGGTATGCTGTTGTTTGCGGACTTAAAATCGACATATGTAATGTGTGTCGATTTGGAATTCAGGAATCTTTACCAACATCTGTCGTAATAAACAAAGCTGGTCGATGGTGGACTTTTCAGATAAGAAACCACACTGTTAAGGACCAATCCGCTGATGGAAAAAAAGGCTTTAAGCAGTTACGTCGTATAGCGGAGAAGATCTTATAGGCAAGGCTTATCGGGCAAATAGTACTGAAATTAAATTTACCTGCTATACCTTCCTTTGACCTTCTATTAATGATAATTTGGTACATGCTCTTCATAAATCTGCCTTGAATAACTCGGCCAGATAACCATCCAAGTACTGGAAACTTTGTTCGATGTATGTATTTCAGTACGTACAAAAATTATTTCCCCTATTAAAACAGTCAACAAACAAGGCAGTAGGATCTAAAAAGCATCGCTCGTAGTACCTCATGGTAGCTCATCTGACAGATCATGAAGGTGCGAAGTGTTTCGCTTGAGATCCGAAGACGGGTTGGGAAAGTTGCACACTATCACCTCTGGTCTTTTTGGTATTATTAGGAAATTGGGGAATTCAATAGATCCTCATGCTGACGATGATTACTTACTATCGACAGTATTCCCATCCTAAAGCAAATGACCATCACTTTGGCGGTAGAGGGAAGCTCGGTACAATTAATGAAAAGAAATTCTTAGTCTTCCTTCAAACTCTTTTTTAGCTCACGTCTTCAGCATTGAGAATGACAAGTCTTCGTCTTACTAAATAATTTTCGTTATTTCCTTAAGACTGGTAATGGTACCAAAAAAGCCATCATGAAGTCAATAATATGAAGAAGACGTGCAATAAGCTTGCACACCAGGCTACGTTGGATTCGGTCAAGTTACTGGAAACCGAACATCAGTGTCACAAACAAGCAGCAAACTTTTGGTAAATTCGTTTGAAAAGCATAACACGAGTGTTCTGACCAAATTGTATGTTTTACGAACAGCTGTAAGCAACACAGGTAGTATAGACGTAATTATATGGAGAAGAAATGGGCAGTGATCTGCACATACATGAAACATGTAATAGAATTACTTTAACGTACCGTAACGGCTTTGCACGATATGGCGCGGAGCAGTCAAAAAATGATTTCGGCATCCAAGAAGGCTGTTATCAACACATTTTAGCTTTTTACTAAAACGAATAGCATGCCTAGGAAGCGATGAAGGACTGGATTGTAAATGTTGAAAACCACCATCATGGCTGGAGAGCAACACAATTGATATATTTCTCAGAACAGAGAAGCTTAACTTGGAGAGTAATTGGTGGTGGAGAGTAATAATTATGTGGTTAGCACATAATAAATTAAGTACTGGCAGGCGCAAAGACAGACAAACGTAATACAGGGCCATCCAACAAGAGGTGTCATTTTAAATCAATAGACAAATCCAAATGCTTTTATGAAAACTGGTAGTATATTTATTTTAGTTTAACGTAAAAGCTCTGAGGTTAGTAAGAAACTGCAATCTTATCAAATATTCGTCTACAAGTAGCCTTTTTTTTGATGAAATTTTTCATCACATTTTTGCAGCATTGCTTTGACTTTTTCTGCATGCATCGTTGGTGATGCATTGACCTACGCCAACATAGCCCCAAACAAAAAAGTGTAATGGTGTTAAATACCATGATCTCGTCGGCTAATTGAGGTCTTCATTTTGAAAAATTACACGTGAAGCAAGTTTGTCACGCAATAGAGCCATTATTTCATCAGATGTGGAGCATGCGGTGCCGTATTGCTGAAAATAAACATCATCCACGTTTAAAGCATTGAATTCAGACAAAAAAAGTCAATCAAAAACGTTCGGTATCGCAATCCACTCACTGAAAGGTCGCACCAGCATCATTTTCGAAAAAAATATGGCACAATGATACCACCAGCGTAAAAATCGCACCAAAATGTCTTGTCACTCGTTGTGGATGGGCAGGTGGTTCCACTATTTCTTTTGGGTTTTCGGAACTAATTGATTGTTTACCTACTTAGCCAAATAGAAATGAGCCTCTTCACTCAGAATAATTTTGTATAAAAAAACATGATCACGTTCATTCACTTCCAACATTAAATCAGCGAAAGTACGATGGCAGTCCCAGAAGTATCCGACCTGATTAAGACATGGCGGTAGTTGTTTGAAAATATCGCTGTATTGTCTGTAAAGCATATGTTTCAAGTTTGAAAGCGCCACGTTGTTTAGTATTTGTTTGGCAGCCATCAGAAAATGGAGAAAATTGGTCATCGTTATGTGATACAATACTTTTACTTGAGAGGCCTCAGCCCAACCAATATAAAAGCTGAACTGGATTCTACTCTGGGTGAGTCTGCTCCTTCGTTTACAACAGTAAAATTTTGTGTTGCTGAGTTTATACGAGGCCATACGAGCTGTCAAGACGAGCATCGCAGTGGTCGACCGAATGAGGTGACGACTCCAGAATTGGTGAAGAAAAACCACAAAGCTAGCAGACATTGTAGGCATATCAAAAAGTGCGGTACATCGTATATTATTTGAAAATTTTAACATGAGAAAGCTGTGTGCAAGATGGGTGGCGCGTTTGCTCACACTTGAGCAAAAACAGAGTCGTAAAGATGTTTCAATTGAGTGTTTAGCGAAGCTAAGTGATGAAACATGGGTTCATCACATTACATCCGAAACAATAGAACAATAAAAACAATGCATTCAAAGGGGAGAGCCTGCTTCAAAGAAGGCGAAGACCATTTCATCTGCAGGCAAGGTCATGGCGTCGATTTTCTGGGATGTTGGATAATTTTCATTGACTATCTTGAAAAAGGGTAAACTATCAACGGCCAGTATTATGCGAACTTACTGCAACGTTTGAGTGAAGAAATCAAGTAAAAACGGTCGCATTTGGCTAAGAAGAAAGTGTTGTTTCATCAAGACAATGCATCAGCTCACAAATCCGTTATTGCAATGGCCAAAATTAATAAATTAAAGTTTGAATTGCTACCTCATGTACCCTATTCGCCAGATTTAGCCTTAAAAAAAATGGCTCAATGGTCAAAGATATTCCAACAATGAAGAAGTGATGTCGGCAATTAATGGCTATTTTGAGGAGCAAGACAGTTCTTATTATAAAAAGTGTATCGAACTTTTTTTAACATCGCTAGATCTTAATAATAATTACGGATAGGCCCAGTTCCTAAGATCTTCTCGAAATTGGCACTCCTGGGTTTTTAGTCACTCTCCCCGCTTCGGTGGCAATATTTTCAACTGGCCTTGCCAAGCGAACACGAGTTCTCTACTCTACGAAACGTTTCCCCGATATTTTTACCGTTTTGGAGGGCATTTCCGCTATTTCAGCACATGGGGCGAGTATGTATCGATCCATAATTACTAACCTCCTTGTTTTCGTAATGATAATTGTGTGTTGGGCTGATATTTAAACTGTCACCTTTTATTGGATGAGCTTCTATAATGGAATGGCCAAAATTATTTGAGTGGATTCTTCGAAAAATTTGCGGTCAGAGCTTAGTGGCATTAATTTTCTATTATGCTTATGGCACTGTCCTCTCATGTAGGCAGTATATTAACAACAAAACTCTTCAAAATTCCATTCCTAGAGCTTCTATAGACCTGCTCATACCAATGAAATATAGTGAAAGTCACATTTTGTCTTTCTAAGTCTGATTCATAGACCTACTACTGTATGTTGGCTATTTTTTTCACTATATTAGACGTATATATATCTAATAACTTGTGTTCCTTAATGAATGACGGGGTCTACAGCTGGTACAAATTGTAAATGAGTAATCCAATCTTTTCTACCCTCTTGTGAGCTTACAAAAAAGGACTGAAATTCAAAGTTTAAGCATATATATGTATATATATGCTTTCTACATGTACACATATACATAAAATCATACAACGGATGCAGATTGAATATTCGCGGGCCAATTATTTTAGCAAAACTTCCAACAATCTCTACTCTCAGATTCAGCAAACAATTTCCTTCATAGAGCACAATTAATTTTTTTTTTTTTTTTTGGAATCATACTTTTTTCCAATAATAAAAAAAGATTGTGTGCGTCTAACAAACTCAACAAAATAAAAAAAAAAATAAATAAATAAAAAATGTGCGCAAAGAAGCAAGCAAAACAAAAGAGTTGTGTAGCGAACTGAGTTCAGTACTCCTCGGCTTGGCATAACAAACTCGCAACATTGCATTATTGTCGTTACGACAAAAAATTCCTCTTTCACTTTAATGAGTGTAGCGACAAGTTTGAGTTTTGGTTTTTTTCCTATTTCTTGTGTGGACTCCTACAAAATTTCTCTCATACGTGTGTGTACGGCAATAATTTTAAAATTTCCCACACAAAAAACTCACAAATTCGAAAAAAAAACAAGAAAAAGGTAAAGAAATTGGCGAACGCTCATCCAACAACGACAGGGTATTCATATATTGCTATGAACGTTGCCATTATTTGGCCTATACAGCAAAATCTAAAGAACAAAAACAAAAAACAACTAAAAATCACATAGATCGCGACCTGGATAACTATGTAAGAAGTCAAGAAGCCAATTGCATAGAATCCTGGGCGAGCGCATATTCCAGCGAGACGAGCTATTGAAGATGATCATTAAAATAATCCCGTGAAAACATATGTTTCTTTCCTGCAAATAGCTACCGTAATGTGTATTTTCTTTACACACATACCCATACGATGTGTGAGTATACACGTATCCATTGCATGTATCTATTGGCACAAAACGATGTGTTAAAAATAACACGAGACAAATATTACAACTAGTAAGATTTGTTGTAGACAATTCTGCAAAGCAACGACAACGACGACAGGCAGCCTCTCTAACGAGCCTAAATAGAACGGAAGCCCAGACCAAAAACTAAAAGTCCAACTCGTAATCGTAGTTGTAGTTGAAATCGTAGTGAAGTTGAAGTCTTAAAGTCGAACCCTATCCCCATACGCAGCACACATTTCCTTCTTTCTTTCTGTCTTACTCTCTTTGTGGACTGTCGATTATTTTCGATTATATGCGTTTTAGATTGTTCATTGGTAGCAGAAGAGCGAGGGAGAGAAAAACGAAAAAACGAACACCTAAGCGTAGTTGTTACGCTGGTTACGCTTGACTCTGACTGTGACTCTAAGCTATACCAACTAGCTTCCTTCAATCTGCGCCAAAGATAACGTATTGGTCAAGCTGAAGTAAAGAAGGCGCGTCGCAGTAAAGAAGAGTGTCCTTTTGTTTGCTCTCATCCAAAACAGCACATATTCGCATGTACTCGTACCTATACAATATGGTGTATGGATTTTATGAAATCACTTCCTTATCTCAGAAATGGCATCTGACTAGTGAATAGCGCGCATAGCATAACTGGTGACTATACTAGTACTGTGACCAAGATGATGATGATGCGACCGATGGTGCTACAAAAGATGTTGCTTTAGCCATGTTACATGACTTCGTAACGACACAGTTAAAAATCCGTTTCGTACAATGAAAAATCTATCTCCAAACATAACATATATCTTATGACCGCACAGCAAAGATAATAATGATACTGACAATGATGATGATCATGTTGACGAAGACGACAAAGACGACGACGCCAGACGGCCATGACTGTGACGGCAAAGATTTAGAATGATCCAATGGCGAATAGATAGTACAGTTCATCGTGTAATGGTACAAATCTTCAATGCTGAGCCGAGCTTGAGAGATTGACAATACAAATACTTTTCTTCAGTCGTACAACATTATTGGTGAAGGTGATTCGATATCGACAACCAACGACAACTAAGACAACTACGGCAACTATAGCAACTATGGCAACTACAGCATCGGCAGCAGTGACGACAACGACGATGACTATGTTTACGTATAAGTGACATCGTCAACAACTGTTAGCAAGTTTGTTTGTAGAAAGTTTGACCGGCCAAACTGAACTGAACCGAACCGGACTACTTTATTGGAGTAATCGTACTTGTTTTGTGAAATCTATCAATTAAAGGTCCAGCATTCATCGGCACATATGATGGAGAAATTTATGAAACAACCTCTTCGTCATTCCAATTAGCAGCATTACACTGACCGTAGTCAACAGTCCATACCTCTTATTCTTCTCATACCGTCCAATTAATTTAGACTCCCCGCAGATTGTCTTCTCACTTGTTACACATATCTCGAGTCATTCCACATACATAGAACAGGATACATACTCATACTCGTGCTTGTACCTAGGTTCCAGAGCTGGTACTTCCTTCTTTCGCAAAAATTACGACCAATTACACGATAAGCTCTAGCTAACCCTTACATCAATCCTAATTTCATTTCTTCCTCGAAGCGCCGTAATCAAAAGTTGAATCTTTTCTGCCACAGAAGGGGTATTCTCACGAGAAGTATACCACTATGTGTCTAATAATTCGTGAAATATTTAAACCCAGCCCCATCCTTCAAGGTTAGATAAGGCACAGCGCACAAACAAACAAACCAACTCCTAACATTGGCAACAGGAGGGGAAAAAGAAAAAAAAAAAAAAAAAAGGAAATATCATCTCGAAAGCATACGTCACTCTGTCCGGACATGTGTAGAAAGACATAGTCAAAGACCGGCCTAGAAGAAGTGCCATAACTAAGTTGGAACAAGGTACGGATGTGTCCAGTCAAGATGGCATTCGTATCCGTACTCGTACTTTTTACAACTCACCTTACCTTGGCCTTGCTTGGTTTTTTCTATTTATTTGTCTGTTTGTTTATACTGATGTTTGTTACTCTGTTCAAGTCTCTTAAGTAATGTTAAACTCGAATTAGAAGGCTGTCGCGCGAGGCTACAAAAGAACATATCCCAGGGCACCGTATTCCATACCACTAAGAGTCATAGCTTATTTCTTTATCTGTGATTTCTGAGGAATGGATTTAACTGTATGGCATGTATAGGTATATATCTGTGTGTATATCCATACATTTGTATCTGATGCGTGCTTTGTACATGACCACAAAACACTAATAATAACAAACAATAAACTTTACAGTACGAGCATCTTTTGCGAACTCTGTGTCTAACAAGCATTTTCTATGTTTCAATCGCGATTAGCTCGAGGAGAGTGTTTTCCGCTGTGCGAAAAGCCAAAGAGAACGAGTAATGAAAATTAAGTATGTGACGAGGTGATGTCTGTTGCTATTGCCATGTTAAAATGACAGAAACCGAAGGCACAGGGACATGGAGAAATGGAATTTGCTTCTGCTTACCTCGCTCATTTTATATGATGATTAGTTTTTATACCCTCGGTGGATGATGAGGCTCCACAAGGGAGAGTTAACTAATTATATTTGTATCGTGCGGAATATGAACGGCACTCATATTGAATATAAAAATAAAGATGTCAGGCCCTGTGCTAACAGGCAGAGATTTATTGGAATTGTAGTACAGATTTGTATGATGGTCAGAGGTGTAGTATACTCCCTAAGGGTGCAACACTTTAGATTTTTTAGATCCCCACTGAGACATGTTAGTAATTGATACTGATGTGTCCAAGACTAAGTTTAACATGGTTTGACTTTATGCTTTATCTAAAGATTACCACAGGAGTGAATATTTAGTCCTGATCTGATGAAAACCAAATTGACATGCTGTCTGCCACGGTCATCCAAATTATGGGATTGTTAGGTGTAAGCAGAGGTGAGTATGGTGACCAGTAATACGCTGTTGATGACTTCCCTTCAATCTTATTCATAGTTCGCCTAACTGCAATTCCACGTAGCCTTCTTTCGCTACTCAAGGCACAACGAGCACTTTCCATTTTCTTTATTATCGATGCAAACCGTGCCAAGAATAAACCTTACTGATGGTTACAGTACACGTACTCGTATGGTACTCACCCTCACCGATTAAGGCACTGGTAAAGGAACAAATATATCTTTCGATTCGCTCCAGCTGGTAAATTGGGCTGGAAAAATGGGGAGAGAATGCCAAAGCAGATCAGTCAGTTATGGTTAAACTACATCCAAATATGTCGGCAGTTGATCAAACCCCCGTTATTAAGAACGGGTCAGACCCTGAACGGCATTCGTAACAATATGTTAGAAGAATTAGGCATACAGTTGAAGGCGTAAATGTTAAAAGAAACACTTCACCAAAAGAGAAGGGAAACAGGTCGGCGTACGGATCAATCTGTTGGATTTGAAGCCTGTTTCGGGTACTCTTACCTTTGGTGGTTTTTCCGATGTATGAAATTGGTGCCACAACCAACAAAGTTCCTAGTTCTAGTGGGTGACAGTTTTACGAAACAACTTTAGTGGGAGTCCTAATGTGTAAATGAAGGCCTTTCAGTTTGGGGAGACAAAAATCAAATGTTGCTTTGCACTTCCATAAAAATCGCGAAAAGTTGATTAAAACAAGACAAGTTTACCTAGAAGCGTACAACAATACCCTTTCTGACGCTTCGAATCGGAAAAGCTGGCAACGTTACCGCAGAGTTCAATTGTGGATCAAGTTATCAAAGAGAATGTCTCCACTCAAGCGGGCATCTCCGATATTGAAAACGGAACCTTCAAGATGGTATGCCATAAGGCAAAATCTTGAATAGCTAAGCAATTCTGTGCCAAAAAATTTCGCCCTCGCTACTAAAATTTAAGAGGCTTGTAGGCCAAACCAGCTGAGGCGGACTATCTGCGAGTAACTCAGGAAAACGAAAGGTTTGACAACGCTTTTCCATACTCCAAAAGGATGACTGTTCTCTCATTGTGGGTTTAACCAAAGTTTTATCCAGACTACTAAGTTGAGGTATGACTCACGTGTTTATCTTTACCACAGAAGGGTTAATTTCCGCTCAATTTCAAAATGAGTGATGATGGCTGACAAAAATATGGACTGGTTTGACATTTTCATTGACATTAAGGGCACTGCCGATAATGAAGCTTTCGACGGTATGTTTTACTAGGCTAGCTATCACTAGGTCTATAGACTAACTCATCTAGTGCCTAAGAGTATATCCTTCGTTGACTTGACAGTCAAAATATGTATAAGTAGAGATGAACAGGGGTTGCCCACAGAGCGACGTCCTGTCTCCATTGTTATGGTACATGTTAATCGATTTCCGGCTTAAGGTTCTAAATGTTTGTAAGTCTACCAACAGGCACATGCAGATGATGTAGCTTTGTTGTTTTTTGGATCATGCCGAGTATCTATCTACCTTAAAATGCAGACAGCCCTTGACGTGACTGACGATTGTTGGACTAGGACGGGCTTTCAGCCAATCTGCTCAAAACTGAGATGGTTTCCTTTATGAGAGGAACGAAACTGACTAGTCTGACTCATCTTGTCACAAAAGGCCATTCCTTTCAACAAAGAAGCTAAGTAATTGGGTATTTTTATGAATAGCAAACGTAAAATATACATATCACATCGAAAACCTCCTAGGCCGCTTGTCTGGTAGTGTGAGAAAGCTGTTGGCAAGACATTGGGCTAGTCACCGATTAAGTTCCTCTGGATCTACATGAAATTTAAGTTGCTGCGATTCAACTTTTTCTATTCTCAGCAATAATTTAGCCAAAATCTTAGCCAGAGAGGAATTTATTTGATGAAATGTGGCGTTGGCGTCTTCACGAAGGACGGTAACCTAGGGATTCGATTTTCGAACGGAGGTATACTCTATCTTGATGACCACAGACTACTCATATATTCTAAAAAGTATCTACGACTATAGCAATAGTCAAGGTTTCTTAGGGCTTCACCTCTCACTACTTCCACACTTTTGTAGTTCGAGAATGTAAGGTTGCTTTGAACGTTGTTGGAAGGCTAAGTTCAATCAGTGTTTTTTGGGTCCCATGTCATTCTGTCATTGCAGGAAATATATTTCCCATGAATTTGTTAAGCAAGATTCAAATGAAGACTTCCCGATCACGTGTTGGGACTTCCTGTTCCGTCTGTTAGGGTCTTCATTGAAATTCAGGTCTCTTGGGAGCAAAACTATAATTGACTGAAGTCAGCAGGATTTGTACTGTCCTCTGGTAGTACAGGCTTCTACAGACTACTACCTGTTGTCTTGGAAGGCATTGGGTTTTTGCTTAGCTCGTAAAAGTGCGAGGCATAACATTACACTCCCTGCTAGACTAGCTGTGAGAGTGGTAATGACAGTCACTGAAAGTCTGGCTTTAGGCTACAGGTCTTAGGCACTTCTCACTGAATAACTTCGATAAATTTTCTACGAACGACTGAGAAAATCTATTTAAAAGAATGAAAAAGAGTGCAACTCTTTTTCTTAGTGCTCTGCTCTGTTGGCAGAAAATACATCAAACACAGACTCAGGTAATTGTAGGTTCGAATCTTCCTTATATCTCGCACTGATTAAGATGTAGATGGATGGAATATAGATTACCACTGATGTTCTCTACTCCTCCCTACAGGAATTTATAATTTATAACTAAACAAATAGAGGATATTATAAATCAGGATCATCTTGCAACTGTAGGAAGATTCCTTGTACTACAGGGTGTCTAGAATGCAACAGAAGCCCAAATCGTAGATGGGCGAAGAGCAAATTGAAATTCTGGCAAATGTAAGCAATTAATTTGCAGTTAGGAACGTTAAGAGAAATCGGTTAAGGTGCAGATATTGCAAAGAGTTTTGGGAATGGCAATTAATTGCTCACTTTTTTAGGTGACTTCATCCTCAACTTCATCATACCCAAATGTGAACAATGAGTTGTTTCGTATGCAAGGCAAAGTCAAGCTTGTTTTCTAATAACAACAATCGATGTCGTCACGCTATAATGATGCCTAAAATGCTTCAGTAAACATTCTGGCGCCATTTACACTAGGCGAAGAAGAAGAAGATGTACCTCCACCTGAAAAAAATGAAGTAAGCTTGTGCATGACAAGACTGTCGAACTGAAGAGCCAACATGATGACTAATTGTACAGGGCAATCGTTTTTAAGATTTAGCAAGGAGAAAGTATACTAAATGGAACATCAGCATAGTTTGTCCGATCCACAGGAAGTACAAGATCCTGTCTGCGGTATTGACTGAACCCCTGCAACTATTGCCAAAGAACTGATTGGCTTCTTTAAGTAGCCAACATCCGAAGGATGGCAGATCCTTCAGAAAACCCAAAATGTCCAGATTGAAACTAATAAACTCTTATCGATTGCAAGCTGTGACAGCGTCTATAGAGACGAGCTATACGGAGTCATGATTAGTTTTGGCGTCCCTGCAAAAACCGTTCGCCAACACCTTTTATGTCAAGAAAGGGCTTAGATAGCACTTGCCAACCACTGTTTCTTACGACGAAGAAACGTGGATGCTAGTAAATACGTATGAAGGTACCCTTGGTCGCAAACGCAAGATTCTTCGAGTGAGTTTTCGTACTATTTTGAAGAAGAAGTTCGAGATATACCAGTAAATTCTACAGCGACCAGGTGAAAAAGTGCAAATCAGTCGCATGAAAGACCCAGACATGTACCTAGGACAAGTAAATTAGTAAGCAATCTGAGTGACGAATAAAAGAAAAGTCGGAAGCCAATATCCCAAAATTCTAAGATGCAAAGTTTGCTACATTATTGGTAGGATTGATAGGGTGAGGTAAGTATTGGTCTAGCTAAGGAACGGACTACATTATAAATCCCCTGCCTGGTTGTTCGAAGTGGGTACTCACAGCATACAAGCTATTTCTAAGTAGTTTAAAGGTAAGTCAGTCAGTCAGTTATTTTGGTCGTAAGATAGAGTGAATTGACGTCTACACTGCATTTGAGCTCATTAACACATTTTCGGGGGAAAAATGAAAACATCTTCAAGTCGTGATAACTAAAAATGTTTCCTTTACCAGAAAATCTTAGATAAAATCGAAAAGGAAAAAATCTCCGTGGCTTGTAATTATTTTCATTACAAGTACGCCAAGCTATTGTCTTTGGTAGAAAAAAGAAGAACCCAACATGAGTTTGTCCAGAATAGGAATTTACCGAGGGCGTAACACCACATTTCATCTCTTTGGGCTTTACACCATCTATCTGTCTATCTATTCTATTGTTTAAGTTGGTTCTTAAACAACAGAGCCATAAGTACTCCATATAATCTAATAATTGTGCTTCGCCAATCACACTGTTGTCTGTTGGTTTCCTTTTTTTTTCTTTGGCTTTTCTACTCTTAAAGGTGCTTACACACTAACTACTTGTACTTCTTGGGTTTATTAATACCCGAGGAGTAGTACTCGTGTAGCTATGAGTATTTTACTATCTGTGATCACGTCACAACACTGCCACAACAAAGAACAACTGAAGTTTTTTTTTTTTTTTTTTTTTTTTTTTTACCTTTTTTCTACCATTCCTCTCCTTAATCTGTACCCTTCCTCATTTTTGGTATTGCCTTTTAGTTTTGGGCAAAGAAAATCCCAAGATCTTCCTGTGGAACATGCTGTGGAAACAAAAGGAGTGAGAAACCTTCTTGAAATCAACCAAGCAACAGTTCCATCATCATCGTCATCAACAGTAATAGCAACAGCGAAAGCAACTACAGCAGCAGCATCAGCATCCAAGGGATGTGATGTGAGATGCTCATTGGGAGCTGCTGCTCAGGCTTTTACGAAATCGTGACGCCATGAGATCCCTCAGGGAATCCAACTAGTACCTGTTTTAGCCAAAGACTTACCAACTTTTCCTTTTTTTTCCGCTGCTATTCGTATTCGTAAAGTCGCTGTTGTGGAAAAAATATTAAAAATTCCGATAACAATTTTATTAGCCTTGTGGCGGTTGGTGTTTCGTCTTGGTTTTGGTGGACTTTTTTGCATTCCACGTTTTCTGATCTACTGTGCTCTTAAATCCTTGTGAATGGGATTTTCGAAATAGTTTCTGTATGGTCATTGGAAGAGGTAATCTGCAATTATTGTAAATACCACCGGAAACTCTGTAATATTCGATAATTTTGTTTACTTCACCAAGTGAGAACTTTTGCCCGTCAACGTGCTCTTAAACAGGACCCCAAATTGAGTTGATTTTGAATTGAGTCAAATTGGTTTGTCTCTTATTTTTCGAGTCGATAGTTGAGTCAAGTCGTGTCAGTTGGTTTCGATTAGGGTGTGGGTTTGGTATTTTATTTTTTTTTTTATTTACGAGCAGCTGTTTTTTTTTTTTTTTTTTTTTTTTTGCCTCAGGGATGGTGAACTTGTGTTCGGAGATAGTCGTAATCCTTTTTAGTCTAAGGAGACACCGATCATAAATCTATTTTATTTCTCAACTTTTTTTTTTTTTTTAAGTACTCACTTAGAAGAAAGGACTTAGAACTTGAAGTTGAAGATGATGTTGGAGCTGTTGGAGAAAAACGGTCTTGTGCATGTCCAACATGTTATTCGACATTCATTTCTTAGACTTTCAAGTATATATGTTGGAAATATTCGTGGCTGGAGGATAATAATAATTGTTAAGTCGCCTCGTTCACATACATATGTGTAAAGACGAATAAGTGTGCATGTAAACGCAAATCACTCGAAGAGTGATTGCAAAGGAAACCGTCTTTTAGTATGTACTTCTTATACCCCACTTTGTGGTGAGACTCTTTAACTTGTTCAATAGACGTGAGCAATAAATGTCAGATTCTAGTGAAATAAATTACATTTACCAGCACGTATTCTGTTCTGAGAGAAGACATTGTACCTTAGTGTGGCGACCGCAGTTGTTGAATTTTTTTCTGTTTTTTTTCTGTTTTTTTTTTTTTTTATGACTGCTCTTCAATTATTCACGAACCTTTGGAGTAAGGAGAAAGATGACAAGGTAATGAAGTATTGTTTGATGAACTGCTGAAACAATGTTGTGGAATTTTTAAGAACAATTCTAATAGAGAATGCTTACTTATGGATGTATGAGTACAAAACAGAATAACGTGACTTGCCATCACATCTATAAATTTGACGGGAACTAAGCTATGCCATTGAAAGCCCCAGCAGCAGATTATTTTTAAATTGTTCGGTACCATAGATAAACACTCTAAGACCAGTAATTACTGTTGCTACAATAGTTCGGAAAAGGTGGTTTAGTCTGTGGTAATCGAGTCTGATGTTAAACAAAAGGTTGGCAACACAGATTTCCATAGCAAACGCCTTCTGTTTGAGGAAGCTGATAGTAAAATGATGAAACATTAAAAAAACGAAAACAACGAGGTAAAGTATCAAGAACGTTCAAGGCCTAAGTGGGCTACGAAACCTCAAGGCAAAAATTTAGTGTAACCTGAGGATATATGGTGAATTAAGATCTATTTCTTCTCCTAAAATTAATTTAGATAGCTAATTTCGTCTTTAATATTTCGAAAGCTTGTCTTTTATTTAGCCAACATTAATCAATTAACTGTGACCTTCATAGGTTGGTTTGCGAAAATTCCTTACGTTTCTTTGATTCACACTGGCTCAGAGATTGAGAATTCGGCTTAACATAGTTAACTTCATAGTTTAGTTGGAATAGTCGTATTCAATTGATCTACTGTAACCGCAGGCATATTAGAAAATCAAGTTTCCAAGTTGTTGTGCATTTAGTTGGACTTATAAGGGGTGTTTCATCGTGAGGTTTGATTTTCAATAGACAGATCACGCGTGGCAAATCATCTTGGAAAGATTTACACTACAACAGCGTCTCCAAATCATGCAGCTATATTATTAAAATCAGCGTTCTGTGAGAAATGTTTTTCGTTCGATTCGAGAAACTAACGGTGCGTATAATTGACCTACTGAAACCACTTTTGCCAATACCATTCGCAAATTTGAGTTATAGCTTAAATTAGTGGATGATACTTGACCGGTTAGACAACATCCAGCACGTTGTGAAGAGACTAAAACAGCTGTAGCTGCACGTGTACACGAATACCGTGACAAATCGATTCGTCGTCGTACTCAGCAGCTTGACTTGGCATATTTTACGTGAGGACCCCGGCCTAAAAGCGTACGAAATTCAACTTGTGCAAGAATTGAAGCCAAGCGACTTGAATTTGCGTCTTATTTTCAGTGAATGGGCTCTGGAAAAGCTCAATGAAAATTCGGTGTTTTATTGTGAAATTTTGTTCAGTGATTAAGTCCATTTCTGGCTCAATGGATATGTTTATAAACAAAATTGCCATATTTGGGTTGATGAGCAACCCAAAAAGTACCAAGAGCTACCATTACATCTATTAAAAACAACGGTATGGTGTGGTTTATGGCTGGAGGAATCATTGGTCCATATTTCTTCAAAAAAAGAGGCAAATCAGAATGTTAACCGTTATCGCGTCATGTTTCTGCTTCCTGAAATTCAAGCATATAGTCTCGGTGAGCTCCGGTTTTAATAAGACGGCGGTACGAGCTATCAAGCGCGTGAAACAATGGACTTATTGAGAAATCATTTTCATGAGCACTTAATTTCACGTATTGTTACGGTATATTGGCGGCCTACAATAGATCGTGCGATATCACACCTTTGGACTATTTTCTCTAGGGACATGTAAAGTCTCAAGAATAAGCCAACTGGAATTGACGCTTCGGAACATTACTCGTGTTATTCGCGAGATACCAATCGCTATGCTCGAACGAGTCTCGCAAAATTTTACCTTCCGAATGGACCACCTCAAACGTAGTCATGGCCAATATTAACATGATATCATTTCCAAAAAGTAAATGCCCTGAATTGTTTTTTTAACTGATAATAAAAACTTTAAGTTAGATTTCAAATTTATATACTTTATTTTAGGTTATAAATCAAACCTTACGATGAATCAGCCTTCATTTTGAAGTTGCTTCAGCCAGGAAAAAGGATCTGTCACATATTTGTGGAAAATATAATACAGAATGTGTCATCTACCCCTGAGTTTATTGTTTTTCAATTTTGAAGACTACCCTTTTATGTAAAAATCGATTCAACCGTAAACGCACATTTTGAAGTTTCTTAACAATCAATTCAATGAAACAAAAGAGTTGACCAGCGAACTTGTTTTCCCTTGCCATTTTTTGTGCCATTAGTGAGCACCTCTCAATCGACCATAGGATCGACTTAGACCTTCAACTCTGTTTACCAATACTAAGTGGTATTTACTCAACCTTCTCTTCCTACATTCCCTTCTCCACCTTCTATCCATTGGACTGGATCAAGGTGTGCTGAAAATCAACGTAGTTAATGGCCAATTTTTTAAGTAGCTCATTCGAATATATAAGGTTTAGTTATCGGCTTATTTCTAGAAAAATCAGCCTTGTTATTACGATGTAGGTCTTTGTGTAAATGGGATATCTTTTTTTCCAGAGAATCAACCCGGCTGATTTTGCGGTTGGATTTGTGCTGACGCAAGAATTGAAGTCGGACGCCAATTCGCCGGAAGGCGAATGCAATCCACAAGCATCAATGTATCCCCAAAGATTGACTGTTTGGTGCGGTGTATTTCATCATAGCATTATTGGACTTTATTTCTTTCAAGGAAGGTGGTACAGTTGTCGTCAATGGTCTCGATATATCTAAGCTGTGGTTCCACCAATACGGTGCTTCATGCTATACAACCTACGAAACGCTCGAAGTTGTGAAGGAGAAAATTGTCGACAGGGCATCTCACGGAAAGCGTTCATTGATTGGTTACCGCGATCATACAATTTTACACCACCCGATTATTTTCTTTGAGGCTTAGTCAAGTCCTTAGTCTACGTTAGCCAACCACACTGGACGAGCTCGAGGCCAACATTCAACACGCTATTTGCTAGAATAACGCCGCACATATTGGACCGGATTATCGAAAATTGGGCAGACCATATCTCACACCGTAATTGTTATATTTAAATTTTTTCCCTATCGGTTTTTCCTGATTGCCCTATACTAAGTAGGTACTAATCTTGTAGTCTATTGCATTAGCCATAGATATAATTTCATTACTAAGAAGTTGCGAATAAGTTAAGAATTACTACTATGCCCAACTAGGTGGACGCAAGAGTCACATTTAGACATTCAAGCTACACCTTGACCAATTTAACAACAAACTCACTCTTCCTATCTAAACTCTGTCTTTACTTCACCATGACCTACAGTAAGGACGACAGAGGTTAATCGCATGTGTTGATGATTCAAGAACTGTACTGTACTAGAAGGAAGAATTTTAACTGTGTCACACTATTTATGGAAGGCATCCTTAAAGTTTTCTAAACAGAGTGCAATGAATTCCTAACATAGAATCCGAAATAGTTAGAGCGAAACGATAATCAGCTCAAGTGAATTCTCGATTATTAGCCAAGGTATACCCAAAGCACCATGAAGTCCTTAAACAATGGAATGGTACCAGAGCTAACTTCGAGGAAGGATCTTGGAATCTGCTTAAGGCTTATAGCCTTAAGTATACTATTCCAATTCAAATTAATTATGCCTTCCAAGGGTTGACAATTGGCCACTTTTTATGAGCATTCTAAGTACAAATATTAGACCAGCATCCATTCACCATTATTTTTTGCATAGTAACTACTCGACATCCAAGTGTATCAAAAAATGTGCCAATCAGCACTAATAGATTCATACGTAGGCATATGATCTGAGCCTTTTAGAACGGTAACTGTGCATGTTACACCAAATCGATCGAACATTGTTCGCCCAGTGCAAGCATATGCATGTGTGACTACCACTGTTCGCTAAACTGACTATCATCGACCTGGCATATTGATTCTTAAGCCCAGTAAGCGTTGTGTTCAATTGTTCACTAGAAATAGTCCAACAATAGTACCTTTACCAACCTACTCAGCTCAGAAAAAAAAAGAAACAAATCAAACTGCAACTAAATGCACCATCGAACAAGGAAGATCTCTAAGGGGGCAAATAAATAGTGTTCATATCTTTGGACATTGTGCAGCATGGCAGCAGCATCCCATCCAGCATCCGTACTCTCAGTAACACACTTCCTTCTACAAAGTTTCATCATAGATTATCAATATCACCACTACCACCAACACCTTCGTCACTAACAATACTAACAGCAACTTGGCTTAGAATTTTCCTCGTGTAGTGTGAACGTTCGTTGTGGAAAGAAAATCGAACAGAAAGAAAAAAACGAGGACGACCAAGGAAAACTTTTACGGAATTATCCGCTCGTTGGTCTTGTTTTATGACAACGATTTGTTGTGGTTGGGTATTCTCCATAGGAATGCTCTTCATTCACTCGAATACGAGTTTTATTGGTTTTTGCGATTCTTTATGGGGGCCCCCAAGCAGTAGCTATGAAACTCCATTGTATCACAGCGGTACACTGCTCTCCGGAAAGAGACTTAAATTCAAAAAATCGACAAAATTCTAGCGAAAGCATACCGACCTATAGATACATTCGACAGTAAGAAAACCTTGCAGATACAGCACACGAGTACGAGTACAAGTACGAGTACTCGTACAATTTGAACAAACGAGTAGTTTATTAGATTTACTTTAGCGGTGGCTTACTTCTTTTTGGTGCATCCGAGAGATGGTTCTTTTATGGTTGTAATGCATCCAAAGGATGAAGAAAGTCTCAAGTTGCGGTGGTCTATTGTCAAATGCGAAGTACGAATAGTGAATCTGGAGACCAATGCATGCGATCGGCGTGCATTGTTTTATAATTTGTGACGGTAATAGTCTTTGGCTTTGTATTTTTATTTTTAAATTTATTTTTTTCGAAATGTATAGATAGATGTATAGATACCAATACAAATGATATTACTATTGTTAAATAAAAGAGGGTGCTACCCTGAAGGTGAGTCGGGCACAACTGGCAAAAACTCCAGTCCACGATTAAGGTATTGATCAAAGAAACATCATTCTTGGACCAACAAAAGTAGCCCCCGAAATATTCGGTCTATTCGCATCACGAAAGAAAACCGATCTTCGTTTTCACAAGGGCTACTAATTCCCTTTCGAAATTACATTCTCACACAAATGGTAAGAGATTATCGGATGCTAAATCTTGCAATTACTATTAGGAAGCGTCTTTAAGACTATACTAGAACTTTACCTAGGAAAGAGCAAAGAAAGTCAGCTTTTCATCGAAGCGATTAATGAATCTGGAAAGTCTTTCTCTCCGAGATTTTTAATCTCCACCTGTGATCTGTATATTATAACAGAGAGACCCATGAGTAATGTCGCGGCATGATGATCAAATGCAGCTCTATTTTTCTACTAAGCAAAAATCAAAGAATGACTTGCATCAGTAAAATTCAGGTCACATTGCCTACAGTGATGGAAGTCCTTTATCACATCAATCCATACAATCCCCTATTCTAGTTAGTGAAAGTTTGCCGGAGATTAAGAGCTAGCATCAACATCAGAAGGAAGCGCTTTATTCCGAAAATTTAGATCAGAAGGTGAGGTCAAAAAGGTCATCATAATGTTTTCTATCCCCATGAGTAGATTAAATTGGACAGGGTTTGTGGAAGTATTTTCTTAGATAAGCCTAATCTAAGCCTTGCTTTCTGTCTTTAAAATCACTGTAACGTGTTCCAGGCGGAAATTTTGGCGAAAAAAAGCTCTGTTCTGGCTGAAGAAAAAGATGATATCTGCAAAGTATATCCACATCTTTTAAGATAGTCAGGCAGCTACTAAGCCCCTGGACTCAGTCTCACTATATTTTAGAACCGCCCTTGACTGCCGCTCATCTCTTAGGGAAATAACAAAGCAGTTCAATCTTCACCTATGTTGGGTGCCGCGCCACACAGGCATTCCAAGGAATTGTAGAGATGACGAACTCGCCACAATTGGAACCACTAAACTTATTCTACCGGAAAAGTGTAGCATCGGTATACTAATCGCTACGTGCGAATTAATATCAAAGCTGGATGCTAATAAAGGAACAGACCTTAGATGAACCGATGGGCCAACATGTCCAGCGACTAAACAGATTTGGCCAAAGCTGGATCTGAATCACTTTAAGAGTCTGATTTTTCTAAATTCTTCATCTGTAACTGCCTTATAAGCAATCATGAAAGAAGGCTTGACGCTTTTACAAACGATTTATGTAGAAGATGCGTGGACAAGGAGTATACGCCTATCTCTCCCCCAAATGACTTAAGCGGTCTATGGAATATAGAAGTTAACAATCTCCTACGCTTCATCATAAATTCAAATTGGTTCCAAGGATGAAAGGATCATAGGTCCACGTGGCATCACAATGGGCCAATCGGCCTAAGGAAGTTGGTCTTTCTAAAACCCGTTTTTACCTAACCTAACCTAATCACTAAGAAGGCTCACTTTTTGAAATTAAATGCCATCGCTGATATAAAATATTCGTACTTGCTGTGAGCTTTAGAAGGCCAAAAAGTATGATAATGAAGAAGGGTTTTGAACCTTTATATCGTTGGTTGTTAAAGTATTGCATTTAATGTTCAGCCTACCAAGTATAATCAAACACCAGTTCCTAAGTGCATCAACATATCGATTGAGTCCGAAAATAGTTCTGTTGTGCTGCCACTAAGAAGACATATACAAGTTACACTGTACAAAAGGCAGATGGATCAGTCATTGAGCCATAATCACAGAGATCATGAAAAGTAATAACTCTTGGCAAATGCAGAATACTTTGGCTGATAAACGCAAAAGTGTCTTACAGTCAAGCAGCCCTCAATGCACGTGATGACTTGTCATTTAGTCTAAGCATGCGAGGGAATTACTACACAAAGTTACCAAATTAGACACTCCAGCTCTTAGCTGAGCTAAATTTCACCATCCCATCCATTGCTCTCTACAATCATCTCTAGAGAAAGATCAATAGATCAACCTGAGAAAAGTGGAACTTGGCCCATTGAAAGACCATTGTGAAGATGGATTCTTCTCAGCAATCCTTCTTCTTCTGATAAACATATTCAGAGCGAGCTATGTCTAGGGTTATATACCAAAAAGTTGGAAAGAGGTAACGGTTAAGTTTGTACCCATAGCAGCCTCACCTCGATTTTCCTAAAAACAATGGAAAAAATACTCGAAAGACATATCAGGTACGGCGCACTATATAGAAAACTAATATAGCTATCAACTAGCAAAATCGGCAATGTATGCTCTTGAGGAACTCCCTGTGTGACAAACAATTTGCAGTGGGTGTTTCCTTGATATCGAAGAAGCTTTCGACACAACAGCGTTACTGCTGCGAAACGTTGCCCCTAGGATGGTATGAACTGCTAAGTACACGATTTCTATGTCCAATGATACGCTGATGACATTATGGTCGTAAAAACCATAAGTGCTTACAGCAAGTGCTAGACCTATAAAACAAAACAGAAGTCTACACAGGCTGTACTAAACAAACAAATAGGACTTTATTGTTTGTGTATTACAGGTGCGATAAAAACAGCACCTACCGCAGCGATAGAGGTTCTGCTAAACCTCGCAGCTCTTTAACTTCACATACAGAAAGAAGCTTTGGCAAACGCCTAGAGGTTTTTTCAGTGATTGAGCAAAGATTTAAGGAATTACTCTTACAACTTAGACAGCTGTCTGAAAAAGTCCAGCTTTAACTATGGTTTCAAGGTTACATTTCATTGTCGACAGGACTGGGAACAGAATATGATCCTTTTGCACACCAGCGGATGCAAAACAGACGAAGGAGTTGGAGCAGGAATATATGTGGAAACTTCTAACATATCACTGTTTGTAAGTATGTACAGTAGAAACTCTGTCTTTCAAGCTGAGATACAAGCAATAGAGCTCTGCATTAGGGAAAACCTAAACATATCTGCCACCAACAAGAACATTTATATTCTCTCTGACAGCAAAGCGACGCTTTTGTGATAACCTCAGAAATTGTCTGATACTGCCTTATATATCTTAAAATACAAGCCAGCACCAATAGAGTCCATCTTATCTGGGTGCAAGTTCACAGTGTTTATGATGGTAATGAAAGAGCAGGCGAATTGGCCAAAAAATGTTCAGAATCAACGTTTATGTTGACACAACAGGTTACTAATTAGCTGAAGTTAACAAGCAATCCAACAATTTCTACCAACCCCTTCCCCTAAAAGAACAAAACAACTTCTACAGCTTTCATGGGGTTAGATATACGCAATAACTGGATTCCTAATCGGTCACTGCAGTAACAAAAAACCCCTTGTGAGACTACAACTGCTGTATGTGCAACTAGGACGAAAAATCAGCAGAGCATATCCTTGGCCAGAATATAAAATCAGAACACATGTACTTCTTTAAGGTAACTAGCTTTATAGTAAGTAACGATGTAACAGATTATCCTGCAAGAGATGTGGTAACATAAACTTGTGCCTGTATCATTCTGCGAGATAGCGATATGCATTATTGATTGTAAGATCTGAGACAACTTAAGGAATTTTGCAAAACCGAAATATGGTAGTTTTTTAAGAGGGCATTGTAGTATCAAAGAATGCCTATGGAGAAAAGGTGTTAGCTGCTCAAGTTATCGCAGTTTACCGCTGTTTTTTTTTTATTTTGATGAAGATGCTACTTTATTGTAAAAAAAAAATGGTCACAAATGAATCATAAGTATTGCCCTTCGCTAGCTACAAGTTTTTCCCATCTTTCTGGCAGAGCTCGTCTATCCACGAATCAAGCCAATTTTTGATGTCTTCATATGAGCGGAATTGCTGATCAGCCAGACCATGTGTCATCGAATGGAACAAGTAATAAATGGGCGCGGCAATATCTGCAAGTCTTAACGGGTTTGGCAACGTGAGGCCATGTGTTGTCATGCAGTAGAAACACTTTTTCGTGCCTCTGCTCGTATTATGGCCGTTTTTCGCGCAGTCTCCCAGTAATGGTCCCATCACATATATAGCATAACCTTCGCAGCGTAAATATTCGGCCGAGCCGAATGATTGACAGTCGCCATGACTTTCTTCCCTATGAGTTGCTGTAATGAATCCATTTTTTATCACTCGTTACGATGCGATGAAGAAAACTCTTTCTTTTTTGCCGCTTGACCAGTTGTTCACAGGCAAAAACACGACGCTCAACGTCCCTTGGCTCCAAATCATAAGGACCCAAGTTCCTTGTTTTTGAATCATTCTCAAATGAAATTGCTTGGAAATGACTTGGCAGGTAACTCCTAATGCTGAAGCAAGCCCTTATTGCGTATGTTACTGATTCTCAACGAGCAATGCCTCCAATTTAGCGTCTTCGAAGGATTTTAGCCTTTCTTCACGCGGACGGTCGTCAACATCGAAATCACCGTCACTTAGAGCAGCATCTCCGTAAATTTTTTTGATCTTTGATGCGCTTCACTCGTTGTTTTCTTCGAATGAAAGAAGAAAATCATCACTTCCTGCAAATGACGATTATTTGACACAGAATCAGACATTTTCACACAACCAATGACGTCAAAGCGGTTTGTTTACCGTATGTCTAAGCTTGATTCTTGACATTTTGAATATGTCAAAATAGGTTAGTACTTAGTGCTGGAGCCATCTATTGAACTTAGTTGTGCACTTAATATAACAAATTAATATCTCTGGAGATTTTACAGCAACACCACTGAAATTCCGTAACAAATCCTGTTATCGTGTGGAGCAATGACCCCACAAAAGGATTAAATATTTGGGAAAATGCCAAGTCATGGATCCAATATGCATCCGGAGATTAGTAAAAGAAACTGGCCTGGAAGATGGGTATATCAATTTATGGCTTATAGGGAGTGATTCATCGGGAGGTTTGATTTTTAATGGGCTTTCTTTGACAGATCACGCATGACTCCTCTCAAACTGCTTTGTCATTTTTATTCAGTATTATTTGGCAATTTATCATGAAATGACTCAAATCACAACAGTGTCTCCAAATTGTTCAGCTGTATTACGAAAATCAGCGTTCTGGGAGAAATGTTTTTTGTGCGATTCGAGGAAGTTACGGTGCGCATAATCGACCTACTGAAACCACTTTTGCCAATACCATTCGCAAATTTGAATCCCAGTTTACATAAGTGGATGATAGTCGACCGGTTAGACCAGTTGTAGCTGAGAGTGTACGTGAAGACAGTGACGAATCGATTCATCGTAGTTCTCAGCAGCTTGGCTTGGTAGTGGTAGTGGTATATGCATAGACTCCTTCCTCAAGCAGAGGATGGCGGGTTCAAATCCCGTGCGAGGCAATTCTCTGAAAAAGTCTTTTCATGGGATTTGTATGTAGTTATATGTAAATCCCGTCGGCGTCAACTCTGACATGAAGGCATAACACTGATGTTGGATTGGTTGCCGGCTGGGCTAAATATAAGGAACCGACTTATTGATAATGCACTGGCTCCAGTTCGAAACCTGGTACACCTGAGTTTTAAACTGCTACACCAAGCGCCCGCGCCCTGGAGAAAAGCCAGTAAAAGAGTATTCATATCCCCTTGGTGCACGCGCAACAAAAAAAAAAAAAAAAAATAAAAATAAAACTTGGCGTATTTTACGTAAGGATCTCGCCATGTTAACGTACTATGTGCTTCCTGAAATTCAAGCACATGGTCTCAGTGGGCTCTGGTTTCAACAAGATGACGCTACGAACCATACAACGCGTGAAACAATGGACTTGTTGAGAAATCATTTTCGTGAGCACTTAATTTCACGTTTTGCTACGGTAAATTGGCTGCCTAGATCGTGTGATATCACACCTTTGGACTATTTTCTCTAAGGACGTGTAAAGTCCCAAGTCTTCAGAAATAAGCCAACTACGATGACGCGTTGGAGGGCAAGAGATACCAGTCGCTATTCTCAACCGAGTCGCCCAAAATTGGACCACTTCAGACATAGTCGTGGCCAACGTTTACATGATACCATTTTGAAGAGTAAATGCCATGAATTGTTCTTTTAACTGATAATAAAAATTGTAAGTTCACTTTCAAATTTATGTATTTTATTTTACATTATATACCAAACCTTACGATGAATCAACCTTTATTATATTTAAGCATGTTGCTTCTGCTTATTCTGAGGATAACAATGCCATCCTGGCATTGACTTACTTATGGTAACTTGATGAAAAGAAAATATACGAGTACTTCAAACTAATCACTCTGATATTATGTTTGCTGAAGAGTAGGTATTGCCGAACTGCATGAGAATATTTGGAATTCATCTTTTATCTAAAAATCACTAAATCTAGTGAGCAGAATTAAATGTGCACTCGAAGAGAAGGCACATTTAAATATTTTCGTCGATAGCTGGACAAGGTGGACAATACGGCGCAAATGATCATTAGCTGTATAAATTAAAGCAGCTCTGTGTCCTGTCTCCACTTTTGCGGTACGTGATGTTAGACCCCGTGGTGAACGCTTACAACAGTTTTAATTTGTACGCTTGGGATGTGTCTGATATGACTAAAAACTCTTTGCTCTAAAATGCAAGCAGCTCTAGACATGACTGATATACGAGGTTGCTTTCTTTACAATAAGAAGAAAGTATCTCCCAATATTTTCATCATAAGCTGCACTCTCCAGGCTTGGGTCTGTTGAAGAGCAAATAGTCCTTGGTACGAGTATATACAGCACTGGACTTTCAAAGACATTGCTATTTTTTCAGTCTGATTTTATGGATACAAAAATTGAAGAAATCGCATTGGAACATTGTTTGCTGTGAGAGTATCTCTTTTTGGCCGGAGTCTTAGCCAGGATGGCTCCAACACAGATCTGGGATGTAGTGTTGTTGTCTTCGTGGAGTTCAACGCCATTAGGCTTCCCTTTGTTAAAGCTGCGCATGTTTTGTAAGCACAAGGAAAGGAAAGCTTCTTTTGAAGAACACCTAATATGGGCAAGTTTCGAGCTTTCTAAACCCTTTAACAATTAGGAATGCTGGATTTTTTTGAAGGCAGTCGAAAGGCTGAATTCATTGATTTTTGTTCCAAGGTGGATGAATTTGAACTGAATTCGCGTTAGGACTGCCTGTGTATTGTGAGGATAACTCTTCAAGTTGAAGTCAAGGTGAACGAATGCCCGATCCCTCTAAAAAGTCAATAGCATTCCCGTTGATACTCAGTAGGACAGACTGTATACAACTTATTGGCATCAAAACAGTTACTGTGCTATTGACTACCCTTTGAATTCACTTTTGCGATGCTTGCTGTCAGACTGGAAACCATAATGTGGAGCATTTACTCTGGCAACGTCCGACTTATGTTCGATGCAGATATTTGGCGATAATGTCGCAAATGCCCGTTCTGTGGCGAATTCGTCATTAAAGTGGTTGCTCCTTTAAAAGGAGCAGTTAACTAAACTATAAAAAAAAAACATATCTGACGTACAACGAACTAGTTCTTATGTTAGTGGTCTCTTCCGATAGAGAAAATAGTTTATCAGAAGTATAAACCGCGGTCTGGTCCTGAAATAAAAACAGAGCAGTTGCCGTTGATTGTATTTCTTTTAACGTGAGGAATTTTGTATTGAAAAAAAAGGAAATAAAAATAGTTTGTAGAACTTCGAGTTCTCTGCTTCACCATTGCCAAGCTGTGTGTCGAGATATAGGCAAACCATTTGGGATATTTAAAAAACTTTATTATTGGCTTGGAGTACAATCAAAACATTTATGAATGGATTTCGACTTCGTTCATATGGCCAACGCGGGCACGTTTGCAGCGGTCGATTCGTTGGAACCAATTTTCAATAACTCGGCCACATATTTCGGCCGAAACGGCCGCTACTTTGCGTTCAATGTTGGCTCTGAGCTCTTCCAACGTCGTCGGCGTGTTGACATAAACCAATGACTTAACGTAGGGCCACAGAAAATAGTCAAGCGGCGTTAAATCGCACGAACGAGTCGGCCAATCGACTGGCCCATGTCTTGAGATAACACGCTCACCATACTTACTCTTCAATAAATCGATTGTAGCGTATGCTGGGTGGCTTGTGGCACCATCCTGTTGAAACCACATGTCGTCCAAGTCCATATCTTCCAATTCGGGCCAAAAATAATCGGTGATCATGGTGCGATAACGCTGACCATTCACAGTAACGTGACGATCGTAATCGTCGACGAAAAAATATGGCCCTATTATGCCGCCATCATGCAAACACCACAAAACAGTTATTTTTTGTGGATGGAGTGGTGATTCATGAAGCACATGTGCGTTTTCACCCGACCAATAACGCATATTTTACTTATTGACGAACCCATTGAGCCAAAAATGAGTTTCGTCACTGAAGATGATTTTGCGATGAAATTCATCATCTTGGCACACCTTCTCCAGAACCTAATCTGAGAACGTACGTCGCTTAAAATGGTCCATC
The DNA here is from genome assembly GCA_907269105.1 of Volucella inanis. Taxonomy (NCBI): domain Eukaryota; kingdom Metazoa; phylum Arthropoda; class Insecta; order Diptera; family Syrphidae; genus Volucella; species Volucella inanis. The sequence goes on from OU026157.1 coordinate 28,342,253, forward strand.
ACCTTCAATTCTTGAGTCATCCTTACGTAAAATACGCCATAATATGGTCTGAGCGATGCCCAATTCTTGAGAATGCCGTGGAATTGACTGATTTGGATCGTTTGCTACGGACGTCTGAACGGCAGCGATATTTTCGTCACTTCGACCAACCCGTTGTCTCACTGACACGGCAACATCACACACCGAATATGTAGACTCAAATTTTTGCACTAAACTTGTTATTGTCTGTCTTCAAGGGCGAGAATTACGACCGAAAAATGGAGTTAACGCTCTTAAAGTTGCAGTCACTAACTTCGAATATCTGTAGAAAATTTTTATAATTTGCAAACTTTGCTCGTTAGTGTGCTTTACCATGATGAAAATGTTAAGTTTACTAAATAAATTGACAGTGACAGTTTGATGATAAGTGAAAGAGTGCGTTCATAAATTAAATTCAAAGTTGTCAAGTCCCTATTGGAAAACCCTATACGTGATGTGTTCAAAAAGTAGAGTGACTTCATGCTTTTATAAAAAAAATACTTATTTACTTCTCTATTTAATGTTGTCCCCTTCAAAGTAATCCCCATAAGTAATCATAAGCAATTTTTGGTATAGCCTCTAGCTTGGCTCTCCTGGTGCTTGCATTGGGTATATTGGACTTTGGTTTCGATGTCATAACCATATACTCGTACCCATGATTCGTTCACCAATTATGAGTAAGTCAGGATCATCATTTACGTCTTTCAAGAGCTCATGAGCGATACGCATCAGAAGGTTCTTCTGATTAAAATTAATAAGTTTCGGAACACACTTCGCTGAACACGTTTCATGCCCAAAACATCAAAAACCGATATGTCAACATTCTCAGCAACTTCTCTTATGGTAATACGATGACTTCCGAAAAAGCTTCGACGTTATCATCTTTCGTTGATGATTTGTTTTAATTAAAACAGACTCATTGTATGCCACTATCAATATTTCAAGTGTTTTAGAGGACTTAGTCCCATTTTTTATAAAAAATTTGATGAAAATTCTTTGCTTCATTTTCTATAATAAATGAAAATCACGTCTATCCTTTCTATCTATCAAAAACAAACTAAGTTTACTTGAAACTATGAAAATATACCCTACTTCTTGAACACACCTCGTACTTCACTATTTTGTCTACCTTGAAGACGAAACTAGTTGAGCATAGGTGCCATCGAACATGCTGTACTTCTAAGTAGCTGAATCTGGAAGACAAAAACTGTATTGAACGCTGTATAAGGTTTGAAAAAGCAATGCTTAACCATTTTTGTTTCTATTGGCAGCTCTTACTTTCATGTTGCACCATCCTTAGGATGATCAGAGAGAAAAGAAATTTAGAACCTGAGATAAGTCGGCAGTATCATACCTTCTGATGTCGAGATAGCGTAGATAACGTGCTAGTTAGGAACAAGATTCCCTAACAACAGCCTAAAGTATCGTGGTAATCTCTTAATAATAGAAAAATTGTAACATTCTTTGGGTTTCCAAAACAATGTACTGCATAAGGAAGTACCAGATTCGAGCCTCATTACGTCTTCCCTCTATTGAAAGTCTCTAAGTAAATTGTGAATCGACAACTCATTCATGGCCACATCGGTCAAAAGGCAAATCCATAAATTCTCAGCGCCAAGGTATTCGTATATTATTCAACATTGGACAGTCCATTGGACTTATCCGTAGCCACAGGTGATTTGTGACCTGTTCCCTACTTAACACCAAATGGAAGGAAATTTTCAAAGTGCCTGCAAAATCAAGACGGCGTAGCTCAATAAGCAAGCAACACTATGCTTTTTGTTTTTGGTCCGGACAATAAAACCAGATTTCTTTTTGTTAATCTACCGCTGCAGCAGTAGTTGGGTAGTTTTGGGGGACAATTTTCGCTTGTCACTTTTTTTTTTTTTTTCTATCCAAAATCCTAAATGTTAAAGTGGCTGTCCCGTCTGTCTATCTATCTCTGGGTTATAGGCAATGCTCTACTCGTACACAATCCATAACGACTAACAATAATTTCAACGAAAATCAAAGTTTTCTAATCAATAAATTTCCATTTGCAAATAATTCAAATCCAAACTGGCAACTGTCTGTAGTAGGCAATCGCTCGCCGATATAAATAATCGCCGCGGGATGCTGTGAATTTTGCTGCATTGTCGATGGCGGCGCGTCTAAATGGAGCTGAATAGAGATTTCTCAATCACAAAATATATAAAAAAAAAAAAATAATAATCGGTGTCCCACTAAAGAATGCAAAGATTGCCGCACAGTGTTGTCTTGTCGACGGGATTATTTTTTTCGTCTTAGTTGGGCGCACTACTGGGCTATGGAAGATCTCACAGCTTAGAGCTCTGTATCTCAGTGATACAAGATGCTGATGCTGATGCTGACGCTGAGACTTAAATAAACTGAACATGGTTGGCATACTATAAACCAAAACATCATCGAAGCTTCTGAGGTAATAATTTTATGTAAATTATGGTATTTCGTAATAGATGATGAGATTAGCATTCGATTATGTACAAATGGGAATTTTATCGATTTGAAAAAGGAAATTTTGGAAGAAAGGCGGATAACGATCTGACATTTTTCCCAACTTGCCGGTTCACTGAAATTCGTGCGCCCAGGTACTGTGAAGTTTTTCGCTTTTTTCATTTTTTGTTTGATCAAATGAAAGTCGTTATGATCGCTGCTTGATCAACAGTTCAGATTTAGGAGCAAATTATGTAACCACATTTAATTGTGTAATTGAAAAAAAAAAACAAAAAAAATTTTGCATTGTCTTTGGAATAACAAAGATACAGTAAGTCAAGGCTGCGTCTTAAGGAAGACAGAAATCGTTTCTGTAAAGAAACCGTCAGTCCTCTTATCATCCTTATACTGATCTTTTCCTCTATCCGATGGCCAGGCTCAACTCTATTAAAAAAGATTACCGAGGGAGCTGTTAACAATAGTCAAAGAAGGATATTTTCCAAATTTCGGCAGATCAATGCATGCCAGGTGAATGGTGTCGTAGTGACAGTTGCCCAATCATCGAATAAGGAAAGCTTCAAAGAAACCAATCACCTCATCATCGTTAGTCGTTAATAATGGGGGCCCTTTCGTTCGATTATACCAAAAAGGTGGATCTTCAGTTTAGTTTGTATATTTCGCAAATCCAGAAAGAAAGAGGAGAAGAAGAAAGAGAATACGTATTTGTAGATGATCACTCTTTGAGTGAGAACATATTTTTAGGAAGAAGGAACACGCAGCATCAGTTTCTTTAGCAGGGTCTCCTAATCAGCCTGACTACTACTTTTGAAAACGGCATCTCATCTACAATAGTATAGGGCCTCCAGTAAACAGCATAATTCGGGGATGTTGGTTCGCTTATCAACGACTAGGCGCCACTGTAATAGTGTCTGCTAAACTTCTAAACAAGCCCAGGATAAGTGTCGGTTTGTCTGTAGATCAATAGGACGCGAGCTATTATATTACTCACTTATTTTGGTTTTTCGACTGACGACTAGAAAGACTGCAGAACCGCAGACTTCTTTAACCTGGAAGGGTGGTTATTGAATCTAAGAAATGATAATACCTAGACTGCACCTAGATTATACCTGCACTACACCATGTTGCAACGCCAACCAACTGGTTATCAGAGATAAACTAGATCTGAGAAGCAGCCAACATTGAATGAGATGAAAATGTTTAATAACTTTTACATCATCATGGCAGATACAACACCAATAATATTCGGGATCAGGTAACGCGTGAACAGTTTAGTATCAAAGAGCAGATGTACATACGTATATCGATAAGAATCAACGAAACAGTTGATTGCTATTAGCAGACGTCTAAAGACAGTTCGAACATCGGATTCCATTAAGTTGAAACTGCACCAGCCATCGCAGCGAATTTAAAAACGCAAAAAACGCAAAACCATGCCAAGCACTCTTAATGCCTTGTCATGACCCCAGTTAGCAAGATGCAGTCTGTGCTACTAAGGGACAGCAGAAAGGCCGCGGACTTCCAAGAGACGTCGGGAAGCATTCATTTGGTCTGCCTGAAACCTGGGGAGCAGTTGTACTCATATAAGACCCAATTGTCAATTAACCGAGGACACAGGTAGACCCAACGTAGGTTTGAGTCCTGAAAAACTCTTCTCTGAACCTTGCCTGGCAAGTTCATCATCCCGTTGTGACTTGGGACACAGATAATGGTCCCGGCCGGCCCGCAAAGTCACCAAATATCCACTTCTTTTTAAACGAAAGATGGCTTTGAGAGTGCAGCCCAAAATATCAAGGAGAGGGAGATTTATCAATATGTCTAGAGCGGAGCAAGGAGTGCTGGGGAAAACCTCCATGCATCTGAGACAAACCGTTCTTTGAAGTCTGGTAACTATTTTTGCAAGTGCTTATTCCACCTTGATGCCTTTAAGTAGTAGATAAGTCAGACCAGACAGCTTCTTCCTTTTCGTAAAGAGAACGGTCTCAGTTTTAAGAGAATTGACTGAAAGCCCATAGTGTACCAAAGGTCGATAACGTCTAGGGCTGTCCGCGCTTTGGAGCGCTTGACATGATCCATCAGACAATATAGATTAAGCAGACAGCGGACGAACATGCACCATAGCAGTGGAGACAGATCGCCACCTTCTGGGCAACTCATGTTTATTACAATAGTAGCCACAGCCAGCATCCTTAATCTATGTCCTATTGCTGGTGACTGTTTTTATCCATAAAACTACGCCATGTTAACCAGCCGAGTTAAACATGCCATCAAAAGCTGCGTTGTCGAAAGCACGACCTTCTTGTCGAGTGCGCCTTCATATCTGCCTACCAGATTCTGAAGCGTACTCTCGCAGGATCTTCTCCGTTGGTAGGAGTGTTGTATCTCCGAGAGAGAATGTATTCGCAAAGTAGTCTTTCACACATGGATCTCGACCATTCTGTCGATGGTTTTCGGCATGAAGGAAGTCAGACTCATAGATCTGAAACTCTGGGCGAGCGAGTAGTCCTCCTTTCCGATTTTCGGTATAAAGGCCACTCTCATTGCTCCGAAAGAGAAGGTTCCGCACATGCGGAAGATGAATCTAATCCGTGTAGCAATAGGTCTATTTGAGCTTCTACTTAAAAACTTACCGGGGAACTTGACATGACACCAAGAGCCTTACCCGAGATCAGCTCACAAAATAGAAATTGCTGATTGATTAAGGCTTTAAGCATAGACTAATCGTAACAATCGTAACAATGGAATCATCATCATCGGAATTCAGAGAATTCTCTGAACAGTTGTCTCTAGTGTTTTACGTGGACGCTTGTCTTGGAAACTTAAAACCACGGGATGTCCATAAAACTATGGGAGCAAGAATATGCCTTGCTATCGCTCTCCATCAACCCTTTGATACCAAAGTAGAACTTGTGTTGGAGGCAAAAAGTTACACACTTGGTATGGGTCGAGGGCGACCTAAAACCTCTTACTGATCTTAGGGTCACAGGACCCAGTATTTTGCAACTCTTCATTGGTTCACGACCCTTCTCGCGACTTTAAGTTTAAATCACAGCCAAAATGACGCTCCCACAAGAGGGCTTACCTCTTCAAGTCCGGGGGAGCTCCTGACTCCCATGATACCGTGTCTTAAGTAATGGTAGGGACTACCCGTGGTTTTGCCACCCAACACATCGGTGGCGTCATCTAAAAATCGTTACAATAAGACCAGTACATTGCTTTGCCCCCGCTTTTTATTAGACAATGTCATTGATGGGCGAAATTCTCTTAACAGCTTAATATTCGTCAGCATCCTTGAACGTCAATAAACTCGTCACCTCTGAGAATTAACCTTCTTCCCTACTTTCGCTGACGTACCAATTAATGAAAGTACTATTGGCGCACATCAAATTAGATTTGTCACCGAGACGAGCCTAAGATTTTAGAGACGGCTTTGGCGCAAAACAACATGGCAAATCAAATCCAGGTAGAACATCCGCCAGTTGAACACCAGTTAATATCCTGCCCAGGACTGTGTTTAAAGATTTAGTTGGCTGGTTCAAAACAGGCATTGCCTAATTTGCCAATAGATAATCTGTTGACTGAAGCAAAAATGACCAAGTGGAACTGGATACGTGGGAATGGTACTACAAGTAAGTTAGTTTGGAAGTCGATGTATAATTCGACGTTTAAACCGGAGCTCTGATGAAATGATTTCAATTGGAGTAGGTTAGTTGTTCAATGTCAAAGTTCCTGCGGAAGAAGAGATAGCTTCATTGTCAACCATGAAAGCTCAGTTGGAATGCTCCAGTGTTGGGTAATTTGTCAACATAAAATTCGGTATATTGGACAGCTGGCTTATAGATCCTTTCTCCAAGGCCATGTCGATGATTTTTTTCCAACGAGTGTAACGTGCACAAGCTTTATATTCGCAGCACCTTACCGATGAACTTCATCGACTATAGTTTGTTCCCAATTTATAAAATCGCAACGAAACACATGCTTGTTAGTACAGTTATGATAAGGAAAGTGCTGAATCACCTACTTCGACAGTTGTGTCTAGTGGCATCTGACAATTGCGTTGGATCCCAAGCTCTAAACATCAGCGTAATCAACATAGAAGAGATGTGTTATACGTTCATATGAACAACGCTCTCATAACAAGGTCAAGAACTGGATTCGCACAAGCCAAAGCCTTTCTAGGATTTTTTTCTGAGCTCCAAAAAAATTATCGATTTTGTTGTCTAAAAAACAGCTGTAGTATGAAGAACTAAGAGGACGTACACTAGAGCATGGAACTTTGTCCCGGATATTTTTCGGAAGGTTATTGATCATGTTTCAGTGATCGGTCTTATGGAAGACAAGTGGATTGAGACTTATGATTTTGCGCTAAGAGTTTTCGATTTCAATTCAGTGTGTCCCAACAAAAAATTACCGACTAGAAGGACATCCAAGGAAGCTTCTACAACAAAGGTTCATACATATATAAGACGAGGCTGATGACCTTTTAAGAGATACTTTTATAAACTTATGGACGGAGCCTACAGAGCATTTCTAAAGATAAGTCTAATTGTATCTGACTTGGCAGCTATTTATACAATACAAAGTATCAGCCGATTTTCTCCGAAAGGGGTTCACCCAGCTTTGGACAAACTTTCTCTTTAACAACTTGGGTTAAAGAGAAAGTTTAGACACCACCCATGTGCCTTATGTTAGGGAAGCCGAGAAAAATAGTTGAAGGCTACCAGAGTCAGATTAAAGAAGGAAAAACACGTGCAGCCTAAGGACGTCTATGAGCTTAGAACAAAAACATAGACATTGACAAAGTTTGAGTCACATAATACAAGACTTACTTATATCAGCATGGTTTTTGGCTTTCGATCTCCTGGTCTTGAAGTTCGGCAAGCCCGTGTGTACTAAATTTCTGCATGTTGCTAAATTATAAAGAACGATAGTGTTCATCGTACTTAACTCTATAGTGCGTTGTCTAAATTTTAAACCCTGACGATGTACAATGTGTTTTTCCTAGCAACTAGAGCATAGAATACTCCCGGGCTAGACCAGATATAACCACATACCTTACTTTCTTAGTGAAGCTGCTGAGTACCAAAATCGTAACTTAGTTCCATATTGATGTAACTGACCGCTAATTACAGAGCTCGTTTGGTGATAAGACATGCTTATATGTACATGCAGTCGATCCGAGGACGGATGAAATTTATTTATCAACTTGATAAAGGCAGTATAGAAGTTCGGTTACCTCAGGAGTGATGTATACTCCATAAAAAAAAAAAATTTAGATGGAGATTCGACAATGCCATTAAAGCTGCTATCCTTTCTCTAAACATCTAAGGTACAGCTTCCAATACCATGAATTACCAAAAATGCTTTGTACAGAACCCTCCTTATCTCGGTGGCTGGAACTTCCCCGACAGACCAAACTTTTATTAAAAAAATTGTCCTCTTTACGAGGAAGGCAAAGGGAAGAAGGTACAAATTCGTATATTATGCTGGTTCATCAATTAAAAAAGGGCTGCACAAAGATTTTCAAGCAATTGATTCAATCGAATAAAATCAGAGTTTAAGGAGCAAATGATCTTGAGGACAAGGAAGTTTGATCCCACAGGTCGTGATGAGCTATAGACACAAACCCCTTAACGTGGGCGAGGGAGTGTTCTCAGATCTCCTCGCAAACTTCTTCAACCTATGTATGCACTGTGACTCATTTCTGTCACCATATTTGGTCACTACTACAGTTCACTGATGAACTGCACTCGGGAAATATCAAAAAATCTTGAATGTTCTTCTGACGCCACCTCTATTGCTTCTACGTCGCTATTGAGTTCTTTATAGCCATCTTGTTTGCTTGTGGTTGTATTTTTTTTTTATTATTTTTGGGCATTTCTACAAGTAATTGACCCTTTTTCCATAGTCCATTGCAACAAAGGTGGATCTCATGCACTACGAATACCATCATCATCATCATCATAATCATTATCTTTGCCTTCATCGTATGCTATGGTCATCATTATGATGTTAGAATGTTGTACCGCTTTACAATCCCGCGATATGTTGTGTTGATTCCATTGTGCAAAATATGCAGATCTCAAGTCAGCGATAGTAGGTCAAACATAACAACAAATCTTTAACGAGCCCCTCACAATGTTCGCCAACATTTCAGGTACAACAATCCCAACAACACACACATCAAGCCAATTTACATTCTGCTGTACAAGTACGCTCCTACCTATATAATGCAAACTAGGGCTGGCTTCCATCCAAGTACGAGTATTGTGCCCAGATCCTCATATTTTTTTCCCCCACGTAGCGTAACTCTATCGCATCCTAACCGTAGCCTAACACAAAATTCCGTTCAGTTTGTTAGCCCAGGTTACATACTTTTGCTCCAATTTTATTCAAAGACTTCCAGATACTTGTACTTCTCGTACAATACAGCCAGCGGTGACAGTGTTATTCTCGCTGTATTCTCTCGCTCCAATCATAAGCGACAATCAAATGCTTTGAGAACAAAAGAAATCCAGGAACGCATTGCGCGTTCGGCTACAGAAGTCTCTGCCGAAGTAGAAACAATGATTCCATGGTGCTGACAACAGTAAACAGCAACAACAACCAAAACAAAAGAACCTACGATTTCGATCATTTCTTAATTCTATAAAAGGTTTCTAGATGAACTGCAGGCGGATGAGAATGCCTGTTTTTGCCTAGGAATTAAGGCTCTACGCACGAATACGCTTGATGTTCAACTGCTCTCACGAAAATCACACTGGGAATCGCGCCTTCGTTGTCGTGATTTCCATTGAAAGTCCAGAAGCTAACCCAACGCGACCCAAGTTCGAATCGAAGACATTATTTTGTGAAATCCTCTCTCGAATGTGAGTGTGGCTTGTGCGTGTCAATATCTACTAGTAGGGGGGGTGGTTAAGGCAATCACCAATGGGTGACCAATATAATGGGGACTCCTTTGGCATAAAAAGTCCTCCGACTCCACATTTGAATGTAATGCTCGAATTTACAATGTAAGCTGGGTGTAATGTGGTAGCTTAAGAAGGCCTTTAAAACGGAATATTGGTATCGACGACGCTGGACGCTACTGTGCCAGCCTGTGGAGTTACATGCAACACCAGAGCCAAAGTGGTGCGGAAAGAGTTGTGGCAGCCTAGTGGCAGGCTGGTGGCAGTACGCGCAACAAGAGACATAGTGCGGCGAACATTTTTAGTGCTGATTAATGTCCCCTACCGGTATGTGTTCCTACGGGATGTTCCAAAGAGTGTGTCTTGTTAATGCCACGGAACTTTGTCGTTACTGCTTTTTTTTTTATTCGTTTTTAGCTTTTTCCATTTTTTTTTTTTCCTCATTCCATGGTTAGATGATGTACACAACTAGACTGTGATCTGGAGAGATAGTTGGACTTGGAAGTAGCACTTCTCATTATGAAATTAAACGCGCGCGCGCGCGCACTGTGGAACGTGAGTGGAACATGGGTGACCGCCCATTAGAATGACGGAAATATTTTGAATAGCATGTCGCGATGTTGGGCGCAATGGACTTTGTTTGCTATTTTTCTGTGTGGAAAAATTTTACTCATTTTTTTTGTCATAGTATCTATATAATGTGAATCTTGTAGATTGGGGCAACTTCCGTGTGATGATGGCCTGGGAGGAAATCTATTCGATGAGAACCGTACGGCTTGGGTTAGGATTTGTTGGGAAGAATGACTTACGTGCAAAGGAATTTATTTATTTTCTTTAACGTACTGAAAGTGACCTAAGTGACTCCTTGATAAGGTTCAGAGAGGATTTGAGGCACTCAGCAGATAGTTCAAGAAGTTCTTATGGTTTATCGGAAAAGATCATCAGCTTTTATTAAGGCTATTAAGTCGAGGCATGATTCACTTACTTTTTTGCACCTTGCGCAAATATGTGCAATGTCAGAGGGATTATTTGCGAGAGGACGACAGCAAATAATCGACTTAACCTATCAAACCCTAGTGCTTAATTGCATGCGATAGTTCCAAATAACTATTGGAGTTTCCCATGTCAGACTATAGGTACATTCTAAATGGGATGCAAAGATTTCACCTTTCTGAAGAAGAGTTCGGAAAAAACGGGTTGGACACGCTTCATGAACGAACTTTGCAAATCGGTCAAAACTCTGGATATGCTTAATACGAGACAGAAGGAAAAGATTTGAATATGCAACAGTACCCTTCAAAAAACCACCCCTTCGACGGTGAAATCTAGATCTGCAGATATTACGTAGGAAAACTAGAGGACTTCTAAGCAGGTCATTTACTACTAAGGCTTACTCGGATTTCGAAGAGTGCCTTCTATGAGAATTTTTGCGAAAAGATAATATCCGCTGAAAGCAACATCCTGGTCAAATTCCCCAAAAGGTGCAGAGAAGCTTAGTCACTTTTTCGTTACTTACATCCCAGTCGACTAGATGTTTTGTTTTTGAGTTGCAAGACCACAGAGGAAACCGTGGACAAAATCCATGATCTCGTATTGGTGGACCGCAGAGTGAAAATTTGCGAGTTGGCTGAGATAGCAAGAATCTCAGCTGAACTGGTTAGCCATGTAATTCACGAGATTTTGGGGATGAGAAAGCTGTCCGGGCGATGGATGCTGCTTTTGTTCGCACCGGGGAACAAGCGCAATCGTTAGACCACTTTAAAGACGTGCTTTTCCCTGTTTAATCGAAATCCGGAGGAGTTTCTGCATCGTTTCGCAACCATCGATGAGACTTGGATTCATTTGTACACACCAGAATGAAACAATGGATTTTACCCGGTAAACGCGTTTTTTGAGACGCGGGAGGTGTGATCCACGTTGGCGAAGAAAAAAGTCTCCACAGTCAAATTGGTCGCATTGCACTACTAATTGCTCCCCCATCCTTCGTATTTTCCGGATTTGGCTCCCTGTAACTTTTTTTTGTTCTCAAATCTTAAAAGATCGCTCGCCAGAAAGAAGTACGGGTCGAACGAGGAAGTCATCGCCGAAGAAGAGTACAAGTATTTTGGAGGCCAACAAAAATCGTACTATACGAAGGGGTTCAACAAGTTGCAGCACCGCTTGAAAAAATGTATGAATTGAGAGCGGATTATAATAAAAAATAAATTGTCGAATTGTTGTCATTTCTAATCCGGGTGTCCATCAGACAGTCCTCCGTATACGGCGTTGATGAATCACAGCTAAACAGAATCGTTGTGGTTGCTGAGGTTAAGAATCACGGCCTCAAAGACGAATTCTATGACCACCTAGATAGAACATATGCTCAGCGCCCTATATTTGAGTAAGGAAGCCTTTAAAGGGGTCATCAGAAGCACATCTTTATAACACCACGTTCGGCAATGGATTCAAGTTATTCAAATTTGTAATTGGGCGCAACCTTTTAGTAGTGAGGATGCGTTTCCCATATCTCACATCTATAACACGATATGCTTATCCCCTGGTCAATGAATCGTCAACCACATTGATCAAGTTGCGATCGACGCCAGACAATTCTCCAGCATCCTAGATGACTGATATTTTCGAGATTCAATATCATTACCATGTTGCAGCCAGGGTACGAATGCGGTTATCACAGCCACAACGGAGTCAAGTAAGACCATCAAGCTGCAGCCAGAAGAGCATAATAGAATTTTTCTGATCGTGTTTCCCTCAAACTCTCTTAAAATTCTAGTCCCCATACACAAATCGTTCGAATGTTGTCAAGGTGCCATCAGAGAAGATGCTTCTGATGTGATGGAAGCGCCGCCACAGACAAACTTCTAGTTTGACGATGAATGTAGGAAGTCATATACAGCTTGATAAAAAGCATATAAATCTGTGGTGCATCTGTTTTACGAGCAAAAAAAAGAGAAGTGTTCACGCTTTAAGGTAGCAATATCGAATCACGATCTCTAAATCGGCACAATTCCTTGTGTATGTGGATGGCAACGAGCCGCTTATAGATCTTTCTTTAGCGTTAAGACAAAAGCGCCCAAAACGAAAGCGAGGTAAAGTACATGTTGTCAATAGAAATAGATGGACACCACCTTTATTTTGGTCACAACGTTGCTATCGGCGGTTGAAACTTTGAAATCGCTAATGCCTTCGTCTATATTGGCACCGCCATTAGAAGCAGCAATAACTACAAAATAGAAAGCAGACGCAACGGAATTTCTCTTGAAAATCGCTGTTTTTTTGGTAACTAATTAACAGAGCCCTTTTCTAAATTGCCTTCATATAAGTATCTAATCATTCCGCTTCTGCTGTAATGCATAAAGGTTTGGGCGGATAAAGAATCATTTGGCCGTCTCGAGAGATTCCCCTTTGAATTGACGGAACAGAAAACTACGAATGGTACGGTCTAGTAAAGCGTCTCCAGATCAATCGTCTTAGATGGCTGGGCCATGTTGAGCCACTGGGCTTTACAGCTCCAGTTTAGAGACAAGTTAAGTTAAATTAAAAATGGCGCCGCAGAGGACGACCGTATCTAAAGTGGCGCACGCAAGTGGAAAGGGACATTAATCAACTTTAATCGAGAGAACGTGTAAGCTGAAGAGGCTTGTTGATTGTGGCCTAAGTTTACCCCCAATTATAGCTCCAACTAAGTAAGTAAGACTGCAATTAATAAGCGCTAACGTTGTTGAACAGGAATTGCTCATCGAACAGCGCTCTATCTTCTCTGCTATGGTGCATCTTAGTCGGCTTTCAGCTTAACATTCACAATAGTTTAAATCATGTGGCAGGCGGTACAGACCATGCCAAGGGATTGTCTTCTCTAAGGAATATGAGCTCAAGTCGTAACTGACGATTCGTACACCTAAAGATCCATAATTCCACAGCAGCAAGCTGACCGGTTTGATTCATTTTACACACAGGCGTCACCATCTGTTTCTATCTATCTAACCTGGATAATAAATTTCTAAATTAAACATATCATATAAGAAAGAGGGAGTGTGTAAGAGACCTTTTGGCATTTGACATGGGACTTTCCTCCAAGGATGCTCCTCTGGATCTCCAGGGCTATGAGAATACCAACTCTATACTATAAAGCGCCGAGTGGAATATCCTTAATTGCAAATGTGCCACTGTCACTTTATTTAGACCATTAAGATTGATTTATCTCGGCTGCTTGGGAGCTTTTGCTTATAAGCCTTGCTCTGTTCTAGATGTATTGGTGTACCTGTCTCCCATTGATATTGTTTTATGGCCAGAGCGCTTCTTTCGTTTTAAAAGAAATTCTTTTTGGTTTAACTCATTTTTTGGACCTTGTGCGTCTAGTCTCTACTACAACGATGAACTATCTTATATTGTGTGATACAGCGGAGGTGACTAAATATCTGCTTTGCAACGACCACATTCAAGCTGAATTCACTAAATCTTCTTTCAATACCAGCTCACAATGAGATAGCCGATAAATTTGTTAGGAAAGGCTCAAAGGAGGCCCAAAAACTCTCTTAAACTGCTTGCATTCTTTGTGAGGGCTAAAATTAGAGTTCCGTCTTTTTAGAGGGTGTTCTAGTAAGTTGTGTCCGATTGACAATTTTTGAGATATCTCTGAAGAGGATGACTGTAGATGCTCATCCTTTCCACGAAATTTTAAATCACTCTTTCACATAATTATGGGTTTATCTCGGCGATAGCGGCTTCAATGTTCACTTTCAGAGTTAGAATTATATGCAGATCGTTGTCGGAGACCCTGCTTTTGACGTAGTCCTAAAGAATGAAGTCTAAAGGTGTTAAATCGCATGATCTTTTCGGCCAATAGGTATCTGTGTAACGCGAAATTATGCACCTAGGAAACTTCGTGTGCGATAACTCGATTGCTTTACGACTTGTGTGGCACGTAGCATCATTCTGTAGAGGTTGTCCATATCCATTGTCTTGCTAGCGCGTTCTATTGACCCCATCGGCTTTTAAGGCCTCATTTTCGAAATAGTACGGCCTTATGGCAACTTCGATTCATGAACCATCCAAAACAGTTACTCGCTATGGGTGCATTTGCATTTCGTGGATTTTTTGTGTCCCAGATGCGGAAATTTTGCACGTAGCCCCCAATGTGGAAATGGGTGTCATCCAAAAACACGATTTCTTCTCTTTTTTTTTTTACAAAAGTCAATATCAGCATGCATATTTTCCAGGACTCAATCCGAGAACGTACAGATCCGCTGATGGTCGCCCGGCTTTGGTTCATGCATTAATTGATTGGACCTTATACACACGGAGAGACAAATCTTTCGCCAAAATTCATAGCAGTGTGGCTCAAGCTCCTGAGTACGCTGACGAATGGAGGTGTTCGGGTCGTTTTCGACACATCCGGGGCGAACACGTTTTCGGCATCTTTACATCTCATACCGATCCCGGTCACTTAAAATTTTTTGATAATGTTGCGCACATACGTACGTCTCGTAAGGCACATGATTACTTGCAAAATTGGCAACATTTTTTCGCATCGTAGCACTTTCAAATCCTATGTCTCTTTCTGAAGTACAAACAAGCCCAGGGCGTTTAACTCTTCAGTTTGCTGGCAAACCAGTCGAATAGTTTCTGATTTTTTTGAAAGCCAGCGCCATTGCTATCATCCCTACCAGGAAAGACTATATTCTCATGGGGCACTACGTTTTTGTTAAGCACCTAAGCGTGATAAGTATAAAGGACGTCATCTCTTGGTATGCCTGCTGTGAAAGCATTACCCCTGTGAATACCTGACTTACTAGCCGTTGATTTGTGATAGTTCCTAGTACTGATAGCATTTCATATTTGGAAAGAATAAGCAGTTTCTTTAGGGGAACATAAACAAGAAACGAGTAGAATGGACTAGTTTCTTGTACACAGACAAAAAGTACTAAGTACAAGGTGGCACAAAAGTTGTCACCCGATGTTTTTTAGTTGTAATTTTTTTATGAATCAAAAACTTTGATTCTATTTCTGGTTTATGTTTTTATGATTCCTTGAATTTGTTTCTATTAAGTCAAGAAGTTGATATCGACTAAGTGGCCGCCGTCAGAACTTTCGGCGAAAGGTTTTCCAATTTTTGACAGATATTCTCCTTGAGGGCTTCAAAAGTCTGAGGCTTGTTGACATAGATTCATGAGTGCGAAAAACTCTGAAACGGTTAAATCAGGCGATCTTGCCGACCAGTGAAAATTACCAAAACAAAAGATTAGGAGACCCGGAAATGCAGCCCTTAGTTCGTGCAGAATGCGTCGTTGCTCCATCCCGTTGGAATCACATGTTATCCAGTTAAAATTTATCCAATTGAGGAAGTAGAAGGTCATTGAGCATGGCTCTGTAACGCTCGCGTCTACAGTAGCCCATTGACACTCGGCGTTTTAGGAGAAATAAGGCCCGATGACGCCTCTAGCGTAAAAAGCACGCCATGCAGTAACTTTGAGCGGGTATAATGGCTCTTGCTGGGTTATATGTGGATTTTTGGTGCCCTATATTTTTCTTTATTCAAATATCCACAGAGATGGAACTGGGCCTGTAGAAAAGTTGTCTTCCTGGTGTTCATCAATTGTGACAGCGGCCAGTTAGCTGATATCACTTTCTCGACTTCATGTTAAGAAATCTAAGACACCATAATAACCTAAAAAAAAAAAACAGTCAAAGAACATCGAGTGACAACTTTCTTGCCACCTTATTCTCATAAATTTCAAGTAAATCCATAGAATTTGTGTCGCTGATAAACTGAATCTCCTTTCAAAAACGTCAACGACCTAGAATATGGTTTTCATGATTTGAAAACGGATTGTCAAGTTCTAAACTGCTCATCTACATACATACTCATATAGGCCATAGAAAAGGCCAACTTTGATTTTGCCAAGATCTGCTCACAAATTCTAAATAAAGTCCTGGTTGTGCAAAGCATCTTCAAGTACAAACCCAAGAACAGAAGCTTAATCTCCCAATTCCTTACGAAACTGACAGAAAATAAAGTGGACCAAATAAGCAGATCTCATAACTTTGACAGGTCGGATCCTTTCGTTCCGCCGTTTCTCCAATGTGGTACTGCATAGCTAACAATCGGAAACATGCCCAAAACCACTCCAATCAATTGTGTGTCCTTTTCTATTTTTCTTTTACCTTTTTACAATCAGACAGATGGATTTATAAGATTCCTGTCATTCAAATTACCTCAACCTCATCCAGTTAGTATCATAAATATTTTGTAACCGAAACGAGTGATTCAATTTAATTTTGTGCGCGCTGATTATGATGAGATCAGCAACTTCTTACACCCTTCAACTTTAATCCTTTGTGCAATTTCTCATTTTTTCATAAAAAAAAGAAAGAATATCAATCTCTTGTTTGTCGGCAACAGGTTAATATGACCCACCAATTTAACTTGAAGTCTACCTACCGATCAGAACCCCACGGACACATCTCATCATCAAGCATTTGGGCAATTAACTTGCGAAAGCAAACTCTCCAAATGAGTCTGTTCTGTTGTCTGTTTTATTTTTTTTTTCTTCCCTCTACACTTGTTTCACTTAAATTAAAAACGAAATGCCAATTTAAATTAATAAAACTAAAAATGCCGATTTATTCGGCCAAACGAGGAGCGCATACGTTCTTTAAGGGCGACACACGAGGCTAACTCCATAGAGGTAACCAAGAAACGCCACCTTTATCCTAAAAAAAAATGGTTATACGCGCCCTTTTTTCGTAGCTAATTACTATGCGTTCGGTCTACCACCATCGCTTGTACAGTACGCCGTCATAAAATTTGGGTCACTATCACTTATTTTATGTGTTAAAAACAAGTCTTGTGAATGAGTGATCATATTTTTAGATACCCTAAAACAACTTCTTAGAACTGAGCTTTATAACCGTAAAACAATTTTATAAATTGATGAAGTAAGTTCCGAGATTACCGGTAACAAACAAACTACAATAGTATGGTACAAAAAGGTAAGTAAACGAAAATTCAAAGTATTTCTATTTTTATGACGGAGTACTGTAAGTATCCACTATCAAGATAGCAAGATTTGATTTGCCTGTACAATGACACATTCGTCTGGGGGCAGTCAACTCCAGCCGGTCGCCGAAAAAGCGAAAAAGGCCAACACCACACGAATAACTAACCAAGTCCCGAGTATTCGATCATCTTCAAGGTAACATCAACAGCAGCAACAGTACCATGATGGCAGCATCATCAAAGTCTCACAGGAGAGAGATGAAGCCTCCAAATGATCTGGCAGTGCTGTGCAAGACTGACGAAGAGTAATTATCAAATGTAAGTTTTGGTGGTTGCTCGATGATGCTTGCTGGTACTTGGTGGTGCTGCTACTCCCTGTGTGAGAATACCCTAAACTTCATCCATCTATTCATTTTGGCCATGAAACATCATCGAAGGGAGCATCATGATTGCCATGAGACGGGGGAGGAAAGGATTTGTGGAAAAATCTCGTCATGACGACGTGTAATTTTACTTTTTGCATCCCTGATTCCCTGATTGGTCTGCCATGCTCACATGGATGTAGTTTCTGGAGTTTTTCATTTGTTCATTGTTGTTTTTGCTTTTGTCAATGGAAATTCCATGGCTGACTATGGCTGTGGCATAACTCTTCATAATTTTTTGAAGAATCCCTCAACTTGTAGCCATCTACGAGTACCATGTGGAAAAGTAGGAACGGGGGTATGTGTTTATCCGAAATTCATTACCTCGTTGAATGGCTAGTAATGAGGGGCTCAGTCTCTAGAAGAGAGAAAGATCCACCTCGCTTTGGCTTGCCATCTTTTGGTTCGGTTCGGTTTGGTTTGGTTTGGTTTGGTGCTGTATTCCATGATTTTTCTCTCTATCCAGCAGGCTATGGATGAAACGGATGGACCATTGGAGTGTTGGCGTGATGGGCTTTTGAAAACTTGAAATTATCCAGCAGAATAAAATTAATTGCTCGTTTAGTTAATTTATCATGAGAAGTACTCGTAGCTCGTTGTAGATTCACTATAGCGTCGACGTCGCGATCGACGGTGTGCTGAGGTGTAGTTGAGTCTGGCAAATGTTTGAGATACTTTGGTGGTGAAGGGAGGAATCTATGCCATTGAGGTGAATTATTATTCACGGATAGACGATTTGGTTAAAAATTTCCCTAACTGGAGCACAACTATGTGCTTGTTTGGTAAATAGTGTGAAATCGGAGATGAGTGTGCTGATAAATTATGGTTGGCTTAGAGATTGTGGGATTTTAAATGGACTTAACTTAGAAGTGTTTCAGTTGTTGAGTGGCTTTCTCTCGGTTAATTTAGTATAAAGCTCTTGATGTTACTGGATAATTATCGGTTAACATTTTGGAATTGAAAGTCAAGAACTGGATTATTTTTTTTAAAAATGGAAAACACAATTATAGTCATGGTCATAGCTACTAACAGCAGTGACAAACGCAAAGAAATCTGCTCCTCGTTTATGTATAATATCGCACAATATGTCTCTTACTTAGCTGCTTCATGGAGATATCTCATGTTGTGAACTACCTTTCTCCCCCCCCAAGATTAGGTTAGGTTAGGTAGAATTGGCTGTTGAAAGTATCAACCCACTAAAGCCTATTGGCTTATTGTGATGCCACGTGGATCTGCGATTCTCCTACTCTTGGAACTAATTTGAGATTATGCTGAAGCGTAGATGACTGTTAATGTCTAAATTCTTTAGACTGCTTAAGTCATTGTTGAAGTTTTTTTCATTAGGGGAAATGTGGACATGTACAGAGTAAGTCCAGGATTATCTCTTCCTCCTCCTCGTTTATGCAGCTTCTGCAGAAATTATTTCTAAAGATGCCAAGAATTCTTGCTTGCCTATAAGGAAGTGTCCACTGATGACACCTACAATGGTGCTAAGATTTTCCCTATTTAGAAAGATAAAACTCTTAGAGCGATTCAGAACTAGCTTAAGCCAGATCTATTTGGTCGCCAGACATGTTAATCCAACAGTCCATCTAAGGTCTTTTCTTATGTTAGCATCTAGGTTTCATATTAATTTGCTCGTAGCGATTAGTATACCGATGTTACCCTTTTCCAGTAGAATAGGAAAAATGGTTCCAATTTTGGCGAGTTCGTCTGCCCTACAATTTCTTGGAATATCTCTGTGGCCCGGTGCTCAACATTGGTGAATGTTGAACTGCTCTGCCATCTCCATAAGAGATGATCGACATTCAAAGGCGGTTATAGAATTTAATGGAACTGAGTCTAGGGACTTTATAGCGGCCTAACTATCCTAAAAGATGAGAATATTCTTCGTAGATATAACTTTTTTTAGCCAAGATAGAGTTTATTTTATCGCCAACCTTCCAAATTTAAAGATTCTTCTGAAGCATCGATATGCAATACTATAGATCGATTTAATGTCTACCTATACTCTTATGGATAAAATTAATCCAACACGATCTCATACTCATACAGAAGAAGCCATCGGCTCTGTAGAGGTGAGTTTGATTTAGGATCCGAATTTTAATGATTCGACGCTGTTGTCAGGAACTCGACCTGTGCCCGTTCACTGCATGGAAAATTTTTGGGAGAAATCTTGGCCTACACTCGTATAAGATCAAACTGAAGCAGCAATTGCACCCAATGGACCATCCTTTGCCTCGTATGTTTGGTGCATCGGATGAAAATCAACTAGAAGTTGAACCGGAAATTTTACGTCAAATCATCTTCAGTGATGAGGCTCATTTCCAGCTTAATGGGTATTTTAATAAGCAAAAGTGTCACTTTTGAAGTGAGTACAATACTTAGGAGACTCTCGTGACCCAATTATGATCCGAAAAAGTCACTGTTTGGTGTGGTTTGCACGCTCGAGGCATAAGTGATCCATGAAGATGAACCCAAAATTACCGTCAATGATGAGTGCTACAGGCAAATGATTCGCAATTTTTTGGTCCTTTGTGTCAATAACAATCGTTCAAGACGCAAATGAATTCAGCAGAATGGCGCAACGTGCCATACAGTTGGTCAAACCATCACTTTATTGGGACAAACTTTTGGTGAGCAAATCATCTTAAGAAATAGATCTGTAAGTTGGCCGCCTAGGGCATGTGATTTGACTGCGTTGTACGTTGTACTCCGTAAGACACGTTAGAGGGACGAAGGGAGAAGCGGGTGAAGTCGCGAGAATGCCGGACGACCCAAAAAACCAAGTTGGTTGTCCTCACCAGACAACGGAGGTTCTTTCGCCGGACTTCCGTCTGAACGTGCCGGGTTCGGAAAGTGGATCGACTCCCGACTTATCTTTGGGAAGCACATAGGCAGGACATTTGATAAAGACACCAATGTAGGAGCAGCACTGTCTCCTTAGCTGTTATTCAATGTTGGCGGTCGGAGAGTGGATGCGCTTACAAGACGGGGTCTCCGAAAGCGGTTTACTTCGCTACAAAGCGTCGGGTGATTGTAATTGGTATGGTGATTGCAAGAAACGTGCCCGTGCCCGTGCCCAGAAATAAATTTCAGTCCCGGGAATCCGAACATGATGGCGACAGGGGAAATAAAACGAGGTCGTGGGTAAGTGGACACACCGACTCATACCTGTGCTGAGCATGTGACTAGAGCGAATCCATGATGAGGTGAATTACCAAACTTTCTTACCTAGCTTCTTTTTGAACACGGTGAGATCAACGCATATCTACATATCTAGATGAGACAATTTTTCTGCAGTGGACGATACTGCCGAGCATACGTGGAATGAACTGTTATTGGATCAGCTGGGTCTGATGGTCACATACAAAATATCATTTCCGCGATGTTGAATTAAGAGGAAGTATGGAGGCCTACGTCCAGTCGGTAATAACGGAAAAAAAGGAAGGAGTACGGCTCTGCGTCTATTCAGGTGTAGAGAAAGTACAGTCGCTTTGGGAAGTCTGCATAGAAGATCATCGATGAGTGACCACTGTAACCCTCGGGTTACTTGCGGTGGGTGTATTACAAGATGCGAGAGATGAGATGAGCTTGCTCGTTACCGTCGTAGGGTCTAAGTACCTACCTACGTAAATTCAAGCCATACAAATCTGAAGCTCCACACGGAGTTATAAAGCGAGATCTAGAGCTTGTACTGTTAACACCTTACTCAAAAATAGGTGGAACATAAGGGCAGAAGATCTGTTAGTAGAAGCGCAATGCAAATTGCAATCGTCCTACCCAAACATGCCTGGTATATGAGCTACTAACATACCGCTGCTGCCGTCTGAAACAGTCTCTGAACAAATTAACAATGTGGATCGGTAGATGCAGATTGACCGTAAACTCCCATAAAACCAAACTTGTCCTCTTCACTTACTTTCTTAGTCCGGGGTGAACCTGAGCTTCAGCCAACAAATCTGTTAGAACGGTCAAACAACCTGAGATGGTTGAGCACCTATTCGCTAGAGAATATAAAATTTCATACAATACATTGACTGCCTATAGTAGTTTCACTAAAGCTACAAGTTTGACATTTGACAAGGCTACTTATTCTGATTGAATAGCAATAAAAGATGTCTAAGCCTAGCTTTAGAAAAACATGATACATATCGACTAAGAGTAACCGTATCTTTTTGGATAGTTGAAAGTCGCAATTAATTCCTAAAAATCAGTCAGAATCCGAAATCAGAAATGGTAAAGGAATCATAATGATGAATTCGCGAAACTCGGAATCATGCTCTACCAGAGGGAATCCATAACGATTCTAGCAAGAGAACGCTTTTTAAGGTTAGGTAAGATCGAAAGAGTTACCTCAAAGGGAAGGACGCAACAAGGCATGGCATATACCTAAACGACGTCTACAGCTGCATGAAGGAGAATTTCTACGTACATATCCTGCTACTCGATGATTAATAAGAAGCTCACGTAATGCCATAATGGACTTTTTATGTGCCAATGTGTGTGGGCTTTATTTGGCCGTGTAATGATGAGTGATAAATCCGCAACAAGTTTCCAACGTATTCAAATTAGTAAGGAAGTTAGTAAGGCAACAGATTAAGGTAAACTTCTTTAGTTCTAAATACTGATAGTAATAAGGCATAGATCTGTCATCTTATTGTACGAGCCCGTGGTGGACCAACATTTCAAATTATATCCCAATGGAGATTTAAAATAAATTACATCTACTGTGGGAATGCCGGAGACTAATCCCACTAATGATGGTCCCTCCTAGCAATGATTTAAAGAAATTTCAAAAAATTCCTGCCCAACTAATTTGACATGCAAATGAGGGAGATTTTCAACTGCCACCACCCGTGTATCGATAAGAATCTCGACAAAAGCCCATTATAGCCATCATTGGACCTGTAACATTACTTTTATGTCCAAAAATACATCATTCATAATTTTTGTCAGAGGAAGTACACGACCAATAACAAAAAAACTGCCCCCTTTGCGTACAGGATATATAGTGTAAGTGGCAGCATGAAACACAGGGTAGAGGCAAAGATGGATAGACGACGACTCAGCAGCAACTCAAATTGAAGCTCAACCCAGAAAGAATGGCTACGGGGAGCAAATTATGGTAGTTGGAGTGATTTTTTTAAAAAAAAATATGTTTTTTTGTTTTTGTCTCAAACTTGATATATCCATATCTCGCCTGAGAGTACGAGTACACACACTTGTTGCCGTGTGGACATCAAGGTGGTGGTTGAGTTTCAGATTTTCTTTTCCGAAACTCCTCCCTAATGGTTGAGTTTAAGCCGCCTTACAGAGTGCAGGATCTAGAAGGATTCCATCTCCAATGGGGCAACCCGGAATGCATAATCACTCAGAGGGGAGCTGTTTCTTTTTTGTTTTTTTTTTTTTCGTTTTTGTCTTCTCTTCCTTTTTGCTAGTTCATATACCAGAACCGAGTGTGGGCATAAGAGGAGAATAATAATACAAAAAAGACACATTTCAAAAAAGCTCCTGGCAATACGCAAATATCACATCGCGTACTGAACAGTGTGCAACATGTTATCTGTGATCTGGAAGCAAAAATCGGGCGAACCTAAGGTCCAAGATACATGGTATTCGTATCCGTAGAAGCATGTGAATGAATCGGTTGTGCGCGAAAGGAAATTCAGATCGTGATTCTTCGCATCTTCTTGTGGCTCTCAATTTTGTGGCCTTAAGATAATACGTTCGGGTAATTACAGTAATTTGCAAATGTGAAATGTGTGTGTGCATCAGCATCAGCATCAGCATCAACATCAGCATCATCCATTGGAGTTGTATGAGTGGCTGATGGTGGTGGTGGGGAATCTTCAATGAATAGGTAACAAATTCATGGTTATGGATTCCAAAACGAAGTTCTTCTGGTTTAGATTTCATCCCTTGGGGGTCAAATTGTAACACAACAACAAAATCAAAAAAAAAAAAAAAAAAAAAAAAGTTTCATAAAAGACGAAAAAAATTTGCGTATCGTGTGCAATTGCATTGCACTTCTTAGATATACTGAGAGAATTTTTACTGAAAACTTACCAGTATCCATTGCGACAAGAGTTAGTGTGTATTCAGCTTGCATCTCACGATCTAGGGCGCGCAACAAGGATATCTCTCCGGTTGATGCATTAATGCGGAACAAATCGGCATCACCTTCCTTGAGGAAGTAACGAACTTGCGAATTAAATGGTGGTGTATCGGCATCATAAGCTTTCACTGTTATAACATAACCTCCATTCGGTGGTATGACGTTCTCCATAACATAGGCCAAGTAAGGTGAATCCAAGAATGTCGGTGGATTGTCGTTAATATCGGTGATGACTATAGTTAACTCTGCTGTATCGTATCTTGTTTCGACGGCTGTTCCAGCAACATCAGCTGCACAATCTTCAGCACGTACGGTCAGTACATATCGGGATTTTCTTTCGTAATTGAGATTCTTTGCAACCCTCACGACACCGGAATCTTCACTAATACTGAAATCACGATTATTGTCACCGGCTGCTATGGAAAATCGCACCCTTCCATTGGAACCTTCATCGATATCTGTCGCAGATACTTGTAGTACCATTGCTCCGATACTGGCGTTTTCTGCCACCGATGCACTATACTGTTTGGGGTCGAATACTGGACTGTTGTCATTCTCGTCGAGAATTTTCACTGCGATTTGAGTTTGTGTTGAGCGTGGTGGTTCACCACGGTCACGTGCTGTTACACTGAGGGAATAGCTTGAACGAATTTCCCTATCAAGTCGTCCAGAAACTCTAAGTAAACCATCAACTGGGCCCAATGTGAATGGAACAGATTGTTCGGCTGCTAAAATGTATTCAATGTAACCATTTCGACCTTCGTCTCGATCGACGGCTTTCACTGCCATGACAACAGTGTTAACTGCAATATTTTCCATAATTGATGTTTCATTGGATGAAGTGAAGGTAGGTGATTCGTCGTTGACGTCTTTTAGAAGAACAGTGACCTAAAAGAAAACAAAATGAATTATTAAGATATCGTTATCATTCTCTAGAACACAAACAAAATAAAAGACTTGCTTCCGATGCATTTCAAATTCCAATTCAGAAAGTGTCTTAATAAAAACAAAAGAGTTGAGGTGCGAACTTGCTTTAAATCTGACCGAAAATTTAGATATATTCGTGTAGCCACTTTACTATAGCTACACCACTGTACATATTATTAATCGTGAATCCACCAATTTGAACAGTAACTGCTATTTGTAGGTGGTAAAACGACAAGATTTTTGTATGAAACTAAAACTAGGAGACGATGGAGGTCAACATTTGATCGATTTGTTGTGAATGACAGCACTTATTCACTTTGAAAACTACGAGAAACGAACAGTATATGAAATGATAGAACCATTCATAGAAAGATTCATTGAAGACGGCATCACATTTATCATTTAAAGTCCAATTTTGTCAGCGAAGAAGTAAAACAATTAATATGTTAGAAGATGATACGTTTTTGTTTTGCGCAGAGATCGAAGAGAATTCTTGTCCAGGCCTCCCCACAAATTATAAAGATCTACGGAATTTTGATGACATAACTAATGATCTCTCTTCATTTGGTTCTCATGTAAGTTCCAAACGCATACTACACCTACAGAGAACATGGTCTAGTTTCGGTCCAGTTTCAAAAACTACCATCGCTCCTAACCCGCCGCTCAGATGTCTGTGCCTTTATGTTATTATTAAAATGTAAGAGGATTACGAACTAAGATTTCTGCTATGTATCTTAATTCGTAGATTTTTCCCTACGGAATTTTGCCTACACAGAAACCAGTCTCACCCCTAATGAATTATTTTCCCAAGACTTCGATTTACACAGTGATGATGGCCTCTAGCATAAACACTCGTCTCGAGTCTAGACCCTTTAAAGAATCGTACACTGCATTCTTTGAAATTGTTTGTGCTAGAATTCCTATTTATTAAAATATATTTGTTGCTGCTATATTCGCCCCTCTCAACAAATTCAAGGGCCCAGCTAGCTGTTGATTCAATCGATTGTATTTTTTTGTTATTACTGCTGATCTAAACGACGTTGTTATTTTTTTAAGTAATTTTAACTTTAACTTTTACTGCAAGAAATCCTACCTCTGATAGAGAAAATCTTTCCATCGACTGCCTTATTGACTCTGGTCTGTATCAATTAATCAAATAATATCAGCAAACAACTTGACCTAGTCTTCGCCACTGATACAGACAACTGCGTCGTTTAAAAAAGTATACATCTTAAGTATAATAGTCTTAATCCCGTTTCCTTTGAGTATTCTTACAGTTTTAATTCTCATAGGTCAAACTACGTCAAACTGAACAATCTCCTAAGTATGGCCAATTTAAACTTAATTTAATTTCAACTCTACCATTCATTTATTCCGAAATTTTCAAATGTCTCTCCCACTCTGTACCCTTTTTTAACCAAAAAAAAAAACCCTCATCTTCAAAACAAAAAGTTGTTACCTCTTCGTAACGAGAGAAATAAGCTCTGGTATACTTACTTACTTAAGATCACACACATTTACGATCCCGATTACTATTATTTCATCATCTCTGAATTTTCTTAAAAACTCCTCGGGCAATTCCCAAATTATTGCAAATGTCTTCGCATTTTTTTTAGCCAAGCGTTCGCCATCCATAACCAAGAGCCAGACCACTCTTACTTTTACTACTTAAATAACGGCCAACAAACAACTATAACTTAAGAACAACTTAAGGATAAAATAAACCTAACGCAACTTGTATCAAACACTTAATATACACTAGAATCTGGAAATAAAGTTAACGTGATTGCTGCCGATGCCAGCAAAGTCTTTGATAGAATTTCTCATGATATAATCCTTCTTGAAGGCTCTTGGTTTCCAAATAAGCTTTATAACGTGGGTTCAATCTTATTTGAATTGATGACATTACTATGTTATCTTTAGGTCCATGGTTTCTTACAAAATTAAAACATCCTCTGGTGTCCCTCAAGGCAACCACCTTGGTCCCTTTTTATTTGTTCTGAATATTAATGATGTTCATCATACAGATCATCTTCCTCAGACAATTTACCATTGTAGGTGGATTTAAACAGATTTTTGTTTGGTGTTTGAAGAATTTGCTTAAGCTTAACCTGTAAAAATGTGACAGGCTATAACTTATACCCGTGGGCACCCTCCTACTTCACCTCGTTGCTATCTAATCTTTAATCTGCCTGCTTCCTTAGTGAATAAGTTGCGTGATTTAGGTGTTATCTGTGATAAGGAATTCAATTTCACTTTGATAATATGAAAAAAGAAATGCCAACTCTGCTTTTGGCCTCATTAAGCCCTGGTCTAAGGAGTTTTCCCATCCTTATGCTACCAAATTCCTTTACATAACCTTTGTTAGACCTTTTCTTGAATATGTAAGGCAAGTTTGTTCACCCTACTACAGCACTCACATCCTTTGGATAGAAGCAGTTCAACGCAGGTTTTCACGATTTGCTTTACATGGTCTTCCTGGGATGAAAGCCAGGGTTGTCGATATTCTCTTTAATCATCCAGTTTTAGTTGGTTATATCGATTGTTCTTCTTGACTTCAACTTATCTCTTTTAACACCAACTCACGCAATCTAAAGTCTGCGCCACTTTTCAGAAACCTGGAGCTAATGTCTAGAATAATTCGTGAAGTAAATGATATTCTATCTTTTTTAGATTACCATCTCAGCAAACTCTCTCTTAAGAACAGTCTTATTTCCACTTATCCCTTACGTCTAACTTCCTTTAACCCTTCCCACCCTTTAGTTTATATCTTAAGTTTTGACCCAAATTGTCAAAGACAAGAATATGCTTGTAGGAAGCCTTAATTAATCTGTCCGGGGTAGATTCGGGCCTCATATCAAAAATCAAATCAAATTCATTGTGGATTTCACCTTGACCTTTTTCCTTGTAACGAGATTCAAATCGATTGAGAACGCCGTTTCCACAGCTGCAATTAATTTTAAATGAACCTAAAATGTAAGAACTTCCTTACGATGCCTTAAGCCTGGTTCAGCTTTCAACATTCCCTTTCAACTTCATGACCGTACAGGTTGCAACAATTTATTTAATTTTTTTTTTTACAGCGTCAAAGGATTCGAATATCACGAGTAGCTGCAGGTGATTTATCAGTTTGCAATCAACATTACTAAAGAATTACAAATGGCCTTCAAGAACTCCGACTTTTCTGATAGAAAGAAGCACTCAGCATTCTTGGGCTGTCGGTAATGACCACTCAACTGCTTGCTAGTGAAAGTCCTGACGGAAAACGTATTCAGTTCTCTTCCATACTCAGTTACAGAGATAAACTCCTCTAATTGAAAACGAGAAACTTCATTGCCGATCACATTTCCTGCGGGAGTCTGAATGCGGTTTTAAGACTAAAAATTGGTTTACGGGAATTTGAGCTGCGGATGATTATTTTTAGTCCCTTCTCCTATTCTACAGAGAATAGCTCAAAGCCACCAGAACTGTGTACCTCTGCTTGGAGTCCTAACTTGTGCTAATGAATGAAAAGTGATGTTGTGGTGATATTAATGTGTAGGAGGCTTCTCTAAAAAATAAATAGAAACATGGAAGCTGCTCTAGACAAGATAAACAGCTGGGCCACAAGTTGTGGCCTTGGTGTCAACCAGAGCAAAACTGAACTGCTGCTATTCACTACGAAAACCACAATATTTAATTTGACCTTTACCTGTCTTAGTGGCCAACCGCTCCCACTATCCTTTATCGCTAGGTGTCTGAGTAGCACGCTTGACACAAAACTTACCCGGAAGCAAAACATCGGACACAGATTAAAGATATGTCGCCTTCTATGGCTGCAGCAAAATCTTCCGAAAGAAGTGGGGACTTCAACCAAAGATGATCTTGTAGATGTACACAGCCATAGTGGGTGTACACCTACCGGTCACTAGTAGTAATTCTGGCCCGTGTTGAGTAAAAGCCACAATCCTACGAAACTAAAAAGTTTCCAAAGAACAGACAGTATAGGTACCACGGGCGTATTTAGGTCGGTCCCAACGCAAAACCTTACTGTGCACTGTGCACATCTTCTGCCTCTCGACCTACACAAATGGCATGGTCATATTTCCAGTCGACTACATCACATCCAAAATAAATTTCAATAAAAACTTTCACACGTGCGATCTTCCATTAGAGTCACTACACAGTCATCTACACTGACGGATCAAAGATAAAATTTGACGTCTACCAGAAAATCACTGAAAATATCGATATCACACATAGTTTACCGGATTTTGCCAGCGTCTTCCAGACGGAACTACTGGCAATCCGGGAGGCTTACACGTTGCTCACACAATTCATAAACAAAACATTGCTATCCTCATAGATACCCGAATCGCTATCAAACCTATTGACTTGGCTACCATATCCTCCAAACTGGTGCAGGAGCCGCGAAAAGAGCTTGTTTGCTGGGTGAATGTTTCAGGGTCACAATGTTGTAATTTCCAGTGCACAGTGACATAAAAGAAAAAAACGAGCATGCACAAGAATTGGCCAGGCAAGCCAATGATGATATGACTGACCTACGCAAAGAGCAGTACTACAGACCTACTAAACAAAACCCGCCCAGATATAATCAGAATCTGTGCAATAGTCACGGCCATACTAAAAACCCCATACAACTTCCATTGCTGCAGTTCGGGAACGAAAATGAGATAGAAATTCACTCAAATTACCTCCGTAAACGTCCGGCACTAGTACGAGGCAGACTGCATGCACTAAGCCAGTCATTCTTCGACGACCTTAATGATATCTTGGGTAAGGAGATACGAGAGCTAATATATTTTCTTAATTTCACAGGCTAGATCTACGCATCTACTGTCTCACATCCTCAACAATACACAGCATCAACTAACACATTCTAGTGCTATTTGAGTTTGTGTTGAAACGCCGCGCCGGCCGCCTCAACCTATCTACTTACCTCTTCCTAATCCAAAGCTAGTGTCATTGATTACTCCTCCTAAACTGATTGACGTCAGCTTAGGGTGCCTTGCTCTATTCAAATGCAATTGTTTTCACGCCTTAAGATGTGATGGATCAACTGACGCTCCCTTGGGAAAATGTTGATGTGACGTATTAAGATTTCCATTCCGTTCTCACATGAAGTTTCCCCAGAAGATTAGGCATAAACATATTTGTACGAAGGTTTTCTAGACTTTGGGTAGCTGAACACACTTTTAAGTTTTCTGCTTCTGGTAAGTTGCCTGTCGCTAGCCACAGCAATGTTCTCATTTTTTCTTAAGTCCACCACTACTTGCTTTGGTTTTTAAATCCTTGACTACCAGTTTAAGCTCTTTAACCCTGTGCTAAAGTTAAAAGATGTCCACAGTGTAGTATAGGGTTTTCAAGCACGACGCTATTATTCATATATCACTCTGCTTCTCCCAGATGTACTCGTACTCATATTTACGAGTAGCTCTTGGGGCTAGTTTGTCAGCAATACTTTTCCTGCACAAGTCTACCCATATGAATTGTCTATTCGTGCTATCCAAAATCTTCTCAGGATTTATAAAAAGCTTGTTAAGTGGAGACCTATACTCGATGTATTGATCTGTAAGGCATTTACGTGATCAGTTTAGCATGTTTCAACTTTCAACTTGCTTACTCGATATCGAGAATCCAACCCATATATACTGCCATCTCCACCTTCCATCAGATTGCTTGCATTTCTTAGGCAAGTTCATTATACTAGAAATCATTTAAGTGATTTGGCCAAGATCTTAGAACAGGCGAGTAAAATCTACACTGGAGATATGAAGCTAAAGACATAAGGCCTTGTAATTTTAGGGGCATTTGGAGGTCTTTACAGTGACCCGATACTAACAGCTAGGTTCCAGAGCAGAGAAAGAAAAATTACCATCATACGGTGGTATATCATACTTCGATCGAAGATACGACTGAAAATATTAAGGACAACCTCGTTAGCCACTTAGAAGCCGTATACAACCAAATGCCTAGTGAAAATATAGTTTTCGAAATGGGAGATCTTAACGTCTAGGTAGGAGGCGACAACTCTATGCTTAAAGACATAAGGAGATATCAAGGCCTTGGATCAATTAGGTCTTAACTCAAGGCAATAAACATCCATCCAATTCGATCTCTAGACGTTTTCTAGATATCCGAAGAAGTTGCCACACATGGCTACCATCGGACACCTTCAGATCGATCTATGAATAGAGAGAAATTAGAGTTGTGTGAGGCATGATAAACATCAGTGTATTGACTTACTTGCACACAGCTGATTCACATTAGGTCTGTCTATTGCATCACAAAGAAGCGTAGGTAAGAATCCTAAAGATATATGCAGTGAAATGTTGAGATGATAACCTTTTGACTTCACAAGTGGAACAACTCACTAAGAGGAGAGAACACTTTATTACAATCTCTAACCACGATGGTGATATG
Source organism: Volucella inanis (assembly GCA_907269105.1). Lineage (NCBI taxonomy): Eukaryota > Metazoa > Arthropoda > Insecta > Diptera > Syrphidae > Volucella > Volucella inanis. The sequence continues at coordinate 28,373,534 of OU026157.1, forward strand.
ATCTCGAATTCGAATAAATCTTTCGAAGCAACAAAAATGAGAACAAAAACCAATCCCCTCAGGAAAAACAAATGGATGAGTACTGATGTCATTCATACCGAAATCTTCAAGCGGTGCTCGATATCAATCAACAGAATTGCTATGTCTGCTCATACGTAAGGAAGAACGTCGAAAAATTCCAAAAAATGTGAGTCTGATCAATTCTGGAAACTGATATTTACTGAGTTCTATAGGCAGTAACTAAGATAGCTAGAATCCAATTAAAGTGTGTTTGTGACCTTTTGGGTTCAACTTTCCACGAAGATTCAAGCTCTGACAAATACTCAGGGCTTCACCTTTGAAAAGTGATGGTAAACTGGTCAGCTTTGCGCAGGAAAGACATATCAGAAATGCTTAAAGGTACCATTTTATCAAGGGTAAAAACCACGAAAGGAACTTCCACATTATACACATATGTAAGGTGTCCGTGAATTTTGACGTCCATAGTTGGGTTCGCCAGGGATGCATACTCTCACCAATGTTATTTCACATTAGCCGTCATAAGCGACGGAGTACCCGTGCAGCAGACGAGAGATAACAATCGAATTCAATGGACTACTACATCGTCCTTTAAACATCTCGACTACGCCGACGCGTCGATGTCTACCGCTTCCAGATCAGATAAAAGTCTTTCATCTTATAGTCCAAAATCTACAAGAGGAGAAAACAAATATACTTAAACCAAGAATGGGCTGCGCTCATCTCAATATTCACTGTCAAGAAATCGTGAAGAGAACCAAGCTTGGACTATTCTTCTCCAACCCCTTTGATGGTACAGTATTTGGAGAGTGGATACTAATGTACTACCAATCCTAAACTGCAAACTTTCATTAGATGTCTCACAAACATCTTGATGGTGTTGTGGCTTAATCGTATCTCTAATTAACAATTTTGCCAGAGAACGGGCAAAACCAAAAATCACTGCTTACGAAGTAGAAAGTGAAGTGACGCAAAAACAAAAAAAAAAAAACTAAATTGCAAGTATGGTAGAATCGAGGGACTTTATAGGCGAACGTAGCACATAGCAGTTAAGAAAGAATCAACTTCAAGCAGTTCAAGTGCGTTGCAGTTCTCTGAATTCAGATGATGCGCTCGCTCCCATCTTAGATTCAACAGTTATTGTTCCTAGATGATTCAAAAACAATTTTTTTTTTTTATTATTTTTCATCGTCACCGATACAACAGAGCCGTCTAGAGACGAAGATATATTCCGTATCTTAGCTTCAAGAACACTGCGGAGTTTCTATGTATTTGCTGTTAACCTGATATTTGAAATTTAATCCTCATGACTGGAAGAAAAAGGACGAGACAGACTACTCAATATGGGAATACTGGTTATAAGGGGTGATTCGTCGTGAGGTTTGATTTTCAATAGGCTTTTTTGGACAGATCTCGTATATGCTTGGCAAGTCATCATGGAAAGACTCACGCTACAACAGCGTCTTCAAATTGTTCAGTTCTATTACAAAAATCAGGTCTCTGTGAGAAATGTTTTTCGTGCGATTCAAGGAACTTACGGTGAGCATAATTGATGTACTGAAACCACTATTGCCAATACTATTCGCAAATTTGAGTCCTAGTTTGCATTAGTGGATGATAGTCGACCGGTTAGACCACATCCAGCACATAGTGAAGAGACTATAGCAGCTGTAGCTGAGAGTTTACGCAAAGACCGTGACGAATTGATTCGTCGTCGTTCTCAGCAGCTTGGTTTGGTGTATTCGACAACTTGGCGTATTTTACGTGAGGATCTCGGCCTAGAAGTGTACAAAATTCAACTTGTGGAAGAATTGAAGCCATGCGACTTGAATTCGAGTCATATTTTCAGTGAATGGGCTCTGGAAAAACTTAATGAAAATCCGGTGTTTTATTATGAAATTTTGTTCAATGATGAATTCCATTTCTGGATCAATGGATACGTTAATAAACAAAATTGCCGTATTTGGGCTGATGAGAAACCTAAAGAGTACCAAGAGCTACCATTACATCCATTAAAAACAACGGTATGGTGTTGATTATGGTTGAAGGATTCATTAGTCTATATTTCTTCAAAAAAGAGGCAAATCAGAATATTACAGTCAATGGTAACCGTTATCGCGCCATGTTAACGGACTATGTGCTTCCTGAAATTCAAGCATATAGTCTCGGTGAGCTCTGGTTTCAACAAGACGGCGCTACGAGCCATACAGCGCGTGAAACAATGGACTTGTTAAGAAATTATTTTGGTGAGCACTTAATTTCACGTTTTCCTACGGTAAATTGGCCGCCTAGATCGTGCGATATCACACCTTTGGACTATTTTCTCTAGGGTTATGTCCCAGGTCTTCAGGAATAAGCCAGCTACGATTGACGCTTTGGAAGGCAACATTACTCGTGTTATTTGCAAGATACCAGTCGCCCAAAATTGGAACTTCCGAATGGACCACCTCAAACGTATTCATGGCCAATATTTACATAATGTCATTTTTGAAGAGTAAATGCCATGAATTGTTCCTTTAATAAACAATAAAAATTTTAAGTTCACCTCCAAGTTTATGTATTTTATTTTACGTTATAAATCAAATTCCACGATGAATCACCCTTTATTTTACAAATCAAAGAAAACTAGACACTGAAACAAACATTTTTAGAGGGTCATCCAACAAGAGGTGTTATTGAAAATTAATAAAAGAATGCAACATTTTTATGAAAATTGCTTATATTTTTATTTAATTCGTAAGTAAGAACTCGGAGGTTAGTAATAAAGTACAACACCTGCCAAATGTCATTCTCGGGTCTGCTTACAAATAGTCAGTCTCTTGTTGAAATTTTTCATCATGTTACACAAAATTACTGCTGTATTTCGCGAATAACAGCTCTGATATTTTCTTTTAGTGTATGAATAGCTGATAGAGCATTGGTGTACACTTTATCTTTGACATAGTCTAATAGAAAAAAGTTTGTAAATCGCAAGATTCTCTGCGAAAAATTTGTCCCCCATTTCAAAAAATCATACGTCCAGGAAATTTATCACGCATCAGAGCCATTGTTTTATTAGCTGTGTGGTATTTGGCACCGCCCTGCTGAAAATAAACGTACCCCACGTCCATAACATCAAGTTTAGGCAAACGAAGAAGTCTGTTTGATCGTTTGGTAACGCAATCCCTTCTCTAAAACAGTCGCAACAACATGATTTTCGAAAAAATATAGCCCAATGACACTATCAGCCCGAAAATCGCACCCCAAACTGTCTTCTCACTTCTCTTCTCGGTGCCCATAATGCAACAGTATTGCTTGTTTTTCTACCAAGGCAAATGGAAATGAGCCTCATCACTCAGAATAGTTTTGTGTAGAAAACCATAATCTTGTTCATTCATTTCCAGCACCCAATCAGAGAAAGCACCTAACATTCTAGACATCTTGCTCGCAATCCAAGGGTAGCTGCAACAGCAGGTACAAGAACAAGCCAAGCGGGTGGACCAGATCTACGCGCTGCTGCCGTGTGACATCAGCATGATGTCATATACAGACTCGATTTTACGGCGACGGATAACCAGCGAAGATAACCAGCTGCTAAACTGTCAGCGGTTTTAGCACCGAAATTACTGTTCCCAACGAAATTGCGGAATTGAAAGAGTTTTTCCCAAAGATATTCTTACAACTACAGTTCAGTAAGAATTTCTCAAACAAGGAGATTGACAAGTAGCTAAAACGAATGGACGAGACAATTAAACAAACAATGGACACTACAATACCGCGGTGTCAACGTACGACTAACGAAGACTTGTTCCGCAATTCTACTATTGACGCACTACTCCCACAGGAAAGTAGACTTCTCTCAAGTCTTAAAAACCTGTACAGACAGTACAGGTTACAGACAACGAACGGTTACTGACAATAGCAGGTATTGATCCAAGTGAAGACGCGGATGATGACGACTTCTTTGTAGTCGATTATTCTCAGGAGAAAGTTGATTCCATAGAGGCGACTTTCTAGGAAGTATACAAGGCCACTGATACCATTGGCTCTAATTATGATCTGGACAATCGCATCTTGGTGCACGACTTCAACTTTCGGAATGAAATAGAGAACTGGCGATCCGAAGGCTCTGTTTTCACCCGGTTCAGTGACGAAAATATAGCAAATAATGGCATTGTCAGAGAGGTTGACCTACCCAAGTTCATTTCGAAGGAAGAACTCCATGAGATTTTCGCCAAAATCAGGGCTAAGAAATCAGCAGGGACCGATGGTATTCCGATAATTGTGCTTCGACATCTTCCTCTAGCAGCGGTGGACATTTACACTACCCTGTTTAATAATGCAATGAATAATGCACTTAATCCAGGGTATTGGGAAACGGCGGTTGTTCAACCTATCCCCAAAAAGTGAAAGGATATATCCAATCCAGCGAATCTCCGGTCGATAAGTCTCCTTCCGAATATCAGTAAGGTGTTTGAAAATCTGACTAGGTGGATTAAGGACGGACATATACATAGTTTAGTTCCGGATAATCAATTCGGTTTTAGGGTTAGAGGGTCTTTTCTATAAGCTGACTAGGATGGGGATCAGTAAACAACTCTTGTACATTTTTTATAATATGCTAACCAACAGACCGTTCATCGTGAAAAATAGTGATGTGACTTCTGTTGGAATCTTTCAAATTAAAAATGATTTTCAGCTAGGCGCGGTCAATTCGCCGATCCTATATAACATTTATACAAGCGACTTGATAGGTTCATTTCCCCATACTATTGCGTACGCAGACGATTTGATAGCGTACAGAACAGGTCCAAGGATCGTTGACTTTGCGATGACTGGAAGTTGAAAATCAACTTTCAGAAGTCGGAAACCATTTTCTATCTGGAACCTCTAGGGATACCAGAAAAAATTGCCGAAAATTCTCGATCATTGCACAACACGGAGAGTCTCTTGCCTGTCGAAAGGTAGTCAGATAACTTGAGATCTGGCTAGATCAGTTTCTGTATTTTGACAAAAATGTAGATGCTGTTCTAGCCAGAGCTAAAGGCGCTTTTGCGCTTACAAAGGTAAAGGTAATCTGCTACATGGCCCTTATCAGGGGCCATCAATATATGAGAAAGCTTAATGCAAAAGATTCGGGTGTTTGAAAGGGCTTGCCTTCGCTTGTACAGAACAGTCGGAGTACAAAAAAATATATCCTAATGAGGTCCTTTACAACAGAGTGAACTTAATACGAGTGGACAATTTCATAATTAAGCTGACTCGAAGGCACATTGCAAGAGCAATGACCTCGACGAATAACCTGATATCTGGAGCTTACTACCCCAATTACAATTACCACGAGAATGTGCGTTCTGACGGCTTCGTTCTACCGAAAGCATTCCTCTACCTAGATCAGATAGGGTTGATCCAGGATAGATCAGCGATCACGTTAATCTTCCACGTCGCTCGGACATTTGGGGACAGGCGATTTAACTACAACAGAGATGTCGTCCACGGCAGTGTATATCGTTTCAGGTTCAGTAGGGCGTTGGTAAATCGCTATCAGAGAGATGTCGTATGGAATCACCAGTATTTCTGGTGGTTGAATAATGGAGAAGCCGTTTCGTCTTTGTTGTAAATTTCCACTATTTCAAAATATTGTGAAAGTGTTTATGGATCAACATTCTTACTTCTTAAAATGACACCTCTTATTGGATGACCTTAAAAAGACACACAAGACGGTCCAAGAATGTGACGGAAACTCTGGATAGAAAAGTTTTCACTTCAAAATTCCAATCACTATCTTGAGGAAAGCATAAACATTTATCAACGAAATTCTTGTGTTTTTCTCGCTTCTGATAATGTAACTCGTTCGTTGGAGACATTTGCATTCACACTCTCTACGACAGTATCTATCAGTTAAAGTACCTTTCCATTCAATGACAAACGAATCTGTTCCACTTAAATTCTCCTCTCTCTTTCTCATTAATCGATTTTAGTTAATTTTCTTTCATTTCCATGAAGTGCCTTCCTACTTTCAATTTAATTACTCCATTCAACTTCTCTGTTTAAGAATAATACAAGAAAATAAGTTCAATATGCCCACGCTTCGACTGCAAAATGCAATCGAATTTGCATGTGTCGGTATCGGGAGAAACCTAAGTGGCTATCCATCTGTCCATCTGTCCATTTGCCTATCTATAATGCTCTTTATTCTTTCGCCAAAATCAATTTAATTAAATGATATCCCCGCCATAGTCCTACTTGAAGTCTGAACATGCACTTAAGAGCCTCACATTTGGTATTCCCAACTACACACTATCAGCTTCCATTTATTATGCAAGCATTTCATCCGGCGGAAAGATTCTCACAAACCTGGCTAAAACGAATTAAAAATTCAACTCATGGAATCTACTCCATTAATTAGAAAAAAAAAAAAAAAAAAAACGAATCCGATTCCGCCAAGTACGAGTAGACTTTTGTTTGGTTCGTTTTTATCTTAAAATAAATCGTCCCCTCCATGCCATTTCACAGGGCCAATGATAAATCCCTAACATCACCTCAGAGATTAGCAACGATTCCTATTGCACATTCCATAGCATTGAAGGAATACTGTGCCATGGCTGCCAAAGATATCTTCCTTAGGTGGTGTGCTCTTTTTTGAAAGCGGCCAAATCCACTTAGATTTAAATTTTGTATCGCCACAGCATCTCAAATGGAAACGCAATAAACAAATATAAAAACAAATATTGTATAAGGCACACCCGCCGTATGCTGGTAAAGAGGTAAAGATACGTACATATGTAGGTAGTTCAAGCTACTCAGCCACGCTATACTTGGATTTGGTGAGTTTCAAAGGCTGTATCAGCATCTACGTACCTAACAACATGTTTATATCGAAACAACTTCATTAATAATCGCAACATGTATCTGTGACTGTGAAAGATTATCTGCCACTAACTGTGTGAGCCAGAGATGTCCAGATATACACTCTTATCCTCCACAGTCGATTTTGTCGAGGACAAAATTAATCGAAAATAATTCCAATGTCTGTATTGAGATTTTGATTTTTCTAATTTACAGGGTGGTAACGCTCTGAAAATGTTGTTATGACCTTAGAAAGGGAGACTCATCTTAATTTGGGATCTAAATTTCCAACAGGCACCCGTAGGAATGCGGTTTTAAGCCTTCTTGTATTGAACTCACTCAATATGTGAGAAATTTAGATCCTAAATGGCATTGCGATCCTGTATAAGGTAAGGGTACATGGTTTTCAATATCAATGTTGTTGACACGTTACTTTGCTCTAATGATGAACACGTCTACCATCTGTCATGGGTCATCTAGCTAGTCATACAGTTAACACTTTTCTTAATCGGACTTGCACAGCAAATTCAAAAATCTAACTCTAAGAGATAGCACACAAGGTTGCGGGAGGGTGGTTTGATCAAGAATTTTTAAAGGAAACCATGACTTCAAAAGCGTTGTGTGTTTAATGTATGTACAGGATAGTGTTCCTCGAGTTCAAGATAATTCGTAATCCATAAATCTAACCTAAAATTGGGTCTCACTTCCCCTGACAAGGGCTTCAGAGTTGGACTTGTAGTGATGAATAAGTCTAAAGGATGTATGAATACAAACGAATTAAGGCTTAGTAACAGCTCCTTGGTCTGCCCCAAGCTCAGTCTAAGAGACGGGGTGGGAAGTCTCTGAAGATAGCCACCACATATTCGGAGGTCATTTCAGGATTTTTTAGCGTCTGCCTAGGTTGTCGAATTGAAGATGGTAACGATAAGTTTCAAGCTTAATGAGTTAATGGTTCTACGAGCTAGTTTTCTACAGGTTACGCATATAATTGCACTAACTTTTGACAATCCTGCAAGCAAAAACTAGGTACAACGACAACGACAACTTTGGCTATGAACGAAGTATACTCGGACTCTTAACAACATTTATGCCTTCCAACAATTAACGAAAGTTCTAATCCACTACAAACAGGTATCAAAAATGATGGGATGGGCAGGGCAAAAGAAAGATGAAATTCTGTGACTTTTGCTATGATTATTGCTATAGAGAGCAAAGTATCTCGAGCTAGCTCAGTCCTTAGCTTAATGCCTTCAGTTAAGCAATCTAATTCGGTTGAGGTCACTTTTTAACTGTGCGCGTCACCCAAGGCAAAAACGTCCTTCAGGGTTAGTTTAGAAGACTATACGAGCTGTATAATTGATGCCTATATACATCATATCCATTTCACGCGATTAATGCGCAGTTTTCTGACAAAGTCAATCTGTCAATGGAAGAGAGAACGAATATGTTTTTCTGGATATCTTTATCTTAGGCCAAAGAAACAACGATTCGCAAAAGTTATTCTTCATTTTAATTCTGCAGATCTATTGTTATGTTGCCAAAGTACAAAATGTTCCTTACTACCTGAGACTTACAATATAACTGGGGTTCTGGACAATACGCCGTTATTGTATGTATGTCCCTCCTTGTTGACAGTATATACTCATCATTCCTTTAGGGATAGTGCTTATGAAGACTTAAGTTGAAAGCATATAAGCGAATGACTGGTTAGAATCCGTATGAAGGCTAAATGCACCTACAAAAGTTTCATTTGCGCTCGACCTCTCAAAGAGGAGGTCGAATTTTAAATGACTTCAATCCTAAGTTTAAAAACAGCATCTTTGACGGCACAGTTGGAAAATGTAGGCTATACGACACTAGCTCCGAAAATGGACTTGATCGACATCGCGGCTGGTTGAGGATCCAGCGTCTCTAAAAATAGCTCAGTCACGAACGGAGTATCCGAATACCTGCCGACCACCGGATTAGCTAACTTTATATGTATACAGCGGATCTCTGTACAGATGGACCATCCTTTCCCCCCTACTCGTGGAATATAATTATGGATAAAATCTTAAAAAAAAACCCGAAACCTTTAATACCTTTAATATCGGGCGGTAGAATAAGGACCGCAACGACAACCGGGTAGGCTCCTGCATTGTCGAGCGCAGGCAAAACTCTGGCAGACCATGCTGCACCATCATCTGAAGGTAAACGCACTGAGCCTAAAACCAAATTTTCAAGGAGTGGTAAGACTGTCATGGCCCTATCACTTCCTCCACTCCTAGCAGAAGCGAGTTTGTAGCAGCCTTGTTGCGACTATTTCCCTCAAAATAAGAATCAGAAGCTAGACACTCTATATGTTATAAATCGCCGAAATGCTTTACGCATTTGGGCCAAAAATATCCTAAAAGACGGATTACTCTCTGCTCCCTAAATGCTTAAAGAATACCGTGTTAGGTCCCAAAAGGGCCAAAAATAATAACGCCAAAGCCCCTAGGCTTTCCAACAGTACATCTTTGAGGTCATTAAGCGAAGTCCTAAAAGATTAAATAACGATATCTGTTAAGTTAAAGCTGTCGAGCAACTCCTTCGTCATCATGCAGGAAAACTGCATGACTGCATGACCACCTCCCATCACAAGTGACGCTGGCTGGCACTAAAGCAACGTTTAACTAATGGCATGTGTCGATTAAAAATCTCTTGACCTTAACACCAAAGCCATACGTGGATTAGAAGAGATTTGGATAGGTGCAAAACCAGGAGGATATCCATAGCAGATCTGGAACCCGCACTTGGATTCCAGCTGAACCCTACTCCCCTGAAAGCATTCTAGAGACCGTTCCTAAGCATGAGTGGAAAGTCGCGAAACTGGGACCCTTATAGATGCGCGTTAGTTGTGATCAATAAGGAATTCCTTAACCCTCTTGCGTTGAGGGTCTGTATCTTTTATCATCAAGACATCATTCGTTCACACGTTCTTAGAACTTGTGTATTGGTAAAACGTAGCCTTTACTATATGTAAAATATTTTTACTTCCTAACTTGAGCGACCCCAACATAACTGTTGCCAGACAAGATACTGCCAAAGACTCCTAGACTCCCTAGCAAGGGTGGTACTGAATGCTGGAAGGCTAGAAACTAGCCTCAACATCGGGTGCGATGTTCCTCTCAGCCAACCAGCATTCCGGAGTTATCGGATAACTAGTTGGCCAAAAAAGAGAGGAATGCTGTCAGAAACAATATCCTCTGAACCCTTAAGTCCCCGCGTGACACCAACGACCTTGACATGTAGGTCAAGGAATTCACCCTGGCTCTTAACACAGGCTATGACTACCTCCCTCTTATTTAACCTAGAGGGAAATAAAAACCGTACTGGAGGATACCAGTACTAGGAATGCTTAGAAATGTTTGCAAAAAGTACCAACAAATTGACAGACTGGGACTCATATAACGAATCCGCCAAAACATATAAAAAAGAACTGACGAAAGCAAAGCGGCAAACCTGGAGGTCATTCTGTGACAAAATTAGAAAAACTTCTGAGGCATCGCAGCTAAAAAATCATTATTTCTACACATTCTATGATGCCTAGCTGTTTGAAAAAAAAACCGATGGCTCTTGGACAACTTCAAGTGATGAATCACCCAACCTTCTACTGGACACCCACTTCCCAGATGACTAAAAGAGGACTACTGCAATCGTGACTAAAGTTCATGGTCTGATTACAAGGGACAAGTCGTTCAAGTCTGCTGGTTAGGATGGTGTAATACCTGCCGAACTCCAAAGTCCTCAGATACTATTCTGGGTACTATTCTATACAATGGTCACCTCCCTGGACATAGAGGGTGCCTCTAATTGGAATTGATCAGTCTTATGCTAAATAGCAGAAATATCAACTCAAAACTGGGTGATGATTTTGCTAAAAGATGTGTCCACGGAGCTAAGTTGCATGTCGGTGTATTTTCTCCCCTTCTCTGGAACTTTGTGGTTAATGAACCGCTGATATACCTGGAAGTGGGTGGTAGCAGGGCAATTGCCTATGTGGATAACGTAGCTATAGCCGTCTGAGGTAAGCATCTAAATACCACTTAAGAACTCCTTCAGCTAAATCTTAACAGATTAAGCCTCCATTAAACTGATCTTGTCCTCCTTTTCAACAGGAAACTATATGTACATGTCTGTTATAAGACCGATACTCACCTACGGCGTGTGTCTTAGACAATGCAGTCAACTGCAGCAAACTAAGCAGAGTCCAAAGAACAGCTTATGTCTGTGTATAAGTGGGGGCCTTCGTTCGATTCCCTGGTACTTCCGCAGTACTGGATATTCTGTAGCAAGTAGCTACGACTGCATCCATTCACCTCAGGCAACTACTATACTAGATCTAGGGCTTGACAAAGATTCTTATGTAAGCTTCCCCTTTAAATTCTTTGGGAGGATGACAAGTCAATCCACTTCTAGACAGATGTATCTAAAACTGATAGCGGGGTTAGTGGCGGTGTTTTCTTAGATAAGCTTTATCTAAGCTTCTCCTTCCGCCATCAAAATCACTGTAGTATGTCCCAGGCTAAATTTTTGGGATTAAAAAAGCTCTGTACTGTTTGAAGAAAAACTTAATATCTGCAAAGAATACCCGCATCTTTTTGAATAGTTAGGCTGCTATCAAGTCCCTGCCCTCAGTCTCATCAAATTCTAAAATGCCGATAATCTCTTAGGGAGATGGAACAACAGTGCAACCTTCACTTTTATTGGGTGCCGAGAAACAGAGACATTCCAAAGTATTGTAGGACCGACAGACTCGCCAAAATTGGACCACTCTACTGGAAGAGGGTAGCATCGCTATGTGCAGTTTACTATTAAAGCTGGATGCTAACAAAAGAACAGACCTAAGGTGGACGGTTGGATCAACATGTCTAACGACCAAAAAGATCTGGTCAAAGCTAGATCTAAATCGCTCTAAAAATTTGATCTTTCTAAATAGGAAACATCTCAGCGCCGTCATTGGTGTCATCACTGGACACTGCCTCATAGACAAGCATGCAATAAGGAGTCTTTCAAAATGTTTTTGCAGAAGCTGCATGGAGGAGTACGAATAGACATTTCTTCACCTACTCTGTACATGCCCAGCTCTCTCACAAAGAAGAAAACTCCACTTAGAAGCGATCTAGAGAATATAGACGTTAACAGTCTCCTACTCTTCATCATCATCTCAAATTGGTTCCAAGAGTAGGAGGATCACAGATCCACGTAGCAATGGGTTAATAGGCCTAAGTGGGTTGATCTTTCCAACAGCCACTTTTACCAATCTAGGTGTGGTAAACCTTAAGATATCCAACAACCTTTTGACAATCAAGAGACACCCTGTTCTCAATGGCCTTGTCCAATCGCATGACTATCAGCGATTGGTATTTCCTTTAAGCCAATTTAAAAAAAAAAAAAAAATAAATAAAAAACAAACTGATAAATGAAATGAATAATAGACTGCCATTCCTACCTGCTGGTTCAGATCCATGTATTCATCCGTATCCAACTATTCTTACTACATCCTAGAGATGACAAAAGCAACAGTGCAGTGATTCACACACAATAAAACCGAACAGACAACACAGATTGCGGCTAGGAAATGTGTTACCATTCGACTTTGGCAGACATTTTTATTCGCCTTAAATTAATTATCCTATAAATTCAATAAATTACTTCTCTATACGCACAGCACACATAATTTCACGGATTGCTGCAGCAAGACATTTGCAATCGTCCCAACTATGACCAACTACGACTACTATTCGTACGACGACAACGACACAACGACAACGAGGAACAATTTCAAAGTTGCATTAAGGATAAGATAAGCCATCGCCAGCAGTGGTTGGGTGCTCTTTAGAACTGCCATTCGTTCTACCGCTACCAATGGGTAAAGCATCATCTCTTCTGCACTAGGGGGCTACTATCGCACAAAGTATGGTCAGCTTGAGCCGTGGTTAAGTTGAGGTTTAGGTAAAGTCAGGTTACCAAAAGACACCCGGCATTGATAGTAATGACGATCATCAACGGCACCAGAGTTCTTAGACTTGGATTTCATCTTGGATTTCGAATTGAATTTGGACATGGATTTGGAGTTGGACAGTCCGAGAACTTTGCTTTGGCAGTTGTTTGGAAAATTCACCGAAATGCTAGAAATTAATAAATAGAAAAAGAAGAAAGCAGACGGATGGATACTTTCCTAGAGTTTCTAGGTAACCGTGCGGCTAACAATAAAATATATTTTGCGATTTTCATTCTAAAACTGTTGAAAATGAACTTTTCTTAAGGTATCCCATCATCCGATCCGAGTGTGACGGTTCGCAACAGGAAGTAGTATCTGCCAAGAATTCGAGTGGATTCAAATAGCAGAATAGTAGAAGGAGGAGAGGGAGACATCTCTAAGCAAGGCTTGAGGATTAATATGCACATTGATGCCGACGTCAACCAGTTGTTGACCAGGTTTAATAGTTAAAGCGGATCCATTTATTTCTGTGATATCTTCATTATTTTTCACAAGGATATGCGGATACCTTGTTATTATTCTTGTTCTGTTTTTTTTTTTTTTTTTTTTTTTGCTTTCTCCTCGTTTTCGTTTTCCTTCTTGTGGTGGGTTTCGTGTACTCATCTTTGTTGGGTGTCTGCTTGAATTCCTATTCGTAGTCGTATTTGTATTTGCATGCATTGATTCTGGTTTTTTACCAGGGCTTGACTGTATCTGTTCGCTATGATTACTTTGTTGTAGGATTTGTGAAGTGTTGCGCATTTTAATGTGATAGTGGTTGTCGCCATTATAGAGATTTGACGAAACTTAAGTGACTTGTCCTAATGGAGTTTTTCGCTTACCATCCTTCGCTCAACTGTTTAACTGTTGTTTGCGAGCGAAATATAAAATAAATACGAGTATATGGAAGTATTTAAGTCTTCTAATGGAATTGTTGCATTACTTACTACGTCCACGAAGCGACGGCCGCGGCAGACTGCTCTTACCACTTCGTGATATTTGTAGCAAAGTGGATCAAGTAAATTAACATGCACTCGTGGACTTTTCATTGAACTTAATTAGAGGTGAGAGGTTTTAAATTAATTGAACGGACATGTAATCAGGTAGATATTTGTTTTATTTTTGTTTTGTGATTTTGATTTTCTTTTAGAAAGTAGGTCTACGGAAAAACTGAAGAAGAATGCGCATGTGATTACCTGAGCGCAAGTGACAGATGGTAATCAGGTGCGGTAAAGTCTTTCAACCACTCTAAGGAGTAACTGGTACAAGATGAATTAATGCCTTCGTAGAGAATCGACATGGAAACAATTCAGTGCTTTGATTTTGTCACACAAAATACGTTTGTAACTTAAAATAAAGGATAGAATTAGGAAGGCATGGGTCATTAAACGTAATAAGATGTTTGGGCTCTGAACTGAACGTACTAGAATGAGACTATCCTGTTCAGATAAAGGAGCCGTTTCCCTTGGATAGTACGTCAATGAAAACAGTGTAAGCGGCAGTTTGTTTCAAATTCGATTTCGAATTATAAAACTAAAGGAATCCATCATTCATTGTCCTTTACTCGTATTGGCCTGGAAATGAAGAGGCTTGTTTTCCTCTTTGCTTAGTTTTCTTCTTCATATAGAATAACTCCTTTTTTTCCATACGATTTCAGACCTATCAATCTGTCATCGTTCCTGCTAAAGAGCCTCAAAAGACATATCGCTTTTCACATCAAGTTGAGGTGCTAGGATGGTTACGTCGTATTTCCCTTTGTGGGTCCTAGGCCTAAATATGCGTACGCTCTATACCGTAGGGTTCCTGGCGATGAGGTTTAACAACCCAGTTGCCTTGACAACTTCTCAACTGTTCCGCGTAATACATTTCTCGTCCTACCCCTTCTTCTACCATCTTGTGATAATGGATTCAATTGCATCGCGTAGTTTGCTATGGAGCTACCACATTTTCGAAGTATGTGTCCAATCCATTGACACTTTTACCCTTTGGATGGATTTGCCTATTTCTCAGCTTGGTGTTTAACCCATATTATACCAGCGGCCCAATTTTTTTAAAACCTGACATCTTCTAGGGTAACATAGTTGTCTTTGAAAAATACACGCGCTTTCCTTTATTTCTATCATTTATTTGTGTTTTGTGTATCTTACCCGACACAAATTATATCAGCACTGGAAGAAGATAGCCCAATTATTTCTGCAGATATATTTATCACACCACCTGAGGATGCAGGAGATGTTAGCAACCTCGCTCGTCGACAATTGTTGGCTGAAGCCGAGGTACGATGCCAGGTTCCATCAATTGAAGGAGTCCTTGGAAACCAGTGAAGGAATTCCATTCATAGATCAGGATGAACAAGAGGAACCTACATACAAACCCCATTTGGATGAACTACCATTATAAGGAAATGGAAACAAAAGGATATTACTTCAAAGCCTGAAATGGAGTCAACTATCCCTTAATAATCCCTTAGAATTTTTCGAGATTTTTTTTGACGATGAAGTTTACGAACTGTTGCGCTCTGGAGCAGAAAAAAATGCTTTTGCCAAAGGAGAACTTCCGAATAAC
Organism: Volucella inanis; assembly: GCA_907269105.1. NCBI lineage: Eukaryota > Metazoa > Arthropoda > Insecta > Diptera > Syrphidae > Volucella > Volucella inanis. Next base: position 28,388,949 of record OU026157.1, read on the forward strand.
TGCAGAAGAAGTAAAGAATTTTGTAGGTATCTTACTTTTATCGGGTTACAATAGAACATTGTATTACAGATTGTACTGGGATAAGAACATTGATACTCATCATCCAGGAGTTGCCTCATGCATGACCCGTAATTGATTTGATGTGATAACAGCCGTCTTCCACCGGATGATAAGTTTAGAAAAGTTAGACCTCGTGGGATATTATGAATGAAAGATGGTTGAAGTTTTTTCCCGGAGACAAAAATTTATCAATTGATGAGTTAATGGTGCCTTATTTCAGAAAACATGAAACTAAGCAGCACATACACTGTAAACCAATTCATTTTGGTTATAGAATCTGGTCACTATGCACTCGATTGGGCTATCTTATCTACGGTGAGCCTTACCAGCGGGCTAAAACAGGTAATACGATGCCGAGTTTCGGTGTAGGTGGTTCTGTCGTGATGAACTTGATTTCGAAGCTGCCAAGTGGTGATCACTACAGTTTTTACATTGACAACTTTTTAACATCTTTACGCCTTCTTGATGAAGTGAAGAAGGTAGGTCAAAAAGTCACCGGAACTCTTCGTGAAAATAGAGTTGAAGGTACCACGCTCAAAGATGTAAAAAAAAAAAAAAAATGAAAAGGACTCCAAGTGTTTCTACCACCAAAAAACGGATACAGCTTTCAACATAAGCCTAGTACGCTACAATGATAAAAACATTGTGACTATAGCTTCAACCGAAAGTGGTGTTCACCCACTTGACCAAAATGTTGGAAAGTATAGAATCGGGATTAGACCGAAGAGATGGTATTGGCAAATGATGATGTTTCCCATAAATTATATGAATGTGTCTCAATTGTACAGACCCTCGCCAGTAGGACAAGCTAAAGATTTCCACGACTTTCTATCTTTCACAAGATACATAGTTCAAACGTTTCTTCTTCCCTTCCAAATCGAATTCGACTCAAGTCGCCTATAACTACCAAGGAAAAACTACTTGATTCCTTTTTTTTTTAATATAATCTCGCGCACGCACCAAGGGGATATGAATACCCTTTTACTGGCTTTTCACCAGGGCGCGGGCGTGTGGTGTAGTAGTTTGAAACTCAGGTGTATTAGGTTTCGATATTTTTCCAGAGGTGGTTGTCAAACTGGAGCAAGTGCATCCTCAACCAGTGGGTCTTAAGTACGTGCTGGTTGTTAGTTCGTTACATTTACCCCAGCCAGCAACCACTCCAACATCAGTGTTATGCCTTCTTGTCAGAATTGACGCCGACGGGATTTCCATATAACTACATACAAATTCTATGAAAAGACTTTTTCAGAGAATTGCCTCGCACGGGATTCGAACCCGCGACCCTCTGCTTGAGGAGTCTATGCATGTACTACTATACCACGGTCACCCCGTATATCACTAACACTCCATCAAGTTCGATGGCGTCAATGCCATAAAATTACAAGGTTTAAATGCATGAAATGTGGAAAATAAAAATATAAAACTTTGGGATAATATGGGTTAATGTGATTGCATCTGTACCCCACTTCCAATCGAATATATTCCTTTTCTGACGACGTCTCTTCGGTTGTAAAATGGGAACGCCATCGTATGCTAAGCTCATTATACACCCTGCCTGACTCGAACTGCAACTTTTTAAAATGCTATAATTTTTTTATTTTTTGATAAATTTCATTGTGCCAAAGCAAAAAATGTTGGAAAATACATCAATTTTCAAACTGTATCAGTAGTTTTCAATATGTCCACCTTTGGCGCGAATAATGGCCTTGAGACGGCCGAAGAAAGCATCGCACGCTGCACGCAAGTGGCTCTGCGGTATTTTGGCACATTCCCGGCGAAGTGCTTTTTTGAGGTGGTCCAAACTTTATTATTTTTTAGTGTTAACCTTCGCCTTCAAAATACACTGATAGAGAAATCTAACGGATTTGCATTTGAAGAATTTGCAATCCATTATGTCGAAGAAATGAAGTGTGGAACATTGTTTTTTAACCAATCTTGGTTGACGGGCGTTTTGTGAGATGGTGCCGAGGCTTTGTGAAATGTCCACGGTCTCCGACCGAAATGATTGTTTAACCAAGACTTCAATACTGCCTCTAAGACAGTTTCACGGTATACGATCGCATTAATTTTGATGCCACGGTCCAAAAATACGAGCGGAGAGCGACCATCGGCGGTTATGGCGGCCTAAACCATGACCATCGGAGTTGCCTGCTTTCTGGTGGCCGTCCGAAGGTGTAAATTTTCGAAGGACTTCTCTGGCAAGTAGACTTGGCCATTTTGTTTGTTGATGTATTGCTCGATAACAAATGGCGACTCATCGGAAAAAACCAAATTCGGCAAGTACTTTCGTGCAAGCGTAGCAACTCCTTCGCTCTTTCAACTCTAACTTTTTTCTGTTGCGGTGTAAGATCGTGTACTTTTTGGAACTTCAATGGCTTGAGCCTAAGCTCATTTTTCAGTATGTGTTGCATCCGTTCCAACAATATGTTGAGCTCACGAGCCATTTTTCTTCCACAATTCGAGCCTTCACTTTCTGAACCATTTCTGCCGATGCTGCTGTTTTTTTATGACCACCTCCATGGCGTTTTACAACGCTGCCAGTATCACGGTAACGAGCTATGATTCGAGACACAAATGATTTATTCACGTTGAGGTGCTGAAGGGCTCTAACGATAGCTACTTGCGGTTTTCCAGCCAAATATACAGCAATCACACTATCAGGTTTGAATTCCATCGCGCATAAAATTTTTTCAACACAACTGAGACGCAAGTCGTTTAATAATAAAATTATTTGTCATGTGTCAAAATTTGAGCTCAATGTCATGAACGGTTTGGAAATTATAGCGGTCTGAAGTTGATTGCAGTTCGAGTCAGGCAGGGTGTATTCTGATAATAAGAGCGTAACTAATTGGCGAACCATTAACAGAGCAGAATTGAATGCAGACGCCATCGTTAAAGAGAAATTGAAACATGCAGCCATTGTCGAGGAATGGCACTTGCTTCGTCGAAACGGAAAACCTCCGCATTCTTGGTCTGTGTGTCAATGACAATTTACGTTTAAATGACCACACATTCGGGGTAGTCAAAAATGTTGCGAAATGTCTATGTTTCCTTAAGCGATGTAAGAAATACTCCACTCCCTCTGATCTAGCCTCAATTTATTAGACATTTATCCGCCCGAAATAGGAGCACAATGCCTACATCTGGTCGGGTTCAAAGCTGTGCGATAAAACTCGTAAGTTATACTTATATCACCCAGACAATAGACACCCTCGAATACCGACGTTTTATAGCTATTTCTACAATCAGTGCTTAATAGAAATCGCCAGTAGCATTCCGCCATGTCTAGTTCTCAACAGTATACACTCAAGCTCACTTTCAGACGTACTTTCCTAAGCCGCTTATTGAATGCCCTGCCTAGCTCTTTATATCCCAGTCATTATAAAATTCAAACATTTAAAACCAATGTTCATCTGTACATCTATTTATTTTCTTTTTGATTTTCCTTAACTCGCGCTGTGTGCAACCAGCCAATTATAAAAAAAGATGAAGAACGCAATATTAAAGAATTTCGCATAAAGTAAAAGGATTTAGTGTTAAAGTCTTATGCTCAAGGCAAGTCTTGGTAGTTCTTAGTAAATGACAAATATTTCCCGAGTTAAGGAAAGATTTTAGCCAACCCAAGAAAGTATTTTCTCGGAGTTTCCTAGAATAATGTAACTTGAACCATTAATGGATCAATATGGGTTCATGAACACTCGACAGCAAGGATTATGGGACTTGAAGAGAAATCATGACTGGTGTACTGATAATCAAAATGCCAATTTCGTGTCATATAACAAAATTGACAAAAACTGTCTTGCAAGAGCCAAATCTTTAATTTGTAAAATGGGTTCAAAATTCGGACCGAGCTAAGCTAACGTGCTATCACGATTGCATTCCAAATAATACGAAGACATTTTCATTAATAAACAAAAGCATTTCTGCAGTAAAAAAAATAATAAATTTCATCTTTACTGTCACTTCTCAGTTCTTAAATTACCCAACTCAAAGGTTAACACATTTTTGATAAAATCCACAACTCATAACAGATTTTATCAACCCAAAATCAAAGGGAAACTCAAGTCACGATGTTTTCCTGTTCACTTGATTGTAAAGACAAGCCTCCTCAACTAGCACCGTACCTAGCTTTCAATGGCATTATTACTCTGGATCTTTATTAAAAAAAAAAAAAAAAAAAAAAATGTAAAACCCAATCCAAACTGAAAACTATGAAGTACGAGTACTTGTACTTCCAATAGCGCGAATCATAATGAACATAAAATTAATATCTTCATTCGTGTAAACATTAAAATCTCTCCGTAGCAATAAATTATCAAAGCGTTGCAAAAATTAGCAGATAAAATAAAATTAAAAATATAAAAAAATAAAAAAATAAAAATTCCGTCTCCTCTTACCTGTACTGTGGAAGATAACTTCCGTTGTTCAGGCTCCTTGGCACAATCTCTTGCGGTCACAACTAAATTGTACGAGTTCTTTGCTTCACGATCGAGTTCACGTTTTGTACGAATTGTACCGTTTTGTGCAATTTCGAAATCATCATTATCGTCACCCGCTGTTATGCTGTACTCAATCCGACCGTTATCTCCTGCAATAAATAAAAGAAAAAGTCAAACCGTGAATTCTTTCTTCTCCACCAAACAGACAAAACAAAACAAAAACTCAAAATAAAAATCTGTACCAATCAATTGACTTGAACTTAATTTCATTCAATTTGTGAACATAAAAATCCTAATGTTCAACACCCGCAAAGTTTCAAAAAAACAAAAATTGTTTGTACTAAACCCCGTGTGGAAATGTACTCGTACATCGTGAGAATCCTCTATATATCTAGTGATGACCACAGCGAGCATACCGCTGTGAAGACACATACCTTAAATCTTGGGATAACATCACTCGGATGCTGGCTGGATGATGATGGCTATGATAGATTGTTGTGATTTTTTGAAAAATAATCATCGGAAAATGGAAAATACATTTTCTTAAAAAAAAAAGAAGAAAAAACACCATCACCACCACCAGCACGAACAGTAACAACAAAAACTAGTGAATGCGAACTTTCATTGTGGGGCATTCCACTCTTGTGGTCTTCGTATTCGTATAGTAGGCAAACTTAGTAGACTTACCCGGTAATAGCGCGGTTATACTAGTAATTGTAGGTGAAAAGTGGAAATTATGAGCTTGCGAAAGCCAACACCATGATTTTGTGGTAATAATATGTATTTTTGCACATTCAACTCTGAGTTAAAGTTAAATGTTTGTTTTGTAAGTACAATACAACAAACAAAAACGAAAGAGTTGAGGTGCGAACTTTCATTTCCATGCGATTTGTAATGGGTTTAGAGGGTCGGCAATGTATCGCATCGCAACCTGTGATCGATGTTTATGAATGATAATTATCGGTTTTGCAGTTTCTACCTATTGAACAGTTACTAGGCTAATTTCTCGTGTAATTAAGCTAGAAAGTTTGTTAATTTGAACGGAAACAGTCAGGCATTTTAAGAATTTGACATATTTTGATTGATGATTCTTGTTGGATTGTGATTGTTTTCTCATGGACTACGTTTTCTTGTGTGAATGACTTGTAATTTGTCAACTTTTTCTGTTAGAAGTGAAGGAGAAAATTCAGATCAACCTTGAATTATTGCTCTGAATTCTATTAAATACCAATTTTAAGGCATGTTAACACCAAAAGCAACCACTTTTAGACCCACTAGTAGAAGAAGAAGAAAAAGAGGTGCTTCTGCTGTGAGAACCACTTTATTTTGTTTGACATAATACGTGTTATCTTTTTGGGCTAAGTTACCGTTTAAATGGCTCTACTGGCTTAGTTGGATCCGGAATATATTAAAGATACCTCTCCAGTTAGCGAGGTGGTTTCATTTATGTGCGTCACCTTTGATGCGGTCTTTTTATATTTTTTTTTCTTTTTCTACGCAATAACAAATTGAACCCGACCTTCAGCATGTAATCGCTCTCCATGTCCTATGTATCGTAGATGATTACTTTGAATTTCTCTAACCAGGAACGGGTCGTTGTGTTTTCGTAGAGAGTTTTTTATGTATTATATTTCCTTTTCCAAAACTCGTCAGGCAACATGACCCAGAATATCGTCATTCCCCTTCGTTAACGTACATACTTCTGCGTTATGAAGGAAGATAGGATTGACTGAATCCTATATAAAGACTCCTTCATGCTCCTTGATAAGGCCTTCTTTCACAATTGCCTTTAAAGCTAAAGAAACAGTGATTAAGAAGTGCTACTTATCGATTGATATCGGATGAGGTGTTACTTTCAAAGTTAGAAGTGGAGGCAAAATAGACATATCCGCTATATGTGTCAAAGTTTTACTTGTCCATTGTGAGAACCTCTTTAATTCGTCGATGTTGTTCGTCTGTTCTTGTCAACAGCAAATACTTGATCTCAACCTGATTCGCAGTCTATTTTGGCCGCCTTTCTTTTCTGAGTTCTAGCAAACGCGCCAAAGACAACTCGGTGTGTTCTGTCAGTGATATCTATGTCAACAGAGAACTCAAAAAGTTGCATAGAATATTGGTAAAACCATGCCTCTGGTGTTGGCTCGGCGTTGAAAAAGGAGATTCTAAAAATCGACTTTTACTTTCACAGCTTTTTCTAGGATCTGCCGAAAACGTTTCAGGCATTCATACAATAAGGCAGATAAATTCTTGTTGATTTTCTCATTCTTGGATCGGGCAAACCATACTGAGGTTCCATTCATCAGGCGTAATTTCATTAGACCAATTGCTAGATATGAGTGGGTTCGCTCTCCTGCTGCCATATATAGTATAACTTGGAAGCTAAGGAGACCGTTCCAAAGGCCACGTTATACATATACAATATAAACTTAGATTTAGCTACTTGTACCTTTACTTCGTTACGGTCGGAGCGGAGTTGGATGGCGTACTCCAATCGGATAAGCGAAAACATGGGACCATCTGCAACAATGTACCTTGTCCCACCTCTAGTTTACAGAACAGAGATCAGACAAATTCATTAAGAAGCCAAACACGCCGGAAGTGAAGAGAATGGAATCAAATATGGGTTTAAACTCAACTACTATACAAGAATTGTAAGAATGGCCAATAAACAATCTTGGGTCGGTCGGGAATCAATATTGCTCACTTCCCGTGCTGGACGGATGTTGGCTAACAGGTACTAACTGACATCTTAACATCAACACTCAACAAATCCATAATCCCTAGGCTAATCATAGGGAGTAGAATAGCATTGGAGATCAAATCGTTCAACTCTCACAAATTGGCGGGAACAGAGGAACCAATCCCTATCGGTTGCCTAAAGCTAGTCTACGTCCCAATCAAAGGGAAAGAAGCAAAAGTGGTTTTTATTCTCAAAGCAGGAAGACTTAACCACTCCTATGCTAAGGATTACAAACCCATAAGTGTTTTGTTGTTTTTGTTTTAAACTTGAAAGAGAATCCTAGGTCAACATATAAGACAAGAACTCAACAAACATAACACATGCGGTTCTCAACATGGTAACCTTAAAGGAAAATCAGCAGAGATGCTACTTAACAATGTTGAAGCTACCATGGTCGTCTACAAAGCTACATGGCCATAGTTAGATACAATCTTAACTGTTGTGCACTGGTTTGGAGGAAAGCCGCTGAAGAGACTAGTTATCTCAAAGCACACATACAAGTTCAAAGACTAGTCTGTGTCGCAGTAACAGGAGTGTTAAAGTCAATTCCTTAAGCTGCATTTCCTTTAGACTAATTTCTCAAATGCACGGCTTCTAAAAGCTCAATCAGACTAAAAGGATTAGCCCCATGTTAGGACACGCCTCTATGATACAGAGATACAAACCATCAAAATTGACGAAGTGTAGTGCCTAGTGACTACATCGTGCCAAGTTACAAGTAGCAAATTTGACTAGTTGTCTAGCACCTCCACCAACATTTTAAAACTTTACTTCTACACGGACGGCTCCAAAAAGGAGAAAGGTACTAGAACTGTAGTCTACTGTGAAATGCTACAAATTCACAACTCCTTGTAGTTGTAGTATTTTTCAGTCAGAAATATTTGCCATTTGTTAAGCTACAGAGGGTGTTCTATGGAACTCATGGAACTAGACCACTAAGAGATCTCTACCTTTGTGGACTGTCAAACACCCATAAAAGCTTTAGAAAGTGAAACCACCAAGTCCATAGAGGTACAAAAATGTCGTTAAACTCTAAGTAGACTCTGTGAATCTCATTGAACTGGTTACCAGGACGCATACAAGTAAAAGGGAATAAAAAAGCGGATGAGCTTACAAGAGAGGGTGCCTCTTTGCAGAGGAGTAACACATACAACGACATAAATATATCAGTTGCAATCTTGAAATGCAAAATCAAACTTATAGACATAAAACGATCAAACAAATCATGGAACTCCAGGAGTGATTGTACAAATTTTATCTCACGCTTACTTTGGCCACACGTGGACAAAGAAAACACCCGTATCGCTACAATTGTAGCGGCAGAATGGCCAGAAGAATAGGAGCCTGTTCGTTAGATGATTGTAGAGGCTGTAGGAATGAAGATAAAATAGAGACTATCATGCACTTGTTGTGCAAACACGCCATGGCAAATAACTGGGGTATAGACTTTATGGAAAACTTAAGGACGTCAGCAAGGCAAAACTGACAGATCTCATTTCTTAAAAGCTCTAGCTGGTTTTTAGCCAACACATAATAATAATAATAATAATAATAATCCAACAACTTCCAGCCCACTCCAGTAAAACGCTCTCCTGGTTTGCAGCCTGATTATCAACTACGAACATCGTTCAGCAGTGTCCCCAGACGACCTATCGTTTAACTTATGGAATTCACTTTGTGAAAAAATATGGGTTCGTCTGTTGTCCTGTTCTGAAAATAAAACTTTACTTCCATGCCCGCCAAGTACAAACAATATCATCTGAGGCCCCTGATATTCAGATGGGTGAAACTTTTGAGTTTGAAGTGATTACTGTGTCTGCAGACTTAATGGCTAAGCCGAAACCTAATTAAGCGCAGAGTAATGCTTTAAACTCAAGTACGCTGGCTCTGAGGGACGAGAGTCAGCTGTTGAAGTAGTCCCTCTGATTAACTCTGCCGGCTTGAACAGAAATGTTCTTTATATACGAGGCTACATCGAAACTTGCCCATGTTATATCGTCGTGGATACGGGCGCTTCTCACACAGTGATGCTAACAAAATTGCTCTCGCCCGTTCTCCTGTCTCAGCTTAAGCCATCATCAATTTTCATTAAAGGGATTTCAGGTCATTTCACACCTACACAAGGGACAATCAAGGTATTGATTCAAATAGAATCATTCTCGACACAGATGGATGCTCGGAAGATGTGCGGCTGTGATGTATAGTTAGTGCTGCAAAGTTTGCCAAACAAGAAGACCTAGTACTCGGTGGGTAGCTCCATTGCAATTATATAATGTCGGCGCACCTTTTGAACGCATCGCGGTGGATATCTTGGGACCACTTCCGCGAACCGACGCGGGAAATCGGATACATCATGTGCTGCATGGATTATTTTTCGAAATGGCCCGAATGCTTTTCAATTCCGGATCAAACCAGCGAAACTGTGGTGGATCGTTTAGTAACTAATGTCTTTGCCCGTCATGGTGTCCCGATGCAGATTCATAGCGATCAGGGTCGCAATTTTAAGTTCGAAATTTTTACCAAGACCATGGAGCGCCTGGGAATAGAGAAAACAAGGACAACTGCCATGCATCCTCAATCGGATGGCATGGTCGAAAGATTTAATCAAACTATGCTGGACTACCTTGTTATGTTCTACGAACAACATCAGCGTGATTGGGATCAGCATTTTCCTTTGCAGATGTTTGCCTACAGAACCGCTGTACACGATGCAACAGGAGAGACTCCTGCGATGCTGACTTATGATCGAGAACTTCGTCTTCTTGCAGAAAATCTGTTAGCACCACCCGAACAGGAAACAACGGAATCCAACTTTTAATCCTGGGACGCTTGTTTTGCTGGATAATCCAAAAAGGAAGGAAGGTAAAAGTCCCAAGTTATAATCCGATTGGGATATCCCATGAGAATCTCTGACGTCGTTTACCGCATCCAGAAAGAAAGGACCGAGAAAACAGTTCATTTTAACCGCTTGAAGCAGTTGCGGTTATCTCTCTCCTAAATTGCAGGGAGAGAGATAAGTCGATTCTTCCACAATTGTGACAAATATAGAGGGCCATGATCCTTCGAGTGGCATTCATCTAACACATCGCCAAAAGGAGCTAGTTTTGTGCAAATATTTAAAAAAATGTTTATAGTCCCTTGAGAGCGTGATAATTATTTCAAAAGGAGCAGTTCAGTTTCAGGAATATCGGCTTTTTCGAAGAGAAAAAAGAGCTACAGAGGAAAGGAAAGCTATGAATTGAGGCACAGCTTCACTCCTATAGAATCTCAAACAATGGTGTAAATGGGTGTCATTCCCTACTTAAAACTGAAGATAATGTTCCATTAAGGCCATTGATTATGGAATGCATAAATTTATTATTGTTTTGTAGATTTTTAAGTAAAAATGTATGCATTCTTACAAGAAAGTTTTGGAAATATAAACAGATGTCCTGTTCCATTAGGGACTACACTTTAGGCGACACGCTTTCAATAGGAAGGGACATGGGTCATAATCGATGAGGTGTTTTGGTAGAATGTTGATAGAAGCCTCTACAATCCGTGACCAAGCTGCTATCGAAAAGATCATTGAGTATCGCTTCTATGATAGCGGCAGGTAAAGTGAAAAAAATGCATTGCGGTCGACTATATTTGATAACTGCTTCACGTCAACTCAGGACAAAACATCTGACCGGCTTGCAAAAATACTTCAGCTACACTTTATGTCAACATTGGTTGCACTTTATTTGAGAGGCTAAGGTGGTGCCATCTATTGAGTAGATTCTTCCTGTCCCACGACAAGCTTCCTTTTTACTGATTTTGAACACAAATCTGATGAAATCACAGTCAGAGATTGACAGCAGTGAATGGATGTTTCTACTAACCGGAGGTGTTGGACTTACTAATCCTCTGGCAAATTCATCAAAATGGCTTCCATCCAAAAGCCAGGATAAAAAATGCTAATTGACCAACGTGTCGAGTAAGTTTGAACACATTGGGGAGAACCTGACCCTATGGAAGGATTATTTTGACTCTGTGTTTCCTTAAGATGCCAAAAGACCAGAGCCATTGGTGAACAAATTAACAACCGTCCAAAAGCTGCTAGTTTTAAGGGTGGTCAAATAATTTTACGTTTGGAAAGGTCCAAACGTGCGACATGTAAAGGATGAGCAGATAAGAACGATAGGAAAAAAAAAAATTAAATAAAACAACAACGGTGTGAGGTACAAAATTTATTCTGTCTTTATTTTGAAGCTACGTTTAAGCCGCTATGTGTGGAATAGAACATCAATGAAATGCCCGCCTCGGATTTGCTGGCAAATGCTTCAAGCAGAGTCGGTCCAATTATTGATGACTCGGTCTAATATGTGCGGCGTTGTTCCGGCAATAGCGTGTGAAATGTTGGCCTCTAGCTCGTGCAAAGTGATAGGCTTGTTAGGGGTAACCTAAGGACTTGACGTATCCCCAAAGAAAATAGTCGAGTCGTGTCAAATCCTATCTTTCTCCTTCACAACTTCGAGCGTTGCGTCGTTTATATAGGATGTAGCACCGTCTTGTTGAAACCACAGCTCAGATATATCGATGTCGTTAAGCTTTAATCACATTAAATCGGTTAACATCGCTCTATACCTGAGACCATTGTTTCGTTCTTCATTTCAAAAGAGATAAGGTCAGATTATCGATGCCATAAGCTGCACCAATAATGGCAGTTTTGCTTGTTGACATAGCCGCTGAGCCAAAAATGGGCTTCGTCAAAGAAGATTATTTTTTTTGGTCGTCCGGCTTTAATTCTTGCGTCACCACCATCTCAATCTCAATCTCTGTGGGCTTACATTCAACCGCAAAATAGGCCAGGTTAACTCTCTGGTGATGCTCAATTCAGCTGATCGGCGCCGAATCGATATTTCTGTATTTTCTTCGATATTGGCCGCTACGACGATATGTTTTCTGAATTTTGCATCAATCTCTATCTGGTTGATGGTTCAATATCCAAAAGAGTGTACCCGATGACGACCGACCTCACGCCGAAGTTCACCTTGCGTATTTACAACTGAGCCAGAGTTTCGATATTTTTTAATAATTTCCGCACGTCTGGCAATCGTAAAACAATGCAGGATGAAATGGCAAACCCTACTGAATATTTTGACAGCTGAAGAAAACTGCTGCCGAAAGTCATCGTATTTTGGTGGAAGTTTATGGTGAACATGCGATAGCCATGCCAAAAATGTGGCAAAACTGGTTTGCACGATTTCAAAGTGGTGATTTTGGCTTGGAAGACGATGAACGTCCTGGGTAGCCAAAAAAGTTTGAAGATGAAGAATTGGAAGCATTACTCTATGAAGATTGTTGCCAAACACAAGAAGAGCTCGCAGAATCTTTGGGTGTCACTCAAGCAGCCATTTCAAAAGCAAGGAAATTGGGTTCCACATGAACTCAAACCGAGAGACGTCGAAAGGCGGTTTTGCATGTCCGAAATGCTGCTGGAACGCCACAAAAGGAAGTCATTTTTACATTGGATTGTTACTGGTAATGAAAAAATGGATCCATTACGACAACCCCAAGCGCAAAAAATCATATGTGAAACCCGGCCAACCAGCCAAATCAACGTCGAAACCGAATATCCATGGCGCGAAGGTAATGCTCTTTATTTAGTGGGATCAGATGGGTGTGCTGTATTATGAGCTACCTGGTGAAACCATGAATGGACAACGCTATCGAACACAATTAATCCGTTTGAAGAGAGCAGCAGCCGAAAAACGCCCGGAATATGCGCCCAGACACGAGGCAATAATTTTCGATCATGACAACGCTCGGCTCCACGTTGCTATTCTGGTTAAGAACTATTTGGAAAACAGTTGATGGGAAGTCTTACCCACCCGCCTTATAGCCCAGACCTTGCCCCTTCTGACTACCATTTGTTCCGGTCGAAATACGAAATACGCCCTCACTGAAATACGGTTCACATCAGAGCAGAATATCAAAAATTAGCTTGATTCATTCTTGGCTGCCAAGCCGGAGCAGTTCTTTTGGGATGGGATCCACAAATTGCCAGAAAGATGGGAAAAAGTCATAGCTTCAGATGGGCAATACTATACATCCTACTTTAAGTATACACTTGTTACATTGAAGTCATATCAAATAAAATTTGACACTTGTCTTTTGATTACTGGCGTAACCGCACGTTTTTTATTTAACAGGTTATGGGCCCAGACTGCCCACGCGTTTGTAAATTATTAAATCCCTTCTACTAAAAGTAATCGGTATAAAAATAAGGTTGTTCTTTGTCGAAATTAATTATTTTAGTAATCGCAAAACTACCTGAGCGAATATTTATGTAACTATGGCAAATCATCAGCTTTAAAAATTGAAGCCCTCACCTGGAAAATTCAAATGGAGGCTCTGTTAATAAAGAATGAATTGTGGGAATATGTTTCGGGACTAAAACGAGCGCCGAAGATAGAAGCGGAAAATGCTGAGGATCAAATCCTGTACGACAAATCAGGAAAATCAGGTTTGGGAAAAATTACATAGCATCTATCAGTCTAAAGGACCAGCTAAAAAGGCAAATTTATTGAAGCGGTTGATTCAACATAGAGGAATGGCAAATGGCAACATGCAAACACACATTTCAAGTTTTGGAGAGATTGTCGAAAAATTAAAAGACATGCAGATTGAAATCCACGAGGACTTGCTGTGTATACTATTAATTAATAGTCTTCCTGATGACTATGAGAATTTTAGAGTGGCGATTGAAACAAAGGACATGCTACCAACCCTTGAAACACTTAAGGTAAAATACTAGATGTGAAAAATAAAGGCAAGTACAAGTGCATGGCATGTTATAAATGCAAGAAGGTGGGGCATAAAGCTAATCAGTGCAGAACAAAAATTGAAAATAGTGCCTTGATGGAAGAATCGTTTTGGATATCTGAAGCTGAGGTTAAATCAGCAGTAAAATGGTGTCTGAACAGCGGTGCTATTTCGCAAGTTCAGTGATATTAAAACCTGTAACGAACGATCGCTAAGCCTTGCCAGCAATGCGACTACTGCGATCCACGGCTTAGGTCAAGTGAGACTTAATGTGGACAAAACATAGCTTTAAAAGAAACTTTGTTTGTGCCGGATTTACGTACTAATTTTCTCTCAGTCCCGAAAATAGTGGACAATGGTTAAACCGTAGTCTTTATCCGTTCTCATGCTATAATAAAACATAAATGGCCTGTATTATGTTAGTGAGAACAATGAAAGGACTTTCATAGCACAACCTGTTAACAAAATCATGGATTGGCACTATCGACTTGGTCATCTAAATTCTGCAAGCGTAAGGGATGCTATCCGAAAGAAAAAAGGTATCAGTCCAGAGATTTTGAAGTACACTAGTACGGAGATGTGTACTTACTGTATTAGGGGAAAACAGGCGAGAACACCATTTTCAAAGGAAACCGGCATTAGAAAACAAAAGCTATTCGAGCTAGTGCATTTGGAAGTTTGTGGGCCAATGAATATAAAGTCGAATGGAGGTGAACGATATTTTGTAACTTTCATCGACGACGCAACTCGATGGTGCAGTGTTTATATTATAAAAGAAAATGGTGAGGTTTTTAAAAAATTTATTGAATACCAAAACATGCAGACAAATTTACTGGAAACAAAGTAAAAGCCATACGTTCAGACAATGGCAAAGAATACTGCGATAATATCTTTGACGAGTACTTACAACAAAATGGAATAACACACCAATTGAGCGTCGAATATATCTCAAAACAAAACGGGATGGCTGAGCGCAAAAACCGAACGTTATTGGAGGCAGCTAAATGTATGTTGTTGCAGTCGGGATTACCTTCTAGTTTTTGGGGGAAGGCAATTACCACGACAAACTACGTTCGAAACCGATGCCCGTCCCGAGTATTAAATAGTGAAACGCCGCACAAGATGTGGATCGGTCACGACACATATGTAAAGCATTTTCAAACTTTTGGCAGTATAGCCTATGCACTTGAAAAGCGACCAACAAATAGTAAATTTAAGACAAAAAGCAGCAGAATGTACCTTTGTAGGATACTGTGAAGATTCCAAGGCATACATGCTTTGGAACGAAATATGCGAAAAAAGTATAAAAAGCCGTGGCGTGATTTTTACATCGGAATTCAAAAGGTCTACGAAAGCTTACCAAAACCATACTGATGCGGAAATATACCGTGGAATTATTCCTAAAGAAGAATGCCCCAAAACAACTCGGAATGGTCAATACACAAATAAAAATGAAATCGAAAAAAAATTATAGTGATCTACAACATGCCACTAGAGAAGCACAGCCTCAACAAACTGCAGTCTACGAATGTATCAACGTATTTTCAAAGAAAGATACAGGTACAGAAAATGAGGATCCTGCCAGGAGTGATGATCCAAAAATGCGGGAGGTGGAAAAGGATGGGTCAGATACGGAAAAAGAAGATCCAGATGATTTTAAACAATGTGTTGCAGAGGAGCCGTCAGCCTTTATTTTCACTCAAATGGAATGGAAAGCAGCGATGTAGGCGGAACTTGATGCTCATATAGAGAATTCAACATGGCAACTAGTAGACAAGCCATTAAACAAAACTATTGTCCAACTTTCAGACAAAAGGCGCAGTTGGTGGCAAAAGGATGCTCACAGCGTTTTGGAATTGATTACACCGAAAAAAAAATTAATCAGAATTTTGATGGCAATAGCGGCGGAGTGGAAATTAAAACTCAGTCAGTTTGACGTAGTAACCGCAGCGAAATCGATGAAGAAATATATATGCATATTCCTGAGATGTTTTATGAATTAATGCATAAAAAGAAAGCAGAGAAAAATGTGTGTTTGGTAAGGAAATGTATCTATGACTTACGACAATCAGGATTGCTATGGTACAGAAAACTGCATGATAGACTAACCGAATTGGGTTTTCAAGCACTCAATTCAGAGCCATGCTTCTACCAACGAAATAACGCAAAGGTAGTTAAATTAATTGCAATTTATGTTGATGACATCATCTAGATCGGATTTTTTCTCGGAAATCGACAAATCATTCAAATAAAAGATTTGGGACCATTGAATCAGTGCCTTGGGATACAATTTCATCAGAATCCGGATTCCAGTGTTTATGTAGTGCAAAGAAAATACGTGGAGTCAATTCTCGAAAGTTTTGGCATAAAAGACGCAAGACCAGCTCTAACTCCAATTGAAGCCGGAGTAAAATTGAAGAAGGCGATCCTGGAGAAAGGAAGTGAAGAGAAACTTGATATTGAAAAAACTACCTTACCAACGGTTAAGGTATCTATCCATATGCACATGACCAGATATTGCGCACGCTGTCAGTTCTTTAAGTCAGTATAACAATTGCTATAACAGAACACATTGGAATATGGCGAAAAGAGTGCTACGATATTTGAGTGGGACATGAGATATAGGACTTCAGTATAAAGGAGGAAATACCGATTTGACGGGGTATGCTGACGCAAATTGGGGCTCATGCATCGATGACAGGAGGAGCTATACGGGATATGTTTTCAGTCTGGCTCACTTAGCCATCTCATGGGAGTCAAGAAAGCAAAGAACAGTTGCTCTATCTACAGCTGAAGCCGAATACATGGCTATATCTGATGCGACAAAAGAGGCCATGCACTTACGCAGCATTCTGAAGGAAGGCAGAACTACCTTTTTTAATGACAACAGAAGTGCTCAAGGTATTGCAAGCCACCCAATCTCAAATTCAAGGACTAAACATATAGATTTGCGACACGACTATGTAAGGGATGCAATCAATTCACGAGATATTACACTGACGTATTTAGCCTCAGAAGACATGCCAGCTGATGTACTGACTAAGTGCCTACCAATCTTAAGACATCATAAATGTATTGAAATGATAGGTATGAATCTAATTAATTAAATAATTTTGTTAAATGAATGGACTAAATAGTTTAATGGATTAATTTACTTTTAACTTTATGAATTTGACTACATGAATTATTAATTATTGATTAGTAAATATTTTTTTATTTTAAAATAAAACTGAAATTATGTTTAAGGAGGAGTGATGTAAATATGTACTAGGTTAACATTATTTAGCTCTTAAAACTAATTACCGGATAAAACTAGAAAAATATGAACAAAATTCTTCAAAATACTTGTACTCTTGTGAGCAATCTATTAAATCCTACTTTAAGTATACATTTGTTACATTGAAGTCATGTCAAATAAAATTTGACACTTGTCTTTTGATTACTGGCGTAACCGCACATTTTTTATTTAACAGTAACTATTACAGCTGCTGACACCTAACAACTGGAAAACTAGCAACTATTCTTGCTATCTGGTCCCCTGTTTTGAATCTATCTCAATTTAGACAATTCAATGGGCCTAAGTATAAGATGATTTTAAGGCTAACACATTCAACATGCACAGAATATATAGCACAGAAGTTCTTGTAGGCAAATGTAGTCTTTATCTAAATTTTTCAAGACGTGTTTGTAAATAATTTTTAATTTTAATTTTTAATTGACTTAAATTTGACATACATCTTGTAAATATTTGTTCGGCAGATATAAAATTTACTTCGTTTACAATCCGTCTTTTTTGACAGAACCCAAATCACATTTTAGGGAGCCATAAATTCGTTGACTGAAACTGAAGAATATCCGGAAATTTAAATAGTTTTCATCAAAAAACTACCAGATGACAGTTTCTTTAAGAGTTTCTTTTCACAGCCTCACTGAAAGCATCATTTTAACTATTGAAATCATTACCATTAAAAAGATACTGTTTTCTTCCTTTGAAGTTTGTAATCGTTCTCCTATTACCGGTCCATCTACTTAACTACTTCAACAGTAGATTTAATAAAATTAAAAGGAACTTTACATTTACATCCGAAAATAAGAAGAAAACATTCTCACACGCATTAAAACCGACAACAAAATTATTCGCATTTCGTTCATATTCATGATACAGATAACAGATACAGATGACTCCATTATTATTGATTTAGACTACTTTGTGACCCACAAAACGCCACCGAAACAGTTCCCAGAAAGCCGCTCACTAAGTGATTTAATGTCCATCATTCTCATTTACAGTCGCAATAAATCGATAAATCCCCTTAAGCACTCACTTTCATTGGGCACTTTTGATAAATTTATTTTTAAAGTTAAAGATCTCTTTCCCGAATTATGTTTTATGTGTCATAATAAAGATTTGTAAAAAAAAAAAAAAAAAAAAAACTCACCCGAATCAATATCTGTGGCACTGACTGTCACAACTGGTGTTCCAATGGAAACATTTTCAAAAATCTCATTTGAATAGCTCATGGGGTCAAATACCGGCGCGTTATCATTCAAATCGAGCACATTGCAGTAAACCGTTAATGTGGTCGATAAACTCGAATGGCCATTATCCTGCGCTTGTACCACCAGAATATAGTGTTGCACCTGGAAACGAAGAAGTGTAAAAGAAAAGAAAAAAAAAAAAAAACAATTTTCAAGAAATCCAGAAGAATAAATTAATTTCAGTTGCAATTAAGAGAATCAAATAAAAAAATTCAAAGTCAAACCATCAGAGATGGTTTGGCTGCTGATGAATCAGGATGGACCATGGACCATGGACTATGGACCATGACATATGTACGCGCGAAATTTTTCAATCGTTTTCTTGAAAACATATCCAAGTGGTCGGACGGGTGGACAAATGGACCACAGTGATACAAACAAAAAGATGAAGAAGTAGAATTTTTCACTTACCTCCTCATAATCGAGACGAGCTGTCAACGTAAAGACACCAGTTTGCGGATTCAGACTGAACACATCATTAGCCCAATCGGAGATTACCGTATACGAGACCATTGCGTTATTACCCAAATCTGGATCTGTTGCCGAGATAACACCGACCTGATAGCCTCTTGGTGCATTCTCCGGTATGTCAAATGAGTATACAGCTTCTGAGAATACCGGCGGATTGTCGTTTGTATCTGTAACCTGTAAGGAAACATGAAAACAGAAAAAATAAAAAAATAATAATAAAAAAAAAAAACAACAAAATCAACAAACATGAAAAATTGGAAGAGGGAAAAAAATTAGTAAAAAATTTGAAAGCCATAGTGCTCATTGCGAATTCATGTCACAGTCTCATCAGAACGATGACGATGACGAAATTCAACCAAAAGTCAAAAGATTCTACCTGCCATCTACTTGGTCTTGGTTGTGTTATTTGTATCCTGGACCATGCAGCTAAAAACCCCAAATTTCAATTGGTGAATAATGACCATAAGGCGATAATTTCCAGGCTCGGAGCGCAGATGAGGATTGGGAATTTTCACTTCTGGAATTGCGTTGTGCTCACGATGGATGAGTTTTAGCTGGAAACTTGGTCGACCGGTCGAGTGGTCCTTCACTTCCATGTCCAGTATTCAGTTGTTGCCAGGATGACAACGTACAAAAATTTAACTGCAACTCATTTACAATTCAGAACAAGAGACATTTGTATGCGGTCTATAGGTGAATAGTGGTGCGGTTTGGTTTACGTTTGTAAAGAGGCAGACTGGTCGCCAAAATGTTTTGCTACTACTGACTGTAGCTCGGCCGTTGGCTTCAATCAAATTTAACCGCGCTTTGGTCTTGATGCAGTTGGTGAATAACTAAGATAAGATATGGCTTTTTGCTTTTTTTTTTTTTTTTTTTTTTGTGGAAAATGCCAACGAAATATCTTTGTTTGAGTTTTATATGAAAGCGAACATCAAAATAATGCCATACTTTGGATTCCAATTGATATCTCATTTGAAGGCATGAGTATGTCTCTAGCAATTGGTGCTGTGCAACTCGGGGCAAGCCTTAAAGACTTAGCTTTGTCTTTCATGAGTTCTCTTGACAAAATGGATTTTGTTACTTAAGTTGCAACGACGACATTTTTGACATACACATGGCGAGGTTGTTTTTTCTGGTCAAACTTTGTTGATTTGAGTTGTGATAAGAATTCGATTCGAATTCGAGTACGAGTACGAAAGTATTTGGAAGACAGAAGGTAGGAATGAGTTTTGAAATTATTTTGCAGAAAACCCTTCGAATACGAGTAAATTGAATTCTTGAAATGAGTTCTTGATTTGGAAAAATATTTTGAAGGAAATTCTTCTACGAAAAGTCACATTCGTGAGTGCACACCATGCCCTTCGGTGTCCAAACCAAAAAAGGGTCTAGCTCTTAGTCAAATATGCAGACATTGTGTATCTTTAAAAATAACTTCTTCTTTAAGGGGTTGGGGTTTTGCTTTTATTTTTTTCGAAAACTAAAAAGGATTTGTAGTGCAATATCGAATGGGCTTTTAGCCTAAGTCTGTGGACTGGAGCTAGTGGTACCAAAAGTGTGTGAGATTATCTAAAGGCTTAAATACACAATTTAATAGTTTTATAGCAATCTGAACGAAACCACTGTAACTTGCACGACAATTTAAACGAAAATCCAGTGTTTTAGGAAGTTTTTGGAGCTTTGTTGTAAAAACTCTTCTATTCGTCCAGATCAAAAGTCCATTCAGTAGCATAAGCAGAGTGCTACTAAACAAATTTTGTGGATAGAGTGGACC
Organism: Volucella inanis; assembly: GCA_907269105.1. Taxonomy (NCBI): domain Eukaryota; kingdom Metazoa; phylum Arthropoda; class Insecta; order Diptera; family Syrphidae; genus Volucella; species Volucella inanis. The sequence goes on from OU026157.1 coordinate 28,409,758, forward strand.
AAAGGATATATCCACAGCATCTTAGCAGTTAAAGAAAATCGGAAAGAAAAATTGACCGCAGTCGTGTTGCTACTTGACTTTTTCACTTCACACTTAAATTTACGATTGTATATCCAAGGCTTACCTTCTTTTGTGATGCGTTCATTCTGTGGTAAATCTAAGCTTCAAACAATAACAGCCTTCTTCTTATTACGCACTCTACCACTCTACATGACAGAGGTCCCCTTCCGCATGTGTGCATCATCTAAAGCGAGGTTGAGGTATTCTACTGTGTTGTTTAAATATCCTAAGAATTAAACTTATTAAAACCAACGACAAGGGCATGCCAAGTCAGCAGCATTATACTGGTACTCACAATCCTATACGGAAGAGATTAAAAAGATGTGACGAACTAGCTAATGGCCTCAGATAGAAATGTATTCACTGTTGGCGACCCTTTCAAACGTTTAAAAGACAACCACCTTCAGATCCTCACGTGGAATATTTGCACACTTAACACGCCAACAGAGAATCTTGACTGCTTTCATGCAGATACCGCCACTATCCAGAAGACATATACTATGGCGACTGCTATAGAAAAAAGAAACAGCGCTTATTCGGATGCGGATTTGCTATATGCGTGAGGCTTAGTTAGAAGACTTGATCTCTCGACACTTGCGGGAGCGTCTAATGACAAGACATACAAATGAGCAATGCCCGAAATATGACGTTAAAATCGTACTGGGTGGTTTTAACGCCACGGTAAGGACGGTTGGTAAGCATATCCTCAAAGTAAAGTGACGGAAATAGACTTATCGACTTTATATTTGGGTGAAATATCCATATAGCAAGCACACGGTCTCTTCATCTCAATACACACAAGATGACATAAACGGTCTCCAGATTATGAAATAGACGTTAGGCATGCCTTCAGTATCCTGGGCGACAGAATGTTCCGACAGGCAACATTAACTCGAATCACCACCTTGTTGCAGCCAAGGTGCGAATGAGGATTTCCCAAGCGCCACAACAAAAAGGAGCACGTAGAACACCTGCAATCGCAAAAGACACGCTTATCCAGAAATCTCTCGACAACTGATATGCCGCCAATATCAAGTACCAAAGACCAGTATCAACGTTGCTAACGTGCCATCGGAGACACCGCAACTGATGTGCTGCTTTTCACCCAATCACCACCAAGTAATCCCCGCTTTGATGAAAAATGACGGCAAGCACATGCTGCTAAACAAGAAGCGCAAAAAGCGGCGGAAAGGACATCAACTTCTCTAGAAGAAGCAAAGAGATCACGAGAGGTTGTACTCCAGGAAAAATGTACGGAAGTTTTACCAAAAGAATGTTTCAAGGCAAGAAATCCCGTACCAAAGTCTATAGAGATGAAGATGGAAACCTTGTAGTAGAGTAACAGACGGTGAAAATATGGGAAAACTTTTTGCAGACTATGAAACGGGGATGAAGGCAGAATAAGCCATTAAACTAAAACGAAGCGACTTTAGCCAAAACTTGACCAAAATAAAGCTGAAATCCAACAAAGCAGCCGGAAATGACTACTTACTGGCCGATGTATTCAAATCTGATGGAAATAACTTTCCAGAGAGCATACACCAACTCATTTCGTACATCTGGTCAGAAGAGTTTATACCTGATAAATATAATCTCAGCATCATTTGCCCGATCCAGAAAAAAGGAGGCCCCCTAAACTTCTCCAACTATTGAAGCATACATCTACTATATTGTGTGAACGTCTAAAAGTCTTCGTCAATAGCCTGATCGATTCCAAAAAGTGCCGTTTCAGACCAGGAAATTCCAAAATCGACCAAATCTTCACACTTCGGCAGATTCTGGAAAGAACTTAAGAAGTCCAAATCGATACCCATCATATTTTCATGGGTTTCAAAGCCGCACAGAATAGCTATATAGTATATAGGCCATGTCTAGATTTAGCAACCCTGCCAACATCGTCAATTTATGAAGAAGGAAGATGGAGAAGGCTCGCTAGTTCGTCAAAGTCGGTAACAACTCAACCGAGACTTTGATATCAAAAAACGGTTTTAGACAGGATATCACGCACTATCTCGTGACTGAAAGAATTGTGCGAAACTCATAAGCAAACACTGAAGGCACAATCCTTCAAAAGTCTGTGCAACTACTAGCGTACGACGATGATATCGACATAATTAGGAGGGCACTGAGTGAATTTTGTTGTAAGCTGCTCCGGATCTTTGGTGTCAGACTAATCTTTTTCAAAGATTAGATAGGCTTAAGGTGTTTTTGTGGACAGGTCCTTCTAACAATTTTATAAAAGGAAATCATTCTCTAAGGAATGATGGTAGTTTTTAAAGGCGGAAGGGTTCCTCAATCTCAAAGGATTCCTAATGTCTATTCACTGCAGTATTATTTGTATATCATAGATTATGTCTAGCCCTTTCAAAGTCTTCCGGGAGTTTATATCTTCAGTTGTTAACTGCGACAGCAGAATCACGTATCAAATAGATTGAGCGACTTAAATGGGAATTAGCATGACCTATAGTTTTCAAATTATGCTTGCTGAAAGAAATGACTTATGGTGTCGGCAGGTTTTCATTTCCACCAGTTGAAACCGAAGGCTGTTTTGCTTTTCAATCCTGCTTCGTTATTAAACTTTTCTTATCCTCTATCTTCACTGGTAATATATATATATATATATACAATATATGTATACGCAGCGTTAAATAATTCAACCAAGAATAAATCGCACTTCACAGCGTCCTCAGTAAATAAAGTGCATTCCAGTTAAACTTGAAGGATTGCTATTTAGCAGCGGCATCACTACACCACATCACACAGGACACACAAGCCAACGTAAGTAATAAATGTCACCTTCATTCAGAAGTGTTTAAGACGACATTTTCTTTCCGGGGGTTCACGTATATTTAATATATATTACCTTTATCTTCAACATATTCGTTCCTCACATCTCCGACAACGAAAGGATACAAGTCGAAAATGAGTAAAAAAAAAAAAAAAAAAAAAAAAAAACTGAAAAATGTCGCCTTGAGCCAAACTTGTTGTTGGTCGTTTTGTATCTGCTTTTAGCTTTTTCGGATGATTCTCTTCGATCATTTTATCGGCCAGATAAATCTACATATCTACAGCTTACCCCCAAGAAGAAATATCCACACTACACGACACACATACTCACAGAGACCGACGCCAATTTCCACTTGTAATCCATATTCATACATTAAACATATTTTTTATCGCTCACTTAAGATCAAAGTGCGAGCTCGAGCTCAAGTTCGACTTCGAGCTCTCGAATCCCAAGTCAGATTCAAGTCCTGAGGAACAACCTTACCATCAGCCATCAGCCATCAGCCATCGTCATTGCCATCGTCATCGCCATCAGCCACCAGCCACCAGCCACCAGCAGCACCAACTGGTGTATGGTGTACGAGTATTGTGTATGCTGTATGGTGTGTGGTGTGTCCAGCGAGAGAAGGAGGTGCAAAAAAGGTTGAGACCGAAAAACCATTGAGGCGGGTTTTTAACACGCGGAGCATCAAATTACCAAAACCGGCAAAGAAATTAATAAAAATATAAACAAAAGGAGACGAATAAAAAGATATTAAAAGAAAAAAGTCCAAAAGCAAAAAACCGACCAGAAGAAAGAGTTAAGAGCGCCCATCACAGATAAAAGAGGTAAACGGCAACAAAATCAGTTTCCTTAAACGAACGCGCAGTAGCACCATATGTGTAGTGCTAGTTGGCCTTTAAGGTTACTTTGGCTACCACCACCACGTCACACCACACCAAATAACACCACGCATCACATCGCATACCGAACACTCGAAATAAAGTCGACTGCAAGTTTGTAGCCCTTTTCCAAACACAGGAGCAGAAGAGCAATAAGAAGAAGATGAAGAAGACAACATTGGTAACTTTGTAACTTTTTTTGGTTTATTTGTAAGTTTTTCTTTTTTTTTTTTTGTTTAAAAACGAAAAAAGGACCTTGAGTTCGGTTTGGCACTCACCTGTACGGTAACAGTGGTTTCTGTATGCTGTACACCATCGGTGACACGTATAATCAGGTGATAAACATCTTTGGTTTCACGATCCAGGGCGTCCTTTAGGCGCAATTTACCTGTGTCCGGTTCGAGTAAGAATTTGCCATCGTCACCATTGATCATGGTAAAGGTCAGAGTTCCCAATGTGTCTGGATCGGTGGCACGTATTGTTGCAACTGTATGGCCAGCGCCAAGGTCTTCGCTAACTCTGAACATTAGAGGAACATCACGGAATACTGGTGGGCTGTCGTTCTTGTCCAACACTGTTACTTTCACCTGTAAAGAGAAATAAATTAAAAAAAAAAATAAAAAATTAGATTAAACTGTAATCGACTGGTGAGAGTTTAAAAAAATCATTTAATGGGTGAAAAATGTATCTTGAAATAGTTTAAGCTTTGTCTAAGAACTTAGAGGATATTAATTCACTAAGTGTCTTAGCCCAGAAAAGAACCGACAAAAAGAGGAGTTCAAAAGAATGCAAGTAAAATACTGAATGCCTCAGACAACTATTCGAGTTTATTTAAAAGATGCGTAGCTAAAGAACAGCCCCCTTTAGATGTGACAATGTTTTAGAACTCAGACTAAATAATCCTTCAAATTTAAGCACCAACCTAAATGTGAATATACGATTTGGTTTGGTTGACGAATGTTGCAAGGGCTAAATGATAATTTGCCAAAACAAACGATATTACTACAAACTCCTTTGGCAACACAAGCCAGAAGTACGTTTCCGACAAAACAGTCGGTGGTCCTTCTAGCGGAGTCATCATATAGTGCGCACCATCTAAGGCAAAGCCTTAGGATATTTCGACGGGTGGGAGCGTTAATATGATTGTGTGTATTAAGTATCGGAGAATTGTAAGTAAGGTAACAAAATTATTTGATTAATCTAAATTTACTTTATCGTCTTAGAAGTAGACCCCATTGGTTGCAATACAACTACGCCAGCGCTTCACCCTGTCCTCCATACATTTTTCGTAAATTGATTGAGGTATGGCCTGTAGCTCCTTTAGCGAATTTTTTTTTATGGGTACAATCGATTCAAAACGCCGTCCTCGAAGGGTTATTTTAGTTTCGGAAAACGGAAAAAGTCAGGCGGAACCATATCAGGTGGGTACGGTGCTCGATGGATAACAATTTTCGAGTATTTCGCTGAACACTCTTGCACATATGGCTTTGTGAAAAAGTGCATTATGAAGGTGTAAGATCCATGAATCTATTACACAAAGCTGGTTGACATTTACTCTCATATATTCCTTATTCACTGTTTGTTCTTCGTGAACTACACCGTGGTAATCGAACAAAACTGTCAGTACAAACCTAATTTTTAAGCGACTTTTCTGCGATTTTTTGGGTTTCGGCTTATTTTTGAAATGCCATTATGAAGACTGTTCGTTAGTTTGCATGTAATCCCATGTTTCGTCGCCAGTTATTATACGTTTTATGAAGGTTGGGTCAGTGGGATCTGCACTTTTTGAACAAAATTGAGCTCTTTTTGAACAGTCGTGCGGCGATACGTTTTACGCCCAAAATATCAGTAAGAATGCAACGAACAGACTTTAAAGATATGTTCACCTCTTGATTCTCTTAGACTTCATTTTGTCGGTATTTTCGTCATTCGTAGCCACTTGTTGGTCTTATGTGAATGCTTAATACCATACATATGCCTGTGTTTTTGACACATACGATTCGTCATAGCTCTTTCGCAACATTTTCTATGATTCAGCACACGAAATTTTATTTGAAATGCAAAATTGAAGGCAAACTCTTTGTTTAACTATTTTGCTTTGCTGGCAGTTGTCGAAATTTTCCGAAATGTGGCTGAAATTAGTTTATACAGCGCTCAATTTTCTGCTTCTAGGCGTAAGTGAACGTGGGCTTGCTGCCATAAGCCTTGAGCTTCAAAAAACCCTAAAGAAAGAAGTTCAACGGCGTGAGAGAGAAAAATACATCACAGGGGAATGGCTTATGCAGTAAATGACTTGTTTCTTGAGCTCCATAGCATGTGGCACCGTCTTGTTGAAATCACATGACGTCCACATCCATATCTTGCAATTCACGTGCAAAAATCGGGTTTTCATATTGCGATAGCGAGCACCATTAACTGCTTTTGCCCGATCAGTCCTTTTTCAAAGAAGAATGGTGCGATGATGACGAGACACATTGTGGATAAATTCGACAATTTTGACGACGAGGTATTCAAAATAAAAGGCGGTCTCATCACTCGAGATGATTTTAATCGAAAAATCAGCATCTAATTGTTGTTATTCCATAATCTGTTCAACGAACTCTCTTTTTTTGTGCGTGGATGGCAGGCTTCAGTTCTTGAGTCAATTGCACGTTGTATGCGTACAGAGAGCTTTTCGAAATGTTCAATTCTTGACCACTGTGGAAAATCGACGTCTGGGACTCTCAGCAACGCTTTTACGAACTGCTTCGATGTCTAAGATCACTAATTGATGCAGCCTCCCTGAAGTTTTGAACTAATCTCTTATTCACAGTTGATGAAGTTAAATTAAATTAAAAAAAAATTCCGACCATATCTTATACGAAAATTGCGAACTATAGCTGTCGAACATTTAAAAATATTGGTCAGCAATGAAAACGCGTTGCTCTTCCGTGTGGGGAACAGAGTTTTGGAAGATTGTGCCTCTGGAATTGACTTCCCCGAGTATGATTTTAAAAGATTCACGTAAGGCCTATCAATTTGACATTAAAGGTCTGAGAGACAATAATTCCAACTTCAACGGGGCAACGACCGTTCGTCATTCTCATTTTGAACAATTTGAGTTTGTCTAGTATCACATGTTGAAATTGATAAAGAGGTGGTGGATATTTACCTGGACTTCTAAGGTTTTGTTAAGGAGCCCCCGTTATGTATATATCAAATCTGGTCAACTCTGCACTTACAAGGTTTAAACCTCACTGATACGTAATAACCAGATCATTGATAAACGGTTTTAAGTATTCGCACAATACGGCAGACAAAATCTTGTATGCACTGTTAAGGAGACTAGAACCATCGAAACCATCTATCAACCAAATATTGAAACTAGTTAATGTATGTTCTGTACCAGTATCACCGGTTCATCAAAGTTCAACAGCCTGGTTATACTTAAGTTTAGATATGACTATCTTCACTTTATTGCGGTGGGATGGACGGAAATCTTAGCTTTCATCAACGGAATCGAATGGTTTGCTCTACTTAACACTGATATTTTTGCCCACCTTCCTACAAAAACAAGTAAAAATAAGTGTTATCCATCGAAAATACTCTTCACAAAGACCAATGTATTTTTGTATCTGTTTAAACCAATTTAGGAAGCATTTTCCTCACGCCGAACGAGGTAACTCCAAAACATGCGCTTTAAATGCATCAATCGCTTCTTCAGGAGCCAAAAAAACGTTGATTTTGCAATTTATTTTGTACGCTATACGGCTGATGACTCATCAATCTGATGTTTCCAATTCGAGTGCTCAAAAAGTCACTTTTTTAACCGACCTGTGAGAGTTCGCATTGTCGTGGTGGAGAATCATCGGTTTTCGGAGGTTCTTCTGAAATTCTGGTGAACAAATGTTTGTGTTCCATTTGGAGTAAACCATTCTAACTTGCCCTAGTGGCACGATGATGACAAACAAGCGACCATCTGCTTCAAATGCTTCGTACGTGAATAACTTTTTTGGATTTGGCTCGTCTAGAAAAATCCATACAGTCGAGTGCTGTTTGGTTTAGTACTCATATGTACAAGTTCATGAGACGTCTTCTGACGAGACGAGCCTCTTTTTGAGCGATTGCCAAATTATGCTGTATCCAATGCGGACAAACCTTTTTGACGAGTGTCACTAATGCCCAAGCATGCTTCAATTTCATGATTAGTCACATGACGTCCTTGCAATATCTGGCATGTTTTCTGGCATAATAACCGATTTTGGACGAAGTTAAGTTTGAGTCTCAGCGAACACAGACTATACTCCCAAAAATGTTTTTTATTCCTCACCTCACTAAATTTTGTTTTTTCTTCGTAGGTCGGAAAGGTTTGCCTGTCTCGTCTTGTATCGTCTACCTTATCCCGCCATAAATTCAATTTAAGAGCTCATTGCTTAAATGATTTATTGACACCACTAGATATGTCGAGAATGTTTTGTTTTTCGGGCAATTAATTGCTTTGATGGCCTATTTAAAGTAAAAGGCAAAAAGAGGATTCAGGATGATCTTCACGTGAAAGACTATCTTAGGTCAACGGGACATCTCTAATATTTAGACTGGAAAGGTGCAAAAAGCTTTTGTGGTAGCATTTGGATGAAAAAAATTTTACCGGCGAAGAAGTTTTCAACAAAAAAAAAAACGTTAGGATTTATGCTACGTCATCGAAGGAAGCAAAAAAATTGTTGTAAGCATTCAACGTGGCCATTATCCTGCTTCCGTAATGGTTGGTAGGGAGTATCTTACCAAGTTGTCACTTACCTCCATTTCCGCGGTAAAGCAGCTAAAACAAGTTCAAGAGTTTACCAAGAAGGTGTGCTAAAGGATGTTGCAAACGTTTTAACCAATACACTTTTCAATGGAGAAAGATGAATACTCCAACAAAATTCTGCTCCCGCGTACAAAGCAAAACCCACACAAGAGTGGATCAGAGTCAATATTCTTGGTTTTATAGAAGCGGAAGATTGGCCATCGGAAGTCCAAATTTAAATCCACTGGATTATTGTTTGTAGTCAAAACTAGAGAACATGGCCTACAAGACTCCTCACAGAAATTTGGAAAGCCTCAGAATAACATTGGAAGAAGGAGAGTCATAGCCATTGGTACAAGGCGTGCCGTTGTTGTTTAATGGCCACAACGTTTGAAAGCTTGTATCATATTGAAGCAAAAGCCAGTCATTTCGAGTGAACTATTTTTTCTAACTACTAACATTATGGATTAATAAAAAAGAATAAATTTGAATTTTTTTTTATAGAGTTTTGTATTTATAACAGAACCTATGACAGGACTAGGTATACTAGTATCTCCTCTAGGGGTTTGAGTGCATATTAGCCTGACTTCGGTAATTTATAAGTAAGTTAACGTGCCGAAAAGTAAAGGTTTTTTACCATCTGCCGCTTACCACAATTTTTCGTTTAAATAGATTTGAGTAAGGACAGGTGGAAGTGTCCGTAGGTCAAAGTATTTGATTATGCTTTTGTCTTAACAATCATTTTTGAATGGACTAGCTATATCAGTATAAAGATTTATTTTACGGTGACGATCTGATATTACCTGATATTTTCGAATGTGTATTTGCGGACATGAGAGCTTCCTCTGATCTAATAAGGGATTCTTCATGACCCCTTCTATCACGGCGATAAGAAATCTATCATGCTGTGATCCTACTCTGGACTTCGTAATTCGAATTCAACTGCCGTACGTTTTATTACAACTATTTGGATTGATTTTGGCTGGTGATATAATGAGTACGCTTATCCTATTACAATGTACTGGACGTTACTATCGAGATTCGTCCGATACTGGTTTAAGCATGAGATCTGCAAGTTAATATTTTCTCTAATGATGACTCAAAATCGTACCATCAATCTTATTGTTACTCCATAATACTGTCTCGATGGTAGAACCCCTAATCTGAAGGACAAGATATTTATTAAGTCAAACCACCTTTATCAAAAGAATGAAGGTATCTTCTAGTCCTTCATCATAGTGCCGAAAGTAGCCACTCTTCTTGAATATGGTATATTTCAAGGCGGAAATGATAGCGAATTTCATGTTTAAATTTAATTTAAAAGTTTAAAAATTTTAATTTAAGTAGATCAATGCTTCACAACTGCCTTTCAGTTCTACACCTAACAAAAATTTGACTTACCAGGTTTAGCGCGTAGATTAATTTTTTTCAGAAGTTTATATGGTGTTTCTCATGAAAGATACCACGCACGTCACTCCGTCACATTAAAGCCCAAAAATCATAGCAAACTTCCGTCCTTCGTAGGCGTAGCGGGGGACCATCTTCGGATCGCACTGATAGACGAACACTCATCTGACGCCAATGAAGTGCTGGCTAAGTGGACCAGCTTCAAAGATAGACTCACCGAGCTAACGGCGAACTATATCCTAAACCACCAAACTGGACTTATGCCCTGCTATGACTCTGAGGAGGTTGTTCGAGGTGGATCACTTTTCAAAGTGATTTCTTTATCTCGTGCATCGGTAAGATGAGCGATGCCTTGGAGAGCCATCCGAAGGCCATAAAGTGCACACTGAATCCATTTTAAAATCTCTCACCAAGTTTAGCACAGAAGTTTTCGTCAGCAACTGGATCATATCTATGCTAAAAACCAGAATCATTCGGACACAATTGGGCAACGGGGGGGGGGGGGGGGGTTTCTAGCTTCTTCTATGACTTCTGGTCATCAACACTATAATGGCGGAGTTCGATAACATTGGAGTCACGTACACGAACGACATGGTTATTTAAGTATCAAGGATGTTCCCCTCAGTGTTAAGTGAACCCATAGAGAGGCCTCCGACTAAGCTAAACGCTTGAGCCCCATTTGTGGATTGGCTTTCATCCGATTAAAACAGAACTAATGCTATTTACCACCAAGCGTCCACGTCTTACCAACTAAACACTAACTCTATCCTCCAGGGCAAGTAATTTTGCCGTCATTCTTGACCCTAAGCTTAACCGACAATTAAACATAGAACATACGTTACCCTATGTAAAATGCATGAGTCGTTTTCTAAGGTTGCAGCAAGACCTTTGAAAAAAGGTGAAAATTTCAGACTAAGATAGTTTTCTCTCCCGTAGCTTGTCCTATTCCTACTTACGGATTGCTCGTGTGGTGGCCTGCCTTAAGCAAAGCCTACAACATCACAAAAATTGGCAGAGTTTAACGAACAGCTTGTATTGGGAGCACAGGGGCGATATGATCGAACCCGACATAAGCTCTCAACGTGGTACTCCATATACTGCCCCTGGACTTGCACATCAAATACATTGTTTCGTGGAGCGCTATTAGTCTCATAGAATCTGGAATCTGGTCCCCAATAGCGATCTTTGACCAAGGTTCCTGACACTTAAACTCAATTTCAGTAATTATATCCAAATTCACATTCCGGAAAGGAGGGAATGGAAAAACAATCTACTTCTAACGAAATACCAAGTATCGATGTTCACTGACGGCTTCAAGATGGAATGCTACATTGGAGCAGGGGTTTTCTCAGCGGAAGTAAATGTATACAAATCGTGCCACCTTCTAAACTCTTCGAGTGTCTTCCAGGCGGAGGTACTAGCTATAATAGAGATACTTAGCTCCATTACCACAAACAACATAGAAATCTTTAATGATAGGCACGCTTCCATCAAAGTGCTCCACTCACTTACTTCGTACTTTAAGCTAGTAGAACAGCGCATGAAAATGTTCATTTAATATTACTTTCACTTGAGTTTATGACAAGTAGCTCCCAGATGAGACTCCAACATCTATTGCCAAATCCAGAAAGATATGGCCAGCCTTAATTAATTGAACTCGCAACGATACAGAAAGAATCACATCAATTGGCACAGGTTACTGTCCAATTGGTTCAAACGCCGCCAAGTGGGGAATTTCTTTTCACGTTCACTTCTGTAGCTGTAACAACTTACACATAAGAGAAATCATATTCCACTTTCTCTGTGTCTGCCAAGCACAAGATAGAACTAAGCATCACACACTAGGAATTGTCAGAGATTTTCGGCATAAAACTCTGCAACATTATTAATTTTCTGAACTCCACAGGATAGATCTGAAAACTACGCTCTAAGTAACACCCTTTAATATCCAGGTCACGTGAGTTGTTGTCTCAAAACGACGCATCCGCACTACTTGTGTTTCTGGTATGACCTTACCAGGCAACCACTTCTACCTACCTAGCTCCCCATGATAGTCCTCTTAGTCCCATATTGTTCATTATGGAAGCTAGTCGTGTATTGATGTTGGTATGAAAGTGCGATCATTGGTGTATGTATATTTATCCGTTTACGCATACATGAAGCTTTTTAACATAACATTCGTGCACTCATAGGGTTCGTTTAGTTAATCTAATTTTAAATCAACTTGTTGCATATGTAACTAAAGTGGGTAATGTAGCTTTTACCTGCAATAGAAACTTTCATATCTGTTCCTGATAACATTATTCAAAAACTCAACAAAATGGGTTCCATCAAGCGTGGTGTAAGTAAGCTTCTCCTTGAATACACGAGCTTACTTATCGGCAAGCTTCGGAAAGTAGGTGTATAGCGAGTGTTCATCTAATTACCCTGCAATGTTCCGAAGTGTCTTCAAGTGTAATCGATTAAGTTAGCTTACACAGAAAGAACTGTAGACAGTGGCCGATTTGTAGGCTGTCAAAAATTTTGGGTCATTTCTGAATATAATCGTATTTCGGAGCACTTAACACCACAAACTTACTGTACATCAGAATCGTTTTTGTAATTTTTTTTTTGAATTACAAACGTTTTTCACCAACATGACAAATATTTTGACAATCTCTTCATGGTAACGAGTGTGTAGGTACAAATGCCAGTGCACCTGGTGCTAGTTACATTAGTACCTCATACTTCCTTTCATTGTAAGCCCGTATTCATAAGGCTCCAATGGCTTTTCGCAATCACCTCTGAATATCACAATTCATTCACATTTATTTGCATAATGTGACTTTTATGAGTCGCCGCTGAATTCCACCTCACCGACACCGGCAGCAAGCGAACTGTCACGTCGGCCAATCGGTCAGTTGAAACGGTCAACTCAAAGATCAACCAAAGATCTTCAGTATTTGGCTTGGTGGACCAAGAAATCTTAACATGATGGCCTGACCACAATCTTAATAGTGTTTGATTTTATTTTGATCTCTCACAGAATCAACTCTCATTCGATTTGCAATTAAATTTAACGAACCGACAGTCATTAAGGTCTCACCGATTTGATTCTGCAATTTGATTCAATTAATATGTTCGACGAATTTATTGATCCACCTGGGTGTACGTAGGACTTAAACAAATGCTCGTTGTTGTTGTCCAGGTTGGCAAGTGTTATGGCAGACTCGGGTAAGACTTAAGCATCACCGATGGTGGTAAACTTCATGAGAGTTGAAGTTTAACCCGAAGATGAATTTAACGAGATAAATGCTATAACAGTGACAAGAAGCACTCCCAGTCGCTAGGTGCAAGCTAAAGGAGGTGTGAAAGTTGCATGTTTTTCAACTGGGAGAGCTACAAATACTTGTTGTACACTTGAATGTTGATCTGTTGCTGTTTTTGTTGCTGTTTGGGTTATGTTCATTACATCTGACATGGGTATATTATGGCAGTAACAGTGTACCAAAGATGGCATTTGGACATTTGACTATGAACATGATTACGATTATAATGGTGTGGCACTAATGGTAATGAAGTGGGTTTTTACATTCGATAAGGCTTTGTGTTGTTTCCAGGTACATGACGGAATGGATTAATGTTTGATTGTTGGTTGTGGGGATTTATATTTGCTTGAAGGATACGCACTTATGGTATAATGTGCATTTGCAAAAGTTAACATGTAGGTGGTGAGCATCCGAATGATATTTGGTCACAAAAAGTCAAATCGAACCTTAGATACCATAAAGTGGAAAGACTTGCCGATCTGGTTCTAACAGTTGTCTAACAAAACGGTTACTTGTATTTTTTCATCTACTCTTACATTGTCTTATTCTAGAGTTACATAAGATTCAGTCGATAGATGACTATATGATTCATAGGGACTTAACCTAATTATGGAGTCTTCTTTCATCAATGACGGCTTCTGAAATTAACAGGACCACTTGTAGTCCAAACCAGAACTTAGATGGGGGTAAGGAGCCACGGATCTTGGTCCGGGTCTGACTTTTTGGTCGTCATGCTGGCTGTGGTTTTAGCCTGTGCTTCAGATCTGATCTGGAGTTGCAATAAGTACTGGCTGCTCTTACCATTACATCAGCAAGATGTTTTATCATAGATCGGCCTCAACTCATACCAAGAGTGGAACTTTTGCTCCTCATATATTGTAGTCTCGATTTGGCACTCATGAAGGCAGCAGACGATGGCAAGTCGTATCCTTGCTACCTTGGATATATGGACATATCGTGAAATTAAGTCTTCACAGAGAGGTGCTCACGTAAAACAATAGAGACAGCTGTATTGTTCATATTTTTTTGTCATGTCGAATAAAAAAAAATTATAATCCAAGCTTGGAAGCCTCAATCTGGTGCCTATGGGTGTCTCTACGATTTATCTGTAGCCAGGAGTACTATCAATAATAAGTAACTTTTCTATCTTATTCTTCAGAAACAAAGAAACATGTCTTGAAGAACAGATTCAGATGAAGCTTAAAAATGACTTCCTTGAAATTTCCATTACCTCTTTCCCGATCCACAAGAAATAAGACCGTACAACTGCAGAGGCTAACTTCGTATCAGCCTTCTTCTTCACCACCTATCCGACCAATTTTAAAAGAAAATTCTGCATTCGAAAAAACGTTCACATTCCAGTAGAAGTTGGACTGTGATACGACTGTAATTTCGTGTTACAGTACCCCTGTATGAAAGGACAAGGGTGTAAAGGTCGAAGAACATCGATTGCTGCAACAGAAACAGCGTTAAGTTGTTTTACCACAAAGTAAAAAGGAAGCATAGGCGGCGGATCCCAGAGATCAATACTCATCACCTTTTCGACAATTTGAAGGCCGCATATGAAAACATCTATGGAAACGAACGATTCAAACTAATGCCTTGTCTTGCCATACCTAGCAAACTCGTCAGAATGTGCGGAATGATGGTAGATGATGAGACCCTTGTTGATAAGCTGCTATGTGACTTCCTCAACATAGGACTTGAGATAATTGCGCGAAACTCGCAAGCTAACATCAAGTGCATAGTTTTTCAGATATGCAGCAAGCTATCAGTGGGGCCTTTGCACCTCGTCACTGATCAAGACAGTGTTATATTTGCTAATCAATTAGAGCGACTTAAAAACGCTTAAAAGCGCTGTCAATAATAGGTAAACTGAAATCGATCCTGGTAATAATTTAAGCATGCCTGTGGGAAGGAATATCCTTGTAAAATGTAGAAACTTCATTTCGGGCAACATTTTCAAAAGATAAGGTGCCTTCATCACTGTCACAGTAAGCGCCTTCAGATGTTGTCACTTAGCCGAAGGAAAGTTAGGAAGGGGAAAAGAGAGATACCGATGTACGTTGGTCTTGATTGTTTGCAAGTTGTAATGAACACAGGGCATTCCATAAATAAGTTGTACGGCTTAGGAAAAAATCACAATAATTCCGAATACGTCCGATAGTGGGCCTGAGGGCATACTGATAAATATTTATAGCAAGATGAGTTTGAAGGGACAGAAGGCGATTTCTATGGAGCACTAGCGGTGGATATATCGACAAAACAGAGTGAGACACGAGATATTACTTCAGTATTCGAGGGTGCCTATTATCTGAGTGATATTAGTGTCACCTATGAGTTTTATCGCACGGTTTTGAATCCTATCTAGCAGGTGGAGATATGTTTTGGGCGCACCCAACCAGATATGGGCGTTGTACTCCAGTTTCGGGCAGTATATTGAGGTCAGATCAGAGGAGGTGGAAACCTAGATATTTTGCAGGATTTGACGATATCGAATATGTGGTCGTAGGTTTTCATTAACAGTTTGTCGGTTTCGACGATAGAAGTGCTATTCATGGAAAATGGCTGGGTACTTAGATTTCGCATAAATAGCAGAAGACAGTATTGAGTTTTAGGAGCACTAAATTCCACTCTGTTGGTGATCCAACAGTTGGTTATGCTGTTAACATCGTAATTTAATGAGCTTAACATGCACTGTCACTTCCTTTTGTATAGCCGAAGAAGAGGTATGTAAGTCCGGGAGTGATTATAAAAAGAACAAAGCACTGTCATCAGCCAAGGGATACATACATATATTGAATAAGAAGTAGCAGACCAGAGATCTTTGATGAGAGAGTCGGAGATAGAACGGGGCCCTGAGGTACAAAAGCATTTATTTTGTGGATATCAGACTTGTCAGACCCATTGATCCCAAAACTCTGAATTTTTGACAAAAGAGCCTGATGCTAAGCTCTTCCAAATGTTTTCACCAGATTGATGTACACTTTGGTTCTACTTTTCGGTGATACATCCATAAAATTACTACGTTGCTACGAAAACCGTATTGTTCGTCACTGCTAAGTTTTCGTATTTCAAAACATATCATGAGCTGATGGTTTATCAGCATTTACATGACCTTGGTGAGAAGAAGAGGAAATGAAAGTGCAATCGGTCTATAAGAAGATAGAGAAGAGGATTCACCTTTTTTAGGTACGGGCTGAACAAAAGCTGCTTTCACTGGAAGAACACCTCTCCAGAAGAAGGGGAGATATACCATCTGGACTACCGGATTTGTATATGTTAAAAGCTTTAAGTATTCTTGCTACTCTCTAGACTCGTGCAGAGTGCAAAAGTGGATTCGTCCCAACTCACTCAAGTGTAGCCGGAACAAAGCACCATCTGAAAGTACGAGTATTGAGCTGGCAACAAAATGTGCAGCAAGCACATTGGCCTTGCCCAAAGAACTGGCAGCTGTAATGTCGTTATCAATGAGCGTTGGGTTGCGGGATGAAGCATGCTTTTAACGAATCTTTGGGATATTTTAGTATTTTTGCTCCAGTTTTCGGTCGTATTCGAATTTCACAAGCTTGAAAAGGACGTGACAGTCATTCCTGGCTCGTTTGAATTTTTTTCGATTCTTCTCTGTAAGACCAAAAAAAACTGTTCCCTAACCCTGACAGCCTTTGTACGGCACGAGTTATTAGGAAACATAATGACTTGTGATGTAAAATCCCTAAAGAAGATGTTAAATCTGCTCCAAATAGCTTTCTTGTATTGCCTAGGAATCTGTGTATACTGTGTTCTCAGTATACAAGAAATTAGCTAATATAACACAGTATTCCGACGAACCTAAACGGGATAGCACATCGATTTTGTACTTCTCAGGGTTAAAAGTTGAAACAAGTTCAGGGTATTGGCGGTATGAGTATCAACTTCTGGTATTCGCGTTAATTGTTTTTCGAAGCAAAGATTTCAACATACCGTCCGTCGGGGGTTGTATGCCTCGAACGTCGAAGTCACCCACAGTTGTGTACATTGATTTTAATATGAGGATACAGGGATGTACTTCTTTGTGTGGAGTCAGACAGCACATTGACTCAAAGCACATTTCTACTTCACCGAAGTAGCTTCTTAGATTTATTTTGCTTCGATTTGTAAGGATTCTAGTGTTCCTGCAAATAAGTCTCAGGTAGCCAGTGTATAAGTTTTTTAGGTTGGTTATGTTCCCTGAAAATCAGCGTTTCATCACGTTACGGACGTACTACAGAGTTGTTTCTTAGAAGACTTTATGGGGGCACTGTTCAAGCTCCTTAACACTTTCTCTAGGTTTTATTTTGTTCTGTGTTTAGAAGGAGCATAAATAAGCTTGCCTATTCTCTTTTTAAAGCATGTTCAGTTGATTTTTCTCCCCTTCAACTAGGTAGCGTCCTCATATCTATTTTGGAATTCGATGTACCTATGGTCTGACATGGAAACGTGCAATGATCTAGCATTACGTCTTCACGACATTAAAAGGAACGATTTTACCAATCGTTTTCGGAGACTTATGACCTCTCTTACGAAAAGTGAATGGATATTTACTAATAAAATCAGAATGCGTATAATATCGTTATACCATACATAGCGACACACAGTAGATGGCCTAGGACCGGGCTTTTTAGTAGCTCGAAGATAGTATGGTGTTCTGATCGGGAAGATTTATGCAATTTAAATGGCTGGAAAAAGTATATTGTGAACTGTATTCGCTCATGAACATTTTCAACTTTATTGAGAAACCAAATAGGACGATAGGATTAAAGATGGATTGGATTCCCTTTTCATTTCGGCAGCAGTCCTACTCATATATCGAAAACAAAGACATAATACTGACAAAAATTAATGTGATAATCTGCAAAAGGACATCGACCAATGACGACTTAACAACTCAGTCCTCGTCCTCTATTAACTTTAACGAAATTAGTTTTAGACTTGCTAGCGGAAATGCCAACTATTTAAGTGGGCACCCACAAGATAGAATATCTAGTTAATTCGTGTTCCAACTTTCAATTGAAGACGATCCCCTTTGGCTATAAATCTGGTATTGTCCACCTTTGTGAACCTTTTCGCTTACCATGGATCTATTGCTACAGTCCCATAGATTAAAAGTCATTTAGACCCGGAAAACTTCATACGAAGAACAGAGCCTACATCTCTTTTCTCACCAGTTAGTCATTGGAAATAACAGTGGAACAGTCCCAATATGAAATGTGAGATTCGAATGCCATCTTGTTCTCATACAAATCACCGACGCGTCATGACCTCTTAAATAGAATTGTGCTCACGCAAGTTGCCCTGCAAATATAGTAATTCTTTTCCTCCATTTCAACAACTCAACATGACCACAACGTGCAACATCAAGTAGCGCCTCCAGAGATAGATTTCTCATTTCTACGAAACATCAAGGGGAAACAAAGTAAGTAGAAAAAAAAGAAAGAAATCGATTTCTAACAAACCAACAACAACTACAGCAACAGCACACTTTGATTAATAGCGTTGATCTGCTGCAAGTACTTTCTGAGATGTACGTACGTGTACTTGTAGTCGTACTTGGATTTGTATGCTGTATCTGGAGACTTGGAACTTATTCTGTAGCTTCCAATTCTAGGAGTTCAAGCGCACACTCACTTACGCACAAAAGGCTTTCTCCTCGTGTTGTAATCGGTCGGCTCTTGGTTTGCAGTTTGCACCTCTCTGTTCCACCTACCGGTGCTGCCAATGTAGCTGCTGGTGCTTGCTGCTGCCATTCAATTATCTTCTTAATCTTAAGAGGCCGATTCTTTAAGTTGGCGTCTAGTAGGTACCAAAAGATACAAAGATACACGTTTTCCCTACCTATTTGGTGGAAACTGAAAATCATTTACATTACGTGTAATCCCGGAATGAATCTGCTACAACTACGAGTAATACGAATACTCTTAGATACTTACGATGTACGAGAATATCTGTACGATTGTGTGCAGAACAACAACAACTCAGTTCACCAGTTCATTGTGCGGTGAACAGAGTTCGTATTAATTTTTCAAAAGTGACATCTGGACAGATAGACAGACATGCAGACGGACAGACAGACTCTTTGGACTGTTAAACTCTTAAAACCAACTTGACTAGAAGTCGATGGATTTGAAATGCATGCATGCGGCAATTGTAAATGGGCTCGCGCTCGAGCTCATTTCGATTTTTTTGTCGGTTTTCCTTAATTTTTTTTTTTTGTTTTTTTGGTTTTACAAAAATCACTTCAAGTCCAATCGCCGGTGTGTCTTTTAGGTAGAAGATGAAGAGCTGCACTGCAACATGCGCATCCATTAGATATGTACGTGTGCGCATGTGCAACGTGTTTGTTTTTAAGAGCGTCCGCTGGCGTCGTACTCATTCATCATTATCAGTCATTTTTCAATTCGCGCTATTCGACACTGAAGCGAGCAAAATTCTATTCTGACTGACTGACTGAGTGAGTAAGTGAGTCAGAGCTCTGGGTTAGTGTCGGAAAATGACTCTAGTGAGTTCTCATCAGGTTTTGTTCTCCCTCTTGACTGTGTCTAGGCAGGAAATATTCCATTCCATTTCCATCCGCCAAAAGATAAATGATGTATCTAAATGATAAATAGCTAAATAGAAGGTTGTGATTTTGTTTGTTTTTTTTTTTTTTAATTCTAGGCTTGTAGCTGGAATACTCATAGATGTCATGGCATGTATAGATAAGGCATGCGGCTTAAAGAGCGGTGGTTTGTTTTTGACGGATTCAAGGTTTACAGGATTATTAAGCAGCAGGTTCAAGTTCAAGTAGCTTGGATTATGTCTCGTGGCGTCAGAAGACTAAGTTACAGTCAGCTACATGAAACGGGATCAAAATGTTTTTTTTTTTTATATCACATGGTACTGAGTTTTTATCTCTGAGATTTTGAGTCATATTTTGATTGTTGATGAAGTGGTTGTGAAGGAACTTAGAAGAGTGACGTCTTTGTTAGGTCAACAACATCAATAACTATGACTTGACATACATTTTAAGTTTGTTTCTCTTGCCTTTAAGTAGTTGCCACCAGATTCTGGTAGTTGCCAATCCGGATTATGAGTTTGAGTATCAATCGATAGAGAAAAAACGTAGATACACTGTTAAGATGTCAGCAGACGAATTTTGTATACGAGGTGTAGGTACATATGTCTCGAACATATGTTCATAGTTTAGCTATTATACTTATCGACTGTCAACACATTTATTTTCAAGGAAGATTAGTGGAAATAGCACTTATCGCCTTGGCGGAAACATGCCCAGCGCCTTAAAGTAATTCTAGACAAGAAGTCGAACTGAAATTTAAATACCCAAGATAGAGTTAAGAAAGCCTATATTGCTTTTTTCTATAATAAGACAGCAATCATATGAGTAGATGATCATCATTCGACCTGAACAGAGCACTCAGACCAAGAACTAGTCCATTGTACTCCTTGTAAAGTTCCTTTTAATGAAATCTTTCTGTCTTGCGAAGTGAGATGAGTAAGCTCGTCAGTAACAAGGTGCCTACAGTACCAGCACCAACCACGTCAGAGCTAAGTACCTGCAGCCTTATGGTAGGGTATGTCGGACATTTACAGATATAGTGCTCCGCGGAGTCGTCATCACTTTCGCAGCAAGCATAGCTGGCGCTGAAGGTCATCGAAGCTCCAGTGCGTGTTGCACCAAAGACCATTTTTTTAAAATCAGAATATGGCTTTGATGGTGCAGATTCATCAATGCAATTCACGTGCTACGGAATGGCTCCATGCATCCGAGACAAACCGTTCTTTGGAGTTTGGTGAAAGCAGCAATTACGTATTTTTGCGAGAGCTTATTCCACCAGACAACCGACGCATAGGATATTATTGGCCTTATCATAGCCGTGTAGACAGATCCCATGTCTTGTTGCCTAAAGCTCCTTTGCACTGCCAGAAGGCTGACAGGTACTTAGATGTTTTCATCGCTACAAGTTTAGTCCAGAGAAGTTTGTTATCCAGGATAGCGTCCAAATACTTAGCTTCTTTGAAGAATTGCATGGTGGTGCCTTTAAACACTAGATGGGTCAGACGAAGCAGCTTCCTCTTTCTCGTAAAAATAACAACCTCAGTTTCAAGAGGATTGACTGAAAGCCCATTACAAGTGCACCAGTCGTCGATCGCGTCTAGCGCTGGCTGCGCTTTGGAGCAGATCTAACAGACAGTACAGCTACATCATCCGCGTATGCTTGTGCGTATACGTTAGAACTATTGTGTGTGTTTAGCAGTGATTTGACCAACATGCACCACAGAACGCCGCCTTGCGGACATCCCCTGTTACATCCGTCTGCAATAAATATCCTATTCACCAGCATTGCTCTAATCCACAAGACCAGTGACTCGTCTGGTCTTGTTGGCCGTGTTATTTGGCCGAGTTTCACATGCCATCAAAAGTTGTGTTTTCAAAAGCACCCTCAATGTCAATGAAAATGCCCAAGGTGTTATCCTTCTTGTCAAGTGCGTCTTCAATTCTACCTACAAGATTTTGAAGCGCACTCTTGCAGTTCAACCCATATTCGCAAATGGAAATTCTTGTTTGGTAAGATGTTTCAACCAACAACAACTCTGCAAAACTTGCCGACAGTTCTAAGAACGGTCGAGGTTTGTATAACAGATGAGCTATGTACCACGCCAACACTTGCATTGGTCACCTTCAAGACAGAAAAGACCTCAAACAGCAACAAACATCACTTGGATCGATGGGTACAGATGGAGTGGATTAAAAACGCTTTGAAAACTACCGGACATGTGGCAATATTTTTCAGACAGAAATCTTTACAGTGATTTGACCACAAAAGTCTATTTTAGACAGAGTAATTGTAGTCTACAATATCTACAGACAGTAGGCCTAGACAAACCAAACTATAAAAGAACTACGCACGCGGAATCGTGTCAGGCTTTCATGAGTGCATGGACGCTGTGGCATAAAAAACAATGGAATTAGCTTACATGACCAGAAGGAACAGATTAAGGGAAGCAGCATTTATCACGAAGTAGCCTTTTAATGGTCTATAGTCCTGGAGTTTGTCATTGAATACTTATTCAATGTCGTCGTTTGGATAAATATAGACGGTCATAGAGTCTTTAAGCTCCAATGTCCGAAATTTAACTCTTAAAAACTAGAGCAATTCTCAAACTAAGTAGAAAGGAGCTGAGGAAAGCAATCAACCAGCTAAACGATTGGGTCTTACCAGCTTGAACCCCTGTCGATATTTGTGCATGACTTACCTGAGGATAGCCAAAGTACGTAGAAATAGTTTTCACAACACAGGAGAAGAAAGATATACATGTAAGCCTCCAAATAATCCAGAATTTCTGTAGAGGGAAAAGATTCAGGTTTATTTGTTTGATGCGGGATGAGGTTCCAAGGTGACTGTGATGGGCCCAATTAGTGTCTAGTGTCTTACGAAGCTACCTTGTAACTTTGGCATTACCTTACTTTCAATAACATTCGTAAACTTAGATATATCCATGATGGAGACGGCAAATTAAAGGAATTAGGCTTCCGTTTGACTACGATTAATTAACGGACTGCCTATGAGTAACGTTAGGAAGATGGTGACAAGCACATAATTGTAATTTCACAAATCTTCTTAAGATTTCATATTAAATTCAAAAATCAGGAGTACTGCTGTGCCCATTTCTCAACGTGAACCAGATTTCAGCAAAAATACAAAAATAATAAAGAAAATAACAAAATCGAAATAAAAAAGAAAAAAAGTCCTACAAAAGAAATAAAGTACTCCATTGATCATGTTGTTATCCTTGTTAGCTTATCAGGCCATGAAATATGAACAAATTTTTGATTTATGCGATTCACGTTAAAGGTAAAATACGAATAAATCCACAAGGTACTCGTGTACACCAGATACATATTCTTTCTCAAACCTTCCTCCAAATCCAACCCACTGTTGAGAAGAACAACTAAAAGCCAACTTCTCATGAAGCAATTGCTCAAAAATGAAACAGAAAAAAAAAAAAAAAAAACATAAATCTTCAGCTCTGAAGATTCGTTCAGATTCTAACCATCGTTGTGTATTGCATGCGATTTTTCTCTACTTGCACTACTCCTAAAGTAACCGATAAAATAAAATGAAGCCACCAAAAGGACATGGCGTAGGTAGTTACTTTTATTAACTTCTTTGCTTGCTTTTCCATTAGTTTAATCCTCTGCTTTACCCATCTACTAAAGATATCTGTATACTCGTATCTGCAGTGAATTAAAGAAAGTATCTGTATCCGAAAAGAGGAGCATAACCGTCGAAAATATTTCTCTGACTTTGTTCATATTTTTATTGGAATTTTTATATGGGGATTGATTTTGGTTTTTTTTTTTTTTTTTTTTTTTTTGTTTTTTTTTTTCTTATGATCTGAATAGGATTGAGAAAACTGCAAGTCGATACTTGTAGCCGTATTGGTAGCATGGAAGAATTTTCTTGACCTCTATGGAGTTCAATTTTGAGAACCCGATCGATCGATATTTTGATCGTGATTGCCCTTGCATCGTGAATAGAATCGATGTCCTCTTTATGGGACAAACTAAGACTTTGGTCTCTGGTTTCGGATCTCTATACTTTGTAGTCTTACTATCGGCATTATTAACATTTTATTTGTTAAACGACTCTGTGGAGCTTCTAGTGAAGATCAATGAGGTTCAAAGGAAGACATTAGAGTCATTCTTTACAAAAGAAAGCAACAGATAATGATTTATGTGGATTCCAGGAACAAAGTAAAGTCCATCTAGGCATGAAACTGTAGAATTTTATAAAGAGATCCATAGAAAAATGCATTTAGTTACAAACAAAAATAATAATAAATTCAACGAGGAAGAGGATGCATCCTTTTAGTGTCAATCAGTCTGCAAGAGTGAACGTTTCTTTGAATTTAAATGTCCAATGATTTCTATCCTGGGCTATCTCGGGATAGTTCATTTAAAATGTTTGTGTAGATGACGATGAGAAGGAACGATAAGAGCTCTTACAACACCGTGCATCTGATTTTTTGGCATACGGAAGGACGTTTAGAACGTTAAGAATATTTTGATCCAACATTTCGCATTCGAATGGATGTGACATATGAGGCTATAGGAAAATTTGACCAACAACAGATGACGAACGGGCCTAAAAACTCATATGGAGTATCGTTTTGGAACAACAATGCAGTTGTGAGTCTATGAATGTGTGATTTGCAGCAGCACCTTATTCTAACGAAGACATTTCAAACAAACAGACAAACCGGTACGTGCAACTTGCACCAGTCAGAGTTATCGTTCTTACAAATACACTGCGACAAAGGCAAATGTGTTTTAGAAGGTCGAAGATAAGAATCAACTATATTGGCTGACGTGGAACTTAAGTCCCCACAAATTACTGATCCACGAGTTCAACTTTTGGATCATAAGCCAATATTTTATGAAGCCCTTTAGTGGGCATTAGCGGCAGAAGAGTGAGTGAATGATATCATCTAAAGAAAGATCTGTAACATTGCACTGCTCTCTTGGTATTCGAAAATGAAGTTTAGAAAGTAAAAGAGCCATTTTGACAAAAAACTAATCGAGATGGTAGTAAGTAAATGAATTGGAAATCCTCTTTCTGTTAAGGGTCTGATCCTTTTAGTCACTACATCTAGGAAGATGGCCGTGGCTAAAGTGGTACTATTTAGACTAATAATTTAGTGTCTCCTTTAAATGTTGGATATGTAAACCATGGAGCGAAATAATAACTGAGCCCAAACATCCTTCCCTCACTCTTTATCCAATTTTCCAAAGAAACACTGAACATATGTTCTGGCATTTTAAGAGAAGAAAATATAGAAATGACTAGGATTCAAAAATGGAATGTTCGGCAACATGGGAAAGGTTAGGTTATAGTGGTCCTCACTTAGGTGCACCTAGAGCAGTTATAAGCCCTTTGCGACACCACTGGGAGAAGAGAGAAGATACATTTGTCAAGATCTTGAGCAATTTCACTGGTCGTTTCTTCGATAACAACATTGATAACAAGACATTATTCTCTTTGGAATGAGATCCTCTATCCTACATTAGACGAAAATAATCAAACCTTAATCAAGACGTGATAAAACTCGGGCTCTAAAGAGGCTGTCAGAGTTAGAGAAATGTTTTTTCGGTCCTACAAGACCAACTCGACAAAGGGAAACCGAAAAGGTTCAAACGAGCCAGGAATGGCTTCAACATCTTTCTCAAGCCTGTGAATTTCCACTACGACCAAAAAACTGAGGCAAAAAATACTACAATGTCCCAAAGGTAGTAAAAGTTTTTGGTCGTTTGGCAAAAATATTAGAAATTCTGGCCAATCTGCTTTCTGCACATTTTTCGGCCACCTTAGCACTTTCATATTGTATTTTGTATACTTTACATTCTTCTGAAAAGGTGTTCCTCCTCTCTGCGTAAGTCTTTTCATGAATCCTACCCTTTAGGATCTTTTTCGAGCTGATGAAAGACATCATTTGTCCAGTCCGTTCCTAAAAAACACGAATCTTCTTTTCTTTCCTCCTAGAGACCGATTGCACTTACGTTCCTTCTTTCTAAGGTCATGGAAACGCTAATAAACTGTCAGCTCGTGAAATATCTCGAAAAACGAAAACTTATGAATGAATGGTTTTCACAGCAATAGACTACATCAATCTGATAAAATCAAGGTAGTTGCACTCGATATTGCTAAAGCATTTAAGATAGTTTTGCATCAGGATCTTTTGTCGAAAATGTGTGCTTTTAGGATCCCCAGTCATTATATTTTCCATGAGTGGCACTAGCATTGTTCAAACCTAACTTTTCACTCTCGGTATGTATGTCAAAGATAACTTACTTTGCAATAACCACGTATTGCTATGTTGCCAAAAATACCTAGGTTTCCCCAAACGATTAAGAAATAGTTCACTCCATCTAATCTGCTCTCAACATATAAGGCATTTATCCGCCTTAAACTGGAGTACAATGCCCGTATCTGGTCAGGTCCCCTAGATAGGATCCAAGACCACGTTATAAGACTCATAGGCGTAGCGAATATCATACAGTCAATTGACACCCACAAACACCGACGTAATTTTTCCTGTCTCACCGTAATCTTGACTACCAGTGCTCCATCGAAATAGCCAGTAGCATTCCGCGCCTTCGAACTTTAAACCGTATTCCCCATTTTGCTATGAATGCCCATCAGTACACAGTACAACTCGCTTTTGGAATGCCCTGATGAGCTCTTTATTTCCAAGCCGTTATAACTTGCAAACATTTAAGACCAATGCACATCAGTATCTCTCTTTTTCTCTCCCTAACTTCCCTTCGCCAACTTTGTGTGCTAGCATATTAAGGGTACTCGAATCGCTTGAGCGCGCGCAGATAGTCAGAAACCATGCATAAGCATCAATGGTCCGACGTGTCAGATTCTTATTGACTAAAACCATCTCCCGGGAAATCTTTCCGCTTATTGCCCTGCGGAACTACCGCTAAGTATTATTTTGCAAGCTTTTTGCTTCGTCACGGGGTGCTTATTGAATTCCCGTTTCGCTGCTGTTCTAAATACCTTAGATCGCACATTATTCGTACTGCTGCGTGGTTCATAGCAGCCCAAATATCTTCGGATTTCAACATATGTATATTGAGATATGTTTTTTGGTGTTGGCCGTTCACAAAATTCTTCACAATACATAGCTCTTTCGTTTGCATACAGAGCACATTCGCAGAAAACGTTCTCCACCGCGTCTATGAAGCGAGGACAGGACGGACTCGAATCACGGTTTCGCTTGAATAGATATTCCCGGAAACCACCGTGATCCGTCAAGAACTGTGTAAGATAGTAATTTAGTTCGCCGTGTTTTCTTTTACCCAACTTTCAATCCTTGGGATTAGTCGGTACGTTCATCTACCTTTTTGAAACTCGTTCCATTGTTGTTGCTTCGCATCTATACTGCGGCTTCTTTCGAAATTGGTCGCTTGATGTATGGTTGGCCCGATTTGCACGCGATTTTTATAAAGTCGTTAGCTCGCAGTATACATAATCTGTATACACATTTGATTCCCTTCATGTGTGTCTTTTTATACGCGACATCAGACCATATTAGTGCCCTGTACAGGTGGACGGAATCTACAACTCTCATCGATTGTCTTGCTTCGGGACGCCGATATTCGATATGAGTCTCGAAAGAGCACCTATCGCCTTCCGCGATTTCTTATAAGCGTTTCCGAGGTGATGCTTAAAATTAAGCCGAGCATCAATCATCACTTCCAGGTATTTTATATTTGGGCTGGAAATAATTGTCTGCTCTCCGACACTTATCGTTATCGTCTCTAGCACCCTTCTACCCTAAATGAGAACGGATTCTGTTTTATGTTCCGAGAGGTCTAAACTCATTTATCAGTGCTATTGCTTCATTGCAATATAATTCAATTTCTTCAAGTCGTTTCGCTACGACGGTGCAGTGATGATTTAGATCTTTAAAATGGTAACTGTCCGGGAATTGCATGACTTACATACCATCGCAAGTGCATCACAAGTATTGGTTTCAGGTTAATCTAGTAGCGGCCTGATGAATAGCTGAGACTTCGCCTTGGAATGTGGTACAGTATCCGAGTGGACTGAAGAGTCTTTTTATTCTCGTATAGAGGATTTCTGAAAGAAACTATCATCGACTGATTTAGAAAGATGGAGATGGTTTCCCCCACGTTCTCTCCATTCGTTTCTTTCTGAAATTATGTGTTTAAAGTCAACGTCGAAGTCAATTCCAATTTGAAGGTCGGTTGATTGGTGTTTCTCAGCCTGAGGACAGAGATAACTTAAATTTGTCTGCCGAAATAGCCTTAAGTTAGCAGAAGGAGCAAAGTTCGGACAGCTGCCGTTTTAGTGATTCTTAATACCAGAAACTGAGATCGTGCCAGTTAACAGGGCATGGTACAGCATAGTCGTACTGTCGAGTACAGTAAAAATGGGTTCGACCTTTCGACATAAAGAAGTAATGAGCATTAGTAGTATGGTACAAAAAGTCTTCAATTCCAAGCTAGAGCGTCAATCCAGCAAGAATGCATAGAGGTCCGAATCAGCTTGTATTGGACAATTGAGGGAAAAATACTTTGGCTGAGCTAACCTGGGAGACTTTAAGTTCATCCCAAATTAAGTCCGAAAGTGTCACTATTTAAGCAGTACTCATAAAATCTTGAAAGTAACCTGACCTATGTGTTGGTTAGAGCCTATAATTAAGATATCATCTAACAAAAAGGGAGAACGGTCATTCAAGCTGGGTTATTACGAGGGCTGTTTGATGAATACCCGGATTAGAAACAACAACGCGACTTTTTTAATCTTTTAAGGGTTAGAAACAAAAAGAAGTCGTAAGGAGTCAAATCCGGATGATGGGAGTGCAATTCGTAGTGCAATTCGATGAATTTGGCTATGGCAACTGCGGAGGTGTGAACCGGTGCGTTAAAGTGGTGGAAAAGGACTTTTTTCTTCGACAAATGTAGTCGTTTTTTCTTCAACTAGGCGTTGAATTGGCCCAATAAATCGACATATGTAGTATGCTCCTGTGATTGTTTTTCACTCCTCCAAATAGTCAACATGGATCACAACTCGAGCGTCCCAAAAAATAGTGGCCATCACCTTCCCGGCCTTCTTCTTCGCCTTCTTTGGAGTGCGTTCATTTGTTAAAACCCATTGTCTCTGGTGTGTACCAATGAATCCATGTCTCATCGACGGTCACGAAACGACGTAGAACTCCTCCGGATTTCGATTAAACAGGGCCAATCACGTCTTTAAATTGATCTCTCGATTGCGCTTGTTCTCCGGTGTTAGCAAATGCGGCACCCAATGCGCGGAGAGCTTTCTCATTACCAAAATCTCGTGCAGGATGTGGCTAACGCGAATTTTCACTCCTCCTCCGCCTGGTTTACTTAATATATATGACATCCACCAGTCAAACAAGTATTAGCGCTGAAAAGATGAAGAGACCTTCAATTTTGATATGGGCCGCAAGACCAGTAAGTACTGTCGAACTCATTTCTAACGTTAATCATGCATTCCAAATAATTTTTGAAAATCTTGCTTGAAAATTATTCAGGCTCGCCTTCAAAGGGCTATGGGATTATTGTAGCTCATCTAAATTGTCATCGCGCTTAAATTATAGAGGCGAATATGAAGAGAATTTCTTCGAACCGATAATCAATAGCAAACGGCTTACTTAAAAATCTAAGGATTAACACCTAAATATGGTATTTTTAGTCAATATAAGGAGATGTTGCGCCATATGTGAACTGGGTCATTCCCGACAAGAGTGAAAATATATATTTCACCTTGGTGTTCTCTTAATTTTTGCAAATGTAAAATCGAGAAAAATCGACTGACTGCTGAATCAAAACAAGTGATAGCAGAGCAAAAGTATAAACGATCCATTCACTGGGTGGGGCAAAAGTCATCATCATAATTTCTACTTTGACAGTTGTGCAGTAAACAGACACAAAGTGAACCATTTTACTCCATTTTACTAAGAACGCGGAATAATAATTAAAATTTTTGCGGGTTAATTCGCAGAGCAGGCCTAGAAGAGTGTGGGACAAAACGAGATGCTGCCAGGACTGGCCGGCCCCGGAACAGCCGTTCCGCTGATAATATCGCAGCTGTGGTTGAAGATTTTGCAGAGGATCCAGGAGAATCGACCAAACGACATGCCATGCAAATGGGCAACAAACGGCGGTTTTTACAGAGAATTTGAATTGAATGAGAATCTGAATATCTCTGTGGATATGTGAATAAGAAAATCGCCTACGGGGCGTCGAAGATATGCGTATAACTCACGAAGAGACATTAGACTCGCTCAAAGTTACTGAATGGTGTGATGTTTACAACTAGTCTGGACGGTGAGCGCTACAGAACCATGGTCAAGGACGATCTAATTCTTTTTGCTCAATTGGATGAATTGGGACTGGAGAATATGTGGTTCCAACAGGAGCAACCACAACCGAAATTCTGAGGGCTGCATTCTTATATCGAAGCCGATATAATTTTTTGGACATAATGGAAAAAAATTTTAAGACATCAATTAAACATCATTCACCATCGCGTGACAACTTTTGCACCACCTTGTATGTATAGTAAACGCCTGTGACAACTGAAGGCAATAGATCCTAAAACCCTCTACGAAAAAATTTAATTGAAAATTTTATTCATGTTGTCAGCATCGACCACTAGCACAGAGGAACTACTCCAGCGTCCTACTGACATATTTCTTTTAATAAAAGTTCTTACTCTGAGACAGATGATCAATCGTTTCAGTGATAAAGTGTCTTCAGTACCTGCGCCCACAACAAGACCACTAAGTACCTATAGCCTTATACCGAACATTTATGAAGGAAATGTGCAGCAGTATTGATATTAATCTAAAAGCAAGGATTGGGAGAGATGGTGTGACGTGTATCTAGCACACCTATGTAGCGTAATGCTACATTATGATGACAGTAAGGAGCTTATAGTCTTTTCTATATTATTAAGGGGCAGGCAATGCGGCTGATAATTTAAAGAATAAGAAAGTATTCATTTGTGTGTTGTCTGAAGAGTCAGGCCATATACGGATGTGATCAAAATCTTAAAGCGGATTCAGATTCTAAAAACTTTTGAGACTTAGTAAACTAAGTGAAAAGTGACTTGTATTTTCGAACTCTCAATAAGGCTTTAAGCAGAGCTTGGCTGTCGTTTCATACGCAGACTTTTCGTCATTTTCTAAGCCCACAATATAGTTTATTGCTATCAGAATTACTTATGTCTCTTCTAAGTCTAAGGTTGTCGGCCTCTATCCCAGCGCCACATCCTAGAACGTGATTGGATCAATTTGAGAATATTTGGTTACAACTCTTCCTGGCTCAGAATCTGGTCGAAGCCAGCATTAGATGACATGTCTATGCACAAAGTAAAAGAAATAGTCAGTGTGTAGTCATTAGAATACCATTGTTAGTTTTAGTAAAAAACACTTCTTCTTCAACTAAGGATTGCTTTGAAAGGTGTAACCCATACGTTCGTTTCGTAGGTTGTGTCTAAAGCTACTAAGTCAAGATAGCAAGACTATATAGACACCTACCTGAGAGGTAATTCAGCATAATAAGGCGATCCTTTGATATTTCAGATTGTTCATCATAGTGTGACACCCACAAGCATCCAAGACCTTTTTTTCAAATCCAAAAAGAAACTATGGATACATATAAACTAGGTACGGTCAGTGATGAATTTCGTGAGGTTTGTGTTCCAGAAAACATTGATGCCGTTCCAGAAAACCGTAACATGCCGTGAGATCGAATCAACCTTGGACATTAGTAAGACTGCATTTCATTCAATATTGCATGAAGATTAAGCAGTGAAGAAGCTTTTTGTTAGATGGATACCACACAAGTTGACCAATGCTCAAAAATAGGGTCGTGCCAAATGGTTCAAAGAAATGCTAAAGAAATTCAATCGTGGTGCTTCAAAAAATGCGTACAGCATCCTTACAGGAGACTCCAAAGCAAACGAAAACCGACAAAAGTGACTTGTTCTCAAAGCACTTCCAAAAAATATGATCGGTTTTTGCTACTGTGGCTTTAGAGGATCGAAGAACGATTGGTACACAACAATTTGTTTGCCGGGACTCATCAGCGAATTGCGTAAAACAAACAAAAAACTACGTGCCATCCTCTATCATAACAATGGTAGCTCACACACACTGCCAGTCAAACAATTAAATTTTTGAAATTTCAAAAGATATGCCATCTTTTAGCTCCCGTTCATAAAACAATAAAATACGTGATCAACGTTTTTTAATGCCATAAGAGGCTGCAGAGGTGTTCAAAAAGCAAGTTTCTGAAGCGTCGGTTTCAGAGTCGAATAAATGTTTCGAAAACTGGTTCTATCGAATGAAAAAGTGTATAAATCTTGAGGGAGAATACTTTAAAAAACAATAAACCATTCAAAGTAATAAATTTATTTATAAATTGGTCTATTAGAAAGAGGTTTTGAACAAATATCCGTTTCACGAATGAAGGGTGTTTAATCCCAAAAACTGGCAAAAATCTATCTTCACCCCGCAACGTATCTAAAGGTGTAAAGAATTTTTGAAGTTTATGTGGGAATGGACTTGCCTAAAATGTCATAAAAACACTTCATTCCATCTGGCGTATAATTTCATTCACAAGAAGACCAAAAAAATGATTTCTTAACGAGCTCCTGTACTGAATATATGTATATTTAATAACTCTTTTCGGACTGTGAAAATGTAAATTTTATTCTAATTGACCAATTCGTAAAATAGCTTCACAGATTTGAATTGATTCCAAAAGACAGAGACTGGACACAAAATTGATATCCGATTAATTAAAGTAATCAAACGGCCTAGTACAAATTCAGTGGGAATTTTGCGGTCAATAATTTTGCTTGTGGTCTTTTGTTTTACTAATGTCAATGTCACTTCTTTCTGTGGTTGATTCGAACATGGAACTTGAAACAGACAAACCAATCAGAGAAAGGGGAATCAAAGTATCCACAAGTGAGGTATTGAATTTCAACCGATATCACTTCAAACCCATGTTGACATTGGTTGGAGATTCGTTTGAGTACAATAATTTGTAAATTTTTAAGGAGTAAACTTTGTTCTATGTCAATCAGTATCGCAGCATGCAAGGGGTTAAGATTGAAAACAGATCTTTGCTCCTGGACAATATCATCGAAAGGTTTCAATCAAGTCAATCAAAAGAATCTTGGTAAATGGGGATAATATAGAAAGAATGATTTTGAAAGAAAAGCTCTCATGCCACTAAGCAGAGAGTGATTATAACAGGGACAATTTTTGGAGATATCGGAAATCATTCGTTTGGACTGCCTACAATCTGGAGAGTCAGAACATCCACGGTTATCAGGTCCTAAGAAATACTATTCTGAGCCTTGACTCATCGACGATTCCATTACTCTCAATCCTATTGTGAGCTGAGACCCAGTGAGTTCAATCAAACAAAGAAATATTCCCCCTTCCAGTATATAGTACACGAGGCCAGCGTAGTTATATAAAAAACTCCGAAGTTTTACCAACAGATCTTTACAAATTCGGAGGTGATACTTGTTTTTTTTCTTTTTTTTGGACTGTGCACATGTAAAATCATTGCAAAAATATGGCTGGAAGAAAGAATTCATATTCCATGAGTGAGCAACCAGTTCCATATGCCCTAAATGTGAAAAAGGTGATCCTTATACGGTTTTTTTGAAGCATTTACCTTCGAAACGTTATGCATACTATCATATTAAAGGTATCACGTGAACATCTAAGTCCATTTTACAAGGCACTAATCAGCAAGTACCAGTATCGTTTTCGGCCCAGGAAATCCACAATAAATCAAACATTCACGATGAAAAAATTTCTAGAAAATACCGACAGAAATGAAAGTCGAAGTCATCGCACTTAAGGCCTTATATGAAAGTGTTCATCGTCGTGATACGTGCAGGGCAATAGTCGTGTCCAACATCTAAAAAAAGGTGCTATAGAATCTTAATTTTAGAAACAAATATAGGGTTTTCCAATATGGACTTGACAACTTTGAATTTAATTTGTGAACGCACTCTTTTACTAATCATCAAACTGTCACTGTGAATTTATTCAGTAAACTCAATATTTTCATCATGGTAAAGTACACTAATGAGCAACGTCTGCAAATTATAAAAATTTTCTACAGATATTCGGAGTCGGTGACTGCAGCTTTAAGAGCGTTAACTCCAATTTTTGGTAGTAATTCTCGCTATAGTAGACAGGCAATAACAAGTTTAGTGCAAATATTTGAGTTTACATATTCGTTGTGTGATGTTGCCGTGTCAGTGAGGCAACGGGTTGGTCAAAGTGTCAAAAATAATGCTGCCGTTCAGACGTCCGTAGCAAATATTCCAAAGAAGTCAATTCCACGGCGTTCTCAAGAATTGGGCATCGCTCAGACCACAT
The DNA here is from genome assembly GCA_907269105.1 of Volucella inanis. Taxonomy (NCBI): domain Eukaryota; kingdom Metazoa; phylum Arthropoda; class Insecta; order Diptera; family Syrphidae; genus Volucella; species Volucella inanis. The sequence goes on from OU026157.1 coordinate 28,443,961, forward strand.
TATGGCGTATTTTGCGTAAGGATCTTGGTTTACACCCATACAAGATCAAGCTGACTCAAGAATTGAAGCCGATGGACCATTTGAAGCGACGTATGTTCTCTGATTGGGTTCTGGAGAAGATACGCCAAGATGATCACAAAATCATATTCAGTGACGAAGATCATTTTTGGCTCAAAGGGTTCGTCAATAAGCAAAATATGCGTTATTGGTCAGGTGAAAACCCACATGTGCTTCATAAATCACCACTTCATCCAGAAAAAATAACTGTTTGGTGTAGACGATAACGATCGTCACGTTACTGTGAACGGTCAGCGTTATCGCGCCATAATCACCGATTATTTTTGGCCCGAATTGGATGATATGGACTTGAACGACATGTGGTTTCAACATTATGGTGCCACAAGCCACATAGCACACGCTACAATCGATTTATTGAAGAGTAAGTATGGTGACCGTGTTATCTCAAGACATGGGCCAGTCGATTGGCCGCCTCGTTCGTGCACTTTAACGCCGCTTGACTATTTTCTGTGGGGCTACGTTAAGTCATTGGTTTATGCCAACACACCGACGACGTTGGAAGAGCTCAGAGCCAACATTGAACGCAAAATAGCGACCGAAGTTTCGGCCTAAATGTGTGGCCGAGTCGTTAAAAATTGGGTCCAACGAATCGACCGCTGCAAAAGTGCCTGCGGTGGCTATATAAGCGAAGTCAAGTTTTATTCATAAATGTTTTGATTGTACTTCAAGCCAATAATAAAGTTTTTGAAATATCTCAAATAGTTTGCCTTTTATTTAAAAAAAAAAAGTTGTCAAGTCGTTATTGGAAAACTCTATATTTCCAAAAGATATTTTGATAATGCGAACGGCCGGTTTCAACAAGGAACGAAATCGGTTTCGATCGATCGGTCGTTATCAATGTGCCGTCATAAGTAATCAAAGAACAGGCAAAATAAGTTGGTCTAAAAGTATATGAGAACAAGACCAAGTACCATACGTGATGCGGATATACAAAGAAGAACCTCTCTACCTACTTGAGCAAAATATCAATCTTGACAGCACTAAGTAATTTGTAAATGTTTAAAGAGTTAATTTACCTGAGAGTGACTACAGGAATGACAAGAAACTTACATAGTGGACTGGCAAAACAAATCGGTTCAAAGCTCCTTGTTCGGACCGTGACAAGTAACCTCTACAAAATACTGATTCTGCCAGTTGTATTACGTATACGTTGCAAGGAACTTTGAAATTTGTTGCTTTACACAAACACTGAAAACTTTCACAGAATGTTTGTCGCATACTTGGTCCCGTATGCGAGGTGAAGCGAATGGAGAATAAGATATAACTGCTAACACTATGAGTTGTATCGAGTTGTGTGCGTAGAAAGAATAACCAAAATGCGTCAAATACATTGGCTGGCCACTTCATGCGGATGGAAAACATTGATCCAAGAGGATGTGAATCTCTGACCCTATAGTAGATGCTAGATGACAACGAAGACCGAACCTCAGTTTTAAGAACTTAACGATAGCGAATGTCAGAGCGTTTGGTCTAGATAATAGGAAACAGAGTATTAAGGATCGCAGAGGATGGAAATGTTCAGTGTCTCAGGCGGCAGAGACTCTACACGGGTTTTGAACCGACTAAGTAAGCATGTAATTATCTTGAGTGTAAGCATGTAATTAGCGCGCTCAAGCGGTTAATGTGCCATTAAAAAGTGACGTGTGTTAGGAGCGGATTTTTTTAAGTTTTAAATTCCACTCTGTTGATAGTGTCACAAGTGATTAAGCTGTTTATATCGGAATTAAATTAACTTAGCACACGCTAGCGTTCCCTGCTCGGGAATAATTATGAAAAGCAGAAAGTACTGTCCTCAGAACAGGTAGAAATCTTTAAAGAAAATTAAAAAGAGTGTCGGAGACAGAGCGGAGCCTTGGGGCACACCAGTATTTATTTTGTGGATATCAGACTTAAAACCAACCGAGTTTCTTATCCATTGAACAAGAGAGTCGTCGATCTCAAATTCACGCATTTTCAACAAAAGAGCCTGATGCCAAGCTCTGTCAAATGTCTCAGAAATATCCACTTTTTCGGTAAGATATGCCATCAGATGACCAGTGGACCTGTTACTGTAAGTGCAATGGGTCTGTTAGAAGAGAGAAAATAAATTCGCCTTTTTTAGGGTGTGGCATATGTAGATGACAGAACAACACCTATAAGTGACAGATTTCTTACGGAGATTAGGAATCTTAAGGCTTCTAAAGCTGAACTTGTTCGTCCTTTTAAGTTTAATAAGTAGCTCGCTATATGGTGGTTAGGTTTTTCGATGATTTTTGGTTTTTCGGCAACAGTGAAGTTGTTCCTATGTAATGACTAGCTTGTGTACGTATTAAAAATGCATTCTACTATCAACGGACTAATTATGTCATTTCGTTGCATCAAAAGGCTCAGCAAGATCCTGATTTGATCTACAATTTGATAATGAGGGATGAAGTCCTATTCAAAAAAATTTGGCTTCGTTAAAGAGCAACAAAGAAGAAGGACGGAAAATAGAAGAATCTCTACGCAGTTTTTATAATCTTGTAGCCAAAGCGGTTGACTTTCATAAAGAAAGTCAATAACTAATGTAAAGAAAGGATGGCAAATAGTTTCTGTAAGGGTAGCGAAAGATCAAGAGGGATGATTTCCTTGAGATGATAGTGAGAAGTCAAATGAAGTTGTTTTTGAGTATCTAGTAAGGCCATTTAAGCAGCAACTTGATTGGCAGAAAGTATACCTGATGATTGCAACTCTTAGCAAGCTGAAGTTGCTTCAATCTCCTTAAAGTTGCCTACAGAATACCTTAGTCTGTTAACACCTAAAGTTATTCCTTATTATGAGAGCCAAAAAAATTAAGCTTGAGGAAAACCTAGTTTGTGGTTCTAGGAAACCTAGAAGTTGAGCAATTGAAAGTCATACGTATACATTCGAATGCACAAGATTGCTATCTAATCTAATTAGTCGAATTCAAAAGGAATTGAAGACTTCAAAGTGATGCAAGGTGATGCCCCATTTTTTTACTCAGCTAAACAAAGTTATAGCCAGGTTAGTTTTTGAACTAAGCCAGCTGGGATAACGCGGCAGATAAAGACCTCATTTTAGGTCCAAACATATGAACTTAGTTGACTTGATTTGTGCGGCTAAAGGGAGCCACCTCTGGATAAATCTTGTTATTTGTAGCCCTGGTTCAGTCCGTATTAAGGCGCTAATCTCAAAGAGGAAAGTTGGAAAATAAATGCAAGGTATGTAACTACAATAAAGTGTAGATGGTCTATCCTCAAGGTTTATTCTTTGCAGTGAAATATTTGTGAGCCGCAATAGTTTCAGTCAAAAAAATTTGGTCACAATCAGGACCATCAAAATGCGTTCGTTGTAAGCGTATTTCAAATCCTTTCAAATAAATCTAAAATCTAAGATGAGCCAATTTTAACTTTCAACTGCCAGGTGATTGTGGTATCTCTAAAACAGTAGCTTCAACTATCTGTAAAGCATTTTGGTAAACCTAAATCAGAGAATTTATCGTCTTGCGCTGGACGTCTGGAGATGGTTTCATGTGACCTATGCAGGCAAATGGGTTTACGAGGAGATGGTTATTTCAAGTCACAAGAGATGGTTCAGCGTAACTAACATATTGTAACATATGTAGTTAAGCCTTCATCCTGGTTTTCATCATATGTAGTACCAACATACGCAAGCACATTATCGTTTAGTTTAAGACATGCAGACTGTACGAGTTATTTAAATTGGTAAAGTTGTTCTTAAGATTTGCGAGTTTAAAAAACTGTCATCTAAATCTAAACCTTCTTCCTTCAAAATTATTTTCCCAAAACATAACTTGGTGTCCTCATGCTTAGCCATTGTATCTGCAAGTGTCACTTACAGTTGTTTTTCGATTTTTCCTTTTCAATTTCAAGTTTGTTTTGGTTGCAATCGCTGCCAAAACAAGCAAAAAGTAAACTTCAAGAAGGGAAACGAGAAAAGGGAATGAAAATTCAAAAATTGCTCTACAACAATGTTCGCCCCAAACGACTGGTAATTAATACAGCGATTTCTGATCTCGTTCCGCAACATTGTAGTCGAAGACTTGCCTAATAATCGAGCCATACGGATACCCGAAGTCACCAGGACTCCCATCCAGACACACACGATGCAACAGGTAGCCAATACTTATTTTTTGTATTTTTTTTCCCCCTTACATCAATATCGGTCGGGCTTGGCATCAACAGAATCGATCGTCTCAAATGCATACCCGCCAGACTAAAGAGAGCAAGTTTGTTTGACTTATAATTTACCAAGTTGGACGTTTTTTTCTTATTTTTTTCTCGTTTTGCTCGTTTTTTTTTTTTTTTTTGTTTTGGGTCTCTGCTTGTTCCGGTTTTGTGACGGAGGAATTTCAAAAGAAACACGAAAATATTCCCTGAGGAATGGAATCATCCTTTTTGGATGGGACTATGGTTGTTGTTCCTTGGATCGGGGATCGTTGGATAAGATTGTTTGCTCTTCGCTGATGCCTGATGTGCTTATGAATGGTGTGACTATGTCAAATCAGTGCGAAACATCTTATACGTGACTACCAATAACGATGACGTGTAAATACTTTGCTAAAAGGAAGACTTGTTACTTTCATGTGTAAATGGACTTCGACTTAAGAAGGTGAGTCTATTCAATACCCACCTGGAGTCTTTTTAGATAGTTCTATTATAATAAGAAGGCAACTTTATGGCTGGTATGCAATATGGACTTACAAATTGACGTTTAAACAGATGGAGAAGAAGGGATTCGACTGTGAAATATTTTAATTTGGCGGAAATATGTGGAGTCTAGACAAGAACTGTCTGTGTTGTCAGAATGTTTTCGGTTACTTTGATCATCTAATTTGGAAGAATGACATCTTGATTCAGTCCTGAGATAGCACATGTGCCAGATCGTGTCCATAGTGAGAGGATCTCAATGAATGTTCAGAAACAGCAGGTATTGTTCTGAGGTGTTATTTCTAGGAAGCATTTTGTCCTTCTCGGGGGCTATTTATTTTGGTGGAGAGTTCTAGTATGATAAGATGCTCCAACTGAAGGAATTTTTTTTACACCGAAGTCTTGGTAAATAACTCTCCTCCAACTGCCTGTAATAATGATGAGTAGTCAAACGAACGCTTCATATATAAGCCATCAAGAGATGGATCTGTTAAATCTTTGGACCATTTTTACTTCCGCTTCAAAATTTTTCCTTAATTCTATATCCTATTTTCATGGTAACTGATCACTCCATGACGGCACTCTTTGCTAACATTTCAGAAAAGATGGAAGGTCAAATTACCAAACCTTCTCAAGACACTGAAATTAACTTCATTGATCTTAAAAATTGTCTTTTGCATAAGCTCTGGTCTAATACAACGGATGGTCCTAATACAAGCTTTAAGCCAAATATTTCAAAAGTGAGTGTTGTGTTGCCCAAACGTTGCACCTATTGAAAATAAGTTTTAGCCGAGATGAAACAACCATTGCGTCTGATGTACGCAAGTTTGTGCAAAAATGCGTACGAACCGATGAGAATGTGGCCGCTGTGGCCGAGAGTGTTCGATTCAATTCAGTAACATCGACTCACCATCGATCTCAACAACTCAACATTACACGCAGCAGCCTGATCAAAGATCTCGGATAATTCCTTTACGAATGTTTTTTTTATTTTAGTCAATAGAGTCCTCTTTTAGTTTGATAAACTTATTCCAGTGATTTTCCAACTTCTTGCTCCCATCCGAAAAGTAATTTTCCGGAAGGTCTGCAAAATACTCCTCCGTATCGTCGATGATTTCCTCGCGTGAGCTGAATTTTTTATTGATGAGCCATCTTTTGAGGTTTGGGAAGAGAAAATAGTCTGAGGGAGCCAAATTGGGCGAATACGGTGGATGCGACAGCTATTGGGGCCGTAAGTCATTGATTTTAGCCATGGTTGCGATGCTCTTGTGCGCCGGTGTATTGTCTTTCAAAAAACAAAATTTTTCTTCGCTTCATGTGAGGCCGTTTTGCAGCGATTTCGGCCTTCAATCGCTCCAATAATGCACAGTAATACTCGCTGTTGATGGTTTTTGCTTTTTCGAGGTATGCCATAATAATCCCAGAAAACCGACGCCATAACCATTCCGACACATCGAGCCTCCCTCGGCCGCTTCGGAGCACTCATGCCGGCTACCGTCCATTGCTGGGCACTCATTCTGTTCTCTGGTGTTCAACAGTTACCAATCGACGCCAAAAGTCCGCCCGATTCCGCATCAGCAAGTTCAAACACACTTTCGAAGTGCTCTCGCGTTCGTGGTTTTGGTCAGGAGTGAGTATGCACGGCTCCCAGCTGTAGGATAACTTTTTCATTTGCAGAATATTGCACAAAATATGGCGTGTGCGCTCAGTACTAATCTTTGTGGTATCTGCTAGCTCGCACATCTTCACTTTTCAGTCAGTCAACACCATTTCATGTATTTTTTTGACATTGTCCTCTTTAATCGTTTCGGAGGGCCTGCCGCTGCGGACTTGATTGGTAGTGGAGTTGCGGCCACCACGAAACTCTCGAAACCAATATTTGACGGTGTAATCTGACGGAGCATTGGCCCCATAATATTTATCCAACTTTTCTTTAGTTTCTTTGCCGTTTTGTCTCTCAAAAAATAATGTTTTATGAGAGAACGAAAATCGTTGTTGTCCATACTCAACATGATGCCAAACACGTCAACAACAACCAGCTGTCAAAACAAAACTAAAGACAGTATCGCACTGAAATTTGGCATGTTTGTCTAAATATGAACGGACTTCAAGGCACCATAATCTTTTTTGCAGTTGCAGCGAATTCTGGCGGTCAAGGAGGTTACTCTTCACTCCACCTAGTATATTCCTGCTACATCCGACGAAGCTGAAATCCTATCAGGGTAATCTTGTGTGACCTTTTGAATGGACATTTGTATATTGAAAAACAATATTAAAATGGAACCGGAGACACTTTGGCGGGTTAGCCATCAGTGGCTAAGGATAGGCAGCAAAGGGTTCTCCCATATAAGGGTTAATTTAAGGAATCTGGCTAGCACTAGACGGCCGAATCGAAAGAAAACCTGACTCCAAAAAACTGAAAGTTTACGCCTTCAGAGACCTGTTGACGTCAATATAGATCTTCGGTCGATTCAAATTCCGAGTATCTAACTAATAGATGATGAGAAAAAGACTAAACGTCTAATCCCTAGCACATTTAAAGTATTTAGAGTCATATGAGCTTGAAATTCTCCATTCATACATGATTCGTCCTGCATAAATAACGGGTGACCAGATACCAATCATAGTTTTCAGTTGCCAAAATATTTAGTAGGGCTTGCCATCTCATCATGCATCGTTTTAAAAAAATATTATCGAAGTTCCGGCTCAGCTGTAAATAAGCCACTTGAATTTCTTCTTAAAGCTGATCGCTATCTTGGCAGAGAATTTATCGCACCGTGAAAAGTTTGAGCGTGAGTACACCCTTTCGAATCTCAAGCTACTAACCAGACAGAGATTGGTGCGAAATGAAGAAAACATAGCTGCCGTAGAGGCCAGTATCGGACAAGACCCAGACATTTTTAATCGACCCCGATCAGCTGAACTGGGGATCGCCAGATAGCAGTTGGATTGTTAAGATTATGCTGACGCAGTAATAGAATCCGAACTACCATAGACAATGCCGTAAGTTCATTAATTGGGCGTTGGAAATGTTGGCTGGAGATCCCAATTTTGTCCAAAAAATCATCTTCTCCAACGAGACCTATTTTTGATTTAGCGGCTACTTGAACAAGCAAAATTGGCGTTATTGGAGCGAACGCATCATCGGACCTCATTTCTTTTAAAACGAGGAAGGAAACACCGTAACCGTCAATGATCTCAGGTTTAGAGCGATGTTAATTGAGTGTTTGTGATGAAAACTTAGATTCATCCGAACTGTAGTTCCAACAAGACGGCGCTACATGCCATATAAGCTACATAACGAACCTCACGCTACCGTCCATCAATTTGCCGCCGCGATCGTGCGATTTGACACCACTTGATTTTCTTCTCTGGGGCTTGCATCAAGCTGGAGGTCAACATTTGACTCGCTATTGCCGAATTAACGCCGCACATATTAGACCAAGTTATCAGAAATTGGACTGACGGTTAAGGTACTGCGAATGACGCTTAGATAGCTCTACCATACACAATGGCATGAACGTTTGGGGGTAACCGTGGTGTAGTGGTATATGCATCCACTCCTCAAGCAGAGGGTCGCGGGTTCGAATCCCGTGCGAGCCAATTCTCTGAAAAAATCTTTTCGTAGAATTTGCATGTAGTTATATGAGAATCCTGTTGGCGTCAACTCTGACATGAAGGCATAACACTGATGTTGGAGTAGTTGTTGGTTGGGCTAAAATGTATCGAACTAACAACTAGGACGTGCTAAGACCCACTGTTTGACAACCACCTCTGGGAAAAATGTCGAAACCTAATAAACCTTAGTTTCAAACTATTACACCACCCGCCCGCGCCCTCGAGAAAACCAGTAAAAGGGTATTCATATCCCCTTGGTGCGCGTGCGGGATTATAAAAAAAAAAAACGTAGCTTCCACATTAAGCCAGAATCAATTTTATATCTCACACCGTTGTTGTTTTATTTAAATTTTTTTCCTATCGTTCTTATCTGGTCACCGTTTATATCAAAGATAGTGCAACTAGTGCAGCACATTGCTAAGAAAGCAGTAAGAATAATGAAGCAACCATCTCCAAAAACAAACCCGTGATATGATGAAGATTGCATGCAAAGAAGATAGGTAACAGAAGAGGTAAACAAAAAGATGTTGGACAAAAAAACACGAGCTACGAGGAAAGACGAAAAATAGGGAATAAAATTTACCAAGAAGGCTTGACATCAGAATTACATCCAAAATTCGCGTATGAAAGCCAACTCACAACTGCTTTCAATGTTACAAGCGCAGATTCTTTTCTCCTCTCAGTTGGAGGGATATACTTCATACGTTCACTGGATGTTTTTAGGAGAAATGTTAGAATTGATGACTATTACCAGACGACCAGTTAAACGTTAATTAAAAGTTAATTGCTACTATCGTTTGAGGAGTTCAAGACTCCCAACTCAATAAAATATTTCTATTTTACGGTACCGAGTATTGGAAAATAGACTGATACCGTGGTTTTCCCAAGAATGTGCTTTGAGCTGTGTACTGTGTGTGAGTAAAGCCAATAAAATGAAGTCATAACTGCGACCTCTGTGATTTCTAACAAGACGTAGATATAGTTCAAAGATTTGATATGGTGGGTTGCATCAATCAAATAGAAAACAGCGGCTCATCTTAAAAGATAACCAAATTGGATGTCCCTGATTCGATACGATTTAGAAGGTAGAGTTTCATTGAATATCTCTTTTTAAATATTGAAATGAAGATGCAGATTCAAAAATATTGTCTGTGTTCAAATTTCCAAGTTTAACACAATTTTTTACATAGCGCGTTTCTTGAAGAAAAAAATCCCTTGGAAACGTGTTCCTCTCGTAAACTGACAATTATAAAGTGATTTCGAAAGCTGCCTTTGGTAATGGAATTTCCGTAATCATTAAAATCCGAAAATCACCAATTGAATGACACGCATCTACCAATTAAGCTGCAGCAACGTCGAAAGCATCATTCCTCACCGTCTTCATGGTTGCAACAGAACCACATTGATCACAATTAACTTCCGATTGTGGTTTTATTTTAGCATAACCTTGACTACTATTACTCTTACCCGTATCGGTATCATTGGTTCAAATGTAAGACTTCTCGACAAAGATATATCCATAAAACTCGTTCGTAATTACAAGAGCGATTATTTATTAAAAGCCTCGTGTATGTTTCCGCAACAAAATCTCTGTAATTGAACTGTCTTTCAGCTTGGATCTCGATCAAAGGGTTTCACATTTTTATTTTCGTATTTGGTTTGGTCCAAGTCAAAGTCTAAAATACACACACAGAGACAGCATGGAATGAAATATGTCGATGACGCCGGTCAGCAAGACGATCGGCAGCAAAACAATCATCATCACATGATGGTCAATTTTATGGCAAAACATTCAATTCAATTCGAAAAAAAATGAATCTTCTGCTCTGGATGTTATGATTGGAACATTTAGCACACAATTCGGTGAAATCAGAATACACAAGGGACGCAAGAGAAAACGAAACTCAAAAATTAAAAAAAATAAAAATCGAACAGGTAATCCTTTTACATCACCTGTAGGCGATCGATATAATTTCTTTCCAAAGAGTGCATTGATTAAGTGCTCTCCTTTTGAAAAAAAAAAAATAAAAAAAATAAAAAATTGTAAAGAAATTGCTCTCGAACATTTTTTTGTTAACTCATTATTCGTATTGATGAAAGGAAAATCCACCTTCGAGATACTTTACTTTAATCTATGATCATGGCTAGATCCTGCTCTTTCGAGACTGATTCTCGTTAGCAACTGATTAACTGGATCGCCTTGTAGCGATCATCCTCCCATCCCAGCGAAGGATCATATTGTGCTTGTGTTACTGGTACTTTCCATTTAAAAATGAAATGGTGAGGCCAAGAAGGTAAGAATATCTGATCATGAGGGTAGGTAAGTTGGAAGCGCATGCAAATTGCTGCAGTTATAGTTCTCAAAACGCGTGTAAGTACTTATTTGCGAAGGATAAACAACTTGATTGCTTGTTAAACAAAATATCGTGGATACAGTTTTGGTTAATTAATTTTCGTATAATGAAGGAATGAAAACGAGTTACGAATACTTTATCATGAGGGCATGGAGCCAAGTAGACTTGAGTTTACAGTGATCATTTTAAAAATAAAAGAGTTGATATGCAAACTTGAAAGGACGTTTGATGGTTTTTTGGTCGATAAGGAACTTACAAATTGTGTTGAGGAGGGCTAAACGATGAAAATATTGTGAGTATCGATTTGGACTTCTTGTGCTTTTTCCAGGACCTTTCGGAGTCTGAATATTTGGTCGATTGTTTACTTTCCAAGTCTGGAAGGGGTCTTTCAGGTTTTTGACGAAGGGTTTTAGCCACACATAGAATATGACAGATAATCTTATCTGTATGAAATGTTAAGGAGACTAGTGCATTATTGTTGGCGCAGTTGACGCTGCCTCCATTTTTGTGGATCGGGCAAATCATACTGAAATTACTTTCATCAGGCATATACTCTACTGATCAGAGAAATCAGTTGGTGCATGCTTTGTACAAATTCATTTCCAGCAGCTTTGAATATCTCGGCCGGCAAGTCGTCAGGTCCATCAGATTTGTTGAATTTTAGCTTAAATATTGCTGTTCTTACTTCGTTTTGGTCAGGTGGGTGGAATTTTTGGCTTTCATAGCTTAAGTTGAATGGTCTACTCTACCTGATGGCGGGATGTTGGGCTTTTCCACCCAGCACCGACTGTAACCCTATTGCAAGGTATCCTTCTTCATCCTTACAGGTTTCTGCATGGGTCTTCTTGGTTTAACACGTTTTTCGGTACTTAATGCTGACGACAAAGGAAGCTGGCGAAGATTCTGGTGGTTGTATCTTCTAGCAATAGTTCTTCTTAGTTGCGGCGTTTGGAAATCCACATCCGAATTAAGACTGCAATAAAGTAGTGCTCCGAGTCAATGTTGGCTGCCTGGAACGTTTTATTATCCAGAATACTAAAGGCGTTTCAGGATCTAGAGGCTGCCATATTCCCTCTGAGATGATTGAACCGCTTGCTTTAGTGATATTTCGCCTTGCAGCAATGTCAACAAAACGTGATGTTGTGTAGGCTATGCTTACCAACTGTTCTACCAAAGATGTCATCCTTATCCTGGTGTTAAGATCGCCTCGAACTTCGGACATTGTTCATATGTCTTGTAAACATTTTTTGCTGGAATCGTCCCTGTCTTCCATAGGGTCATGGGCGCGTATTAGGCATAATAAATGCTAGAGAAATTAGGCTTGATGTTTAAGAAGGAAGGTCAAGAATTCTTGCCTAAGTCAGCCGTTTATTGCAAACTCGCATCCGAATAAACGCTCTTTCTTTTGTGTATAGCAATCACAGTTTTTCATCCTCTCTATGTCCAACCCATCCTATCGCACTTACTGGATGGCGGTGATATCTGCGTTATAACAGTCAAAGGCCTGTGCTAATTGCTCGGCTGCATGAGGCCTGTTAAGGGTTCCAACATTTCAGGTGCAGACTGAAGGCCATTGTCCGTGAATCATTTACATTAGTTAGTTCGCCACATCTTTTTAATCTTTTCTGTATATGGTTGTTAGTCACTGTGATGGAGTAGGCCAACATTATACTACTGATCGACCATGTCCCTGCCATTTTTGACTGCTTGAATAAGGGTTTTTCATGCAGTAATTGGGAACCAACGCTGGGAAGTAAGGCAAGCGCTTCGCTCAGCGATGTTGCTCCAATCCAAGTTATAAGACAGATAGCAGTTTTCCAATCAATCGTCTCTTAGGCCTGCACTTGTTTTCAAACCGTTGTGAGAATTGAAAAACCTCGCACAGTGTGTGACTGATCAGCTCTTTGCCATTTAAAAACATTTCTTAAGAGTACAATAGCCAAAGCCTAGATTAGTGACCTCCTCAATTTTATATGAAAAGTTTAGGCGCTCCTAAAAGAAGCTTGAGCAGTCGCCAAAGGAATAGGCTGGTGTACAGATGTCGACCCTTTTTGTCGATAAGGTAGTTACAGCTTCTTACTCCTGCAAACTGAAACGTCTAAACTTAAGGTGAATAGCAATTCTTGATAGACTTTGAACCGCTCGGACTGTTATTTTCTGCTGGTGTCGAATCTTCTACGTGCGTGACTATCTCGTACTCGTATATCGTATATATATTATATAAAAAAAAACCCTCTCACGCTCGCCAGAAGCATTGGCGAGTCACAGGCTTCTCCGTTTAAATTCTGCTTTTTAAAGAAAGACAGACCGTGTCTTTTGCACGATGACCCGTTAGCAGACACAAGCTTCCAAAGTTTCACCGATCAGATTGGCAGAGTAGTTGGTGTCTTCTCGAAGACAAAAAAAGTAAAAATTCTCAAGGAAGGAACATAATGTTCCACCACTACCTCACTGAGATAAGTTTGCAGCCCTTGTATTCTACTATGTTTCAGATTGCTGGCGCAGAGGTAGTGGCGCCTTTTTTAAAAATTTTGCTTTTACTGCTTCTTTACTTCAGACCTTTTTTTTTTGTTTTCTTCAAAGATGTTGTGGCATCGAACAAATGTCCGTACTTCATTGGAAGCACCATGAGTGCAGTACTGGTAAAGTGTCTCAAATCTGATCCAATTTTCTCATCTCTAACGAAGAATTTAAGAGAAAAACGGGCTGTAAACCTGTGAATACGGCTATTTTTTAAAGCGTCTTTGCAAAAGGTAGTATGATACTTACATTAATCTAAACCAACAGGAGTAGAACAGTTGAATAAAAGTCTGGTTCCCAATGAACTCAAGCAAATTTTAGGGAACAAAACATGACGGCCAGCGGTTTGTCCTTCTTCCTGATTAGGATATCTTAATCTCATATTATTGGAGGAGAAAGAACTGAACGTGTGGATCAGCGATTCAACACCAGGAGATTGTTTGTTACGAAAAACAATGAAAATGTGACGCAAACTAAGATCCTACCTTTAGAGATGACTGTCCCTATAGACTGTACACTTCATATGGAACAGAGTCAGAGGAATCTCATTATGCTTGTACACATTATGCTTTAGGCTATACAATTTTGCTTACAAAAAGTCTTGTAAATGCTCTGTCTGGCCGCTTTCATGGATAGGAAATAAGTAAAATATTTCTAGAGCCCACAATAAGCTTAAATCCTTATGACAAATGAGTTATCTTTTTGATATTTTCACAAACTATATCATCTGAATATATGTGCGAGTACATGTGTGCTTGTCATCTTTTCATTACTTTTGATACCTTTGGCGCATAGCTCACAACCTACACTGAACCCCGGTCGCACCTAAGCTTGCTCTGTAGTGAACTTATTTCCTAATCATCCCGTCATCTGTAATGTCAATCCAATTAAATGAGAACCTCCTGCAAGTAGAACTACGAATAACAACCTTGACACCTCCGGGCTCCGACATCACATTTCAATTACGCCATTGTGATTGATTGCATCTGAGGTGTGAGACCAAGTACGAGTATCTACTGCTTGTGTGGGGTAACCTGCTCAAATTGCTCAATTTTATTTTTCATCTTAATTAAGAGACAATAGAATTGATTTACCTTTCACAAAAAATTCTTTGACAAAACATTCCACAAACAGATCGTGATGTCATGTCACTTAAATCGTTGTGTTGTGAGTTCTAACACAACTGTCAGTAGTGCTATCACCATATGGTGGTACTACAAATGCTCGTAGTTTGCGCATCCAGGTGTCAAAACTTCAACTTAAATCGATTGACACATGAAATGAGTTGCGTACAATTTAATCTCAAATCAAAAAAAAAAAAAAAAAAAAAAAAGACATTTCGCAATGGAAATCTAAAAATGTTCAGCGCCATCTATGACAAAGCGAAAGTAATCCCTCTGACTCTGAGAATATAAAATTGACACGGATTTCTATCTGAAAGATATCAGATTTCAGTTAAAAACTGGCATTTTGCTGACCAAATTACTTCACACTTTTCCACGGTATTCACGTATCCATGGTATCGTGGCATGGTTAGACTGAACATATCCGTAGTCCGCACACCATTCAATTCGAGATATGATCTTAGGAGCTGGAAATGTATCGCATTGTTTTATCTTGTCGTTTTTCTTCACTGAATAGATTATTAGATAGATTGATTCCAAATGCAGAGTTTGTGCCAATGCTGGCAAATCATAATCGGTGATTCATTCGTCTCCCTTCCCCTTACGTTAAACGTGATATGGATACAGTTTGTGGTATCTGGTATATCTGCAAGTATGAGTACACATATGTCGCTATGTCGCGTTGGTAACATTAGGCGACATGCTCAAGATTTCTCCAGCAGCAATTTCATGGTGCTCCACAACGTCTTTTATTGGTGCATGAAGGTAAAATCTCTCGTAGATACCGATCATCGGATACGATTTGGTTGATCAGGGTGCCTTTCGATTTTTAACGGATACTTTTTCTGTTTCTTTTTGTACTTTTGACCACTTAACCGTTGTGTTGGTGGGTTGGTGGGTACTGGTGGAGCTGCTGCTTTGGTTGTTTTGCTTTTCGAGCGATGATTTATAACACCGATTAAGAGTGTATCATCTGAATAGTGGTTAGGATGGGTTATGGGTTAGAAACAGCGGTAGCTAGCACAGATATGGTAGAGGAAGATGATGTTGATGCCAAACACGATGACGATGCTGCTGATGGTGATGTCGGTAGCTCCAAAAGAATGGAAGTCTTTGAGGTGTATCTAATACCATAGTCATGTGCAGACTAGAGATAGAGATTTGGCTAGGTAAATACAATTTCTCTTATAAAAATATTTATGAAGATACATGTAAGCATATTTTTCTCCTGCAGATAGTAGATGAGGGAAAGTTTTTTTTTACTCCTTACTTCGATCATAGATACGGGTATTCCATTTTTGGAGGAAAATTGGCCAACAACCGGGAAGATAATGATGATAATGATTGGGTTATGCTGGCAGAAAGAAGGAAGTGCTTTGGTTTGATTTGTTTGGTGGGCGAGAAATCTTTTTCTTTTCTTTTTCCGAAGAGTATGGGTTAAAGTGGCTATGAGAGGTCGCTGTCAATGTTTGCTTTGTCGGTCGGTGATGGGTCAGATGGACAGATTGGTAGGGTTCAAGAACTTGATTTCAGATAAAAGGAAAGGTTATATGATTGGACGTTGAATCAGTCACTCTTGGTATTGGTAGTCTTATTCATTTTTAAATGGTAGATGCTTTTATGGAAAAACTGGCAAATTGCCGACAGCTTGAGTAGTTTAAAATTATCTGTTCTGATTATGAAGGGAAAGCAACGAATTAATTTTTGACATGATGTGTTCAAAGGGCATTATTAACAAACCTCACAAAATGTATATACAGGAACCTGTAATTTTGGAAGTTTGTGTTTCATACCACTTTGTGGCAACTTGGGGAATGATTTTACGAGTACCATCACAACCGAGACGAAAGTTATTGAATATTTTAGTACCAGGAAGACTTATATATTACGATGCTAGTGCTCAAAACACTTTTTGAATTTTGAAGCAGCGGCAAATGCATCGTGTGAAGCAAACGTTTCGTCGATTTCAGACTACCGTCTGGCATGTTGATTCCCAGCCAACAAGTGTCATCAAAGAAAGACATCAATTTAATCGATGTAACTTTATCCAGATTGTACAGCAAGAAAATTACTATCTGGAAATGACTATGGTTTCCGTATCGAAGAAAGTCTGTAGAGAGCACCATGTGGGCATGCCTTAATGCAAAGCTTGGAAAATCATTCATAAACTCAGCCTAATTCAAATCGAGACTATTCAGAACGTGAACCTCTACTTCCAAAAATTTAAAGATACTCTTGATACTACGCCAAAAGCCAAGATGCATTGGGATTTTCTATTGACTAAAGGCGCCTTCGACAATGCATCTTTCGACCACACAACACGGGGTAGATGAATCATAAGTTTTCTGCTACAAAACTAGTAAACTGAACCTTGATTGCAGCCCAAAGCCCAAGAAACAATCAGCAATTTATACATCTAAAATGGGCTTTCCTCTCAAAAGTTGAGGGTTGACTTATTTATTGTTTCCAAAACTTCGAAGGTCTTCTGGCAAGACACTGGAATAGTCCTCTGGATTTTTACGGAGATAATAAGACCAATTCCACCCCATGCGTTAGTTACTTACACTCGAACTCACACATATAACTGGTTCATCTTACGCTTTGGAGGAGTAAGCGCTTCAGTGATAAGATGCCTACACTACTAACACTCACCATGTTAGCGCCGAATAGTTAAAGCCTGATGCCAGCGTAGGCCGGACATTCACAGAGATAGTGCTCCGCGATGTTCGTCATCGCTTTCACAGCAAGCATTGCAAGATATTTCGTAAGTTATGCCAAGCACATTTAAGTGCTTAGCAAAAGAGTCATGCCCTGTAACGACGCCAGCAAGAAACCTGCAGCCTTTCTTGCTGAGAGACAGCAGAAAGTCCGCTGACTTCCTAAACACGTAGTAAAGCACTCGCTTAGTCTGCTTGCAACCTTCCGTTTAATGCCATCTGCAGTTGTGTTCATATGAGACCCAACTGTCAATGGAAGCCTTAACAGAGGACTTACTTAGTTCATTGACGATTTCATTTCCCGTGATTCTATTGTGTTCTGGCTCCTGGACAAGGGTCACTTAATTTAGCATTTCGACTGTGTTCAGTGATCTTATGCATTCTTGGAGTCGTAAGAGGATTCAGCAAGGTTCTAAGTGCAGCTTGGTTGTCGCTACAAATGCAAATGCTTCGCCTCCTCCACCGGTTCTCCGCAATATACTTCGCTGTCATCAGGATTGCGTAAGTCTCCGCTCGGAAGATAGATCCAACCTTTTCTAATCTGAATTGATATCGAACGTTTTTGTCCTTCACGAAGACACCAGCGCCATATCCTATATTGGTTTTGAAGCCGTCCGTAAAGATTGTGAAGAGCTGCATTCCTTTCCTGGCTTAGATTCTGTCCGAAATCAGTTCTGGGCACAATGAAAGTTGATTTCAGATTTTTTCCGCAACAGGAGTTCTAGTGTCATTGAATCCAATGGCATGTCAATAAGACCAGTGTCATAAGATAGCCGGAGCGCCAGGTCAACAAAGCTCCATTGAGTATTGTACCAAGGAGTTCTTCTTTTTAAAAGGAAGATGACTTTGAGAGAGACTAAAGCGGAGGCAGGAGTGCTGGGAGAAGCACCGAGAAAAATCCTTCTTTGCAGTCTGGTAAAAGCAGCAATAACGTAGAGAACCAACGCATAAGATATAATTAGCCTTATCGTAGCCGTGTAGATCTAAAAGACCCTTCTCGGTAACAGGCTCTATGTCTTGCCGAAAGCCGACAGCGTCTTAGAGGTTTTCGACGTAACATGTTTAATCCAGAAAAGTTTGTTTGTTATCAAGGATGACACCCAAATATTTATGTTAGCTTCTTTGGAGGATTGGATGACAAGGCCTTTAAGCACTAGATGAGTCAGACCAGGCAGCTTCGTCCTTTTCGTAAAGAGAACAACCTCAGTTTTGAAAGTCTTTTGACTAAAAGCCCATTACTAGTGCACCAGTCGTCGATAACGTCTAGGGCTGTCTGCGCTTTAGAGCAGACTGTCGCTGGACAAAATCCAACAGACAGCTCAGCTACATCATCCGCGTATGCTTGTGTATAGACGTTAGAACTAATGAGGGAGTTGAGCAGTGAGTCGACCAACATGCACTATAGCAGTGGGCAACACCTATTTACCACCGCCACCACAGATTGGCCCCAGCCAGCATCCGCAATCAGTGATTTATTCAACAGCATTGCTTACCATATATCAACAAAGTTGCGTTATCGAAAGGACACTCAATGTCGATGAAAATGCCTAAGGCGTATTCTTTTTTGTCGAGTGTGCCCATCGCCAACAGAGGACGCATTCGCAAGGCGGTTTTGCGAACATGTATCTCGGAGTCTCGTAGACTTTCTGCACTATGCCTATTCGACTTCGATGTTTGCCGCGATGTCACTGAAACTTGAGTTGTTTTGGACTATGAAATTGTTTTTTCCTGGCTTTGGTCCCAATTTGAGCCAGGAAATGAATATAGTCGGATCTTTTCGATGGCCTCAAAACCAATCTGAGATGAGTCTAATTCTAAAATTATTTTCTACGCAATGAACTATTGACTATATAATTCGCTCACATCGATAGAAAAGTTGTACCCGAGCCGCGCTAAAAGAGTTCACCATCTTTCAGATACTCTGCGAATAGAAGCTTAGTTGATCTCACTTTTAAATCTGCATTCCCTTGATTTTTGATCCGGAGAAATAAGATTGCCGATAAACTTGGTAGGCAAAGTTCAGAGAATGACTTCTCTGGACCTGAATCTGCTTGTAGCTAACGATACAAATACGGCGGAAAGTTGGCTAGGTCAGTAGGCCTGGTTAGATTATCCGCCATAGAGTTCTCTATAGTGGTACAGATCTAAAACCTTACAATTTCAGTTACGCAACTAAATATAATACAAAAGGGATATGGAATAGTCTCCGAGCCTGTGAATAAATGAGATTTTGGTCTACAAGACACAACAATGACCGAACAGTTTGAAAGATTTCCAAATGACTACGTCATCGGTGAAGATTTTAGCACATATGGTATGTCTTCGCAGAATTTTGACTTATTAGAGAAAGTTGATACTGATTCTGCTGGAAATAAATAGGGAGTGCCGTCTAATGAAGATTGTTCTCATGTGCTGGATTGCCCTGCATATTTATCCTTCTAGACATGGATGCCAAACTTTAACATCGCGTTGAAAGGCTGATTTTCTGAATACCGACCATATCCAGAGGGGGTCGAACAAAATGGGTTTGAAACTATAAAGAGAACAACAATGAAAGGTAAGGAGATATGCCGATATCCTTCGCTGCTCCAACTTCCAATGAACCGGGTTGTTTTATTGTAAAATTCTTTATCCGTAGAACAAAAAATGTACATTATCTACCCATGTTCCTTTCAGACTCATGAAACAGAAAAATCACAGGAAATTATTAGGCATCCGTGTGGAATTAACACAGCAGGCAATCAGAAATGCTATCTCTGATGTGATATGTTTGTTCCAACCCCACAGCGAAATCCCCTGTTTGAATGTGAACATACGCCAGTAAGTACAACATGAATAAGAAGTCGTTGTCTTATGGGCTCAGGAGTTAACTCCAACAAGATCAGGATGGTAGTCTAAAGAATGATCACTCTTGACAATTGGCACTTCTTGGTCCTGGTTGCGTCGTTGGATTGGGTCGTTCATGAGTTCCCAAAATGAATGTTGAAGGCACGCTTCGCTGCTTCAACCGAAAATTTATTGTTGTGATGGACGATCTTATTTGTGTTTTGTAAGATACTGATACTGATACTGATTCTGCATGATCTTAGGTGTTGAGGACATAGAAAGGACATACAAACTAATACTTATATCCGAAAAGTTTTAAACTCAATCTAGAGGAAAACCGTAGCGCCGGAAGTCAACATCAAAGGTTGCTATGTAGTTCGAAGGGGACTTTAACAAATCTATGATTCTACAGATCGAGAGGTTTGCTGGTTAGCTCTGGACTGTGGTACAAATTAGGTGCCTTAATTTATTAAACTTAGGCTGTGGTTCTATTGTCAGGTTAGGGTTTAGTTTTGGATATATCTTTTCTATAATGAAATCTTTGAATGAATCTTTCATCTAGAACGAGATCAAGGTACCATCCTTAGAATAAGACAGAAATACATCCAAGACTGTTGGGTTTTTTCCACACCGTACTTTTAGTAGGGACAAGATTAAGTGCTTTCTTTGGATTATCTGACGTCTGGCTATCACGAGTGCCAAGAATTTTACTCTAATATCTTGGAAAAAGTGTGTTACAGTGCCTACTTCTGGTGGTTTGAGAAGTATTAATTATTTTGCCACTGAAGTCAATTCTCTGGATGGAATTTGCTAACAGAAAAAGGAAGTTTAAAGTGAATATATGGAAATCTACAAAACAATTAGTACGAAACTGTTCTCGAACCTATACAATAAGTATGTATGTCAGAGTATGAGGATCCCTCACTTCGTCTAACTCTAGGCAAAAAAGCTTCGCCTGCGAATGGCAACCAAAAGGCTATTTCAATTTAATGAGGCTCCAGAGTTTATCACTTCCTCGAAGCAATAATCAAACCGAAAGAAATCCCCATCTCCACTCCAGGATATAATTGAATATTCTCATCTATAAATCCGCCACCATGGATCACTCTTTGACCTGCCTCCTCGCCGGAATTATATTAATTGTGAACTTTAAACAATTCCAAATCGAAGATCGCCAACAGGAAAAAAAAGGCCATTCGAACACTAAAACTGAAAATCATGCTGCAGCAATTCGTCGTTTGTGTATTTTTTTGTTGCTTTCAATGGTGCAATTGATTTATTACTAATATACCTTGCAGACTCGTCCTATGGAGTGCGCGCATTCGTTCAAAGGGTTGTTGACTGTATACCTGTGCGAAACTCTACAGATACTTTGCGCAGTTCTTTAAGGTCTCTCTAATACAAAGTACACAGTGCAGTGCAGTACCACTGCCAGTGCCAGTGCCAGTGCCAGTGCCGTGCCATGTGCTTTGGTGTATTTATTGAAAAATTCATTTTACAATAAATCACGATTTCCGATAAAAGAAAAGAAATACCAGGGCATCAAAGTTTTAAACCAAAACAAAAAAACTGAGAAAAAAAAGATACATTAATCTTGTTTGTGAATAATTTTCTTTTGTTTTGAAGTACTTGCTTAGGGCTGAGGGAAAACAAGACGCCGGAAGGCGGTCTTTGTCCGGAAAGGAGAATAAATATATGGCAAACCAAGCATTGCAATGGTCAGTGGCATTTTGCATTCTGACTTAAGCTTAATGAAGTGAGTAACAGTGTTCTTATAGACACGAATGCTGTTTTGCATGCACTTTTTGAGATGCTCAACTAATTGTTGGTAATGAGTAATATTGGAGGGATTGAGGGTTCATCTTCTTTCGTAAAGGTGTCGTAGATCATTTTTTTCTACCCGGATTCCAAAAGCCTTAAGCTTTAACCTCTTCTACGATGAGGTATGGTTGGACTCCCAAAGGAAGTTTCTGGATGACTGGGATAACATTAGCCTGAAATACCATCAGACCAACCTTATCATCATCTGATACGAATTTTAAGTGAACCGATAAAAATAGCTGAGATCGCCCCCGTTTAGTGCTCAACGTACCAATACTTAGGTGGTGCTACAAACTGGTATGAACTTGGATTATATCCAAGAACCCTGTTTCTTCAAACTGATCTTTAGCTAACTACAGAAGATATTATCTAAATCCACGAATTCTTCCTCTCCACATACTACATAATGAAACGTACTCTTTATGTACTCCTATTTCCTAATCTCAGCGATCCCGACATAAACGTTGCTAGACTGGAGACTGTCAAAGGTATCTACATACTACTCTATGGCATATCTTGGCCACGGCAATGTGGGCCCTTTCCTTAGTGAAAACCTAGAAAGGATTATCTTGGAAGCTGGAAGGCAAGAAACTGGCCTCACTTCACACAGGATGGAGCAAACTCATTGCTTGCAACATTGGCAATGAACTCAGCTTTATAAATAAGAACTGACAAGAATTATTAGGTATCACTTTTGTCTCCGACAACATCACTAAAATGATGAGGAACTGGATAGCGTCGTCCGAACACTATTTTTCAGATCACCGATACATCCAATTTAGTCTGAATGATGCTCCTCACTGTCAACAAGAGTTCCAAAGTTATCGGGAAAATGATTCTCTCCTCTGAACCCTTAAACCTCCATGTAACACCAATGAGCTCGACATGAAAACCAAGGATTTTAACCTGGCTCTCAAGCAGGAAATGGGAGTTTCCTGCCCTCTTATTCAACCTAGAAAGGCAAGAAAAGGCCATATCGGTGGATACCAGCACTGGAACCGCTAAGAAACGTTTGCAAAGATTACCAAAAAGGTGACAGACTGAGACTAATATAAGGAATCCCTCAAAATATAGAAAAAAAAAACAACTGAGGAAGGCAAAGTGACTATCCTGTGGCCTCTAGAGCATCGCGGCATACTTAGCTGTTTTTTTTTTTTTTTTTTTTTTAAACCGATGCCTCCAGGACGACCTCAAGTGGTGAATCACTCAATCTGCTACTGGACTCCCACTTTCCAAGTAGCTCCCTATTCCTACTAACAACCTTAGAAGAACTACTGCTTCCTCGATTAAAATTCACGGTCCAATTACAAGAGAATGAAGCTGCTCCGGGCGCTGCATAGCTTTAAGCCATGAAAATCTGTTGGGCCGGACTGTATAATAGCTTCAGAGCTGTAAATGTCCTCAAATATCATCCTGCTAGTGCTGAATATCATTGGGAGATACATGGAAAGGATTCACATTCCCATTTCATGGAGAGAAATTAACTTTGTTCTCATTCCCAAAGCCGGAAAATGTTCTCATGTTGTTCCAAAGGACCTCAGATCTGACTGATTCATATCCATATATGTACAAGGCAGAATTGATCCACGTCTTTTGTCTACGGCTTAATATGCTCAATATACAGGAGAATCGGTAGAAACTACTACACATTCACTGACTAGCCACATCAAACAATCACTACTATAAAGAGTGCACTGAAAGTAGATGACTCACTTAAAGAGTTGATCAGTCTGATGCTAGATAGCAGGATTATCAACCTCAAGCTGAGTGGGACTTCTGCTTAAAGATGTGTCAGAAGAGGTATGCCACAAGACTGTGTTCTTTCACTCCTTCTCTGGAACTTAGTGGCTAATGAACTGCTGATATTTGTTCCTGGAAGCTGGTAATAGCAGGATAGTTGCCTATGCGGATGACGTTGCTATAGCCGAACTCTTACAAAAAAATCCAAAATCAAACAGGTTAACCCGATAGGCGGATCGCTGTGGATTGGGAAAAAGCCCCCCATAAAACTGATCTTGTCCTCTTTTCCAGACTTTTGAGTCAAAATTTCATCACTGGGAACTGTCATCATTTCAGCTGAAGCTGCACCTTCGAGGAGGAAGAATACAAACCTCCACCTACTCTGTATATGCCCAACTCTCTCCCAAAGAAGGAAACTCCACTCTAAACAGTGTAGAGGGTACCAGTCCCCATCGTTTCGTCATAATTCAGATCCACGTGGCATCATGGACCAGTGTACCTAAGTGGGTTAGTTTTTTCCAACAGACACTGTAACCTAACCCAACCCAACCTGGCTGACTGCCTAAAGATATTTAGTCTAGCACCCTAATTTAACTGAGATAACTTCTTAAATCATCGCCTAGTGATAGGTATAACTCTACTCCAGAGACTGGGATCAGTCCGTTGTACAAATTTTTGACATAGTCGTTGAAAAATCCCATTTAGAATACGTCAACGTAAACGGAGCCAAGTACTTTAACCGTTTAGTATGTTCATTCCCATCTGATGAATCCTCCTTCTCCTGACATTCATATAATTAGTTGCATTCTCAAGCCCGCCTTCTCTTTAAAGAGGATTGGTCTTTGGTGTAACTCACAATTGAGCTTTACTGATCTACGGTGCAAATGTCATTTAATCCCAATCTTGTTACCGAAACTTCATTTTTAGCCAGAATCTGATCTAGACAAAGAAAGTATTCGTGTGCATTCATGTCTTTCCCGACGGCACCAGAACCGATCTAAAATAAGACGCTAGCTTGTTTGTGAAGAACAGGTGGAAGAACCTGTTTTCAAGCATAGACATACGCATTTCTAGTGTCAGCAGCGAGTCTCGCTTGGGGCCTTGGTCATAGTGGGATCGTCAATGAAATTGCTAGGCAAGGTCTCTTCGTACCCTTTGCAGGAAGGACTGTAGGCTCCTTACTGGGCCCTCGTCCAATTATCAAGGCGTCTTCTATTAAAGAAGTTGTCTAATTGTTGCTGCGATTTGATCAGTTACAAGTTGTGGGCTTGGATCCGGGCCTGGCTTGTTACAGGTAGGTTCCCTAGTGGGAGAATCATGGTGGCTTAAGCCTAAAATCGCAGAAAGGGCCTTCCAGTTGATTCCGACCTGATGTAGAGTTACAATAAGTAATGCATGCTGTGATCCTAAGATCAGCAGATGGTTTTAGATCGGCCTCGACTCATACTAAGGATGAAATTTGGGCCACTAATGTTTTTTTGCTCCTATGAATGTTTAGGCATTTAATTCCACTTTTCAGGACTTATATTGTTAACTAAAAATACATGATGCATCTGTAGGCTTCTTACGTTGGACTAGATGAAGCGTTACATTTTTGATTAGCACCTTAATGTGGTAGGCATCGAACTAAAACACTTTTTTCTGTGAATATCCGTATAACGCCGAGGAGGTATTGGTATAAAGTGCGTGATATTTTCGTTCCCAAAATATAGAAGGCCAGCCATACGGCTACAAAAGGCAACTAAAAATTTTGGAATGGATAGGGCACATGTGGGTACAAGATAGGAATCCAATATTTGCCTCTACTACACAGGTACTAACATCTTAGCTGTTCTCGAAATCTAAGTAACATAGCATTCAAGAACAAGCTTGGCTGGGCACCAGTCTCTGTAACTAAGCTGTTGTAATGTCCAAATCGTGAAGAATCAACTTCAGTTACGGCTCACTTTTTTGGTAGAAGGTTTACGAAAAGCACAGAAAACAGCCTGCGTCGCAATTCCGTAATCAATCAGGACAAAACTCATAGCGCCATTACCATATATTGCATGCTCATCTTTATCAGGAGCTCATACTGTCGTTGGTCATTAGCAACATATAGCAATGTATCATCTTGAAAAAAATGCATCAAATTTGCCAAAAACTGGTCACATGATTGCAGGTCCGCTCTTTGTCAGCAGATTCTTATTAGAATTCTCACAGGAATAAACGAAGGAACAAAGAAATCATTTATATTTACGAAATGGCTTTTTCCATCGACAATATTGTAAAACGAACATAGGCATGGGGGTTCGAGTAAATTGCAAAAGCTTGGGAGTTGACTGCTTCTTCAGAATAAAGGATGAAATAGTGTTTTTCAAGATGCAGTCAATATCCTGAGGCAGGAACTCTTATGGAATTGAAAACTCCATCACGGAAAGATCAATGTTTGTCTACACCGCCACCAGTTTTTGAGGTTTTGGACTCCACGATAATCATATCAAGAGAATTTTAACTATCTTTTGATTGCATCAACGAAAGAACTATTGAGTTTGTGAAGAAGTAGTCGAAGACGCTAAGTTCGTAGGCCTACAATAGTAGCATAAATGATTAAATTTGACCTCAACTTAACATATCTAGGACCCTTTCACCGACAAATACATATCAACAACAGCCGAAGGCATTGGGGCAGATGTATCTAAGGATCCCTGAATACACAAACCCTTAAATTTACACACTTATTGTACCGCCTTAAAGCTGAAAGCTCAGCTAGACATCAGGTCGCTGCTTGGCTTCAATCATAATGGACAAAAATTGATATAAGTGCGCTTTAACCTTTTTAACCTTATTAAACTTACTGTGCTACCCTTTCTGAGAAAAAAAAAAAAAAAACAATTAAAAGTCTGGATAGTAACCAAGAAACACTGAGATTATTAGTTCAGAATTTTGGGGAAACACATTCAAGAAAACGGTTGATAGAGGAACTCCACAAGGAGGACTGATCTTTCCCCTGCTGTGGCTTCTTGTTGTTAACGACATCCATACAAGTATATCATTATTTGATTGGTTCTGGAGAAATCCTTTTACAATACTATGAGCACAATGGACCCTAAATTAGAGGTGACTACTTTCAAAAGATACCTGGCGACCTACCTCACTGGCTTATTTATTTCTTAAGCACCGAAGATTACGTCAATGGACAGAAAATGATAGTAATATCAACACTAGTAGAAAAGAGAAGCTAAGCAATTGTTTTGGCCCAATCTCCGTAGGTAAAGGTATTTAACGGATTATGCAAACGAAGATATAGCATGGCTACCAAAACCTTCAAGTTGTCTACACACCATTCATAACAGCAGGTGGTAGTATTTTATGGAATCAAATCATTTGAATATCTGGTTTGCTTTCTAACAAAACAGATTTTATTTTTTTTAATTAGATTTTGTCTCCTCTTTCCAAAGATATCTTAAATCTATTACGATTACAGACCAGCATGGGAAAGGAACCGACATACGGACAGAAATACATCACATTCCTTTATTAGCTTCACACAAAAACAACTATTTATCCAAAAGATACAAAATTACTCAAGTTTCTAGCAAGAAATCTGCCACAAAATTCGATTAAGAGTCGAATTAACATAACCAAGTTCGCAGTTCAACTCTTTTGTTTAAGCTAACATTTAAAATTCAAAATGAAGTCAACTATCCTCACCATTGGCTAATAAAAGCAACGCCTTCCCATTACGACTAATTAACTTTTCACTTATTCTTCTTCTTTTTTAATATATTTCATTTTGTTGCGTTTTGTTTTGGATTTTTATTTATTTTTTTTTTTTTTTTGCATATTCCTGTCCGATGTGATGGATAATTTATGTATCCATGGCATGAAGAAATGAAGAACCCAACACATCCCAACCAAAGAGTAGCACTTGTACACTTTAATGCGTAACCGCCATCACAGAAAAGGAAAAACGAAATGAAAAAAAAAAGAAGAAAATAATAATATTCCACCATCATTCTACCAATAATACGACAGGGACAACCTTCTTCGTGAGAACTTTTACTTTGCAAGATCAACATATAACCACACGCACGTGCACACGTACTTAAGTTCAGATACATATCGTTACCAAGATGCCATCAGTGTCATGATGTTGTTTCTGCAACAATTATAGTTGCATGTTGCAATTTAACTTATATAGTATACTACAAGGAAGTGGCCATGTGTTGAAATAATAACATGGCGCATGTGGCAATCTATGAGATTGTCGTTTATGATGGATTCCAATTCAATTATCAACAAAAAGAAAAACAAAACAAAAAAACAAAAAAAACAAGAAAAAGGAGTGAAGAGAACATTGGAGGAGGGAAACCTTGACGAAAACAGCTCAAAGTGAACAAATTTTTATCGTTCAAGCAGTTGCTGAACACAAGAAACATTTGTAATTCGAATTTTATTTGATCTATAAACCTTTCCCATAAAAGATACTTCCCAATGGCCGTTAAATACTTGTAAGTGATTAGAATCCAACTAAAAATTCGAACCAATTCATCTATCTGGTTTTATAGACCAATACACTCATGGAGATATACAATATGTTAAACCTACGGATACATCATGCCTTTGGTCAGTTACCTTTTGGGTAGAAAACTCATGCTAACTTATACCTAAAGATAGAGCAAAGTTTGCCTTCGATTATGAAGTAGAAAAATTTGTACCCCACATAGAACGACATGTTTACGTGCGAAAAATGCACGGCATGCAATGTCACGACAAAATTATGTTAAAATGGTTCTACATTAAAATAATACCATGTATCCGTATCTAAAAATGTTGTGTTGTGGAAAAGATGAAAATGCCCGTTCAGTTGTTGTAGCAAGTCTTGGCCAACCACACTCAGATGCATAGAGATTGGTACGAGTGTACACAAGCTTAACCATGCCATCCTTTGGGGAGTTTAAGTTGATAGATTTTTTCTTTTAGTTCTTTTAACATCAATGGTACGGAAAACTTAAATTTATCTAGCAAACTCAGATGATGAGATGGCCTTTCTGTAAAAACATAAAAGAAAAAAAAAAAAAACAAAAACAAAAAAAGAGTACTTTGTCTTTGCGACATGAAAAGAAAGCCAAAGGGTGTACAAGGTGCACTTGAAGTTAGCCATTAAGAATTGTTTTTAAGGTGAGTAGATGCTGGGCCAAGACAGATATAATTCTTTCTGTACAATATTTCAACGTGAAGCTTTGAGAGATGAGATTCGTTAGGTGGGACTATAAATAATATTGTAAAACATAGTTTATTTGATTTATGAGAAAGGTTGAACCTAAATAATACATATGTGCATTTTACGTTATTGGTGCAAGAGGTTCACATAATAGGTTTTCGTTGAAATACTGCCGTAAAGTCGACTTCTAAAGGTTTCAAAAATCGATGAATCTTGTTAATTTTGGTGTCTACAAAATTATTTGGTAGTGTAAAATGTTTAGAAAGCAATTACCATTAAAAAAAAAAAAAAACAAATACTTTACTTCTACTAAGTAAAGATCATGTCCAAATGGAATGGTCGGCCACAGTAGTGCCTAGTTAATTTTCGTTACCTTTATGGTTTGTAACAGGTGAACAAGTCCATATCGAGCTTCTCTATAGGCACACTATGTTTTTCGTAGTTCTTATGCATCACGCAAAGCCAGATAGGTCATATAAAAAGTCTCCGCGGTTTTTTGGTACATTTTTGATAAAAATTTTCTTAATTCAAAGTCAATTTCAATCAAGTACAATACTTATTGGTCCCTATTATCTATGACCTTTGCCATTTTCCGGGTAGTTTCATAATTCCATCGGTGTAGAACTTCTGTGGTGGCTTTGAAGTCTTTGCGATCGGTCAGCGACATTTGATCATGATCGCTTGCGTTATATATTCTCGTATTCAATCAATTTTTCATCTCACGGAATGAATAGCTTCAAAAATGGTTCCATTTCGTTACATTTCAGCAGCGTTTCTCTGTTGGTTATTCGGTCAATTAAATTTCTTTGCGTTAATTCATGTGGTACCTAAGCATTGAGCTTCTTTGCGTAGCCTGCTCGTTTTAGATAATTCCAAAGTGTCATATGGTTGATGTTTAGTGCCTTTGCTTTCTTCAGACAGCTTTCGTTCTGGTTTTGCTCCATCAGTTGAAAAATTTCAATCAAGTACAATACATATTGGTCCCTATTACCTATGACCTTTTGCCATTTTCCGGGAAGTTTCATAATTCCATCGGTGTAGAACTTTTGTGGTTTATCAGCGAAAAACTTGGCCAAGTGATTTTCAGCGGCTCTTCGGTCGACCAATTTTTTACCATCATGAGAGTTTTGTAAAGACGGAAACAAATGATAATCAGAGGGTGCAAGGTCCGGGCTATACGGTGAATGCAACAAAATGTTCCGGGTCTTCAAATATATGTGTGGCCTAGCATTGTCATGATGGAAGACAACTCTCTTTGAGTTAGCCAATTCTGGTCGCTTTCAAACCGCCGAGTTATGCGCAGTAGAAGATCAAATTGACCATTTTGTCACTTACTACCAGCTAATAAAAGACAATTCCATCAATCTTCCAATCCCATCAAACACTCAACATAGCCTTGTTTGTCGTCAATCCAGACTTCGAAATCGTTTGCGGTCGGTCACCGGCATTTGATCATGATCGCTTGCGTTATATATTCTCGTATTCAATCAATTTTTCATCTCTCGGAATGAATAGCTTCAAAAAGGTTCCATTTCGTTATGTTTCGGTAGCGTTTCACTGATTGTTATTCGGTCAATTAAATTCCTTTGCGTTAATTCATGTGGTACCTAAGCATTGAGCTTCTTTGCGTAATCTGGTCGTTTTAGATAAGTCCAAAGTGTCATACGGTTGATGTTTAGTGCCTTTGCTTTCTTCAGACAGCTTTCGTTCCGGTCTTGCTTCATCAGTTGAAAAATTTCATCGACTTTTTCAGTGACAGGCCGACCAGTACGAGGTGCAATTTTTACATCGATATTTCCGCAACGGAATCGAACAAACAACTCCTGTGTCCGGCGTTCACTCACAGCATTCTCACCGTAAGCTGCTTAAATTTTTCGGCATGTTTTTGGAGTGTTTTTACCTTTTTTATTGTAAAAAAGCATCACATAGTGTATTTCTTCAGATATCTCACTCATATTCAAATCTGTATAACTTTTAGCACGTGTAACGAATTACACAGATATTTTCACAAAAAATGTAGCCTGACATGCCACCTTTCAAATACGTGTTAGTTTGATACACTCAGATAAGTGTTTCCAGATAAATGGACACTAACATTATCTAGGGACAAGAAACCGCGGAAAATTTTTATACGACCAATGCTAAAAGTGCACAGGTCCTTTCTTTCTTAAAGGATTTTGTGAAGCCGCTGAAGTAATAAACCAATTTCAATTTTCACGACTGAGATACTAAGGTATCATCAACAGCCTGTCTTAAAACAATTATATGCTGCATGAACAGAATAAAGAGACAATTTGAAAGTCGTTATTGAGTGCTGTAGAAATAGGCTTGGCATTGAGTGGTGACAACTTGGCGATGCGTAATATTGTAATTGTTTCTACCTCCAAGTGGTAACCATTGGGTACTAGTCAATGTCCATCCGGACTCAACTTGTAAGCCCGAATAATGATCAGGCTATAAAAAAGCAGCACTATTAAGGGAGAAATCCCAGAACAAAACAAATAAGATCTTATCTACTCCATCATATTAAGAGCGCAGGCTGGTTAGGATTTTCGAATAGTTACTGGGTTCGGTTTAACCGACCTCTCGTTCTAAGAGTGTCGATAATGTAAGTGGTGCTCGCGGTTGGGGTGACTGTCCAACCATGGAAAAGAAAACTTACTTACGAAGCAACAATAAGCCCTGGATACAGACCTTTCTGCTCGTACTAATCACAACCCCTGGAAACGAAACAAGGACAACAAACTGCGGATCTGCACGTAAAATGTTAATTTCCTTAAAAGGACAGATTTTTTTTGTAATAGCGCGCGCTGAAAAGGATACGTGTCGATGTGCGTTGGTTTTAAATGTCCGAATATTACATTGACTAGGAAATAGAGAGCTCGGCAAGGCATTCCATAAGCGAGTTGTTCGGCTTAGGAATAAATCACAGCATTTCTGGGTACGTCTGTGCAACCAAACAATTACGGAGCCCCTGGACTGCTGCAAAACAGATATTACCACCGTCCAAGAAATGCAATAGGAATGGCCGAAAAAAAGTGAATTAAAAACTGCGAGATCTAATACTCGTACGGCGATTGTTTTTGTCGACAAAAGCAGCGTCTATTTACCATAGATGCACATTCATTAAATAACAAGTCTTGAATTTCCGGCATACTAATGAGCTCCTCGAACCATATAGTATTAACAATAAATTTGCACGTCCCCACCGAGGAGAAAGATGACGACACCAAACATATGTAGTTTCTACGAGCTTCTCGACAAGACATACGAGCAGTACGGCGATTTTAATACAAAAAGAGCATCTTTGATAGCACAGTCTGACAACGAATTCAGTGTAATCGAGTTAAAAGCGGTCGTAGCTAGTACGCAGTTAATCTGTCAATCAGATTGAACACATTGCGATTCACGCAAGACACTCCTCCAGTATTATGTATGTCCGAGGGAAGGACCATCACCTTGTTGTAGCCAAGGTACACATGCGGATATCCAGAAAACCAATAAATAAAGACAAACAAATACTGTGAGATTGGACGGCTACAATCGTAAGATATCGCTTAATTCTTTTCCGATCGAGTCTTCCTCGATCTCTATAAGAAGTCTTATGCCGCCAACATCAAGTATCGAACATCTGTAGCAACATACCAAAAAGGGGGAACCTTTGATATGGTGGGTTTCACTCGGCCAGCAAAACGAAATCTGTGGTTTGACATGCAGCTATGAAAGAGGCATACAAAGCGGCGCTGCATAAAAGAACTAAACCGAGCTCTACAAACAGAAGAAGAGACACAAACATCGGCTTCTCAGGAGGAAAAACATAGCACAACGGTGGCGAGATGATCGAAGTGATTAAGGAATATAAATATCTAGGAGTCCTTTTGACAAAGTACCTAAACATCGAGTAACACCTGCAAGAAAAACTAGCCAATGCTAACACAGTCATTAACTCAGCTTGGTACAAATGTTTCAACAATAAACTTATTGCCGGCAGCTGTAAGTACAAAGTAGCAGAGTCCATTGTGTTTTGGGCTTTACAAGAGATTAGCTTTCCCAATACACCTCTACACCAAGACCTTAAAGGTGCATTTGGATTATATCCTAAAAGTGTTTGGAATGGATGACATCAGTTTTCCGAAAAAAGTAGTCCCTAACACAATATATACGAAACCGAGATGGTACAAAGGATAGCTAGAGATGGCACGAGAGCGCAATCTATATATCTACAATTCTCAGGACAAAAGAATTGGAAGTCTCAGCCATACCAGATGTTAACTAGTAGAGATGAAAGTTAGATAGCCTAAATCACAAATTATGTGAAAAAGGACTATTTTCAGGATAAATGTATACGGGTGTAGACGGGTGAATAGATAGCAATGATAGATATGCAATTATGTTTCAGCATTTAGTAATGTTTGCATGGTTGAGCTCAGGCTCAGTTGTAAATACGTAACGCGAATTTCGTCGCAAAGTCGGTCGTCATCATGACTTCAGTGTGCAGGAAATTCGTCGTATCGTAGAAAATTTTCAGCGTAAGTGCAATCTTTTGGATCCTAAGCCACCAATTAGACAGATTTTGGTGGGAAGTGAAGAAAACATAGCCGCCTGGCAGTCAGTATCGAAGAAATGTCAACCCGGCTTATTTTGCTGTTGAACTTGGTCCTAAATCCATATAAAATTGTACTGACGTAAGAATTGAAGCCGGATGACCATAGACAACACCGAGAGTTTGATAACTGAGCGCAGGAAATGTTGGCCGGAGATGAGTTTTGGCAAAAAAATCATCTTCCCGGACGAGACCTATTTTTGGCTTAGCGGCTATGTGAACAAGCAAAATTGCCTTTATGGGAGCAAATGCAATCAACAGGTGCTCTACGAAGCATCAATGCATATACAAAGATTTACTATTTGGTATGGTATATCATGGCGGTATCATCGGACCCGATCTCTATCAAAATGGTTCCAACAAGGTGGAACTTATGCCATAAAAGCATAAAAACGAAGCAACTCTCGAAGTTGTGAAGGAAAAATTTGGCGACTGGGTCATCTCACAGCGAACGTTCATCAATTGGCCGCCGCGACTATGTCAAGTCCATATTGGACCGAGTCATCAAAAATTGAACCAACCGCTTAAAGCACTGCGAGCAAAGCTGAGGTGGCTATTTGAATGATGTGCTATTCCACACATAATGGCATGAACGTAGCTTCAAAATAAAGTCAGAATCGATTTTATATCTCATACCATTGTTGTTTTATTGGAAATTTTCTCCTATCGTTTTTATCTGGTCACTCTATTTAAAACAACTGGCTGATAAGTTTTACGACTTGGTGTGATTATTGGTAACACCATGCTTTCTCTGGGCGTGTTTAATAGGTGGGTCAAGTCCCTTACTATTGCAAAACTCGTATGCGTATACCTTTCAACGATTTTCACCCAGAAATACGTAAAAAAAAACAACACATCGCGGAATGGACCAATGTATCGAACACCGAGGTCATGCGATTTGACGCCAGTCGATTAATTTTATATATGCTGATTTGTGAAGGCTTTGTCTGAAACCCGAGAGCCACTATTCAGGAAGATAGAGCTCAAATGCTCAAAAGAGTATCTCAGAATTGGATCGAAGGAATGCGCTTCGTCAAAAACAAGAGAGGGTACCGCATACCTCAAGTCTTGTTGAAAATAAAACGGTATGAGCCATCTTTTATTATTAAAAAAAAAAAAAACTGTATTTATAGCCCTTAAAAATTTCATTTGTAAGAGATCGTACTGATGTCTTAAATAAGTGAAGGGGCATGAACTTGTTTGGTAAGTTCACTAGTAATAGCGTTACTTCGAACTACCTCGTTAGTGAACTACACAACCCTAGTGCGTAGAAGAACAAACTATTTTCTTTAATTCAGATCCCGGACGAAAAAAGTTTTAAAAACATCACATTAAAGATGTAAACTATGTAAACATTTGCATTTGATTATTTAATTTGTTTAGGCATTTTTTAATTAAAAACATCTAAATTCCTTATTAGAACATTTGCCATATAAGATGTCTTCAAAAGACAACCTGTATCTATTCATTTTAAATTCATATTTGAATTCCTAAAAAAAAAAACTAACATGGCATAAGCCACAAATGTTATAATTGTTTTTTTTTTTTTTTTTATTTACCAACTTTTACAATGGTATCACCATTGGCCATTTGATTCAATCACTGCCAACAAGTGGCTTCCTATTTTGACACAAGTTCTCTTTATTACCTTGAACCTAACAATTTTACAGAATCTGAATCCAAATTAAACAAGTCAGAAATAATTTATTCATAATTCTCTATAGAACAGGTTGTTGTACTAATATTCGCATAAACAACAAAACAAGAAAAAAATAAAAAAAATAAAAAATTATGAATTTTTTACTCTTTTGGTATTATCTGCCATTTTTGATGTTTTCTTTGAGTTAATTGATTTTTTTTCTTCTCCTGTTGAGCTTGTACATATTCGTAGATGTCCAGTCTATACATTCTTGTGAAGTTATAATTTTCAGTTGGTGTTTTTGTTTTTTTTTTTTTTTTTTTTTCAGATATGAGTCATCTGAGTCATAGTGAAGCACCAACACTTTGCTCAGGCAGAAAGATACTTGTGTCTATAAAACCGAAACGATTTTCTCACCTCCCGGTTTGAACAAGTTTATTATGGCTTTGGTACGACGAAATTACTTTATAGGAGGCTGATTAAAAAGGACAACAAGTTACCGCTAGTGTTTCTATTCGAAGTAGAGGTGGCAGACAAACATCTCCTGGGTAATAATTTCCTCAATTTTATTGGAAATTTTTGCATTTCACACAAAATGAGAAGTTGAACAGTGTGGTGCTTGTTAAATTTGTATCTTTTTTACGATTCTCTCGAGGTGAGATTATTGCAATAAAGTGAATCAGTTTATGGATGAGGGGATTTGTTGACTTTTGAAATTAAGTTATGTTTGAGGTTGAAGCTGTTCCTTAATTGCTGAATGTTATAAAGAAATTGGTTTTATTTGAGATTGGACACAGATATGTTTTAAATAATAAAAAATAATGTAATGGATCACTTTTACATGAAGTCGGTTAGATTAATTGTCACAGATATACTGTGTTTTCATGCTGGTTCCCATCTCAGAAAGAGCTTTCCTACTTCAAGCAGAAAGACAAAGAAAGTGAATCAATTTTTCAGATTTCTAAAGGCTCACTGTAAGGCTTGTTCTCTATGAACAAGATTTAATTTTTCTCTGACATCCTTTGACAAATACCATAGTGGGGCGAAAAGTAACCTCTTCTTGGGAATGAAAAAACTTTTTTTTAAATGTTTTTTTTTATTTTCCAACTTCTTGATCGAAAAGTAGTTTTCCGAAAGGTTTGCAAAATACACCTCCATGGCGTCGATGATTTCCTCGCGTGAACTGAATTTTTTATTGATGAGCCATCTTTTGAGGTTTGGGAAGAGATAATAGTCCGAGGAAGCCAAATCGGGCGAATACGGTGGATGCGACAGAAATTGGAGCCGTAAGTCATTGATTTTAGCCATGGTGGCGATGCTCTTGTG
The DNA here is from genome assembly GCA_907269105.1 of Volucella inanis. Lineage (NCBI taxonomy): Eukaryota > Metazoa > Arthropoda > Insecta > Diptera > Syrphidae > Volucella > Volucella inanis. Next base: position 28,480,179 of record OU026157.1, read on the forward strand.
CGCCGGTGCATTGTCTTACAAAAACAAATTTTTTTTTCACTTCATGTGAGACTGTTTTGAAGCGATTTTAGCCTTAAATCGCTCAAATAATGCACAGTAATACTCGCTGTTTTTTTTTTTTTTTTTTTTTTGAGGTAGTCCACGAAGAATATGCCATGACAATCCCAGAAACCCGACGCCATAACCTTTCCGATCCATCGAGCCTCCCTCAACCGTTTAGAGCACTCGTGCCGGCGTCAGTCCATTGCCGGGTACTCATTCTGTTCTCTTGTGTTCAACAGTTACCAATCGACGCCAAAAGTCTGCCCGATTCCGCATCAGCAAGTCCAAACACTCTTTCGAAGCAGGATAACTTCAGCCAACACCATTTCATGTTTTTTTTTTTTGACATTGTCCTCTGTAACCGCATCGGTAGTGGAGATGCGGTCACCACGAAACTCTCGAAACCAATATTTGACGGTGTAATCTGACAGAGCATTAGCCCCATAATATTTACCCAACTTTTCTTTTGTTTCCTTCGCCATTTTGCCTCTCAAAAAATAATGTTTTATAAGAGAACGAAAATCGTTTTTGTCCCTACTCAACATGATGCCTAACACGTCAACAACAATCAGCTGTCAAAACAAAACTAAAGACAGTATCGCTCTGAAATTTGGCATGTCTGCCTAGATATGAACGGACTTCAAGACACCATAATCTTTTTTGCAGTAGCAGCGCATTCTGGCAGTCAAGGAGGTTACGTAGTAACTTTAACTTTACGAACGATTCTTGTTCAATATGCATATGTTTTGGAGCACAACGATGCTTTTGTCCTATATCTCAATGTACTGACTCCAGTTTGTATGATATAGGGTCATCCAATTCGTGATGCAGATTTGATATACCCGTTTCAATCACATACATCAAGCCGGCTCGACTTTTGAAATTTCGCATAGTATATAGTATAGTTTATAGCATTGTTAATTTGTTTTTGAGAGGTATAAGGGTTAGAAATGTTTTAGTGTGCTCGGCGATTTTCAATTATTATAAAAAGTGGAGTAAACAATTTGCATCAAATTTTTTGTAAAAAATGGAATCACGTGGTCTAAAACACTTGAAATGTTGACAGTGGCATACGGTGAGTCTCCTCTAAGTAAAAAAAAAATGTTGACAAGTAGTAAAAGCTCTTCCAAGATAGCCGAGAAGATGCCAATAAAGAACGTCGTTCTGGAGCCCCCAGCAAGTCAACAAAAGATGATAACGTCGAAGCTGTGAAGCAAATTGTTTTCAAAAATCGTCAACTTAACATAAGAGAAGTTGCTGAGAATGTTGACATATCGGTCGTCTCGTATCATGGATTTTTTTTTTTTAAATGTTTTGGGAATGAAACGTGGTCAGCGAAGTTTGTTCCGAAATTTCTTAATTTTGATCAGAATAACCGTCCGATGCGCATCGCTCAGGAGCTCTTGAATGATGATCGTGACTTGCACAGAAGGGTCACAACTGGTGACGAGTCACTGGTATATGGTTATGACGTCGAATCCAAAGCTCAATCGTTCCAATGGAAGCACCCAGGAGACCGAAGAAAGGACGCCAAGTTTGATCAAATGTCAAAGTTTTGTTCACTGTTTTTGCGATTACCGTGGCGTAATACACCAGGAGTTTTTACTTCAAGTTCGTACCGTCAATAAGGAGTATTACTTTGAAGTTATTCGCTGTTTGTGGGAAGTAATACGAAAAAAATATCCGGAATTGTGGAAAAACAATTCATGGCTTTTGCATCATGATAATGCACCTGCTCATTCGTCGTTGCTTGTGAGATATTTTTTGTTCGCAAATAACAACACAACAATCATGCCTCACCGACCATATTCACAGGATTTGGCCACATGCGAAATTTTCCGGTTTCCAAAACTGAAAAGATCTAAAAAAGGACGGAAATTTGTAACGATTGAGTAAATAAAAATGGCATCACTGGAAGAGCCAAGACTATACCAACAAGTGTTATGAGAAGTGCTTCGAAGACTAGAAAAAGCATTGGCACAAGTGTATGCGAGGGTACTACTTTGAAGGGGACAACATTAATATTCATGAATAAATAAATATTTTTTCAAAAAAAATATAAAGTCACCCTACTTTTTGAACACATTTCGTATGTTTTATTTGACAATCGCTGAACGTGAAACTTACTACAGAAATAGTGATTTTGTAAAAGGTACATAAATTGTGGTCGACATAATTGCCCATCTGAATGAATGAATAGGAAAAAGTGTAAACAAAATAAGAAGAGACTGGCTCTGTTACAGATCCATCATCGTAATGTACGCTCTGCAGAAAATCTGGCTTTCTTTAACGAAAGTGTTGAAGGAGATTCAAATCTATCGATATCACGTCGAGCACATCATTTGGGTTTGTCTTACGGCACATTATTTTGTATTTGGATTTCCATCTGCGCTCTTATAAAGTTCAACTTATACAAAAATTGAAACCATCTGACAATGGAATGCGTAGAACATACGCCGATTAGGTCATCATTATTACATCAGCGTTTAGATGACCAATTTTCACACAACATTTTCTTCAGCGATGAAGCTTATTTTTCACTCTGTGGATGAGTGACCAAACAAAGTTTGAAAAAAAGAAGTGAAAGTCCACATGTAACTATCAAAAGACCATTGCATCCACAAAAAGTCACTGCATGCTGTGCAATTTGGTCTGGTGTTCATATTCGAAAATGAAGAAGATGTAACCGTCAGCGTCAGTTCTCATCGCTATAGCCAAATGTTTACCAAAATTTTTTGGCCTCAAATCGAAGATATAGATGTGGAAGATATGTGGCTTAAACAAGACGGTGCCACATCTCACACAACACGACCCGTTTTGGCTTCATTGCAAAAAAATTTCTTGGACGAGTAACTTTGCGTTTTAGTGAGCTTAACTAACCACCTACATCGTGTGATTTGTCGGACTTGGATTTCTTTTTGTTGTGTTACGTAAAAGATTATATTTATGCACAAAATTTGCAAACTCCTGACGCTTTGAAAATAAATATTCAAGATATGGCCGAGTTATTGCCCGACATTTGTCGAAAAGTCTTCGAAAATTATTTTGTCAGCATAAAGCCCTACAATAATTCCTCTGGAGGACATTTGAATGATGGTATATTCCATTTACAATGGCAAGATCCAGAAAATATTTTAAAATAAGAATTTGATCAAAATCTACATCAGAAATGTGTTTTATTTGAATCTACTTTCGGAACCACAAAATGGATGACCCTGTATATACTTGCGAGTGCGGTTTTTGGTAAGGTGCTTCAACACTGAGCTTCGTCGCTCAGTTATTCATTTCCACATCTGTGCAATGAAACAACTATATTTGTTTACATTTTTAAACAGCAGAATTCCATTAAAGATGATATATGTGTCCCCTTTTTGAAGCATATATTCCCGTATGTGTGTCAAATACATTTTCACCTCTGTCTTCAAACTGTGATACTTATATGATCTAGGCCAGTTTAGTACCAGATTGTATTGTGGCGGAAAAGTACACACGTACGGAAAGCAAGGCCGAACTGAAATATTTCACAACTACTTGCGGTGGAAGCGTGGTGAAGAAAAATAGGACTCTGGCCTAAAAAGTTAAAAAAAGAGAATGCAAGAAAGTAAATCAAATCCTGATGGGGATTATTCCGAATTTTCGGACGGTGGGGGTGGGGATGATGACAGTAGCATTAGCTCCAACACAACTGGATTGGTAAGCTTTAGTCTAGATCAGAAGATGCAACTCTAAAAGAACTTGTGGCACAATATGGCGAGAAATGGAATATAATTAAGGATCGCTCCGATACCCAAATACAACAAACGTGGGCAAAGGTTCTTAACCCTGATTTAATAAAAGGCGCTTGGACGAGAGAAGAAGACGATAAGGTAATCGAGCTAGTAAGACGTTATGGACCAAAAAATGGACCCACTTACCATGGACGAATGGTAAAAGGTATCGCGAAAGGTGGCATAAAATGCATTGCAAACAGCAAACTTAATATCACAGAAATGACCGATATTTTGGACACTTCCGAATGAAGATTGGTAGCGTGTTGAAAGTAGAGAAACTGCTTCTTCAATACCAAAAGTATATTAAAAGAGTCTCTGAATATGTTGTTTGCATTTATTGTTGTAGCTCTATTTGAACATCATTATGTCTTAAAATGTATTAATCACCTGTCATCGCTGCTTAATCGTTTACTGAAATCGTCTTCCGGATTCTATTCCTCTTTATCTTCCAGAGTTTCATCTTTAACATAACCATCATGGACTTGTAGACTGGTGCTCACGCTCTTTAATATTTTCGGATATCGTTTCCATAAAAAACTGCTTTTGTCTTCCTCGCAGCAATGCTTTGTACCCAACTTCATTGGCAGAAATTTTTGTCAAACTAGAGAACAATATTCGAGAGCATTGATACAATATTACCAGGCCACCTTAAGTCAAACAGGGAGTAGAGGTCTATAATTCTTATATGCTTGCATACTAGTGCATACCTGGTGTCAACGGATTCAAAGATAGCATGCGACATGACGATGACAATTCTTTCTCTATTATTTTCTCTATGGTCAACCTATTCCCCTTAATCAATATTTTCAAGACCTTAGCTACATCTCCGTTCGCGTATCGATAAGATGATCTTTAAAGTTAACTCCTCACTTGGCTTTATTAAACGGTGTTCCAAAGAATTTTCCAACATGTACGTAACCAAATCTATCTATGTTACCTTTGATCGCCCTCTGCTTGTATATGCCAGTCAAACTTGGTCCCCCTTTACCCTCTAATCGAGGGTATTCAACCTCGATTCCTCAGATTTGTTTGTCCGTGGAGAAGAACGTAGGGACGTAGCTGACATTCTTTTCGTTCATCGATTTTTCTCAGGCTCCATCGATTGCACATCCCTTTACAACTCTATTTCATTCAACACCAATCCACGTTATTAACATTGCTCTCGTCTCTTCTATCTACCGTTCCACTGCATCTCTTATGGGTTCAATGTACCAATCTCCTATATGCTGGGAAGAGTTAACTCAAGCGTTCCCGTTTTGGATTTTAATCTGAGCACTTGGTTCCTAGCTCTTAAGTTTTTGCGGAAGTTTTTAAGTCTGCATCTCAGCGAGAATTGTTAAGTAATAAAGTGCACTAATCACATCGGTTATCTCAACAATGCGGTTAGCATCAAATCTATCTTATTATGTTACCGCCAAAGAACTTATCTGAACAACTTAATAGCTCCTTACCAATATTGTTGAAAGCTTGAGAAGTTAATCACCGACAAGATTTTCATATTATGGCTGATATTCGGAAAGGGTTTGGAACTCTAATTCATTTAAACCAGAAGTGTAGAAAGACCTACTATTTTACAGTTGATGAGCTCAGGGTTTGCATATGGTCATAGAATCGTTGAATTTTATAAAGAAAATTCACATTTAATCGCGGCAACGATGCGAAAAGTTCGTGCCAATTTTGCACGTAATCTAGCACACACGAGACGTGTGTGAAAATTATCGCCACAGTAAAAGAAAATGTCGAAAACGACGCAGACACATCCATTCGTCGTCGTTTTCAGAGGTTTGACCTCTCCAAAAACACACTGCACCGAATTTTAACGAAAGATTTGGTTCACTGAACTGAACTGAAACCACCCACCCACCAGCACGTTCTCGTATTGAGTCCTGAAAACCTGAAAAACATGCGGGCTTACATTGATTTTTGCAAGAAAATCGTGTTTTCGGATGAAATCCATTTCCGCATTGTCGGCTCTGTGAATAAGAAAAATTGCCACATCTGGGGCACCGAAAGTCCACGAGGATTTGCCAGTGCACACAGAACTAGTATTTATTGGCTCATGTTTATAGACCGGAGGTGTCATAGGGCCGTTGTTTTTTGAAAATGAGGCCGGAGAAACCATTACGGTCAATGGAGTGCATTACTGAGACATGATAAACAATTATTTGTGGACGAGGCTTGAGGATATGAATACGGGCCAACTTTACTTTCAATTAAATGGAACTAAGCGCCATACAAGTCGCCAAACAATTTGCGTTTCGGAGGCCCCTTTTGGCCGCCAATATGTTGCTTTCAATGTTAATTCGAATGTGATAGATTCGCACATAGGGCTATTCATTATCTACTAATGGCTCACAAGAAATGGATTTTTAGTCAATCCTGACTGAAATTGTGGAAGCTGACTAACTTGACTCATCTAGAGTTTGAAGAGTACATCATTCTTTTTTCATTGGAAACTAAGTGTATCAGTGCTATCCTGGATAGCAAACCTTTTACATAAATACATCGCATTTAAAACCCCTAAGGCAGCTGTAAGTTTTTGGCAACGAACGGGGCTTGTTATTGAAAAAGATACATTTGATTTACACGGCTGTGACAAGAACTCGACAGGTAAGGTATTCCGAGTTGGAACTGACTGTTCCCTTTGTTAGGGCTTTCGTTAGAAAATGAGTATATGTAAGGGACACGATCTCCGTATCTCTAAGAAGTCAGTGGCCTTTCTGTTTTCTTCGGCAGAAAAGATTTCATGCTACGATGTCTGATATAATAAAGATAATAACACCGCGGAGCTTTTCTTTAAAGAACGTCTCTGTGAACGCTCGGAATAAGATAGCCGGTATAAGGGGCTCTCGATAAGCATCAAATCTTTACTTTTGAACTGAACATTCTTTTTATAAAATTCATCAGACTCCTTAGCAAATGAAAGGACAAAATCGTGGATCATTCGTTCCATAGATTTTACTCCCTCATTATGTGTGGTACCACTAACCATGTACGAGGTCTTTCTTGACAGCAATACAAGAGATGAAAGTAAAAGTTTCGTCGACTTGGACAAATGGGTGTCCCTGATGTGGGTATGGAGATGATAAAATTCTACAGAGTATAGGTCTTCCATAGGCTGGAAGGAAGACTGCACAAGCCTTGGCTTTAAATAGTTTTAATAGTTTTTTGACAACGAGCTTTCAAGAACTTTCTGCTCTCTATACATTTTTTTTCCTTTCATTACCATTTTCTCACATTGAAAACCAATGCTCACTAGCATCTCAGGTTTGTTGCATTTTAATATTTTATTGCTACACACATAAATTATTGGGCACTTTCCAATTCCTGTCGAAACAATCTGTCAATTTCCAAGGAATCACTTTAAGGACAATTAACTGCATGCAGGTTAGTTTAATGATGGTTGGCGCATTCCCTATCTTTGCTAATTTAAGGAAGTTCTGATCAACCATAAACAGATTCAACACTTCTTATGTGTCATAAAATCTACACAAGAACTTCACTCATATTGCCCACCATTAACATGCAATACCACATCATTCTCCTACAAAGTATCAAACGGACTCTTTATACAAATAATCAAGTCATATCCATCTCATTAACATCCCTCAGCGATCTCTGAAGCCATATTTTTCCAATCCTCACACTTCAGTCATCTTTAGCCTTTTTCCTTTCATTTGCGTTGCCCTTGCTGAATATTGTGCAGCACGATTCACTAAAAAAGAAAAGGAAAAAACAGCCAAAGAAAAAAATTAACAGTATACAATGAAAAACGTTCTCCGAGATACTCATACTCCGGGCCACGGATAGAAGGAATGCCCTCATGGAGAAAATGATGGTCTGGCCGTCGTCGGTGAGTCGTATGGTCGGTGTCTTGCGGTCTTGTCTTGGAGGACAAAATTTGTTTTACCTGTCCTTGTTGTGGCATCATGGAGATGGATGTTTGTGGTTCTTTTGCCTTTTTAATTTTCTCTTACACCTCTGTCTGTGTATCTGGCCGATGGATGGCGGCTGGTCAACAAGCGACCGCTGTCGGTGCAACGCTGTTGAGAAGCGCAACGTACGAATATACAAAGAGAGTATTTGTATTCGTATACACATAGTTCCGTAGGAAGATACCGCAGAGCATTTCTCGAAAATTAAGTGTTGGGCTGTTAGTTTATTGGTCGGTATGAGCGAACGAATAAACGAATGGATGGATGGAAATCGAAAACGAAGCTGAACGTAATACCAGAAGTTTACTTATTTGTTCTTGCAACCCATACATTATTATTATTATGATTATGATTATGATTGTGATTTGAAGAGGGCACGTAGCGGTGGTGTGCAAGGGATTGCTATCCCTTACCGCCGCCTCTTGAGTATGTGTGATTGGATGAATTTTACATGCAGAATGGTCCATACATACGATTGCACTCGGTAATAATGTCATAAACCACTTTGAATAGTTGCCATATATACGGTTGGTCACATTTTTCTAATCGGAATAATCCACGTTACATACACGCTCAAGTGTTGGATATGATGCGAGGGACGGTGTGCTGATGCAATCATTGTAATGCGTGCGCAGGGGCAAATCGGTGGCTCATAAATTCTGTGCAATATAATTGCATGGAATTAAATTCACACCTTGTGTTGTTCGCACTGATAAAATAGCAAATTAGTTGCCATGTTGGGACTGTCGATTACAGCCACTAGTCAAACCGATAAACATTGTATCTGACGACAAGGAGCCAAGCTTACACATTTCATGGGGTAAAGATCGTATATGTGCCTCAGAGCTGAATATTACGTTTGCAGCGGTGCCTTGAAGTCAGCGTTTGTGTAAAGAAATTAGCCGAAAACCAGCTTCGGAACAAATTGATTTCATTGATTGATTGTATAAACAAATTTCTTGAGAAAATTACTTGACTGAGGCTGTGCAAAGCTTCCAACACGCGATGGATTATGAATAATGAGAAGCAATGATCATACTGTACGGGACATCTATGTAGCTCTCCTAGTAAACGCTTCTTCTTGCTATCCTACAGAAACCTCTGAAAGTTTTCGGACAAATATGAATTTGAAATGGCAAATGAAAAGTCATCTTACAGTAAAGTGTGTGCAAGTGGCCAACTTCAACGGAAATTTTTGACGACATCTAGCAATCAAAAAGGAATAACGATTTGTGTTACCAACATGGACAAAGAGTGTCCGAAAATGTCATATGCTTTGAACTAGAAAAGGATGCGGTATGTGACTAGTAGGCGAAATAGGGTCGATTAACTCCCCCGTTTGATTTGTCTGCCAAGCTTCTGTGGAAAATACAAATAATCATTGAGAACGTTTAGTTCAACTATTGAAAAATTGGTCTTGACACTTGCTTAAATGTGCGCCATCAGTTTTCTGATTAAAATGAGCCGCGTCAAATACTTCAGATACTATAGCCTTCACCAAACTATGCATATGAGGAAGTGAAGATAGAAATTATTTGATTGAAGCTTACAGCTCAACACTCAATTTAAATTCTCAAAATTACAATCACATCACTTATATCAAGAGAAATACAAAGGATACCCAAGAATGTGCCGTAGATACTCTACCAAGTCAATTAAGCTAGCTATAAACAAACTTATCATCGGAATTATAAGAAAGCGTGGGGAATATCAAGATCGTACTATGTCCTTACGCTATGATATTGCATGTATCTATCATTATACATCTATTCCAGATATTTTAATGAAATTGTCCATATCTCGTCTATTTGTCTGACCTGAAGTCCTTGCTTCAAAAATGGAATCCATGAACACATTGCAAAAATTAGCATCACAACTAAGAGGTGATATATATAGGGTTTTGCAGTAGGGTCTTGACAACTTTGACAACTCTTTCACTAATCATCAAACCGTCACTGTCAATTTATTCAGTAAACTCAACATTTTCATTGTGTTAAAGTACACTAACTGGCAACGTCTGCAAATTATAAAAAATTTCTACAGATATTCGGAGTCGGTGACTACAACATTAAGACCGTTAACTCCAATTTTCGATCGTAATTTTCGCCCTAGTAGACAGACAATAACAAGTTTAGTGCAAAAATTTGAGTGTACATATTCGTTGTGTGATGTTGCCGTGTCAGTGAGACAACGGGTTGGTCGAAGTGTCGAAAATATCGCTGCCATTCGGACGACAGTAGCAAACGATCCAAATCAGTCAATTTCACGGCGTTCTCAAGAATTGGGCATCGCTCAGACCATATTATGGCGTATTTTACGTAAGGATAACTCAAGAATTGAAGCCGATGGACCATTTGAAGCGACGTACGATCTCCGATTGGGTTCTGGAGAAGATGCGCCAAGATGATGAATTTCATCGCAAAATCATCTTCAGTGACGAAGCTCATTTTTGGCTCAATGGGTTCGTCAATAAGCAAAATATGCGTTATTGGTCGGATGAAAACCTACATGTGCTTCATGAATCACCACTTCATCCACAAAAAATAACTGTTTGGTGCGGTTTGCATGCCGGCGGCGTTATTGGGCCATATTTTTTCGTTGACGATGACGATCGTCACGTTACTGTGAATGGTCAGCGTTATCGCGCCATGATCACCTATTATTTTTGGCCTGAATTGGAAGATATGAACTTGAACGACATGTGGTTTCAACAGGATGTTGCCACAAGCCACACAGCACACGCTACAATCGATTTATTGAAGAGTTAGTATGGGGAGCGTGTTATCTCAAGACATGGGCCAGTCGAATGGCCGCCTTGTTCGTGCGATTTAAAGCCGCTTGACTATTTTTTGTGGGGCTACATTAAGTCATTGGCTTATGCCAACACGCCGACGACGTTGGAAGAGCTTAGAGCCAACATTGAACGCGAAATAGCGGCCGAACGAAGTCGAGTTCCATTCATAAATTTTTGATTGTACTTCAAGCCAATAATAAAGTTTTTGAAATATCTCAAATGGTTTGCCTTTTATTTAAAAAAAAAAAAGTTGTCAAGTCGTTATTAGAAAACCCTATATTTCAAGTGGAGAAAACGACAAAAGATTTAGAAGTAATAGACTCCGCCTAGCCAAAGTAAGAATTGAAACGCTTAAATCACAGTCTCATCAGTAAAGGAGAGAAATTACATTGAATCCTAGTATTGAAGAAAGAAGAAAAAGTTTATAAATTGAACTTTATTACATCTGCAGTTTGGAAAACAGGCTTCTTCTAGAGTTAAATGTGATGGTAGGACGACAGCAGCAGATCATACGCGAAAACCGTGACGAATCGATTCGTCGTCGTTCTCGGCAGCTTGGCTTAGCGTATTCGACAGCTTGGCATATTTTACGTGAGGATCTCGGTCTAAAAGCGTACAAAATTCAACTTGTGCGAGAATTGAAGCCAGGCGACTTGAATTTATTTTCAGTAAATGGGCTCTGGAAAATCTCAATGGAAATCCGGTGTTTTATCGTGACATTTTGTTCAGTGTTGAAGCCCATTTCTGGCTCAATGGATACGTCAATGAGCAACCCGATGAGTACCAAGAGCTACCATTACATTAGCTTTTAATTAAAAACAACGGTATGTTGTGGTTTATTAGCTGGTGGAATCATTGGTCCATATTCATTCAAAAGTGAGGAAAATCAGAACGTTACCGTCAATGGTAATCGTTATCGCGTCGTGTTAACGGACTACGTGCTTCCTGAAATTCAAGCACATGGTCTCAGTGAGCTCTGGTTTCAACAAGACAACGCTACAAACCATACAACGCGTGAAACAATGGACTTGTTGAGAAATCATTTTGGTGAGCACCTAATTTCACGTTTTGATACGTTTTGATTGGCCACCTATTTGGACTATTTTCTCTAGGGATATGTAAAGTCTCAGGTCTTCAGGTATAAGCGAACTACGATTGACGCTTTTGAAGCCAACTTTACTCGTGTTATTTGCGAGATATGAGTCGCTATGCTCGAACGAGTCGCCCAAAATTAGACCTTCCGAATGGACCACCTCAGACATAATCATGGCTAGTATTTACATTATATCATTTTTAAAAAGTAAATGCCATGAATTGTTGTTTTAACTCATAATAAAAAGTTTAATTTCGCTTTCAAATTTATGTATTTTATTTTACATTATAAATCAAATCTAACGATGAATCACCTTTAGATATGTAGATCTCAAAAGCTATCAAAGCTCTCAGCAACCAAGCGGTTTTATGTTTACTAGCTTAGACGGCGTGACTTATTCAACCGAAGAAAAAGCATGATGCTTACCTTTCTTACCAAGCCTAGTAATTTATAGACTGTACTTGTGCAGATTAACAGATCAAATCTTCAAATCTAAATGCTGCCGTGAAAGATTGATTGAATTGCATTGACCTCTACGTACTGGTGATTGAATTAAGCTATCATACTATCGATCTCTAAGGACACGCCACAAAAAGTAAGTCTTACGTTGCCAAATCGCAGCTCAGAGGCATACATTGACAAGGTGGCTAATAAGACCACCTTTCCTGAACTTAGTGCGATGGCATGGCGCTCCATCGTGTAAGACAATGTCTACAATTTCAGCAGCACAAAAATTCGATAATCGTTGCTATATAGCGCCCACCGTTGACCAAAATTGCGTTTCCAGCTGAATTTTCGAAATAAAATTAGCCAAAATCCGCACCAAACTGTAATTCTCTGCGAATGTATGGGCTACTCGACAATCAATTGCGAGTTTTCCTATCCCCAGATGCAACAATTTTGTTTGTAAACATAGCCGCCGAGACGAAAACGCGTCTCGTCAGAAAGAAACCACTTTTCGGCCAAATTCGACGTCCAGTTCGAGCCAATGATATTTTTTGCTGAGTCAATTGGACTTTGTAAAGGTATTTCCGTGCAAAGTTCTCATCAGGCTGATGAGTGAAATGTTGAGTTGTCAAGATCGATGGCAAGCCAATGTACCTAGATTAAGTAGAAAACAACAGCCACATTCTCATCGGTACGTACCGTACAACAAAGTGGACTATAAGTGCTGTTCGCAGACAAGTTAGTCTCATAAACTTTTACCACAAACTTGCATACAGCAGGCGCGGTGTGTGTTTCGTTTCGGCCAAAACACACGGCACGACAACACGGCACTCACGTTTGTAATAAGTTTGCAATATTTTCTAACTTTGTTCAAGTGTAAAGCCATTCCTTTCGTTCGATTAGTAAAGAGCTGCACCAGTGTCAAAATAACATAGAATTTAAAAAGAAACCTATATTTGGACCACCTCTTATATTTTACATTGATGTTACGTAAATTCGGAAACAAATAATTGTTGTATCCATCACCATTGACTGTAACACGACCCCTTCCTCATTTTTTAAGAAAACAAGGCATTATGATGCCACTAATACATTATAGAGTACATACAGTACAATATTATGGATGAAATGTTGTCTAGATGAATTGGTTTAAGTACAAATATAGCAATTTTGCCTATTTATGTCACCGCTGGCCAAAAGTGAGTCTCATCGCTGAATACATTTTGTCATAAACTTTCAGAACAAATTGCAAATCCATTCAGCGGGGATCTGAAGAATAGATTCTTGCACCAATTGAATTTTGTACAGGATTAGGTCAAGATAGTTTCGATGACCTCGTCATCATTTCAATAATACCCTCTGAATCACTTGTAGAGCGCAAATATGCAAAAAGTGAAATGCGCATTTGTCCGACAGGTACAATAGAATCACTCTTCGGTCTCCCACCTGTTCGTCTCAGAAGCAACATCTACATTTTTCAGCCCTTTCTGAACGTTTGAACTCTTTAACATTGAGTTCAAGATAGTATAGAACTGTTTGCAGATTATCCTGCAATTCCCTAAGCACAATAAAGCTGCTGACGAGCTGCTGCCAGAGCTTATGCTCAGTATCCTTTGATTGGGCCTGTTCGAAGTGTTTCATGCGTGAACAACTTTTGTTGGATTTTGCTCGTCTTGGAAGCCATACAGTCGACTGCTGCATGGATCTATTATTCGTTGACTTTCATTATCATACAGACGTCATTTGAAGCACCGTGATCGAATTGTTTGAAGCGATTGTTAAATTATGCGGTATCCAACGAGAAGAAAACTTTTCGACGGCCAGATATTCATGCAAAATTGAACTAATGCCCAAGCATGCTTTAATTTCACGATATGCCACATGACATTCTTGCAACATCAGTTCATGCACACCCGAGTTTGGACGACCATCACTAAATTCGTCTTGGAGCAAACGATCACTTTAGACAGCCTAGTGTGAATCAAGTGTGCATACCATTTAGCCGGAAAGGCTTCGCATTGTTGATAAAAATAAAAACCCGATTAATCGTATTGGGAAAGATTAGAGGCTTGCATACTCAAACCACTACCTATCAGAAGCAACGGCATGAATGCGAATATCAACTGAAGTTCAGCACCGAGAAAATACAATGAGTGGATAGGAAGTCGGACAAGACTCTTGCAGATCTCCGTTACCTCAATCTGCCTCCAAATTCTGAATAACAAGCATCAAGTACGAAGAGTCATTGGTGAAGCTACCAGAAGAGACCATCAGATATTTCATCACTAATGTGCAAGGTAACATTCACAAGCAATACGATCAAATCATGGTTGAACCATAAATTCTAAGCGGGAACTTGCAGGTAAAAAAGAGGCATATCATCCACACTACATGCAAGGACGAGTGCTGACAGGAGAACCATTATTCTGCTGTGATCAGGCAAAAGTGGGAGTTCGATAAGAATCAAAGTTCGAGGGATCGAAAAATGCTGCTTACGGCTTAAAGGACATATAAGGCCAACAAAATTTGAACCGATCACGGCATCTTCATAGTAAAGATGTCGGTGCTGAAAATTTTGAAAGGCCACTTGCACATACTACTAAGTCGCAGACGGACGAAAATTACGAATATTTCTCTCCGGCCGATCAGAAAACAGTAAGGAAGGCAATATCGAAATTCAAATCTAGCAAATCCGCAGGAGTATATGGTTCCTCGAATTATGAGCAATGATCGGCAGCAACTCATCTGTAATATGTGACTGGAAGAACGCGTGTTGAATGAATGGAACCTCTATATCGTTTTGAAGGAATGGGTAAATGCTCAGCATCACATACAAAATTCTTACTGCCGCATTATGTGAATGACTTAAACCGATGATCAATAAGCCGAAGGGTTCATATCAGCGCAAAACCTCGGCGGTCCACTTCTACGTCGAAGTTTATAATAACATCTGTAGAGGTGAGATATACAAAGCCATACCCACTTTTGACATCACTGCCTACGCTTAGAAAATTATCATGAAGAGCATACGTTACTGGAGACTCCACAGCCTTTGAAAAGCCAACAAAGAGAGAAACGGTGACTACTTAGTTATTGATGAACACCAAGTAAAATGATTCATAGATGGAGACACTGCCTCTCTTATTTGCTGGTTTACAATAAGAATCCTCCCAGACTCTTCTGAGAAATATTCACTGCAAAATTTCGTGGTTCCAGTTGCAACATATGACATAGTCTATGCTAACATTTTTTAACGAGCCCCTTCTGCGGCGAAGAGGATAAAAATACTACTGTCAGACAGGCTACACTATTCAATCCAGATGTGGATCGCGAACAAAAAAAATCCTAATAAATCGTTTGAATCCGACGCTTTAGCATTCGACCTTTCTAAAGTAGGAGCCAACTATAGGGTCATAAGTCAATTAAATGTCACATACAAGATCAATACTGCCGTTGGTATATAAACGACATAAACCGATCGTCAACAACTTGATGGGTTCATATTGGTGCAGTTTAAGATTTATTATATCCACCATATGCCCCGATCTTATGTCTTGCAAGAACTATCGAGGCATATCCCTGCTTAATGTCGCATACTAGATCCTATCAAACGTACTCCTTGAATGTTTCAAACCGTTCTTCAACACACTAATCGGCACGTACCAGTGTGGCTTCCGGCCCGGCAGATCGACTATAGACCACATTTTTACACTGGGACAAATCCTGGAAAAGACGAACGAATTCTAGGTCGAGACTCACCACCATCACCGCCGAATATGATAGTATTAATCGTCATGAGCTCTATATCGCGATGGCCAAATTCGAGATTCTGGCAAAAATATGCACTATCATGTGACTTGTGCGCTGGGCAGGTACCAAAACAGAAGGCACTAACTTCAACAGGCTCTTTCACCTACGGGAATATGCGGACGATATTGATATCATCGATCGTTCCCAGCATGTCGTGATAGAAGCTTTCACGATGATTGAAGAACAGGCGAACGAGACCATGACTAAGTACTTTAAATCAACAAACAAAGGAACATCTGTCCACCGACTAGGACAAAATGTCACTATTGACACCAACATTTTCGAGGGACAATAGTTAAGTAGCTTACCTATCTCTTAGTAAAGGTGAACTCCACGAATCACACCTTAGTGTGACCTAGGAAACAATTGCTACTTCGGTCTAACAAAACAATTGGTTTCAAAACTCTTAACTCGAAGGATGAAAAGTATGCTTCTTATCCTGCCAGTTCTGTTGTATGGCGCTGAGTGCTAAACGATAAGCAAGAAGGGTGAACTGATACTAGCCTCCTTTGAAAGTAAAAATTCTTCGACGGATTTTTGGTCACCAACCGAGAACTCTATGAGGATGTAGTCCAAACTGCCAAAATACGTCGACTACATGGATTCGAATGGATACTTATGCCCCAGCTAAGGGAATCTTCGATTCCCAGCCTCCAGGTTCGAGACAACAAAGAAAGTCGAACTTCCTTTTTAAAGATCAAGCCATCACGGATCCCAAGCGCTTGATCAGAATAACTAGAAGCAGCGTGCCCGGAATCACAGAGCATAGAAGACTGCTGTGTCTCACGTAGAGATTCTTTAGGGTTAAGAGCCCGTTAGGTTAGTAAATAAATCTATCAGCGACCACATTTTCACTCTGCCGAAGAGCGTAGAGAAGACCCCAGAATAGCTTAAACCGCCTAATGCCACCATCCATATTCCACTCATATATAGTAGGGTGCGTGGTATATGTGTAAATTGCTCAGTCTCCCTTCAGTTCTTCAATTTCAATGTCAACTGCAGCTCTGCAAAAATCTTTTTTACCACAGGAAACTATGTATTACAGACAGAGTGCACGTCCATTATCCAATTGATTGTAGTCGGCATAATTACTCGTACACACACATTATGAATGGATATGTAACACATCTCTATCGCCCAGCGATTTAACAATTATTTTATTGCTTCAGAGTTTTGCAACTTTTTTTCTTCACCCATTCAGTGGAGCTCTTTTTAAATCGGGAAGAAGAGGGAGGCACCTACATTCATTACACTACCACGAAACACCTCAATTTGTGAATGTTGCAAATCTGAATTGCAAAGAAAAAAAAAACAAAAAAAAATACCAGCAAATGAAACTTTAACCAGATATCCAACAGATACACATACTAACATAGCGTGTGATCATAAAATGTCTCATAGTTTATCTTTGTAAGGGAATTGTGTTCTTTATTGCACTTTGGATCGTTAAGTTAACAATTTTATTGGACAGCATCGTCTCTGGGGTGCTTACAAATATTGGTATACCATTTCGGATTTTTTTCTTTGTATACCAAGTGTTTGTGTACTGATGTTCGGATTCAAAACCAAGATGGGGATTCGAAAATTAAGTTTTTAAATTTAATTGTATGATGTTGCTATGTATAATTGATGGTGTAAAACTTAATGATAGCAAACCGATTGGTCGTTTCTTACTCAAATTGTGGTTGTGTGGAGGATTATTATGGATTCGCAACATACCTGAAAAGAAAACAAAAAAAAAAAAAAAAAAAAAAATTACTTACTTGTATTAATTGTATCTAAAGGGTGACTAATAAGATTTTAGTAACATTATTGAAAAAAAAATATTACTTCCAGTATCTTTAAGAAATGCTTGGATTTAAGACCAGCACACATACACACATTAAATGTATGAGTAATTAAGGTCGGCGTGTTCTCCCATTCTTTACATGTTCCAATTTCCAATTTAACAAACATGCCCCAATGAGTATCTCATATCATAATCAGTGCAATACGGCTCCTTGTATTGAACTCATCTGTGTGAAGAAAGCATCCTTCGCGATGTTACCATAGCCCAGCAGGCTATTTCCATTTTCGTGTCGAGTTTAAATTCTTTTATATTGTTTCCCTCTATAAATCTGTTCAATTTTATCATCATTCAAAAATCGCCCCAACACGATTGCCCCGATTTGCCTGACAGACTTAAGACCAAGTGGAAGTTTTCTCCTAGCCATGAAGTAGCAGCTTCATCTTCACAGAAAAGTGTTTACCAGTTTTTTTCTTATTTCTGTTTTTGGCGATAGGTTAATTTAGAGACTACTTTTTCCTCCACCAAAATGAAATGGAAGCCCAAATGGTAGATACGTACTCGTATATCAAACCACCGATCGCAGCTGTTTGGATTGTTTCGAGTTTGTGAGTGGAGAAATTGTTTGTCCCAATCGTTGCAATGTGTCGGCTTCGATACGGGATACAGAAATTGTTGGCTTTTTTTTCGCTCATTTGGTCCTGAAAAGAGATACATTTCTGTCTTTTGATTGCACTAACAGTTCATCAAGGTAAAATCATGTTAACTTAATTAACATGACTTATTTGCGGGCTTTTCTCTTTACTTTTCGAATTTGAAATATTTAAAACAACTGCCGTTTGTTAGTAGCTACTTTGGTGCCGCTGATTTTTTTATTTTTTTTTTTTCTTAGTCGTGGTGGTGGCAAACTTAATGAATCAATTTAGTTCGTCTTGATGTCATAACAAAAGTAACAACAGCACCGTGGAAAGCAATGAAAATCGGATTACTCTATGTTGTCATGGTTAACCATTCTATTGAATGGTTTGGAGCGGCTTCATTGGATTTGGTGAAAATTTTCAGTTTCATTTTCATTTCATGACTATCATGAGGCACATTTCAGGTTGTCTATATAGTGTGCTGCAATTCGAGGTTTTTGATAGGAAACGGCATTCCACCATCAGTCAACAGTTCACTACTTTCACCCCTTAGAGCCTACAAAAAACTTAAGTCTATGCATATATCCTTAAAGGTTCTACGATTGTATTGTAAAACACTTTCAACAGGGACCCTATCACTTAACAGATTTGACTTTCGAACTTGGGCAACGCACTTTCACTCTCAACTTGGCTTCTCTGGATAGCTATTCACTGAGAAGTTAGACAATCAGTGCACCTACTTCACCCATCCCTTAGGCGAAGTGTTAGGCTGTCCGTGCCAAAGCTTAACTGGAGCTGGAGATATATGTAAAAACAATACATATAACTGGCGATCGTAACAGTGTGGTTGAATATATCTCCAACATAAAAGGAACTAAATTTACGTAGTTCTTTTAGACCAAGACGACTTTGACGACCACCAATATACTCTAAAAATAGTTTGGAACATAAGAGCACACCATCAACGGTGGCTGTTTTTCAACGAACAATTTACTCGGCGTACAATAACAAAAATGTCAGTGAGCAATTGACAATTGACAAATAGACTTTCGGATGAGTAGTATCGAACAGGATTAAAAAAAAAAAAACCTTGGAACAAACTTAGAGCTTATCTATGAACCCCAGTATGCCAAGAAACTTAAAATGGTCAAACTTTAACAGGCGGCTCAAGCTACGAAGAGAAAGGTCATTTTGCGCTGGCCATTCCGAATAATAGAAAGAGAAAATATGCTCCGGGCTGTGTAAAACACAGAGCTTACAGGATAATGCCACAATTTCAATAGGACAAACCTCGGACTATACACTTGTGCTAAGTACGTGTACCTAGGTATCGTACTAGATAGTAAACCGAGTTAGATGCTCAATGTCGAAGCAACGATCACCTTGTATATACAGCTGCAAGCGTGATCTGCGGTGATCTAATGGTGATCTAGGCCCAGAGTATCCTATGGATGTACATGGCTATCATCAGACCCGTCTTTATCTGCGGTAGCAGTTAAAGGCAAAAGTACAGAATGCATGTACAGGCACGACCTATGCCATGAGAATGACGCCAACACTTGGTATCTCGCCCTTAGATCTATACATGTAAGAATCTGCAATGAAAAGAGCTTTAAAACTGATTCAGTTTCCAACACGGACTACATAATAATTTATCAAGACTTTAAAACACCATTCACCTGCATTTTCCCAAGCAGAGAGGAATGGGACAGGAACTGTATGGTACCAGACTCGATATCCATTGTAGCAGAAGCAGCCCAACTTGCGGCAATATAGGCAACATCCCACGAGGGTGTTATTAGGTTTATTGATAGCCAGGCTGCCATTAAGGCCATCGTGGCAGTCGATGTCAATAAAGTGAATAACTTAAGGCTTTTTGCGTCCAGTATAAGTTTACGCTATGTTGGGTGCCTGCAGACGAACTAGCTCAAAAAGGATCCTCCCTAGGAAGGGAGCTGGCAAATCAAAGTATCAAACCTTGAGAATGCAAGTGGAGCGAACGATACAAAGCAAAACTAATGAAAGGTGGAAAACAACTACGACCGGAACTCAGCAAATCTCAAAACAAAAGATTCTTTTTAATAGTAGAGCTAAACTTTTTACGCTTGTTGGACTCCTTACAGATCACTCCTGTTGGTGCACGCAATAAAGCTGTGCCTTACCGACGACGACCTCTGCTGAAGCTGTAAGAACATAGCCAAAGGGAAGGATGTGCCACTGTCCCAGCCTCAGTAATTTGATGCAAAGAACTTTATGAAGTTATTATTGTCAGAACTACCTGCTGCTTCACTTACATCTCTTTTCAAATTCGTGGATGCAACAAGATAACTTTGACCCGCTCAGAGTCAAAACGATAAACAAGATGAAAAGCGAAAACCAGAACTGGGAAGTTCAATCAAATCCTTATTTCTTTCTATTTTCCCCACCAGGGAATCACAATAAGTCTACACAGACCTAAGTGCGATGAGATATAAAATAAACACGGCTCCAGATACTTAATCTACCCGCCAATTTAACCTAACCTATATGCTGCAAAAAGTGTCCTGTCATCAATTGCTGTATCAAAGTCCGAAACTAATGTGCAATGATACCCTGGCACACACCGTAGAGCTATAGCACATGTAGAGCTGACACAATAGGTAGGATCGAGTTACGAGTAAAATTATTTATGCTGCTAACATGATGTCATTATTGGCTCAGGGATGATGTTACCAACAAATATTGTTGAACTGTGGCTCTAGAAATGATGAATCCATTTAATCCTGAAATTTTGTGTAAAACTTTGATCTTATTACGTGTTTACTTAATGAGTCAAAGGACTATTCTAAGGATGGCTTCAAGAAATGCAGGAATATCCCGTCTTTGCCGAAAGTTTAAAATAATTTTTAGCAAAGAAGCTGAGATCACCGGAAACATATCTCTCATTCAACCTGCAGTGATAACAGAAAAAGTCAGTGATTTGTACTTGATTTGCAAATAGCTTATGCACACCGTGAAAGGTAGGTTAACATCAGTTAGGAGTGAACTTGCTAAATATACACAAATCAGTGTTAGTTCTAGTCAGTAGCAAAATTATTAAGAAACGCTCATAGAGTAAGATCACATCGCATAGTCTCATCCTATCATCTAAATAACATCTGTGGGACTTTGGAAGCACCATTTTCGAGGATGATGTTTACCATTAGATGGCTGAGCAAAATAAGATTACTTCTGGCAAAATTTGTTGAGTCTGCATTGTTTTATGTGACACTAATGCGTGCAAAGTTAAAGTAAACGTTACCATATCCGGGTACTTATAGTATACAATGCATTTCGCAAAATATAAGTCGAAGCTATGTTTATTGTTACAAACTACAGACAAACTATTCAAGAAATAGAGAAGACAAAATTAGTCACATGGTAGCAAAGATGAGAAATATCCTTCAACGACCGATGTGCTTACCAGCTCATATTAGCCATAGATACTACTCAATTGTACTCAACTAACACTCTGATTGGTCTTGGTGGCTATAGTACTTATTTGCATTGGTCCGAATATATTTGGTCACTTACTATGTTGTACATTCTACGGAGGGCAGACAGAGCAACCATGTCATTACTGCAAGCCCACATATAAATATGAGCTGTTGTACACAAAAATAGAAGTGTACGTCAATAGCCAGGATGTGTTTATCCGTTTATGCTAGATGAAATGGGATGCACTGGCGGCGGCAGTTATGTAGGAACTTCGTCGAATCGAAGAGTTTGAAGTTTGAACGAAGTCTTAGATCGTCTTAGATTCTAACTCCCAACCTGTGATGAAATATCTGGCGATAGTTCCAGATTAGTTGACTTGCGCAAACGAAATTTCACAAAACTTCGTTTTAAAACAAAAGAGTTGAGTAGCGAACTTGACTCCAATTTCAAACCCAGTGTCGCTCGCTATAATCATATTTCGTTTGCTCATACAGATATTAAATGCACATTGAATCTGTTCCTAGATCCCGACAGTAACAGACTTCAATTTAAGCCACAAAACCACCCACAAGACATCCATCGCACAGCAGACTTCTTTTAAGTACGGTAAGCCATTCAATTTGCCAGGATTTAATGATATGAAAAATTTTCAAATCGCGTATCAAGATACAATTGCAAGTAGCTTGGCCCCGTTTCCTTTTATTTATACTGAAAGACCCATCTAAACCAACTTAAAGGAAATTTTTTACTTCAACTGAAAGTAAAACGGAACCACTGAAACTTAATGCGCTTTAGCATACAAAACAAAACATAAGAAACGACAAACTTTACGGTTTTTATTTGTCCTCACTCACGTTTTGGCAATAGCATCCGATTGTGTCGTTTCATGGATGTCTGTTAGTTTATTCACTTACATATACGCCATGGTATACTCGAACTCGTACAATATGTAGAGAATAATCAACATGAGTGCAAATAACATATCATCCGACGGTGAAGACAAGGGGCTAGCTACAACAGAGTTAAAAATAAAGTCTCGTTACTCAAAAGAAGTTGCAAGAAATTTACATAAAACCAAATCCGAGTTAAAATTGAAATAAGGAAGCCAACTGTGCTTACTTTTCGAATTTTTATTTTATTTTTTTGTTTTTAACAGTGGCTCGTTGATGGTTTTGCCGTGGATTGTCTCCTAGCCAGACATAGAAATCTAGTTCAACAAAGTCAAGAGTTTTATGTGGGTCTATTAAAGAAAGTGAATAGATGTGGATGCCTCAGGATACTGGTGGTTGTCAATTTAATTTTTCCTTTCGATGAGATGAAATTTCTAGTCTCTATGTCGATGCAGTGGTTGAAGACTATGTAAGTCTGTCACGAAAAGTAAGAATAAGAGTTGGTTGGATTAAAGTCCACCAATGGCATGAACATTGACATTTTTCTCATCGCCCTTAATATATTGAGAGCCAGAGACGATTTTTGTTACTCCTAACACAAGTTCTCATAGGGCCACCACCTAGCGCCCCAATATCTAAACTAAACCAATGCCACGAATTTAATTCCAGAAGTCAACAGCTCTGCCACCTCAAACAAAAAAAGAGTTATGAAAGGCACAAAATCTTCAAACGTTCATGGAGCGATGACCGATGAAATGACAACTGCATGGATCGAAAAAGGATCAAGAGTTAAGAATATGTTACTGAAACGTGAGTATCTAAAAGTACAATACAATGAATACTACTTTGAGTTACAGAGGCTCAAATGACTGGAACACCTTTAGAGAAAGGAAGCCCAATAAACCATAGCGAAGCATTTCGGCAGATGGACAATATTTTGCAGTAATATTGCATTTGTAAGTGGTGATAGGCTTTATTTTGTTCCGATTTGCAATAGAAACTGCCTGAAAGACTTATCAAAAGAGGAAGGATACGCACTGCATATATTTCAGACAAACCAATAAAGAGACGCATTAGTATGGAACAAGATACATCAAAGACAAGAAAGGAAGAAGACCGAAATAAACGAGTTAAACTATTTTTAAAATTTTTGACGTTCTGTCTACCGATGATTATGGCATCGGTGTGATGGATGTTGTACATTGTGACGGGCAGACTTGCAGCAAAGAAAATTCAATTGCATAGCCTTTTCGACATGATTATGTCAAGCAGTTTCCAAAAGTAAAAGGCACTGATCTTAAGCAAAAACCATGGATTTTTAATGAAAAAATTCTAAGGATGCTTCTTAGAAAAATTTCATTTCATATTAAAAGACAGATCATAAAGAGAGCAAATTATTCAGAGCTCAAGTGTTTGTTTTAACGATAAAATGGCTGCAATACCGGAACTCGAAATGCCCTACAGTAGACATTCACAGAAGAGGTTCTCTGCTGTGAGGTTATCACTTCCACAGAAATCATAGCGGAAAGTGACGTTACCTATTTGGAATTCATTTGCTGGTGAATGCCCAAACCAAAGACGCAAGCAATCCTAAAGCATGTCCTGTTCTTGAGAAGTTCTCAAATATTTCATCTGCATTGTGGCCTTTCGAATACGTTTAGAGAATATTTACATTTTCAAACTAGATTGAAGGTGGTGAAAGGGTTTCGCAACTCCTTAAGTGCAACTTAGCGGCCGTTACAGATGCTGACATTCCTCTCCTGCATTCATCCCTTGCAATAGAGTTTTACTGTATTTGTATGATACTGTAGAGGAAGGGTAGGGTGTAAAGCTGACCATATCCAGCGGATTCCCCAGATGGAATCAACGGTGAAGTAAAATCAGAGAACAAAATTAATAAGAAATTATCGGGGCTCCTCTGATATATTTTAACTATAGTTCGGTAAAGATTTCCGAGATTAAGTCAGGGTCTTGGAAAAGTGATGGTGGCGGATGAGCTCTTAAGGGACCAACGGTAGAGCTCACATCCCCTAGTTACTGGCTTCAGTCTCATCGAGCCCTCTTCTAAGAATTATTTATAATGTAACTGGCCTTACCGATTGGGGGTCATGGAGAAAAAAACTGAGACCCTCAGATACGGATATGTCTACTGTTGACACATGCCTCCAAACGACACAAGGACAACGAAGTTCAGATCGGAATGTAGAATGTTAAATTTGTTAATAGGCCACATGCAACCGAACAACTAGCGGAGGTCCTGGACTGCTCCAAAGCAGATGTTACCGTCATTCAAGAAATGCGACGGGATTAGCCGGACAAAAAAAGGACGAAAAGCTGCGACATCTATTGTACTACGGCGATTGCTATCGGCGGCAAAATCAGTTCCTATATGGATGTGAATTCGTTGTTAGAGAAAAAGTTACGCAAAAAGTCTTGAGTTTTGAGCTACGAAGAGAAGCCATCTTTGTTATGATATAGGCTAACCGACTTTGTAGTGGGGCGAAACACGGTCGAGGCTGGAAAACTCCTGATCAATCAACCATCAACCAGATTGACCGCATAGCGATTGACGTAAGGTACTCCTCCAGAATTATGGATGTCCAAAGCTTCCGAGCGACCATCATTAACATCGGACGACTACAATCGTCAATTTCTTTTTCGATCTAGTTTCCCTTAATCTCTTAAAGATTCCTATGCCGCCAGCATCAAGTACCGATGGCCAGTGAGAGCATTGCCATAAGGTTATCAGTTATCGTTTACCACAACGAACCCCCTGGTTTTATGACGAGTGCGCTCAGGCACAAGCAAGAGGCATACAAAGCGTCGCTGCTCACTAGCAGAAGAGGTGTCTTAACTGCGGTTTCTCAGGAGGAAAAAGAAAAAGCATGAGAAACGGGCAGTCGAGAAAATTGAAAGATGCAACTCAAGGAATGAGATTCAGAAGTCTTACCAAAAGGTAAAAAGAATATGCCACGGATACAAACCCTGAACCGAATGGCTGGAGATAGGAAAAAGGGAACATCGTAGTAGAGTCGCAGTCGATGCTGTGGATTTGGAAACAGCATTTCTGTAGACGGTATAACTTTATCAAGAATGTAAAGAGTGGTGAACGCAGTGAAGTAGAGGAAGACCGCGACTCAGGTGGCGTACGCGATTTGAAAGAGACTTCAACTAACTCAAAGTTCAAAACTAGAGGGAGGTAACTAAAGCTCGAGCTGGAGGCCCAAATTTACTTTGGAGTATTATAAGTAAGTCTAAGGTTTCGTTCCGCAATAAGATTCAAACGCTGCATCCGAAATTAGAGGATCCGACGAAATTCTTTTCCTGGCTCATACGAGTCAACGTACAGTCTCTCCTGATTAAGAGAAAATATGACTTCGTATTCTCACCGCAACTAAAATTATGGTATGATGTCTATAAGACCAGAGTTAGAAGACAGTCGGTGCTCCAAGTCAATGTTATTCTACTGTACGTTGTGCCAGATGTCATTTTATTTCAAAAAAAGGAAAACTTGAGAGTGTAACTCATGGTTTAAATACCAAAAAGAGCATTAAGAGGGCCCTGTTAGGTCACAAGCATCTTCTCTTAGCCCAAAGTTTTCGTATAAAGGTTAAAGACCAGCATCGTGTGTTGAAGATTTTGAAGATCCTATCGACAAGATGGAACCTTGTACCAGTAAGACACTAAATCATTTAGAATTTGAACGAAAGATACGCTGAAAGGTACTCTACTGAACAATAACCGTCTTCTAATGCTTACAACATGCAGAAGCATTACAAAGTTATATAGCAAACCGCTGTCTAATACCAACGCATGGTCTAGAAATACCACCAATGATTTACAATTTGTATATGTTGCATGTGAGTCGTAACTTATATGAGAAAAATAATGCCTTTTACAAGATCGCAAATAAAAATTCATCACACTACCATCTACCATGGTAGGTGGTCCATGAGCATAAAGCTTTATCGGCTTTCACTTCCTAAAAATGTGCGGCAGATAGGGTTGGTCATATTCTGGAAGCCTTTGTCAAATAAGCCTCAACAGTTTAGACGAAAATAAAAAAAGAGAATAACTGGGGGTCTTTCCAAATATTTGAAAATGGAAATCTAGGAAAACTTCGTTTAACTCGAATATGCACTCCAGTCGACACAGAGCAAGAAATTGGATGCCTTGGAAAATACTCGTATTTAGGTGTGAAGCATGCTCCGAACGGAGTACCACACTCATAAATCTGATTTCGCAATTAAAATCCTCGGATTCCAGTTCGACTTTAGGCTTTGCTGGGAGAATTTATTTGACATGACCGGCCCAAGTATTCGTAACAGTTGAAATAGCTTTAGAGCATAATCCATGTACATGTCCATCAATCATCGATTTCCTTTCTAGTTCCATGCAAATTGCTCCAAGCTCCAAACAAATAATTGTATCTACGGACAATCGTTTTCTGTTTGCCTATGAATACGAGTATACTCGTATGATCCAGAAAAACAAAACCGAATTGAACCCCATTTGTCAAGGAAAGAGAAACCTCCACCTCCATACGTCAGTAAGACTGTTACACTTCCAAAATATCCGGGCTAATCATATGCGGTCACAAGATAATGGAAAACTATTGCACCAGACCGCAGCCGCCGACGCCGTTTTAACTCTGAATTGCAACACGCCGCGTCTGCTCTCGAAATTTGACAGATCCCTCGATTGAAAAAAAGACTTTCACTTCTGAAATCCGAATGCGTACAAAGGCGCCCAATGCCCAAACATCTGAAAAGCCTTCAAATGACATGCTCCTTCAGATAAAGAAATCGTATGCATACGGCTTGGCTTTGGTAGGCATAATATACATACATATACTCGTATGTATGTAGAGCGGTTTTTTAGGCCATGTATCTCATAGTATTGTTGTCTTGCATTTCGGGGTTTGTCTGTACGATTCGCTTTAACCTCAAAACATGACTTTATAAATGAATTTGTATGTTTCACTTATGCTGAGGAATTTTTGAATGCAACCAGACCATGAGTGGAGTCAGTGGTATTGGGAATGAATATTCGTAACATTGACATGTGCATGTGCAGATTGTTGACTGGGATTTGGTGCATGTGGCTATGACAAATGGTCACAATGTTCATCACAGTACAGCAGCAACAAACTCAACATAGATATATTGGTTGTGTGGTTGTTTTTGGGATTTTGATTTACCACTGTCTTTCCGTCTTTTTGCGCACCGGTACCGCACTCTTTTGTCTGCAATTTTGAATAACAAAAACCCCAACCAAGCCATGTTAAATGGGTGAATGAATGTTTAAGGAAATAAATGATGAAAGTAATGCGATTTATTGTCACTCTGTGTTGTTTGGATGTTTTTATTCTTTTTTGTTTGCGGTGGTACAATTTTTTTTATTTCTTTTCTGAATAGACGACATGTGGCTTTTGGAATTCGACTTTTGAAATTGAGGGAGGAAAGGCTGAACATTAAGTTAATTTATGTACCAGAAGTGATAACCTGGAATCTGTATGTGAATGGCTGCGATTTGGAAATATCTGGGACCATGGAATCGATAGGATGTAAGCTCAGAACTATGTAGTTAGAGCAGAAATATCGCACTGATAAGGCGAAGCGTATGGAAAATATATGTAAAAGCACATATAGGCTAAGAGATTTTATGACTTTATGACGAGGAATGTAGCAGAAATCTTCTTTCCTAACAAAGTATGTCAATTGACCAAGTTTTTTCGAAATTGCGGCATCAATGTTTGTGGTATAACCAGATCATCTTACTTACCTTCATTGTATTGCAGTCTGTAGTAGATCTGGAAACAAATTAATAAATTTCTGCAATTGGAAAGGGTTTTCTATACGGCGTTGAGCCTCTGAATAGAAATTGAAGGCTCTTCAGGTCGGAGCATTAATATTCATTAATTCTACAAGTCCTAACCATCTCATGCCCATTCTTCTGTCATAGTCAATGTCACAATGTGCTGGCTTTCGTGTTTAGTGCAATTTTCTTGTATATAATATAAAAGAAGTTGAACGACAGTACTTCACCAAACGCTTTTCTGAGATAAAAGATCTCTGTGAGATTGCTTCTAACCTTAACGATACAGCAACCGCTCTCTGCCAGCATTCAGCATGATCGGAAGAGACAAAGATACCAAAACAAAACATAGCTCTATATAACTTGTCTCTCTTTAGGTCATGTGGGGCTTTATGAAATCAATAAAGTGTATTTGAAAATTTTAGATTTATTAGGCCTAAAATTGCACTGATAAGGAGCATTCAGTTCGTTAAAAAATGGTTTCACAATACGGCTTGGTGCCTCCAAATTTTTTAAAGGTTTTCCTTCTTGTGAATCTGACAAAGAATGTTGAGGTTCATTTCATCAGGCATATTTTCCTCAGACCAAATCTTGGAAATGAGTTCCTTTCTGTTGACTTGCTGCCTTGTTGTCCTGAGACATTCTTTCTACTTTTTGGTAAATTTTCTAAACACTATTTCTGGAGTAGCATCTTACTATTGTATCGATCACTTTTTTTTATTTCTGTTTCTTCCCGATCTTGTGATCGTAAAGCGCACAAACCATTTTAGTTCTTCCATAGAAGAATTTCATAGGTAACAACGCGAAGTCATCCTTAGTAAACCAGAAGGGCTTTGCGTGGAGGTCTTCTCTGAGGAAGTCTTCATGTACTCATATTAATCATGAACGAACGAAAGTATGAGAACGCAGTTCCACATCCGAGATCGTTGCTCTCTAAACATTAATGACCTTGATATATTAATTAAAAAATCTCCTTGGTTCTGGAAGTGACCAAGGATCACCCTTGCTTTCTTAGTGGTAATACATTGAACCTAAGGTGGTCTAAATGCACTGCAATGAGGGTTACTTTGACCATAACTGACTTCATCAATTGAGCTAAGAAGGTGAACAGAAAGAGATTCAAAAAGTCTTGGGACTGACACATAGATGGCGACTCTAACATATCCATACAGTTTTTAGTTCGTACCAACTTTCGATAGATACGTGTCAAAATTTGATGATATTTTGACTTTTAAGGTTTAGTCAAGCACCTTTTGATATTTTCAAAAACATTGAAAAAAAAACGAGTTACGTACGTTGATAAAAGACTGTTATTTGATGAGAAAGGATATCGTTATAACTCTGCCCAGTCGAAGGAACCATTTGTCGCTGGTTTGCTGAATTCAAACGCCATCGTACCGATACAAGGACGCTCTAAGGACCAAATGAGGTTGTTACGGCGGAAAACTTAAAAAAAATTCTACAAAATATATTTTAAACAACCGTTGGCAAAATGAGAGAATCTGCCAGGAATTTTCATACAATGAAAAGAACAACCTGGCTGAAATTCCATTGCTAATGTTGTTAAGCCTTAGTTAGCCTTATTTTTAGAACGGACTACCGCTAGGCGTAATCCCACAGAAGGTAAAGGTACAACATCTATATAAAAAGTCAGTGGATCGACTAATACTACAAGTATTGTTCACTTGTGATCCTAAAATAGATTCAAAGATTTTATGTTGCTATGAAATGAGTAAAAGCATCTTGTTAATCACAGTTAATCACAATATTGATTTGGTAATAATTGCATGTGACGTAGAAACAAAAAGACCTCGTGAATGTATTGCAACACAACTATTCACCGAAAGGAATAAATACGGAGAATCTAATTTGGTTTCAATTGTAGAAAGAGAGATTACTAGATTAAATCTACACATTGACTTAAAAAGGACTAAGTCTTGGCCAATGTAATTGTCACAAGCACCATCTTTTGCGATCCGGTAAATCCACAATTTTTCCCACAAACGAAAAACTGAAAGACTTACAAATCGATAACTATTTGGCCTTTTAGAAATTGTTTGCCACATGTTTGTCGTACGTATCTGCTATCTATTTACTAACGTCAGGCACATAGAAAAGGCTACAATTTACTAAGTCTTACCACACATTCACCTAACATTGGATCTAAATGAATGAAATCATTAAATAGACAAATGACACCTTCAGGCCACGTGATTAGTAAGATGTTTTTCATGGTTCAGATAAGATTTTTCTTCTTTTCTTTCATCTGCCTCTTCTTTGTGGTCCTTCACTATGAACTCTATACATTGGCTTTTGTTTATAGTCATAGGGTATTCGTATGTTACTCCTCCAATTTAGAGTCTTGCTAGCATACACATATGGATACAGACCTATAGACATTCCTCAGAGAAGAATTCTATTTGATTGTAACGATAAGTCTTTGTCGCCGAGGGATAATTTCAACCTTTCGCATCCATTATCTCATACTTATATCCTCTACTGTTGAGAAAGTCTCTCTGGCCAGACAAAGGGGATCCAAAATCAAAGAAGGAAGTAATTTTCTGTCACAATGAATCAATGACAAGCAATAGGTGGAGTTCTTTTTTCTCTTTTTTTTCTATTTTTTATATTTTCTATTACGAAAATGATTAGTAAGAGGAGATTCCAATACAGAATGCGTGTGTAAAATTAAGGATTAGTGTCTGATTTGGGTTATTGTGTTCTTAGATGCACCTTAGATACGCATTGCTTTTGGTAGGGCAGAAAGTGAAGCCTTACAAAGTGAAGCTTAGAGATGTGAAGAATCACAAAACATTAAGGAGAATTAACAATTAATAAATGAGCCTTAACGCCTGACAAAGGATACATCAGAAATAACTTCAATTTTTAAGCAAAAAGATACATAAGTCAGGAAAAACATATTTCCATGAAGTTTTCAAGAAAATAAAAAAATTGACACTCGTGATACAAAAGTCATACTGCGACGTTTAGAATCTTTTATGCCTCAAGTTGATTGTTTTAGAATTTAAGGAATCCTCTAGCGAGAAATATCCTCAGAAGTCACAGTTAGATGCAGCTTGCTTTTAGAGTAGCAAAAAGTCAGGTACTATATTGGCTTCTCTAAAAAAAATTAGTTTCGGGAGAAGATGGAAGGTGATATCGCAAACTACAGTGTCCAAAGAGCAAGTTAAAACACATTCTGATATTATTTTGATGTAAATGAGGACATTTTTGAAGTTTTCTTTCAAGGGCTAAAGGACATAACGCTTCAGAATATAAAGTTTTTTTTCCTCTTGCCATCGTCTCAGTTTATGAGCTTATAATTGGGAACACAACAGGAGGTAATCCTCTACTTAACTTTTGGTAGGGGCCCTTTCTTCCTGATCAATTTAAAGATGCTTCTTTACCTTCGATATTTCTATGAGAGTCTATCAGAGTCGAAACTAGAGTCTTTGAACCCATTTAATGCAAAGCCAAAGCCTTGTAAAAGGTTCTTCCAGAGGAGAAACATGTGTAACTGAAAAGTGTTGCTTCTAGGTTCGGGAGAAAGCTTATGCAAGGTATCCGAAAAATGACTCGAATGACAAGATTGCAAAGAAAAGTAAAGAACCTGGCACCCTGGCTATCTCCAAGTCATCAACTAAACAGATTACATTTTCATCAATATTAGGCACTCCTGACTAGGACATCCAAATGTTTCGAATGGTTAGCAGAGACACGAAGAGCTATCTAAGTACGAATACAAAGCAGGCAAGAACACAATCCGACGATACAAAAGTGGTGCTGTTAAACGCATCAAAATGAAGTACTAGCGATCTGTAACAATCTGCTTTTAGTTTGACGGAGAGCTATGAACCACATTGCTGCAGAGGAAAATTCCATGTAGAATACAGGTTCCGAAGAAGAGGTGGATAGCTGCCTCAGCTAAAATATAAAAATCAGCATGAAAAGTTCACGGTTTAACTTATTGAAAGAAGCTTATTAACACGCGCTAGACAAAGTTATTAAGAACGAAAAATTAGTACTCCAACACTAAATATAATAAAGCTTGGAGAGAAAAGACCAGACGTCACAAGCAATGTTGGTAAATCGGAAAGGAAAGGATATTTGACAAGGTTGCTAAACAGTGGTAACGGCTACGTTTGAAGATGAAATGTCCAAACAAAATTCCTTTACTGCTGACGGTTATCATTAAGGTGCATCCTGGTAAGGAGCTGAAATAGATGCCCGATGTGTGCAAGCTCAGCATCTACACTACAGAAGATACAGAAGATACTGCAGAAGATACAGTTTTCTGATACATAGTACAAAAAACTAAGAGATATATGAAATTAATATCTAAAGACGGACTCAAATACCAGCATGCTTATCCACTAATTTATAAGTCCAAAATGGGTTATCTCTATGGTTTCCTTCATAGCTTTTCCGATCTTGGGATTCATAAAGTTGTGGTAAATATCTACTTGGGTCACTTAAATTCTTTCATTTTGGTTAATTATTGACTTACCGGGCCTAATACGGCACAGATAGGTGTAAATTTGTGATTATTTTCCTTAAACCAAGAGTTTCGTATGGGTGATCTGTTAACGGTGCTGTTAATCTTCAAAACTAAATGCAGATTGTAAGGGCATTAACCAGAGGTTGAAGGATATGCGATCGGCAAAAATTCTGTCGGGATTAAAGATATTCAAAGTTAAGTCTCCTCGCAGCATTTCGACGTTATTGTGGTGTCTGAAATAGACTTAGACTTAACTTGACTGAAAGTATCTACCAATCCAAGTTTACATTGGCTGCTCAGAGTTTTGGGACATCTATAACAAGAAGTTTGCAATATGATCACACAAGCTTACCATAATGCCTCCTTTTAAGCTAAGAAACATTAAATAAGGCATAATGCCGCTTGGCTTCAACTTACTTCAATAGACTTAAACATAAACATACATATAATTCCAGTAAATAATAAATACAAACAACGTGAAGACATTTTCGGGCAAGAAAGTGGAATCACCAATTCCATTGGTAGGCAAGTAGACCTTATTTTCACTAGCAATCCCATTAAATTCAGAGTAAAGTTTTGTCTCTTAACGTTCTCAACTATCGATAAATTTCATTCCCCTCTTCTTCTCCCATTTTTCTATAAACCTCCACCCTTCTCAAACTTTCCATATTCCAATTTTTGCCAATTTTCGCAAAATTAATATCTATTTCAGCAAATCTTCTTTTGATTTTACCTCCTGCCTCCTACCTTGATCTTGTCTCCATTTCTTACAGTAAAATATTAATTTTGTTTCTCTTTACGTCCTCTTTTCTCGGCATAAAACATCATCTACTTCCCTTCCCTGGTCCAACAGAAGACCTCAATTTTTACGAAAAAAAAGTAACAAATTTTAGGTGTTTTTTCTTCGCACCAATTCTTATTCTGATTACTCTAACTATCTTGGAACCTATCTCCAATTCGCCCAGCTTTATAACCGTCTCTATCAGCACTTTCTCGACATTGTGCAGGCTAATCTTATTAACGATTCTAAGACTTTTTTCTAATTCGTCAACTACAAAATGAAATCAGACAGTTACCCACCTTTCTCTCGCTCGATGATATTGCCAACTATTTTGCTACATACTTCAAGTACCTTTCCAATTTCTCCATTGATCCTCATCTCTCTCAATCTTCTGATACTACCCTTATTGAAGAAATGAAGTAACCAACTACCGTCCCATTCCTAAGCTTTCTCACATGCCTAAAATGTTGAAAAGCTTTTTATAGGAAATGCTAAGCTTGGATTTTTGAAAGGTAGATCAACCGCTAGAAACTTTGTTGAACTCGTATCCATTGCACTTCCAGCCAATGCAAATGGCAATGAAATCCATGTTATTGCTTCAAATTTTTCTAAGGCCTTTGATAAAATATCTCATCAATTGATCCTATTTTTAGCCATTTTTGGTGTCCCACAAGGCAGATGTATAGGTCCTCTTCTTTTCATTTTAACTATAAACAATCATGAGAGGATTATTAAACACTGCCCCTATCCATTTATGACGACACTAAGTTCTCCAAAACTATGTTATTTCTTCACCCCAAAATTCTATTCTCCTTCAAGAAGACCTCGATAGGTTTTGCACTTGTTGTCTATAAAATTATTTAGAGCTTAATGTCACTTTGTCACGTAAATCCAATCAATCTCCTCCTCGACTTTATTTTCTTCATGGCCAACCTGTACACCAGATTCAATCCTGTGCAATCCTTTCGCGACCTTGGAATATTATATGACAGAGAGTTACATTTCCGTTCGTATATTGATGAGAAAATCCTTAAAGTCAACTCATCACTTGGTTTTATTTAACGATGGTCTAAAGAATTTTGCAACCCTTATGTGACAATGTAACTTTACATTACACTTGTCCGATCCCTTCACGAGTATGCCAGCTATGTGTGGTCCCCATTTCAACAAGTTCATATATCTCGAATCGACAATATTCAACGTCGTTTCCTTCGATTTGTCCTTCGAGAACTACACTGTGACGACCCTTTTATATGACCTCCTCAAACTTCTTAACGTAATTGACATTCTTTTCACTAGGTGGGATGAAAAGTAACCACATTGACTGCCAGAATGCGCTGCTACTGCAAAAAAGGTTATGGTGCCTTAAAGTCCTTTCAGATTTAGGCAGACATGCCAAATTTCAGTGCGATACTGTCTTTAGTTTTGTTTTGACAGCTGGTTGTTGTTGACGTTTTTGGCAACATGTTGAGTATTGACAAAAACGATTTTCGTTCTCTCATAAAACATTATTTTTTGAGAGGCAGAACGGCGAAGGAAACAAAGGAAACAAAGTTGGATAAATATTATGGGGCTAATGCTCCGTCAGATTACACCGTCAAATATCACTACCGATCAAGTCCGCAGCAGCAGGCCCTCCAATGCGTTTACAGAGGACAATGTTAAAAAAATACATGAAATGGTGTTGGCTGACCGTAAAGTGAAGGTGCGTGAGCTGGCAGATACCGTACTGAGCGCACACGCCATATTTTGGGCAATATTCTGCATATGAAAAAGTTATCGCGCATACTCACTCCTGACCAAAAAACACGAACAATAGAGCACTTTGAAAGAGTGTTAGGACTTGCTGATGTGGAATCGGGCGGACTTTTGGCGTCGATTGGTAGCTGTTGAACACCAGAGAACAGAATGAGTGCCCGGTAATGGACTGTAGCCGGCACGAGTGCTCCGAAGCGGCCGAGGGAGGCTCGATGGGTCGGAATGGTTATGGCGTCGGTTTTCTGGGATTATCATGGCATACCTCGAAAAAGCAAAAACCATCAACAGCGAGTATTACTGTGTATTATTGGAGCGATTGAAGGCCAAAATCGCTGAAAAACGGCCTCACATGAAGCGAAAAAAAATTTTGTTTTTTGCAAGACAATGCACCGGCCACAAGAGCATCGCAACCATGGCTAAAATGAATGACTTACGGCTCCAATTGCTGTCGCATCCACCGTATTTTCCCCGATTTGGCTCTCTCGGGCTA
Organism: Volucella inanis; assembly: GCA_907269105.1. NCBI lineage: Eukaryota > Metazoa > Arthropoda > Insecta > Diptera > Syrphidae > Volucella > Volucella inanis. The sequence continues at coordinate 28,516,184 of OU026157.1, forward strand.
TTATCTCTTCCCAAACCTCAAAAGATGGCTCATCAATAAAAAATTCAGCTCACGCGTGGAAATCATCGACGATACGGAGAAGTATTTTGCAGACCTTCAGGAAAATTACTTTTCGGAGGACAGAAAGAAGTTGGAAAATCGCTGGAATAAGTGTATCAAACTAAAAGAAGATTTTATTGAATAAAATAAAAAAAACATTTAAAAAAAATTTTTTCATTTACAAGGAGGTTACTTTTCACCCCACCTAGTATTCATCGACTGTTCTGTTCTGGTTCTGTGGATTGCTTTTCCTTTCACAATTCTATTTTCTTCAACACTAATCCTCGTAATTTACGTTGTCGTCGTTTCTTTTACCAGATGTATCGGTATGAAGTGAGCGTTATTGTTTTGTGAAAATAAAACACTAATTTTTAATAGAAAAAGTAAAAACCATTTTTTTCAAAATATTGGCCCATGCTAGCTACACATTTTTGCCATCTTTTAGGCAATTAATCGATTCATCGCCAATAAGACTGTTCGTCTTTTGAAGCAAACCAAAAAGTCACCCAATTTTCGACTTCCTCGTAGGATTCGAAGTGCTGCTCACCTAATGCGTGTCCAATCGATAAAAACAAATAGCAGTCGGAAGGAGCAAAGTCTGATGAATACGGCGGGTTGGATAGCAGCTCTCAGCCAATTGCTTTGGTTGTATCCTGAACCAGTTTTGCTTTGTATGCAGGTGCATTGTTATGGAGCAAAATTACTTTGCCGTAATTCTGGTCGTTTTTCGATCAATGCATGGTTCTAATTGATAATTTGTTGCCGGTAGCGATCTGTATTAACGGTTTCACCAGGCTTAAGGAGTTCGTGGTACACCACAATTTCTGGTCTCACCAGACACACAGCATTGTCTTCTTGCTGAATCGATCTCGTTTTGCAGTGGAAGTTGATGATTATGCCGGATTAACCCATGATCTTTTCCATTTAGGATTCTGAAAATAAATCCATTTTTCATCGCCAGTAGCAATTCGATGTAAAACGGATTTTTGGTTTTTCGGTTTTCCATCTGTCTTTCATTCAATTCATGTGGCACCCATTTTTCAGACTTTTGGATCTTTCCCATAGCCTCTAAACGGTCAGAAATTGTTTGTTGTGCAACATTTAACATTTCTGCCATTTGTTTCTGACTCAAAGTGTCATCTTTATCCAATATTGTTTGCAATTCGGCGTCTTCATACTTTTTTGGTGGTCTTCCACGTTCTTCATTTCTCACAAAATCGATATCTCTGAACCGTTGAAACCATCTTTTGGATGTTGCTTCTGATAGAGCATGATCTTGACAAGCATTCGATACAATTCTGCAGCACTTTTCTTCAAAATTCGACATTTTCAACAAAATGAAAAAATATGACGTTATTTGCTAAATGACTTGATGTATATTAAGTATATTTGACAGGTGTCATAGCAACCAAAAAAAAAAAAAAAAGTTAAGGCCCATTCTCTATCGAGACATTTGTATCTTGACGCTCACTTCATACCGGTACACCTGATATATTTCAACCCATTGCAGAACTAATCTCCTGCAAACTTCCCCCCTTTTGATTTTAACGTGAGTATTTCTCGTCTTAAATTTGATCTCTTCCACCATCAAAATTAAAATTAAAAATCAATCAGACGGCTTTGGCGCGGTTTTATTCTCTGCGGAAATATGCTTTTACCATTCGTTAAGTATTCCCACACACTGTAGTGTGTTCCAAGGCGGAGACTTTCAAAGTGTAGTCTTGAATTGCCTTGAAAAACTTGAGAATGTACTTCCACTTCAGTTTGTGAAACTTTTCAATAACACATATGGCTTTCCCGTAGTTGGGATCACGCAGAATGGGAAGAGTCCATCTAGGATATCGGACATAGTTGGACAGCTTAGCTTTTGAGGTTTGTTTGTTGAGACCCTTGTCGAAGTCAGACTATAATCCGATTGATCGATCTTTTTAATAATAAACTGGATGAGGTTTCCACAGTATATTTAGTTAAATTCAAATCTTACAATAGACGCAACACCATGGATTCAGTGTTTACTTGTAGTAAAAAAAAAAAAAAAAATCGGACTTAGTTCTGCGGAGAAAGAAAAAAACTTTTACCAACTTAATGATGTTCCACCCATTTTTCTTTGTCAGAAAATCAATCAATTTTATGTGTTTTCATCTCTCAGCATTGCAAAATATTTATTTATCTATTCCTAGACTCATTATTTGAACTACACAGAGTGCAAAGAGCAAACAAAAAGAATTCCGAATAAAACTTTTCGAAGTTTCACTTATTGGTTGTTTTAGTGTCGGTGGTGCTTCTGCTTCCTCAATCTTCCATTTGGGCGTCGTTTTATATACCCATTAAGGCAGGTACAAATACGAAATTAAAGTCGACTAATAATTAGAAAATAGAAACCCAGAATCTTCTAATGGACTTCACGGAAATTAGAGATATGAGTGAGCAGTTCTTAGTTCTAAATAACTGTACCAGACCAATATTTGTTTGACGTTTTGATTGCATTTGACGTGGTAGTTTAGTTATATTGGTTAAGTTGACGATAGTTTAGCACTCGCATTCAGAAATCATGGTGAGGATAACTCTTGTCTTCCTTTGGTATTTACGACATATCTGATTTGATTGGTGATGTTGACATAGGTGTTTTCTCAGATTAAGTTTGCGTTTGTGGGTTGATAGGGCATCCGTCGCTCTAAGGCTTCGTTGCGACTGTAATGCAATGCAATGTAATGTTTATGTAGACCCATTGTGATACCCAATTGCCGTATGGCGTTGATTGACATTTGGTCCTGATGTTAATAAATCAATTAGTCTTATTTTATTTCTTCCGGGAGTCCAGAGAGATTAGTAAATGAAAAAGTGGATAGCACTGCGAAGTCATAAAAGCTCCAAACTTGAACTGAGTGTGTCCCCTTATGAGTCACAGACTTCACTATCTGATTAGAGCTAAGAGTTTCGCTATGTTTTTTTAAGAAAATCATGTAGTTAGCTCCAACTTCTATCATCAGCTTCATTTGCAGTTTGAGACTGTACGATGGGGCCTTAAAAAATACTTTAATCCGCCAGCTCTAAGTAAGGACAGATTCTATGCGATCTTACTCATCTTCGTGTTCATTGCCTACGATTTCTTTCACCAGGGACTCGGAAGAACATGCAATTATGCTGAGCCACAGCCCTTAAGTACTTCTCCACAAAGAGCCTTATTTTTCTCGGTGTGTTACATTTGTTTAGCTATTTCCATTGACTTTTAGTAAAGAATGTTTGTCTTTCTTTGCTGCGTCAAGAGAATTGTACACTGCCTCACTTGATTATGATCTTAGCGTGGTCAATATCATCTATTTTTTGAAAATTGGGGATGGACTGAATTGAAAATCGGTGTTCCTTTACAGCCTCGATAGTCATTTGCTATCAATGAAGACATAATGTTGACTTTTCAATTGAAAGTAACCACAATAGCCATACATCAGCTGGCAGGTTAACCTATCATCATCTTTGAAGTCTAAGATCGAAACTGCAGGTCAAATGAAAGAAGGTGGGAAGTCTATATATTTGATATCAATGTACCATAGAGGAGGGCTCCAGAGGGCAGGGCAGAGTACTGTTCTTATTTTGATGGTTTTCAGATGACGCCACCGAAGGCTGCTACGATTTGGCCAGATACCGGCAGGACCACCGGTAGTCCCTACCAGGACTTAAATCACTGTGCCATAGGAGTCAGGAGTCCCCCGGACCTCGTTCTGGGGACTGACTTGTTTAGGTAGGCCCCCTCGCAACCCAAATTGCGAGAAGGATCCTAGAACTACTGTAGAGTATCAAATAAGTACTGGGTGCTGTAACCCGAAGATCAGCAAGAGGTTTAAGATCGGCCTCGACCCACATCAAGGATGGAACTTGTGCCTCCAGCATAATTCCGCTTTGGTAATATAATCGTATTATAATGTAGGTAAACGATGTAAAGTCGTATTCTTGCTGCCATAGATGTATGGGCATTCCGTGAAATTAAGTCTTCCAGACAAGTGTTCAAGAGACGTTCTGTACCATTAAGGAATCGGCCGTGTTACGTCTTAAGTGGGAGGATAAGTCTATTGTCTATTACACGATGAAATCGAGTGTACCTGGGATGAGCTGGGGAAAAGGGCATGTCGTTCTTTGCTTCACAGTTCCTCACTTTGCTTCCTCTTTTATCCTGAGGAGAGAGGAAAATGTCATCTACAGGACTTAAGTTTAGGATTCTCGCATCCTAACTGAAACGTTTAAATACAGATAGTGGCGTTGGTAACCCTTGGGGGTAAGCATCTGCCACTATCCTTTTATGAATCTTATACTTCAGGTTGCAGTTTGTGACATGTAAATTTTTGTTTGATAAACAGTCTTTTACATGAATAATTTTAGTACTGAAGAGGAGTATTTGAAACACAATGTGCAATGGGTTGTTGTAGTAAGTAGAATGATGGCTCATACTAACGTAAATACTATGCAGACGTATCGTCAGAGCTATAGTTATTCAAGAAATGTTGACCTTTATAGATGCAAGTGAACGCTGAATTAAAATCCGCATCAAAATTAAATTCGTTAACCTCAGGTTGATGTAGGCTCTGACCTCACAGAGGAGAAAGTCAAATCTGGCTTAAACTGATTCCATAAGTTCTCGAAGAACATACGAGCAAGTTACTAAGCAAGATGTTAAAAAAATAAGGAAAGAAGAACATTGCAAAATGTCATCAGAGAGCTCACAATTCCTATACATAAACATCCGCAGAAGGACCTGTGAATAAGTCACAGATCCATTTTTTTTTGATGTCAGAAAATATCAAAGTGCTAAGCTAAAACCTCAAAATCGCAATCGTAGATGCCTCTTGTCTATTCTGATTGAATTCTCTAAAAAGTCTCGAGAAGTTCGTTTTCGAATGGAATCTCAGTATCCTACGCCCAATCTTCAAAAAGCGACCCTTGACAGCTGACTCTCCTTCACATATTGTACAGGGTCCTAAGTCAACATATTGATATGCCCTTACCAGTAAATGTGCCAGCGAGACCACCGAAACTTGCCTTACTAAGATGTCCTATTAAGATTAGTTGCGCAAGTTGAACAAGAGCAGACATCCAATGTTCAGACAGTATTTGACAACAACTAAGAGAAAGTTAAAATCTTTGTCTACATAGACTCTGCCTTAAGCGCAAAACCACAGTAAAAATTGGTTGACGAGATCGACGGATAGATGGCAAGAAAAAAAAAAAAAAAGTTCCACACCTTAATCTTGTTGTCACAGACCTGTTGGATGTTAAAGAGCTATGGACCATCAATACTGGAAAAATGTGCTCTTGATTTTTGTGATCCTCGTTTACGTGGACAAAATTTTAAGTAGAAAATACAAAAATGACCTGAACGGGCATCATTGTCCTTGTCAGGCTAGATAAGCAGAAACCTCCAGTACATGAAGGTTATGGGATACTTCGATAAAGAAAGAGGTTTGTCGAACATCCAATTGATAGTAGTTGAGTTCTTAATCAACCCCGTTACCTTGAGCAGCGTTAAGTAAAATGAAGTATCTTTGATATGTATGTTCCACCTTTGATGTGTCGATCGATGTAAATAATTTCTACATAGAACTGCATTGCAAGTATATATTGCATCGCACCATTGGTTAGCTCGCTAACAGGCGTTTAGGTTTTGAAAATTAAGTTTTACTGTGTAAGCATGTTTTATTCATTTGCCCCAGTGTTCTTCACAGCATATACACTTAACTCACTGCCCAACATTTACTTAGATTCCGTGTTTTGACGGATTTTTTAATTGTTTGCTTTTACCTGTTCTATCTTTTGTATATTTGTACCCTTCTAAAGCTCTTAAATCATTTTTTTTTACTTTTTCTAATCACTCTAAATAAAGTTCATTCCAATCAACCGGCTTTGTCTAAATCTGAATGGAATTTCTTGAACACTTTACCCATATCATACAGGTGGCCTTGCTTGTCTAAAAATCCAATTCATCCCAGTCATCTATGTGCAAGACAATCCTCTTTTGTTGGTGTCAATCTTTAACTACAACAACCTTAAGACCTCATAGTACAAAGACTTTTAGCCAATCCCTCAACTACCGTAGATTACCATCTACACCTTCTCAAAACCACAAAAACAACTTGCAAACGAAAAGCGCATAACAAAATTATGCACTTAAGCTCCCAGCGGTGGATCGAGCATCTTACGCTATACGCACCCTCTAGAGTTTTCTTTGCGTATAACCAGACATCTTACAAGGATGTCATTTGACTTGTCAGATAGAATATCTTTAACACTTTGCCTATCACTTGAAATCACTTTTGATGAGTTAATTGAGTAATGTCCATCTTAGTAGAGAATTGAACTCCTTCAACCTAGGGATTACTCCAAGTATCTACAAAAACGAAAAACAAAACTTCTACATCGAACGCAATCGCTTCGTATCTGTGAATAAAGCAACAATGTCTGGTTTCTGCAGCATCTATCCGCACTTAAAGATCCAGTCATACGCGATCAATCCTGGTGATTACTGTCTGTGTGGTGTCTGTCAGTAAGCTGGTGGACTAATCTCCAGGCTCTACGTTAGCTGCCTGCATGTACGAGTATAAAGTACACACGTATAAATAGAGTGATGCCCGTGAACTGGTCTACTCTATAAAATGATGATTTCAGCATCTCGTCTAAATGGCTTAACTGATGGCCCAACCAACAGAACGCAAAATAGATGTGAGTGTTTAACAAAAAAATAAAAAATCATTCTCCTAGCGAGGATCAGTGTCAGGATGCAAGATGTCATTTTGTTGTCCGTCTTTGGCTAGTCTAGGAATTAATTTTTCCAACAGAATGCTGCTGGGATTGATTTTTTTCTATTTTGAAATTCATAGCGTTTTGTGATTATGAATATGGCTTGTGGTGTTGGTGGTCAGTAATAGCTATGACCTAAATTCATATTGATGACTATGGAAGCCATGCTTTGTTTGGCAGTCGGTTTGATTCTCATTGCTAGTTGAAGGAGATATGAATTTAGTTAATGCTGTTGGTTACGCTTGGTTAAGAGATGAACATTCTAAATGTAATGGAAATCGATTTGGTTGATGATCTTTCGCTGGATAGCTTGATTACTGCTGCTGTTGGTGATTTGGCCAGTGCTGGTAATTCTCATATTGATGGTGCTCTTTTGGACGTGTTCCACTTTATTTCGCCTGGTGGTGGAGCATACCCCATGTTGAGTTCTTTTGGATTGGTTTCAATGGAAATGAATTTATTCAAAAATAATGTAAGAGGTGATTAGGGCTTCTAACGGTTATAAATCGAGGATAGTTTTCACGATGCCTGAGAAGCAGGAAATCGAAATTGAAACCATTTGATTATGATTATCGTGGTTATTATAGTCTATGTAGTCCTAATGGTCGATATTTGAATTCCGTTGACATGCGATGAGTCTTGTTCCAAATTTATTAGAAAATGTTTTGTCTTGTACTACATATCCTCTAGTAGTAAAGGTTAGAGAAGGGTAAAATAGTGCCTTGAAAGTCTTATAGTATAGTTATATTCTGAAATCTCCATGAAAACCACGTAGGAAAATAGTCTCAAGAAGAAGCCATACTCTGCCTATTATATTCTCTCCAAACGGCACGGTATTTAATTATACTCTGGCTCTAGATGCAAAGTATCCATCATTCTCAACTGTACAGTAAGGCACCAAAAACACTGCATCCTTTATAAGAAACTAAAGAATATGAGAAGTATGATGTGGAGAATATTGCTGGCACTATAGCTGGAATGATTTTCCGGACTTTTGCCAAAAGTTAAAAATAAATGTATCAGTGATTCAATGTCTTAAGAGAAGCCTCTCAAGACAGCCAACAGAATTTAGAGCTCCCCTTCAAAAAGTTGGAAGGAGCACTTCTCTAGTCTGTAACTTTGCGAAAACAGCAAATTTTCTTCCAACGCTCTACATATTCTACATTAAATTGATGTCACTGTACAGCTGGTATAGCTCGTTGTTGAATCTTTTTCGTATTTTTCGAAGGATTTTCCTCCCGAAACAATTGAGGATATTTTTATCTGTTTTCGATAGAGTCTATGCTCCAGGGCGACATAAGGACTAGGATGATCAAAGTCTTATATAGAGTCTTCTTTATAGGTATAGGTCCGAACTACTCCTTTACCCAAAGAAACATTGATAAGTAAGAGTGATCCTTTGTATTATTTCTCTTGATGCGTTATTGGTCGGGTGAAAACCCACATGTGCTTCATGAATCACCACTTCATCCACAAAAAATAACTATTTGGTGCGGTTTGCATGCCGGCGGCGTTATTGGGCCATATTTTTTCGTCGACGATAACGATCGTCACGTTACTGTGAATGGTCAGCGTTATCGCGCCATGATCACCGATTATTTTTGGCCCGAATTGGAAGATATGGACTTGGACGACAACGTTGGTTTCAACGGGATGGTGCCACAAGCCACACAGTACACGCTACAATCGATTTATTGAAGAGTAAGTATGGTGAGTGTGTTATTTCAAGACATGGGCCAGTCGATTGGCCGATAGCGTTTAGTCATTGGTTTATGCCAACACGCCGACGACGTTGGAAGAAATGTGTGGCCGAGTCGTTGAAAATTAGGTCCAACGAATCGACCGCTGCAAACGTGCCCGCGGTGGCCATATGAACGAAGTTGAGTTCCGTTCATAAATGTTTTGATTGTACTTCAAGCCAATAATAAAGTTTTTGAAATATCTCAAATGGTTTGCCTTTTATTTTAGAAAAAAGTTGTCAAGTCGTTATTAGAAAACCCAATATCCTGCTGGCGGAATTCATAGAAAATTCAAGAGTTCAAGACAAAATCCCATGATACCTCAAAGTTATGGCTACCCATTGTGATGTTCTGTCCATTTCGTCGATGATGTTGGTCTCGTATTGTTGACAGTGGCAACAGCCCTATGCGTACTCCCAATTATGTGGACACCATCAGCGTGATTCAGCACAGACTTAAGAGATGGTACCTTCAGTGTTTGCTTGTCCTTTTCCCAAACGTCATTCTGCGCAGCCACACGAGCTTGGCAGGGATGCCAAAACTAGACATGGCTCCACATAGCTCGTCGAACGATGAAAACGATGAAAAGTTGGTGGGGGTCGTTTTGAACTTCTTCAGCATTTTCTAGGACATACCGATGTGTGAAGATTTATTCGATTGTGGACTTTTCTGGTCTGAAATCAGGCTGATCAGTGTCCAATCAGGTTGTTAACGAAAAGTATCAGACGTTCATAGAATACGGCAGATAAGTTTTTGCATGCGATGTTGAGGAGACCTATTGTGGATCGGGCATACGGTGCTGAAACTCAATTCATCATCGTCCGACAAGATCTGAGAAATGAGTTTGTGTATGCTCTCCACAAAATCAGTTCCAGCTGCTAGGAATATCTCGGTCGATAATTTGTCAGGGTTGAGCTTAGATATTGCTATACTTAGTTCGTTTTTGTCAGGTGGATGGAATTTTTGGCTATCATCGTTTAATTTGAATGGTCTATTCTAGCTTATGTCGTGATATTGGGCTTTTTCGCCATTCTACAGTCCGCAGCACCGACAGTAAGCTTACTACAAAGTTTCTTTCCTTATCTGAACGTGTAACCATTCTTTGGAACGTTCTTTCTACTTGTTGGTAAAATTTCCAATTTTATTTTTCTTCTTCTGGAGAAGCTGATGTTCTTCTCGTCTCTTCTGCTCGTAGAAGTCACGAGCGGCTCTCGTCCTTCGTTGTAGCACTGGTTTGTAAGTTTCTTGTTTAGCTGCATATGCTTTTCGACATTTTCCATCAAAACAGGTATTTTTGGTGGTCAGGTGGAACCCAACAAATCAGTTGCAGCATCTCAGATGGCATGTTGGCAGCGTTGCCACTTGTTTTCAGTACTTCGGTGGTATAGGATTTTTTGAGATATTTAAGGATACGCGTTTGGAAAAGATTTCGGTGGTCTCTTACAATTTCAGCTTTTCTATGTTATAACTTCTCACAGTAGTTCTCCTTTGATGTGGTGTTTGGGAAATTTGCAGTCGCACCTTGCGTCAATGAGGTTTTGATCCGAATAAATGTTGGCTGCCCGAAAGAACATTTGGAGGCATATCTTACGTCTATCACAATGGGTTCGATTTGATTTAGCGTTGACGATAAGAAAAGCGTATGATTGTTATTGTAATATGTCGTTTCGCCGGGATAAGTCTAAGTCCTTTACCAGACGTGGTTTCGTGTAGGCTAAGCTATGACCAACTGCCCTACCGAAGATGTCGTTCTTTCGCTCTTAGAAGCACCCTTTGGTGGTGTCGTCCTTGTCTTCGTTAGGGGCGTAGGGCCATTATGTTAACAAATTTAGCTTTGATGTGGATTTTCATAAGACGCTCGCTCACATGTCGGAAGCTCAAAACTTGTGACCTTAGCCTCTCACATCACATATTATTAATTCCAAATCATTTCATGGCATGTGAATGAATGAAAACGCTGAATAGAACGCTTTTATGACAAAGGCCTTCTAATTATTCTCAATAAAAGTATAACAGTCATCCCTCCCTTTCACTGAACTGCAAATATTCCATTTTTTGATTGAGAAGTTTGATAGATCCCGTACATTTTCCCATGTGATATCACCTCCATTTTAGTGGTATTATAACCAAAATTCTTGTAAAAGTATATTAGATATATGGAGTTCACAACACCGTCTTTCAGTCGATTTCGTAATGTGACGAAATATTGCATTTAGCTGCTAGCGTGATTCGTTTTAATGGATATTATTGGAGCATTTACACAACTCCCTTGCCATTTCACAGAAGTTTGTTGCATTTAACCATTTCGCTGACCTGCTCCATGTGTCTGAAGAGAATAACTCAAAAAATTGTTGCGAAATTAAAACTTTCTTTTCCATAGAAGTGCGCTGCACACCTTTTAGGTAAATTTCTCCCTTGATCCACATATGAGATCTCTCGCCGACGCGAAATGGGGCTCGATCCCTGTTCAGTAAAAAAGATTCTGCTGAGAGTTTGCAGTGTAAAGATGATTAATTGTAAGAAAACAAAAGAGTTGACGTGCGAACTTGGTGAACTCAAACAGAGAGTTGAAATTTTTTCCTCTGTCGACGAGCTCATAAATCTAAATGTATGGCATGAAGACAGTCACTAGACATTCATTGAAGTATTCTTTAAAAAAAAAATAAACAAGTTTTGCCTATCGATGATAGATTCTGGTTTTGAAACAGCCCTCACACGACTTTGTCTACCTCTTACAAATCGAACTTGTAATGTGGCCATCATCAACTATTGACAAATAGCTATACACATCCAATTTTGTCATAGATTTCATCCTACTTTAGCCATTGATGACAGATATTTTGCTGTGTGTTAGAAAAATTCCTTTCGAAAGAGTCAAGGAAAAAAAAAAAACACAAAAACTCCACCTCCCGCCATCTGTAAAATTGCAAAACAACGAGGATTTAGCCTTCGTACGTTCGGTGAATTGCAAATTAAAATATGCACTCGACTCAAGTTTATTTTTGTTAAATAGAAAACTCGTCACTTTACTTCAACATAATAACAACAACAAAGCCATGAAGAATTTTATGATGGAAATCACAATAACAGTCACTAACCACAGTATAAGAGATACTCGTATTCCATTCAATAGTCTGCAATTGCAACGTTTTTTTCTGCTTACTGTGTAGATTTTGTCATTTAACAAATGTTTAACGTTTTATTAGCCATTAGCAATGTTTGCTCGTGAGATTCGCCAGAAACATGAATTGTTATCCGACAAGAAAAAAAAAAAAAAAAAAAAAAAAAAAATCAGAAGTTGTGGTTCACCAACTCAATTTGAATTGCTTGGAACGTGCATCCTAGTGGTATCTGAGAAGCTGCCTTCCATGTCACCTAGGCCAGAGAAAAACAAGTCAGTTATTTCGATTTAAGATATTACGTCAAGTCATGGATTAAAGTTATATTTGTCACATATGTTATCGATTTTATTCGGTATTGCCTAATTTACATAACTTTTAGAATTTTTCTTTTTTTTTTTTGTTGACTTGGTGGTGTGCTAAATTGAGATGTCTGAAGGTTTTATTACAATTTTATACAACCTAAGAAGCCTGGTAGTCACTTAAGCCGCTTATGGGATTATCTTTAAGTTTATTTATATTTAATGTAAATCAAACCGAAAGAAATGGCGAAAATGCTTTAAAAAAATTTTTGCATACGCAAAAATTCGGTGTTAAACATTATGTCAACATAAACCTGGAAAACCTGCTTGGCTATATTAAAACATTTAAATGATTTGGGAATAGGCTTTATGGATCGCTTAATTTACAAGTAAAATTTTACGCTACCGATTAGAGGCAGAAAAACCTATAAACTATAAACAGAGGCTATTAGGAGTCAACCATGGGCATAATTTTATTGAGAGGTAATTACAGCGAAATTAGGGAACAATTTTCGGAAACATATCACGTTGTTGACCATACAGACATCAATCAACTAGCAACACCTATCGATCTATTCTAAGCATTTCAATTTGTCTGCAAAAAAAATGCTTAAGTGCGCCACTTAGGTCTTTCTCAAGCGCACTTGATTTTTTGAAAGGCTTGCTTCTTTCTTTTTCGTGAATTTTAATCGAAGTGACAAGAATTTGCAACAAATGTTGCAACAAATATCGCAGTGGTGTTTATTGGCGGTAGAGTAGAAGGATCATTGATTAATGAGGCCGAAGTTAATGGACAACGCCTTTCTCAAGAGAGGTATACCAAAAAAAATAGTAGCTATCATAAAGGCTACCTATGACGACTGTAAATGTCATGCCTAACTCAATGCTAAGAAATTTGGTTCACGGCAAAGCATGCCAATGGTGCATTCTTCGCCACTGCTATTCCTTGTCTAATCAACGATATGATTCTGTAGAAAACAAAGGAAGAAACAGAGTGCTAAGATGTACTATGATATCATATCTTAGATGTCTTGACTGTGCTGATGAGGTTTGCCTGCTCTTCTAAGAGCTTCAGTTTCTCAGCATAATAACGGGCGACCAGATAGCAGTTGTCAAATTTACCAATGACTTTCAGTTAGCAAAATATTCAGGAAGGTTTGCCATTTTATCATGTATCGTCTTACGCTTGCCGAATGTGCAGAATTATTGTCGACATTTCCGTTCAGTTGTAAATACGCAACATGAATTTCGTCGTGAAGTCAGTTGTCATCATGGCTTCAATGTGCAGGCAATTCGTCGCACAGTGGAAAAGTTTAAGCGTGAGTACACTTTTTTGGATCTTAAGCCATCAACCAGTCAGAGATTTGTGCGAAATGAAGGAAACATAACCGCCATAGCGGTCAGTATCGAAAAAGACACAGAAATGTCGATTCGGCGCCGATCAGCTGAATTTAGCATCACCACATAGTCAACCTGGCTTATTTTTCACGAACTGAAGCCGAACGACCATACCCAATGCCATGAGTTTGCTAATTGGGCGCTGGAAATGTTGGGCGGAGATCCGGATTTTGGCCAAAAAATCATCTCCTCGAACGAGGACCATTTTGACTCAGCGGCTATGTCAACAAGCAAAATTGCGATCAATGCAGCGAACACAACCCACAAGTGTTCGGTCAAGCATCAATGCATCCATAATGATTGAATGTTCGGTGCGATTTATGGCATGGCGGAATCATCGGAACTTATTTCTTTCGAAATGAGGAAGAATACACCGTTACCGTCAATGGTATCAGGTATAGGGCGATGTTAATCGACTTTCTGTGATTAGAGCTCGAAAATCTCGATTCCGAGATGTGGTTCCAATAACACGGCGCTATATGCCACACAAGCGATGCTCAAGGCCAACATTCGACACGTTATTTCCGGAATAACGCCGCACATATGGGAGTCATCAACAATAATAGCACAATAAATGATGTGCTATTCCACACATAATGGCATGAACGTAGCTTCAAAAGTAAGCCCGAATCAATTTTATATCTCACACCGTTCCTGTCTTATTTTAATTTAATTTTCTATCGTTCTTATCTGGTCCCCCATTTCTACCTCCGCTTAACATATATTTTACTGAAGAACAGCAAGTCAATGATAACGAAAATAACGAACCGAATGTGGACAGCAGAATTCCTAAAGCAAAAACGTTGTTCGGTGTGCCTTTTAAAATCTGAAGAAGTACAAATACTAAGCCTAAATCATGGAACACATGGAAACAGTGGTACTCTATGGGTGGAAAGGCTATGGAACGACCAAGTCCTTCACAAATTTTGAATATGAGATGTCTTCACAAAATTCTACGGATCTTCTCTTCAAATTACATTATATACCGAATGACCACACGATATTGGGGTATCTAACGACCCGAAGACATTTCCAATGCAAAATGTAGCATGCAATGGGCTCCATTTCCACAATCAGACCGACAAGTGGTCCAGCCGAATAGGAATTCCGATATTTGAGAATGATTCGGAAGGAACTCAAGCACCTTGCAGAGATACTAATATGAGGGAGCGCAGGCATTTTTAAAATTCTTATCCCGTCAAGCACTATTCCTCAGGAAAACTTAGCAAAAACTAAGTAACATTTAGTTTTTAGTTTCGAAACGTCGGTCCAGACTGTGGTCAATTGAACGGGAGTGTTGTCAAATGTCGCCTAAGTTAAGTAATTCATTCTGGTTGACAGAGGAAATTTGCAGATTCTTTTGATATTTTTGGGATATTTTGTACTGAAAATCGGTGAGGCATTATTCGATTTTTCGTAATGCCGTCAGTGTTCGTATCTTTTTAAGAGCTAGAGAGCGATATCTCAGACAACAATGATCATAAAGGAAGTTAAGGATCATCTCTATCTTATAATTGCTGAAGTTGATGTCCTTTTCAAATTATTGGTGAATGGGAAGATGGTTCTTTAAGGGTGTATATTTGTATGAACAGAAAAGATGGTTTGTTTGTAACAAGGCTAAACTAAAAATCACTGTCCAATATCTGTCTACTATTGTTACTTTTTCGAAAAGAATGAACTTTCCGATTAACTATCATATAAATGACTGCCTCGGATGAATTGGAAGTCATCCTGTCAATCCCATTTCTCAATACATTTTCGATGGTTTCGGCTTTTATTTTGCGAATAACTGGACCCATATTGATCTGGAATACCTGAATCGTCTTTGAATTTTTCGAAGAACATCGATCTTTAATGGCACCTCACAAAAAAAAAGTCTAACGGTGTCAAATCGCAACTACATGGCGACCAAGCCACAACACCAAAACGAATGATAAGGCGACTATTAAACTCAGTGTGCAATAAATTGTAGGACAGCCTAAAAATAAAGCTCCCCCAAGTTCAAATCCTCATAAAAAAAAATCGGTTATTGAGTCTCTGTAGCGATCTCCAATGATTGTAACGTTTTTTTCATTGTTGTCTCGGAAGAAAAATGAGCCAATAATGCCGCCACTCTAAAAAATACACCAAATAGTGGCACGTTTAGGATGCATTGGCTTCTCTATGACAAAATGTGGGTTTTTCGAGCTCCAAATATGGAAATTTTGCTTGTTTACGTAGCCGACCAGATAGAAATGTGCCTCATCTAAAAAGATGATTTTTTGATCAAAATTTTCGTCAATATTGAGGTGCTCTAAAGCCCAAACAGAGAAGCAATAACGAGGCGGGTTATCACTTGTTTTCAATTCCTGAGACAATTAGATCCTGTGAGGGAATAATCCAAGATCTTTATGCCAAATTCTCGTCAGGTTAGTGCGACTTATCTTCAGTTGCTGGGATAATTGTCGCGTTGATGTTCTCTGGCTTAAGTGCACACTTTCGGCAACATTTTCCGTTAAGCGCACAGGTGCAGTATTTCGACCGAAATTTATTTTCAAAATTCGCACTGTATCAGCAATATAGCATCCAAGTTAGAAAAAATTTCACAATATTTTCCAATAGATCCATATCGTACTTCAAAAATAAAATACTGAGTTTCGGTCGATTCTTTGAGAGCATACGAGACGTCAGTGCTAAAATAGCATATACTTCCAAAATTATCAGAATCATAATCGTACGCAATCTCGATAGCAATGCTCAGCAAACGATTTCCCAGTATTTGAACCCGTGCTTGCTTATTCGGTTATAGCTTTCATTAATAATTGGATATCTTATGATCATCACAGTAAATGACAGGATTCCATACTTTGCAGTCCCCGGCATCTTAACGTGGAACTACCCTGTCGCATGAGGTGAAGCAGATCATTTAGGTGCATGTATATGGCGCTAGTATGGTGAGGTCTGGAACTGTAGATACTTCATCATTAAAGTTGTCACTCATATTTTTTTCAAAGCATTGAGAAACGTCATTTAAATGAATATAAAAGGAGTGCAATAGACTAGTCCAGCATGTGTGCTATATTCCTACAGAAAAGAAAGAAAGTTATACATTCCTTCTTTTCGAACGCGTTTAGTGGGCTGTTGATGTAAGTGTTGGAGATAGTGCTAAACTATTCGACATTAAACTATGTTTAGGAAGAATCTTTCATTACTCACAAAACAGCCACTTCATTAACATCAGGGGAGAGCTTTCTTATACCTTCTTATGAAAATTTCAGACATCATTTCCGACGTTGCACTTGTGGCATATCTGCATTCGTACCTTGACTATGAAAATAGTGATCCAATACATTTAGACGATCTTGGGGGCAAAATCTAGTGTTCGATCTTTTACTGTATAAGACTTCCTCCCTAATTCTTACTTTTATCACAAATCCCTACTCTAATGTGCATAGCTTTCATTCCATACAAATGTAGCAGCTGCCGTTTTTTGACTGTTTCCTGCTACCGCAATTTTTGGTTCGCAACGATATTCACTTTGCAGTGGTCCAATGCATCAGTAAATTATTCGACTGCACGTGCTTTATTAGCTATTGGAACATTCTGTGAGGATAAGTAGTCCTTTTGAGCTTGCTGATACGTAAATCAAACTAGAGGATCATTTTTTTTGCGAGATTGTTCTAGTAGGCAATTTCCTTCGCAGTGTCTATTTACAGATTCTGCTAGAAGAATCTTCAAAACACATCAATCCAGAATGCATTTGAATGTAACACAAATATTGCGCGTTTTTTTTTTTTTTTTGTGGATTATTTTGCAATTGCCATAAAATGCACAAACCAAATTTAGTGCTGTAACCGTTATTGTCTTAGTATTTGAGATATATTGCTCATTCAGTCTGCAAATTTTATTGTGTTAGCGCCATTGTAAGCATTTTTAAATGAATTTTGTCCAGAAGACAGACCTGCACAGTATTTTAGAGATTGAATTCACCCGCTCAAGCTGTTACTGTATGCATGGTGGGACACTGAGAAAATTAGCAATTTTGAGCTATTGTAACCATACTATCACTCTTAACAGCTACAAGTGTTGTCTAATAACCGAAATTACATTGATAACTAAATTTTTGCATTTTGCTATTGCAAAACTGTAAGTGCAGACTGATAGCTTACGGTATGAGTGCTCATGATTCGGTATGGAATCAACAAAATGCTAGGAAATGCTAATCAAATTCTTAAGATACTTAAACGCCAAAACAAAGGCAGGATGCACCCATATACCATTACAGTTTCTTGATTGCAATTGAAACTAACAAATTAGAAATAAGATCGAAACACAACATAAATACACACAGCTTCGAGAGTCAAGCTGTTATGCCACATTGTTGTTACAAAGCAGTCCGCTGTGATGATCTGTCTTTAGTTGCCGGTCAATTTATACATTTCAATTCAATCAAAGTATTCGCTCCAAGCCCGTGTTGACTTTACGAGTCTACACGATTTAAAAATCGAAACAACGCCGAAAAGTTCGCTGCTCAACTCTTTTGTTTTCATACCCACAATTGCCACTTCTTCAAAGAACGTGAACGAATCTCCTCGAATGACTAGTTTACAAGTAAAATAAACTCAAAACATCAAAGCTTGAACACTGCAATAGCAATTAGATGTCCGTCCGCATCAATATGTGTTACATTCACTCATTTGTAACAAAAACCAATAAAAGACATTAGCGGTATAATAATTCGAAAAGCCACGGCAATGCTAGTGTTTTGCTACCACTTATAAACGTTTTGTACACGATTTGTTTTATTTCTGTTTTATGTTGTTGTTGTTAGGTTTTCTTTTATTTTTTGCGTCTTTCTTATGAGTAACACGAAATCCCTCAGGGGGTTTCGTAAACTTTTATAAAAGTACTCGAACACAACAGCCAACCGGGAGAGTGGTGCTGCTGCTGTGCTGCAGCATTATTCGCATTCGTATTCGTATTCGCAAATTGCCGCACATATAAAACCGTTTCTTCTTGCAGAGATAATTTATGTAAAGTTATTGTTAGAAACATCTCAGAGAAAATACGTGTGGTAGCATTTATTTTATGTCTCCTCCATTATGTCACTCACATTGGCGCTTAAGGATTGCAATCTTAAAAAAAAAAATGTTAAAAACTACAGAAAAATACAATCAGAGGCATGTTGAATCGTGAAGACAGGTACTCGTAGATACTCGCTGATATTCATAGGTATTCACTTTAAAGCAAATAGAGGAAAAAAACAAACAATATATTCATTCACAAGATTTCGCCACTAATTACAACATTTAATTCCGTAGAAACGCCATAGATACGAGAGTACGAGTACTACAAATATCTTTTACCACATACCACAAACTACACGGCGAATAGATTGGTGTCCCTCTCTTAATGGTGGATTTTACCTTCTGGTGCTTTGCACAAAATTAGTTTCTACTATAACAACGAAATTGCGAATCAAGCACAAGTTTTTCCTTGGTTTTTCAGTTCAAGATACAATATCTGAAAAAGGCGACAAACAAGAGTCACAAATTAGATTTCAGATATAAATCTCATTTTGTGTGCAACACACACCGTAAGGCTAACTGCACCAAATGCACGTACTGGCATGCTGCTGCCGCCCGATGCCTTCGCCGTTGCACCCATCGGCCACGGCCGTTGCTGTCACCATCACAAATATTAGTACTATTCGTGCCACCGCCACCGCAGCAGCAACACCAAATCACTGGTAGTACTATGGCGACTCATGTTAGACTTTTTTGTTTATGTTATTATTTAACATTTAGGCTGAGCTTCCATTAGTAGATCTTACTAGCTACTTGTTGTTTGGTCTGATGCAATTCTGCAATTATCACTAAATTTAGTTAATGCACAGAAAAAACACACAACAACAAAATCTAACTTAAAATGTTCTCAGTAAACATAGAAATTGCAACGCAATAGAAGAGGAAAAAGGTGCGAACGCTCGCACACAGATCAATGGGTCTTCCAGTGATGGACTTTTGGCCTCCAGTAGGTAAAAGGCGGTCACGCGAAAAAAATCTACAGATTTTCGCAATCTGATTTTCATCACACCTCGTTCGAACTATGGGCACGAATTAACACTTTGATGGTGGATGGTGAAAGAAAACCCAACGCAATACTCGTATCTTAGTATCGACTGATATAGGTAGGTGTTAAGAAATGGGTGATTAGAAATCTGACGTCGCTTAGGATGAACTGAAGATATCTATCAGATCAGGGTGTTTTTGCGTTAAATTAGTGTCGTGGGGTGAACGTGATTCACTTAATCAGAACACACCTAGGAAATTTCTGTGAATTTAATTTAAATTTTGCCAGAACACACATTCTTTATGTCTGAAGATATATTAACTGCTGTAAAGCCTTGGTAATATTATTACGTATTCTACACCAAATAAGGACAAAGTAGAAATAACTGCTAACAAATTATTGATGTCTTAAAATTTTAAGTCGTGCCACGAAGCTGTGATTTCTAAAAGCAGCTGAGTCATATGGCTCTTTGCTCCCGAAGCTAATCGTAATGCACGCATATCATATCACCATTTAATATATACTGCGTATCTATTTACTTTTGGGAAGAAACACATCTACATACCAAATTATTCACGCCTATTGCAAAGTAGGCACAAATTTAGCTGGACATGCTAATGAACTGAGTTATGCAAACCGCCACCGTACCTAATATCTGTCATTGGTTATGGTGACGGATGAGAACATATAATTGCTAATATATGATCGACATTATGCTATGCTTCAAGTATTTATGGTCTGCAGGCAGACCTCAATAATAAGCATAAACTGACCAGATGACTACTCACATGTAGCACAATGAGTTTCAGATCAATATATCCGCCTCTCTCCTTGCTCGTAACTATGGAAGAATGGTTAAACTTTACTTTGTCAAAAAGATGCTGGCCAACACTAAAAATCTTGTGATATGATATTGCGCTTTAAAATCTAGTCGGTGATGAATGATATATATGGATATATGGTGGTCAGTTCTCGGCATAACACTTTTATCAGATCCAACGTCGACGTCATCGTTCGCATATGCAGGTTATGTAGATATACCCTCTGTCAGATAAGATCAAAATATTAAGGCATAGTGACATTCAATCAATCCTCTATACACATCCTGGTATTATCCAGGATAGTAAACCTTCTTGGACAAACGTACTCGAAAACTTTCAAGGCGGTGATAGCTTTCTGGTAGTGTAAAGGCTGTGGTAAGGGCTAATCACTGAAAAGGGCTTTATTTTCCGTAAAACTAAAGTGTGCTTAAGATATTTTACTTACCCCTAAAATATTTGCATACAGCGCGGGCGAAAGAAAGTTAGGGAGGAAAGAAAGCGAGATACCGATGTACTTTGGTTTTGAATGTTCTAAGGCTATAACGACCAGGAAATAAAGAGCTCGGCAGGCTATTTCACCTTGTGCTTGCATCATCTATCGAAGTAGTTATGGTACATACTTTAATGCCAATGGCGCCGTGTTCAATGCTCATAGGTACCTGAAATGACTCTCGTATCCTCGTACTCTCTTATTGCTGTAATTGGCCAAAGGAACGGGCTATTGCACACGTATCAATTTGAATCCAGTAAGAATCTCGACTCATCCTTCGCAATATCACTAGAATGCTTAAGTAAGACATTGACCAAATAAAGATTCCCTCAGTACACCAACAACTAAGGAATTACTTTTCGCTTGGAGTGGAAATAATGGAAATAATAACAATGGAATGCTGTGAAAAAGATTTTTACATCTGGAGCGGAAAATATTGTTGGTAGATGGCAGGAAAAACATGGCACATAGCTTACTGACGATACCTGGAGGCAGATTGAAGAACGTTAGCTACCTTAAGTAAGGAGGATCGAGCCAGGGTCCTGTACCGAAGGAAAATAAGAGAAGTGTAGGGTACAGTACGACGGGAATATACTAAATCAACGCCTTTGCCACAGAAGCTGAACAAGCAGCGAGCAGGCGTCATAGCAGAAGAAGCATTTACAGAGTCACAAAAAGACTAACAAGTGGTCGTCGCTCTAGCGAACTTACTCGTACTTGTTTCGGATGAAAATCAGCTCATGCGACGGAAAGAGTATTTTTCTACAGTCCTTAACCGTATATTCATAAACGACGTTCACCCAAATCGAATTGAACTGCCCAAAGCAACAATCTCCTGAATTCACACCTCTGCTCATAGTAAAGGTAAAATTGCTTTCGTGATTAACGCACTGAAGAACTACAAGGCGGTAAAAATATGGTATTCCCGCTGAGCTTCTGAGAGTCGCTCCAAAAATATCAGCAGAGCTTTTACATTCTCTTATTGAGAAAGTTTGGGAGGTAGAAAACTTCGCTTACGAGTGCAGAAGGGAATGATTTTCAAACTGTAAAATCTGGAGAAGCATTTGCCATGGTAATAGCCAAAGTTGACCACACTAACACCTTGCGAATCATTACTGAACAGTGCGTTGAATACCGGTACCCACTACACCTGTTGTGGTGTATCCAACAACCTTATGGCTATTATCAAAGCAGCCTCTGATAAGTCTAAATGTCATATTCTTCACAGACGAAAGTTGTAAGGGGAATTCGAATTCCAAAATGGAGTCCAGCAAGGTTGCATTTTATCACCCATACTTTTTTTATTTGTGATTGTCTACTGAAAAAGGAGGAATTCTCATTTCACCTTAACTCAAAAATCTGGACTACACTGAGGACATTTGTTTACTCTCTCACAGGATTATAGATCTGCACCAAATGAAAGCAAGAGTAAAGGACGAGAAAAATGTCGTGGGTTTGTCGATTAACACTGCCAAAACCAAAATCACCAACCTCTGTACTAACTCGTCCATTGAAGTTAGCATTGCTGGATAACCGGTAGAAGGAATAGAGAGTTTCCAATATCCTGGGAGTGTTGCTTCTACCGAAGGTGGAACCGACAATAACCTTATTGTCAACCGAATCTGTGTTTGGATTGATTTCGATGATATGCTGAAGCAATGCAATCATCTTAAACTCCAAGCTACGAATTTTCTATACAAATGTTAAATCCGTGCTGATGTACTTACGAGTAGTGCAGCACTTGGAAGGTAACCGCTAGTATCACAAAAAAAAAACTACAAACCTATGAATTGGTCATAAAGGTGGTAGCAAACAACGCGATGCAATGGAATCGGTGTCGGCCGAGAAATACATGGCGTAGTTGAGGAAGAGATACGGTTATTGAAAAAAAGTTGAATAGAGCCGAAGCTCATTTCCAGAAACCGTAGACCGGGCATAAGTCGTATGCTCTGATGAAAACGAGTCTCAACCAATCTGCACAAGATTTCCAGAAGGAATAATAATTAGGTGTTAGTCTTTGGGATAAACATGGTTTGGATATGGTGGATTAGGATGCCATATGTGAGTGATTACACATCCATTTTGTAAGTGACAGAAAGTAAAATAAGAACAGCCTTAGCAAGACAAGGTCGATGGAAAAACGATAGTTTACTTAAGGATTGACCATAAGATGCACAGTCTTAAGTTCAATGCATCGATGCGTCACCTTCAATCTAAGGCTTATAGATCTTTGAGGTACGGAGAATAAGCTAAATTGTTTTTGCCAGAACTATTTATGGAACTGTCCAAGCAGTATTAAAGGACATAAATTCGCTGCAACTCTGTGATTCCAATACAATATAAGAAGTGTTGTGGTTTATACCTCTAGTAATCTACCAGGTAACTAACAGTATTAGAAATGTACATATGTGATATTTGACTTTTGTTGTAAGATATACGTCTATTCCGATTGATTAGTTATTTGGCAATCTATGGCAAACTGATTGGTTTCAATAGTATAAGTCGCCTCTTTCTGAGATTTACGTTCCCTAAAATTTATCCCAAAAAGGTCGAGATCTCACTTAGTTATCAGATTACGACGCCGGTGATTTTCAGATTCTGTTCGACAACTCGGCTCATGATTCTTCTGGTTGATTTCATTCCTGACACCCTGTCGTCGTTGATACCAATATCTGCTTTCTAAGCAACTTAACTTTCAATACGAACAAAGAGCTACTGAGAGCACCGAAAACCAAGCACTCATCATGTATTTACGTCCTCACTTATAAATTTCCAAAAATGTAATGAGGAACTACGAGTATCACTATCATCAAATGGTAAAAACAAGATTTTTTTAAATGTCAAGCCTCCTGCAGTATTATCTTAAAATCATTGTTTACTATTGGCACAAAGTATTCTTTGGTCTATTCTAGATTTTTCTTGAAGCAAAAATCCCACAACTACCTCCCAGTCACGAGGGTAAATGTAGTTGAAACTGTGGATCGACCATTGGAAACCAGTACCGAATTGAAGGAAGAAAGACACCGCAGCAGTGTTTTACGTCAAGTGATGTCTTTTGTTTAAAGTTCTTTGTCTACCGGATATTTTATTTTTTCCATTAAAGATGCATTTTCTACAAAGAGTCCTCGTTATACTAAAGAATTTCCCCACCCAAGGGCATTGATCCAGAGCACAACTATTTAAGATTTATTTCGACGAGTTTTTAATGAGATCTACTATTTAATTAATAGCTACTAGGCGGCGTAGAAAGATAGTTCAGATATCTATAACTGTCCATGAAAAAAAATAAAAAATAAATAAATTATATATAGGATACTCTCTCAAGGAAGCAACATAATAACCATTCGATACAAAGATGAATGACATTCTATTAACAGTTCTTCAACAGAAAGAAAGTCTGTCGTAACATTTTAACGTTTGTTACGAGTAGCCTTATCATCATCCCTGTTTACATCCGTGGAAACGCGAGCTACTATAAGCACAACTATAAGTTCAACAACGACTATAAGTATCTACAACGATGTACTCTTATGTCTGTATCTTTCGTAGGCATCAGATCGTCTCAGATTCAGTTGCTAACAAAAAAGGTTAAATTAAACATAATAATGATGAGTTTTAACCGTTACGATTTATCTAATTGATTTGTATGAAGAAATTTGATTGATTTCTAATCGTAGATACATTATTATTCCAATACCATTTGAAGAATTGTTACTTTGCCGACATAAGGAGTCAGATATACACATACCTACAAACGAGTAGATATGCTGTAGAGCTTCACCTCCAGTCACCCTATACAGATACCCAGATACGTATTCTGGACACTGAAAATCTTCAGAGCTATCAATCCAACTGTGAGTGATTGTGCGGACTCTCAATATTGCTAATTGGAGGATAAATTTTTCTAACTATCTTGCCTTGGTTGGCTTGTGACTGACAACGATAACGATGACGGTGCAGGCCATCTAAAGTTCTATTGTGACAATTCGATCATTGTAGACATTTTGTTATTCTTTGGTTGAACATAAAGAGTCTGTCGGTGGTTTGGAGTTCACTTTGTTAGTCATTCTCTTGGAATCCGCAAGATACGTGAGGAAAATTAAAAAATATGAATTTACACTAAGGTGTCAATTATGTCTTTCGGTGGAACACTAATGGATTTGGAAAAAATAAAGAAAGAGAGAAAGAAAAGAAAACAATTTTAAGACAAGTGAAACGTTGAGAATCGATCCAAAGAGCAAGAAACCATTTATTTACAATAAGGTTTTGATTTTGTGTTTTTTAATTCTTTTATTCCCTTTAAATAACGGTAAAGGAAGTGGATGGGTACTTTGTGTGTGTCTGCGGAGAATTGCTGCAAATAAGTGGATAGCTATCATAAATAAATTCAGGTTAAGCCATCACCTGAATCTTCCAACTAAGGTTGGAAAAGATTTTCTTTTTCGAGTGCATTAGCATAGACCAATTAACACAACATCGTTGTGTGGCAAAACTACTAAAATTTCGATTTGAACCTCACTGTGAAATCTTAATAAATTCATTGGCTTTCCCTATTTCAGTGGTTTTGTGAGGAAGGTGCAATTTAGAATTATTTTTGGTTCCCTTGTATGCAGATAGATTATATCAAACTTTCTCTAAGAACTGTGTGTCTGTACATATATACTCGTATGTAGGTTTCAAGTCTACAGCGGAATAAAGAGAATAAAAGGCCAAATCCACTGTAAGGTAAAATTACTGACAATGAATGAAATATTTGGCCGGCGACGCACAAATAAAAATTACCGAAACAGCCAAAAATCCAAAAGATCTTTTCAACAAATTCAAGGATTAAAAGACCACCTAGCTAACCATCCTTACCATCTAAGGAACTGCTAAACAAACTACTGAATCTGGGAGATAGTCCTTGATGTGCGCATTAAAAATGGACAACAGTTGATTTGTCAGTATTCTATCTCTAATTAAAGAACTAACCTGAAACTCGTTTCAGAATGCATATTACGTCCACTTTGTGACATATATTACCCAGTGACAACTCAAGTCAAATGCATCTGAATGTGATCCACCAATTTCGGGATGTTCTCCCAACTGTTTATTGTTTATATACCATAATTGCTCAATTTGAAATATTTCAGAACGACACATGGCTGTTGAAAGATTCAACCGAACGGATTCCAGACAGTTCGTTTGCTATTTCATTTCCAAAAATACCTTTGCAACCTGGCATACAGAGAGATTTTGTAGTGTGTTGAACCAGTGCAAGACTGATTAGGAGTAAATGAGCTTAGAGCCTAATGCTGTAATGGCTGCTTAATTGTCCGTTATTATATGGATGGGGACACTTTTCACTCCCTTTTTGAGGACGAGATTTGGGCACACCTGAATGGCATGTACCATATTTTCGCTTGAAGTATGCTGGGATCTGTTCCCGTTGATTGCAGAATTCTAGCATTTGGGACAACTATACCAGCAACTAGCCCGTTGTCCATCTTCGAACCATTCGTATACGGCTTGATACTTTTAGAGTTCGAGGTGGGGTTTTTGTAGTTCCATGCTTCTCAGTTTCGGGTTAGTATTTTGAACCTTCTGATGAACCACAGAGTCTTAGGATTTCGGAGAGAAGATTCATTTGATCTATTGATCTTTTGCTTGTAGTAGTCCGACTGTACTGCGAATGAAGAGATGAAGTAGCGTTAAGCCAATGAAGCTTTCTATAGCTGCTATGTGACAACTGTGCATTTCCCCAGTGATGCCGAGGCATGCAAGTCTATCTAGCCGCTGCGGCTTTTGTATGATAGATTTCTCTTTTGTTTCGTTCCACCAAATTACTGATGAGTAGGTGATGATGGGTTGTATCATCAGAGCGAACAAAATACTATAATTTCGGGCCATTAACTTACTCCAGCAAGGATATCTCAGAAGTTTAGATATCAAAAAATACCATAACGATCTTTGTCGATCGCATATCCCTCAAGCTCTCGTCAACGTATTTACAACCTTCATTAAGTGCTGAAAATCAGTGGTTTTGGCGACGAGAAGCCGCAGTAGTTGACGCAACTGATCTGGATGATACGCAGTTTAATAATGGGTACAGAAAAGCACATATACCAGAAAGAACATATGCGATTAAGATTCTACTTCACAAAGATACAATTTAACCAACAAGATCCATATAGAAATCTGTAGAAATTAGCAAGGAAATTCAGTTGTAAGATCACAGTTCGTGTCTGTGAAAAGTAAACTTTTGCAGTCCGCGACTATAAACCAACCCCGTTGTCAGGATCTAGAGCAACAACAAGGTGGGCCATAACGAAAAGTGCCATAGATTTTACAAATGGCGTCAAACGTCATGTGGATACGTGAACAAACAAAATTTGTGGTTCTGGGGCACTGAAAATCCACGAGTAATTCACGAAGAGACATTACACCTACTCAAAGTTACTGGATTGTGTGCTGTTTACACTGGAGAAGTCATTGAATCTAGAAAAATAAGGTCATACAATATGGCCCATCTTGTATATCAAAACGTAAGGCCATTTTTCAACGATCTAATTCTTCATAGCTTTCAGTGCGCTTAAGAGTCTGGTAGGTCATCAATTGATCAATTATTTATACTACGGCAGATCCCAGAGAAAGCTCAGAAAGTCAAGGTCGGTGTTCACCCTTCCGCATATGACAGTTTCTATATATAGTGACGAGCTAAACAGAACAAAGTCTGAACCAGGTGATACACTGTCATGTGACTTTTTTATCATTGCTCTATGTATACGTTGGAAAAGTGTGCGAAAATCGCAGGGCATAATTCTCCAAAGGTCTATGTATAGTAATTACGTACATTCATACTGATGTCATCAGTAGGACTAGTGCGTCTATCAATAATTGAAACAGAAGCAGAAACATGAGGTTTGTCTGTGAATGAAAGCAGATCTCGCTCGAATGGTTACACTTTGCAATTGTTTTTATTTTGGCCTAACAACTTAATTGAGTAATAAGGAAACCACGTACAAAATGCTCTTCCTCCCTGTCTTTCTTTATGTCCCAGAAACGTGGACACTACCGAAGAAATCGGAAGATATTCTCTGTCGTTTTTAATTCAGAAATCTTCGACTGATTTTTGGTCTCGTTTATATTGACGGCCTTTTAAGGAGGAGATATAATAGCGAGGAAGAGATTTCTCCCAGAAATGGATGCGGATCTTAACCATTTTAAAGTGCTCAATTGAAGATATCACACTGTAGAGGTTTATTTGTTGTGGTTCAGGTGTACTCTAAACTGTAGCGTTGCCTTAGTAAGTAATTATGTAGGTATTTAGCGATGATTTAAGTCTTTATCAAAAGGCACTGATTTTTTGGTTCCCGTAGTCCTGTAAAAACTGCCAGTGTCCATCATCGTAAAGCTAAGACCTCTACTTTACCAATAAATTTTAGATTTTGGATGTTTCTGGGTGTCTAGTGCATTTAACATTCTTAAACAGTTGTACATAGTCTCTTGTGTTTAACGGGATGCCTATGCATCCATGGAAGCAACGATATGCCTTGCCATCGCTCACCGTCATTTCTTTGAAACCAAAGTGGAACTCGTGTTAGAGGCAAAAAGTTCCACCCTTGGTAAGGGTCGAGGCCGACCTAAAACCTCTTACTGCTCTTAAGGTCACAGCAACTGTATCTTGCAACTGTACATTGAGTCAAGACCCTTCCCGCGACTTTGGGTTTAAGCCACAGTTACCATGCTGCTCCCACCAGAGGGCTTACCTCTTCAAGTCAGACCTGGACCGAAATCCGGAGTGCTCCTGAATCTCATGGTACTGTGTTGTAAGTCGTAGTAGGGACTATCGGTGGTTCTGCCATCAACAGGATCTCTGACCGCCCGCTTGTCACTGGTCAAATCGTAGCAGCATTCGGAGGCGTTAAACTCCGAAAACCTTAACAATGAGACCAGAACATTGATCTGCCTTTGAACCCTTAATAATTGGGGGGGAAACACTTGTAGAGAGTAGCATTCGATTATGTAATAAAAGTGTTTATCCGCAGGTAGTCGACACACACTAAGTCTGCCGTTGACAATGTTTATAAACTCAATCGCTTGCAATTAAGTGTTGATCACTGGATTGAAGTCTAAAAGGTTTAAGTTTGTTAATTTACGAAGATTATTGCAATGTGGATTTTGAGCAGGTTATATCCTTCTGCAAACAGTTGATGTGTCCCTATGTCTCTATGTGTCCCTAACTGAAATGTACTTCGCATTTAGATACTGTAAGCCAAAAACTAACTAAAACAAAGTATTTTATTAAAATTTTATAGCAATCTTGAATTGGTTGCTACCACTTTTTTTCAAATAAAGAAATCGTTGGCATTTTTCAATATGTAAACCAGACATGGCTCAGATCAAAATTACCTTCAAATTGTCAATAAAAAAAAAAAAAAAAAAAAAAACGAAACAGAAGCATACAAAAATTGAAAAACGAAGAAAAGCTGAAGGAATGAGAACGACAAGATCACAAAATACCTCCCTACAACCAAAGTGTGGCATTAAGACATAGGTAGCAATAAAACTGCCAAATTCAGGCATGATAATCTGTCAATCCTTTTCAAAAGTGACTCGTCGTCGCCGTTCGTCGCAATCGTTGTCGTTGTCGTTTTCGTTGTTCATCCTCATTCCCATCTCTGACTGCCCTCCATCTGGACCAAATGTCTAAGTTATCCACAACTTTTTGGGGTTCCTCTTGAATTTCTGTTTTATTTGAATTGTTTTTAGTTGTTGGTTGGTTTTTTTTTTTTTTTTTTTTTTTAATTTTTTCGATGGCAGCAAGACAAAATATCTTTTGTTGCGTTTTTTATTTGTTTGTCCCTTTATGTATATGAACTGTCGAGAAAGGGTTAATCCTGTGCATTTGGTTCTTATTCTTCTTGTTGTTCATTTGTGTAGTAAAGAAAAATAAGAAGGAAAAACCAAATTCAAGTGGTGGTTAAATAGGATGCCACATTCGCCACCAGTAGTGAATGTAATAGAAATTCTAGAGAATAAACAGGAAATTCAACAAAAGGACTATTCATCTCAACGTGTGAACTGATTATAGTTTTATAATTTATAAAAATCCTCTTATTATTTGTTAACCAAAAAGAAAACAACAATTTTTCTTGGTTTGAGATTAAACCTTTGCCGCAGTTGAAAGGATCAAAAGAGTTGATTGCGGCATATTTCTCACTTTAAGGAAGCATTCTACAGTTGTGGTCTTGCGAGAATTCTTTTCTTTATTTTTCCTTAGAGAAGTTATCGTCGCGGATTAATTGAGAGGATTTGTACCTACATGCAGGTTGATTGACCAGCAAAGAAGACCTAAACTGTCAGAGATACCTATTGTCAGTTTTAGATATTTTGGTTTACCAGTTCTTATTATAGTTTGGGTTGGGAGTACCATATATTTAAGAGCTATTTGATGAGTATCCGAATTGGAAGACTGGAAAATTTGGTGAAAATTCGACGCTCAATTTTGTTTTGGCACCCATTTCAAAGCATCGTGTTAGTGTTTTCTGCGACCATGAAATAAGAGCAGTATTGCGCCGTGATCCGATTTTTGTTTTTGAGTGGCAAAATGGTGTGTATGGAACCCATACACCTTCCCGTACAACCGTTTACCATTGGTTCGTAGAGTTTTTCCCTGGTCGCTCGTCGGTTTTTGATGAACAGCGCCCAGATAGCCCAAAAACGGTTACCATAGAAGAAACCGTGGATAAAATCTGAAAAACTGAAAATTTGCGAGTTGGCCGAGATAGCAGGAATCTCAACTAAACGCGTTAACAATATCCTGCACGAAATGTTGTGCATGAGAAAGCTTCTTGCGTGATGGATGCCGCGTTTGATCATACCAGAGAACAAAAGCAATCGTGAGACCACAAAATGCGGAAGAGTTTCTGCATCGTTTTGTGACCATTCGATGAGACAGGTATTCATTGATACATACCAGAACAATCGAAACAATGGGTTTTACCCGATAAACGTGCTTCGCGAGGTGTGATCGACTTTGACTATTTGGAGAGAGGAAACACAATCACAGTTTTCATTAAACAACGCACGTAGGATATCCTTAAATAGGGATAGGGCCTTACTACTCAATTATCAAGGGGGATTCTTTGTTTTTGATTTGGTTTTTCCCTCATATACCATCTAACTCATTTTGGCAGCTTCCGCTTCCGTACTAACGAACGCACTTGTGACGGGCCGCTGAGTTCTCCGAATTATGTCGATACCATCAGCGTACGCTTGTAGTTTCACAAACATTTGAAAGATTGTAGCACCAGTGTTTGTTTATGAATTCTGCACAATTTTTTCAAGAATGATGTTAAAGAAATCACATGACAGCCCGTCTTCTTGTCTAAAACTTGATCGTGCAGCAAGCACTCTCGATCGGCATTTTTTACAAACGAGCTTGGAAGGGCACTATATACAATAGTTCGTCTCTATAAATGCTATCATATGCGGTTTCAAAATCGATGGGAAGGTGACGGTATTGATTTGGTCAGGATCTCCCGAAATGTGCAAATTTGGTCTAAAACCCACTGATAGGGTCCAATTAGGTTACTGATGAAAAGTTTTAGACGTTCACAGAATACGGCAGATAAGATCTTGTATGCAATGTTGGATACTAATGCATCATAGTTGGATCACTTTAGCCTAATATGCGGTCATGCTTTCCCAAAAGAAATAGGCGAATACAAAGAATATTTAGAGCATGAAACTAAGTATTTCATTCTTACAAAATCGTTTTGAGTAATCTTAATGCAAAAATTGGAAAAAAAAGACATATTTCGTAGCACAGTTGGAAGGTAACACGTCTGCACAATACATTAGACCACAATTGACCAATAATTCACACAAAAGCAGATCATAAAGAAAGTCCAAATAAATCCAGATCGGTACTCACTAACTATTTATCGATTTTAACACATGTGTGGCAGTATCTTCAGAGATGACCCTAACTGGGCCATGTTTTATATTGACATTCTGTTAAAATCGAAAACAAACTTACTTAGACCTTTAATGTCGAAAGTGTGTTATACCTCAGATTTAAGAAAATCGTGCAGCCAGAAACAGGGGACAATATTTCAAAATTTTGTGCAGCTTTTAGCGTACGCTGATAACACTGATGGAAATAAACGAAAATGAATATGCAAGCTATACAGAAACACTGAATTGATCCGAAAACTTCGCAGCAGTCGCCTGAGTTGGCACGGATGAAGGGAAGGTAGATCGAATGAACTCCAGCTCCAGCTTGAAGTGTCTCCGATTCATTGTGAGAGGGACAACACAATAGAAGAAGATCTCACCTTAGATGGTGCGCCTGAGTATAACTTAACTATCTTGACGACAGCTTTCTTAAGAATGCGACAACTAAAGCGATTTATTGGCAGAGGCTCAGATCCACCCTCATCTGTGCCATCTACCAGCAATTTTGCCAGCTTGATGAATAATTTTTTATTCTTCTTGGATCGTTACCATTTTCTATTGGTGCTATCTGTTAATATGCTTAATATCGTGTGGAATTTTTGTTGAAATCTGTTTTCAATTCCAAAGAAGACCGCATAAAGTAACATGGAACTGTCACAAGAAAAACCTCCCCAAATACGCCTTGTTACATGAATTGCACCCAATCCTCCGAATAACTTCGGCCACCTCAATTTGTTAATTCAGATGTAACTGAGGAATTCCCGTATTACAAGCTCATATCTGTTTAAGACTCGTAAATTGAATAAATTTCAACCAAATCAAACAGAGAAATCCAAGTAAAGAGACAAATTCTCTACAGTTTCGACT
Organism: Volucella inanis; assembly: GCA_907269105.1. Lineage (NCBI taxonomy): Eukaryota > Metazoa > Arthropoda > Insecta > Diptera > Syrphidae > Volucella > Volucella inanis. The sequence goes on from OU026157.1 coordinate 28,548,737, forward strand.
TCGATATTGCCATATTTATGTGTAAATTGTGATTTTCAAAAAGCTTTACGCCATTGACTACAAGTATCTCACGCAACGTGAACAAATTTGTATTGAATTTCATCCTTTCGCAAAAAAGAAAAAAACAAACTAGTCTAACCAAACTGTACAACTGATACATGCCACCTCCAACGTTAGCACTATATTCTACACTTTAGCACACCAAACTCCACAAACAAAGGTAGACCAAGTACGAGTACATTCATCTAAACCACTAGCCATTATAGTGACCCATATTTGAAAAAAACAGACACCTAAACCGAAGAGACTAAGAGAATTGATATATAAAGCACTATAAGCCGAGATTGCATATCAAATTTCAGTTTCTGGCCTGGGAAGTTGAGTTTTTCTTATTATTTCTCTTTTCTAGATCCCATTCCGAGGGTGTATTAGGTTTGATACATATTAAAGTTAGCAACAAAATGAAATAATGCAGATACGACCTACAGTATACCACTTGCACAGATTCAATTGCTAAGAAATGCCTCACACTTTTGAATCAAAAATTCCTATATCAGTATCTACAGGAAGTTGGTGCAGAAAAACTTCGATTCGATATCTAGATTTTATTTGGATGGAAGTAAAAATGTTTTTTAAGTAAAATATATAGCTTTTCAGAGAACAAATTCATCATAGATTGCAGAGTTTCATCGAATCCAAACCCTGTCGAGCTCACCCATTCTGTGCTCAAAATTAATAAAATTTGAATGGTAGGTGAATTTATTGAACTCTCGATTTTTTCAAAGATATAAAAACCATTTGAGTCGGGAAAACCTTAATAGGGTACATTGTTGGAGGGTTCAGCTATTTAAAGCCTTTCTAATTGTTTTTTCTTATTTTTGGAGGTTATATTCTATCCCCTTTTTCTTGTTATCATTAGACAGTGTAGCCATCCACAGCTTATTGCTTACCATTTGCCAAAGATGAGGAGGACAAAGCCAAGTCCAAGTCGAGCCAAATAGTGTCGGGCAGGTTGGGATGTGGTGCTATTTTACTGTATCTGCGCCATTCAGTTCCTCTCTTCCTGCGCGGGTTTTTCGCTTCTTATGTTGCCTTTTTTATGGTTTAAACTCCCGCAGATGCAGACGTGTAGCATAATGCATCGAGAAATTCATTTCGACACCTTTGATTTTTTTTCTTCTTGTTCGTCGGTGTTTTGTATTTGCTGCCTTCCGTCGGCGGTGTACAGTAGCACAATGAATAAAGTATCTCAGAATGACTCTTTTAAACGAAGGGGAGAAAAAAATTATATCTCAGATTCGCCCCCGCGAACAAAAAGACATAAGATACAAATGCGACTACGTATACGAGTATTCGAGCCCAACTATGCAATTCGATTATCTTTATTAGAGTTTCCTTCATTTTCTCCTACTGGAGTGTTGGGTGCACTGGAAATTAAATCCTGATTGCAACACACAGTAGGGAACAAAAGGCAAACAATAAAAAAAAAAGAGGAAAAATGCTCATAAAGCCAAAAATAAAACCACCTACGCTGGGCTTTTCAGATACAGATACTTTTTTAGTGGGTTGCGAAGAGTTTTTTTTTTTTTTTTTTTGTTTTTCTAAATACTAGTACCTACCACCAGATGTTTACGGCTACTGCTGGTGTCGGTTTCATTTCATTTCTTCGAGTCTGGATGTTATGTGTGATTGTGTGGTTAGGAATGCTGTTGCTGTAGGTAGCTTAGCTAACAAGCAATGCAATTTTTGAGGGAGAAATCGCTTTCGATTTCGATTTCAATTTGTGTAACTGCTGTCGCAGCAATTGCAATTTTGTACTGACGCAGCGCAACAGCATACTGATAGACGGTTACAATTTTATAATTAGTAAAGGTGCCAGAGATGTCTATGTGTTTAAAAAAGAAAAAAGATACACATAAGGAAGTGAAGTAAATGAAGTAGATATGTGGAACAAGAGTAGGATTTAAGATTTTGCAAAGTCACCCGTTAAATACACGTTAAACTGGAGCTGACAATGTAGATGGAATTCTATTTAACTGGATGAATTTATGAATGAATCTACATAGAAACGTTCATAGAGCTTGCTGTTTATATAATTTATAGCTATAGTAGTCTAAAGGTGTATAAAAATAAAGCACAAGAGCCACCTTAGCCCTTATTGCGCAAAAGCGAACTTTACTCATGCCAATGTAGAAACATTATGCTAGGCACACTCCCTACTAAGTGTATATTTTGGAAGGATGTGTTAATCTCAGGTGTTGCAGTATTTCAGTTTCTTTTTATTGGCAGAGCAATAAGTTTAAAAATTTTCAAAAATGCAACTTTTATAGAAATTTTTGTTAAAGGGTTGCACAGATACTTTCGATCGAAAATAACGAGGCAATGTCTGCGAGCATCATCAATATTCCTTGCATTCCTCTTAAGAATTTGGAAGGGAAAATTATATGTTATTCAAGCCATATATGTATGTAAAAATGATTCATCTTATGACTCTTACTCCAAGTTGGTTTCCCCGAGCGATAAGATGCGGATTTAGATTCCTTCGTCGCATCAGGTATGTGCCTTAAGTTGGTATTCAAGTGTCTTATATGCAATAACATCTATCGCAAATCTTGCATATGAAATACTTCGTGACAGAGAGGCATAGTTTTGTACCTCATTTGACCTGTCAAAAAACAGGTACATTCTACCAATATGATAGGCACACCTTATTCTCCCAACTTTTGATCGTTGAGTTTATTTTATGCTAAAAATGATACAAGTATGCCACAGATAGGATTTGGTGTAGGTAAGGGTGGATCATAGGAACGTTTACTAGCGAGTTCGTTGGCTTTTTCATTTCCTGAAATACAATAACTGGTACCCACCAAAGCTTGACTTTGTTTCCTTTTAATAGTTCTGAAAAGCATTGATGCAGTGGATTCAAACAAATTTGGGCTTCATGTTGTCAATACTGCTCGACTATGTGTGGGTATTAAGATCGCCATCCACCTTTTAACTAACATATTCTTGAATAGCGTGAATCTCAGCTTGAAACACGATGGGAATTTTCCACATTAGCTTTGCAACATTTGTTTTCGGGCCATGGATACACCCCGATGTCCGTTGTAGATCCATTTGATTCATCTGTTTATCCATTTGTATTCAACACCTTCAAGCCTCGATATCGAGGTACAACATTTTTGGAACGCAGTGAAGATTTAAGGAGTAGAACATGTCCAGTTGAAGAATCTTAGATATAAGGCTTGGATGCTCGATTGTTCTGCAAGTTTCGCCACTTTTTTTTAGCATTTTTTAGTATGAGAATCATCGGAATTAGATTCTAAAGTTCTATAAGTATCACTTAAAATCGACAATTCTAGAATACTATGCTTGATTGTGTTGACCATCAGACCAACCAACAAAGTTATTGGTTAGTGTAACGAAAGACGAAACTCCTTAGTGAGCTTTACGAACAGAAGAATCTGGAATACTATCGGCTACTCCAGAAGAACAAAAAGAGCTCTTAAAACGCGCAATCAAAGATATTAGGAGGAAGAAAGAAACCTTGTAGTAGATACACAGTCGGTAATTAGAGTATGTGAAAAAATGATTCGGAACACACAAGCGAATACTAGAGGCACAATCTTTAAGAAGTATGTGCAACAACTAGCGTACGCCAATGATATCGACCTAGTATTGAAATGGGAGCTGCCAAAACGGCTTTTGGGGCCAATAGATAGCAAAACCAAGTATATGCTGTCAACAAGAAGGGACACACCTTGGCTCGGCTATAAATTCTGCCAACAGCACCTCAGTAGAAATAAAACAAAGAATTACTCTTGCCAATTGTTGTTTCTTTCGGTTAAGAAGACAATTGAGTAGTAAGGCCCTATCCGAAAAAATCAAGGAGACTCTATATAAGACCTTGATCATCCAAGTCTTACTTTATGACGCTGAAGCGTCATCAAACTCTATCAAAAGTGGATGAAGATATCATCAGTTGTTTCGAGAGAAAAATCTTTCGAAAAATGTCCGGTCCCGTTTGCGTTGACAGGCTTTCGAAGGAAGATTTAACGACGAACTATACGAGCTTTACAGTATAGACATAGTAGACACCAATGCTTCAGCCTGCCGAATCTACGAATCCAACCTGGAGGGACAATGCAGTAGAGGAAGACATTATGACCTCAACCGACTAAAAGTGCGCAGAGGCAGTTAGCTAAATACTGGGCTAACTACAGCAGCTGGTTACGTGAGGCACAGGTTCCCCCGAACTATAGCGCCACCTAAGTAAGTATGTAAGAGAATAGATAAAACGTGCAATTAAAAAAAGATTTTTTTTTGTATAGTTTAGTCCTGGGGTGATGAAACCAGTATATGGATTTTGTGCCTTTATCACGCACTGGAGTCTCTAACTTCTATCAAAAGAGAGTTTGGGCATATGTATAGCGGCACCGATTTTTAAAATTTTTCCTTGGCACAGAAAAGTCACGACAATGTATTTTCATCGAGATTTTAGAGTTAGGACATATCAAGCGATTCCTACTGTAGGTAAAAGTCAATCCTTCTATTCCTTAGTCTATCTTTACAAACAGATAAACTATGACAATATTTTCGGTCGAATATATTGAAAATAATGTACACGTTCTTCGAAAGGAATGCCTGGCTATTTTGGCCTGTATCTTGAAAATCAATGCTCACATCACATCATGTTTTCATTCTCTTAGGCATGGTTTCTTCTTATAAGATGAACACAACATTTAACCATGTTGTCAAATGGTCTTTTGCATAAGCGCACAAGGAAGAGAGATAAATTATAAATCCGTCAGCCTCTTCGTAATTGACGCGCCTTTATTATTTTTTCAACACTTTCCCGTTTAGCTGAACTGAGCTTATTTGACGACAACCTACAGTAGCACCTAGTACAGCCTCCACGAATTACATAAGCTACTGTCCATTCATGTATCCCTTATCATAGGTGTCTAATGACTCAAAGGCATAATCAAATGTCGTTAAATATTCCGTTCACACACAACTACCGTAATATTATCCACTCTATAGACATCAAACTAACCGCAATTAAAATTTTTTTATAAAAACAAAGTCATGCATGCCACAGCAACCAGAAGCGCTTAAGCCATTGCCACCAAGTGACTGAGTCTTATCACCATTTTTGCCACCGCTTAACAAGACACATGTGATCGTTCAGCAATAAAGGAAAACGCTCATACCTAATAAAATCCAACAACACGAAAACATGATGAAAATGATGTAGTGCACCTGAATGGTCTTAGAGCCTTAAACTCATGCATTTGTATTAATTGCATGCAAAATTAAATCCAAATCTCGAATGTGGTCAAAGGTGGGTGCGGCATCTTGACAAACTGGTACTTCAAGCCGGCGATATCCTTTATATCAATTTGAAACTTAAACAGCTTCAGCGTATTAGAGGTATTTCTTCAAAACTTGTGATGGAAAGTTAGACATGTTGGGGTTTCCTTGATTAATTCGTTTAGATAGAGTCAAATCTCACTTTCAGTTGAGAGATTGATAGGGGAAATGACGAAAGAATACAAAGACTACTCGTATGTGAATCTCTTTAATTTTCAAAATTGAAATCCACATCTCATTTCCTGATCACATTGGAATGTATCTAATCATAGTAGGTACACCACATACGAACGTCATGCAAATTTACATAGCTTTGTTGGGTAAACTCGTATGCATACATATCTGTATCTCTGAGTAGAGATTCGTAAGTGTAAACATAGACTTACCGATGGCGTTAGTCTGACGGCTGTCGCCTTATTGAAAATAGTATATCAACGACATTTTTTCGCATAAAAAAGGAAATCTCTTTGCGGTCCAACAAAAAAGTGTGTACCAAGTCATGTCAAATGTCTCTCGCGAAGACTGATCGAGTGCTACGTTGAAAGAAATAAAATACCTTTTCGGAATTTACAAGATACTGTTGCTGGTTTGGTTCTGTTTTTTTTTTTTTTTTTTTTCTCCTTTCACGTAGGCTAACTTTGGCTTATGCTTACATCTACTATTGGTTTGGGCTTCAAGATACACTGCAGTGGGACGCACACATTCATATACGGTAAGAGACTATTTTTCGAAAATTGGAGCACCAGAGCGCGTTCCGAGAAAAAAATGTTTGCTGTTTCCATAAATTGCATGGCCGGGAAGGTGGTATAAATCAACAATTGAATCAAAATACCTAAACACAAAAGCGAGAAAACTAACAAACCATAAGCTTTACCACGATAGTAGGTTCTGGTGTTTTTCTTTTTTTTTTTATTTTATTTTTGTAATTCAAATTAGGGTTGCGCGAACACTGTGTTCTGTTCGAGACAGGTAATTAAGAAAATTAATCTAAATTCGAATTCGAAATGAAGTACGAAAGTCTGTAGACACCGTAGACAGATATTAAAGCATTTGGGTGTTAATTTGTTGCGATTGGAACATGGCTGAGAGGGTTTTGTACAACCACCGTGCAATTATCGCTCCTGACGATTATAAAATGTATTACAACTTACTCTTGTCAGTTTGCTCTTTCTCGTTTTTTTTTTTTTTTTTTCAAGTTTGTATCTTTTTCATGATAAACGCCTTGTACGGTGGGTTGTAAAAGTGTTCTTTAGTTGACAGTATGATGTAGACTTACCTGCAATGAAAATAAATAAGAAATCAATTATTTAAATGACTTCGACTATGGTTCATAGAAATAAGTTTCAAAGAAAAACAAAAGAGTTGTACTGCGAACTGAAGCAAAGTAAGAAAATACAATATTTATTTAAGCTGTACATCTCGTATAGTTTGTAGTTAAATCTTGTCCTCCAGAGCCCGTCAATGCAAACGGGACCGAAGATTTTACGAAGAAAATATTCGGAATATTATTGGCAAAAGCTGTCAGTTGCAGAGGCGTTTAAAAAACTGTGGCTCCATTGTTCGCTTGTGAGTTCCGCACAAGTCTTTCAAGTATGATGTTAAAGAAATAACACGACAACTCTTCACCTTGTCTAAACCTTTTTGTAGATCGGGCAAATGAACCTGAGAATTCAGGCACACACTCTTCTAACCAAATCTTATAAATGAGTTGGTGCATGTTCTTCACAAAGTCACTTCAAGCAGCTTTGGTCAGGTTAGTATTTCTATCATCAGTTAGTATTGGCTATCATCATCTTAATGGAATGGTCTATTCTCCCTGATGGCGGGATATTGATTTTGATCGCAGGTATACAGTCTGTAAGACGTTTTTCCATATTTTCAGCCCAACTGTGACTCTGCTATAAGGTTTCCTTCTTCATTTCTACCGGTTTCTGTATAGGTCTTGTTGCATTTGCAAGTTCTTCTTAACAGTTGGTAGAGCTCAATATCTTCGATCCAGCACTTTTTGTGCTTGTTTTTCTTCTTCTGGAGAAGTTCATGTTCTTTCGTTCTCTTTTGCTAGCAGAGTTCACGAGCGGCTCTCGTCTTTCGTTGCATTTCTTGAAGGTGATCTGCTGATAACCAGCATATTAGTTGATCTGATGGCATGTTGGCAGCATTGCAGCTGGTCTTCGGTACTTGATACTGGCGTCATAGGAGTTTGCACAAGATGATAAGGAAAAAACACAGTAGGCCATCTTGCAAATGAATTATTTATTTTATATCCTTCCACACCATATTTGTTAAGTTTCGGGTCTTGATTTTGGTTGAAGAAGTTTAGTGCCATTAAGTTCATTACATAGATAATGCTTATCCATAAACTGACTTGACTTACGGAACTGCATCATCAACTTTATACTTATCATTCTTGCCTTTCGATTTTTAGTAACCAATTAGCTTCCTATGTTTGTGACAACAGGGCTTCAATAATGCTTCTTAGGATGAACTAGAAAGTATTTTGGTCCCATACCATAAGCCATTCCTATCGCGGATCCTTAAAATGCTACCATATTATCAGAAAGTTTATCTTTTATCCCGAGTGCTATATACAACAGGCTTTACGAAACAAGGATGAATGTTTTATCTTAAACAATCTCAGAGTGATTATTGTTTTGTCATTCTTCGCTCGAAGTTCCCAGAAAAAGCACACATGAAGTAGTCGTATGGCTATAAGGCATAAAGGAGCTGGTTAGGTTATTTTAAGCATAGTTCCCATGCAAACGCCTGATATTCTTTGAAGTATTCCTAAACCTGTCACGTTGAACTTCCTCTATACGGAAGATTAGAGAACAATTTAGAGCATAAGTGTCGACCTGATAACCGGTATACCTATTGGGTTATATAATAATTCTTTGAATTGTTCGTCATGTGAATATTTTTCAGGACAAAAGAGTTTCTAGCCAACTCTATAGAGAAGAATAACGATAATCATATCCTTATTATGATCAATAACATCGTCTTTGGTGATTTGTCCAAAAAGTTAGAAGACGAGAGTATATTTAATGACCCAAATTGAAAAAAGACTGCACGAAACTAGGTCTAGAAGAGGACTGGATTTCAAATCGTGTTCAAATAGATTTTGGCCTTTCCCTTAAGATTTTGTTTTCCTTTATTTTTTGGCGGGAAAAAAAGTCACTAAGCAAGTCTATCTCAAGTTACCTGAGTGTTCCTTCGCCAAAAAATCTGTCAACTAGATTTTCCAAAAAGCGATCGATGCCAGGCATAGCTTCTCTAGTTTGGACTTTCGAACATTTTGAGGAGTCAGTGTCGATGTCAATTATTCGATTAAGACACCAATACACCGATTGCGTAATTTGAGAATATGTGCCGACTAATGGCCGCAAAAACTTATCAAGAGACCAGATTTAAGCCATTAGAAATGCCGCATCCTAGAACTATTTAACAATTCCGTCCACTGGACCCAGAAGGCTGATAAAAAAAGACTCCCTATCGAACTATTTTTTACAGCGATTGGTAAGTAAGAAGAATAAATGAAATTTTCAGCAGAATACGAGGTGTGTGCCCGGGTGTTTTGGGCATGGAACGTGTGTCAGCGAAGTTTGTTCCGAAACTTTATAATTTTGATCAAAAGATATATAGGCTTTGCAACGAAATTTATTTTGTCAGAGGAGACAACGTTTATAGGCTGTGGAATAAAGAAACAGCTTTGCTCCTCTTCAAAGGTTCTTGGAGTCCATTTTAAAAGGATTAGGCGATAAAGGAAGTTTTCGCCTTACTTGGTACGCTCAAGTGAAAAGAAATCTTAGCTTACCTGGTGTACGAGTAAGTAACTGGCATGGATTTCCACTAGATCGATCTAAATAAAGACATCTGTTGATGACCTGAGCTCAGGTTCAGAGTTTAGCGCCACTTCAAATAAATAAACAAGAAGTCCTCATCTATGTGATATTTAGTTTCCAATTGATTTTTTGTTCGAGGTTAACCCGATATATGGCAAGTGCTAGCGTCTTGCCGGTGATTCATGATAAATATACATACAGCCTGAGCTGCCTATTCATATCGATTGTTTTTTAACCAAGAAATCTCCTATCTATTGGATATGTAATTTAATTCGTGCCGTTTTTTTTTTTCCAAAATTTGAACGTTTATTTAAGAAAAACATGTACAATAGTATTATTCAAAGTATTGCCCATCTAAAGCTATGACTTTTTCCCATCTTTCTGGAAATTTGTGGATCCCATTCCAAAAGAACTGCGCCGGCTTGGCAGCCAAGAATGAATCAAGCCAATTTTTGAACGTACGTTGTCATGATGGAAAATTATTGCCTCGTGTCTGGTCGCATATTCCGGGCGTTTTTCGGCTACTGCTCTCTTCAAATGGATTAATTGTGTTCGGTAGCGTTGTCCATTGATGGTTTCACCCGGTTTTAGCAGCTCATAATACAGCACATCCATTTGATCTCACCAAATACAGAGCATTACCTTCGCGCCATGGATATTCGGCTTTGCCGTTGATTTGGCTGGTTAGCCGGGTTTTACATATCATTTTTTGCGCTTGGGGTTGTCGTAATGGATCCATTTTTCATCACCAGTAACAATCCCATGCAAAAATGAATTCCTTTTGAGGCGTTCCAGCAGCATTTCGGACATGCAAAACCGCCTTTCGACGTCTCTCGGCTTAAGTTCATGTGGAACCCAATTTCCTTGCTTTTGAATATATCCAAATGCTTTTAAACGCTTTGAAATGGCTGCTTGAGTGATACCCAAGGATTCTGCGAGTTCTTCTTGTGTTTGGCAATAATCTCCATAGAGTAATGCTTCCAGTTCTTCATCTTCAAACGTTTTTGGCTGCCCAGGACGTTCATCATTTTTCAAGCCAAAATCACTACTTTTAAATGGTGCAAACCACTTTTGGCACATTCGTTCAGCTAGGGCATGTTCACCATAAACTTCCATCAAAATACGATAACTTTCGGCAGCAGGTTTCTTCATGAAGAAGAACTCCCCGCAAAAACACTTTTTCAAGCACAAAGTTCGACATATTTGAGTGAAAAAAAATTATTGCTGTTTACGCTTCAAATGAATGACATATACTGAAATGACATACAATGACAGTAGCTTTCAACGCATGTTCCAATGGAATAAGAACAACAGAACAATACAAGTTACGCCATCTCTTAGCAAACCGCTATATTTAGACAGATATAAGTTAGATATAAGTTATAGACCCAATACTAAATCACTGTGTAAAGCATCTTTTATATTCAGAAAGGGTTATTGTGTCGAGAGTCTTCTATGGCACCTTCTTATAAATCATCTGGACTGGACGGAATCATACCAATCCTGTTTGAAAATACGAAGCAGACTGTGACACCGTTTTTAAAAAGACTATTCAGCAGTAGCATGAAGTATGGATATGTGCAAAAATGCTGGAGGGAAGTAAAGGTAGTATTCACACCCAAGTTAGGTAAGCCCAGCCATACCTGTCTTAAAGACCTCAGGCCCATAAATCAAACATCATCAGAAGACTTCGGCTCAAACCAGAATATATGTACAAAAGGTAACGGTAACAATTGATAAAAGTGTTCACGGCAAATCGTACACATTAGCAGTCTGCCTTAACATTGGAAGAGCCTTCAAAAGTTGTCGCTAAAAGTAGAAACTTAGCGAATGCCGGATCGCAACAGTAATATCAATGCAAACGAGATAATACGGTAAAGAGGGTCACCACCTCAAGGGACACCTTTCAAAGAAAGGGAAAGTGATATCTGTGGACCCTAATGGTCAATAAAACATTTCTAAATCTTAAAAGATCCCTAACTCCCCATCATCAGTTAAGTTCTAAGTTATGCCTATTGACAATGGGCCAAGCTCTGTGGGCTGGAAATCAATCTGAAAAAAAAAAAACAGAGTTTGTCTTAGTGACACATTAAAGGATAATGCAATAATTTATGCTTCCTTCTATAGATGGGACAACTCTCCGAGTATTGTACTGATATAAAAGGTCAATGTCGAAGAACGAACGAACGCTTGCGTATATTTGAGAGAAAATGGATGTACGCGGCCATCGCCAGACACATCTTAATCTAAGGCAGCTAACTATGGTTTCAATCCACAAATAAAACTAGCAACTGTGGGTTCAAATTAAAAGTACAGCGGAAAGTATAGAAACGACGCATGTCATGACGATGACACCAATGGCTGGGAAATATAAATGCAAGAATTTGCAGCGAAAATGTGCTAAGAATGACTGGAAACCAAACTCAAAAAGCCACGTATCAACTCAATACGGACTATATAACTGAGCATGAAACACCATTCGAAGCAGAAAGAAATTTAACAGGAACCAAATAGTACAAGATTCGATATCCATCCACACGGATGGATCAAAGATAAAGATAGAAAACGGCGCCGTAATCTTCTCCGATTAATCTAATTGATGATGCTCACATCACATGCCGGACAACAGCAGAGTCCTCCAGGCTGACTGTAGCAGAAGCAGCAAAACTTGGGACAATAAGGCAATATCATACAAGGATATCGTTATATTTATTGATAGCCAGACTGCCATTAAGACCATCGTGGAAGTCGAAAATAAACTGGGGCTTGTGAAGCGCTGTCGTAGAGAGCTTAAGTCTTTTTGTGTTCAGCATAATGGTCCTAAAAAGAAGTGGCAGGCAATGAGCATGCGTACAAGTTAGCTCAAGAAGTATCCTCGCTAGAGGAGAAACTCGCAGTATCAATACTCCACTCAGCACTCGGGGAATGTAAGTGGAGCGAACTACTTTCCAACCTGAGAAACCTCAAGACCGAAACTAAACTTAGCAAATCCAGAAACTTGAAACCCAAATCTGTACTGTCTACACTTTTTGGATTACTTACAGACTAAAATATTCTGGGGACGCACGCAATAAAGCCGCGACTTGCTGAAGACGACGTCTGCAGGGTCTGTGGGTACCTAAGCCCACGGGGGGCTTGAGACTAGGAACTTTAGAAAGTTATTACTTCCATGCAATTACTTCCAGTTAATTACATCTCCTTTCAGGTTCGCTAATGCAACAAGATGACTTATGATGACTAACGCAGTTTTCCACCCTTATTGTGTCCATTATCTGGTCATAATTTCTACAGAATCCTATCTATAGCTTTCTTTGCTTATCCTTAAAGGAGCTATTCCTAGTAAATTGATAATTCGATTAAGACAATCTGTTTTCCTAGGTGTTTAAAAGGTTTAGGATAATTTTTGGGTAGGAAACTCTATCTATGGACCCTAGTATTTACAATTTTTTTTACCTATACTGATTGATAATGGATGTCTAAGCTAAAATTGAAAATAGACTTTTGGAACTTCAAAATGAAATCGAAATAATTCCTTTCTAAAATATTTTACGATTGTATCAGATGCTTATAGACTCATTGAAGAAATCGAAGTCATTCATACAAGTCTGTAGAACTGTCAACACTAACATCGTGATCGAAATACTTAACATATCTCTTTTTATGTGGCAAGAAAATAAAATTTCAATTTAACCCATTCGGAAGCTTGTAGAGCTCGAATTACCCAGACATTTTAATTTATTTGCATACGAATCAGTTACTTTTTCTCTATATTTAGCAAGCAAATTGATTTATTCCCTTGAAAAAGCAAGTTCCATGGCATTTACTAGTTGACAAGTGTCTGCTGCTGGTATAAGAAAAACTCCAGATCTTATCGAATCTATTGCTAATTAAAATCATGTCAACTCATGCATAAATGAGAGTCGCTATTGCGATACCTTCACTGCTCATACCCGAGTCATCATATGACTTTCACTTGTGCATTCACTGTCATTTAATGCATTAGATACTTATACGAGTACACTGCTCATATAAATACTTGCACCATAGAGCTATGAAATTTAATCGCACTGTTATTAATAATACGTACAACCTATTACATCGTTATTATTGTTATGAATGCTCATATGCCTACACCACAAGCAAATTAGATACATGCATCTAGGTATTAGGTCGCCGCTGTCGGTGCAAAGTTGTTGGCCACATATCTAAATATATCACATTCGATTCGCCTTACCATCGTCTGCCTATGCTCCGACTCTCATAACTTCTTCTTTGCTTGTTTCTTATTGTTATTTTTTTTATTTATATTTTTTTCGTAATCAGCTGGATAGTAGATGAATGTACTCATAGACCGCCGCATTGGAAACACCTGGATGAATGAATGAATGAATGAGATGTGAGTTCTGAGTGCTACTGGAGAAAAATGGTCAGTCTGTATCTAATGCATGCCAAAGTGTCTAGCAATAAATCTCATAAAAGTTTTTTTTTTCTTTCCCCTCATTGTGAGCAGTATCTGCCGGATTGTAGTGCACTGGTTAGACGTGTACTCGTATCTTATGATTTGTTGGTTAATTGATTCTTCCATCATACAAAAAAAAAAAAAAAAAAAGAAAAGAAAAAAAGATATGCACACGTATTATAGATATGCGTGGGGAGAGATTAAACATCTCACCCACAACAGATACTGAGTCGATTCAAACTATTGTTGTCAACCTACGAGTATAAACTGAGACTGCATTGGAATTTCAAGGAGTGATAAAAATTCCTTCGCAATATTTCGTGATTCATGTTAAGATACGTATCTGAGACACATTTCATAAGAACAATTCTGAAACCAGACTTGAAAATCAATTTTAACACCATGTCTGCACGTTTTGTTGGAATTTGTAATTATATCCGCTGCTAGAAGGAGGCATATGTTCACGTATATAATTAATTGGTTTAGATGCATTCATTAAGGGAAACTTTACGAATATATGATTGTGTGAAAAATTGTGAAAAGTATTTTGTTTTGCGGTTCATTGTTCAGATATCACAACATGAATGAATTTCTGAGAATAGCATGACAAACAGAGATTATGGTAGCCCTTCGAGTTGAGCAAATTAATTTAATTGTAGTATTTAGTTGTGATTACCTATTTCATTAGTAAGATGCAGTATTTTATGAAGCACAGTCATCTTTCAAATTAGTTCTAAGAACATTTTGTAAGATACATCGTGGTGGCCATCCTGAAACACAAACACAAAACACAAACGAATGAGCCGACGCGCAGCGATTGGAGGTTCCCCTTTCATGTCAAGTCTATTAGAAACTGATAAGCTGAAATTTCTCTTCAGCAATTTAGGAAGAGTTTTTTAGATTGGGATAGCGTGCATTTTATGTCATCTAGTTGTGACCAAATCGATTTTCTCACATACGAGATGTGTTCATAGTAATCACCCGAAGAAGTTCTCATAAGCACTTTTTGGTATAGCCTTGAGCTCTTCCATAGACACCGTTTTTATTTCCTCGATCGTTGCAAATCTACGTCCTTTTATAGGTCTCTTCAGTTTTGGGAACAGGTACAGGAACAGAGAAAAATTATGACTCTTTTGAGCAAGTCAGGATCATCGTTGACATCATTCAAGAGCTCCCGAGCAATGCTCATGCGACAGTTCTTCTGATCACAATTAAGACTCTTCAAAACAATTTTCGCTGACATACGTCTAATGCACAAAACATCCAAAAAAAAATTGCATGAAAGGAATCGATCAAAATGGCAACTTCTCTTATGGTAATTCGATGATTTTTCAAAACAATTTTCTTCACAGCTTTGATGTTATCATCGTCCAGAGCGAGGTTCTTCATTGGCATCTTTTCGGTCATCTTGGAAGAGCTTGTACCACTTGTAAAAATCGACGAGCACATATCACACGTCTACTTGAAACTATGTACATATATTTGGGTCATGTGTAGCAACGCAGCAAAAAAAAAAAAAAAATATCAACAATCGAATATACGTTGCCTGCGATATTTCAAAAGTAACCTTACTTTTTGAACACACTTCTACTTCATGTGTTGAAGGACGCTGAGCGAAGCAGATACCAGAACGATAAAGTGTTTGATTAAGATATGGATATTATTGGAAATAAAGATTGAATTTAAAGGTTAGGCAATAGCGAGTGCCAAGAGGCTTGATGTGATAAACTACAAGCTGCGTGCTCGAGATTAGGACTATTTAAAGCCAATTGTCTCTCAGGTAGATATTCCAAAACTAAGACTATTTTCACCAAACTCACTGACCGTAAGCTTGCAATAGAATGCAATGGAAAGAAAACTTCTGTAGAGGCCCATGATTAATATTCTCATATAAGTCCAATAGATCTCAGATGAATTAGTCGACCATCAGTCCTTCTACAAACTGGATGAAATCCGCGGCCTAAAATGTTTTTTACAAAGCTTACTCATTGAAAGCGGTATATCAGGTATTCCCTTTACATTTAATTTAAATTGGTAGGAAGAAAAATTGGCAACACATCCACGGTATACATCTTCAGTATAAACCGACTAATCAGCTCAAAATTGGTTGAGAAATCTGCCGAGTCCCATACACCCTTCTCTGCAACTTGGTAATTAGTGAACTGCTAATATGACCGAAGTGAAAGATTACAGATGACGTTGCTATTGTCATCCCAGGGAAGTAAGGCCGAATTTGGGTTCTTTTTTAGAAAGTAAAAAAATCCATACGTTACCATTACAGGCTTATCATTTCCTGTGCCAACTAAAAGAGTGGGTCTTATGTAAGACAAAAAGTTGAACTGGAAAACAAATATAAAAAAGCAAGTTCTTAGTACATGTGTTGGTCGTAGGCTCAATACTTAAATGCGGGGTGGTTATCTTGTGAACCACATTGAATGGATAGCATATTAGCAAAGCTTTTCTTTTTATTCCCTCGTCAGAAATATGTACTTCGATTTATTTGATACCCATTGACATTTCTAGCATGCACGCAGTTATATGTATGAAAAAACAGGAAGGCAAGTGGCCACTCGCCATCCAAGATATTACCAGGAAACGTAAATTACATTATACCACGCTTACAGTTCTACAAAAACTTACAAAACACCATAACTTCGAGGTCATTCTGTGAGGAAGATGCATTTTTGGTGAAGAAATCAATCCACTTCTAAACCAACGAAACAAAGGCCAATGGCGGCAGGATAAATGATCAGCGGAAATAATAACACATGGGCTGAAAACTCAGTGCCGTTTTATAGTAAAACACAAAATTTTTGCAAAATTCAACTTTATTTACCAATATAGTTGCCTTCGAGGGCGATACACTGATTGAAACGATTTTTCAATCTTTCGATACCAATTGTGTAGTACGATTTCGGCTTAGCCTCAAAATAGGCCTCTGTTTCGGCGATTACTTCTTCATCGGTCTTAAATCTCTTTCCGGCGAGCATTCTTTTGAAGTCTGCGAACAGGAAATAGTCGCTGGGAGCCAAATCTGGAGAATACGGTGGGTGGGGAAGCAATTCGTTGCCGAATTCATTCAATTTTGCCATCGTTTTCATCGACATGTGACACGGTGCATTGTCTTGATGAAACAGCACTTTCTTTTTCCTCAAATGCGGCCGTTTTTCTGCGATTTCGTGTTTCAAACGCTCCAACAACGCAATGTAATAGTCGCTGTTGATAGTCCGCCCCTTTGGAGATAGTCGATGAAAATTATTCCATGTGTATCGCAAAATACGTATGCCATAACCTTGCCAGTCGACTGTTGAATTTTTGGTCGTTTTGGGCGAGGTTCGTCGCCTGCTCGCCACTCAGCTGACTGCCGACTTGACTCTGGTGTGAAGTGATGGAGCCAAGTTTCATCCATTGTTACATACCGAAGTAAAAATTCGGCTTTATTGCGGTTGAACAGCTTTAAACACTCCTCTGAATCAATAACATGTTGTTGTTTTTGGTCGACTGTGAGCAAACGTGGCACCCACATTGAATAGAGCTTTCGCATGTTCAAATATTCGTGTATGATATATCCAACACGCTCTTTTGATATCTTCAGAGCCTCAGCTATCTCGATCAGCTTCACTTTACTTTCATTCGTAATCATTTTGTGGACTTGTATGACCACTTTTAAATTTTTCAATCCACTTGCAAATGGTTCGTTCGGGTGGTGCAGAGTCCGGGTAACACTTATCAAGCCATTTCTTAGCATAAAAGATATCTTATTTTGGCAAAAATAAATCATAACATTCGCTGAGAATATTCATATAGGACTGACAAGCCGCTAGCTAGCAAATTCTTGTATTCAAACTCTTTTAACTATAAAGTAGCTCTACACTGCCATTCTTCTATGGAGCAGTTCAACATTCAATTGTGTTTGAAGGCCGCGTTATATGGAGATTCTAGAGAACTATAAGGAAAATTAACTCGCCATAATCATGGAACTGCACTGCTTATTCTATCAAAAATGTACATTAGGTATACTGATTGCTACATGTTATGTAGACCCATGTAAAACTTACGCGCAACCAAAAAAGCGTACATGCGATATACCTATGTACATATCTGGCGACTAAACGGATTTGGCTAAAGCTGGATCTAAACCGCTCAAAGTGCTTACTCAGCCGTCATTAGTAAAATTAGGTTTTAAAATAGGTGTGTCATAATCGGACACTATCTTATAACCAAGTATGCAACAAGGCCTGAAGTATATTCGAAAGAATTCTGTAGAAGTTGCGATCGCAAGGACAAGGTTTTCTGTCATCAATTCTGTATACATCATGCCGATATCTAGACGCTCTCAACGCCGATGATCTAAATGATTTGACTAATACAGACCATTGAAATCTATTTTACTACACCCTACCTGACTCGAACTGCAACTTTCTAAAATGCTATATTTTTTTTATTTTTTGATAAATTTTATTGTGCCAAAGCAAAAAATGTTGGAAAATACATCAATTTTCAAATTATACCAGTAGTTTTGAATATGTCCACCTTTGGCGCGAATAATGGCGTTGAGAAGGCCAAAGAAAGCATCGCACGCTGCACGCAAGTGGCTCTGCGGTATTTTGGCCCATTCAAACTGAAGTGCTTGTTTGAGGTGGTCCAAACTTTGGTATTTTTTAGTGCTAATCTTCGCCTTCAAAATATCCCAGACAAGTAAATCCAACGGATTTGCATCCGGAGAATTTGCAATCCATTGTGTCGAAGAAATGAAGTGTGGAACATGGTTTTTGAGACGGTGCCGTCTTCGGCATCGGTTTCCAACCAAAATGATTGTTTGCCCAAGGCTTCAATACTGCCTCTAAGACAGTTTCATGGTCCAAGAATACGAGCGGAGAGCGACCATCGGCGGTCACTTTCCTGCTTTCTGGAGGCAGAAAGCACCCGAAGGTGTTAATTTTCGAAGGACCTCTCTGACAAGTGAACTCGGTCATTTTGTTTGTTGACATATTGCTCGATAACCAATGGCGACTCATCGGGAAAAACCAAATTCGGCAACTCACCACTTTCGTGCAAGCGTAGCAACTCCTTGGCTCTTCGACTCTAACTTATTTTTCAGTATGTGTTGCATCCGTTCCAACGATATGTTGAGCTCACGACCCATTTTTCTTCCACTTTGACGCGGATTTCGCTCATTTCGAGCTTTCACTTTCCGAAACATTTCCGCCGATGTTGCTGTTTCTTTATAATCACCTCCATGGCGTTTTGCATGGTTCGAGACACAAATGATTTATTCACGTTGGATTGCTCTAACGAGAGCTATTTTTTTTTTCCAGCCAAATATAAAGCAATCACACTATCACGTTTAAATTCCATCGCGGATAAAAATTTTGCAATACAACTGAGACGCAAATCGTTTAAAAGGTTTGTAAATAATAAAATTATCTGTCATGTGTTAAAATTTGAGCTCACAATAATGAACAGTTTGGAAATTATAGCAGTCTGAAGTTGGTTGTAGTTCGAGTCAGGCTGGGTGTTAATCAGATGCTGCAACTTATTTAACGAGCAGAAAAAAACAACTTCTTCACGTGGTACAACAATGGACCTCTTATTGGTTTAAGTGTTTCGGTCTTTGTACTGACAGCCACTTCGTCCTCACCTAACCGAAGGTAAACGAACGAATATACTCCTCAAAATAATCGTAATCCTGATAGCTGAATCGCCTAAATTCAGAGTCAAGAAAGCGAAAGGCTAAAGGAAAAAACTTAGGCCGACGTTAGTGAATTAGGGTGTATTAAACACAGTAGTTGGTAAAATTGAGCACATACGTCAGTGTTTACGGTTCTCCGCCCACTCCAACTTAATAGCTGAAGTTCAAGGACTAGTTCAGCAATTTTTTGTTGAAATTTTGTGTCACGCGTGCCATGGGAAGATATGTTAGAGGTTAGTTCAAATTGCACGTGGGTGTCTCACACCCTGGTTCATCAACTGTGTTACGAGGATTTTATAATGTTTTTTTTCGTTTATATTACATTTTTTAGATTTTCCGGTCAATATTGGATGAATAAAGAAAAAATATGGCGGCTATAGGCGGAATGTTCTTTGGATGAAACTTGTGATTCTGGTTCAAATGTCTATGAAGAGGAATACATCAGTCAACATAGCTGAGAAAGTGACACTGAAAAGGATTTGGATGAGGTTCTTGAGGCAACGTTGATGCCAATGGTATCTGCATGATGTCATCTCCGATGACAGTGATAGTTGCTTTGAATGTCTGCACGCTAGGTGTGTTTACAAAACGAAATAAGCTGGACGGAGTAAATATTGCAGCAGATCTAATGTGAGAACTTGATTCGTAGAAATACCGCTTAATACAAATATTTTTACTTAAACTCAACCCTCGAATATAAACGACGAGTCACTGGCTTATACTCGCATAAGGCTTTTGTACTAAGAAGGATTGAACACATCCAACCGACAAAATCTCAATGATTTGTGACGAAGCGGTGGTATTGGTGTAGATCTTTTTTTTTTTGAAATAATATGTCCCTGCAATGATTTTATTTCTTAATGCAATGTAATCGACTTGATGATAAAAATTCGCAATCAGTTAGAAAATAAATAGAGAGATTGGCCCCGAATCGTAAAATTTATGAAAAATCCACATTTGACTACTTGGAAAGCTTTAATCCATCAGAATATCAAACCATCAACGAAAAATTGGATTCATTCTTGGGCAGGGTTGTCTTTGTCCAGTATATGTCTAACAAACCGGCCGAATATGATCTAAAGAACCACCTTCTGGTAATGCAAAAGGCTTTAACATTATAAATATAGAGCAGGTACCCGACCTTAGGCACCGTACTCTAAGAGTAATAAGTCGTCGGATATCATTGACAGATTACTGCAACCAATATCGCAGTCAAGCCGCAACATCATTGTTGATATTTCCTTATAGAGGGCAAGATTTCCTGCAACACCTGTAAGAAGTGTAGTCAGCCACGGAGGCATCCATGATGCAGGTGTAGATGGCAGTGACACGCTCGCGGTTGGTCGGCTCTAGCTCATCGGATTCTGATGGTTCTATGTATGTTATATATCGTCACCGACCGTATGTCGGCATAAAAGTCATCAGTCGCCAGTCTTTAAATTATTTGATCAGCTTGGAACTGGGCTAGCAGCTGGTCAGAACTCACTCCCTTCTTTCTTTCCAGAGTTTCAATACGGAATATGAAACTTTCTCCCAACATTGACTTGGATGTGCCGTGCTACCATTCACAGTTCTGGCTAGAATGGTAGTAATTGGTCGCATTTAAGTGCGATAAGGGTTGGTTAGCCATCCTCAACCAACAACACCCGGCTTATTTCGAAGGTCGAAACGACCTGTCATCGTTGTGTGATCCTGGGACATATTATTCGTATAGGGTACATAGGGTTAAGTTAGTTGTAGGTTAAGTTTTAATTCGTTGAATTAAACTCGGTATTTAGAGTTTAGGTTAGAAAGGATTAGTTAGTTTAAGCGCGAACGTCTCGGGCTTGTACACAGGTGATGGCACACAGATGTGATCTTCCTTTTTCCTTTCCTCTTTCTTTCTTTCATCTTTCTCTCCTCCTTTCTTTTAAGTCCGTCCGTCTGAATCATGGATGCTTCCGTGGCTGACTACACTCCTTACAAACCATAAACTGACATCAGTTGGATAGGGTGATTTTTTTGCTGTTTGGTTTTTCAGTATTCCATCATATTTTTGACAGCTCATGCGTGATTCGTGACATGTTTCAAAGTCAAACATGCTCAGTTAGCATTGTTATTTCATCATGGAAAGACTTAGAACCGAACAATGCTTACAAATTATTGAGTTTTACTATCAAAATTCGTTTTTCACAAACTTCGACCATTTTACGGTCGTCATAATGGACCTACTAGGCAACCAATTCAAGCCATAGTGACCAAATTTCGCACCAATTTTATGCTATTGGACATCAAGCCACCTACCCGTATGCGTAGAGTGAGTACAGAGCAAAATATTTCTGCTGTATTCGCTATTGTTAATGAAGACCGTGATTCGTCCACTCGTCGCCTATTGCAGCAATTGGGGTTGTGTTACTAGACTACGTGTAAGATTTTACGAAAGAGTCTTAGTTTTAAGCCTTACAAAATACACCTCATCTAAGAACTGATGCCGAACGACTTGCCACAGCGTCAAATTTTTGGTGAGTGGGCCTTAGAAAATCTGGTGAAGATCCGATTTTTTATCGAAAAATTGTCATTTCTGGTTGAATTGGTATGCTAATAAACAAAACTGTTATATTTGGTCCAATAGGTACCCTCAGGCAACACAATAGCTACCAATGCAAACAGAAAAATGCACTATTCGGTGCGGTTTATGGGTCGGCGGAATCATTGGCCCCTATTTTTTCGAAGATGATCATGATGACAACGTAACCGTCAATGATCTCGATTTTTTTTTTTGCCGAAAATGCACGCTACATGCCATACACCACGCGAATCGATAGACCAGTTGAAAAATGAGTTCGGTGAGCAATTTTTTGATTGGTGAATTGACGGGCTATTGAACGCCTTTAGACAATTTTTTTATGGGGGTTTATCTATAGCGCATTCTACCCGATATGCTGGAAAAAGTGATTCAAAATCAGACTCTCCGTATGGACCACTTAAAAAATTGTCGTGATCAACATTAACATGAAAGAATCTTTAAAAAGTAGATAGCAAGCATTGATCTATCAATTAAAAATCAAACGCTTAAGAAATATTAAGAGGGAGATTCCTGTATCCATATACATATGTCGAATGCGAATATGGCAAATGACTGTCAAAACAGTCACACACCCAGGTTCACTAACCACGTAACTCTAGATAGGTTCATTCGCTCCGGGTTAAAATGCGAAATTAATCTCTTGGCAGTATGGACCCTGGTTGTGGTTTTTTTTTTTAAGGAACTGTTGGCGCTACCTTACATAGATCGAACTCTTAACAATTGCAAAAATTAAGAAACAATCTCTATTTATTATGAGAAAGATTCTTAAAAGGAATGGGAATCACTTTTTATAGGCATAAAGGATACTTTGCTTCAAAAATGCATGCAGAACTTATCACGCTCCGTCAGAGGCACATATAAACCCAAGTTCGGCATCAGTTTGAATCTCAAATAACAGATCAATCCTTAAGTCTATTTCCGACTTAAGGACCTTCACAAGTCAACTTTTTCATCTGCTCAACTTAATGAACTCTAATCGCCAATTTAAGCATCAGAAATTCTAGAAAATGCATTTTATTAACTGCAGTTGGAGAGTTCGATTTTTTTTCAATTGACACTTGGTAAATTGTTCAAATACTCAACTGAGTACCGGCCGTCAAGGTGACAGCAATTTTCCCATTAAAAACTTCGACAGTATGGAATTCGGACTGTCACCATTCCCCATGGTCATATGAACTCAACTAAAAATCGAATCCGACAACTCAACGTCGACCTTTTCTAAAAAAAAAAAAAAATATATATATAAATGAAATCGATTGCAAAATTCACCCATAAGTCCCTTTACCATGTCGGGCTGCCAGAACTCATTTGCAGCTATTTTTAGATAAAAGAAAAAAAATTTATCCGTCAGATTTAAAAATTGCTCTTAAGATAAGACTTCTACACAATATCTACAAAATTGTTGTTGAAGTCCCTTTTATTGTTGGAATAGCTCAATGAATTCCACAAATATTTTCCAAAAACGTACCAAAGGTGGCACAGCGCATAAAATTCTACAAAAAGCGAAATTCAAAAAAAAAAAAAAAAAAAAAAAAGATAATAAATGAGCAAAAGTCGCGAAATGGATAAATAATAACAGCAATAATAATGCGGCTCGTTACCAGGACCTATCCCAAGACTCGACGAAACTATACTTTTGCCCGACTCAGGCACTATTCGTATGTAGGTATATGTATGAGGATAAAGAAATATTTTTGTTATAGAACAGAGCTGATTCCGCCATTGAAACGTGACAATATTAAACGCACAATTATTGTGTGCTAGCAATCTCTTTCGAAGCTCAGCTCTAAGGTAGGGTTGATGTTGAAAAAAAAAAAATAAAAAATCAAAAAAAGACGAAATAAGAAACTTAACTTACAGTGGTATATCAGTAAAGAGCAAGTTACATAGTGCATAGTGCATGGTGAATATTATGGTAGCATCAGAAGTATCTTCTTCTTCATCGATTGCATCTTGAAGTTGAATCGAGAGAACAACGACGTCGAGAACCTGAGGGGAAACGAAACAATGAATTTTTCCTTGATAGCAACGATGGCTACTACAATGAAGGGGTCTATGAATTCTTTTATTTATTTATTTATTTTTTTTTTTAAGAAAAAGACTGTCTTACACATATATATGTATGTGTGTTCCTTTTGTTCTGTTTTAAGAGTTTCGTTTTTGTTATTGTTTTCATTGCAATTACGAGTAGTTGGGAACTTGTTTTCGGGAAGCCTTTAAGCCACCACCGGTGGTAAATGCATACGAACGAATGGATTTTTATTATTATTTCTGTTTTTGATTTTTTTTTTTTTTTACCAAGTCAAGCATCTATTAGTGGATATGGCCAGCACTTTTTTTATGTTGTATACTGCCCAACTGGAGTTTTATTAAATGAAAATACCAAACAGAAATCACGAAGAATGAAAAGAAATTTAAATCGCTAAAAATATGAACGTGCTTCACCTTCGTAATGGTTGATTTGGTGGGGAGGTTTTGCCTTAATAGTGTGCTGGCATGTTATCGGCTTCTGGTGGAATTTTTCTCTTTTTTTTCCTTTTTTTTAAATATATTTTTCTTTAGCCTTTTTTGTGGTTTGTTTTTAGTTGAATTATGCTTTTAAGGCGAGATTTCAATGGTTCCTGATTTATATTGATGTTGACTGGTTTATTTTTTAAATTGTTAGTTTAAAGTCCTCAGAATATCTAGGGTTTTCTTGTCTTTTAAAAATGTTCTCATTGCAATATGGTTTTTTTCTAGGAATCAATGGGAAATATCTCGCGAACATTTTAAGGGATACACCATTGACTTAAGTCTAGACAATGCAGTAAGATTTCTACATATACATATTTCATATATTACTGATATTTCGACCCTTTTCTTAATTCGCAAAAGTTTTCCTATCAGTAAGTTTGCCTATAAGGAACTAAAATTAAAGATAAACGAAACGTGTGCAACAAGTTCGTACCTCAACTCTTTTGTTTTTTATTAAAATTTGCTTGATGATGAACTTTGATGTGTTTTGAATTTTGCGTCAGGAAGATAGTTTTAAAATTAGATGGAACTTGATTCTGCCATTTCCTGTTTTGCCATTTTGTTCACTCCCCCGAAGTTATAGTACCGTGTGAGGGACCTCTATCAGAAAATAAATCTGCTACTGCTGGCAAATCACTTACTCTAATGCTATAAATTATTCAAAAACATCAAATGAGGCTCGAAATTGACGGATTTGAAAAGGAGATTTAAAACCTAGAACACGAAAATTGTTTGAGGAAAAGAGGAAGGTTTGGTGCAAGAGGTAAAGGTTTATTTATTTTTGTTTATATATCTAGGCAAAGGGCAAATGAACGATTAGGTATATTTTGTATTTTGGTGGGGGCGAAAGCCTCCATTTATTCGGCTTAATACAAGCTATAACTTAAAATTAAACTTAAACTAATACTTAAAACTAAGGTTGGTTGTTGTGGTGAAGGAGAACCGATTTGAGGTAGGAAGTGGTGCGGTGGAAGTCAAAGATGCTAGGGTTTGAATTAATTTTTCGTAGCATGCGGGAGATTGGTTCGTTCGCGCCATAGGTGGTGTGGTGGGTTGGGAGATAGAAGAGACGAGGGGTGCGTAGATTACGAGGGTTAGTGTTGAGGAAAATAGAATTGTGAAGGGACATGCATTCAACCTGACCTGAAAGAAGTCGATGAATGAAGAGAAAGTCGGCTGCGTCTCTGCGTTCCTCAAGGGTGTTTAGGTTAATAAGGTTGAGACGGTTTTGATAGGGGGGCAGAGTAAAAGAATCATCCCAGGGCAAACCTCGAAGAGCAAATCGAAGAAAACGGCGCTGGATGCTTTCGATTCTCGAGATATGAACGCGATGATATGGGGACCATACTTGACTAGCGTACTCTAGAAGGGGACGAACAAAGGTAATATAGAGGGACCTGGTCACGTATGGGTTGGTGAATTCTTTGGACCATCGTTTTACAAAACCTAGTGCAGAGTTGGCTTTAAGGATTATCCCATCCATATGCAAACGGAAATTGAGCTCCCTATCACACAAAATGCCGAGGTCGCGAAGAGATTCAACGGAGGAGATCGGTTGGTTGTGGAGACGGTAGAATCGGGGATGAGATTTGAGCCGCTTATGTCAAAAGGTGATGGACTGGCATTTGGTGATATTAAGTTCCAAACAATTTTTGAGGCACCAGATCGAAAAACTATCAAGGTCTTGTTGAAGAAGGAAGGAGTCATGGGGAGAGGAAATGGTTTTGAAAAATTTGGTATCGTCGGCGTAAAGGGAGACGGAGGAGTATTTGATGATCCTATCGAGATATTATAAAGAGAAGGGGGCCGAGATGGCTACCTTGAGGAACTCCAGAGGTGGCCAAAAATGGAGTGGAGTGGGCTGACCTAAAACGAACACTGTAAAAACGGTTTTCGAGGTAAGAAGATATCCATTTTAACAGTATGGGTTCAAAGCCGAGGGCAGACAATTTGAAGAGTATTAATCGATGAGAGATTTTATCGAAGGCTTTGCTAAAATCGGTTGCAACTACATCGACTTCGTTGCCGTTCTCTAGGGCAGAGATGGCAAAGGATACGAATTCAACAAGATTTGTGGTGGTTGACCTACCCTTTAGGAAGCCATGTTGTCTAGGGGAATTGTTTCGTAAGGAACGAAGCTTGCGATTATACCAGAGAGGACTAGTAGATGATGTTTTAAGGCGAGAAAACGGAACGTAAAGGCTGAAAGAACTAAATATTTCTTTATAAAAAATGGATAAGGCATCATTTACGCTTAGGTTGTGAAAGTTAAGGGGGGATCTGCTAAGATAGTCACTGATTTTGTGAAAGTTTGCTTTATGAAAGTCGTAGGATGAGGGAGTTGTGGGAGGAGTGGACTGGAAAGAAGAGTTATGAAAAAATGAAAGTAGAAGGGGGGGGTGGTAGTTATCGATTGTAGAGAGAGATAGGGGACAAAGTGAGACTGAGGAGTTAATGGAATCTATTGTGAAAATAAGGTCCAATTGCCTGCCCATATAGTTATATTTTAATAGCGACAAAGTCGACTTTAGAGGATGAAGAGATGCTAAT
The DNA here is from genome assembly GCA_907269105.1 of Volucella inanis. Taxonomy (NCBI): domain Eukaryota; kingdom Metazoa; phylum Arthropoda; class Insecta; order Diptera; family Syrphidae; genus Volucella; species Volucella inanis. The sequence goes on from OU026157.1 coordinate 28,575,730, forward strand.
GGGAGAACAGTTAAGGCTGTTGTGGACCGCCAGTAAGACGCCTCGACAGGGGGAATCATCATGTGGGCGGGTAGGATCGTCGTAGGGGGGAACCATTCCTGGTTCTTTATGTCGGGAATCAAATTGGTTTCAGTCAAGGCGTAAATATCAAAGGGAAGAGAATGCGATTGACGTAGGACAGCATTGGTTTTAGAGCGAAGACCTCTTACATTCTGGTAGTAAAATGTAAGAGGGATGTTGTGTGGTGGAGATGTATGGCGGGATGGTTTAAGTGCTGACGAGGAAGGCACGTTATGGACGAAAAAATTTATCGTGGTCAGCTCGGTTTCGCTGTAGGTGTGAGACTCGTTTAGAGTGAACGTAGTGGCCGAATGCAGCAAGGTCGTCTGCTACTTTCTGAGGGGACATGCTAAAAATCTCGTGGTACCTGACATAAAGGTTCCTGAGACTGATAGGGTCGGTAGGGAGGCCTTCCTGCTGGATGGATACCATGACGCTGGTTTTGGTCTTCCCTTCGTAGCAGACCGAGTCCGATTTGTCGTGTAGATAGGCGAGAAAGAGACGAATGTTTTCATATATCTTTCTCTCTCTAAGCCTAGAGAGTGCATAGCGACTTTCTGTAGGGAGTTAATAAAATTAGGGTACTTAGCTCCAGTTTGTAGGTCGAAGTTAGGAAATGAGTTGTTTGCTGGGATCGGGGGCGTAGAAGATTGAGATGGGATAATATGGGTGGTTGGGGTTAAGTTAAAAGAGACGCGTTGGCGCGGGTGCTTGGGTGGAACATTGGAAATTAGCGGATTAGAGGATTGGTGTGTAAGGGCTTTGTGTCGGATAAGTGAGGAGGGGGGACTGAAATCGGGGAACAAGTTCGTTTTGAAGCTCCAGTTGGGATCGGGATTAGAGCTTCGTTTTTTGTTAGCGTGCTTTTTAGTTGGAAGGGGGTTTGTGAGCGGTCTTTATTTTTAAGCTTATCATTACGTTTATTTTTAGAATTTTGGTTGTCGTCGACAGTGGGTTTTCTCGTTTCTCAAAGCATTTAGTGATACTTATCTTCCCAGGTTTAGTGGCCTTACCAGAAGAAGTGGGAAATATCCATGAATATTTGGTTGGGATGCTGATTTTGAAGCTGCAGGAACTATTGGAGTCAGCAGGGGAAATCAACTCGCACTCGCTAATGGTGATGGCATAATTTCGGTGAAAGAAATTCCGCACCCAACTAACTATAGCTACAAGCCCAGGACTAAAAACCAAAGTAAGCAGTTGGAAACATGTGGATTCTAAAAAAAAAAGTGGCACAACTGTATATTTAGATAAGAGGGTCATTTATTCTATTTAACGCGCCAACAGAGATAGTACAATAGCAGACAAAAAATTGTACAGTTCGGCAAAATGAATAAGACTGTTTCACAGAACAAACAGGTAGGGACAGCCATGAATGAATTTAGCAGACGCTAGATCGACTACAGTTGAAAGTAGCAGATCTCTTGACCCCGAATTCCATAGAAGGACTGTATAGTTAAAATACGTCTCTCCAATGTACATAAGAGGACTCTGCGAATCAGGTCAATCGGTTCGGAGCTACGATGGCCAGGCTAAAGTCATGTAATGTATAAATAGTAATTCAACCTATAAACTGTCTCCATTATCTGCACGTAGTAACTCCTACTGATTGATTGTTATATGTTTTTTTTTTTTTTTACTGAGTGTGCTCAATATTTCGTAGAAGATGAATAAGCTTTTCAATGATAAAGTGCCTAAAGTATCACCAACTATCAGGTAAGCGCCAAATACCTACAGCCTATTGTTGGAGTATGACAGACTCTAACAGAAGAAATGATCCTTAATGTCATCATTACTCTCACAGTTAATGCCGCATGATCTATGACAAGTGAAACTAATTTTCTTAACAAAAGTGTAGTCTCCCGTTACTATGTCAAAAAGCATTCCATCAATGGAATACGAAGAATACCGGAAAGCTCCAGAGACATCGGAAAGCATTGGTTTTTCGAAATCCTGGAGACCGAAGCCACATTTCAACAGCAGCTTATGTCCTGAGCTACTTTAAGAATTTCCCAGAAAGTTCATCGATGATTTAATTTCTGGCGATGTCGTTGTGACTTGGGATCCAAAGATGATCCAAAGTCTTGCACCTTCAAACCAATTTGAAAGTTCTAAAAAGACTTAATAGCAGCTTAGTTTTTGTAACATGCACACATGCTTTGACTCTCCACGCCAAAAAAAAAAAAAAACACTTTTCCATACAATTAAGTTTATTGCTATCGGGAGGCAGCTAATTTAAGCCTTTTTTGGGTTTCTGATTTAAGCAGAGTAGTGACGTTTTAACATAAAAGCTTGTTCCACCAATAAAATGAACCATAGGATGTAATCAGTCATACTATAGTTATGTATTGGTTTATAGATTCAATGGATCTTTTTCTTTGGCAAGCTCCACATCTTTCCGAACTCCAAGAATGCCAACACCGAGCTAATGATCATATATCGGGTTTCAGCATATGCTGGACGAACTGGTGACAGAAGTTTAACTTTGTCACCAGTGCTGATCGATGCAACAATCAAAATACATCAGCTTAAGATGAAGGGCCAAATTGTTCAGTAAAGCGAGGTTAGGGGCATGTAATATCTCAGGTCTAAGTAAGCAGTAAAAGTTAAATAAAAAATGATTAGGGTTCCAAAAGGAGCACATACCTACAAACGGATTGCTTTGATTATAAGCATACGCCAATCAATTAAAAACGTCATTCGGAGAAGCAAAAATAGGCGCTTCTTCAATCAACAGTGATGCAATTTTGTTTCGGCAAGATGCAACCCTCATTTCTCGAATCATCATCTTCATAACAAAGAAGGAGGTATTAAGACAAATAAATTGGGAGAAACTAGCAAGATTATTGGCCTACGGACCAGATGGTGTCCCGATAATAGTACTTAAAACTGGAGCCAGTAAAATTTCAGACTTCTTCACCTGAATTTTTTCAAAATTGTGTCGAAATTAAACCTTTTCTAGAGCTACAGAATGTGCAGAGGATTTTGTTGCTTTCTATGATAGATACAACACGTTCAGTTACGTTTCCAAATAATGTATAATAGTGGCAATGTAACTGAGCTCTACCAAACAGGTGTTCAATAAGAACTGGCGCTTTGGCCCCTTTTCTGAAACACCGTGTACGAAACGGTGCGCTTAAAAGTCCTAAAAATCGGGAATTTCAATGAAAATATCGCAAAAGTAATAGCTTCAAAACATATACGAGTATATACACCAAATTAAAGCTACAACCTCATTCTGACTACCCAAGTCCGTAGCCATGAAAAACCTGGATTTGGGATTACGTAGTTTCTTCAAAAATATCGCTAAAATACTTTGAACTTACAAGTATGTGAGCAGTCAAATTATAGACCCCGCTTATTACAATATGCAAATGCAGAAGAAGCAAAAATCGGACGAAGTGAATACTTCGAGGATAGTCGTAAATTTAGTGTTCCTCTACGCAGCATTGCGGGTTAGCCATGAAAACAAGCTGAAGGGTATATACAGACCCAGAGCCCATTAGAACTACAATAGATAACTCGGAGGAACATATGAAGCGGCCATACTTGAACACACGGTCTAATCCCAAATTTAAGGAAATGCCTAGATAGAATCCAAGGCGTAACAAATTACTTCTTAGCTCAGTTTTTGGCTCATTTATGGCGGCTACAGGAAACACAACTACTTCCACAGATATAAAATATATCGCTTTAGGAAGATCAAATCACAATATTTAAAAATACTGTCCAGTGGTATTTCAAGGTTGGAAAGGATTTGCCTGAACTATTCCTGATTCCAGTTTTCCATAAGACACGCGCTATGACCTTGGGTAATCATCAACTTGATGATTCTCACATTTGATATCACTGCTGGTGGTCGATTGGCATGTGGAAGAAAAAGGAACTCTTCACTCCACTTAACACTATAGGATTGCCATTAAATGGATACCATATAAGCCTCGTTGAGATAAAAACAAACCTTGAACCCCAACAGACAATAAACAATAAACAAATTGCAGGTCAAAATTATCCGCACCTTTCTGTTTCAACCCACTTATTCGTACTACGGTTGCTACTGGGATCGTGTGAAGTTGGTAAGGAACAAAAAAGTCAAATCAAAATGCACGCATTCTATGCAAAATCCACTAACAGCTACCGTTCTTATTTTCTACGTAGGCAGTGAACCAATCTTTTTCAACAGTCTTTTGTATTTTATGGATCGTCCCTCTTCGGTTTCCGTTTAACAGAATTTCTAATAGCAACAAACATTCGGATGTTCATACAATTTGTTATCCAGAGAGAATGTTATGTGCAGCTGCTTGCATTTATCGTTTATACATGGCTTTTCACCTTATGGCCATCATGCTCTCCAGACCAAGGTAGGTAGATCCATCCAAAAAAAAAAAAAAATAAAAAAATTATACACCGAGACTGCTACTATCCATAGAGGAGGATGGATATGGGAGAGGCTTAGAATGTGATTATTAGGTGGGCACATTTTGCGTTCAGGTCTAAGTAAGCAGTAAAAAAATATAGGTGCAACGGCCAACTTAAATTAGGTGTATCTTGTTACTCTCTGCGAAAGCTATGTTCCATGGAAATTAGTTTCTTTGAAGGTTAAGCAGAAAAGTTATGTTTCTGGCATACTGGAGCGAATGGTTGATTTCCTGGATATTTGAAACTTTACGGGGACAAATTATGCTGAAGACAGGTGTCTTGTGTTCTATTTTATAGCACAGCCACTTAATTTTTACTACTGCTCTTGCTTATGATATCCTGTGTTTGTCTTGAACATGGTTACGGGGGGGAGTTTAACGTAGGGTATCACATTTATCAGAAGGTAAAAGGATAGATGGATTTTCCACAGAGAGAAGCAATAGGTCAGTTAAAAATTCAAATAAGAGTTGACTTTAAGCATTATTACATCCGGAGTTGGATTTTGTCTTTTAGGATCTATAAAACTCACGCACTAGTTTTATGGAAAAAGGAATCAATGCAACAGAAGACTTTACAAATCTATTTGTGTGACATTCCTCCAGCCTCTTGCTAAACTATTTAGGATCATTTTCGAAGATGTGAAAGGGATTATTGGCAAGTGTTACTTACATAACGATCCGTTTATTGGAAATTTATTGCAACTACCAAAATAAGGATGAATTTCTTCTTTATTAGTGCACCGCCGCCGTTTTCAGATACTGAAACGCATTACAATTTATCTTCAGAAAGCTCAAATTATGTTTTAACTGTGCTACTATACGCTTCGTTTGCCTAGAGTGCGTGAGTAACGGATTACGCGAGTCTATTTCACTTTATATAGTATGCTATCAACGAAAATGTACTCACAATGCAATCATTGCACAGATCACACCAAGACTAAAATTTCCCAACCCGTGATTTCTTGACTTGAAAAGGAAACTGTGTAACAAGGGGATGGGAAATCCTTGCTCGTTTCAAGCAGAAAATAGTCTGTGTGATCGTGGGTCCTGCCTAGATCCCGTAAGCTACTCAGCAATATAAACTTGGCCGAAAAAATTCAAGTACAACCATTCACAGAAAACAGTATACTCAGAGACTTCAGTACGAACATTTGTAAGAAAAACGCCTTAAGTGCGGTTAGAAAAAAGTTCACAGTGGAAAGGAAGTGAGACCAGCGCACCTTTAATCTTGCCGCTATTTGTTCTCTGGCGCTTCGAATTATGCTGAGTGCAAACACTGTGTCGATCAAGTGTGGGCGTAAGTTGAAGCAAAGGACTACGATATGAAAAACGGAACTCCAAAAGTGAAGTGGTTCACGCAAAAACTCTTGAATGGTTGAACTAGTCTGTTCCAAAAATCCCAATCTTAGACACTAAGATTTTCGAGGTCTTTAGGCTACGAAAACTGACACAAGCCATTTTCTGAATTCTAGCGCAACTCAGGAAACGCGAGGTGTGCTGATACATGCTCAGTACCCTAGACTCGACACTGAGGAAAATCTCCTTTCATAAGGAGTGAACGATTCTGGAAAACAAGGACGGCTCTTCTTTTGTAGTAGGCTTGGGCACAGCTTCTGTTGAGACTATTAAGCGTAGGTATGACCCACATATTCACACATTTCAACATTGTTCCCGAATGAGTCCAGATACATAAGGGAAAACCACCCCCGTATTCAGATCAACTTTAAATATTCCAAGCTTTCTACTGTTTTCCTAAGTAAAAGCCTTTCCGTGTTCAATATAAAAGCTCACATAATATCCAGGAATCACGGATCGCCTTCTACTTCGTAAAGAAACCAGAAAATTTCTAAAGAGTTCACTTAAGAAAAATTTGGAGGAAGACTAAAGTCTTTACAGATCAAAGCAAAAGGAATATACGAGTAAGAAGCTTATTCAGATGTTTCTGAAAAGATCAAAACTGTAGGTGAAACCTGTAGGCTGGACAAAGTCCTCAAAATGGTAAAATAAGCTAAGCTGGTATCGCCCAGAAAGCAGAGCCTCTCCATCTCGTCCTTGAGACTCACTTCGTAGGTAACCTAATCAGAACTAGCTCACATAAAGTTCCTTCTTATGAAGTTTTTAGTAAGCTGGATAACACAATATGCCGTAGCTGGTATATCTCTGGTAACTCTGAAGAAAATCTTCACTGCTAGCCTGCCACAGGCATATACATATTGTATATCGAAACCTTGTCAAACAATGAAAATAGCCTTTATACCGAAAATCGAAAAAAAAAAAAACGGACTACATGCTCGTTAAGAGGTTCAGACTTAAAGTCTTACTTCCTTTATGGCGAAGAATACCGAGAGAATGGTCGAGATCCATGTGCGTACAATTGCTTTGTTATGGCATACCCTATCTGAGATGTAACATGCTTACCGACATGAGAGAGTGCGCTTCAAAATCTGGTAGACAGAACTAAAGACGCTCTAGACAAGAAGGAATCCGCGCTGGGCATTTTCATCGATATTGAGGATTCCTTCGATAACGCAACTTTTGACGGCAGGTATAGCTCGGCCAGAAAATACGGTGTAGACGAATCATCAGTTTTGTGGATCAAAGCAATGCGTTCTGTCTCTATTACCGTAATGCATCCTGGTCAACTCACTGCTCAACGCGCTTAATAGTTCTGACGTCTGTGCGTAAGTATACGCAGATGATGTAGATGCACTGTCTATTGGATTGTGACTAATGACTGTTCGCTCTAAAACTCAGGCCACCTTAGACTTTATCGACGATTAATGCACTAGAAATGAGCCCTTAGTCAATCCTCTCAAAACCGAAGTTGTTTTGTTTTTTTGTTTTGTTTTTGTTGTTTTTTAACGAGGAAGAGAAATCTGGCTGGTTGGACTCACCTAGGGTTTAAAGGCACCACCATCCGATTCTTCAAAAAGCCTAGTATTTGGGTGTTATCCTAGATAACAAACTTCTATGCACTAAGCACGTTATGTCAAGAGCATCTAAGAAGTTGTCGGCCTTCTGGAAGTACAAAGGAACTGTCGGCAAGCCAGGGGATTCTAACTCCAATCTAACGTAATTCTGATGGCAACGAACTTTATTGGGGAGAATCGGTGGAGCGGGAGAAGCATTTCAATCTACATGAATAATCAAGCTGCGCTTAGAGCCTCACAGAGCCCTTCCAGCTAGTTCGAGAGTGCAAGTAATCACTGAACGCAGTCGGAAAGCTAAGTTCACTGAGTCTTAACTTGATCTCAGGTAACAATGAAATCATTGAAAGTGAAATCGTTGATGAAGTTGCCGGGCAAGTCTCAGAAGAGAGTATTTCAGGACCAGCACCTACGTTAAGTATGCCTGCGTTCTTGGTTAGAGCTTCTATTGGCAGTTTTGTTGCAGGTAGATCAAACAAATGTTTCCCGACATCTCTAAATATTCAGTGGCTTTCCTGATATCCCTCAACAGAAAAGACGGCAGGTTACTGACGTTGCGACGGGGAACTACACTTTTACTAAGCACTTAAATGTGCTATGATGCTTACTCATCTTTCTTTCAAAGAATGAAAGATTCCATTAAAAGCAACTTATAAGTAGTACAAGCTCTTTTTCTAAGTGCTCTGTTCCGACAGAAAAAAATAATGCGATGCAGCGTGAATGGTCTAGTAAACCATCGAAAGATTGGAAAAGTCTTGTAACACGGTCTCTCCCTTGCCTTCTTTTCTAGCTCACACCATCAGACAGATATGCGATAAGTGAAAGTGGTCTCCGTGGAGGAGACCCACTGCATGATTTTGAGGTTAAAGACTTCTTGTACCAACGCTGTTGGTAGATATAATTTTGGTGTAATTAAGGAGCTCATCTTCAAATGTATTCGAAACTCTTAGATCGAAACAGCAAGATAACGATGCATGATGATACTAATCTCTGATCTTCCCAGTGGTCCTCTACGGTGCCAAGTGTTGAATAACAAAAGGAGCTTCTACTATACAAGCTGTCGCAAAATTAATCACTCTATCGGAAGATGGTAGAATTTTTGCAAATGGCGTCCTACGTCCATCATATCTAACATTTGTGAACTAGATAGCTGCAGTATACAAATAGACAAGCACTGGATTGCTATACTCCGCAACAGCGTGGAATAATTATGTCGGTGTTTCTGAGCAATAATCGGTCGAAGGTGTGAGTGAATTTCGACATCTATTTTCTACTCGCGTCACGCCAACTGGCCAAAAATTCTGCCGCTTAGCTACTTGACTCGAACAGAGTGGAACCCCAGGAGACCATGCAGGACGTGACCGCTACCGGACTGGTCGTTCGGTAAAGAATATCGTGGATGTGGCTACCGATGTTGCTCAGAACGAAGAAACATCAATCAGACCAGGGGACCACGCAATTGGGCATCACCAGATGGACCCTACGAAACACATGTTTCCGTACAAAGTGCAAACAGTGCATCAGTTAATGCATTTTGACCGTCAATCGCGTGTGAATTACTGTAAAGCCATCCTCAATCTCAACAACGAAGAGGACGATTTTGTGTTGAAAATCATCATGAGCGGAAAGGCGCATTTACACTTAAGCGGTTACGTCAATAAGCAAAATATACATTTCTGGGGTACTGAAAATCCGCGTGTGATGCACGAAGAGCCATTACATCTACTCAAAGCCACTTTGTGGTGCAGCGTTCACGCGGGATGAACGATTGGGCCGTATTTTTTGAGGATCGGCAATACGGTCACTGTTACTGGCGAATGCTACAGGGCCATGATAAATTATAACTACTTATTGCCGGAACTGTATGAGCGGGGCTTGGCAAATATGTGGTTTCAATAAGATTTAGTAAAAAAGTTATTGGAAAACAGAATTGGATGATTAATTTTGTGTTATCTGGGAAAGATAGTTATAAGGCAGGTAAATTCCTAAGAGCTAAGATACGAAGCTAATATTAGACGACAAATATTTGTCTAAAAAGGACTTCGAATCTTAGTCTAAATCGATTTTGTCCTTCCCATAGCTAATAACAAGTCTTAAGTTCAAATAAGATTTCTTTGAAAGCCAGGAAGTTCAAATTCAAAGACCTTGAGAACTGCAGTTGTTAGTTAAGTTTTCAACTGAAAGTGCGTCAGTCTCTTTCTGCACATAGGCCCCGCTTGACTTTTCTGACCGATTTTTCAGACGAGGACAAGAAATTTTTTCTTGGATAATTGCTGCTGTATTGCTTGTTGAACTCAGTTCAAAAATTGATTCCCTAAGAGTTGTGAGCATTTTCCTTAGTAAGTCGACGAAAATCAGTTCATTGGAGTATTTTTAAATATATGTACACATGTTACTCAAATGATCGCAAAATGAAAACACGAAAATAGGAAACAGAGTCGAAATCTTCTGTTTCTAGCTAAGAAAGGAGATCGTAGAGCTGACTACCTCATCATATTATTCTCTAAAGCCGAACACCAGTACTTTGCTCTAATATTATCTGATAATGGGACAAACTAAATTGCTCAACTAAAAATAATAGAAAGTTTCATACTGCAGAAGGTACAAGCTCTTTTAAATAGCAACAAGTTTCAATGCCGTAATGCATGCCACCTATGAGAATCAAATTACTAGCTAGGTGCAATTTCTGTCCTCATTATGAACCACCTTTCGAAATTGGAATTTCCTCTCTAGGTTTATCCTTAAAGTTTTACACCACGAATACAAGTTTTGAGTAGAGTCTGTCGCATAAATCAGAGCTAACGTGTTGCATATGTTCTCGTAATTAGTCAACTAAACTACACCCGATAATCACGTTTCAATGAACCATAACCACAATACACGAGAACATATTACTGAAGCATAGATACTTCTTTAAGCGTCTAATTAATCCAACACAACGTTAAATCAAACAAAAGGAGATCAACAAAAGACCAGTAGTCACCTGCGCCATCTGGGGTTGTGTGCCACACCCTCCTCATACTACACCATAATTATTTAATTAATGACTATGAATAGACTGGTCATATGTATCTTAAGCTCATTCTCTCTTAGTCTACATGCGCAAAACCTATTTACAACACCCTGTCTAACATACGGGCGATGGATAGTCTCAGCATTTGTACAGCCATGTCAAACCCGTGCATTAAAATTCACAAACTCTTGCTACTCTAGTGTACTCGCACAAATGCACCTTGAATGTGGAGGGCGAGATAGTTATCAGCAAGAAATCAGTAGTCGAAGGCAGTAGTTAAGCGAATGTAACACATGTCCTCTGCATTGTACACACATACTCGTACAAGTCTCATAAATAAAATTAATTTACTACTAAGCCTTTGTTCGAGGTTAATATTCCGGTAGTAGCATGAAATTTCAAAAAAAATATCTACAACTAACATAACATATCTACGAGCATATTTTGGATTAGATACGTCTTCCCATCCTTATGAGCACCTCAGAGGGTATTATACATATAGCAGGAGTATAAAAGACTTTTGCATTTCATAGACATACTCTGCAATAGATACAACAGCAGTCAATCTTAAGTCCTATGTTCAATTAATCTTTGAGCTTCTGGTTAAATCATCTTGACGCTGTGATCACCTTCTTTTATTTCAACAGGTAATTAAATTGCAACTCGATTCAATTTTCAATTAGTCAGTCTTCTATGTTCGATTTCATTTCTTTTTCTCATCTAGATACTCGTACATGGTCGGCGCGGTTGTGGCAGTGGTGCCTGAATGGATGATGAAGCGAAAATCTCAGGCCCGACTGAAACACAAATGAAGCAGCAGACAAATGAATTAAAGACCTGGCCTCTGAAAAGCTGAATTGTTGTTTAGCAACTCAAGCTATAAGTGCCGGTACGAATAAGTATCTAGTTAAGCTGCTTTGAAGATTGTAAAATCTAAAGAGGTGTGTTTTTGTAGATTTTTTTTTTTTTTTTTTTTTCATTTTATTTGTTCTTCTTTCAACTGTGCGGTACGAAATTCGATGGGAAGTTATGTCAATTATTGGCATGAGCAATGAAAAAACAAACAAGCAGATACAGCAGAATGGTCAAAAGCAATCGTTTCTGGGTCATTTAAGAGTCGCAAAAGGTGAAAACATTCGCAGTAGGCTACCTTTACAACAGACTATATATGGTTGATCACATTGAGCATATATGCTATACAACATTGTTGTGATTTTTCAAGGTGCAACATCGATGACAAGCGTCTAAATTTGTTATGGTTGCCACAGCTACTGCTGCTACATCGTTTTAAGCTGCTTTAAAGTATTGACCGTAAAATTAGCAACAAATTTGGCTAAGTAGACGTTTAAGTAATTTTTTTACAATTTTAGACATGTGCCGATATTTGTTCTTACGTATTTCTACTAAAAGTTTATACATGTCAGTTGTACTAATGTGGAGAAGATGACCTTTGTTCAAAATTGAGTAATTAGTGCGACAGATGGATGTTCTTCACACTTTTTCGTATTTCGACCAAACTTGCTTTTCTTTTGAAGATAATCTAGGGATACCCTAACAACATTCAGTAAGTAATGATGACTTAGGAGAGTGAAATTCAATAGATATATGATTGAGGATCTTCTAAATGCCCGACCACCACTAAGCGTTGTAATCAATTTCATAAAAAAAGGCCATGCCAGCCCTGAGCATTCAACTCTTTAGGTGTTCTCATGATTTTGGGCATTCAAAGTCTAACATAATCAGAGATATAGCACCGGTAACAGCTAAAAGACAAGTAAATACAGATTTTTTCATGGATTGCGAGTGAAATTCATTCGAATACTTTCTAGATTCATATATTGGTTAATTGAGCTGCTAAGTGGCATCCTATGTATCTTTGTAGGACTCTTCTTTAAATATGGCTCGATACTCTCCAACTTCATCAAGATGTTACAAATATAATGAAGACCATGCTAGGTCTAATCCCGCAAAAATACGGGGGATAAAACTGCACTTAGATAGACATACATAAGTGGAATAGTAATTTCCGGCCACGAACGATCATGCTTCCACCCTAAATCAAGTGTGATTCATCGTCAGGTTTTATTTATAATGTAAAATAAAGCACATAAATTTGAAAGAAAAATTTAAATTTTAATTATCATTTAAAAGAACAATTCATGGCATTTATTTCTTAGAAATAATATCATGTAAATGTTGGCCACGACTACGTCTGAGGTGGTCCATTCAGAAGATCTAATTTAAGGCGACTCCTTCGAGCATAGCGACTGGTATCTCGCGGGTAACATAAGTAATGTTGGCTTCCAAATCGTTAATCGTAGCTGGCTTGTTTCTAAAGACCTGAGGCTTTCCATATCCCCTGAAAAAATAGTCCAAAGGTGTGATATCGCACGATCTAGGCGGCCAATTTACCATAGCAAAACGTGAAATTAAGTGCTTACCTAAATGATTTCTCAACAAGTTCATTGTTTCACGCGCTGTATGGCTCGTAGCGCCGTCTTGTTGAAACCAGAGCTCACCGAGAACATGTGCTTGAGTTTCAGGAAGCACATAGTTTGTCAACATGGCGCGATAACATTTACCATTGACGATAACATTCTGATTTTTCTCATTTTTGAAGAAATATGGACCAAAGATTCCACCAGCCCATAAGCCACACTATACCGTTGTTTTCAATGGATGTAATTTTAGCTCTTGGTACTCTTCGGGTTGCAGCCCAAATACGGCAATTTTTTCATTGAGTTTTTCCAGAGCCCATTCACTGAAAATATGACGCAAATTCAAGTCGCCTAGCTTCAATTTTTGTACATGTTGAATTTTTTGCTTTTAGCCCGAGATCCTCACATAAAATACGCCAAGTTGTCGAATACGCCAAGCCAAGCTGCTGAGAACGACGACGAATCGATTCGTTAAAAACCAAACCTCACGATAAATCACACCTCATACATATGTATATTACATGCCGTCGAAAGTTACGTTGTTGAAAGCACCCTGAATGTCGATGAAAATGCCCAGCGCGTAATCTTACCAGATTTTGAAGCGTACTTTCGTATAATCTTTGACGTTGGTAAGCGTGTTGCATCGCAGACACAGGATACATTCACAAGGCAATTTTGCGCACGTAGATCTAGACAATTCCCTCCAAGCTTTTCAACATGAAGAAAGTCAGACTTATAGGTCTGAAGCTCTTTGTGAGCGTATAGTCTTCTTTTTCGATTTTCAGTATAAAAACTACTTTCACTGTTTGCATGTAAGCCAGTACCTACTAAGGGCTACCATCGGCTGGTCTATACGTTTTTTGTACCAGAACTTCGTATATGCCATCAGTACCATCCGACCTGAAGCCGCCAAAGGAAGCATCAATATTATATATATCTGTCCTTACAACCGAAGAGATACGGCATGTTGTGTTATTCAGCTCACTAGGAACTTCGTTGATAGGAGCTGGTGGTGAACTAGTTCTGATTACGTTAACTAGAAAATGGGCATCAAGCACAAGTCAGATAGTCTCTTCTTTAGAATCAGTGTAGGTGCCATCAGATTTTCTCAAAAACTGGTTTCACTGACAGTTTCGATCTATTCGCAAAAGTCTTAATAGGAGACACTCTTCGAAATGTGACTTAGATTTTTGTATTCTTTTTACTTCAATCTGTAAAGACTCCAGTCTTCCACTAGTCTAAGAAGTGATATCCTTAAAAGTTTTCTGGCTTCTTAAAGTAGTCGCTGGAGATTTGCGTTCCAACAAGGAACGGCGATCTGCAAGATAGCTTTCTAGCTGGACATGCTAGTTCAAAACACTTGGTGTCGTTCAATCACTTAAACAGCTTCCTCTAACTTTTGTTTTATCCTGAGCTAAGGAGGAGCACTGTTGGGTTTGCCAAGTTCCTCCTTAAATCGTGTCCAGTTTGTTTTTTGCAGATTCCCCCTCTTCAACAAGTTCGATACCTCGCATTTGGTTCTAAATTCGATATATCTATGGTCTGACATAGAGACCTCCAATAGAACTTTGCAGCCAGTAATCTTCTTACTTAGCTTCTATTCGATTACTTGCTGTCTTACTCTCGTAACAAAAATTAGCTGCGAGCCAAGTTTGTTGACAACTAAGTCAGACGATAGTAAGAAACCCAGGAGATGATTGCCCTTCACGTTGCATTTGCTACTGCCCCAAAAATTCGAACCCATACTCTATGTATACATCAAATAGACTGCAGATGGTGATAGGTCCATGAATTCTTTTGGACGAACCTAAAACAGCAACTTTACTAGTAAAAATAGCAGCAATTGTCGTTGAAAATCTCCCCACGCTTAACCACTCCCGATGAGTAACTAGCCACTTCTAAAATATATTATAGATGTACTCGATATTTACACCCAATAAAAGTATGCTAACACAGCTCCATATACGTGTACACTCTTTGTACACACTTAACCACGAAGTACTATGTCTCAAATGAGCAATGCCGTTTGTGTAACTTACCAACCAACTATGAATAAGTGGAAATATGATCAGCAGCCGCAAGAATTAATATTAATCTCAGGCCAAAATGAGGTCTCCTCTGGAAATGGAAATTCTCAAAACATTATTCAGCCTCTATAGGTGTACTAGAGGAACTCGTGGAACTAGCTTGTACCTTCAACCTTCTACCAAAGTCTCTCGAAGTGGATCTAACTTTGGAGGCCATACAAAGTACTACCCTCCCGAACTCAGGACCAGCAACCTCCATATATTCAGATAAACCAAATTATTTAACCATTCGAGGTAAATGGCTTAATTAAATGGCATCCAAGCTATTAATTATTTATTTTCATGGCAACAGTAGACTTTGGTTTAAGCCTCTCCAAGAAATGCCTGCCAGACAGGGACTCACATAACTCGTGTGTGTAAATGGCGACGAACCTCAGCTTAACTGTTAGTGTAAAGATTTATCTAAAGTGTTCCTACCGTTGGCGTTGTGTGGCCAACCTGAAAGGTATAAAATATCTTTTCAATTGCACCACACAATGTTATGTTGAACGAGTGCGCCATAATCTTGATCGATGGACGCGACCCAAGTTGAAAATTTGTATTTACAAACGTGCGCTCGCCACCAAGTGAAACTGTCGGTCGGTCGCTGTTGTCGTTAGTTGAGTTTGAATATAACCGTCGCATGGGTAGGAGTATACGAGTATCTAGTTGTACATGGAAGCTTAGAACCACTCCTGAATTTTTTTTTTTCTATTTTTTTTTTTTTTTTTTTTATCTATTTCTGAGAGCAAACACACCTCGTGCGATATTTAAAGCATCTGCGGGTCTTGTGGTGGTTTAATATTTTCCTAATTGTTATTGGAAAATTGTCTTGAGTTTGTTTTGTATTGGAGTGAGGCATGATATCGGTCGATTGGCATTAAATATTTGTTCAATGTCTTGTCGAACATACAAGGTCTTCCGTGGTATACTGTGTTTTTTTTTTTAATCCAATAAATTCGAATGGAGTGTTGGATTTGTTATTGGCTAACTCATGCAGAAGTATCGCATCCTATTTGTTGACTGTTTCTCGTTGATAAGTTCTTTAGTTGCATACATAGAAGTAACGTGAAAGTCTTCTACTGATAAATAGATAAATTCTTCCAAACTCACGGCTTTACGGGACGGGTGTTGAAAATATAAGTCTGAACTACGAGCCAGATTTTTTTATCCAACGAAATGTGGCTTACAACATTCCTTTTTGGGATGAAACATTTCTTAATGGAGATAAGGATTACAAATATCCGAAAGTACAAAGGATATCAAACTATCTGAATCAAATCACCAAATCTGAACTTATTTTTGGTTTGAATTTCAAGTCGGCAAGTCAACAGTGAACGACCTATTATATAGTATTGTCACCGCAAAAAGTTAGTTGCCTCACTTAAGGGTGCCAAATCTCTTGAACAGATACTCCAAATACTCGTCCTTGAAATATACATTTGCTTTCTTTATAGTTGACTGTGAGAAGCTGCAATATGCAAAGCGGCTAAAGTCAAGATCCAGCAGAGAGACCGCATCTCATGCCTGAATGATGGGGTCGGTCGAGGTAATTTAATTAAATGCTAAAATGCTAGCGGCTATTCGAATTGATTGGGGGTCGTTCGAAATAAATGACAATTATCAGGCGCAGCACATAAGCCATGCGACTTCCAAAAAGATATTCCTATCTGCCTGTGTGACCTTGGGGGACCTGAAACCACAATTACGCGACTTCGCGTACGGTTTTTTATGGTTGTCTTCGTTCTTCGCATTTTCTTTTTCATTAAACATTTGACCAGACCAGATGACTTTTGAGCTGATTGCATTTCTTTTTCATATTTTGAAAAACAGACCGATTTTTCCTAGTTTCTTCAGTTGGTTACATATGATTTAGTCCCACTCCCAACAAAGGTGACACTTTTAAGGCCTTGAAAACTCTTTGTTACTGGTTATCCCTAAAGGGTAACTTGTGAGATTTAAGTGTGACACTAGTTGTAAACGTAAACGTAATCCATGTACTCAAGGTATTGCATTAATGTCAGAGTAGATCAACTTTTCCCCAAACCCATAGAACGCCCTTTCAAAGTCAATAAGAAGCAAGTTTAATTGAGTTCGATATACCATGCTTTGTTCAATGGTAAGGTGCAGGGTTTTCATGTAGTCAACACAAGATTTTCCTGATCGAAAATCTGTTTTTTTTTTTTTCATTGCCATCGGGTGCAGCTTCAAGGTTTATTTGCATGAGCACTCTTTTATTTTTCAGCAATAATTGGGTATTTATTGTGAACAAATAGCACAAAGTCCTGTCCATCACCATTATTTTTTCCCATATTTCTGGCAAGAGTTAGATAGCGCAGCGGAAGGACGCTTCATTTTTGAGGCTATCCACGAATCGACTCAGTTTTTGATTTTTGCTCAGACAGACCATGCCCCATCGATCGAAACAAGTGATAATCCGAAGAAACAATGTCTGATGAGTACAGCGGGTGGGATAAGACTCTCTATTTTGATGTTTGCAAGAAAGTTATGACTGGTCGTGCAATACGTGGCGAGCATTGTCATGCTGGAAGATAATTTGGTCGCATCTGGAGTGGAACTGGACGCGTTTTTCTTTGAGTGCTGGATTCAGTCTTATCAACCGTGTTCCGTAGAGTGCCCCACTGATGGTTTCTTTCGGTTTAAGCAACTTAAGCGTGCACAGTTGATCAGTTTTTCTTCACCAGTGACAAAACGATGTAGAAAACTTTAATTTATGCCTGGCAGCAGCATTTCACAAAAATTGACTTACAACGTTTCTCGGATTCAGTTCATATGGAACCTTGTTCATATGAAATTTCCTTGCTTTTGATCATTCCCAATGCTTTTAAGCGATGTAGAATTCATTTTTGTGTTACTCCTAATGTAATTGCAAGTCCTTGTTGCCTTTGAAATAAGCATTCATCCAATTTTGTTTAAAATTCCTCGTATTCGTACACTTTCAACCTTCCGCTATGCTCTTTGACTTCGACCCTTAAACATTTGAAAGCACTCACCGGAACCTCTTTCACTTAAGTCTGCCTCACTATATGCTAGACGCAGATATGCATATGTGATATGTCTCAGCAGCAGTTTTCTTCAAATCAAAGGATTAAATCGAGAGTCCCCGCAGAGCGAAATGTTTCGTCCAACTCGGGCTGAGAAAGATCTTCGCTAGATTAGATTAGATAAGATTATTGTGAGAGGTGGTATAATGAATCCTAGATCAGATGGGGTTATTGTGATGTCCTCCATTTAGAGCTCATCTATGATGGCGCAATTTGTGAGAAAAACGGCTAAGTCTTTAGGTGAGCTGGCAGCTATTTTCGCTGCTTCGAGGTAGAATTAACCAAAGTAACGTTGATGTGTTTTGATTACACCATTGCAGTCAGTCACAAAGTATGAGTATGTGTTCTGCAGTTTCCACGTCCTCGTTGCACAATCTGCATGTATTGTCTTGTGCTATCCCCACGGTCGGCAGGTGTTTTTCACACGGCAGTACCCTGCGAGAAGACCTGTTATCAGTGCAACCTGACTTCTACTTAATTGTAGTAGTTGTTTCGTTTTTTTTTTTTTTATTTATTTTTTTTTTTTTTGTGGCAATTGCTCGGCATAAAGTTTGTTTGGCTTGTCTGTTTCCCAATTTTTTCCGATTAGACTTTCGCCGGTCCATAGTGAGGTCCTGGCCTTGTTTATAGTCTTAGAAAGATGTGTGTTCCACGTAAGTTTTTCATCCAGTGTGATTCGTTGATATTTAACTTCCGTTGAGAACTCTATTGCTTTACTAAGATCTTCGCTAAGTGTTCTCCAGAGTGATGAGCATCTGCCATCCACTTAGTATTTCTGTAGATGGAGCAATCAATTTATATAGAATTTTCCAAAAGAACTTTTTGTCGCTGCACAGGGCAGGCTGGACATGAAGGGCATATATTTTCGTTCAAGCAAAGAATTTACCATTGGACAGACTTAGCACAGTTTTAACTTTGTTGTTTCTTATCGCGGAAAATCGGCCTAGTTCTAAGCTGGAGGCTCAGTCGTGGATGAACTTTATGACCGAGTATGAGATTGTTGTCTTTCTGATTCCCCATACCAATATCATTGTGTTGCAGTGAGCAGTGAAAAATGAAAATTATGGGTAACAATATCATGTTTTCTGCTGGTATCAAGTAAATGTATGGATCAAAAGTCAGTATGAACTTCGTTTAAGAATTTAAGAATTAAAATATCTGTCCCTCAAAATCGCAAAAGTTGCATATGTTCTTGTTAGTTTAACTTATTAAATCGTTAAAACTTGAGGCATCATCTCCCCGTTTTGCTAGAAATTACATTTCCAGATACGGAACTTGGCATTCTATTCTATCTCATCACTAAATAGATGCTCCCTCATATTTGTTTGATTTAACTGCAATTAGACATTATATAGCCTCATCATAAGTTTACTCATTCCCGTCGACAAGAAGAGAGAAAGTATCTTTTACACCATAATCATCCTCATTATCCTCACAACTCTCACCATCTATTGACTCAGTTTCATCTTCATCCTTATTCCATCGACTACTTTTAATTAGGTCACTCCAATCACTTTCGAATGTGTGGCACAAGTTAGATTATGAGTATTCATCACACACGGCATTCGAACTGGCCGTACTCGCCACCAATTAATATTACCCCGAGTCATAATGTAATCTTAAATACCAGCAACATCTCTAGATACGAATGCATTAATAGATAAACGTAATGGACCGTGAGTTAAACTTAACTTATGTACTTCTTCTTTGGCTTGTTTCTCACTCATAATCCGCAACGTTTATGATGGCAAATAAATTAATTATGAGCGGAGGCTTCGTTTTATTTTCTATTTTTTTTTTTTCTGCTTCTTTTGATCGAGACGAGTCTAGTAGATGTACTAAGTAGGCGGTCGTTTCCGTCTACACGCATTACAAAACTTCAACTCAACCAAAGACTGAGGATTGAAGAAAAGACGGCCAACACGAATGATGGTCAAATTGAAGATATAGACATTGAGTGAATGGTGGAATTTTTTGTTGCAGAGTTAAAGTCCTAACTTGTTTTGCTTTCAGAAATTATGAGTTGTTATTGGAGTTGGCATGCATAAGCAAAAGAAAGAAAAAATTTACATGAGGACAGACTAAGGAAACAAGTTTTTTTTTTAAGAATTTTGGCCATACAACGAAATGTTATGTAAATACGTGAACATTTGTTGTCATTATTATTGGCACATGTTCCGCTTAAGGTCTAATACCGTTCTTTATACGATCGTACCCAAAGATTTGCATATTGTTCTAGTGTTCTAGGAGTCAAATAAGCGGAATTGTATCTACTTTCCATTTTTATGGTCCAACGATATTCTTTGTTCAAACCAAATCGGTGACAAAAGCGAAATAGGAGTTCTGGGGCAACAGATGAACCGAATAAGGGATGGAGTTTTATCGAATATACTAAGCACTAGGATTGAAACCTAGACACTCGTATATGGTATAGCCCCCAACTATGACTTATGTGAATGAATTTCCACTTGTCGAATTGTGCGGGCTAAGTGGACTGAAACATTCTAGAGAAATCTGTCTAAAGTAACGTCAAACCTTGCTGGTAGTAGTCCTTCTGATAGCAAACACGATTAACTTCTTGGTTACAGTTCTTTTTCTTTACTGTTATTTCCGTAGGTTACAATATTTCACGACCCGAAACAACTAGATTTAGAACCTAGTCTCATGAGAAGTATACCAATATTTGTCTTAATCAGAGCTTTCTTTGCTGTGCTTTATAGTTGTCTTTTTAGTCCAAAGAAACACCGAACAGTGATTTTTCGCTTGATCTTTACGTTTTTATCTGTTTGTTTAACAACAATGCCCTTTACCACATCAAAGTTATAGTTTCCTATTGTAGCGTTCCTCGTGTGCATGCATTGAGCAAAATGCCTCGAGTTATGCATACCGAGTTAAGAATGTTGGACTATGGATAAGAATGTTGGGGACTATGTGCTCAACATAACCTAGCTATTTTAAATCTATAAGTGTGAAGCCTTCTGTCTTCAGAAGATAGAACGCAGATGGGAACAAAGACCACAAGGAGAATCATTCGCTAAGAGCTTCCATCCCCTTTAAAAAGTGTACATGCCTCGAGTTATAGCGGACAAAAGTTATTTCTTGCTAAATCATTGCGCTGTAGAGTCTAGGTAGATAAATAATTTTAGCAATTGTACAGACTTTTAAGATATCCCGAATCCAGTATCAGCCGTTGAGTTTCGGAACTTGTTTTTCGCAACTTTCACTTTGAAAAATCACACGACATTGCGTCAGCTTGTCGATGTTGTTGTAAGTAACTATTAAGGACCGGCGAAACTTACTCATTTTTAACCCAAAACGGGCGAGTTTCGCATATAATTATGGCAAAACTTGACTGGTCGATGGCGGTCTTACTAGGGCTTAGAGTAGGGACTGATTGGGATCTAGGTTCCATTTGTTGGACATACTTTCGTCAACTCAAATTTTGTTTTAAATTGGTCGGCAGTTAAGCCATCGGATCCAGCAGCTTTTGTTGGATTTAAGCTTGGAAACTGCTGTCATAACTCTATCTTGGTCTGAAGGAAAGAAATGTTGTCTGTCATCATCGTGGTTGAATATTTCATTTGGCCTGACGATTGAAAGTTCTTCGTTATCACCGTTTAACAGTCTGTAGAAATAATCTTTTCAGATTCTCAGCACCGACTGTGAGAGGATTCCTTATCTATACCTTGCAGATTTCTATATGAGCTTCACAGCTCTTGCATGTTTGTTGCATTTCTTGGTAAAACTTTAGAACTCCATTCTTCTGATCAATAGAGCGCTTCTCGTACTTTTTCTTAATTTTTTCTTCTGAGAAGCTTACGCTCTTCCCGTCTTTTCTGTTCTTAATACTCGAAAACTCCTCTCTCCTAAATTTGCTTGTCTGAATTTGTTATCGAATCAGAGATTTCCTTGTTGGAGCAGGTTGAAACCTAGCGCATTAGAGGCGGCCGTCGGAAAGGATGAAGTGCCTAAAATCTTGAATAAAGACGATGGTTGGTTGGGGTACAATCCAGGCGTGTTGCTTCATAGATGTCTAGAACCCCAAAAACTGAGCTGCTAAGAACTGATAAAATAAGATGAAAAGAGGGGTGAAGCACAAGAAGTGGGAGTTTAAAATGCGCAAGGGAATAGGGATAAAGATGTTTGGTGACCAAAATGAGAACCTATACACTTTATCAACGTAGCTTCGACAGGAGGCAGGCTATCTGTATATATCTCTTTCCGGCGATTATAAAGCTACATCTACACCGACTAGGGCTCCCTAGAAATCTAGGGAGCATTCTCTAGTCAACAGGTCAGGCTTAACAGCTATCTTAAAGTCCTATATTAACTAACAAAAGTGACGCGCTCAACATATGTATTGTTCATTCTCCCCGGACCAATGTATTGTCTTTGATCCTAGCCGTCGGATGATGAACAAGGACATTAAGGGCGATCGAAATCCAACATTCGTCAACCATATGGTACTAATCCTAATGCGATACTCATCCTAACATAGTAACACACATCAAAAATTCAGGGGTTGTGTTGGCTAGGCCTTCCTAACCACTATAACAATTCGGCTATGAATGCATTCTATTTGGGATGCTCAGTGGTACCCGCAGAAAAGCACGTCCTTATCGAGGGATATAATAAACCGTATAGTTGAGTTAAAAATCAAATGGTACAATCGCCTCCATGAAAGCGGCGAATTACCATCTCCGATTGCGAAAATATTTAGTCCACGAGCATTTTGACGGTCAGCATCCGAATTAATTTGGAATCCAAACCACCCACAGTCGTTAACAACATTCCCATTCAGCTACCCTCATACAAAAATAACAATTTTAACAATTTTACCAATAGCCAGGCAGCTACCATCTGAATCTTTCATTAATTGGATTTTGGAAGTTCGACTGTTAAGAGATTTCAGATCATTCAGTCCTTCACCATGCAAGTACGAGAGTATCTCGAATATTTTGTGCCATGTGGAATGCCATAATGAGTTTCTGCTGCTCCTCCTCAATAGTGGTGCATTGCACAAATGTCTACCACCGCAACACCCGGTGTCGACAACTCAAAAAAGTCAAATAGTTTACCTAGCCAGAGTTGGAGTTGGTATTCGAAATCCGCCAGCTTATGGTGGTGGCGATGATGGCCTTAGGATAACTAAGTTGCTGCCTACGTTGTTATTGAGTTGATTTCATTTGCAATTTACAGTTGGAAGTGAATTATAATCCAAATGAATTGTGTTGGCGGAGCTCGATGGCCAAAGGCAAAGGCAAAGGCAGCGGCGCGGCAGTAGAGGTACCTTTCAAAGAATGGTAATTGCTTACCTCTTTGGTAATTCTTATCAATTGTTTTTTGTAAATTAATTTTTTTTTTTTTTTTTTTTTGCTTTTCTGGTTCTCCAACAGTGACGGAATGTTTGTTCAGGGAATTATAACCTAGCAGAGCGGATTTTTGGATTTTTTTATTTTTTTTAGAAATAAAGGTAAAGATTTGTATTTACTATAGCTGGAGAGGTTGGTCGTGTCACGAATTTTTTTCCTTCCCGCAGTTAAGTTTTCGATAAGAATTGGTATTAGCGGAGAGCTTAATGGATTAGAACAGACTCGAAACGAATCACTTGCAATTATGAGATCAAGTCAGAATTACAAACATCAACTACGGTACTTGTACCTTGGTTTTGGTTTTGGTTTTAGTTTTGGGAAATAAAAATAAACAGTCGAGGAGGAGGAGGGCGTGATTTTTTCTATAATAGCTGCCGCAGTACCGTTGTATTTATTGATTTGTATCAGAGACTTGTAATTTAGTTGAAGGTTAAATGGCTTAACGGAATTATGTCAGACATAATGGCTTGGGTGGAACATGTACTCGTTTCAATTGGCTTTTGATGGAAACATTTTCAATCTTACTCGTTTCGGAAGTAGGTCGCTTGGCCTTAGTCTCTTACCTGCAATAAAAACAAAATTAAATTGGTTAGTTACTAAAATGAGAAAACAATTTTATAAAATAAAAGGAAAAATGTTGGATGGCGTTTATTGTTAAGAAAACAGGTCGGGATCAGTGCCGACTAACACTAACTCTTCAAATGATGTGCACTGGCCCATGCAATTCAATTTGCTTCCACAAATGAGCTTAATCTATTATATACGTAAAAATTTGGTACAATCAGAGATCTTGATTATCAAACTCAATGGCTTAGCCTTTAAAGAAAATTTTGACGAGAAATGTTTATGAAAATTCAACGAGAATTTCAAACAAAAGGATGGATAACAACAAGCAAGATTTGTGTTTGATCAACCCTGCAATTATGTGATTGTGTTGATAGTCGTTTTGTAGGGCTTTCTTAGTGCCGCTACACGGAACTTTTGATTAAATGTGTAACTCGATCACACAACACAGCATAGACGAATCGGCTTGTGATCATCAGACAACAGATGCAATACCTACAAGCGGCACAAAGGAGGGTCTTTTAGATCTACATGGCTATTATAAGACCAATTATAGTGTATCCTATGTATTAGTTGTTGATGAAATTAGCTTACCGGCATAATCAGCACTTAACTGCTTTCACCATACTCCGATTTGTATCGACCAGTTAGGAAGTATTGCAGCAGGAAGAGCTCTGGTCTTGACCCACTAATTCCAAGTATTCTTTCAATTTTTGGTACAACATGCACTGGAAATTTGTTAACCGAGCGCACTGTCATTCAATACATTTTATAGATATTTCGTCTGACACAATGACATCGAACACATAAGCCTAATATGCACCCAAGCTCCTACAAAAGACAAGGACGAAACCACCAGTTCTACGAGGTCGTCGACATGAAATATGAACAATATCCGAAGTCCAAATCGTATAGTACGACTTTAACACCAGGATATTAAAGGAAGACATCTTTGATGGATGTCCGAATCTTTGTCCTAATAACGACCTCCTTACAGCCAAGGCACGAATGAGGATTTCTCAAGTGCCAAAACAAAGAAGAACTACTGTGAGAAAATATTGGGCTTATAACTATAACTTCGTGCGGTTTGCTAAAAGATGGCGTAACTTGTTTTATCCATTGTTATTATTCCATTGGAACATGCGTTGGAAAGCTACTGTCATTGTACGTCATTTCAGTATATGTCATTCATTTGAAGCGTAAACATATATTTTTCACTCAAATATGTCGAACTTTGTGCCTGATACAGTGTTTTTGCGGGGAGTTCTTCTTCATTACTTTAATATGAAGAAAACTGCTGCCGAAAGTCATCGTTTTTTGCCAAAAGTGGTTTGCACGATTTAAAAGTGGTGATTTTGGCTTGGAAGACGATGAACGTCCTGGGCAGCCAAAAAAGTTTGAAGTTGAAGAACTGGAAGCATTACTCTATAAAGATTGTGGCCAAACACAAGAAGAGCTTGCAGAATCTTTGGGTGTCACTCAAGCAGCCATTTCAAAACGTTTAAAAGCAGCTGGCTATATACAAAAGCAAGGAAATTGGGTTCCACATGAACTTTAGCCGAGAGACGTCGAAAGGCGGTTTTGCATATCCGAAATGCTGCTGGAACGCCACAAAAGGAAGTTATGTTTGCATCGGATTGTTACTGGTGATGAAAAATGGATCCAATTAATCCATTTGAAGAGAGCAGTAGCCGAAAAACGCCCGGAATATGGGACCAGACACGAGGCAATAATTTTCCATCATGACAACGCTCAGCCGCACGTTCCTATTCCGATTAAAAACTATTTGGAAAACAGTGGATGGGAAGTCTTGACTCCACCCGCCTTATAGCCCAGACCTTGCCCCTTCTGACTACCATTTGTTCCGGTCGATGCAGAACGCCCTCACTGAAATACGGTTCACATCAGAGCAGAATATCAAAAATTGGCTTGATTCATTCAGGGCTGCCAAGCCATGGGATGGGATCCACAAATTGCCAGAAAGATGGGAAAAAGTCATAGCTTCAGATGGGTAATACTTTGAATAATACTATTGTACATGTTTTTCTTAAATAAACGTTCAAATTTTGAAAAAAAAACCGCACAAATTAAATTACATCCCGAAATTTCTCGATAACTAATATGCCGCTAACATTAAATACCGAAGAACAATGGCAACACTGCCATCAAAGACGTCGCAACTGATGTGCTAGGTTTCACCCGATCACCACTAAAAATCCCTGATCTGATAAAGAATTGCGGCAAGAACATGCAGATAAAAAAGAAGCGACAAAGCGGCATTGCAATGAAAGACGAGAGCCTCTCGCGAGTTCTTCAAGCGGAAGAGACGGAAAGAACATCGGCTTCCCCAGGAGAAAGAAAGAAAAATTGGGAAGCGCACAATCGAAAATCCTGAGATTTTGTTCTCCAAGAACAACGTACGTAAGTTTCACTAAAAATAGAACGTGTTGAGATGAAAAAGGAAACCTTGTAGTGGAGTCGCATTCGGTGCTGATAATATGGAATATTATCTGCAGATTTTAAAACGGCATCTCACCGTCTAGCATAATACATCATTCAACTTTACTGACCCTTATTAGTGCGGTTAACTACCAGGAAAGTCCACAATCGAAAAAATTTTCACACTCCGGCAGAACCTGAAAAAAAAACTCAAGAATTCCAAATCGCTATCTTCATATGAAGTATTTATAGAGAGGCGCTATATAGTGCCATGGATAGTTTTGGCATCCCTGCGAAACCCATTCGTCCTTACAGAATGACGATTGAGAATACTGGCTGCTCTGTCAAAGCAGAGCACTTAACCGACTTAATCGAGATTTTTGATGTCAAAACTGGTTTTAAACCAGGTGACGCGTTGTCATGTGACGGAATTGTCCGGAACTCACAAGCAAACACTGGAGGCATAATCTTTCCAAAGTCTGTGCAACTAGTAGTGTCCGCCGATGATATCAGCATCATCATCGGTGCGTTCACTAGTATTGAAACGGAAGATACCGAAATGGGTTTAGCGGTAAATGACGGCAAAACCAAGTATATGCTGTCAACAAGAAGGGACCAACAACATCGACGATTTGGACAGAACGTCACTATCGACAGCTTTAATTTCGAGGTAGTAAAAGAGTTTGTCTACCTTGGCTCCACTATGAATTCTGCCAACAACACCTCAGCAGAAATAAAATGAAGATCCACTATTGCCAATCGTTGTTTCTTTGGGATAAGAAGGCAACTTTATGGTGCTAAAGCATGGACTATATCGAGAGCCAGTCGTTTCGATAGAAAAAGCCTTCGAAAAATGTTGAGAGGCTTTAGATGAAAAGATTCAACAGTAAACTATACGAGCTGCGAAGCAACATGGACATAGCCAGAAAACTGCGCATCAGTCTCTTGATATGGCTAGGACATGTATAACGAAAGAACACCAATGTTCCGATTCGAATTCGAATCTAACCCGTAGGGATAACACAGTAGAGAAGGACTTCACCTTTGGTAGCACACACAAAGAGAAAAGGAACTCAACCGAGTTGGAGTGCTCTTTACCATCAGTTAAAAGAACAGTTCATGGCATCTGCTTTTTAAAAATGATATTATGTAAATGTTGGCCATGATTACGTCTGAGATGGTCCATTCGGAAGGTTCAATTTTGAGCAACTCATTTGAGCATAGGGACTGGTATCTCGCGGATAATACGAGTAATGTTGGCTTCCAAAGCGTCAATCATAGCTGGCTTATTCCTAAAGACCTGAGACTTTACATATCCCCAGAGATGTGATATCGTACAATCTAGGCGGCCAATTTACCGTAGCAAAACGTGAAATTAAGTGCTCACCAAAATGATTTCTCAACAAGTCCATTGTTCTACGCGTTTTATGGCTCGTAGCACTTCTTGTTGAAACCAGAGCTCACCGAAACCATGTGCTTGAATTTCAGGAGACACATAGTCCGTTAACAAGGCGCGATAACGGTCATCATTGACGGTAACATTCTGATTTGCCTCATTTTTGAAGAAATGTGGACCAATGATTCCACCAGCCCATAAACCACACCCTACCGTTGTTTTGAATGGATGTAATGGTAGCTTTTGGTACTCTTCGGGTTGCCCATCGGCCCAAATACGGCAATTTTGTTTATCAATATATCCATTGAGCCAGAAATGGGCTTCACCCCTGAACAAAATTTCACGATAAAACACCGGATTTTCATTGAGTTTTTCCAGAGCCCATTCACTGAAAATATGACGCAAATTCAAGTCGCCTGGCTTAAATTTTTGCACATGTTGAATTTTTACGCTTTTAGGCCGAGATCCTCACGTAAAATACGCCAAGTTGTAGAATACGCCAAGCTAAGCTGCTGAGAACGACGACGAATCGATTCGTCACGGTCTTCGCGTACACTCTCAGCTACAGCTGCTATAAGTCTCTTTACTACGTACTGGACGTAGTCTAACCGGTCGAGTATCATCCACTAATGTGTATGGTATTGGTAATAATGGCTTCAGTAGGTTGATTATGCGCACCGTAAGTTCCTCGAAATTCACGAAAAATATTTCTCACGGAACAATTATTTTCGTAATACATTCGAACAATTTGAAGACGCTGTTGAGGTTTGAGTCTTTTTATGACGATTTGCTAAGTAATATTTAACAAAAATAACAAAGCAGTTTGATAGGAGTCACGCGTAATCTGTCAAAAAAAGGCAATTGAAAATCAAACCTCACGATGAATCACCCCTTATATCTACCTCAAGGGATTATACAATTCCTGTGGCGCCATAAAGTAAGTGTGGTTTTCAATAAGGCAATCTGGAAATCTGGAAAAAATAATAAAAAAAAATTTATCTCGAACAGTGTCCGAGATGTCGAACTTAAAATTCTGCATATTTTGTACGGTGGTTGTTTGATCAGTACCCGGATTGAAAGATAGGTGGCGTTACTTAGCTGAAATGAGTGCACCATTTAATATAACCCCTTTTAGCCCGCCTTTCACAATGTGGTGACAATCCGACGCATAAGTTTGTTGTGACACCCATTTCAAAACACCGTGTAAGTGTTTTTTTACGACCGTGATCCGAATCTTGTTTTTGATCTCAGGCAAAACCTGAGAGAAAAACAAGTCCATTCTCGATGGTGTATATGGGACCCATTCAACTTACCGTACAACCGTTTACCATTGGTTCGCAAAGTTTTGCCGTGGCCACGAGTCTATTTTTGATGAACCTCGCCCAAGTAGCCCAAAAGCGGTTACCATAAAGGAAACCATAGGCAAAATCCATGGTCTCGTATTGGCGGCCAGTCGAGGTGAAAAATTCGTTAATTGGCCGATATGGCAGACATCTCAACTGAACGCGTTAGCCATATCCTGCCTCATTTGCTTACACCGAATAACAAGCGCAATCGTAAGGCTACTTCAAAGACGTGCCTGGCCCTGTTAAATCGATATTCGGAGGAGTTTTTGATCGTTTTGTGAACGTTGACGAGACATGGATTCATTGCTCGAACCAGAGATCAAAGAATAATCTAAACGATGGGTTTAACCTGCTGAACGTGCTCCAAAGAAGGCGAAGACCATGCCTTCTGCCGGAAAGGTGATGGCCACCGTTTTTTGGGACGCTCGAAGTGTGATCTACGTTGAATCAATCGCAGGAGTATACTACATCGATATTGGGCATACGAATTGCACACCCATCCACCGTATTCTCGGAATTTGGCTCCCTGAAACTTATTTTTCTCCCAAAAATATTTACGGGACCGAGGTCGACAAAAGTCGTACTGTACCGAGGGGTTAAAAAAGTTGCAGCACCGCTGGGAAAAGTGTATCGAGTTGAAAATTGTCAAAACCTAAAGAATTTGTGTTCTCATTTCTAATCCGGGTATTCATCAAACAGCCCTCGTATAAATGTAGAAAAATGGCTGAGCCTGAGGAATCGTAGTACTCGTACTGGTCTACCTGAAATGGACTCAGAAAAGTGGTAAACGTTAAACCAAAACTTGAAGCCACCGGTAAAAATTTATGACTCGTATCTGGAGGTGACATCGTCCGTTTTTCATTCCTCTCTGGAAGAGAAGTAGACTTTCACATTATTATTGTAACTTAGTTCGGATCTTAGATCAAAGGTCTTGTTTTGAATGTATTAATCTAATGACAAACTACCGGACTGTCGAAATCCAGCAGCACAAGATAAGGAGCACTTTGACACTAGATGTCCAAATCCGGTCACAGAATTATGTTTCTGCATTTGTTTCGGATCTATAATGATGCCAAGACTCATATCTGGTGTCGTAGACTGTCAGGTAAGTTGCACCAACTTTTACTCTTGGAGTAACGCTAATGTTGCATTATTCCTATTTTTGATTCGTCGAGTTTTGCTGTAATAGTTTTTATAACTAATAGCCAAACTAGGAGTGCCGTTTCATACTAATTTTCCGAACAAACAGCCGTTCTTCCCTCTTTTGGATGCCTGGCCTTAAATCTATAGATTCAGTGTAGATGTATAGTAGTACATACATGTAGTGAATTCGTTTGAAGGTATCGGCTCGATATTTACGTTTATTTTCCATTTACAAAATGACCACCAGCATAAAAGCCCTCACGTCTGTAGGTAGCAAATCATTAGTCATGGCTTAGAGTTCAATACCTAACAAAATAAGGAAACAAACTCCGTGAAGACATCAAGATTTTCAATAGACAATTGCATTCAAGTATCCCAATTTTACCAAACGAAAATCTTTCGCAACATTTGCAATCAATCAAAATTTCGTAAAAGTCCATCGACACCACACATCGCATTGCATCGAATAATCAGGACGGCACATCAGTCATGCCATTGCTTTGCCAATACAACTACGAGTTTCCGAGAGTATCTGAAATGCCAAAAAGCATTTTCCATATTCACTCGCAGTGGCACAATTACCTGAAATCCATCAATCAACTACAATTTAATAATCAGCAATAGCATACGACTAAATGCAAGCAGACAGACAGACATTCAGTCAGACAGACAGACATTCAGCCAGACAGACAGAGAGACAGGCAGATAGATAGAAACTATATGCATAATGCGGTAGCACATGCGATAGGATATATCTCTTCGGCATATCCTGTACTCGGTCAACACTAACAATATGCGACAGCAAACTAAATCGCCAGATAAAGAAACGAATAAAAAAAAAAAAAAAAAAATCATCTCCGCCAATGCATGACTAGGTGTATCTATGCCAGACATGAGAGAGAAAAATTTCGCATCCACTGGATGGTATTCGTATACCATCTGCAACATGGTTTACCCGATACCGCGTCGCGTACCGTAGCCCAACTGCAATCTCTTCCTTCCTATCCATTTGCAATTTTAATTGATCGCATGATTTCATTCATTCCAATCGATCGATTCTCTCCTTAGAGCGCGTCCATTTGAATTTTCTTCATTTCTATCCATTTTATCCATTCAACTTCAACTCCGGCACATATTCGTACTAGGTTCTCGGTACCCGTATCTCCGCGTATCTTTTGTTACTAGCTGTAGATACAAATGAACTCGTACCTATGATATGGTAAAGTCACCATTTCTGAGTGGGGCTGTATTGAAATATCCAACATTTGGCTTATTAGTCGTTGGCGGCAACAGTTTTGGTCTTTTTTTCCGTTTGCTGAAGATAGATTTCCATGGTTGTTGCCACCGCATGCGCTTATATCAATAATATTCCACAGCTGCAGCAGCTTTCGGGTACAGCTCACAGTTCAAACTTAAAACCGAAACCGACATCGCAATCGAAGCCACTTGGTGCACACAAAACGACGACAGTCAACCATTTGGCAGGCCATAATAAGAGCTGACTACATAGACTTTGGGGTTCGGTACAATATTTGGCAGCGGCCGGCACAAGAAATACACAAGCATCAGGGCGAACTAAGGTGTGCGGTGGTTTTTTTTTTTTTTTTTTTTTTTTCTTATACTCGTACCATGCCAGTGGCTTAGAAATGTATGCACCCTAGATTCCGACCCAAGATGGAGCTAGCCAGCCGGCACATGGACTCTAACCATTAGATACGAGTACTCTCCTCTAACATCAGAGTTGGCTTAAAGATACTCTTACCGAAATAATAATAATTTTTGCCCAAAGTATGGCATGTAGCAGGCAGTTATTCTGTGCTGGGCTATCAATTCGAAGACATTTTCGTGAAACAATTGAAAATTATTTTAGCATAAGAGACTTGAGAGCTTAAGCAATAGGACTCAACTTGCTGTCCACCTTAATGGGATTTTACAGCCTTTTCGTTGCAACCCTAGAGCGGTATATGAATACTTTAATCGATTGACAATTTAGACGCGCAGTGATTTTGACTTTGTTGCCATGATGATGGCCTAAGGGTGAGCAAATAGAAAATGTGCTATTAACCGTGAAGGCTAGAATGGAGGAGAAACAAGCACTTGAGATAGAGAGTTGGAAATAAGAGATTGTTGGATATTTTGGATTTTTGATTTTTATGTCATGAGGAAAACTATGTTGATTTGGCCGGTGGTGAGTTAGTCAGGTGTTAGCTTGTGGGCTTCAATTGTTTCTGCACATCTTAAAGCTTGAAAAACTCGGCTGAAATTTGATGAAGATATTGAATTCGAATTTGACAGTCAGTGGATCGGCCCTTTAACAATATGATACCTAGAACTTTGGGACTATATTGTCTCAATATTCTATAGCATAACTTCAAGCTCTTCTTCTTACCTATTCTTGTAAAGCAAGGAATGATTATACGACTGCACATTTATAAATACCGTTATCGTCTTTGTATCATGTGATAAACATCTACACATCGAAAGTTAGGTAAGTAGATCGACGACTACTTTGCGCCGGAAAGGTTCTATTCACTTTAGCCAGCAGTGGGTCCATTCAGAAAATAATATAAATCCTGGGAAGAAGTACCTACTCAACGTACTATGTTTTCTTTCGGAGAAGACAAGACAGTCAGACAGTAAGTTACAGCTTTTATAGAAATCAATGCGTCCACAGCCGGAAGGTTAAAGTCGGTGATGGCATGCTCTGTAACTATACCAAAGATGACTTTCACATCCTAGTGGCTGAGCTTAATTTAAAACTGTGATCCATTTTTTCTGCCGAATTAACATTTTTTTACTTCCACCAATGGCCTTAACTTCAATGTTTCAGTTGAACGTGCTAGATGGAACTTGACGAAGAGAAAGGCCTGTAAATTAGACATAGTCTCCAACTCATCGGCTGTATTAGTTCCATGATACCCACAGGTCTTGATAATACAATAACTGTTTAAGCGTAGAAGACACTATATTCATCTTTTATTCTAAAAGGCAGTTCATTTTGGAATCATAAGTGAATAAGAAACTTCTGTCAAAGAGCAGAATTAATATGACGTAGTCACCGAACAAGAGAGTAGATAGGTTAGGCCGCGAGTAATCATAGAAAACCCTCTCATGGCCTAACAGCCGCTTGGTCTCAGAAATACTGGAGTAAATATCTGTGTGTGTTGTACTGATTCCTCTGGATCTTACCACGATTTGAAGGTTGGTATTTCTTCGCCTAGACCTTCTACCAAAATAGTGAAAAATTTGTTAGAATGGGTCTCACAACCGTTGTGTAAAGTCAAATTACCTTTAGGTACTACTGAACACCTCTTAAGTTACACCTTCAAATCGTGTTGATATGGATGTTCTAAGATTAATTTGCCCAATTTCTGCGGGCTTGCATTTATTTCTCGTTGGCTAAGAAAACAAACTAAGAATTGACTTATAGACTACTACATCGAGTTCGATCTTTTATCAGTAGTAATGCGTAGTTGAACCTTTGGCTAAAACTATTGTCGGAAAATTTGAGCAAGATCTTCCCGACAACAAAGAACCCTCCTCTCTGTAGGTTGCGTTCCCAAAAATTGAGTTGAACCTCTTCGATTCGAATATCATGGCAGTCAATATGCGGGGTCCAGCTCAGCTCTTTGAAAGCTGTTTAGAATTACGAGAAGATCGAATCATTATCACTACCCTGTCTGGAGTAATATATACGGTCTGTCTCTTACGTACTCGTGTTGTAATTTATACAAATATCTGTTGCTAATCACATAGGTGCACCTTGTCTTGTAGAGGAAAGATGAATGACTTGTAAATCTGTAGTCCTTTAAGGTTATGGAGATCAAAATAATACGCACTTTCCAGCAAGATTTGAGAGCAAAACCTGGCTTAAGATAACAGCCAGGCAACTTGCTTTAGGATACACCGCAGACCTCTACAATATCACCTGGTGTCTTTAAAGCTGCAAAAAATTTCATTTTCCACGAAATGGTTAATCTATAATTGGAAAGAGACAGGACAAAGCTAAGAAAAATAGTGTTCATAAGGTTATCTAGTAACTCACGTATGAATCAGCCCAAAAAGGTTGGCCACAATGTATGTCCCCATCGTAAAGTGCCATAGATTTTACAAATGACGCCCAATGTTATCTGAATACGTGAACAAACAGAATTTGCGGTTCTGGGGTACTAAAAATCGGCAAGTCACTGCATATTGTGCTGTTTACGCTGGAGGATTCATTGGACCTAGGAAAATAGAGTCGTACGTTATGACCCGCCTTGTGTTACATTTTCTTATAATTGACTTTGGCCATGACATTCTAGCCAGAGTTTTATTCAGACTTGGCAAATATTATTACTTTGTTTAAGCTGCTGGTCATCCTCCTTGTAGGAACCTCTTTCTTAATTAGAAACCATGTAGATCTTAAGCTGCAGAAGAGGTTTTCTTACCCCTAACAGAATTGACCCACTGATTTATAGGGCTTAAAAACATGTCTGTACTGTGTTCGGCTGCAGAGGTTCTCTCTCATTGTTAAGTGAACCATTTACCACCGGAAGGTGCCAACACTGCAATGCCAAATACTAATTTAGACTCAAAATCTTTCTAAAAAACGTTTTTGGAACAATCTTTTATGATTTCTGGCTCTGATAATCACCTGTTTAATCATTCAAATATTAAGTTTTCGTACACAAATGAAGCCAGAAATGTCAACAGCCCTGACCCAGTGAGTATTAGTGAAGTGTTCCACCGAAAGTGTGACATTGAGACCGGGTTTCAGTTGCTGGATAATTTTCGTAGAAAACTCTATGACTTTCTCTCTCTCTCAACCAGCAAGGCTATCCGTTTTAACCCGTAGAAGCTGAAAACATTGCTAGGCCATACGGCATACGTCAAAGCTTTTATAAATCAAAGCTGAGGTATGACACAAAAGGCTAATCCACGACTCCTCAAGTTGGCAGTAGCTCACTAAGCTTACTAGTTTGGTGATTTCATAAAAATTGTTACCTGCCCGAAAAAGGTATATTAAGCTCCTCTTTCCCACAAAAGGGAACATTTGCAGCTTTTCATGGAGATTGAAATCGATACGATTTTATCAAAATGTGCAGATATGCACGTTAGTCATTACCTGTTTCATCCTTAGAGGCGCCTATGAGTGTTTCTTCTAGTGAGTCTAGAAGGCACTGCTAGGCCATATGAATAAGTTAGTAAGCTGTAGCCTTTAGTCTGCAGGTGATTATTACTCGGCTGCATCACCCTGCAGATTATTACGTTGTTATTGAGCAAATTTACAGCAAAATACAATTACAGCTCCTTACGCGGGGTAACAACAAATAATGCATGCGTGCTTCATTTCATTAAATTGTGGTCGAAATAGACCCCAAGCCATTTAGATGTCAATAAAGAATCTAGACGTGGTAAACTACTGTCAAGTGACGTGTGTAATATGAATAAGCAGAAATATAGGGCAAAGCAAGAAATATGAATGATGTCGGTAGTTAAAAACTGGCTTTACAGGTAAGATTTGTGTGTTAAGACCTACATGCCCACCCCAAACTTGTGTAAGTTAAAGCTTTTGGCCTTTGTTATTCGTTAATACCCAGTTTCTCTAGCTCATTAGCTTATTATGCAAGACCATGTTCGGCATTTCTTCAGCAATTAATAACTAAAGACATATTACCCAAGCTTAAGCGGTGATAATATTTAAAGTCGCCTGTCAAAAATAACTTTTTAAGTAAAAACCGTCTCTAGTCGCCCACCTAGCAACCTAGTTGAACCTACCTTGGCTACCTCATAAATATTCATTTGCTAGTATGAGTGGATAAGACAAATACTGTCTACCAATGGCATTAATCACTTTTTTGTTGTTGAATTATGAGAATACCGTCTCGTGCATTCAGATGCAGTCACCCTCCCCCCAAAAATATTCGGTTGGCATCAAATCTCACTACATGTTGGTATCATGCATCTCGAAACTGGCTACAACAGAAAAAAGAAACACACTGCCTATGTTCAGACTCGAAATCGAAACCGAGAACTTATCCACTGAAGATAGTGGTTATCAGAGTGTGATTTCAACAAGTTCGCACATATGAGTCCTCGCTCAAAACTAACCAGACTCGACGCAGTGTGCAGTTTTATCCGATCTACTCGTATCTACGAGTATAGCTAACAGATACAAGATATCGGAATACCTAGCCAGGGTGGTGGCTAGGAGTACGAATGCGAATATAGTATGCGTTCGTCAGTCAACTTTATGAAAAGTGAATTTATTTATAGCAACATGCATGATAAACTGAATGCCAACATATGAGTACACGTACGTATAGATAGATAGATAGATGTATAGGTGTTCTCGGATATCTGTATCTGCTAAGTCTAGTATCGTCACCGTCAAACGTTGGCGATAATCTTTAGCTTCAACGTCTGATCGAAAGTGAGAGTCATGAGTACTTTGCACCTTCGACTATAGTCTAAAGCGGTGGAGTCGATGGTCTTGGTGCTGGTGGTAACCGTAGATGTAGTGCTGATGCTTGTGGTACTGGCGGTTGATATCACATCAATCGAGTATGGTTGTAGTATATTTTTTTCTTCGTCTAGAGATCATAATTTTAGTTTATCGTAACAGACATTAGGCAAAAGACTATCAGAGAGGCGGAGTTATATTAATAAATTTATAATTACGTAATTGTTATTACACCAACTTTGCGATCGGATATCTGTCACATGAAACGGGAGGCTTTAAGACAACATGCATTGAGATGACTTAGTGGGGAAAGCATCGTATGAAGTTATTGATGGCAAATTAGCGGAGGCAGTAGAGTACTTGCAAGAATGTTGTATGAGTCCGCTATGTCTCAAACTTTGGATAAGCAAATATTTTTATTTATTTTTTTTTTATTAGAAAAGCATAACAAATATGATGCCTTATTCTGTTTTGGCTTGAACTCGCTTCACATTTTTTGGTATGTATACCTACAGTCCTAACTAAATTGTTTTCAAGAGATGGTTCTATCTTTGCAAAACCTGCAACAACAATATGAAATAGGACGGAAGTGTATTACGAAAAAGGTAAAATGACGTATTAAATTTAGATGTCCCTCTTAGTTTATCAATCTTTGCAACGTTGTGCTCAGAAAGACCTAACGCCTGTTAGTAATCTTACTTTCAAAAAGTTCCAGTCTGTTAAGTGACCCTGGATGATGCTAATATTTTTCAATCAAAATATATAGATACTTCATTAATGCGTGATAAATTACATGAAATGATATACATTTTCTATGGCATTAAATTTTACTTGGCCTTGTAGAATTTACATATTCCAGTAGACATCAATTTGGTTTATAGAGACAAAGAGCCTTTGCGTCTGTTCACATTCTAACTTTATACTTTCCCAGTGTCATCTGAGAATTCATATGAAAAAGACGAATGGCGAATCCATCGTCCCAAACACAAGACTCTCGATTTACCAGAAAAATATCACTGAAAGTCAGAATCATTCAACTGATAGAAACAAAATAGTAAAGTGCCTAGCTGGGCTGCTGTCTTACTATTCTCTTTCACACCACCATCACCAACACAAAATGGATTAATATTGTGGAAACATTGCGGATATTGATGGCCAGAGCAGAAAGTGAGAAGGATCGCAACCAGTGATTACCTATCGATGTTAAGCTCAGCTGAGTATAAGATGAATAATTTTTTATAATAAACTTTTGCATCGCGTTGTTAAGTTCATCTACTCATTCGTCAAAAGTCCAAGTTCAATTCTCAAGCAATATACGAAAACACGGGAACAATTATTTTTAACGTCACCCAATTTATGCGACAACACTTTAGCAAACTTTGGAAAGTAAAAACCGCTACGTAGGGAAAAGTCACTCATTCTCTTGTCATTTGGAATCAACAAAAATCAAAGATTCCTTCTTTGTGTACAAAATGACAGAGACTAGGCCACATACATATGTATTTCAACGCTGGTGAAATACACTTGGTGAAGCAATAAGCAGGGCTATCAGCAGATGTAAGTACCCAACTGTGGACGATATCTAGACAAAAAAAAATTTGTTCCCAACAGGTAAGAAAGTGGCTCTCATTAGACGCCTGTGGACGAAAAGTAGTGGAAAATGCCGTGAACGTAAACACAACTCCATAGATCTAGGGTACAAGAGAACTAAACATCAACCAAATCGGCTAAGAATCTAAAATATTCCATTGCTGGTATAAAAAAACGGTCCACTTAAGCTTTGAAGGAACCACTTTGCAATGTTGTTTTAACATTCGAACAGCAGTAGGAAGCGTGACAATCCGTGACAAAATTCGATTCTACATTTTTAAGTAGTAGATTCTCTATTACGCCAGCGGACCACTTTATAGGACTGCAATTAACTTAATGGCCCCAATGAAGAACTGGAGAACTTTTCCAAGATGTGCATCACCAACAGCAGAGCAGAGCAGAGCAGAAAAATCTATCATAATATGTAATTGTACAAGAAACTAGGAATTTCTTCGAAAAGTAGACTAACGATCTGAACAGTGGGATTAAAGTATTTTATCGGAAACAATCTTGAAAGGATCGAACGTCGCATGGGTATAATCTTCGATGTTGAATAAGCAGGCTTGCATTTTGGATCTTTCTGCATCGAAGATATTAACACATTGAACAACACATGATTTATACCTCGGGTAAGGCTCTTCGTTAAATGAATCGTTAAAATGAATCCTGAGTTTACAAAGAAACTTCCAAACAAAAGTTTGTCAAATGCTATTGAAGTCAAAGACTTTTGTTACTAAGAATTTTTGATGCCATACGAGAAACGCTGCCATATGGAAGGAAAAAAGTACAATGGGCAGAGCAATCTTCCCTTAAATTACTGGTTGTCGGTATCACCAGATGAATCAGGGCGTACAAACCAGGGTAACCAGAGAAGGTCTAAAAATAAGTGAGTGCAAAACCCAAGCCCTTATCGTTTCATGTTCCTCCACAGAAAAGCTGTTAATCTTCATAAATATTTGAGTAAACGTGAAAAAGGTATTTAAAATTACTGGTCCTTCATTAAAAACATTAGAAATCCTGCCTGAACTCCCATCCTAAAACTTTATTATAATGACATTCCAGCTGCCAGCTCTTTGCACAGGCCAATCGCTGAATACTTCGCAGTCAATTCAAAACTTGCAGATTATGCCACGTATCCAAGTACACTTGAGTGCACTGAATCTTTTCGGATGAATCCACTTTCGCACTTGCGTAGTAGCAAGAGTACATAAAGATTTTAACATACACAAATCCGCTGGTCCAAAAGTTCCAGATGGTCATCTCCCCTTTTTCTTCTTCGCTGGAAAAACCATAACGTAAGCTTTTTTATCAATCCCACTCTTTAGGACTCTTTCCGAAAAGATGGAAAACAGCATTTGTCTAGACCGTTCATAAAAGAGGCGAATCTTCTTCCCTCCCTTCCAACAGACCAAGGGATTAAAATATTTTCTTTCCAAAGTCATGGAAACACTGATAAACCATCAGGTCAAAAATATCTCGAAACGCGAAAACTTCTCAGTGACCGGCAGTATGGTTTTCGTAACAACAGGTCCACTTGTGATCTAATGGCATGTCTTACCGTAAAGTGGAACCAAAGTGTACATACCATACATCAACCTGGCGAAAGCAAAGCAAGTTGCAATTGATATTTCTAAAGCATTTGACAGAGCTTAGCAACAAGCTCTTTTGTCAATAAAAACCCTGCATTTGTTAACGACTGCTCTAATCCCTTTTGGATTAGATTTGACGTTTTAAAACATTCAATTCAAGTTGTCCTGGACGTATTCAAGTCACCTATTCACAAAACAAATGTTTTTCTAAATTTCATCAATGGTTTCTTGTCTGCTACTTCTAATTCAATATATTCCTTGGCTGACGACAATACTTTCTGCTTTTCATATTCGTTCCCAAGCTCACGTCCCTCCTTTTCGGCTGTAGAATGGGAACGGCAGCGTATGCTAAGCATAAAAACAGCAACACCAATTGGATAACCATCAAAAGAGTGGAAATAAACACAAAATAAAATGATATCTGCTGCAGTTACAACACAATTTAGATACTGAGCCATTATTATTATTTTTTTCTTTATTAATGCATGGCACTTGCATCGTCAAAACCGAAAAACTTTCCATTCTCGATATATGTGTCAATGAGAACTTACGTTGGAATAACCCGATATTTGATTTCGCCAAAAATGATGCGAAATATCTAGGTCTGGGTAAGACATATTTTAACTGCTCTGATCTGCCCTCAATAAATTTTTAAAGCATTTATTTATCCGTCCAAAATTGTCAGGTGCTCCTAACACCTCTATGCACCTGCTAGATGGGATTCAAAACCATGCTATAAGACTCATAGGTGATGCTAATATCACCCAGTTTATTGATAACTTTAAATACCGACGTAATGTCTCTTGCCTCACCTTGTTCTATCGTTATTTTCACCGTCAGTACTCCATCAAAATTGTCAGTACCACTTCGCCCATTCAAATCTTCAACCGTAACACCGGTCACGCTACGAATGCTCATCAGCATACCATGAAGCCCATTTTCGGACGTATTCTGAAATATCATCATATCATAATTCGTTCCTCAGCTGAGCTTTTTATTCTCTAGTCATTATAACTTGCAAACATTTAAGACCAACGTACATCGGTATCTCTCCTTTCTTTCTCCATAAATTTGGTTGATTGGTGTACACCCATTTTAAGGGTACTAAAACGCCTTGAGTGCATGCTTATTATTAAAAAAAAAAAGAGTTTTCTGGTCAAATTGTGTCTCAACTGAACATAGATGTGACTAAGGTCAAAAGGCGATGGATATCAATAAAGACTGTAGTACGAGGGCAGTCCCAGAAGTACTCAGTCTGACCAAGTACGCAGTCTACAAAGCATATATTTCAAGTTTGAAAGCGCCACGTTGTTTAGTATTTGTTTGGCAGCCATCAGAAAATGGAGAAAATTGGTCATCTTTATGTGATACAATACTTTTACTTGAAAGGCCTCAGTCCAACCAATATAAAAGCTGAACTGGATTCTACTCTGGGTGAGTCTGCTCCTTCGTTGCTGAGTTTAAACGAGGCCGTACGAGTTATCAAGACGAGCATAGCCGTGTTCGACCAAATGAGGTGACGACTCCAGAAATGGTGAAGAAAATCAACAAAGCGGTACTGGATTATTGTTGACTGAAAGTGCGCGAGCTAGCAAACATTATAGGCATTTCAAAAAGTGCGGTACATCGAATATTATTTGAAAATTTGGACATAAGAAAGCTGTGTGCAAGATGAGTTCCGCGTTTGCTCACACTCGAACAAAACAGTGAAGTTTCACAGCAACAAAGCAGAATTTTTGCGACGTTTCCATCACTTTACACCAGAGGCAAAAGAACAATCAAAAAAATGGATTCAAAAGGGAGAACCGGCTCCAAAGAAGGCGAAGACCGTTTCGTCTGCAGACACGGTCATGGCGTCGATTTTTTGGGATGCGCGTGGGATAATTTTCATTTACTATCTTGAAAAAGAAAAAACTATCAACGGCCAGTGTAATGCGAACTTACTGCAACGTTTGAGCGAAGAAATCAAGAAAAAACGACCGCATTTGGCTAAGAAGAAAGTGTTGTTTCATCAAGACAATGCACCAGGTCACAAATCGTTATTGCAATGGCCAAAAGTAATGATTTAAAGTTCGAATTGCTACCTCATGCACCCTATTCGCCAGATTTAGCCCCCTCGGATTATTTACTTGAAAAAATGGCCCAGATGTCGGCAGTTAATGGCTATTTTGAGAAGCAAGACAGTTCTTATTATAAAAAGGGTATCGAACTTTTTGAACATCGCTGGGAA
Organism: Volucella inanis; assembly: GCA_907269105.1. Lineage (NCBI taxonomy): Eukaryota > Metazoa > Arthropoda > Insecta > Diptera > Syrphidae > Volucella > Volucella inanis. The sequence continues at coordinate 28,617,831 of OU026157.1, forward strand.
AAGTGTATAGAGCTGAAAGGCGATTATGTTCAAAAATAAATAAATTTTTTTCCAAAATTCGTATATGTATCTATAAATTGTAGTTGGTACTTGTAGCGTCTAAGAACAACTGAACTTGAAATCCAGGACACTTTGGATGGGTTGGGAAAAAAACTGAAATATGTACCGGAAAACTATAGGCTGTCCTACATCTTAAATCTAAATGGCATTTTCACACTGAAACGCATAACGTTCAAACTGGGCTATCATTTATGATAGTACTTTGTCATTTTTGTTCAGCTTTTTTGACAATTCTTCGTAGACCTTCACCCAAAGAACCCTCTCATATTATTCAAACTTATTGGGTATATATCTTAATTCGTGCGGTTTTTTTCCAAAATTTAAACGTTTATTTAAAAAAAACATGTACAATAGCATTATTCAAAGTATTGCCCATCTGAAGCTATGACTTTTTCCCATCTTTCTGGCAATTTGTGGATCCCATCCCAAAAGAACTGCGCCGGCTTGGCAGCCAAGAATGAATCAAGCCAATTTATGATATTCTGCTCTGATGTGAACCGTATTTCAGTGAGGGCGTTCTGAATCGATCGGAACAAATGGTAGTCAGAAGGGGCAAGTTCTGGGCTATAAAGCGGGTGGGGTAAGACTTCCCATCCACTGTTTTCCAAATAGTTCCTAACCGGAATAGCAACGTGGGGCCGAGCGTTGTCATGATGGAAAATTATTGCCTCATGTTTGGTCGCGTATTCCGGGCGTTTTTCGGCTACTGCCATCTTCAAACGGATTAATTGTATTCGGTAGCGTTGTCCATTGATGATTTCATCTGGTTTTAGCAGATCATAATACAGCACACCCATCTGATCTGATTTGGCTGGTTGGCCGGGTTTCACATATGATTTTTTGTGCTTGGGGTTATCGTAATGGATCCATTTTTCATCACCAGTAACAATCCGATGCAAAAATGACTTCCTTTTGTGGCATTCCAGCAGCATTTCTGACATACAAAACCCCCTTTCGACGTCTCTCGGCTTGAGTTCATGTGGAACCCAATTTCCTTGCTTTTGAATATAGCCAGCTGCTTTTAAACGTTTTGAAATGGCTGTGTTTAGCAACAATCTTCATAGAGCTTTTAGCTCTTCATCTTCAAACTTTTTTGACTGCCCAGGACGTTCATCGTCTTCCAAGCCAAAATCACCACTTTTAAATCGTGCAAACCACTTTTGGCACATTTGCTCAGCTAGCGCATGTTCACCATAAACTTCCACCAAAAAACGATGACTTTCGGCAGCAGTTTTCTTCACATTAGAGTAACTTTTTCATGCACAAGGTTCGACATATTTGAGTAAAAAAAATATTGTTGTTTACGCTTCAAATGAATGACATATATTTGCAAGACATTTGACAAGAACAATAGAACAATACAAGGTGCGCCATCTCTCAGCAAACCGCACGAAGTTATAGACCCAATAAAATCTGAAAATCGGTCTTCAAATCGCAAGATATTCTATGCTTCTGTAATTTTTGGTCCTCATAATCGACTAGTTTAACGGTATTCATCGCGTTGCTAATAAATTTTTGTCACATACATTCTACATGTAGCAAAAATGGGACGACGTAATGTTCGCACAGAGGATGCTATAGCCGCTGTGGCTGTAAATATGACGTAAAGTCCGGAATTCGACGATGATCGCAACTGTTTTTTTTTTTCCACGTCCGTCTATTATAGGGAAAATTATGCGAAATTCTTGGCATTCACCCGTATAAAATCTAGCTGATGCAGGTACTAAGCCATGGGAACATGGCCTCAGAAAGGGAGATCGCGAACTGTGTTTTATAGTAACTTGAAGCCGACACTTATTTTTATTGAAAAATTGTATTTAGTGACTCAATGGATTTGTAATCAAACCAAAAAGCGTTTCTGGCGTGAGACAAATCCAAAAGATATTTAGAATGCTCAATTTTACCCACAAATTTGGAATTGCTTGTATGTGCTCTGCACCAAAACTTAGACCGAAACTCGCATTACAGCAAAAGGCAAACGTTACTGGGCAAAAGTCGGTGTTTATTACTTCAAAAATATGGACGACATTGATCAGACGATGTGTAATTCCAGCAGGATATTGCTGCGTACTATATTCTCAAGTCAATGGTTGGATTTACTGAAGATTTGTTTTAGAATTGTATCGCCAAATGAACCAGTAATTGGTCACCAAGAACATGTGATTTCACCACACTTCTTACTATGTGAAATTATTGTAATTTGCTGATAAGCCGGAAACTATTCATACTTTGGAAGCCAATATTCAATGTATTATTGGGGAGATAGCAGCCCAAATGCTAGAGAGAGCGGCCCAAAATTGGACTGGCAAGATGCTCTATACCAATAACAGCCCAGGAAGCCATATGAAGAAAAATTTATAATTAAAACTTGATATTGTTTAGAAATTTAGAAATCACCTGGCTGCTCTTAGTGACAAATTCAATGGCAACTGAAAGCTGCGAAGCCAAAGAGAGAAGATTTGATGTTTTCAACGAAAACTGGATAGCTATTTTCTATTGTGTTGTCCCAAGAATAATTTGTCGTCATAGTGTAACTTCATGTCACTACGTCAGGTTATCGATGGTTAGAACCGCTTTCCCAGAAATTTCATTTACATTCGCCACATGCGTAACATTTCCTTTCTCAAACATCTGTTCTCCCCTCCACCGTGACTTTCAGAACGTGTATTACAATTAAAATCGGCAAAAATGTGCATTCTCATTCTCAAAATTCACACCTTTCTTCCGTGTGCTGTCTGACTACTTGCCACCATTATGTTGAGTCATTTAGAGGCCACTTCGATCAATTTCACTCACTTGCCCATAAATACGATCTAACTGAAATGTTTGTAACATCTGATACGAAAATTATATATTGCCGCCATCAATGTAACGATAACAAAAAACACAGCTAACGAACTGCCGGCCCCACAAAAACAAAACTACGAACATTTAATCTTCATTCTCAAGACCTCCTTGATTATTTCCCAAAATATTTTTTCTCTCTTACCCATCTTTTGTGTTCCAAAATGCTGTCTCTCTCCCCAACAAACGATAAAAAAAAAAAAAAAACAGATTTAATATATTGCTGGCAATTTATTTTGCTTTCAATAGCAAAAGATAACCCAGGATCGTTGTATCACAGAGAGTGTGTATCGGTATCTTTGTTTCTTCGAAGGGATATTCTTACATGTACGAGTATGTGCCACACCACTCACCACAAAAGTGAAAAGTATCTACAGTGGAAACATTAATTTTGAGATGATAACTTTAAGTAAAAATTATCTACTTAATTACCAGCACAAATGTCAAAATAATGTCAGTGATTAAGAGTGCTCTGCCAACCTGACGTGAGTGAAATGCGTGCAAAACGATATATTCATATACCAAGCCAAAAAAGATGTCGAGACTCCGACATTGTGGCAAGGACGGCGCGCAGGGTAACCATGCGCGTTGATGGTGGCGGCAAAAACTCTTTTCTCCAAAGCAAAGGAAGGACTAAAGTCAAATTGAAACATTGGTCTGTAAATGTGCATCCATTTGTATGGCAATCGTTTTTTTTTTTTCTTTTTTTTTTTTGCGAAAATTATTTTGTTTACAGTGGTCCAAATATGGAGAATGTGTGACAAAAATTTGTTCTTGTGAGGTTGGTGAAAAGTTGTTTATCCTCTGGGTTTCGGTGTGATAATCTTCTGAATACGACTACTTGCCTCTATATCAGTTTTTTTTTAGTCTTTGAAGAAGCTCAATCCTTTTCAATAAAAAAAAACTTTTTGTTCCAAACTTAGGAGAAGTGGACCTTCTTTATGGCAGCTACCTTAAATTTGCACCCCTTGCCTGAGTTTTTTTTAAAGTTTCCCATCCTGGGAATCGAAGGTTCTGATACTATAAATCCCATCATTTCGCTTGTTTGAGTGGATTTTCCGTAAATTTTTCTCATAATTCGGCCAATATTCCAGAAATTTCACATCGAATGTTAGCCTCCAATTAGATTAAAGTTCCTGGCTTGTTGGCATAGACCAGAGACTTAATATAGAGCTAAAGAAATGAATTAAAAGGTTCTTGGCGATGATCAGCGAACTTTGCCTTCCATAAGTTGATTGTGGCACCGTCCCTTTGAAACCATATATCCTACAAGCCCTCTACATTCTTTTTATGGACAAGTGCCACTTCCGGCATGAAACTGCTCCAAACAGTTAAATTTCTCACATACATTGGCTACTGTTGGAACATCTTTGAGGAAATGCGCCAATTTCGCTCATTAACAAAGTCATTTAATCGTCACTGTTTTTGGTGAGAGTCCAGATCTTCGTCCATCGTCAATAGAGTCCGATGAACTAAAGTTGGTCATACAGTCTTATACGGACGTATAGCCAAGTCTTTTCCCAAAATAGGTCACACACCTCACCCGAAACCCTTTACTTGGGATATATTTTGCACCGAATACATTCTAGCGGGCCATATCGCATGCATTTCCTGCATAAGCAATTTGTTTCGTGAAAATCATGTGAGAATGCGACAATTGAACTAGTAAAGGAAAATAAAATGAAAATCATAATTTGTACAGTGGCAATATTGTCTTTACTTCTGGCGTTTTGGCGTCTAACTGGCACGGCAGGATTGTGGAGTGAATAAGTCGGCTCCAATCTTTCACTTAACGTTCAATAGTTCGCTTATCAGAACGATTATAATGCCCGGAAATTGAAATTAACACAAATAACGAATAATTGACTATGATTTTTGATGAAAGAAAATCTGGATACCCCACCTCTAATACAGCAAATATTCTACGACGTTTGAAAGTTGCTATATCTTTGATCCATTTTTGTACATAGCCATCAACTCGGATGAAATATGGATTCTGTGAGCAACCTTCAACACGATGTTACTTCGTAAAATAATGAAAAATCTTTTCCCTCGACACGAAAATGTGACGCTCTTCAACCAAAATGAGAGCGATAGTGTGCCAATCCCAGCAATAATAAGCAAAGAATACAAAACCGATTAAACACAAGACCGAAAGGCGCCTGGGCTTGACGGTATACCGAACCGAGCGCTAAAAACTACAATGCGAACTCGACCGGATGTATTTGTAAAAATGTACAACGCGTGCCTTTAATATGGCACTTTTTCAGAGCCCTGGAAGCGACAGCGACTAGTACTGCTGTCGAAAGGAAACTAACCTCATAGTAAACCCTCGTCTTGTATGCTCGACACGATAGGCAAAATCCTCGATGCTGGTGATTTAGCACCGCAATATAAGAAAATGTTGGAGAGGAGGCACTAAAAAATACTGCGCTGTAGTAACGCTGGATGTGAAAAATACGTTCAATTCGGCGAATTGGCAACGTCGTCTCTATCGTCTCTGTTCATATACCGGTGTATTTATCAAAAAACATTTCGAGTTATTTCATTGACAGTGTCCTTTCTTATGATACCGACGACAGAATCAAGAAGTATCTAACAACCGGTGGTGTACCACAAGTAACGGTCTTGAGTTATCAATCATTAATTTCACGGATGACACAGCAGTAGTAGTCCTTATCAAATTGCTCAAAGAAATAAAATTCTTTTGTGAGAGACCGTGAGACCGTAAGAACATTAAAGTGCTGACGCTTCGGGGCCGGATTGTAACTTGCGGATCATAAAACTGATGTTTTACTTATCAGTAGCCGGAAAGTACGCGAGGCAATTAGTCTTAGAGTCAGAGAATACGATGCCATTTCAGAACCATTTATTAAATAATTAGATGTGGTGATTGATTCTCGTTTAACATATTGTACATGCACCACTTGGAATACACTTGTGAAAAATTATCAAAAGCGGTCGGTGCAATGTCAAGGATCATGAGCAATGTAGGGTACAGTGATATGGTCAAATGCAGTGAAAGTAAAATCGTATACACGCGGAATTAAGTCCGTTTACTGCCTGTGCGCTTTAATAGACGGAAGCGTATTTCGAACGGTATCCCACGACGCCATACTCATCGTATCTTCAATGCCTCTCATCGACATTCTCGCCGATGAACTTAGAAGGCTATTCAACGGGCGAGTACAAAATGATTGGTAAGAAGACGAAAGAAACCATAGGGTAGCAGTCTGGAAAAAACAGTGAGACGAATCACATTAAGGGAGATGGACGCGTACCTCTTTCAACGGAAGCACGAGAATATTCCATGTTGTATTCGACGCGATAATATCTCAGAAAACGTAGAACTAAAAATGAAAGAGTGATAGTGCGAAATGAATTCGGCGAATGACCGACTGTAGAAAACATTTGTAGAAAACAACAGTTGTCGGGATTGCTTTCTGACTATTCTTTCATAAAATTTTATCTCCAGATTAAGCTACACTCTTAGTATATTTAGAACTTGTAACTGAAAATAAAAACACTGCTTCTTCATAACAACATATTGTTGTCAATATGCGGCTGCTGATATCCAATTCGGTACCACTGTCAATATCTTAAATACATGGAAGCTATTTACTTGTTAGACCTGTTGCCCTGCTATGCTAGTATGTAGAGTTAGAGTAAAGGGAAATTTGTCTTCAAACCTTCCAAGTTTATCTTTGCTACCAAGGTTTTTTGTTCAAAGTTTATAAATTTATGCGATAACAGAAATACATGGTCAGATTTTTAACATAAGTTGTAAGGCTTCTTTAGATTCCTGCGCTTGGTATTCACATAGCACTATGCCAAACATGAACACCAAAAAGATAATTGTATGCAACATTACCGAATGCCACTTCGGATCTCTATGGAACACCTTTTATTATGAAAGAAAATGGTATAACGCTCTTTTAAAATCAATAAACTATAGATGTAGCAGGGATCTATACTCCATGCAATGTTAAGCGAAAAACTGAAGTGTTAATGTGGTCAACACAGGAGGATGCAGAACCAAAAAACGACTGTATAGATGGCTATAGTCATAAGGCGAATCCAGTCCAAAGTAAATACTTCTTGCGTCTGAATGAGTGTTTTCAAATAAAGATGGATATGTTCACTCCTGCGGAAAAAATAAATGACGAGTCGAAATTAACAGCGACTACCAGGTGATACTATTTAACATCGGCGGAGAGGAACAAAGACAGCACCTCACGCTATCAAAGAAAAAGTGAAAACACACGCCTATTTCCAAAGATCATTTAGAGGAAATGTTGAATACAAGCACTATTGCGACCAACGATCCTATGGAAGTCCATTTGCATCAGCTAGTTCAACTTGTGATGGCGCGACGGACATCCAGTAAAAGACGGGGAGCCGTGTTACTCAGAACAAAATGCCTTTAGGTAGGACACAGATCACAAAAATCGAAGGCCTTCCAGAAATGGCTAACCACTTTCACATTGAAAAATGCAAGTCAGGAAGCTTCAGACGCCTTTGCGACAAGGCAAACTCAGATTCTTGAACACAACTTATAGTGTAGTGATGTAGAGGATTGGCAGTGCTAACATCTAAAGTAGTCTCTTCAACCACATACATCAATTATTAAATACTCCATCGCGAGGGATAAGAGCATGTAGCATATTCCCACTACTGTTCGTAGCATACAATTATAGTAGCAGACAACAAAGCGCCTGGGCTAAGGGGGATGCAACGATTTAAAAACATTGAAATTCAAACATTATGTGCTGCTACCAAAAGTTAACCAACCGCCTGGAGAACTATTGTGAAATCACCAAATACATCAACTTAATACCCTGGCGCCTGCTGTGGAAGAGGAAAATGAAACTTCTTCCGTCCTCGGACCTCTTTTCTAGAACATAAAATATGATGAAGTTCTTCCCGAAAGATTGAGATTGATCGGATTCGCTGATTACGTTGTCTTGGCCACTGCATTGAATAATATCCACAAAACAGAGTCCGTATGAAGTTGTTGCGAGGATAAACGATTGATTTTAGTCCACTGGTCCGACACTACGTGACCACAGGACTGAGGATGTTTTTATAACTAGTCGAAAGTCTGCAGAGTATGTAGTAGTAGAACGTCCGAGTTGAGAATCAAACAATCAGCTCAAAGGAATCACTGAAATATTTTAGAGTGATGCTCGATAATAGGCTACTCTTCAAGGCCCATATCCACTATGCCAGCAGAAAGGCATTGCTAATGCCGCAGGATGCTGCTGTCTGCCAGAGTTTGGATACCTTGCAACTTTTTTATACACAAGTGCACTATCAACGAAAATGTCAAAGAGAAAGCTCTCAGCAGTGTACAGGCTTTACGCAATTAAGATTATCAGTGACTTCGAGCGATATCGGACGAAGCAACCTATGTGTTAGTCAGAATGATCGTCGTCAACATCCTTGAGAATGAGATGCAGGCGAATCTCAGACCGGTAGGAGGCCAATTGTTGACAGCAGGAAGCGATATGCCAACCCAGATGGGATAAGCTAGTTCCTGTCATCAAACCATAAAAAAGAGGAACTGTAACTACGTAGTCTCTGTCCGGGCACAGTGGTTATCGGATATATCTCTACAGATTTGAACATGATGCTTCGCCGATGTTTCTGAAATTTCCAAACAAGGAGGTGGATGCGGAGCATACTGTATTTTTCGTTTTTCGTAGGGCCTACAGAGTGGAGCTCGCTTAAAACCAGATATCAATGATCGTAGAAGTGACCATGTATCGCCTTCGTAGAATCACTTTCTCATTTCTGAAATTTCTCATTTTTGATCATAAATAAACGATATTTCTCCCACTGTACATCGATTACAATTCAAAAGAATTCGTTCAGGGATTACTCCGACGCAGAATTTTTCGAATTTCCGTCGCCCCAGTTGTTATATTATATGTGTGGCTGCCTGCCTACCTTTACGATGCGCGTTCTTAATCCTTAAAAATACATGACAAGCATTTCACATTAGTTGGCTTGCTCTGATATATTTTGTTTTCGGGAGGCAAAATTGTCAGTTAATTCTTGTTTCTGCTCTTCGGCGCTGTCTGTGGGACGGAAAAGTGTAATAAATTACCATCAGCCACCATCATTGCATGGTCTTTCATTCTCTGACTCAGAATCCAGAGTTGAACCAGAAAAAAACAGAAAAAAAAGGATCACATCCCAGTTCAGAACGCATTGCTTGTAAAAGGTTTAAGATTTCATTATTTGCGCAATCACTACCCGTAAGCAATTTTGAGATGAAAAATTGAAGGTCAGCACTTAATTGAAAAATTCGGTGGTGGTCGTCATTGCCGTCGTCGACGTTGTGGTCTCCGATACAGTGTTGTTGCCCGAGGATGTAATTTTTCTTTTCTGTGCGCGCCAATTTCAATTGCACAACTATAATCGCGCGCATTGCAACTGTGCAATCTGTAAAATGACATGACACAAATCACCACAATCAAAATTCACATCTCTGACAATTACACGTGTATTTGTGTCAAAAGCGAATGCGCGATCACCGATCTTGATCGATGGACAAAGCTACTGAGATGAATGTTAGCCTCCTTCCCCGGTACAGTGTTGCCATATTGTCGATTAGACGACAGGGATATCATATACACTAATTGATTTCAACTGTTGCTGTTACTGCTGCTGCTAGTCGATCTCTTAGAGTTTCGAATACGGGTAGTGGAAGCAATGAACGTCCTTGAAAAGTCCGATCGGTGATCAGTGATCAACGAGTGTAATAATAACAAAGGCACCCCAAGAACGACGTTTTATAGAATGAGAAAATTTCAATGTGACCATCCATCTTGCAGCTGTTAGCAGTTGCCACTCATTTTCGTTCGTCGCTCGTCATTCAAAAATATTCAACTCTACGAATACATAAGTATGCATTCGTACTCGTATCTCAGCAGTTGAGTGGCCGTATCAGCATTCATACCAAGTCCAAGTGTGATTTGTATTTTTTCCCAGTGACCATAAATATTCAAATTGAGTGATGATAACGATCGCGGTAAGTCGTGATCTGTTTGAGATATTAACCTACTTGGTGAGGTACACGTACAGATACAAATACTATTCATATTGTAGCGTAAGAATGTCACAGATACTCGTACTTTTTTTAGAGCTTGAGGCATTTTTCTCATATAGGCTTTTAACCGGACACATGTAAGACTGTAGTTCGCTGGTAGAATAGTGATAGAATTTTATTAGCATACTCGAACAAGTATGCAAATATCGTTTTTCAATTTGCTTACGTTCTGTCACATTTGATTGTCGAAATAAAGATACTTTATTCGAGCCTTTGCATTCATTAGTGGTTATGGTTTAAGGTTTCACACGTGTATTGATTATTTCACAATAAAAGGATCTATTTTAAAATTTTTATTGACTCGTCCAAACTAAAGATACAAATACAACACGCTGTTATTGCCTCCGGCTTATTTCAATATTCATCCGCATATGCTATACCTAAGTTAATTTGTGATTAATTCCATCAGAAAGATGGAATTGAACATGAGTAAATATTTTCCGTGGTTAAATCAGATAGTCAAGTACTCAAGATGAGGCAGCAGACCACAATTGATAATGAACTCATTGCATAACGACGCTACATCATGAAATACGCGCTTAGTCCTTCGTTTTTGAACTTAAAAACGAATCTACCTCCAATTTAAGTCAGATTGCACTGTGAGTCCTTGATAGCAAACTTTGACGTTCTAGAAGGATTTATGCCAGTGATCTAAACATTGTCATCAAAGTAAGGCAAAACTAGCTTGCCTTTTGAGTGTATATTCAACAAAATACCAAGGTCGATGGTTACGATAAAGAATTAGTAATGTTGTTAAGCAATGTATTGTGTGATGGGCATTATTCCGAAAATAAAAGAAATTCAGTTAGCCTTTGTTACAATAGAAAGAGAGGAAGTAAGGAACTCAACAAATATAATCAGGAGGTTACCAGGTTTCTAAGTTCGGAACACTCGGTAAATCCAAGAGAAACGTTAAGAAAATTCGACGAAACAAGTTTATAGTCGAAACTGCAAGTGAAATAAACTATACTGCCTGCCATAGCTCGTAATTGTCATGGGTTTCTTTTAAAAGTGGGGCTATAAAGGGTGTCTCAAAACTCACGCAACATTTGAATTTCGCGCCATTTGTGCGTTAAAGTGTTGCCAACGACAAATAAAAAAAAGACAGCGTGAGAGTTGACAGTTCAGGGTTATTAAAAATAAAGCGCCACACGAAAAAACAAGACGTTTTCATTGTTAACCCTTATTTTAAAAACAATGAAGCCTTGGCATCTACAGTTTGTAACTTTCGTACAAAATATGGTCAGAATAGTGATATAACTTCATCAACTATTAGACTATTACATTAGAGACTCTGGACGAATTTCAACAGAGATCAACATAGAACATCGACAAGTATAACTGAGAGTTGAAGAACATCAATTCCTGCACAGTCAAGAATTGAACCTTTCAAGAAGCTCTATACAGCATATTCTCCCGAAAGATTTGAATCTTCATGCATACAAAGTGCAATTGACTGAAGAACAGAAGTCTACTGGCCAAGCAAAGTGAAGAGAGTTCGTAGAATGGATTATGGAACAACAACAAGTGGATGTTGATTTTGCAAATAAAATTATCTTCAGCGAGGTTCATGTTCATCTTCATGGCTTTGTTAATCGTCAAAAGTGTCGAGCTTAGCTTACAGAAAATCCGCGAGTGATCAATGAGGAAGAAAAGCATTCACAACGTGTTAATGTTTGGCACGGATTTTAGGCTGAAGGTATCATCGGACCATTTTTCTTTGAAAATTCGGCTGCTTAAGTAAGAATTGTTTGTTACAAGATATCCGTGGGACAACACGTGGTTTCAAAAAGACAGTGCCAAATGTCATACAGCCCCAGAAAAAAATTCAATTATTGCATGAGCCATTTCCTGGTCGTGTAATCTCCCATTTTGATACACAGAATTGGCTGCCCAGAATATGCGATTTATCGAAGTTGATTTTTTTTTTTCTTTTTTTTTTTTGGTTTTCTGTAGTCTATGGTTTATGTCAATAAGCCCACGACCATCCACGTGATCTTGATTAGCATAATTAATTTCTTTTTTCTTCTAACTCGTCTTAGAAATTCTTCGTTTGTAATTCTGTCAACCCATGTGATCCGTAAAATTGGTCTGAAAATCCACATTTCAAAGGCTTATATTTTAAATAAAACAACAACGGTGTGAGATATAAAATTGGTTCTGGCTTTATTTTGAAGCTATGTTCCTGACATATGGGATTGCACATCATTCAAAGGGCCACCTCGACAGTACTTCAAGCCGTACTCGTTGTCGAGCACTGAGCACAGAAAGTCGGTTAACATTACTCTTTACCTGAGACCATTGACAGTAACTGTGTCTTCTTCCTCATTTCGAAATAAATAAGGTCCGATGCTTCCGCCATGCCATAAACCGCAACAAACAGTCAATCTTTGTGGATGCATTAATGCTTGGCAAAACACTTTGGGAGTATGTTCGCTCCGATAGCAGAAATTTTTTTTGTTGACATAGCCGCTGAGCCGAAAATGGGCCTCATCCGAGAAAATGATTTTTTGGCCAACATCCGGATTCCCGGCCAACATTGACTCTCAGCCCAGTTGACTCTCTGGCGATGCCCAATTCAACTGACTGGCATCGAATCGACATTTCTTGATCTTCTTCTTTATTTCGCACCAATCCCTGTCTATTTTGTGGCTTAAGATCCAAAAGAATGTACTCGTGCTTAAACTTTTCCACGGTGCGACGAATTGCCTGCACACTGAAGCCATAATGACCACCGATTTCATGTTGCGTATTTACAAATTGAACCGGAGTTTCGAGATTTGATAAAATAGTAAAATAGTGAGCTTACTAAATATTTTTGTTTTATTTGTTTTTATTTTTAATTATTATTTATTAGTTATTATTTATTAGTTTATTTATAATATTGTTTAATTCGTTTATGTTATTTGCCATCATTCCCGCGTCATCTGCATACTTGATGTTGTTGCACATAGCTCCATTAACTTTGATTTTTCCGCTTCAATCTGCCGTTGGGTTTTTGAAAATTTCTTCGGAGAACATATTATAACATAGAGGTGATAATATGCAGCCTTGTGTGACTCCTCTGATTCTTCACCTTATATAGCTATTTTTCTTTTTGGTTTCAAAACAGATTATCAGTGACATTGACATTATTCCTGTCTATGTGTTTGCTTCCTAGAATCTCCATCATTTTATTGTGTTGCACTTTATGGAATGCTTTTTCAAAATTGACAAAACATACAAGGAGCTTCGCTGAATTTACATATTGAACGCAAATAATGCCTCTCGTGTTGTAAAACTTTTTCTAAAATACGAATTGAAATTCTATGAATTATTCTCACAAAGATCTTTAATGTGTAACTAACATGTTAACGGACTATGTGCTTTCTGAAATTCAAGCACATGGTCTCGTTGAGCTCTGGTTTCAACAAGACGTCGCTACGAGCCATACAGCGCATGAAACAATAGATTTGTTGAGAAATGATTTTGGTGAGCATTTAATTTCACGTAAATTGGCCGCCTAAATCGTGCGATATCACACCTTTGGACTATTTTTTCTGGGGATATAGAAAGTCTCAGGTCTTCAGGAACATGCCAGCTACGATTGACGCTTTGTAAGCCAACATTACTCGTGTTATCCGTGAGATACCTGTCGCTATGCTCGAACCTATACCTAAACCTATACGACTAGCACTTCCATATTATTATAGTTCAAAATGTAGGGAATTTTCAACCGCAGTCTGAAATTCCTGGGCTTTGTCCAGGTTACAATGAGGTTGCGAGAAACATAATTGCTGATAAATCTGCTAGGCAAAACTCAGAGGAGTCATGGTTTACTTAACTAAGACTTCAAGAGAAGATAACACAATGACTCTTCATGAAGCGGAATAAACAAGTGAACCGGATCCTTTTCTGGATTGTTCGTCTGCTTTTTCATAACCGTCATGTCCACTATGTCCTGGCACTTGTAGGAGTTGAAGGCGATCCCAAACCAGTTTTGGTTTTATTTCAAAGGCGTTTATTACAAGATGGGCTACTCTGCTGTCGGAAAGAATGTAAAATGAGGGAACGAATAGCTGATTAATCCCTGGCTGGTGGAATTTCTTGCTAAGACTATTGTAGGCCTATTTAAATTCGAGGCTGGGTGTATCTGCAGGTGTCCATCTTAGTCAAAAAAATTTTCGAATTGATGGCTCTTGACAAGTCAGCCGAGGTACTTTCGAAAATTAGTCAACAACAGCTTTACACATAATTGTTGAGAAATCTTTCCCAATAAAAAATTCTTACTGATAGTGCTCTTGCTCCTAGAGAAAATGTTTAAACTGGAAGCTATAACCGCGGCACTTGAAAATTTAAAGAATGATGGAAAGCCAGGTTCTTGGCCACATTTTTGTTCAACGTAGACGAAAGAAGTGAACTCGTTCATTCGGCCAAGAAGAGTTTTGAAAAGCGATATCAGAGAGAATTCCGAGGAAAATAAACTACCTGCCAAATTATTTAAGCCATCGGGTACTTATGGGTTAAGCAGCAGAACCAACTTATCTGTTAAATATGATATGCCCGAAGAATAGAATCGCAGCATCATTAGCCTGATCCTCGAGAGTGACTCTAAACTCTAAACTGCGCAAATTGTAGACGAATCAGTCTTCTTAACATCGTCAACAAAATTGTATCTACCGAACTGTGTGATGACTTAAAACCATATATCAACAATCTGGTTGGTTTTTGTCAATAAACTTAAAAACAATACCTACCACCTGTATATTGATTTTAAACCCGCATATTGCAGCATTCATAAAGACGAAAAATGTAGAGTCAGGTCAGGTTTGTATATCCTTGCCAACCTAATCTCTATCAGAGGAGAACATCCGTTGTTCCATAGAAGTCAGTAACGACACCATCATAGCAAAGTGACACGCTACAATGTGTGTTCATCAACATCATACTTGAAAGAATTGTGCGGGTTTCACAAACCAATATCAGAGGCACAATACTCCAATTTTGTACACCCGCTAGCATACGCTTACGATATTAACACTACGAAAAGAACTTGGAAGCAACAAAGATTGGTTAGATGATTGATAGTTAAACCAAATTATATGCTGTCCACACCAAAGAACACTTAATACCAACAATTGCGAAAGCACGCTTTAACTTTGATCACTTCTTCGGCTTCACCGAAATATCCAGCAACGATATCACCGTATAAATTAAACGAACAATCACTCTTACCAGAAAATGTTCCTTTGGGCTAAGAAGGCAAGTGAGAAATAGGTTTCTTCCACGATCCCCGAAGATCCACCACTACTACGTCTGAAGTGGCCTATTCAAAAGGTCTAATTTCGGACAACTCATTCAAGCATAGGGACTGGTATCTCGCGGATAAAACGAGTAATGTTGACTTCTAAAGCGTCAATCGTAGCTGGCTTGTTAATGAAGACGTAAGACTTTCTATATCCCCAGAAAAAATAGTCCAAAGGTGTGATATCGCACGATTTAGGCGGCCAATTTACGTGAAATTAAATGCTCACCAAAATGATTTCTCAACAAATCTATTGTTTCATGCGCTGTATGGCTCGTAGCGACGTCTTGTTGAAACCAGAGCTCACAAAGACCATGTGCTTGAATTTTAAAAAGCACGTAGTCCGTTAACATGGCACGATAACGGTTACCATTGACGGTAACATTCTGAAGAAATATAGACCAATGATTCCACCAGCGCATTAACCACACCATACCGTTGTTTTATGTGGAACTAATGGTAGCTCTTGATACTCTTCCGGTTGCTCATCAGCCCAAATACGGCAATTTTGTTAATTGACGTATCCATTGAGCCAGAAATAGGCTTCATCACTGAACAAAATTTCACGATAAAACACCGGATTTTCATTCACGGAAAATGTGACGCAAATTCAAGTCACCTGGCTTCAGTTTTTGAAAAAGCCAAGTTGTCGAATACGCCAAGCCAAGCTGCTAAGAACTACGACAAATCGATTCGTCACGGTCTTCGCGTACACTCTCAACTACAGCTACTATAGTCCCTTCACTACGTGCTGGTCAAGTATCATCCACTAATGTAAACTGGGACTCAAATTTGCGAATGGTATTGGCAATAATGGTTTCAGTAGGTCGATTATGCGCACCGTTCCTCGAATCGCACGAAAAATATTTCTCACAGAACGCTGATTTTCGTAATACAGTTGAACAATTTGGAGACGCTGTTGTAATGTGAGTCTTTGCGTGATAATTTGCCAAATAATACTGAATAAAAGTGACAAAGCAATTTGATAGGATTCTGGCGTGATCTGTCAAAAAAAGCCTATTGAAAATCAAACCTCACGATGAATCACCCTATATAAGGCCTCTATTATCCCATTCGTAAATAAATACGGAATTTGCATAAAGTGGGCGAGAAAGTCCTTCGTTGCTTCGAAAGGAAGTTGTTCACTCAATTTTAGGTGCCATATACAGATTGATTTTGTCCGAATGCCAATAAATCACTTGCATTGATTGCTAAGACGTGTTGAAGCCAATAAACTATAGCTGCGGCGGGGAGTGTCTTCCAATCTATAAGCCATAGATGATTAGCTCGCTCAAGTGAAAAGGGACATTAACTTGGAGTATGTAACTGTAATCGATTAGCCTGAGGTTATATAACGACATAAGAATGCAAATCTTCTTAGGAAAATGAACTCTAAAAAAACTATTCCTTCGACTATCGAATTAGGTTTTGAATAGTTGCAGTGGCAACGAGAACAGTTGCCCCATATGGCCGACCAATTGCCTAAGTAAATCCCAATGAAAACGTTGAATGTAGCTTACCCTACTTAAGCTAACTTTGCAAATTGCACCATTTTAGGTGCAGCAGCTGATGATTAATAGAGGCCATTTACCTACCACCTTGTCGACGGTTTGCCCCAAATTTTATCTGTAAATTGCAGTAGCTAAATGTTCAGCTGGTGATTAAATTTTTATTGCTAATTTTGTTTTTGGTTTTGTTCATTGCTCTCTTCTATTTGTCTGGCTCTCCTGAGTTTTCGCCAAACGTTTTCTCTAAAACAAAAAAAAAAAAAAAAAATATCTTTTCCCTTGTTCGTTGCGTTCTTCTTGGTACGAAATTTTGTACGAGTATCTTTGAAGTTGTACCAAGTGTTTGGCTGGCATTTTAGGTTTCAGCCGTTCGTCATCATTGTCTTTCAATATCCATCGATGCTCCAAAGGGATTTCTTCCTCCAGAAAATGCATTCAACACAAAATTTTGGCTGTTTCCCTACCCCGCATGGTGTTGTCGTTCTCAAGTCGTGTGTGATTCAAATTCCCGATGCCTTTTCTCCGGATTTTTTTTCCTTTTTTTTTTTTTTTTTTGATTTTATTTTATTCGTCTCCGGTCTCCGATATTTTATGATAATGGACACATAAACAACATAAAGCATAATTATAAGAATTCTCCAAGGAGAGAGTGTGCTGTGGAGAAGTCCTGGTCCCTGGAAGATGAGACTGCCAAGGAATCAGGAATCGGAAATAGTGCAGCGGAGGGTCTGATACAAGAGTCAGAGAGTGAACTTCTTCAAACAAGGCCTCGTGCACGGATTGCCTTGTAGCCCCTAGTCCTTAGTAATGGTGTTGCCGGGTTGTGGTTTCTTTCTTTTTTTTTTTGTCGGTTCTCCGAGTGGGTTATGGGCAACGTTTAGTGGGACCATTTGAATTTGATGTTGTCGTTTTTGAAAAACCGTTTTGTTCGCAGCAACGTTACGCATGGCTATTAAAATGTTTGTGGTTAAACGAAAATTGCATTAATATGGACGAGGATATGCACACATTCGTATTGGTTGTCGTCCTCGTTCTCGTTCTCGTTCTTGTCGTCTTTGCCGTCGTTGGCTTGGTCGTGTTTTTTCGGGAACAATTTTAGTTTTTGTTTTTGGTTTTTTTGATTTTTTTTTTTTTTTCACTTTGGATTTGGTTGGCTGTTAAGCTTCCTTTTGACCATTCCTCAGTGAATACAACCGTGCTACCTGAATTTTGATAAATTGGCCATAATGAGTGAATTTTTGTCGTTTGCAATTCTCGTGCGAGGAAAGAAGGGTTTTTTTTTCTGTATTTTGAATTTATTTTTTGTTTACTTTAGTTGTTGGCCAAAAAGGTAGTTCAACCAAAATAAGACACCAACAAACAACGGAATATTAAAAGAATGACTTGGCTACCGATAAATAATTTTTACGAACTGCCAGCGAGAAGTGCTGTGGTGTATACTCGGGTGTGTATGTGTATCTGCGAGTGTTTGTTTTTCTGTTTGTGTAATTAAAGAAGCATTTTCGGGACTTTTAAGATAAATATGATCGTTGCTGAGAGCTTCTGTAAGTTTTGACTGGAGAAATATTTAAAATTTGCACCACTCTGTGGAGCGGGCTTTTGTGGGGAATTTCGGTTTGGTCGCCGGTTGAAATGATAATACTTAATGGTTGATGGTTTATTTTTGTTAATTGCGTGTGCAGTCGTATCTTTTATCGTGATATTTGAGAGTCACTTAAGCGAATTTAATTGCAAGGAGGATGCCTACAGGGTTTTAGCTTCTTTTTTGTTTGATAAAGAGTAAAGGGGTTGGATGTTTGTTTTAAAAGGATACTCATGGACCAGTTATGAGATCCATGTAACTATGTTGGTTGCTAACTAGATTTGTGGTGTTTTTTTTTAGTCACTGGCAAGTAAATGATCACTGGGCATGTCACTGAAAATGAATTGACCCGGAGTACATGGTTTGTACCTAGCAAAGCCAAATAGACTAAGTAACACCCATTAGTCCTCTGAGATTTTATGTTTAGATTTATTCAGAGTCAAGAAAATAGATAATCTTTGCCTTCTCTTTGAGGCAGAAAACCCCTTAGCTTTAAAAAGCAAAAGTTCTTGGTTCTTAATTAAAAATAAAACATGTAGAGGAGGCTGTTTAGAATGTGAACGATGCCTCCAACAAATGCTGTAAGCTGACATATCCATAAAGGAAAAGCTCCTACAGAAAGCGCGTTCTATATTGGAACGCAGATATGTAGCTCCTACATAAAGTAACCCGAAATTTCCAAAGAGCTGTTTAAGATTAATCTAAGACAACACTGAAAGACACATCAAATCAAAAATAGTTCAGATTTCGAAGAGTGATTCCAAGAAAGAGTTTTGCAAAAAGATAGAAACAATCAGTGAAGCCGGAAGGTAGGTCAAATTCTTAAAAAGACAAATCATCCAGATAGGAAACACCAAACAAGAGTGATGGGGTCTTTACTGAAACGAAGACATCTATCATCACAAGCGGTGAAAGCTTCAAATCGCATGGCACTGATGGCGGTCAATATTTATGCTGTAAAAAGTTATTTATATACCAGCAACTACCAACTCTGAGAAGAATATTCACTGGCATATACACGGAACCTCTGCCAAAACTATTTTACCAAAACTCGGAAAATATGACGACTAATTCGCCAAGATCTTCATGCTATTCAGTGTAATTTCCCTAAATTTGAAAAGCATTGAGATGAAGGTTGAACTTGATGTGGGCGAAACTCCTTCGAATGCATACTTTGTTCAGGATACAACATACACATTGAACGTTAAGTATGAGAATACGTTAGGCATTTTCATCGATATTCAGAACGCTTTCATTGACACAAAAGTTGACTCGTAACTCGGCCAGACAAGATGACATCAACGATTCGGTAGTTTTGAAGATCAGAGAAATGATTATGTACAGAAACCTGACTTCGTATGCTGATTACGAAAATTATGTGATGGAGAGGAATGCTCGGCTTTTTTGTTAGCCTCTCTGTAGCTCTTGCATCCGCAATTAAGGATATGCAGGTTATATATCCCTTTTTCTGTGTGATTCAGACAAAAGCGAAGACAGCCTTTTTAAAATCATCACCATCTGTTCTTTTTTAACGAAGCTTAGTCATTTTTGCATGACATTGAGCTTTGATTTTCTATAGGAACACTTCATGTAATGGGCTGTTTCGGACATCTGGAGCTTTCTCTATCACTCGTGGATCTGTTCTAGATGCACTCATGAACTTTCCTTGCCTTTGGGGATAGAAGAAAATCGAATCAAGGTGAAATATATGCCGTCAAGGAACAACATACCATCTGCGTCCCGAAAAAATGACTTCGCAGTTCACAAGAGTTCACCTCCTTCGGGGTAAATTATAACAACACACCCGGTACCTGTGAAGAGATATAATAGATGACAAAGCTTCACCTAAAATGACATTTTAGTTCCAGGCAAATGGCTTGAGTGGTAAAAGTATGCCGGCATAACTGCTAACTAAGGAGCTCTATTAAATGTGAATGGACCAGTTAAGACGTTAAGACAAGTTGTATATTCTATGTATATGAATACATGTACAGAAAAAAAGTAATGTCATTACAAAGAACAAATCAGAAAGTCGCCCTTTATGTTCGAGATTACTTAACTATGGAACGCAAAGAGTATGTTTGAATGGAGCCTTGCCAATGTAAGCAGGCTTATAGATATCTTGTGTTAAGATCTTTTCTCAAAAAACTTTGCAAGATTGTAAAGATTCCAATCTTCCTCCAAAACAGTCTTAAGTGACCTGTTTAGAAGTTTTCTGGATTCTTTGCGAAGAGGCTGCGATCTGTGTTTCACCAAGAATCGCGCAATCTACAGGATGCCGTACAGGTTCTGAATAGCTTCCTCTCGCTTCTATTTTGTCCTGAGCTTAGGTGGAGCACTATTGTATTTGTCGAACTCTTCCTCAAATTGTGTTCAGTTGGTTTTCAGCGGATTCCTCCTCTGCATCTCTGCACTCTGAATTAGATGCATCTATGGTCTGACATGGATATCTCCGATAGTACTTTCCAGCCAGTAATCTCCTTAGCATACCTGTTGGATAAAGTTAAGTCGGTTCCTTGCTATTTTACTCTCGTACCAAAAGCTAGCTGAGAGCCAACATTGTTGATAGCTAGGTTAGACCATAGTTTGAGATGATTACCTCTCAGGTTGCATTTGCAAGTAAGGTTTACTTGCACCAATACCAATAAACTGAACTAAGCTGAACTGATGCTTAAGACTGAGTCTGTAAGCTGCCAGTCAAACGAAGTAAGTTACGTTTGTGTTCTTTGTGATGTCAATAATAGATGTGTCAAGGAGCTAGAAAGTAAATTTCGTCTAAAAATCGTATCACAAGCGAGTTAACAGACGCTCGACGGTTCAGAGGAGAGCGGACAATATGATCCCTGTATTCGATCAGGGAATACATAGCGTAAAATTTATTTGAAAATGAATCAGAGTTTTTATAGGAGCTTCAAAAACAGGTAATTCCACTACGAACTATCCCCTTATCTTAACATAAATATGGGCCATATACCAGCCAAATTAATCCATGATGACGTACATAGGTTATTCATCCTTAATTGAAAGTTGACCAAATATTTACAAAATAATCGAAACTTAAGAATGAATAAAACAAAAGAGTTGGTTAGAAAACTAGACAATAGCTTCAAAGAAGTTTGTCTGATTTTGTTTGTTATGAGCGTCCTATGCGTTCATCGTTGGACTTTTCCAGTTTTTTTCATTTTCTTAACTACACGTTGAATACTTTCCTGCAAACTGGATTTCTTTTTTTTTCCTGCAATTTTTTGCCTCTTAATTCAAATCACGAGAAGGTAATAATTTTCAATTTACTTATCAACTGCGGCATCTCATTGCAAATAAAAGATGGAAACCAAGCAAAATAAAATAACAAAATTAAAAACTAAATCCAAGCCACGCTATTCTTTCACAGGTATGTGTAGCTCTTTTCCAACTTGAGCGGAGGAAGTGGCAAAAATGAAAAATAAAAAAAAAAAAAAACCCTACGACAAATGCCTACCAAATCCATGTGGAATGCACTTAAAAAGAGAAAAGAACTACTGTGAAACCACTATCATTTCCCAATGTCACTTAAAATGGAAAGTCATTCATCTAAAGGGAGTTGCACTACCCCAACAACACACACCAGTTCTTCAATTATCCATGCATAAGACGAAAAAAAAAATTCTTAATCCTTAATTCGAAGCCTCGGGTATACACATTTTCAAGCAACAGTATCCGTGTACACCGCAAAATGTGGTGTTTCTCTTTGGTCGACACGAGATTAAGTAGTGGAAAATCTGCATCTGCATACAAACGAGTACGAGAATACCCCTACGTACGAGTACAACACTCGTATCTAAAGACTAATACTGTTGGTCACCTGAGTTTTACCTGGGACAACAAACGCTCGCAGAAGTGCGCGACTCATTAAGAATGTTCGCATATCGAAGGAGGTACTCTTTGTTTTCTTCACAGTCTCTGGTGCCAATGATAAGACATACGGTTACGGAGGGGTTAACTAGTGGTGGAGTGCAGATCAGAAATTGATTTATTGTATCAATAAATGGTAATTGAAAAACTCTGTTTAATTAATCACTTAAACGCATTCCTCACGGGCAGACAGAGTAGACAGAGTCGACATACGAATAGAAGACAGAGACCATGGCCATCATCAACAAAAATTTCCAAGCCGCTCAATACGACGTGCATATGCGCGTGCAGACTTTTTGATTTTTTTATATTATATTGTCGTTTTCAGATACAAATCTGTTTCTGTGTATATGTGCAACTTAACTCTAGGTTTTGTTTAATTAAGTCGCTAGAAAATTTATTGTCTCGCAGTTGGAGGAGTATGAACCAAACCATGAAAGTGTAGAGGTTCACTTTTAAACAGAAATTACGAAAGTGACAGTGAAAAAGTGCACAAGGCTACAAAATGTGCACAGACGATGAGATTCTTTTCTGATGATAATAAGGAAATGCAAGGTTTCCAGGTCGTCTGAGGCTATTCACTTTTTGCTTGCTTGACTTGTAGAAACTTACTTTGCCCACGTTATCTTTGGGATACGACTAACTAACCTTATTTATCAAGTGTAAGAGTATGACGGGTTTAACCTTGTCATTGTGGGTGGTCGTGAATGTTAAAAAAAAAATTACAAAAACCAATTTTGTTGGGAATTTACCAGGAAAATACATACTGTTGGCCAACATTTGAGTCTAAAAGTTGTAAAAATGTATGGTATGTTCCTTTTAAAGAGAAAAGCAGGGGCTAATCAACATATGAATTGCGAGCGTTATTCATTATAAAGGGGTTGCTTGTCGGTGACTCTAGGCTGCTGGCATTTGTCTCTTTATTTTTACTTTTTAGATTGTGGCCATTTCTTTCGTTTGATTGTAATTCCAATAAGGTATTGGTCCATTCTTATTAAGATTTGACATACAATTCGGGCAAAAGACCCTTTAGATCTTACTTTCTCCACCTGTTGACCAGCAATGTTAAAGGCTGTGAGACTAAGGTTTTAACTTCGGGTGCACTAATTTTCAGTTTCAATCTGAGCTATGTACCATTTGGTTCAGCTTCATAATTCGGTTTTTTAATCTGATGTCATTGCCCATGTAATTATGAGCCTTTTCTCTATCGCCGCTATTTAAAGCACTTTGCTTATTATGGCCAAAAACAACAAAGGTGACTTGAACAGCCATATCACACAGTCCTCCGATGTTTTACCTTTGTGAAATGACTTTCCACTCCCATAGAAAGTCTTGATAACGGCTATTTGTATCTCGGGAGTACCTCTTTCGTGCCAAGTGTTTCATATAAAATTCCAGTTAACGCAGTACCTTACTGAAATCAATGAACAGCAAAGTATTAATATTCCACGCATTGCGTTTATTTGATCGGTGCAGGTTCTGATATTGAGACTATCTTTGGAAGTTTGTTAATCCCACTTCTACTCGTTCGGAAAGAATTCAGTTTTCCACACTTATGCAATGAGTGGATGCAACAGGTCTGCTGATATATTTGGTGCTGCATTGGTTTGTCCTCATCTGACACTAGCCAGGTTACATACACTTTTTTAACTATACGTTGAATTGATTTTAGCTACATATTCCCTCATTCGTGTTTCTGGTGACAAAAGCAATACCTCATCTACCAGCTGCCTCCTTTGCTTGCTCGGCAAGAGCATTTATGCGCCTTCTTCTGATAGACTCCAAGCACCACCCTCTCTGTTTCTACTGCTGAAGATGCTGCAATTGGGGCTTTTAGTATTATAAGGTCTTCGATATATCTCCAGGATACTCTGACAATTATGCTTGACACATTTGGGTACCTAGAACAAATCGGAAAGCATTCTTTTGGTCTGGCAGCTTCCTGCAGAGCCAAGATATCCTTTACTGTGCAAATATATATTTCCCAAGCACCACAGCAAAGAAACACTACCGCAAGAAGGTATAACGTAGACATGTTGCAATGGCACCAGAATCTTCGCCAAACGCGTTCCCGGATTTTTCCAGCAACTTCTATGCCACCAGCATCAAGAACCGAAGGCTATTGACAACGCTGCCAGCGTGTTATCAGAGATCCCACAACTGACGTACTGGGTTCAACCCGATCACCACCAAAAAATCCCTGGCTTGATGAAGAATGTCGGAAAGCACATGCAGATAAATAAGAAGCCTTCAAAGTGCCAATGAAAAGAAGGAAGAGAACCGTCCGTGAGCTTTACGAGAAGAAGAGACAGGAAGAACATTAACTTCTCCAGGAAACAGAGCACGACAAGCACGCTACTGAACATACCATATTGAATGGTTGTACCCCAGGAATAACGTACGGAAATTGTACCAATAGGTTAAAAGAACTTGTCAAAGCTACAGGTCTTCTTGCCTGTAAAGATGAAGAAGAAAACCATCTAGAAAACTGCTCTAGCAGACTGTATAGCTACCAGGCAAAATATTCCATTTAACTTGGACGATGACAGCCAAAACTTCCGTCCACCTAACAGAAACGAAGTACGGATAGCAAAATCTTAGCCAAAATACAACAAATCAGCCAGACGTGACGGCTTACCGCCCGAAGTATTAAAGGCTGAATATGGAGTATGGAAATGACTATGTGGAAAGCATACACCAACTCATTTC
This sequence comes from Volucella inanis, assembly GCA_907269105.1. Taxonomy (NCBI): domain Eukaryota; kingdom Metazoa; phylum Arthropoda; class Insecta; order Diptera; family Syrphidae; genus Volucella; species Volucella inanis. Next base: position 28,642,823 of record OU026157.1, read on the forward strand.
CCAGATCTGGTCAGAAGGGTGTATGCCTGAATAGTGGAATCTCAGCACTGTATGCCCGATCCACAAAAAATGAGAGACCATCAATTCGCCCCTATCGATTTTTGACCAGAAAAGTTCACAATCTACCAAATCTTTAAACTCTGGCAGATCATGAGAAAAATCTCAAGAAGTCCAAATCGATACCCACCACCTTTTCAGCGATTTTAAAGCGACTTATGGCAGCATTTAAAGAGAAGTGCTATACAGATCCGTATCTACTCTTGATATTCCTGCCACGCTCGTCTGTCTGCGACGAATGACAATTGAGAACGCTCGCTGCTCTGTCAAGATCGATTACGACTTAACCGAAGCCTTTGATCGCAAGGTAAAACTACTAGGGTACGCCGATGACAGCATCCATTGAGGGAGCTCAGCAGGCTCTCACCGATGCGTTCGCTAGTATTAAACTGGAGGTGTAACCATTTTAAACGCTATAACTTTTAAATAATTATTTGTTACACTTTTTTTCAATTTGACATTGCGGTACATTTGAAAGGCTTTGATAGTTATTACCACAGCTTTGCAAATGTATCGCAATTTTGTTTCAACAGATCTACAATCGAAATTTTGCTCTATAAGTGAAGAGCCGATTGATAAGTTGATCTCCACGAAATGTATTCAAAACGTAAATTCGCGGATATAGTGTTTGTATACGAGGTCTGCAATGAAAACGCTTCATTGGCAAGATTGGAGTTCCAACGACGATACCCAAATCCTACTCGAACACCGTGCATCCGGCTATTCAGCGCCTCGTTGATACTGGGTCAGCTGCACCAAACAAAAGAGAAGGACGTTCAGAAGTTGAGGATGAGATTCTGTGTGCTGTATTTTGCCTTCAGTTAACGTCCGCAGGCTAGCTGTGCAGTTGGAACTTCCCAGAACCAGAATTCACAGCACTCTACAGAGTAATAGATTACACCCTTTTCATTTGACATTGGTACAGGATTTACTACCAGGTGATGAGCAAAGAAGAGTGGAATTTTGCCAATGGCTACTGCGCAAACATGCAGAAGACGAGCAAATTCTCAAGAACATTCTGTGGACTGACGAAGCGCAGTTCACAAGAGATGGATGGGGTACAAACCACCATAATTTGCACCATCGGTCAGACTCCAATCCCTATTTAATATGCACAACATTCTTTCGAAGGTAAGAATTTGAATATTGGAAACAAATTCTTCAAAATGTGTGTTTTTTTTTTAAGGAGGTTAGCGTAAATGTTTGGGCTGGATTGATCGGATACATTTTAGTAGGCCCGCACGTTCTTCCACGAAAAGTTAATTCTCATTACTACCTAGAATTTCTTAGAGAACGATTGCCGGTTTCTTCTGTTCATAGAAAGGCGAGGTTCTTTCAACAAGATGGAGCACCTTATCACAGTAGCAGCGAGGTAACTTCGCTCCTTAAACAAACTTTTAGCAAACGGTAGATTGGTCGATTCGGCCCCAACCCTTGGCCACCCAGATTCTCTGACCTAACACCCATGGATTTTTTTCTTCTGGGGTGCTATGTAAGAAAAGGTTTTTTTTTTTAGAGAAATGTCGAGTCTGGTAGAGCTCCAAGAAAATATTTTTGCCGCTTCAGAAGAGATGAGAAAAAATTTGCTGCCCTTTAATCTGTCATCCAAAATGTTTAAAAGCGCTTAAAAGTATATTCAAATGGAATGCTATAAACCTTCCATAAACTGTTCCAAAAAGGTCCTTCTTAGGACCACAAAAAAAAAAATCTAAGAGATTTTATGAGGCACATTTCTTTTTGCCGATTTATTTCTGACAAAAAATGGCTTTTACTACTAAATCTGTTGATCGTACGTAAAAAAAATTCCAAATACAAATTGTAGGAAATTTTGCAAGGATAAAAATTTCATAAAATTTAAAAAAATTATTTAGTAATAATTTTAAGAAAAATGCATTTTAAGTAAAAAAGTGCAACCGCAAATTTTGATGATTTTAAGTTTACCGAGTCATAACTTTTTTGTTGCTGCACAGATGTACCCAAAGCATCTAAGACTTGTATACACTGCTAAATTAGTTTTCCGAAATATCTAAAACTATTTTTGTACCTGTAATAGTTTAGAAGTTATAACGTTTAAAGTGGTTACACTTCTGAAATGGAGATCACCCACTTTGATGGGCTGTAACTTGAAAAGGAGTGAGATTAGACCATTTCTGCCATACAATAGGAATATGCCCTCTAAGGATTGTACTTCTATGCTGTCAACAAGAATGGACACACAAAATCGACAATTGTGACAAAATGACAGTACGATCTCAACGGACTTGGAGTGCGTAACAGGAGACAGTAAGCTAAAGACCGAGCTAACTGGAGAGGCTTGTTAGTTGAGTCCCAGGTTCAACCCGAACCTAAGTGTACAAAATAATTCCCGGACACGGAGCAATTCGATTTAGTATTTTCATAACATCATCAGTTTTGGTGTCATTGTAACAGACGTCATGTCCATGAGACCATATCTAAAATACATTCAGCGGCATCGGAGATAAACTGTTCTTAGTGTCTGGTAAAAGCTATTTCACCAAAAAAATCAATGTCAGGGGATATAATTAGTTTTATCATAGCGATGTAGATCCAAATGACCTCACTCGGAGTTATGTCATATGTCTTGCCGAAACTTCTTTACACAGGAAGTCAATAGCGCATTGAACGTGTTCGACTTAATATGTTTAGTCCAAGGAAATTTGTTCACAGAATGTAAGCCAAGTAGTTAGCTTAATTCGAGAAATGGATAGTGATGATAGAGTCAGCCTCGTTCTTCTTCTAAAGAGAGCAACCTCAGTTTTTAGAGAACTGACAGAAAGCTCATTTCTATTGCACCATCCTTCGATCACGTCTAGGACTGCCTGCTCTTTAGACAATCGTTTCGGTGTTCTTGGTGATATAATTCCTAAAATGTTGGCGCACTATGGGATCCTGAGGATTTTTAGTGTATAAGTTGGATTTTAAATCAGTTTAGTTGCTACGAACAGATGCAGTACGAATGTCGATAGAGGTTCATTTAAAATGATTATCCTCTTTCGTTTCGATATCTTGTCTATCTTCATCGCATTTACTCATATAAGCTTTCTTTCGTCATTCTCTAGATTGGCATTCAAGTCCCCCGTTATGATGGCGAAGCAGCCCTTGTGTGTAGTTGGCAGTAGTCGCGGTCTCTATCGTTGTACGATGCTCTAACTTAAGATTTCTTACTTTTATCTGGAATCTGGTTGTCAATTTTGGGCCTATGATTTAAAGATTTAGTGTGTTGAAGTTGGTTCTTCAGAGTAAAATTAGCGTTATGTGTTGAGGAATGATACACTACCGTAAAGAAGCCATCATATTTCGGTTAATTCCATGATGCACATACGTTCGAGTAGAGGGAATTTGACTTCATTTTCAGCATTTCTAAAAAATCCCAAATACCATATTCAGTGTTCTTATAGGCAAAGGTTGTCACTAAAGAATCTGTCAGTAATCGAAGCATTGTTGTCTGCTGACGACCCACAATTTCCGTCTTGCAGACCAACTGCTATTCTACTTCTTCTGTTCGCAATTATCGACGAAATTCCCAGTTGGAACAGCGATGAGATGTAAGTTGATCTTACTAACCAATCCAGAAGATGCTTACTATTTTTTTTTTTTTTTTTTTTTTTCAGATGACGTTGTGGCGAGGTGTCTGTTAATCATTTTTAAATAAAATCGGCCCTTATTCCTCCCACCCTCACTCAAGTATTGACGACTATAAAATTTTGTGGGAATACAATACACCACTACCCACTGAATTAATAAATAAAAATGTCATAAAAAGAATCCGAATCCATTCGCTTAGAAAGTTGAAACCACATATCACACTCGGAGACATTTAAAGACAAAACGATCCCAGCAGCACTTCTTGTGAAACTAATCAGTTTCCAAAAATTTCAAAGGAACAGTCTTGAACACATCCAATAGAAAGGCTTAGACTTTATGATTCATAAATATGTGGATGTCAGCTGGAAATATATGAATTCGTCGCCGAAATCTTTTTCCAGCAGCAGAATTGTGGTCGTTTTATCTAACCGCGCGTTAATGTTACCTTTTGTTGCTGCACCCAAACTTAAAATGTTAATCAAGATGTAAAAACAAATCAAAAATTTATGAGCACAACACAAAGTAGTGAATGATATGTATCTTAAGAGGCTTTAGAGGCATTTAATTGCTGGGCAGGTTTGTATTATTAAACAATTTTCGGGTTTGGTTGTATTTTAACGTTTATGGTTTCAATGATACGATTATGTGTGTGCATGAACTCACTTTCTTTTTTTTTTTCTTTTTTCTTTTTATTTTAAAAATTTATGTCATCTTCAAGTGAAAAGTGTATCTTTAATCTTTGGCCTCACAGAAGTTAGAGACTGCTTTAGATTCCTCGTGCCATATACATGCTATCGGACGTTTGCGTGTCAGACATGTCGAGTTCTGAAACTTGGTTATGAAGTGAAATCTAAGAAATTAGGGCTCACTTTAGGAAAAAAAACTGAGCAAAACCTAGGCCAAAACACAGATTGGCTGATTCATGATGAAAAGCTGATTTTCAATGTACAGGCCACTTACATTGTGGCCTGATTCTAAGTAGAGATTCTTCATTTCGTGCTCGAAACTACCATATATCAGAACCGAATTACAACCAACTTCTATCAATGGAATCTGAAGAGAGCTGACTAACACGAGTATACCTCAATGTAGTTGTGGTGATTTTATATATAATACTTTGGCGTCCTTTGATTTTTTCAAATTGGCTGGCGCCGATGGAATATTTTACTCTTTATTTCATTGTTTTTATCTTTAGAAAGATATTTCAGTTACGCTATGCTCACAACAGAATAGTTAGTGACATCAAATATAATTTTCATAACATGGACCTAACATATGTAGCAAAGAATTCATGTGGGGTCAACAGAATTAGAAAAGTAGTCAGATTACAATACTACATAATATAAGACAGCAAAACTTCAATTTCCATATGGTCGAATTCAATAAGTCATGCTTTGGATATTTTTAAGAACAAAGGCAATGATTCTATGATGCGAATTGCTGCAGGAAGCCTGTTATATATTGCAGTTTACAAGAAACAACGGAGTAGGAATTCCTAAAGTGAGTGCTGAGAAAACTTGATACTTCAACTAGAGTATCTTTATTGCTTTTCAAGTTCTGGGAGTCAGAATTCGTACTCTGCATATTACCATCCCTCGCAAAAAAAAATTTTAAAACTTTGTGTAGTACAAACGTCTAGCTGGTAGAATCTTCCACCTAATACTGCAGTCTGAAGTGAAATATTCTGAAATAGGCGATTCTTAAAGTTTTTTTATCGCAAAATTTATGAAGATAATAAAGAATACGAATAGAAGAACGCAGATATAATTTCATTGTTGAGATATTCTCGGATCAATCCAAACTTTGATCGGTTATAACACCTAAGTATTTAAATTGATCTATGCATCTCAATTTCGCAACCGTGTCTGTCACAAAGAACTTTCGGTAGCACATCTATTCTCTCTACCGACACTCTTGGGCTCTCAGGTTTGGTAACTTGCATTTAACTTGTGTTAAGTAAACCAAATTCTTAACATCTTGCCTAATCTTATCCACTCAGTTGAGCGGACTAAGTGAATTATATACCATACCCAGATCACCAGCAAAAGCAGTCCTCTTGTCTTCGAAATGTTGATCGAAAGAGAGTTTATATATGTTAAAAACATAAATGGACCAAGCACAGACCCTTGAGGTACACCAATATTTAAAGTTCTAGGTTCCCTAAAATTGTACCCAACCTTAACTATTTGAGTTCTGTCCTTAATATAAGACCTAAACCAACGGTGCATAACACCACGGAAAACACTATATGATCAACCATATCAAAACCCTTGGTAATGCCCACAAAAAGGCCGTCAAAATATATTTTTTTCCATCTAGACCAATGTTAACATTAGAACAGGACTCTAGGAGAACGTCTTCAGTAGAAAATCTTTCCCTGAACACGAATTTCTTAGGGCTAAACAAGTTGCTATTCTTTAGGTAACCAATCATTCTTTTTTAAAAAATGTGTGCTTTTGAAGATAATAAGGGAAGCGGTCTATAGTTATTTTTGTCCCTTCTATTCGCCTACAACCTTAGCATACTTTATTTTCGCGGGGAAAACTCTACTTGGAATACTCAGGTTGAGAATATGGGCAGAAATGTTAACTATAATACACTTAAAGCGATATTCTTAAGACTGGTATTAGAAATACCGTCATATTCATAAACAGAGGATCTATTGAGAAAATTGATTTTCTGTAAGATCTCTAGACCAATACCCGGCTTAAAATAAAAGATTCCACTTCTGGGTGCGAGTTCCACTAGCTCAATTAAATATTTAAGGCATAAAGTAGGACTATTTCTTATAGTCTTACAGTTTAAATGAAGAAGTCATTTACTTCGTTAGCTACGGTAAAAGGATTATTTATAAGAGCATCTTAGTGATGATCAAAGGCATTGCTATTGACTGTACTATTAATAGCTTTCCCTTCTTTCTTTGGGTTGTCTTGTGAACATGGAGTAATAGTACCTATCACGATACATTCTTATATCCTTATTGACCTTCAAACCCAATTTTTTAAACCAATTTTTAAGGCCTGATTTTAGCGGGCACTTTTGTAATTTGTTTTATAATCTTATTTGCCTAATGATTGAACAGTTAATTCATTGCTATACCTTTAAGGTATGGTGAAAAATAAGAGCTTTGACTGCCAGAATGCATTGTTACTGCAAAAAATGTTATAGTGCCTTGGAGTCCGTTCACATTTAGGCAGACATGCCAAATTTCAGTGCAATTTCAGTTCACTGTCTTTAGTTTTGTTTTGACAGCTGATTGTTGTTGACGTGCTTGGCATCATGTTGACAAATGGACAAAAACGATTTTCGTTCTCTCATAAAACATTATTTTTTGAGAGGCAAAACGGCGAAGGAAAAAAAGGATAAGTTGGATAAGTTGGATAAATATTAAGGGGCCAATACTCCGTCAGATTACACCGTCAAATATTGGTTTCAAGAGTTTCGTGGTGGCCACAACTCCACTACCGATCAAGTCTGCAGCGGCAGGGCCTCCGATGTTTTTACAGAGGAAAATGTCAAAAAAGTACATGAAATGGTGTTGGTTGACCGGAAAGTGAAGGTGCGCGAGCGAGCAGATACCACAAAGATTAGTACTGAGCGCACACGCCATCCTGACCAAAAACACGAACGCGAGAGCACTTAGAAAGTGTTTGGACTTACTTATGCGGAATCGGGCGGACTTTTGGCATCGATTGGTAACTGATGAACACCAGAGAACAGAATGATTGCCCGGCAATGGACTGAAGATGGCACGAGTGCTCCGAAGCGGTCGATGGGTCGGAAAGGTTATGGCGTCGGTTTTCTGGGATTGTCATGGCATACTCTTCGTGGACTACCTCGAAAAAAGAAAATCCATCAACACCTAGTATTACTGTGCATTATTGGAGCTATTGAAGGCCGAAATCGCTGCAAAACGGCCTCACATGAAGCGAAAAAAAATTTTGTTTTTTGCAAGACAATGCACCGGCGCACAAGAACATCGCAACCATAGCTAAAATCAATGACTTACGGCTCCAATTGCTGTCGCATCCACCGTATTCACCCGATTTGGCTCCCTCGTACTGATATCTCTTCCAATCAAAAAAAAATTCACCTCACGTGAGGAAATCATCGACGCCACGGAGAAAAGAAAAAGTTGGAAAATCGTTGGAATAAGTGTATCAAACTAAAAAATTTTTTTTTCATTCCCAAGGACGTTACTTTTCATCCCAACTACTAAGCACCTATATGGGAATGTAGGATGTCTTGGAATGAATCATAGGCAGTAGAAGCGTTTCGTTGAAAATAGACTTTGTCCCAGTTTTCAAAGTGCAGTTAGGTATTCAGGAGCTCAAACGATTTAGTTACAGTGGGTTGTGAGTCAAATTTTGCTTGCTTCGTAACTTATAGGGCTCAGAACAAAATACCAGTCTTCCAGTGATGTGTTACATGGAGATTTTTTGTAAATCGACCAACAACATGGTCGTAGCAAATATTTGAGATTGTTCGTGTTGGCTCATTTATGAAGGAGGCAAGACCATGCTCAGCCATTAGAGATAAGTAAGAGTCTGATGCCCTGCTCACCTTTGAGATATCGATATTTAAATCACCCAGAAGGGCGAGATTTTTACATTTAGCATTACTTGGAAAAGTCTAAAGTAATTTTATCCTCCGCCTAAGAAACCGCATTCATAAAAACACCCATTCGGCAGAAGAATTACGATTTAGGTATTTTATTCAACATCAATGATGCCTTTTGAAGGTACAGCTCTTGATGACATGTGTTACGTAGCAGGGCGACGTACATTCTCCACTATGGTACTGCATGCTAGTCGACTCTATACTTAACAATTTCAAGAATTATAGCCTCTAGTCTTAGCCATATGCCGCACTGTCTATCGGATTAGATCTAACGAATGTTTGCTCTAAAATGCAGACAGACGAAATCGACAGCTGGTACACCAAAAATTTGTTCTCAGTCGATCCTCTTAAAATTTTTCTTTGTCTCTTCACGAGAAGAAGGTTGTTGACTGTTCTGAGGTATTGTATATTACTATCCATTTCTACCATTCTAGATACCTAACTTCTTTGGACTAAGCATGTCACATCAGATATGTGAATAACGTTTTCACCTCTTCGGCAGCTTCCAGCATTGCATTTTTGCTATCACCAACAAGTTCCTCTGTATCTACATAGAACCAATTAGATCCAATTTTTTAGTATATAATATGTAAGTTTGCAGGCAAATACGTCACTTCTCTCTTCATCAGACTAAAAAAAAAAAAACGGCCTTCCTTTGTTAAAAGTCGACTTTCTTAGGAAGCCTGGCTGTTTTTTAAAGGCACAGATGAATCACCTAAGCCATCTTTTGTTTAAAACGATGTTTGATACAACCTTCCTGGCAGTCTGTTTGTAACTTATGTTGCTGTGAATGTAGATGATGCCAAATCGCCTATCTCTGTAATAAGAAATGACATACATAGGTCAAAATTTGACCAAAAAATTAATGTAATCAGATATTCATCGATAGCTCATGAGCCGATCTCTAACATGCCATAGACGTCTTCATGGAAGTAGACTAGCTAAGACAGTACCAGTCGTTGTATCTGTTTTGCAAGTGAAGAAACACGCAAACCTGATGACTATAAAATATGATATACTCGTATTGTGAAGAATTGTTGGAGGAAGTGAGGAATTTGCAGGTAAAGCGCAGCCAAGCTGCATTCATGAATACTTACAGTACTTCAAACTAGTCCGAGAATGCAGGGTTTCATTGAACGCAGAGGCTGCAGCAAGCAGGCTGGTGGGTGCTTGTACTTTAGGCAGTTGATCACTGAAGCGCTTACTGATCATTCTTCAAAAGACTGAGAAATTTCAGTAAAAGGAACTTAGAAGGTATAAATTTGTTGTTTCTAGTAGAAAAAAAAAATATTGTAAGTGACAGGTTGAAGAAGAGAAGAATATGCGTCTGCAGCGACATATAAGGCCAGGCTATTTTGAAAATACAAGTCTTCCCTAAGCGCAATTAATAATCTCAATTATCCTCATCTTATCTGGAACTCAGAACACAATTAGATCGCGGGCAAGGCTCAGAACAGAAATTCTCAAGACCTAAACAAGCGAAAGAATATCCTACCTCACAGATTGCATGCAGACAAAGCGACATCTCTAAAATATCAGCGGCATTCTGCTGGTCTTCAGTAGGAAAGATTACCAACTTTATCCTATTCAAGAAAAATCTGCAGTACAGCCTGTATTATAACATAAATCCAAACATTTATAAAAGAAAATTTCAGATACTCTGTAAGTTTGTACTGGAACAACAAAATTCAAGCTGTTAATACCAGCAACCCGATTACGTTCCCGCAAATAAATAAAATATTTCGGAGGAAAGATCAAAACTACCTTTCGTGTCTTAAAATCACCGGAAATACGGAAAATGGTACATAATTTTAGCAGCAGACATCGATCTAAATGAAGCCGTAGATGCTGAAAACTTCTTTGTGATCGAGGATCCGCAAGAGAGGGTAGAAGCTATGAGAGCGCCTTTCCTGGAAGTGTACAAGACGAATGATATTATTGGCCTAAATCACAACCTGAAAAATCAAATCCTTGTGCATAATTTCTACCTTCGAAATGAAATAGTAAACTGGCGATTCGAGACTCGGGTTTTACCTAGTTTAGTGACGAAAATATAGAAAATAATGTCAACGCCAACGATATGGTACTACTCCCGTTCATCTCGCAGGAAGAGCTCCAAACGATCTTCGAATCACTCAGAAGTAAGAAGTCAGTGGGAACCGACGAAATACAGAACATTCTTCTTCAACATCTCCCAATGAATGAATGCCCATTATCCAGCACATTCAAAGAATGCGGAGGTACATCCCATCTCCAAAAGGGATAAAGTTACTTCCAAACAGGCGAATATCCGCTCAGCCAGTCTACGGGGGTTGAGGACAAGAACATAGATCCGGATAACTAATTCGGTTTCAAGGCGAGGAGACATGAAGTCATCTATGCCTTGTATAAACTGGTTTCTGATATCCAATGGAACAAAGGCAAAAACCAGTGCACTGATGCCTGCCTGATTGACTCGGAAAAAATCTTCGATACAGTATGGTTAGAGGGACTCTTCTTCAAGCTGAACAGGCTAGGTATTAGTAAACCACTTCTGTAAATTCTTTTTAACATGCTCACAGATAGACTTCTGCTGGAACATTTCACATCGAAAACGGTCTGCAACAAGGTGTGGTAAATTCCCCGATCCTATTCAACATTTATACAAGTGATCTGATAGGTTAATTTCACCATCAGGTCCAAAGATTGAGGTCATTAATATACTTTTGCAACGTGACTTCTACAAAATTAAACGATATTGCGACGATCATTTTGTTTAAAACGCCTTTGTCTGGGGACGCCTTGATATCGGGGATATGCGCGCCACGGATAGCTCGAATTAAACGCAATCGTGAAGTCCAATTTTCAACAACTTAATCGAGCAATTGCGGCCGTATATCAGTAATAACACGGCGAATGTTGACTTTCAAATCGTCCAACATCTCTGGCTTAATGGCATAAATTAGTGACATCACATACCCCCAAAAGAAAGTAATCTAAAGGTGTAAGATCACAGGATCATGGATGCCAGTTCACAAGTTCATTACGCAAAATTATCATATATACTCAGCAAATGTTTCCGCAATAAATTGATGGTGTAGCGCGCCGTGTGACAGATTGCGCCATCCATCTTGTTAACTCAAAAACACAGTCATGTCAATGCCATTCAACTGAGGGACGAAGAAGTCAGAAGTCATGTTTCTATAGCGCTCCCCATTGACGGTTATATCCTGGCCGGCATCGCCTTAAAGAAATATGGGCCGATGATTCTACCAGCCCATAAAGCACACCAAACAGTGAGTTTTACTTGTTGAAAGGGCGCCTCTACAAAGGCGAATTTGGCAATTTTACTTCTTTACAAATCCATTTCACGAAAAATGGACCTCATCGGAGAACAAAATTTTCGTTGAAAATGAGGATCAAGCTGAATCATGTTTTCGGCCCATTCACCGAACCTACGATGCGTATAATGGTCACGCAGTTTCAACTTTTGCACAAGCTGGATTTTATAAGCCAAGATCTTTCTGTAAAATCTTCCAAAAAGTAGATGGGCATAGCTCCATAGAATCGACCCATTCGGATTCTCCTCACAACGGCAATTAATTCTTCTGTTCGCACTGTTTGTCGCCTTTGGGGATCTGTATTATCTACCAAAGTGTACGTGGTGCAAAAACGAATAATTTGCTCAGATGGACGATTAAGTCGATCGTAAAATGGACGCAGCGCACGATAAGTTTGGCGAACAGAACCGTGGTTTTCAAAATAAGTTTGATGCATTCATCGTAAGATGGCAAAACGTACTAAAGATAAATCAACTTTCAACTGTCAAATTGACAATCTGTAGAAACAGAAACTAAACCTCTAGAATACGATTCACCGTATTCCGAATAATTTGCTCAGATGGACGATTAAGTCGACCGTAAAATGAACACAACGCACGATAAGTTTGGCGAACAGAACCGTGGTTTTCAAAATAAGTTTGATGCATTCATCGTAAGATGGCAAAACGTACTAAAGATAAATCAACTTTCAACTGTCAAATTGACAATCTGTAGAAACAGAAACTGAACCTCTAGAATACGATTCATCGTATTCCGAATAATTTGCTCAGATGGACGATTAAGTCGATCGTAAAATGGACGCAGTGCAAGATAAGCTTGGCGAACAGAACCGTGGTTTTCAAAATAAGTTTGATCCATTCATCGTAAGATGGCAAAACGTACTAAAAATAAATCAACTTTCAACTGTCAAATTGACAATCTGTAGAAACAGAAACTAAACCTCTAGAATACGATGAATCGTATTCCGAATAATTTGCTCAGATCGACGAGTAAGTCGATCGTAAAATGGACGCAGCGCACGATAAGTTTGGCGAACAGAACCGTGTTTTTCAAAATAAGTTTGATGAATTCATCGTAAGATGGCAAAACGTACTAAAGATAAATCAACTTTCAACTGTCAAATTGACAATCTGTAGAAACAGAAACTAAACCTCTAGAACACGGTTCATCGTATTCTTAATAATTTGCTCAGACGGACGATTAAGTCGACCGTAAAATGAACACAGCGCACGATAAGTTTGGCGAACAGAACCGTGTTTTTTCAAAATAAGTTTGATGAATTCATCGTAAGATGGCAAAACGTACTAAAGATAAATCAACTTTCAACTGTCAAATTGACAATCTGTAGAAACAGAAACTAAACCTCTAGAACACGGTTCATCGTATTCTTAATAATTTGCTCAGACGGACGATTAAGTCGACCGTAAAATGAACACAGCGCACGATAAGTTTGGCGAACAGAACCGTGTTTTTCAAAATAAGTTTGATGAATTCATCGTAAGATGGCAAAACGTACTAAAGATAAATCAACTTTCAACTGTCAAATTGACAATCTGTAGAAACAGAAACTAAACCTCTAGAACACGGTTCATCGTATTCTTAATAATTTGCTCAGACGGACGATTAAGTCGACCGTAAATTTAACACAGCGCACGATAAGTTTGGCGAACAGAACCGTGTTTTTCAAAATAAGTTTGATGAATTCATCGTAAGATGGCAAAACGTACTAAAGATAAATCAACTTTCAACTGTCAAATTGACAATCTGTAGAAACAGAAACTAAACCTCTAGAACACGGTTCATCGTATTCTTAATAATTTGCTCAGACGGACGATTAAGTCGACCGTAAATTTAACACAGCGCACGATAAGTTTGGCGAACAGAACCGTGTTTTTCAAAATAAGTTTGATGAATTCATCGTAAGATGGCAAAACGTACTAAAGATAAATCAACTTTCAACTGTCAAATTGACAATCTGTAGAAACAGAAACTAAACCTCTAAAACACGGTTCATCGTATTCTTAATAATTTGCTCAGACGGACGATTAAGTCGACCGTAAAATGAACACAGCGCACGATAAGTTTGGCGAACAGAACCGTGTTTTTCAAAATAAGTTTGATGAATTCATCACAAGATGGCAAAACGTACTAAAGATAAATCAACTTTCAACTGTCAAATTGACAATCTGTAGAAACAGAAACTAAACCTCTAGAACACGGTTCATCGTATTCTTAATAATTTGCTCAGACGGACGATTAAGTCGACCGTAAAATGAACACAGCGCACGATAAGTTTGGCGAACAGAACCGTGTTTTTCAAAATAAGTTTGATGAATTCATCGTAAGATGGCAAAACGTACTAAAGATAAATCAACTTTCAACTGTCAAATTGACAATCTGTAGAAACAGAAACTAAACCTCTAGAACACGGTTCATCGTATTCTTAATAATTTGCTCAGACGGACGATTAAGTCGACCGTAAATTTAACACAGCGCACGATAAGTTTGGCGAACAGAACCGTGTTTTTCAAAATAAGTTTGATGAATTCATCGTAAGATGGCAAAACGTACTAAAGATAAATCAACTTTCAACTGTCAAATTGACAATCTGTAGAAACAGAAACTAAACCTCTAAAACACGGTTCATCGTATTCTTAATAATTTGCTCAGACGGACGATTAAGTCGACCGTAAAATGAACACAGCGCACGATAAGTTTGGCGAACAGAACCGTGTTTTTCAAAATAAGTTTGATGAATTCATCACAAGATGGCAAAACGTACTAAAGATAAATCAACTTTCAACTGTCAAATTGACAATCTGTAGAAACAGAAACTAAACCTCTAGAACACGGTTCATCGTATTCTTAATAATTTGCTCAGACGGACGATTAAGTCGACCGTAAAATGAACACAGCGCACGATAAGTTTGGCGAACAGAACCGTGTTTTTCAAAATAAGTTTGATGAATTCATCGTAAGATGGCAAAACGTACTAAAGATAAATCAACTTTCAACTGTCAAATTGACAATCTGTAGAAACAGAAACTAAACCTCTAGAACACGGTTCATCGTATTCTTAATAATTTGCTCAGACGGACGATTAAGTCGACCGTAAATTTAACACAGCGCACGATAAGTTTGGCGAACAGAACCGTGTTTTTCAAAATAAGTTTGATGAATTCATCGTAAGATGGCAAAACGTACTAAAGATAAATCAACTTTCAACTGTCAAATTGACAATCTGTAGAAACAGAAACTAAACCTCTAAAACACGGTTCATCGTATTCTTAATAATTTGCTCAGACGGACGATTAAGTCGACCGTAAAATGAACACAGCGCACGATAAGTTTGGCGAACAGAACCGTGTTTTTCAAAATAAGTTTGATGAATTCATCACAAGATGGCAAAACGTACTAAAGATAAATCAACTTTCAACTGTCAAATTGACAATCTGTAGAAACAGAAACTAAACCTCTAGAACACGGTTCATCGTATTCTTAATAATTTGCTCAGACGGACGATTAAGTCGACCGTAAAATGAACACAGCGCACGATAAGTTTGGCGAACAGAACCGTGTTTTTCAAAATAAGTTTGATGAATTCATCGTAAGATGGCAAAACGTACTAAAGATAAATCAACTTTCAACTGTCAAATTGACAATCTGTAGAAACAGAAACTAAACCTCTAGAACACGGTTCATCGTATTCTTAATAATTTGCTCAGACGGACGATTAAGTCGACCGTAAAATGAACACAGCGCACGATAAGTTTGGCGAACAGAACCGTGGTTTTCAAAATAAGTTTGATGCATTCATCGTAAGATGGCAAAACGTACTAAAAATAAATCAACTTTCAACTGTCAAATTGACAATCTGTAGAAACAGAAACTAAACCTCTAGAATACGATTCATCGTATTCCGAATAATTTGCTCAGATGGACGATTAAGTCGATCGTAAAATGGACGCAGTGCAAGGTAAGCTTGGCGAACAGAACCGTGGTTTTCAAAATAAGTTTGATCCATTCATCGTAAGATGGCAAAACGTACTAAAAATAAATCAACTTTCAACTGTCAAATTGACAATCTGTAGAAACAGAAACTAAACCTCTAGAATACGATTTATCGTATTCCGAATAATTTGCTCAGATGGACGATTAAGTCGATCGTAAATTGAACATAGCGCACGATAAGTTTGGCGAACAGAACCGTGGTTTTCAAAATAAGTTTGATGCATTCATCGTAAGATGGCAAAACGTACTAACTACAAATCAACTTTCAACTGTCAAATTGACAATCTGTAGAAACAGTGTTGCCAGTGTAAAAACTAAACCTCTAAAATAGAACACATTTCATATTCGAGTAGGTTAAGTAGATTAAGATTTATTTTTAGATAGTTTTAAGTTTTTAAGTTTTACTTAAAATTTATTTTCTTAGTTTTAGTTTTAATAAATGTAAAAATAAAAATAAAAATAGACTGTAAGATACATCGAAAGGCATAGATTAAGTATTATGTCTAACTTAGAGTGCCCGCATACGGTCAATAAGTTATAATAGGGTTACTTTTATGTGATTTAAGGTAATTTTTAAGCGTTTTATGTGAGAGTTAATTAATGAAGTCAAATAAAAATGCATTTAAAATGAAATGAAATGACGTTTATTTGGTTAAAATTTTTTTTATGTGGTTGTCAATACGAAATCCCTATATCATAAATTAATAAGCAAACACGAATCTTTTAATTAATTATACGACTGTTCAACATAATCGATTTCCATAAAGCATTTTTTTATTATTATTTTGATTTGCTTTTACGATTCCTTATTCTTTATTTGATTTGATTTGATCACAAGATACATTTCATTGTAGACCTGTGAGGCTAAAGACTTATCTGCAGGGGATTATTTATACATTTGTTGTTTACATCATCATCAAAAATGAACATTATGTACATATATGGTAAAACATAAAATACATTTTGACTCAATGTTTTATGTTTTCAGATAGTTAAGTAATAGCTTCTACAAAATGTTCTTTTAATCTTTTTTTTTTTTCCTAATGTTTAATTGATTTACATTTCGTAGACTCTGAGGAAGATTGCCTTTTCCGTAGATGTTGATGAAGTTTGGAAGTTGGTAAGCTCCGTTTGCCCATCTTCTCGTGTTAAGTTGATGGCTAATTGGTATTAGAAAAGTGTGGTTGTCATAATATTCTAGCGTCGCACTCATTTTAAAGATTTGATTCACTTTAAGAATCTTTACATCGTTGGTTTCGTTTGTTTCGTTGTTTCTTCGCGATATCAGTCTAATGGCTTCAGCTTGTTGATGTGCGTCAGGGCTCCATACCACAACCTGGTCTCAAAAAGAGAGTAATATACTTGTGTTTGTAAATCTAAGAAGCTAATGCAAACAAAGAACTCTGCAGCTTGTTACATAAATCGTTGACTGATTGCTTGATTCCGAGGTATTTGTAGGTATCCACTAACTCTATTACTTCAGCTCTCAATGGAATGGCATAATTAAAGTTCTTGAGCTTTATTTGTGTCGCTGGGTACTGCGGGCTGCGAATATGCATAAGCTTGGTTTTCGACCCATTGCTGTTAATAAATAACAGAGGGCCAGAGGGTTACAGTTTTTTTCTTTTTTTTTTATACGAAAGGTCCTGTCTCTCAGACAGTCTACCATCCATTCTGACAGTTTTTCTCTGATTCTTCCGACGTTTTGTAACGCATCGGATAGCTTATTGTGGTCAAGAGTAACGAAAGCTTTACTAAAATCTAAAAATAGAACTAGTACGTGTTGGCGTTTGCTTACACTTGAGTTGACTAAATTTGCAAGGTCACCAAGAAGGCGGTTTGTACTTTTCCCATTTTGAAGTTCGTACTGACATTTTCCGATTATTTTATGTTTTTTGACGAATTTCCATATACGGTCAACTACAATGTGTTCCATAATCTTCCCTATTTTCGGCAGTATTGAAACTTAGATTTGTCTTACAACCACTTCTTTTAGCTTCCTTGCTACCGTTGACGTATCGAAACTTAGGTTCACAAGTTTCGTGATTATCGGAGCAAAGATATCAGCATTTGTTTTCAAAATTCTGCCACTAATTCCAACTGCTCCAGTCGCCTTTTTTACGTTTAAGTGGTTCAAAAAAATTCATAATCTTTGTACATTCTACTCGTATTTCGCTCAAGTAATGGGTCATATAAAAAGTCACGGCGGTTTTAAGTCACAAGATGGTGTTGGTGTCCATTTATGTGGAAACATTAATCTGTTTGTGTCAAACGAACACGTGTTTAAAAGATGGCATGTCAGGCTACATTTTTTGTGAAGAAGATAGCTGTGTAAGTCATTGCATGCGTTAAAAGTTATATTGATTTGAATATGAGTGATGTATCTGAAGAAATACGCTATGTGATCCTTTTTTACTATAAAAAAGGAAAAAAACGTTGCAAAAACATGTCGAAAAATTGCAGTGCAGTTTACGGTGAGAATGCTGTGAGTAAACGCCGGACCCAGAAGTGGTTTGTACCGTTCCGGAAATTTTAATGTAAAAGATGCACTTCGCCCTGGTCGGTCTGTCACTGAAAAAGTAGATGATGGAGCAAGACTGGTACGGAAGCTGTCTGGAGATAGCGAAGGCACTAAACATCAACCGATGATAGTTTGGAATCGATGTTTGGGTGCCACATGAGTTAACTCGAAGAAATTTAATTGACCGAATAACCATCAGTGAAATGCCGCTGAAACCTAACGAAATGGAACTATTTTGGAAGCAATTCATTACAGGCGATGAAAAATGGATTAAATACGAGATCCAACGTGATCATATTCAAAGACCGACTTCAAAGCCTGGATTGACGGCAAACAAGGTTATGTTGAGTGTTTGGTGGGATTGGAAGGGAATTGTCTGTTATGAACTGCTAGAACGCAGCGAAATGGTCAATTTGATCTTCCACTGTACACAACGACAGTTGGAAGTAAGCTATCAAGAATTAGCGACCAGAATTGGCCAACAGAAAGGAGTTGTCTTTAATCATGACAATGTTTCGGTCTTTGCAAAACTCTCTTGATGGTAAAAAATTGGCCGACCGAAAAACCGCTGAAAATCAATTGTCCAAGTTTTTCGCTGATAAACCACAGAAGTTCTACACTGATAAGACTATAAAGCTACCCGGAAAATGGCAAAAGGTCATAGATAATAATGGCCAATATGTACTTGATTGAAATTGATTTTGAATATAGAAAAATTTTTTTCAAAAATGTACCAAAAAACCGCGGAGACTTTTCTTATGATGGGTGGATGTTACTATACTGGATGAGTAGATAAGAGATACTGCTTGCAGCGAGAAGAGACTGAGAAGAGATGCTTAAAATCGTTTGCTAGAAGTGAAGCACTACTCGAACTCTGTGAAAAATTTTTTTTCAATAAATGGCTTACTTCTTCTCAACATTTCGTAAATCAAGGGCCATGTTTGTTTTTTTGGGGTCACATTTTATTTTTTTGAAATTTAGTTTATAGTATTCGTTCTTGTTGACCTGATTGCGTAATGTTTTGTACTCTGCTTCATATGTTAAGTTATTCCAGTTGTTCTTCCAACTGCGGTAAAGTCTATCACGGCACTCTGTGATGTGTCTGCTAATCCATCCATTATTTTTTCGGCAAGTTCTTTCTTCCCTAATAAATGTTGATTTTTCATATATGTCGCCAATTTTCGCAACCAGTGGATTGAAGAGCACTTCGACGTTAGTTTTCTATAAAACTGTAGTCCAATTCGTAGCTCTTACTAGTTCATCCACTTGGCTCGTACTTACTATTAAAACTAGGGGTGATGTACTATAGATGTGTACAATATTTAATATTTTTAAAACAGGTAAATATGTTTAAATATATACTTCAGATACAAGAGGAAGTAGATGCTTAACACTAAACAAATATATGTACATAAACATGCGTTTTGAGAGTTTAGTAATTAGATGCGAAACCAAATTGTATTACTAGCTTCTTGGCCTGAGATTAATAAAATTATTTTTATTATTAGGTTCTCTGACGCATAAATGGCTCAATTTTACATAAGTTTCATGTGGTTTTAGAACAATAAAGTCCGATTAACGAGAACACTTTTATGATGTTCTATATGTAGGAAATTATAATAAAAATTTTATGACGCGGTCATCTAATGACAAAAAGCATCTTTGTTTACATTCATTTAATCGATGGGCCATCTATTGGTTTTATCATTAAAAAGGCTGTAAAAAAACACTGTTCATTATTTTTCAACGATTGTTATTTTTTCGAAAAGAGTTAATCTTCCGATTAATTATGGAATATTAATTCATTCAAATGTTGTTGGACGGCTTATGTGACACGTAGCCCTATCTCAATTTCCGGCCATAAAAAATCGGTTATCATAAGCTCCCCGTTGACTGTAACGTTTCTTCTATTTTAGTCTTGGAAGCAATATGAACCAACTCCAACGCCATTCCGAAAACCACACCAAATACGTTCAGGATGCATTGGCTTCTCTATGGCTACCTACCAAATACGGCAATTTTGCTTGTTTACGTAGCAGCCGAGATAAAAATGCGCTTTATCTGGAAACATTATTATTCTAGCCAAAGTCCAAACCGAGAAGAAGCGTGTGATAATTTTGCTTCAATTCAATTGGACCTAGTAAGCAAATAGTCCCAGATCTTTATGCAAAATTCTCCTTAAGCTAGTGCAGGATCCTTGTCGCGTTGATGTTTTCAGGTTTAGGTGCACACAAACACGAGAACATCTTCGGTTATCAAATCAATCTCATGAACTTTCTTCATAAACTTACGTGCACCAGTACAAATTCGTACTGTTTCGGCAACATAGCATCCCCTTTAGTGTTTTCCGCGACCATGGAAAAAGAGCAGTATCGCTCCGTGATTCACTTCCTGTTTTTGAGTGGCAAAACCTGCAAGGAAATCAAACCCATTTTCGATGGTGTATATGGGACCCATTCTCCTTCCCGTACAACCGTTTGCTATTATTGAATATGTAATTTAATTCGTGCGATATTTTTTTTTTTCAATATGTGAACGCTTATTTAAGAAAAACATGTACAATAGTATTATTCAACGTATTGCCCATCTGAAGCTATGACTTTTTCCCATCTTTCTGGCAATTTGTAGATCCCATCCCAAAAGAACTGCGCCGGCCAAGAATGAATCAAGCCAATTTTGGATATTCTGCTCTGATGTGAACCGTATTTTAGTGAGGGCGTTTTGCATCGACCGGAACAAATGGTAGTCAGAATTGGCAACGTCTGGGATATAAGGCGGGTGGGGTAAGACTTCCCATCCACTGTTTTCCAAATAGTTCTTAACCGGAATAGCAACGTGGGGCCGAGCGTTGTTATGATGGAAAATTATTGCCTCGTGTCTGGTCGCATATTCCGGGGGTTTTTCGGCTACTGCTCTCTTCAAACAGATTAATTGTGTTCAGTAGCGTTGTCCATTGATGGTTTCACCCGGCTTTAGCAGCTCATAATACAGCACACCCATCTGATCCCACCAAATACAGAGCATTAGCTTCGCGCCATGGATATTCGGCTTTTCCGTTGATTTGGCTGGTTGGCCGTGTTTCACGTATGATTTTTTGCGCTTGGGGTTATCATAATGGATCCATTTTTCATCACCAGAAACAATCCGATGCAAAAATGACTTCCTTTTGTGGCGCTTTAGCAGCATTTCGGACATGCAAAACCGCCTTTCGACGTTTCTCGGCTTGAGTTCATGTGGAACCCAATTTCCTTGCTTTTGAATATATGCAGCTGCTTTTAAACGTTTTGAAATGGCTTCTTGGGTGACAGACAAAGATTCCGCTAGCTATTCTTGTGTTTGGCAGCAATCTTCATAGAGTAATGCTTCCAGTTCTTCATCTTCAAACTTTTTTGGCTGCCCAGGACGTTCATCGTCTTCCAAGCCAAAATCAACGCTTTTAAATCGTGCAAACCACTTTTGGCACGTTCGCTCAGCTAGCGCATGTTCACCATAAACTTCCACCTAAATACGATGACTTTCGGTAGCATTTTTCTTTATATTAAAGTAATGAAGAAGAACTCCCCGCGAAAACACTTTTTCAGACACAAAGTTCGACATATTTGAGTGAAAAAAAATTATTGCTGTTTACGCTTCAAATGAATGACATATACTGAAATGAAGTACAATGACAGTAGCTATCCAACGCATGTTCCAATGGAATATTAACAATAAAATAATACAAGTTACGCCATCTCTATATAAGTTATAGACCCAATAGTTCGCAGGGTTTCGCCGTGTCCGCACGTGCGTTGGTTTTTGGTGAACCGCGCCCAGGTGGCCCAAAAACGGTTACCACAGAGGAAACCGTTGACAAAATCTATGATCTCGTATTGGCGGACAACCAAATGGAAGATAGCAGGCATCTGAACTAAGCGCGTTAGAAATTTCCTGCACGAAATTTTGGGCATGACAGCATTTGTCCGAGCGATAGAACAGGCGCGTGAGGCAACTTCTTCACATAGTTGGGCCTTTTTAATCGAAATCTGAAGGAGTGTCTGCGTCGTGATCGTCGATGAGACATGAATTCATTGGTGAACACCAAAGACCAAAGAACAATCGAAAAAATGGGTTTCACTCGGTAAACATGCTCCAAAGAAAGCAAAGACCACATTTGGCGAAGAAAAAAGTGCCTCTCAGCACGCTAACCTCTGCAGTCGCCACAGCCAAATTGGTCGAATTGCATTACGAACTGCTTCCCCGGATTTGGCTCCCTGATACTTCTTTATGTTCCCAAACCTTAAAAAATCGCTCGCCGGAAAGAAGTACGGGTCGAACGAGGAAGTCATCACCGTCGCGGAGGATTATTTTGCAGGCCAGCAAAAGTCGTACTATACGGAGGGGTTACAAAAGTTACAACATCGCTGGGAAAAGTTTATCGAGTTGAAAGGGGATTATATTGAAAAATAAATTGTCAATACCTAAAAAAGTTGCGTCGTCATTTCTAATCCGGGTACTTATCAATCTTTGTGCCGTCGCGTTGATGTTTCTCAAACGTCAACAAAATGATCCAATTTTGAAGCGCATCATCACTTTGAGAAATGACACCTAATGTTTCGCACCTACACGAAAGTTAGGAATCATCTTGAAGAGTCGGGGCCTCTTTATCCCAAAGTTGTTTTATTTGGTGACTTCAATCTTGATGTTCTAGGGGGGGGGGGGGGGGGGGGGAATAAGCACTTGGTTGATACCTCATTTTTAACCTGACAAAATACCCTCTTTGATCGATGTTTTTCTGTTTCTCAAATTGCCTCTCCAGGATTCTTTTACCACGATAAGATTGCTTTTTTTCAGTATTTTGTCTCCTTGTTCAAATGAAACATTCGGTCAATTCCATAAATTTTCTTCCATTGATTTCGCAGCTTTAATGACAGTTATAATCGTCCGATGTAAATGTGCAATCTTCATTGACTATATTTTTAATAAACACATGCCTCGCAGAACTAGCAAAATGGAAAAAAAGAAATATCCCTTCGTTCGCCTAATAGGTTCAAGAATTTATAAGCAAGAGCAATTTATTGTACTTTAGGTAGCGTAGTTATAAATGTCCATTCATGTATGAATGTAAACTCTTTGATTCGTAAAAAAATCAAGCTCAGCGTTTTAGAAATCTATTCGCTAAATCGGCATCACCAAAAGTGAGTCTGACAATAGTAATATTGACCTCAATGAATTTAATCGAAAATTTGCCAATAGTACACTAGCCAGTAGCTCTCAAATTGACTTCTCCTTTTTTGATACCATCACAGCAGAACAGCACACTTTCTATCCTTTAATCATAGGTAGGGCCTCTCTGTAAAGTCTAACACTGTAGGTTTGGAGAATATCCACCTGAAATTCGTAAAGATACGGTTGCATGTTCGTTTTAAACATGAAACACATTTCTTAAATACAATTATAATGACCGGTATTATCCCAGAAGTATGGAAGCAAGCAAAAATAGTACCGGTTCTGAAACAAAGCTCGCCGAATAATTTCAATTACATTCCAATTGCTATCCTCACTAAAGTATTTGAGAAAATCGTTATCCGACAATTAAAGATCTTTATCGCAGATTTTAAATCCAAGCACTACTGCACCACGGCATTGTTGAATATTACTCTACCATCAATGAAGATATAATTTCACATCTGGTTTTTCTTTACTCCTCAAAAGCATTAGATTCAGTGAACCATGACATTCTCCTGTATATATTAAGAACAATCGGAACCAAGCTGTTTATTATGGTGACAACAAATCGTTGAGTCTGCCAGTAACTTGCGGTGTGCACCAAGGGTCTGTTCTAGGCCCTCTTTTGTTTACATTTTTTATAGATAATAATAATAATGTACTGCGATTATCATATTTATCCGGATGATGTTTAACTATATAAAAAAGTATCCAAGTCTTTCGTGTCCTCTAATGCAACAGACCTTCACTCTATATCCGTTGGGCACAAAAAAAATTTGCTTAAGCCTTATGCGACCAAAATCAAGGCTCTGTTGATATGTAATTACAATTTGGAAATTTTAAATTTGCAGCTTTTTGTTAATCTAATTTTGTTGAACTTGTAACCAAAACTGTTTAAAGGGGACTAAGCCCAACAAAACAGTACTTGTCTGTAGGATGTGTTTTAGATTCTTCGTCCTCAGGAAATATGTTGCATTTTTGGATGTTGCAAAGGCATTTGACAAAGTGTGGCACGAAGGCCTTATAAACAAAATAAAATCACTCTTTCGAAGGGGATATACAGAAGTGCTCGTATCTCGTGTGAAGTATCTTACGAATAGATACTTAAGGCTTTGGCATGGTAGTTTCTATTCAGAACTCAAGGAAATGAATGCTGGGGTTCCACAAGGGAGTATTCTAGGCCCAGAGCTATATCTACTCTTTACCAATGACATGCCAACACCTTCAAATTGTAAAATAGCTACTTTTGCCAATGACACAGTTATTTTTACAGTGGCGAAAAATGAACAAAATTCGACTGAATACCTTCAAAGTGCTATAGATAGTGTTGTCAGATGGACCAAAAATAATCGTATTATCTTAAATAGGTCAAAATGAGTTCATGTAAATTTTACGAATAAAAATATCATGCGACTTTCCTATTCTATTTCAGCTAAATATCTGGGAATAACCTTAGACGCTAAGCTTAGATGGAAGGAACATATTAAAAAGAAAAGAGAAAACTCAACTTCAAGCTAAGAAAACTAAACTGGCTTATCGTTAGAAAATCGCCACTATCGATAGAAAACAAATTCTTAACTTATAAACAGATACTAAAACCAGTATGGACATACGGTATCCATCTATGGGGATGTGCTTTCAAAACCAATATTGATATAATCCAACGGTTCCAAAATAAAGTCGTAAGGGACATCGTCAAGGCACCCTGGTATGAACGAAATTTCGACTTATACTGTGACCATAACCTCGAAATATGCCAAATATGCGAGAAAGCACTTTATGCGGCTGAAAGAGCACGTGAACCAAGAGTAATACCACTGGAATGACGTGACGACTTATACGTATTAAACCACACGAGCTTTACGGTTAACTTAACATTTTCTTCTATATAACTTAACTTGTATAGAATTTTTAAATGTAAAATAACAAATATTGCAAAAATCATAAATTTCCTAAAACATTCTTATAATTACGCTGTATATAATATAATGTACTCTTTATTTTTATTTTAAAATTAAAACTGTTCGTTAGTATAGTATATATTAGTTGTACAAAAGATTTTTTACACTGAGTTACTTATTCGCCTAAATAAAGTTCGTACGCTCTCAGAGAACCTTAAAAATAACACCTTCCAGACACAAATTCCTGATGAGCAATCGTCAATTTTCTTACATGCAGTTCACCTCTGGCACAAATTCCCCGCTAATATCAAAAGGATGAGCATGGAAAATTACTTTAAGAAAGAACTTCTCAGAGATAATGCAAGTCGCAACCAGCGATGTGATGACCAATTTAAGTAATTTTTTTATCAGCATTACTTCTATACTACTTCTTTTCCTTATATCTTTAACCTTTCTGTTCTTTTATCTTTCTCTTTTTTTTTTCTATCCCTGTGAATTGTTAATTTAAATTTTGTTAACTTCACACTTGTTCAATAAAAAAGATTGTTATAACTTAAATATGTACAGAGATGCTATGAATTAAATAAATAAACGAAATGGGCTGTCTACAACAATGTTGAACACAAGAGATCATGAAGTAAAAAAGATGAACTGGCTCCAGTTCACAACGATCAATTCTGAAGTATACAGATAGACTTCAATATGATTCACTTAAACAGAAAAGGCCAGAAACTATCAAAAAATAAAGTGTACTATTCCAACAAAATAATGCGAGACATCATACAAGTTTGTTAAGTCGTCAAAAGTTTTTATAGCTTGATTGGGACCTACTTCCACACCCACCATATTCTCCCAATCTGGCACCTTCTGTTTATTATTTGTTCTGATCTCTACAAAATTGTTTAGAGAGCAAAACCTTTATTTCGAATCAGCAGATCAAAAATCACTTGGATCAGTTTTTTGACAGCAAAAAACAACATTTCTATGAGCGTGGAATCATGCTACTGCGAGAAAGGTATTGGATCAGAATGGATAATATATAATTCAATAAAATATTTATTCGCTATAAGAAAATCGTCTTTTATTTATGTATATTGTGTAAAAAAAAGCCGAAATTGGATGCTTTCAAACGCCTCAAAGAAAAACCTGAAGTATACGTTGTAAATGAACTGGCTTAAATAGCAGGCCGCCTTACTACTGTGAGCTAAATAGTTTCGCACACTAATATTTTTTATATTTTAAATCTTTTCTTCTCTCTTTGGAGTCAATCTTAAGACTAACTTTTACAATTTCAATAACCTAAGGTCTAAACTGTTTGCCTAGCTTATTTTGCAGAAATAATAATCGAAAGATGTATGTACTATGTGACATAGAGAAACCAGCGATTCCACGAATAGTCACAAGTGTGCCAGATGTGGAACCAGAAGCTGATCATGTCCTTTGGTGCTTTATTGGATTTTGAATTTCGAGGTGTGATCAAAAAGTAAAGCGACTTTATATTTTTATAAAAAAAAATTTTTATTTATTCATAAATATTAATATTGTCACCTGTGACAACCCTTTTTCCAATCCTCGAAGCACTTTTTGGTATAGCCTTGAGCTCTCCCAGCGATGCCGTTTTTATTTCCTCAATCGTTGCAAATATCCGTTCTTTCGTAGAACTCTTCAGTTTTGGGAATAGGAAAAAGTCGCATGGGGCCAAATCAGGTGAATATGGTGGGTGAGGCATGATTGTCATTTTTGTTTTTGGCAAAAAAAAAATCTCTCAGAAGCAACGATGAATGAGCAGGTGCATTATGGTGATCCAAAAGCCATGAATTGTTTTTCCACAATTCCGGGCGTTTTGTTTGTATTGCTCCTCGGAAAAAGCGTATAACTTCAAGGTAATACTCCTTATTGACCGCAAGACCTTGAAGTAAAAACTCCTGATGCACTACGCCACGGTAATCGAAAAAAAAAACAGTGATCAAACATTTGACATTTGATCGAACTTGGCGTGCTTTTTTCGTTCTTAGCTTTCCTGGCTGCTTCCATTGGGACGATTGGGCTTTAGTTTCGACGTCATAACTGCATTCGTTACCAGGTATAACTCTTTTGAGCAAGTCAGGGTCATCATTGACGTCATTCAAGGGCTCCTAATGAATCTAATTCATCCTTAAACGTCATTTTATCCTTAAACGCGTTTTAAATTTTTATTTTTATAAATTCCAAAAATCATTTTTTTTTTTTTCGCGGTCACACTAGGTGTGCCCCTTAAGAAGTTTAGGAACAAACTTTGCTGACACACGTCTCATGCTCAGAATATCCAAAAAATTGCATGACACGAGCCAACCGATATGCCAACATTCTCAGCAATTTCTCTTTTGGTAATTCGATGATCTTCCAAACAATTTTCTTCACAGCTTCGGTGTTATCATTTTAAGCTGATGTGCTGGGACGTCCAGAACGAGGTTCGTCATTGGAAGAACTTGTGCCATTTATAAACATTTTTTTACTTAGAACAGACTCACCGTTTGCCACTGTCAATATTTCAAGTATTTTAGAGTACTTTATTCCATTTTTACACGAAATTTGATGCAAATTCTTTTCTCCATTTTTTATAATAATTAAAAATCGCCGAACATATATCACGCGTCTAACCTTTCTATCTGTCAAAAACAAACTAAGTTTGCTATATACTTCAAACTGTTAACATATGTTCAAAACTTGTGTACCAAGACAGCACAAAAAAATCGATAATCGAATGTACGTTGCTCGCAAATTTTAAAAGTCACCTTACTTTTTGAACATACCTCGTATACTACGATTCATGGAATTCATTAAACAGTGTCAGTGAACCTAAATTATATGATATTTGTTTTTTTCGCGGGAACGTTTACTTTTAATCCCTGAGTTAACATGGGTTTAAGTAAAATGATTGAAAGCAAGCTAAAACAAAATTTTCCACACTTAAGACGTTAACCTAATAATTATTAGCAGAAGCACATGAGAAAGTGGACAGTGAAAAATGATTGAGTTGCAGCGACAGCAGCAGCGAATTTTCTTCCAATTAGTTTCCTTTTATTACATATTATTGCTATGTAACGCTTTAACTTGTAGATGTAGCTTATATAGGGTTTTCCAATAGGGACTTGACAACTTTGAATTTAATTTTTGAACGCACTCTTCCACTAATCATCAAACTGTCACTGTCAATTTATTCAGTAAACTGTCACATTTTCATCATGGTAAGGTACACTAAGGAGCAACGTCTGAAAATTATAAAAATTTTCTACAGATATTCGAAGTCGCAAAATCATCTTCAATGACGAAGCTCATTTTTGGCTCAATGGGTTCGTCAATAAGCATCATGTGCGTTATTGGTCGGGTGAAAACCCACATGTGCTTCATGAATCACCACTTCATCTGTTTGGTGCGGTTTGAATGCCGGCGGCGTTATTGGGTAATATTTTTTCGTCGACTATAACGATCGTCACGTTACTGTGCCATGATCAAATATTATTTTTGGCCCGAATTGGAAGATATGGACTTGGACGACATGTGGTTTCAACAGGATGGTACCACAGGCCATATAGCACACGCTATGATCGATTTATTGAAGAGTAAGTATGGTAAGCGTGTTATCTCAAGACATGGGCCAGTCGATTGGCCGCCTCGTTCGTGCGATTTAACGCCGCTTGACTATTTTCTGTGGGGCTACGTTAAGTCATTTATTTATGCCAACACGCTGACGACGTTGGAAGAGCTCAGAGTCAACATTGAATGCGAAATAGCGGTCGTTTAGGCCGAAATGTGTGGCCCAGTCGTTGAAAATTAGGTCCAACGAATCGAGTGCTGCAAACGTGCCCGCGGTGGCCATATGAACGAAGTCGAGTTCCATTCATAAATGTTTTGATTGTACTTCAAGCCAATAATAAAGTTTTTGAAATATCTCAAATGGTTTGCCTTTTATTTAAAAAAAAAAAGTGCAACTGATGCGCACTTTTCTAACTAAATTGCTGAGTAGTTCATAGTATACCCTGTTATATTTCTATCCTCCAAAAATCACTTGAAGAACCTAGCGTTAAAACGACCATGAGTATCTTCAACTGCCTTCGCTAACGTCTCACTTACAAACGCACCAGTGACAGACTGTCACGTTCTGTCGATGGAATTAATGTCATCAGTGTAAGTAAGTACACCCTGACTAACTCGAACTGCAACTTTTTAAAATGCTATATTTTTTTTATTTTTTGATAAATTTAATTGTGTCAAAGCAAAAAATGTTAGAAAATACATCAATTTTCAAATTGTATCAGTAGTTTTCAATATGTCCACCTTTGGCGCGAATAATGGCCTTGAGACGGCCGAAGAAAGCATCGCACGGTGCACGCAAGTGGCTCTGCGGTATTTTGGCCCATTCCCGGCGAAGTGCTTGTTTGAGGTGGTTAAAACGTTGGTATTTTTTAGCGCCAACCTTCGCCTCCAAAATACCCCAGACAGAGAAATCCAATGGATTTGCATCCGGAGAATTTGCAATCCATTGTGTCGAACAAATGAAGCGTGGAACATTGTTTTTTTACCAATCTTTATCGACGCGCGCTTTGTGAGACGGTGCCGAAGCTTTTTGAAATTTCCATGATCTCCGACCAAAATGATTGTTTGCCCAAGGCTTCAATACTGCCTCTAAGACAGTTTCACGGTATACGATTGCATAAATTTTGACGCCACGGTCCAAAAATACAAGCGGAGAGCGACCATCGGACCGAAGGTGTAAATTTTCGAAAGACCTCTCTGGCAAGTAAGCTCAGTCATTTTGTTTGTTGACATATTGTCCGATAACAAATGGCGATCCATCGGAAAAAACCAAATTCGGCAACTCACCACTTTCGTGTAAGTGTAGCAACTCCTTCGCTCTTTCGACTCTAACTTTTTTCTGTTGCGGTGTAATATCGTGTGCTTTTTGGAACCTTAATGGCTTGTGCCCAAGCTCATTTTTCAGTATGTGTTGCATCCGTTCCAACGATATGTTGAACTCACGAGCAATTTTTCTTCCGCTTCGACGCGGATTTCGCTTAATTCGAGCCTTTACCTTCCGAACCATTTCTGCCGATGCTGCTGTTTTTTTTTTTTTTATTTTATGACCACCTCCAAGGCGTTTTGCAACGCTGCCAGTATTACCGTAAAGAGATATGTTTCGAGACACAAATGATATATTCACGGTGAGGTGCTGAAGGGCTTTAACGATAGCTACTTGTGGTTTTCCAGTCAAATATAAAGCAATCACACTATCGCGTTTGAATTCCATTCCACAAAAGTTAAGGCATCTCAATATCATTGTTTTGGATCTTTTCGTTATTCTGCACTATCTGACATGGCTTTATACAGCTTGTCTGTACTATCGTATCCGACCTTAGAACTGATAAACAGCTTGTGGATATCAATCTGGACTTTAAGCATCTTCTGTAGGATCCGCCGTAATGTAGTGCAGAGATGCAGAAGCCCCATATTAACATAACAGTGAACCATTTTGCAATAACCCAATTAAAGTAACAACCCAAACTTGGTCAGAATGAGCTAATGAGTTTGATAATATTATTTTCAAAAAGCTCTTTCCGGTCCTACTGACAGGCCTAGTTGAGAATATGTTCAAATCATTATAATTCAACGCACTTCTCCACTTTTATTCATGACCTAACTGGTCAGATGACAAAATCAGTTTCAAAACGTCAATGTGTCATAATTCATTAAGACGCCCAGGCAGGACCTACCAACAACAGAACAAAAAACTATAACCATTCAACTTCCAATGTAAATTAACAGCTCCCAATGTCCAATGTCACTGCAGGCTTCATAACTGAGATAGTTACAATAAGAAGAAAAAAAAAAAAATAAAAAATCTTTCAACAGAATTATTTTATTTGCATAAAGTTATGGTCTGAGCATAATTACATTTTGCACTCTCTGTCTAGTGGAATATTTAATGACAAGCAATTGTTGAAACGCAAGCTTGTCAAGGCCCGTATTCCCACACACAAGAGTATCTGTACTGCAAGCCTAATGTATCCACAGTAATGAGACAATCGTTATAAAGAAATAATTTTTTTTTCCTCTTTGTAAAAGGGTATTATTAAGTTTAAATAAATAAAAAAAAAAAAAGAAATAAACATTGTCTCTACCCCCAGGTGTATAAATGCAAGTAAAATAGAGGCTTACAGTTTACAGCTGAGGCTACTAGGTGAGCCTGCGGCGCCAGACTATCTCTTTGACTGAATCCAGAATGTTGAATAATTGCAAGTATTAATGAGCACGGGTATGCACTGCGGTTTATGTAAATAGATGGCGTTTGCTCAAACGGGTTGAGGTAGGCGGATCACAAGGTATCTATGATGTTTAAAAGAGTAAAAGTTTTCCCTCAGATATGGTCACAGTAAAAGTAAAAACTCAAGTTATTTCAACGGTAAAATTGGAATAGATACAAAAGACAAGTAAGTCCCCATCTTATTGAAATGACCTAGTAAAACTCACCTTCATATGTTGCTGAGCAGTTAAAAACTTCGACAATCTAAATTAGTTTTCGGATCAGTTAGACATTTAGAAAATTGCTCTCGCCACAGTCTTCGAATTAAATAAAAAGATTGACCGCTCCAACCGTTGGCTATTTAATATTCATGACAATTGTCAGTCGTCTTGTTAGACAAAAAATTAATTTATTCAATAGATTCAATCAGCTTTTTTTTTTTTTATATTAGTGTGACGAATGACATTGCTCTATAGGAACAAAATTAAGTAATTTTTTGTTTTTTCGTCTAGAAATGAGCTGATGTCTGTTTAAGCTCGAATTCAATCGAAAGCCGATTATCGATAGAGATTGTGCGTATGTACACAATCGATTCGCTGAATTAGCTTTGGGGCTATTAATTATGCCTTACAGTCAGACATGTACATGAGTAGCCTGCTAAAAAAGACAGATAGATAGAGATTGGATTTCAACTCGTTTCGCAGACAACAATCACTACAATTAATTTTAATTAACAAAAAACATAGACCAGAGTCTGTTCGATATGAATTATTGCTCTCGATGGAAGTAGGTGGTTTAGTTAACTGACAGTTTGACTAAAAATAGATTACACAGGTGAAATTAAGGCAATTGTACAATTGGATGCGGAAATGTTACAAGTGCAGTTTAACTTTGTCAAGGTTTTCAAAAAGATCTTCTTGGGTACCTACTCGTATATCTTCAATGTGACGAGTGTCAAATAAAGCATTCAATTCGGATGGCTCAACAATATATTTTGCTAAAATGCTTCGCAGAGTTAAAATATTTTTGGCTAACGTAAGGCACTTTGTCACTCGGAAGTTCTTGAATTATTTCAGGAATGTTATAAGAACAAAAACTAACAAAATTTTGAATAAATCCTATAAGGTTAAGCCATCTGCCAATGGTTTAAAAAAAGTTACTGCTGTTCCTTCCCTTGCTTGTCATAACATAATTTTAACACCTAAGACGAGCCTAAGGCGCATTACCATCTTATGAACCAAATGGACAAAAGAAAATTGGGATTTATATTACAATGCATACATACGTCCACGCATATTAACCTGTATGAAAACACTACCCAACCAGCAACAATTTGCAATAATTTCCAATCAGAAGTAAACTGTTTATCGCAAGCTAGAAAATCAAGACAATGACGTCCATAATTTTCAAACTAGTAAACGTATTGCGGAAACGCTAAATGGCGAGTAAGAGGTTCTAAAGTGATATTTGGCGAATTACTAGCAACTCAGCACCAGCTTTTGCTGACGGAATCATTTAGACCAGATCATAAACCCTCCAAAGCATGAACGAGAAATGCGACAATGCGAAATTGAAACAACTACCAGTAGCTGAAAGTAATCTTAAATGGTCCGCCAACATACAAGTGAGTTCTAGAACTCGAGTGGCTGGTTGACATAGTATGTCGCGATTCAAAGTTTACAGATGATAATGAAGAAATATCGTGATACTTCCAATGTTTCCATTTAGTCCTAATCTACTTGACAAAAGCGCTGAACAGAGTCACCAAATATCGTATTCGATCCTAAGAGAATTGAAGAGAATGTTAAATACACAGCGGAAATAGCTGAAGAATTCAAACTTAAAGCTGGAGTACATCAAAACAGTTTTTAAAGTACTTTACGAGTCTGGAACGACTTCCCTTCTTTTCGCCGATGATAATGTTCTTAAGTATAACCGCCCTTCAGGTAACTCTTAATAATTTGGTTAAGGCGCTAGATGATAACAGGTTATGAATCAGCTTTACTAAGACCGAAACTTAAAAACACAACTCCTGACATACGAGCATATTTAGTAGAAGTCATCGCTCGAAATGCGGCTCTGTTGTAAACAATCATGGAAATCTATGTTGCCGTTGTCGCAAATGTCGAGTTTTACACGTTAGCGAAGGATTGAATGATTGCTGATTTCTAGATACTTTTCTGTAGAATTTAATAACAACGATGTGAGATGTAAAATTGATTCTGGTTTTATTTTGAAGCTACATGCATGCCATTATATGTGGAATAGCACATCATTCCAAGGGCCGCCTCGGCTGCAAACGGTTGGTCCAATTTTTCATGAGTCGGGCAAGTATGTGCGGCGTTATTACGGCAATAGTGTGTCAAGTGATGGCCTTGAGCTCGTCCAAAGTGATTGGCTTGTTATCGTAGACTAAAAACTTGCCGTAGCCTAAGAGAAAGTATTCGAGTGATGACAAATCGAATGATCGCGGCGGCTAACTTTCTCCATTACAATTTCGAGCATTGCGTCGCTTATAAGACATGCAGCATTGTCTTGTTAGAACCTCAGCTCGGATATATCGATGTTGTCGAGCTCTGACTACAGAAAGTTGCTTAACATCGTTCTATACTTGAGACAATTGACGGTAACGGGGTCTCCTTCCTCGTTTCGAAAGAAATAAGGTCCGATGCTGCCGCACCAAACAGTCAATCTTTGTTGATGCATTGATGCTTGGACAAACTCTTGTGAATAGTCTTTCTTTGCTTGAAGAAATAGCCGCTGAGCTTAAAATGGGCCTCATCCTAGAAGATAATTTGTTGGCCATAATCCGGATCTCCGGCCAACATTTCCAGCGCACAATTAGCGAAGTTAAGACATTTTCTATGATCTTCCGCCTTCAATTCAATTATACGGATGAAGGCCCAAATCCAACCTAATTCAGCTGATCGGCGACGAATCGTTATTTCTGTATGCATTTCTTCGCGCCAATCTCTATCTGGGTGGTGGCATAAGATCCAAAAGAGTGTACTCACTCTTAAACTTTTCCACGGTGCGACGATTTCTTCACACGCTTACATCTAAAGCCCAATCTTTCAAAACTTTGTAAATAAAGGAATGCAGCTTGATGTCAGTACAATGACGAGCTATACGGGCTGTAACATACAACCACATTACTCTTTGATGTGATGCCCGATGCATGTAGAGGTGATCAACGCTAATGCGCGGGCTCGCGAAATTCTAGGTTTAACTCCGAAAGGAAATTCGGTAGAAGATAAATCCGACTCAGATGGTATGCAAAAGTGGGAAATATAGGCTCCAACTCGTCGTGCGTAACTGAGAGCAGCTAGCTACGTAGCTACCTAGATTGGGTGCCAAATCCAACCCAATATTTTAAATTGAGTAAAAAAAAAATCCTAAGTGTACCAATCTGAAGATTTAAATCGCATCCGACAGTGAAGTCCGAAAGTATAGATTGAGCACCTTTTAAATAGCTTGTGTCACCTTATGAAACGTCACTGATGGACTGCTTATAGTAATGTTCAGGGCATAGTTTACTTAAATACATACATTGAATGATCGTCAACGTTTTGTTCAGTATCACCCGTATTTATATCAATCAAATCCATGTTATCAGTGCATCTCTTTAATTAGCGAATCCTACAGGTAATATTTGACCAGACCAGAGGATAACTAGGTAGCTTAGGAGCTTATGTGACTGCTTAATTTAACACATCACTTTAAAGTCCACAAACTTTTAGATAGATTTAGATACGTGTGATTTCACGGTCACAAGTTGTTGCCCGTATGCTGCATGCTTAAACATTTTCATAATCATTCCGTAGATGTAAGTCCATATTTGATAGGAAAATGTACAGTTTTCTCAACACGTTGTGTTAATATTCTCTCTGGAATTCTCCTACAAACTACATATTTCATAGAAAATCCCATCGCAAACATAAACAACTCCATGAAATGAGGATAAGAATATCGAAAAAAAAAAAAAAACAAAAAGAACAAACCTCTACCTCGACACAGACAAAAGTCCAAGGTGTCAGAAAAGTCAACGATCGTGTTATTAGTCGTAGCCAAAGATAAGGTCAAGAAAAATAGGAAATCATTGTGGGACGCACTTTATTGTATCTTGAGTACGCATTGTGGTATACAACCAAAGACAGCTTGCTGGTAACACCATAACCACCGTCATATACCGATAGTTGGAATAACACAACTCACTACCAGCAGCAGCAACACTAACAACGAAAAAATAAATAAAAAAAAAAATACCACAACAACACCGGTAACATCAACAACAATAACAATAAAAATAATAATACAAGCTGGTCCGAAAAAATAAGAGGAAACTGGTGAGAGTCTCCACAGCTAACTTTGTTTCGACTTGGACTTCGACGAAAGCAACCTAAACATGAATAACACGAAACGGCTGGAAGCAGGAGCACTACCAACAAACAGGCAACAGTCAACAGTCAACAATAAAAGAACACCAAAGAGACTAAATAAATTGGAAAGAAAAGAAGAAGGGAAAATACCAAAGAAAGAAGGGAAATAAGAAAAACCAGACAGGAATAATAAATAAATACCAAAACGTACGAGTACGTATCGCATCCATGGACCAATCCACTCATCCACAACAAAGGGGGTGTACGACTATGGTGACGCAAGAGAAGGGTGTTACGAATCGAGATGGAATTGTATCTGAAGCTAAAGATGAGTACGAGTACATACGAACTATTGTCTGCCAAGTACTTGTTTGCGTACACGTAACAGAGAGCTAAGAGAGTGCAAAAATATAAGACACAGCCTAAGCCTGTTCGTATCGAAGAACCGGATCCCCTGGGTTGTGTGAACGGAGAAGAACCACACAAGTGCAGTGCAAACTCGCACCCGGCAATCTACAAGTACGAGTACACTGTACACTCGTACCATAAGCATAGCAATCCTGCTACCGCCAGTCTGTTGTTAAAGAAGACCACGATGATCATGGTAGTGATGATGATGATGACGAAGACCAAAACTACGATGATGGTGATGCTGGCGGTTGGCGGTATTGGTGCCGATTCTTGAAGATTTTTCTTCTAAAAGCCTTCACGTGAGATTCATTTTTCTTTTGATGAGATATCGAGATTATTTGTGGTGCATTACCTAGGGATAATAAATTCTTTTTTTTTCTCTTCATTTTATTTCTTTTATTTTTATTTTAAATATTCGGTTTCTCAAGTGGGCTGTGTTGAATTGCTTGTGAGATGAATTTTTTCCTCCTTTGATTTCGGTTTTGGTTTTAGTTTTGGTTTCTCTCGCCCTTTTCAGCTTTTGAATCTACACGTACGCTCGTCGATCGATCGGTCGGTCGAATGGTAAGTTTTTTTTTTTTTATATTTTGGCAGACAAAAGAGACCGAAGCCTAAAGAGGAAGAAGAAAATGAGATAAGGGCTTTTAAGCGGCGACCTAACCAAATCACGCACATGGATATTGATATTTGGAGGCGACAACATTTATACGTTGTACGTTCCGTCGTTCTGAAGCTGAGAAGTGTTTTTTTTTTCTTTCTTCTTTATCTTCCGATTTTTAGATCTATTTTATTGTGTGACAGGTCGTGAGTGTAGTTTATTTAGTGGTAATTTCTTAATTACTTAGTCAAAGAAAATATAGCCATTGCATATCAAGGGTTGGAGGGTGTCTTCAGAACTTGAAAGATCGTTAAATTGTTTAAGTGGTGTTCCCACTTTTTTCACTCTATTTGAATGGTTTGTAGCAATAAATGGTTATCAAATCTATTTGACTTATAATAATTTGATAAGAATGTAAATGACATTCCGTTGAGATAGAGAAATTAAGAGGATGTCAATCGTTGGGATTGGTTTTCCGTAATCGGAAAGATGTCTTTACTTATTTTTATGAGTTTTTCGTATTGGATTGATAGTTAAGTGAGATGTCGTTTTGTATAGTTTTCCATACAACTCCATTTATTTCCTTTTAATTTTTCAAACTTTCAAGAAAAATCCATTGAAACCGGCCAAGTTTGCTTCTCAACTCTTTTGTTTTTTCATAGATCGATACAGAATTTTCTTTATAAGGAAATGTGTTCACTTTTTTGGAGATAATTTTAGAGTTTGAAAAATAGCTTGCATCAGTGGCCACACTCTTAGCACAGTTTTTTGCGTCGAATTTCGGATGTGTGCTGGCAATTAAAGCTTTTGCATTTAAAGACATAAAGGCAATAAGTTCGCTCAACACCTTCAATGCGGTGCCTTTTTATCATCTGTTCTTCTTAACCTACGTTGACCGAATTTCCAGTTCTTTACATATTCCCCACTTCTTTGCCCATTCTTCTGCCCAAGGCTTGGGAAAAGTAAAAGCCACCTGAAGCAGGAGCATAAGCCTTCAGTTACCAGTTTTTTAGGTATAAATAGGAAATCTAACTCCCTAAACAATCATTCAAGGAGATTCACACAAACACAACATAAAATTGCGATCAAAAGTCGATACTCTGGAGACCAAAAAAGGCCCAGAATGTACTCAACCATTGTGCGTTAATATTTTTGCTACCAAATATCGCTAAAGCTGCACTAATCTACGTTGAGGAGAATCACTCTTGATAGGTAAAACAGAGTTTAATTCTACTAGCCAACATCATAATAGTCATACTAGGGTTCGTCAGACGCAAATAAAAGATCTGTTTACCTCTATTTGACCTACCATTTCCAGAAGCTAAGCCAGGAGCGAAACTTGAACCAGTTACCTAGGATGAGATCACTAGATAGTGTTGAACACGTATCTGGATATCTGCCAAACCCTCTCAACACTAAAATCAGCACTCCTTAACTTCCTACTAAAAGCAAACTTGAAGAGACCAAGAAAAGACTTCAGATTGGGGTCGCAGACCAATGGACCAAAACAACGGTGAACTTGAAACTCACATGCCAATATATAGTAGGCATGTGATGATGCTTTGATGGCTTTGCCATTACGCAAAGAATTTACCAAGTTGTCATCGTTACCATTGAAGCAAAATATGTTTTCGTAAATGAGGGTAAAACAAAGTATATGATGTCATCAAGAAACACCCAACAGAAACAGCTCGGGCAGCACGACAGAAAACTTTAGCTTTGAGCTGTTGAAAGGCTTTGCTATGAACGTGGACTCCGCTGTAAATTCAAACACTGGCGCAACCATAGTGACAAAGCGAAGAAGCTAATAGTTATTTCCTGGAACTAAAAAAGCAACTAATATGGTATATAAGTGATAAGTGACCGTTATCGTCCTGCCCAACTGTATGGCGCAATAACATAAACTATACCAGAAAGGGATGAAAATGTCCTTGGGAAAGTTTTTCTGTTCTCTGTCTTCCTTGCATAAACGGATTTTGGAGAAGAAGATATAGCATTTGGCCAGAACCGATTTATACAGAAGGATCGAACATGTTCGTTGAACAAAAACCGCATAAAAATGCAAATTGTTCTTTCACGACTGCCAAATCAATAGATTAAGCACTCGAGACACAAGGGATACACTGTTGAAGAAATGAATTTCAAAGTCAATACCTATAACTCTTATCACACCAGCAGGTAAGAAGAAATAGATATCATGTCGTTAAGCTCAGAGTTATTTTATTTTAGATATTTACTGAGGGTTCCTCTTATACTAAGTCACTTTCTAGTGTCAGAGCCAGGGGATGATAACCTTACTGTAGAAGAGTTTTATGCTTTGGTTGCTGGACAAACAATGATAAATTACACCATCTCTTGGTGAGAAATCAAAGTAAGCCTGCACTTCAAGAATCCACCTTGGCACAATTTTTGTTCTTGTTTCAGCAATGAGGATATACCATACTTGAGTGGCTCTACAGTCCGAGGTGAACTTGGGCCTCAACTAACAAACCTCTCCAGTTTGCTACATTGTAAGCTAACTACCTACCTAACATAAGGTGAGGTCTTCCTCTACTGCGTTGTCCCACCGGGTTAGATTCGAAGACTCTGCGGGCCGGAGAATTGGTGCCCATTGGCTCTACATGTCATACGATGTCGCTGTACAGTTTGTATACTTAGTCATTGAATCTTCTCCTCCAAAGTCCAAGTCTCCAGTGTTCGGTTGTGAGTTCCGTACAATTATTTCAAGTATGATGTTACAGAAGTCACATGACAAGGGGTTAACTTATCTAAAACCTTTTTTGACATCAAATGTCTCTCAGGTTACGTCCTTACCGACTTTGAAGGAGCTGGATTGTGAAAATATCGTCGACTGTAGACTTCCTGGTCTAAGACCTCACTGATAGGGGCAAATTAGGTTGTTGAAGAAGCATTTTAGACGCTCACAAAATATGTCAGAGAAGATTTTGTATGGGATGTTGAGTAGACTTATGCCTCTTTAGTTGGAGTATCGTTTTATTGGATCGAGCAAACGATATTAAGCCCGCTATCATTAATTTCAATCATAATCATCTATTCTTCAAGGAAGCTAAATACTTGGGTTCTATCCTGGATAACAAACTTATCTGGACTAAACATGTTACGACGAAAGCTCTAAGGTGCTGTCGGCCTTCTGGCAGTGCAAAGGAGCTCTAGGCAAAAAAACATGGGGTCTGTCTACACGGCTATGATGAGGCCAATAATACCCTATGCGTCGGTTGTCTGGTGAAAAAAGCTCTAGCGAAAATACGTAATCGCTGCTTTCACCAGAATCCAAAGAACGGTTTGTCTCGGATGCATGGGGGCTTTCTCTAGCACTCCATGCTCCGCTCTGGACGCATTGATGAATCTCCTTCTCTTGATATTCATATCATGGGCTGCACACTCAAAGCTATCTTCCGATTAAAAAAAATTCGGTCTTTGGTACAACACGGACTGGAGCTTCGATGACCTTGCGCGCCAGCTATCTTATGGACGTGTCGTCCGATGCAATGACACCAGAACTCCTATTGCGGAAAAACTACGAAGTCGACTTTTCTAAGCCAGGAAACTAATGCAGTCGAGTCTTCACGGACGGCTCCAAAATCAATATAAGATGTGGCATGGTGTCTTTCTGGAGAATGACAACGTTAACTATATTGCGGAGAAACGGTGGAGGCGGCGAAGCATTTGCGTCTGCAGCGGCAACCAAGCTGCATTTAGAGCCTTGCTGAAACCTCTTACGACTTTCAAGCTAGTTTGAGAATGCAAGAGATCACTGAACGCAGTCGGAAGGCTAAATTCAGTGACCCTTGTTTGGGTCCCAGGTCACAATGGGAATACGGGAATTGAAATCGCCTACAAACTTGCCAGACACGATTCAGAGGAGTGTTTTTCAGGACCTGAACCTAAGTCGGGTCTGCCTGCGTCCTCTGTTAAGGCTTCCATTGACAGTTGGGTTTCATACGAGCACAACTGCAGATGGCACAGCTCCGCGGGGTGTAGGCAGACCAAACGAAAACTTTTCGACATCTCTAGGAAGTCAGAGGCCTTTCTGCTGTCTCTCAGCAGGAAAGACTGCAGGTTGCTTAACGGTGTCGTGACGGGATATTACACTTTTGCAAAGCTCTTAAATGCACTGGGTATAAGTGATGCAACATTTTGCGATGCTTGCTGCAAAAGTTATGATGACACCGCGGAGCATTGTCTCTGTTAATGTCCGGCGTACGCTCGCATCAGGCTGCTGGTACTTGGCTCTGACGTGGTGAGTGATGGTACTGTGAGCACTCTATCACTGAAGAGCTTACATGTCTTTCTTCGTAAGACTGAAAGATTTCAATAAAAATTAACTTTCCAAGGAGTACAATGGACTAGTTCTTTGTCTGAATGCTCTGTTATGTGCTAACTAAAATTAAATTATTATCTACGTTGAATGGTCACCTCTGTCTGACGGTGAGATGTTGGGCTTCTTCGCCGTAATACAGTATTTAGAAAAATTTGTTCTATGTACTCAGAGCTGACTTTGACTCTACTAGAATGTTTCCTTCTTCGTCTCTATAGGATCTGTAGGAAATAGATTTTTTGCGTTGGCTCATGAACAATTTTCATCCTTTATTGAAGCGCCACTTTAAAGGCTTCTTGGCACTCTTCATCAAATCAAGGATTTCTTGGTAGTGGTCAGATGACACCTAGTACATTAGTTGCGGACATCCAGAATACTGAATGTCTATTGTAATGTGAAAATTTTGATTTAGAGTTTGATGATCCGAAGACTGCCATGTCCCCTTGTGTTTACTGAGATGAGAAAACCATATGCTTACTCTAGTGATATTTCGTCTCTCCACAAAGTCAATAAGCATAAGTCCGTTTCAATACGTTGTGTCCTGTAGGCTATGTTTACCAACTGCCCTATCAAAGGTGTTCTGTTCTCCTATCGTAGTAGGTGAGTTTAACGTCATACTTCGCACATATATTAGCTTATGTACCTTGTCGAGGAGCTCGAAGAAATATTCTTTGGTGGCGCCGTCATTGTCTTCCGTAGGACATGGGCACATATTAGGCTTATGCTAGCCAATTTAGCCTTGATGTAATTTGTCATAGGATATTCGTTCACGTGTCGGAAGCTCAAGACTTCTTGCCTAAGTTTTCCGCTTATGAAAAATCCGCATCCAAATATGCGCTGTTCCTTTTCCCTATAGCAATCATCGTAGTATATTTCACAGCTTTTCATTCCAGCTCCTTGGATGGCGGGTCTGAAGGTCGTCTAGCTGGT